>OY284488.1:3749735-6544553 GCA_958336395.1 Ctenicera cuprea | reverse complement strand
ATATATATATTCCTCGACGATTTCTATTTTTTCGTCACCTTCAATTTCAATTGGGGTTACATCTTCTCTGTTGGACATTATTTTGGTTTTGTTGATGTTCATTTTCAGTCCTATAGTACCGGCAGCTTCTCTTAGATCCTTAGTCATTTTCTTTATATCTTCCATGTTATCGGATATGAGCACGATGTCGTCTGCGAATCTCAGATTACTCAGTCGCTCTCCGTTTATATTAATGCCGAGGTTGTCCCAATTTAGCAGCTTGAAGCTGTCTTCCAGACAATTGGTGAACAATTTGGGGGAGATGGTGTCCCCCTGTCGTATTCCTCGTTTGACTTCTATGGGCTTGGTCTCATCGAACGTCTGAATCGTTATAGTAGCTTCTTGGTAAAGGGCGTCTATTAGTGTTATATATCGGTGATCAATCCTGCATCTTTTCAAGGAGTTAATGAGTGCCCATTTTTCGACTGTGTCGAATGCTTTCTCGAAATCGATGAGAGTCAAGTATAGGGGTTGGTTGTATTCATGTGTTTTTTCTATTAGTTGTCGAACAGTGTGTAAATGGTGGATGGTGCTGTAGCCATGTCTAAAGCCAGCCTGTTCTGGTGGTTGGAACATCTCGAGTCGACTTGATATTCTGTTATTAATAATTTTACTAAGTAGTTTGTATAAGTGTGAAAGGAGTGATATGGGTCTGTAGTTTCTAAGATCTTGTTTATTTCCCTTCTTAAATATTAATACTACTTTAGCATTCTTCCACTCTTTGGGGACATTTCCTGTTTCTAAGCATTGGTTAAATAGGTGTTCCTGATGATTCAATATGTTTTTTCCTCCCTATTTAATTAATTCTATTACCAGTTGATCAGGGCCGGGTGCTTTGTTGTCTTTCATCCCTTTTAACGCCATCTTTATTTCATACTTACATATCGGTGGTATGTCTTCTGTGTAATGCTTTGTGAGTTTCGCTCTTTTGTCTCGTGCGATAGTGGTCTGTGCCGTCTTTGAGGAGTATAGTTCCTTATAAAATTCTTCGATATGTGTAAGGATCTGTTCTCGGTTGGTTAAGAGTTTGCCATTTTGATCTATCAAGTTTATAATTTCGGCTTTCCCCTCCGTTAACTTCTTCCTGAATACTTTAGGCTCTTTGTTTTGTTCGATGATATTTTTCACTATTTCTTCGTTATATTGTGCTACTTCTCTTCTCACTCTTCTTCTAATTTCTTTGCTTGCTTCTTTTAGTTCTGCTTTACTTAAGGTGTTTCTTTTGTTATTCTTTTCGTCAATAAGTTTCTTTGTCGCTTCCGTTATTTTGACTGTCTCCGTGTGATGTTATTTTGTGTTATTTTTGTAACTGTTTCCATGATACTTTGTTTCAATCTGTTGTTAATTTCATCAATGCTTGTGTTTCCGATTATGTTTATTGTACCGAGTGTTTGGTTTAGCTCTTTTTCGTATTCAACACTGACTGTATATATCCTCTCGGTATCTATTCGTTTTGTTCTTTTCTTCGTTAACTTTTGTCTCTCTTTCATTAAGTTTATTTCTACTCTTGCTCTTACTAATCTATGATCACTACTGTCGATGCGATTTAGTACCGTAACATCTTTTACAATGTACTTCCTATTTGATATTATATAGTCTATTTCATTGCGTGTTTTTCCATCGGGACTCTGCCACGTCCATTTTCGATTTTCTTTCTTATGGAAAAATGTATTCATAGCCTTCAGTTCGTGTTTTTCTAGGAAATTTACGAGAGTCGTTCCTCTCTTGTTCCTGGTACCGAGACCGTATCTTCCGATGATATTTTCTCTTTGGGATTGGGATGGTTTTCCAATCTTGGAATTAAAGTCGCCGATCAGAAGGGGAAAGTGTGTTATGTCTTCTTCGAGGGCTATTTCGATATCTTCGTAGAGCCTATCTACTTCTTCGTCCGGGTGTGTGGATGTTGGTGGGTATATCTGGATGATCTTAAGATGATATCTCATTGATAGACGTATAGTGATGTATATGACTCTTGGGGATATGGATCTAATAGATATAATATCTTTTGCCCATTTTTTATTGATAAGAAATCCAACTCCGTTAATGTTGTGCTCGTCTTCTCCTTGATAGTACAGGAGGTTGCCAGATTTGACCGATATACATTTTTCTCCTCTCCTTCTTACTTCGCTCAATCCGATTATGTCCCATTTGACATTTTCAAGCTCTGTCTCTAATTGTAGGAGTCTGTCTTCAGTACTGAGAGATTTTGGGTTCCATGTCGATACATACATGCTGATTTAATTTTTAGGTGTTTTGAGTTTTGACGAGTTCTTGCCTCCCCCAGATTCCACGAGGCAGCCCTCCTTGGAGGGGTGGGATTTGGATTTACCCACCTGGGGACCTGATCCTTCTGTTTTAAGACTCATCATTTGCTGGAGGATTTTTGGCCATAATCTTCCACGCTGGCCTTGCGGGTTGGAAGATGGTATGGGAGAGGGTAGGATATTACGGTACGGTTAGGATATAGGGGTATAGGACATGACTCCCACCAGTATATGGAGGGGTGGGAGGTCATGGCTCGCATAAGGCAGAGTTGCATATCTGTAGCAGACCTATCTTCTGTCAGTATCACAGAGAGTGTCTACCTGCTACCTAAAGTTCTACAGGTGCTAGACGCTTAACCTCCACGGCCGCCTTAAAGGTGGTTTTATACCTTCCACCACTTGATCTTTTTGTCGAGGAAGTGCTGTGAGGATTGCTTTGAGGCGACGCCATAACAGACTGTGACATATAGTAGGCAAGAGAGGCAGACATACCCGCATCATGGATGAGGCAATAGTCAAGATCCCTCGTCTGGACGATACAATATGCATTTAATAGACACTTTAATGTTTATGCGAATGCTGGATTAACCCAGCATATAAACATATCCATCTTTACCGACGAATCTAAAACAAGGCATGGAACGAGTGCCGGAATTTTATCCGATAACCCAAACCTACGCCAAAATAGGCAACTAGGCAAAATTGCCACAGTCTTCCAAGCAGAAATAGTGGGAATAATGCATGGTGCAAATACAATTCTTGAACACTAAATCAAGAACTAACGTATTGGTATCTACAGTGACAGGAGAGTCGCTTTAGTGGCCCTGGACAGTTGCAAAATTACCTCAGGAGTGATACTGCAGTGTCGTGAAGCTCTCGACGATATCTCAAGAGATAATGTCGTTTCCTTTGTATGGGTGAAAGGGCATGACGGCAACTACAACAATGAGGATGCTGACGAGACTGCAAGACTGACCTCCGAACAACCTCTCTGGGGGCCAGAACCCGTAATTCCCATATCCCTGAAGACATTAAGCTTTATGCTATACCAAGAAACCTTAAAAAGCTTTACACGAAGGTGGGTTTTGTATTCGCACTGCGAGGTGGCGTGCAGGCCTGTGCATTTGACGCATCTGGGTGTGCGGTTACAAAAATTTTTTGTGTGGCAGTGTTTTTGGCACCTGGAACATTGGGGGATGGTTTTCTTAGGGTGAGGTGGTTCGAATTTTACAATCGAGTGCATTAGTTTTTCGACGTTATAAATGTCTTTGTTGTTGGCTGACGGGTGAAGTTCTACGACGAAGAGGGGCAGATCCATTTTTGTACCGGCTTGCTTTACGTTCCATATGTTAATTACAGAATGACCAAGCGAGTTCAGTTCTTCTTTTAATACGTTTGTGTTGATGGAGGGGTGTAGGTTTCTGAGGAAAACGCGGAAGCCCCGTTCTTGTTTGACCTTGTATGTGTGATATTCCGTTTTTTTCTCTTTTAATCCTTTAGTTATATTCTTATAAGAATCTGGTGTTTTTGGAAGTATTTTAATTTCGTCCTTTGGGAGAGCCTTAATGGTATAATTGTCTTTAGCTATCTCTTCCAGGAATATCATTAGAGGTTCAATTGATTTGACACCCGAAACAAAAATTGGTGGGGGTTTTAGTTCGGTTTTTGTGGGAGAGTTCGTCTCTTGTTGATTTGTGTTTTCGTTTTGAAGTGGAGTAAAGCGGTTGGTTGGGTTTAACCAGTAATTTGTGGTTTTATATTGCTTATTTTGGATCGTCTGTTTATCAGAGAAATCTTGACTGCCTCGTTTTTTATGGTTCACAACTTGCCAGTCTGAGTCTTGGGATGTTAAGGCATTGTTCTGGTAAAATATTGGTTGTGGAAATTGCGAGGGTGTGTTATTAATATTTGGTGTAACATATTGAAAATTTGGTTGAGAATATTGCATCTGTTGTATTTGATGAGTTTGGTCTATTTGCATGGGAGTAAATTGCTGCGTACCCGGGGTTGCCGGGACTAGGTTGTTGTAGTAGTAGGCCATGAGGCCTTTGTCTTTTTCTTTAGTACCAGTAAAACGGGCAGTAAATAATCCAGCAGTACACGTAAATTGTTTTAATACTAAATACAAAGAAGTCACTTGTGTAAATTGCAACGGAAACCATCCCGCAAGCTACAAAGGCTGCCCCATTTATAAAGAACTATACCTGAAAACGTTTCCTTCACCTAGACCGAAAATGATCTCGAACACAAATACATACCGTTCGGACTTCTCTTTTGCCCAAGCAGCCACCATAAATACCCAACACAACGGCAATGAATCAACCCACTTATTGAGACCAGGCCCACCACAACAGCCCAACGACATAATAGAACTAAAGCAAATGATGAAACAATTGATGGAACAAATGAGCACCATGCTGAACCTGCTAACCACAATTGTAACCAAAACCCATAATGGCCCAACACATTAATATAGCAGTTTGGAATGCCAACGGGCTGACACACCACAGAGAGGAACTCATTGCATTCATCAATATCCACTGTCTAGACATAATACTGATTTCCGAAGCGCATTTCACAGAACGCAGCTACCTCAAAATACCAGGCTTCGACATCTACATAACACAACACCCGGATGAAACCGCCCATGCTGGCACCGCCCATGCTGGCACCGCCATAATTATCAAAAACACGATCAAGCACCACGAAATCCTCAAATATAGTGAACCACAACTACAAGCCACAACCATAGTCGTCGAAGATTGGCTAGGCCCACTTACTCTATTTGCAGTATATTGTCCACCACGATACAATAATAAACAACAAAACTACGAACACTACTTTCACTCACTAGGCAACAGATTCATCTCCGGAGGTGACTACAACGCAAAGCACACCCATTGGGGCTCAAGAACAAGTACTACGAAAGGTAGAGAAATGCTGAAAGCCATAAATAATTTGGGCATACTACCCCTGTCCACAAGAGAACCCACCTATTGGCCAACAGACCTCAACAGAAAACACCATCACTCATAAACAAACATACAAACTGGGAGCTCTTTCGAGAAATAATCAAGGAAACCCTGAATACTAATATCCCACTAAAAACTACTAAAGATGTAGAAGATGCAGTGCTATTCTTTAATAGAGTTGTCCTAAACGCCGCTCGCCAGGCCACACCAGTACCGGTCAAACATGTGAACTCAAGAAACTGCCCGATCATGGTCAAAAAGAAAATCGCAGAAAAACGCAGACTAAGGAGGATATGGCAGATAACTAAGCACCCGAACGACAAAAGAAACCTTAACCGAGACTCCGCAGAACTCAAAAACCTCTTAGGTATCTGAAATCAGAAATCAAAATGTACAAAAATACTTGAGCCAACTGTCTCCACTCGAAGCTAACGACTATACTCTATGGAAAGCAACCAGATACCTAAAACATCCTCAACAACACAAATCACTAATCAGAAATCCCAATAAAACCTGGGCTAAAAGCGACAATAAGAAGGCAAAAGCCTTCGCAGAACACTTAGCTAATGTGTTCACATCACCACCGATGGATGAAGACGAATCAAAAGAAACACAACAACTGCTCGATATGCCTTACCAAATGAGCCCACCAATTGAACCATTTAAAACTCCTCAGATAAAAACCACCATCCATAAAAACGTAAACCCACACAAAGCACCAGGCCCAGACTTAATAAAAGGAAAAATCCTTCAAGAACTACCTCATAAAGGATACCAATTCATAACCCTACTCTTCAATGGAATACTAAGACTTCGGCAATTTCCTGAACAATGGAAAGTAGGTATGACAATACTTATCCCTAAGCCAGGAAAACCAATAGACCAACCGACATCATACCGACCAATCTGCCTACTACCAGTCCTGTCGAAGGTGTTTGAAAAACTGCTGCTAGAGAAACTCTCCCCAATTATCTCGGACAACAACTTATTACCAGACCACCAATTTGGTTTCCGCAAATATCACTCTACGATAGAACAAGTACACAGAGTGGTATCCAAAATTATTAACGACTTTGAAGAACGGAAACACTGTGCAGCAACTTTTCTAGAAGTCAAGCAAGTTATGTGATAACAATTCTCTGAAGAAGCACAGATAAAGAGTATTGTATTTCTTTTGATAATTTCTTTCCTGTGTGAAATTTTCTGCTTTTAGAGTTAGTTCTATTTTAGCTTTGCATTAAGTAGGCTGCCGGATTGAACTCCGACATTTCTGTAATTTTTTAAAATAAATAGTTTTTAAAAATACGTTTGGTCGTTAAATAAACATAAATGGCGCAGTCGTTGTAGGATCTGACAAAAGGGCTTCATAAAATTTTCAAAAATCAAAATTAAATTTAGCTCTTTGAGTTTTAACTATTAATTGTCGGATCCCCGAATCTACATCAACTCAGACGGCAAATTCCGTAACCCAGTAATCCGATTGAGAGGGACAAGCATCGCCCCAGGACCGAGCATCGCTGGTTGCAGGAAAGCAGTTCATAGCGAACACCTGATCATCGAGATCAATCCTGATCATTGGGATCAATATGAAATTGTAAGAGAATTTTTTTTTATTACTACGTTAATCAAGTGAAAGTGATTATTAAATTGATTTAAAACATATTAACATAGATATAAAAATAGATTAAGTTCAAGTAAAACGTGGTAAGCGAGACAATTCAGTGTATGCACTAGGTATACTTCATTTCTGAATTTACTCACGTTTTATGTGTAGGAATTGTAAATTTAAGTTCAAGTAAAACGTGGTAAGCGAGACAATTCAGTGTATACACTAGGTATACTTAATTTCTGAATCTACTCACGTTTTATGTGTAGGAACCCTGCCCAAAATAATTTAAGTACCTACTAACATAAAAATAAAATTTAATTTTTGAGTGATTAATGATTAGTACGGACACATCATCTGATAGCGAAACTGATCAGATAAACGATTTAGAACCACAACCTTTGCAACGAGTTATTTTAAGACCACCCCGTTTAAGACTAGCTATAATGGATAATCAACAAGGAGTAGCTCCTCAAGCAGGACAACCCCCTGTAGCACAACCATTTAATGGTTACCCACAAGGTTTTCATATGAGTATTCTTAATGAAATACCTAAATTTGAAGGAAATCCCGTAGAATTAAGCGAATATATCCGTGCTGTAGAAGATATCTTCTCGCAATTTTGGCAAGAACAAAACCCTGGCGCGTATATCAATAAATTACTTTTATCAGCTGCCCGCAATCGCCTAAAAGGCGCTGCTCTCGAAATTATAACTGGCCATCCATATCACTCTTGGGATGAGCTAAAAGAAGTTTTGATCAATAATTTTGGAGATCAACGTTCCGAATTAAATATTCAAATTGATATGACTAGACTCAGACAATCCCCTAAAGAAACACCTGTAGATTTTTTCAATAAAGTTCGATCGTTATTAGCAATAATAAATTCTAAAATATCTTTGGGAAATGAAGCACAGGCAATAAAAGATTACAAGATGGTAGCTTCCAAAAATTTAGCATTAAAAGTTTTTACAAGCGGTTTGTTAGAACCCCTTGGTAGTTTTATTAGAAGTCGCTCACCCAACTCTTTAGAACAAGCACTAACTTATGTTAAAGATGAATTAGATATTCGTTATTTTCAAGGAATAGGAAAAAATTATTCTCCCAATATTTACCCGCAACAAAAATTCAACACATTCGCTCAAAATCAATCAAGAACACCTAATAAAATACATCCCCTTTCTCAAAGCTATCACCAACCTAATTACAACCAACAAAATTACTCTTCCAATCAAAGACAACCTCAATTTAAACCTCAATTTAACCATACTTATCAATTAAATCCAAACCAACCCCCAACGCGATTCCCCGGAGAGCAAAAACAATTTGGAAAATCTGGACAAAACGTGTTCGCCCCGAAACGTAATTTTCAACCTACCAATAGACCCGAACCGATGCAAACAAGTACTATACAGAAACGCCCTGCTTCACAGCAATTGCAAAAACCTCAACCCCAACGACCATTTAATTCAAACCTTAACCAAAATTTTAGACCCAACAATTATTTTCAGCAATCAAATCAGTCTAGAAATTTCCACTCACAAGAATTGTATAACGCAGACTTTTATGAACCACCCGATTTTCAAGAAATTTGTTACGAACAAGAAACTATTGAAATTCCCGAAATGTTAAATCAAGACTATTATGAACCAGAACAGGAAACTTTAGATTCATTCCCTGAATACCCCGAACCACCAATTGAATATACGGAAGATACCGTAAATTTTCAATAAGTGCCTCGGTCGAATCTTTTTCAATTAATCCAAAATCAAATTTACCATATATAATAATCCCAGAAACTAACGATAAACTATTAATAGACACAGGAAGTTCACGCACCATACTTTCACCCCAATTCGTATATACTTATTTTCCAGAATCAATATTCGAACACCCCTTTGAAATTACTACGTCTCACGGGACCACTAACCACAATTTGGTAGCAAAAGTACCCATTCAAAATTTGTTTTCAGAAGAAGGAACACACTTATGTTATTTATTTAATTTTCATACCGAATACGTTGGACTAATAGGCACTGACCTACTAGCCGATTTACCAGCAAATATCGATTATCGATGGATGCACATTCAAACTGATAAAACAACAGTACCATTTTACTATAACCAATCGAAATTAAAACAAGAAGAACAAAAACGTAATCAGTGCAATTTTTCAAAAATCCAACCCTCAAAAAAAATTTTGAAATCAATCACATTGCCACCCAGAGTAGAAAAATTCGTTACATTACCTGCGGTAGGAAAAGATGGTTACAAATTAGCTCCTAAATTACATCTAACTAAACACGTGCTAATGCCTTCAGCCATCATAACATTGAAAAATAACTGGTTCTGTACCAGCCTAATAAATTTATCTAACGAACCCCAAACTTTGACTATTTCTCAACCACTCATTCTCGAAGATTATACTTCTGCAAACGACCAGGTTCAGATTAATAATCATGACAATCTAACATCCAAACGAAAACACCTGCTTTTTCAAAATTTACAAAATAATTTAAGATTAGACCACCTAAATTCTGAGGAACGTGCATTACTAACAAACCTTTGTCAAGAATACAAAGAAATATTTTACACGCCTGAATTACCTCTGTCCTCAACTACCCTAACTAAACACCACATAAGGACAAAGACAGACACACCAATATTTACAAAAACATACCGATACCCACATGTACACCGACAAGAAGTAAAAAGACAAATTGACAAAATGTTAAACGAAGACATAATCGAACCCAGTGAATCACCTTATAATTTTCCGATTTGGATAGTCCCTAAGAAACTCGACGCCTCTGGTATACAGAAGTGGCGAATAGTTATCGACTATAGAAAACTGAACGAACAGACTATCGACGACAAATTTCCTTTACCCCGAATAGAAACAGTATTAGATAACTTAGGAAGAGCTAATTACTTTACTACACTCGACTTAGCTTCTGGTTTCCACCAGATCGAAGTTGAAAAACGTGATGGGGAAAAAACAGCCTTCTCTACAGAAGAAGGTCATTTTCAATTTAAACGTATGCCATTCGGTTTAAAAAATGCCCCCGCTACCTTCCAAAGAGCAATTAACACTGCTTTGACAGGACTTACCCCTAATCAATGCCTAGTATATCTTGATGACATTATTGTATACTCAAGTTCACTACAGGAACACATTAGTCGTTTAAAAAACGTATTCCAGAAATGTAAAGACACCAACATAAAGATTCAGCTAGATAAATCCGAATTTCTCCAAAAAACCGTAAAATATTTAGGACACGTAATAACGCCAGATGGAGTCAAACCAGACCACTCCAAAATTGAAGCCATCAAAAATTTTCCTTTACCCACTACCAGAACCGAAATTAAATCTTTTTTAGGACTTTTTGGATATTATAGAAAATTCATAAAAGACTTTGCAAAAATTACCAAATTTCTCACCCATTGCCTAAAAAAAGAAAACAAAATTGTCCATGATCAAAATTTCCTAGACTCTTTTGAATATTGTAAAAACCTTTTGACTAACGAACCCATTTTACAATACCCAGATTTTAATAAAACATTCGAATTGACTACAGACGCATCAAAATTTGCACTTGGTGCAGTTCTTTCCCAAGACGGAAAACCTATCAGCTACGCTTCACGTACGCTTAACGACACAGAACAAAAATATAGCACAATAGAACGAGAATTATTAGCTATCGTGTGGGCTACGAAACAATTTAGGCCATATTTGTTTGGAACCAAATTCACCCTTTTCACAGACCATAGACCTTTAGTATGGCTCCGAAACCTTAAAGAACCAAACTCAAAACTCACGAGATGGGCTTTGAGATTAGAAGAATTCAATTTTGACATTCGATATTTACCTGGAAAAACCAATAAGGCAGCAGACGCACTTTCTCGAGTTCAAATCCATCCGCTAACTATTAATGACGATATCTTTGACGAAATTGATGAAATTATACATGACGTAGACAGAATAAATACATCTGAGCCGACATCCCCCAACTTCAGTGTAATACCTAATCGGTCAGAAACGCCGAATATTGATGATTTGTTTGACATACCCATCCTCGAAACTCCTACTCAAAATGTTTCACTAGCATCCCCAAACAACGATGATGACTCATTAATAGATACTATTCACACCCAACAAAGCTCAACACCAGTAATAGACATTAGTGATAAACCATTACAACATTTTAATAAACAGATAGAATTTATCGAAGCTAATTTACCTAGAAAAATTCAAATATCAAAATTCGATGGAGTTACCCACTATTCAGTTTTTGTAAACCCTAATAACAAACAAACTAAATTTAATGAATTGCTTATAGAACATTGTGAACCAAAAACTCATTATTATTGTTACTTCCCCAACGATTCACTATACCAAGAATTTTCCCTATATGTAAATTCAATTACGAACGAAAACACCCCCAAATTTCACAAATGTACCACACAAGTTACATATATAATTAATCCAGAAGAACGACAAAATCAAATAATGAATTACCATCTCGGTAAAACAAACCACCGAGGAATATCCGAAACTGTTGAACATTTGCAACGTAAATATTTCTGGAAAGGTATGACTAACGATATTAAAATTTTTATTAATAACTGCCAAACCTGTAAAATTCAAAAATACAATCGAAACCCGATAAAACAGCCTTTACAGTTAACGCCAACTTTTAATCGCCCATTCCATACTATCCATATGGACATATTTCAAATTAATGGTCAAAAATATTTAACTCTAGTAGACGCCTTCTCTAAATTTGCTCAAGCCTATCAATTACGCTCTAGTAACATAATTGATGTAACCGATCGATTATTTTATTTTATTACAACTTATACCACTCCTAATGTATTAGTAGTAGACAACGAATTTAACAAACAACCCCTAATTAATTTCTTGCAATTACATAAAATTTTGTTGCACGTCACAACGCCATATCACCATCAGTCAAATTCGCCTGTAGAACGCCTACACTCGACGCTTTTGGAACACTATAGACTTTTAGGTGAAATGCCTGAAAACAGGAAAATACCCTACTGTGTAATGGCATATAACCATTCAATACATTCAAATTTAAAACTCACACCTTTCGAAATATTATTTGGACACACTGACAATAAAAATCCTTTCGACCTAGATTATGAAAAATCATTTTTCGAAAACTATGTAACTAACCATAAAGAGAAAATGAAACATCTGTACGACGCCCTTCATGACAAACAAAACCTTACGAAGGAAAGCCGAAATGAAAAATTTAACCAACCTCGAAAAACCAAAGTATTCAAGATAGGAGACCATGTTTACGTTAAAACTAACGCAAGAAATAAAAAAGAGCCTAGATTTGTAGGTCCCTACATCGTAGAAAAAATTCATGAACATGACACGTACGACGTTAGAAATACCCCTACAAACAGTATTTTGAAAAGACATGTCAATGACCTGATGCCTTTTACAGGACACTGCCGACCATCCTCTTCCTTATTACCTGGCGGAATTTCGAGTGCCACGTAACAATAGAGACTTTAAACGAAAATCCTGGACTATACCCTCTACAAAAAGGTAAAGCTCTTTTAAAAGAATCAGAATGGACCGTAATTAAAATTCTCGACTATACCCCTATATTGACTAATTACCATACTCTCAAAAATAATCTCATAAAATCAATATCCCTTTTAGAAAACCAGTACTATCCTATGTCACATAGAAGTTTTGTAGAATTAAAAGACATCCTGTTAAGTCATAATAACCAATTACTAATCCTTAAACAATACATTAACAAAGATGATCAGTTGCTGAATCAATTGTTCCCTGAAATGCAAACTACTAGACAAAAACGAGGTTTAGTGGACGGATTAGGTACTGTCATTAAATTTGTCACAGGTAACCTGAACGCAGAAGACGGACGACGCTACGAAAGCATGATATCTAAATTAACACGTAATTCTGAAAAGCAAAAAAATGTTTTGTTAGAACAGGCACATATCCTTGATAATACTATATCCACCATACATGATCTTTCTGAAAATCAAAAATTACTAAATGACAACCTTAATAAATTTTTGTTAGACAACGTAGAAATCAAACGAATACTAACTGCAGACTCTACTCATTCAATAATAAATCAATCTATTCAGTCATTACAACTATTCATCAACGTTTGGCTCGAATTAGAAAATGCCCTGACTTTTGCCCAAGGACAACAACTACACCTCTCCCTCGTTGATAATAATGACCTCATTCAATCCCTTAACCAGATAACCGAATCTCTGACCCAACTCCAAAATTCTAATAAAAAAAGTTTATCTCTTCCCTATCCGGCGAATTACAAATATCTTCATTTATACGAATCAATTATTACAACAAAAATATATCAAAAAGACAAAGTCTTCACGTTTATTTTTGAAATCCCCTTAATCAAACCTTTTTCTGATTATCAGTTAATCAAATTGATTCCTTTTCCTGCATATTATAATACAGATGGTAAATTCCGTATGGTCGTACCCTCTTATAACACCCTGTTATTCACTAATGATTTCAGCGTCCCCATTGAAACTGATCGTTGTCAGCAAACCTCCGTAGGACATTATTTTTGTTCCCAAGATAACCATTTTAGCATTCCAAATTCAAAATTATGTGAAACACAACTATTATCTTTCTATGATAATCAAACATGTCAGCCATATGTTTTCGACTTAACTATAAACAAGATATTACAAATTGACACAGCTACATGGCTAATTAGTTCGCCTACCAAAACCATTTTAGACATACAATGTAGCCAGGCTACTAATAGAAAAGAAATTACAGGGTCAAACCTAATACATCTGAGTCCAGACTGTTCAATTTTGATTAATCACGATGAATTACTGTTTACTATGAAATCTTCTTCTACTAAAGAAGTTACTCTAAAATTACCCAGTATCGGTAAATTGCGAGTACACCAATCTAATAATATCAATATTTCAAAAATTGACCTGTCACCTATCAATACCCAAAAATTGGTTAGAAACCAGTTAAAGCTTAGTGATCAAAAAGAAAAGTTACTAAATGATAACTCCCCGGTCACAGGTTTAAATATTAGTTTATTCATTATTGCTAGTTTATTAAGTATTATCTTCATATGTACTATTTTATACTTTTATTGTAAACGTAACTCTTTCAAAGCAAAATTAATTGAAATTTTAAACAAATCGCAAGGTAAAGCGATCACACCTGATAATGTACCAAATTCATCTCTGCTGCAATGCAAAACTTAAATATTGCTTCACATATTTAAGATTCTTGGCATGGAGGAGTTATGTGATAACAATTCTCAGAAGAAGCACAGATAAAGAGTATTGTATTTCTTTTGATAATTTCTTTCCTGTGTGAAATTTTCTGCTTTTAGAGTTAGTTCTATTTTAGCTTTGCATTAAGTAGGCTGCCGGATTGAACTCCGACATTTCTGTAATTTTTTAAAATAAATAGTTTTTAAAAATACGTTTGGTCGTTAAATAAACATAAATAGCAGGCCTTCGACAAGGTCTGGCATGTGGGACTCATCTGTAAACTCAAGCAAACTCTACCAACTGACTACTTTGAAATTCTACAGTCATACTTAGCAAATAGACAGTTTATCATCCGATATGGTAGCGCAACAACAAATCCATACACGGTCAACTCTGGAGTTCCCCAGGGCAGTGTTCTGGGGCCGATATTATACCTCATATTCACAGCAGACCTCCCGACAATACCAGGAAACATGATGGCTACTTTCACTGACGACATGGCGATTCTCACATCCAACACGGATCCAACTCTGGCATCCCAGCAACTGCAGACACATCTTGACTTAATACAGCGCTGGTGCAATAAGCGGCATATTCAGATTAATGAAAATAATTCAGTACAAGTAACGTACACCCTAAGAAGGGGCACTTGTCCCCCGGTCACGATCAATAACATACAAATATCCCAAGCTGACAGCGCAAAGTATCTAGGAATCCATCTGGATAGGAAATTAACCTGGAAGACACACATATGGACAAAGAGAAAGCAGCTGGGCCTGAAATTCCAAAAAATGTACTGGATGATAGGAAGAAAATCAAAACTCACCCTGGAAAGCAAGACACTACTGTATAAAACTATGATAAAACCCATATGGACCTATGGCATACAGCTATGGGGCACAGCCAGTACATCCAATATCGAAATAATCCGACGATTCCAATCTAAAGTACTCTGAGCCATAACAAACGCACCTTGGTACGTCCCTAATGACACAATATCCCTCGACCTTAAAATACCCACAATTAATGAGGAAATAAAAAGATACAGTGCGCGTTATAGTGATAGAATCAGTGTTCATCCTAACGTTCTAGTGGAGCGCATGATTGAAAATGACAATGAAGTGCAACCAAGACTAAAAAGGTTTAAACCGCTCGATCTGCCACACAGATTTAACTAACAACAATATTTGTTCAAATTGTAAATATCCCAAAATATGTCAAACTAGTATTAAGAGTAATATAGGTGAATTATCACTAAATAATCAACCCCCATGCTTGTAATTTAGTATGTAAGCCAAACCAACTATTGATTGTCAAATATGACAGATTGTAGTGTATTAATAATAAAAAAACGAAGGTGGGTTAACACTCACAACTGTCGTCAACCAAGAACTCCTATTACTGCACCCTCCCAAAGACAGCCAAATACTGTGTGCAACTGTCCCAAAAGAACTTGCGACTAATTGTGGGAACCTTATCCGGACACTGCACCCTAGAACAACACATGCACAGGATGGGACTGGCGGACACCCCAAACTGTCGTGCATGCAACGAGGATAACGAGACGGAAGAACACGTTCTATGTCACTGCCCAGCTCTCGCAATAATCAGAGAATCCATGTTGGGGGACTACTAGCCTGACATGGCCGAAATCAGCAACATTCCAATTGCGAAAGTACATCAAAAATATTGGATGGCTTGGGTGATGCCCAATTTGGAGAGCTGTTGGGAAGGTAGCACAATGGGCCTACCTATTGTAGCCTAAATCCGCTTGAGGTATCTCACCCTTCCAATTTCCAATCCAGAATCCAGTACTGAAAAATATCATATAATTATTAATGTGTTAAAATACGCTAACAGTGTTGTTCTTCGAAATCATTGAGAGTTTTATCAAATTGCGTAACCGAAAGACACACAATAATCAAGTGTCTTTAGATTTAGTAGGAAATAGAGGCTATTAATTTATGTTGTATCCTTCAGAATAACTGAATTGTCATATTTAATGTTTTCAGATTGATCTTAACGATGCTGGCTTTGTAATACTTATAGGAGAAATAGTTATTATTACTCTTCAAATGATACTGCTGTGTTTCTGGAGTGAACAAGTGATGTTTGAAAGTGAAGAAGTAGGCACCGCTGCTTTTCACTCCAATTTTGTCGGTACTGATTTGAGATTTCAGAAAGCTTTAATTCTCATCGCCAGAAGAAGCCAAACTCCCATTAAGTTAAACCCTGGAAAATTTGCCAATCTTGGCTTAGCCACGCTAAGCAAGGTACAATAACATTTCTTATGCTTTATTTCCAATATTGTAGTATATACTCGAAATTGTAATCAAAATTAAAAATTCTGTTTATTCTAAGAAAGAGAATGAACAGTTTAATACTCTTTTGTACTTTATGTTAAATATTTATTACTTTCTTTGTCTGTAACCGATTTAACTTACAAAAAATTATGTTAAAACTGTAAATTATTGAAGTTTTTTGAAATGATTAAAAATTGCACTTTAAACTTTTTTTTTAATTGTCTAATGTAGATATATTTCTAACAGTTTTGTGTTTTGCAGATTATACGATTTACATATTCAGCATTTATGGTGCTAAGAAAGCGTAATTTAAACAGCTAAGCAATTTTTGACTACTCAAGCAATCAAAAATATGCAATATTCTGCAAATATTGCTGTGTTACTTTGCACCATTTCACTTATAATGGACTAATAGTAGTAGCTATTTATGTTGCACAAATAGTTTAAATTTTGAATAGTACACAGAATGTAACACAATTTCGAGTTCAGTTTAATGTTGATACTCAAAACATTAAAATAAATGCATAACCAAATAATGATAACGTTTTATTTTTTCTACGCAATCTTTTTCTCTTCTAAGTATTAGCACAGATAAGGTTAACACTACAGATATGCGGTAAATATGTGAGCTATCGGCAGCTTGTTTTATATGATTAATAATCTGCAAAAAGATGGCGCTACAATGACAATTTATAATTAAGTCACAGATGACTGTAATTGAGCAGATTACTTAGCACATATTCAAACTAAAGTTAGACAGCCATCTGCCATGTTTAATTGTCAAATCGCAATTTTTCGTAAATAATTAATATTGAAGCCAATTCTACTTAAATTATGTTACAGATGCACTCAAACCCCGATAAAACAGTTTCCAACACATTTCAACAGTAATAAACAAATAGCGATAGCAGCGCCCTAAAATTGGTCTGGTGCGTTGTAGCCAAACTAACGCTAATTTCGTCTCCAAAAATGAGCGGACATTTTGTATAAAGGGTCGTATATCTGTAGTGTTAACCTTATCTGTGGTATTAGATTTAGAACATTTAAACAGGTTTGCTGTATTAGTTATTAATACATAAAAAATTTTTGTTAGAATTTCACTTCGAACACATATTTAAGTAAATCCTATCAAAGTAAACAACATCTTCAAATTATAAAATTGCGAAAAATAGAAAAATTGGTGTTAACATGTTAACATTAATCGCTTAGTTAGAATACTTTTATAGTATGTAGAACCGTGCAACGTCACAAAAAGTAATTGTCGCATACATAGATTTTCCTATTCCTTTACTTTCAGTATAGTACTGATTTCAAGAAAATTTTCGAAATCGATATTTTGATGGAAATATATGTTTTGGACCTCCAGAACCCAAAAACCTGGTTTTCAAAACTGTCTGTCTATGAGTTGGTGGGTATGTAAGTTTGTGGTGCATCATAACTCTGGAACGGATGTTGTGATTTTGATTATCTTTGGAATGTAAGAGTAGTATTTTATTCCGAAACCAAACCAAAAAATTTAAAAATGGAATCTAAAAGAAGACTTTAAGGCAAATCTAACGTTTTTTTCTGAACTTTTTAGCTTTAAAACAAACAGCAGCCGCTACGATTATTTGAAAATTTTGACTTTTGCGTCTTATTAATTAAAAACAGGGGCCGACATATTTTAATTGTAATAGCCCTATAAGACACAAGGTGCACAAAAAATTTTCGAGGAAACATTGTTCAAAAACCGGTTAGCGATTTTTTTAAAATTTTGTAAACTTATAGAGCTGAAAATAAGTTACCATTTAGTTTGTGTCTTAGCTTGTAAATTTATTTCTGACCCGTCTATAAATTTTTGAATTTTGAGCTGTAACACCTACTCACTTAAAAGCGAGTTATAAGATCGAAATGAAATAGAAAATGTTAAAAATACACATCACAAGTTACTACAATGTTTGTAACTACCAAAACTGTAACATGAAGAAAATATCAGAATTTTGACTTTTTCAAAAACATACGGCTTTAAAACTAGACACACAATTTTTTTTTTTTATTGGAAATAGATCTAGAAATGAGCTACAATTTGGTTGATGTGCGGGTCTACTAATAGCAGAATAAGATTCAGAACTTAGTTTTTAGACGCAGCAATATTTAGGGGAGTTACTTTTTCCCCTCTTCCCCTAATTTTAGAAAACGAATTCTTTCTTCTGTTTTTCTTTGTTGTTTAATTCCGAGGAATCATTTTCTAAAACCGGGCAACCCTATCTCCCTTCAGGTTAATTCTGTTGATTACGAAGTCGTAAGCGTCCTATAATCCCTGTCCTGAGCTCCCGTCTGGGCTAAGCATTGGTGATTAAGCAAAGAAGCTATTATGATAATAATCTTAGGTAACTTAAAATATTTCTAATATCTTTAATAACATTTACTAAAATTCAGGGTACAGACGAGTGCTAACCAATTAAGAAGCTAGTGATAACGGATGTCCAATAGGATAATTTTACCACCACCCTTAGTTTGAATCAACATTAGTTCTACACAGTTATCAGTTACACACTAACCTACCTAAGTATGTCGCTTAATCAAATGTTGAGCCAACGTGGTAAACCAATAATAGTTGGCGACAATTTTATATATTATAAATACCATGAATTAAAGTCCACCGGTGAAACGTGTTGGTACTGTATTAAAAAACAATGTAAAGCCAAACTGTACACTGTTGGTGATACGGATTTAGTGTCTTCAAAAAAAACATGCTAGTGAAAATGATATTGTTTTAAACCGTCAAAACATAAATAATGAGACTTTTTACTGATTAATAATAAATCAACAAATTTTGTTGCATTTTCCTGCGAAAGCAATCTAAAGTGGATTATCAACGGAATATAAGGACAAGGAATCTGCTACCGGGAAATGGTTGCACTATTTATTTGACCTTACTTTTTTATCGCCGCAGGAAGTGGGAGATGCATTTGCGTTTGAGTTTGCAAAACAAAAACCGGACGACCCCAGAGTCACAGAATTCGCAGACTACCTACCCGCTACCTATACAATCGAAGATTCGAGTTTTCCTCCTGTCGATTTGCGCAGCAAATACAGAATCCATTACTCGAACAACAAATGCGTGCAAATCTTTTCATGCGAAATTTAGTGCCTATTGTTCATCTCCGCATCCAAACATAAGTGTTTTTAAAAGTTATTGTGAATATGCCAGCTGTCACTTATATAAAAATAAACAGTGCAAAGGCATCCCACAGCAGAATCATCCGCAAATCGGTTTAGCGCAGGCAGGACTTTATTAAAAAATAAAATTCTACAATATAATAATCAACAAATTTCTAGATAGGGAAAGAGAGGCAGAGAGATTGGCCACATTTTGGAAAATTTAGTGTAATTTTTTTTATTCAAGAATTTAGGGGATACAAAATATATTTCTAACTTAACACAACTTAAGTATACTTATTATTATTAAGGAACTTTTCTATTATTTGAAAAAAAAAAACATATTGCGGTCTGCAAAAGTTCATCTCTCCTCCACAGTGTAGGTGAGATGGTATACGTAGGGAGGAGAGACGAACCTAAACAAATAGTTAATGTTTTAATTATTCTTCTTCTTTGTAGTATGGTTTCCGCACTGTTGGCACAAATTTTCAAAGGTTGTGCATCCCGCGTGTAGCCAGCGGCCACATATTATACACTTTAACCAATCATCAGCTTTTTTTGTCTTCCTTGCACCCCGTACATTCATTTTCGTAATCCTCAATTACTTCAGTGTCGTCATCATTTGATGAGTCATTAAAACAGTTTCCTCAGAAGTCGTGGTGGAAGAAGAAGATCGCCAACGTTTTGGAGTAATTTCTTTCTTAATTTTTTTATTAATTTGCTCAGTATTTACTGGAACTTTCTTTTTTTTGCCCTAAGCTCTTTTTTTTCTCAAGCTCTCTTCTTGTTGCAATATTTTTTCCCCGCCTACGCACGTTTAATACTGCTGTTGAAGGTGTGGGAGAAATTAATTCCAAAAGCTTACCCGGTGTTTCTTTGTCTAGCACATCTATACTCTGTTCTGATTGTTTTGATGCTTCATTATTAGCTTCCTCTTCTTCTTCAATAGGTATTTCTTGGTTTTGAGATGGGGGTTTTATATTTGAGCTTCCGGTGTATTTGGTTCTTGAATGTCATTATTAACTTGTACATTATTGACGAATACGTAATCCGGAATAGCCGTAGGGTTGAATGGAACAATTCCGGTTGCACTAAATGCTGAAACGGCATTTTTAACTGTGGCAGCCTTATTCCACGATTCTCCGAGAAGTTTGCCAAACTGTGGTCTCTTCAACGTACGATTAGTATTGGCTTTCACAAAACGACGACATGCTTGTTAATAGTACGTCTTGAGTGATTTAAAAAATGCGCGATCTAACGGCTGGAGGTAAGCCGTAGTCTGTGGAGGTAAGCAAAATAATAGAATATCATTTTGTTCAGCAAATTCCAGCATCTCCAAATTTGTTGTATGAGAAGTGTGACCGTCGAGAATTAATAGAACCTTTCCGGGCATCTTTCTAGGAAGAAAATGAATTTTTAGCCATTCAAAGAAAATGTCCGAATTAACGTAAGCTGATTTTTGTGACATTCTTATCATGGATCCAGGTGGCATACCGCCTAATAGCTCATCCTTCTTGTTTTTTCCTTTAAATATACATTACGAAGGAAGGCATTGCAACATGTCATAACGCTTATCGTCTCTTCTCTCTCACCGAGACTCATGGAAGGTACACTATTTGATCCCTTTTCTGCTAAGACTGCACCGGGTCTAGTGTTTAACTGCAAGTCTGTCTCGTCGGTGTTATAAATATTGCCGGGCTTATTATGCAATTCAGAATCAGTCAGAACTTCATCGAGCAAAGTAAAATATTTTGACACCGTTTCTTTTGACACTGCTCCTGAACGAGCAACAGACATATTTTCGGATTGTCGGATTGTTATGTCAGTCTGCCTGCGCATAAAAGACTGCAACCATTTATACTCTGCATTGGAGAAACAATGGCACATTAAGAAGAATAGTATTTTTAAACCTTTATTTTTTACCTTCATCCTTGTTAAAGTTATGCTCTATGCCTAATCTTTCAGTTAAATTATAAGCCATTATGGGCACTTCTTCACTTGTTGGAGCGAATCCAGTTTTTTGTAATTTTTTTATGTGATTGGCTAATTTTCTTTTCGCATCTTCTCCTAATAGTGATGGCGGTCCAAGCCGATCACTTTTAACTACATTATTAGATTTTAATCTTCTCAATAATTTTGATTTTGGAATTTGAAAAGTTCTAGATACTTCATTAACCCCCATTCCATTTGTTGTTACTCCATTCATTGCGCTTGCTAAATTTTGGCCACTCCATGTCCCTCTAGTCGGAGTATTTTTCTTTCTTTTGTAAACTGTTGGCATCTCTGTAATAGGATGTAAAAAGAAACACGAAAGCATTGGGTCCGTCTCTCCTCAGTGTTCGAGGTCCATCTGTCCTCAATACAGGGATGAGATGGACCACCTAATATCTGCTCAGCTGACATAACTATAACGAGCATTTTAGGTTAGGTTAAATCTATGACATGTGGTTTTAACATATATAGCGGGAAAATACATTTAATCTTACCTAAGTCGTTGTTTTTCACATCTATATTACATTGACACAAATTCTTCTGCACTGTTAAGCATTAAATTCTGATTTTTTTATTAAAACTATGAGCCTTGACCACGCGGTCGTCAGAACCCACACTATGTTAGATGGCGCTTTAGAACAGTATTTAGACCATAAGTCCGACTCTCCCACCGGTCCATCTCTCTGCCACTTACCCTACGATTTCATAAAATGTGTTTCCCATAAATTTAGCACAATAGTTTGTTAACTTTAGTTCAACTTCTAAAATATGTCTGTATATTTTATATGTATTTACTTGTAGTTTTAACGACCGACGTCCAGTTGGCTATGTATAATTTTGAAATAAATTTTAGGACAAATTTTCTATACGTCTGATGTGATCATTGTATTTAAAAACCGGTACATACTGTATCAACTTGACTTTAAACCGCGGCGCGTGCGTCATTATTCTGACGGGAGTTCAGCATGAGGATTAAGTTATTGGCCCAGGTAAAAATTTCTTGACGGGAGTTAAGGAAAAGGATTATTTTTCGATTGACCGCTGACGGGAGTTAGTGTGCGTGCTCTAAAACATCAGAAATCCGGGGAGTGCAATTGTCTTCCGTCATCAGCGTATAATCCGAGGACCGAAAATCACTGGGTGCAATTGTCTCCCGAGATTTATTTATTTATTTATTTATTTATTCTGATGCCATCTACAGAAAAAAAATTTCCAATTACAGGTGGCAACCCATTACAAAAAAGCATATCAAATGTGTGCATGACAACAATAACAAAAGAGAAAGAAAAAAAAAATATAAATTTGACATTGTACTCTTATTAATTAATAAATAATATATTCCGATAACATAATTTAAAGAAATAATAATATAATTGTGATAATAATAATTATAATAACATTGTACTCGTTTTAATTAATAGATAACATGTTCGAATAGCAGAATTTAAAAAAGAAAAGTAGGTATTTTAGGATTTTCATCTGAGAAAAAGAATTATGTTAATATATTATCTTAGTGAAGTCTGTGAAGGCAGGCGCTTTTAAATTGTTTGAATGTCAATGAAAAAATATCTACAGAATTGGATATTCCATTATATAGCGATGAGAGTCGATAAACAGGTGAGTTCATGGCATAATTACTTCTAGGAGTATGCAAATAAAAAGTGGAACAACTACGATTATTTCTAGGTACTGTAAAAGCAAATTTACTCAAAAGAAAAGAATTGTCAACTTGCGAGTTTATTAGTTTAAATAGATGCAGTAAAGAGCACAGTGAACGACGGTTATCAAGACTTATACAATTAAATGTTTGTAATAGTTGATAATAAGGCGTATGAGCGGGGTATTGCTTAGTTATTTTGAATGATAGATATTTTAAAAACTTTTTCTGAATATTTTCCAACATTTGCTTTTGATAAAGATAATAAGGGGACCAAACTACCGAAGAAAATTCTAAGGTCGTTCTTACATATGCATTATAAAGTTTAACAATAGTTTCAGCATGTGTGAAATGGTGAGAGTTTCTGATAATAAAACCGAGGTTCTGATAAGCTGATTTTGTTGTTTGTATCAGGTGATTAATAAAAGAGAGTTTTTGATCAAAGACGACACCGAGATCTTTAGTTTGCGTTTTGGAATTTAGAATGCTTCTGCTCATCTGGTAATTAAAAATTAACGGTTGCAAAGTTCGACCATAACGCATTACAAAACATTTGCTGGTATTGAAAAATAGTTGATTGTCAGTGCTCCAGAGCAAAATATTATTAATATCTGTTTGAAGGTGGCGACAATCATTAATGTTATTTATTACAGAAAAAAGTTTAAGATCATCTGCAAACATAAGACAATTGGAATGTTGTAGACGCTCAGGAAGATCGTTTATTAAAATAATAAATAATAAAGGGCCAAGGTTTGCCCCTTGCGGTATTCCGGAATTAACGTTATATGTGTCAGATTGCGCGTTATGATACACAACATACTGTTGCCTATCGCGTAGATAAGAAATAAAAAATTGTAAGAGATTGCTCGAAAAACAATAGTTGTTCAATTTTTTCAGTAATATGTCATAATTAACTTTGTCAAATGCTTTTTCGAAATCTGTATAAATTACGTCTACTTGTTTATTGCTAGCAAAGGCTTCGGTGACAATTTCTACAAAATTTAGTAAATTCGTTTGCGTCGATCTCTGTGGCATAAACCCGTGCTGGCATGTGGTTAAGTGAGGTTTTACATGGGCGTATATATATTTATGTAAAATAGATTCAAAAAGTTTCGCGGGAGCGCATAGTACTGCTATTGGTCTATAATTTTTGATATCAATTTTTAAGCCGCTTTTAAATATAGGACAAACCTTGGCCGTTTTCCATATTGTCGGGTAAGTGCACGTTTTTAAAGCAAGGTTGAAAATGTATTGTAACGGTTCAGTGAAAAAATCAGAACAGCCTTTTAATATGTACATAGGAACTTCATCGCTACCTATGGCTTTCTTGCCCGGCATTGATTTGAGGGTTGCTGCAATGTCAACGAGTGTTATTGTCGATATATTTAAAATAGCTGCATTGTTCAAAGAAGCATCGCTCAAAACAAATGCTGCCGGCGTAGGACTGTATACAGATTTAAAGTGAGCTGCGTACGCATTGGCTATATCTACGTTGTTATAAAGGTTGTTGCCATTAAAGGTCATTGTCGATTGTGTAGAAACTGTAGTTTTTTTATTTTTAATGTATTTCCAAAAATTTCTGGGATCTTCCTGAATGCCAGCTTCAACTCCGGATATATGAGTTTTATATGTTTGTTTTATTTCGGATTTAATTTTAGCCCGCAAATGCTTAAATTCCTGAAGGAGGTTCTCAAGTTCAGGTTGAGGCAGGTCACGTTTCATCATTTGCCTTACTCTACTCTTACGCTTAATATCTTTAATTATGTCGCGAGAAAACCACGATGGAAACTTTTGTTTTTTAACTAGTGTTTTTGGAACAGATGAATCAAAAACACGATAAATAATTTCATAAAATATTTGTAAAGCTACATTAACATCTGTACATTGATAAACAGTTTCCCAACTTGTTTTTGCAAATTCATTATACATTAACAAGAAATTTGCTTTCCGAAAATTATATTGCGGTTTTTGAGGATTGGTTACACTATTAATTGGTACTGTACTGTGATAATTAAATTCACATGATAAACTGGGATGATGTAAATCTTCTTGTACTGGTGGGTCAAGACATCTGTCACAAGTTACATCGCAATTAACTAGCAGCAGATCAAGTAACCTGCCATTAATATTTTTGTTGTTGTTTAATTGAAGTAAATTATTAAGTTCTAAAAAATTTAACAAGTCTAACTCTAATTCGCCATATAATGAAACATTCACAAATTTGGGTAAATTAAAATCGCCTACTATAATAACGTTAGAATTAAATATATCGTAATTACGTAAACAGGTATCGTAAAATTCTTGATAGTGAGCTGATGGAGAGTTTGGAGAAAAATACATGACGCAAACATACAGATACTGATTTTTTATATTTATACGTACCCATAGTCCCTCAAGAGAAATATCGAGTTTTGGAACCAATTCACTGTGCAATATGCTTTTTACTGCAATTAATACTCCACCAAGTCGATACTTCCCCGTGGACTCCGGGTCTCTATCTTTTCGATATACTGTATAACGGTTATCAAGTATTTCTGAACTATGAATTGAGTCGTTCAGACCAGTTTCAGTTAAGGTAATTATATCAAAATTGTCAGACAAGAAACTTGTATATATTTTATGTGTTTTTGTGCGCAGACCTCTTACATTTTGATAAAAAATAGTCAAACTTGAGCTAGTGCACATCACTAAAATCCTTAACAGATTTAATTACATAACTCTTGCTGTTCTCGTTTTTCCGCATAAAAATTTTACCATTTCGTACCCAGACATACTTGACGTTGTTATCTTTCTTAAAGATTTTTGCCTTTGCAAATAACTGCCTGTTGTATTGAGTAAGTGATTCGTTGATAAAAATGGTGTGGTTCTCTGTTGCTAGCTTACGAATGTCATCGGGCATTTCACTTATCTTGAATTCTCGCTTTACTTTCCTACATCTTAAGAATTCGTCCTTGTTCATTCTGCTGATGAATTTGACTATGATGCCGCGAGGATGCGTGGGGTTATTCGGGTTTGCTTTTAACCGATGAATCGCATCAATCATGGATGGTTCTAGCTTGAAGCGAACAGCGTGTGCGACCATTTGTACCACCGTGATAATATTCTCGTTTTTTGCCTCTGGCACTCCATGAATTTCCAAGCAATTATTTCTCGAGTATTGCTCTATAGCATTCATTTCCATCTTAATTTCTTCGTTTTCCTTCTTCAGTACTTCATTTTCTGCTGATAACGTATTGATCTTCTCTAGACAACTATTTATTAATGCTTCTTGATTTGTGAGTAATTTATGATTTGAATCGATTTTTTCGTGACACATGTTCAAGGATTCAGCCATGGTTTTCTGCTCGCTCGTCAGTGCTTGTAGTTGCTTTAAAATTTTCTGCATTGTGTCGTTAACCGTGTCTTTCTTGAGTGATTTGTTAACACACTGGGGGCAGGTCCAGGATAGTAGAATATTTATGCAATCTTGGGTTAAACTAACGCAAGACCCATGGTAATATTTTTCGCATGTTTTGCACTTTACCTTGGTCGCTTGCCGCGATATTTCAATGTCACACACGGTGCATACTCCGGCCATGGCTTTGTAGTGAGGTTATATTTCGCACTAAACTTTATACAATATTAGTACAGTACAGAAATTCGATTATATCACAGGGCACAATTGATTAACCAAGTTATTCAATAATTCTGACTATAATTACTTCTTAATATTAGCAATAAACAGTTATTTTCAGAGCAGCGAATATGAACGTACATACATCAACAGCGCATGCACTATATTGAGATGGGGTTGAACTCTCTCCCGACTAAGCACTTAAGCTTAATGCGGAGAAATAAATAAATAAAGAGAATGCAGATAATAAACTCATTTATTGTAAATAAACTAACATTAAAAATATATATGCAAAATCAAGTACGCAATGAAACGTGTTTCACTATTTTGAATTGGTATGACACTGCTTTAATAAATTCTATTTATTTCATTTTTGTGCAAGGCTGTAATTTTTTTTCTAAGAAAGCCTAAATTGTTCAATCTTTCTGTACCTATTAATGAAAATTGGAATAATTACTCAATACAACAATTACGTATGTTTTCTGTAACTTACCATGCCTGGCCTAAATGAAAACAGCACCCCTTCAAAGTTGCTTCTGGAAATTCTTCATTAACACCCTTATGAATGGCGGTTTCAAAATCTGTTGTCACTGTAGAAGGCGAAAACTGAAGGCCTAGTTTAGCACACTCTTTTTTTACATATGAAAGAGCTAGCTCGTAGGTTTTTACTGTTTTATCGGGTAGTAACAAAATACTAACGGTACATAGTGACCGCTGCTGGAGGCTCCTCTGGGGAATCCAGCAGCGTCACAGACAACATACTTGAGGCTACTGAAAAGGAGCTTCTTGATAACGTAGGAAAACTGAACCTCGAAGGGCGTCCCAAAAGGAAGCCAATTTGCGGAGAAGAAAAGGCGGAGAAAAGCCAAAGCTGCCTTAGACAAAGTGAAGGAGAAACCCATTACGGGGGGGCGGTTCCAAGCGACGGCTGCCGGAAGGTGAAACTCCTCCAGAAGCACGACAACAGGTGAAGAAACCGAAGGTCCCTCACCTGAAACCACACAGCTATTCTCAGGCGGTGGAGGGCTCCCTTAGGGTGGCCATTGTTAGCGATGGCTACCCCGAGACTAAACTCTCGGAAGAGCAATCCACTGCCTTAGAAAGGGCTATATGGAAACAGTTGGTAGGCCCTTCCTCTGGAAAGGCACTACCAGGCTTCCATGAATCACGCCTAATCCAGGGAGCCTTCATGGTTACGTGTGCCAATGAAGATTCAAAAGAGTGGCTAAGAGAGGCCCTGAAAACACTTCAACCTTGGGAGGGTGCTAAGCTCCAGCTTGTGGACCACAGCGCCCTCCCAAAATTGAAGAAGATGATGGTATGGATTCCTGGCGAGTCTAGGGAACTTACCGAAATCTACACCCTCTTAGAAGGACAAAATCCAGTACCCCGCACAGGGCACTGGAGACTATACAGCAGAACGGAGGACCCACCGAAAGGCCTGCGTCTCGTGCTAGGAGTGGACGAGGCCTCCTTCATCGCCTTGAGGGCCAGGGACCTAAGACCATTCCTAGGAATGAAAAGAGTGACCTTCGTGCCACTGGAAAAGCCTGCAAAGGAGAAGACAGAACGTGAGGCTGGGAAATATCCTAGTTAATGTCAGGTATCTCATGTTTACAGATTAATTTGCAACACTGCATCTCTGCCACTGCTTCCTTGTGTCAGCAGATTGCAGTAAATGCAGACATTTGCCTAATACAGGAACCCTGGTCTCACGGGGGCCATGTAAAGGGCTTGCCATCTAAAGGAGGCGCAAACTTTTATTGTGCCTCCAATGAAAACCCTAGAGCCTGTATTTATGTCTCTAATAAGGTAGATGCCACACTCATGCCATCTTTTTGTTTCAGGGACCTGGTAGCGGTCACTGTGAGATACGATGTTGACACAAAGCGGAAGAACCTAGTCATCTGCTCTGTTTATCTACCTCCCCCTAGTAGAGAACTGGAGGAGCTGATAGCACATTGTAGGAACCATCGGATGGCCCTTCTAATTGGTTGTGATGCCAACTCGCACCACACCTTGTGGGTTAGTTATGGCGTCAACGCAAGAGGAAGGGCACTCCTGGAGTTCCTACAAACAACTGATCTGGAAATTCTAAACCGAGGAAACTCTCCTACCTTCATCACCTCAAGAAGGCAAAAAGTAATAGACATAACTCTTGGATCCTTTCCCATATCCCAAGAGATATAAGACTGGCACGTATCGTCGGAGCCTTCACTCTCTGACCATAGGTGCATACGCTTCAGTCTAAAATTCAACCCACCTAACGTGGAGACTTACAGAAACCCCAGGTCTACCAACTGGGCCTCCTACAGAGAAGCCCTAGCCAGTAAACTTCAAGGAGCTCTACAACAGCCCAAGTGCGTGGGTGAAATTGAACTGTCTGTAGAATCCATACAGAGAGCCATCATAACGTCATATGAGGAAAACTGTCCTCTACGTGTCGATAAATCAAAACACAAAAACCCTTGGTGGAGCTCGACCTTAAACAAGCTTCGCAAGGGAACCCGCAAACTATTTAACGTAGCAAAGCGTACCAGGAAACCTGAGAACTGGGAAAGCCATAAGCAATCCCAGCAAAGGTACAAGAACGCCATTAGGCATGCAAAACAAGCAACCTGGAAGGCCTACTGCGAGGGGATAGAGAGTATGCCCCGAACATCAAGGCTTTGCAAGGTACTTGCAAAAAGTCCTGGCACCCTGCTAGGAGCCCTACAGCTTCCCAATGGTGAATTTACCACCACCAATGAGGAGGCATTAAAACTCTTACTGAGAACGCACTTTCCCGACTCTAGGGAAATACTAATAGACAATACGCCGACTGCTGAGGATCCTCGAGTCAGACCGTGCCTTGTCGACTGGAAGGTTGCCGCAAAAGTCGTAACGATTGACCGAACAAAATGGGCGATCACAACGTTTGCCCCTTTCAAAGCAGCAGGACCTGATGGTATCTTCCCGGATCTCCTACAAGAGGGCTCGGAAATATTAATCAGACCTCTGTATCACATATTACGAAGCTGCCTAGGCATAGGTTACATTCCTGTACCATGGAGAGGGGCAAAGGTAATATTTCTTCCTAAACCTGGACGTGACTGGTCATTTCGACCTATCAGTCTTACCTCCTTTTTACTCAAAGTGCAGGAAAGATTGGTAGACCGCTACATTAGACACGGATCCTTGAAATTTTTTCCACTGCATCCGAATCAACACGATTATCAAAGAGGGAAATCCACTGACACGGCCCTTCAGGAAATTGTTCACAAGGTTGAGAAGGTGCTAAATCTGAGCGTGGCATAGAACCCACCATAGTAAGGTGGATTGAATACATGCTCAGACATCGAAACATAACTGCAACCTTGTGGACTTCTCAGTGGGCGTCTCTGCCGGCCGCGGGTGCCCACAGGGCGGCGTACTTTCGCCGCTCTTGTGGTGCCTCGTGGCCGACGGACTGCTTCTGAGGCTCAACAACGAGGGGCTTTACACGCAAGGATACGCTGATGATTTGGCTATCCTTATAACTGGAAAATTCCTCAACATAATTTGCGAGGTAAGTCAAAGAGCCCTCACAATAGTGCAAGAGTGGTGCATTGAGAACCAGCTTTCAGTCAACCCTACAAAGACTGAACTGGTTTTGTTCACAAGGAAAAGGAAGATCACAGGCCTTAAAGGGCCTGTACTCTTCAACAAAACTCGGGTGAGGTCAAGTATCTGGGAGTAATCTTGGATGCCAAACTCACCTGGGCAAGCCATGTGAAAAGACAAGAGCAACGGGCCTGCGCGTCCTTCTGGACGTGTAGGCGCACCTTAGGAAAAACATGGGGATTAAGGCCTAGAATCGTTCACTGGTTCTACACGGCTGTAGTACGTTCCCTGATCACATATGCAGCTCTTGTATGGTGCCCTAGAACAGAAAAGGCCACCACAAGAACAGCACTGACTCGTCTGCAGAGAATTGCCTGTCTCTGTATAACGGGAGCTATGTGCACAACCCCGACTGCGGCCATGGAGGTGCTGCTTGGACTCGTGCCTCTTCACCTTTTGGTGGAGGCCGAGGCCCGAGCGGCGGCGTACAGGCTAGGCTACACAAGGCAATGGAAACCCACACAGGAGAATGTAGGACATACCAAGGTTGCCTCGCGTTTGAGGTCGACAAATCCCATCTCTCGGATGGGAAGTGATGGTATGGTCCCCTACTTCTCCTTTGGCAAATCTTACGATACCCTCATCCCTAGCCGGGATGAATGGCTTTCGGGAGACCGATCCTTCCTTCAGCCCTGTGGCCTCGTATGGTTTACGGATGGGTCAAGGACTAGGGAGGGATCAGGAGCAGGTGTGTATGGAGAACAACCCCGAGTCAAAATGAAATTTGCTCTGGGGAAATATCCAACCGTTTTCCAGGCCGAAATCTTTGCTATTTTGGCATGTGCAAATGAAAACCTCAGAAGAGGGTACACAAGTAGTCACATCTACATTTGCACCGACAAAACCCTGATCTCCCCTAAGATCGGGTCACGACTGGTCCAAGAGTGTCGGAAAACTCTCACAAAGCTCTCTGCAAAGAACTATGTGAAACTCATATGGGTCCCCGGCCATAGTGAAATTGAGGCTGATGCCCTGGCTGTTGCGGGGGCCAGGGAACCCCTAATGGGTCCAGAACCGGCCTTCGGAATTTCCCCCAAATGCGTGAGGCACGAGATATGCAGCTGGACGTTGTCACAGCTCCAATCATCCTGGACCTCTCGTCACACACCAAGACAGGCTAGACTCTTTATTAAGGGTCCTACGCCTAAAATGACAAAAATTCTTCTGGGCCTAAACAGAAGACAAATCAGAATTGTGACAGGCCTACTAACAGGCCACGGTCACCTGCAAAAACATCTCCACCCTATCGGGGTTGTCAATAACCCGCAGTGCAGAAGATGCCAAGCGAGGGAGGAAACTTCCGAGCACATACTCTGTGAGTGCGCCGCTTTTGCGGCCCTCCGGTACAAACACCTTGGCTCCCCCTCCCTAGAGCCAAGGGAAATACAGGACATATCATTGAACAGGATCTGGTCCTTTGCTGTAGCGACCAACCTGTTCAACGAAAACTAGATCATGTAAGGGGCGCAATGGGCACTAGTAGCTTAAGTGCGGGAGGACGTAAGTCCTCCAACCCACCATAAATCATCAAAATCATCAGACCGCGTTTTAACCCCATGAATACTAAACATTTGTAAAAAATATTTTGCACAGTATTGGAAAGTTCCATCCATATAAACTTCCTTTAAATTTGATATAAAACGTATATTAGTTTTACAGGAAAACATTATTATGTTATTAGAGTAGTCGTTTTTTAAAACATAGTTTTCCCCTTTGTTCGTAGTTACAGCATTTCATTTTAAGAAATCGTGGACTTCAACTCTGCTCTTCGGAAGTTGTTGCGTTGTTAAAGTAGGAACATCGTTGGAATTTAATTCACTGTGAATTATTTTTGCGGGTTTTTCACAAATATCGTCAACGGCCTTGCGTTTTAATTTATTACTTAGTATTTGTCGATTTAACAAATCTTCGGAGATTTTTTCGTGGTTATGATTTAACGCAGTTTCGATTGCTAAGTTTTCTGCTCCTTCTGTTTTGATAAATACTTTGCAGTTTGTTTTTCGATTGGAATAACTCCACCTTTTAACAGAACCACCAGACAGCATTTGGTGGAAGGAAAACTTAAACCCATCTATCACTAGCAACTCCTTAGCTTTTTCACTCTTGATCACTGCTACCAAACTCATACTTGTAAAACAAATTAGGGCGCCCACAAATTACTTCTTGTTGGTACAGATGATAATTTGCAACTAACAAGTTGATATTTTCAAAATAAAGGTAAGTAATGAGCTGATTGGAAGCAAAAGGTAAACATGTTGTTTGGTGGCATTTCTTCCCGAAGCTAAATTTTATAAGTTTCAAAACGAAATCTGATAAAATACTTAAAAGAACAAATCTATTGATTTTTTTTGTCGAACTTTCTAGCTTTAGAACTGCGGCTGCTACAAATTTATGAACATTTTGACTTTACCGCCCTTATACTCAAAACAGGTAGACATATCGCGTTTAAATATTTAATCGTAATAAAACCATAAAGACACAATGACACAACTACTTAAACTATGCAGTGTTGGGTAGTATCTAGATACATGTATCTAGATATTGGATCTAGATACTGTTCAGTGTTCAAGTATCTAGTATCTGTATCTAGATACGTTTATATAATTTGTATCTTCTATCTGTATCTATATCCTATTAAGCGGTATCTTTTTTTATTAAACAATAAAAGATCCTAGATACATTTAAGAATTATAATTTATTTTATGTAGTTTTCGAAGTTTATTAAAACATTTCTTCAATTTAAAACTTGGGACATTTTTGGACATTTAAATTTTAGCATTAATTACTTTTGCAGAAAAACCCAAATACGTCTTAAGATAGGTAATGGTAATAAATATTCAAACATCCCCATTTTCAGGGGATAAGAACTGTAAGAAGCTTAAGGTTTTATTTATACATTTACCCATTGTGGCAATACAATAACCGCCCTTGCTGTTTTGAATATTGGTAATTTCCAAGTAAATCTCATAACCAGAGCGGTAGGCTTGTCTTGACAAAACTTGAAGTGTCCTCAGTATAAATAGAAGTAGTGGACAAGTCCAGAATCAATTCTTGTGCTGGTCTGCAAGTTATACCTTGTGATTACAATTAGAAGAATGAATGATAACGAAAGTGCTTTTTTGGAAGTGCCAGCGATACTGGATGGCGAGTTTTTTAAGATAGTGTTGCGTTGTGATAGTAAGGTTGTCACACAGTGTCGAAACTGTCCCTCAAAGCTTCAGGGTGATGTAACTTCAAGTTGAAACTTTATCAAACATCTTAAGGTGTGTAATGAATTTTTTCATTTAAACTATTAATTAATATTATCATGGTTTATGCGCGGTTTCATTTCTGGAAGTGTAATTTTTTAATGTGGTATCTAATTTGTATCTGAGAAGGATCTAGATACATTTAAAAGTATCTTGTATCTGTATCTAGATACACTTAGCAAAATGTATCTTGTATCTGTAACTAGATACACTTTTTTAAAAGTACCTGTATCTGTATCTAGATACAAATAAAAAGTATCTTACCCAACACCGAAACTATGAAATGAAGGAAATATCAAAATTTTGACTTTTTCAAAAACATACTGCTTAATTACTGACCACACGATTTTAATCTATTTTTGTAGAGCTATGATTGGGTGTATGGCGGAGAACTGCGAATGCCAGTCACATGGTATTACGAGTTAAGCACTATCCGCTCTGGTCTTCACTGGAATAGGTGACCAATAAAGGGGTATATCTGCAACTACCGTGCTTCGCAGGGCACGTTAAGCCGTCGGTCTCGGTTGTCATACTAACATCTTTGGCAATCGTAAGCCATTTAGTGGAACATCGTCCCCTTTCGAAAGTCAGCCCGGCATACGTGCGAAGATGACTCATAGAACCCGCATAAGTTGCGTTTATTTAACAGGCCATTGAGCTATAATAAGAGGAAGAAGAAGACAAAGCTATAAACCAGCTACGATTTGGTTCCTGTCTCAGTCCGCTAACTTCTTTGTGACTCCTTCTATAAATTCTTGAAAATCGAAACTTCCAACCTTTTTATTTAATAATCAGGGACAAATAAAATTGTCTGTTTAGGCTAAATTGCTTATGAGTGAATAGTAGAATAATGTTCTCAACTTAATTTTTACATACGGCAATATTTTGGGGGTTAATTTTCCCTCTCCCTCTCAATTTTAGGTTGACGAATCTGTCCTTCCGTTTCAATTTAATTTCAAGTAACATTCTTCCAAAAAATTTAAAAATCGTTTTCTTTACAAAAAACTTTTGAAAAATTCAGCTCACTATCAGTTTACTTTAAAATATCACTCGTTCTTTCTCTTGTGACTCCCATGCGTTGACCGAAGTCTTTCGGCGCGTGACCGAAAGACACACATAGAGCATCTGTCGATTTTTGCTATACTATTCTGTCTTTGCCGTAAGTAGTTAAATAAATAAAAACATTCTCACTAAGTTTATATTATTATTTTTATATTAAAACTTTGGTATTACGTAGTATGTTCTTATATTATTATTATGCAGCAATGATCTCGGCACAGTGATCAAAGTAGAGGGATGTTGTTGTAGTCAATGTTGGGGAGTAACACATTATTATTAAGATACTTTTGAATATATAATGAGTAACGATATTTAAAGTATAGGAAAGTCCATACGAAGTCTTCGCTTGTTTTTTATGTTCTCATTCATCTGTTCCATACTTGATTCATTGCGACTTAAAACATTTGAAATATTTTTAACTGCAGAACGGCTTATTAATTATTTAAATAATTATTTTATGAATTTTTTCCAAGAAATTTGGTTTTACTGAAACTATGTATTTGCATATAATTTTCATTCCTAGCTATTAATCAGCCGTTGGTTTTTCAATATGTTTATTGTGGTCAAATAAACAATAAACTTTACAAGAAAAGTTAAAACAGAAACAATTAATTTTCTTCTTCTTCTTCTTCTTTTATAGTAGGCGTTACATCTGTTTTTCTTCACGCTTTTTCTTTTCTCTTATAATATTTGATTACACTATGGTGTGTCTATCGATGACGGACAACCAAGTTGGTAATTTTCTTTTATTTTATAATAATAAGTAATAAACTATTATAATATTGGCATTGTACATATTAGTGCCACTGTTGTCGAATTACAAACAAAAGTTCCATTCTCAGTTGTGTTTGTTATGGGAAACAGGTTTTCGGGTAATTTTTGTCATATCTTCAAAACAACAACAATTAGAACACCAAAAAAAAACACACTAAAATAATTGAACAACCTAAAATTTGTTAAAAATACTATTTTTCTAGTCTACAATTAACAAACAATTAAAATGTGTAATCCAACAATTAATATATATTTAAATATACATTTTAAGCGGTTGTGAATTCATGAATTGTAGAATAGGAACATTTATGAGTAGTATTTTTAACAAATTCTAAGTAACACTGAACAATTGAATTGTTTAAAGTAAAAATTCGCATTTTAGGTCAAGATCAATGGGTAAAAAGAGTATCGTTATATTAAAACGATATTGTTGGAAAATAATAACCGCATTTTTATTGAATTATTATAATACCACTTGTTTCATCATGCAGGGCATGACAAAATTTGAAGATCCTAAAAGAAAAATGCTATGGTTACAAAGACATTTTGTTTCCACGTATTGCTAAGTGGGTGTAAAAAATACGTCATAGCAGGTTGTTAGAAGGTGAAAGTAACGTAGTTACTAACAAACTTCCAAGTAACAGTTTGAAACGGATAAAATATAGTAAAAGTCAAAGATTAGAGAGGGTTAAGATGGGAAACGTCGGTAAGAAGTGTGTGGCCAATACCGACCACAAGTTGGAGACATTTTTAAACATCTGAGATACTAGATGGCGTAGCAGACAGTTATTGGAAGCCGCCAAATTTAAATTTTCAGATGCATGATGGCGGCAAATTTAAAATTTCCAATATCGAATCTAGGCACATAAAAGTAAAAAAATGCAAAATACGAATCTAGTAACTAAACTGAAATACAAAATACATTAACATAGAAAATGTTTTATTAAAATCCATATACAAGTAAAGCACATAGCTTATTCCAAAGATTACCTCCCTAATCTTTGGCTTATTCGTGTGAAATATTTTTCAATTTTTGATTTTTAGTGTACACCTTTTTTTCCTTGTTTCGATTTTCTAACCGCACTGCCCAGTGACATCTCATTTTTATAAATAACAATAAAAACGAATCTGGTTTTAGTAGTTTTCTGGAATATGTGGACTTGAGTTGTTCAGGTAAAAAATGATCACAACAAACCCTGTAGCTTTTCTTTAAATACGAATCGGCCACCAACAGATCACTGCGTCCACTAAATTGAACCCATTTTTTAGCCCTGTAAACATCACCAAATTTAATAATATATCATAAAAACACATTGAAGTTTTTACTTATGCTTCCGCACTTTTTGGAAGGGTAAAAAATGCTTTTTGATGCTCCTTTTTGTTATTGTTACAGTTATTGATAATGCAGTAGGAACCGTGACTCATGGTTAGCAATAAAAATTGCTGTTTAAAAACACTCAAAAACGGAAATCGAATTAACAATTCACACAACTTCAACAAACACTACAGCAATATGCTTTATGCTAATAACGAAATCAAATAACAAACCCGCGTGCGCCAACCAAACAGTAAACACACATATTTGACGTTTAGCACATTTTTAGAATATTAGATTTCTACTTTCTGTTGTTACCGATCTCTTTGCACGATTACATCTGAAGCAATAGATGGCGCCACTTTAGATCTAGTTGCTGCGTTTCCCATCTTAACCCTCCCTAATCTTTGGTAAAAGTTTATTAGAGTTCGACGAACACACAAAAATATAGAAAACATACGTATAATTAAGAAAGCACAATCAAACAATAAACGGCAAGCGCACTAGACGAGTGCGGTTAGATATTTCTGCAAGAGATGATATCCTAATACAAGACTGATTTTGCTTACCGTTGGTCTATATCAATGAACTCGACATTAAATTTGTTAGCGATATACGCCGCTGCTGCCCTCTTGCGGTGGGTTGAGCTGTTGCTGCTTAGACGGGTGACGAGCGCATAGGTGGCGCTAGTAGTATATTATTGTTTGGGGTGCGTGTTTTGAGCGTAACAAAATTTAAAAAAAGAAAATGGTTTTGTAATTTGTCTTGATCTGGGGCAAAGGCCATATTTTTTACTACTAGTTGTTAATGATTGTCAATATTTTCACATATCAAGAGCGTCTTTACGTCTAATAACGTCGATACATACTTGATTACTTGAAGCTGTCTTCTTTCAGTCCTCTAATGCTTGAATTGTCTTTAGGTCGTTTAGCATATTTCCCGTAAGGCGCAGGTGATGTGTTTCCTTTTATCTCTCGGTTGCGTTTTGAAAACGTTGCTGTGAGAATATGCAGATGTGAAATGTCAAATACAGTGTATAATTACATATTTCGTAGGATGTTTCTCTACTGGTTTTTTTTGCGAATTTTTTTCTTGGATTACTTTCTAGATTCAGAAATTATAGGTATCGTTTATTCTCAATACCCTTTAGAGGTATGCCTGACTAGTAGCCACTGCCAATTAATCTTGAAACAATTTACACATTTTTTTAACCGGCAAACCGTAATTAACTAAGAACAAAAACTTTAACGATTTACTTAAAATTGAAAATTTAAAAGTTTACAATTCTACTCGGTATGAGAAAAATGTAAAACCAAAAGTCAAATTCATACCATCATATAATCTGTAGTACCTTCTAAAACTGTATTTTTCAGACTTTGCATAGCACCATAGAGTAACCAATTGGTTACTGTATGGTAAAGTGAAACAATTTCTGACCAATGTTTACTTATGCAACCCAACGTACAGACTTTCTTGAAGTAACATACAACAATAACAGCGGTGGGTCGCTTTAGAATTTAATACTCTATGATACCGCCCTAAAAACTATAAAAAGAAATATTCTTGGGATAATCTAAAACCAGGATCCATAAAAAGTCCGACACCTGGATAAGAATAAAAATTTTAAATCGGAAGTCGCATAGAATATCCGAATTCTGAATGCACACAAGAAATCCGGATTTAACCTAAAATTCGAAATCATATTGGCAGAAAATTTGGATAAATCCGAATACCGGATTTTTAGTTTAGGGGAACACGGGGCGGAACGGGGGTTGGGGCGGAATGGGGTTTATTTATCGCTAGGAGCGCTGAAGTCCGCTGCAACTCGCTATACACCTTCAGTATGCGTCTGTGCAGTGATTAGAACGTTAGTTGAGGCATATCTAAGCGTTTCTCCCAAGTTAATTAAAAACCCCACTGAAATCTATATAATCTTACAACTTTCTGAAAATTTCAAAACAAGGTAAGATATATTTCACATTACTTTTCGTCATTCCCATTTAGTCTACCGAATTAAGCGTGTGTAAAGTGTCTTTTCGCCTGGTAGGATGTTCTGGAGAAGTAACATGGCTGCCGCTGACCATGCGATGTTTGGTTTACCAACACTTGGGGCATAACGGGGTAGGGCGGAACGGGGTCCTGCCCCGACTATACTATTTTATTTTCAGCAATCTAATGTCTTTTCTTTTGTGTTTCAAGATGGTGCGAAATTACGTTAGAAAGACAAATAGACAAGAGTGGTCCACGGAAATCATGCAACAAGCTGTCGAAGCTGTTGTTAGCGGGACGATAGGCTATAAAAAGGCATCTGATAGTATAACGTTCCACAAACCACCTTGGAAAGATACGTTCAAAAGCGCAGAAATGATGCCGAAGCGATAATTGATAAGACTGCTGGATAATTCAAGTGTGTTTTCACAACCGAGCAAGAAGCAGAACTAGCAAATTACCTTCTAAACATGCAAAAGCGATTATTTGGATTGACTCAGAAAGAGTAAATTGGCATGCCAATTAGCGCAGCGCAACCAATGCAAGCATAGCTTTGACAGGGATTCGGAAATGGCTGGTGAAGCATGGATGTCTGGATTTTTATTGCGGCATCCAGAACTGACTCTCAGAAAACCTGAATCAACTTCTAGCGCACGTGCGATGGGGTTCAACAAAGTCGCTGTTGGCCAATTTTTTTATTTGTTAACGCAAATTATCGACGAAAAAAAGATAACCGGAGAAAAAATACACAACTGTGATGAAACAGGCATTTCTTGTGTGCCGAAGCAACATTCGAGAGTTATAGCTTCCAAGGGTCAGCGTCAAGTAGGAGTGCTGACTTCTGCGGAACATGGGACAACAGTTACGGCGGAAATTTGTTGTTCGGCGTCTGGAGTTTTCATGCCCCCCATGTTGATATTTCCGAGAAAGAAGAAACAACAAGAATTTGAACTCGGTTTGCCACCAGGAGCTTGGTCCGAAGCCAACGACTCAGGATGGATGACTTCAGAAGTTTTTTGCAAGTGGTTCAAAAAATTCATAAATTTTTCTAACGTATCTAAAGAAAAGCCTGTGCTGTTACTTCTTGATGGCCACGCTTCTCATACAAGACGTCATTGATCTTGCAAGAAACAACGGTGTTATCATCCTCTGCTTCCCGCCTCACTGTTCTCACCGACTTCAACTGTTGGATGTTGCGTTCATGAAGCCTCTTAGCCTGTATTATGAGAACGAAGTGAGAACATGGCTTAGAACAAACCCCGGAAAAGTCGGCACCTTTTGGCAAATATCGTCCTTATTTGGATCGGCTTATATGCATTCTGCGAATATAAAGATCGCGATAAATGGGTTTGAGAAGACCGGCATCTGGCCAACGGATATTAACGTTTTCACTGACGTGGTTTTTTTACCGTTAGAAACAACGGATATTTCTATGGCTGAAGTCCCTGCTGCCAATTTGTCTGATAATCCGCCTGTCAACCCTCCTGTTGACCCTTCCTCTAATCTTCTTGATATTGAAATCTCAACCCCACTCCTAAAACTGCGACAACTAAATCCATGGCACTAAAATCAACAATAGCTAAGGAGCCAGAATCAAGACCCGGATGTTCTTGGATGTCCGAGCCGCCTGCAAATTCTAAAGTAACGATGGCTAGCCCCACTTTTACCAGTTTTCCGAGTTTATCGCCTGAACATATACTTCCCATCCCCAGAGTAAAGCCGGGACAAATACGAGTGACGAGGAAACGAGGCAAAACGGCGATCCTGACAGCTTCCCCTTATAAGGTTGAACTCGAGGAAGCGACTAATAATGCTAGGAAGATCAAGAAAGCCAAAGAAGATAGACTTAAGAGAAAACTGTTGGCCGATAACGAAAAAAATGAAGGAAAATACCCAGAAAACTGTTAACAAAGAAATGAAAAAAATACGCAGAAAACTGTTAACAAAAAAGGGAAGAAAATACCCAGAAGCAACACGTGGAATCAGACGAAGAGGAAATGACAGACAGTTTTGAAGAAGACGAAGAAGAGGATGCGACCTGTTTAGATTGCGAAGACTTATATTCAAAATCGAGTGAAGGGTGCATATCATGCATATAGTGTAAAAACTGGGCCCATAATTCCTGTGCCGGCACTGACAGTGACGATGATGAATCACAACTCACCTGTGAACTTTGCAAGCCAAAAACCATGATTTAGTTTCACCTTTTTATAAATACCCCGTTCTGCCCCATACATGGGGCAGAACGGGGCAAAACCAATTTTTTCTTTGTAGTCTTTAAAAAATACAAGTGTTTGTTAATTTCAATTTTGAACACTGGACATGTTAAAACAAGTTTTAAATAAATTAATTCACACTGTAATGTATTTTTACCTCTTCATTTACACCCAAACACATCGATCCCCGTTCCGCCCCGTGTTCCCCTACATTAAATCTGGATATCCGCATACTTAAAAAAATAAAAACATCTGAAAATCTGAATCGAACCTTGGCTGTTACTGCACTTAAACATTAAACAAGGCGTCATAAAAATTACCTAGATATATTCAATACAAGAGAAGAATTTCCAAAATCAGAAAATAAACATTTGGAACCTTTTATTACAATTTCTAAACATACATATCTTCTAAATAGCAAGTGGTTTTACGTAATTAAAAGTGCTCTAGTGATTTTAAGTGCCCCTCTCCCCTACATTTTTGGAACTGTATTCAGATAAATTTGAAAACAATAAGTTATTCCAAGATAACTGATCAATTTTAAAACCTCCAGAGCCATCAATAGAAGGCGTCAGTGCACCGATTCCTGCCAAGAAAGCAACAACCGTCGTTATCTTACAAAATTATCAGTTTACATTTCCACTACAAGTGAAGAACTGGACCTAAACCGCCATTGAGCGTGTTACATGGTGATTTTCTACAAGAGTGAGAACATTTTTGAGTATATTTAAATTGCCTAGATTTGTTGTGCTGCGTTATGCTTCCTTAGCACTGCAAAGACGGAATACACAGACCTTATAATCTGTAATGAAAAACAAAATACTAATATTTAATACCATTACAATTAGTGATAGGCATAATTGAATGATTTTTATAATCAAATGATTGTCATTCGAATGGATTTAATAATCAAATGATTCATTAGAATAAAACTATTCGGATGTTTCTATACGGTAAAATGTATTGATTCTCAGATGCTCTATAAAGAAGTTCTCGTTCTCATCGTCTTGCCTTGGGTCGCTCGGCAAAACGGCGTAAACCTGCAGCTTTGAATAGCATTTTAATTCCGGCCTGTTTTTTGAGTAGTATTTCTATAAACCGCGAAAGTGGATACATTTTTCTGTTTTATAAATCAATTTTTTTTTTGAAGAGACTACTAACAAAAACAATATCCAAATGTTAAACTCAAAGCATTTTTATCTCTACATTGTGTTTGCATAAATACGCTGGTAAACTGTCGGCTGCTTCGGAATTCGGGATCGAATTACTTCATAATTGGAGGAATGCTCTGAATCCTGATGCACATTCTTGCAGTGATGCGCAGCTAGTTGAATATTGGGCAGTGGCTGCGCTTACGTGACCTCCAGCTTAATGCTTAGTGGCTTAAACACAATTTGGTTATCGTTTATGCACCTACGCAAAATAATCCGGCGCCTGCTTTAAAATAACACGAACGCGAAAGTGGGTAAATTTTTCTGTTCTATAAAACTGTTTTTTTTTAATAAAACTAGGTACAAAAACATCTGTTGTTGGGCACTATTTTACAAACTCTCAGACAATAACATTGCAACATGCAATTTTTGAAAAAAAAATAAGTTTTTTAAAAATACAACCAAATTAAGACATAACTAATTTTCCAATCAAAACATTCGTATTTCATTGTGCTTGCGCGGCGAAACACGCATGCAATCGCATTTAGGAAATTCTATCTCCATTTGTGTATTCACATTATAATACCACGACTGGTGGTGTTATCGTATCATGTATTTGCATTTGACTACTGTACGGGGTATCGCTTCAACGCCTTCTTCTAAAATTTTAACAGTGTAAAATCATCTAAATTATTCCGTGTAACTTCTTAACATATTTCGAGACATTTCGATAATCGAATGATTTGATTATATTCATTCGAATATCCCATCACTAATTACAAAATTTATTAAGGTTATATAAATGTACGAAATGAGCTTCCAGCACAGGGAGATGCCCTACAGGCACTGGAAGAGAACAATTTGGGGAATTTAGTATGGTGTAGATTTGATAAAACAAACGTACACGTACTAATAAACGTAACAATGCGTAGGTATAAATATGATGAATGTTATAAAATTTTCAAAAATTTATTAGTTTAGGGATTAAGTTTTAAGAATTGAAGATGCAGATAAATTCATAAAATATCTTACCCAGACAAACGTAGCCAAATTTATATCTACAAACTTTCCAGCCCCTAACGTGAGGGGTGTTTGACTTCTTCTCATGATTATAACCAGGGCCTTTTGAAATTTCAAGTCAGTTCCAACGAAATTTGCTTCGTAAGCTGCTGCACCTATTTCTTTACCTTCAAACATCATTTGCTCACTCCAGAAACAAACCATTAGCACTTGGAAGCTACACACCACTACTTCAAATAGAGTTGAAATCAGTTTAAAATCATTTATGGGAATCTGAAAAAAGATTTGCTTTAGTTTTGTTTGTCTTTCAACAACATGAATTTGAACTTTACATAAATAATTTAAAATAATGCAAATTTAAAACATGGAATACTAACCAGAGATATTTTGTAGATCATGAAAGTTAACATGCCTAGTGTCCCTAGAAATGTCATTAGCAACAGGGTACTAAATGTTTCGTTCAAATCCTTGATAATATTAATTATTGCCAAATGGTATTGAACTGCCTGTTTCACCGATTTATGTAAATATTTCCATTCGATAGCGAAATCTTGAATATCATTAGATCCAGCGGCATTATTTGAAACTGTCGTGTTTAAATTCTTACATTTTTCCTAAAATAAAAATTAAAAAAAAATAAAATGGTAATACTAGACACAATGTCATTGTATTATTTTGTTTATTTTGTTGCTTGGTGTTTTTTTACTACTTCATAAATGTATTTAAAAAGTACCTCCCCATATACCAACTTATACACTCAATTTAGAACGATGGGATGACCAATCTTTAAGCCAATAATACAGACGTCTTAAAGCAGAAAAACCAAATGATTGGTAATTGTGATAGCATGACACCGCAAGAAAATAAGGTTAGCCTGCCTAACAAAGGGAAGAGGGATGGGGTGCTTTATTTCAAAATAGATGTGCTTGATAAAGAATCTTAAATTCGTATTCTATGCATGTCGATAAGCGCAAACGCAACCTCCCTATTATTTTTGTTTTTTTCGAAAGTTTAAGATTTTTTCAAAATTGGTATGAGCATGTTATGTTAAATAGCAGTAGGAACGACTTCAATTAAGACAGATTAATTGAGTAGCCACCAAAAAAAGGCAACCAAACTTACTAGAAAGTCTTACACAAAGGTAAGCCGAACGAATTTTATTTAAAAGACCCAAGCGACACGCGGAAAAACGATTAGGCATAGCCGTAACAAGTATTTTAGCAGTATGGTATGCAAGAGGGATTACAAACGAGGAATTAGAATTAGAAAAAGAACTGAAAGAGAGAAGAGTAGATATTGCCATCATAACAGAAACGAAGAAAAAACTCCAGGGATCTTCCGAACTAGAGTACCAAGAGGAAGAAAAGCTGCTGAAAAATAGCGATATTAGTTAATAGAAAATAGAAGGATCGCATTCACAGCTATGATTTCATAAGCCAACGTATCCTTAAACTCCAATACAAAACACCAACACAGCACTCGTAGGTATCTATAGCCGCGAAGCCTATAAAGTAATAAAATACCTTAACAGCAGACAGAAAAATTAACTTAAACTATTAAAAAGGAAGAACAGCTACAATATTATCAACGTCTATAGAAGCAAAAAGAGGACGAAACACCAGTATTGGCGCAAATGGACAAACATGTTGATTCTATAACTATGGACGAATTACTGATAGCTTTACACCATAGTCATCATCGAAATCTATTCTCATGTACCCGAAGGTGTTTCACTCTGGGTAAGCTTTTCGCTCCTGTAGTAGGTGATAGTGAGACCTTTTAGCCTTTAAACCACTACGCTCCTAAAGTTTATGCCACTTTTCATGCACACTCATTCAAAGCCATGTGTTGATTGATTGATTGATTTGAAACGGGGAGGGTTTGTTACGCCCTTTAACACTGCGGCCTCTTGGGCCTATTGTGTATCCCCTTCGATCGCTAATCGCTGTCAAGTAGATCCGTCCCCTTTCGCAGGTCTAGGAGTTTGTTGATCAGACTGGCTGGCGGTTGTATCTCATTGGTGGTGATGCCCTCAAAGATTTGGAATCTTCTGCGAGCTAGGGCTTCGCATTCGAATATTATATGGGAGGCTGTTTTTTCTTCCTCGCCAAATAGTCTGCATATGGGATCTTCATTATATAGCCCTATGTTATGCAGATGTTTTCTGAAGTGCCAGTGTCTCGTTAGGAGTCCCGTCACTATTCTGATGTGAGTCCTGCTAAGTTGCAGGACTGGTTTTGTCAGCTTATGGGGATGGCTGCCCATCATAGCTTTGCTTTGTCTCTGTCGAGGTGAGAGTTTCCAGTGTTCCGACTGTTTTGTTGAAATCCATTCTTTAACTGCTCCTCTCGCCGTCTTTTTAGTTGTGCCAACCACAGGTTCAGGCCCTGTGAATGGTGTTTCAGATCCCTGCTTTGCTAGTTTATCTGCATTTTCACTTCCTTCTATTCCTCTGTGTCCCGGCACCCACACAAGTTTTACCTTGTTAGAGTTTGCCAGTTTCAAGAGGCTACAAAGGCAGTTCCAGACAAGCTTTGACTTGATCTGGTTTGAATTCAGTGCTTTTAAAGTTGCCTGACTGTCAGAGATGATAAGGATGGTTTTGTTCATATACCCCCTTCTTATGTTCTCTTCTATTGCTGCTAAGACTGCATATGTTTCTGCTTGGAATATTGTGGTAGATTGGCCCAGTAATATAGAGGTGCTATATCTTGGTTTACTACCGTATATTCCAGCTCCGGTTCCGTTGTCTGTGCGTGAACCGTCTGTATACCATACTAGGCTTTTTTGCAAGTCTGGTGGTTCTCCTTGTTGCCACTCTTCACGGTTTATCCGTACTTCAAATGGTTTGTGAAAGCAGTATTTTGTTAACATGTAGTCCGTACCCATGTCTAGCATTGGGTCGGATACTACAGTTGTTATTTTGGAGTGTCCCCATATCTGTTGGCTGCTTCTCCAATTGCCCGTGCAGTTTAAGCGGTATGCTCCCATGCGTGCCTCGCCCTTGATTATTAGCACTAGGGGAGGAAGTTACAGAAGAGCTTCCAGTGCTGCTGTCGGAGTACTCCTGAATGCTCCAGTTATACAGAGACAAGCCAGTCTTTGAACACTAAGAAGCTGGTTAATTGTCTGTCTTTGATTTACTTTTGGCCACCATACCATATGTTATTGTTGGTCTTATCACTGTTGTGTATAACCAGTAGACCATTTTGGGTTTTAATCCCCATTTATTTCCAAAGGTTCTTCTTGCCATCATCAAGGATGTTTTTGCCTTATTGGTAGTTCTCTGTAAATGTTGGTTCCAAGTCAACTTGGTAAGCCATGTGTTTATTTGTATGTTAATGTTGTGTGTGGTTTTGTTACTTGTTAGCCAGTAATAAAGACAAGCGCTGTTAATTGTAACCCAACGTCAAATGGTTACCGAGCTCGATATCGATCCACAGAATTACAAAAAAATGTTTTGCTTCTTTCGGGATTCGAACCGAGAGCTCGCGCATTGTGAGCCACATCTTCTTACCACTAGACCACTCGAACCTCTTTACACCACAGTAAGAATATAAAAAATTGCCAGGTAACGACGAACTAAACATTGAATTAATAAAATATACCCCGGCCATGCTTCACACAAATATGTCGGAAATTTGGACACATACCTGATGATTGGAAAATTGCAAAAATAACCTCAATATTTAAGAAAGAAGATCGTAATGACTACAACAGCTACAGAGGCATCAGTTTGCTGAACAGCTGCTACAAAATTTATGCACACATCCTGTCGTGTCGCCTAAGTGCTAATATCCGTTAAAAAAATCAGCATGGTTTTAGGAAAGGAAGGTCCTGTTCAGATTGCATAATGATGCATTTATTTGAAAAGCGTAGAAAATGTAACCTGCCGTCTTTTATAGCTTTTGTCGATTACAAAACAGCTTTTGACTTGCCAAACAGAAACAAACTATGGGAAATTATGCTCAACACAGTTATTGCCTAACATGTCATACGAGCAATCCAGAGTATGTACGCCAACAATAGAATAATAATCATATAACTAATGTCATCTAAAAATAACAATATTGCAGCAGTCAATAGTGGAGTAAGAAAAGGTTGCTCTTTGTTACTCACATTACTAAATTTATATACTGACGATGTCATCCGAACGTGGCAGGTGGATCATAGAAAACACTTCTACATTAATAACTCTACTCTCACTATAATTGTTTGCTGACGATTAGATCGTATTAGCAGACTCTGAGGACAATCAACAAGAGGCAGTACATAAATTATACTTGATATCTAAAGAATATAACCTTATTATATTTTCAACAAAAACAAAGGTGATTGTTTTACAGAGCCCTGGCTTTCTCAAAGCTGAAATAGTTATCAATAATATTCCTATAGAACAAGTTAAAAATTTCAACTACTTGGGCTACGACATTGCATACAACAAAGCCGGGAATGTACATAATAAAAATATTAAATTTATTCAGATGACCGGAACAATAAAAAGCTCTTCAGAGGAACCAGTAGGGAACCACGCCAAAAATGTTTCAAAGTCATGGCAGTTCCCGTTTTACTCCACGGGTCAGAAAACTGTAGAAGCAGCAGTAAGGAAAATTTTTACGACACTTGGCAGGCTACACACCGTACATATCGTATTAACTAGAAACAGCACCTTAATACAATGGAAGAAACCCGTATTCCTAAACCGATGCAAAATTATTAGCCGACAAGAGGGAGGAAGCGATAAAATGATCAATTTTAAATGTGTGAGATCGGAACGAACCAAAAGGTTCAATTCATGAAGATGATGATGATGATCCCAAACATGCGGCAGCCACCAAATTATCAAATCGATTTTGAGATTTCAATGAATAAACATTGGTTACAACTAGAAAAAAGTAATTTTTATAATACTGGGCGACTGCATCAAGAAATGGGGGTAAGGGAAGGGGTGTTCTATTTCAAAATAGAAGCGTTCGCAAATAGATTCGTATTCCACACATGTTGACTAGCCGATCTGCGCAAGCCCGATTCTTCTACCACCCTCCAGTGCCCCCCAACCTACAATTTTTCCAGATTTTAAAAATTTACGAATTCATCATCATCATAATCTATCACCTCTTATACCCAAAAGTGCCCAAGTCTTTCACTTTGAGTAGGCTCTTCGCTTGTGTAATAGAAGGTAGTGCGGCTTTTTTGGCCTTAGACCACTACGCTCCTGAATCTTATGCCACTCCTCATGCACATTTATTCAATGCCATTCACGTCTTTATTTGTATGTTAATGTTGGGTGGGGATTTGTAACTTGTCTTGGTCAGTCAGTAATCAAGACAAGCGCCGTTAATTGTAACCCAACGTCGAATGGTTACCGAGCTCGATACCGATCCACAGAATTATAGAACCATTTACTGCTTCTTCCGGGATTCGCACCGTGGACTCAGGCATTATAAGCCTGGTTCTCTTACCACTAGACCACTCAGACTCTTCAAAATGTACGAAATTATGCTTTAAAATCGGTATGAACATGTTAAATTGACAATAGAAATAATCTTTCACTGCGAAAGCATCTGTGGGAGGTTTACCTGAACAGTTTAATTGGATAATTGCAAAAAAAAGACTATCATCAAATTATGAAATCGATTTTAGCTTTCTCAAAATTCCAAAATTTTGTGATCTATCAAAATTTGTAATAATTTTCATAAATGTTTTTAATTTTAAAGTTTTCTTTGCACAAAAACGTATCGTCTTACCTTTAACATTTCCTTGCAGCTATTCTCAGCAATGCATCTGAGATTATTTTGTAAAATTTTCAACTGGAAACAAATATGGCACAGAATTGCGCCTATTGTCGCATCGATTACGATAAAGAGAATGCCGAGGAAGAAGCAGCAAAAGCTTTGATAGCTCCATAAAATCTCGAAGTTGGGGCTGTAGGTTGCGTCAACAAGTTGAAATGAACCAAAACTAAACTTCCAGTCATGGTAATCACTGCTACGGATTCGTGTTGACAAGCTGTACAAAACATCGAAAGAATAGCCGGCGGTAGTAATCAACCAGTATGCAATAGTCTGAAAAACAAGTAAATATAGCTATATCATCCTTCTCAGATTTAAAGCAGAAATGTTAAACAAGAAAATAAACTTAATTAAAAATTAAATAAAAATTGCAATCATGGAAAGTGTATATATATAGCTGTTCACAGTCTACTGTAGTTTCACTTTGAAATAATGAAAATAATCTTAATGTTTTGGTTTCATGCAAACTACGTGAACATTTCTCTTTTGATTAAAAATGTAAAATCACGTAGCTGTGAAAATCTATGAAACAGTGAAGGGAATTTCCTAGATTACTGGCTGTAAGTGGATACATCTACACTAAATCCGTAACTGTCGCACCATAACAAGACGATTAAGTCATGTATCTTGGATAGATCGATCACTATAACATAACGGCGAGCCTTTTGTATGTCGACGTAATTTATTGAGTGCTGTCCCTTCTGTTGGTATAGTTTGTTTATTTATGGCTTACTTTAATTCCAGAAGGTCAGAAATGTGTATGATATATCGCGCCAACAACAAACAAATAGGAACATACCAGACAAGTTCTAAAAAGTTCCGGTTATAATTAAAAAGTGTTTACTACAAAACGGTTAACTACAAATTCCTAGTGCCGTCGCAGTCAGTAAGATTTGCCTTACAAACTCGAAACAGCTTGGATATTTATTATACTTGTGAACCAATCCTTTACTTTAATAACACGTAGGATGATTAAGGACATGAAGCTGCAGGTAATGTATTATTTGACATTATGTCATTACATATCTGATTTATATGAATAAGAGCGAATTTAACTTTGGAATTGTAAGCAAATTTCTAAGAACATTTTGTGGTGGGTTTTTTATTAGTTGCAAAAATGTTTTGAAAATCTCCGATAAGGGACTAATTTTCTTCCCGCTTTTTTAAAAGAATTTTTTGGAGGTTACAATGGTTTTTGTAGGGGGGTATTTTTCTGAAATTTTTACTCTGGCTTAAATTTGCTTACGGAGATGTTGTGTAGGTTTTTTTCCGAAACTGCTTTAACGGACTTCTTTTCACTGATTTTATTTCCGGGAGCAACTCTCATTCCGAACGACTCAGCGAAGGAAACATTCTTAGCGACAAGAGCCAGGTATGAAGTTACCAAGAAAAACTATTGAAAGGCGTAGCCCACTGGTTCTGCTAGTAATTATTTGATTTTTGTCATCAGTTATGCGTGTTTAGTTAGTTTGCTAACTTTGGGGATTTTACAATATACAATACCGCGGGACGCATTCGGAAAACCCGCCGGAAGCATTCGGAAAATGTTTTGCACCTCGACAAGGTCTATTCATAATTTTTAAAAAGGAAGTTGGCAAATAACGCGAATATAATTAATATAGTGCTAACTAAACAAGTAGATTACGCGCTACGCCTTCCTCTTATAAAACTTGTCACAATTTTATTGAAAGAGATATAATGATAAAATTATAAATTCTGCAGGTATCGCAGCTCCATGGCCCCTACCACGCTACGTGATTTTTACATAATCATTAAAACCTGTACATATAATAAACATCGTGTGTCGAGATGTAAGGGATGTTACTGAATGCGCGGTCACTAAAATGTGAGACAAGGGGAAGGGATTTGGATTTAGTATATAGCTACTAAAAAAGCGCTACACAGAAAACATTATTTAAATTTTATTAGAGAGAGCATTTATTATTAGGTCTGGTATTTGTCGGCGATATAAGTATTAAAAATAGAAAGGAAAAAAGGTGAAAGAAAATGACATTTTGGGAACCATAAACTATAATTACGAGTAAAATGAAAGTGTTGTAAAAATTACTGAACAACCAAAGCAAGAACTGCAACACTAAAATAGAATAAAAAAGAGGTAGCTGTTGTAGTGCCAATGCTTTTTGAATAATTTAATAATGTCTGCTGTTACTATAATAAACAATGAGTTTCTCCATACAATTCGGTGAAGGTAAGCTGTGACTGTTGTCAGTAATATATTGTATGAAGTGAAAAAAATCTTTCCACATTAAAGGAAGTAACTGGAATGTATTTAACACTAAGTTAGGCATTAAACGAAAAATAAGGCGTGATATTCTAAATTTTTGCCATGAAAACTTAAAAATAGCCAAAATTAACCAAAAACTTTATTTTTTAAAAGAGGTTGCAAAGAAAGCGTGGGGCGTAGCCAACAGGTTCAGCTAGCTTATTTATATTTTTGTACGAAAATCAAGCTTTACAACTTACCTCCCACCACCACCATTTCACGTATCAACTTTAATAATTCGCAGGGACATTAAAACAGTACGAATCATTTTCATACTAAACGATTGTTATTAAAAAGCAGAACAACAGCTGGAATATTTGAAAATAATTAATTCGGTACCAAAAATTACTTTTGGTTTGTCGGAAGTGCTATGCACTATGCATTTTTTTGACATTTTGTTTCCCATCTGTCACCCCATTTAGAGTACTAACGTCTGGTGCCGTTTAATAAGAGGTCAGTTATTGGGACCTTATTTTTATGATGGAAATCTCAATGCTAGAAAATATCTTGATTTCTTCAATAACGCGTTATTTACAATAATGGAAAATTTTCCGCTGGCCTTGCGACAAACTTTGTACTTTTAGTTGGACGCTGGCGCTCCGCCAGTTCATAATGCTTTTATTGTTCGAGAATACCTCTGGCGTTTGATTGCAAATTCATGAGCCTGTGGAGTGACCTCCGGGATCACCTTATCTCACACCTTTGAATTTTTTCTATGGGGCCACCTCAGGTTTCTTCATTGGGTCAAATGGTCATTAACCTCCCAACGAAATAAGAGTAAATAAATAATTACTTTTTGTTTGAGTACATAACATATCATATACTATAATATTTAAAAAATGGTTTGTAGTTAATTTTTGTATGAGATTTCTATGCGAGAACGTGTGTTAAAGAGCTGCCGCAGGATCAGAAAACGTTTGAATGTTTGAGTATTTCGGCGCATTAAACGAATCTATGCGAGGGTCATTTGGCTGTCAGTCCCCAATTCTGCTATACGCCACCGAATAAAGCCGCCGACGTAAACGGCCTTTAAATTCATATTACACAAGCTAAAAAAGGATAGAAGTATCTGCATATTAAAAACTTCAGAGTCGCGGACCTAGCACTTCCGAGAATTATGCTATCAGCTGTCCATGTTAAGCGCATGCCAATAGACGCCTAATTTGCGGGATTTGCACGTACATGACGTAGTAGTGTGGAAACAGTTGTTGGTTGTGTAATCACAATTTAGTGGTGTTGTACGATGTCTGTGCAAAATAATTTTGCGTGCGTTGCACAAAACGGTAAAACTTTTGAGTAATTCCTAAGATAGACAGATAGTTTTTTTATTTGCAATATCTAATAAAATTGCTTTTATACTGTTCTAATTTTGTTCTAGTAACGGTTTTCGGTAATTTCTTTATGCAACACCATTAAAATTTCATACGAACGTAGTAATTACAATTTTGACCCATGAAAACAAATTCAACTAATACGTACAGTTTTTGTTTTCCGTGGAAATCTCTATGTTGTTTTATTTTTTCGCGGTGTGATGTATTGAGCATTGACTTTAGAGGGATTTCGGCTTAAGGTTTTATACAACCCCATAAAAATTTTATACGTTCGTAAAAAGAAATAAATGAGGAATTGAAAAATGTCAAAAAAATGCATAGTGTCATTTGAAAAACAAAAATTATGTGCACTTCCGGTTAAACCAAAAATAGAAACATTTTTTTGAATGTGCAACAGAATAGAGAATATGATCCTGAACAAAAAATTAAATAACTTTTTTTTCTAAATCGTAAGATAAAAAGTGTTCCCTCTTTCGCTGAAGACACTGTATAATTAAAAGTTTTTAGTACAGTTTTACATACCTGTGCAGTAGCAATAAAGTTGCATTGCTTAATTAGCTCATTTTCTTCATCACCTTTATTTCCTAAATTGTTCAAGAACGACCCTGGTTCTAGTTTATCCAGCAGTTTCCGAAGCTTTATACGATTTACGTATACAACCACCGTTTTAATGACGGCTAAAAAAGGCATGAAAACATAGGAAATGAAAAATTAACGTGAATTTTTATTTCATAAAATTATTACCACACCAGCAACTCAACGATTCTACACCCTCATATTTCCAGTGTCGATTTTATAATCTTCAATTTCAAAATTGTAAAAAAAACATTTTACTATGAAATCCAAAATAAACTTTTTCTTGAAAATGCTTTACCAAAACAGATGGTCAGATTTTAATAAGAATTGAAATGTTCATTGGAATAATATGTTTTTATTAAAGCAATTTCTAACCAAAAACGGAAGTTAGACATGTTTTATGTATCACTGTTTCAAGACCTAAATTGATTTAAAAAAAATCTGATAATGATAGAGGAAACAGTTCGGAAGCTTTTCATCAGAGCTGTGTAAGTTGCTTTGAAATAGCATTAATGTTTTTTTTTATTAACAGCCTCCTTTTTAAAATCTATCCCTGTCAGCATTCCGGATGGTAAATAGGCCCAGGAAACCCCCTGTCTGTTGTAAGAGGCGATTTAAGGCACTTTTCTTCACACCATTCGACAACTTAAAATTCCGCTCTTCCAAATTGGCATGCGGTTACAACAGTCTCCACGCCAAGGTGGAACTTCCATGCTAAAGACTGCATGGCTGAGAAAGTGCTCAGTCGCAAAAATTTCGAACTCCATACACCAGGCGAAATTCGGTTTCAGTTCAACGCCTACAGTAATGCGGGGCTCTGCTAATGTTGATCGTATGCTTCCCTAGCTGCTCGTGGGACCAAGATGAGTAATAAAGGAACACAACAATATAAAGAAAACACAGACGTTGCGCAACCTGAACACGTAGATGAGGACAAATTATGTGCCTCGGACAGTGACAATGCAACAAATCACTTAACCTCTACCTAGCCTCCAGCAAGTGATAACGAAAAAGAAGAAGACGTGGAAACTAGCCAACATTTGACAAAAGCTGTTGAAAAGCTAAAACTGAAAGAGAAACGGAAGCAGCACAGCGGTGTTGCAGCAAAGCGATTCAAATGTTTTCTATACAAAGGGCACAAGCCAGAGCTGCAAAAATACTTGCCTTAAAACCAATGGATAAGAAGTTAGTAGAACAACAGAAAGGAATAGATGGGGACCAAATGGCAATTTTAAAATCAGTCGGGATCTACAACATCCCTTGTTCTAGTGGTTCAAACTACATCGGACGAACTGGTCGTTCCATTGAGTTAAGATTGCGAGAGCACACAGGTGAACGCATAACTGGGCATACGATGGACTTTGAGCATGCTCGAGTACTCGCCAGAGTACCTCATTATTTTCGTATCATACGTGAATTGAAATTGAGAAACAAGCTAACAACTTAAACAGAAAGAATAGTTTTAGACTCAGTAAAGCTTGGACTTCAGCAGTTTCTAAGGACTTCTAAGCATCATCAATCTTACAATCACGCTCCACCGAATCCGTCTTCATCCAACGGTGGCAGCCAACCAGAACCCCGCCGTTCCGCTCAGCTGGCTCAAAGAAATTTAAATACCTCTGCTTCCCGAATTTGAATTCAGTGCTCTAATCACTCTGAAGATGCAAACTGCAATGTTTTGCGAAACGTTAGTTTGTATGGGTTCACAAACAGTTAACAGGCATAAGCCGATTTAGTCTTGTCCTGGCAAAAAAATACATTAAGATCAAATTCATGTTTGCCCCAAGGTTTAAATAATCTAAGTACACGGCTCAAACTTTTAAAGCCAGACAAGCTACAAGTCGGTCTTTACCTGATTATGCTGGTTATAGTTCCTAAATGACGACGCGGTAGTAAGTAAATTGTAATATTGACAACTAAGAGTTCTTTAAGATGCTATCCTAAACAACATAATTGAGAAAAAATCTGGGAATGTATAACTTAAGTTCCTCAACTTTACATTCAAACCAGGTTGGTTACTTTTGGGGTGGCCGACCAAGCCACTGCGGTGTGAAAAAACAGTTACCTCAGAACTCAAGGAATCGGGAGGAGTAAGTTTAAAGGCGTTAAAAGGGGCTAATCTGCCTCGACCTCATGTCTTCACTGCTTACTTCCCAAATAGTGCGGAAGACGCTTTTGATAAAATCCTCAACTTCCTGCAGAGTCAAAATGGGAAAATTTTGAAACAAAAGAAAGGAGAATGTAATGGAGTTTTTAAAAAGCCAAAAGAGAAAGTAGAAATATTTTCAGGTTGAAGAAGACTTTTTCTTAATAAAGAGCTAAGACGAGGAAACTTTTAAACAAAGCCAAGTCTACTGGAGAAAAGACTGCGTATAAATCAGACCTAACAGAATACAATAAAGAATTGTGAAAGGCCAATAGGAACTTTTAGCAAAACTATTGCCAGAAACTGGCTAAACTTCCTATTATCACCAAAGCTTTATTAAAAGGCCACTTAAATGAAATCAGCTCTTTCATTAAACCAAATGGCCAATATACAAAAGATCAGAAGAAAACAATGGGTTACCTAATGGAGATTTCTCTGAGTCTCGAACAGTAAATGAAGTGGATGCGAAAAATATATAGGCTAGGAGTATGGCAATCAGACACAACAAAGAAGCGTGGAATATTTTCACAAAACTCTTCACATCGCAGAAAATAAATAAGCCAATCAAAATGTTTAAGCACAAAATTTAACCTGGAAATCTGGAAAGAAGTACTGTTGAAATTTAAAGTGGAACTAAATGTGGAAAAAACGAAAACAGTGATATAGTTACAAATGTAAAAGTCGAAAGCGAGGATATAGAGCAGGTTAACAGTTTCAAATACCTGGGAAGCACCATAATTTTAGGAGAACTTTGGAAGAAGAGTTGAACAGCAAGATAGAAGCAGCAAGCAGAGTTTATCAAGCCCTATAGAAAAACTTTATAAATAAAAAAAAGTGACCATGCAATTAAAACTGAAAGTCTATAAAACTATCTACATACCGACACTAACATATGGTAGCGAAAACTGGGTACTTACCGAAAAACGGAAAAGAAGACTACAGGATGCAGAAATGAACTATTTGAGAAAAATTTTAGACGACAGAAGAATAGATAAAATAAGAAACGAGTGCATCAGGAAAGTGTTACAAATAAAACCATTGCGTGAAAACCTAGAAGAACAAAAGCTGAGATGGTTTGGCCACATGAAGTGATGAACAACAACAGGCAAGTGAAGAAAATTGCGGAGGCAGGAACTGTGGGAAAAAATAGAAGAGGCGTACGTGGAACGGCCGTGTGAAAGAAATACTACAAACAAGGGGAAAATACTACAACGAAGCAAAAGACGGCGGAGACCAAATAACGGCGAGCAAGTGGGCAGACAAAGGAAGCAACAGTAAATAGGCCGCAGTCTAAGAAAAATGCGCTATTACCAATGATGTTATTGTAACGTAACAGTCTTTAGCTTTGCAACGGTTAGTGATACATAGTATATGCCCAATTTGACGTTATTCAACTTATTTCAACTTTTGTTTTATACATTTTTCCGTAGTATCAGTGATTAAATCGCAAAAATGAATCGGCGTCATTTATTTATGATGACGGCGAACCCACACGTGCTATTGACGGTGACTTTTAATATATGTTTTGAACGACAAAATATACATTACTGCAAAAAACAACAAATGGTATGAATTAGTGCGACTGTTTTTTCTAATTTTCCTACTACACCACCGACACTGGCAATAATATGTAACCAACTTAAGATTAAAAATGCGGCGCAAAAAAAATTCTACAATACGTATATTTTCTATATTTCCTTACCTACAATAAATATAAATTCGTACTTTAACAAATCAGCAACCGTCTCAAAATCCTGCCTGAACACGTCGATAAGCGCAAGAAAAGGATATGCACATACAAAAACCAAAAAGAAAACCGAAAATATTTTGTAAACGAGAGTTTCATGCTCGCTTACGGAAATGCCGCTTATTTTAAACAAAATTTTTTGTAAAAAGAAATTACTTCTCTTTTTCACCATCTTGCTGTAATTTCAGTGACGCTTGCAGTACAACTAAAAAATTATTTTATTTTTCATTATCCCTAAACTGTTTCTACACCTGGCCACGTAAACTTTATTATGTATTAATGATTCCAGTTTACCGAAAACTAATAAAAAGTTTTAGAATTTAAGGCGTGCATAATGTAAAACAATGTTGGAACCGTCAATTAGTTTGAAAACAAATGATGTGTTTCATATAAATTAGATATTCGGAAGATGTGGGATCGATCGCAGAGCATCTTTAATTTGTAGTTCGTTTAAAAAACTAAAAACCAGAGCCAGATTTCTCTAACACCCAGTTCCGATCTTGTGTTTTTATGCAGCTATGAAAGAAACTTTTAGACGCAACATTATATATGCTGACTCTAGCAAGCACAAACGTGCGCCTATGCACGCACACACAGCTGCAGGTACGTGACACTTAATAAATTTTATTTGAAATATTTTAGGGATATAATCTTGCTTCAGCTGAGATTTTAATTTTAATTTGGTACGAGGTGCTACTTTCCTTATAATAATTTAATTTAATTTAATTAATTTACACAAGGGGTTTTAAAAACGATTGAACCCCGTTAAGGGACAGATTCCTTACCTAAAAATAAGACAAAAACTTCATATAAGCATGAGTCCGCTACAGCTAGTTTTCGAGATACATGGTGTTACAAGCAGCTTGAAATATTCTATTAAAATATTTCATGCTGTATAATATGTTCGGGTATAATTAAATTCTAAAAATGCCACCAGGAGCGTGCGTATGGGTATTGGGATAATTTTATTCTAAATAAACACGCGCCCGTCACTGTTTTTCAATTTTAGATTTGTATTTTAAAACTATTGTTAAAAGGACCCCTGTTTCTCAAAACACTCTGTATATTATTATTATTATGTGAATTCATGAAAACATTCCCAATCCAAACAGCATCAAGAACACCGGCATATACATCGTATGTGTATGTGTTTGTATTTGTAACAACGTACATGTTCTTTATACCTAATATCAAAATTTCTAATTGTCTGGCCTATATAAACCGAATTACAATGCGAACAATTTAATTTGTAAATGTCTGATTTTTAGCAAAGCATCTGTTTTTAATTTTGCATTTAACAAAGTGTTTAAGATTAAGAAAAGTAGCAGCACTGGAGGCACTAGGAGAATAGAATAGAGGAAAGAATAAGTTTAAATATAAAGTTGTTCACTTTCGAATTGAATATAAATTCAATGTTTCCTACGGAACTCGGGTAAAATATTACAAAGGTATAAAAGTTTGTAATTCATAGGCGGGCATTACCGCCTTGAAAATAAATTTAATGGGTTTGACGGGACTTGGGAAAAATATTACATACAAGATACAAAAGTTTGTAATTCGCGGGCGGATGGTAAAGTCTTTGAATTTCGGATTGAATATAAATTCAACGAGTTTGAAGGAACTCAAAAAAACTTTAAAAAGTGTGAAGTTCAAAAATATTTAGGTATAGTTTTTGACTTTTGGATTGAATATAAATTCAATGGTTCTGACGGGAATCAAAAATAATATTACAAACGTATAACAACTTATAATTTACGAAAGAACTGTAAAATATCTAACTTTCGGATTGAATATAAATTCAACGGGTTCGACGGGACTCAAGAAAAATAGTACAAGCATATAAACGTTTGTGATTCACGGATGAACGATGAAGATTTTGACTTTCGGATTAAATATAACGTCAATGATTCTAACGGGAAAATATTATAAACGTATAAAAGTTCATAATTCACGAACGAACAGTAAAGTTTCTAACTTCCGAATTGAATTTAAATGCAACTTAAACTTACACCACAATTTTATCAAAAATCGTATCACGAGTCGTATTCGTCTTGACTACATCTTCTTCTTATGGTGCCATACCTATTCAGGGCGTTGGCTACCTCTCTCCCATGTCTGTGTTTGGTGCGCGGCGATAGATAATTTGCACAGACTGACATAGGGGACCTACAGTTTAACGTGGGCTCCGAACTACAGGAAGTGCATGCACTTCTTCTCCAGAGAGGTTTTCCTGGGGAAAAATCCACCTCGCTGGTTTCCCTTTGCCTTGCGAGGGAGAACGACCGGGCCGGGGATCGAACCCGGATCCGCTGCATTGGTAGCCCGCGCGCTAACCACTGAGCTACGGCCGCTCTTTTGACTACATCACTCACATTAATTGTGACGCATTTTTGGTAACAATAAACTAGTCGGAAATGCTCAAGTATTTACGGAAAGCGGCGCTCTTAACATGTTATTATTTGCTTGTTTTCAAATCATTTGTAATGGCGTTCTTTCGCAAATTAAATTTTTTTTTGGCGTTCTTATTTACTGTTGCTGTAAAGTGTTGTTGTAAAAATAGATTGATGTAGAGAAAAATCGTTAAGTGGTATTTCATAAAATTATTAAGGGTATGTACATTATTTTGGTTTAAGATTTTCGTTTATATAACCTGTCAAACAAGATACAGTTTTAATGTAAAAATACATTTATGTTTTTTAATGCATATTAGCATGTTATTACTATATTTATTATAGGTGTACACTAAAATTTCGGTCGGTCATGATTTAAACTATGATTTGAACACTCGCGATTCATGTTGGTTGACATCATTATCATCGGATACCGTCGACGTTTCTCGTATTTTGCTTTTTGCTTGTAGACGACAAAGACAATTATTGTTTTTAATTCATAAATTATGTTATAATTAAACATGATACTTACTTATGGCTGAAGCCATAAAAACATTTTTTAAATAATAATAATAAATACACTCAAAAGTCAGTGCACAGCAGTTCTAAACGTGTTAATTTAAGACTTAAGAGCAATTATCCGAAGCTACTGTGGGTTTAATAACTTATTTAAACAAAACCCTGCAATTTAATTAGTTTAAAACAAACGGGTTTGGTTCATTTTGTGAAAAGGAAAATTTGTGATTGGTTCAATGAAATGTGAGTGCTATCACTATGCAAAGTAAATGGCGAAAGTACTATACAAAATTTTATCTGACTCACTTTGGTTAGTGGTAAATAATTCTGGAGCTACTTAAATAATTTTTGACTAATGCAACTACTAATTCAAGCATGACTTAATCAACGAATAAAAAACGAAACCGAATTATTTATAAAGAAATAACAACAAAATACAAGTTTCAAAATAAGTTATTTATACAGAGAAATACAAAAATGGCGCCGGGAGTGAATGTACTAAACGATAACGCCGATGCAAAAGCATGTAAAAGGTGCAAATCCGTACCAGTAAGCGGTTTAAAATGTTTAAAATGCGAATCGGTTTCGCATGTGAGTTGTGTGAAATACTTAAAAAAAGTTAAACATATTGACGATAAGCATATAATATGCTGTGATGATTCTGACACACCCACTCATGGTGGAAAAGACGAAATAATGGAGGCTTCTTTGAGCAGCGCCCAAGACATCGAGATTGACGCAAGTAAAATTGAAATTAGCTATTTAAAAGAAATAGTAAATCAAAAAGATTGCATAATAAACAATCTTCAAGAATATATTTTATCATTAGAACACCAAATACATCTCCTAAACAAATTAGCATCCGTATCGCCATCTACTAGCATAAAGCAAAATGTTCGACCATGGAGCACGGCTGTTAAAAATAACAACAAAACTGAAGTGCCGTCGACGAGTAAGACCGTAACTCGTGAAAAATTATATGGAACTACAACAAATCACCAAAACAATGTGACTTTAAGAGATATCGGTTCTAAAGAAAATTCGACTAACATAAACAAAACAAACCTTTTACAAACCACAATAACCGAGAAAAACATAAATATAAAAATTTTAGACAGCACACAGAAGCAAAAATTATCTGAGTTAGTAAATATCAATAATGATATTAATTTAGACAACGGATTTCAACAGGTAGTAAGCAAAAAAGGTAGAAGAAAAACAACATTAGGAACCTACATCGAAAAATGTGAAATAACAACTGTAGAAAGCAGACTGTGTTTATCTCAAGGCTCACGGCTGATACTACAAATGATCAGTTAAAGAAACACCTTCAACAATTCAACATAACTTTTCTTGACATTGAAAAATTACAAATTCAGTCAACCAATATCGCAGCATTTAAAATTACAATACCATCGGCTATGGAAAAAAATGTCAACAATCCTGATATTTGGCCTCGTTTCACAATCATACGGCCCTTTCGTCAACCGAAAAAAACTGCATAATTTCAGCACTGAACAAAACAGACGATCGCAAACTAATAGAAAATATAGAATACCTAACGCCCAAAACAAATATTTCCAAATATACGGTAAATATATTCTTAATAAATATACAATGTATTAGAAATAAGCTATTGGAACTGGAAATTTCCTTGAAATTAATTCCCGAAATAAACGTTCTTTGTTTGACGGAGCATTGGTTATTTGATGTGCAAGTCGCTTCAAACAAATTAAGTGAATTTACTACAGCAAGTATTTTTTGCCGTAACACTTATCTACATGGCGGTGTGGCTATTTTTGTTAAAAACAATATTTTATATAAACCTATAAAGAAATTTGAATTCTTGAACAAGGAAAAACATTTTGAGATAGTAACAATTGAATTAATAGACCAAAAAATGACTGTGGCTACAATATATCGTGCGCCTGATGGAAACATGAATATTTTTTTTAACAACTTAATCACATTTCTAGAATTAATCAAAAATTTAGAAAATAAAGTAATTGTGGGAGACTTTAATATACAGATGCAGAATAATGCAGATAAACATGCCGTTCGATTAATAAATATCTTAACGTCATATGGTTTACACCAGACAGTTCAAGAACCGACAAGGCCGAACAAAAACGGAGGTTCAATAATTGATAATGTATTTACAAGCATGTCAAAAGAAACTTACAGAGTCGAAGTTAAAAATCCATGCTTATCGGATCACTTTGGTATACACTTTTCAGTAAAAAGTATTCCACAAAAACAGGAGGAGAAAGTTAATAGTCGACAATTAACTATAAGAAACTTAAATAACCTAAAAACGGCTTTGGAAAATACAAACTGGACTACAATTTATGAACAAAAAAATGCCCAAAATTGTTTCACCGAGTTTTATAAAATTTTATTAAAACATTTCGATGACTGCTGTCCCAAAAAACAAGCAGTATCAAGAAAAAGTAAAATTCGTTGGTTTACAGATGAAATAAGGGATATGAGGAACATATTAGAATCGCTTTCCACCATAAACAACGTTAGACGAAGCGAGGACTCGCAAAATTTGTATAACACCTATAAAAAAATCTACATTAACAAAATTAGAGCGACAAAAAAAGAGGCAAATAGTCGATTCATATTAGAATCAGATAACAAAAATAAAGCTGTTTGGAAGATAATAGAAGAAGAATGCAAACAAACCAAACATCATAAGCATAATAAAATAGAAATTCAGGGTGACGAATTTAACTCGCATTTTGTTAATGTTGGAAGTGCAGTAATTAACAGTCTACCAACCAGTACTATAGATTTTCACGTATTTTTAAGAAAGGGTGTAAGTTCACCTACAAACTCCTTTTATTTACATACAATAACCGAGACAGACTTGAAAAAATATATTTCTAACCTAAAAACAAGAATGCTAAAGATATAAACGGCCTTAATGCAAAAGTACTTAAGCATATTAGTGATGCAGTATTAATACCTCTTTTATGCTCCATAAATAAATGTATCGAAGAAGCAACTTTTCCAGAGGAACTGAAGTTAGCAAAAGTTTCCGTCATATACAAAAATGGAGACCGAAAAAATCCAAACAATTACCCATCATTTCAAAAGTGGTTGAAAGTATTATAAAAGACCAGTTACTTACCTTTATTACTCAACACAACATCTTGAGTGAACAACAGTTTGGTTACAGAAAAGGAAAGTCGACTACTCTAGCTGTGATAAATATTATAAATGAAGTCATAAAAGCTATTAATAACAAATATAAAATAGGAGTAACTCAAATTGATCTAAGTAAAGCATTCGACACTGTTGTTCATGATTGCCTGTTAGACAAACTACACCATATAGGAGTAAGGGGCGTGCCTCTTACATTAATGCAAAATTATTTATTTAATAGAAGGCAAATTGTCTCCGTAAATCAAGAATTGTCGGAAGAAAAAGTGTTAAGTTTGGGAGTTCCGCAAGGTTCCGTGCTGGGGCCGTTGCTATTCCTGATATACATCAACGATTTACCTGCAAACTGCACCATATGAAAGTTAATACTTTTTGCTGATGATACCACCATAATCGATACAGCAGTTGATGATACTGCCCTAAGTTTAGCCACGAAGAAAAATCTTCGAGTTGTAGAAGAATGGTGTACGGCAAATCAGCTGAAGCTTAATGCTGAAAATACGCAAAGTGTTGTTTTTGATGTAAAAAACGGTAGAGATGAGGCAAAAGCAGTAAAATGTCTTGGTTTCTATATAGATAACAATCTACGGTGGCATGTTCATGTGCAACAGATAACAAGCAAACTATCCACAGCAACTTATCAGTTGAGAAAATTAATTCAATTAACAACTCCAGCAGCGGTGAGGAATTTCTATTTTTTAAACTTCCATAGTGTATTGCAATACGGAATAATTCTATGGGGTGCTAGTGCGTGTGCTGATCGTGTGTTTATATTGCAAAAATCGGCAGTGCGATCGATGGCTTGCGCAAATTATAGAGAACATTGCAGACCGTTATTTATAAAATTACAAATTTTAACTGTGCCGTGTATCTTAATATTGGAGTACTTGTTGTTCATAAAAAGTAATGAGCATAATCTCCCTAAGCAATCTTGCCACCACTCTTACAGTACCAGACAGAACGACGATCTAGCCCTGCCAATTCACAGATTGGCCAAAACTCAGTGGCAACCCTTATCCTATTTAGCTACGAAAATGTATAATAAACTTCCATTACTAATTAGACAAATGCCAGCAAAAAATTACAAAGCTGCAATAAAGAAACATCTTGTAAATACTGCTTACTATACTGTTGATGAATTTTTAAAGTGTGAATCTTTCTAAAAGTAAATTTTGATGTTATTTATATATTTTATTTTCATGGCAATTTATGTTGTTGATAGATATTAATTATTTGTTGACGTATGTAAATGCAATGTATGCATATTAACATGAATAAACTGCTATGCTATGCTATGCTATAGTAAAAATATTAATACAAAATAGCTTAAAACATTATTGTTTTGTTTGTTTCTATTGAAATCATTGAATACACATTTTTTCTAAAGGTAAGTAGCTTTTGCAAATTAGAGCATGTGCTTTGGTGATTTTGATTCCGCCGTTAAAATTCTAATTTATTTTTAACACTTTCAGGTCAAAGACGCCTCGAATAAAACACTAAAATAGTATAAAATTATAAAGACAACAAAACTATAAATGAATTACTAAATAATTATTACAGGGTGGTTTCTACAAGTGTGAAAACATTTTTGTGCACGTGTAAACTGTTTAATTTTAGTTTCTTATTTTCTGCTTCTTTAGCACCATAAAAACAGAGTACGCGGATCGCATTATCTGTTTCAAAAAATTAAAACAAAAATAACAGTATCTCTCATTAGGTGAATGCAAAGAAACATTCAAAACTTTTAAAAAATTTAAAATTTAAAATGTTTGTAAAATTTTTTAAATGTTTGAAATTTTTTTGAAAATCTTTGTAAATTTTTCGAAAAGGTTTGAAAACTTTTGAAAATTTATGAAAATTTTGATAATCATTAGAAATTTTGGAAATATTTTATATTTTCAAAATCACTAAAAATTTTAAAATAAAAATTTTGATTTTTAAAAATTGTTTCGTTTTTATTTCTTAATTGCAAACAATATTTATTCGCTAAAATCTAAAATCGATGTCATAATTTGGTGATAGTGTTTTTTTTTAAGTTTCCAATTAAACTGTTCAGGTAAACGACCAAAATGAAATTTCCTAGAGAAGCTGTCTTAATGGAAGATTGTTCGTTTTGTCATTTAACATGTTCATACCGATTTTGAAACCAAAATTCATACATTTATTAGATATCGAAAAAACGTTGGGGTAGGAAGATCGGATCTAAAGCGCTTTTCCGATTGCATCTATATTAAACACCCCCCCCCCCGCATTTTGAGGCAGTCGTCCGATATTACTAAATTTTGTGTTTTTTAGTTGCAACCAATGTTTATTCTTTGAAATCTCAAATCTCATTTTATAATTTGGTGACAGGTAGCAGTTTTTTTTGGCTATTACTCAATTAAACTGTTCAGGTAAACGACCACAAGAAAATCCCTCAGTAATGTTTTCTCAATGGAAAGTTGTTTATTGTCATTTAACATGCTCGTACCGATTTTAAAGCTGAAATTCCTAAATGTTTAAAGAAACAAAAATCGGTGATGGGAGGAGGGCAGTGGGGGTGGTGAAGTAATCGAGTTTGCGCCGAGCAGCTATTAGATATGCGTAAAATACAAATCTATGTTTCTTTTTCTAGTGCGTCTGTATTGAAATACAACACCCTTCCCCTCCTAACCTCCTTTTTTGGCGTACCAACCTCATTTTGTTGCGGTTTCATGACAGTGGAATAACTAATCATCGAGCTAAATTTGAGGTGTCTGCATTAAGGGTCTAATCCTACGTGATGATCGCAATGCCTTCTTCTACCGAGGCAAATAAAAAATACCTCCATCCTTTTTCTGTTAATTTATTAGAATTACTAAACATACATTTCTTCAAATACTAAAGTAATTTTAGCTAATGTAAAAGTGCATTAGTGATTTTTATTGCTATTATAAGTTATTGTAACTAGATTTATTGAAATTCTGCCAATCACTTTTTCGAAACAGCTATTGGAATTATTTTTTCTACAGACGTCAGAAAATGATGACATTTTTACATTAATCTTAGTATGCAAAACGTCACATTGGAGTTGTTTATCTTGACAACGTGCACGAAGTATGTCGCGCACTAGAGCGAAAAATATTTCGTGCATGACGACATTTAAAAACAGATTTTTAAAAAAAACGCCAACCAAACTTGTTTATGAAAAAATAACTGACAAATATCAATATTTGTTAACTTTTGTTTCCGTAGTAACAAAGAAACAGACTAAATTGCGATAGAATAAATCTTTATTTTTGTATTTTGTTATGATTTTACTTAATTTTTTTCATTATTTCACTAAGTCTGTAGAAAAAATGTTGTATGCAACTCGTGCGCGAAATTTCTTTGATGCTTTCGAATTTCATTCTCAAGCACCAAAGTATAATTTCGCGCACTAGATACGTAATTAACTATTATAAGTATGCATTAATACCTCCATAAAACAAGATAGCACATGTACATTATTCACTAAAATTGTTTAACACGGTCTAAACAACAAAATATTACTACGATTGACAGCAGAAAGTGCAAAGTGTAATGTAAGTGGCACGCATTTTTTTTGTTATAAGCATTTCAAAACAAAGGAGCATCTTTATTAAAAGCTACTAAACACTAATATAAACTAAACTAATTTAGCAGGGTGGTAGTAAATAATTATTATCCAGCGTGACGCCTATTTTCTTGAGGAGTGGCTCTTAAATGTAGATTTTTAAGACGTTTTGTTTCTCAGCACCGTAAAGTAGGAATATGCAGATCGTGAAACCTATAACAATAAAAAACAAAATATTACTAATGAATAGTATTGTTTATAAAACCGTCCATTCCATTCTAACAAGAAAGTGCAAGGTCTGCTATTTCAATATCTACTTTAGATAACTTTTTTTCAGAAGTTTGATTTGAGGATCATAATAAGGATGATCGCATTTACAGGTAGGAACAACCTAAAACCCGTTTTGTCCTTTCTAGGACTCATCAGCGACCCCACAAAAACATCTATATAAAGTATAACGAGCTGATGTCCTTTGGGTAATTTTTTTGCGTTTACTTTATTTTTTACTAATTCCTCGTATCAAACGTCATCCCGTACTTCCGGAAATAGCCATATAGTCCGCAAGTTCCATCAACTTTGATTTTTTAAATAGAACACCCTGTATATTCTTAACTGTTTTGAAGAAGACTTTTGTCTCGAAAATAATAAGTTATTTGAAAACTTTCCAACATGAAAAAGAATCGTAAATTGGAATTAGTGAAATCGTAATATAGTGCTCGGAGCAAAAAAGTTTCATCAAATAAGCGAGTTCGTGGGCACTTTAGAGTTAAATGCAACAAAACATTGTAGGGCACGTTTTCCTTACTCTAAAACTAAAATCTGTCCAAAATTGTCATGGCCGAAAGGTCAAAATTAATAATTTGGGGTTATGTAGTACATGGCCAGAAAGTACGTGTCGAAAACTATCAACACATTTGAATTTGTTTCTGTTGAAGTTATATTTTTTTAATCATTGAAAAAGGCGAATTACATTGCAGCTTATTAGCAACGAAAATTAAAAACGAGATTTTCTCGGCTCAGATGTCTTCAAAAATGAATTATTTTTAAATAGGTTTCTGATTTCCAAACTATTATCTCGATAACCAATCATTTTATCGAAAAACTTACCCCTTTCTTTTTTATACCTTCAGCCTCGCAAATTCTAATAATTTCTGTTTTAAATTTTTAACGCTAAACGAGGAAAAAGGTAAAAATTCAAAGTAGTGCATGAATTACAACAATCGCCCAGCATTCCCATGCTCGCTGTACTTCTATGACTAACTCGGCGTTTTCTATACATTCTTCCTTCCCGCTTACCGCACCCCACGCCGAATACGTCCATTACGCAAGCGCTGACTGGGTGTCAGGGAATTATTTAATATTAAATCACATTACACAGTAGTGTTATTCATTTTAAAAACAAAAAACAGTCTAAACTATTTTTGTATGTTGGACGTTAAACGTTTTGGAGTTAAGTTTTTAAAAACTTTATTGTACACGAGATACGAAATACGAGATATTGTCAATATAAAACACAACTCCTTCTATACCTTGTTATATACCCGCATAATCGCATATCTACGAATCTCCGAAATATAATTGGTTTGAAAGCAAAGAAAGGCGTGGCTTACGGTTGTGACGTAAAGGACATGCCAAAACTTGTTTAGACCTGTTCAAGCAAGTCAGGCAACACAAGATTTTTTTTACAGTATTTAACATTAATGCGGTAAAACAGAAAACGGCAAATCCAGTAAATAATTAATATATTTTAGGAGAAAACTATTATTGAAAACTTCTCAAAATTCTGACGTGGAAGAAAAAATTAAAAATGTTTTCAAAATCAGCATGAAATAGTACATACGGTACACGTATTAGAGTGTAAGAAAAAAAATTTGTTGATTAGCGATCTGTAACCAGAAATTCAATTCAGATCGGCATACATATTTGAAATGTTTTAATAAGTAGTGTTATTTATAATAAAGTTATAATGAGGAGAGAGCGGCCGTAGCTCTCTCGCAAAGCAACGGGAAACCTTCTAGTAGATGAATTTTTCCCCAGGAAAACCCCTCTGGAGAAGAAGTGCATACACTTCCTGTGGTTCAGAGCCCACGTTAAACTGTAGGTCCCCTATGTCTGTCTGTGCTAATTATCTATCGCCGCGCACCAACCACAGACATAGGAGAGAGGTAGATAACGCCCTGAATAGGGTATGGCCAGAGCTGTGCCGAGTACTGAATGAGGTTACTCACGAGTTTTTTTTTGCGAGTACTCTATATTAAAGTACTCATGAGTACAGCGTCACGGGTTTTAGTAGTAAAACCTATACGAGTAACAAGTAGTACTTGCAACTCGTGGTGCAAAATTACGAGTACAGCACACACACGAGTACTTTCGCCTGACAGGTGACAGCTAAAATTATTAGGTTATTAGGTAGACAGGGGAATCACAGTTATGTATTTAAGAAATCAAATATTATAGCTTCAACTGGTTTTGTATCAAGAGATCCAAAAAAAACTGATCCTCCGCGGGCTTTGGAATAAAAAGTCACGTCTTTACTAGACTAAGGGAATGTTTAAAATGTCAATTTCAGGTTAGCTTGTGTCAGCTGGAATTAAATAATAATGAAACGTCATTTTTAGGAGCAGAAGTCTTTTATTGAGCAACAGTAAAAGAAATTAATAAACCTGAACAGTGATACCTGAATTAATGTAATGATCACAACAAATGTTGAAAATGTCTGCCTTCTTCCTCCGATATGTAATATTTTCATTGGGATACCTCTCTCGGAATTCCACAAAACAAGGAGGAATCTCCGTCAACTTGAAAGCCGTTCCGAAAGTAAGATTCAATAATCAATGCTCTTTGAAATGTATTAATAATCATTTTAACAATCTGCCAGATTCGTATAATACAATGACAACTAATTATTATCTGACATTATAAACATTCCCTTAGTCTAGCAAAGATGTGACTTTTCTTTCCACATCCCGCTGAGGATTAGTTGTTTTTGGATCTCTGGATATTTAATGTCCGAATGAGGGGAATCACATACTCGCAAAATTACTCGCAAATACATTAAGTACTTATTACGAGTACTTGCGATAATTCACTAGTACGAGTAACGAGTATTAACAAAAAAAAGTACTAATGAGTACTTTGAACTCAGTACTTACGATACTCGAGTACAAATTTAAAGAAAAGTATCAGGTACTTGTCCAGGTCGCGTATTGGCATTGTTTACTATGGCACAACGCGACGCATGGTTCTACTGCAGTAAACAATGTTCAAAAATTACGCCGCGTGCATTGAGACAATTCTTACTGCGTTTCAACATATTCACGCGTTGAATATGAATATGGCAATGTTAAAGGTTGCATTTTTAAAGGCAATCCTTACTCGAACACGTTCCGTTAAATTGAATTTTAACCACTTAACCTTTAAAATAATCTTAGTGAAACGCGCCGTGTTAAGGGTTAAAAAACCGCCATGTGTGAAGATTTGTTGTCTTTAAAAAACTTTAGTGGAGAGCAAGGCGAAGTGCATGATTATCAGTATGACAATGACGATAATAGCTTTACAGCAACAATTAGAGCTAAAACGGATCAAAACGAAGACCTACAGTTTTATAGTGATTGGTGTTCTGATTGGATTGGAAAGTTTAGTACGGGAACTGCTACTAACTGGATAGTAAGATATACTTATCCAAGTGCAAAAAAATATCTTTATAGAAAAGTTTTTAAGTGCCATCATAATAATTTTGACAAACTGAAAAAAAGAAAACGCGAAGATACTCGACAACGTGGCAAATATTGTAATGCAACTATTGGCATCCTATTCAAAAAAGTAAATCGTGATACTATAAGGAATGATTGTCTTTTAAACAAAGGATTGAATGTAGTTATACAGGTAACTTACTTTTTTAATTGCTAATTATACATAATATTATTGTGTTGGTATTTTAGATTACATTTAAACATTCACATAGAATTGTTGTGGCGGAAGCTTATAGTTATCTGAGAATGTCAGTCGATACCGAAACAATATTTTTAAAATATTTTGAAGATGGTATGACTGCCTCTGCAGCTAGATCATTTCACGAGATATATTTGGATAGTGAACATGATGAAAGTGAAATTTCACTGGTATTGGCAAATGCACAAATAAATCCGACAGAGCGACAAGTAAAATACTTGTACACCAAATGGAGGTATGTTATTTTTGGTGTCTATGGATTAATATTTTTGAGAGTTTGTCCAATTTTATGTTTTCTAACATATTACATAAGGTACCTACTTACTAATTTCATTAATAATATCATTGCATTTAAATTTGTTTATTTTTGCTGCAGGAACGCAAATTTTGGTGGACGCGAATATCCAGATATGTTAAACGCCCTAAAAAGTAAGCTCGACAAATATACGGAAAAAGGTGCTAAAGTAATAATACAAGAAAATCCTCTGATCATTGTTGTGTTGACTCCAATTATGATAAGGGCTCATAATCACCAGTTTGCAAATGAAATAGTTTTTGTAGACTCAAGTGGCTCGTGTGATCAGACAAATACATGCGTAACATTTTTTTTGGTGCAACGAAAGTAGGAGCAGTACCTTTGGCTTGTATCCTACATACGGACCAATTCAGGAAAATTATACAGGTGCATTTGCACTACTACGTGATTCGTTACAAAATGAAGGTTTTGGTAGTTTTGGCTTTCCAAAAATATTTATGACTGACGATTCTTTAGCTGAAAGAAATGCTCTTAAACATGTGTTCCCAGAATCGCTTAGACTTCTCTGCATTTTTCATTTATGCCAAGCTTTGCGGAGGTGGCTGTAGCACAATCAGCATGGTATTTTGAAAGATGACAGAAAATACATTATGACCATGTTTAGAAATATTCTATATTCAACATCAATCGAACAAGCACAAGATCATTACGATAAATTTTTAAATGATGAGAAACTAGGAAAATATGATAATTTAAAACTACATATTAGTAATTATTGGAATCGCAGAGAAGAATGGTTACTAGCATACAGAAGCGCATTGTTAACAAGAGGAAATAATACCAACAACTATGTTGAAGCATCAATTCGTGTCTTCAAAGATATTGTCCTGCAAAGGTGTAAAGCGTTCAATACTTGTGCCTTAATCGATTTTGTTATTAAGGTATTTGAATCGTATCAAAGGCGTCATTTACTCACTTTTGCTAATTGCAGAAGTAGTAAAAATGAACTGGCTTTTCTAAAATTGGCATAGCGTGCTTCAATGTCCACAAAGAAAATTGATGAAAATACATATTTGGTTTCTTCAGAAAACGACGACGGTGTATTCTACACTGCGCATATAGATATCGCATTTTGTGATTGCATTTATGGACAAGGCGGCAGATTCTGTAAGCACCTTTGTGCTATTCGAAATACTTGTGGTATAAGATTTAATACCTGTAAGCAATTAAATGCAGACGACCGGAAACAACTGGCACAATTGGCATTGGGAGATGACGTACCAACCGACTTTTATAAAGATATGATATTTACTGAAAATGTAATAAACAACAATACGACGTTAAATAACCCAGAATTACATCAAAAAAACACAGACGATAACCACTATACCGTAGAAGAAAAACATTTTAATAACTTAACGGAGATGGACTTTAATGCTGAACATTCAAAAGCTGTTACCGAATTGTCGTCAAATTTTGACCGATTAACTGATATGGCTTCCAATGGTAAAACCGTCGACATGATTAATGGCCTAACCAAATGGAATAAAATCTTAAGCAAAATTAATACACCGCTTTAATTAATCAATTTTATCCACTCATCTAAAAATTTTACATCAAAAAAGAATATTAGTGTACAACCAACATCGGTGAGTCGTAGAAAGATTAGACCTGGTCTTACATCTGGTGCGAAACGAATTGAAGCAGGCAGACCTTCTAAGCACGAGAGAAAAAAAAATGGACAGAGGAGGAAGAGATCTTTAGCCGTCAATGTTGGTTTAAACAGACCAAATGCCAAATCGCATGGAACTGGACATTAATTAATAACTGTTTTGGTTCGAATACTATTTTCCTTTGTTATGTGTTACCTAAGTATAATAAATAATTTTCTATAACTTTAATATTATTTTAAAACGCACGCGGCGTAATTTTTGAACATTGTTTACTGCAGTAGAATCATGCGTCGCGTTGTGCCATAGTAAACAATGCCAATAATACGCGTCCAGGTCTGGGTATGGCACTATAGGAAGGAAGAAGATAATGAGGAGGGGAGCTCTGCCTCTACGTGAAAAGGTATAAAAAACACGAGTACATAATTGCAAAATGCGCAATTGCGCAAAATTATAGGCGACCTCTGCAAGCTATTGGCTCGGTCTAGTGGACCGAGATATAGTATCGTGATGGTATGGTCTTTAAATTTTTACCATAGCTATGGGAATTTATGTGTGTTGGATAAAGTAGCATATCATCTCACTAGTTGGTAAGTGCAAGTTAATATAGTTTTAAATTAAATTAATTATAAAAATGGAAAAATTCGTATCAAATTTATTAACTATATTACCCAGACAAACGTTGCCAAATTTATATCAACAAATTTTCCAGCACCCAACGTAAGGGCGGTTTGGCTTCTTCTCATAATTATAACCAGAGCCTTTTGAAATCTCAAGTCGGTTCCAACAAAATTTGCCTCATAAGCTGCTTTACCTACTTCTTGGCTTTCAAACATCATTTTCTCGCACCAAAAACATACTATTAGCACCTGAAAGCCGATCACAGGTATTTCTGATAAACTTGTGACCATTTGAACGTCATTTAAAGGAATCTGAAAGTATGTAAATATTTGTAGTTATTATCTCATGGACTTGTATGTTGTAGATATTAAAAATACCATTAATTTCTATTAAAGGAACTTTTAAAGGAAATTTAAACAGAGAAATAGAATACTAACCAGTGATGTTTTGTAGACCATTAATGTTAGCATGCCCAGTGTACCCAGAAATGTTGCTAGAAGTAAGTTACTAAACGTTTCGTTTAAATTGGCGGTAATATCAATTATTGCCAAATGGTAATCAACTGCTTGTTTAAGAGATTTATGTAAAAATTTCCATTCGATAGCAGAACCTTCAATATCATGAGAAACAGCGTCTTTGTGTTCATTTTTATAACCGCCCCTTTCCTAAACACAATAAAATAATAATAATATAATAATAAATACAACTGATTTTTTTATATTCAGCTTTGGTTACGATTTTTGAAATGTGAATTTATATGTGTGCGAGCAACATTTTGTTTCACATTAAAGATACCCATTAAAAATTACTTTGTGCAAAAATATGTCAACCCACCTTGATCATTTGTTTATGGCTGTTTTCAACAATGCATCTTAGATTACTTTGCAAAATTTTAAGTTCAAAACAAATGTGGCACAAAATACCACCTATTGTCGCATCGATCATAACAAAGTTAGAGCCGAGGAAAAAGCAGCAAAAACTTTGATAACTCCATAAAATTTCGAAGTTGGGACTGTAGGTTGCGTTGACTAGTTCGAAAGAACCATACGTAAACTTCCAGTTGTGATAATCATTGCTACGGAGCCGTGTTGACAAACTGTACACGAAGTTGAAGGAATAAGAGGCGAACGTACCCAACCAGTATAAGATTGTCTAAAAACGAATAAAACGCTTGTTATACCACTTCCTGATTTAGTGCAAAGGTGTTGGATAGGAAATAAACTTATACTAAAGGTAATTAACAGTATATTATTCAACGAGTGTGCAATAATGCCTACTATTCATGAGGATGAAGTTTACGTCGTAGTTCATCTAAATGAGTAATAGGCATACACGCGAGTAGAATTCTATACTTTTTCTACGACTATTTAATAAGAAGTTCGGTTTAGATATCTTTGATAAATATAATGTTTCACTACTATTAAATTTTGTATGTTTTTATTTTTACTTAGCACACTTATTAGTAACAAAATTATTAGTACGTTACAAAATGCATAAAAATGGTATTTTTAAGTTTTTTTGTACGACTAATCATTTTTTTGAAAAATCGATTTAAACATTTTTCTTCTTCAGAATGAGATAACATGTTTTTTTATTTTGTACATATTTATTAACTTTGGATTCAGGAACTTAAAAAGACTAAGTAGCAACAAACTGCTACCTAATAACAAAACGTAATTCTTACAGTTCTTAAACAATTAATAATGGTTATCAGTTTTTTGTTAGCAATTTAATTTAAATTTTTATTTAGATAACCATTATTGTTTAAGAACTCTAAGAACTATGTTATGTTAATAGTTAGTATTTAGTTGTTATTTTTATGTTTTTTGTATCCAAACTTAATAAATAGGTATGAAATAATAAAACGTTTTGTCTAGTCTTAAAGAACAAAAATGTTCAAATCTATTTTCTGGAAAATAGCTAGTAGTACAAAAAAAATCAAGAGAACCAATTTTTTGCATTTTTTTTAACGTAAAATCATATTACTGACTCAAATTGATAAAATAAATCGAAGATTACAAAAATAATAAATGAAAATAACTCCCCCGTCTCAGTTTTGGACGCCTCTGGTATAATAATTTTATGCGGATAGTGTTAGATAGTAGCATTTACTAGTACTAAACCGTATGCCAAATTTCAATACTATGTATTAAAGGGTGTCTGAGATATTAATTTAAACTTAAATTTTATTCGCTCCTTTCAAGGGGCTCTAGCTTCCTTCAGAAGCATTTTAGGGCACTTGTTTATATAAACTTTTTTGTTAATTTCAGTGAGTAAAATACGTCTAGGTATAGCCAGCCCGCCAGTTTTGTTACACCCTGTATTTACCGTTCATTTTAAAATTCAGTAACGCGACGGATCTGAAAATTGGACTCATGAGGCCGTACATAGTGGAATCCTGGAAGAAAAGTCTCCTGGGAAAAAAAATCTCCAACAAAACATTGCTTGGAAAAAAATCTCCGGGAAAAAAGTCACAGAAAAAATCTCCGGAAAAAAAATCTCATGGAAAAAAGTCTCCTGGAAAAAAGTCTCCGAAAAAACTTTTTTCCGGGGACTTCTTTTCCTGGATATTGTATTTCTGGAGACTATTTTTCCTGGAGACTGTCTTTCCGTGGACTTTTTTTTCTGTAACTTTTTTCGGAGACTTTTTTCCGCCTTCCTCAGAATGAGTAGCGTAAATCTTAAACTACGGTAACCTTAAATACTAAAATAGATTCGATTAAAATAAAAATTATAAATAATAAGAAATTAAGTAATGGTCAATATTATACCGCACCTAAATATATTCTACAAACAATATCATTACCTTTAAACACATATGTCAAAGCTATCTTAAAAATATAAATATGTGTAAAAAGGTTTTAAATACCTGCACAGTATTAATTAAGATGCATTGCTTAATTAGCGCTTCTTCTTTGTCACCCATTTGTCTTAAGTTTACCAAGAATGATTCTGTTTCTAGCTTATCCAGTACTCTGCTAATTTCTACGCGATTTTTTTTAACAACCACTACTTTAATCACCGCTGAAAAAGAATTTACACACAAAACATTTAAAATAATGGTATTCATTTGTAGAATTTTAAATTTTGACCACAAACGCTTTTGTCGCATTCCTTATTACTTGTTAGTTATGTAAATTTACAAAATGTAATCATTTTGTCGAAAAACATGCGCAATTTGGTTGTAATAAAAAAAAACCAAACGCCACTTCTTTGTCAGTGTAAAAAATCGCGTAGTGGACTTTCTTTAAGGTCGCTTACACTCCCTGTACATGTATAAAAACTACAAGGAATACAAAAAAAATAAAACTAGATATTTAGTAAATAAATAAACAACTCTGTTGACTAGCTACCAAACGAGTTATTTTAAAGTTCTGATAAAACTAACTCAAGTAAACTTAGCTGATCATAATTTTAAAAGAATGGACGAAACAGATCGCTGGTACTTTCCCATATTTTTTTGCGTGTTAAATATTCTTGCGCCAATAAATGACTGAATAACATTGTTCTAACAAATAGAAAACAAGAAAAAAATAATTAAAAAAAAGTAACGCCCCAGTGGTGATTTGAACTTGCAATAGGCTGTGCAATACGATGTCGCTTCGGCTAGCCGCATAGGATAGAAGCACGTTAATGACCGCCCTACAGCTGAACAGATGCGCTTCGTACTTTGGACAAGAAAACCGCCAAATGACCGTTATTTGAATAAGTTTCAAAAATAAGCAAAATATGGAAAATATATTTTTTGATTACAATTAATTGATAGGCGTAGTTAAAATCGCCAGTTAAAACTTCCAGAAAACGCGTTGTTCAAATTAAAAAGTATCGTTTTTCGCTAATTTTTAAAATAGTCAATAATTATTGTTAATTATAATAAACTTTTTCAAATAGGCTATCAAATTGTTTAAAATTTATAATGACTGGCGTTTTTGTTTTTGAATAAATAATTATTCAATTTCATTTTGTTTCAAAAATTCCTGGAGGGCTTAGAGTAAAATTTGAGAGATTATTAAAAAACAGATTTATAGTTCATTGCATACTCTATCGGCCTCAAAATATCTAAAAAAAATGGTGTAGGCAGGTTCTGAGAAACGTTTTAAAAAACGTTAAAATTTTGAAAAGTCAGCATATTTACAATTTTCATATTTGCAAAAATATTTTTATTTCATTCCGTACGCTATATACCACTTTACGTCATTGATTTGAGTCCGGGAAATGGCACATTACAGGCCAAGGTCGGGAAGTGTTGCTTAGCAGCCCTTCCCGGACTGCTTGGAGAAAAATTCATCAAACACATCTATTTGTAGCTAAGCAACGAGTGATTTAAAATGAAATACCAACAGCGAATGTTTCATTTGACAGAATATAAATTTTAAAAATGACGTTTTTATAAAAAGAAAATATTCAAATAGAAAATGGTTTTGGCAGTAATGAAATAAAATTTTGTACGATACACGTCCGTGAAGTGATTATTAAAGCATTCGTTACTTTAATATGTCACTTCCCGGACTAGTGACATAAATAACTATTACATCACTTGATTATACTTTTTGAAGGCTATTAAATAATATGACAAATTGTATTAATAAGATATTTTGTTTTTGAGTAATCGGGCATTAAAGTACAAATTTAAAACAAAATTCATTTTGAAAATACAGCATTCTAAAAACCCGTTTGATTTGCCTTTACATGTACAGCAAGGTGCAAAAATAATGTCGCAAACAGTAGCCGTGTATAGGCAACACACTTTCCAGGCAGACGCGACTAACGACAAATGTTACAAAGCAGTTGCTGTATTTACTTTTGCAGTAGAAATCTCGAATTTAGCAGCTTTACTATTATCAATCGGCGTAGGTTAGGTGCACATACCTACCGGTTTATAATTCAAACTTATTTTCATGATTCTTCTAATTAAAATTCATTATTTGCAATTTAAGTATTTACGAAAATTTCATGCCAGCACTGCATTTTAGATTTTTAAATGAAGAGGTTTCTGATAAATTAAAAAATATAACTACGTAAGTAAAATTGGAAATTTTAAAGGAGCTAACAAGGGTCAGTTACTCATTTCACTCCATAATCTCTCGCATCCTTGAGTCTCTATGAGTGGTTTGATGGTTTTATAATTATGCTTTTTAAAAAAAAACTATTTGAATCAAGCATACTTTGGACATAAGTAAATTAGTGAATTACACAAATACTTATTTCATATTTAATTTGTCACCCACCGAACCTAACCTAACCGAACCTAAGCCACCGCCGATATTTATAACAGGAGTTAAAAACATAAAACGTCTAGTTGAACTGTTAGATAACATTGCTTAGGATAAATATGTATTAAGAACGCTGTACAACGATCAGGTAAAAGTACAACTATCAGAAAGTCCTGTCTACACTACAATAATAAAAGCACTGGTAGAAAAAAAGACAGAATTTCATACCTTCGAGTATTCCTTAAAAACATCCATCCAACAACAGAGGTAGAAGAAATAAAGGAAAGCCTACTACAAAAAGGTCATCACCTAACAAACATTTGGAATATAAAACAACAGGACACAAAAATATCACTACCAATGTACTTTATAGACTTAAAACCAAATGATAACAATAAGGAAATATATAAAGTAGATCTACTTCTAAATACGAAAGTACAATTTGAAGCTCCTCATGTGAAGAGAGAAATACCTCAGTGCAAGCGTTGCCAAAGATTTGGACACACACAAAACTTTTCCAAAATATCCCAAGATGCGTTAAATGCACAGGGGAACATTCAACAGTCGATTGTCCACGAAAAGTTAAAGAGTCTAATGTAAAATGCGTCAATTGCAACGAACAACATCTCAACAACAACTCAAGAAAGCGATCTTATACCCGGCACCGAAAAACAAACCACCAACGATATATCTGAACTCCGTCAAATGATGAAAAATATCATGGATCAAATAAGTACGCTTGTAAATCTCATGTCAATGATTATGAACAAAACTAAATAATGGCTACTGTATTAAAAATAGCTTTATGGAACGCCAACGGCTTGTGCCAACATGCACAAGAAATAAAAGTGTTTTTACAAAGTTCAAATATAGACATACTCTTACTATCAGAAACTCACTTCACCACAAGAAGCCACATAACAATACCAAATTACAGCGTATACAGTACAAATCATCCCAGTGATAGGGCTCACGGAGGTTCAGCAATAATTATTAAACAAAAAATTAAACATTATGAGCGAGCTGAGTACAAATTAAGCAACATACAAGCCACCAGTATTGCTATAGAAGACGCTACGGGGGAAATCTCCGTATCAGCAATATATTGTCCGCCAAGACATAGCAACAAAGAAGCTGACTTCACCAATCTATTTAAAACATTAGGAAATAGATTTATCGTTGGAGAAGATTTTATTACAAAGCATACAGTATGGGGCTCGAGAATTACCACAACCAAAGGACGGGAACTCCTAAAAACTATACAGCACAATAACCTATTCTACCTAACAACAGGACAACCTACATATTGGCCATCTTATCCTAATAGAATACCTGACTTGCTGGATTTCTGCATCGCAAAAGGCCTAGATAAAAAGAAAATATCACTCGAATCCTGTCTAGAACTCAGCTCTGACCATACTCCTGTACTAGTGACCATATTAACACATGTAATTGGCAAACCAAAAAAAACATCGCTGTATAGTAGCAAAACAGACTGGAATCTCTTCAGAGAAAATCGAGATCAAATAATATCCTTCGATATACTACTGAAAAGAGAACTCGAGATAGAAAACGCAGTAGAAAATTTAACAAAAGCCATACAAACTGCCGCATGGCAAGCAACACCTGACAGCAGCGATACACATATTATAGAGAAACTTCCCGCAATGCTCAAAGAGAAACTAACTGATAAAAGGAAAGCTAGGAAAAGATGGCAACTGTCAAAGGCTTCAACAGATAAAAAGAGATACAACAAATTAACTAAAGAACTTAAAAAGTAACTCCATCAATTAAACAATGACTCAATACAAGAATATCTTGAAGGATTAACTCCAACTGAAGCCACAGACTACTCTCTTTGGAATGCTACTCGCAAAATAAAACATCCACAACAGCAAGTACCACCAGTTAGAAAACGACACCATACTTGGGCGAGGACAAATCAGCAAAAGGCTGCAGCGTTTGCCGAACACCTGATCACAGTATTCAAACCAAATCCAAATCTGCAATTAACAACAGAAGAGGAAATCAATAAACTTCTAGAAATCCCACATCAGATGTCTATACCGCTAAAGAAAACCAACCAATTGGAGGTGGAAAGAATAATACAACAAGACATTAATCCAAAAAAAACCGGGACATGATCTCATTACTGGAAAAGTTCTTAGGGAATTGTCTCAAAAAGGATATCAAGCTCTAACTTATATCTATACTGCGATACTGCGACTAGAATACTTTCCCTTACAGTGGAAAGTGGCAGACATTGTCATGATATCGAAACCCGGGAAAAACCAATAATTGATGAACACCAGCTCATACCTAACCATCAATTCGGATTCCGAAAAGGCCACGGAACCATAGAACAAATACATCGGTTGGTAAAACAAATCAACCAGGACTTTGAAAATAAACGTTATTGTGTGGATATAAGTCAAGCTTTCGACAAAGTTTGGTACACCGGCTTATACTATAAATTGAAATCCGCATTTCCTCACCCAATATTCTCTCTCATAAAATCCTATCTCACAAACAGAACCTTCAGAGTCAAGTATCAGGAAGATTACACCGAGCTGTTTCCAATTCTATCAGGAGTGCCACAGGGAAGCATTCTCGGGCCCATGCTTTATTCCATATATACAGACTTGCCAGAAACCACTGAAACAACTATAGCCACTTACGCCGACGATACAATAATACTAGCATCACACAATAACCCCATTGTCGCCTCCAGGAATCTCCAAATATACCTAAATCAATATGAAGGATAGTTACAGCGCTGGAGAATAAAAGCCAACGAAACCAAATCCGTACATGTTACTTTTGCACTTAAGCACGCAAACTGTCCCCCAGTTACTCTAAATGCTGCCCCCATTCCGCAAAAAGACGTAATTAAATACTTAGGACTCCATCTAGATAGAGGAATGAAACTTAGTAAAATGTACTGGCTACTTGGTAGGAACTCTGTACTGTCCATTGACAATAAACTTCTATTATACAAATCCATATTAAAACCTATCTGGACATTTGGAATACCACTCTGGGGCACTGCTAGCAAATCGAATATAGAAATTATTCAGAGATTTTAAAATAAAATACTTAGGACAATTGTCAACGCGCCATGGTACGTACCAAATATTATATTGCATACTGACCTATGCATGCCCACAGTAAGACAAGAAATTGCAAAAATTTGCGCCAAATACAAAGACAAGATATCGTCACACCCTAATCAAATTGCAACCACACTATTCGATGATGAAAACGTGCCTAGAAGATTAAAACGGTTTAAACCAGCAGACCTTACAAATCGCTTTACTTAATAAGTTTTCAGTTTCATTTATTTTGTCATATTCAAATAGAACTCTAGAGGATGCTCACTGGAGCATCACTCTACATGTCATGTACATAGTTGATAAAGTTTAGACTAAGTATTCTCATCAGATGTATTTATAGTCCGTAACAGCGGATTGATTGTACATAAATAAGGAGTCAAATAAAAAAAAAAAAGTTTTACAGCATATATTTTTTTTATGTAACAGGCATAAGAAAAAGAAATTAAAAGTAGTGGTTATATAAAAATAAATATTACCAACCGGGATCTTAAAACTGTTATCCCAATAATATGTTTGCAAATAAAAGTTAACCCTGGATTATTATAAATCAACAAAATTTTATTTACAAGCAATATACAATACATAAAATACACTAATTCTCGCAAATAGAAGAACAAACATTTTATACGGTATATTGTAAACGCTGAAAAATGTATTTTTTTTCAAAAGTGAATCATTTAAGCAATTTTAATTGTTGAATGGCTAAAAATTTGTAATGTTTCTAAGCAGTATATAAATTAGTATAAAAATCTCCAAGACACTGCCCATATAACCGAATCTCTATACTCAATAATAGCAAAGATAGCCATGCTATGCTACTAAATTTGACACACCTTGTATAATGGATGTATCTAAATTGAGTACAAATAATTATAGTGAAATTGCTCGATACCAAATTGAGTAAATACTAGCAGAACCCGTGGGTTACGCCCTCCCGATGTTTCTCTTAGTAACTTCATACCCGGCGCTTGTCGTTGTGAATAAGAGTTGCTCTAAAACAGTCCTTATAAAAAGCGGTAAAAAATAGGTAAACTAATCACTTGTTCTTTTTTCCAGGTAAGTGCCTTAATGGAGATTTTCAAAATGTTTTTGAAACTAATAAAATACGCACTAAAAATGTTGTTAGACTTTGCATATAATTTCGAAGTTAAATTTGCTCTTATTCATATAAATCGAAGCTGTAATGACATAATTACGTAATTAATAAAATAGCTACAGCTCCAAGTCACCAGCTAACCTATGTGTATTTAAAGTAAATAGCGGTGCTCAAGCACAATAATTATCTAAGCTGGCTCGAGTTATAAGGCAGGAGTTGTTGACTGCGTCGTCACTAAGAATTCGCAGTAAGCAGTTTTGTAGAAACATTTTTTTTATTTAAAAGCGGAACTTAGTCGAGTTCCCAATTTATATCAATGAATTTTAGAATTCGTCTGGTATGTTCCTATTCGTTTGTTGTTGGCGCGATAAATCATATACATTTCCGACTCGCCAGAATTGAAGTAATCCAAAAATAAGCAAACTTTAGCAACAGATGTGACAGCACTTAATCAACTGCATCGAAATGCAAAAGGCACGCCATGTTGTTATAGTGATAAATCTGTCTGAGATGCTAGATTTAACCGTTTTGTTATGGTGAGACAGTTACGGATTTAATATAAATTGGGTTGTATAGATATCGTTACGTTTTTGTACAAATTTTAACTTAATTAAAAAATTATTATTAATAATTTCAACAAAAAATATACGCTGTAAACTAGTAGATATTTTTACGGCTAAAAACACAGAACACATATTTCAGATATAAAAAAATTGGAGCATTTCCTTTTTCATTTTTTTAGATACAAAAATTATTTAAAAACCTAATGTTTGTTTAGTTCCATATTTGTATAAATAACAGCTGCTATGTCGTAGTTTGCAGTTTTAGCTTCATTAGATGCTTGTAAAACTAACTTTGTTCATATAATTATATTGCACATATTACCAATTGCCATGTATTTAAACTACACATATAAACCACAATTTAGTTTAAAAAATATTGAATTATTGAGACACGAATCCCAGCAATTAATATCCAAATTGAAAAACGGGTTAAGTTGGTGCCCCGCACCAGCCGCCGATGTTGGCAAAGCTGATAAATGTCAGATTTTTATTGCAAAAGTAAATACAACGGCTTTGTAACGTTTGTCGTTACTAGCGTCTGCCTAAATAGTGTGTTACCTATATACGGCCAGTATTTGCGACGTTACTTCTGCACTTTGCTGTACTGTACTGTACAACGATACGTATTCAAAATTTCAAAGAAGTGTTTAGAAAGAAATCTATACCAACATCTAATTTTTGTTTCCAATTTTGGTTCCAACCGAAAACCTTCTACAAAACTACCTGCAACTAAAGAACTTTCACATACCAAATTTATTAAAAATCGGCCAAAGGGTTCCGAAGATACATGGGAAAGAACGCGCCCAACCACCCACCCACAGACATTTTTTAAACCCACTTTTTCGAATTCTTTTTAACCCCAAAACGGGCATTTTCTTTAAAAAATAAAATTTGAAAATTTGCATGAAATCATAACTTTCCTTACTTTAGTAGAAGTATGGGAAAGTAAAAAATAAGCAATGCGAAAAAAGCTTTAAAATTAAACATGCGAGTGCGTTCACGTTTGCTACATTTTCTTACCCACTATAAAAATAACTTCGTATTTTAACAATTCAGCAGCAGTTTCAAAATCTTGCCTGAACAGGTCTACAAGGCCAAGAAAAGGACACGCACATACAAAAACCATAAGAAAAAAGGTAAATATTTGATAAGCGCGACTTTCATGTTTGTTTATCGAAACGCCACCCATTCGTAACATTAACTTTTGCACGAAAAAGTTACTTCTTTTTGCCATTGTTCTAATTTCAATAACGGTTGAAATTAAACTAAGGAGGAGTTTCGATTGTTATTACCACGTAATTGCTTCTGCACCTGCGCCACGTAAACTTTATTATGTGTTATTAGCGCTAAACTGTTTCTACACTGCATTATCTATTAATGTTTTTGCTTTACTGAGGAGTAATAGCAAAGTGTAGACATTTAGTTGTGCATAATGCAAAACAAAGTTTAAATGGAACAATGAGATTAATAAAACACGTCCTTTATGGTTACATGGAAATGGAACCAGGAAACTTTAAACGTATTAACAACAGACATAATATTTCTTTAACAACCAATTTTTGTTTGTCTTGTGGAAGAAACTCCTAGAAGTGAAATTAGTTACAGCAGATGCATGACGCCAAAAGTATATTGAATTCTGTGCTGTCTGCATGGTGAATTTCATTGTCTCTTTCTTTTTTTACTACATTAGTACCTTATCCATATCCATACATATATAAAAGCACAAAGGGTTTTTTTCTCCGGTTCCTCCAGCGGCTACCGCTTCACCAATTTGGACCATTTTTTTTTAAATAAAAGGTCTCTATGCACAGATGGAACATGAAACATTTTTATATTTTTATTCTACGTCGATTTTTTAATAATATTTATTTTAATTTATAATATATATGAAGCTCGGCTAGACGCGCGTCATCTATAAAACTGTCGCGTGTCATTATTGGAACTAATGCATCGCCGGGCGGTCAACGCTGTCTGCCGTCGAATTTCGGCGAGGTTACACTAGTCTTTTTTAACTTACCTTCTTTCTCAAATTGGTTTAGGGGAAGATTTTTTAAATAGAACTGCCTCGCGTTTTATACCTTAGTTTCCGCATATAGTAGTTCAATTGAACCTATACATATATTTCCCTTTTAAATCAAACTTTAATAAGAAAAATGAAGAGTACAAAAAAACTTTCTATAAGTATCGTTGTAACAATCTAAATGAGACGACCTTTTCTTCATTGCTTGTACAAAATATGTTAACGTGTACTTCAGAAAGTATTTTTGTATCGACAATTTTCTTTTAAGCATTGTTAATAAATTATAAACTATTAATTAATTCATACTGCAGTTTAACTAGCGGTCATATTTGTATGGATTGATAGTTTTAATTGCATGGGAATAACCAAATGCATTTCAATAAATTATATTTGTAAAGTGATCATAAGCGTAAGTATTTACGTCAGACGTTACTCGTATTTCAACTGAAAAAAAAAAACTTTTGGAAGAAAGTCCCGTATCGACGAACCTTTTCTCTATAATTTAAATGTTGCAAACAATCGTAATCACGATCTTATTTAGAAACTTACCAGCCGCACAGCTGTATTAATATTTTCATAAATTATTCTGTAACCTAAATCAAACAAGCACCTGCAAGAACCATGCAAAACGAGAATGTAAAATCGCCACTCATCAGAAGCATTGAATCAATTAATACGAAACGGAACAGAATGGGCGGCCTCGTCTAAATGAACAAAGTCATATGTCTCCGATGGTGAAACAATAGTGCAGAAACCGGCAACACTTTTCAAGCTGGCGGCGCAAAAAAGAAAGTAGGGATACCAGGCACCTCAAATAATTGCAGAAAAAGAAATATTAAAACAATTTTAAAAAGTTTTTGTTACAAACAATTTGTTATAAACAAGTGTATTTAATATAAAACACCTAAAATTCTCTTTAATAATACCTATAAACTTAAGCCATATAATGAAAGTTTAAAAAAAAATTATTTATTGTTGAAATTAATATTTTTTGCAAATAACAGTTTTCAATTTCCCGGTTCTGATTTTAATAATTGTGCAGTCTTTAACTCTGTAGTATTGTAAGATATCCTTTTAAGTTTTCTTTTTGAATCGCTATTTTTTAAGATCGTAAGAAATATTACTATAGTACATTGTAATTCATTAACTACTACAAGTTGAGTAACTTCATTGGGAAAAGAATCTTTTTGAGACACCTTCAAACACCATTTTTATATACAAGAAAATAACTGACAACTGTCAGGAAAAGTAGTTTTTTAGAAAAGAAACTTTATAATTTTTGTTGTGTTGCTATAATACCGCTCCCTGAAACTCTAATCGCACGAGTTGCCTTGGCAACCTGTGCGATATGAAAATGCTTATACAATGCACTACATTCTTTTACCGGGGCTATTAGCAATTGCTTGTCCCAAGCACCGCAGCCTGAGAGGTCCATTGTGCACCAGTCAGGACCCTTTTGTACTTCCTATACCTTCAAAGAAGCCCACATCGCCAATAAAGAGTTTCTTGGTCGTTTCGTGTTCCAGTTTTAATAGCAAGTACTATAAAACGGTTTGAGTTACAACGATCAAATTTGGCAACACTTTTATGATATATTCCGTAGGTAATTTGATGAAATATAAAAAAATTCGACACAAGAAAGGTGGTTTAGAGGTGGTGAACCCTCTCACGATGTCCAAAATGTTTTGTCTTTATTAAAATTTAATAAATAATTTCATCATTAAAAAGTATGTTTCAAAATAGGTATTTTGTGTTTTTCTTTTTCTTCGTAAAAATAACCACTTTGGAGAAAAATTGAAGATACGCTGTAGATAAGTGTTGGTGCTTCTTAAGATAAATTATGAAAATATAGATCTAGTTGTCGTGGGTGCCGTAAAGTAAAAACAGTTGATGGTTTTAAATTTTTAAACTTGACAATTAGGGTATTTCTCTGTGTATCGTCTTGCTGATGCTAAAGAATTGCTAAATTAGTATCGGTTAACTCATTTAAACTGTATTAATTGTAAGAAATTGTACAACCTAATGCCAGTGTTTTATACAGGGTGTTAATAAATTGTAGGGACAAATTTCTAGGGCTTGCAAAACACAACAAAGCAAACAACTTTTGTTAATAAATGTGTGGTCAAAAGTGTTTCCTTTAGAAAATAGAGCCGCATAAAGATTCTTTAAGAAGTAACTGAAAATAGGCAACCCAAATTGAATTTTCAATTATACTGCACAGGTCACACGTTATTTTGAAAAAAAAAAAAAAGATCTAGACATACATGCATTCAAATAACATCAATTTTGGCACAATTCGATATTTTTGTGATATTTTTTGACTTTTCTTGCATTCGTTTCTTTCTGTGCCTTTTATATATTCTGTGCTCATTTTTCTGCGGAAGTCAGGGAATTTTTAAATAACACATTTCCCAACAGATGGATAGTATGAGGAGCGCATGTGGGGTCGCCTCCACGTTCTCCTGATTTGACCCCACTTGAACTCTTTTTGTGGAGTCATGTTAAGACGTTAGTGTATGCTACCCCATTTGAAACTGTAGAAGAACTTACGGCGCTTATTTTTGCTGCATGTGACGAAGTTCAACAGACTCCTGGTATATTTGGAGCGGTTCGCAGAAATTTACTTCGTAGATATGCTTCGTGTGTAGACGCTGGGGGCGTCATTTTGAACATTTACTATAATTTTGTTAATTTTTGAATTAGTTATTGCAAATTTTTCAAATAGTTGATTTTTGCTTTGTAATTTTGGTTTTTTCTATTGCTTAGTTTTGAAACATTTTGTTAATTAATTTATTTTAAATTGAATTTGAATTTGAAAAGTGGGAAAGAGGGCTTTATTTATCCTGTATTAATTTCCGTCGTTATGGAAACAAATAGTAGGTAGTAAAATGAGTTGTCTACATTTAGGCGCTTCTTAAAGAATCTTTGAGAAGCTCTATCCCTGAAAGGAAACACATTTATTAACAAAAGTTGTTTGCTTTGTTGCGTTTTGCAAGCCCTAGAAGTTTGTCCCTACAATTCATTAACACCCTGTATACAATAAAAGTGCAGGAGTAAAAATAAAAAGTATCAATTGTTTTTATTTTACGGCGTTCACGACAATTACATCTCAAGTCTTATGAAGCACTAACACCTACCTACAGCGTATCTTAAATTTTTCTCTAAAATGCCTACTCTTACGAAGTAAAAGGAAGAGACCCAAAATGCTTATTTTGAAACATACGCTTTAATGGCGTAACTAATATTTAAATTGTAATAAAAAGAAAAAGATTTGGGCGCGGTAATCGGGTGCACCACCCCTAACCCGCTCTTCTCGTATCGAAATTTTCTTCATTATTTACCAAATTATTTATGGAATATGTACTAAAATTGTTACCAAATTTGATCGCAGTAACTTATACCAATTTGTTCTACTTACTAATACTGTTTTTCTTTTGTAACTTTTAATGATGCATTTTCGGATAACAACGTTTTGGACCAATCGCCTTAATTTTTACCGAGGAATTAACACCTAAGTTGTTTTGAAGTATTAAACAGACGAGCTCGAGTCACAATGTAAAATGTTTTTTAATGATATTAATTAACTAACAAATTTCTCCGTCAAGGTTTTACCACAAATGTAATTTATGTAGTATAAAACCTGGTAAACAACAATTTGAATTTATTTTTTACAATTACCTTTATTCTTGTTTAAAGCATTGCAACCGTCGTCGCGTCGTTACTACACTTCACTAAAGGAAGACTGTTACTATCTCCCTAAATGGGTGCGTAACACCTGAGCGGCAGAGCGTCCTCTGTAACGGAATCCCCGCTCCCTTGCCGTAACTGTAACTATAAATGTGGTTGCGTCCCAGTCACCACGTCGGGGTGATTCTACGGGTTGTAAATTTACCCAGACGATATACTGGCTGGTTGGAGACCGTTGACATAGACATGTGAAGGTGAATTCCAGGAAACAGTAGCGCGGCTGCTGGTATTAAGGATAGGGCCCTAGGAGTGAGGTGCACTATCAAAGTATCGACCCAGGGAGCTTGTGCTTTTGCACACCCGACGCTGTTAAGTTACCGGTCACTATTATTATACCGGCTACCAACCTCGCTGGGCGTTGCAAAGTTGACCAGTACTGGGTACTGGGAGTTACCCAAGTAGCAGGTGCAGCTTCGGCTATTAAGAAAAGTTCAACCAGTGACTTTTGTGACTAGTACCACGGGGAACAAGTCCGAGACCGCAGGGGAATAGCAGCCCCCGTCGTGGTAATGGTGTAAGACTCGTGGTGGCAGTAGTAAGCATGCGCAGGCAAGGGTTGTCTTGGTATGGCTCGAAGGACGACGAGCTGTGTTTCAGCTTGGGCACTGATCTGCAGAATCAGTAGAGATTTAGGTAGTCTCCTCTCAGCAGTGGGCGTTCAGAAGAAGGACGTTAATAAACGAGAAAGGCCGATGGCCGTCTCAATTGCGGATCTGTTATATTGTAATTGTGTCAATTATTGAACGTAATGGTATTGTATAACTTTGTAGATTTAATATTGAATTTGCGTTGGTACAGCAACTAGGATAGACATCTTTTTTAACACAGGTACTAGTAACATAATTATTATTTTTATAAAGTGCTTTTTTTAAGTATTTCAGAGGTCGGAAAAGGGCATACCCTCAGAACTCTGACATGGTACACCAAATTTTACTTTCTATTAATACGTTTCCACATTCTACACATTTCTAAAACATTAATACCAAAACAGTAGTAGTTCAGGAATATTCGCGATAAAGCAAGAATATCTAACAATAGAAATAAAATACTTTAAACCTTTTTGATGATTTATTAGAATTGCTAGACATACATTTTTTTTAATAATGACTAAATAGTGCTTTTGTCCAGAAAAATGTGTAAACAAATTTTTTATAATTGCTGATTAATTTAAAATCATTTTAGAGCAAAAGTGCATTGATAGGAAAAAAACTATAAACTAGTATGAAATATAATAAGTTAATCGTGGTACCAGTAAATAGTTGTATCGAATGGAGCCTGGTTTCTGCAATAGTGAGAACATTTATGTGCATGCATAAGCTCCTAAATGAGGTTTCTTAAGGGGCTTCGTTTCTTAGTACCGTAAAGACGGAGTAAGCAGATCGCGTTACCTACAACAAAAAGCAAAATATTAATATTAAGCAATATCATCATATCAACTCTTGCCATAAAAAACCAAAGTAGTGTCTGTGTTTAGTTTAGAAACCTACAATTAATTAATTTATCATTTTGACAACTATAATTTAATGGTGTAAGATAAGACATGCAGTTCATATTCCATAGCAAGAGTTGACCTCAAATTTCAATGATCCCGCGCACTCGTTTAAAGTATGTCAATTTAGAAAAAAATAAACGCATTAATTTTTACTCAATCTACGTATTTTACAACTTGAGCTGTTTCATAGACGTACGAGTAGTGCATACATGCAAACTACGTAAGTATACACATCTACAATATTATAAAGAATTTGAAAATTCTTGTAATACAGAGATCAGATCACAAATTAAAGCTGCAAATATTTTAATAGTATATTTTACCCAAACAAACGTGGCCAAGTTTATATCAACAAACTTTCCAGCCCCCAACGTAAGGGGAATTTGGCTTCTTCTCATGATTAAAATCAGAGCCTTTTGAAATCTCAAGTCGGTTCCTACAAAAGTAGCTTCATAAGCTGCTCTACCTACTTCTTGACTTTCAAACATCATTTGCTCGCTCCAGAAACAAACCATTAGCACCTGAAAGCTGATCACAATTATTTCTATCAGATTGGTGACCAACTGAAAATCATTTAAGGAAACCTGAAAATTTGACAATGGTTGTGTTATTTATCTTATTATAATATAATAATAATAATAATATAATGAGAGCGTACAACTGTCGGTGTGAATTAATTAAGAACATGCATTACACTTTCGATTACATTGTTATATGTATATGTATATATGAAAGTGTTATGCATGTTTTAAATTAATTCACACCGACATACAGTTGTACGCTCTCAAAGTGAATTTTTGACTTGAAAAAGACCCATAGGTCAGTATAATTAAATTTTTTGTTGCCCACCGCCTGTGGTACTGATAATTTGAAGAAAAGCAACCAAACCTGGAATACTAACCATAGATGTCTTATAGACCATGAATGTTAACATGCCTAACGTTCCCAGAAATGTCGCTAGAAGTAAGTTGCTAAATGTTTGGTTCAATTCAGCTGTAATATCCATTATTGCCAAATGGTATTCAACTGCCCGTTTAAGAGATTTTTCTAAATATTTCCATCCGACAGTAGACCCTTCAATATCATTAGTAACAACGGCTTTGTTTTCATTTTTATACCCGCCTTGTTCCTAAATTCAAAAACATGGTTGTAATGAATGGCATACCATTCTATCATTTTGTTATATTTTGTTTTAATAATCAAATGCGTGGGTGAACAATGTGCGCTTTATAACTCCCAAACGGATGGTTCGGTTCGATTTCGGTGAGCTTCGATATGTGGGGGTATATCAAAATTTCATCGAAGAAATAATCTTAAAAAAAACCAAAACCGGAAGCGGAAGTTATTCATGCTTTTTGTTGGTTATATGTTTTTCAGATATTGAATTTTGCAAATCTACAACGGAATCTGATAGAAGACTTAGGGGCTAATTCAACGTTTTTTCGGAACTTTCTAATTTTAGAATGCTGACCGTTACGATGTTTTAAAAATGTTGACTTTTACGCCTTATAGTCAGTCCAGTCAATGAATGCTCAAAAGGGGGGTGTACAGGGGAGGGAAATGGAAGGAACACAATTTTTGACTTGGGGCTTTGTTTGGACTAGTTAGGAGGTAAACATACTAAAAGTCCCCACTCCTAGGAGGTGAGCGGGGTGCAGGGGGCCACGTAGAAGGTCCCCATTTTCGGTTTTTTGCTTAAATCTCGGAAACTATGCGTCCTAGCCATAAGACCATTCTAATTAAAGCTGATGCAATGTGCCACAAGATTGATTACATTCATTTTTTCGATATCTGGCATAGTTTCCAATATATCTGCACTCAAAATTCGCTAATTAAAAAAAAAAATTTGCCTCCCATTTTTTGCCTTATTTGACTAGCTAACTCTTCAGCCCTTCGTCCTACGAAAAAATCATGAGAAACGAAGTTGTAGAGCATTACATATGTACGGCCGCTCTCCTATCCGCCATGTGCTACATCTTACGGTTGTTCGATATCGAGAGTGTTTTACCGTCACCATGAGTAGTAGGTGTTTTGTGTGTAATGAAGAGATAAGTGACTGCCAATTTTCACAGACCGAAATACTTGGTGTCGTCACCGCTATCAAACCTGTATGGAAAACAATAAAAGCACAACTTGAAGCAAAGTATGGGGATCGTATATTAGTGACTGAAGGTGCTATGTTTTAGAGATGCTGGGCAACAATTGATACGTAATGCTTGGTACGAACACAAGGAGGACAACGCATGTGACGAGCGACTCAGGATTGTCAAAAAAGCAGCCGAAATCATTAGGCAGGATATTCAGAGTGAATTGTACACTTATGACAAATATCCCCCTAGTGATGACTTCCTAAAGGATGCAGAAACTCTCCCTCAAACCCTACTAACTTTTCTGGAGGATGTGATGATGAAAAAAACGAAAAGAGTCAAAGAAACAAAGACACAGTGTATTGCTATCGGGCATGCTATCGTCTCAATCGTCAGACCACGTACGTTTTCGGTAATGATAAATTGTCAATTTTGAGTATTATCAAAAAATTTCCATCATATGTAGGGGTGAGAGATGGAGCTTTCAAAGTGGTTCCATTAGATTCGGGGTGTCGAAAATAGTATTCAACGACACCAAACAATATTACTTTTGAAGAACTACATAATGTACCTGAAACTATATTATATAATACATATAATTTCTTTATGTGCCATTTATATATATAGTACATACTATTTATACATGTAAATACGTATATATTGGCTTATATATAGAGTTAAAGCAGTGGAATAACGGAAAATACGAAAGTTAAGTTTTTCTGCCAAATCTCGAAATTTACACATAAAGTTAAAATTGCTCTAACGTTTGAACGGTTGAAGATGAAAAGTAAAATATCATATATTCTTGAAGGAAATTTAATGCTCTACAACTTCCCTTTGCATGAATGTTTCGTAGGACGAAGGGCTGAAGAGTTAGCTAGTCAAATAAAGCAAAAAACGTGAGGTAAAAATTTTTTTTTCAAAATAAGCGCGTTTTGAGCGAGGATATCTCGGAAACTATGCGAGATAGCGAAAAAATATATGCAGCCAATCTTGTGGCACATTTTGTCAGCTTTAATTTTGTATAGAATGGTCTTAACGCTAGGACGCATAGTTTCCGAGATATAAGCGAAAAACCAAAAAAAAAGGGACCTTCTACGTGCCCCCCTGCACTCCGCTCACCTCCTAGGAGTGGGGACTTTTAGTATGTTTAGCTCCTAACTAGTCCAAACAAAGTCCCAAAGTCAAAAATTGTGTTCCTTCCATTTCCCTCTACAACCTTTTCGTTGACTGGACTATTAGTACTCAAAAACGAGTTGACAGAACGGGATTAATGCCAAGGAATCTGTTGCAAAAATTTTATAAATTCTATTTTTTCTCATAAGAAATGGTGCAAAATTAGTATTTTGAACTGTTTGGAGCTGCTAAACATTAGGAACCCTAACCGCGCACCTAGCGACTTACGCTTAAACGTGCCCCTGCTGTTTATACTACAACGTTGCGCAATATAACTTTTGGAGATATAATATGTACATTTTCTTAAAGTATACGAAAGTTCAGGCATATGAACTTATCCAGTGTAAAGAAAAATTGTTTTTCCACCTCACAGTTTTCATGGATTCAAAAGTCACACGCAGTAACATTGTGTTTCTCCAGTATAGGGCCGATTACAATACTTTAAATTTTTGCTACTCTGGCAATTCGTTTTTGAGTAATAATGCTTTTTAGGGCTACAGAGAATTCAAAATATGAGTTCTCTTTTCCTTATAATCGTATATTAGATGCGGTATTTCTAGAATTCAGATTCTGACAAAATGATACCAAAACAACATGTCTAAACACCGCTTCCGGTTTGGGGTTCTTATTTAAGATTTATTTTATTATTGAATTTGTGATATACTCTCAGATTCCAAATTTAAACAAAATTCCACTATTCAATGCGGAGGTATGAATAAACAACTGAACTAACGAAGAACGCAGTTCGAACTTAACTACTGGCGCCTGGTTACAAACCAAGAATGTGGCTCTTGGTGGGAAAAGGAGTCCTTGTGGTTAAAGAAAACCAAAAACGGAAGAACAAATTTCTCCGCCAAAAATTTGATGGGAGGAGAAAATTTATTCTCCGAAATATTACCGCACTTAAAAACTGTATTATAAATCTTATTTTACTACCACTTATGAGCAACTTAGCTTAACCAAAAATTCTTTAACGTCCACCATTTAAGTAACAAATAGGCATACATTTTTGATTTTCAAGAATTTATGCAAGGCGTCACAGAGAAAGAAGCGAACTGGGACCAAATCAAATTACACCTCATGCCCAGCAGCACTATGAGTCTATAAAATTAAAGGCAGTCGTAATAGACAATTTTCTAGCAGTATTTTTTGAAAATTCTAAAAAATTTCTTTGACTCTACAATTTTAGTAGTTCTAAATGTTCTCGTATCTTGTAACATTGTATATATGCATACCTGTAGAGCATTTACAAATATCAAATTTTATCCCGGTCTGATAACTGGTTGTTTAGTGGTATCCGAAAAATGTATCGAAAGCAATTTGTACCATCGCAACTAACCAAATATATTTATCGAACAACAATTAACCGAAAAAGCAATTTATACAATGACAATTTATGGAATGGCAAAATAACGAAACTAAATTATTATTAATTACATAAATCTGTGGAGTTTTAACTGGGACACTGTGTATATGCAATGCTATATAGGTTGCCTATGCATTCACGCTACTAACTATTTGTACCAGACATAATACCAGTTATTAAAATAATGTATAATACCGTAAGACTGTACGTATATACAGGATGGTACAACACTTATTACGCCCCTTATTAATTCTAAACCGGATCAAGATAGAGAAAAAATGTTAATAACAGTTTTTTGGTAGTGTTTGACCTACCTTTCTGGACAGTTGGAAAAAAAATCTAACTAACGATAAATACTTATAAAACTTGTATGACTTCACATAATAATATTTTTGAATAAAACGCGAAAAACTACTTCATATCAGCAGGCCCTGATGCCAAACAACAGCCTGACACAATCGTAGCAGTGTGCGTTGCAATTCATTTGTTATCTCGTAACCATTAAAATATTAAAAGAACATAATACTGATGCTGTCAACAAACTCTATTAGTACAGTTTATCATAAACAGTTCGGCAAAGGTATGGAATATTGGTTCTGGTGACGTAAATATTGATTTTACAAAACGATAATTTCTATAAAAATTTTGTATTACATATTTATCTACTTGTCTGCCTATTTTTCATTAAATAATTGTGTAACCGCTGTGACGCAATCGTAATTTTTTCAAATAGTATTTTACCTGTTTTTGCATTCATTCGATAGAGAAAATTATTGATTTTTGAAAGATTTTATAACAGGCCAATAATAAGCTTCGCAATCATTAAATCAAAACCCAAAAATTTTTTGTAGAATTTAAGCCTAACTCAATGCTGCAATCGAAAAGGCTTTAAAGTTATGAATTAAGGAAACTGTGCGTGGGTAAGGAAGGTAGATTTTACCTTGCAGTAAATGTCTGGCCACCAAGCGAATAGTAGCGGTACTATAACTTATAAATTATTTAAAACGAGGCCCTATATATAATTATATAATGCGATCGAACTTCACTTAAGGTAAGTTCGTTTGATCGTTTAATTGTACCAGTTATATTATTTTTGGTGGTTTACAAAAATAAAATTGAAAAATTATGTTTTATGTTTTTTGTCACCTACGTTAACAGTTAATTTTAATCTACTATTTTGCGTTTTTTACTTCCCTCAAATCCTGTTATTGCGTCTTTAGTAACTATTTTTAAAAAACAAGTATCAACTCACCTTTAACATTTCTTTGTGGCTGTTTTCAACAATGCATCTGAGATTACTCTGCAAAATTTTTAGCTCAAAACAAATGTGGCACAAAACACCCCCTATCGTCGCATCGATCATTATAAAGAGAGTGCCGATGAAGAAGCAGGAAAAGTTTTGATAACTCCACAAAATTTCGAAGTTAGGGCTGTAGGTTGTGTTAACAAGATTGAAAGAACCAAAAGTAAACCGCCAATCGTGATAATCACTGCTACTGGCACGTTTTGACAAACTCATCAAAACATCAAAGGCATAACCGGAGACAGTAATGGCATAGTATACAATAGCCTAAAAATATATAATAGCTGTATTAACATTGCCTAATTTACGACTAAACAAAGAAATACACTTAAGCACAAATGCAGAAAAAATTAGAAGTTGAGGTGCCCGCAGTCAGTCAATTTCCAGAATTTCCATGGCATTCCTTCAAATTATACTCTCTTGTACTACCGGATAGTTAAAATGCGTGTTAGAGAATGGAAAAAGATTTAAGTAAATGAATAACTTTAAAACTGTCGTATGGTGACCAAAGTAGACATTTCCCATGATTTACTTTTGACCTGTGGCACTTCTAATGGGGTCGTGCAGACCTGATGTAATCAAGGGTTCGCAGTTCGCACTAAATGTCTACCACCAAAACTTGAACGGATTGTGTTAAATCATTTAAATTTTGGAATTCTTAAAACTGGTTTGTGGTCGTAAAAGGTTACGATTCCGACCGTCCCAAAGAGAAAGGCGAAACACGTCGCTGCTACATTCCCATACTTTTCACGTTTTAAATATTGTCGCGCCAATAAATAACTAAACAAAAATTTTTTTAATTGTAATTTTACTGCTTCGATTGATGAGGTGATTAGCACTTGACGCTATTAGCACTTGGCACATTTGTACTTCAGTAAGTTTGCTAAGTTGTCTTGGTTATTCACCAAATTTTCTCGCATGGAATCTGGTATGTGGTGATAGGATTTCCTATAGCACGCTTTCTACATTTCGTGATGATGTGTTCGACGTATATTTCCTGGTTACATGAGTTGCACATTTTAGACTTGGACCTTTGAAGCAGGTGGTTGTGGGTCAGTTGGGTATGACCAATTCGACACCGAATTCGAGTAAGTGTAACGCTGTCTTTTCTGTTTAATTGATAACAGTGGCTTCACAGATTTACTGACCATTTTATGTCGCGTAGTTTGTTACCCTTCTTCCGGTCCCATTTTTTGATTCAGTGCCGTTCAAACATAATTTTAAGGTCGTACTACATAGTTAAATCTATCTTTGATGCTATTGGAGATTTTACTTCACCTCGAGCCGTTTTATCTGCTAGATCATTGTTCCAATTCCAATATGTGATGGCATCCATGTGATACCCACAGATTTGCGTCAATTTCAGTTGTAATTGCTACCACTTCACCGGTAAATATACTTGTTAATGTAGGTAGTTGCAACTTGCACTGCTGAGAGGGTGTTATAACGGCAGCTCCTACTCCATCTTCTGTATTAGAAACCTCCGTACAAATGTTTTGGAGTTTCTGATATTTGAAACACATTTCATTAACTTTTGATTTAAATACTGTATGGTGGATTTCAATTTTTTGAAATCCTATCATTGTTAGATCAATTGTTGAAGGTGTTGTACTTTAAGGTGGTATTTGGTTTAGTTGTTGTTATGAGATTTGGTGAAATTAACTTCCATGTTTGTTAATAATTTATCTAGTCTTTGGTGGAAAGGTGGGGACAATTTTGGTTTGTATTGGAAGAGTTGTTTGAAGCAGTTATAGTAGTAGTATAGTGTCAGTTGTTGCCTTCTTTTATCTGGGGAGGGGGGGTGGCTACGCACAGAATGCTAGAAGTTGGGTTAGTTCGGAATGCCCCTATCAGTATTCTAAAGACTGTGTGGTGAATTGGATCTAACAGTTTAAGAGCATGCGGTGTCACCGATGCATGAACAATTGCGCCGTAATCAATTTTTGATCGTATTGTCACGAATTCAGAATACAAAATAAAAAGGAAATTTGCATTTGAAAATATTATTTTAAAACACTTCTAAATTTCTTACAGCGTTATATAACTGCAAACAAAGCTGCAATCTCTTATATGGTTCAGGGGTACCCAAGAAAGTCTCTTGTCAAATATCATAACTAAAATCTTAATATTCTCGACATAGCTAATAATAGTGTGATTTAATTTTAATGGTGGGCTATCTGCTGCTCTATAAAATCAATTGAAGGGGATGTATTTCGTCAATATTACAATTTACTTTCGGCTTAGACCGCGTTGTCCTTTGGGAACTACACCCAGAATAATCGCTAAGAACCGACCTGTAGCTTGTCTGCTTTTACAAGCATTTGCTCTAGAAGTTTGAGCAATATTTGTTCGTAGGCCCTGCCTGCCTAAACAGGGCCGTGTGCTTAGATTATTTGAACCTTGGGGCGGACAAACATTTGATCTTAATGTATTTTGTTTGCCAGGACAATAATACTTAATCGGCTTATGCCTGTTAGCTGTTTGTAAACCCATACAAACTAACAGTGTTTTTATTTACTTTAAAGATGCAAGCTGCAATGTTTTCCTAAACGTTAGTTTGTATGGGTTTACAAACAGCTAACAGGCATAAGCCGATTAAGTATTATTGTCCTAGCAAACAAAATACATTAAGATCAAATCCTTGGACTAAATCACACAATGTCTTCACAGTTTTCATTTGTACTAACATTTTCTTGGATTGTGACAATCTGTGTTTCCCTAGGGTTACTTTAATACCAAACTTTATCCCGATCTGTGAGCTCGTTTTGGAGCAATAAAGCGTTAGACTGAAAATTTACGAAAAAAAAAACGTATCGTCCGCCATTTTCAAGTTTGATAGAAAAAGAGGGTTGGATGTACTCTAAGGTCTTCTATCGAATTCAGTTTTCAGATTTAGGTAATTTGTTTTCCGGTAAAAATTCTACCAAAAAAAACATGTCTAACTTCTGCATCAAGTTTCGGATTATTTAAAGTTACCCGCACACAGACATCTTTTAAAAACGATTTTTTTGTGTATCTGGAAGTCCAAAACTTCTTTTTCAACGACGATTCTCTTTCTCTGGGCTTTTTTCCGAGTCTATTTTCCGATGATTTTTTTAACTGCCGCTTTTTTTACGGTGCTGTTTTTACTGAGACTTTTTTCCAGTGAATTTTTTTTCATGCTTTTTTTCCTGGGGCCTTTATTTCCAGAGGCTTTTTTACGGGGACATTTGTTTGGCAATTGTTTTCCGAGGCTGTCTTTCTCAGGTATGTTTTATTCTAGATTTTGTTATATGTTTTACTTTTATTTCGGACCAGTGCTTTTCTAGAACATTCGGAACCACGTGACTGATTTCAGACCGTTTGGATTTAGGGTAACGCAGTGACTTGTTCACGAATCGTCCCCACGCTCCGAAGCTATACGGACGTGTATGTATCGTATGACGCTCCAATACCGCTATGTAGAATAATTAAGAAAACCGGGAAAAACCGTGAAGTTCTTCGTGAGTGACCGCTCGTTTGTTTAGTCGTAACACGTCAAATTACCGTCATTGCACCGACTTGGTCGATATCTGTACGCAAGATTTGAAGTGTTCGCTAACAAAAAGAAGAGCTACATTTGAATTTCGATTGCCGATTCCTGCTCGAATTTCTAACGTTTAAAACGGATCCAGTCAGTCACTACAAGTTCCAAGCCTGTTTTCCGAGCTATTTCACCATTTTTATGGCCGCATCTACCGTTGGCTGCCGCCAAATTTTCCCGGTACTCTCGTCCCGTTCTCGCCTCGTATCACCTACCATTTCGATTTTGCTGCAACGAGTTCCCGCCTGGAAGTACGTCATGTCCCACGGCTTTTACGACAATAAATAAAGGCCAATTCTCCACCAGGTGAACGACATTATTGTAAGTAACTTTAGACATTACCGATTAACACCTGTGTTTCGTGCTGTGTGAAGAAACCATCCGATTTGGACCCAGGAATATAATTTCATGTTATAACCTGTTGCATGCTTTGTAAATTGATTCAGATATACTGATTTTTTTTGTTCTCGGAGTCCGGGTCGATAAGCCAATAGCTTGTTTCTGTTAAGGAAAAGCTTGTCGACGAGGAACGTTCGAAATCACGCAACGTTGCTAAGTAACTATTTATGTTTAGATTTAATTGTTATTCATTTTACAGTTCGCTTTTCTCCGTGTACGTTGTTTCAATATTTTATTCCGTGCTACTTATTCATATTTATACATATATTTAACTTTATTCAATATATTTGATTTGTAAATTACCGTAGCGTGATTTATTCATTATCTTCGTAATTAAGTTTGATCCTACTTTGTAAGCATATACTGTGTTGCTGATCTAGTGGGAAAAGGCCAAGGTAAGTCACGTCAAGATTAACGAGCCGCCCAGGGAGGATTTCCTGCTTCTCAGCCCCGGGACTAGAACCGCTCGCTTCCTTCCCCTTACCTCAACCATCAGAGCAGGTGGTGCCCTTTTAAATACCTCAATCTCAACTTTGACAACCCCCCCCCCCTTCTCCGGCTACGAGTTAGCTGCCAGGCACCCTTTTGTTACGGTGTCGAAATACCACCCGAAGCCCGTAACAATTTGGCAAAAATCGGCGACTGCGGCAACCCCAGTTCTACACGATATTGCCGTAATAGCGGTTCGGCTTCGTAAAACATTTTTATGATAAGAATTATTTAGTTAATGTAAACAGAAATTTACTTTTTTTAACAACACAGATATCTAAAATACTAAAAATGGACAATTATTATAAATAGGTTTTATATACCTGTGTAGTATTAATAAAGATGCATTGCTTAATTAGCGCTTCTTCTTTGTCACCTTTTTGTCTTAAATTTACTAGGAACGACTCTGGTTCTAGTTTATCAAGCAATTTCCTAAGTTTTGCGCGATTTATTTTAACAACGATTATTTTAACCACTCCTGAAAAAGATTGTGCACATCAAATAAAACTGGTAATGTAACTTGCATGTAACTTTGATAATAATACCAAATCATTGGCCGTCATCAGGCCATATTAATTAATTAATTATTCATGAGATTTTTTATCATTATTCTTAGTATAACAAACACCTCAAACAAACAAAAAGGCAATTTAAGGAAAGTAAACTTAGAACACACTTTTGACTGTGTGGTTGTTTATGGTGTCTTTAAAACTTACAATAATAAAACAAATTTCCCAATATTAAATTATTGATCAATATCGCCTGATGATGATCTTTTGCGAAACATGTAGTCTTTAAAGTCTTTGCTTGTTTTTCAAAATTCAATAAATTACAATTTTTTCGTGACAATTTCATTTATCCTACTTATTAATACTTCAACTCAGTAGGAGCTGAAACATCCCAATGTCAATTTTACATTTTGTCTAGCTATCGTTTTTTAGGTCTATGATAATTTTAAACCAATTTCTATTTTAAAAAAATTTCATTTTATGGCCCCAAAAAATTCTTATAAAAAACTAAACATGCGAATACTTAATCGTAAAGTTTACCTAAAATTTTAGTTTCTACAAAATAGAAACTAATTGGTCACCGGAAGAGCGAAAGAGATACAAAAAAAAGCCTAGATTTTGAAAAACTTCGAATTGTCTCTGTACAGCAACGAAGATGCACATTCGGTACCACATCAGGGGAGCTGGCGATACCCAATTAAAAGCGCAGTGCAAATATGCGCATATGCGTAATAGATAATTTCTCCATGACGCAACGACCCGCAACACCAGCCGAGGCTATTTTAACTCAACAAAACCAGATTCCGGTCCAAGAGAACGAAAAACAAGTAAAAGAAAATAAAATAGAATACTGCACAGATGAAGAGGAGCTCGCAAAAGAGACAGAGTGTATAGTCCAGAAAACTAGAAAGTAAAAAACGAAAATCATCTGCCGCACCTGAGGCTGCCCCACAACAACAACAATCAACATCTTAACAAACCAATAATAAACTGGGCGAAAAGAAAACTCCCTTACCACCACCAATGAACTTGGTCAACCTAAAAAACTATAAAGATGTACATAAGCTGATCCAAGCAGCTAAGGTTACACAAAGTAACAGCAACGAATAACGACATTCAAAGTTAACGTGCAAGACGAAGAACAATATCGACGTCTCACCTCAGTTCTACGCGAAAACGGCATGTAATACTACACATACCACGACAAACAAAACAGACCCATAAAAGTCATGGCCAGGGAAATGCATTCCCCGTGTTCATAATTGGAGAAGATCTAGAAAAAAAGAGTTTGACGTAGGCGAAGTTATCAATATCGTGAAAAAAGAAAAAAAAGATACTGTCACCACCATGAAACCGTTGCCTCTACATATGCTAGCTTTTGACAAATCGGAGGACAGCAAGAAGATATTTGCAATTACAGAAATTGCTGGTTTAAAAGTTAAAATTGAACCTTTGCGCACGAGAACAGCCCTTATTCTATAATGCAAAAAGTGCCAGGCGTATGGACACACCCAATTGTACTGCAACAAGGAAGCAAGGTGCTGAAAATGCGCAGAACATCATATTACTAAAAATTGCACAGCGTTAAGGTAAGAGTTGTAAACAAATTAGCAGTAACTCAGCGTAATATAGAAACGACAATGCTGGGCATAATGTTAAAAGAAATACGTGGATACGAGAACCAACGAAAGTATACGACATAATGACAATCTAAAACTCGCAAAAGAAACGTAGGAAGGCCACTGATGAGATGGAAAGACGATATAGTGAGGGTAGCAGGAAAAAACTGGATGGAGAAAGCGCAAAAAAGGAATATATGGAAAACAAATAGGAAGGCCTTTATCCAGCAGTATATGCGAAAGAGGCTGAGAAGAAGAAGAATCGAAAAAGTTAAGTTTGTAAACTGCGGAGAAGCACACCCAGCAAATTACTGAGGGTGTGTAGCTGCAAAAGAACTCCAAAAAGAAGCAGCCAAAAATAAGAAGTAAAAATGCCTTTGTCTACTAAAATCGCAGCCTGGAAAAAAGAAGGCGTTGTAGGTAATAATGTAGAAGAAATCGGTGAGAGGAACTAAGCTTAAAATAAATCGTACGAATAATAAGAAAATTAAAAAATAATACAAGTGCCGGAGAAATAGGCATAGTAGTGAAACTACTAAAAATGGGTGGTGAAAGGTTACTAGCAAAATTGCACAAAAAAGTTAAGATCAAAGGAAAAATGGTCGGAGGCTGTACTATGCCCGGTGTATAAGAAGGGAGATAGAACGCTCTGTCAGAACTACAGAAAGGGTCATTGGCGATTACCAACGCGGTTTCAGGAGGAACAGATCAGCAACTGACCAGATACTTGTTATGAAACAGCTAATAACAAATAGGTATGGGCACAACCTAGCACTACACATGGTTTTCATAAATTTTAAACAGACCTATGACTCCGTAAATTAAAATAAACTATATGAAATAATCGGCGATCTAGAAATACTAGCTAAATTAATCAGGCTGACAAAAATGGCATGCAATGGACCCAAAAACAAAGTCAAGATTAATGAAAATGTTTCAAAAGCCTTTAAAGGTAACCGAGGTTTAAGACAAGGCAACCCATTGTCATCAATCTTGTTCAACGTAGTCCTGGAGAAGATATTGCGTGACAGTGGGATCCATACTAACGGCACAATATATGACCACAAGCACCAGCGTATTGGGTATGCAGATGACCTAACACTTATTACAAGAACAAGAAACGAACTGCGGAAAGTACTGAGAAGACTGGAAAAAACGGAAAGGAAACATGGCCTGCAATTTAACGAGCAAAACACAAAATGTATGAAAATATGAAATGAGGAAGAAGGAAGTAGGAGAAGAAGGAAGGTATATGAACATCAAATTCAAAAACTCAGAAGAAACGGAGTATATGTTTGCTGAAGTAAATAAATTTTTCTACCTGGGAGTGAAAATCCTAAACAATGGGGAAGGCAGTGCGAAAATAAGTGCGCGATTACTAAAAGCAAACAGGAGTGCGGGATCGTTTCTACGAATATTTAAGTCAAGGGATTTTTCACGGCGAGTCAAGTAGTGATATTTGGGAGCGAGTTGTGAGTATTAAACAAGTGTGGCCAAAAAAAAGCTAGAAATCTGGGAACGGAAGATTTTGCGAAAAATGTTCAGGGTTAAGAAAGTGGAAGATCAGTGGCAACGACGATCGAATGCGGAGATAATGCAGCTATACAAAGAACCTAGTATCACGTAAGTAACAAAGGCCCATAGAATCCGATGGTTGGGCCACGTAGAAAGGATGGAGGAGGAGAGGGCTACAAAAGTTGCTGAAACGAGGTGCTGAGGGTAGGAGAAGGAGGGGGAGACTTAAGAGCAGATAGTTGAACTCAGTGAAAGACGACCCTAATGAATGGATGATGGCGGCCAGAGACAAGAAGCGATGGAAATCAATAACGAAACAAGTCCTAGACCTACAAGGCCTATAGACCTCAACTATATATACCCGCTTTCCTACTATCAACGAATAAACAAATTAACCACCAACAAATTAACACCTTTTTGTAAAGTACTTATAGATACTGTTCCAATAAAACCTCGATGAATAATTAAAACAGCGGCTGTTAATACTGAACTATCAAGTATCAAAAACAAGAAACAAACTCGAATATTTTTAAAGCACACTTCACTGAGCTACAAAACAATTTTCCACAACACCTACATATATTTACGGACGCGTCCAAAAAGAAAAAAGGCGTAGGAGCAGTAATAGTCGCTCCCGACCTATCCCTCATGTTCCGGCTACGCGAGTCTTGCAGCATCTTCGCAGGGGAATTGTTTGCCATGTACCAAGCTTTCGAATACATCCAACGCAACAACGCTTCCCGATGCGTAATTTTTATAGACTCGCTTAGCGCCATCAAAGCCATGGAATATCCATAGTCGTCGAACACCATTGTTCAAAACATACAAGAACTTAACATGGAGCTAGTATCTTTACATAAATTTGTAAATCCTGTATGGATTCCAACCCACATAGAAATCCAAGGAAACGAACAAGCAGATCAAAGCGTCCAAACGGCAATTAGCTTACCACAAACAAACCTTCGCGATTGTCACACTCATTGCGACCTCGAAAACCTTTGCAAATAACTCGTACAAGAAGAGCTACAAGCGCAATAGGACCAAATAGGCAACTCCAAGTTAAAAATGGTGCATGCTTCAATTAAATCATGGAAAATCTACTTCCGCAATAAAAACAGTGTTGTTTTAACAAGATTTAAAATAAGCCGTTCAAGACTTCGCAGCCGTAGCTCAGTGCTAAGCGCGCAACCTACCAATGCAGCAGATCTGGTTCGACCCCTGGCCCGGTCGTTCTCCCCCGCAAGGCAACGGGAAACAAGCGAAGTGGATTTTTCTCCAGGAAAACTTCTCTGGAGAAGAAGTGCATGCACTTCCTGTGGTTCGGAGCCCACGTCAAACTGTAGGTTTCTTGTGTCTATCTGTGCAAAATGTCTATCTCCGCGCATTAGACAAAGGAGAGGGGCCGCCAACGCTCTAAATAGGGGATGAAATTTAAGCAAAAGAAGATTTAAAGCTTACTCATGCACACCTGATCCAAAGTTTACTACCTCCAATATGCAAAATGTGCAAAACAACAATCACCGTACAACACGTCATCACCGAATGCCGCAAATTCAACAGTAGTTGGAGTTTCTAATAAAATCGAAGAAGGAGTCAAAGACGAAGAAAGTGTCATTTATAGAACCTTAAATTATCTATAAAAAAATCAAGTTATATAGTTTAATATGATAGAGTTACACCGTACGACATATTTACGTGCTAATAGCCCGTGCAGTTGATGTAATTTAAAATAAAAACTCCGTACAGTAGGTACCAAAAAAGTTATTTCGAAATTTTCTTTTTTTTTTAAAGAATCATGAGGCCGTGCGTGAGCACGACTCTATGATTCCCATCCCACCCCCTTACCCTGGCTCAGCGCACTTCAGCGCTATTCACCGGTTTAACATGCCCCACCCCTGAAAGACAGGCAACCCAACATACACACCATCCATGGACCCGCCGGATTTAACTTATTCATAAAAATTTTCGACGGGCAGACGATTCGAACCTACTGCCGTTGAGAGTCTAGTCTAGTTTCAAAGCCTGGGACTTTAACTACTAGACCATCCCCTGGCTTCGAAGTTTTAATGCACCTATTGCACATTTTCTCCTTAAAAAAATAAAAAACAAAAAACAGCCTTAAAATTTTCTTACCTACGAGGAATATAGCTTCGTATTTCAACAATTCAGCAACCGTTTCAAAATCTTGCCTGAACACGTCTATAATTGCGAGAAAAGGATATGCACATACAAATACCAAAAATAAAAAAGTAAATATTTGGTAACCGAGACTTTCATGCTCGTTTATAGAAATGCCACTTATTCGTAACAATGTTTTTTGCACAAAGAAGTTACTTCTCTTACTCGCCATTGGTCTACTTTCAAATACAGCTGAAATTAAACTAAGGAGAAGTTTCGATTGTTATTGCCACATAATTGTTTCTGCACTAGCGCTACGTAAACTTCATTATGTATTATTCACGCTAAACTGTTTCTACACTTTATTATCTATTAATGTTTTGGTTTTACTGAGACGTAATAACAAAGTTTAGATGTTGCATTATTACGTGGTGCATTGTGCATGGAACGCCGTCTTCTTTTTATTGTAGTATGAAAAATTATCAGAAAGCTATTTTCAAACGATTAAAATTATCCGAACGACATTTTTAAAAAATAAAATTATCTAAACAAAAATTTTTGTTATTTAAAAATATCAGATTATTTTTATTATTTAGAAATATCTTTGCAATAATTTTTATTGTTTAAAAATATCGTTAAGATAATTCTAATTCATTTTACCAGAAAATTACTAAAAATTATCTTAATTGGAAATATCTTTGAGATAACTTTGATTATTAAATATATCACTGAGATACATTTAATTATTAAAATATATTTGTGAAATAATCTGCTTTAATTCAAGAAATCAATAATAAAAATTTCTTTCAAGCTTTCATGGTATCTGAAAATTATCAAATATGTTTCCAGATAATACTAAATTATTTACCACAGTAACAACTTTAATTTTGTTACAGTTTTAAAAATACGCAAAGTGCTCATATTTTCTGAACGATATTTTTAAATAATTTGTATTATCTAAGCAATATTTAAAATTATTTAAAATTATCTGGACGATATTTTTAAATATTTAAGGTAATTTGACCGGTATTGTCATTTGGAGATAATAAATTATCTAACCAATAACTTAAAAAAATAAATTAATGGATTGAGTAATTTTATTTCTCAAATTTAATTCACATAAGTTTTAAATATTCTAAACTATCACTCAGATGTGTTTTAATCATTTTAAAATATCGTTTAGAAATGTTTGAATTATTTTATATAACGTTCAGATATATTTAAATTATTCTAAAATACCTGGTGAAATATACTTTAATTATTTTAACATATTGTTCAGATATGTGTGAATTGTTTTAAATTATCTGGTCAGACATGCTTTAATTATTTTTAAAATATCTAAGGAGATAAATTTAAAAACTTGGTTAAGCGTGCCTTTCTTTGTCCTTTTAACGTTACAGAGTCTTAAAAGTGATGTATTTATTTAAAAAAAATACTGTGTATCCCTTAAACGCAGTGTTTTACAGCGAATATATAATTGACCTTTTTCTGGCTAAAATATATATTGCTATGATATTTGGAGCTGTATTTAAACTGAAGTATTGTAATTCCTAGAGAGTAGTTTTTGGGATGCTTGTAATGATGTGGTCTACAATTGCAAATTTGTGAAGATTGTAAGTTTTTGGTATTCAAAGTTATAAACTCAGGGTTGCATATTAATGCTGTAATTTCTTGTTTTAAATTCTAATAATGTGGTTATTTTTATATCATTTATATTTTTCATATTTGTGAGGTTTGTTTTTACTGAAAGAAAAGAAAAACACAATCAGATTGATACGATTTTTATTTATGTTAATTTTAGTTATAAATTAGTTTAGAAATGTTTAAAAGGTTTAATATGTAAGAAGATTTTAATTTTATTTGTTTTGTGCATCGTTAAATGTGATTATGGATGTCAGTGTCATTTTCACAATTTTAATAACTCATTGATTATGAGATTTATTTGTTTTAAAAATAAAACTAGTGTTACCCCAGCGCATAATGCACTGACAGACTAAGCGTTGGCAGAACCGGCGAAATGAAAGTCACGTGATACATTAGTTCCAATAATGAGACGCGGGGTTAATGTAGATGTCGCCTCAAGTGAAGCGCGTCAAGCAGACTTTCATATATATATTATAAATTAAAATAATTATTATTAAAAAATCGACGTAGAATAAAAATATAAAAATGTTTCATGTTCCATCTGAGGATAAAGACCTTTCATTGAAAAAAAATGGTCCAAATTGGTGAAGCGGTAGCCGCTGGAGGAACCGGAGAAGAAAACCCTTTGAGCTTTTATATATGTATGGATGGATGGGAAATCAAGGAAGAAGACAAAAGCAAGGGAAATTTGTTTAGTTAGTTACGGGTCGTTTTTAAAATGGAGACGAATAATTTTGGGACTCCTGAAAGAAGAGAGAAAAAGAACGAGTCCTATTGTATGAAAATAGTATTTTCTAATAAGATAAAGTCGATAACAGAACATACAGATGTATTTTGAATAATATTAAAAATATTCAAAAGAGTGGTGGGTGAATTAAATACTTGGAGGCTACACTAGAGGAACCTGCGAAGTTATATTTACGATATTTGAAGAAAATAATTAATAATAAAGTTTGTACTTGGAGCCGTCGAGCTGTGTGTGGATTTATTGAAATAAACAAATCAGAGAAGAAGAAATATTAAACACAACGTTTATCCAGTCAGGAACCACAACAGTGTTTGAGAAGAATCTAAGATAAGTGTTTATTTTAAGAAAAGTAAAATCTAAAAAATTATTGATTCCCCATAAAAACAAATTCAAATTGATATTTAATAAAAATATTTTTTTGTAACGTTGATATTTGTTTGTGTATCTTTTTGAGTTTTATTTAGTAATATCATATCTTCCCAAGCTAAATAACGACCCTGAGAAATTGTATAAAAGAGTCTCATAAAGCTGTAGTTGGTGACTGCAGAAATTGCGGGCAGAAAAAGATTGTTTTTCTGGTAAGTGCATGGCCTCACATATCATAGCAATATTAACAGTTGTAAATAAATGAACAAAATCATCTAGTAAGCTAGCAGCGCGGAATTTTTTCATGTTTGTTTGCACCAGAAAAGTTGCGTATAAAAACTGCAGTACTAAAGAAGAATCTCTGCGTAGAATTTATACTTCGCAGACATTTGATGTAAAAATTTAAAATATGCTTTCCTGACATTTTAATGCACATATAATCAAGGAAAACGTAAGAAAAAAATTTTATTACCAAAATTTTTCCCCTATTTTGAGCGTGTTCTCAGCAGTTTCCAACCACTGCGCGGCGTGTAAAACAATTATAAAGAAATTTCGTCAACAACTACTTCCTGTTTGGCTTTTTTTGAAAAACGTATCTATAGCGCACTTGTGTGTCCGAAAAAAGTGCCTCGTCTTTTAAACTTGCTTTTCTTCTTAAATTGGGAAGATTTTAAAGAACAGCTGCTTTCCGTTGTATATTTTATTTTTCTACATACAGAAGTTAAGTTGGATATGTGAATTTTTTATTGAACAAATAAATATTATATTTATGGCTATAATTTTAATTAGAAGTACATCAACACATATTTTTTTCCGCTTTAGGTTCCGTTAGTATCGTTCTAAAATTCAAAATGATACCACCTTTTCTTAAGTACTTGATCAAATTATGTTGACGTGCACTTCAGTATCAGTATCTTTAAGCGTTGTTAGTAAATTATAAACTTTTAATTAATTAATGCTGCAATTAAACTATCGATCATATATGGATTATTAGTATTAACTGTGTGGGAATATCCAAATGCATTTCAATAACTTATATTTGTAGACTCAGCATTTAGTACTTACGTCAGACTTGATATCTGTTTCAAATGTAAAAACAATGTACCTACCGACGTTTACTCTTTTTGTGTTTTAAACAGTGCAATTATAAAAACGGTCATAGCTGAACAGTGCTGCTTGCTGAATTTCTTAACCTCTATTAAAGTTTGCATAATCTAACAATTTTTATGCAACAAAATCATCATCTAAGCGTAGTAATTACGATTAGTCATTATTTTGCTGAACAACACAGAAGTTTGTAACGTCAACAATATTTATTTTAAAAGACCACCACTTAAAAACTGCGTACACCACTGTTTAAATTTTTAATGAAATATCAACAACCTTAATCAGCGGAGCTTAGCTATATCAAGGGTTACCCAAAATATTTTTTTATGAAGAATTTGTAACGTCGCAAATATCTGTAGTGTTGGAGTAAAGTTGGAATTAAAAAAGCGTACCCTCTTGACATTTGGACAACCTATAATAACTTAGATGAACCTTGCCTTTTAACATTTTCTCAAATCAGCCTGCAGAAAAAGGCGACAAAAAAGACTTCTCCCCCACCCCTAACTTTTAAGAAATAATGAAATGTGTTTTAGCACCAAAGTCCAAATCTTCAGCGGTTTGTAATTATGTTTCATGACTAAACAACATAGCTAAAGTATATAATATTAAATTTAGCATAGTATGTAATTACTATTAATAAATTAATATTATCATTATTGGTATTGCAACTACTAGCGTCTAGTTTCTTAGACCAATCGATCCTACCTCATTAAGGTCAGACATGCGTGTTCGTATGCCGTCAATCAGAGAGTGAATGCAAATTTGTCTTCGTAGTTTTTTTTATAAATATAACTGCTCTTAACCTTAACCTCGCGTAAACAGCAAAACACGACAACAGTGTTTTAAAAAAACTATAAAATAAAAAAAAATTTTTGGTCCCAACCGAGATTCAACCCCACAACTAAAAGAGCCAGTACACCCGAACACAGCCGCATATCCATCTGTGCCACTACGAACCTGGCGGTTATCGCTAAAAAAGTGCCGATTGATTGCGTGCGCAGTAGAAATGCACCAATAAAAAGTAGGAACAGTTGTTAATCTAACCTACTATCCGCTAATATTGCAACTGGTCGAGTACTGTAAACTTTACTTTAAGGCGGTTTGAGTATTTGAACACATAAAATGAACACCTAATAAAAAATTGCCAACCAAATATTAAATAAATAACTGTCATTTTTTAAATTTAAACTTCAAATGCAGGATGCGTTTTACTAGCTGAATCTATTTCGTGCTGGTTTTGATTTCCTAAGAAAATTTACCTTCTGGAATGTCTCGTGGTTTTTTGCTACAAGAAAATTACTCGTCTTCGGCTGGTGGTGGTTTCCGTAGCAAAAAAACAACTCGACAGTCCAGTTAGTAAATTTCCAGAAATCAAAACCAACACTTAATAGATTATATATAATTATTTAACGCTATATTACGAGAGCCGAAAAAGCACCGCGCTTGTCAGCTCTTGACAGTTTTGCAATATTCATAATTAATATTTTGTAAATAAAGTTGATAATTAAAGTTTTATTGTTGAATAATCTTTCCAAATACCACTCCTGACAAGAATTTTTTTAGAAAATGATTTGTCATTTCTATATGAATTATTGCAAATTTCACTCAACAAGATCACCCTGAAATTCAACTTGCCGAACGGTTCGTTGGACTTTTGAGCTGGTTTTGTTTCGTGAAATTTTGACTCAACAATTTCCATGGAAAAGCCAAATCATTCTCCAAAAATTCTTGAAACTTGTTTTATTACCTGTGAGCATTTTTCGAATCGATGGATCGGACATGGACGTGAAACCGCTTAAAATTAGCCACCCCGTTTGTCACATCTCAGCTCTTTGGATTTTTATTTGTGAAATTTAAAATCGCATTCAAAATGTAGCAAACATCATTAATTATTATTATAAATTAATGAGCGTGCTCGAAATTCTAATTTTATATTCAAATTGATTGTTCTTTCAAGGATTTGACTAACCTTTAATTTAATTCTATATTAGGTAAAACACAGTACGTGGGGGAAATTAAATGCCAATCCAAGATCCCTTCCCTCATTCCCCGCTTATAGAACCAGCCCAATCAAGAAGACTTTCACCCTGCTTCCATTTGAATCAAGACTTTCACTTTGCATTTCTTTGAATTCAGACCTGAAAGAAACTTTACCTTTACAATTTATTTGAATCCTGATTTAGTAAAAATTATTTATAATTTTTAATTCTGATCAGTTTTACCTGTTGGTAAGTTTTGATTTGATACCCGAACTTAGAAATTACTGGAACCGAATATTTGATTTAAATGTGGAGATGCCAAATTCTCTTGTTCAAGCTCTATAGTTTGTAACCCGCTATTAAGTATTTTGTTTTTTAACTTGGAGATGTCGAGTCTCCTGTTCAACTTAAGTATTTAATTGCCACGGAGTTGTTATTTTGTTTTAATTTAAAGCTGCTCAATTTTCTTCTCTAAACGAAGCATATTTGCTCTAACTATTGTGTTCGATTTCAATTTGGAGACGCTTGTTGAAATTAGAGGAACTTCTTTTACTCACATTTGTGATTTAATTTTAACAATCCTGTTGTTTGAGTTAAATAACAAGTTTCCAGTTGTATAAAATTGTATTTTAATTTGGAGATGACAGGTTCTTCTGTTAAAATTAAATGTTTAGTTATACCCAAGTTTTTCGTTAATTTTGTTATTTGCCAGAATTCGATTTTCGGTTTATGTTTTCACAAGTTGTGTTAAACTTCCTACGAGTTGGAACTTTAATTTTTCAGCTATACACAACATTGTAAATGTTCAAACTTCTCGGTATTTTCCCACCGTGAATTTCTATAACTACTTTAATTAAAAGTAATTAAAGCCAGTAAAAAAATTAGTAATTATAATTTAAGGTACTTACTTGAAACATTCGTTTCCAAAACACAATCACAAACCATTTTAATTCCAGCCGAAACCACATCCTAGGCAAGCCGAGTGTAAAAGCACTAACCGCCGTAAAACACTTTAATTTTTTTTTTTTTTTTATTTTATCATTTCGCGCTTCGACTGCCAGGGTCATTAGCGCAGGTGTTGATTAGACAGATACATTTATAGTTTTACCGAAAGTTAACAAATTGGTAACACTGGTTTCTGTGTTCTTGAACACGGCTTCCATGTTGTCTGGTAGGAGATTGTTTATCCTTTGTTGAAAGAAATTTGGGCACTCAATAATTATGTGTTTAACTGTTAACTGAACACTACACAGTTCACAGGTTGGAGGATCCTGACGTTGTAGAATATGGTCGTGTGTGGCACGGATATGTCCAGTTTTTAATCGGTTTAGTTGGGTTTCTTCCTTGCGGGTTAATTGGGTCTTAAGTAACAATTTTTGTGGGTGTGTTTTTACACTACGGAGTTTGTTCCCTTCTATTGCGTGCCATGACTGGTTCCATTTATCAGTTATTCTGTTTTTTACAGCTGCCTTCATGTCAGTTGCCGTTATGCTATTCGTCGTTTGGTTTGTGGTAATTGTGCGTTTGGCCGCTTCATCGACTTGGTCGTTTCCTTTTATCCCTATATGAGATGGAATCCATATAATGATTAAACTGTTTTGATTTTCTACGAGTTGATTAAAGAGAAAGTGGATTTCGGAGACATATGAGTGATCGTTGGTTACGTCTTTGATGCTTTCGATTGCACTGAGCGAGTCTACCATGAGGATGTATTTATCTGGTGGTGAATTGATTATATATTCAAGGGCTTTTTTAATAGCGTGAAGTTCTGCAGTATATATTGAACTGTTCACATTTAGTTTATAGGATTCAATGTGATTACCCACTTTAAACGCGGATCCGATGTTATCATTGATTTTGGATCCATCTGTATATATATGTTGATATTTTGGATATTTGTGGAGTATTTCATTTAGTAGCTGTTTGTACACGGCAGGAAGGGTTTGTGATTTTACGAATTGCGTGAGAGATGTATTGGTTTCAGGAATACAAACAGTCCAGGGTGGGAGAGTTCTATTTTGTGTAAGGAGTAACGATAAGTTGAAATTTAATTTCTCCATAAGATTTTTTGCTTTACTTAGGATAGGTGGGATTAAGGTAGGTTTGATTTTGAAAGTATTTTCGTATGATGGTTTAAGTGCCTCACCATAATTTGGGTGATTTGGATTTATTATAACATTTAGGAAGTAGTTAAGCAGCTGTTGTTCTCGGCGAAGTTCTGGGGGTGGTTCTCCTGCGATGCTGTATATACTTTGGATAGGACACGTTCTGTGGACACCAGTAACAAGTCGTAGTCCGGAGTTGTAAATTGAATCTATCTGCCTGAGGGATCTTCGACTGCATGGTGCATAGATAAAGCTCCCATAATCAATTTTAGATCTAAGTAAGGCTTTAAATACAGTCATCAGAGTAGTTTGATTTGCTCCCCACGATTGGTGTGAAATTGCTTTCAATAGGTTTAAGGCTTTTTGACAATCGTTTTTCAGACCAATAACGTTGGGACGCCATGTTAGTTTGCTGTCTATTGTTATTCCTAGGTAAGTAATTTCATTCACATATCTTAAATTAGTATTTTCCAATTGTATGGGAGGTTTAGAGGGTCGTCTTTTCCTACTGAAGGTTATGCACTTCGACTTGTCTACAGAAAAGGTTAGACCGTTTTCTTGACTCCATTTGTGTAGCAAAACCATAGCTTTTTGTAATTCTCGTTGTATATAATTTGTATTTTTGTCTGAGGTGTATATTATTAAATCATCAGCATACATGAGATGTTTCACAGGATTTGTGAGATAATGTCCAATATCATTTGTAGCTATTAGAAATAATATTACGCTAAGTACGGAACCTTGTGGAAGGCCCTTTACTTGTGTGTATTCACTTGAAATATGTTTTCCGAGTCTTACCTTGAATTTTCTATTTTGTAAAAATTTGCTTATGAAGCTAACCATATTTCCTTTAATGTTCCATTTTGCTAAGGTATTTAGTGTTTTGTTAATATGGATGCAGTCGAAAGCCTTGTGGATATCTAAAAATACCGCAAGTAGCTGTTCACCGTTTACTAAGGCGTTTCTGATGTCTGTTTCTAACTTTACTATGTTATCCATGGTCGATCGTTTCTTTCTAAATCCGCTTTGGTAAATTGTGAGTAAATTGTTACTTTCTATATGATAAGTGAGTCGTTGTGTTACCATGCGTTCCATGGTCTTGCTTAGTGTGCTTGTTAATGTTATTGGACGATAACTAGAGGCATTTGTTTTGTCCTTATGTGGTTTGAGTATTGGAATTACTATTGATTCTTTCCATTGATTGGGAAAAACTCTATTTTCCCAGATACGATTATACAATGTCAGTAGAATTTCTTTAAATGTTTCTGGAAGATGTTTTAACATTTGATAGTGAATTTTGTCTGGACCGGGTGAAGAGTTTTTGGCCGCATTTAGAGCTGTTTCAAGTTCTAGCATGTTAAAGGGGATGTTGTATGTTTCTTCGTCCTGTATGACGACTGGTTCAGTTTTCTCCTCGTTAGCCACCGTCGTGTTCTGTGAGTCCGATCTGGATGTAGTTTGAAAATGTTCAGCCAAGATGTCTGCTATTTGTTCTTGATCCGTTGTTAGTAAATTCGGTTGTTGTTGAAGCGCCGATATTTCGAAGAAAGTGGTTCTGCCTTGGAAGCTTCGCACCTTTTGCCATACTTCTCTTACTGAGGTTTGGACATTGATGGAGCTTACAAAATTTGTCCAGGATTTCTGTTTGTTGTCCTTAATGATTTTCCTCGCCTGAGCTCTGAGTTTTTTAAATTCTACTAGATTTTCAGTAGTTTGATATTTTTGGTATCTGTTAAAAGCTTTATTTTTGGCTTTGACTGCTTTGTAACATTCCTGGTTCCACCAGGGGACTTTATATTTGTAGGGGCTCCCTATTTTAACTGGGATTGAAGCTGTTGCTCCGTCAGTAATGGTTTGTGTGATGATCTCTACATGGTCGTCGATGTCTAGGGGGGTATTGAGGAGCGGTGGGTTTTGTAGAAGTTGTTGATATAATTCCCAATTTGCTTCGGATAGTTTCCATTTTGGATATGGAGTATTTGTATGTCTAGGTTGGTCAGTTGTTATTGATATAGGGAAGTGATCACTGTCGTATAGATTGGGAAGTACTGACCATATTATTACGGGGGCTAATTTGGTGTGACTGAAGGATAGGTCAATTGCAGATTGAGAATTTGTACGTGCGTTGAAGTGTGTAGGACTTCCGTCATTTAACAAAACCAGTTGATCAAAATTTTCTAATATTCGCCCGATTACTTTACCCTTTGTGTTTGTTTGAGGGTTTTTATTATCCCATAATCTACTGTGGGCATTAAAGTCTCCTACCAGAATGTAGGGGATGGGGAGTTGATTGATTAGGTTCTCTATATCTTTATCTTCCAAATTAAAATCAGGTGGAATGTAAATGTTACAGACGGTTGTTTTATGAGGGTACCACACATTAATGGCTATAGCTTCTAATTTGCTGTTTAAGTGTAGTGGTTCAGAATGGATATTTTGTTGAACGGCAATGCTGACTCCTCCACTGGCGTGTTGGGCTAGTCGACATCTGTTGTATGTATTGTAACTTTTTAAGATTGTATTTTTATCTACTTTTAAATGTGTTTCCTGTAAACAAAGTATATCTGGTTGATGGTCCGGGAGTAGAATTTGTAGGTGATTTAAGCGGGTGTAAAACCCATTGCAATTGAACTGTATTAACTTTATAGTTTATATTTAGAAATAAATGTCAGAGTCCATTATTTGGGACTCAGAAGCCGACGTGGTTTGGCTTGTGATACTCTTCAGTTTTTGTTGTTTGTTAATATTGTTTATTATTCTGGTGAAGCGATATTTAATTTTCCTATGTAAAGGCAAGCTGTGGAAATCTTTAAGTATTATGAGGAGTGCGTCTGTGTCTTGCATAAATGTTTTAGCTGTTTCTAGGGGATTTGGAGAGGAGTAGATATCCCTTATAAAATCGGAGAACTCTGTGTATGTGAAGTCGTATCTATTTGGATCTACTAAAAGTAGATTTTTTATAGGTTCAAGTAATTCATCAAGTAGTGGTTGTTCTTCATTGGGATCGAATTTTGCTCGTTTCGTCTTTTGTGACGGTGTTTTCTTCTTCTTCTTTTTCTTTGTTTCAGTTTCTACCTCTTCATCTGTGGATTCTACTTTTTGAGAATTTTCAGTTCTACTGGTAATTTCGTTTGTGCTTGGAATTAGAGTAATAGTTGCCTCGGTATTTTCAACCGTTGGTGTCTCGGGGGTTTCAGTAGTAGTAGATTCTAACGGCCTCTTTTTGTTTTCAAGTCTTAGATGTTCGGTTAATTCATGTGGTGTTTTAGTACATTTGGAAGAAACATGTCCTAGTTCATTACATTTGAAACATTTTAACTCATCGGGTTGCACATATATGCGATAATTTTCATTTTCGAAGTTAAGTATAATTGAGTCTGGTAGGCTGTGTGGGTCATCCTGAGGAAGTATATAAAGAAATCTACGGAAGCTGATGATATGGGCATATTCTGTCTCGGATAGTCCTGCTCTTATAAAATAAATGGGAGATACAATTTTAATTTTAATTTTCTGCAGCTCCTGCTCTATTATTTCATTTGGAATAAATGGTGGAACGTTTGACAAAATAATTTTTTTTGAGGGCGTAATCAGTCTTCGTATATTTATTTGGTTTTCTCTAATATTAATTTTTTGATGGTCACGGAGGAGTTCATCTACTACAGATTTATTTGATAGATAGATACAGATCCTTTCGTTTGATATTCTCGATGCAGCAATTATATTTTTTGGTGTTACTATTTGACCGATAGCGAAAATGTACTCTTTTATTTTTATGCCCTCTACGGAATTGAGAATAATACCTTGTTCTTTGTTGGGATATCTAAAGCCGGTTTTAGTAATGTTAGCGTATAAAGTTGTATCTACAGTATTGTCTGGTTTGTTATTTATATTTGAGATCGTGTTGTCAACTGTACCTCTTTGGCTGGAGGTTCTGCTGTTTTCCTGTTGATTATTTGCCATTGTTATGGTTTTTATGTGGGAGAGGATAAATGCCGTGGGCTCCCGCCCAGGCAAAGGAATTTTACGGATATGATAGGAGTACGATTTGGGATTACTACTTTATTTCTACGATTACCGTTTCTGCCTTGAATATTTAGTACGCCTAATGCGGTTTGTTGTTGATAACTGTCACAGCACTAGTTTTATCGTACGTCCACTCGCGTTCACGGTTTTGATAGAACTCACTTTAATTTTTAATACACTTCTTTACAGACATCTGTGATTTGATTAACTTTATATGCACAAACATTGAATTTAGTGTACAGACATGCAGGTCGGTCACACGGCATTTTTTGACAACTCTGAGATCTACAAGGCGGCCGAAGACGGTTGAAACGCGACCATAACGCAGCAAAGAAATTCCGTGATACAATACCAACCAGAAAGACACAAGGCAGACGACGTCCTATCAAGGTCGGCAAGCAGAGCGAGGCATTTTATTGTTTTATTGTATATTTAATGTAATTGGTAAATAATAATTAAAGTACATAAACTACACCTTCAGATATTTTTGAGTTGTAATATAAAGATAATATAGATTCTAAATAATTTTATCCTCAGTCTTTTCGTTATTTCCAACAATCCCTGCCTTTTAAGCTACTCAGGTTGGACCGTTACACTATACGTTTGGTCAAATTTTTTATTATTGAAAATAATTTACAATTTACATTCTACATCATACGGGTATTAAGTAAATATTTTGACAGAATTTAAACATGTAAGGGAGACGTCGTAAGCGACGTCCTGCCTTATATACCACTAGTAGTGTTTAGTGCTGCAGTAAGCCTCCTGAACAACATCTGTTGAGCCTTTTTGTGTCTGGACCGTCGTTGAGTAGCTGTTCCATAAGTTCATTTTTGTGACCGGCGAGCCTTGCGATTTTGAGGTCTTCGTGCAGCATTTTATTTGTGTGTGTCCACCAACGTTTAAAGAACTTTTTGCACGATCGGTCTTTTTTGTTTACTTACTACATTCGTTGTCAGGACAGTAAGCTGCATTGACTGGTTGCTAGGCCTAACAAAACGGTAAGTAATTTATTCACCGTCCTAGAACGTAAAATTCATATATATTGCAATGATATGCGTGTGCATGTACTTACTAGAAAACAATTCCCTAAATGCCCGCAATTCACGCAATTCTAAATTATATTTTCTATGAGGCTCTTTATTAACTTTCTCAGGTCCGTTATTTAGCTTGTAAGACAAGTTATTAATAAATAAATTTGAGATAGGATAAACACAAAACAATATCAACGTTACAAAAAAAAAGGTTTTATTTAATAAATCAATTTTCTAATGAAATTTGCGAAAAATCAAATACATTTTTCTAAATACTATCGTCCTTTAAAAAGAGAACACTTACCTTAACGTCTCCTTATTGGGATATCCTTCACTCGAGCAAACGATGAATGTCCAACTTCTACTTCACTAGTTTGCAGGTTCCTCAAGTAACAACAAACACTCGCCTTTAGTTTGAATCTTCCTCTGGTCTGTTTTATATTATTTTAAACTTGGTTTTACCACCATCACAACTGGAAAAACTTTCTGAATCGCTTTATACTTGTTATGCTTCTGGACTTTTCACAATTCGTTGATAATTAGTTGTATTTTCTTCTTTTATATTCACAATCACTTTTACATTACTTTTAAACTCGTTTTTCCTCTTTATTCATCCAGAGGATATAAAATTCTCTGTCTTTGTTTATAAAGACGAGTCGTAACTAACTAAACAAATTTTCCATTCTTTTGTCTTGCTTCTTGATTCCCATTTTTTTGAACAAACAAATAAATCTCATGACAATAAGTATTCTTTTATACGTTTGTGACATTGACACTGACATCCATAATGACATTAATCGATGCACAAAACAAGTAAGTCTAAAACTTCTTATAAATTAAACCTTTTGAACAATTCTGAACTAAATTATAATTAAAACTAACATAAATAAAAATCGTATCAATCTGATTGTGTTTTTTTTCTTTCAGTAAAAACAAACCTCACAAATATGAAAAATATAAATTATTAGAATTTATAACAAGAAATTACAGCAATAATACGCAACCCTGAGTTTAAAAGTTAGAATATCAAAACCTTACAGCCTTCACAAACCTCCAATCTCAACTTGAATTGTAGCAAGCATCCCAAAAATTGCCTTCCAGGAACTACAATACCCCAGTAAAAACATACACCTCCAAATATCATAGCAATATTTACTGTAATTTAATCAAACAGCAACAAAGAATGAACAAATTATATATTAATATTGAAATTAAAGGTACAATTATTGCAATTGCTGAATGTTAAGCCGCTCTTTTATAACAAGGTACTCTTTACAATCTTCAATATCGTTTATAGTCATGTTATATATAACTCTTCTCTTCTACAAGCTCCTGATATTCCTAATATCATTCCTACCTAAAAATACAAATAAGCAATTTAACTGTTTTTATTCTGTACAACCTGAGTATATCGAAATATTCAATACAAGGCATGGGACTCTAGAAATAAAATATTTGGACATTTTTGTATTTAATTTATTAGGATCGCTGAAAATACATTTCTTCTAATGGCTAAATAGCTTTTGTTGATTAACGCTGTGCTTTAGTGATTTTAATTACTTCGTTAAATTTTTCTGGATAGGAAATACTAAAATATTGCCGAACCATTATGCCTGAACTGAAAAATAATTGTCATTTTTGAATAAAGAAATATTTTAAGTGTATTATGTAGTCTAAGAGTTATAAACTATATTTAAGATAAAATGTCGGAGAAAAACTTTAAACTTATAATACTAACAATACAAATTAAATTAAAAATCGTGTTTTTCCTCTTACCACCGAAAATGTGGATACGGCCTTTCCAGTGGCGTAGCTATCGTACCGCCAACGGTCGTAAGGCGATGAAGCTCCGAAGATTTAAGGGCCCCTTGGGGCTACCGGTAAAAAAGAAGTAAATATATTGAAATTTGAAATATCGGATTACGAATAAATTATAATTTATAAAATAAAAAATCGTATTAGCCGCAATTTTAAAGCTAGAGTGTTCGGAAATAAGGTTTCGGTTTGTCTTATCGATCTCCAGCATACACTGTTTTAAAATTGTATTTTTGAGAAAAATTATACCGGTTTCGGATCATAAGTAAAAAGTAGAAATAACGCATAAACTGTTTAATTTTGGTTTCGTTTCCTTAGCACCATGTAGTAGGAATACGCAGACCGCATTATCTGTAAAAAACATATTATTAGTATTTACCAGTAATACCTAAAATAAGGTCAGTAAAAAAAACGTTTCATTATCTTTTGCTTAAACCTTTACTACCGCTACGAGCATTAGAGGTAGTCGTACAGTGAAATTACACTTAGACTTAGACATTGCAAATAAAACGATGGGGCTTTCTGGAATTTGTTGACCACCACTTCCTCATCAATCTCCGGAAAATACCAGTTCCAGGCAAGCGTAACACGACCTCACCAGTCTCACCGAACGGCATACCAATTCCTATTAAAACAGAAGCCAAGTATGCCGGCATGTACCTGGATAGAAGGCTAACGTGGAAAAATTATGTCACCACCAAGAAAAAAAAATTGAATATCAAAATGAAAAAATGCACTGGCTGCTAGGTCAAAATTGCTTTTCTACAAAACAGTGTTAATTCTTCTGTGGTCATATGGCATATAATCATGAGGTTGTGCGAAACCCCTAAACATCAGTGCAATACAATGGCTTCAAAGCATAGCTCTCCGAACAATGCCAATGCTGAGGATACATTAATTTCTGGCTCATGCCGACTAATCACGAAGAAGGGGCGGAGTCTACAAATTGCTCAAAATTCAAAAATTTCAAATTTAAAAAATAACCCTAGTGGTTAGGCAACCTAAGATGCACTTACGTGTGGCAGAAAGAGTCTAAAGCTAACATTACTTCACCATGCTAATTCTAAGTTTGTAATGTAAAAAAAATTTATATGAAGGCCTCCAGCGGCATCCTCATCGCAAATGTTAGTGATTAATTTATAATCATTCATATTTAACGCATCGGCACTTACTTTATGTGTTTCAGGGTCATGTTGGTGTTGTATTCTCTTGGCATTTTTTGCGCCTTTAAATTCAGTATCGGAAAATGTATTATAACTTCGTTGAAATTTAATAAAACAATTTCTTGTAATATTTTTGCCGTGGTATTACAAATTGTCTTCATAGAATACTTTTTATAGTCTTCTTAATTAGTTTTACGCATATACACTGCCCAGTCTTTTAACATTTTTGCGATTAACTTCGTTAGAGTATCCCTTTCTAGTTTGTAGTTTTCGGCTATACAAAATACGTCAAACTGCCGCCATACGAATTTTTGTGAGTTAACGGAGTTCACGGGTCTTGTTGAATTCACTTAATTTTTGATGTCTTTAGATTCGTTTCTAAATCTATTTTTTGTAGTAATTTTTGCAGAAAACTCACTTTTACGATGCAAACAATGCAACTTCTTAGCAACGAAAACATAAGCCTTGCCGACGGATTTTATAGCAGCAACGAGTTTTTTTCGCAACGATGTTTTTTTTTCGAGATAAACAAAATGCTATTGGCTCAAATTTTTGTTGTTGGTAGGCAACGAATGAACGAGGAAATTTTTTACTGTAATATATTACAAAGAATTGTTCTTTATTTGAACAGCTACTGTTCAGCATTAAATGTATCTGTGCACTAGTCCTAAAGCAAATTTCCATTCCTTTAAGTTTTCTACTTTTTGCTTCTGCAATATTAAGTTTAAATCTGTCCCACTTGTGTGACATTTTCGGTGCTTGACTATAAATAAGGTTTAGGTCTCATTAGGTTTTATGAATCCGTGTCATTATTGCGATTTGCGCAAACTTAAAATAATTCTTATTATTCACCTCTCAACGAACAATCCAGAATCCTATTTTAGCAGGGCGTTAATTACTACGTCTAAATCACCACAAAGGTTTTATTCCTAGTTTTCTTGCTACTTACTTGTTGAAGTAAAACTTCTTTGCCGACGGGTGCAACATGCGATCGTGGGATCACCATAACGTAAATGGCTATAACATAATGTAATGGATACACAGGCGCGGCCATCTTTCCCGGCAACGAACTGTTTAACCTTCTAGCATCTGTCCGTCGGTACGCATGGTCTCGAAGTGGGTTGCATGCGTTTGGGCAGGCCGAAGAAAGCATATAAGAGATGTTTTGTTGGTAGCATTATTAATGCTATAGGTTGACAATTAAGAGTCCTGCTAACTTGGATTTTTGTAAACATGTAGCCCATTAATTGTTCTTTATTTTGGTATAAATAAATACATGTATGTTAGAAAATATGTTGCTATACACTTTTACAAACTTTGAACTAATTATGTTAATTTTACATACCGATATCTTTTTTTTTTCACAATATTTATTTTGTTTTCTGTTACATGCAAAACTTCCTTGCAATTTAAGAAACATTTCGTCTCATACAATGTATAGTCGCGTTTCAAAACTAACCTCGCTAAAGCTCTTGCAGTTGGATTTTCCATATTATGAAAAGTCAAAGCACGGGTGCGATAAAGACATACTAACACAGTTTTCTGGGCGTTAAAAGAGTAAAAATTTTACGTATAATGTTACCTATCTTGCTGTAAAATCAAATCATTCACGTGATGCGAATATTTGTTTAAAAAACGTAATCGTGCCTTTAATATTGGAATAAACATGTAAATAATGTAAATAATGCCTAAAATGCTACAAAATAAAATAATGTTAAGTAGAAAACTACAAACGTACAAAATCCTGACAAAGAAATCAAGATTCAAAATTGTCTTCCGATATATCATCCTCGTTTAATTGCTAGTTTTTACAATTTTTACATCTACATTTCCTGTAACATTTTACAACTTTTTCAAAACAAATGTAATTTTTGCTAGTGCAGGTTCCGTCTTTGCAGTAAAGAGCTAATAAATATCTTAAGGTTTAAAAGGGAAAACGCTCAGAAAACATTTTTTTTACTTTCTTCCACCTATAGGCGCTTTGGAATTATTTTAATTTAAGTTTCATAAAATAAGATATCTTCAGACGTATTATGTTTCGAACAGATATCTGTATTTATTTCACTCGCCACAATTAATTCATTAGATATCAGTTGAATAATTTACACCTCTGGAAGAAACTTTTCAAGACATTCCAAGAAACAATTTTAATACAAGTAGGCGATACTAAAACATAAAACAAACTTTTTTAATTATATATCTATGATTTGTCGTAAGTCTATAAATACGAATTAGAAAAATACATTTGTGCTTTCCCATACAATTAGTATTATTCATTTACTTCTAGACGTTGGCTGAAGTTAAATTAAAATTTATATCAATTATATTAAACAATTTATTAGTTGGGGACAGAAAATCTTTGTTGGTACAAAAATAGTACGATGTCAAAGATAGTTAGTAAAGTACACGTCAATTGAGTTTAATGATAATAATAGCAATCGAAGCGGGTTTATTTCATACGTCTTTACCAATGTAACCATGACGATAATAACAAATTATTTTACTATAATATGCAAAGAATCTTATTACGAATATCTATAGGTAAGTAAATACGAAAACAAAAACATAATAAAAATAAGTAGAAGACGTAACACCGCGCATCAAACGAAAAAAATAAAAATGGTTCGACGACGAATAATGGAAACCAACCATCCAAATAAAGAATAGCTTACTCGCACATTACTTAAACAACCCGTCAGAAGAAAATAAAATTAGGTATGTGGAAGGAAGCAAAGCAGCAACAAAAATCTGCAAGTCAAAAAAGAAAAAAGTGCTGCAAGAAAAACTCGACGAAATAAATAGATGTGGGCAAAATAAAGAAATTCTATAAAATCGTCAACGAAATAACGAACGGCTTTAAACCAACAGTAAACATCTGTAAGAATAAAAAAGGAATAATGTAACATAAATGGAAGAGATACTAAAAAGATGGCTGAATATTCTAGGAAACTCGCAGAAACGGAAGAAATACAAAGAATATAAGAACAAAACAAGCAAACAGCTAAATTAGAAATTGAACACCTACCCTCGAAGACATGGAAAATGTAATAAGAAATGTGAAAACAATAAAGACTTGGGAAGCAATGAAATTACCATATAACTAATACAAAACGGCAGACAAACCCTCTGGAGAAAGCTATACGAAATAATAAACAAAGTATTGAAAAATGCAAACATGCCGGACGAATAGAAAACAGGGATAATATGCCCAGTGCCCAAAAAGGAGACAAACCAACGTGCGGAAATTACCAGTGGAGTTCCATGAGTTCAAAATTTGGGTAGACAATGTCAGAACATATTTAACATTAATTTTAAAAAGTAAAATCTTTATTCTGAAAATTAAGCTACTTATCCTTATCAAATATTAACAACAAAACATGTATAAATAAATATTTTAAACATAACATAATGTTCGACGAATTGACCTTATATACAGGAGAAAGAATATTTTCTCTATACAAGATCGATTCGCCTTTCTTTCATAGGTGCAAAATAGTCGATTACACTTATGCAGAAAATCGGTCTTGGTCCATTAAATTGCGGCAGTAAATTATTATTCGCTTTAAAGTAAAGTAAAAACTTTTTTTTTCCTTTTTCTACCAATGCAGCGGATCCGAGTTCGATCTCCGGCCCGATCCTTCTCCCTCGCAAAGCAACGGGAAACCAGCAAAGTAATTTTTCCCCAGGAAAACCTCTCTGGAGAAGAAATGCATGCACTTCCTGTGGTTTGGAGCCCACGTTAAACTGTAGGTCCCCTGTGCAAATTATCTATCGCCGCGCACCAAACACAGACATAGGAGAGAGTCGCCAACGCCCTGAATAGGGCATGGCACTATAAAAGACGAAAAACTTCTTTCCATAGACGCTGTTGCTGTTGGTATGATTACAATCAATTGCAGCAATTTATATACTTGAGGCAAGCAAGTATAAAGTTTATCCTCATGTATATTGTTTAGTATTTTTGTAACTTTCTTTGCATTTCCAATTATTGATAGGTCGCTGCATAAATATTCCAATTCATGTCTTAAAGTGGTTTTGTCAAAATATTTGCCATATACGATAAAACACTTTGAAAATATTGCTCCCGAAATTCAATATTATAAGAACCAAAATCTTCAGTATTAAACAAATTGTAATTTTTAGTTTGTTCCAGATCTTTAAAACAAATTTTAATTTGGACAATAATGCAATCTACTATATTGAAATAAATTCGTTTAAAAGTTAATTCTGTATTTTTTTACAGAATCAGTGCGCTTGGGAAGAGGTGCTCCACCAGCATCAATAGTGTCCCTAAATATTTCATTAAATTTAATACCACTGCGGTTTTTTTTAAATTAATAAGTAATTGTGAAATTCTCGTTTGACAAGAAGCTATGTCTAATTGTTTTGTATAAAAAATCTGGTACACTGTATCAGCCAAGGACAGTATAAAATTAGAAATGAAATGTAATAGAAGAAATTCTAATTTTCTAAGTGATTTTTTGAATTAATGGTATCGCTTCGTGTACCTTTGTCATAAGCTTCCAGCGAGTAGCTAGCTACAACTGTAGGAACTCGTTTTGCATGTTCTAAATCTTAGACATGCGTGTGCTTCGGCTGTAAAAGTTTAAAAATATAATAAATTGATAAATTTGGTAAGTGAATTTGAAAAGCATCTAAGACCTAAGTGAACCTGAAGAGAGAAAAGATTAATAATGATTTAAACTTGTTATTTAATTTGTTGGACATAAACTTGTAGCATAATACTGCAAGAGGCAGTTAATTAATAAATAAAAAAATAAAAACCATAAGTAACAATAACATGTATTAAAATATATTATTGCATATAAAAGTAGAAATAGAATAATGCAAAAATACCTCTTATCCCTTATTAAGTAAATAATTATTTATTTTTGTACATCTTTGAATATAACTAAATACTTAGAAACTGTAGCTGCAGATGCAGTCCTCCCCCATAAGAAGACAATTTGTACCATCTCAAATATCTTGATTACAACTGGAACTTGACTAACTTTAATTTGCAACTAACGTATAACTTATTTAATCTGCAATAATTGCTCAATACCTAATAATTGATTATTTAAACTCTGTGGTAGCAAGTTTTAATTGTATTAATTGAATACAAAATAATTGACTTGCATTAGGAATGGAGTGAGTTACCTAAACTTATTTCTATGTCTAAAATTATTACCTACTTAATTATTGACAAATTCACAAACTTTACAAGAATTTGAAGACCCGTTGTTAAATGAATTAATTTAAAAATAAAATCCCTATTAAGTTACACTTCGTCATTATGCACTATAATTTGATTGTAAACCTACGTCCAAAGCCAAGTTAATGCGTGATTTGCCAAATAATAATAATCTAACAGTTGCAGATAAATGTTCTTTGGTCGACGCATGTTTATTAATTGCAGCTGAAAGATTTGTTAAATCAGAGTATCCTGTTTCAGACCATACCTTTGATGCGTTAGATATAGATGAAAATAGTAAACAGCTACAGCAAAACAACTAATTTTTAATGTCGCTAGCAGTTAGCCAGTCTATTCTTTTATACCATTCAGTATTAAACGATCTAGGTTCCTTCCTACCGGCTGTTTGTAACAGCCCTAGTAATTGTGGAGTACATCGCCCATGATTTTTTATTTCTATTTGTTTTTCGTAAAAGTATTTATTAAATTGTTCTTTTAAAAACTGGTTAACGAGATTTTCCATATTTGCTGCAAATTTGCAAAACTAAGTATAAAATAAATTGCCGCTGACTTACGAAAGTAAAATTAAAACTACAGAGGGCGTACCTTTTCGATGCTTAAAGCGTTCTGAAATCTGTATTTCTTTCTATCTGATCATTGCAATGTTTTATAAATGTACATGCAAACATATTAAGAATAATAAACTGGTTGATTGTGTCGTAGCTGGAATCATTCGGCCCCATAAGCTTGGCCTCGCGTAAGCAAAACGGTGTTTAAACGCCTATTTGTTTATTTGGGGTCGCTTTGTTTCAAAAATAGTACGCTATTATTGCGTTAACTGTAAGTGAAATTTGTTACATGCTGGTTAATACATTTACTCCCACTCATTGTTTTACGCCCAATTTTTGATGTGTAAACGGTGATGTTAGAACTTAAAAATGAAACTGTATGTAAAAGTAGTTTTTTTTAATTGAAATTTGGAATTTGATTTCTTATTTGAAAAGTTGTGGGTAGGCACAGCCTACCCTGTCTAACAAAACGGACGGCCACTGAAACTAAAACACTTTACGTAGAAAGTTTTCCCAATCGCCGAATACCTAATGCGGTAAATAGAAACATGATCCAGTTTGATGAGTTCTATTCGAGGTTTAGATATCTGCACGTATTTCAATAACACCCAGTGTTTGTCTTGTCTTGCCTGCACGAGTGGTCTAAAAATAAAATACTTAAAACCTTCTTGCATTATTTATTAGAATCAGTAAACATACATTTATTCTAATTCTAAGTACCTTTAACTAATTAAATTTGTGTTTTAGTGATTGTGATTTGATTTCTAAAAGTAATTATTTAAGAGTAAGTAATTATTTTTGAAACTTCTCAAACAAATACATTATAACGAGACTAAAAAAACTAAACAATTAACAAAATATTACCAGTGAATAAAATTTTTACCATAGCAACAACAGTCGTTATCTAGCAGGATTGGTGGCATTCCCCTCGTGCCGTTTGCGTATACGGCAGACTTATTAGTGCCATTTGTGTACATCAAATAAAGATTAAACATCCATAAATGTAACATTTAATGTGTTAAGTGATAAGTTTATACAAAAGTGGAAACATGTTTGTGCACAACTAAACTGTTTAATTTTAGGTTTTTATGTTATGCTTCCTTAGCACCATAAAAGTAGAGTACGCAGATCGTATAATCTATAATAAAAAGCACAATATTAAAATTTATTAATACAAATCCATTATATCAATGCAAAAATAAACATGGATTAACTTTCTCTCAAATTTCTACAACAGCTGCCTTTTTTAGTGGTATTGAAAGAGCAATTTTAGATGCACCAATTCTGATTAGCAGCGGTACTACTAGTACATCCATACATATAAAATGCTAAAATCTAATAATTAACGAAAGCAAAAATACTTTGAGAAGCTTATCGATAAAGTCAATAATAATTAAAATTATAGAACATTTGATAAACTTTCTTACCCATAGAAATGTGGATAAACTGATATCAACAAATTTTCCAGCTCCCAAAGTGAGGGGAGTTTGGCTTCTTCTCATGATTAAAGTAAGGGCCTTTTGAAATCTCAAGTCAGTTCCTATGAACTTTGCTTCGTAAGCTGCTGTTCCTACATCTTTACCTTCAGACATCATCTGCTCGCTCCAGAAACAAACCATCATCACTTGAAGAGTTACTACAATTATTTCTACTACACTTGGAATCAATCGAACATCATTTATTGGATACTGAAAAAAACATTTTGTTAATTAATGACGTGCTATTTACGCACGAAAATATAATGCTAACCATAGACACCTTGTAGATCATAAAAGTTAACATGCCCATTGTGCCCAAAAATGTCATTAGAAGTAAGGTACTGAATGTTTCGTTTAAGTCCTTGATTATATTAATTATTGCCAAATGGTGTTCAATTGCTCGTTTAAGAGATCGATGTAAATATTTCCATTCAATAGTAAGATTTTCGATATCATTAGACACAGCGGTTTTACTTAAAATACCTGCTTTCTCCTAAATATTAAAAGAAAACTATTACAATAATTAAAATATACCTTTATTTTATTATATTCTATTTTACTGCTTATGCGGCTTAACGATTTCAGAAATAAATATTAATATGTACTTTGTACCAAAATATATCAGCTCACCTTTAACATTTCTTTTTGGCTGTTTTCAACAATGCATCTGAGATTACTTTGTAAAATTTTCAACTGAAAACAAATGTAGCATAGAATTGCACCCATAGTAGCATCAATGGTAATGAAGAGAGCGGCGATGCAACCAGTAGAAAAGCTTTGATATGCCCATAAAATCTCAAAGTTAGGACTGTAGGTTGCGTTAACAATATTAAAAGAACCAAAAGTGAACTTCCAGTCGTGATAATCACTGCTACCGATGCGTTTGGACAAGCTGAAGGTAATGTCCGAGAAAAAAGAGACTAAGCCAGCGCCCAAGTATGCAGTAGTCTAAAAAGGTTATGATACTAGATGTAATATTAGTGCTTTGTGTGGTGCAAAAGTAATGAAGGAAAAATGAACTTAGACAATACAATTAATATTATGGAATGTATAGTTGTTCAACTGAATTGAAGTATTATTTTCAAATAACAAAAATTGTCTCAATGCCTGTCATGTATTACATATTTGTGTTAAGCACCTAAAGTAGCAAGTCAGTGGGCTACCTTCTACTAGGTTATCGTTTTTTGTTAAACCTTTTACTGATTGTTCGTTGCAGAACTGGTTGTAAAGTTTATGGATGTTAAATAAAAAAATATATTTAAAAATTGCATTCCTTACTCTTTTATAGTAAATAACATTAAAAGGTTACATACCTGTGCAGTAGCTATAAAATTGCCTTGCTTAATTAGCTTTCTTTCTTCGTCACCTTTCTGTCCTAAATTTTCTAAGGTCGATTCCGGTTCTAATTTGTTCATTAATTTGTCGAGCTTTGCACGGTTCAATCGAACCACTATGATTTTAATTACACCTGAAAAAAAATGTACCAATGAGACATAAAAAACGATACATTTAAGCTCAGCTTTCTTACACTTCAAAAATAATTACGTTTTGTGTTTTCAAAGACATTTGATATTAAATTCTTGCTTTACTACGGTTACTAAATAAGATTGAAATTGTACACCTAACATAATTCGGGTGATTGGCAGAGACGAAAAGCATCCGCAGATAATTCCGAAGTAAAACTCACAAACTACTGTTAGTTAGAGAATCTAAAATAACAGCTGGTTCTCTAGCAACATATAAAATAACAAACCGCCGCAACTCCAACAATTGTTGAACCAAAGGACCCTATGTTGACATGTTTCTCTTGTTCAAACCTAAGCCAGAAGAAACCAGAACAACAAAAAGAACACAAACTCTGAAGATCAACCCATCTCGTAAGCGTCCGCTGCAGTAGTTATAGCTGCAGCACCTCTATAGTCGCCCGCATCAATACACCCCAACCGGAACTATGTCAACCACAATACCAACCATAACCTTAGTACTATCCCCAAGAATCCGTTGCGACGCCAACGGTCAGGCCTTCATCCGTCTCGGCGCACAGCATCTTTACTACATACAAATAGATAACTATTCACCATCACCGTTTTCTAACCAACTTCACAGGCTCTACCTGCTTCAACTGCAGCATCGCGTTGCCTATTAATATACTCTTTGTTTCGGGAATTTTCAAAAACTTCCACCGCTAAGAATAAATCGGTTTATCAAGAAGCGTCCAAGCTTTGCCTTCTCCAACGTTTTGGTTTTCCAAATGGCAACGTCAACATTTCAGTATCACACTTCAACTTCTGAGAGAAACTCGCTGCTGTTAGGCACTAAATGTGCTCACTGCCTAAAAATCAACTACGCTACAGTCAAGAAATAAAAACAAGCTGAGACATCTGCAGAGTCAATAACCACCCCGCCATATTGTACAAACCCGGAATCAACACCAAATGCGGGAATTTTCAAGAAAACCACGTTGTCTTCTCTATAAGAGGTCCTACACGCCGCACTGGGACTTTTCACACCCAGGAAAATAATCTTTTTGAAGACTCTACTTTAGAGGAACCAGAAGAAGAAGGTAAAGCGAAGCCTGGCTGTACTTCTCAATTTTCGCATTTATCAACCTATTCCTTCCACAGTGCCAATTCACTACCATAATATTAACTTAACCAATACCTTCCTGTTTTACAGCAAACCTAGTCATTTTCTAAGCCGGGAAAAAAATCAACACCGTCTTTGAGAAAACAGAACAAACACTAAAGACAATACTGCAGTAGGTTGCTGTTTAAAAATTTTCTTCTTTTTATATTGACAACTTTTTATATTATTATAGTGTTTTGCTCATTGTTAATTAAACAACAAAAAACATACAAAGGTAGTTTTGTGTAAATGTGGTCATCATCGGGCGGCAGCTAGGTAAAAAATTTGGTGTTTGAGGTACTACGACGCTTTGGCTGGCGCCTGAGCCGCCTAACGGTACATCCAGGGTAACCGACAGGAAGCGAGACTGCAATTCTCCCGACACGTACAGGAGAGATGACAGCCTGCCGTTAAAGAGAACTGGCCCACGGGCTTAAAGTATTACTCGTAAAGCAAAATGATGTTGCCAATTTATGAGCAATACATTTTTTTAAATTTGATGATTTGCAATAGGTCTGACGACAAGCGTCCCCCCGCACTTAGGCTACTAGTGCCCACTGTGCCTCTTAGATGATCTAAGTTTCATTGAAAAGGTTGGTTGCTTTAGCAAAAAACCAGATCCTCTTCAATGATTATCCAAAAGCGGCGCACTCGCAGAGTATGTGTCCGGAGGTTTCCTCCCGAGTTTGGCATCTTCTACACGGCGGCTATTGACAACTCCGATAGTGTGGAGATGTTTCTGTTTCTGTCAGTAGGCTGGTCACAATTCTGATTTGTCTTCTGCTTAGGCATAGAAGAATTTTTGGCATTCTAGGCGAAGGACCCTTAATAAAAAGTCTGGCCTGGCTTGGTGTTTGACAAGAGGTCCAAGATAATTGAAGCTGTGACAGCGTTCAGCCACATATCTCGTGCCTCACGCATTTTGGAGAAACTTCGAAGGCCGGCCGGTTCCAGACCCATTCGAGATTCTTTATCCCCAGCAACGGCCAGGAGATTAGCCTCTTCATTTTATTCAATTTCACTATGGCTGGGAACTCATATCATTTTTGCATAGTTTGTTATATGATCTTACTTTATCCCGGTACGGTCCTGTACATTCTAGAACATTTGCCACCGCGGGCTTTTGACGCGCATAACCTTCGACGCCGGAACGGCTTAACCGTCCCGCGTCCCCAAAAACTCACTCAGCTTCCAGCAATAGTAACGCTCAGACATGTACATATACGCTTCCGCTTTCTTTCTTCGAAATATACGGTCGAGTTACCGTCATGTAAAACAGTTAGTTAACGCCGGGAACAACGTAAAGTTTTTGTGAGTGACGCTCGTTTGGTTAGTGTAACACATCAAATTACCGTTTCCTTGCTACGACAATTGTCGGCCTCTGTGCAAGGTTGAGGGTTCGCTAACAAACAGAAGAGCAACATTTGAAATTTCAACTGCCGCTTCCTGCTTGAATTTCTATCGTCTAAAGACGGATCCAAAGTCACCACACGTTCTAAGCTTGGTTTCCCGGGCTACATTTTTACCGCTTGTTACCCACCGTTGATTACCGCTTTGCTACAGTCTGTCGTCCCGTTCTATCTGCATCCAAAATTCCCGTTGTAACAAGTTCTACCTGGAAGTACGTAATCCCCTCATGGCCTAAACGTCGATAAATAAAGGCCAATATTTCCACCAGGTGAACGACATTACTGTAAGTAACTTTGTACTTTATATCGCCTGTGTTTCGTGCCACGTTTAGAAGCCATCAGCCGTTTTGGACTCAGTATTATAACTTGTTGCATGCTTGATAAATTAATTTAGAGTTACCGTTTCCTTTTGTTCTTGTTTTTGTTAAGGAAAAGCTTGTCAGCTTGGAACGTCGAAAAATTACGCAACGTTGCCACATTACTTGTGCATATATTTAATTACTTGTTCTACAATTTGCTTTTGATATACGCTGTTTTAATATTTTATTCAACCTTTTTATACATATAACCTTATTATTCAACATATTTAACTTTGTAAACTACTGCAGCGTGACTTATTCAATATCTACGTAATTAAGCCTTATTCCTATTTTGTAAGCATATAGTGTGTTGCTTGATCTAGTGGAAAACGGCCTAAGGTAAGTCACGACCAGCTCAACGAGCCGCCCAGGGAGGATTTCCTGCTTCTCCGCCCCGGGACAAAGAACCGCTCACTTCCTTCCCCCTACCTCAACCATCAGAGCAGGTGGCGCCCTTAACATACCTAAACTCGATTTCGACAATCCTTTTGCTAGTACGGAACCCCTTCCGACCCTAAGCTTCGAACCACGCCGTCTCCGTCTCAGAGTCTTTAGCCGCCAGGCATACCTTTTTGCTACGGTGCCGAAAAATCACCTTTAGCCCGTAACAAGTTCTTAGCAGAGGGCTTTGAGAGACTTTGCCGACATTCTTGGACCACTTGTGACCCGATCTTAGAGGTGATCAAGGTTCTGATGGTCGTTTGACTGTCAGAACAGATGTAAATATGTCTACTTTTATATTCTCTTCTGAGGTTTTCGCTAGTACATATCAAAATAGCAAAGATCTCTGACTGGAAGACGGTTGGATATTTTCCCAGTGTAAATTTAAGTTTGATTCGGGGGTTTTCTCCATAGACAACTGTTTCTTGATCTATCCGTAAAGCATAGAAGGCCACAGGGCTGAAGTAAAGATTGGTTTCCCGATAACCATTCATCTCGGCTTGGGATAGGGGTATCGTACGATTTGTCGAAGGCGAAGTAGGGAACCGCTTTCCATCTGAAAGATAGGATTGGTCGAACTCAATCATAAGGCAACCCTGGTATATCTTACATTCTCTTGTGTAGGTTTCCATTGCCTCTGTACGCCGTTGCTCGTACCTCGGCTTTCACCAAAAGGTGTAGAAGCACGAGTCCAAGCATCATCTTCATGGCCGCTGTCGGAGTTGTGCACATTGCTTCCGTTGTACCGACCCAATTTTTTTGAGTCGAGTCAGTGCTGTTCTTGTTACAAAATTTTCTGTTCTAGGCCACCATACAGGAGCTTCATATGTGGCCAGGGGACGTACTACGAGCCTGTAGAACCAGTGTACGATTCCAGACCTGAGTCCCCCATGTTTTCCGTAAGGTGCGCCTACACCTCCAGAAGAACGCGCAGACCCGTTGCTCTTGTCTTTTCACATGATCTGCTCAGGTGAATTTGGCATCTAAGAAAAAAATATTACCTTTCCCGCTTTCCATGGTACAGGAATGTAACCCATTGCTAAGAACGTGTGATACAAAAATTTGAATAATATTTCCAAGCTCTCTTGCAGGAGAGCCGGGAAAATGCCATAAGGTCATGCTGTTTTGACAGTGCAAACGTTGTAATCGCCCATAAGTACCTCACTGCAGTCGGAAAAGTGAGTTCTCAATAAGAGTTTTAATGCCTCCTCATTGGTGGTCGTAAATTTTGGTAATTTACTAAATGACGAAAGTTTTTTCACTTCAAAATATTTGGGTTTTCAAAAGTGCATGTTGATATATTAATATTATTCATTGCTACAGCCGGCTGCTGTTATAGAAAATTTAGTCACCCAGTCCTCTACCAACTCGTTTTTTGGGTAATAAGGCATGAAAAATAAAAGTTCAATAATTAAACTTACCCACTAGTTGTTTGCAGCTAGCGAGTTTGAAAAAACGTCAGATTAGATTTACTTTTAGGTTTTCTATCAGATTCTTTTATCGGATTTTAGAAAGTTTGAAAAAAGTGTTTAAAACACAAATAAATTAGCGCATTGGGGAAAATCAAATTGTAGCGCATCTTAAGCGTTATGAGTGTATAAATTTAAAAAAAAATCGAAAAGCCAGTTTGTCAGCTGTTATTTTTTCAGAGTTTTTGTACTTCCAGAAATTCGTGTACATAACGACATGGTGCTCCCGTGGTTCTATTTAGATAACCACAATGTATGCCTATCGGACCACTCATTTTTAAGTAAATAAGGGCGAAACCAATTTTTTTAAATGGTGGCGTTTATTGAAAAATGTTAACATGAGAACAACTTGAAAATAGACAGCCGATGCAATGACATAAGAAAAATAAAACAATTTAAATTTAAATAGCGACTCAAATAAACATTGCGTTTAAAAATATTCCATACGAAAAAAGCCTGGAATCGAGTGTGCATGAGATTTGTGTATAAATTTTCAAAATTTTCTTACCCACAAATATCGCAAACTCGTACTTTATTAATTCAGCAACCGTTTCAAAATCCTGCCTGAACACGTCTATAAGCGCAAGAAAAGGATATGCACATACAAAAAACAAAAATAGCAACGAAAATATTTTAGAAGCAGCACTTTCATGTTCTTTTACAGTAAGGCCACCTACTCCTAACACAACTTTTTGCATGATAAAGTTACTTTTGTTTCTGGTCATTGCTCTATTGTCAAAGACGTTTGGAATAATACTGCAGAAGAGTTTCGATTGTGCTACACCGTTTGTGCACGTGCGCATGTAAACTCTATTATTTATTATTAATTAATGATTCTATTTTAATGTTTAGAAATTAGATTTTGAACAATATGAAACAATATTGGAATCTTTATTTAATTTGAAAAAAAATGACTTTGAAATGTCTCTACATTGATATTTGGAAGATGCAAGGATGACTGCAGCGCCTACTTTGATATGTAAATTCTGACTTCCATTTGTTGTTAAATTGAATTTTAATCTACATTCTGGTTAAAAATTACATCAGAAACACGAAGTAATACAAAACATAAGGGGGATGCACGAACCGCTTGTTGCTATGATATGCAAGTCTCAATTTTGCAGTAGATGTGACAGAGATATCGATATTTTATTTTAAATGTCGATAAAGACCGTATACAGGGTGTTTCCTAAGTACATTCAAAAAATTCAAGAGGAGATTCCTTGGGTCATTTCATGAAAAAAAATTCATATCAACATATTCAAAAAAATTCCTTACGGAGTTACAGCCCTCTGAGGAAGACCAGTTTAATCACTTTTTTGTCAATAAATTTCGCAGAGGGGGGACTTACGTAATATTTGCTGCTAACTATTTCAGATCTTTACAATTTTTAAAGTTTTGTGCACAACATCTTCATACAAAAATAGTACTCTTGTTAATAGTCACTGCATCTAACAGTTTTCAAGATAATTCAAAGTTTTTGTAAAGTAGAGTTACCATGGAGGTCTAATTGTTTTCTGAAGATGTCCAAATGATTTCCACAAACTTAGAGAGTGAATTCTACACATGAAAACGATGAAAAATTTCCTAAAAAGATTTGTACAGGAACGTTTCGTTACAGAGGTATTCTCTCCGGAAGTGGAAAATTTTACCATTCAAACAATTACCTCTTCAAGAAGCATTTCCGGATTCAGATTTACAGGAACTTATTTTATTGTTTGGATGCGTAGAACTTATTCTCAATGTTTGTACCAACTATTTTCGCATCTTAGGGATAAACTCGGACCTTCATGGCAACTTGATTTTTTATAGAACTTGCATTATCTTGAAAACAGTTAAATATAGCAACTTTGACAAGTGTACCTGTTTAGTGTATTTTTGAATAGAGAATAAGATTTTCTACAGAATTTCAAAAATTGTAAAGATCTGAAATATCTAGAAAATAATATTACGTCAACCCCTCGTATGAGACACCTCTGGTGTATTTATTTAAACAAAAATTAGTAGAAACACTAAGCTAAATCAGTAATGCTCACGTATAAAACTATAAAATTAATGTACTGCGAAATGTATCTAGACTGTTTTTTACAAAGTATATAATTTCTAAACCGCAAAACAAATGCTTTCTTAATTAGGGCACAGCCAACTATAGATTTCATTAAAAAAAAACTAAATTTGTGTTATAACTTAAAAACAAAAAAATATTTCAACATCTGTCTATGTATTTAAATACTTTTATAAAAATGTCTGTAATAGTTATTTAACTATCAAGAAATGTAAGGACGTAATAACATCCGAGGTAGGCGAATACGAGCTGAGGCGGAGCCGAAGCTTGTCGCCTGCCGAGAATGTTATTAGTCGATACATTCCATGTTACTTATTAAATTTTTCACGCTACCGGCAATGTAAGTAGGCCTACAGGTAGAAATTTAATCATATTTTTAAAAGTTCGTTTTGACAGCTGTCATCGGAATTATTTTTTAAAAGCCCCATTATTCTAAGTTGTCTGTGCTTGTTACCATATCAACGAACAGTTAAAATCAACATTATTTTCCTATGGATGTAAGTGACACTATTAAGTTCCGTCGTCAAGGGTAACTAGTACACGAATGTTATCAGCCACTTACGATCCCTGTAGCTATGGATGTAAGGCCTACTTACATTGCTGGTAGCGTGAAAAAAGTGTTTTTACACTTTTCTTCTATCTTTTGAAATAACTAAAATATAAGAACCTTTTAGTGCCCATCTTTCCTATTAAAAAAATATGTCCAAGTCGCCAATTATCAGTTAAGCGTCTTTTTGACAAATATAACGTAATATTTCAAGAAGTACTTAGCATATCAACTTGATTTCTTTTTGTTTTAAAGCAGATGCATCAGCGCTGTCTGTGATCTCTTTTTAATTACCGAAAAGAAATTATTTTTCTACTCATATATGTGGAAATAGCAATTTTTCCACGGCTTACTCTACATGAAAATGATATTTTTTAACTCTAGAGATGAAAATATTTTCACATCTAGAGATGAAAATAAGAATGGAAACGACTTTACAAACAGTAGTTTCAGTAATTTGCATTGTGACAGTTCGTTTTGAATTAAATTGAACTTGAAAGTTTTGAACTTGAAACTGCAATATCGTAGAAAAAATAGCATTTCCTACTCGAGATTAAATACGTTTTTTTTGTTCGCGAACTTGCCTCACTCGCCGCTCGTGAATAACTGTCCGCTCACGGAAGAAACGGTATTTTCATCTCTTGTTGCAAAATATACTATTTTTGCCCAATGAAATTACCAATATGACTTTTAATTTCGTTGTAGTAAATTGTTACTAAGCGACAATTATATTATTTGTAGATTTTAACATATACATGCAAACAAAATTAAGGGTAAACTTTGAAAAATATCTTAAAACAAAAACTGGACAGCATATGGCCATGATTTTGGCGGTATTATTTTTTTTATTAAAGTTTATGCGTTATCAACTCAAACTCATTCTTAGTATTTTGTAATATTTTTATTAACTAAGAAAATAAAGTGTTACCCATAATTCAAACATGGCGCAATAATAATACGTACTTCCTAATCAACAAAAAGACAACAAAATATTAACATTACACAAGAACAACATTTTAAAACAAAGTATTAAAACAAAGGTAATAAATGATTGTTTAATAAACTTAATAATTTATAATAAATAATATTTAGAAAATGACTTAAAAACCAGATTTGTAACTGAAACCATTTTCGTTTTCTGTTAAATCATAGAATTCAAAAAACACTTTCAGTGAGAACCCGTTAGGAAGTTTCACTTGGAACTTGCGTGCTCGGCACACATTTCTTTTTTTTTACTTTGAAAGATGCAATTGTTAATGCATTAGCTAAAAATGGACGAAACACTTCGTCAGCACTTTCGCATACTTCAAAAATTGTTACTAATAATATTTTCAAAAGTGTTTATGAGTCAACGTTGCAGCCTCAACATTTCAATATAAGTTTACAGCACTCTTACCACTGCAGCTAATACCAATTCTTCACGGGAACTTGCATACTGTAAAGTTCGAATGGGTGTGAGAACGCCAGTGTAGCTAGAAACCGAATTATCACAAAATTCGGTTTCTAACAAAAACTTAAAAAATTAAAAGGCGTGTTTAACTGTCGCTTCGAGTTTTTGATATTTATAAGCTTATTCTGCTAAGAAATGTTTGGAAAACACCCGAAGTTCAACAGAGGCAGTCATATTCATTGTTTCTGGGGGCGGGCGGGAAACTATAAGGCAGGGACTCAAATTTCAAATACTTTGTAAAAATCCACCGCACACAATATTTTTTAATTAAAAGTGGTGTGGCATTTTGCAAAACGAGTGTGAACAACACCATTTATATTATAAAACAAATTTCATTTGCTAGCAGACGTTGCCTAAAAAGACTTCAAAGAAAGAGTAAATAAAATACAATTTATTAACCAATTCTAGCTTGACTACATTGAAGTTTAAACCTTCATAGGTCAACAAAATCTTGCATACGTGCCCAATCAAGTGGGGTGCAAATGCACCCAATTATAAACTTTGGTAATAGTGTCGATAATTGCATAAAGGCAATGTAGCAAAATGAAAGACTATAACAGAATACCTTAAGAACAATACATTAAATTCTAGCAGAGTTAAACCAGTAACTAACAATCTACATAAAAAATACGCAAAGGGTGCAGTTGCACCCCAGTTTGGCCTATAAAATTTAGTACATTATAAATAAAAAAATTATACGTATTTTAACGTGTTTACACGTCATAAACAAAGGCAAATTATATTATAACTAAACAAGTGGTGTTTTGTAGGAACAATAGAACTTGATGACTTGATCTTAGTTATACAGAGTGGCTAGGAAAACCCCGGCAACTTTTCTTGCGGCGGTCAAGAGATGGGTTAGTAAAGAAAAATTAAATTAAAATACTGACAACAACGCAGAATCCAAGACGTTTTGGTTGTTTTGATTTAATATGGGGCGTTTCTAATAACTAAAACGTCTTGAATTCTGCGTTGTTATCAGTATTTTAATTAAATTTTTCTTTACTAAAGCGCCATCTCTTGACCGCCGCAAGAAAAGTTGGCGGGGTTTTCCTAGCCACTCTGTATATATCTGCAGATAACTTGATTTATATTCTAAAACTTCTAATAATGGAAAATTTGAAAGATTACTTTTCCCATTTACTAAAGATATAATTTTTAAATGTTTGTGAATTTCAAATGCTTCCAGAATCACCAATTTACGTTTATGATTATAAAAGTATATGAGGCTAAAATAAATACCTACTGAAGTTAATAATTGTTTTAGATATTATTACTAAAATTTTAATAACGAACATAAACTCTCGATAAACCGAAACTCAAAAAAGCATACTTAAAATAATAATCTACAAAACATGTCAACACTATTCTGTTATGCGGCACGCTCACATTTAGCACTAACCGGAACCGCTTTTGAAGGGGGGGCATGGCCCCTATAGCCCCTTCTTATGACCGCCCCTGCATTCCAAATCAACCGGTCGGCAGATCTGCAAACTTATGAATGTCCGTCAGTAGCAGTAGAGCAAACATTTTATTTTTTGCTCTTTCTGCTACCTTAGTTCCGAGCAATATTTTTTCGAATAAAGTAACTGTAACAGTTTTTGAATTTTTAAGAAAAATGCGTTTTGGTTGAAGGTGCTGAAAAAAGAACTTTTTCTACGAGCGTGTCAAAAGTTACAGTTGTTGACACAATTTTTGTGTCAAAAATAGCCTTTTTAAACACTAGTGCGAAACAAATATTTTTAATGCGAAAAAAGTTTAAAGCAAAATATATCCAAAGCATAGCAACAGCATTAGAAAAAATCAAGTTCAATACTGTCAGATACTAATCAAAGGTAACTGGTAAAAAATCGGTTCTCTAACTTTTTCCAATTATAGTTGTAATTTCTCTACGTTTTTGACACGCGCGTAGTTAAAATAGCGTATGCAACACGTGCCAAAATCCTTTTTTTTGCACTCATGCCATTGATTGTAGACATCGTCTATCGACTCGCTCTACAGCGTTCGAATTCGTGCAAAAAAATTAGTCTTTTAGGCACTTGTTGCAAAATATACTATTTCGGCCGCATTTCTACCTGCAGGGGGGATCGTTGGTTTGTTTATTTGTTTGTATGTTGCCACGTATACTCTGATTTTTGATAAAAAGAATTTGTTATCTGGAAGTATACACTGTGTCCATAAAGTAACTCCCCCCCCAACTAACTTTTGAAAGACTTGATATTTTTCTACAAAATTTGGTGTGCTGTAATGGGAAATTAAATACTATTTTTCAGACTATATTAAAATTTTGTATCATCCAAAATGGCGACTGGGCGCCATTTTGAAATTTTTTTTTTAAAGAAAGGGGGGTCGAGTGACACCTCATTTGAAAGGTCTTTTAATTCTGCGTCTGATCCTAAAGTTTCAAAGAAAGATATTCAGCCATAACAAAATGGCGGATTTTAAACAAATGGACTCACTCAATTCAAAATTGTTTTGATTTTTTTATCCAGGGTCGAGGTGTCATCATTTGATAGGTCTTTTAATTCTGCGTCTGATCCTAGAGTTTCAAAGAAAAATATTCAGCCATAACAAAATGGCGGATTGTAAACCAATGGACTCACTCAGTTCAAAATTGTTTTGATTTTCTTATCCAGTAGTCCACTTTTTCATTTGCAGGACTAAATTTTCCCAGAAATATCTCAGGTGGCTTGAAATAATATTGAAAACGTTATGTTCCAACAAGACAGTGCGCCGCCTCATTATTATAGGGGTTCTGACTTTCTCAACGGACATTTTTTGGCAGATCGATTGTTAGGCGGGGGCCTGTAGAATAGCCGGCTCACTCCACAGATTTAACTTTCTTAGATTTTTTTCTATGGGAATATCTGAAATCGAAAGTGTACAGAACCCGTCCAGAAACAATTGAAGAACTGGAGTAACGCATTACAGAAGTTTGCAGAATTATCACTCCAGAAACTTATGAAAATGTAAGGCAGGAATTTCATAACCGACTTTTTATGTGCCAAGAAGTGAATGGTAAACATTTCGAACACTTAATTTAATTAATTTAAGCTTTAATTCTTAGTTTTTTTAAATAGACTTCTTTATCTTCAAACATTGTCATTTTGTTATGGCTGAATATTTTTCTTTAAAACTTTAGGATCAGACTCAGAACTAAAAGACCTTTCCAATGAGGTGTCACTCGACCCCCCTTTCCATTAAAAAAAATTCAAAATGGCGCCCAGTCGCCATTTTGGATGATACATATGGTCTGAAAAATAGTATTTAATTTCCCATTACAGCACACCAAATTTTGTAGCAAAATATCAAGTCGTTCAAAAGTTAGTTGGGTGGGGGGGGGGGGGGTTACTTTATGGACACAGTGTATACAAAATGTGAATTAATTGTGGTTTTTGAGATCAAAATTTGTAAATTTCAAAAGTGAATCCATTAAAAAATATGGAAGAAATTTTTATCGTAACTTTTTGGAGTTGTCTTTCCAGTTGTCTTTCTGTTTTTTTATACATCATTCTGCCATTCTGCAAGGTGTTCTTCATTTTGACTTTTCAACTGGAACTATTCGTTCAAATTTGTCAGTGTTCATCCTATATCTATACACGTGCTTGTGCACGCAATACTTACACGACGTAACTTTTCTGCGAGTAAAATAAATACGCCACATGACTGTAATTTAATAAGGAAGTCACGATGAACATATTTAACTGTTATATTATCTTGCAAACTGAAGCGCAAATATTCTAGCAAGTTGTAAATTTAACACAATTAGGAAGTGCTGCTTTTCATATTACAGTTATCACTTATCTGATTTCCAAAGGAGTGCCTTAACAGAGATTCTCAAAATGTTTTTGGAACTAATAAATACGCTTGTTAGACATTGCATTTAATTCCGAAATGAAATTCGTCTTTATGCATATAAACCGATCAGCAATCAAAACACGTATCTTTTACGGGGAAAGCTATTTCTTTACTATACTCTAACTCACCAGCAAAAAATAAACGTGCTTTTGTTTAGAAAATGTTTGATTGGCGGTGATTTTCTACAAGAAATGATTTTACCGAAGTTGTTCTTTTTCCGGGAAAATATGTAATGGAAGTTTTTACCGAAGCCTTTCTTCAGACGGCGTTTTCTCTATTAATAGTTTTCCCAGCGTTTTTGTTGTGGGCCTGTTCTTCTGGAACGTTTTACCGTAAAGTGTAAATGACCCCCAAAAGCAGAAGAAATTTTTTATCGCATATTATTAGTGTAATATTTTGGCTATTTCGTGCCACTGCCGCGGCGAGGCTGGGATCTCGACTGAGAGTGCAGACATATAGAGAGCATTTATAGCGTTCTTCTGCATTACGCAATATTGCGTAATAAATTAAATCTTTGCTAATAAAATAAGGTTGATGTTTTTGCACAACGTTTGTTATGAGTAAAATATGACGCGCTCACGCGTGAATCATGTCAATGCCGAAAGTGAATATGTCTAAACTTTATCGAAATTGAGTTATACATCGTAACAATTAAAACAGAGTCTCTCGATTCATAGTTGCAAAAACTAGGCATATGCTATTAAACCCTAGCTAATTATAAAGGGAACAAATACATTCGTAGCACAAAAATAAGACGGATAACATTTAAAATGTAATCTACATGCGAAGCTGTAGAATCTTGTTAAAATCAAATTGTATTGTGTAACACTATAAAAAAATATCTAGAGATTAACTAAAACGCTGCGTGCATCAACTAAATTTAATGACTTTAACATAGCAGGCTTTGAAAATCAATTAATTTCGGAATTAATAAATATTAGAAAATTTACTTCATGCTCGCAGCATTTTAATTTTGATGTTATGTTATGTTATCTTCCCATCAGTGAAGTGTGGTTATTTATGAACATGATCCCAAGTTAACATCGCGAAATATGTTGGTTATTTTAAACTCGCCTAGAGCGGCCCCTTATATTGAGCAGCAAAGAATGTGTTTAGTACTAAAACAGTGCCGTTCAATTAAACAAACAGTGTTGCTCAAAAAGGGATCTCTGCTTTGTATTTGCATGAAAAACTTAACTAGCGGAAAATTATATACGATTATAGCACTTATATACATTGTACAAAGATCCATTTTCATAGTCCAAAGCTTGAACACTATTTGCGTTTATACATTAGATAGATAGATAAAAATATACTCTTAAAATTAAAAAAAAGAACTATAATTGTGGCTTAGATAAAATGATACATTTAAATTATTTTTATTAAATGACATTCAGCAAAAAAGTTGATTCTCATAAGGGTCCTCTTCATATTATTTTACGTTTATCAGTTTTGAGCATAAAGCTATAATATACAATGCTTCTAGCAAGGGTCAAAGATGGATAACTAATTAATCTACCTAGCTATTTAATTCATTACTAAATTGACGTCTGTCGTCCAAACAAAAAAATAATATACCATTGCGCTCGTTCACCGAGTTCCTGTGTAATTTTAATTGTAGGTATATCAAGAAATAAAGCAGCTGCCCTCTTCAATATTTTAAACATTTAATTACTACCAAACTAATAATAATTTGTAGCGACAAGGTTGCTCTAAAGTTGATACGCCTTCTCGATCGATTAGTGTATGTTATAAATTATTTTCTTCTGACGAAACTCTCATATCTTGTAGGAAATCACATTTGGAATGAAACATGATGGTGGGCCACCTAGTAGGTATTGCATAAAATTAAACCTTTTCACAAGTTGTAAATATCGTTCTTCTTATAGATATTATGTATAATAGCTGTCGATGTAGAGAATTGACAATGGCGTGCTATAGTCATCACATTATTGCAAATAATTTCAAATTCAGACAGGAGCTATATTAATGAACTTTGCATGACTTTACAGAAAAATTTGCATAATAAAAAGTCATAATTTTTAAGATTTTGGGTTTTTCGTATTATTCCTTAAATGCTCATAAGTCATTCAAAATTATGTTTATCTTTATACTTTTCTGACAGCATAACTTTAACAAAAAATTATGTCTAATTATGATAATAGCCAACTAATACATTAAAACACGCTTCCAAAGACAGGTAGTTTATTGATATCTGTTAAACTCGTAGTATTGTCCAGAATTATCAAAAATGTTCATTTTTTAATTTTCTTTAAAAATGATAATTTCTTTATTAATATGGCTTATTTAAAAAAAAATATAACAGCCATTTCCCTCATACAAATACGAATAATTTGATATAGGTATAACAAAGTATACTTTGCATGCTGCACAATCGTTTATTTTTATACAACGTGACTATTATTACTTTTGCAGTAATTCCAAATGAAACAGCCAAATATTTCAAATTTTGTCATCACAGTCCTGTGCTTTTAATTTTCATCCAAACTTAAAAAATAGAAGATATGAAAGTAAATATCAAAAGCTTTAAAGTGGTGTCAAGATTTTGGGTTCACTATTTTACATCTCCTATCGAAGCGGCCAGGACGCACCAGCCTTCTAAAGGGAAACTAAAATCTTTTTCAGGCGTAATAACTGCATAGGAAAATAGGCTACAGAACTATTAATTTCTAAGTCACAGAACTTGGTTTTTAGACCAAAATAATTCTGGAAATCAGCGCCCCTAAGCAGAACAGCAATCATCGGATTTCATTTCAAAATCTTAAATAGAAGATTGTACAGGAAGACTTTTGAAACAGTGGGATTGCAATAAAAAAGCTGCATAATTTAAGATTTACTTGAATAAAAATATTAAAGTACTTACATCATCTTATCTACAGAGTATATTATGGACGACACGTGCCCTTAATCAAGTTCTTTGGTACCACTGGCAATTACATGTCATGTTTATTATTTTCAGCATTCTTACTACTAAATATACGATTATCGACATTAACAGATTAAATTTAAATATTCATACTGATTCTAGATATAAAAGTATAAAATAGTACTTTGTAAATACTAAGAGGCATTACATAATAAATTAATAACTTAATTGTTTCCCGAGACTTGGAAGAGCCGCCATTTCTAACACTAAAAAAAAGAGAGAGCTGTAATAATTATAAAAGTAAATCTAATCTGAAAATCTTACTATAATCTATACAATGCATAAAGTTGTATCTTTGCAAACCGATATTTGTGCTTCCTGAAGAATTCGTAATCTTGGACCAAGAGGAACGCCCATTTTTTGCAACCTTTCCTCGCTTAAGTAAGGTAATTCAACCATACCTACTCGTTCATTTTCAAAAACAGTGGCGTATTTCTAAAACGGACACATTTAAAATTAATAACAAACTCAAACAAATTTATTTAAAATTTAAGCGTACCTCGTATCCTAACTTTCTCAGAAAGAGTCGGAGTAATGGCGGCTCATCTCCAAAAAACTTTGTCAATTTTTTAACTCTCGTGGGATTAGTTAAGCTGGGCAAATCTTTAGAGCTGTGTGCAGCTCTAGATGCAGACTGAGATCTCACATTAAGCATATTAGTTTGTGTCCTTAAGGCGGAGATTTCTCCTCTTATGCTCTCCATTTCCTGAATCATTAGATGCTGTGTTCTCATTTCAGATGATAAATGCGCCACAGATCGTGCCAAAGTAACAACATGAGATTCTAATCTCTGAAAGCGTTTATTGATTCCGCGAATGTCTTTAACCTTTTTTCTGTCTTCGTGTGCTCTTCGTTTATCTCTTATAGGTCTACTGCTAACGGAACTTGATGGAAGCGAAGACATGCTGCCATATCTTCGTTTGCTGAATCGCGGATCCGATGGTTGATAACGACCCATGTATTTTTTGACACCCAGTATTTTTAATACCTACAAAGTAAAATTGATGGTAAGCTAGTTTTCTGTAGAGATTTTTTAAAACTTAAAAAACCTACCTCTGAATACATGCCTTCCAAGCTTTCCAATTGTTTTCTAATAGCTCTAGCATCTGTTGTACTGATATCTCCTTCCGAATCACTTTGGTTATCAAGCATCGATTCCAAATCAAGCGAACGGGTTGTGGTTGATGTTAAATCGGCTGTGTCAAATCCAAATGCTGTAAAATGCAATAAATTAAACTTGAACTTTGGAAATAAAGAACAAAGTACTAATTTTTGTGTTCAACGAATTAAATCCTAATTTTACGACCTTAAACCATATTTTGAACGTAGGTGGTACCTTGTTTTGCCCGAAACGCAGATCCATGATCCATCTTCTTGCCAGGGCGTTGTTTCTGAGGGGTTCCACCAGCCCAGCGACTGTTGATTCCTGGTCCAATTCCAGCTGCATGTACCTTAGACAATTTATTGTAGCTATCATGACCATATTCTGGTTTACTACCATAAGGAAGACTACAAAGAAAATAATAATTTAATAAAAGTAAGAACACAAAGACAAATTTATTACCTGCAATGTTTTTTGTATTTGGCAGAGTTTCTTGGAGTTAGATTTGGTGAAGATTGATCTCCAGGAGAAAGGGGTGGAAGAGGAGGAGTCATTGATGATATGCTTTCACTTAGAGTTGAATTTGAAATTCCTACGTTATTTCCTTGAAGGGATAATTCGTGTAATTTAGGTTCCAGGATTGTACGAAGTTCGTTTTCCACAACATCTACCCATTCTGAATCTTGAGCTGTTTAATTTTAAAAGATTACAAAGACAATTCTTACAATAATACAGCTATTGGGGAAAACCACACAAATTGTAAAACAATATTATGGTAAGTACATACTGTGGTTTACAAAGTTTTCCTACAAGAATAAACAACTTTCTAGTACGTTAACGGACTACCCTACCCATTCCAAAACCCCGCTACCATTGTAAATACTTAGTATTACTGATTACTAAACCAATAATGTACTTACCCGAATGATATATATCCTTGAAATTGGGTGTAGGACGATGCAAATCAGGAGATTCGTTACTAGCGTGAATTCCAATTCCACCGGGTCTTCTACCACTACTATAAGCAGCACTTCCCCTTCCAGAATCTGCATTTGAAGAACTCTGTCCGGTTTTGTCATAATCAGAACTAGCACCAGATTCGGCAGCTCCTTTTTTAACACCCCTAACATCTTCCTTATCACCCTTAGATCTAACACCTTTCTGCCCAATATTATACACTCCTTCTATTTTACCAATTTCACCCTCCAGTCGTTTTCTAGGCGAGCCCATTAAAGCTTCCGATACTTTCGAATCATTGTAGGTACTGTCATCTTTCTGAGGAGGCGTATCATCCATATCGTTGTTTTCTATCAACTTCATACCGTTGCTATCTGTATTATCTTTCCTATCCCTTGAGTTATTGCGTTTGAGAAAACCACCATCGTCGCTATCCTTTTCCGCGTCATCATTGGATCCGCGTATTGTTTCCACTAAATTCCCATGAGAACCTCTTCTTACAGAATTCTGTCCTATTTGTGGTTGTGGTCCATTATCTATCATTTCACCTCTTATCTCGTCTTCGCAAGCCAGTTGAGGCTGTGATGCAGCTCGTCTTGCTTCAAAACTCCGTTGCCTGAGATTATCTCTTTCCAACTGTTGGGCACTTCTTTTCTCAGCTGCTTGGCGCCGATCATCTACGTATCTGTCGTTTATTATTTCTCTTTCGCCAAGTTGCGAATGATGCATTAAAACATAATTTTGTTCCGCTGCTTGTGATATACCATACCGTTGTGCTGGACGTTGAGGGGCCGACCCATAGGAACTTTGGTAATATACTTGATCTGGGGCGGCAGGCGTCAACATTTCTTGGGATCTTGCTTGAGAAATTTGGCGGTTGGGGTAAAAATTTTGTTGTTGACCTTTAAACTGTTGAGTTAACTGGTACTGTTGCATGGCTTGACGAGACTGTGAAGCTTGCTGAGCTAAAATGTGCTGTTGAATCACGTGCTGGTTGTAATGGTGCTGTTGTATGGTTAAATTCTGATCAGTTCTAGGTTTACCATAGATACCTTGTTCACCGGCAGTCTTTTTAAAATTACTGCTTCGATCTTCTTGTTCATCTCCTAATCTATCGATGCTCCTCACACTTTTCCTTAATTCGTCTGCTACATTATTCAGTCCTGGTTCATCAACTTTGTCATCAGAATTATCCTTTCCGCTTTTAAACCTGTTGGAGATTAAGTCTTTAATGGTGTGGTACGTTTTCGTTACTGATTTGGAACTTTTGCTGGTTTCCTTCTGATTATTGTCTTTTCCGTTTTCAATTTGAACGGTTACAGTTTGCGAATTGCTTTGGCATTCTTCAGTCTGTTGGTATTGCCTCGGTGCTGGCGATGGTCTGATGATATCTGCACTTTGCCATGAGGAACGAGGCACGGCTCCGGTATTTTGACTATTGTAAAGATCTTGAGCGGCGTGGTATGAAGCTCTATATAAACCACTTTGGTCTGATCCGTTATGGAGGTTGTTTTGCTGAGATGAATGTGTGTGCCCAGAATGGGTCTAAATAACAAACAAAAAATTATTAAAAATAATTGTAAATATTTGCCGATTAAAACACGGTTAAAAAATAATAACGAATTTGTCTAAGACGATAACTAAACCACAATATTTGTTAAAACACCGAAACACAAAATTGGTGCAGATTTATTACGTTTGAACTTACGGATTCTATATTTAAGGCAAATTCCACCATTGTAAATCAGAAAACGTAATCTACCTAGCAACTGTACACAGCAACGAACACAACAATAGTGAGGACGTCTACATTTCCGCGGGGCAGAACCATCTTCATAGAATATAAACAATTCCCGACGATCATATCTTTTAGTGAAAATACAGTCGTACAAATAAATAAAACGGTATGAAAAGGCGGCAGGAAATGCACACAGCGATAGTACTTAATTGCGCAACCTTTTAAATAAAATATTCCCACTTATCATGCAGTGTGTATAATAAAGAACGCATTGCCCATTTTAATTGCTACATAAGTATTTTTACACTTTATTTTATACGCACAGCATGCATTTATGGGTATTTCCAAGACGATATTCACGCACGCGCAGATTTGCGACAGTTTTGAAGTTTTGATTGCAATCAGGTACGTGATGTGATAACGATTGCTGTATTGTGTCTGCTGAGAATTCTTAATGAAAAAAAAATCTCAGATGAGAAAATCAATTGTAATTCCAAAAAGTTTCTCAAACTGATCTTAAAAATTTCGTTTAGTACCTATACCAGGTTTTCTTGTTTTGCACTTTTATTTTATTGTAGGCTTACTTCTGCTATTGAGATATCAGGACGGGCCTGGCACCAAATTGTAGGTAATTTAAAACTCTTCCAAAATAGCCACTGAAAATCGAAAAAGATTTGTTTTTCCCCTGCACACTTACGAAGATATTGTTAACATCTTTAAATACAGAATTTTATTACCTTCAATTTGATGCATAATACTAACATGATCGATTATTAATGCAGGGTGTTCGGAAATTCTAGTCCCCCAGCGAGGCACATTGTAGGTTTAAAAATAAGACGAAAAGGTCCTATAAACATGTTTCCAACAATACTTCCCTAAAGAGTTACAGACGAGACGGTTGAAGATGACCTGCAAGGTGCAGATTTTCTTGAATAACTGTTGATCGCTTTGAGCTAGGTACTTCAAATTTGATATGGAGTCATCCTTAACAAGTTGTTACAAATTGTGTAATTTTTTTCATAATTGAAGTCGCGAAACTGGGTATTGCAAAACCACGCGTCTAAAACAGTCATAAAACAGAGGAGTATCCACGTGACTTTGAAATAACCAGTTCCAAGAAACCGATTATGATAAAAGTAAGACTGTATGTAGCAGCCTATTAAGGTTGACTCCAATTTGAAGTACTTAGCTTTAAGCAACTAATAATAATACATGAAAAGCTACATCTTACAGGTAATTTTCAACCGCCTGTAACTTTTCAGGGAAGCTTTTTTGGAAACATGTTTATAGGATTTGTGATAGGAGACAAGAATGTCCGAACACCTTGTATGAAGCAAAAAATGTAACCGACCATGTTATTATTGTACATCAAATTAAAGACAATAACATTTTTTATTTATTGGTGTTGACAAATTCTTCGCAAGTCTACAGGAAAAAAGGATTCTAACAACACGGGTTAAAATGAACAACTTTTTGACTGTCATTTGTTTTTCGATTTTTAGTTGGTATTTTGTAAAATTTTTAAATTGCTTTTTATGCCACGCCCATTGATATCTCTTTAAATAAAAAAGGTACGGGCCTGGGTAGTTTTAGGTGGTGGACCCCGTCGAATCCGTTTACCCATTAGAAAGTTTAGAAAAAACCTGGTTCTGGGTTATTTGAGCCCCAAAACAGACATTGCCCTTAAAATTTAAAATAGCAAATATATTATAAGTACAGAACAGTCAAGAAATTTTCAACAGCAATACCACATGCGAATTTAAACATTAATGATAATTCTGTCGCTGCATTGACAACGAAATTGTCTTGTTGCTAGGCAATATCATGAGTCCGAAGGACAAGTAATATTGCCGTGCTTTAAGACAATTGAGTTCGTCAATGCAAAACCGAATTACAGATAACTTTAACTCACAGGTGCTATTTTTTAGAATATTCCATGAATGAAAAATTAAGGTATTATTTAGTATAATTATTTGTTTTGTATTAACGTACAAAGGCGTTAGTTAATTATTAATAGCAAAAATAAAATTTTGTTGACGTGTTGCTATGGTTATACAGCACCGATAATACCGAAGCTTCCTAAAAAAAGAATTATCGCGGCCAGTCAGCGTCCAATTGGCCAAGAACCTGAAAATAAACGGCTGCCATTGGCTGCTACGTACAATGCAAGTGGAATATTCATCAACATTAATATTTGTTTAAAAAAGAATGAAGCAGGGATTTAAGTCGTAATTTTTTTCGTAATAAGCAAAAGGATATATTTTTTAAATGTATGGGTTATTTTTGTTTGACATTTTACACTAATTAATGTTTTAAATCTAAATCTAGATGTAAAACATTTACAGGAAATAAATACTCATGCAAAGCTACAAAAACAGAAAAATGCAAATTCCGCAACCCCATACGAAAAACGAAACAATTTTCCAAATATCAAAAAACACTATACAAAATTCTATTAGCTAGTGGAGAAGCAAAACTATCCCAATGAGTTTCAAAAGGTCTAATCAAAAAATGCATTGCTTGTTAACAAAACCGTAATTTGTTCTAAAATATTAGATAATTTACTGGAAAAGTCAACATTCTTCGAAATTCTGCCTGACATTTCTTGCAATACTCATTCCTTAGATAAAATTGTACGAAAAGAAGCAAGCTTTATGATCTCGTCACGAAGCAATGATATTAGTGCAAGATAAAAAGTAGATAGAAACGTCCAACTATAACTTATAGGCAGGTTTGTAATAGAAAAGGTGTGGTTTATTAAAGTATTAAAATTACCGTTAACATTTTCAGCTCAAGAATGTTTAATTTTAATTTTTGCTTTATAGTGATACAGTTATTTTTCTATTTATGTTAGATTACTTTTTTACTATTATATTCACATCACAATATTATCATAACAGCACAAGAGATTATGGTTTGTATGCGACTTGCATTGAGAAAATATTGTTAGTATGGAGACATCTCGATTTTGTCCTAAATGTTTACTCCACGAAGAAGTACCTTTTACCAAAAATTTACGTTCCAATTTTAAGCTTTCCTATGACATGTTCAAAAAAAATTATAGCACGCTTTTCAAGTTGTGAAGTCATTTTTACTTTCCCATTCCTTCGGTACAGAGAAGTATTGATTTCATTAAATTTTCAAAATTTAAATTTTAACGGGAATATACGTTGTGAGCCGGCAAAAATAAAACACCAAGTCTTCTCCACGGTACAATACTTGTTTATTGTACCGTGGAGAAGACTTGGTGTTTTATTTTTGCCGGATCGTATCCAACTCCACTTAAAGATGGATTTCTACTCTAGTATACGTTGTGAGGCTCATAGAACCCAAAAAAGTAGTGGTTGGGTGAGTAGGTACTGGATTGATTTTGATGAAATTTTAAATAAAAAGGTATATCGAAAATTGTTGTAGTAGGACTTTTTCGAAACAGCCGCTACATTTTTTTTTGGAAATCTCAACTTTAATGCTTGTTTACTTAAAAATTACTTGTCTGGTCGGGATCAACTACAACTTGTTTGTGAGTCTTTTGTGGGTAGTATACCATGAAACGAAACTAATTCGAAAATATAAAAACTATCGCATGGCATTTCTCTCAAGTTTTAAAAGATTAAAAAAAATATTTTATAAAAACAGACCATACGATTTTTTTAAAAAGACTGCAAAAATCAAAGATTAGCTACAATTTTATTTTTTGTTAAAAGCTATAATTTTACAGTGAATTTTTAAAATTCGAAAATGGGTACCCCTTTAGTTATTAAACGGATTCGATAATAAATTTTTTCTTGTGCAGATTTCGTCATCATGACTAGTAGAACCAAAATTTAATGTTGGTTTTATAATCCTTTTTTATTTGGTGGGGCTACTGTAATAAATGTAAATTCCAAATATTTGAAATTTTCCACAAAATATTTCTCAAAAACTGGACATATGTTTTTTTAAATCTATAGTCTCATAGAGGCGAACATGAGCTACAAATAGGTTTTTTGCTGAATATCATAATTCCACTGTTGCACCCTCTATGAATATTTAAAAATCAAAAATTGGTACCCCTTTATTTATTAAACAGAAAACAATAAATAACTTCTGCTACACGCCCCTTAATTTTTTGGTTGACAAATTTCAAAGTTGGTTGGGTACTGTAGAAGATGTAAATTCCAAATATTTGTAATTTAAAAAGAAACTTCTCTCGCATAAACTTTTGGATTACAAGTTATGATCCGAGCAGTTTTACTAATCCCCAACATCATTGTTGCTCACGTCACGAACCGACCGACAGCTGTAATAAAGGTTGAAGTATGGATGTGATGAAGGGTTGTTTATATAATTTGTTTTCTTAGAAATCTAACAGTCGGTGAAACGTATACTTTTGCAAATACTGTAAGTATTAATATTAAATACGGGAAAGTCCACTCGAAAGTAACACACGGCTTTTTTATTACATTTTCTAATCCTCTTTAAAATACCTTTCACCATAGGTCTTTAATTAGAAAACTTGTTAAAAACATAAAATAACAATCATTTAGTAAATAGATAGGTAATTTATGCACAGTCGATACAGCTATAAGAAAACTTGGATATTTTAAGGCTTGTGTTCACACATTTTCGATTTTGAATGTCTTCATTTTGCAGATGATCAGGTAATCATGACTACAGTCATAAGACTGGCAACCGAATTCGGATTTTCGAATATCCGGATTTTTATAGGCGGAGATCCGGATATGGTATACGTTAAAAATCCGGTATTCGGATTTTCTGCCAATTCGTATTTACCGATTTTATATTTAGATAATATAAGATTTAATTGGACCAATCTAGGAACGGATTCTTTGCCTAAATCTGAATATCAGATTTTTAACTAACAACAGATATCGGATTTTTTGGGTAAACCACCGTTTTGTTTATTTTAATTAATTATATTACGCATCTTACAATCAAGTTGTTTTATCGTACATATGTCAGAAACACGTTCACACGGTTGTACAGTTTTTATTTCACTGTTTCCGTACGCTAGCTTTTAATAACGCTAATTAAGGTTGCTAAGATTTTAACTTTAATTTAAAAAAAATAAATTAAGAGCGGTTAACATAAAATTGTAAAAGGCATTTGAAAAACTTTCAATTAAGATATTAATTTTTGTTACTAATTGCAAATGAAAGGTAAGCTATTTGCAATATATAAATTAAAAGTAGGTACAAACCTGATCCGGACTAAGGATTTGAGATTGTTGGGGAATTTGAGCTTGGGCTTGTGTCCAGGCAGCCATTTGCTTTGGGGGTATGTCTGGAGCGATTGCACCTTTCGTTCTCTTCTTGTACTCGTGTAAAATTGGTATTTTCGAATTTTTGTCGGCACTTGACAAAATTACTTCTCGTTCAATCTGAAAAAAGTTTTCTTTAAAAAATTGCTTCGTAAACAAACCTAGTTAAAATTACCACATTCACAAGTTACCAAACAACAACTGAATGGTGCTTATTTAAGACTTGTATTCAACAGTTTTACTGGTTTATAAAAAGTGGAAGTCAAAAATATTCTAATGAGAGCGGGTTAGGGTTTATTATAGTGACGGTATTCTTTTTCTTCAAGTCGCATTAAACACGTTTAAGGCGCTTGGGCCAATTAAAGGGGAATTTAAAAATTTAAAGAATGCTAACAATCAAAATACGAAATTAGGTGCTTCCTGTACCGTAATGACTTTCAAACTCAACTTAAAATAGAAAACAAACATTGTTTTTTTGTGTGTCTCCTAGTATTTTAACAATCGGGATTAATTAAATGCATGTGTTCGTTCATTCCCTCATATCTCTCCAACGGATAAAAATTTAATATGTTTTGTAAAATCCAAATAGAAATCTAAGAAGTGTATTTTAAGGCTCATGTTACAACCTAATGCTTGACTATTCCTAAGAAATGCACCGACAATTTATTTGTAGTTTTCAGATTTTGTATTTCCTAAAAGGTTTTGTTTTACCACTTTAAAAGCATTCCAAGCAGAACGGCGCTTAGAACTTCTTCAAATTCCGCATCTCGCAATTATATATAGATTAATTTGAGGTCCTACAAAAATACCCTCTTTCTTTTTTGCATCGGTGATATTGGGAAATTTTTGTTTGAGATAATAAAATCCATGTCCTTCTTTGTTCATGGCTTTCACAAAGCTTTTCATCAAACCCAATTTTATATGCAACGGTGGTAAGAACATTTTGTCACGCTCAACTACTGCCGGATGGATTATGTTCTTTTGCCCAGGAATATGCTGCTCTCTTGGTGACCATTGTTTAACAATATAATGAGAATTTCTAGCTCAACTGTCTTACAAATGAAACAACAATGCTTCGTGTATCCAATTTGTAAACCAAGCAAAATTGTCATATTTAAATAAAGAACAGCTTTTAAGCTCAGTTTCGAAGCATCGATGAATAGACGCCATTCTTCTGCATTGTGTTCATAGCCTAATGCGAGCATTAAATTGTCAATATTATTTCAGAAGGAAAATAATCTCTTTAGATGAGAAATACTGTGACAATTCTGTCTGACGATTGCAATATACTAAAATACGCGTATCTGAAGCTAACAACTTCCATCCTTGTTATCTTGATCCTAGTATCTCTGCTTGAGTTTTTGATAAACTCTAATTTCGAACCAGGTCATTTATTTCTAATTGAGTTATTAAATGAGGTTTGTCTTCTTGAGATGGTAAAAATTCCTCATCATGGTTTGACAGTTCTTCAGTTGCTCCTTCTGTTTCTGTATCAACTTGTTCTTTTTTCAAAACGTTTGGACGTGTTGGTACCGGAGAGGCTGTTGGATGAGGTACTGGATGAGTAGCAGAAGACAAACTGGGATAAGCAATTATCTTCTTATTTTTGCCAGACAACCCGAAGATTTTGGTGCAGCAAAAGTAGCAGTTTGTCGTATGGTCCGTTTGCTCATGCCAAACCATAGGAGCCGCAAACGGCATAGCAGTGCTCTTACCATTCAACTAGCTTCGTAGAGTAACAATGCAACGTACACAGCAAGTTTTAGGAGTCCAAGATTTGTCTTGATTTTTAATTTTAACACCAAAGCAGTAGTAGTACGCTTTTTCTATTGTAGGTGTAAGAACTTGAAGAAAATTCGACTTTATTGCTCGTCAGGTACGTACAGTCGCATAATATTAAAAAAATACGTTTAGGAACTGAAGATGTAGTTAAGGCTCAGGAGGGCTAATCCTCTTCTTCTTGTGTTTCGGGAACCAAATGTTGTTTTCTGGTGTTCTGTTAAGATCACGAAATTTTTTTTTGTAAAAATTTAACAAATCGATATTTTCCGTTAACTTTGCAATATGGGAAAATTCAGGTGAAGTGAAGATATTTAAGCAAGTCACTGAAATTTTGTATAGAAATTAAGAATATAGCATTGTGCTGTTTGTCGTAAACGTAAAGTCAACATAATGGTAAAATATTCATCCTTTCTCTATTTGAATTTATTAAAACTATAGGAGTGGGACATAAATTCAATGCATACTTTAAGGCTTTCAATTGTTCAAGTGCAATAAAACAATATAAAAAACATATTTCCATTTTAATAGAACCATTCTTTAAGCTAGATAAGTGCATATAAATGCAAAAAAAAGTTGGCAATGAAGGAGTGGATCAAGGTAAAAATAGAGGTGAAGGCCCTAGTGAATTGTTTGAAGTGAGGAGAGGAAAAGAAGTAGACATAATCACGGTCGATCTTTATGAGTTCGTTCACACGTTTCACGTTACGCCGGCGTTGTCTCATGAATAAGACTATGCGTTAACTAACTGCAACGTTTTTTACCTTCCTCGCTATACGAAGAATAGCTATAGAGGAAGGTACCTATTGGTTCGTCATGTAGGATTTGGAGCAAAAGCTAAGTTTGTTTGCTGTGGGCTTATTGGCCGATATACGAGTTATGTCTAAAAGAAAGGTTATATGACAAATATTTTAACTAAAACATTTTGACTACTAAGCAGGTTTTAGGGCCTTGGGAGACCGATAAGCGGACGCTGCAGAGGTGTCTTGTCTGTCTGTCTGTCTGTGTGGTTGTACATACTTTACAGTTCAGACGCGTTAACGCAGAAATACCAAATTAGGCTCAAAGATTGCTAATTGCAATGGGATGACACCACAAGAAAATAAGGTTGTTCGGACAAAAAAGGAGAGGGGAGGGGTGCTCTATTTAAAAATAGACGAACTCGAAAGAAAAAATAAAATTCGTATCCTACGCACATCGAATGGCTGATCTGCGCAAACTCGAACTCCCTATCTCTCCCCATTTCCCCCACCATCAATTTCTTGTTTTTTTTTTAAATTCTTGATTTTGGCATTAAAATGGGTACGAGCATATTCAATGACAATAGGAACAACTTTTCATTGAGAAAACACAATTGGTAGGTTTCCTTTTGTTCGTTGACCTTTACAACTTAATTCAGTAATCGCCAAAACAACGGCTATCACCAAATTGCAAATTATGCAATCGATTTTGAGATTTTAAAGGATGAACATTGGTTGCAACTAGAAAACACAAAATATCATAAAACCACTTTATTGCTTAAAAAATGCTTGTTTCTAGAATTATTTTTTAAATTTAAGCAGTGTTCAACTATCTCAAATTTAAAAAAAATTTTTAAATTTTAAAAATATTTTGAAAATTAAAGATATTCCAAAAACATTAAAGTTTCGAAATTCTTAATAAATCAAATATTTTCTGAAAAATTTTAAAATATACAATTATTTTCAAAATTTTCATACTTATCAAAACTTTTCAAAAACAATTAACAGAAATTTTTAAATTTTTATAACATTTTCAAATCAAATTTTTACAATTCTCCGCAATTTTCATGATTTCAGTTTGAAAATTTTCAAAATTACAAGTTTTAAGTTTTTAGAATTTCCCGCCATTTTTTTTTTCATAAATTTTTGAAATATTCAAAAATTTTCACATTTTAAAGATTTTCAATATATCTAAAAAAAATTCAAAATTTTCCAAAATGTTTACAACCCAAAATTATGTTACAATTTCAAAAATTTTCATAATTTACGAATATCATCAAAATTTCATAATTTTTGAAATTTTCAACATTTACAATTTTATAATTTTTAAAAACTTTTATAGTAATCACAATTTTCCAAACATTTTTAAAAGAAAAAGTGAATTTCAAAATTTTTAAAAAACATCCGGTATAAATATATTTGGAATTACTGGAGAATTTACAAAATATTCTAAATTTCCATAAAATTGCCATAATTTTCGAAATATATTAAAAATTTTCAAAAATTCCAATAAATGCGATGGAGGTCCTGTGGCGGTTGCTCGATAGCTTTAGATGAAGATCATATGATTTCCACACAATTGCAAGTTGCCAATTAGTTTTTTTTGCTACAGTTTTTCTATAAGTAAGTTTGTACAATTCAAATTCATTCATTGGATTGACCAACTTTATTGAGAATCGATCCCCAATTTCTTCGATCCGACTAGGAATGTGTATACGACTAGACCACTGGCTCTGCGAAGGTAATTCCGGTAAATTTTTGAGCTACTTAAACTTTAATACAAACGTTCATTAATGGTGATTTGCAGAATTTTAATTAATTTCGTGCTTCTTAACCGCATTAAATGGATTATGTACATTTACTATATATTCCAATGAATTTTCTCATAACATTAAAATAACTGTACCTCAGTGACTTAGATGTAAATGTGGAAATAATAGAGGTAATAATAATAAGAAAAAGTTAAAAACCTTCTTTTAGCTGTTAAAGGAATTCAATGAGCTGTTTTGTCAGCATAGCTAAGAAGAAAACAGTTTAACAAATATGAAATAACACTGACATTACCACTCACATTTCATTGAACGAATCAGAAATTTCCTTCTTCATAAAACGAACCAATCGCGTTTGTTTTATACTAATTAAACTGCATGGTGCTGTTTAAATAAGTGATTAAACGTATAGTAGCTTTGGATAATCGCCCATAAGTTTATCATATTTAATTATAACATAATTTATGAATTAAAAACAATAACTGTCTCTGTCTTCCACAAGCAAAAAACAAAATACGAGAAACGTCGACGGTGGCCTATGATAACAATGTCAATGTCAACCAACTTGAATCGCGAGTGTTCAAATCATGACCGACCCAAATTTTAGCGTACACCTATAATAAATATAATAATAACATGTTAATATGCATTTAAAACATAAATATGTATTTACATTAAAATTGTATCTTGTTTGACAGGTTATATCAACTAAAATTTTAGACCAAAATAATGTACATACCCTCAAAAATTTTATAAAATAACACGTAACATTTTTTCTCCAAAACGATCTATTTTTACAACAACACTTCAAAGCAATAGTAAATAAAAACTTCAAAATAAAAAATTAAATTTACAAAAGGACGCCACTACAAAACATTTGTAAACAACCAAACAATACCATGTTAAGAGCGCCGATTTCCGAAAACACCCGAGCATTTCCGACTAGTTCAGTGTCACCAAAAATGCGTCAAAATTAAGGTGAGTGATACAGTTAAGACAAATACGACTCGTAATACGATTTTGCTTTGATAAAATTGTGGTGTAAGTGGACCCGTGCTAGTAAAGCTTTAGGTAATTTCACTCGCTCTACGCGCTCGTGCAATTACCATCTTAACTAGCACTCGAGAGATTGCACCACAATTTTATCGAAAATCGCAATCAGTCATAGGCGCCGAATACGGGGGGCTCCGGGACTCAAGCCCCCACAGAAAATTATCAGGGGGGGCTGTGCCCCCCTGATATTTTTTGCATTTAAAAAATCGGAAGGTGCAAATGTAATACGCGACCTTTTGCCGGAATTTATTAAATTTATTAAAGTAGCATTAACGATTCCTGTATCTTCGTGTTGCGCAGGGCGTTCGTTTTCTGCTTTACGAAGGTTAAAGACATATTTAAGGTCAACTATGTCACAAAAAAAGACTTAATGATTTGGCTCTACTTCATATTCATAGAAACCAAGATACAGATTTAAATATAAACACAATTGTAAATTTATTTATCGCCAAGACAGAAGTGAGACGAAATACTTTCTTTGTGGAGTAAGTTTTGATTTTGTGTAGTACTGTTCTTCTTGTTACTTTAGGTTTCTAATGAGATTTACTGTTCATTTTTTTAATGAAAATATGTACTTAAAATAACGCGTTTCAAAACCATTGGAGTACAAAATAGCTTATTTCTGTTAAATTCCTACAAAATCAATATGCAATAACAATACTACATTTTTTAACAAAAAAAAAACATCAGAAAATCGAAAATTTGTGACCACTAAACCTATTTTTCCAAGGCAATATAATTTAACACAAATCCTAACTTTTAATTTAAGACGGTTTGACCTTGAATAATTCAAAAATTTTGCTTGCGGCTCATTTTCATTAAGCCCCCCCTGAGAATTCAAAAACCCGGCGCCTATGCAATCAGTCGTTGTATTATTTATGAATAAACCCGTATGCACACAGTTAATAACTGGAACAAAACTTTAATAGTACAATCCTTGAAATCAAAGATATTTTCAGATCCTTTGTGAAGTGCAACAGCGTGGGTAGCAAAACAATCGTGCTAAGGTTGCAAAATTTAATTAACACAGACTGTAATTTTAATACACACCACAAAGATTGTAACAATAATATATTAACATATACACTAAGGCCACTGAAACAATGCCGAATTCAAAAATATGTTTTGAACAATTAACTTTATACAAAAAAGGTAGTGCTAGCTTCATCGTATTATTGATAGTTAGAAACATGAAATAGATTACTTAGAAATGCTACTAAACATTTTTCTTCTTCTTATAGTGCCATACCCTATTCAGGGCGTTGGCTACCTCTCTCCTATGTATGTGTTTGATGCGCGGCGATAGATATTTTCTACAGACAGACATAGGGGACCTACACTTTAACGTGGGCTCCGAACCACAGGAAGTGCATACACTTCTCCTCCAGAGAGGTTTTCCTGGGGAAAAATCCACCTCGCTGGTTTCCCGTTGCCTTGCGAGGGAGAACGACCGGGCCGGGGATCGAACCCGGATCCGCTGCATTGGTAGCTTACCACTGAGCTACGGCCGCTTCTCTAAACATTTTTATTCGTTCAATAAAATTAACTGAACTGCCCAAATCCAATTTTATTCATTTAAAGCACAAAAACCGTAAAGAAAGGAAAACATTTTGAGAAATAATAAATAATAAATAAAGACTTTATTTACACTGTAAGTTGTTTTTTCAAAATACTTAATTAGAGCGAAATTCTTTATGAAAACTTAAACAATATTTATTTAATTTAACGTTACAGGTATTTCGACTTATTTACATGTCATTATCAAAGGTAAGAATAAAAATGATTTATGATTTAAACCAGATTTTTTTAATTTAAATCGATTTTTTCATTGTTTTGCAACAAAGAACTAATTTACCATTATTATGTTCTTGCTTTAGTAAGACAATCGATTGAAATTTGGTATAAAATTTCTATATGCATGGGCATCTATTATTTGACGTAGATTACGACTTTCCTTAGCCGGTTTCCGGTTTCAACGGAAGTGATACCAACTTTCTTATTTTAAATGAAACATCTTGTATGTTGTTAAATGTTTAAAATCGGAATTAAACTCTACATATGATGGTGTTGTTTCGGTTAATTTTTAGGGACAAACATTTTCATGCCCCAAAAAACTTAAGTTGTACAACAACATCGCAGCAAGCACAATTTTAACCCGAATTCAATAATTGGCAAAAGCAATTGCCTGAACTTTCTTTTACGTTAAAAAATTATTACCTATTATATTTTTGAAAGTATTTTTGTGTAATCTTTTAATTGCCAACAGTGACCTTTATAAGATGGCAGAGTCGTCTGTAGACGTTACTTGCACGTATTGACGAACCACACTGGTACTAATGACTAGGGATTTACCAATTAGTAAGTTTGGTCACTAGCCAAATGCCGAATATTCGGTCAAGTATTCAGCAAATAATCAGCAAAATATTCGGCCAAATTGTCGAAAATTTTTTTTCAAATATTCAGCCAAGCATTAGGTAACTATTAAGCCACTATTCGGCTTAGTACCGAATATTAGCCAACTCGAACCAATTGTTCGGCCAAGTGTGAGCACAGATAGCGTTCCCGTTTAGCTGTAAAAATTAAAATTTTGTTGCAATGTATTGTACTCTTTATTATTCCATCAAATATTAAGAAAAATACCAATTTAGTATTGTATTGATTTAGTGCATCCCGACTCGAAAAAAAATCAACTTATCCAAATATTTGGCAACTCCAACAGGTCGCCGAATATTCGGCCAATTTTTTGGCCCACCGAAAAGTCTGTGCAACCCTACTAATGACCCTTAAACTGTACAGACGTTTCGTCTCGAAAGATATGAGGAGCTACCACTGCAACTGTCACGATTTTAATTATATGTTTTATTCTAATCTAAACGTACACCCCAGTCAAAAGCTAATTCATTTAAATCAACGATTATTTTTAATAAATCGCTTGATTTAAATCAACTTGATTTAAATCACCGCAACCTGAATAAATCAGTAAACAATTGTTGTTGTTATCGGAACACTAGAAACCTGGAATTTATGAAAAAAATTTTTTACTTACCGGAAATTTACTAGAGTGCGTTTGGAGTCCTTGTGGATTGGCAGGACTAGAAGTGGCTGTGGGGGTGTCCAAACCGGCAGCTCCTGGAATATTTGGTTCACTGTATAATGGATATGGTGGCATTCTGTAGGGGGGAGGTGTAAGGCAACCGGAACTTTGCTGAGGAAGAGGTTTGGGAGGAGGTACCGGCTTATATGGCCCATACCCTTCACCCTCAACTGAAACAAAAATTCTTCAATTAATAGCGCACCGGCCTTCTCACGAAACCCAAACCTTTTTTATTATCTTGAAAGCGTACTACGAAATTTATATCAAATAAAAAAAGATTAGTAAAGTTTTTGTATGCTCATAATTAAGGTACCTATGGCAATTTTATACGCATTTGACTATGTGAACAAGGAAGTGATGGGAGAAGTAAGCTTTGGAACTGCTTATTAAAGGAAAATATGCGTGCATGCGTGCTACACATCTATTTGATTTATTACTCTTCCTCGAAACCAATTTAAAATGGTTCTAAAGGATCTGTAAGCACGACCTTGGAGCAAGTTAATTTATCAAAGTTGTGTAAGTGTTTATTAGCAAAACAGAATATACCGATGGATCAGTGGCGTGGCTATGATTTCTTGGCCTGGTATTGAACATTTTATTTAAAAAAAAAAACAAAAACAACTAGAATGTCGACCTTAATAAATTTACTATTGTGTATTATACTGTATATACCGGGTGTTAATGAAACATGACACACTCCCATTTTTTTTTCATTATTTATTAAAATAAACAAATGCAATATTATATGTTATATAACGACGAATTATATGAGCTAAAATTCAACTACTTCCACTTCCGTTTTCAGCGGAAATGACATCAACTTTCTTTATTTTTATAGAATACCCTGTATGTTTTTGCCAATTAAATAATGTATTGTCGTTTAAAAAATATTGTTTCCTAATTTTTCTTTACTGTTAAGAGTGCTTTGCCACATCCAAATCGATTTTAATCAAGTTCCATATGCACAGAACAATAAAATTTACAACCTAGAAAACACACCTGTTGAAATATTACCTTTGAAACTCTGCAAAAAGTATTTTTCAAAGTAACTTAATATTTCCAAATGGAAAGGTGCGTCTTTTTAAATGCAGAATTTTTCAAGGACTTTAATGATACCCATAACTTGTGTGCAATGCGTGCACATTCCTGCATCCAATATCGCTAAACAAACATCCCAGGGAGCATAAATAGTAGTGCCCAACCTAAGACAGCTACTTAGGTTGGGTTGGGATAGGGAAAGCAAAAATTATCTCATCTAATTTTTACTGCACCTAAAAATTAAGCTGCGAATATTATAAAAGATAAGATTCGCCTCACTCAAGAGCAATTCAGCTTAAACAAAAAATTTTCATTGTGCCTCGCTTATTGAATAAAAGAGCATAAGAGTTTCGGAACAACAAATTTTAGAAAACGTCACACAAACATAACACGCTGAAAACACGACCAAATAAACGCTCATTTCTATCACTACGAGCCTACAAAATTAAAAAAAAATGTGTTGCTAGATTTTGAGCAATAATGTTTTGAAAATGTCAAATTTCTTAACGTTTTTCAATTCACAGTTTCGTAGTTTCTAAATTCTTCAAGTTCATAAGATTCTGTACTTCTTGGACATTTCCATTACCAATTTTCATCCTGATATGATAGCTCGATTTTAAAAATTCAAAAAACTCAATTTCTGAAAAATAAAATACTACCAAAAAACCTGTCTAACTTCCGTTACCGGTTTTCAATTTTTTTTAAGCTTTTAAAGCCCCTATAAATTTTTTATATATCCTCACATGCCGGAGCTCATGGACTTTTAAGTTATTGTAGTGTGCGTGGATGTAAACCTTTGTTTTGAAGTAAACTCGGGAAAAAATCACTTGTCGAGAGATCTAGCCGGCTAATATATTCATTGCTTGTCTTGAGGTGTGTGCCGTTGCTCCATCTTGTTAAAGAATTCCAAAAATAAATAATAAATCTTGATGCAACGCTACCATGCACACGGAATTGACCCAATTCAACATTGTGTTGCTTTTTGGTATTCTTCGGTGCGTGGGAACTTGAAATTCACGCCTGAAATGTCTTTCCGTCTGCACAATGCTGTGTTTGAATAAACTTATCAACAACGAACACGCGTTGATCTAACTGGAAATAACTACTTAAATTGTACAAAATAAGTACAAAAATTACATACATACCACTAGCTGTCAACTATTTTTCATTCCATATACGACTCAAAACCACCGGAACTGATTGCCGGACCCTATACTTACATACCCACCCACAGACAGACGTTTTTTAAAAACAATTACTTTGGGTTCCTGGGTGTCCAAAACATGTATTTCCATCAAAATCTTGATTATGAAATTTTGCAGAAGATAAATGCGTCCGTACACTGAAAGTGTAGGAAGGTTAAAACAGAATCTATTAGTTGACATGAAAACTAATCGAAAGCTGTTTTTCGAAGCTGCAAAATGACGGTTGATACGAAAGTTTTGGAAGATTTTGACTATAAGGCTTCGTAACTCAAAAATGAGTACGAATATCGGAATAATCAAAATAATAATTTGACTTATTCTTGTATCTGTAGAATCATTTACGCAAAACTGCAAAAAATGTAAAAAATAACGTTGACAACGCAATTTCTTTAATTTTTTGAGAGTAAATGAAGTAGTTATTATTTAGATCGAGGGGTTAAGCGCTATTAACATAGATACTTCCACATGCATCTACTTGTAGTTCCACATACTTCCACGTACTTCCACATACTTTCGCGTACTTTTGTACTTCCACACACGTACTAATATTCATTTGAACGTTATAGAATGTAGCAAAGTCAAAATCAGTTACATATTATGTTAGTAAAATTTATAGCCTTCTAGTTTACAAAGATACAAAATGATTTTACAAAAAGTAAAGTTATAAGTTCAAGAGATGGACTGTTTGCACTCTGATGAAACCCCAACAAAAGGTGGTTGGTCCACCAAAAAAGCAGGGGTTAGGGAAGAGGTACTCTACTTCAATATGGATGCGTAGGAAAAAGTCTTTTGGGTCTCCCTACACCCCCCCCCCCCCATGCCGCCCAACGTGTTTCGGTATTTTGAACATTTACGAATTGGGGCTTTAAAATTAGCATAAAATGAGTAATGACAATAGGAACAACTTTTCATTGGAAAAACACCTGCGGTAGATTTCCTTTTAATCGCTTAGCGGAATAGTTTAATGAGTAATCGCCAAAAATACCAAATTAGAAAATTGATTTAGAGATTTCAAGGATTAATATTGTTTGCAGTTAGAAAACACTAAAAATATTAAATATATTTAAAAAAGTTTGTATTTCCAAATAATCTGGAAATTTTTGAATATGCAATAAACTTGAAAATTTTCTTTTCAAAACTTTCAAATTTTTTTAAAAATAATTTTTAATGCTTTTTAAATTTCAAACTTTCACATTTTTAAATTTTCAAATTTTAGCAAAACGTAAATTTAAAAATTTGTGAAACATTAAAAATTCTCTAAATGTTCAAAAATTTACGAAAATTTTAATATCGTAAACATTTGTAATTTTTAAATATCGAAAATTTTCACATTTTTTTAATTTTTTGCGATTAAAAATTTTCAGCATTTGCAATATTTTAAGTTCTTTATATTTTACAAAATTTTCCAAATTGATCAGATTCGATATTTTCCAAAGTTTTAAAAAATATTGAAAATAATGGAAAAAATGGACGGGAGAATACGAAACAAAGCAACGGGATTACGCGAAGGTCTCCTAACGGTTAAAAATTTCCAGTTCATTTTGGGAGGGGGTTGGTATAGAAAGTCTCCCCCTTTTGTGTGTCAAAGAAAAATAGACGCATCACACATAGTAGGTCCTATAACACCTTCATAAAGACATCCTTTATTATTTTACAATTAAAATTCGCAAGAATACACATTTTCACTGCGTCAGGTTATTAAAATTTGTTGAGTGAAGGTAACACCACTCAACTAGTTGCAAAAAACTGTCATCTCGAAGTGGCAGTGAATCGAACTCGCATCTACCTGTAGCAGATTGAAGTCATATTAATGATTGTTATTATGTCTTTCTACTTTCCCACACTTCCACTTTTACTTACAGATACTTCTATATACCTACAGTTGCTTCCACAGTACTTCCACGTACCTCCACTAACTTTCACATACTTCCATATACCTCAACGTACTTCCACCGTACTTCCACGTACTTCCGTACGTTCATGTACTTCCACATACTTCCACTGACTTACACATACTTCCACTACTACTTATTTCTCCTTATTTCCACTTTTACTTCCAGATACTTCCACATACTTGCATATACTTTCACATACTTCCACGTACTGCCACTACCTTGTACACCTACTTCCACTAGCAGTTTACCTCTCGATTTAGATCTGTTTTCTACGATTGTTTGACGTTTGTAAATTGATGCTATTACAATAAACAAAGAGTTATTAAAAAAACCCTGTTTATGATACGATTCTGAACATATTTTTAGATGCAGTAATATTTAGTGAGGGGTGACGACGACGTGACGGGCTTTGCGATTTTCTGGTGTTATTTAGATAGGTTTTTCATGATAAATAAAAAAACTTTTCTGCATTCATTTTTAAAACATATTTTTTGAGTTCTAACAACACGTATGTGCATATAGGCGTTCTAAGTCTAAGGTGTGCACAAACAATAACACACTGCTTCTAAAAAATGTCTAACTTTGTTTGGAACTTAACGTTACAATTTCTTTCGAAAATATAAATAATACAAATTTTTGAAGTAAAGAAAAGTCCAGAGAAAAAGCTTCTATAATTTTTTTGTTTAATTTTTTGCAACCATATAACCTACCTAGAGCTTCACTAGAAGTAGATGTGGAAGTAGATTTCTTAGCATTTCCACCACCTAAACATTTGTCAGGAGTCGAGATCGGCGTCAAGGAATTTTGGGACCTCCGTAGTCGTTCTCCATGCTTTACTTGGCGCACTGTACGGCCTGAAGCCATTACATGGTGACATTCTTTGAAAGCTCACCAACTTTTTGTACAGATCTTTGTCGCAGAACTGACACGAAATTTACAAGTCTATGAAGGCAATCTTCTTTAACTTTTACATATTCCGTAAAGTAATTAGCAGAAGCGTCCGGGAGGTTTATCACTTTTAAAGTATGATTATCACTTTGAGTTGTTTACAAAATGATATTAATTTTAAAACTTTTGCATAAATGTGATGTTTATCCGTTTCAAGAATGTAATTTTCTGTAGAAAGAATTTTTAAATTTATTAACTCCTGTGGTTAAAATTAATTTAAACGTTTGTCAATAACCATAAATGTAGAAACAGTTATGATTGGTTGATTTTATACAGATTACTCTTTTAAAAAACACAAAAAACGTATTATAAGCAGATGTAACGCAGAAAACAGGATATAAAATATTGTAATCTAAAAACAAAATCTCTTGTCTGATTTACACCTTTAAAACGAAGAAGATATACGTGAAATGTACTTCTGAGAAGTGTATATTATAGAAATTTTATTCGTCGGCGGCTTTAAAATTAGTTCTGTAAAGGAACTATGGTTGAAGTCTTCCTTAGTCTACATCGTCGACACGCAGCTATAAACAGCGATAAATTATCTGCAGAAGGAGTATTGTGTCCATTAAGACTTCATGCAAAGTACAGTCTAAGTAAAAGTTTAACAATTTTAAGATTGGAAAAAAAATTCAACGAGATACATCGATTGTAGTAAATTCTAATCGATAAAAACACACGAAAAGTGTGTTAAATACTTTGAATGCTTAGCCGAATGCATAATTGTGAAATCTATACATTAATTCCCTAACTGTCTCACCATAACAAAACTTCGAGACGTAATATTTATGTTGATTTTAAATTAATGTTTATATGGTCAGCGAAATAAAGCAGAGCAGTAAGAAGAAATTATGAAAACAGTGTGAGGAGGGGGTTTTCGGCTTTCATTCACAATACGGCTGTTTATTATTGCCAGTCGCACATACGTAAATGCCAAAAGTATCGGTTATAGCCCACTGACATTTTGTATATCTTAGACCCGTTTAGTAATTTGTTTAATGAACATGTCAGCACTTTACGAAATCCCTTTTTAAAGACGATGAATTGGCAATGATTTTTACAAATGTATTCACGAACTACGAGTTTGAGTATTATTAATTTTTCCGTTATTTCTAAATCAGTAAGTAATTATTAAAACGATTCTGTTACCGCTTGACGGGATAAATAAAACATTTCATCTTTAACTGCCATTTGTATACGATTGCCGACCAGCTATGAGCTAATGCAGAAAGGAAACCGAAAGGATTCATTTATGTAAGCACATTAAGATTTATTACATATTTGGAGATTTCAAATTATGGGTTCATTTAAATTAAACTAGCAGGACCCGTGAACTACGCTCCACCTTCTTTTGGTGTAAACTTTAAAAGAATTAGTAAATAAGCTGTTTCTAACTGTAAGACATGTGCTCGATGCATGCTCAGTGGCGCCAGTGCAGTTGCAATGGGGCCCAACCTCCAAGTTTTTTTGTTATAATAATAAAAGCAAATGTAATTAGAAAAGTATTCAATAGAAGAACAGTTTACATTTTTTTGTTTAGTTAGTGAGTGCATTGAACAAATTTTACATTCAACATTTACATTAGTATGAAAATCTAAGACTAAATGTATATTATGTAATATATTTTTACTTAGGCAAGACCCCCTTATACCAAACGAAGTGTGTTGGTTGATTCAGTGGCGCACACATAGGGGTTTTATTTTTTTGCCTCCGCCCCCGAAATTAGTCAATATTAATTGTTGCTACCAAATACCCCAACAATACTGCATATTAGGCTATAGATATTTTTGAATATGTTACATAATATATACAAGGTGAGTCAACGACGCCGTGGTGGTCCATATCTATTAATTATTTAAAATACAGAAAAATGTTTGGAATGTAGGTTTTAGGGGACTAGGAGAACCACATTGTAAAATTATTTTCAGTTATACAGAGCGTTCCATATAATAGTGGCATACCGAACTTACGTTTTTTTCTAAATAGAGCACTATAAATTTTTCATATTCTTATTCACGTTTTAGTTGTCTTTCTGAGCATGTTTTGATTTTGAAGTTCCGTTGCGGCGTTGTCAAGTTATTCCGCTTTTTTCGAAAAATTTGACATTTGCTGACCTCACTACAATACAATCTGCACGAGCCGTATTTCCCAAAACTTAACAAAATATTTCTGTTGAACCTTATTCAAGGCAAATTTAATGGGTCGCTACAAAAAATTTTTATATAAATATTTTTACATGGTTAGATAAAGATCTCTGCGCCCTATAAACTTTATTAAATTATAGTTATACCAAAATTCAACGATTTTCGGGAAAATGAGATTCTAAACAGAAAAATTAGATAATTTCTAGAAATCCAGCCATAATTGGCATTGACACCTGCTTGTTTTTTTATTTTGGCAGGAAAGAATTGCGAACATTGTTTTAATTCGTGTAAGAAAATTGTTTTTTTATAAATTTTGAAATATTAGATTGCCTAATAGCATATTTAAAAAAACAAAATAAAACAGTTGTCAATGCCTAATATAATGTCTGGGTTTCCCAAAATTACCGGGTTTTTTTCTTATAATCAAATTTTCTCGAAAACCATTAGATTTATTTAATAAAATTTTTGAAGGGCAGAACACTTTATCAAACCATTTAAAAATATATAAGGTGTTTCATTTAAAAAAAATCGAGTTATAACCCATCAAATTTTAAAATTTGTGCACTGTTGCAACAAACACCCTGTATAACGAAATAAAAATTCAAAATACCTGAAGAATAGAGATTAACAGAGTAACATAAAAAGTTTGTTTAATCTTGGGAAATACGACTCGTGCAAATTTTATTAGTGGGGTCTGTAAATGTCAAATTTTTCTAAAAAGTGGAATAACTTTGCAACGCCGGTACGAAACTTCAAAGGCCAAACATATTCAGAAAGTAAATTAAAAAGCGAATAAGAATATACAAAAATATAAAAAGTGTTCTATTTAAAATAACATAAACTTGGTATGCCACTCTTACATGGAACCTGTATAACTGAAAATAATTTCAAAGCGTGGTCCTCTTAGTCCCCTAAAACATTTATTCCAAGCAGTTTTCCGTGTTTCAAATAGTAAAGGAGATATGGACTACCACGGCGTTGTTGCCTCGCCCTGTATATATACGTAGTCTTAGATTATAATAAATAGTATAGTTAAATGTATAATTTGTTAAATACACTCACTAATTTAAAAAAAATATATATTTTTATTGAATCATTCATCATATTCTTGAAAAGAGGGGGGGGTGCATTCCTACCCCCCCCCCCTTTTTTTGGCGAACCAACCTTATTTTGTTGCGGTTTTATCCAATTAAATTTGCTTTTATTATTACACCAAATATACGAGGTGAGCACGAGAACATCTAACAATCGGCCATTATCTCAATTTTTATATGAATAATTTCAATTTTTTTAATATGCACATAAAAATGCACACTACGACCTACATCTTCGTTAATTTAAACTTCCGGTTTAACCGAAAGTGATAGCAATTTTTTTTATTTTTAATGGAACAACCTGTATATTTTTGTATATTTGCATAGACCTTTAAATTTCTTTTACAGCCATGTATAATATTTACCCATTATTAATTTTATTTTTGGCCGCCAGCGAGCGTCTAGCTATTTTTAATATCTGTCAATAATACAACAATTTTATTTTTTCTTGCTATTTTAAAAATAATAAGGTATGTTATTGGTATTAAATTAGAGCAATAAAATGGCAATTCAAAAAGTGCATTCAAGTAAGGAAATTTAGAAAAATAAGTTATGACCGTTTAAAAATGTTTAAACAAATTAATAAAAAAAAACATTTAACGTTTATTATTCCTTTATTTTCAAAGCCAGCTAAAAAAATAATTATGAATATCATTATTGGGCATTTGATTTTTCTAAAACGCCATCTAGCGGCCAAAATTAAAAGTTGGTTGGTACGTAGTATACATGGCTGTAAAAAAATTTAAAGGTCTATGCAAAGATACAAAAATATACAAAGTGTTATATTAAAACAATTGCTGTCACTTGCGGTTAAACCGGAAGTCCAAATCAACACCGTTTTACGTCATAATAATAATTATGTGTATATTACCGAGAAAAATTTTATTTTAATAATTAAAAATTGAGAAAATAGCCGGTTCTCTGGCATGTCCTCGTGGTCACCTGGTATACTATGAACTTGGGCCCCTTCCAATCACGAGCCCCAATGCAACTGCATTGGCTGCATTGGCGCAGTTGCGCCACTATGCACGCTTTAAGTACATGCCTTGCAGCTGAAAACAGCTTATTTGTTATTATTATGAAAGAACTTGCCAAAATATCGTGTTGTATAGCCTACGGGTTGTGCTAGTCCATTTCAACGACTCTATTGGTCAATAATAAATTTGACAGTTCAAAAAAATTATAGTTAAAACGGTGCATTATATAAACATAAAATTTTGTAGGAAATTGATGAGAAAGTATAGAACATTGATTAAAATAATTCAAATTCCATCCATTAAGATAGTGATGACAATCTTTTTTAAGTTTTTTTTGAAAGCACAGTATCTGCAATTGTTACAACTTTAAATATTACTAATGCGCAAAGGCGCCGAGAAACTTCTTAAACGCCATTTTTAATGGAAATTAGAAGAAAACGCGAGAGGCTTTCAAGTTTTCAGATTATTTTTGTTTAATCTATTAATAAAAAATGGACGAAATAGGTCGCTGGTACTTTTCCATACTATTTACATTACAAACGTTGGCGCGGCAAGAAGGGAAGGAAATTTAATTTACATCTAGTCATCTCTAGCCGATACAAGCCGCCCGCTCCAGACCCAATGCGTTGGTTACGTACGGGACGCGCTCGCCGACTAGTTAAAGCGATAGGTAATACGCGGATCAAAAATGGTTATAACAACTTTATTTATAGGGTTTTCAAAAATATGCAAAAAATGAAGGGCACTTTTTTATTAAAGCTGATTGATAGGCCTTGTTAAAATGACGTAATTTCCAAAAAACGCGTCTATTTCAAAATTTTCAAAAATTCCTAGAGGGCTGAGAGTAAAATTTGAGAAATTAGTAAAAAACAAATTTGTAGTTTATTGCAAGCTCGATCGGCCCAGAAATCTTTAAACAAATAATGTGGTCAGTTTATGAGGAATAATTTTTTGAAAATGTCCAAAAGTTTGAGCCGCTCCTGGTATATTTGCAATTTTCATATTTCCAAAAATATTTTTACATCACTTGATACGTGTTAAGGGCTATCAAATGATAACAATTTGAATTAATTGGATATTTTGTTTTAGAGCAATCGGACGTTAAATTTAAAACATTCAAAAATTCATAGCGGCCTTCATTTTCAAAATACAGCATTTGGGTAAAAATTTCAAAAAAGTGTTTAGAAAATAATCTGTACCAAAAAACAGGTCTAATTTCCGTTTCGGGTTCCGGTTACGATTTACCGACCTTACAAAGAACTGCCTGCAACTGAAAAACTTCCACACAGAGTTCCGGAGATATAAGGAAAAGAACGCATCCACAGACAGAAATTTTTCAAAAACCACTTTTTTGCATTCCCTGGACCCCGAAACGCGTATTTCCGTTAAAATCTAAAATTCGAAAGTTTGCATGAAATCGTAACTTATTCGTTACTTCAGTAGAAGTATGAGGAAGTAAAAAAAGTATGGGAAAGTAAAAAGAATGCATTAATTTTGTTTTTTTTTCAATTATGTCAAAAATACTGTGTAATTCCGCATAATCTACTGCAAAATTCCATATTTATAAACTGTCCGTTTTAACATGAGAGCTTTGGTTCAATACGTACTTCAGGAAACCAAAAACAAAAAAAAATTAGGGCACAATTTCCTACCAATAAAACTAACGCAATAATCATCGTTAAGAAAACCGCAAAGACCTAAAGGTGTTACAAAAAACAAACCCACCAAATTGAAACCACATACAGCTGGTATTTAAATACGCACTTTATGAACAGCAGATATTAAACAATATTATTCCTCGTTTAATGAGTATCTGTATATAAAATACTTAATTACTTTAACAATATCTATTTATTTTAACCTTATACGTATTTCGGCATGTTTACATGCCATTGTCAAAGGTTATATCAAAAAATAAACAGTTAGTATTGTTATAGCAATAGAACTTTGTGACTTATCTTGGTAATCGTCTGCAGATGACTTGATTTCTCATTCCAAAACGTCCAGTAGAGGAGAATTTAAGAGATCAATCTGCTCATTCATTATCGGTACAGTTTTAAAATGTTTGTGAATTTCAAAAGCTTCTAGTATATCTAATTTACGTTTATCATCACAAAAGAGTAAACATTTTATAGTGTTATTAGATGTCATTGAATGATTGTGTTCTAGTAAGTGTTTAGCGTAATTGGATTTATGTGGGTGTTTGTATTTGTAACAACCTACGTGTTCTTTATACCTAATATCAAAATTTCTAATTGTCTGGCCTATATAAACCGAATTACATTGCGAACAATTTAATTTGTAAATGCCTGATTTTAGCAAATCGTCTGTTTTTGATTTTGCATTAAACAAAGTGTTTAAGATGTTCCTAGTTGTTTTAAAGCTTACTTTATATTTATGTGTTTTGTTTATAATTTTAGCAATTTTTTTAGATTTGTCACAAAATATGGGATCGAAGCATATTTAATTGTATCGAACGAAGTTAGGGTATTCGGATAAATTTTTTGAATGGCTAATTTATAATCTTTTTCTTTAATTGTATCAATATATAAGCATTGACGGTCCCTTTAGATGAAATTAATTATAATAGAGAAATTTCAATTATTAAACAAATTGCATACAGTAATGGTTATAATACTAAACTTATTGATACATTAATTAAAGAAAAAGATTATAAATTAGCCATTCAAAAAATTTATCCGAATATCCTAACTTCGTTCGATACAATTAAATATGCTTCGATCCCATATTTTAGTGAGAAATCCGAAAAAATTGCTAAAATTATAAACAAAACAAATAAATATAAAGTAAGCTTTAAAACAACTAGGAACATCTTAAACACTTTGTTTAATGCAAAATCAAAAACAGACGATTTGCTAAAATCAGGCATTTACAAATTAAATTGTTCGCATTGTAATTCGGTTTATATAGGCCAGACAATTAGAAATTTTGATATTAGGTATAAAGAACACGTACGTTGTTACAAATACAAACACCCACATAAATCCAATTACGCTAAACACTTACTAGAACAAAATCATTCAATGACATCTAATAACACCGTAAAATGTTTACACTTTTGTGATGATAAACGTAAATTAGATATACTAGAAGCTTTTGAAATTCACAAACATTTTAAAACTGTACCGTTAATGAATGAGCAAATTGATCTCTTAAATTCTCCTCTACTGGACTTTTAGAATAAGAAATCAAGTCATCTGCAGACGATTACCAAGATAAGTCACAAAGTTCTATTGCTATAACAACACTAACTGTTTATTTTTTCATATAGCCTTTGACAATGGCATGTAAACATGCCGAAATAGGTATAAGGTTAAAATAACTAGATATTGTTAAAGTAATTAATCAAATATGGACTTTAACGAAGTAAAGCTGGAATTGATAAATAAAATTAATCCTTGTGCTTACAGGTAACATTTATCCAAATTAATGGGTAGGATTAATCCTACTTTTAGACCTATTTGCGTGGGCGCAGACAAACTTAACGTGGCGTTATTATATCATGCATAATTTATCACTACACGTATTAATGCAAAAAGCATATTTCACTCAAGCACTGTAGCACACCAACATAAAACTTTCACAAAAATTTGCAACCTCTACTAATGAAAGTTGACACATTTTCACTTTGATTTAAAGATCCTCAAGTCAAGTTTAAACTAACACAAAAATAAATTGGAACCCTTGCGGTTCTTAGAACAATCTTATCTGAGTTACAAGAAAATTCGTACTAAGGAAGCGCCAGCATTGTTTTAACTGTGCAATCTAAGACTCGTGTTGGTGGGGGATAAGATTATATCTGTATTAACATAAAAAGCGGAAAGCACGTCGTTACTTATGTGAATTGAGAGCGTTATTGTTACGGTCTATAGCGACGTTAATGGGATGCTAGGACGTAATCGCCTATTCTATTGTGTTTCTTGTCGGGATAGAAGCTAGAAATTCTTTAATTAACAGTTTTGAAACCATAAATCAAAATTCATGTTTGACAACGTGTAAACTAAAATATGTATTAAGGACACCGAAAAAATGCAGTGATCGTTCTATAATTGACTTTTTGCATTCTAAAAAAATAAATTTTAAGTTTACTTTGAACAAACACATTCTAAAGAATTAACACCATTTTTTGCTGTAATTTTTGGATTTTATGGCTCTTTTTAAAATTATATCCAACGTATATTTGTGAATTTATCAAGAATTATGTTCTGTTTATTTTTTATTCCGTATTATTTAAATAAAAAGGAAGTAAACTCAACTACACACAAAATAAACACACTGTATATTATTCTCTATTACACAGAATGACTCTCAACTTCTAATACAATTCAATCTCACCCAACCCCTTCCTGACTGTGGGATTAAAATTTAAGCACAAATATTTTGTATAGCATTAAGAATAACCAATAACGGCTTCGAAAGTCTAGGTCACAAATACTTGACGCGTTAGCCATATCATCCTTGTTACTATTATTTTTAATTATGTTAATAAACTTAAATACATAGCTATTCTGTTTCCCAACAAAAAAACTTTGCTGCTTATTTTCATAAAAAAATACAAAAATTCACCTTTGCATTAAGTCCGCGTTAATTTATTTTTAAAAACATATTCCTATATTATTTTGATTTTACAGTCTTATTTTAAAAACTGTATGAAATTTTGGAAAAGTTTGTACAAATTTCAGAATTGTGAAAAATTTTATAAATTTTTAAGACTTAAAAATTTCGAGTATTTCAATACATTTTTGGATTTTTAAAATTTATACAAATTAAACTTTTTAAATTTTATGAAATTTTAAAAATTGTGAAAAATATTTTAAAAATTTTAAAACAAACTTAAATAAAATATTGAAATTTAGAAATATTTAAAATTTTAGAAAATTTTGAACGTTTTGGAAAATTTTGAAGAGTTCAAAATTGTAAGAAATTTTTAGGACGCTTTAAAATTGTGAAAAATTATGAAATTTTAAAAATTAGAGGAAAATTAAAGATTTCAAAATTACTTGAAATTAAAGAAAACCAAACCAAAAAAGTCAAATTTGTCTAATAATAATTTAGTGGAAGGGAGAAAAGTAACACCTCCTTCCTTAATATTGCGGTATCTAAAAATTATGTTAGTACTATCACTCATAAGAAATTAAGCCTTAACAGAAATCTTTTAGCGGTTCCCGTTTACTAAATAAAGTCAAAAAATTTTTGATTTTTAAAAATACATAGAAAGTGTCACAGAGAAATTATCAAACTGAAATATGAACCAAATTGTAGATCATCCCTACCTCTATAAGATACCACAAATTTAAAAAAATGTGTAGACACTTTTTACTTTCCTATACTTTCAGTATAGGGAAGTATTGATTTCATGCAAATTTTCAAAATCGAGATTTTGACGGAAATACATGTTTTGGGCTTCCAGGATTTTTCTCAAAAACTGCCCACACGTTTTTGTTTAAACTTTTTAAGCTGATAAAGATAAGCATTTGCTACAATTTTGTTTTTTTGCTCCTTGCTATAATTTCACTGTGACGCCCTCTGTGAATTTTTGAAAATTGAAAATTGCTCATCATTGATAGCAAAATCCGAATATCATAATTATTTTCGATAATTTCATATTTAGGGGGGCTACTGTTCCCCCTCTCCCCAAATTTTTTCGATAAAAAATTTAAAATTTGGTATTTTGTTTTGTTTGCTCTAGGATAATCTTTTTACAAAAAATCAAAAAATCGAATTTTTTACCTCCAAATAATCTTTTTGTCCTTTTACATACTTTCTACAGCAGTTGTATTCTTGTACTAGTCGTTTAATGTTCAGTGTAGGCTAACTTTTTAATTTTAATAGATAGACTCGCAAACCCAAGAGCAAAGTTGTAGGGCAAATTCTTCTCGATTGTATTTAAGAAAAAAACTTGAGTATCCAATTTTAATATGGCGGCCACGGTAAAAAATAACTTTTTTTTAAATGGAAACGTGGCATTTTGGCTTTAAAATCAGAAATGTTTTGAAATTCTAAATACAAATTAATAAGAGTAATTTCTTGCTAAAAATAATACTTCTCGAGTTATTAATATATTTTCAAATATCAATTTCCGCGCTTCCGTTGATTCAGTCCGAATATTTTACCCAACCTTATGCTTGCAGCGCAGCGGTCGGTCTTTCTTCAACCGCTTCAAAGATGTTACAACTTATAAGAACTATTTACTTTAACTAGTCGTGTCTAGACAGGTGTATATCGAAAGTGTTGGAAAATATAAAACAATGTATTTAAATGTATAGGAAAGTCCAGGCGAAGTGTTTCGCTCATTTTTGATTAATATTTTCTAGAAAATTTACAAAATTTGAAAATATTTTTCACTTCGCCGTTTTTATCTTTTCAAAAATGATTGTGGCTAGTAAGATTGTGTCTCTATAGAGCTATTGCGATAACAACTAGATTTTTGTCTGTGCACTCGTTTAAAGTAACAAAGCGCTAAATTGGAAATTTTCAAAACGTCGAGACTGACGCGTCGGTCGCGTTGGCGTCGTAACGAACACCATTTTTGAAATTAAAAATATTCGGGAAAAAAGTATTCGATTTGCCCTGAGGTCTTGTATCAGATGCCGGCCGTTGACATGTTTTTTTTTAGCATTTATTTCAGGAAACGAGTTTTCTCAATCAGAAAACGGAATCCCTACCTAATTCAACGCCTTTCTTCGGAAAATTCCCACTTTTTTAAAAATTTCAAATTTAACGCTTTATAGCCAAACTTTGCAGAGCGGCGTAAACTAACAACACGAGTTTTTTTAAGGTACTATGGTCTCAAAGTTAGAGATGGGCTACAATTTTTCTGTGCCATCTTCTATGAATTCTGAACAACAAAAAGTCTTGCTGCTTTGTCTTATAAAAAGGGGTCTATTATCTTTAAGCTGAATTGCTCATGAGCGATAGTAGAATAAGATTCACAACTTTTAGGTCTAGCAATATTTAGGAGGATTAGTTTCTCCCCTTTTATCTATTGTTTAAAATCCCAAAATTCAATTTTTTTCTAATAAAAAAACTTAAACTTAAAAGACTTTTGCAAAGCTGAACTAATGACGATATGGTAAAGCGTCCACGATCTAAATGTTTAGGAAAAGAACTATAATTTTATTAAAATTGATTTCCAAATTTCAAAAATTCATAGAGGGAGTCACTTAGAAAGTAAATGATTCAGAAAAAGCTAAATGATAGCCTATTCCCACAGTAATGAAATTATTATTAAAAATATTTTATTTTAAAATATTTCGTATTCTGGCTGCTACCATCATTTTAAAATTATGGAATCTGGCAAAAATATTCAATCCAGTTTTGAAATAATAATACCAAAAAAATCTTGCCAAGTCAGTTTTTATTTCCACTGAGTTTTGGAATGCCGCCACATTTCAAGTTTCTTTAAAATCAAACCACCTGATTGTGAGGTAACGAACAAATGATTATACCCATCCGTAACAATTTTTAGGTAATTTTTAAAGTGAAACTTCTTTGCCGGCGGAGGGTGCAACTAGCGATCGTGGAATCACGCATCATAACGAAATGGCTGTAACGTAATATAACGGATACACAGTCGCAGCCATCTTTCCTGACAACCAACTGTTCAATTTTCTAGCATCAGTACGCATACGGGAACGAAGTGGGTTACACGCGTTTACGTAGGCCAAAGATCGTAATAAAGGATACTTTAGCGGGAGCACTCTCAAACCTCTAAGTTGATAATTAAAAAACCTACTGACTTGGATTTTTTTAATATGTTGTGTATTAATTGCTCTTTATTTTGCTATATAATTTATAAGGTATAAATAAAAACAGGTATGTAAAAAAATGTTGTGCGATTTTACGAACTTTACATACCGATCTTTTATTTTCACGTTATCAATTTTATTTGTTGTTACATACAAAACTTCGTTACAATCTAAGAAACTATCGTCGTATACAATGTATAGAGAAAAGGATGTACTTATACAGTTTTCTGGGCGTTAGAAGAGTAAGAATTGTACGTATAATGTTATCATCTTGCTGTAACATGAAATCCCTCACGTGATGCGAATATTTGTTTTAGAAACGTAATTGTGCAGAACAGCAATTATTCAATAGTGCAATAAACATTCAGCTGTAAAAAATAATAGAAATGCTACAAAACAAAATTGTGTTAAGTTGAGAACTAGAAACGGACAAAATCCCGACAAAGAAATCAAAAGTCAAGATCTTCTTCCAATATATCATCCTCGTCTACTACATCTACATTCCCTGCAACATTTTACACCTTCTTCAACACAAATGCAGTTTTTGCTAAAGCAAGTACGGTCTTTGCAGTAAAGAGCTAATATATGTCTTAAGGTTCAAAGGGAAAAACGCTTTCAGTAAGAACACCTGATGAAATGTCATTTACAACTTGCGTTCCCGACACACAATTTTTTTTAGGGTCCCTTGAACCTTAATCGTATTTTCTAGGCCAAAAACTAGAAATCGGCAACTTTCAATAAATCGGTACTTTATTACTAATACTGTAATTACGTCAAAGTAAAAAAAAAATCAACATCTGTACCATGAACAATTGCCATATGTTTAGAATTTAACTATATTTTACATTTTTGATATTTCAATCATTTCCGCAGACGAAAACATTTTTATTTCTTAATGTTATTATACATTAAGGAGTTTTTAACATATAAACTATTTCAGTTATTTACAACTTAATCAAGGTTAAAAATCCGACATCTTAAAAATGTGTGTGGTTGAAAGAACAACCAAGTATAAAAAAATTAAACTTATGCAAAAATTCAGTAGAACAATTTAATAATACTCTACCATTTAATAAATACTAGCTTCCTGCTTTTGCGTACGGCAAGTAATTTAAAATATTAATCGGTTAGTAATTAGCAGCTACTTCTTCTTGAATTAGCTCAGAAATAAATACTTAGGAGAACTGTGCATTATACAGGGTGTCAATTAAAAACGTATGACAGGGGTTAGATTTTATAGTGAATAATTTTTATACTGTAATTTTTAAATGTAACGTTTGTCTTAAATGAAATACACATAAATATTCCACTGGCGTAATTAATTGAGAGTTTGGGTCAAGACGGTTTTGGCCAGAGGGTGGGGGGAATACGCCTTAAGTAAGGGTTGTGAACACATGTGCTTGAACTGGGGTAGATCGTTCTTGCATGCGGTGGTTCAGCATGCTTTTGGTTTGTTTTGCATGAAAACTGTGTGATTTTCCTGTAAAATGATCTAGTGCACTAGTGGTTAATTTGTAGATAATCAGTATAATGTTCTGGTATGTAGCTGATCTGTGTTATATGGAAAGTGTGAGCTCTCGGGTTTTAATCAGGTGGTTAACCACGGGCTGGCAAAAGGAATTGCTAATCAAGACCTTGAAACTTTAGATCCTGTGATATGATACGCGCTGTGCAGTTCTCGCGATATCACAATGACATAGGCGGTCGGTTTTCCATCCCTATTAACCCTTTTGAGAATGCAGCAATGCAAACTGGTTTACAGGTGTTAATTTGAATATTAAAAATAAAGATTAATTGTCCGATGGTAAGTAATGTGGAAGTAATTTTCATTGAGATGTAGCCAATCAAATAAGACGTTAGCAGTACTGTGATATGCGCCAAGGCGTGAGGGTGGCCCTTGCGGTGAGGTAAACCACAGTATATCAGATAGCGACCGACTGGTGAGTCTCTTTTCTTTGTTTCATGTTTCAATATGTGACGCCGTTTCTTTGCGACCCTTGTCGGTTATTGGCGCCTGCACGACTATATTCCAACACACCACACTCGGTTACAAGGAATGTGTGAAGCCTGATTTATGTTAAACGATCTTGGGTTAGACTAGCCTGATGCGTGTCTTTGTTATTAACCAAAGAAATTGGTAATCGAAAATAGCGCTCCTAACACGTACCATGTGTTATATCTCCGGAAGTAAAAGAGGTATTGAAAATTTTAGACATCGTTTCTACAACATAGAAAGAGAGTCATCATGACTTATAAGGTAACCTTCCCCATTCAACCCTTTAGGCCAGCGCTTCTCAAACTGCGGGGCGCGCCCCCTGGGGGGGGGGCATATCTGTACAGGGGAGGGGGCGTCGAATAAATAAACAAGACATAATTATTTTTTTTTACATTTTTATTTCAAATTTAAATCTGCAAACATATAAACACAACGAACGCGTTATACCACATCGGCAGCGTTGCCAATATTGCCAAATTGATTTAAAGAAGTTTCTGCGTATTGGGTTATTCTGATCTATTTTATATTATGCGGGGGGCGCAGAATTATTCAAGGTAAAAAGGGGGGCTCGAAATACGAAAGTTTGAGAACCGCTGCTTTAGGCTCTAGCTACCCCAACAAACAAAAAATTCAAATGGTAACACCCACCTTGTGAAATACCTCATTGTAAAACTCTTAAAAAATGCTATTCATTAGTATCAAACATTTTTCTTACCTGATTCGTTTCGGAAATATTAACAAATAAAACTCAAACGGTTTAGAACCAATTATTTTAATTCAGTTTTAAAAATATTAGACTAAATGTTCAAAAATGATTTCCATTATTCTCCAGGCAATAGTAAAGTCTACTCTCAAATTCTCTCCGAACATTTTGGAAGGTTTTGCACGGAATAGCTCGGCACTCCTGAACTATTTGTTGTCGCAGGACCGAGGCTAAATTTTGTAAACAACAGATTTTAACTGTCTCCATAAAAAGAAGTCTAAAAAAAATCAAATCTGGAGATCTTGGGGGCCATTTTATTTTTTAATTTTTCCGAAACGAATCAGGTAAAAACATGTTTGCTACTATTAAATAGCATTGTTTAGGAACTTTTCGATGAGGTATCACAAGTTGGGTGTTACCATTTGAAATTCTTTTGTTGGGGTAGCTAGAGCCTAAGGAGTTGAATAGGGACGGTTACTTTATGAGTCATGATGATTCCCCCTCCATGTCGTAGAAATGGTTTCTAGAAATTTGCAATACCTTTTTTACTTCCGGAGATATAACACATTGCACGGTTTCAATTGACACCCTGTATATGCTTCTCCACCTTTAAAATGAACACTGCCAAAAACCTTCTAGAACTTCTTTGCTACATTGCCTGTTGACGCAGTAAAGTATTTTCCACTACAAAAACTATATTGTACTGATAAATTAGTTCCAACAAGCATGTACTGGAATAACCAGCAATTAAATTTAGAATTTCAAAAGTTTTTATAAAACAGTCAAGGTTTTTCAATTTTCTTGCTGCTATTACGTAACGTAATTAACTAATAGTTACGCAACAACGAATGGTATATTAAAAGTAATATTGCCTAATATTATTTGTAAATTTTTATGTTAATTAGCCTCGATTTGACGATTTCAACCAGTTGTGCGTATCTTTTGTATTCTATAACAATATAAGTTTGCTTAATAAATTTACTCCTTCGAGCTGAGTATTATTTAAAAATCAAATGTGTTTAAACCTTAAAATCTGTTCAAATCGCGACCTTCAGCCTTCTATTGCATGTAAAATAATTCGATAACATCAGATTTTCAATTTATTAGCAATTTTTAAATATAAAATAACAGTTAGCATTGAATCTAAAAGAGATGGTATTTAAATTCTCACTGCAAACTGCGTACATAATTTCCATATCTGACAAAAAAATAATAGATCCTTGTGAGAAAAACACACGCCAATCAACAATCTTACGTGGGAGTACAGTTATAAAGAACGGAACGTGCCTTCAGGCATGTACAATTATTGGAATTCATTAATAATTCACCATGCAGTACGAGTTTTGAAGTGATTTGTTGGGACAGTTCGGTAGTGATATATTTTTCCACTTTAACTTAGTGACGTGCAGTTTATTACAGGATCTGCTATTTAGAACACTTTCTTATAAACGTGTTCTTTTTATAAAATGCGCAAAAAGAATGACCAATTTTGATTTATTGTTTTCTATTTACATTTATTTACTGTTGCTAAGATTTATCACCCATGCCAGAGGACAGAGCCGAAACCATGTAGACCAAACCTTCTGTTTTCTACCAGGGACTTGCACCGTAACCGATAACCGGAAAAATCGCAAAATTTTCCAAACTGTAACCGAAACGAAAACAGAAATTAAAAATTTCTTGAACCGCAACCGTAATTGTTTTAAAAATATACAAACTGTAGGGCCGACATTTACTATTTATTCTTCGCATTCGGCATGTTCAGCCCTTTTGCTTGACACTGAGGGTTGTAACGAAAACAATGATTTGAGAGTTAATGTTTTCCAAACTTGAATGCACTTTTTGCCGCTATCACGTCATCGTATAACATGACATAAAGCGCCTTTCAAGTAGTAGGAGAGCGCGTATCCCGTAAGTAACCAACGCCTTGAGTCTGCAGCGGGCTTTTACCTGCTAGATTAGATGTAAATTTCCATCACTTCTTGACACGAGAATATTTAAAACGTAAAAAGTATGGGAAAGTACCAGCGACCTGGTTCGCCCATTTTAAAATTTATAATTACCTTTGATACATATTATTATAAACCCCTTACCTTTTATCACTTTAAAAAAAATCTGATTTAGTTTTGAAAAACTAATTTATAATATGTACATAAAATAGGGCAGAATTATTATAAACAAACAAACGACTTCACTGACAGCAATACAATTGACAGTAACACTTACAAGGAATTTTTAGTTACCACGTGTACCAATCCTGAACTAACCCTAGGCCACTGCGGATCAGAGGTCACGTAGGTATCAGAATTTAATAAAGGCCCTGTACTTAACTAGATGGATACATTTTTCGTTTTTACTCCCAAGTACTTGAATTTTGTCTTACTGGCAGTCAGTGAGCCAACAGTGTACACATTTTTGTGCCTACGGCAGCCGCTATCGCTCAGGATTTCATGGAACATCAATAGTAGCATGTCACCATGTACCCAACAACAAATAATATTGATAACATATTCTGGTTTAAAATTTTCAAATGTAACCGGCACGGGATTCCAACTCTCCACAAACCTATGCCCCACAACGCTGTACACGCATTCGACCACTGAGGCACGCCGTGTGTTGATAGTTGATGCTAGAATATAGAGTACATACATAAAGAACACATCTGCTAAATCAAAATTGCCAATAAACTACGCTGCATGTTATTCGATGGCTGTATAATGTATACCGGTAAAATGTTACAAGCCGGCAAGTCATTGTAATATATGGTAGAGACATAGTTCAATTGAGTATTTCATGAAAATCCCAGGCATAGTCTCAGTTACATAGAATAATTTACTGTTCATGACTTTTTTAAACAATGTTATTATGTTTCCAGGATTTCCATTTTTCTAGGTTATTGTCGAAAAAAACTTTTTTTAAACAGTTAAATAATTATCTGTGCCCGTCGTGACAAGAGGAATTTGATCAAAAAACTACGACGTACAGTCTGTTCTTTTAGAAAGAGCCCAAGACCACCTTATTTTTGATTTACCTCCCCCCTTCAATACAAGGTTTGTCTACAACAAAAAATATTTTTTATAGCTACCAATTTTTCGTGATAACTTCAACACTTTTTTTAATTTCATGGCATATTTATTCCCATATAATCTTGCCGAAAATTTTCTTTGCTTTTAATTAAGAAAATACCGACAACCGCACTGAAATTTTAAGTTGCAGTAAACAGCGAAACATAAATTTATTTAAAAAATTTTTAACCGTAACCGAAACCGAAAAACATTATTTTTTTTCGGTTCGGTTTTCGGTAGAGATCTTTAGCGTGCAAACATATGCCACAACCACACGAAACCCACAGTTTTACATCTTTTCTGATACTTTGATTGCACTTACACATTGATACATGCATGGTGATTATTTATTTAGTTAAGCACGTTAACCATTAAAGCAGTTTCAATCACATCTCTACATAGTAAAGGAGTGGGGTGTCTAATGTTTAGCCTATAAAAATTGATCATTGTAAACTGTATGTAAGTGCTATAATCGTGTATACATTCCGCCAGTTTATTTTTCCGTGCAAATAAGAAGCAGAGATCCCTTTTCGAGTAAGCACGCTTTGTTTGTCTAATCGTAACCGGTGTATTTCTGTTTTCTAAACGAACATATAGTTCAGAGTCTGCCTAAACACTAACCTTTCGGTTTTAAAAGACCTTTCAAATGAGGTGTCACTCGATCCCCTTTTCTATTTAAAAAAAACGACTGGGCGCCATTTTGAATGATACAAAATTTAATTTTTGGCTAAAAAATAGTGTTTATTTTGCCATTAAAGCACGCCAAATTTTGTGGAAAAATATCAAGTCGTTCAAAAGTTAGTTGGGGGGGGGGGGGGGTTACTTTATAGACACAGTGTAGAATTTATAAAACTAGGACTTTGATACGATCCGCTGTACTACCACCTTAAGTATATTATTTGTTATTTAAAAAGCATGGAGCATAGCCTACGGGCTCCGCTAGTTATGATTAATTGCGTTGTACAATAATAAATGTGAAGGCTTTGAAATTAAAAGGTAACGAGAATTTGGTTTGATTTCCCTGTGAACCGAATATGCTACTATTTACATCTATTGTGTCATTAAATTAAAACACTCTTTCTTCTTAAAGTAGTTATAACTTTAATGGCTTAATTTTCTAATTCATTAAATTCAATCAAGCAGGAACTGTTAAAGAAAGGAAGCGTAAAATTGTTTTTGGTACATTCTAAAAGCAATTAATTGTAAATGCTAAAAGACAATTTATTAAAAGACTCGATTGTTAAATGCAGAACAATCGAATACAGAACTCCATTAAATTTGTTGTTTAATGTGTATACCTTCATCGTTTATTTCTATGCTGGTAAATTTATGTGATTAGTTTGAACTTGTCTGTAACATAGATAATGGAATTTATTGTATAATTGTTATACTCGTAAACAGTTAGGATTTGCTGCAATGAAATGTCAAAATCACAAAAGCTCTGAACCAACATAAAGTCTTTCTTTTCAAATTAAGAATAAGTTGAATATTCAAATTTGAGCTAATTGCCGAATTACGAATAGTTGTACCGTTCATGCCTTCTTGTTATGACAGCATACAGTGTTATACCAATTTCTTTAACAAAGACCACAATACCTTATGATTACACACAGCAAAACTTGTCGTGGCCCGTTCCAATGTCCTACCAGAGCCTACTCTATCTTACGAGCCTGACCCTGTATCGCGCGTGCTACCGTGACGTCACAGAAGTAGCCGAACGGTAAAGTGAGTGTAGCTGACTATTTGCAATTATACAGTTGGTCTAGGTCACTCTACCACGCAAGAATTTGCATTTTGCAGTCAAAATATTTGGTAAAATCAAATTCAAAATTCCAACTAGCTGCTGTGTACCAAAGTGTCAAAGCAATTATAAAAAGACTGATAAAATATCAACGTTTAAATTTCCTAAAGAAGCAGTTCTTAGAGAAAAGTGGATAAAATCAATTAATAGAAGTAATTTTGTACCTAGTAATTCTTCGGTGGTTTGCATTAAACATTTTGCTGACCAATTTATATTAAGAGATCACAAGGCAACAAGATCTGATGGTTCAGTTTTGACCCAACACATTTGCGGAAGCTTTGTCTTAAAATAGGAACTGATGGGTCAGGAATAGATAATTCTCACATTAATTACCTTAAAAACAAATTTAATAGCTTAGGAGAAAACGGAAAGCACGCTAATGTAATGTTGGATGAAATATACATTAAACCTGACGGAGGAGGAAAAATAATTGGGTATGACCGTGAAAAACTTAATTCAGAACATTTTTCTAAGGAAACTGCAACAACCATTCAAACATTTATGATTTCATCAATTTGTTCAACAAATAAGGATGTTGTAGGTTTATTTCCAATAAAACATTTAAACGCAGAGCTTCTAAAAGATCTAGTATTGCTGGTAATAAAAATCCTTACTGAAATAGGCTTGAATATAATATCTATAATTTCTGATAATAACCGCGTGAACAGACGGTTTACTCGGTATTCCAAACTGTAATATGTAAAAAATATGAACAAGCTTTTTTAAAAGAAATTTCTCAAAAAAAACTCACGGTGGCATTGTCTATGAAAGAAATAAAGAATGATACTATTGACAATGAGCAATTTTACGAAAAATGTTGTAAATGTATTCGTTCAATATGTGAATTGTATAAAATAGTTGTGTCTACAATGGCAAATATTATGTTAAATAATTATACTAAAGTAGAAAGTGATATTAGTTACACGGAAAATAATAAACGGAAAATAAGGAAACTTAATAATTGATGTAAGTATCAAGTACCTGTACATTTAAATGTATTTTCTTTATAGAAGAAATTAATTTGGATCTGTAGTTCATAACGTGTTTAACTGTTTAATCGAAGCGTTATATATTTATTTGATGTTTAATGTATTTTTAAGAACTATTGTTTAATAAAAGTTTATTTGTATCATATTAGTAAGATTTATTTTAATTTTTATGGCCCACTTATTACATCTAAATTAATTTTTGCAACCAAAACTTGAAAATTTTTAAGCGGTTAATATCCCTTCATGCATTGTCGTGCCTATATCGTATTGAATATGAAACGTTGCATGCTGTTATTATTATTGTTATTTACTACAATACACTTACTGAAGACTATAATGCTCCCAAAAAAATATTGTATCGAAAATGTGTCGAGAATATCTTAAAATTGTACAAAATGTCACTTATACATTGTTCTGCTGCATTTAACGCTGTATGAGGCGATCGGCCACTTCCGTGACGTCACCAATCCTAGGGTCAGGCTCGTAAGATAGAGTAGGCTCTGGTCCTACCTTATAATTTAAATTCCGTTTCTCCAACTTCTCATGTGTTGTGTTGACAACTGTCTATGAATTATTTCCCAGCAGCATGCAAGCAAACATATAAATCTGTACAGTAGCGTGTTGGATGAAAATATTTTGTTGTATTAAGCAATCAAGTTTAGTGGATCTTAATGAGTATCTGTATATAAAATACTTAAGTACTTTAACAATATCTATTTATTTTAACCTTATACGTATTTCGGCATGTTTACATGCCATTGTCAAAGGTTATATAAAAAAGTAAACAGTTAGTGTTGTTATAGCAATAGAACTTTGTTACTTATCTTGGTAATCGTCTGCAGATGACTTGATTTCTCATTCCAAAACGTCCAGTAGAGGAGTATTTAAGAGATCAATTTGCTCATTCATTAACGGTACAGTTTTTAAATGTTTGTGGATTTCAAAAGCTTCTAGTATATCTAATTTACGTTTATCATCACAAAAGTGTAAACATTTTATGGTGTTATTAGATGTCATTGAATGATTTTGTTCTAGTAAGTGTTTAGCGTAATTGGATTTATGTGGGTGTTTGTATTTGTAACAACGTACGTGTTCTTTATACCTAATATCAAAATTTCTAATTGTCTGGCCTATATAAACCGAATTACAATGCGAACAATTTAATTTGTAAATGCCTGATTTTAGCAAATCGTCTGTTTTTGATTTTGCATTAAACAAAGTGTTTAAGATGTTCCTAGTTGTTTTAAAGCTTACTTTATATTTATTTGTTTTGTTTATAATTTTAGCAATTTTTTCTGATTTGTCACCAAAATATGGGATCGAAGCATATTTAATTGTATCGAACGAAGTTAGGGTATTCGGATAAATTGTTTGAATGGCTAATTCATAATCTTTTTCTTTAATTAATGTATCAATAAGTTTAGTATTATAACCATTACTGAATGCAATTTGTTTAATAATTGAAATTTCTCTATTATAATTAATTTCATCTAAAGGGACCGTCAAAGCGCTATGTATCAGGGACCTGTATGCTGCTAATTTATGTGTTTTATGGTGACGAGAATCGTGTGGTATTGTAATGTTTGTTTGTGTAGGTTTTCTATAAACTGAGTACTCAAATTTATAAGTTGAATTAATTTTTATGTTTAAATCTAAAAAGTTAATGGACTTATTTTGTTCAGTTTCTAGTGTAAATTTTATGTTTGGGTGCAAACTGTTAATAAAAATTAAAATAAAATTAATTAAATCAAATGAACTATTAAAACATGCTAAAATGTCATCAACATAACGCAACCAAAATATAACTTTCTCAGATTGATTTGATTCGAATATTTGATCTTCTAGATTTTCCATAAATATGTTAGCTAAAAGAGGTGAAATTGGACTTCCCATGGGTAAACCATCTTTTTGGAAATAAATTTTATTATTAAAAGTAAAATAATTTTGATTGGTGCAAAGTTCAAATAATGGAATCAACTCAGTCCGTTTTATTAACTCAACATTTTTGTTAATAAGAATATTATTTAACAAAAATACACTCTTGAGGAGGTATTTGGGAAAACATATTAGTAACATCAAAACTAACTAGCTTGCTTTGTGGTGGTAAATGTAAGTTAGACAACTTTTTGATTAATTCGAAAGAATTTTTAACTGAATATTTTGGTTTATAATCAAAACTGGTAACTATATTATTTAGTATTTTTGCTAGCATATGGTTGGGTGCATTTATGTATGATACTACTGGTGTAATGGGCATGTTGGGTTTGTGTATTTTTAATAAACCGTATAGTTTTGGTGGTTGTGGATTTGTATTTATTATTTGTCTTTTTTGATAATCTGCTAAACAAACCTGGCAATTTTCTAATGTTTGTTTTAATTCTTTTTGATAATTTTTGGTAGGATTACTAGTTAAAGTTTTTAAGTTTGAATTGGTTATGAAATCATTAATTTTTTGTAAGTAAATGTCATTGGGTAATATAACTAATGTGTTTCCTTTATCTGCCTTGACAGAAATCAGATTATTTACTGAAATTTTTTCTTTAATCGATTTAAATAATAAATTATTTTGATTATTTATTTTATTTTTTGATTTATTGGTATTGATTGACATCTCTTTTAATAAATTAGCTGGTAATTTAATGTGATTAGTTTGAACTTGTCAGTAACATATATAATGGGATTTATTGTATAATTGTTATACTCGTAAACAGTTAGAATTTGCTGCAATGAAATGTCAAAATCACAAAAGCTCTAAACCAACAAAAGTCTTCCTTTTCAAATTAAAAATATTTTAAATATTCAAATTTGAGCTGATTGCCTAATTACTAATAGTTGTACCGTTCATGCCTTCTTGCTATGGCAGCATACAGTGTTATACCAATTTCTTTAACAAAGACCACAATACATTATGATTACACACAGCAAAACTTGTCGTGGCCCGTTCCAATGTCCTACCTTATAATTTAAATTCCGTTTCTTCAACTTCTCATGTGTTGTGTTGACAACTGTCTATGAATTATTTCCCAGCAGCATGCAAGCAAACATATAAATCTGTAAGGTAGCGTGTTGGATGAAAATATTTTGTTGTATTAAGCAATCAAGTTTAGTGGATCTTGTTGTGGCAGCAAACATTTATTAATGGAAAAATTCAAGATTTTTTCGGACTTAACAAACAAGAATTAAATACCTTGCTTTTAATGTAATATTTTGTTAAAACTTAAATAAAACTGTTTTAAAATAAATTAATTTTGCGAGAAATAACATTAAATAATTTATTTTTACTTACAACTTTAAGAAGTCCCGTGAACCGAAAAAAATAACGTTTCGGTATTCGGTCACGGTTCAATTTTTTTTTTAAATTTCAGTTACATTTTCTGTTACGGTTTACTGCTACTAAAAATTTCGGTTTCGGTTACGGTTACCGGTACCTTTTTGGTTTTTGTTGATGAGAAGCAAAGAAAATTCTCTACTAAATTATGTGAAAAAAAATATGCCATGCAATTAAAAAACAATGTTAAAGTTATTACAAAAAATTAACGGTACTAAAAAAAATTTCGTTTTTTCAAATTATAGAGAAACCTGCTGCTGGGGGTTAAATAAAAAATAAAGCAACTTAGCTCCTCGACTTTTTTCATAAAACAGTCTGTACGTCGTATCTTTTCCCGAAATGCGCGGACAGATCATGGAACGAAAGAATTAATTAAGAATTATTAAAAAGAAACCTTTGACAATAACCTGGAAACCTAGAAATTCTGGAAATATGACAACAATTACTCTATGTGACTGACCATGCCAAGGCTTTTCATAATATGCTCAATTAACTATCTCTTTACGATGTATCAGTGACTAGCTGGCCGGTGCCGGCTGGCAACGTTTTACCGGTATACGCTATACAATCATCACATAACATGCAGCGCAGTTTATCAACAATTTAAGGCAACTTCACACCAGCGCTAAATCAACGTGCGTTGTAGCATCATTACATTTTATTATTGAAGTGACCACACGACCAACGTCCGTTTATTCTAACGCAGGTTGCAACGTCCGTACCGTAACCAACGGAAGCAGTCAAGCTACTACGTACTGTACTTGTTAATTTGACATAGAGTCCATTTTGTAATGTGTACAACGCACGTTTAAACGCCGACTGTGTGAACAGGAGAACAACGTTCGTTATAAATGACGCGCGTTGCAGCGCACGTTGATTTAACGCTTGCGTGACCCTAGCCTAAATCTAGCCGGCGCATGACGTGCGTTGTTGTTTATGTATGTGTTCTATATTATAGCATCAACTATCAACACACACCATCCCTCAGTACTAGAATCCGTGTACAGCGTTGTGAGGCATAGGTTGGTGGAGAGTTGAAATCCCGTGCTGGTTACATTTTTACAAACTTAATTTCACTACTTTATAAAAATGGGGTACATGAGGTTATCATTATTTTACGTTGTTGAGGACATAGTGACATTCTACTGTGTTATGTTCTGTGTAATGTTTGAGCGATGGTGATATCCGCAGGCGCAGCAATGTGCGCATTGTCGTCTCGCTAAGTGCCAATAATACAACAATTAAGTACTTGTGAGTAAAAAAGAAAAATGCATCATGTTATACGATGACGTCAGACCGGACAAAACTTTGCATTCGCGTTTAAAAAACGTTAATAACTTTAAGCAATGTTTTGGACATAACCCTGAGGGTCAACCAAAAGAGCTGAACATGCGGAATGCAAAGAATACATAATTGTTAAATTGTTCAAAATTTTCAATATATTCAAAATTTTTGGTATTTTGAAAATCGTTTTGCAAAAATTGTAACTATTTTTTTAATTTTCAGAAACAATTTCTAAAGATTTAAAATTTTTCCAAAATTCTCAGTTCACAAAATTTTCAAAATTTCCCATAATTTCGAAAATTTCAAAAATTTTTAAAAATTTGTAAAATTTCAAATCATTTTCCAAGTTTCCAAAATTTTCATTATTTTTAAAAAAACTTAGATTTTCAACAATTTTATGATTTGCAAACTTTTCAAGTTTTAAAATTTTTATAATTTAAAACAATTAGATATTCAAAAATTATAACAGTTTTCAAGCTTCTCAGCAGTTTACAAAATTTTCAAGTTTGAAAATTTAAAAATATTCAAAAATTATCAAAATATTTCAACTTTTCTTAAAATTTAGCAAATTTCTTATTTTTAAATTTACAATAATTATTAAAAATGTATCAAATATTTTTTTCACAACCGTCCTAACTTTTTAAACATTATTTAACTTTTAGCCAATTTTAAAATATTTTCAAAAAATTATAAAATTTACTACAAATTTTTACAATTTTATATAATTTTTCAAAATTTTCAAAATTTCAAAACTATCAAAACTTTCAGAAATTTTAAATTATTCACAAATGTTTAATGGTTGAAACAATTTTAATATTTAAAACTTTAATAATTGTCAAAAATTTCTGTTTTAAGAATTGTTAAAATTCCAAAAATAACCAGAAGTCATAAAAACTTTTAAAATTTTTAAAAAATTTTGTAGTTAAAAAGTTGTTTATAATTTTCCAAAAAATTTTATAGTAATCAAAATTTTGAAAAAAGTTTAATCGGTAAATTTAAAAAAAGATACGGCTAAAAACATGTTTAATAGTATTTTGAAAATTTTTAAAAATTTCTAGAAAATTGTCAAAATTTTCGAAATGTACTCGTACTAAAAATTTTCAAAAATTCAATAAACGCGAGGAAGGTCTCCAAAAGTTTTATAGCTGTCCTTCGATTATAGTTATGATTTAGAAGGCATGAAATTCTGCAACGTGTCAGAAAGAGTTTGTATTAGGCACCTTAATGACGAAATACGACCATGTATGAAGAGAACGTATTGTGCTGGTTATCATGAGAACACACATACAAAAATTTGGATGGAAATACATTTACTGGGCGCATCGAAATGTGTGTGTGTCAGTTTGGTTAAGGGTCTTGGTGTGGGTGTAAATAGGGAGTGTGAGTGAGGGTTGCTTAGGTGTGAGTATGGTTGAGAGACGGTAGGCGTGACGGTATGGGTGTGAATGTAACTTTTGGTGTGGGTGCTGGTGTGCGTGAGGTTCTTGGTGTCTGTGGATGCGGTGCGATGTGTAGCTTGAAGTGTGGGTATAATTAGAAGATGTGAGAATAAGTGTCAGTATACGTGTGTGTGTATGTATTCTACCAAAATAATTATCAACAAAACATGGGAAAGATATAAATCAAAAACAAAATTTTTCTGAACTGATTGGTACCAACACGAAAATTCAAAAATGGGTGAAACAGGTCGCTAGTACTTTCCCATATTTTTTAAGTTTTAAATATTGAAATTTAAATCTATAGTCATCTCCAGCCGGAACTTCACGCTGGCTCCAGACTCAAGGAGTTGGTTACGTACGGTGCGCTCGCCGACTACAAAAAAACGGTAGGTAATGCGCTCACGACCTCGGATCAAAAATGGTTAAAACAACTTTATTTATAGAGTTATCAAAAATATGCAAGGGACGAAAAATATTTTTTTATTAGAGCTAATTGATAGGCGTAGTTAAAATTACATAACTTCCGGAAAATGCTTAAACTACAAAACTTTCCACAATTCCTGGAGGGCGTCAGAGTAAAACTTAGTTGATTAGTAAAAGCAAATTTGTAGTTCATTGAAAGCTTTACCGGCTTAGAAAGTTAAAAAAAATGTTGTAAGCAGTGTTTGAGGAATAATTTTTTGAAAATGTCCAAAATTTTGAGCCGCTAGTACATTACAATTTTCATATTTTCAATATGACAATTTGTATTGATTGGATATTTATTATTAGATATCAAGTTGCTTCTAGATTACTGGGCATAATATCAATATGCAAATGAAGAGAATGTCATACGAGTCCGTCCGTGTCCAGCTACCGCACTCCGTATTGTGATTGTGATTGCTAACTTGATTTATATGCGCAACACAAACAAAGAACTATCTTGAGGGAAAAATTATGATATACTACTAAACTTAACTGGTAGGGACTGACGTAGAGGCAGGCCACCCACATCATCGTTAAATCACTCAACCAAGCATGGTTCCTTCTAGTAAATTCACACGAGTAAAATCAACGGAAAGCTCCTTTTTACCATAACTTAGAAAAAGCAAGGAAGTTCGAAACTTTCTAAATTGTGGGATAGTTATACTTATAATTATAACAGAACGAATAGTTTTTAGCGGTTTTAATAAAAAAAAACTGTTGTTGCACGGTCCAAATTTAAAATTTGAGGTTTTAATTTGCTTTAATTAAATCACTGATGGGAAAATTGATTAATACTGCAACAGGAGAAAGCTAACTAAATTTCACGCTAATAGGTCGATTTTCTAATATTTGATGAAATAATTCGTAAACTATTTAAATAAGTAGTACCTACTTACTAGTAACCTACAAAGATTTCCAAAATTTGCATATCTGGTTTACAAGCAAACAACTAAAAACAAAAGGAAATAAAAGCGAAACAATGGACGACGATAATAAAATGCATTTCGTAGGCACCATAAATTGTTCAGATCTTTTCTGTTGCGTATTTTAATTTAAGAATTTAATTGCATGTGTTCAAATGATAGCAGAAGTGTTGGGAAACTTGTACAATAATAATAACCCATTTGCATTTTTGCAACTCCAAAATTAGTTCCACTGAAATGTTTAACAAAAGTATTGTTCACACCTGATTTAATATTTGAGAAAGTTGTTAAGAATTAGTGCAATGGGTCTGTTTTTTATTATTAGACAAAATTAATCAACAGGTTAAATTATACCTTTTTTCCACTCGTAAAACATTTCGAGCAATTTTTCCCATAAGAACGGCAAATATCAGCACACATTACCAGAATGTTGTCTTCGCAACATTGTGATTTACTCCACTTTCACTTAACCTGCCAGATGGGTTTAAAATACGACAAACAAAAGCAATAATAACAGCTTGATAAATTGCTGCATCTTTTATCGCACCGAGAAAGTGAACAAATTTAAGACAACATGAGAAATTCATTTTTTATGCGAAAGTGGTTATGACCATCTTAAAAGTGGAGCACGATATGTTTAATAAAATATGGAGTTGGTTAATAGAATTTGAGTTATTACTAAGACGTGTGAGTGAGATAATAATAATAATTTTTATTACAGTTCGTTTGAAACGAATTAAGTGTCTGTTCTGATTTATGCAACTTTCTAGAATTGTGTAACGACTCAACACCCATAAAGTGTCAAATGTTGTTTTTTTATTAGAGCAATACCCATTTTAAAACTCCGAGCCTAAATTTTTTTAAATAGGCAACACACAATGCAACCCCCAGATCACTATGCATTACTACCATTGTTTTTTAAATTGAGATCAGAGTTGTGTTACAGTACATGTATCTACTAATGATTAAGTACAAATTTAAGGTTACTTTAATAACTCAAATTTAATATTTGACAACAATAACTACAATAATTTAATAGGAACATAGTACAAAAACTAACGAAGCAGGTGTTCAAATTGCCTTCCCCCTTCGTTTTCGCAGAGTATAATTCTTCTACGCATCGAAACTCTAATACGTGCTAACATTTCCGGTGTGATAGAGCGACAACATTAAATTATTCTGTCCCGTAGATGTTCTTCATTTCGAATGGGCACTTCATAGACATCATTTTTTACTTTGCCCCACAAAAAGAAGTCTAGCGGAGTCAAATCGGGACTACGGGCAGGCCAAGGATGCAATGCACCTCGTCCAATTACGCGTCCCTCAAAACGTTGCGTTGGTTAAGATAATTTTTCACATCCCTATGAAAATGCGGAGGTGCACCATCAATTAAAACCCACATGCTATTCCGTACGTTTTGAGGAACTGTTTGGAGGAGAGCCGGTAATTAAGAAATTTAAATACATTTCACCATCTAAATTTCCATGAAAGAAATGTGGACCTATTACAAAATCGCCAATAATACCGCACCACACATTAAGAGAAAAATTCTCTGAAAATGAGTTATCCTGATCCAGCGGGGATTGTCTTGGGCGTGACAGAGGCAGTTATATCGATTAACCATGCCGTTGTTCGCTTCATCACAGAATAATACCATACTTAAAAATTCCGCATTGCCGTTTAATTGCCGTCTAAGAAATTGACAATACTGAACACGATGCTCATAATCCCTATCTTCAAGATGGTGTATGGTATAAACATGGTAGGGGTGAAATTTGTTCGCGTTAAGAATATTGAAAACAAAACCTTTGCTAATGTTTAAGGCATTTGCAATCGCTCTTTGGCTTGTATGGGGATTATCTGTAACCATTTCAATTACAGCTACTTCGTTATGTTCAACCGTAACTTGCCGTGCCCTTACTTTTGGTTTTGAAAATTGCCCATACTCTTGTAAATTCAGAAGGAAGCATTCTAAATGTTTTGTCTGTAGGAATTCGTCTACCTGGAAAGCGTTGCGCATACAAAGTACTGGCAGCACTCGCATTTTTTCGACATTCACCCAGAATTAGAAGCATGCCCACTTTGTCAGCGTTGGAATACATTTTGCACCAAAAATTAGTGATCGATAATCTTTGTTTTGCACCGTTCAAGTAACGTGGTTTAACGAATTTGATTAGTAAACTGTCAAGTTAATGCAAACATGATTGCCCTGATCTTAATTATAGAAATATTTTGTTTTAAAATAATAGTCGGCAGTGACTTGTATTGTGTGTTGCCTATTTAAAACAATTTAGGCTCGGAGTTTTAAAATGGGCACTCTATATTTAAAATTATCAAATGAAATTTTAGGCAATTTTTTTTAAATAATTGAAATATTACATTAAATATGGAGAGCTGCCTAAGTTTCAGCAAAATGTAAAATTTGACAATAACAATTTGAACTTATTTTATCAGTTGATTCTAAGACAAGTAATGTTAAAACTAATTAATTTTTTTAACAACTATGTTGAATACGCAAGGCACGGACTTTATGCAAATGCATATTTGATAATTTAGATATGCCAATAAAATGTTTCTGTTTGTATCCATATCTAATCAAATGCAATTAAATGACACCAATTTTAATTTGCATACTTTGGAATTTTAAAATATTAAAGGGAAGAAAATGAGAATTATATTGGGATTTTCAATAAGTGCGTGCTGTTACTAGGTATTCTTAAGCAGATGTCCCGGTACGTTTTGGAAAGTTTACAATCATTTCTAAGAATTACGCAATTGCGGTACTTCTTGAAAGAAGCAGATATTAGTTTATTCTGTTTTTCGTGCCTACCACTTCGTAAGAAATAACAAAGTAGTGGCTCGCCTTGTGGGTGTTTCTGTTTATACAAAAAAAATGCCAAAAGACAGCAGCTTGTCTGTATTATGGATAAAAGGGTATCCGGAACGGGTGTTACATGAAAATAAAATATTTGGAGTTGTTTGATTTGACTGGAGTATAGTAATTCCTGGAAGACAGTTTTTGGGATGCTTGTTACAATTTAATTTACGATTGGAGGTTTGTGAAGACTGTAAGGTATTGCTGTAATTTCTTGTTTTAAAATTCAAATAATGTGGTTATCTTTATATCATTTATATTTTCATATTTGTGAAGTTTTGTTTACTCTGAAAGAAAGAAGAACACAATCAAATTGATACGATTATTGTTTATGTTAATTTTAATTATTAAATAGTTCAGAATTGTTTTAAAAGGTTTAATTTATAAGAAGTTTTAGACTTACTTGTTTGTGCATCGCTAAATGTAATTTGTGGGGGTTATGGATGTGAATGTCAATTTGACAAATGTATAAAAGAACATTCATGGTTTCATGAGATTTATTTGTTTTAAAAAAATATGAAAGATCGATCAAGAGGCAAGACAAAAGCAAGTAAAGAAACTTATTAAGGTAGTTACGGCTCGTCCTGTAAACAAAGACACAGGATTTGATATTCTCTGAAAGAAAAGAGAAGGAAAAACGAGTTATAAGTAAGTAAAAGTGATTTTGAATTGAAAAGAGGCTATTATAAAACGGATACAAGTGCTTATCAACTAATTGTGGAAAAATCCAAAAGAATAAAAATATAAAAGCGGTCCAGAACGAGTTTCCAGTTATAATAAAAGAAAAGCCAAGTATAAATAAACATAAAAGCAGTCCAGTACATATTGGTACTACAGCGGAGGAGGATTGTAACTAACGGCGAGTGCTGTGGTTTTTGAGGAAGCTGCAAACCAGAGAAGAGGGGTTTGAACATTCAACGATTGTAGAGTGAAGGATATCTTGATAAGAAAACACAAAGATAAGTGTTCAGTTTTTAAGAACAGTAGTATTAGAAGAAAATTCTTGATCTTTCAAAAATTTGACCCAAAATTGATTTATTGAATAAAAGCCTTTGTAACGTTGTACTTTTTTGTGTATCTTCTTTTTGAATCTTATTTATTAATAACTTTTCTTCCAAGCTTTATAACGACCCTGAGAAATATATTAAAAGAGTCTCATATAAAAGATAATTTGTAATTGCTTAAATTGCAGGCATTCAAGGGATTGTTTTTCTAGTAAGTACATGGCCACACATATCATAGCAATATTTTGCAAAGTCTGCAGCAAAGCGGTAAGCAATCTTTGACTTTTTACAATGTTCAAATTTATTGAATGTAAGCCCCAAGCAACAAAGAATTTTTATCGTTCTAAATATCACGCGATAAAAAATTCCAAGTGAATCACATAATAAAATTGCTTTCATCAAGGCAAATGTCAAAAATCTCGGAATCTACAAATGCCGATCCGCGAATCCATTGCTGGAATTTCTAACTAAACCGAAAAAAACTAAAATTTTGGATTTTGTTTTTGGCTATAACTCATTTGTCATTTATATTACATATTTCTAATTACCGCATTATTAAAACACTTTTTTATGTTGAATATAATTTTTTTATCAGATTTGTAATAACTACTACCATTGTTCATTTCCGATTTTCAACTTTTTTTTCTTATGGTCGGCATTTTAAATTTTTTCATATTTGAATAGAGTTTTTTAATTCTGATTTCAACGATGTGTCACTTTTTACAAACAAAGTTTCCTGACATTTTCGGATGCCTCATGTATCTAAAAGTCTAGGTATATAAAAGTAGTGTTTTTATTTTACTTCCATCGGTTCGTGGCCTACTAGATTTTTTTCAAAATAAATTAAATGACGTGGTCTTTTCATGGCACTCTTGAAATTTTTATCTCCTGTAATAAAATGCTCAAACTTAAACAAAATTCAAAGTGCGACACATCGTTAAAATCGCAATTAAAAATTCTATTTAAATATGAAAAAATTAGAATGCCGACAATAAGAAAAACAAAGTTGACAGTCGAAAATAAGCAATGGTAGTAGTTAAAAATATTCTAATAATGCGTTAACTAGAAATATCTAATAGAACTGACAAATAAGTTACCGCCGAATACAGAAAATCCAAAATTTCAGTTTTGTTCAGTTTACTCAGAAACTAAGCAAGATAGCTGGAATTTCATTTTTGTATTATTAAAGAGTATAAAATTCCACAACTTTTTTCTATTTAATCAATGTCGTATCTCTCCAAATAAGCGAGATCCCCATAGTTAACACGCAATTTAGTACATTCTATATGCGCATATTTTGACGTTTTTTTTTGCATATAAATCCGTGCCTTGCTGATAAGTATTATTAATATAATGGCGAATACCAAGGTTTTAGTTTGATATTCATGAAATTGACCGAAGTATTTTCAACAAAATTTAGAAAAAGAAATTAAAATGCTAAACTTAAACTTATATTGCGCATAAAAAAGCCGTCGGGCAACCGCCACGGGATCTTCCTCGGATTTAGTGAAATTTTTGAAAAAGTTATAATTTATTTCGAAAATTTTGACAATTTTATGGAAATTTAGAATATTCTTAAGATTCTCGAAAAAATAACAAGTATATCTTATACCGTATGTGATTTAAAACTAACTTACTTTTTTTTCAAAATTTCTGGAAAGTTTTAATTAGATAGGTACATGAAATTTTTTTTTAAGTTAAAAAATTGAAAATTTTGATTTTTTTCTAAATTTGTAAGTAGAAGATCTCAGACACGTTTGAAATTGATATAGGTTTACGGCAAGGAGACGCGATGTCGCCACTGATGTTTAACCTGACGTTAAAATGGGCGGCCGCAATCGAGAGCAAACGACGGCGGGTATACCTCTCAAAAAGGTTGACAGAATCTTTGCCTACGCTGCTGAGTTAGACCATTGATTATATTATTCAATCAACGGTTAGACTTAGTTGAATTTAATTACTTAGGTACAATACTGACTGATACTAACGTAGTAGGTACGGAAATTACTGCTAAAATTGTATGTGGAAAAAGGACAGTAGCAGCTCTTTATCAACTTCCTAGCCCCAAAAAGATATCTAGAAACGTAAAAATGAGGATACACCTATAACGCTATCACACGACCTGTGGTATTATATAGATGCGAGGCGTGGTGTATGACGCTAAAAGACCAACGCAGACTAGGCACGTTTGCAAACAAAGTACTGACAAAAATAGTGGGTCCTATAATAAATAGTGAAGATGGACACTGAAGAAGAAAAAAAGAATTACGACAGATCACGAAACATACCTCTTATTACCAGTATATAACGCGATCCAGAAAAGCGGCTATATATGAAACACAACCACTCGAAAAGAGATCACCGGCAGACATCATCAACGGCTATTAGACATTGTGAAACAAGATATGGAAAAACTAGATATAGAAAACTGGGAAGAAATAGCGAAAATAGAACAGCATGGAAAGATATCGTCAGGGAGGTCAAAGCTCTTCAAGCGCTGTACGGTTGTCGGAAGTAAGTAAGTATTGTTTACGTGGCGTAGGTGAATATTTTCGTTAAACATCGATTGATTTTCGGCGACTGCCGTTAATTTTCGTTCGTTCTATTCCCGTGACATTCGGTTATTGTCGTTATTGCAAAGTGATTGCCGTGGTAACCCACTTATTGCCGTGATTGCGTGATTTCCTAAATATTGCCCCCCCCCCCAATATTCAGCATCACAATAGATGTCCATACTGTATAAATGGTATAGTAATATAATCGTCATTTTTATTGCAGTATAACTAAACCAACTACATTTTCTTCTAATTTCTCTAATATTAAATAACACGCACGTAGCAATCAATTTGCGTGAATATAACAATAAAATACTGCATGCTAACACTCTTCCTCGCTATATACCATAAAGACCTGCAATATGTATGTAATATCGCAGACGTGATCGTTACTTCTTCCATTAAATGCCGTTCATTTGCTTTTCAATTGCTTGCGCTATTAAACGGCTTAATTAGCGTTTATTGCAAGTGGGAGGTGAAAAGTCATAACCCACGCGTGGTAATTGTACTGAGACGTCTTGCACTTTGTGCGGTTTAAAAGAAAGTTATTTCACAGTTTTCTAGTTTACTTATAGTTGTTTAAACTTACTTATTTTACGTGGGCTTTAAAAGCCCAAAATAAAATAGTTGTGATTACGGTCTATCATCTTTAAAAATTATTTTTAATTGAAATTTTTTTGATCGACCTGTAATAGCGTCCACTACATTATAAATTTGTTCTCCACTTTTTAACCCTCTACAGTATTCATTATAAATTGTAATAATAAAGCATCACATTGCAGCTACCGTAATTGACAACTTCGCTTCCAAGTTCGATAAAAACCTACGTAAAACCAGAAATACTCGCTGATGTTACTGTAAAAATTGAAAAACTTGAAATGTAATGATTCTACATTCCTGAAATTACACTATGGCGTCCTTCTGTATACATATCGAACTTATAATCTTTTAGCTCCGCTTATGAAATGGGTGATTGCTTTTATTTACGATCATATAATATATTTCTCACTATCGAACTGAACAGGTTTTGCGAATTAATTGTGAATGAATTATTATGAGATTGGGATCCTACTGCAAACCATCCAGAATGCCAATTTTAAACTTTTTTATCAGTTGAAATATAATTTTTCTGTGTCGATTTAAAGCCCTGCAATTTAAACATGACAAAGTTCCTCATTCATTCGTTGCCTTGCAACAACGAAAATTTGAGCCAATAGCATCTCGAAAAAAAAACGTTGTTGCAAAAAAATCCCGTTGTTGCTATAAAATTCCGTCGGCTAGGCTTATGTTTTCGTTGCTAAGAAGATTTTCTTACAATAGTTACATTGTTTCAATTAATAAAATTTAGAAAATTTGTGTTATAATTATTCGAGAATTTGTCTTGCCAAACATGACTCGACCTCACATTTTTCTCTTGGTAAATTTTAATTGTATATCACTCAATATTATTGCTTATTAGCAAACGCACTCGAATTTCCCTCCTGCTCCGCAGTCGGGAATTTTATATGCATGTTCTGTGTTCTCGTGCGTTGCGCGCAACAACGTTTCGTATATGCAACTAAAATTTTCCGTTAAAACTGTGAGGTCTTGTTATATTATTGTATATGACAAGAAATCCACGGCCGCCTCCACTAAATCATTAAGCAGTGCAAAAATAATGACTATTAATTTTTAACTCACTTTCGTTGAGTTTATACCAAAACAATAGCGGCTGAAGTGTTTTACGAGTATTACAGCGAAGTACGAGATGTTTATCTTCAGCATAAAGTGCACCATGCAACGTGAAATTGTGTATTATGTTAATGCGGAAACTAAATTCCGGGTTTCAACTATTAAACGTAATTTACAAAGGAGCAGAAATTTCATTCAAATTCAGTTCCCACGAAAAAGAGATTAGTTTCGTGGGAAGCAAGTGTCTTGCAAGCTTCTTTGGCTTAAGTAATAAATTACAACATAAGTGCTGTACAGAATATCACAATATCAGCACAGGTTGTCGGATGTTGCCGTTTCATTGGTAGAATTAATCAGGAATTGGTAGCTTCGTTAAGATAAATGAGACAACAGAAAAAATGGATGTGAAGAAATTGAATTGTATCTGCGTAGTTATTTAAGTAGTACGCACATTGTCCTTTGGTTACCGGGGAAGTATTCCCGACGAGGTTTGTAAAATGCACTAAAGGTCACAGATTCTTGCTCTGTACAAAAGATAAACAAAAATGCAGTTCGTATTCGTACACAGAGGGCCACCTGGCGGTTTGGTATCAGCTTAGCAGTTTCACCCTAAATTTGCGCAGCTTTGTTACATCAATTCTCTTACCGTACCCCATATACGAGTAGATGTCTCTAGGGACATCTATCACCGTTTATGTATGAAAGATATTTAACAAAATTTCCAGATGTGTTGGTCTACCTTCTGGTGTCGGTGATATTCCATAAACTGATTATAAATAAATTTAATTTAAAAAAATTGGCGCCTGGACTTTCCTATACTTTGATATTCCAATGCGAGCGCACTAGTAAACAGAAATATGTATAGGGCATTAGTTGCCTGGGTCAGTACACCAGGATTGTTATTCTAGATTGTGGTATTCAACATTTATATTTTCTTACAATTTAGACTAAATAAAAATAATTGATTTTACGCAAAGTTTCTAAAAAAAATTGTATTAAGGTTCGAATAACTCAAGATTTGCGTTTTTTTGGAGAAACTAATTTTTGCTTCAGTTTATACATTTTCAAATTTGTAAATATGCGAAGAATTTTATTATCTTTTTAACTGCGGTTAAGTTGTAGTTTTTAATACCACTTTTAACTGTTTTAACAACCATTCATTTTATCAATGGTTGTATCAAGTTTCTATGTATTTTCGTTGATAGGCTAAAAATATCTATTCTTTGTTAAGTAGCTAAGATCTGTTTGTTTTTAAGTTTTCAGTATAAAAGTCGAGTTAACTTCAAATAGGAAAGAAAATAACTTGAAATAGAAAAGAAAATATTCCTTTTAAATCCAAACGCATTAAAGAGACAATAACACTCGTTATACTACAGGGTCGTAAATCTCAACGACTGTTGGTTGTAAAGAGAGGTGCTGCAGAAAAGAGTAAACAAGGAAATGCTTAATGCACGAGCCAATCTACCTGACTACATCGAAACGGAAAATACTTTGTCTTAGTTCTGTTTGGAAAAAAATCATTTTTTAAATTTTTTATAAAAAAATTCCTCGGTATTGAATACGACTAAAAACGAAGCAATTTAGCTTGAACTACAATTTTTATCGTCTTCCGTTTATTGAATAAAAATACATAAATTTTCGATTTTCAAAAACTCATTGAAAGCTTCGCAGGGAAATTACAGAACTGGCGCAAGAACCAAATTGTAGCTCATTAATAACTTTATTAAAATATAGATTAAAAATAAAATCGTTTGACCAGTATTGGCAATATTTTTTTTTAAATGTCAAAATTTTGAATGCTTTTACACGTCACAGGTTTCGTAGTTTCAAAAATTCTCGTGGCTAGTAATATTTTACACTCTAAGGGTATTTACAATATTAAATTTGATCCTGATCTGATACCTCGTTTTTGAGTAAATAGGCGCTAAAGCCAAAATATTCAAAAATTCATGGAAGACCACCTCACAGTGAAATTAACGGGTTGAGATAAACCAAATTGTAGCCCATTTCTATCTCTATAAACCTACACAATTAAAAAATGTTTACTTTATAACTTTTAATTTTTCGAAATTTTTTGTGTACAGTAACATTATACCATTAAAGGCCTAATACGGTAAAATATTTAAACACGATCTATCAACCTGTTTTTGAGTAATATAAGACGCTAAAGTCAGAATTTTCAAAAAAAATCGTAGCGGCTGCTATTTTAAAGTTAGCATTGGCTTTGGCCTAAGGTCTTCTATCAGATTCAGTTTTCATAATTAAAAAAATCGTTTTCCAGAATAAATTCCAGCAAAAAATACATTGCAATAACTGCTGGGCCCGACAAATTTTAGTTATACGTAGGTATACCAAATTTCATTAAAATCGGTCCAATAGTTTCTGAGATTTCGCGTACCACACACATACATACAGACCGCAATGATTTTTAAACCATTTCTTTGTGTACCTCGAGTTCCTAAACATGTCATTCCGTCAAAATCTTAGTATCGAAAACTTTCGCAATCACAATACTTTCCGGTACTGAAAGTAAAAATGAGCGAAACACTTCGCCTGGACTTTCCTATATATTTAAATACATTGTTTTATATTTTCCAACACTTTCGATATGCACCTGTCTAGACACGACTAGTTAAAGTAAATAGTTCTTATAAGTTGTAACATCTTGAAGCGGTTGAAGAAAGACCGACAGCTGCGCTGCAAGCATAAGGTTGGATAAAATATTCGGACTGAATCAACGGAAGCGCGGAAATTGATATTTGAATATATATTAATAACTCGAGAAGTATTATTTTTAGCAAGAAATTACTCTTATTAATTTGTATTTAGAATTTCAAAACCTTTCTGATTTTAAAGCCAAAATGCCACGTTTCCATTAAAAAAAAAGTTATTTTTTACCGTGGCCGCCATATTAAAATTGGAAACTCAAGTTTTTTTCTTAAATACATTCGAGAAGAATTTGCCCTACAACTTTGCTCTTGGGTTTGCGAGTCTATCTATTAAAATAAAAAAGTTTGCCTATACTGAACATTAAACGACTAGTACAAGAATACAACTGCTGTAGAATGTATGTGAAATTCTTCTGACAAAAAGATTATTAAGGGGCAAAAAATTCGATTTTTGACTTTTTGTAAAAATATTCTCCTATAGCAAACAAAACAAAAAACTAAATTTTTAATTTTTTATCGAAAAAATTTGGGAGGAGGGGGAACAGTAGCCCCCCTAAATATGAAATTATCGAAAAAATATTATTATATTCGGATTTTGCTATCAATGGTGAGCTTTTTCACATTAACAGAAATATGTTATTGCCCCCCGTTAAATAAATAACAGGGTACCAATTTTCAATTTTCAAAAATTTATAGAGGGCGTCACAGTGAAATTATAGCAATGCGCAAAAAAACAAATTGTAGAAGATTCCCAGCTCTATCAGCTTAAAAAGTTTAAACAAAAACGTGTGGGCAGTTTTTGAGAAATATTTTTTTGAAAAATTCCAAAATTTTGGAGTGATGTCATTGCGATCGTTTTTATATTTTCAAAATTAATTATATTTCATGGTACCCTTGCAGGGCTACCAAACAAGATGTAGTTGATTCCAATCAGATAACTGCTTTTTGAGTAAATGGGCGTTAAAGTCGAAATGTTCACAAATTCGTAGCGGCCGCCATTTTAAAGCTAGAGTTCGGTAAAAATAGTTTGATTTATCCTAAGGCCTTCTTTAATCTCCACCATTAAAATTTCCAAAATTCAGTTTCTGAAAAAAATGCTACCAAAAAAACATGTCTAACTTCCGCTTCCGGTTTCGGTCTTTTTTTAAAAGCTTATTTTGTCGGTGAATTTTTGATATACTCCCTCATTCCAAAGCACATCAAAATCGGTCCAGCCTTTTCGGAGATATGGAGCGTAACGGACCCACCCACCCACCCACCCACAGACAGACATTTTTTAAAAATTATTTTGTTGGGCTTCCCTCCGACTATTTCCGTTAAAATCTCAACTTTGAAATTTTGCATGAAATCAATACTTCCCTATACTGAAAGTATAGGAAAGTAAAAATGCCTTATTGATAAACTTTTTGCTTAAAACATCTGTTTACCTTCAAAATGTTGTTAAATTTAAAAATATTATACACAGTAAGCAACGTATATCATAAACTTTTTTTTTTCGAAATCTAATTTGGCGTTAAATTATGAACTTTCATTCAAATCCATATTTCAGTTCTTAACGTGGAACATTGTCTTTTCTTCAAAATTGTATATAGAACCGTTATCTTTATTTTATTATATTAAACATTAAACAGAACAGAAAAGGAAACTCAATTTTGAATTTTTTTGTATTCAATTCTTTGCTATAGTATAATTTACAATTTGTAAATTTGAAATTGTAATTACAATATTCAAAACATTTTCAAAAAGCTCAAAACTTCCAAAATTTTAAAATTTTTAAAAATTTTAAAATTTACAATTTTCTAAAAATTTTCAAAAACTTTCAAAATTTCAAATATAAAAATTTAAAACCTAGCAAAATGTTCAAATAGTTTTAAAATTTCTTAAATTTTCAAAAAAAAAATTGAAAATCATTAAAATGTCCAAATTTCATAAATTTTTTAATTTTCAAAAAATCCAAAAATCTCAAAATGTTCTTCCTAGTCCTTTACTTTCGAAAGAGTGTGGTGACTTTCTGTCCAATGCCAGTGGTGAGCGTATTTTTAGTGTCACATAGACATAATTAACAGACTGTTTAACGTGGGCTCTGAACCGCAAAAAGTAAACAAATTTAAAATACTAAAAACTGAAATTTTTAAAAATGTTTAGCTTATAAAATGTTTTCAACAATTATAAAAATTGTCAGAATTATAAAAAATTTTAAAATTTCCAAAAAACTTAATTAAATTTTCTAAATTTTTAAATATTTTTGTTTTTGAAACTTTTCATAAATTTCAATAAATGCGATGATAGTACCGTGGTTGCCCGACAGCTTTATTATATTTTCGAATTGTTAAAATTAGTAATCGTTGAATTCAAGATTATTGATGTTTTTTAAAAATGCGAACAACTAATTACGTCTTATATTTTCGGACATATTTTATATCGTAACGTTCTAGCCCTAACAGTTGTAGTGGGATACATGATATCATAATGATTCTAAGATGATCGACTAAGTTATGTTCTGTCTTTCTAACCACATCTCTAAACTGGAAACCATGGACGTAACATACTTATTTCTTAAATAAAGAACCATTAATATTTTATATTTCAAAAATCCATAGCAGGCGTCAGAAAAAATTAGAATTCCAGTAGAAAACAAAATTGTGGCTTTAATCGCTTATAGAATTTTGAAAAGTTAGTATGAGAGTTTTGAGAAATTTATTTTGTAAGAATCCCTAAAATTTAGAAAATTTTAGGTGACATCAACAAGTGAACATTTTTTTGCAAAAAAACGGAACGCCCACGGCCTTGAAGCTAGAATTCCGCAAAACTAATGATCCCAAAAAACACATTTGTAGATTTCTAGATTTGTAACTTCCTTCTTTTTGGCACCGGATGGTCTAGGTATAAAAACTTGTTTTCTTCATAAATTTTTGTTAGTTACTTGAAATATTTCTTTAGCATAACTGGCCATATTAAACAAAGTTTAGCTTGCGTGTGGCATACAAAAAAATAAATTTCTAAATTGGAATTTTTGCTAGGATTATTCTACTGTTTAAAAGGGGCTATGTTGAGGTATTCAAAATTTAACTGAAATCTGTCCAGTTATATTTATACAATACTATATTTGAATGAGGCGACTTTGGAAGTAATTCTTTGTTTTAATTTAATTACTCCTGTTTCAAGAACCTGCACGGTTTGTTAATTTTTTTAATGAAATGGAACCTAAAACAAATATCAAAATAGCTTTAATTTCAAAAATTAATAAAATATTACAAAATCCTATCTAAGTATGTAAGCACAACAGAAAATTAAGGGACAGTTTAGCAGTTTTAGAAAAATATAAACTTTTGTACTTACAGGGGAAAAGAACAAAAGCACAAATTAATCAGAGAAAAATGCGCAATTAATTTTTATTATGTTGTGGTAATCGCAACCAGTAGAAGAAACCGTAGCAAACATAATTAATGATTAAGTGAGGAATAAATAATATAAACGATTAGAACTAATCTAAATTGGCATCTCACAATTGACAGCTATGTTTATAAAATATCAACTGATTTCTCAATTTAAATTATACAATCGTTACTAAAGAGAAAACCGTAGCAATTACACTTGCAGGTGCAATAGCATGGATAAAATTTAAAAAAAAAAAGCTTTTTCGCAATAACTCATTACTCATTAGCTAGGCTGGGATTTCTCTGTGTGTATGTTTTTTTGCTGGCAGTAAATGTATGCAGATTTAAATTTATACATATTTCTGCGACATGTGATTTACACTTGTGAATTTGAAAGTGCATATAAATGTATATTTTTAAGATTTTCATAAACGCCCGAATATTTCTGATTATTCGTACGAATTTGCATATTTTTACGGCTAAGTTTGGTGATTTGAACGCCGCCTTAGTTTTTAATATTTAGAAAAATGATGCATGTGCGTATGACTTGAATGAATGTGCATGAAGGGTGGCATAAGCTTCAGGAGCGTGGTCGTTTAAAGGCCAAAAGCCCCACTACCTCCTACTACACAAGCGAAGAGCCTACCCGGAGTGAAAGACCTCGACATCTTCAGATATATGAGGATAGATTATGATGATGATGATAATTTTCATTGTATACACTTTCATAGTGAAAAACTATTATTGTCTACTTCTAGGTATAGCTTAAGCAAGCTACATTTGAACTTGGCATTTAACTACTTTAAGTTTAAATATGTATTTGTTTATTATACAGATAGATCAAAGAAAAACTTAATCGCAGTCGCCTTTGAAACAAACACGTGATGTCGATGATTAGTTTGCACATCGTGAAGCTATTATCATAGTTGTGCGGTTTATTATTTTACCGCAAATGCTCATATTTAACATTTTTTAACAGCATTAATGAGCAATTGCGGTAAAATAATAAACCGCGCAACTATGATAATAACTCCACGATTTGCAACCTACTCATCGACATGATGTGTTTGTTTTAAAAGCGATTACAATTAAGTTTTTATTTAATCGTTCTGTATATGTGTACCTGGGGGGTGTCTCACTGACGGCAATAAATGTACAAATTTGCGGCAATACTTAGGAAATCACTTGACAATAACGGCAATAACTTGACACTAGTTTGACAATCACGGCAATAGAACGGAAATCAGCAAAAGTAAATCGGCAATCAACTAAAATATTAAAGTACATTCACCAGTATGTCATAAACGCTTGTGAACAACGGGTATCCATGCTGCACAACTATTAGCAAAAGAATATTTAAACACAACCCGAAGTCACCCGAAACGTATTAGAAAAACGATCGCGTATGATCAACGAGCAGAATGTGTTCGGAAAATAATGGCAATGTTTAGAACTAAAGTATATTTGATTGTTATCAGTATAACCAACATTGGGAATGTTCATTTTAACCGTTCAGGTACATTTAAACTTCATACCCCTTCTCGCTTACATACCTATATTTTTAGTATAGGAAAGTATTGATTTCACATAAAATTTCGAAATCGGGATTTCTACGGAAATAGATGTTTTGGACTTCAAGGAGCCCAAAATAGTGGTTTTTAAAATATGTATGTCTATGGGTGGGAAGGATCGATTTCGATACGCTTTGGAATACAGGAATATATCAAAAATCCATCGCCAAAATAACGTTTTGAAAAATTTAAAACTGGAAGCGGAAGTTAGATATGTTCAAAAACAGAATTTTTCCCTCTTAGGCAAATCCAACACTTTTTACTTTCCCATACTTCTACTGAAGTAAGGAAACTTATGATTTCATGCAAATTTTCGAATTTCAGATTTTATTAGTAATACGCGTTTTGGGTCCAAGGAACCAAAAAACGTGGTGTTTAAAAAATATCGGTCTGTAGGTGGGTGCGTGGGTTCCACAAAAACTGCCCACACCATTTCTTTTAAACTTTCTTAGCGATAGAGCTTGCAATAAACTACAAATTTATTGTTTACTAATCTCCCAACTAGCACTCTGACGCCCTCTAGGAATTTTTGAAAATTTTGTAATTGAAGCGTTTTCCAGAAGTTAAATAATAAAAAAATATGTTTCATTCCTTGCATATTTTTGATAGCTCTATAAATAAAGTTATTATAAGAATTTTTGATCCGCGCATTACCTATCGCTTTTATGTAGTCAGCGAGCGCCCTCCGTACGTAACCAACGCCTTGAGTCTGAAGCGAACGGGTTGAGATGACTAGTAGATGTAAATTTTAACCAGTTCTCGACGCGAGAATATTTAAAACGTAAAAAGGTATAGGAAAGTACTAGCGACCTGTTTCGCCCATTTTTTCCCAAATCAAACTGGCGGCCAACTTTTTAAATCAATAAACCAAGATTTTTTATTTTATTCTTAAAAACTGTAAAATGACACCCTTCTTATAAGACGTCGTTTTTTTATTACTATAATGTTTACTTCCGGAATAATAAAAATTTACATAAATAAATTTTTTTTTTAAATATTAATTATTTTAATGATATTTATTTAGCTACATTTTAGTTATATTTAAATAATGGTATTTTAAAATATTATATAAAGAAATATCAGGCGGTATTGAAAATATAGTTTAAAATGCAAACGTAACGAGAACCTTGTGTTAAAGATAGCCGTTTTAATGCAAAATTATTTAAATCATTAATTAAAATAAGAACTCATTACTTAATTTAAGTTTTGATTGAAATGGCGATTTAGATTAAATTATTTGTAAATTATGTCAACACTGGACCTAGTTGAACCCACTTTTATAATCCAACAGAATTTCTAAAAGAAGTACAACTGCTAAGTGACAAATATCGCTTAAAGACTAGCAACATCTTTTTTTTAAATTTTGTAAGCGTTTGCAGATTGGCTACAATTTAGCTGGCACCCTAAACCGCTAATTGTACAGTGGCGCATACTATAAATATTTGAAAAATTATTTCATTCCTTTTTATTTAATAAAAGATGTACGATAAAACATTTATATTCAAGCTTAACTTCTTATGGCTGATAGTAAAATATCATTCACAACCTAATTTTCGGTGCTGCGATATGTTGGGTGCTAGTTAATTTCCCCCTTCTCCTAATTTTTGGTTGAAGAAATTTCTCTTTGGCGTGTGGTTTTCTTTAATCTCAAGGAATTTCTTTCCAAAAAATAATAAAAAGAAAAGCAAATTATTATCTGTGAATCTTGTAATAGATATACCGTAGACCGAAGCATGTAGCTTAACTGCGCATGACTGATCGATACTGAACAACTGACTATGAAAGCAATACCATCTCTGGGGCATAACCAGCAATTGTAACAAATGAAAGATTCTCAAAAAATTTATACTCCTATTTTTACATAAATGCTTTTCTTTGGTATTGACATTAATTTAGTATTACGTAGTATGTTCTTATAACATGAAACTATGCCGGTTCAGTGTTGAGTGGTGACACCTTATAGTCACTGTTGGTGCGTTAAATGTTGATACAAAACCACTTTAGAAAATACGGTAAAAAACATTTTCTAAAATACAGGAAAGTATTTTGTTTGTTATGCAATTACAACATTTTATTATTGTTTTTGTTGAACTTACTGTTAAGATAATTTATAAATTCTAGCTTTACTTCGTTAAAGTCCATATTTAATGATTATCTGTATATAAAATACTTAATTACTTTAACAATATTTATTTATTTTAACCTTATACGTATTTCGGCATGTTTACATGCTATTGTCAAAGGTTATATGAAAAAGTAAACAGTTAGTGTTGTTATAGCAATAGAACTTGGTGACTTGATCTCGGTAATCGTCTGCAGATGACTTGATTTCTTATTCTAAAATGTCCAGTAGAGGAGACTTTAAGAGTTCAATTTGCTCATTCATTAACGGTACAGTTTTTAAATGTTTGTGAATTTCAAAAGCTTCTAGTATATCTAATTTACGTTTATCATCACAAAAGTGTAAACATTTTATGTTGTTATTAGATGTCATTGAATGATTGTGTTCTAGTAAGTGTATAGCGGAATTGGATTTATGTGGGTGTTTGTATTTGTAACAACGTACGTGTTCTTTATACCTAATATCAAAATTTCTAATTGTCTGGCCTATATAAACCGAATTACAATGCGAACAATTTAATTTGTAAATGCCCGATTTTAGCAAATCGTCTGTTTTTGATTTTGCATTAAACAAAGTGTTTAAGATGTTTCTAGTTGTTTTAAAACTTACTTTATATTTATTTGTTTTGTTTATAATTTTAGCAATTTTTTCTGATTTTTCATCAAAATATGGAATCGAGGCATATTTAATTGTATCGAATGAAGTTAGGGTACTTGAAATACGTATAAGGTTAAAATAAATAAATATTGTTAAAGTAATTAAGTATTTTATATACAGATAATCATTACTGTTAAGTATTCCACATTATAAACGATTCCAAAGTTAAAGTACGCATAAAGTAACTTAAGAACGCTAATTGAAACATATTAATCAAAATCTGTAATAGCAGGTGCAATTAAAAGTAGGATATTGGAGTAAGTGGTTGATAATCCATACAAATGCTTTCTAATTTCATGAATGATGTAGAACTCGGATAGTTCTATAATGGCGCGTGCTACAGTTACAATTTATTTATTATTACCATTTATATGCTTTATATAGGCAATAAGTCCATTAATAATATGTTAATTTAAACCATGCGAGCAATAAATTAAATTATCCGGTAAAACGTGCGGTTATAATTTAACCTCATTGACTTTGCCATAACAGTGTCTTATTACAAATTGTATTTAACCGCATACAGAGTTCGGATTTTCATTATTTGAAAACACCAAGTAATAAACTATTTTGTGCGAAATTATAAGTCAAATAATTACTGTGATATAAAACTAGGTGAATTTCACTATCCTGTTTGTAATTTCAAAATAACTCAGTGGTGAAATTATGAAACTGATAAGTGTGTAGGTGACGTAAATACGATTTCCAAAAAAAATTCAACAGTGGTGGATTTTTAAAACAAGTAGCTCATCCCCTATACTTATGTTATCAATAACAACCGCACAAGTCTTATTTTAATTTAAATCTAGAAAAAACTACCTGTTGGAAAATAATTGTTTTTAAGTAAAGTAGGTATAATTATATTAATGACAACTTCTACCGGTTTATACATAAAAAGAACTTAAAATCCACCCTGGGGAAAAGCCTTAAAATTCCAAGCCTTAAGTTTTTGCTACAAAATAATTGTAAATATCCAACAAATTACATAATTACAACCCATCTAATAATCTTTCCATGTAAGTGGATGTCTTAGAATAAGTCAGAAGGCACAAAAAAGCTTCAGACGAAGGAAGCGTCTTCTCTTTGTTGCTCTTTATAATAATAGTGCCGCGCAATTGACGCCAATAAACTCGAAGGTTATTTGTAGGTTTATTACCTATTAATTTGTTATGCAATTCCGTAGCCAAACGAAGCAAAATGTCGTAGATTTAAGTGGGTGGTTTAAATTAGAGCAGAAAACTCATCAGTACTACATACTCGTGAGAGAATGTATAATAAATTTAGAATCATCTTTAAGTGTAACCAATTTGCATATCATAAACCTGCTTTATTTTTACATATATTGAGTTGAAAACCGTTACTAATAATTTTCTCCCTTGGAAAATATTTATCTAGTGACTTAAACATTTCTTTTTGGTTTAAAAAACCCATTGTTCTTTCTAATAGGCGGCCAATCCCTTTTTCCAAACGGTTGTGCAACACACTTACCGGATTTTAATGAAGAAATTTGATCCAGCTTTTCTAAATTCTTTCCAAGACACAATATTACTTAAGTACAAATCCACACTCACCGCGCAGAAAAACACCGAGCCGATTTCAAAACGCACTCACATTGTACTTTTTAGACCAAAAACGCACACTTGCTTCAACTTTTAACCGACCAACCGTTTCGTTTTGCACCTGGCGTCGAGCAACAGGTAGGTATCGCTAAAGCCGGCTTCGTGGTAAGTTTAGTGTAGTACGAGCACTATTCGAGCAATATCGGGGACAGTCGACTTGACTCTCACTTTGGAATTCCTCTATTAAAATATAGGCATTGCTTAGAAATATTCAATTTAGAAGCAAAGACGTTGCGACTACCTTCGTTGCGGTCGACAAAATTAAACAAAAATGAAGTAAAAATAACTTAATTGAAAAGTTATTTAATACATAACTCCTGTCTTTCAACACTCATAAGACAGATAAATTATATTTAAAAAAATAATTGGATTAAAATCACCATGAACAAAAAATTACAATCTTCAATTTAACATATTTGCAACTTTTAACAAAAAGAACGAACGAATTGCGTTCTGATTTGTTGTAAGAACAAAGAACATTATAAGAGGCATATATCTGTTACGCGCATCATAATATACTCTGAGAATTTCTTCTTACCCTGCGGTATTGGCGCGGCGGGAAGCGGAGTAAAAATAATTGCAGCTCTTGGTGGGAGCGGAGGAGCGCCATCAAGCTTCACCAATTCTGTGGAAGCCTGCTGCACCATTAGCATTTTCTGCAAATAATTCAACATCAATTAAATTGTATGGAATAAATAATGAAGAAAACATGAGAAGGCTTTACTTAATTTAAAAGTTTTACAATAAACTCCAGAATTTTTAGATCACCGTTGTTTTTACACTTTAATTTTCCTAAGCATGGGCAACATATTGACAATACATATTACCTCAAAAAATTAGTGACAATTTATTATTTATTAAAACGGAACGAAACCCCATCAGTTTTAGTTTAGTATTTAGTCAGTATTTAAATTATTAAATTATTATTTAATAACAAATTCTGGCATAATTCCTTTAAATATATGGTTGACGCATTATACAGGATGTATCAAATTGCGTGTTAACGGGGGGATCTCGCTTATTTGAAGAGATACCTACAACAATAGTTAAATTAGAGAAAAGTTGTAGAATTTTATGCCCACTAATAATCTAAAACTAAATTGAAGCTATCTTGCTTAGTTTCTGAATAAACTAAAAAAACTGAAATTTTTTATTTTTGTTTTCGGCTGTAACCAATTTGTCATTTTTAACTGACTTCAAAAAAAGGAGGAGGTTCTCAATTCGTCTGTATATATTTTTTTTTAAATTTTTTTTTTAGGTTTTATTTTTTTTGTATGTTCGGGCATAACTATTTTGTTTATGAACCGATTTTAATGATTCTTTTTCCGTTGGGTTCAGTATAGTTCCAAGGTAGTCCCATTTTAATTTCATTGGTATTGGCCCTTGCTTGAACTTCGAAGATACACCGGGAAACTCCTCAAAATCTATTTCTTTTTCAACCGACTTTTTAGTGTTTCCGTCTTTCATCTTCCGTTTCAACTAGCCGTCGTTTCCTCATTCGAGAAGCATCCTTACTAGGTCTACCCATCACTTAAAATTGTTAAATAATTAACTTTAAAAAAAAAACGACTTCAAATAAAAACACAAAAGTAACATAAGTTAACTAAAAAGCAAAAAATAAATGTTTTTTTTTTATACAACAATTTAATACTTATTTGTTGTTCCGTTTAATGTAATTAACAAATTATTGTTTAGTATATAATTATTAATTGTTTTATAATTTTGAAGTCGGTGCCAAGTAAAACATAAAAATTATATACCTTGCTACACTAAACAAATTAGATTCGAATTTTTATGTTTTACTTGGCACCGACTTCAAAATTATAAAACAATTAATAATTATATACTAAACAATAATTTCTTAATTACATTAAACGGAACAACAAATAAGTATTAAATAGTTGTATAAAAAAAACATTTATTTTTTGCTTTTTAGTTAACTTATGTCACTTTTTTGTTTTTATTTGAAGTCGGTTTTCTTTTTTTTTAAAGTTAATTATTGTTACACATTTCTAGTTTACGCATTATTAGAACACTTTTTTATGCTTAATCTAATTTTTTTATTAGATTTGGTATCACTGCTACCATTGCCCATTTTCGACTGTCAGCTTTTATTTAATTATGGTCGGCATTTTAAATTATTTTATTTTTGGATAGAGTTTTTAATTTTGATTTCAACGATGTGTCACACTTTGCATTTTGTTTAAGTTTTGAGAATTTTATTACAGAAATAAAAATTTCATAAGAGTGCCATGGAAAGGCCACGTCATTTAATTTATTTTGAAAGAAGGCCATGAACTGATGGAAGTAAAACAAAACACTAATTCTATTTACTTTGACCTTTAGATACATTAGATATGCGACAATTTCAGGAACCTTTGTTTAGAGCGTAGCCAGCAGGTTAAATTATTTTTTACAAAAATGAATTAATGACAAATTTTCTAACATACACAATTTACTGAAAATTCCATTTGCAGTTTTTATGTTTGCAACTGGCATAACAAATTTGAATAACAAGTTAAATAAATACAACCAGTAACACTAGAACTGCGCTAATTACAAACAATTATTAAATAAATGTTCAAAACATTTGACACCTTTGTATAACATACTCAGAAGCTCGTCTAAAATGAACTCTCTAATTTATTTGTTTTTCTAAAAAATAACTTAACCTACTGCCTACGCTCAAAACGAAGTTTCCTGAAATTTTCGCGTACCCAATGTATCTAAAGGTCACAGTAAATAAAAGTAGTGTTTTGTTTTACTTCCATCAGTTCATGGCCCACTAGAATTTTTTCAAAATAAATTAATTGACGTGGTCTTTCCATGGCACTCTTATGAAGTTTCTATTTTCTGTAATAAAATGCTCAAAACTTAAGCAAAATTCGAAGTGTAACACATCGTTAAAATCAGAATTAAAACTCTATTCAAATATGAAACAAAATTTTAAATTGTAAAAGCCGACCATAAGAAAAAGAAAGTTTTTTTTAATTTAAAAAAAATGATGAGGCCGCGCGTGAGCACAACTTCATGATTTCCATCCCACCCCCTTACCCGGACTCAGCGCACTTAGCGTTATTCACCGGTCTAACATGCCCCACCCCGAAAGACATGCAACCCAACATACACACCACACACACCGTCCATGGACACGCCGGGTTTAACTTATTCAGTAAAAATTCCTACGGGCAGAGGATTCGAACCTACTGCCGTAGGAAGTCTAGTTCTAGATGTTGGGACTCTAACCACTAGACCACCCGCTGGCTCGAAAAAGAAACTTAGCAGTCGAAAATGAACAATAGTAGCAGTTATACCAAATCTGATAGAAAATTTAGATTCGGCATAAAAAATGTCTTAATAATGCGTTAACTAGAAATATGTGATATAAATGACAAATGAGTTATAGCCAAAAACAAAAAATCCATAGTTTCAGGTTTTTTTTCAGTTTACTCAGAAACTAAGCAAGATAGCTCCATTTTTTTTAGATTATTAGTAGGCGTAAAATTCTACAACTTTCTACTAATTTAACAATCGTCTTCAAATAAGCGAGATCCCCATAGTTAACACGCACTTTGATACAACCTGTATATAATTTTAAACGAATCTATTACGGGCTTAAAATGGCAACACCACCCACATGTTTGACCTTGGGAGTTTGCTTAGATAAGTATTATTCATCTGGCCAGCTGGTTTATTATCCCGGGCTATTTGATAATCAATTTGATAAGCGTATAAAATGCATGGTCGGGGGTTTTAAAAGTAGTACACGAAACAATTATATAGAACTTTGCAAAAATAGTTTTGAGCGCAGAACATCTGGCTTAGCTTAACCTTAAAGTAAATTTGAACAAAACAATGCATCTCAAATATTGCAGTTGTGGTTGTACCACAAACCTTGCAAAATTGTGCAACACGTTTCACGTATAACGCAATGGATTTGAGTACGCCCATTCTTTTCGTTTACATATTATGTCGAATGGTAATTGCAGTTTTTGGTAAACCGGAAGCAGAAATATTAAAGGAAATCGCTCAGTTCTACTTCTGTAGTGATATGGAAAGTCTATAACTATACGGAAATTCGTATTACAGGAATGGCGGCAGGCATAATCCGCCACATAAAGATCACCTCCGAAATACACTACTCGTCCTCGCACAACCAAAAACTAATTGTCACTTCTTTTCTCACTTGTTTCCTTAATTGTGTTTGCAAACAAGTCAGTCCTGACGGAAATGCATTCTGGCCAAAAATAATACTTATTCCTGCAAAACACAAACTGTCCACAAAAAAGGGCAGTCTGTTTAGCTATTGAAGGGACCCAAATTTGATGTGCCAGTTCCTCTTTAGGTTGATGGTTGACTGTCTTGTCTGTTTTTTCTTCAAATGTCTAATGTGTTTATGTCTGAGTGTACATTATCAGCAATAGGAGCTAATAATAATACTAATACTGCCACCTCGTAGTTTACTTGCTATTATTGCTATTATTACTATTATTGCCCTAGCACCTTTCTCTTGAAGAACTATCAACCTTCTGGGTTACTATCTTTGTTACAAACTATGCAGATTTCTGCAGAAACTTCTATAGTTCATTCTTTTCCACACCATTGGTAAGTTTTTTAACCCAAATTTCAGTGGCGTAACTACCACGGGGCAGAGGAGGCAACGGCCCCCGGGCCTGAGACCTTAGGGAACTCCGCCACGAGCGACGAGTTTTTATTTTTTTAAATTTATCTATTACAAAGTTTTGTTCAATTAAAATTTTTGATTTTCGACAGTCTTTATTTTTATATTCGACAAAAAACATGTCAAATTCCATGTAAGTAAGTATGTACTTATACAATGAAAAATACTGAAGTGATATTTAGTAATAACACAACACCCACACTTTTTGGTACCCACTCAGACAGATTAACTTCAGAAAATTTAATATTTGCTGATCTTAATTAGCCAAATTAGACAAAAACAAAGCATATGCTTTATATACAGAGAGACCCACCCGACTACAGAGGGCCAAATACGAGGAGACTAGAAAAACAACTCATAATTTGCTACGAAGAAAGAAAAGAGCGGCTATTAATAAGACACTGCTACAAATCGAGGAAGACTTTAAGGACAACGACACCAGGAAAGCATACAGGCAAATAAATATATTTAAGAAAGGTTTCCAGCCAAGCACTAGCCTATGCCGAGATAAGACAGGACAAATCATTGGAAACGAAACAGAAATACAAGGGAGGTGGAAACAATACTTCAAGGAACTCCTAAACCACAACAGCAACCAGAATCCAACCAACAAAGACCAGAGACTACTTCAACCCACAGCCGACGAACGAGAGGGGTACAACGACCTTCCAACTGAAGAAGAGGTAGGAAAAGCAATCAAATCGCTAAACAACAACAAATCACCAGGTATAGACAACATCCCGTCAGAACCTATAAAATATGGAGGACCACGACTAGCGAAAACGGTAACGGAGCTAATTAAAGAAATATGGAGAACCGAAAAAGTGCCCAACGAATGGAGAACCAGCATCATCTGTCCAATCCACAAAAAAGGAGACAAGCTAGAATGTAAAAGTTTTAGGGAAATATATCCCTACTAAGCACAACATATAAAGTCTTCACAACCATCCTCCGAAACAAACTAGAACCACTAGCCGAAAATATCATTGGCGAATACCAACCGGGTTTTAGACCAGGAAGATCGACCACCGACCAATTATGCGCAGTGAAACAAGTACTGGAGAAATGCTGGGAATATGACATTGATGTGTACCAACTCTACCTGGACTTCAGACAGGCATACGACAGCATAGACAGAGAAAAGCTCTACAGCATCATGCTAGATTTTAACATACCACTGAAACTAGTAAGGTTAACAAGACTAACAATGGAAGGCTCTGAAATCCGGGTGAAGATACAAGGAAACTTAACGGATCCGTTTAAAATAAACCAAGGCCTCAAGCAAGGGGATGGACCCGCCCCAATGCTTTTTAATCTAGCATTAGAATACGCAGTAAGGAAAACCACGGTAGATACCATCGCGTCGCTGCTACACAAATCTACCCTACTAGCAGGATATGCGGATGATATAAACATACTTGGAAGAAACCTAACATCAATGAAGGAAACCTACATACAACTAGAAAGCGCTGCGGAAGAAGTGGGCTTAAAAGTGAACGAAGATAAGACCAAAGTATTAATACAGACCCGAAGCAATAGGAGGAGAGGCCAGAACATAACAATAGGCGACCAAAATTTTGAGGTGGTGAACGACTTTACCTACCTAGGCTGTAACATATCCAGCAAACGGGACGAGATGAAGGAAATCCAACGAAGAATCAGTAATACCAATAAAGTATACTACCAGATTTCGGCCATAATCAGATCCGGGAATGTCCACAGGAAAACAAATCTGAAACTATACAAAACAATAATACGTCCAGTGCTATGCTATGGAAGCGAGACTTGGACGCTCTCACAAAAAGCGGAAACAATGGTGAACGCATTCGAAAGAAAGATCTTACGCAGAATATATGGACCGGTCCAAGAGAACGAACAGTGGAGAATAAGATACAACCACGAGATCTACCAGCTCTTCGCAGAAAGATCTATCAACAACGGAGCAGGACTTTTTGGCGCCGCCGTTTGGGCGCCGCCGTTTAGGGGCCGCCGTTTGGACGCCGCCGTTTGGGCGCCGGACGTTTGGGCGTCCGCCGTTTGGGCGCCGGAAGTTTGGGCTCCGTATGCTTGGCCGCCGAAGTATATACGTTTTTTAAGAAACGAAGAGATATACCTCCAATTATTTTATATTTATATAAATATGCTAATTTTTCAAGAAATAAACAAACATAATAAAAAGAATTTATTAATATGTAGGGAAAAACAATATTTATAATAAAATAAACAAATTAATTAGTTGCAATACGCAAAAATTTATATAAATATGCTAACTTTTCAAGAAGCAAATAAAAAAAAAATTTAATAAAAAAATTTACTAATATGCAGTAAAAACACAATATTTATAATGAAAAAACAAATTAATCAGTTGCAATACGCAAAAATTTGTATTAATATGCCAATTTTTCAGGAATAATAATAAAATATGTTACATTTGGGGTCTCAAGTTTTTTCTCGCACCATTAAACACAGTTCACTTTCACTCTCAATCCATTAAAAAGTTGTGAGAAACCCCTTTGAGGTATTCCATGATTGTTCTGTCTTCAAATTCTTGAACTATGTTCCTAATTCTCTCATCCGCCGCTTGGTACTTTCGCCTTTTATGCGGAGGAGCTTCCCCACGTATGAATTTTTCATACAATGCATCTCGTCCTTTCTGAACTGTTCGTAGGCCATCTATAAATTTCCATAGCTACGGTGAGCAGCCTCTGCAAAGTTGTTCGTGCGATCCTGATTATTAAGCACCCTTTCGTAGACGTTCCAAATATTTGGCGATAAAAGCGCCCTTCGACGTGTGCCGTTTCTATTTCGCCTTCCTACATAATTGTCTTCAAACCAGTTTAAAATTGGTTGCAATTCGTTTGGTAGTTGCATAGAAACCTCTTCGACTGCGTCATCAATATGCTGAAGGGGAATGAAGGCTAGCGCGACTATTGTGCGCGCAGAAAGAGCAAATTCGGGATCGGTATTGTACTGCATGGTCATTCCATTTTCAGCAATTTTTTTCTTAAAATTTTTAACTAGATGAAACAGGCAACCATGTAACTCCGCTGTTGGAAATGCTGCAGTAGCTGACCCGATTACAGCCATTTCATAATCCAATGAAATAGTGTCGGGTTCGAATTGTGGCCACATTTCTTTGATAAGCGTAAACAGCCGATCGTACGTCCCACGTTGTTTATTTTGTAAAAGGGCATATAAAACAGGCAAAACAAATCCACCTCCGTTAGCCAAAATAGCGTAAATTTTGTGAAATAATGGAGGCGCTTGCCGAAACGTTCCATCCATAAAAATTTGTTTCATGTCTTGACTCCATCTCGCGTTATCTTCTCGGGCAAATATTAAAATTCTTTGTGGATCAGGCTGTTCTACACCGGTATCCTTCATGAGGAATATTTCGGTTTGTCCAGGAGCAAATTCGTACCGTCTGTAGGCTTCTGGAATTACCAAAGTTTCCAGATCTCTTGGAGTTGGAGGTGCACCAGCGATAAGATTTCGGGTCCGCTGACACAGTTTCCTAACAGCATCCTTGTGTGGCATTTGCCCCTGAACGGCTGATCCAGAACCGTCCAGGGCATGGCTTAATAATTGGGCTGGAGTATCCATACTTTGCTCGGCACGTGTTTTAATTGCCAGTTTTATTTTGGCAACGCTTACTCCTGCCGCATCACTACCGTGATTATGATTACCTATAGAAAGCAAATATTTGTCCTCCGCTGTTGTATGGATACGACCAGGGCACTTGTCCGCCTTTCGTTCACATCTCCAAAACTTTTTTGTTTCGTCTTTGATCGTCTTGTCGAAAACGTACATGTATCCATCAAAGATGAGCTTCTTTTTGTTGCGCTTAGTTTTCGTATCTTCCATAACTACGTGATCACAATGAATGATTAAACTCACTTCTCTTAAAGAACAACTGCAGACAAACTAACCTAAGGGTGACTTTAAATACTAACCATTAAAATGGTTTCGACAAACATAGCTTACAGATTTTAAATAAACCAGCCTCGGTGAAATATCTGCAGAGCGGATTTGCAAAATTTACGACCTGTTACAAAACTTTTCCTTTAAATCTGATAAAAACAATTGAGAATTTTATTAACCCCTGTATATTTGGACGTTATACTAAGCTTCTTAACGGGTTTAGTTGAAGTATGGGATTAAAGATTACAGAAATTTAAACCTCTAATTGCAATACAGATAGGCAAAAGTTGTACTGTAATCTTATAAGTAACTTAGGCAAGAAAGCTTCTGGTTGTGTATATTAAGTTGCATAGATGCATATGAGTAATTTTCACTTACGTTAAATAAACTACAACCGCGTAATAAAGCAGGCTTTATCGATTGTCAAACATCAACGACAAGTTGACAATTCCCGAGCTATTAAAAATCCAGCGTCCAAACAACGGCGCCCAAACGGCGGCGCCTAAACGGCCGGCGGACAAAGATCCGGCGCCCAAACAGCCGGCGGTCAAAAATCCAGCGCCCAAACGGGGGCGCCCAGGCGGCGGCGCCCAAATGTGGCGTACCGATCAACAACAATAAGATTACAAAGACTTAAATGGGCAGGCATTTACAAAGGATGAAAGAGTCAAGAGTAGTCAAGAGGATCTTCAACCAAAAACTGGAAGGCAAAAGACCGGTTGGAAGACCAGGGGCGAGATGGGCAGACAAAATCCAAGAGGACGCACGATCCATGCTCGGGACTCCAAACTGGAGAAAGGCGGCGGAGGACAGGGATAGCTGGAGGAAGAAAATAGAGGAGGCCAAGGCCAGATTTGGGCTGTAGCGCCATTGGATGGATGGATCTTAATTAGACACGACTTTAATATATTTATTTTCATTTACTAGACTGCAAATAATTTTTTTCCTATTGAAGAAATTGTTCTTATTATCAATTACTTTATTAAGAAAAGATTTGGTTTCAATTATGGCTAGAATAGACCACTACATGTTTCGTTCTTGTTTGAACTCATCAGGTGGACATAATTCTAACCATAATTGAGACCAAAAGCAAACAGGCATATATACGCCAGAAAGTATAAAACTAACGGGGAATTAAACTAATAACGCCCTCTATTATGTGCGGCGAGAAAAAGTTGCAAAGCAACAAACCGGCAAAGTTGCGATCGGAACCTGCTAAGCAGGTATCTGCGATCGCACCGGCCTCTAAGCACAAAACACAGAAACGCCCGTGTGGCAAGAAATAAGAAAAGATTTGGTTTCAATTATGGCTAGAATAGACCACTACATGTTTCGTTCTTGTTTGAACTCATCAGGTGGACATAATTCTAACCATAATTGAGACCAAAAGCAAACAGGCATATATACGCCAGAAAGTATAAAACTAACGGGGAATTAAACTAATAACGCCCTCTATTATGTGCGGCGAGAAAAAGTTGCAAAGCAACAAACCGGCAAAGTTGCGATCGGAACCTGCTAAGCAGGTATCTGCGATCGCACCGGCCTCTAAGCACAAAACACAGAAACGCCCGTGTGGCAAGAAATAAGAAAAGATTTGGTTTCAATTATGGCTAGAATAGACCACTACATGTTTCGTTCTTGTTTGAACTCATCAGGTGGACATAATTCTAACCATAATTGAGACCAAAAGCAAACAGGCATATATACGCCAGAAAGTATAAAACTAACGGGGAATTAAACTAATAACGCCCTCTATTATGTGCGGCGAGAAAAAGTTGCAAAGCAACAAACCGGCAAAGTTGCGATCGGAACCTGCTAAGCAGGTATCTGCGATCGCACCGGCCTCTAAGCACAAAACACAGAAACGCCCGTGTGGCAAGAAATAAGAAAAGATTTGGTTTCAATTATGGCTAGAATAGACCACTACATGTTTCGTTCTTGTTTGAACTCATCAGGTGGACATAATTCTAACCATAATTGAGACCAAAAGCAAACAGGCATATATACGCCAGAAAGTATAAAACTAACGGGGAATTAAACTAATAACGCCCTCTATTATGTGCGGCGAGAAAAAGTTGCAAAGCAACAAACCGGCAAAGTTGCGATCGGAACCTGCTAAGCAGGTATCTGCGATCGCACCGGCCTCTAAGCACAAAACACAGAAACGCCCGTGTGGCAAGAAATAAGAAAAGATTTGGTTTCAATTATGGCTAGAATAGACCACTACATGTTTCGTTCTTGTTTGAACTCATCAGGTGGACATAATTCTAACCATAATTGAGACCAAAAGCAAACAGGCGCCACACGGGCGTTTCTGTGTTTTGTGCTTAGAGGCCGGTGCGATCGCAGATACCTGCTTAGCAGGTTCCGATCGCAACTTTGCCGGTTTGTTGCTTTGCAACTTTTTCTCGCCGCACATAATAGAGGGCGTTATTAGTTTAATTCCCCGTTAGTTTTATACTTTCTGGCGTATATATGCCTGTTTGCTTTTGGTCTCAATTATGGTTAGAATTATGTCCACCTGATGAGTTCAAACAAGAACGAAACATGTAGTGGTCTATTCTAGCCATAATTGAAACCAAATCTTTTCTTATTTCTTGCCACACGGGCGTTTCTGTGTTTTGTGCTTAGAGGCCGGTGCGATCGCAGATACCTGCTTAGCAGGTTCCGATCGCAACTTTGCCGGTTTGTTGCTTTGCAACTTTTTCTCGCCGCACATAATAGAGGGCGTTATTAGTTTAATTCCCCGTTAGTTTTATACTTTCTGGCGTATATATGCCTGTTTGCTTTTGGTCTCAATTATGGTTAGAATTATGTCCACCTGATGAGTTCAAACAAGAACGAAACATGTAGTGGTCTATTCTAGCCATAATTGAAACCAAATCTTTTCTTATTTCTTGCCACACGGGCGTTTCTGTGTTTTGTGCTTAGAGGCCGGTGCGATCGCAGATACCTGCTTAGCAGGTTCCGATCGCAACTTTGCCGGTTTGTTGCTTTGCAACTTTTTCTCGCCGCACATAATAGAGGGCGTTATTAGTTTAATTCCCCGTTAGTTTTATACTTTCTGGCGTATATATGCCTGTTTGCTTTTGGTCTCAATTATGGTTAGAATTATGTCCACCTGATGAGTTCAAACAAGAACGAAACATGTAGTGGTCTATTCTAGCCATAATTGAAACCAAATCTTTTCTTATTTCTTGCCACACGGGCGTTTCTGTGTTTTGTGCTTAGAGGCCGGTGCGATCGCAGATACCTGCTTAGCAGGTTCCGATCGCAACTTTGCCGGTTTGTTGCTTTGCAACTTTTTCTCGCCGCACATAATAGAGGGCGTTATTAGTTTAATTCCCCGTTAGTTTTATACTTTCTGGCGTATATATGCCTGTTTGCTTTTGGTCTCAATTATGGTTAGAATTATGTCCACCTGATGAGTTCAAACAAGAACGAAACATGTAGTGGTCTATTCTAGCCATAATTGAAACCAAATCTTTTCTTATTTCTTGCCACACGGGCGTTTCTGTGTTTTGTGCTTAGAGGCCGGTGCGATCGCAGATACCTGCTTAGCAGGTTCCGATCGCAACTTTGCCGGTTTGTTGCTTTGCAACTTTTTCTCGCCGCACATAATAGAGGGCGTTATTAGTTTAATTCCCCGTTAGTTTTATAATTACTTTATTATTGAAGTTTTTTTGAGGATGGAGCCAGGGCCCTTTAGGTACCTTGCCCCCGGGCCCAAAATCTGTAGTTACGCCACTGCCAAATTTGAAATTGTTAAAAAGCGGCATAAAACATGTTTCACAACCAGGTTTACTATAAAAATATGTCAATGGATTTGGCGCTCTGAAGGCAGTTGGCCATTTTAGAAAATTGTAAAATTGACAATGTTTTCGTGGACGGAATTAAATTTGAATACGTTATTAAAAATGGTGTTCTGAGTTTGATCTCACTGGAATTACTTTTGTTACAAGTTCTTGAAGGTCCAGCCTAATTTTGCTCTGACTAAATTGTGAAGGAACGTTCGAGTATATGGAGGTATGTGAAAATATAAAAGAAAAAGAAACAAATAAAAAAATATTATAAAGAAGTGTTTAGGATTCTAATAGATTAACCAAAAGTTGGTATTAATGAACGGTTTAATTAGGTAGTAAGCAAATTTTTTTATATTAATGAACAAATAACGTAAGCAATTTCATGGCAATTTCCATTTTCTAAAAGTAAATATAAAAGTGCTGTATTCCTCCCTGTACAGAGTAATCGGAAAGTATAGCATGGTACTGTTACTGTACGATTATGTTCTTATTTTAGGCAGAAAAATGAAAATATAAAAATGTTCACTAATAAAATTAAAAAGTAATATAATTTAAATGATCAACAACTACTTAAAGTTCCTCAATTTTCATCACGCGAGATCCCCGTAATCGAACTTAAACGTAAAACAAGTTTGACACAGTTAAAAATCTCTATTTTTTTTTTCATTTAACAAATACATCTAATATTTAGGAATAAATAATAGTTAAGCCTTTTTTTGATCACTATGTATATAAGTCCATTAAATCTAGCAAATTCTTACCATTCTGTAAGGAGTTTCAAAGAAACAATTAAACTAACAGTCTTCAGCTATTACTAATAACAAAAGTGGTAAAAATAATTGCTCATAATCTCCTTATTATAATTGCGGAAAAATCAGTTTCTAATAATTATATGTTATAACATTATCTATTACAAGAAACAGTTATGCAACCGTTACTTTATTGATTATAGCCTTCTAATGGCACATTGTGTTTGTTACCTGGGGTAAAATCTCGTTGTTGAGAGGCGCTTGCTCTATGTTTATATTCTTCGTCTGCATTCTTAACCGCATCTGCAACAAAAATTCCATAAATAGCAGCAACATACCATATAATAGCCACAATGACGTGTTAGGTACTTCTCATAAAATTTATTGTTGTACCTGCGAGGGGAATGTGAATTGTATTTCATACAGGTAAAGGTAATATTACAAATGTATAAATGCAAAGTTGCAGCCAAAAAACTCTTTTAACTAAAATACAGGGTGCAACAAAAATTGTGAGCTGCCTATACACGGACGTATTGTACTCACCAGGGGCGTGCGCTCCATGGAAGCAAGGGAAGCTTTGCTTCCCTTTAAATTTTGTTAGAAATGAAAATTTAATATAAAACAATGTAACGCTGCCACACAATTCACTAATCTCTATTAATGCAAACCGCCCACCCACAGCCCCACACTCATCTCTATCGAGTGTCGCATGTGCGTTGTGGTGAATTTTTGGAAGCAATTCGAAAGTCTGCCTACTGCCTAAGCTTTTTGTATGAAGGGCGCAAGTGCAAAGCATGCTGCAGGTTGGTGACCTTGCCGATTTAGTCGCTGTCCCTTAGTGACCGAAGTAAGCAGTTTTTGAATTGCTTCTTAACAAAATTGTCCCCATGGCTATGGCTTCAATTTCGTCTTCTGGGATAAATATTCAGGCGATACAGCCAAGTGTGTGTAATTGTGTTGTGTGTGGTGTATTAAAAAAAGGATTTTCCACATACAGTTTTAGGGAAAAATTAGAAATAAATGAAAAAGGTAGACCAAAACCCGCGCTAAAACATTTAAGAACTAAAGTGAAAACGTGCACTAGATATTTTAATGTGGATATGTACGAACATAACGAATGGTTAACGGGTTGTGATATTTCAAATAAACTTTTTTGTTGGCCGTGTCTACTTTTCATAAATGAAAAAGGCGTTTGGAATAAAAGTGGGTTTTCCGACTTAAATAATGTACATAAAGTTATAAAGAGGCATGCAATATCTCGGTCTCACTTGCAGGCGGTAATTAAGGAAAAATTATTTGGAAAGTCACGCATCGAGCATGTTATAGATAATCAGTTGAAAATACGTCATCGTCAGCATAATGAACTGGTGGAAAAAAATCGTGTGATAATTAAAAAGGTTAATTGATGCTGTTTGTTTTCTTGGAGAACGTGAACTTGCTTTTAGAGGTCATAATGAATCTAGTAGTTCCGCAAATAGGGGAAATTTCGTGGATCTACTTACGTTCTTATCCAAATATGACGAACCTTTAAAATGCCATTTAGAACAGTCTAGCGTATTTCGCGGAACATCAAACCGAATTCAAAATGATTTAATTTCTGCTGTTGCTGCAGTTGTTTGGAAAAAATTAAACAAGAAATAACAGAAGCACGCTTTGTTGCAATTGTCCTAGATGAAACAACCGACACTACAAATATTAGTCAGCTTTCTGCGGTAGTACGCTATGTAAAAACCGATGGGAAAATTCAAGAACGGTTTTTAGGATTCCTCGACGTAACAGCGGATAGGACAGCAATATCTTTATACAAAATCGTTTGTGATATTGTCGAAGATATTGAATGCGGTGCTAAACTCGTTGCCCAGAGTTATGATGGAGCGGCAGTTATGGCTGGAGAATTAGGGGGTCTTCAAACCAAAGTAAGGGAGTCTTTTCCAAGTGCATTATTTGAATATTGTTTTGCTCATCGGTTAAATTTAGTTCTGTCGCAGTCAGTAGTACACATTAAGGAATGTAAAATCTTTTTTTCGACCCTTAGTGGAATGGCTGCATTTTTCACAAGATCTTCAAAACGTACTCGAGCGTTAGATTTGATAGTACAAAAAAGATTGCCAAAAGTTGCTCCTACACGATGGAACTACAATGGAAGGCTTCTCTTAACGGTGTGTGAATATCGACATCCTTTAATTGAATTATTTGAAAATATTTTAGAAAACAGTTGTGATTGGGACACTGAGACCTTGAATAGTTCTAGAGGTTATTTAGATTGTTTAAAAAGAGACTTTAACTTTAATTTTCTGTTAAATATTTTTTCAGAGATATTTCCCTTTTCTGATAATTTATTTAATATATTACAAAATAAATCAAATGACATTGGATTCTGTGTTAAAAAAGTAAAGGAATTTAAAAACATTATAAATAAACAAAGAAATGAATTTGATAAATTGTGGGAAAATACAGTTAACACCGAGGAACATCTACAACCCCAAAAAAAACGAATACGAACTGACAATGTTGGGGACCTTAAAACTTCATATCGAAGACTTTTGATTGAAATAATAGACCAGATTTCTGAACAATTAAATAATAGATTTGAAAATATTAATAATTTACAATTTCTAGAACTATGTAATTTTAGTGAATTTAAAAATAAACCTTTTCCGGAAAAAGCTTTTCAATCCTTAATTGACAGTTATGGAAATAATTTTGATATAGTTGCATTGCGGTCTGAACTTACCGTAGTATAAGCTACTGAAGAAGTAAATACAAAAAATAATGCTAGTGACTTACTGAACTTTTTAAACGAGACAGGGTTAAATAAGGCGTATTTGGAAGTGATTAAATTGTGCGAGTTAGTGGTGACAATTCCCGCCACTAGTGCTTCAGTTGAACGCAGTTTTTCTGTACTACAACGCATTAAAAACTTTGTAAGAAATTCAACAGGCCAAGATAGACTTTCAAAACTATCAGTTTTATCTATAGAAAAAGATCTCGTTAAGGAAATGTCTGAACATCCACGATTTTACGACAACGTTATTACTGAATTTGCTAAAATGGACAGGAGGATCGAATTAGACTATAAATAAGTAAGTTTTTTAAATTTGCTTCCCTTTCTTTAAATCCCACCGTACGCCCCTGGTACTCACTGAAATGACTAAAAAAGTTCATGTGTTCTAAAGCGTCTGAAGAAAGCTACGGCCCCCTGACGAGGGCGATGAAAATTTGAACTTTAATTAATACTCCGGACACCATTTAATATAAAATAATTAAATTTGACTTATATAGAATACATCTTGCAGGTATATTTTACATTTATCTAAAGTGTCCCCTTCAATACTTTCAATACCCACATGGCGATCAAACAAACAAATGCAATGTAAACAAAAATAATTTTTAATGTTGTTGGTTTTTAACCTGTACTATTTTTCATTGCAATAATGTGTACTTTAAGGTTTTCCCCATCATATTTCTAATTTATAATTGAAAGGTGTATTTAGTTTTAAATTTAAAGGATAAAATAAAATCATTTTCGTGGCACCCTTCACAGTTCCTAAACAATAATGGTTGAGCAAATAAAAAATGAACTCAAATTGATAACAAAAAACGTGGTTGAAATAATTTTATTTGGATGCAGTCGCGCTTACTGATACTAAACCGTATGCCAAATTTCAATATTTTATATTAAAGGTTGTCTGAGATGTTAGTTAAATTTTAAATTTTATTTGCCCCCTTCACGGGGCCGTAGCTCCATTCAGAAGCGTTTTAGAACACATGTTGATGTGAACCTGTTTTCTTAGTTTAATTGATAAACTTCAGACCACACTGTATGTAAATAAAAACAGAAGAAACAATTGATAATTTAAATGCATTGTAATTTTGTAATTCTAATGTAATTTGTAATCATTTTTTGAGATATTTCGTATTAATATTTTTCTAACATTGTATTTTTTCCATTAAATTAACCGCTGAAACGGTAGTAAACAAGTAAATAAACATTAAATTATGCATTTATATTTCTTATTATGAGCAAGCCGGCGTTAATAATAATACAGCCTAGTTTCTTTTATCAAATTGGAAAATATCTGTTAATATTCTTCTCTTAAGTTTAAACCCAATCAGCTTAATATTTTATTCTGGAATGTGTTCTTACAACTGTAAAAATATTTACAATATATCAGTTATTTGGTTACGCCCGTAGTACAAAATTATACAAATAAAACAATGAGTTGCTAAATTAAAAAGTCACTAAACGTTAAAGTGACTGACTTAAATACAAAAAGTCACAAAGGCAGAAAGTGACTGGATGCAAAAATGGGATAGTGAAACTCTATGGTTGCTCCAGAAAGAACCTAATTATACTAATTTTAAAGCGCATTGATTGACAGAGATGGCTTGAATACAGAAAAAATGTAGATGAATTAGAATCCTAATATTAAAAAAAAGGTATTCGAATACCAAGACCAAAATAGTATTCAAATACAAAATATTCGAACAGAGCGATTAATTTGAATACCGAAACGAATACTTAATTTAACAGTGCAATATTCTACAAACTTTTACTTTTCCTATCTGTAAAAGTATTAACGCACAACGTTGTAGCCCCACCCCAGTGGCGGTACAAAATAAACCCCCATGGATATTACTCCGCAGAGATCAAAAGCAACACGTCGTCGTACAGATACCGAAAGACATCGATCGTTCAACAAAAAAGACATAATATAACGTACAGTCACAACAATCTAAGCCACAACACCCACTTCAGTGATAACCAAGGCTGGTGGCTGGTTCAGTAATGTTGTTGGTCTGGTCTAGTTCGCATTACTTAAAGTCACCCCTTTGGTTAGCGCGAGCTGCGTATGGGCATGTCTTAATGTATTTCGAAACCAAAAATAAGAAAAAAAAATTGGTTTGGAAAATTCTTGTACATAGTAAGATTCTGTCTTCGTAAAGCAATTATAATACCAAATTTAATAACGATCTGCTTATTTGTATTTGAGGAATTAGCCAAAGTTAAAAAGAATCATAACGACCGCCATTTTGAAGCTAGAAAGTTCGAGAAAAATACGTTGAATTGCCCTACGGTATTTTATAAGACGTCTAATCAGATCCATAAAATTCGTTGTCGAAAAAAATACTACCAAAAAAACATGTCCAACATCCGCTTTCGGTTGCAGATTTTTTTTATTTTGTCGATTAATTTTTGGCATCCCCCCCCCCCACATTCCAAAGCGCATCAAAATAAACTAACCGTTTCCGAGCACTCATATTTTTAAAAACACGCATCTCTATCAAAATATCGAATTCGAAACTTTTTAAGACATCAATACTTCCCTATGATAAAAGTGAGAGAAATTCAAAAAAAATCGTGGTTGAACATGTCACCATATTGTTTTGAAATACAATTGTTTGTTCTATGTAAAACATAAATAATAGTTTCGTTCCTTTTTAGTATTTCAAATACTTCGTTTTTTAATAAAATAAATTTTAAAAATTTTTTATATTAATTTATCGCATTCTGAATAATTTATTCCAGTTTCCAAAATAGAATATATACAGTGCAGTGCGTCCACGGTTCGGGTGCCCAATAGGCGTTTTTTTTTAAATTGCTTTGAAAAAGGTATTTATTGTATATACGCGGTTTGCTTATCCTATATACAGAGAGAGTTAAAAGTATGGAGACACCCATTTGCTGTCGTTAATATTCATTTTATAAGAAAATGTTCAATACAAAAGTTTTTTATGAAATTTTTATCTACATATTGATATACACGAAAAATTTTATTATTCAATTGTTTTTGAGTTATCACTTTACGCGATTTTTTTTAAATGGCAACCTATTAATGTTATACTACTATTCGATAGAGAATTCCTTTCTCTTTACAATGGTATAAACATTTTTTGGGTTTGTGTACCATTTCTTCGAGAAAATGCCCGTTGAAGTTGAAGTATTTACAATTAATTAACTTCCCTATTCGTAAACGATATAGCCATGATAAACAAAAGCGAAGCGATAAACAAAGGCGATATCACTAAGGCTGAATTTGTTTGTTTACAACTTTTTTCAATTTTGTGTAATTTATTGCTGTTAGCATTAGCAAGGGCGAGTTTAAGTGAACGTGAAAGAATTGAAATACTTATGATGCTGGGTTATGGAGATAGACGTAGAAGTTTACAAGACGTTTGTAATTTATTTAATGATACGCATCCAAATAGAAATCCAATTTCTAAATCTGTTGTTGGTAAAACTTTACAACGTTTTGAACAAACGGGTAGCGTTAAAAATGTACCAAAGAGTGGTAGACCTAGAAGATCGACAAGTGATGATAAAAAACTGGATGTTTTATTGGCTGTATCTGAAGATCCCCATTTACCAACCAGGCAATTAGCGGCCAATCTCAATATTTCACAGTCTTCGGTCGTTTCAATTTTAAAAAGTGAAAAATATAAACTCTATAAGGTACACTTTATACACGAGTTGATGGAGGATGATTTTGATAGGAGACTCCAATATTGTGAGGAAATGTCAAATATTTGCAATAATAATGAAAATTTTGTCAACAATATTGTTTTCTCTGACGAAGCTACGTTTTGCCTTAATGGTGAAATAAACAGACATAACTGCAGATACTGGTCATCGGAAAATCCTCATTGGGTTTTGGAACACCATACGCAGTATCCTCAAAAGGTTAATGTTTGGGCGGGCATTCTAGGGGGTCATATTATCGGTCCCTTTTTCATCGATGGCAATTTAACTTCGGCTCTGTATTTGCAGTTATTGCAAAATCAAATTCTACCTGCTTGTGCTACTCTCTATCCCCATGAAAACAATGGACACCGCCCCAATAACAGTATCTGGTTCCAGCAAGATGGCGCCCCACCACATTATGGTGCAAATGTTCGTCAACATCTGAATAACGTGTTTCCAAATAGATGGATTGGGAGACGAGGAAACATTGAGTGGCCAGCCCGTTCGCCGGATTTAAGCCCTTTAGATTTTTTTCTTTGGGGATACGTAAAAAGCAAAGTTTATAAAGATAGGCCCAATAGCATAGAAGATTTAAGAATCCGAATTACCAGAACGATGGAAGAAATTCCCCAGTGAATTTTTAGAAAATTCTCTTCGGGGTTTTGTAAATCGATTGGGTCATTGTCAAATTGTAAATGGAGGACAGTTTGAACATTTAATTCACTAGAATTGATTGTTTATTCGTATTTATTTATGCTTTACTTGTTTTTGTTAATGTTTTTGTAGTTCGTACCATCATCGTATTTTTTTTGTCGTTGTTAACTTAGTTATTAATTTCTTTCTAACAATAAGATTTTGACCGACAACTTTGTTGCAAATAATTTTTCATAAAATAAAAATATTAAACTCGCTCGCCTTTGTTTATCGCTTAACTTTTGTTTATCATGGCTGCATCGTTTACTAATTGGGAAGTTAATTAATTGTAAATACTTCAACTTTAACGGACATTTTCTCGAAGAAATGTTATGCAAACCCACAAAATTTTTATACCATTGTAAAGAGAAAAGAATTCTCTATCGAATAGTAGTATAACATTAATAGGTTGCCATTTAAAAAAATATCGCGTAAAGTGATAACTCAAAAACAATAATTTTTCGTGTATATCAATATGTAGATCAAAATTTCATAAACAACTTTTGTATTGAACATTTTCTTATAAAATGAATATTAACGACAGCAAATCGGTGTCTCCATACTTTTAACTCTCTCTGTATACGAGAAATAAAACGAATTAAAAATTTTTATTACTCTGTTTCAATTAGGGAGTATTTTTATGTGAACACGGCTGAATTTTGGTCAAAGTCCATAAATCTGGTGGTCATGGTGAACAATTATTTAGTAACACTACTGTTAATACTACAGCAAAGAAATAAGGAAAAAAAAGCACCTATTGGACACCTGAGCCGGAGACACTGTATATTCAATTGAATTTGAATACGAGTAAAAAACTGATTATTTCTATTCATATGGATTCGAATACGATATTTATAAATTCCATGAAAAAATAATCTTGAGAATTGTAGTGAATACGGAATACAGACAAAGAAAACAAATTCGAATACAACTACTTTTTGAGAAAAAGTTAGCTTGAATAGTGTTCACACTACTTTGTATTCGAATACTACCCAGCTCTGTTGATTGATGACTAATATTTATAATAACTTTATATGTTAATAAATACTGAAATCCCATTTTAAAAGTAAATCCCTTTCAGAGTTTGTGCTGCTTCGTGACGGAATTTTGTGTAACTACGACATGAGAAACAGCTCACTTAGTCATAGTTCTTACTAGTTACAAACGGAGTTGTTAGATGGCGCAACATACTCAATCTGTTTTATAATCTTCGACTGCTTGAAAGTTACATGAAACCCTACCGCAAAATATTTCTAAAAAAAGGCGCAGGGAAAGGCGTTTCATCATTATTTTTATTTTTCCGAATTTAAGAAATTGTTTAACATCATGTGGATTTTAATACTGCTCTATATGATAAAAAATAATAAAATTGTTACACAGTTACAGGCGGTATTTTGGATATGCTGAAACAACATCAAAATTTCTTTTTAAAATTTCGGTAATTGAGTACGAATAACACAGCCAAAATTTACTTTAATTTAAGTGTGTTAAGATGTTCGTAATTTGATAGAATTTTTATTTCAACGCACCAAAGTATATATTATGCTTTATGGAGCTTTATTGTTCACACTACAACTATGTTTCTAATGATTTTAAATCCTTCACAATTTAACAAAAAAAAATGTAAAACGGTTAGCACCTATATTAATTGATATTATTAACTACAAAAATGTTATAAAAAAATGTTCATAATAACATTCCGATTATGCAAATTAAACAATAATTCATAATTGTACGTATCTGCGCGAAGATCATTAACAATGACCAACTAATATGTTATTGTTTCGATGCATTATTAATTAGTGCGTACTTTCAACGGTAACCTTAAGCTCTAAACAACAGCAATGATTTATAGTAATGAGAAATTCTTCTAACAGTAAGAATGCAAAGCCTGAGAAGAATGATTATTCATTCACAAGGTCACTAACTCCAAGAGTATTGCTCTGAAGCGCACACACCAAAGCCTACTATGTATTCATTATATAAATCATTCAATCTTTACTACTGAGCGTCGTGAAAGGTGCGAATAAATATACTTATGCGTAATGGGAATGCTTATAGATTCACTATGATTTATTTATATGAAGCATTCGATAAAGATGAAGAAATGGTTTTAAATTTTTTATAGGAACCGTGTATATTTAATGACGGCCTTACGCATAACTTGTGTTTTCGTGCCTAAAGGTTTGGTGCTTTGTATTTTAAAACTTATAGTTTGTAAAAACTACATTAATTATTTCTTTATAAAACGATCATGATACTTTAAATAATATGTCAAAACTAAAATTTAAAAATGGGCGAAGCACGTCGCTGATACTTTCCCATACTTTTTGATTGAAATTTACATCTACACGCGGTGCTAAGAGATTTGAATGGGACTGGGGATTACCTACTCACAGTAGGCGCTGAATCTTGTGCTGTGGAACTAATTTAAAATTAAAAAATTTAGTCATCAATGAAAATTAAAGTAGTTCTGGTAATTTAAATAAAAATCTAATTTTATGGTAATTAAAAATAAAAAAAATATTTTTGTATATCAAATCACAACAATTACAGCACATCTAACTGAGAACTGTTTTGAATTGTAGGATATTTAAATATAAACCCTTACTAATCGCTTATTGCAAGGACAACTAACCATAAATCAGAAACTAGGTACCTGAGTAGCAACTTCAGGGTTTTGGAGGGTAGGCAGCCATCAGGTCAACTTTATCCGTCTATTATCACGTGGTTATACTATGTCCATCTCTTACCTACTACGTGTTACGCAATCTACCTCGCTCATTCTAAGTTAAATCGATGCTTCTATGCAAGTTACGATGGACAGTTCTTAAATTTTATTTTTGAGAAAAAAAAATAAGAAAAAATATCGATTTTTTGAAAAAAGATTCCGCAAGACTAATCAAAAACTAAAAACGTTCAGACAAATGCGCTATCCAAAATTAGAGAGAAAGGGAGAAAGTTAACCCCCTAAATATTGCTGAACCCAAAAGTTCTGAATCTTATTCTACTATTATAAATAAGGCCTTAGCTTTTTTTACAATCCTAAGTTTATTAAGAACAGGGACATAAATCTTTGATTTTCAAAAATTTATGCATCACGGCAAAATTAGGGGAGTAAGACACGAACCAAATTGTAGCTCATTCCAAGCACTATAAGCCTAAAAAATTAAAACAAAATCGTGGGGTCATTTAAGCAATATTTTTTCGAAAATTTGACATTGTGCCTCTACAGGGCTATTGCGATAAAATTTTGAATGCGATCTGTCAACCTGTTTTTGAGTACCTAATACTAAATTGTAGCGGCCGTCATTTTGAACCTAGAAAGTTTAAACAAAATTTTCGTTTTTCGAAAAAACTGCTATAAAAAACATGTCTTACATCAGTTTCCGGATCCGGATCGTAAAAAAAAATCTCGACGCATTTTTTATACCAAATTTCATTAAAATCGGTCCAATAGTTCCCGAGATTTCGCGTCACACACACACACACACACATCCAACCAGATATTTAAAAAAGTATTGTTGGTTCCTGGGGGCCCAAAACATGTATTTCCGTCAAAATCTCGGAATCAAACATTATCGCGATCACAATACATTCCCATACTGGAAATATGGGAAAGTAAGTCGGCATCATACATTTTTCGCAACCATTTCTCTATTTATCTCGACCTGCCTGTTTCTCAATTCTTTATGTCTCATCTTCACACAGACGTTCCTTAAAATAAATATCTGGCGAGTGCCTTAATCAGTCCGTTAGATTCTTATTTGGTCCATAGTCCAGATTTTTAGTCTAGTATTGAGTCAGTATTGAAAGTATGAGGCAATAAATTACATAATATACATTGCAGCAACGCGACTATATATTTGACCTTCACGAGCTTGTTTAGTTACGTATTATTTATTTTATTAATGGTTATAAGCGTAGAATATGAATGATTACGAGTTTTAAAAATACTACACGAAACAATTTTATGAAGGCAAAAATTTGTCGCTATTAGACCACTTTCATTCTATTATTGGCAATTTGGAATTCGGCGAACAATTTGGCATCACGTTGTCGCAATATATTAAACAAGTATAGCATCGCAATTCTGGTTACTCACAATTATCAGAAATTGCAAATATACTAAAGTCGACAAATAATCCAGTCAGTTGTTCACCGGCCAACTTTTACAGTTATGCTCCATTAACGAGTTGCGACGTTGAAAAGTCATTTACAATATTTAATTATATTTTGTCAAACAAGAGCACTAATATTTCGGATGAGCAGAATTTAGAAAAAATTGTTGTTGTGTACTGCAATTCTTAAGTTTTTATCCAACGGTGGTTTTCCCTTACGAACGTTGATAGTCCAAACTTTTGTTTCGCGCAATTTTCTCGTTGTATTAATTAATGTACACGTTCTATTTTCATTAATTCGTAGTTGGTATTTTACATTTTAATTAAAAAAAATGTGTTTGCAGTTTCATAAAATTGTTTCGTGAAGTACTTTTAAAACTCATGACCATTTATATTCTACGCTTATGAACCCTGTTTTATTTAATTTTATTATTAGACAAGCATCAAATCCAGCTGACCAAATAATAATAACTATGCATAAGGTCAAACATATGGATGTGTTCGTAGGTAAATTGTTTAAAATTTTACATAAGCGTCAACTATACATTTAAAGGAATTGTGCCAGGCATTATTAATTGATTGCCTCATTATTTAAATACTGACTATATACTAGACTAGAAATCCGGTCACTAGTCCGTACTTTTAGTCCCAAAACGTCAAAAACATTCAATAAGTAAATAAAAACTATGGGCGTACTCAAATCCATTACCTTATACGTGAAACATGTTGCACGATTTTGCAAGGTTTGGTACAACATTGAGCTAGGCCAGAGGTTTTGCACTCCGTATGTTGAGATTGAGAAAGAAAAGAAACATTGTGAAATGGAGGATAAAATAGTATCAGAAGAAGAAAGTAGATAGATTTAATTGACATTCATAAAACCGTTTCGTGTAGTACTTTTAAAACCCGTGGCCATTCATATTTTCCACTTATGAACTGAGTTATCAGATCACTTGAAATAATAAAGCAGCTGACCAAATAAATAATAAGTAACTAAGCGGGATCGCCTAAGGTCAAACATATAGACAATTAGATATTTTGATATTAGGTATAAAGAACACGTACGTTGTTACAAATATAAACACCCACATAAATCCAATTCGGCTAAACACTTACTAGAACACAATCATTCAATGACATCTAATACCTAATACTATAAAATGTTTACAAATACTAGAAACTTTTGAAATTCACAAACATTTAAAAACTGTACCGTTAATGAATGAGTAAATTGAACTCTTAAATTCTCCTCTATTGGACATTTTGGAATAAGAAATCAAGTCATCTGCAGACGATTACCGAGATCAAGTTACCAAGCTCTATTGTTGCAATAACAACACTAACTGTTTACTTTTTTATATAACCTTTGACAATGGCATGTAAATATGCCGAAATACGTATAAGGTTAAAATAAATAAATATTGTTGAAATAATTAAGTATTTTATATACAGATACTCATTATACAGGGTGTTAATGAATTGTAGGGACAAACTTCTAGGGCTTGCAAAACACAACAAAGCAAACAACTTTTGTTGATAAATGTGTGGTCAAAAGTGTTTCCTTTAGAAAATAGAGCCTCATAAAGATTCTTTAAGAAGTACCTGAAAATAGGCAAACCAAATTGCATTTTCAATTATTTTGCACAGGTCACACGGAATTTTGAAAAAAAACGATCTAGATTCAAATAACGTCAATTTTGACAGAATTCGATATTTTTTGATACGTTTGACTTTTCTTGCATTCGTTTTTTCCGTGCGTTTTATAATTGGCGTTTGTTTCGTTCGACATTGTGAACATTTACTATAATTTTGTTAATTTTTGAATTGGTTATTGTAAATTTTTCAAATTGTTGATTTTTGCTTTGTTATTTTGTTTTTTTCTATTGCTTAGTTTTGAAACATTTTGTAAATTAATTTATTTTACATTTAATTTGAATTTGAAACGTGGGAAAGATGGCTTTATTTATCCTGTATTAATTGCCGTCTTTATGGAAACAAATAGTAGGTAGTAAATTGAGTTGCCTACATTTAGGCGCTTCTTAAAGAATCTTTGAGAAGCTCTATCCCTGAAAGGAAACACTTTTGACCACACATTTATTAACAAAAGTTGTTTGCTTTGTTGTGTTTTGCAAGCCCTAGAAGTTTGTCCCTACAATTCATTAACACCCTGTATAGTCGTGATGTTGTTATAATCACGTAAAAAATTTGTTTAAAATAGCCTAAGAGTGCCAACTACAGATTTATCGGAATTATGCGAAAATGTATTAATGCCTTATTCCTTTAGCAATTTACATACAAAAACTTCCACCCGACTTAAAATCTTTACAAAATAACAGCTCCAAACCTCGTTTAATGAGTGTGTTTATAATATCCGGCAAGCTTAGTCTGACTTTATATAAATATATTATACACATATTTATATTTAACGATATAAATTGAGGATGCATTTAATTGGCTATTGTGCTTAACAACTTTAAACTATATATAAATATTAGAATAGGAAGCTAATAATTTAATTGAATTAGAGTTCTAAATTATTTGATTATTGTGTTTTCTCTTTGATGCCTTCCACTGAACTTCTCCCTGTTGCATTTGTAGTTATATAATGTTTTGTAGTTAAGTTGATAAAGGTATAATTTTGTTTTTATTGTAAATAATACAATTCATAACTTCAACCGATTTTTTATATTAGCCTAATACGTATTTCGACATGTTGGCATGTCATTTTCAGAAGCAAGATTAAAAGTAAACAGTTGGTGTTACTATAGGAACAAAAATCTTCATAACTTGATCTTGGTTTTCTATATCTGCGGCCAGATGACTTGATTTCTCATTCCAAAACGTCCAATAACGGTGAATTTGAAAGATCAATTTGTTCATTTATTAAAGGTACAGATTTTAAATGTTTGTGAATTTAAAATGCTTGTATTATATTCAACTTACGTTTATCATCACAAAAGTGTAAACATTTTATAGAGTTAATAGATGTCATTGAATGACTGTGTTCTAATACGTGTTTAGTGTAAGTGGATATATGGTGATGTTTATACTTGTAACAACATCGTGTTCCTTTTATCTAATATCAAAATTTCTAATTGTTTGGCCTATATAAACCGAATTACAGTGCGAGCAACTTAATTTGTAAATTTTACATTTAATGGTTTTGTTTATAATTTTGGCAATTTTTTCTGATTTATTGCCAAAAAATGGAATTGAAGTAGTTGGAAAACTTTTCTGAATAGCCAATTTATAATTGTTCTCTTTAATTAGTGTATCAATAAGTTGAGTATTATAACCATTATTGTATGCAATTTGTTTAATAATAGAAATTATTTTATTATTGGGTTTTCCCCTTGATGTGCTCGACTGCACTTCACCCTGTTGCATTTGTAATTATATAATTTTGTGTAGTTAAGTAAATAAAGGTCTAATTTTGTTATTATTATTATCATCATTGGATTTTTTACGCTGCAATTCCAATGCAGAATTTTCTTTATCTGTGTAAAATCAACGAACAATTACGCGTTACACTGTTTAGAAGAAATAATGGTAACGGTAGACAGAACTCTCTGACAGTTAATTTTTTGTAGATTTGATACATTATTGCTGCTCTAATTATGTACATCCTCATTCGAACATTAACGACATAACGGACTGCAATTGAAAACATAATTTATCTTCAGTGTAATTTTACGTAACCTGAAATTATGTACTAACAATCAGCTACACTTCCTGACTGCAGTTGACGTACGACACTAGTTTTATATTGCGTAGGTACTAATGTGTAATTTTCCTTTTCTAAGGCATTAAATTAATTTATTATGTAACTTTCATACATACAGTTAAAATTGCACAGATTTATGACTCGGGTATTAGTACAAATAGCAGATCTGTTTCAGACTGCCTCTTTTTGGTTTGAAACAAGCTTATAACTACATAAATTGCGTCAAATTTGACTACTTAACATAATTATACACCATGGAACAAAACTATGAAACAAATTTAATATCTCTGGAAATAATATTTTTTCCGAAGAACGCTCGGTAAGGTAAAGCGATTTAAATTGTAGGGCTTATTTTGAGGTTGAAAGTTTTGTAAGCGAATAATGCAGATCTGCAATTTTAATTCAATTTTTGTAAGACGGGTGGTTTTTGTCCATAAAACCACTTTCTGCTTGAATGGCATTGTGAACTAGCAGAACTATAGCTACATAGCTGACGGAAATCCTACCTACCGTTATTAGCCTTGATCTGCCACGGCCGTCTTTAGGCCGAATTGAGCTACTTGCGAACTTGCCACGGTAAAACGTGAACAAGCTACCAGTACAGTATCAGACTGCGAGCCCTAGTCCCGTGGCGAAGAAAGGCATCTGATCTCTGCTGATTTTTTAGATTAGTTTCCGAGTTGTAACGCAGCTCACCTTTCGATAGTGCCGAATTTACATTGTATGTGGCCCTAGGCAATAAATAAGTATGAGGTCTTACTTTGCAAAAGAAACTTACCTATTATGTGCAGTTGGGTAGCTACGGGGGGGGGGGGGCATGTCCTACCATAACACGTTCTTGCTGGCCGGTAATAATTAAATTCAACCCTTATACTATGCGTTTGCCCGCAAAATACTTTTTACGTTGCACAAAATTACCTGATCTTAAATTTAGAAACGGTAATTAAAATACGATGTTATAACACTTTACTAAAGTGCCTACAAAAATATGCAGCGTTTCCTAGAAAAGTAGAACTATAAAATGCAAAATTCTTACAAAATTATATTTTCTGAATTTTAAGTCCCCATTATACTTTGGCTAAGAATTTAATTCGTATTATTGTTTTTAGCTGGAATTAGTGTCGTTTCGTCATAAAAAAAAATAATTTTTACATTTAAAATTAAGCACAAAGCTAAATAAATATTAATTAATCCAAGACGTGCCCTTTTAATCAAACAGTAACAGCAACGGATTCTAATGTCTTTGTATAGAAGCGGCTGCGGATGCTGTATTTTAAGCGGAAGTCCCGAGTTTTAATCCTTGGTGGGACAAACTTTTTTTTTATTTTTTGTTTGCTATTTATTTAATTTTCCCACCAATTCTACAATCAAATAGTAAGAAGAATACGATTTGTACAGCAGATTATAAATTTAATATTTTAGGTTATGAAATAATTCAACTTGTAACTATTTTATTATTATGACAGAATTTAACAATAAAACTTTAGTTATGAAAAATTGAGAACGATTAAAAATTAAATATATAACAAAAAAGGATAACTAAGGATTGAATCCGGAGCTTCTGCTTAGAAAGCAGCAGCCTCAACTGCTCCTCTGCAAAGACATTAAAATACGTAGTTGTTACTCTGGGATTAAAAGAATACGTATTGAATTTGTTATTATAGCCCAAAATTATGAAAACAAATGCAGCCCAAAAATGATGCCCCAAAAATTTTGAGGCCCTAGGCTGCAGCATAGTCGTCTATTAGTAAATCCGACACTTCCCATTAAGCCGCACCAAGACAACCCTTGCCTGCACATACTTGATCAAGAGTGCAAGTGACAAGTTCTCCGACGGCTTGGACTTGGTCCCCGTTGCACTAGTCAAGAAAATTACTGGTTGGACTTTTTGAAACAGCCGAAACTGCCCTTCCGACACTTTGATTATGGCCTTGCGCAGGCGAAGTGAAATCTCGCTTCTAGAACCCAGGTCCCTAACGCGAGCAGACACACAACCAGCAACTTTATAGCCCTTAGGGTCTCCCTAACGCAGAGACGTGGGTAAATTTATAGCCCCGGCTAGGAAGCGGCGAGTTTCATTTTAGAGAAAGTGCTGCTTCTCGGTTGTTTGGCACTCAGCGTTATTGAACTCACCACCTTGTGAAATCGCTTACACAGTCCTTTTTGGTCCCAATTAAGAAGAGTTATTGAACGTCTCCGAACAGAAAAGGGCGTACCAAGTTAAAATCACCGTCACAACTCCAATAATGCGCAAGGTGGCTTTGCTCACGCCTTTCATCAAGGTGAGGTTCCTTGGCCGCTCCCGTGTCGGTATCTAAACCACGTGTTCTCAAAAACAAAAGGGTTAACAACTGAGGTACCATAGAGTAGCCGACTAGATCTGCGTATCTCAGGCCGTTCTTTTTATGGTGCTACCTAGAAAGTTAAGTTTAAAACTACACTTCGAGATTTAGAAGAGCTAATGTGCGAATTGGAAAAGAAAATATGCTTAATCACGACAGTAACTCTTCACAATGTGCTGCATTAACTGCCAGTGGCGTTTCGTAGGTGCAACACTGGGTAGGCAATGGCAAATCCAAAAATTATTTAATGAATATATATCTATATCTATGTATATTAAATCCATAATTGTCTCACCATTACAACACGACTCTCGGAATGATTTATTAGTGTAATACAACGGCGGGCCTTTGCATGTCGGCTCAGTTTATTGATTGTTTTCGGCAAAAGTTTTTGTTGCTGTCACTTCTGTTAGTATAATTTGGTTATTTATGGCTTAATTTAATTCTAGGGGGTCAGAAATATGTATTTATGAAGCTGACAACAAACAAATACAAACCTGACGAATTCCACTGTTTATTGACTTACAAATTGCGAGCTCGCTTAGGTTCCGCTTATTATTAAAATGTGTTTGCTACAAATTGTAAATGCTTCTATAGGAACTCACTTTTAGTGACGACACATCACGCAGTGTCATGTGCTACATCTCGGGACAGCATAGATATTTATTATGTTTTGCGGGTTTCGATATTAACGTTAAAATCACATACGGTGATTGGAGCTATGCAGCTCTTATATCGAAAGTATTGTATGATATCATTACATTTCGGAATTGTATGCAAATGAGTAACAAGATTTTTCAGTGCGTATTTAATAGTTCTAAAATCATTTTGAAAATCTCCATTAAAGCACTTTCCTGGAAATGAGGACAACCGACGTGTAACTATTTTAACCAGCTTTTTTTAAAGACAATTTACTAGGACTATGATAAGATTTTTTTCGAACGATGTTTTACCTGAAAAGTTTACGGGAGTTCTTTTTTATTATGGGGATGCTTTTCCGGTTTTGTTTTAGGTTTTTTTGCGGATTTTATTTCCGTGAGCAACTCTTATTCAAACCGAATTAGCGGAGTAAACATTTGGAGCGGCGAGCGCCGGGTATAAAGTTACAAAAAAAAACATACGGGGTGTAGCCCACGGGTTCTGCTAGTTAAGATTAAAAAGTAAAAAGTTCACTATTTTAAAAATAAGCTCGTTACGTTACGTACAAACTATACTACGTACAAAATAAATATAAACTTATTTAGTGTAATATAAAGCATTCTGCACGTTGCTGCATCTGATTGCTGCTGACTGATACCAAATAATAAGTACAGGAACCAGGAACAGGCGTGCCTATTCTGTGGTTACTGCGCTCCTGCTATTCTTTGCATCTGACCATTGTACTCCTTAATCCATGTGCATGCAGACGTATTAAGAATAACAGATTGGTTGATTGTTTCGTGGCTGGGAACCACTTGGAGCGATAAGACTCGCCTTCGCGTATGCAAAACCGTTTTTAAAGGCAACACTCTATTTATTTAACGCCCAATATTTAATGTAACGTTGTGTTAAAACGTAAAAACTGTGAAAACATCCTTACGGAATGTCCTACGCCTACCGCAAGTCCTTTAACATTTTCTTAAATTCACTGCATCAGAATAAATAAAATTTGCAAGGTCAAAACGAGAAAAATAATGTCTGTTTATAAAGATAATGTTAAAAGTCCCAAAATAGCACAAAATTTTGTTAATTAAATAAGTAATCAAAAACCATGGGCGCCCTCAAAAAATCTATTCACTTATACGTGAAACATGTTGCACGATTTTGCAAGGTTTTGACACAGCTACAAGTGCATCATTTGAGATATATCGCTTCTTTCTTTGTTATTTTATTATTAAGCTACGCCAGAGAGGTTCTGCACTCCGTATCTGGAGATGAAAGAAGCAATAAAGCGCCGTAAAATGGAGGAAGAAATGGTATTTCATAAAGAAGGTACATAAAATGACATATTCATAAAATTGTTTCGTGTAGTACTTTTAAACCCGTGACTACTATTCTACGCTTATGACCCATGTTATCACTTCACTGTAAATTGTACAAACATCAATTGCAGCTGACCAAATAAATAATACGTAACTAAACGAGCTTGCATAAAGTCAAACACAGAATCGTGCTGCTGTTATAAGCACGTAGATAATTTGTTGTTGTTGTTTAAAATTGCATAGAAATGACAACTGTATATTTACAGGAATTATGTGAGAATTTATTATTAATTTTTTGCCTCGCACTTTCAATACTGACTAAATACTACACTAAAAGTTCGGACACTAAATATATATGATATACCCATTTTTCTGTTTTGAAAATTAATCGAAAACGTCCCCGCATAAAATTTATATAACTCGAAAAATGTGCTTTACAGTTAGTTAAATCGCTGTAGCTCTAGGAACGTTTTCCCGAACACATATCCGTATATATCAAGTTTGCTCCCAGCAAAACACTTATTGAGCGTTCAGGTCTCATCCTGTTTTATTTTATTTCAGAAAGCTTTCAAGCAAGCTCTTATTAAAACAAAACAGATTGGCTCTACGGGATGATGATGCAATAGAAATTGCCTTACGAAAAAAATCGTTTTGAAGTTAATTTTTCTGCTAACCTAATCTGTGATATAAAACTAAAAAACACACAAAGCGCTTCCATTTGTTTTAAGCATGTATTTGCAAACACCAACAGGTGAAGTTTGCACTCGAGATCTTCTTTCGTAATTGTATATGCAATGTGACTGAATGTATTTTCAAGGACGTAACGCTTCAGTGCTTAAAGAATGTACGCTTATTGATTCCCCGGCACAAAACCGCAAAAGAAAGAGCAGTCGATTCGATTCATTGGCAAAAAAACAACAAGCAATCGTACATCAACTAAAGGAAACAAACATCCGGCCAGAAAAAGATGAATCTGTTATTTACATTTGCAATATGAAAATTCATGTGTTATTATCATATAATTAAGTGGCGCTTGCCGCTTCTAAGCGTATAATTGTTAAGTATAATAGAACAGTAACATGGTTATTTTACGTGTTGTGAAAATATACAGGGTGTTAATGAATTGTAGGGAAAACTTCTAGGGCTTGCAAAATACATTAAAGCAAACAACTTTTGTTAAGTGTTTCCTTTAGAAAATAGAGCCTCTTAAAGATTCTTTAAGAAGTACCTGAAAATAGGCAACCCAAATTGCATTTTCAATTATTTTGCACAGGTGACTCGGAATTTTGAAAAAAGAAACGATCTAGACATACATGCATTCAAAAACGTCAATTTTGACACAATTCGATATTTTTGTGATATTTTTTGACTTTTCTTGCATTCGTTTTTTTCGTTCTGTTTTTTTTTGATAATTATTTTCTTCGTTATTTTCGTTCTGTGTTTCGTATTTTTGTGTTATGGCGAATTATACTTTTGCCGAACAGCATGATGTTCATGTATGGAGCTGCTTGGGGTAACGCACGCGAAGCTGCTCGCCTGTACCAAGAACATTTTCCGAATAGAAATCATCCAATTGAACATTTACTATAATTTTGTTAATTTTTGAATTAGTTATTGTAAATGTTTCAAATAGTTGTTTTTTGCTTTGTAATTTTGGTTTCTTCTATTGCTTAGTTTTGAAACATTTTGTTCATTAATTTAGTTTAAATTTAATTTGAATTTGAAAAGTGGGAAAGAGGGCTTTATTTATCCCGTATTAATTTTCGTTGTTATGGAAACAAATAGGTAGTAAATTGAGTTGCCTACATTTAGGCGCTTCTTAAAGAATCTTTGAAAAGCTCTATCTCTGAAAGGAAACACTTTTGACCACGCATTTATTAACAATTCATTAACACCCTGTATATACGATGGTTCAATTATAATAAAATTATTTAAAAACCAAACTGTTATTCTTTCTAGCCGTTTTAATTTTTTTATTTGTGGAAAATTTTTAAATCTGATTTACGATATAAGTACAACTATCGATAGAATAATATGGGTGGGTGGGTGGGTGTGCGTTCGTGTTCGTGTTTGTTTGTATGTGTGTACTTCGGTCACGAGTCGGAAGACTTTGCTCAACGCTTGGGCGGCAGATAGAGAAAGCGAGTGATATTGTAAAGTAAATTGATAGTAGGCTGAATATTTTTCAGTTTTTTGTAAATAATTTCGGTTATTTAATTTTTTTAAAAAACATTTCGTGGAATCAGAGAAACCCCAAAAACGGAAAGACAAATTCACCTACCAAACATTGGATGCGAGGGGGATAATTAACCTCCAGCCCCAAATATTGCCGTACGTAAAAATTAAGCTGGAAACTTTAGTCTACGATCACTCACAATTTAGGCTAAAAAGAAACTTTTTGTTGACCCCTGTTTATTAAATGAGGGGGATGGAATGTTCGGTTTTAAAATTCATAGAAGGTGTCACAAAAAAACTAGCGAACTGGCACACGAACTACACTATTTAAAAAAAATCGCATGAAAAGTTTTTCATTAAGAATGATTTGAAGCACTTTATATTTAAAATAAAAATTTAGGTACTCTAAAACATCAAGCAGGCTTAAAAAATTTTAAATATAGTGCAGGAGTACTCAGAAATCTCTCAGGATTTTAAAAATTTCCTAATATACAGGGTGTCTCAATTGAAATTAAAAATTTGGGGTCATTTCTAGTAAAACCAAATTCAAAAAATGTGTCAAAAAGTCTTTTTTATGTACCTACTACCTACGCTAAAATTCCTTGCCATATCTCAAAAACTCTAAACGTTTTTAAATAAAACGACAATAATTTTCGATTTTTCACAAATCCATAGAAAGCGTCGCAGAGAAATTAGCGGACTGGAACTCAAACCAAATTGCAGCTTATTCATAAACTGATAACAAAATTTTAAAAATTTTGCCATCAGTTTTGAGCAATAGTTTTTGGAACCCGCATATGCGGGTTGAAAGTAAGGTATTTTCTGCTAGAGGGAAGAAAAGTAATTTTTTCTCCCTAGGGAAGAAAGTTACTTTTCCTCCTGCCAAATTTTTAAGAAAGCAATACAAATTACTAGTAAACAAGAAAAATAAGAAACTTGTTTACAATACTGTCATAGGAACGGCCTCCACAAGTGCACAGCCTCAGATATTTTCATTAAATTGTAAATGTTATTTTGCCGTCGTATTTTACTATTATTTGTGTTTATTTATATGCTTCTAAATAAAATCTGATAGAAGATCTTATGGAGAAACGTTTTACAAAACTTTCTAGTTTCAAAATGGCGGCCGCTACTACTTTTAAAAAATTTTCATTTTGACGCCTTTATTACTCAAACGCAAGTTGACTGATCGGAATCAAATTTGCATTGTAGTAGCTTTAGGGAGAGATAATATTGCTACCTATAAGATGTCGCATGTTAAGAAACACTTGATATACAAATGCAGTAAAGATTTAAGCTTGCCAGTTTTAATTGCAAAATATATTATAAAATAATAGGTTAATATTTTTAAAAGGCACACAATGCAGTACAAAAATAGGTTAATTTCCAGACAGTGGTCAAGCATTTGCACCAACGCCAAACGCACGCATGTGTGTCAAGTTGTATACTTATAATGAAGCACTTCCGCTCGCTGGTTCTTGTAGCTCAAATTTCCGCCCCATAAAGCGGAACAAATAAATGCAGGTAGGTATTCAAGTTGATGGGCTTTGAACAACTGGTACATGATCAAGGACAAGAGTGAAACAATAGGACAAAACTTCAAAGAACGCTGTGGTGGGTATTTTATTTTTTATTATATTAGACATCACCGTCCTACTACACCCCAAAAATGAAACTTAAAGTGTGCAAAAATGAGAAATTCTCTCATTCTTTCTAAAATGACATACTTATTTCTATTTTTTCTACCTTTCCTCTTCTTTGCAAATTTAGTTATTTTGAAAGTGAGAAGAAATGATATTTTGTGATTTAAAAAAATGCATAATTACTTAAAGTGTACAAAGAAATGAAAAATTCTCCCATTCTTTGTGAAATGGCATATTTATTTCTATGTTTCCTCTTTTTTTCTAATTTTATTATTTTTAAAGTCTGTAAAAAATGAAAAAAAAATGTGGAATTACTTAAAATGTGCAAAAAAGAAAAATTCTCTTATTCTTTCTAAAATGCCATATTTATATCTATTTTTTTCAACCTTCCCTCTTCTTTGCAAATTTAATTATGCTTAACAAATGCGTACTTACTACAAGTGTGCAAAAAATGAGAATATTTTTCATTTTTTCTAAAATGGCATATTTATTACTATTTCTTCTACCATCCCTGCTCTTTGTGAGTGTGAAAAAAATTAAAAATTCTCTATTTTTTTCTAAAAATATCATGTTTACTTAAAGTTTTCAAAAAATGTGAAATTCTCTTTCTTTCTGAAATTCTGATATTTATATTTATTTTTTCTACCTTCCCTCTTCTTTTCAAATTTTATTATTTTTAAATTGAGAAAAAATGAGAAATTAACTCATTTAAAAAAATGCATACTAAAATGTGCAAAAAAAAGAGAATTATTTATTCAGTGAGCAACAAAAAAAAATTTCTAATTTTTTTAAAATATTATTTTATATATTTACTATATATTTATTATATATTTATTATACATTTATTATATATTTATTATATATTTATTTAAAGTGCGCAAAAAACGTGAAGTGCATATTTACTAAGTGTGCAAAAAATAAGAATTATTTACAAAGTGTGCAGAAAACAAAAAATTCCATTTTTTAGCATATTTTTTTCAAGTGTGCAAAATTGAGAAATTTTGACATTTTTTCTAAAATGGCGTATTTATTTATATTTTTTCTACCTTTCTTCATTGTAAATTATATATTTTTTTTTAATTGTGGGAAAATTGTAATTCTCTAATTTGTTCTAAAAATAGCATATTTACTTCAAGTGTGCAGAAAAAGAAAAATTTTCTAATTTTTTCTAAGATGCTATATTTGTTTCTATTTATTTTTCCCTCTTCTTTTAAAATTTTATTTTTAAAATGCGGCAAAAATGACATGCCGCCATAAAAAAATTCATATTTACTTAAAGTCGCAAAAACGTGATAAATTTTCTCATTCTTTCTAAAATGACATATTTATTACTATTTTTTCTAGCTTCCTTCTTCTTTGCAAATTTTATTATTTTTAAATTGTGGTAAACAATACAAATTCTATTTTTTCTAAAAATAGCATATTTACTAAGTGTGCAAAAAATAAGCATTACTCTCATTCTTTTTAAAATAGCATATTGTTTTCTATTTTTTTACCTTCTCTCTTCTTTGCAAATTTAATTATTGATAAAGTGTGGAAAAAATCAAAAATTCTCTAGTTTTTTTCTAAAAATAGCATATTTACTTAAAGTATGCAAAAAATAGAATTCTCTCATTCTTTCTAAAATGGCATATTTACTTCTAATTTTTCTACCTCCCGTCTTCATTGCAAATTTTAATATTTTTCAAGTGTGAAACAATGACAAATTCCTTAATTTTTTCTAAAGATAGCATATTTACGTAAAGTGTGCAAAAAATGACAAATTCTATCACTTTTTCTAAAATGGCGTATTAATTTATATTTTTTCTACCTTCCTTCATTGTAAATTATATATTTTTTTTTAAATTGTGGGAAAATTGCAAATTCTCTAATTTGTTCTAAACATAGCATATTTACTTCAAGTGTGCAGAAAAAGAAAAGTTTTCTCATTTTTTTCTAAGATGCTATATTTGTTTCTATTAATTCTACTTTCCCTCTTCTTTTCAAATTTTATTATTTTTAAAATGCGGAAAAAATGACATGCCGCCATTAAAAAAATTAATATTTACTTAAAGTCGCAAAAAAGTGATAAATTTTCTCATTCTTTCTAAAATGACATATTTATTACTATTTTTTCTAGCTTCCTTCTTCTTTGCAAATTTTATTATTTTTAAATTGTGGTAAACAATACAAATTCTATTTTTTCTAAAAATAGCATATTTACTAAAAATGTGCAAAAAATAAGCATTACTCTCATTCCTTTTAAAATAGCATACTGTTTTCTATTTTTTTACCTTCTCTCTTCTTTGCAAATTTAATTATTCATAAAGTGTGGAAAAAAACAAAAATTATCTAGTTTTTTTTTCTAAAAATAGCATATTTACTTAAAGTATGCAAAAAATAGAATTCTCTCATTCTTTCTAAAATGGCATATTTACTTCTAATTTTTCTACCTCCCCTCTTCATTGCAAATTTTAATATTTTTAAAGTGTGAAACAATGACAAATTCCTTAATTATTTCTAAAGATAGCATATTTACGTAAAGTGTGCAAAAAATGACAAATTCTATCATTTTTTCTAAACTGGCATATTTATTTCTATTTTTGCTACGTTACCGTTCTAATTAATTGTTGCAATAAACATTTCAAACTCGAAAATAATTCTCGTTTTATCTTTATTTTAATTAAATTTTAAAAAAATCCTATGATGTTGATGGTGTGATGCATTTTTGGTTACTTTACCTTAATTATGAACATTAAGCTCCCACGCTTCTACCAACGGGTATTTTGAGGTCTGCTTTATATTCTAATTGGTCAAGATTATTGTCATGACATTTTAAAAATTGAAAATTCCAATGCCACTTACAAGAATCCATTTCTTCAATGCATACACAATTCATTGTGTTAAAAATTCGTATATTCCCTAGTAGCTTGTAACTAAACGATTTCCTGATTTAAAAAAAACGCGAACGGCATTAAATTTCCTCGAACAGGATACAGGAAACAATTAAACGGAAATTTTACGTCTAACTGGTTCTGATAGATTGATAATTGCAGTTAGATATTGCAAGAATCGGACATATTCCATTAACAGTTGTTGTTTATGACGGTATTTAATATTTATATCAGCACATAAGAAAAGAAAAATTAGAATGTTTGTTTCCTGTACGTATTTAAATACTGTTAATTTAGGATTACAAAGACCGATAAATGACAATAGATTAACAATATTATTTTGAACACAGTTTATGCAATTACATGGAAGCATCTCACTAAAATTAATTGCGCGTTAAATTATTTTTATTGCTATTATATTGATTACGTAATTACGCTCCTACGCACTTGTAAAACTAATTACTTATCTTGAACAAAAGATATCGACCGTGCTATTCTCACACTTAATTTGCTGTTTTTGTTATAACTAAATAAGTAGAGCACGCACAATCTTGAATAAATACTTATTCCGGGTTATTGATATTTGTAAGAAATTCATTCCATTCTATTCGTACCGTTTTATGATTTTATGATACACACTATTTTCTCTATTTCAGCCTCCCTGAAAGTATGTATCACAGGAATTACTTTCGTGCATTTTTACTTTCCTATACTTTCAGTATAGGGAAGTATTGATTTCATGCAAAATTTCAAAGTTGAGATTTTAACGGAAATAGTCGGGGGGGGGGGGGTCCATGGACCCCAAAAAAGTAATTTTTATCACTCCAAAATTTTGGAATTTTTCAAAAAAATATTTCTCAAAAACTGCCCACACGTTTTTGTTTAAACTTTTTAAGCTGATAGAGCTGGGAATCTTCTACAATTTGTTTTGTTGCGCATTGCTATAATTTCACTGTGACGCCCTCTATGAATTTTTGAAAATTGAAAATTGATACCCTTTTATTTATTTAACGGGGGTCAATAAAATATTTCTGTTAAAGCAATATAGCTCATCATTGATAGCAAAATCCGAATATCATCATATTTTTTTGATACTTTAATATTTAGGGGGGTACTGTTCCCCCTCCCCCCCAAAATTTTCGCTACAAAAATAAAAAATTGATTTCACATTTGTTTGCTCTAGGAGAATCTTTTTACAAAAAATCAAAAAATCGAATTTTTTGCCCCTTAATAATCTTTTTGTCCTTGGAAGAATTTCACATACTTTCTACAGCAGTTGTATTCTTGTACTAGTCGTTTAATGTTCAGTGTAGGCTAACTTTTTTATTTTAATAGATAGACTCGCAAACCCAAGAGCAAAGTTGTAGGGAAATTCTTCTCGATTGTATTTAAGAAAAAAACTTGAGTTTCCAATTTTAATATGGCGGCCACGGTAAAAAATACCTTTTTTTAAAATGGAAAGTGGCATTTTGGCTTTAAAATCAGAAAGGTTTTGAAATTCTAAATACAAATTAACAAGAGTAATTTCTTGCTAAAAATAATACTTCTCGAGTTATTAATATATTTTCAAATATCAATTTCCGCGCTTCCGTTGATTCAGTCCGAATATTTTACCCAACCGTATACCAACGCGTATATCGAAAGTGTTGGAAAATATAAAACAATGTATTTAAATGTATAGGAGAGTCCAGGCGAAGTGTTTCGTTAATTTTTTTTTCTTCTATCCCTATTAATTAGAAAAACATATGCAAGCACTTTAATAGTTGCGAAATTTTGTCCTCTGGCTAATCCTATGCATATACCGAATATGTTGATACATTAATTTCTAACCTAGCCGTGTAATGCGTAGGATGTTCTTAAGAAGTCTAAAGGGTACGTATCTTGCAGTGTTAGGAGATTTTCAAGAACCCTACAGAGTCTCGAGTAGGTTTAATTAAACAGTGAAGAGCCATCTGCTTCAAGATGTTACAGGATTAGTTAAATTACAATGTATAGGTCACAACAAAATTACTTACGACGAAAACGTTTCAAAGAATGTTGTTGGGCAACCGCCACGGAACCTCCCTCGCATTTATGGCAATTTTTGAAAATTTTTTAGTATATGTATTTTGAAAATGTTGACAACTTTAAGGAAATTTAGAAAACTTCTAAAACTCTCGAAATGTTCCAATAATTTTACACTGTTTTTTTAAAATTTACTTCTTTTTATTTAGTTTATTACTGTTTTCAATACTTTTGGAAAATTATAAATACCATCATTAAATTTTTTTTAAATAGAAAATTTTTGAAAATCTAAAGTATTTTGGGATATAGACATTTTTGAAAATTTTGTAATGTTTTAGACATCTTGAAAGGTATTGAAAATTTTCGGAAAATCAAAATTTTGAAAATTTTATAGAATGAAAAATTTTGAATTTTTAAAAACTGCAAATTTCAAAAATTGCCAGAAATTTTGATAAATGATGAAAAACTGTGTCAGATCGGTCATTCTGATATGTGTAGAATACGAATCTAAAGTTATTTTTTGAACACATCCATATTGAAGTAGAGCACCCCTCCCCCTTCTTTCATTTTTCAACGCAGACACCCGCTTTTATGATATTTTGTGCTTTCTAGTTGCAACTACCGTTTATCTATTAAAATCTCAAAATAGATTTTTCACGTCCTATTGACCTTTGTCTGATGGCCGTATTTCTGCAATCACTCAATTAAACTGCTCAGGTAAACGACAAAAATGAAACCTCTCAGTGACGTTTTCTCAATAGAATGTTGTTTCTATTCTCAGTTAACATGCTCGTACCGATTTTGAAGCCGAAATTCGTAAATTAAAAAAAAACAACAAACATTTCGATTGTAGGAGCAATAGGGGTGATAGAGAGATCGCAGATTGGCTACTTAACATGCGTAGACTACAAATTTAAGATTCTTTTTCGAGCGAGTCTATTTTGACATAGGGCACCCTTTCACCCCTTTGTTATGGCGGACCAACCTCATTTTCTTGAGGTGTCATCCAATTGCAATTACCAATCTATAAGCCAAATTTGGTTTCTCTGCGATAAGACGCCTGGACTGTAAAGTGTATACAGACACACGGAAGACAGACATTGCTGAAGCGTCCGCTTTATCGGTCTCCCAAGACCCTAAAACCTGCTTATTAGTCAAAATGTTTAGGTTAAAAATATTTGTCATAAAAGTACCTTTCTTTTAGGCATAACTTGTATATCGGCCAGTAAGGCCAAAGCGAAAAACACTCATTTGAGCCAAATTCAACCTACCGATCACAATACCTTCCTTCCTCTATAGCTATACTTCGTACAGCGAGGAAGGTAACAATGAACGAAACAAATCGCTGGTACTTTCCCATACTTTTTACATCTTAAATATTCGCGTACAAGACCCAAGGCGTTGGCATGGCACTGTTACGTAAAGGCGCTAGCTAGGTATTGCGCTCACGACTTCGAACAAACAATGGTTATAACAACTTTATTTAAAGAGTTATCAAAAATATGCAAATAATGAAAAACATGTTTTTTATATCTACAACTAAAAACTTCCACATACGAAATCTTGTAAAACTCTGTAGAGGCATTCTGGGATGTATGGAAACGAACGCACCTATCTACAGACAGACACTTTTTAAACCCACTGTTTTGAGTTCTTTGGACCCCAAAACGTGGATATCCGTTAAAATCTATAATTTTAACATTTGGATGTAATTATAACTTTCCATATTTTAGTAGAAGTGTGGAAAAGTAAAAAACAAGAAAACACCTGAATTCAGAAAGGCGAACACGAGCGAAACCATGTTGGTCAGTAGATAAACCGTACGATAAAAAAGCTTTAGATTTAAAATGAGGACTAAAAAAAATAAAGAAAACAACACTCAAAGAAAGAAAGACATTAAATGAGAGGTCGCTACCTATCTACACATTAGAATACCAGTATTTTGATTTTCTATGTTAATTGTGCTTTTATGTAAGTTTCGCAAAACTGTCATTTTGTACAGCAAAAGTTGGAATTTCTACGGAACGTTGAATTTATATTGTTGTACCTTTGTAATGAATCAATTTTAGGTTTTCAAATTGTATCTCAAAGTGCTTACATAAATAAAACTTCGACTCTCCCATCAGCTGGATCAGCAAAGCTACATAAATATGCAACTGAAGTTTAAAAAAAACTGTTTAGGCCGTCATTGTTAAGCTAGTTGGAACAAAAAGTTGGATTTGCACCACCAGAGGATGTGGTATCGTATTCACACAACACACAGTGCTACTACGGCAATTGTTGTAACAATGAAAACTGCCAATAGAAACATTTAAAAATTTCAAAAGTATGTTTTTCAAACACCAGCCACTCAAATTTATTTGAACTTTTTTTGGGCTCATAGAGCCAAGTATGGGCTACAGTTTGTTTGCTGTCTCATTGCGCTTGTCTTTTTGTAGTCCCCCCCCCCCCCCCTATTTATGTCTGACGATTCTTTCTCTAGTCTCTGATGTTTGTTTCTTTCCAAGAAACTTTTACCCAAAAAATCTTTTTTTTATGAAATCGCTTTCCAAACCGCAGTTGCATTTGGGAACTCAACGGTATGCGGGTGCCCGCGGCTAAGTGCTATCATTAAACAGGAATAACGTGTTCTTATATAGTAACTGAGTTTGGGGTTACAAAGTTAACACAATTTTTTTTTTGAAAATATGATAAATAATAATTTTCAAAGCATAGGAAGTCCGAGCTAAGTTCTTGGTCAGTTTCTTTCACAATCGCGGTACATTCCCATTCTGAAAGTAAAAGTAAATACGCTGTTAGCATTTAAGCACTCTGTGAGCGTTTGTTTTTTTGTTTTATCTCATACTTTCAATGCACAAATGTAAATGTACAAAATATTTATTGCTGGAAAAATTTCTGTATTGATCATTGTCCTTTCTTAGATTGGAATATCAACGTGGGCCGCGGAAAATTTGTACGAACAATATTGCGTTCAATTTTAAATTCAACGATTGAATTACTGTAAAAAGCACCACAACCACAACATAAAAAGGTCAGTGAATGTATAAAAGAGAATATAATTGCAGGTATTGACCAAAGCCTTTAACAATTAACACTTTGATATTTTAGCTTACATTATATGAAATATTTTTCCTGTAATTAGTTAATGATGATTGATGGTGTGAAATTTTTCTAAAGGTGTGCTTTTTGTTAATCATTATTAATGCGGGTACATAGGAGAGCGTGATGTTTTAGAACACCAATTAAAGGAAAAGGAGTCTGGAATAAAAAAATTTAACTCACAAATTTACAGTATATCAGCGAATAAAATCCATAACTGGGCGTTTGGCGTTAAAATTCTCCATAATAGTTCACCAAAAGTCACTACACTTTTATCATTCAATATCACCAAAAATAAATGGAAATCACTTCAAAATTAAGACTTGGCGAAAATTTCGTTATTTCAGTTAATTTGACCTCAAAACAATACAAAATACGTGCAGATTCACGTGTTCGGAGCCACTCTGTAAAATCTGTAACACCACAATCTGCATAGCTACCGGCGAGGAACTAATAGTACCACTACCATCGGCAAGAAGCAAACGGTCGTATATTCTCAAGGCAAGGTCTTCCGTGCCTCCAGGAACGCCCCCACATCCCCGATTCATTCGAAAGACTTTAAAGACAAGAGGCACCATATGTGATTGATTCATTGCAGATACACTGCACGCATTTGACAACGTACGTGAATGTGAGTCCACATGTAGGTACTCAAAGACATGTGTTTGACATGCTTGGATGGGTCATTTGATTACGTTTACTACTTTTAATATAATGTACCATACAATAACATGTTACAATGTTTCATTCGCAATGCAATAACACTGGTTTTGCAATAAGTTTAAGTTGATCGTAAATTAGCGAAGCACTTTCAAAAGTTAAAGGTGTAATGATTAAAGTTCTGTTTATAAAAATGCACATCTACCTATACCGGGTGAATATAAAACAAGTCCTAAATATAGCCGAGCGAACCTAAATTACTTAAATCCAAAAATAAGAAAACAATATACACTGTGTCCATAAAGTAACGCCCCCCCCCCCCAACTAACTTTTGAACGACTTGATATTTTTCTACAAAATTTGGTGTGCTTCAATAGGAAATTAAATACTATTTTTCAGACCATATTAAAATTTTGTATCATCCAAAATAGCGACTGGGCGCCATTTTTAAATTTTTTTTTAATAGAAAGGGGGGTCGAGTGATACGTTATTTGAAAGCTCTTTTAATTCTGCGTCTGATCCTAGAGTTTCAAAAAAAAAAATTCAGCAATAACAAAATGGCGGATTTTAAACAAATGGACTCACTCAATTCAAAATTGTTTTGATTTTTTTATCCAGGGTCGAGTGACACCTCATTTGAAAGGTCTTTTAGTTCTGCGTTTGATCCTAGAATTTCAAAGAAAAATATTGAACCATAACAGAATGGCGGATTGTAAACCAATGGACTCACTCAGTTCAAAATTGTTTTGATTTTCTTATCCAGTAGTCCACTTTTTCATTTGCAGGACTAAATTTTTCAGAAATATCTCAGGTGGCTTGAAATAATACAGAAAACGTTATGTTCCAACAAGACGGTGCGCCACCTCATTATTATAGGCCTGGTTCTGACTTTCTCAACGGACATTTTTTTGGCAGATCGATTGTTAGGCGGGGGCCTGTAGAATAGCCGGCTCACTCCCCAGATTTAACTTTCTTAGATTTTTTGTACGGGAATATCTGAAATGGAAAGTGTACTGAACTCGTCCAGAAACAATTGAAGAACTGGAGCAACGCATCACAGAACTTTGCTCCAGAAACTTATGAAAATGTAAGGCAGGAAATTCATAACCGACATTTTATGTGCCAAGAAGTGAATGGTAAACATTTCGAACACTTAATTTAATTAATTTAAGCTTTAATTCTTAATTTTTTTAAACAGACTTCTTTATCTTCAAACATTGTCATTTTGTTATGGCTGAATATTTTTCTTTGAAACTTTAAGATCAGACGCAGAATTAAAAGACCTTTCCAATGAGCTGCACTCGACCCCCCTTTGTATTAAAAAAAAATTCAAAATGGCGCCCAGTTGCCATTTTGGATGATACAAAATTTTAATATAATCTGAAAAATAGTATTTAATTTCCCATTACAGCACACCAAATTTTGTAGAAAAATATCAAGTCGTTCAAAAGTTAGTTGGGGGGGGGGGGGGGGGGAGTTACTTTATGGACACAGTGTATTTACTTTTACATACATACTTCCAATAAGGAACGTATTGTGATTTAAAAAAATCGATTCCGAGGTTTCAAGGTAATAAAATAACGCTTGTTATTTTAGGGGTTAATTCAGCCGTACAAATAACAATAAAATGTAGAGTGATTATTCAACGCTATAGTAAATGAGCCAATAAGATGGTTTTGTTTTTCAAATTACAACTTTTCACTACAAGGCAGTTCTGTTGCCTTGTAGTGAGAAGCTTCAACGTACTCATGTTTTCAAGCTATGTTAAATAAGCCAATACGATAGCTTTATTTTCGAAATAACGTCAAACAAAACCTTATTGTAATGACAATACCTCTCACATTTCATTGCACCAATCACAATTTTCCTCTTTCATAAAACGAACGAATCGTGTTTGTTTTATACTGAATAAACTGCATGCTGCTGTTTAAATAAGTAATTAAACCCACAGCTGCTTCGGATTATCGCTCGTAAGTCTTAAATTAACGCGTTTAAAACTGATGTGCACTGACTTTTGGGTAAATTTACTATTATTATTTTAGTACAGTTTGTTATTGCTTCGGCCAGAAGTATCACATTTAATTATAACATAATTTATAAATTAGAACCTATAATTGTCTCTGTCGTCCACAAGCAAACAGCAAAATACGAGAAACGTCGACAGTGGCAAATGATAACAATATCAATGTCAACCAACTTGAATCACGAGCGTTCAAACCATAACCGACCCAAATTTTAGTCTACACCTATAGTAAACATAATACTAAGATGCTAGTATGCATTAAAAAACATAAATATATATTTATAATTAAATTGTATCTTGTTTAATAGGTTATATGAACTAAAATCTTAGACCAAAATAATGTGCTGCAATGATATGCGTGGTCTCGTATTACAAGAAAACAATTCCCTAAATGCCTGCAATTCACGCAATTCCAAATTATATTTTCTATGGGACTCTATATTAACTTTCTCAGGGTCGTTATTAAGCTTGGAAGTACAGTTATTACTGAATATGAATCAAAAATAAAAATACACAAAATAATATCAACGTTACAAAAGGTTTTATTCAATAAATCAATTTTTTAAATCAAATTTTCGAAAAAATCAAACAATTTCTGCTAAATACTATTGTTCTTAAAACCGAACACTTATCTTTGTGTCTCCTTATTGAGATATCCTTCACTCGACAAACGATGAATGTCCAATTCCCTCTTCTCTAGTTTGCAGGTTCCTCAAATAACCACAACACTCGCTTTTAGTTTGAATCCTCCTCTGGACTGCTTTTATTTTAATTTATACTTGGCTTTTCTATTATCATAACTGGAAACTCGTTCTGGATCGCTTTATATTTATTTATTCTTTTGGATTTTCCACAATTCGTTGACAAACACTTGTATCCGTTTTATAATAGGTTCTTTTAAATTCAAAACCACTTTTATATTACTTTAAACTCGTTTTTCTTCTCTATTCATTCAGAGAAGATAAAATCCTCTGTCTTTGTTTACAAAGACGAGCCGTAACTAATTAAACAAATTTTCCATTCTATTGTCTTCTCTCTTGATTCCCATTTTTTGAAAAAACAAATAAATCTCATGACAATGAATACTCTTTCATACATTTGTCAAATTGACATTCAAATCCATAACCCCCACAAATGACATTTCACAACGCACAAACAAGTAAGTCTATAAACTTCTTATAAATTAAACCTTTTAAACAATTCTGAACTAAATTATAATTAAAATCAACATAAACAATAATCGTATTAATTTGATTGTGTTCTTCTTTCTTCCAGATTAAACAAAACTTCACAAACATGAAAATACAAACGATACAATGACAACCACATTATATGAATTTTAAAGACAAGAAATTATAGCAATAATTCGCAACCCTGAGTTTAAAAGTTTGAATATCAAAATCTTACAGTCTTCATAAACCTCCAAACGTAAATTGAATTGTAACAAGCATCCCAAAAATTGCCTTCCAGGAACCACAATACTGCAGTCAAATCATACAACTCTGAATATCATAGCAGTACATACACTCAAAAATTTTCATGTAATGCCACTTAACGATTTTCCTCCATAACAATGCATTTTTACGACAACACTTCATAGCAACAGTATATAAGAACGTCATAATAAAAAACAAATTTACCAAAGGACGCCACTACAAAACATTTGAAAACAAGCAAACAATACCATGTTATGAGCGCCGATTTCCGACAACACCCGAACATTTCCGACTAGTTCAGTGTTACCAAAAATGCGTCAAACTTATGTGCGTGATATAATCAATGCGAATACGACTCGTAGTAATTTTAAAATTAAGATACGTAGGATTCCGTTTGTTTATGCCTTGTTTTGCAAGTTTAGTTAGTGAAGCATCCGTTTTAGTATTTTTAAATGTAATTAAAAAATAATATTTGAAGTCATGCATAGCATTGACAGCCGAAAATCAGATAATTGAGTCTCGGCGGACCGAGCGGTAAGGACGCGACGAATTCCCACTCTCGAAGAGTGGGGCTGCGTTTTCAACTCGAGCGCGGACATGCCAGCTATAAATTCAAAATTTTGAAGAGTTCTTTAATGTTACAAGCCAAATATAGTCCAGCATCCAAAACAGTCATCAGTGATCCGACCGAGGTAACCGAACACCGCGTCCAGTCTATTATAATATTATTTGTATCTAGCCCCCTCTCTCTTATTTCTGTAAACTATATTTTCCCGGGTGCACTCTCGAAAAACATCAGCGAGTTACATTTCTCTAATTCGCCTTCGCGAAAAACCAGTGTGCAAAGTTTATTCTTCTTTCTGTAACATTTTTACGTTTCCGCCCTTGTGAAAAACTAGGGGACATTTTCTTCTCTTTCTCGCTTACGCGAAAAACCTCTGGGCAAAGTTTACTTTTCTCTTTCCTATTAGTTTGAGAGCTTTGTTGTGCAAGTCATAGCGGCGATTTTGGGTCACTCGGTGTCAAAGTAGAGGTTTTGTTGTTCAAGTAACCGATACCGTTTCGACGTAATGCTACCGAATTGCTACCATATTTGCTACCGTATTTGCCTGTTATTTGCTACCGTATTCTACCGTACTTTCCTGTTATTTGCTACCAAACACAGACAATTAGACTAACTTTCCTCGATTGCTTTTTCTGATTCCGGAGTTGTATATGAATGAATTATTTTTCTCGAATATGTCGGATTGTCAAATAAACTGTATTTTTAAAACTAGTTAATAAAACAAATGATTAGTTGTAACATAAATATATTAGCGATACGATTTTGTACGTCAAAAATATTCCAATAAAATTTTTCTTTTGGCTGGTGAAACGGCAAAGTAAAACTAGTTATTAAATATGTAAAAAATCAGAATTGGCTTGTTAATTTATGAATTTAAAAAATACGACATTTTCGTTCATTCTATATATTCCAACAATTAATAAGTCTGATTTAATCGCGGTTTTTCTCAGGGGTACTCAGCATCTCTGATTTAGCTCTTGGGATCTTAGCACCCTAGCAGTCGGCGCCTATGCATAGATAGTTAAGAAAAAACTTAAAAAAAAAATTTTGTCAAATTTTAAACTAAACGAGTACATCACAATTTTATTGGGAATATTAGGTTAACAAAAACTATGCATATTTGCAGACATATTAGTTTTTTGTTTTTATAAAAAAAAAGCAGAATTTATTATATTAGAGAATATCAACGCATGGAATCCTGATTTCTCGTAAGTATAACTTCCAACGGTAACCAACCAAATTTGTTTTATAATTCTGACGTTAAAGTTTGTTTGATCAAAAATAAGTGTCCAATAATGGTGAATTTAAGAGACCAATTTGCTCATTCATTAAAGGCACAGATTTTAAATGTTTCTGAATTTCAAATGCTTTTAATATATCTAACTTACGTTTATAATAATAATGTTATCAGATGTCATTGAGTGATTGTGTGCTAATGAATGTTTAGCGTAATTTGATTTATGGGGGTGTTTATATTTGTAACAACGTACGTGTTCCTTGTACCTAATATCAAAATTTCTAATTGTTTGTCCTATATAAACCGAATTACAGTGCGAGCAATTTAATTTGTAGATGCCGGATTTTAGTAAATTGTCTGTTTTGTCTTTAGCATTAAACAAAGTCTTTAAAATGGTTTTTGTTGTTTTAAAAGTTATTTTACATTTATTTGTTTTGTTTATAATTTTGGCAATTTTTCTGATTTATAGCCAAAATATGGAATTGACGCGTATTTCAATTTATCTGATGAAGTAGATGGATAAAATTTATGAATGGTTAATTTATAATATTTTTCTTTAATTAATGTATCAATAAGTTGAGTATTATACCCATTATTGTATGCAATTTGTTTAATAATTGAAATTTCTTTATTATAACTAATTTCACCTAAAGGAACCGTTAAAGCCCTATGTATCATGGATCTGTATGCTGCTAATTTATGTGCTTTATGATGACAAGAATCGTGTGGTATTGTAATGTCTGTTTGTGTAGGTTTTCTATAAACAGAAGTTTATTATTTGAATTAATATTTATGTTTAAATTTAAAAAGTTATTTAGTTATTTATTTGTCAATGCAGCGACAAAATTATGGATAATTTTTAATTCACTTGTGGTATTGCTGTTGAAAAACCTCGGTGTCGTCGTTTTTTCAAGCGACGGAACACCTTGATTTGAATAATTGTTTACGTAACCGTCAACGCGAAGTTTCTATTTTCATACCGTCCTTTTATGTACTTAAAAATCTACGACTTCTTGTATTGTTATGTTTTAATCTTTACAGCAATGACTTAGAACCTAAAGCAACCAAGCATAGCAGGTATATTACAATTTGAGGTAGTAGGTAACTGCTGAGGTTATTACTGATATAAAATATTTTTGAAAAAACAAAACGTTAATATTAAATAAATTATTTAATGATTTTATCAAACGTTTAAAGAAAAATGTTTCTGTTTGGTAGGATGTTTTAAAGTGTTAAGGGCATTAACAAGATGGGGTTTAATCAAAATTGGTTAACTAAAAGGAATAGATTCTGTAGCAATCCAACAGTAGTAGATGACTATTTTTTGTACTTTGACGGCGTGAAAAATTCTTGACATAAATCTATAATGACGGCAATTACTAAGCAATATTTTTTGCTGTTATTACCTACATCATGTGTAAATCTATGCATAGAAATCACATAAAACGCCTAACATTATGCATATAAATACAATACTAATCTAATCTAATATATCTCTGATCTTTACAAAACTGATGTGAAAAACATGTCTGTTTCCTTCTATATTCAGTTTTATTTACGTTATAAATGCGTACATTCTAAATTTTAAAAAATATTATATTAATTAATGTGTCACACTAATGAAATAAGAAGTGAAACAAGATTCTATCAGTACATTTGCGTTTACCATACAGAAAACTTTTAGGAACGCGGTTGCATGTACCAAGCGTGGGTTTGCAAGTGGCAATAGATAAATCATGTGCTTAATGTACTACTAAAGCGGTCTTAAATTAAACATTAAGGTCTGCTTTGTATTGTTTACTAGCGTTGATTTATTGCTTGTTTGCTGCAGCTTTAAATTGTTACAAAGTTGACGTTTTCATACTCTGGTGACTCAAAAATAACGCAATATTATAAATATGAACTTTCTTAAAATAACCTTTGCAGCATTTTCATTACACAAAACTGCTCTTTAAATAACACTTGGAGATTAATCATTCATCGTGATGAGTTATTAATAAATTTTAAAAATATAGTGAAAATCTCAGATAGCTGCACAACGATTCGACAAAGAGAAGAAGATACAAGAATTGATGAGAAACAGAAATAAAACGAAGTTTGTTTCTGACAACGCCATAGCCAACTAGGTTTGTCCAACTATTATCAAAATTATACTTGTACTGAATTAGGTATGAAATACACTTAGTCTAAAAAGAAACTTACAATTAATTATACTTTAAAAAACCTCCTGTCACAGCTTACTATTACAGAAAATGTGTCGTTATATTCTCGTATTATATTTCAACATCCTCTTGCTTTCCATTCGTTAATTCGCAGCAGCACAGCCCACCTAATTGAAACTGAGATTAATTTTAACAGAACAAAGAACGTTTAAAAGTCTCACAAAGTTTCTACATAAAAATTTTATGGCTTGAAGTTGTAAAAATATGGCAAGCCGTTTTACTTTTTATTTGGAAATTGTAAAGAAGTGCTCGCAATTTCACATATCGGAAATACAATTTCACATACTACAATTTCAATTTTACACCTGAGAAATTCACATATCCAAAATGATTTACACTTAAGTGAAATACATTTGCGTTATGTGAAATACAATTAAAAGTAAGCATGTCATATTTTTAATTCAAGTTTAAATATGACTTGCATATTTTCAATTGAATTGAAAATATGACTGGTATTTTTGTAATTGAATTAATAATATGCTTGTCATAGGTTAAATTATTTAGAGATACGTCTAACATATTTTAAATTTAATTAAGAATTTGGCTATCATATGTGAAATTCAGAATATGACTAGCATATTTTTAATTGAATAGAAAATATGACTGTCAAATTTTTAATTAAATTAAAAATACGCCTGTCATGGATGAAAGTGATTCACAAATATGTCTTAAGATATTTTTAATTTGATAAAAATTATGACTGATATGTGAAATTAAATTTATAATTACCTGTGCCTAACATAATATTAATTAAATTAAAAATATGACTGGCATAGTTTCAATTAAATGAAAAACATGCCTGTCATAGATAAAATTGATTTAGAAATATGTCTAACATATTTTTAATTAATTACAAGTATGACTGTCGTATGTGAAATTGAATTAAAAGTATGCTTGACATAATTTTAATCGAATTCAGAGTATGACTGGCATATTTTCAATTGAATCGAAAAGATGACAAATTTTTAATTTTATAAAAAATACGTCAATCATAGATAAAATATATTTAAAAATATGTCTAACATATTATGACTGTCATATGTGAAATGAAATTTATAATTATGCCTGACATAATACTAATCGAATTCAAAATATGACTGACTGGCATATTTTCAATTAAATTAAAAATATGCCTGTTATAGGTGAATATGATTTAAAAACATGTCTAACATATTTTTTATTCAATTAAAAATATGGCTGTCATAATATGTAAAACTACCAGCCATATTTTTAATTGAATTAAAAATATGTTACGTAATTTTAAATCAATTTCACCTATGATAAGCATATTTTTAATTAAAGTAGCAGTATGTCGGTCATATTTTTAATTCAATATAAAAATTGAAATTTATTTAAAAATATGTCTAACTTATTGTGAACTGAATTAAAACTAGTTTCTATGTAAAATTAAATTAAAAATATGCCAGTCAGATTTTTAATTCAATTGATGTTATGTCAGGAATATTTTTAATTTAATTTCACATATAACATATTTTTTTAATTGAATTCAAAATAAGTTTAATATATGTTTAAATCAATTTCACCTGTGACAAGTATATTTCTATTTGATTTAAAAATATCAGTTATACTTTAATTTTAATTGATAATATGCCAGTCATATTTTTAATTCAATTAAAATTATGCCAGGCCTATTTTTAATTCAATTTTACATATGACATCCATATTTTTAATTGAATTAAAAATATGTTAGACATATTTTTTAATCATTTTCACCTATGAAATTGATTTTAGATTTCAACGAATAAAATATTGTTTGCAGGTAGCAAAAATCTTGAAATGTGCAAAAAAATTTAAGAATATGTAATTTTTTAAGTTTTTAAAAATTGTTAAAATTTCCCGAAATATTCAAAATTTTTCAAAAACTTTCAAAATTTTAAAATTTTTTTAGAAATTTCCAAAATTTTTAAAATATCCAAGTGTTGAAAATTATCAAAATTGTCATAAATTTTAAAATTTTCAAAAATTTTCTGTGTATAGTTTTAAATTCTTAAAATTTCCAATAATTTGAAAAAATTTTCAACATTGATTTTTACTTTCCTATACTTTCAGTATAGGGAAGTATTGATTTCATGCAAATTTTCAAAATCGAGATTTTGACGGAAATACATGTTTTGGGCTTCCAGGATCCTAAAAAAGTGGTTTAAAAAAAATGTCTGTCTGTGGGTGTCTGTGTGTGTGTGGGTGGGTAACGCTCATATCTCCGGAACGGCTGGACCAATTTTGATGTGCTTTGGAATGAGGAGGTATATCAAAAATTCATCGACAAAATAAGCGTTTTTTTTAACGAACTCTCTAGCTTCAACATGGCGGCCGCTACGAATTTTTGAAAATTTCGACTTTAAGGCCTATTTACTCAAAAACCAGTTATCTGATTGGAATCAACTACATCTTGTTTGTTATCCCTTCAAGGGTACTATACCATGAAATATCATTAATTTTGAAAATCGAAAAACGATCTCAATAACACCACTCCAAAATTTTTGAAATTTTCAAAAAAATATTTCTCAAAAACTGCCCACATGTTTTTGTTTAAACTTTTTAAGCTGATAGAGCTGAGAATCTTCTACAATTTATTTTTTTGCGCATTGCTATAATTTCACTATGACGCCCTCTGTGAATTTTTGAAAATTGAAAATTGGTACCCTTTTATTTATTTAACGGGGGGCAATAAAATATTTCTGTTAAAGCAATATAGCTCATCATTGATAGCAAAATCCGAATATCATAATATTTTTTTGCTACTTTAATATTTAGGGGGGCTACTGTTCCCCCTCCCCCCCCCCAAAATTTCCGCTACAAAATTAAAAAATTGATTTCTTTTTTTGTTTGCTCTAGGAGAATCTTTTTACAAAAAATCAAAAAGTCGAATTTTTTGCCTTTTAATAATCTTTTTGTCAGAAGAATTTCACATACTTTCTACAGCAGTTGTATTCTTGTACTAGTCGTTTAATGTTCAGTGTAGGCTAACTTTTTTATTTTAATAGATAGACTCGCAAACCCAAGAGCAAAGTTGTACGGCAAATTCTTCTCGGTTGTATTTAAGAAAAAAACTTGAGTTTCCAATTTTAATATGGCGGCCACGGTAAAAAATAACTTTTTTTTAAATGGAAACGTGGCATTTTGGCTTTAAAATCAGAAAGGTTTTGAATATCTGAATGCAAATTAATAAGAGTAATTTCTTACTAAAAATAATACTTCTCGAGTTATTAATATATTTTCAAATATCAATTTCCGCCCTTCCGTTGATTCAGTCCAAATATTTTACCCAACCTTATGCTTGCAGAGCGCAGCGGTCGGTCTTTCATCAACCGCTTCAAGATGTTACAACTTATAAGAACTATTTACTTTAACTAGTCGTGTCTAGACAGGTGCATATCGAAAGTGTTGGAAAATATAAAACAATGTTATTTTATAAGTATAGGAAAGTCCAGGCGAAGTGTTTCGCTCATTTTTTTTGTTATTTACGGATTAAAGTGCGTCAGCTACAGAGGTTTTTCTTACCTTTACATATTTGTGGTTAGTGTGTTAAATTAAGAAATACATTTTAATTTGATTTATATATTTTAAAATACCATCAATATCTGCTTGGCTTTGTGTCTTCATTTCCTATATGTTTTCGTCTTTGGTGCTGTCATATCTTTCCCGGTCAAAATTGATACACTGGTAGAGGATATGGTTTTCTGTAATTTTCTTATTGCATGCATGACAAGTCGGTAGAAAATTTTTAAAATAATTTAAAATTTTTTTATTTTTCAGTTTTCTTTTCAAAATTTTTGTAATTATTTTAATAATTTCCCAGAATTTTTAATATTATGATAATTATTATATTTCGCTAAATTTAAAGTTATTAAATTTTTAAATATTGTCAGGCTTCAAACAATTTGCCATTTTTTTCAAAAATTTTCAGGTTTTGAAACTATTGAATATTATTAATGATGTCAAAGATTTTAAAAACATCAAATATTTTCAATATTTCCAAACCTTTAGAAGTTTTTGAATATTTTTATTATTTTTTAAAATATGCAAATTTCGTATAATAATCAGAATTTTAAAAAATGTTAAATATTTTAAAAAGTTGCATAATTTTCCAGTTTTCTATTACTTTGAAAAAATTTCACAATTTCTAGTCATTTTAAAAATTCACAAAATTTAAAAGAATGTTCATAGTAATCAAAATGTTTCATACATTAAGAAAAAACAAAATTTTAACATTTTAAAAATATTTCGGTTCAAAATCTTTTCAAATTTCAAGAACTATAAATTTTTTCTAAATTTCCATAAAATTTTCGAAATATTTCAGAGATTTTCAAATTTTAATAAAATTAAGGAAGGTCCCGCGGTGGTTGCCCGACAGCTTTTTTGATTTCATGCAAAATTTCAAAGTTGAGATTTTAACGGAAATAGTCCATGGACCCCAAAAAAGTAATTTTAAAAAAATGTCTGTCTGTGGGTGGGTCCGTTACGCTCCATATCTCCGGAACGGCTTTGGAATGAGGGGGTATATCAAAAATTCACCAACAAAATAAGTTTTAAAAAAAACCGAAACCGGAAGCGGAAGTTAGACATGTTTTTTTGGTAGCATTTTTTTCAGAAACTGAATTTTGGAAATTTTAATAGTGGAGATTAAAGAAGGCCTTAAGACAAATCAAACGGTTCTTTACCGAACTCTCTAGCTTTAAAATGGCGGCCGCTACGAATTTTTGAACATTTCGACTTTAACGCCCATTTACTCAAATGGAATCTCTGATTGGAATCAACTACATCTTGTTTGGTAGCCCTTCAAGGGTACTATACCATGAAATATAATTAATTTTGAAAATATAAAAACTATCGCAATGACATCACTGCAAAATTTATAATATAAAAACAAATATTTCTCAAAAACTGCCCACACGTTTTTGTTTAAACTTTTTAAGCTAATAGAGCTGGGAATCTTCATATTTTCTACAGCAGTTGTATTCTTGTATGTACTAGTCGTTTAATGTTCAGTGTAGGCTAACTTTTTTATTTTAATAGATAGACTCGCAAACCCAAGAGCAAAGTTGTAGGGCAAATTCTTCTCGATTGTATTTAAGAAAAAAACTTGAGTTTTCAATTTTAATATGGCGGCCACGGTAAAAAATAACTTATTTTTAAATGGAAACGTGGCATTTTGGTTTTAAAATCAGAAAGGTTTTGAAATTCTAAATACAAATTAATAAGAGTAATTTTTTGCTAAAAATAATACTTCTCGAGTTATTAATATATTTTCAAATATCAATTTCCGCCCTTCCGTTGATTCAGTCCGAATATTTTACCCAACCTTATGCTTGCAGCGCAGCGGTCGGTCTTTCTTCAACCGCTTCAAGATGTTACAACTTATAAGAACTATTTACTTTAACAAGTCGTGTCTAGACAGGTGTATATCGAAAGTGTAGGAAAGTCCAGGCGAAGTGTTTCGTTCATTTTTTGATATGTAGTTATTATTGTAAGAATTAAGCAAAATAATAATCACATCATTAAAGGCAGAACAAATACATAATTTTAAATTACCCAAGTTATTTGAACTAATTTTAACTTATTTTAGGGAGGCCTTTGCTGATTCCTAATTAAGTAATCCTTACTTTTAAATGTTTTATCTTGATAATGATCGCTGACAGTTAATTTCCGAATGTAAATACGGAAGATGTAAACACATTCTCAAGTAATTTAAGTTAATTTTAAATGAGTTGACTAAGTTTGGAAAGAGTTAAAAATAAATTTTCTCCGAATTTCAGGTGATTCTCTGTAATTTCCAATACTACCAAATTTTTGACGTTACATTTAACACCGAATTATTTAGTAATATAATTTATTATAAAACTTAGTATTGCATTTAAGAAATCTCATCAATAATATTTATACACCTACACTCACAACATGGTTCTAGAATACAACAAAATCTGTGTAGTGAGAAACAATTTCCTGTACAAAGTTTGAGGATAACCTATTTCTTATTTAAATATTTGAACATTATAATTCTCGAAAGTCTTAAAGTGTGGGAACCGAATACTCAGCTCCAGATTCTTCTCAGTCTGAGTCTGAACAAAGTGCCGGAGGCTAAGCTAAGATGAATTTTAATCGCGTTGAAACTCCCGCTTAAAATAATTTCATATGATTAAAGAACTCGGAGTCACGCAAAATGAGAAAGTTTTCTAATTATGTTAGTGATTAAATTAATGTCGAGGAATTTCTTTTAATACCGATTACTTATACTTTTCTATTGTTTCTAATTTTACCAGGTTAATAATTTAATATTTATTAATGCGCAAAGAACTAAGAAAAAACATAACGAAAATTGGTGGAAAACATTTAACTAATCAGAAGTGGGATTTTATTTTAACACAATCTTCTCATGCAAGCTTAAATAAGTACAGTAAAAGTATTAAAACCTACACCAAATTAAGCAGATGTGGGATGCCATTAGACATTGCGTGAGCAGAAGGCGTGAAGAAAGCCATAGACGCACCTGATCTCGTTCTTATCCAAACAAAAACACCAGCGTCTTATTATTAAGAAGGGACGAGCACATCTCAAGCGTAACGCATCAAGAGCAAAATTACAGAGTATAAAAAAAATAATAACAGTTTCAATGAAGCAAACTGTTCTATTTTCATTAAATTCGGAAACAGAACACCGTAATAATGAAAACGTTTACGTGTAAATGAAACTTTAATTGATTCGCCATCGTTGGTGTTTCATAAAACAAGGAATTTATTTAGGAGATGGAATTTAACAGCAGGGGATACAATTTATTAAATATTGTGGTTGTGTAGAGAAATTAATTAAAGTTGATTTTGAAGGGTTCAACGCCATATAATAGTTAGAGTTACTATAAGTTACAAAGACAATTAAATAGTAATTACCAAATTCAGCATGTAATAAACAATAAAACATATAATGTACTTTGTTTGTTCATTGCAGATGTAAAAACTTAATCCAACAGGTTAATTAAACTTTATTGTTTGGTAAAAGTAAGCTGGTCGGCAAGAAATTGTCTTCAGTGTATGCTTTTATTTCCAATTCTTTTGTTAAGCTTCGTTTGAATAATACGGTGCCGTTTGATCTTCTAATAACTGATTTCTGCAAATTTAATATAAAAGGGGACACAGGGCGTGGTTATTATATAAATAACGTCTTTAAAATACTGACAAATTACAAAGCATATAACGAGTCAACTCGGCGGAAATATTTAAAAAAATTATAAAAATTCGACTTCAACGCGCCGAGTTATCGCTCCGAAGCGCCGTTCTTAAGAGTAGCTCGCCTCCCATCTAACTTCCCTATCACTTTCATCAGATATAAAACCTGCCCAAAATTGACACCGATAGAGGTGGCTCCACGATTAATGCGTCCGCCTTGTATTCGGGAGGCTCTGGGTTCAATTGCCGGCCTGTCCTGTCCGATTGACTTGGCTTAGGTTTTTCTACGTTTTTTTCTGTGCCAATACCGCGGCAGTACTTTCCGCGGTAAACCTTCTTTATCAAAATTCCTTGTTCTTACTCACCCTTAGCTTACTTTCTTGGCGGGAGAGGAGTTTAGAAACTTCCATGCAGAGTCCAAAAGGCCCCTATAGCGGCTCGCTCCTTCACGGAGAATGAGCCGACACCAATTTTATTTTTTCCAAAATTGACAAATATTTTTTTTTAATTTTTGCAAATTTATTCATGACTAGCAGTGCGAACCAGAACAAACCTTCTTCTTCAAAGAACCAGATTTGAATTCAAACCGTTATTAACCTACAATTTTAATACATATGAAGAGAAGTGATCTTTCGGCGTTATTTAAATTATTAAACTGTCAGAGATTTTATTTTAGTTTTATTGGGTAAACTCGGAGGAGCAATCCGTCGGTTTTACGCAACCGTTATGTACCCCCAATTTGGTTCATTTGAATAAAATCGGGAAAGCAATCTCTTGGTTTTGTTTGAATCATTAAACTGCCAGAAATTGTATTTAGTTTTATTTAAATCGCTAATTGCCAGAATTATTTTTATTGCATTTATTGACTGACAGGTTATCAGAATTCATTTTATTTTAATTAACCTATAAAGGCTTAATTACCCGATAATTTTTTATATTTCTAAAGGCTTTCAAAGGTATTTTGTTTTCATAAACCAGTTGGAATTAGTTTGCAATAAAGCAACCTTCAATTTTACTTTTACAATAAAAATGTTTACGCCATACCCTGTGTGTTTAGCACGGCCCTTCCTATATTTAATTTAAAATTTACTAAGTTAATTAAAAGCAGTAAAAGATACAATTTCTTAACTTACCTGTAACAAAAATAACTGGAAAACACACAACACACTAAATAATATAAAAAACGTGAAATTCGAGCCTGCTAAAGTGTGATTGCGGCGCAGCCAGCAAACATCACTATTTAATTACTAATTTTTTTATTACAGACATAAAGCAGACTGTTTCTAGAATGTTCAAATTGTTTTTATCTGCGAAAAATTCTTTATTTGCAGAGATTAAGTTGTCAAGCATTTTGTCAAGAAAACTTATCGATCAATCCTTCGATTGGACACCCGACCAGCTTTTCGGCCAACATTGGAAAAAATCAGTACCACTATACTAACTATTTTAGAGACGAAGCGTTTTGGGGAAGTCAATCAGTTCAGTGACGTACCGTGTTAGAAGAGTCATTTTATTTAACGGTTGTGATGGAATTGTGTAGACAATATAATATAATTTAATTATATGAAATACAACTCCGCCTGTGGTATCTGGTACGTGGATTGAGTAATGAGTAGCCCATCGGTGCCGTTGCCGGTTCCAAGCCCGAATAAGGGAAGAGGGTTGGAAGCACGCGTTAGCAACCTACCCTCTGTAAAAATAATTAATGGTCAAAGAAACGGCAAATAAGCCTCGGATACAGGACGAATAAAGTGCGGAAATGGACACGAGAAAATACTTTAAGGATAGCATGCTGGAATGTTGTCTCCTGGACAAACAGAGACCAAGAAATCATCCTGGAAATAAACGAACATAAAATTGATCACTCTCAGAAACGAAAAAGAAAGGCAATGGAACAACTATATAAAAATTACATGCTAATATACCGTACAAAAAGCAAGGAAGAACGAGACAAATCAGGAGTAGGACTGCTTATACCCGAAACATTTGTACAAAACATTGAGCACATAAAGTACATTAATCATAGAATATGCATGACAACGCTAACGTTTAACAATAAAGCTCTACACCTGATTTTCATCTATGCGTCAGATGCAAGTAAACCAAAAGACAAACAGACGAATTCTATAACACGTTACAAGATGGACTAAAAGAGATACCACCACATGACAAAGTAATATGACTCGGCGATATGAAACCGGGATAAAACAAAGGTTCAACGAAGAAACCATAATTAAAAACGGAGAAGCATTAGTGGAATTCTGTGCCCACAATGCTCTAAAAATCAATAATACATTTTTTCCCATAAACAACAATTCAAATACACGTGGACAGATACCAGAAAACGAAAATCTACGATTACTAACCGAGAAATACACCCATTACAAGTTAAAGACCTACGAGCCTTAACGTCACCGAATATAGGATCAGGCCACAAATTCGTACTAGGAAAAATAAGTATGGCGTTAAAACAAAAAAAAAACAACAACCACAATATACAGAGAAGTTAAAAATAGAATTACAGAAGACGACACCATACGGCGATTTTATACAGAAAAGTTAAAATAAAATGTATTCGATAACCCCATAAGAGAAGAAGATGACGTGGAAGAGAGCTGCAAGAAAACTATACAAAACATTTTAGGAGTTGCAACAGAAGCACTGGGATTACGAAAAGTGAATGTTAACACAAGACCCAATATAAAAACATGGTTCACGGAGGAAGTGAAAGACTTAGCATTAAAAAAGCGGAAAGCATATGTTCGATATAGGAGTAATAAGACACCAGAGAAACATAGGGAATATGAGTGAATGCAGAAATACAAGCACTAAAAAGAGAATACTGGACGGAATTTTTCTAAAAACATGGAACATGACTTGCACGGATCTCAAACAAAGATACGGAAAATGTTAAAAGCTAGAAAGAAACCCATAAATGAATATGTAGCTATGCACTTAGTAGGAAAAAGAATGGGTGACGTATATAGAGCAATTACATAATAACAATGATCACTACCATACCGAAGAAAATGCAATAACGAACAAAGATAATTCCAATAAAATAACTATAACACAAGAAAAAATAGACGCAGTCGTTAAAAAGCTAAAACACAGAAAGGCTTCCGGAGTGGATAACATACCCAATGAACTGATCAAATACGGCGGACAAGATCTGATTAAATAAATCGCCCGACTATACCAAAAGATCTTAGAGAAATCAACCATACCAAAAGAATAGAGAACTAGCACCACCACACCCATCCTTAAAAAGGGAGATAAGATAGATTCGTCAAACTACAGAACGATAACTCTATTGTGCACAATATTAAAATTACTTCATACTTAACACGAGTAATATCAAATGAAATATTGAAAAGATATGAAATAAGTGAAGAACAACAGGGTTCAGAAACAACCGGTCTACGGTAGACGCCATATTTATATTAATACAAATAACGGAAAAATCCCTAAAATTCTGTATACCAGCGTATATGTGCTTTATCGACTTCACGAAAGCTTTCGACCGCGTGAGATTAAAAGACGTTACGAACATTTTAAAAGGAAAAAAAGTCCCCAATAGCATAACACAACTTATAAAGCAAATAAACACCACGAAGGTAAAAGCCAACAATGACCTTAGCGGAGAAGTACTTATTACATTAGAAATCCGACAAGGCGGCAGCCTCAGTCTATTACTCTTTAATTTAGTAATAGACAAAATCATTAAAATGGCAAAGACAACAGGGAATGGATACAGAATGAGACGAGAAGAAGTAAAAATTATTTGCTACGCCGTAATAGTATCAGAGAGTGAGGACAACCTACAACGAATGCTGCCCATATTCAAAACAGCAGCAGAGGATTATAATATGAAGATTTCCACTCAGAAAACAAAGTGTCTTGTCACATCAAGAGAAACGATACGATGCAAGCTGGTTGTCAAAGTCAAGAACATAGAACAAGTGACGTCTTTCACATACCTCGGTCCAGAGATATCAAGTTTCAGTAACCTACGTAAAAAAATGCTACAACGAACAACAAACAACCAGAGCAGCACAAATATCCGGATGTCTGAAAGATGTAGTATGAAAGAACCAACATAAATGATGGATAACGGGTTAGGAACACAGATATAAGACAAACGTGCAAAACGGCAAACATAAAGAAATAATCACGAAAAGGAAGGGACAATGGAATGAACATGTGGGAAGAATGGAATATACGAATAAGAAGAAGAAGAAGATATTTAGAATTGTATAAATAGGAGTAACAAAAATTGTATATAATTTTTATCCACAGTATTCTGCTATTTCCGACGAATCCCGGCTTCTGTGTTATTCAGGGTAGTTCAACTTCTCCAGAACCTTCAGTTCATATGAAGGTTAAAAAGCTGAAACTGTTCTTAATTTTAACAGCTTGAAGTTGGGATTAAAGATACAAAGTCGCGCTCTCCGACTTTATTATCCTTATTATCGAGGATTTATTACATTACACCATGTCGTAGCACAAAAGCTCGCTAAACTTCAGTAAAAACATCCTTCAGTAAAAAGAGTTCCCGGAAAAAACAACCACGGTAAAATAATTGCAAATGAGGAAAAGTGCTAAGTTTGACGGTTTCACTTACTTTTTTTCGTTTTCTTTTTGAGGAATTGTGTCTGAGGCTATGATTGTTTTAGGGGATTTTTTTTGGGGGAATTCTTCTTTCTGAAAATTTCTTTCCGGGTCTGTTTTTCCAGGGCGTTTTTTTTCTGCTTTTGTCGGTTTCTTTCGAGGCTTTTTCACGAAGTTTTCTTGCCGGGAACAGCTCTCATTTCCAAGGCCGACTCAGCGGATAAAACATTCAAAGCGGTGAGTGCAGAATATGAAGTTCATCATCATCACCTGACATGGAGCTGACTCGAAGTTTGATCCTGAATTACGCCAGACGCACCCCATGTTAGTAGGTGGGTAGGAATTTATGTGATAGATTGGGATCGGGTAAGGTGTTGAACAGCTTTAGCAAAGCATACCGCAAGACACTGCTGCTGTAACACCGGGTAGTTAGTAAGCTTCGCATCAATGGGGGTTTTGAGTACTTAACCAAGACCGTTATGCAATTATGCAATTAACCTTAATAAACTTTGGTATTAATTCTTATTCACACTTATCTATTGTTCTAAGATTGCCAATTGCAAATATCAAAGAGCACAGCCTACGAGTTTTGTTAGTTTGTACAAACCGAACATTTCATAATATATTGTAAAGCGTTACAATCTTCAAAAGTTCACATGTTTGTGTATTGTAAATAATACAGTGCCAGCTATCTCCATTATATCTGTAAGGAATATGTTTTGGCGTAAAATAATTATGTGATTTAACAGTTATAGATCAGTCGTTTAGAAGCCGTCATTATAAGAAATGGCTGAATCTGACCGACCATAAAGCTAGCTAAATTTGGCATATCGCCTCAACCGCCTACATGATCTGGCATAAAAGACTTACTCCCTATCGACGAGCTTAACTCAATTGGATTCCTCAGAGCAATAAATTAAACATTTAAATGTAAATGAACTGCAAATTTCTAATGTATCATCGCACCGTTAGATTTGAAATCGCATGCAAAACTATTGCCTATTATGCATTTAACTGGTAAGTTAATACAGCAAGATGTATGAGGTACAAGTATATTACTACCCACCTACTGTTTTATGCAAGAATGTGGAGATACTGACATAATAGTAATGCGGCTGCATTATTCTTAACCGATCGAGTTTATTTTTCAACCTTATTTCTCATTATCTAAAAGACATAAATTTGATTCTAAATTTCCGGTTAGTTATTTATACTGACGACGTTTGACCAATTTGTTTAACAGTAATGTGTACAGATATGATAATTTATTCAAAAAAAAATCAAGATTAAATTTACTAAAAATCAAGTCTAGGAAGCACGCAAACACGACGGTATTTGCAGAGGCGATTCTGGTTCTTCTAGTTCTACATACATAATTAATTTGATTAAAGAGATAAAGCAAATATCCTAATTTAATGCTTGTCACAGTAGCCGTTGGAGTATGTTCTGCATTACAAATCAAATGAATTAAAAAGCTAGAAATTTTTTAAGAGCACCGACTGAACCAGTTACAGGGTTGGATTACCTGGTGCGTATTCGTACGTACAGGAAGTGAAGGTTTCCTGGGGTTCGAATAGCGTGAGAACGTATTTTGCATATAGTTCAAGACCATCTGTTAGGATTGCTGCTGGATAAAGTCGATTTATACACGTCGCCCACTTCTTTCAAAATCGGTATGAAAGAGGAGACAGGAAGAATTCGCGAGACAAATAATTACTCTAACATAAGATCAGCTTTCCTAGATTTTAATCAATCTTTTATTGTTCTCATGTTTCCCCACGTTAATCAATTAATTTAAAGACATGCGTATTTCTTAAAAACTCGCAAAACGGTAAAATTTGATATCATAAGATCTAAAAAGTAAATTTTTTTTTCTAGTTGTTGGTTACTACTGCAATCACAAGAAAATTGGCAAAAATAACTACATTAAAATTGAAGAAACTGAAATCCCACTAACATTACTATAAATATCAGTGGTGTAAATAAATTGAAAAGAAGAGGAAAATATTTTAAACAAAGTCTAACTAAATGAATTTATTTTTTCTTTCTGATGTAACTAAAAAACGGATTTTCAGTTTGATGTTAAAAACGATGTATCGCCCAGAGATATTTTCCTTCGCACCATAAAAAAGTAAAATACATGCAACTGTGAGGCTTTTTTGTAACGTCGTCGCTGTTTACGGTCGCTTATACGTACAACCTCGGTGTAATGCTTGAGCCCCAGATTTTATAATGAAATGTACGCTTCAAACGAACTTCACTGGGTGATGGGATATATCTAGTAGAATTGCACTTTTGTGGAAGGTTTTTCCTCAGTTTGACTGCGCTTTTGAGGAAGACCTTTTCCCAGTGTCATTGCACTTTTGAGAAAGACATTCCTTCAGTGTGATGGTTCTCTCGCACCTAGTTGAAGAAGTAGATAACTACATTGAAAATAATAGTCTTCAGAAGTCTAAATACTTTTACTTACCGAAAACATTTGTGCTCAGGTAATGTTAATAAACAAACAATTATAGCATTAAACTATAATGTCAATTAAAGCAGAAGGTTTAATACAGGAAATATTTGCATAAATAATTATTACATTAAAAGCTTAAGGTATTACACACCGAGTAAAGCAAAATAAAAACGAAAGAAAAAACGGAAGTAATGCAGGGCAAGCGAAATACGGAAGTTGTACGGTAGCAACACAGCGGCAATACGGTAGGACACGGTAGCGTACGGTAGAAGGCAAGATACGGGTTACCGTAGGTTACTACGGTGTCAATTCAGATACAGTAATCTACGATAACAAATGGTAGCATGTAAGATATGGTGACAATGAAAATACAGTAGTCTACGGTAGCAGATAAATAACCAAGCAACATTGAGACGCTGTGGTACAAACGTTACAAAATTTAAAATCAATGAGTAAGACAGGTATAGGGGACAAACGGAATTGTGACAGAAAGAAAGAGAGAAAAGTACCTCCTCGTGTCTAACCTCCGCGGCAGTCGGAAACAAACAGAGAAAAAATCTGCTTCGTGTCGAATGGCCGCGACAGGGTAGCGTGAAAAAGAGAGAACAAGATCTGCCTCATGTCATGTCATCTACGACAGATCAGAAAAAAGAGAAAACAGTGAGAGGGTCTGCCTCGTGTCTGCCGCGCTTTACGAGAAATGAAGAGAGGGAAATTGAATTTATCTCGGCTGGTTCTCCTGGTGTTGTATACCTGGAGTTGAGACTTGAAGTGAAGAAGATAAAATGTCACACTGAAAATGTGCTTGCTTCGGAAGGTGAGAAGGGTGAGAAAGTAAGGGGGTGGGAAAGTGTAAGAGTGTAAAGTGGGAGGATGGGAAATTGAGAGAGTTGAAGGGTGGGAGGGTGAGGGCAAGAGAGAGAGAGAGAATAAACTATATTTAATTTCTTGTAAAACACAAAATATTTTCATTATCGTTCTAACATTAGCAGATTAGAATTATATGTAAGTTTTTGAACTTAAATGCGGAGTCGCCTTACGTGACTGTAGCATTAACATCGAGGCAAGCTAGCAAAATAATAAATAAGCTGTGCCGAGGCATAACAGCACAGACCATCGTCGCGAAAGTTGAAACAGTTCCGGAATCCATGTATATGATGATGAGATATGAATGTGAATGTGACACCAGTTGTGGCGAACGTGCTCTTTAAGGGCCACAAAGCAATAGCACATCTTATAGAACAAGAATGAAGGGCAAGAGGCACTCGTTTAATACGATTGACCTGAAAAACAACAGCTCCGTTTGACGCCAAGGTTTTTGTAAACATGTAAAGTTGTGCAATATGAAATAAATTTAATTGTACTATATTATTATAAAATGTGCAAAAAATTAATCAAGACCAAGACTGAGTTAGTCTTAGTATTGGTTTTGGCATCGCAAGATCAAGACGAAGGCAAGACTATGGGAGTGTTGTTTTGGTCTTGGACTTGAAGAAGTACTACATATATCTGTTTGTTGTTCTGTTGTAAGTTACGTGACGTAATCTCTACCTCAATTTTAGTTACCGATTTTTCCAATGTCGTTACGGATTTTAAAATACAAAAAAAAAATTTAAAAGAAATAGCAGTTTCTCAAGAACCCCTCTTTCATTAAATGCGTTTTGAGTATTTACTGAGAGTGTTCTTAATTGTTTCGAAATTGTTGGCATAATATTCTACTGCAGAAAGCGACGTACCCCATGTCGCTTTCTGCAGCAGAATAATATGCTTGTCAGTATTGGTACCGGAGGAAGATGGTAACTCGTGTGCTACTTCCTTGAATATCTGTATACGACTTGGGGTTTTGCAAAAGAATTTTTAACATTAGTAATAATATTGTTCGTATTAGGGTATATTTCTCTTTCATTTTCTGCTACCCGGTGCAGGCTGGGAGCAATACAAGTTAAATGTAACATTTTACTGTATAGAATTTGAAGTCTACTTCCGGCTTTCAACATGTATGATGTACCGTCAGTGACAAAAGAAGTACTTTCTCATACTGTATTTCATTTGACCACAACGAAACCATTAAATTATTAAATAATTTAGCAACAGCCGGGTGATTGATATTTTCAAAAACATTGATAAATAAAAGATGAGATTTCGTCGAATTTAGGATTCCAATTATAAGGTTGGCATCATATCTGAAAAGAACATTAAATTGCTGGACAAACGCACAAAGTTGTAAATAAAGCGATGTTGGCCAATATTTTAAAAAAAGAAAATTGAAATTCGATTTTTTTAAAACATTCTAACATACCTTCCTACACTGTCTGTGGATTCATCACTTAAAACCCAAATGTGATTTTTACTTTCCTATACTCTTAGTATAGGCAAGTACTGATTTCATGCAAAATTTCAAAGTTGAGATTTTAACGGAAATAGTCCATGGACCCCAGAAAAGTAAATTTAAAAAAATGTCTGTTTGTGAGTGGGTGGGTGGGTGTGTTCCGCTTCATATCTCCGGAACGGCTGAACCGATTTTGATGTGCTTTGGAATGAGGGGGTATATCAAGAATTCACCGACAAAATAAGCTTTTAAAAAACCGAAACCGGAAACGGAAGTTAGACATGTTTTTTTGGTAGGATTTTTTTCAGAAACTGAATTTTGGAAATTTTAATAGTGGAGATTAAAGAAGGCCTTAGGACAAATCAAACGGTTTTTTACCGAACTCTCTAGCTTTAAAATGGCGGCCGCTAGGAATTTTTGAACATTTCGACTTTAACGCCCATTTACTCAAAAACCAGTTATCTGATTGGAATCAACTACATCTTGTTTGGTAGCCCTTCAAGGGTACTATACCATGAAATATAATTAATTTTGAAAATATAAAAACGATCACAATGACATCACTCCAAAATTTTGGAATTTTTCAAAAAAATATTTCTCAAAAACTGCCCACACGTTTTTGTTTAAATTTTTTAAGCTGATAGAGCTGGGAATCTTCTACAATTTGTTTTTTTGCGCATTGCTATAATTTCACTGTGACGCCCTCTATGAATTTTTGAAAATTGATCTTATTTATTTAACGGGGGGCAATAAAATATTTCTGTTAATGTGAAATAGCTCACCATTGATAGCAAAATCCGAATATAATAATATTTTTTCGATAATTTCATATTTAGGGGGGCTACTGTTCCCCCCCGCCCCACAATTTTCGCTACAAAATTAAAAAATGGATTTTTTCTTTTGTTTGCTCTAGGATAATCTTTTTACAAAAAATCAAAAAATCGAATTTTTTGCCCCTTAATAATCTTTTTGGCCTTAGAAGAATTTCACATACTTTCTACAGCAGTTGTATTCTTGTACTAGTCGTTTAATGTTCAGTGTAGGCTAACTTTTTTATTTTAATAGATAGACTCGCAAACCCACGAGCAAAGTTGTAGCGCAAATTCTTCTCGATTGTATTTAAGAAAAAAACTTGAGTTTCCAATTTTAATATGGCGGCCACGGTAAAAAACAGCTTTTTTTAAATGGAAACGTGGCATTTTGGCTTTAAAATCAGAAAGGTTTTGAAATTCTAAATACAAATTAATAAGAGTAATTTCTTGCTAAAAATAATACTTCTCGAGTTATTTTCAAATATCAATTTCCGCGCTTCCGTTGATTCAGTCCGAATATTTTACCCAACCTTATGCTTGCAGCGCAGCGGTCGGTGTTTCTTCAACCGCTTCAAGCTGTTACAGCTTATAAGAACTATTTACTTTAACTAGTCGTGTCTAGACAGGTGTATATCGAAAGTGTTGGAAAATATAAAACAATGTATTTAAATGTATAGGAAAGTCCAGGCGAAGTGTTTCGCTCATTTTTACCTATGTCTTCCCTGATTGATTTAATAATTTCTTCATATAAAACGGATAAGTAGTTCTCTCTTAGAGTTGATTCATCCGGCACAAGCAATGTTGAAATATCATCTAAAAAATTCCGGAATGCAAGATGAGAAAGTTTGTATAACGGAATGTCAGCAGCCACTAGTGCACCAAACGAATTTTTGTTATATTCATATGATTTACTACCACTACAAGCATTATTAACGGCGGAGCTTAACAATGTTTCCTAATTTTTATTTGCTTTTAATGAAGCACACTTAGTATGTTTATTTGTGCAAAGATGGGTAACTTGAAAACGTTCATTCGCGTTAACGCGATCTTCACACACTGTACAAAATAAAATTTGGCAATTGTAATGAAAACGCTGAATTCGCGTACATAACTATGAAGCACTACTGCAGTCAACCTTTTTTCTTTGACCATGGTTTCACCACAAAATTTGACAACTAACTCAACATTAAATAAGTTTATTTCTAAACAGTGGCAATTTTCCAACGCTTTTTTAAAAAAAGGAGGGAATAACCCAAGTCTTAATTTTTTATTCATTCCCTGCTTTAAAAGATAAACAAGCAACATGCAAATAGTTGTAAGAATTTACCTGAGAAAATTATTCTGAAACCATTTAATCACATAAAATAGAAACCTTGGATTATATTTGTATGAGTTTACAACTTCCTGCTTTTAAGCAAGCTGCAAGTTGTAAAATAGTTGTAAAAATGTATAAAATAGACACAATTCTCTAAAAACCACATTTTAGCAATTTTTTTAAATAATACACAATAATGCTTTTAAATGCATTGTTAAATAAAAACTTTTTTCATTTAAAATACAAGCAAATAGGTACTAGAGATTATATCCGGAAATTAGTTTAAAAATATGCAGATTTGCTTGGATAATCAGAAATATGCATTTATATGCACTTTCAAACCTACATATGCCGTTCACATGTAGATAAAACATGTAGAAATTTAACTTAGCATATGTTTACTACATACGAAAAGAACATGCAGAAGCATATAAATCCTAGTCTTAGCCTCGTCCTTTCGTTATACGAGACGATATTAAGGAACGAGATAAAATACATATTGTAAGAATCTTTCAAATTCTAATTACTATTTCAGTTTCAATTTTAAGCTGCCTAAAGCTCACATTTCTTTTGATAAGAAACGCTTGAAGTCTTCAAAGCTTTTCTAAAAAATAAAATATTTTACTAAACAAATTACAGTTTCTTTTGCATAAATATCAACAATGACATGAAAAAGCTTATTAAATCATGAAAATTCCACCAACTGAGCGATCCTTTTTCTTTACAAAAGGGGTTTTGATATTCAATTGAATGTCTTTTCCAACATATGATTCTACCGAGAGGGTTCTTTCGTTATCTTGCTTTTATGTACATCGTTTTCTCGAATGTCTTGTTAGTGTTTCACTGTACCGAGCAAATACTCAAATATTCTGAATATCGTTAGGACTTTACAGAGGATATTTTCTAATACTGCACATTTTCGTTTGATAATGATCGTCAGTTATTTATATCTTTGACGTTTTAACATTTTTTAAGCCACCGGGAGAGTTTTCATGCTTCCACACAGTTACATACCTAGAATAGTAACGCTAGATAAATATGAAACCAAGATAAAGCTGCATTCTGCAGTCTCTGCTACTTTCGTTTATATAAGCATTTTACACGCTATTAGAAGTTAGTTATGCTGTTAGTTTAAGCTCTGACATTGCTTTTGTAACATTTTAATGTAACTCCGTTTTAATTAAAAATAAATTTTATTATTTTTAATTAGTTTCTCGTTAAAACTCGTAACTGGCGCAGTCGCGGCGGATTTCTCAAAAGTCAAAAATTACTTTGTTCTTGCGTTTTAACGCTTAATTTGAGAAGCCAAAGAACTTCTACAACCCTGAGGAGGAACAAGCATCGTCCAAATCTCGGAAGCAGAACTGACCAACGACTCCATAGGACTCCAGAGGACAAAAATCGCCAAAAGAGCCCTACAACGTGAACCAGCCCTCCAAACATCGAGAAAGCTGACCACACCGGTGACAACGCCCCGGACAAGCATCGCTGGGTCCAGTCACACGCTCAACGAACATGAGGAAAACCATCGAAATATTAATGTAAGAAAATTTTATTAGCAAGTGGCAAAAAGTGAAAAAGTGGCTTATGCTTGAAACAAATAAATAGCTCACTTTGGAGCATAAGTTATAATTAAATTGTTAAAATAATCATCATTAGTTTTACGCAACTAATAATCGAATTCAATTCATTTATCAACAGATTCTCAGGAGAATTGTTGTTAATAATTGCTTTCATTATTAGCGATTGCAACCTTTAAAACACAAAATCACGTCTAGTGCGGTAAGCGAGACCAGTAAGTGTTACTGCTAGGGTAACTTAATCTCTTACTGTACTCACACTAGATGGGTAGGCACTTAATTTAAAAATAAATAAAGCCCCGTTTCAAAGTAAATGGATTGCGTTTCCTAACAAGGAGTAAATATACCTTTCCTTTGCTAAGAAACAATAAATAAAAAATTTTTTAGTTTAATAATTAATTAGAATTGTTAACCGTTAGTATAAATATTAAGCAATATTTTCCGTGAACAAAAACAAATTTTATGTCAATTATTGACGACTTGATAGGACAAATCGATAGATTACGAATTATTGAAGAGGAACCTATCGACAATTTAAACCAACAAAACATAATAATGGCAAATCCACAAATTTTCCCCCCTGGATTTCATCCTAGTCTCTTAAACAACATTGGAGAATACGACGGAAACCCTACAAAATTAGTCAAATGGATACGTCAGGCCGGAGCCATAATCGAACAATTCTCAGCCGATGATCCACGAGCCTATATTAATACTTTATTACTAACGACCGCTATATCAAGATTAACCGGAGCAGCCGAAGCTGTTACTCTTGGACAAAATATAACCACTTGGGCTGAACTTAAAAATAAATTAAAAATCAGTTTTGGGGATAATCGTTCAGAAGAAGCATTATTACAAGAACTTACTAATCTATACCAGAGAAATGAAGACGCACTCGATTTTTACGACAAATGCATGAGATTAAGAATATCATTACTCACACACCTCGTTATGAATGAGCCAAACGGAGATATAATCCAAATAAAAACGAACATGTATACCAGTCTCACAAAAAATCAGTTTTTAACCGGTTTAAGAGGAGATCTCAGCCGATACGTAAGATCAAGAAATCCCGCATCTATGGAAGACGCCCTAAAAATTATATTAGAAGAGAAAAACATAGAAGATCGCCGATCACAAATGTCATCGTTACACAAAACGCCTATGCAAAAATCAAACAACGCATCACGTCAGAATACGTCATTTCGCACAACACCACACCAACCTACATATGTGCCAACACCCACATACGTTCCAATGAGATCAACACCGAATTTTCAATTCGCACAAAACGCACAGTTTCAAGGTTACCCACGTGCACAAACTCAACGTTTACCTGCAATACCACCTACGAAATTTCCAGGTTTCCCACAACAACCAGTTAATCTAAATACAAGATCTAACTCAAGACAACCAAACGTATTCAAACCTACGGGAACTGTTCCTAAAGAAAAACCTACCCCTATGCAAACATCCACAATACAAAGAAGACCTACTGTACAACGACACGTACCTCGCCAACAAAATTACAATCAAACAATTAATCAACCACGCAATTTTACATCCACGGAATTATTTTATACAGAAAACACAGAATTGCACGAATTACAAGAAGAACCCGAAAACTACGAAAATGAATATGGCGACATAGATTACCAACAATTCGAAGTAGATGATCCACAAGAATTCGAGCCTCAAGTAGAAGAACTTGAAAATTTTCATATACTAGCCTCGAAGAAATTATAACCCTTTGCAATTATAACAACCCTACATTACCCTATATTACAATACCCCAAACCGATTACAAATTAATGATAGACACAGGTAGCACAAGAACGCTAATCAGACCTGAATTCATACATCAACACTTCCCTGAAACTATAATTAAAAAAACCTTCGAAATTGCAACATCACATGGCAAGACATACCATGATGAAGTAGCCAACATTCCCATACCTTCACTATTTAATGAAGAAGGAGTACATGAAGTTTATCTTTATAATTTTCACGACAATTACATAGGACTTATAGGAAGCGACCTACTTAATGAAATAGGAGCAAGCATTGATTTCCGACAGCAATGTATTCAAACAGAAAAAACTACAGTACCTTTCTTTCTACCAACAAAATCAAATCCATCTGCACAACAGAAAAAGTCATACCAAAATTTAGAAGAACAAATAAAAGGTACCATACATGTAATTAAGGTCCCGTCAAGAACCGAAATGAAAATCAAAATGCCAACCGAGAGCCTCAACGGTATAAAAATTTGTAAGAAAAGAGATTACGGACAAGGGATATCAATACCTAACGCCCTTGTAAAAGTACATAACAATTGGTTTAGTACCACTATAATTAATACTTCAGACAAAAACGTAAGTCTTACCCTTCAAAGCGCCATACACTTGGAAGATTTTGAAAACAAAGAATTAGTTCAAGTAAATTTTACATCTGTTGACAATAAAAAGAAAAGCCAACTATTAAATGAAAATCTTAAAAATAATTTACGTATCAACCACCTAAACGAAGAAGAAAAAACTCTACTCACCGGACTTTGTTACGAATATAAAGATGTTTTTCACCATCCTGAATTACCACTCACAGCAACAAATAAAATTCGACATCATATAAGGACAAAAACAAACGATCCAGTTTTTACAAAAACATATCGATACCCACAGGTACATAGAAGAGAAGTTAAACAACAAATTGAGAAAATGTTAGAACAGGAAATAATAGAACCTAGTGAATCGCCCTACAATTTTCCGATATGGATTGTACCAAAAAAAATTGATGCCAGCGAAAAACAAAAATGGAGAATCGTGATCGATTATCGAAGCCTCAATGAACAAACGATCGAAGATAAACACCCTTTACCCAACATCGAAGATATCTTAGATAAGCTAGGCAGAGCCAATTATTTTACATCCCTCGATTTAGCCTCAGGTTTCCACCAAATCGAAATAGAACCCGAAGATCGTGAAAAAACCGCATTTTCCACCGAAGAAGGACATTTCCATTTCAAAAGAATGCCCTTTGGACTTCGGAATGCACCAGCCACATTTCAAAGACTTATGAATAATATTCTACAAGGACTTACCACCAATCAATGCATGGTCTACCTCGACGACGTAATAATATATTCCTCATCGTTACAAGAACATATGACAAGATTGAAAAACGTATTTGAAAGATTTCGAAAAGCAAACGTTAAAATTCAATTAGACAAAAGCGAATTTCTTAAAAAAGATCTTGAATATCTAGGACACATAATAACACCGGAAGGAATAAAACCTAACCCTAAAAAAATTGAATGCATACAAAAATTCCCAATACCTAAAACTAACAAAGAAATTAAATCATTTCTTGGCCTACTTGGTTATTATAGAAAATTTATTAAAGATTTCTCAAAATTGACAAAACCTTTAACCCGATGCCTCAAGAAGAACAACAAAATAATACATGATAAAGAATTTATAGATGCCTTTGAAAGATCAAAAAATATCTTAATTAATGAACCAATATTAATTCACCCCGATTTTAATCAACCATTCGAATTAACTACGGATGCATCGAATGTTGCAATAGGAGCCGTACTTAGCCAAAAAGATAAACCAATCGCATACGCACGTCGTACCTTGAATGAGACAGAACAAAAATACTCAACCATCGAAAGAGAACTCTTGGCAATTGTTTGGGCTACGAAACATTTTAGACCGTACTTTTTTGGAACAAGATTTACCCTTTATACCGATCATCGACCCCTAGTCTGGCTACGCAACCTGAAAGAACCTAACAGTAAATTAACAAGATGGAGCCTTAAATTGGAGGAATTCGACTTCGAAATTCAATACAAAAAAGGACAGAAAAACACCAACGCAGACGCCCTATCTAGCGTCTACATAAACCCGATCACCTCGAGAAACAAAGACAATGAATCTTGCATCGTACACGAAGACGAAGAATTTGACCAATTGCTTCAAGATTTAGAACAACACGAATCATTGAAAACACCCGAACCACTCATTACAATGACACCTGTACGACCAATATCACCCCCCGATTATGAAGATCTAATCGACACCACAATTATTAATTTAGAAGATTATCCACCAAGAGAAGGACCTAGTGATTGTACTCAACATTCACAGGAAGAATCCACAGCGTCAATACCTATTTGTGAAAAACCCCTACAAACTCATCAAAATCAAATTTTCTTTGAAAAAACCTACAAAAAGAAACCCGAAATAAAAAAGAGAACTATCGAAGGTCACGTACAAATCACAGTACCTATCAATGAAAACAACCTAAAAGAACAATTTGAAAAAGTTATGAAAGAATATTCTACAGCCAACACGAAATATTATTGTATATTCCCAGAAGAAAAATTCTATAAAGCATTCTGTAAATATGTAACTAGAATCTCAAACGAAGATTCACCCAAGTATTATAAATGCACTTCACAAGTAATACATCTAACGGACGCGGAAGAAAAATCAATCCAAATAACTAATCAACATGAAAGTAAGACAAATCATAGAGGAGTAGATGAAACTCTGGAAAAATTAAAAAGAAAATATTACTGGAAAAATATGAAAGATGATGTAAACACCTTCATCAGAAATTGCGAAATATGCAAAAAACAAAAATATAACAGAAATCCCATTAAAACTCCTTTTTGCATAACCGAAACGGCAAATAAACCCTTCAACACTTTACATTTGGATATTTTCTACGTAGAAAACCACATGTTTCTAACAATTCTGGATCAATTTTCGAAATTCGTACAAGCCTATGAAATCGAAACTCGAAACAATTTAGAACTATCTGATAAAATATTAGATTACTTTACAAAATATGGAGTACCCTCAAACATCATTGCTGATGGCGAATTTAATAAGAGCATATTAAAAAATTTATTCGAGATACACAAAATAACATTCCATGTAACCACACCCGGACACCATGAATCTAACAGTTTGTTAGAAAGAACCCATTCCACATTACTGGAACACTACCGAATATTAAAGGAAACTCATCCCCAGGAAACGCCAAAGATTCGAATGCAATATGCAATTTTAGGATACAATAATGCGATACACTCATCCTTAGGATATACCCCTAGAGAAATATTATTCGGACATACAGATTCAAGAAATCCATATGACCTCGATTATACTACAAAATTTTACGAAAATTACGTTACGTCTCACAAAAACAAATTAAGTGACCTATATGAACAAATTTATAGCGAAAAACAAGAGAAAAAAGAAACACTTATCAACAAAAGAAACGAAGGAAGAAAACAACACAATTTATTACCAGGAATGACTGTTTTTTTAAAATCCCAAGAAACAAGAGGAGGAAAACACCTACCCAAATTTGTTGGACCCTACGAAATATTAGAGATATCTGATCACAGCGTTTGTAAATTAAAACATAAAAAATCTAATAAAGAACGGAAAGCTCACGTTAACGAGTTACTTTCTATTCCAGAATCCTCTGCTGCACGTCATTAAGCCTAACCAACGATGTAGTCATACAAGACTTATCCAACAACCCCGGACTATACCCCTTGAAATTAGGACCAACTTTGATACAAGCATCAACCTGGACACTTATCGCGCAAAATAATTACGAACCTCTATTAAATGAGTTCAATTATCTAAAAGAAAATGTGAAAAAACTTAATTACAACCTTCGCACCATCAAAAGACCCGAAATACCCCCGGTATGTTCATCATCCATTTGCCTCGATAGAAGGAACACTTATAAATCTAGAAATTACTCTAATTACGAATATTCCAATTACCTTAACATAATGAACACTTTGGTAACCGAAAATGAAAACCTCATTAAACACCTATTTCCAACACATCGAATCAAACGAGGAGCCATCGATGGTTTAGGATCAATAATCAAATTTGTAACGGGCAACCTAGATGCAGAAGATGGACAGCGATATGAAAATATGATAAAAGAACTTCAAGAAACCTCAAAAGAACATGAGAAAATTATGGAACATCAAGCATCCCTACTTTTAACAACAATCGAAAAATTCAATGAAACCATTAAGGATTTGTACTCGAACCAAGAGTTTATTACAAATAAATTAGAAGAAATGCGAACCTCTCTACAAAAAGTAGTAAGACAAAGCACAGAAATCGTAAATGCTGAAGGACTAATGAATCAAATGATAGCCCTTCTTCAACTAATTCTAATAAAATTAAAAGATCTGCCAACAGCGTTTGTATTTGCAAAAACAAATGACCTACATCCCGCTCTAATAGGAGATGAAGACCTAACCCAGGGACTACAATTTATAGAAAATAAGCTGTTATTGGAATCACAAGAAAACAATATCAAAACATATTTATCTTTACCATATCCCATCGATAAGACCCAAATTCTTAATTACGAAAAAATCATAGATATAAAAATCTACCAAATCAAAGAACAAATTACATTCATTCTTGAAATACCTCTTATCACAAAAACCAAATACCTAAGGTATAAATTAATTCCTATTCCCATTTCTACCAATAATAATTTTCATATGATCTTACCACATTTCAATCAAATCCTTCACTCCGAAAAAGAAAGTATACCCATAACAGACAATCAGTGCCTCGAAATAAAAGAAAATGAATATTTTTGTAAAAAATCAATACCACTTTCGATACCTAATAAACTGTTATGTGAAACACAATTGTTGTCTTTTATACCTAACAAAACATGTAACATGTATTCTTTCAGGCTTGATCACTATAAGATAATTCAAATAATAGATAACCAATGGATTATCGCAACTCCTTACCAGATAATTATCACTGTAAAATGTGCCCTTAATGAATATAAAAAACATTTAATCGGCACCAAAATGTTAATCATACCCAGCTCTTGTTATGTTGTTGTACAAGAAAATGAGTTATTAATTAATCATAATATTAACGTAGATATTAAAGATAGTTATTTACCGCATATTGATGCTTTAGATTTAAGTCTAACCCCTAAGCAAGAAATTAATCAAATCAATTTAAAACATGTCAATCTACATGATTTACAATCAGTCAAAGAGGAATTAAAACAAGTCCCTAAGGACATCCAAAATATTCATAAGACACATCATTTGGCCATTGGATCGATAAGTACTAGTTTATTGATATGTATGCTTATAATAATTATTGTCGTCGTACTTATGTGTAAACGTAAATTCCTTTACCAAAAAGTTATTCGTAAAATTAATAAAATCAAGAATACTGAAATTGAATTAATTGAAAAACCACATGCTGTGCCATTAGCACATGTTGTCGAAAGTCGAAATTAGGAAATAAAATTTTCCAAATTTATATTTCCATCTAAGGGTGGAGGAGTTACGTACCTAGAATAGTAACGCTAGATAAATATGAAACCAAGATAAAGCTGCATTCTGCAGTCTCTGCTACTTTCGTTTATATAAGCATTTTACACGCTATTAGAAGTTAGTTATGCTGTTAGTTTAAGCTCTGACATTGCTTTTGTAACATTTTAATGTAACTCCGTTTTAATTAAAAATAAATTTTATTATTTTTAATTAGTTTCTCGTTAAAACTCGTAACTACACTACCATAAAACAGAATGAAATGAACAGTGACCGCCAAAATGTCTGCACCGTATGGGAAACTTTTTTGTTAACATGTTTTTTTTAATGGGGCATTAGTTGGGGCATGTCTAACAACCATAAAATTGCCAAAAATATTTGTCACAGAACATTCATCACACTACGAATACGTCATATCCAATTTTTAAAATAGCACGAATGCTGTTATTTATCAAAAGATGGAAAATTGTCATAAGGAAATGTTATTAATTGGAATTACATTAAGATTCCAAGTACGAAGTTTAGTGGGAAAATTTTAATTTCTTAGTTTGTTTATTTTTTCAATAAATATTTAACATTTATTTCTTTTACTGTACTTTTCCTTTACAGTTGAGTTAACATAAAACACTCAAAATAAACTGTATTTTAAAACAATATTGTCTTAAATTAAATACTACGTTTCAGTATGTCTTCTGTCTCTTCCCATGCATTTTATTGTCCTTTTGCAAAATTCTTTTGTTACATTTTTGTTTAAATTTACCATCGTAGTTTTTTATTTAAGACCATTATTGTAAAACACTTAAAAAAATTGAAAAAATTTAGAAATAATGAAAATAGTCCAGGACCGCCCTGTTATTTTTTCTAAAACATTTTTTTGCTTTAATTACATTTACAAAGTAATGCAACTTCTATGTATTTTTTCATGGAAATATTTTATGTTAACTCAACTGTAAAGGAAACATACACCGAAAGAAACATAAATGCTAATATTTTGTGGAAAAAATAGAACAACCTAAAAGATTTGCTCATCAAACTTCGTATTTAGAATCCTAATGTAATAACAAATAACATTTCCCTATGACAATTTTCCATCTTTAGATAAATAAAGGCATTTTAAAATTTCAAATGACATATTCGCCGTGTAATGGATGTGCCGTAACAAATATTTATGGCAATTCTGTAGTTAGTTTTTAGTCATGCTGAATTAGCGAAACTAATAAAAAAATTAATAAAAAAATTTCCCGTATGGTGCAGACTTTTTGGCTATCACCGTATAAATATAACAAACGAAAAAATTAAAAATTTAAAAATATTTTTTATTACTAGCGAAAAAATCACGTGGACTGCTTTGGGGTGGCAGAATATGTATAATCTGTAGAAATTTACTAGTGAATTTGATATGCCCACATGTAGTTTTATGTTATCCTAATTACATCGTTGTATTGTGGGCTGCAGCATCGCTAAACCAACTGCTTTGTTTGCAAATACAAATTCAGGTACTTACAAACAATACTAAACATCGATTTACAAACCAAAGCTCACACGGCGAATTGTTATTTTAATACTTTACTGTCTTAATTTTCATATTCAGTAAGACAACATTGGATTATTACATCTTCTGAAAGAAATTTTAACTTTAATTATTTGTAGTTAGCAGTTTACTCGGAGTTTTTGCTTACTTCGCGAAAATTAAATTTGTTGTTTACCTATCTGTTAATTAGAAATGTTCCAGAACAGACACAAAACTAAATTGTAATAAATTGTAAAATACGCCGATACCGATTCTGTATCAATCTACTACACAAAAGTGTCTGCAACTGTAATAACTAGGGCTAGGATTTATATGCATTTGCATGTTCTTTTTGTATGTAGTAAACATATGCTAAGTTAAATTTCTACATGTTTCATCCACATGTGAACAACATAATATGTATATTTGGAAGTGCATATCTATAAATGCACATTTTTAAGGTTTTCATAAATGCATGCATATTTTTGAGTATTCGAGCGAATTTGCGTATTTTTACACTAATTTCCGGTTACAATCTCTAATATATACTTGCTTGCATTTCAGAATAAAGCTTTTTTATTTAACATTGCTTTTAAAAGCATTATTTTGTATTATTTAGAAAAATTTGCTAAATTATGGTTTTTAGAGAATTATTGTGTCAATTCGATACACTTTTACAACTATTTTACAACTTACAGTTTACATAAAAGCATGGTAGTCGTAAACTAATAAAAATATAATCTAAGGCTTGTAAGGGTTGTGTGGCTATTTTCTGGTGATTGAAAGATTTAGAATAATTTTCTGAAGTAAATTCTTACAACTATTTGCATGCTTTCTGTTTATTTTTTAAAGCAGGAAACGATTTAAAGATGAAGACTTGAGTTATTCCCCAGCTTTCTTTAGAAGAATTTAAGTACGCACCTCTTATATCTTGTGTTGTTGAGAAAAGCTTCTCGTAATATGAAACAATTTTAGCCGATAACAGGCATAGTTTATACTAAAAAATCTAAAACTGTACGTAATTGTAAATTGCAATACTTTACATTGTAAAAATAATTTATAATTAATGATATGAAATAATAATGTTTATTATTTATCATGTTTACTTACTTATTGTTAATTGTAATTATAAAATTATATATTTGTTATATTAATAAGTTGCAATATTAAGATTCATATAAAAAAAAAACTATAATTAAAAAATCTTCAAAAACTCGTAAAAGTGACAAGATTTTTATTATAAATGCATAAATTGCATATTTTAAGATAAGTGCATATTTAATACATTTATAGCGCATAAAGTATGCATATTTTAAAAATTTTAAGTGCATATTCATCCGAGCCTTGGTAATAACACACGCTTTTCGTAAGCTTTAAAACTAGACATTTTCTTATCTGAGCTTTCCGCGTATATTCATATTGGTTGCCAGAGGGAAATGTTCGTGAAATGTAAAATATGTTTAGCCGCTGGATATGTCTCATACACCAACACATATTTTGTTTTTCAATTTGTACGATACCTCCTTTTATATTCTACATAATGTAGAAGGATATAGATTTGTTCTTAAAAGCACTTTTTGAATTTTCATTCGATTTTGTTCTTGTCAATACCTACACTGAGCATAAAACCAAACAGCTATACGGAATAAATCGTTCTATTTATTCCCTTTTTATATGTGAATGAACTCATTTCTAATAAAGTATTTGCGGATATGAAATACTTCAATACTTCATCACGTGCGACCTCCGCCGCCGCACCGGATTTACCGGATTACTGTAGTAAACGGCCCATAAAATTTTGGTGGCTTTTGTTTCACATGGATTTTGCTATCCTTGAATCCGGGACGTAACAAAATCAATAGTCAGCTATCATTTAGCCACTGATTATTTCATAAGCTATCAGGTTTCGTTATATAATACTGTTAAATATGAACGATAAGTGGATATTCAAGATATTAAAAGAAGAATGTGATTTCCTGATAGATAGGTAGGTAATCCTTATTCTGGTTCATGTGTGCCCAACAAGCTGGAACTGAGAGCGGGACATATTAGGGACAAAGAAGTGGCAGGATGTGAAATATGACCCCGTATTAGGAAAAGGCGAAAAGAATTTGTGCGCTTATATAGTTCAAGGCAAAAGATAGCGAAAGTAGTTCTTTGAATTCAAAGAAGTTTTTATTGATGTGAAATTGCTTGAATTGTTTTCCAAAACTTGTTCAATTTTTCTTACATTCACCGTGAAAGTGTTCTTTGAACTTTCAGATTTGTTTATTTTAAGATTTGTTTCCTACTTGTCAAAGTAAGAATTTTGTGTTTGGTACCCTATTTTTAAATTTTCTAGATACATTAAACCATTTTGTGATTTTCGCTGCTATAAATAACACTTAGTCGCATATAAATCAATACATTTTCTAATTATTTAGTTAAATTATTTCCGAAACTACAAAAAGTACAAAACAAGATTTGTGACGACTAGATTTGTACTTGAAACTGGCCCAACTATTTTTACCTTGCTCGCTATACGAAGTACAGCAACTGTGATCGTCATGTAGAATTTAGAGCGAATGCGTGCATTTGACGAAGTTTTTTTCACATTGGGGTTACTATTAGGTAGGTGTGTTGTCCCACTAAAGGTGTGGTAGTGTTTAGCTTTTGTACTCATTTTCTACGTGAACCATCGAGCCGGTAGGGTACCTGTAGTGTAACCAAAACAGTATTTTTCAAATTAAAAAAACATTATTTAAAAGTAAAATTTTTTAGTGTTTGTAATATTAATTCACGACATGTTGCAAGGTTGCAATTGTGTATTGTAATGGTTAGTAATTAAGTAGGTAATAATTTTAGATGTAGAAATAAGTTTAGATAACGCACTCCAATTCCTAATGCAAGTCAATTATTTTGTATTCAATAGTTACAATCAAAACCTTTTGCCACTGACTGTGACTATAAATAGTTAACCATTAGGGATTGGAGGACGGTGGCACATTTAGTCAAGTTCGAGTTATAGTTCAGTTGTAATGAAGATATTCACGATGTAGCCTCCCAATTGACACCAAACTGATCTTCAATTCCCATTTGGAGAGAATTTCAATCAAAGCGACACGGGCCCTCTGGGCCTGTAGAAGAATGATTGGCAAAACATGGGGCCTACAACCAACAATGGTGCTATGGCTTTATACAAAGGTGGTGATACCAACAATAACTTACGCTTCTTTGATATGGTGGCACAAAACCAGAAACAAAGCTGTTGTGAGCAACCTCAGCAAGCTGCAAAAACTTGCATGTTTAAGTATAACAGGGGCGATGACATCGACACCCACTGCCTCAATGGAGACGCTGCTGGACCTGCCTCCGTTCCACTTTGTAGTGGAAGCGCAGGCACTTCTGGCGTCATACAGAATGAAGGTGAACGGATACGAGAGAATCCTCCACAGAACAGGAGACCACACCGAAATCTTTGACAAATTGAATAAAAATAGCATGCTAAATATATGCATTCTGATAGAATTAATACCGTTTTCGACTTCAGAAAACCTTTCAGGGTACTAATACCTGAGAGGGGCGGCGAAGAAAGAAAACAGGAATTGAGGAGCCGAGGAGGATTGATCTGGTGTACGGATGGATCCAAAACGGCAACCAGCTCGGGAGCGGGAATCTTTGAGGCAGACACAAAGGATAGCATTGGCATTAACCTGGGCAACCTCACTACCGTGTTCCAGGCTGAGATAATACCTATTACAACGTGTGCACAGACAATGGTGGAGAGAGGATATGCAAATAGACAAATCTACATCATGTCCGATAGCCAAGCGGCACTAAAAGCTTTGGAGGGGGTTGCGATACACTCCAGAGTGGTTTTAGAATGCGTCGAGGCACTTGTGACACTGGCAGGACACAACAGAGTAGTTCTGGAGTGGGTGCCGGGACATGAGGGATATCATATCAGACCGCAAAGGGGACGGTAAAGGACTGGCTACACAGACAACACTGTATTCAATGGAATGACATTCCTGAACACAGGCAATCCCGGATGCTTATAAACAAACTATCCAGAAATAAAACAAAGGAAATTCTGCAACTTAGCGGGAAACAAATGAGGCCAATAATAGGACTACTAACAGGACATTGTGGCCTCAGAAGACACCTCAATTTATTGGGAGTGAAAGAGGACCCCACCTGCCGATTGTGTGGTGAAGAAGATGAAACACCAATTCACATCTTAGGTGAATGCCCTGCTTTAGGAGATAAAAGGCATATGCACTTCGGGGTGCAATTTGCGGAACCCGATGAAATAGCGGAAGCACCCATCAACAGGATCCTGAACTTTATCAGGAATACTGGACTGATGGAGTAAAAGAATCTTTGGGGTACAATAAGCTTAGAGCTTCAGTGCGGTGGGCGTAGCACCACACCCAACACGAATTATATTAGCCTCCCAATGAGAAGGAATGCAGCTGCAACGGCAGTTGGAAAATACTTATATTAAAAGGTATTTAGTGAGAATTAGCTGAAACTAAATTATTAGAAAAGGAGTAAGTTATAATTTTTGTACACTATTGTTTTTGCGTTATTATATCTACATCATATTTAACTTTCTATTGCAGAATTATGTTACAATTTAAGTATATATATATATATATATAGGTTGGTTTAACTACGCTAAAATTTTTTTTCAATAATTACTATCAAATATATTATTATTTCATATTTTCAATTTATTACCATGGTGGCAAGCGGAAACTACCGTATGGAAAGAATTTTTTGGAGAGGTTGGATATCCAGTTAAATTACGCAACCTATAATAAGAACAAGATATGTAGCGCGTTTACGAGGTTTATGAGATAAAACATTTAGATGACCCAAAGAAACAATTTTCAACTACCAGCAAGCAGCACTGAATTTAAAAAATACATTGAAACAAGGGGTAAGCATAAATAATATGGTTCTAACATCAAAGGAATGCAAGAAAAGGCAGATAGCCTACAATTATAATTAGGAGGTTCACGAGAAACCACACAGTGGCAACCCATATTTAAAGATTCGCAAAGAATACTACCCATTTAAGTGCGACCAAATCAGTAAAGGGCAACGACGCAATTATTATAGTTCACAGGGAACTACAAGCGTATATGCCGCAAGAAGGGCAAACGGACACTACAATTATGAAGGTTTGCAGAGAACCTCAAGGAACAACCCCAAATTTAAAAAGTATTAAAAAGTTAAAAGCCCCATATAGCAAGAAAAAAATAAGAAACAATGGATTCAGCAGGTATACACGTTTAAAATGGTACGTCAGGATCACGACCTGGGCAACGAACAAATACATGTAAGCAGTTAGACAAGGTCATCCATTCATCAAAATGCTGAGCAGCAACAACCAGCAGTTCCAAACATTGAAGAAGCAGAAAACCTCAACATGAAAGTCCAAATTAAAACATTGTAACTTCAGTAACAAATTTATATACATAAATAGTGTTAAGAAACAAGAACCTATGGATCAGTATGGGGAAAAATGCAACTACTGATAAACTACAATGAACCAACATACACATTTAGCTGCTCAAACCCAACTTATTTGAAGAAAAGAAACAGAAAGTAAGGCAGAGAAGGCCAAATACAACATAATCAGAAAGAGAGGCAAACGATCGAGAAAAATTGAAAAAACAATTTTTTGACGGGACCACCCAAGCAAAGAAAACAAAGCAAATCGCCAATATTAAACTTAAGCAGTCAACAGTAAACTTTATGTGTATTTTGCTATTATTGACAACTTAACATCAAAAAAATTATTATTTTAGTATCATTTTTTTTCGCTTCTAAATTATTTTTCCGTGGAATATATTTAAATCTTTATTTATTGTTTAGATTCAGGGTAAAACTATTTTCTTAGCTAGACTTGTAATAAATATTATTATTCAAAAAAAGCACATATTTTAGACACTAGCAACGAGACGAGATGAGTTAAAAACTCAAACATTCTATTTATTTATTCCATATAAATGCAGCGGCAGCAGCAGCAGCAGATAATAAAATAGTACAATTATTTTCACGAAGAAGGTAGCAGTGGATCAACATGGCTACAGAAACACATCATATACATACAAGTCTAATTTTACATGAGCTCACCGAACATTGGAATGGACTCGCAGCACTAGCCAGTTTACAGAATACCGTACCATTGTTTGTAATCCATCATCGGAAACGAACAACACAACCAAAGGTGGAGACTGAAGATTTCAAGAAATTAACCAAATTTACGTCAAGATCTTTTGCGTGCAACGAGTATATCATTTTACGTTCATCAATAAAGCAGTTAGTTTTTCAAATGCAATTTCAAGAAGGCACTGTACGTTTCAATGTTCGTTCAATATCCATCGATGTTAATCAGACGTCACAGAAGTGTAAGTAAATCTGCAACGTTCTACTAGCTCAATGGGCAAATTAAAATTATTTCGACTCATTAGCACCAATAATCTCTTAAAAACAAAAAAGAAAATTAACCTAGTCTGTAAGAAACTTAAAAAAAATACCAATCAACCTTACTTACTTTACTTATTAATTTCTTATTCCTAATTCAAATATAATCCTACCTTTCGAAATAAAAGGATCATTCCTGTTTTCCAATCAACAAATGGTTTACGTCAAGGTAGAAATTTTGAAATCGCCAACACAACGGCGCACCAACAAAACAATAACATTGGACGTTACCACCAGCAAACGCAACACGAAAGTCAGTACATGTCAACTATATTGTATGTTTAGGGCCCATGGGAGTAGTACCGTATAATCAATTTCAAACCCACCAAGGAAGACAGTGCAAGTTAATAGTTCACTTAACATAATGTGATTAAGTACCAAAGTAAAATTGTTGCAAAGTGAAGTACAAATGACTAATACACCCGTTAATGAATTGTAGGGACAAACTTCAAGCGCTTGCAAAACACAACAAAGCAAACAACTTTTGTTAATAAATGTGTGGTCAAAAGTGTTTCCTTTAGAAAATAGAGCCTCTTAAAGATTCTTTAAGAAGTACCTGAAAATAGGCAACCCAAATTGCATTTTCAATTATTTTGCACAGGTCACACGGAATTTTGAAAAAAAAAACGATCTAGACATACATGCATTCAAATAACGTCAGTTTTGTCACAATTTGATATTTTTTGACTTTTCTTGCATTCGTTTTTTTCTGTGCCTTTTATAATTCGTTTTTTTCGTTCTGTGATTTTTTTGACAATTATTTTCTTCGTTATTTTCGTTCTGTGTTTCGTATTTTTGTGTTATGGCGAATTATACTTTTGCCGAACAGCATGACATGATGTTCATGTATGGAGCTGCTTGGGGTAACGCACGCGAAGCTGCTCGCCTGTACCAAGAACATTTTCCGAATAGGAATCATCCATTATGAATTAGTTATTGTAAATTTTTCAAATAGTTGATTTTTGCTTTGTAATTTTGGATTTTTCTATTGCTTAGTTTCGAAACATTTTGTTAATTAATTTATTTCAAATTTATTTTGAATTTGAAAAGTGTTAAAGAGGGCTTTATTTATCCTGTATTCATTTCCTTCGTTATGGAAACAAATAGTAGGTAGTAAATAGAGTTGCCTACATTTAGGCGCTTCTTAAAGAATCTTTGAAATCCCTGAAAGGAAACACTTTTGACCACACATTTTTTAACAAAAGTTGTTGTCTTTGTTGTGTTTTGCAAGCCCTAGAAGTTTGTCCCTACAATTCATTAGCACCCTGTATAGTATGCACAAATTGAACAAATTTTAGATATTAGTGTTAGCTATTATGTCAATTTCGTTGGTTTTGGTTAATAAAGCAAACCTGTTTTGTCGAAAACATTCTTTTTCAAGCGAGGAGCAATGTAACCAGAACAGTAATTTTCCAGATTCAATAATTATTATTTAAAATCAATAAAAATCTCTTAAGTGTTTGTAATCATAATTCAGGACATGTTCGATAAGAAAATATCAAACTCTACACATTCAACAAAGTTTTATAAAAGTCGAGCAGAATATAATACATATTCTTGCAAGGTTGCATTTAGGTATTGCACTGGTCAGTAATTAAGTAGGTAATAATGTTAGATATAGCAATAAGTTTAGATTATTTGAAAATGAGTAAGTTATCATTTTTGCATATTATTGTATTTGCGTTATTACATCTGTATTATATTTTAATACATGTTATGGTTATACTAATGGTATTCATTTGTTTATTATTATCTTTCTATTGCAGAATTATGTTGCAATTGAAGTGTATAAATAATAAGCTAAATCATTTTTAATCGTGCCCTCTAGGTTCATACTTCATTTAGGTCGTAGATACCTTTCAAACTTCCTGTCAAATTTATCCATTGATTATATTCTCAAAAACCTGCAGTCCCCCCGTAAGTTAGAACCTAAAGATTCGCAAATCATGATGCTAATACCGCGTACTCTTTCTTTACACGTTCTCTTTAACGTTTCTGCCGAGTGTAATGCATGAACGTGGCCCAGGAAGAGTGAAAATCCAGCGTAATCCAATCCATTCTGATTGATTACAGCTAATGATATTGATTACGAATGGTAATATAACATTTCCGTCCTACACATGCGGTAAGGGGTTATTGACTTAGAATTTTGAAGATTTCCAAAATTTTGATAAAGTATTAAATCACGATTTTAGGTTGAATAATTTACAACTTATCATGCTTTTCAGATAGTTTTGAAATTTTCAAATATAATCTTAATTTTTACAAAATAACCAAGAATTGTCGCGAAGCTCGGTTTCTGAGTCACTTAAACTACAGCACCTACCATTTAATTGCTGGTTTAACAGTCTTGTTATTAAACATAAAGTCTGGTATTGCTTTAAGTAAATATCAGTCTCTGTAATTGAACGCCTTAGCGCTTCCTTCGTCAAAGCTTTGCTTTGCCGGTTACATTAAGATTACTAGCGTAAAGCGTAGGTAATATGATATTCTTTATCACCAGACAGGATTGTTAACCAAAAGAAATTATGTTATACGATCTACATTAAGACACAATTATGCAGTGAAGAACAATACTGTAAACATTTTTATAAATCAACTTCAAGGAGGTGAACTGCAATTCTCAATCTTTTACTTTGCGATACTCTTGAGGAATCCGAGGCTGGCTCTGGGTCAAGCAATAGCCACTGAGAGCCCTTCCTGGCCAAAACATTAGCTTCCTCGTTTCCACCAATGTTACCGTGACCTTGCACCCAAATTGGCTCGACTCGATTGTGTAAGCCGAGTCTGCTTAGGGCCTCACAACAGTATTCGAGCAGCATTGATTTGGTTATAACAGAACCAAGAACCTCGAGGGCCGCTTGGCTATCGCTACACATATAAATAAGCTTATTAGTGTAACCTCTTTGTAGGTTCTCCTGAGCACAGGTGACGATGGCTAAATTCTCTGCCTGGAACACCGTGGATAACTTGCCGAAAGCACACAAAAACTTTGCGCTAGGCTTATCGCCATAAATCTCTGGACCGGAACCTTCTGCCGTATTCAATTCGGCTGTGAACCAGACTAGGGCCGCTGACTTAAGAAAGTCCTCGGTCCGAGTTCAGTCTTTCGTGTTGGAGATGGCGTTGTTAAGGGGTTTGGTAAAAGGGAGTACAGGTGGCGTGCGTCTGTATCGTAAGAGATAAGACACGTGCATTTCCCAAAAAGCCTCTCTCATTTTTTTTATTGGCCAATTTAACCTTTAAGTTACTGTTCGGGCCTCCACCTCAATCAGAATATGAAGAGGCACAAAGTGCAAAAGTGCCTACACAACCTCAGTAGGTGCCGTGCGCATCGCTTCTGCGGCTCCTAAACAAGCCAGTCTTTGAAACTGAGTGAAGCGCAGTTTTAGGAATGACCGTTGAACTACGGGCCACCGCACCAACAACGCATACGTGACAATTGGTCTTACTATGGTGGGGTAATCCCACCTTGTAACTTTGAGGTTTAATCCCCAGGTTTTTTCAAAGTTTTACAGGCCGAAAGGCTTGCAGTGGTTCTTTGTATATGGCTATCGACATGTTTCCTTCAAGGTATCCGAGTGTCCAAGATGACCTCTAGATACTTGATTAGTCTGGAGAGACGCAGCCTAGTTCCGAAGAGCTCCGGTTCAATAAAATTGTCTACCTTTGTTCTTCTATTGAAGATGACTTGAAAGGGGTTAAACTCTAAGGCCTTGGTCAGTGCATCATCGTTATACAATCCGCAGAACTTTTTGTAGGAGTCCGCTGACAGTACCTGAAATTTACTTGAAATTAAAATTGTAACGTCATTTGCATAGCTTTGCGTATATAGATCGGCAACTTTGATTTCCTTCAGTAGACTGCCAAAGACGAGGCACTGCAGTAGAGGTGAGAGAACTCCTCCCTGATGACATTTTCTCTTGAATGACGCCTTAACTGCGGTCTCATCGAGCGTACTTCCCGCCCCGCCAGCATGGCCTTGGCCCACCTAGTGATGAGATGTCAATGCCATGTCTGGTGGCTCCTGCACAGATAAAATCAAGAAGCTGTCATCAAAGGCTCCTTCGATGTTGAGAAATACCCTGCGGCAAGCTCCTTGTGGTGCCGCGTATTTTCGATCTTAAAAATAATAAGATGAAATGCCGTCTTCACGGATTTGCCTGGCTGGTAGGCTAGCTGCCATGGGTGCAAAAGTGAAGTCATTAATGCATCCTCTTTTACTAAGCTATTAACTGACCTCTCCTGTGCGGAAGTCGGGCTGTAAGGTCTGAAGAATTTTAGCAGTATCGTATGCTGCATGTCCTACGGGGATGTACACAAGGTCTATATGAGTGCGCAAAAGTTGGTACAGCGGAAAATAGTATTTTGAGCCCTTCTTGTAAGAGTGTCGGAAACACCCTATCCGCGCCTGTAGTTTTAAATAGGGCAAATGTATTTCAGACGGGTCTACCAGATAGTAGCCCGGTAGTTTTAGGGTCCCTGTAGTTACTCTCTTTTTTTACAAGCTAATGCAGTATAGATTTAACAGCTGCTGCTGCTGTGTAGAGTTTGCGATTTGGATTCATCACCGAAGATGTATGTAATTTCATCAAGGAAAGTTTCGGCAATTTGAAGTATTTTACAGAATTATTCTGTATGACAACGGGATGACAGCAAAATAGCATAACATGATTATGAATTAAGTTTGGAAATAAGTTTCAGTTTTTAACCAACCTTTACCTAAAATTGTATTGGTCTTACTGTTCTGAGTTAATATATAATTTGTATACACATAATTAAATGTATTTTTCTACAATCGTTTAGGAAATAGTTAAATTTATATGCGTATTGAGGCAAACGAATAGCATTTCGATCGATAACTTCTTATGAAATATAATTGCGATTGTTCATCCTTCTACACTGGCATTACATCGATCTAGCCTGTCAAATGGTACAGGAAGGAAATATTTACTTTGCTTTCATAAATTATATGTCTTCGAACGAACTTTTCCGCCCAATAAAAGAAGGCAGAACGTATTTAACTTGAAACAGCAAAAGTTAGCTGAAAGAAAAACAGCTTGACTTGAATTCTCATTTCTGATCCTTAATAGTTTTTGTTTGTTTAAGAAAGCCGTAAAATAGCCCAAATACAAATTTAGTAATCTCATGAAACGCGATGAAAAATAGTAGATTAGAGAAAAAACGCGCAGAACTTTGTAAGAAATACTTCTGTTCAATTTGTAACACTGGAGCTTAATCAAAATGTTACCTACCTTAAATTAAACTCCCCAGACTCTCGAAGGCGCTAGCATAGCTTTGAGTACGCAATTTACGGGAATAAAACTGAATCAGAAGAGGAGCAAAAAAGGAACTGATTAGAGAGAACCACCAGTTGGTTTTGTTCGCTTTAGTTTGTGGAAATGTGAGATATTTACTTGGAAAAATTAGACAAATATAAAAGCATAAGTTGGAGAGTTGTCCAAACTCCCAACAAAAATATTTTATTATACCTTATCCTTTATCATAACAAAGGATGAAGCCTTTCAAGAAAATACAACCTCAGAAAGGATGGAAATGTATACGGCTAACGAAATTTATCTTGAGCTCCGAATAAAGCAAATGAAAAACACGTTTTGTGGCAAAAGCAGCAGAAAGGCTTTTCACTAGATGTTGAAAATGTTATAAACTGTACCACGCATTTACACATTTTACTTAGCTAATCAGAGTGCTCAATTTATATGCCAACAACGAATCAAATCAATTTTACGGGAAAAAGCCCTAGCAATTTTTATAAGTGAAAAAACAAGACTAGTTAAAACCATAGCTGAGGTACAATATGAGAAAAACGACTAAATTGATTTAAAATCATAAAATTGTGTACAATTTGATTAAATTATATAATACAATAACAATAAAATTATTGTTACTAGCACTAGTTATTAATTAACCCAAGTTTATCAAAAAATCAGAAACGCTAATTGTGTTAATTGTGATAAACTTAGTAGGTACCGTAAAAAAATTCCACTGGCGCTTCGTGCGCGTCGAATTATTGTCTTATCTGGCACTCGTAAATAGTCAAGCCCTAGAGATTATCGGAAAATCTGGGTCACTTTACTTATGTTACTTGACAGAATCTGACTAACAATTTTAATTACGGAAATTATTCTGTATTTAAAAAGTGCTGCACATCTATACACTAAAACCGTAACTGTCTCACCATAACATCACAACTAAATTTTGCATATCGCCAAATTTAGCACTATAACACGACAGCAGCTGCTTGCAACTTCACTCAAGTTTGTTGTTTGTTTACGGCAAATCCGTCTCTACTATTGGTATAATTTGTTATTTATGGGGTCCTTAATTCTGGAGGGTCGGCAAACCTAAACAGTAATATAACAATTTAGTTTATTGAAATTTACAAAATTGAGCATGTTTGAATTTAACAATTATTGTTTGTTTATTAAAGGGAAGAAGTGAATGCGTCTCCGGCGTTAATACAACTGCAAGGCGAATTTACATTACAAGCGATCATAAACAAATACCGTCAGGTTTACGATGTAATACATCAACCCTCCACTCAACCGAAGGTTCGGGATAACTTAGAAGCCAGAATTCGTCGGAAATAAACAAAAGACTACGAAACAATATTATGTACATTTTCTTATTATCCCTATTTATACAACTTTAAATATATATTTATCTTTCGTGTGATTGAATTATATGTATTATTTTGTTTAGAAAATAGTTATTTATGTTACTAGTGAAAACCCCCATAGATAAGCAATTCTGAATAATAATCAACCCCCAAACACCATCTTAGAGGCATGCAATATTTCATTATTTTTTCAGTATATTTTTAGTAATTTGGAATAGGCTGACAGTGAAAAAATTTATAAATTTCTGCTTTGCTCAAAAAACATCCCCTATAAAACACCCCTGGTGCTTGCAATTTTTTTCATTATTTTTTCCTTATTATATAAGTGATTTCTAAGCCGATAAAAGTTAAATCAGAATTTTGGCTACTTTTTCGGATTTTCGGCCCACTGTGTAGTGGAATAAAAAGCGTTATTATAACACAAATTGAAAAGTTGCACGACGAGGTCGTAGACCGAGTCGTGTTATCAAACGAGTGTGACATACAAAATTTCATCTACGACTGCTCAAAATTTGTTAAAAATCGAATCTTTTTGCTTAAAATAATATTTGTATTGTATTAAAATAGTATTTGTTCATTACTATGGCAACCAAGCTGTTTTCTTATAAACAAAGCTTCAGTTTTGTCTGTGTAAATAAAATAAGTTAGGTAATAAGTTCATTATCTCACTAGTAAGATAATGAACTTCATTACCTAACGCAAATGAATGACATAATAAGTCCTTATTCAAGAAATTGTAGATAAATTTTATAACAATTAAGCAAAAATACTCTCCGGAACGGTACGCCACTGGCTGAAAATTTCTCTAGAACGATACGTCCCCCTCTCTGATTGTTGATTAGTTGAAAATAGTGAAAACTGAATAGCTGTTGAAGGACCAATTAAATATTTATCAGTATGAGTTTTCTGATCGAAATGGCTGCCGATTAACCTCTGTTTTCTGTAATTAATGCACACACGAAATGTAATTTTATTCACTCGAACAAGAAGTCCACGACTGTCTGTAATAAAATAATGTGTAAATAAATGTTGATGCTTGCATAATGCGCTGTTTCCACACCATAGCTCTGGCTCGTTGGTTATTTTGTTTTCCTTGTTAAGAAAAATTAGTTTGTGATGTGTTTTCTGCTGAGTTCTTCAGGTAAGTACAGTAAGTATACTTTTACTAACTTTAATTAAATTAGAAAATGATAATGGTTGTGCAAAACCGAAGTATCATTGCTTCAATTTTACCCAATTTAATCAACATATGAGCTCTGACAGTTTAACGATTTAAACAAAATCGTAATCACGGGCTGAATTTAAATCTGGTTCTTTATAACAAGTTTGTTCCGTTTTGGACTTTTGGAGTTCTAGCCAGAAATAATTTCAAATGAATCCTGAAAGAAAATTCCAAAAAACTAATTTAACATTTTTGGTCGGTCGTCGGCTTTTATATTTGCTGAAAGTGGTAGGGAGGTCAAATAGGAGACGAGGTTTTCCGGACAACGGCGTTGCGGCGTGGACACTCTATAGGTTGGAATCCGCTTAATGCGCTACCAGCGCGTTTTCTTAAAGTCAAAGCAAATAACCAAAACTTAAACCTGTTGCATGCAGGTTGTTTTGTTACAACGAGATAAAATGAACCGAGTTGATTCTGGTTGTCGCAACAATAACAATAACAAATTAAAGATGCAGCGTCTAGCAGCTCGCAGAACTAGCTGAACCCTACGTTCTAAACGGTTTTACTTTCCTATACTTCTATTATTAATGTCATGCTAAATTACGAATTCAAGATTTTGACAGGAATAAAGATTTAAGACTTCCAGGAACCCAAAGATTTTGTTTAAAATAATGTCTGTGTGTGTGTGCGTGCATGCGTTCTTGTGTGTTTCAACGACAAGCAAAAGCAGACCGTCTTGTATTAGGAATTTTCTCTCGGGGAAATATCTGACCACGCTCGACTACTACGCTTGTAGCTTATTGTTTATTGTGCTTTGCTGTTTGCTGTTTTTACATATATTTTCTGTATTTTTGTGTGTTCGTCGATCTCTAATAAACGTTTACTTTATTTTATCCATTTAATATAATATAAATTGTCTTCCCTACCCAATTTTTTGCAGACGAATTTGTCCTCTCTTTTTAACTTTGTTTTTAAATCCAAAAACAAAGTAGATTTTTTAAATGTTTATACTATTCTTTCAACGTTTAAGCTTCAGTATCATGTAGTGCTTTATTATAATATGACTATTGTGCAGCTATGTTCTCGGTGCAGTGGTGAAAGTAGATTGATGTTATTGCAATTAATTTTAGTGCGTGAAACGTTAATATTAAATACGTTTGACAATTAAATAGGAGATAGCTCATAGGTTACAATATCTAAAGTATTGGAAAGTACAGGGCGATGTACTTGTTGCTGCAACCACACCCCTTTCAATTTGAGACAGTTCAAAGGGATCCGGATTTAACATATAAAAACTAGAACTTTGATCATGGGTTTGCTACACTACCTACTTAATTAACTTATTTGTTATTAAGACAAACCGAAACAAAAACATCGTGGGGCATAGCCCACGAGTTTCGCTAGTCTTATGTTAATTATTACATAAAACGTAATTTTCCTTATTACAACTTGAGTCTGTACTTTTTCTACTTTAAATAATTCCTGCTTTTGAACCTGTTTCTTTATATTTCTTGAAACTCCCCCTGAAGCTCTAAATTGCATTACACAATTATTTCCATAAATTTACCCTTTTGCGCTTTGTTTGCTTAAACTACGTAGTTTCAGCCGACCCAAACGAACTTAATAGTTTGTATTAATTTAATAATGTTGGGTTTTGCTGCACCAGGTTAGAATAATATAAAAACGGTTTGAGCTTTGAATAGTTTCACTTTACTAATAATATTTGACAATTAGAAAGCTAAAAATAAGCATGTTTTGTAGGTTTAAGTAATACTTGTATTGTACTACTGAATTGCTTGTTCACTAATATGTGTGTTTGGTAAATTTAAAATTAGATAAGGTGTGATAATTGCTCATTCGAACAACAATTAGTGAGGTATTTCAGTAACAAAACATTAACAAACCTGTCTGTAAGTGGTGGTTCCCCTTAAATTACCTGCTCAGAATATCTCACTTTGTATTTTCTGTAATTGTGGCAAAACCACAGAACAACGAAAAGGATGTTGTGTTTGGGAATTACCGGTAAGTAAATTCACTTTATTTGCATAATATTACGTAATATACAATCAGGTTATTGCTCTAATAGTAAAAAATTTGTAGAATAAATCAGTAATATTATTTACGCAATGTTAGGCAAGTTAATAAAATATTCCAATTCAATTTTTACCTTCCTGGGAGGTATTGATATTATGAAAACACTCGAAATCGTGATTTTGACGGAAATACATGTTTGCGACCATCAAGAAACCAAAAAAGTGTTTTTTAAAAAATGTTTGTCTATGGGTGGGTGGGTATGTGGATAAGTTTGCGTGTAGTACATCATAACTATCGAACGGATGGTCGGATTTGGATGAGCTTTGGAATTTGGGGTATATCAAAAATTCACCGTCAAAATAGGCTTTAAAAAAAATTCGAATTCTGAAACGGTAGTTTCACATGAATTTTTGGTAGCATTTTTTTGCGAAACCTTAAAATAAAACAAATATTAATACTTTGACTAGTTCAAAAGCACTGCTTTAAAACTGGCCACACGATTTTTTTTTTAATTTTGCAGACTTTTAGCTATGGATTAAATACAATTTGGGTTGTGTCCCAGTCCCCTAACTTTTTTGTGACACTTCCAATGAATTTTTTAAAGTGTAAAATTCCAACTTCCTGAAACGGGAGTCGATAAAATTTTTTTTAGGTTAAAGTGCCCATGCGGAAGACTGGAAGAGTTTTTAACTTAATTTTTATATACGGTAATATTTAAGAGAGTGTAATTTTTTCCACCTCTTCAATTTCTAGTGCGTCCTTCCGTGTTTGGGTTTCTTTGTTTCCAAGGAATATTTTAACAAAAAGTCGATTTTTTTTAGGTTAAAGTGCCCATGCGGAAGACTGGAAGAGTTTTTAACTTAATTTTTATATACGGTAATATTTAAGAGAGTGTAATTTTTTCCACCTCTTCAATTTCTAGTGCGTCCTTCCGTGTTTGGGTTTCTTTGTTTCCAAGGAATATTTTAACAAAAAGTCGATTTTTTTTAGGTTAAAGTGCCCATGCGGAAGACTGGAAGAGTTTTTAACTTAATTTTTATATACGGTAATATTTAAGAGAGTGTAATTTTTTCCACCTCTTCAATTTCTAGTGCGTCCTTCCGTGTTTGGGTTTCTTTGTTTCCAAGGAATATTTTAACAAAAAGTCGATTTTTTTTAGGTTAAAGTGCCCATGCGGAAGACTGGAAGAGTTTTTAACTTAATTTTTATATACGGTAATATTTAAGAGAGTGTAATTTTTTCCACCTCTTCAATTTCTAGTGCGTCCTTCCGTGTTTGGGTTTCTTTGTTTCCAAGGAATATTTTAACAAAAAGTCGATTTTTTTTAGGTTAAAGTGCCCATGCGGAAGACTGGAAGAGTTTTTAACTTAATTTTTATATACGGTAATATTTAAGAGAGTGTAATTTTTTCCACCTCTTCAATTTCTAGTGCGTCCTTCCGTGTTTGGGTTTCTTTGTTTCCAAGGAATATTTTAACAAAAAGTCGATTTTTTTTAGGTTAAAGTGCCCATGCGGAAGACTGGAAGAGTTTTTAACTTAATTTTTATATACGGTAATATTTAAGAGAGTGTAATTTTTTCCACCTCTTCAATTTCTAGTGCGTCCTTCCGTGTTTGGGTTTCTTTGTTTCCAAGGAATATTTTAACAAAAAGTCGATTTTTTTTAGGTTAAAGTGCCCATGCGGAAGACTGGAAGAGTTTTTAACTTAATTTTTATATACGGTAATATTTAAGAGAGTGTAATTTTTTCCACCTCTTCAATTTCTAGTGCGTCCTTCCGTGTTTGGGTTTCTTTGTTTCCAAGGAATATTTTAACAAAAAGTCGATTTTTTTTAGGTTAAAGTGCCCATGCGGAAGACTGGAAGAGTTTTTAACTTAATTTTTATATACGGTAATATTTAAGAGAGTGTAATTTTTTCCACCTCTTCAATTTCTAGTGCGTCCTTCCGTGTTTGGGTTTCTTTGTTTCCAAGGAATATTTTAACAAAAAGTCGATTTTTTTTAGGTTAAAGTGCCCATGCGGAAGACTGGAAGAGTTTTTAACTTAATTTTTATATACGGTAATATTTAAGAGAGTGTAATTTTTTCCACCTCTTCAATTTCTAGTGCGTCCTTCCGTGTTTGGGTTTCTTTGTTTCCAAGGAATATTTTAACAAAAAGTCGATTTTTTTTAGGTTAAAGTGCCCATGCGGAAGACTGGAAGAGTTTTTAACTTAATTTTTATATACGGTAATATTTAAGAGAGTGTAATTTTTTCCACCTCTTCAATTTCTAGTGCGTCCTTCCGTGTTTGGGTTTCTTTGTTTCCAAGGAATATTTTAACAAAAAGTCGATTTTTTTTAGGTTAAAGTGCCCATGCGGAAGACTGGAAGAGTTTTTAACTTAATTTTTATATACGGTAATATTTAAGAGAGTGTAATTTTTTCCACCTCTTCAATTTCTAGTGCGTCCTTCCGTGTTTGGGTTTCTTTGTTTCCAAGGAATATTTTAACAAAAAGTCGATTTTTTTTAGGTTAAAGTGCCCATGCGGAAGACTGGAAGAGTTTTTAACTTAATTTTTATATACGGTAATATTTAAGAGAGTGTAATTTTTTCCACCTCTTCAATTTCTAGTGCGTCCTTCCGTGTTTGGGTTTCTTTGTTTCCAAGGAATATTTTAACAAAAAGTCGATTTTTTTTAGGTTAAAGTGCCCATGCGGAAGACTGGAAGAGTTTTTAACTTAATTTTTATATACGGTAATATTTAAGAGAGTGTAATTTTTTCCACCTCTTCAATTTCTAGTGCGTCCTTCCGTGTTTGGGTTTCTTTGTTTCCAAGGAATATTTTAACAAAAAGTCGATTTTTTTTAGGTTAAAGTGCCCATGCGGAAGACTGGAAGAGTTTTTAACTTAATTTTTATATACGGTAATATTTAAGAGAGTGTAATTTTTTCCACCTCTTCAATTTCTAGTGCGTCCTTCCGTGTTTGGGTTTCTTTGTTTCCAAGGAATATTTTAACAAAAAGTCGATTTTTTTTAGGTTAAAGTGCCCATGCGGAAGACTGGAAGAGTTTTTAACTTAATTTTTATATACGGTAATATTTAAGAGAGTGTAATTTTTTCCACCTCTTCAATTTCTAGTGCGTCCTTCCGTGTTTGGGTTTCTTTGTTTCCAAGGAATATTTTAACAAAAAGTCGATTTTTTTTAGGTTAAAGTGCCCATGCGGAAGACTGGAAGAGTTTTTAACTTAATTTTTATATACGGTAATATTTAAGAGAGTGTAATTTTTTCCACCTCTTCAATTTCTAGTGCGTCCTTCCGTGTTTGGGTTTCTTTGTTTCCAAGGAATATTTTAACAAAAAGTCGATTTTTTTTAGGTTAAAGTGCCCATGCGGAAGACTGGAAGAGTTTTTAACTTAATTTTTATATACGGTAATATTTAAGAGAGTGTAATTTTTTCCACCTCTTCAATTTCTAGTGCGTCCTTCCGTGTTTGGGTTTCTTTGTTTCCAAGGAATATTTTAACAAAAAGTCGATTTTTTTTAGGTTAAAGTGCCCATGCGGAAGACTGGAAGAGTTTTTAACTTAATTTTTATATACGGTAATATTTAAGAGAGTGTAATTTTTTCCACCTCTTCAATTTCTAGTGCGTCCTTCCGTGTTTGGGTTTCTTTGTTTCCAAGGAATATTTTAACAAAAAGTCGTTTTTTTTTAGCTTTTCATTTTATTCAAATTCAGCGTTCTGTCAGTTTACTTTACTATAATTACTCGTTCTGTCTCTTTATCTGACTCCCATGCGTTGACCAAAGTCTTTCGGCGCGTGACCGAAGTACACACACGCACACTGCTGCCATTTTTGTTGGTATATATAATAGTGTAAATACTCAAAAAATTCACCAAATTATGTCTAAAATATTACCAAATAGACATTTATCAAAAGAAATAGTCAAAATAGGCGTAATTAGGAATTTTCCCTAAACTTCCGGGCTCTACTTTTCATATATATTTGAAAGTATATTATTATTAACGTGTTACGCCCCAACCTTAGCTACAATAACATCCCTCTACTGTTACCACTGTACCAAGAGCATAGCTGCATAATAGTAATAATATAAGAACATGCTACATGGTACTAAAACATTCATATAAAAATAAAAGTATAAACTTAGTAAAAATCTTTTGATTTATTTAACTGCTGTCTGCAAATAGAGAACAGTAATAGTAGGGTGCTCGCAGAACCAAAAGTCGCTTAATTAAGGAGTTAGTGGGCACTTCGAGGTTAAAATGTTTGACCTAGCCAGAATTGTTGCTTATACCTCAAGGATTCCAAATCCACAATTCGTCAAAAAATCGTCCTGTGCATAAGGGCACAAAACAAAAAATTAAAACTAACAACATGCCGAGAAACCTCAGGTCCTAAAGCATATTCCTGCCAAATATCAAAATTTTTTCTGTACTTGTTATGTTTAAAAAAAATATTTAATGTATGAAATTAACGCATGCCATATGGACAACTAAAACACAAAATCGTCGTTTTCTCGATTCGAGGTACGCCAAAAATTGGTTATTTTTCCGACTTTTTTAACTCTACAATCGATTATGTCCGTAATGGCCGCCTATAGCGGGAAAACTTACTCTTTATAAAATGTGCGTCATTCTGTCTGGAAGGCGATGGTTTTTAAATTATATTTTTAGAACGTATATTAACCGATATATTAAACTAAATGTAGAATAGTGCAAAAATTAGCAATATTTATCTGCTCCCGTACTCGATCATATGATTCACGCTTCGTCGCTTATCCCACTCCTCTCGACTACCCAATGCACACTCCACTACACCCCGCAATGACTATTCACAGTATAGAATCGCCATACGTAATACTTTTTATGAGGAATTATTATTAATATTAGAGAAAACGTTGAGAATAATATTGTTACTATTGTTGTTCTAGACATGTTGTCATGAAAAATAGATATAATAATATTTAAAAAATACTTCTGTGTACAGTTGGTGAAGACACAGCTGATACTATTTATGCTGTTAATAATTGATTTAATCACTATTATATACAAACATGACCTACATAAAATAACAAATTAATCAATCGCTTTCAGAATCCTCGTCAGGGGAAACAGTTGATAATTTCCGACTACGCTTAGATGTTGTACTATTTTTACATGATTTTTGCCCCATGCAATAACAGGCACCAATACAATGCATGTTTTTCTTTTTGCAGGAACATACCTTACTTGTACAGTCTGAAACATTATTTATTTTTTAATAGTCATTAGTTGAGGTAAATACATTAAAAGTTAATCAATTCGTACCTTTTTTGCAACCACAAGTAGCTAATATGCTGAGATCTTCAGGAAGCGCGGGTTGAGTCTGTAAAACAGGTAAGATTTGATCCTGCTCAATCTTCCATCCATACTCTAAAATGTTAGGCAGTATGGGCTGTGGTTCCAAGCTGCTAAGCCAAATTTTGGTTTGATAATGTGCTCTCAAACAATGCTGTTTTAAACTATTTTCTGTAGGAGGCAATTTATCTATTGTTTTGGACACTGCATTTCTTATCGAACCAGCTGATGATAGCTTATTCGAACACTATTGCTATAGAGTTTGCTGCAAGTGGAGGGTTCGCTTCTGTTTTAGACTATAAAACAAATTTTCAACTTGAAGATAACTTATTAAGTTCTAACCACGAAGAAGCAGATACGAGGATTCTTCTACATATTTTGTCTGCTAAAAAAGCTGGATATACGAGATGCATAATTGACTGTAAAGATACGGATGTATTAATACTTTTAGCCCATTTCAAAGACCAGCTAACACCTGAAGTTTGGATGAAAATTGGTAGTCGAAATGGAATTCGTTTTATTCAGATTCACGATATAAGTTTAAACCCTTCACTTACAAAAACTCTACCTGCTTTTCATGCATTAACTGGATGTGATACGACAAGCCAATTTCATGGAATAGGAAAAAAGTTTTGCTGGAAGATATTCTTGTCTTACTACAAATTACTTGAAGATGTTGGTGTTGAAGATTTTAATGATAATTTGTTTAAGAATATGCACAATTTTGTTTTAAAACTGTACACTAACAACAGCGATATATCTTCCATCGATGTTCTAAGATCAACGCTTGCAGTGTCCAAAACAATAGATAAATTGCCTCCTACAGAAAATAGTTTAAAACAGCATTGTTTGAGAGCACATTATCAAACCAAAATTTGGCTTAGCAGCTTGGAACCACAGCCCATACTGCCTAACATTTTAGAGTATGGATGGAAGATTGAGCAGGATCAAATCTTACCTGTTTTACAGACTCAACCCGCGCTTCCTGAAGATCTCAGCATATTAGCTACTTGTGGTTGCAAAAAAGGTACGAATTGATTAACTTTTAATGTATTTACCTCAACTAATAACTATTAAAAAATAAATAATGTTTCAGACTGTACAAGTAAGGTATGTTCCTGCAAAAAGAAAAACATGCCTTGTATTGGTGCCTGTTATTGCATGGGGCAAAAATCATGTAAAAATAGTACAACATCTAAGCGTAGTCGGAAATTATCAACTGTTTCCCCTGAAGAGGATTCTGAAAGCGATTGATTAATTTGTTATTTTATGTAGGTCATGTTTGTATATAATAGTGATTAAATCAATTATTAACAGCATAAATAGTATCAGCTGTGTCTTCACCAACTGTACACAGAAGTATTTTTTAAATATTATTATATCTATTTTTCATGACAACATGTCTAGAACAACAATAGTAACAATATTATTCTCAACGTTTTCTCTAATATTAATAATAATTCCTCATAAAAAGTATTACGTATGGCGATTCTATACTGTGAATAGTCATTGCGGGGTGTAGTGGAGTGTGCATTGGGTAGTCGAGAGGAGTGGGATAAGCGACGAAGCGTGAATCATATGATCGAGTACGGGAGCAGATAAATATTGCTAATTTTTGCACTATTCTACATTTAGTTTAATATATCGGTTAATATACGTTCTAAAAATATAATTTAAAAACCATCGCCTTCCAGACAGAATGACGCACATTTTATAAAGAGTAAGTTTTCCCGCTATAGGTGGCCATTACGGACATAATCGATTGTAGAGTTAAAAAAGTCGGAAAAATAACCAATTTTTGGCGTACCTCGAATCGAGAAAACGACGATTTTGTGTTTTAGCTGCCCATATGGCATGCGTTAATTTCATGCATTAAATATTTTTTTTTAACATAACAAGTACAGAAAAAATTTTGATATTTGGTAGGAATATGCTTTAGGACCTGAAGTTTCTCGGCACGTTGTTAGTTTTAATTTTTTGTTTTGTGCCCTTATGCACAGGACGATTTTTTGACGAATTGTGGATTTGGAATCCTTGAGGTATAAGCAACAATTCTGGCTAGGTCAAACATTTTAACCTCGAAGTGCCCACAAAAGTCAAAATAGAAACCGCTTAGCACTCTACTATAAAGCAAAGGTCGGCAGGTAGCTGTGTGTGTACTCCGGTTACGCGCCGATAAACGTCAAAGCATGGGCGTAAGGTAGAGAGAGAACGAGTGAGATTGTTAAGTAAACTGACAGTACTTAAAATTGTTGTAAAAAAATGATTTTTGGAAAAATATTCCTTGGAATTAAGGAAACCCCAAAAAAAAATCAAATTCGTCCACCAAAAATTAGGCGAGAGGGGGAAAATTAACCGCCCTAAACATTGCCGTATTTAACAATTAAATTAAGAACTTTATTCTACTATCACTCATGAGCAATTCAGCATTAACAAAAATTTTTTTATCGGTTCCCGTTTATCACATTAAGGGGTAGAGGTTTTCGATTTTCAAAAATTCATAGAAGGTGTTACAAAAAGTTAGCGGATTGAGACAAATCAAATTGTAGCTGATCTATAGCTGTACACGTTTACAAAATTTAAAATAAAAAACAATTTTGTAGCAAGTTTTTCAGCAGAACGCTTTTGAAAACGTCAAAATTTTAATATATTTTTTAACTTTACAGTTTTAGTAACTAGTAACATTGTGTACTTTTAGGGCAGTTTCAATGTAAAATTTCATCTCGATCTAATAACTCGTTTCTGATTAAAGAAGCGTTAAAACAAAAAATTTCAAAAATTCATAGAAGGCGTCCGAGAAAATTTGTGACCTGCAACATAAATTAATATGCAACTCATTTTTAGCTCTATGAGCTACAAAATTTTAAAAACATTTGTCGGTTTTTGGGTAATATTTCTTAAATTTTGGATAGTTTTTTTCCCACCGCTTTTAGCTTTTGAAAAATTTTTGTGCACAGTAACATTGCGGTTTTATAGGGATATTACGACAAAATATTCGAACGCAATCTGTCAACCTGTTTTTGAGTAATAAGTGGTAAAGTAAATTTTGAACCTAGAAAGTTCAAACAAAACGTTGGATTTGCCCTAAAGTCTTGTATCTGATTTCGTTTTCAAATTTATAAAATTTGGTTTTGGAAAAAAATGCTACAAAAAAACATGTCTAACTTCCGTTTCTGGTTTAGGATTCTCTAAAATGCTTATTTTGTACGTGAATTTTTGACATACCCCAGATTCCAAAGCTTATTCAAATTGGACCATCTGTTCGGTTGTTATAATGCACCACGCACATACCTACACTACCATACCTATTCACTCGCAAACAAACATTTTTAAAAAAACACTTTTTTGTGCTCCTGGAAGTCCAAAACGTGCGTTTCCGTCGAAATCTCGATCTCAAGCGTTTTCATAAAATTAATACTAAATATACAGGAACATAAAAATAACAAAAAAAAATAATTACTAAAACACGAGCAAGTCCAATTGCCCAATTTGCCCAATTATTATTGTTAAAATTTTTTGCTATTAATATTGTAGGTACTTCTTTTGCAGTTGTGGTTCTGCTCTGCCAAAATGTGATGGCTTTTCCACAAATAGACGATATATTCAATGTAGCACAAAGACCACAACAAAACAATCAAGCAACCAATATTAACCCAAATCTGCCTGGAATTACTCCTCCTCGAGGTACTCCTACAACAACTCCTGGTACCACTACGACAGCCCAATCGCCTCAACTGAAAAATTGTATTCAAACATGCCCTGTAACTTCACAATATAATCCTGTATGTGGATCCAATGGACAAACGTACAATAACGTTTCTGCTTTTCGATGTGCCCAAACATGTGGAATAAGTAAGTAGTAAGCATTCATTTTAAAATTCTACCCATAAAATAATAAACAGAGTATAACCGTTCTGGCGCTAAAAAATGTGTTGCGATCTTCTCTAGTAAAAAATAAAGTAACAAATTTAGTACCATTTTGCGCTTTGGAAAGTTGTTTAAAGTTATCAAAATTGCATATTTAATTTTGTTGTACCAGGTGACCACGAGAACATGTAACAACCGACCATTTTCTCAATCTTTAAAATAATAATTTAAATTTTTTTTTGGAAATTGTACACATAGAAATGCATATTACGACGTAAAACGGCGTTAGTTTGTACTTCCTATTTAACCGGAAACAATAGCAAATTTTTTGTTTTTCATGAAACACCCTGTATATTTGTGCATATTGGAATATACCTTTAATTTTTTTTATAACCATGTATAATACTTATCCATCAACTTTTAATTTTGGCTGCCAGAGGGTACTTTAAAAAATTTAAATGCCTAATAATGATATTCATCATTAATTTTTCTTAAGTTGGCTTAGAAAACCAAAGAATAATGAACTTCAAGTGTTGTTTTATTAATTTGTTTAAACATTTTATTGTGTTAAGAGAATATTAAAAAAATTTAAAAAAATTCTCAATTTTTAAACGATCATAACTTATTTTGTAAATTTCCTTATTTGAGTTTTATTGCGTTTTTTAAATTGCCATTTTATTTGCTTTAATTTAGTACTCATAACATACCTTATTATTTTTAAAATATCAAAAAAAAATAAAATTCTTGTATTAATACCGGATATTAAAAATAGCTAGACGCCCTCTTACGGCCAAAATTAAAAGTTAATTGGTAAGTATTATACACGACTGTAACGGAAATATAAAGGTCTGTCTAAATATGCGAAAATATACAGTGTTCCGTTAAAAATAAAAAAAATTCTATCACTTCCGGTTAAACCAGAAGTGCAAATTAACACCGTGTACGTCGTAATTTGCATTTCTATGTGTACATTATCCAAAAAAAGTTTAAAACTAATATTTTAAAAATTGAGAAAATGGCCGGTTGTTAGATGTTCTCGTGTTTATTATTCTTAACATTAGCGTATTTTTCTTTCTATATATTTAAACAGTCAAACAGTAGTAATGGCTGTAATGCAACAATAAAGGAAGTTCTTCGTGCATGTGATGAAATTTAAAAATTCTATCCATTTACCTTACAAGTTTTAAGCTTGCGAAATCTGTGTAAAAATGATTGTGAGTAGCACCACATCCAGTGGCGTAGCTAGGATTTATTGGCCTGGTCGCAAAACAAATGAGAGGCCCATCCCACAATTTTTTTTTGAAAAGGCGTTGTCAAGTAATGTTTTCCACGTGGCACCTTACATTAAAGCATGTTTGACCGCAAGTACGCCACTGACTTTAAGCATTAACTAAACTTAATATAAAATAAAACACTATTCAAAACACCATAGCATTAAACATTTTATTTAAAAAAAAAGTTTTAAAAACAAACACTAGAATGTACACCCTATTAAATTTGCTGTTGTGCATTATACTATATATATACCGAGTGATAATGAAACATGACGCACTCCCATTTTTTCTTTATTTATTAAAATAAACAAATGCAATTTTAGTATGTTATATAATAACGAATTTTATGAGCTAAAATTTAACTACTTTCATTTCCGGTTTTACCGGAAATAACATCAATTATCCTATTTTAATAGGATACCCTGTATATTTTTTCATATTGGAGGATGAAATTCGGAGTCTACTTCCGCCAATGTAGTAAAGTTTTGACATACAAAAATATTTTTTTTAAATTTTGGTTACTATTAAGAGTGTTTTGAACCTAGAAAACACACCTGTTAAAATATTACCTTTGAAAATTTGTTGAAGGTGTTTCTCAAAGTAACTTAATATTTCAAATGGAAAGGTACATAGCCGTTTTATAAACAGAATTTTTTAAGCACTTTAATTATACCCATAATTTGTGTTTTTCTTTAGAACTTGAATATTTGTATATCAGCTGTCAACGAAATCATTTTCTACAGTTTTACAGATATGCCAACGAAACTTAGCATAGGTGATATGTACCCAAAAAGACACATTTTGACATATTTGACACCTGAAATTTTCCCGCAACTTTTGAATTTCAAATGGGACACCTTGTATATTTTGGCATTTTTAGTCTGAGTGCGCCTGCACTGTTTTTGGAAATATTTAATCTACTTCATTGTTTGCACTTTATATTATTTAAAATAAAAATTGAACAATTTTTGAAAATAGTGCAGGTGTACTCCGAATTGTCTCAGAATTCCAAAAATTTCAAAATTTACAGGGTGTCCTAGCAACTTCCTAAGAAAACCCACAAGGGACGATTGAAAGGTAGCTAGGGAAGTGATCAACTATAACAAGGTACAATGGGCTGTAAAATCCTTCCTACCTTACAAATCGCCGGGACCAGAAGGAATATTTCTAGCTCTACTGCAGCAGGCAATAGACCTTCTGGTACCGCTACTAATTAAAATATTTCGCTTATGCCTAGCGGGAAACTATCTGCCACTGACGCGACGTGGAGACCAACCAAGGTGGTGTTCATTCCCAAACCAGGGCGGGTAACGTACACCCAGCCAAAGGCGTACAGACCAATTAGCCTCTTTTTGTCTAAAGACTATGGAAAAACTGGTTGACAGACATATACAAGACAGGGGTATAAAAATCAATCCCCTTCATTGCAATCAACATGCATACCAATCGGGTAAATCATGCGAATCAGCACTTCACAACCTAATCAGTAGAGTAGAAGTGTCAATAACCAACAAGGAAATAGCTCTGGCTGTTTTATTGGACATAGAGGGGGGGGGGGCTTTGATAACACCTCCTTTGAATCTATAACAACTGCTACCCGCAAACATGGGGTTGACGACACCACTAATGGATGGATAAAAACCATGTTAGAGGGCAGACAGATACAAGCCGACCTGGGAGGTGAAACTCTCAAGGTACTCGCTGCCAGAGGTTGTCCACAAGGAGGCGTTCTATCCCCTCTTCTGTGGAACCTGGTAGTGAACGATCTTTTAAAGACACTCAATGCTAAGGGACTCTACGCCCAAGGATATGCGGATGACATCGTTATCCTCATAAGGGGCAAACACCCTACAATCATTGCAGCCCTCATGCAAAGGGCGCTAAATATCACTCAAAGGTGGTGTGAAAGGGAAAACCTTAAGGTAAACCCGAGCAAAACAGCGCTAATACCTTTCACCAAGAAAAGAGACGTAGAGGCATTTCAAAACCTCACAATCTTTGGAGAAATAATTCAGGTCGGACAAGAAGTTAAATATCTGGGCATTACCCTAGATGCTAAACTAAACTGGAACGTACACCTGGAAAACATTACAAACAAAGCGAAAATGGCCCTGATGATGGGCAGACGCATGTTTGGAAAACATGGGGACTAAAACCAAAGATGGTTCATTGGACAGTACTAGATCGCGGTAGTTAGACCCATGATAGCCTATGGCACCCTATTGTGGTGGCCAAAGGCCAAACAAAAAACAGCCATAACCAAACTAACCAGGATACAGAGACTGGCCTGTTTGTGCATATGTGGAGTTATGAAAAGCACTCCAACTGCATCTCTGGAAGCTCTTCTAGGACTAATCCCTCTAGATATTTATCTAAGGCGGGAGGCCTGGATTGGCGCACACAGAATGAAATCCACTGGTAACTGGGACACCAACCATGAACGGTGTGGACACAAACGAATACAGGAGGCAGTCAAAGGCCAACCCATTCTAAAAATGGGCTCCGACTACACCCTCCCCCAATACTCGTTTGATAAACCATTCAGCGTGAGATACTCTCGCAATGACTGGGCCCAAGGAACCCCACCCTTCCTGTGAAAGGGACTAGTCTGGTACACAGATGGATCCCGCAGATCAGAAGGAACAGGGGCAGGAATACATGGCGTAAGACCAAAACAGAACATCAGTGTACCTCTAGGTACTAAAGCCACTGTATTCCAAGCTGAAATCTTTGCCATAATGCAATATGTTCAGGAAAATGCAGAACGTGGGTACACTAAACAACACATAAGCATCCTGTCAGATAGCCAAGTAGCCTTAAAAGCACTTGAATCACCTCGTACTAGTTCCAAACTAACGAGGGAATGTTTCAACCACCTGACACTTCTATCAGAGAGGAACACAGTTCAACTGATCTGGGTGCCAGGGCACACAGGTGTAGAGGGAAACGAAAAGGCGGACGCCCTCGCAAAAACTGGTGCATCTACCCCGTTTATAGGACCAGAGCCTGTATCGGTATACCCAAAAAAAGCATCCGAACGGCAATAGAAAAGTGGACCGTCACACAACACATTTCTCGCTCGGAGGATACACAGGGACAAACACTGGGAAAGGCAATAATTAGGACACCTTCCTCCAGACTAACAGCTGATGTACTCCACTTAGAACGAACTCAGATCAGAAGGTTGGTGGGACTTGTTACAGGACACTGCCACCTGAAAAAACACCTCCAAAAAATAGGTGTACTCAGAGGAGACACACTCTGCAGACTATGTGAAGAAGAGGAGGAAACAGACTCACACATAATCTTTGACTGTCCAGCGCTCTACCGCAAGATACAGCAGCTTTTCGGGGGAGCTCCGGCTGAACCAACCTTTACACACGAGCACCTTGTAAAAAACATCCTGCAACTCGTTGAGGGCACAGGACTACTTTAAACAAAGGATCAGGGGGGCACAAAAGACCACAGAGTCGAAGTGCAAATCGGGCTCATTAACCTAACTACAACCCTGCTTAAAATTAATCAATCATAAATTTAAAAGTTAGGATCGTTCCTGGTGAAACAGGAAGTCAAGAAATGAGTCGCATATGTCGAAACGTGCATTTTTGGGTACATATTACGTATGAATCATTTCGTTACTATATCTCAAAACCTCTAGAAAATACGAGCTATGTAATGATTCCGTTGACACCCGGTATATGTTTATAAATTTACTTCAAACCGTTTTGAATCTTGTAGTCCTTTTGAAACAAATGAAAAACATCAGCAAGTGGCATTGCTAGCAATTTTAATTAGTAAAAAGAAATAAAAATTCCAATCAATAACCGTATGAAAATGTCATTTCTGGTAAAACCGGAAGTGAAAGCCGTTATAGTTTTAGCCCATATAATGCGTTTTCGTGGTGTATCAAATATACTAAAATTTCATTCGTTTATCGTAAGTAAAGGGGGAAAACGGGGATACGCCATGTTTCATTAACACCCGGTATAGAACTTTCATATAGAGTTGAAAAAATCTATTTTATCTATTCCTGATCCGATATTTCGAAATAATTATTATTTTTTTACCGGTTGCCCCAAGGAGCCCCTAAATCTTCGGGGCCCCATCGTCTTGCGACCATTGACGGGATGATAGTTGCGCCACTGACTACATCACTAACACAACACAGCTTTCAGTTTAGTAGCCAAGAAAACAAAACAAAAAAGTTCTCGTATTGACTTCTGTACTCGTGCAAAAATCATTTGACTTACTTTTCCCGACAAAATTAGTCGTGCATGCTTTAGTATATATTTTCGTCTACATTTTAACAATCTAACGTATCTAATTTATTTTCAGATATTTCCTTGGCTCGCCAAGGTCCTTGCGCAGGACGTGGAAAATAAATGCAAATATGATTGGGTTATGAATAGAAAGCATGATTAAGCCTTGCAGGTTGTAAACAAAAATGACATAAATGGATAAAAGTGAATTTATTGTATAAGATGAATATGTTAATAAAATCCATCATAATAACAACTATTTATTGTCGTGATTTATTAAATTGTGTAGTTTTAGATGGGAAAACTATTAAACGTTTTACGTTTTCGTTTTGTTAATTACTGTCTAGCCTGTTGCAATTTACTGTAATAACACTAACGACCACCTCGTTAGCAGTTCAATAACGAACTCGTTAGATTTTTAGAGGTAATAGAAATTTGGAAAGCTGACTAAGTAGTAAATACATATTTACAACTTTCTGCTGATTCAGTATGTGGCATCTAAAATAGGAAACAATATATTGAATTTAATTTTAATTAATCCATGATACATAGGACTTTTACGGTCTTTTTAGATGAAATTAATTATAATAGAGAAATTTCAATTATTAAACAAATTGCATATAGTAATGGTTATAATACTTAACTTATTGATACATTAATTAAAGAAAAAGATTATAAATTAGCCGTTCAAAAAATTTAGACGAATAGGTACCTCAACTTCATCCGATACAGTTAAATATGCTTCAATCTCATATTATGATGATAAATCAGAAAAAAATGGCTAAAATTATAAACAAAACAAATAAATATAGAGTACGCTTTAAAACAACTAAAAACATTTTAAACACTTTGTTTAATGCAAAATCAAGAACAGATGATTTGCTAAAATCAGGCATTTACGAATTAAATTGTTCGCATTCTAGTTCGGTTTATATAGCCCAGACAATTAGAAATTTTGATATTAGGTACAAAGATCACTTACGTTGTTACAAATACAAACACCCACATGAATTCAATTACGCTTTACACTTTTGTGACGATAAACTTAAATTAGATATACTAAAAGCTTTTGAAATTCACAAACATTTAAAAACTGTACCGTTAATGAATGAGCAAATTGATCTGTTAAATTCTCCTCTACTGGACATTTTGGAATAAGAAATCAAGTCATCTGCAGACGATTACCGAGATCAAGTCACCAAGTTCTAGTGCTATAACAACACTAACTGTTTACTTTTTAATATAACCTTTGACAATGGCATGTAAACATGTTGAAATACCTATAAGGTTAATAGTTATTTAAGTATCAAGGAATGTAAGGACGTAATAACATCCGAGGTAGGTAATACGAGCTGAGGCGGAGCCGAAGCTTGTCGCCTGCCGAGGATGTTATTGGTCGATACATTCCGTGTTACTTATTAAATTTTTCACGCTACCGGCAATGTAAGTAGGCCTACAGGTAGAAATTTAATCATATTTTTAAAAGTTCGTTTTGACAGCTGTCATCGGAATTATTTTTTAAAAGCTCCATTATTCTAAGTTGTCTGTGTTTGTTACCATATCAACGAACAGTTAAAATCAACATTATTTTCCTAGGAACGTAAGTGACACTATTAAGTTCCGTCGTCAAGGGTAACTAGTACACGAATGTTATCAGCCACTTACGATCCCTGTAGCTATGGATGTAAGGCCTACTTACATTGCCGGTAGCGTGAAAACTAAATAAATATTGTTAAAGTAATAAAGTATTTTATGTACCTATAATAAATAATATTTTTTTTTCTATTTTTAGGTTGGTAGAGATAGCAATGAGCTATAATTTAAAATATAGTGTGCCAATCGGCTATTTTTTTGTGGCGTTTTCTATAAATTTTTGAAATAAAAAATTCGTGGTTTGTTATAGGTATAGCTGTTCGAATGTTGTAATTTGTGAAATGTAAAGCCTTCTATTTTATTATTGTTAAGTTTAGTAATTAACCTTTTTTTTTAATTAATAAACGAAAGAAAATAACACATTCATGTTTAACTTAAGCTGCTCATAGGTGATTCTAAACTTAACACAACTGTCTGTATTATTTCCACCATTTTTCTCTTATTCTCCATGTTTGTTTTACATTGAGACTTAAATTTTGGTTTTCTTCAAACAATTGTCTTTTTGGAGAGAGTTTTGAGTTTTATGACATTTAAAAAATCTTGTATTAATGTTTAAACAATACATTTAACACTATGGCTTTGCTTGAATTAAAACACATATTTTTTGTACTCGTAACTTACATTATCTCTTTAATATTTTGTCGACTAACGTATTTAATTACATCACCTCGTATTTTACTTAAATGCCATACTTTGTTACGTCGCATTTCTTTCATAAATAATTTTAAACGTTAAAGCACTTCATGTTGTCATCAGTAAGAAATATTATAATTAATGAATTAAAGGTCCGACATGCTAACCTGTTATTCCAGTTTATATAAAAGAGAACTCACTGGCATTATGCGGTATAAGATTTGAAAACAGTTTGTTGTGCGTGTTTACTAATATAAGAATAAACAAAATCAGTAAAGCATAAAATTTAAAAAAACTTAATTAATTAATTGTGTAATATTTTTAACAAAAATAGGCACACAGGGAAACAATGTCGTGGTTGGAAATAGCTGGCAAGTATTTTTAATTAAATTAATTTACCAAAAAAAATTAATAGTGTCATTAAAAAGCGAATTTGAGTCTTTTTACAAAACAACACAACTGTTTTTTTTCGTGTTAGTAAATATAATTTTATTGTTATTACTTATTAGCTTTTTCTGGAGAAATTGTTTCTTTAGACGTATGACGTAAACGTATTCTAATAGATACTTGGGCATAAGCATAATTAAACTGAACACGTTTTTGCTAAGTGATACACAACACATTATGAAAAATTATTTATTTTTATAAATACGTCAAAACAATATAAATTAAGGGAAAATTTCAAAATTGCAATTTTCCACACAAATTTTTTTTTAATTATCGGAAATTTTTTTTATTTTCCCTAAATTTAAAACAATAATTTTAAAAATTGCTAAAAATGTGAATCCAAATTTTTTTAAAGTTAAATAATTTTCACATTTATTAAAATTTTTCAAGACTTAAAATCTACAAAATTATTTTTATTTTACAAAATTTTGGAAACTAAAAATTAAAATTGTAAAAATCAATTTTCAAAATTATCATTGTTTTCGGTTTTGAAAGAATTTTCAAAATCTTGAATATTTTTAAATTTTCATAAATCCCAAAAATCTTCAATATTAAAAAAAAATTTATTTTCAAAAATTTTTAAAATACAAATTTTTACAAATTTTCAATATATTCAAAAATGTTATAATTTTCATAAATATAAAATTTGTAAAAAATTTTCAGATTTTTTAGTAATCGTTGCGCTGTTTCAAAGCATCACAGCAGTTTCAGGACAGATCACTTTCTTGGACGATGACAATCCAAATGATTTCCAACGTCGACAGTTTCCACGAGCACCGCAGCAGCAGCAGCTTTTTGCAAATCAGCAATCAGGAAACCAAAGGCCCATTAGTACTTCCTCACCTGGTACTACCACGACTGCTCAACCAGCACAAGTCACACAATGTCGGGAGAATTGTCCAATAACATCAGAATATAATCCTGTGTGTGGAAGTGACGGGCAAAGTTACAATAATATGAGTGTTTTGCGTTGTGCTCGAGAATGTGGTATTAGTAAGTATCAATACAATGATGCTTAAAATAACAAAATTAAATTCTAAATGTGAAAATATCTCGCAAAACATAAGAGCGGAAAATATTTTTGAATTAAAACTTGTTTGCCGGCGGGTGCAACATGCGATCGTGATAACTGAAGTTATGTAAAGGGCGCATAAGCGCGGCCATCTTTCCCGGCAAGCTTCTAGATTCTAGTATCGGTGCGTCAGTATACTAGCGTCTAGACGCTTGCGCTTATAGCCGATCCTGAATTGCGCAATATCGTCTAATATTGGCTCGCATATTTGCGAGTGTGATATTTACACCGAGATTTGCATTGTTAAACCCGATTTTTTCATTGCTAATAAATTGCATTCAATAGAAAACAACAAATCCTTTTTTTTTTAATTTATTACCAGACTTGCGTGTTAGTATGCCGTCAATCACTGAGTGAATGCAAATTTGTCTTCCTATTTTTTCTTTAAAAATATAACTGCTCTTAACAAATAACCTCGTGTAAACAGCAAAACGCAACAACAGTGTTTAAAAAAACTATAAAATAAAAAAAAATTTGGTCCAACCGAGATTCGACCCCACAACTACTTATGCAATAAAAATCAGTACACCCGAACACACCCGCATATCCATCTGTGCCACTACGAACTTGTGGTTTACACACAATCCAGCTGCATGTAGAGGAGGTGGCAAGTCATGTGAGGTAGGATCGGCTGTAAGCTCAAGCGACTAGGCGTTATTCGTTAGTATGAGTACATAAATAGTCACGAAGTGGGTTTCACGCGTTTATGCAGGCCAAAGAGGGAATAAAGGATCTAATGGGCATAAGCTCGCCTAGATGCAGACTAAAGCGATCAATGTTTAGATGTCCCATCACAGCCACACAAATCTAAACGAGTGTATTTTGTTGGTTTGATTATATACCCAGCCAAAAAACGACAAATCAAGGGAGAGATAAAATTTATAATATATTTGATTGAAGATTCAATTACTTTCGAATAATATCTCCTTTCGACAAAAACCAACAAATATTTATTTTCAATTTAAATTCTGACATTTGAAATATTAATAACATTTGTTTGTATATAAAAATAAATCAGAAAGACTTTTTTGCGTAAAATAAATCATACCGACATATTTTTGTTAAGTACGTTATTTGCTATAAAAAATGGTCAATTACGACCTTGACCGGCACTGAAGTTTTTGATTAATAAAAAAATGCCCAAATAGCAAATTTTTTAAATTAAGAATTTTTTAACCAATCTATCGTAATATCTCGCAAAGTGCTTGGCATATCAACTTGATTTTTTTTTTAAAAGCAAGTGTATTAGCGCTATCTATGATCTCATTTTTATTTCTGAATAAAATTATTTATTGCCTAAAGAAATTACGAATGTAACGTTTTCCTTTCGATGTAGTGAACTTTTTACTAAGCGCCAAACATTTTTATTTGTAGATTTTAACATAAACAAGCAGCGAGCGAAATTAAGAAGACACTTTTTAAATTATAACCGGTTGGTGCAACTTAAGATAAACCATGAAATAATTTATTTCCGCCTAGTTTTCTTGCCTTTCAAAGCCTCCTAGCAAATACTATACTTTATTTCATAAAGAAAGTTGCAAACATAATCTTCAAGTTTCTATGAATAACGTCAGCAAAATTTTCTATAACTGTACCAAAGTATCACAAAGAAGTAAACTTTCCTAATTCCTGGTGGTCTAGTGCTAAACATAAAAGTGTTTATTTACCTTCGGATCGAGAAAACTGGCATTCGATCCCTGGCCGAGTCAGGCGAAATGCGCGAATAGTTGCATCTTAGAAAAGTAAAACTGCAAGGTCTTATATAGGTTAGTTAATGACTTTCCAGTTTTACTTGAATTTTTCGAGTTAGTCTCGATACACCAATTAGTTACCAGGGTTATATAAATGAGGGCAATCAACTGCATAACTTATCCTCATAAATAAATAATAAAATATTCTCTTAATATTAATATTAATTATAATATAATCCACATTTCTTTTTCTTTCAGATGTTCAATTTCGACGCATAGGACCTTGTGCGCCTCGAGGTTAGATTATTGTTTAAAAGGTTTTCTCTTAAATTAAGTGTTGTTCTCATAAATGCTTTATAATGATTAATATTTATTATTATGTAATATATTATCTAGTTGTCTAAAAAAATAATGTTGGTTTGAATAAATTTTGTATCATCTAACTGCTGTCAAGGTAGTTTAATTTCCAAAAAATTCATTTTTAAAGGAATATTTTGTAAACTGAGCAAAGATGAGAGAAGAAGAAATGCGACTTTTACGTGTTGAACGCGTTTACTGTGCAACAGCTCATGAGCTATTCCAATATCAGACCTCTAATATTTTGCATTTTTACAACTAAAATTGAAGTACGAATATCGACTGTGGTTCAAAGTTTACCTTTCAACTTTTGATGGGCGATTCCTTTGTTTAAGAAAAACAGTTTGCATGAACATGTGTCCTTAAATACGCCGCGGCCGTTTGACACGAGGCAGATTTCTTCTCTCTGGGTTTCTGACTGCCGCAGACGTTAGACACGAGTCAGTTTTTTTCTCTCTCTTATATGCGTCACAATCCCGTTTGTCAACTATACCTGTCTTAACCGTCGATTGTAAATTTCAGTAACGTTTGCACTAAAACCTCTCCATGTTGCTTAGTTAATTATTTGCTACCGTTTGCTACCGTAGAGTACTGCATTTTAATTGCTACCGTATGCTGCTGTTTGCTACCGTATCCTGTTTGCTACCGTATTGTATCTGCTACCATATTGCCACCGCATTGCTACCGTACCGTTTCCGCATTTTGCTTGCCCTGTATTGTTTTTGTTTATATTTTGTTTTGCTTGACTTGTAATACTTTGCGTTTTATGAGTAATATTTATTTTTGTAAACATTTCCTGTATGTACTTTTGCTTTATTCACCAATATATGGTTTAATGCTATAGTTTTTTGTTTATTGACAAATAGCTTTGGTAAGTAAAACCGTTTAGACCCCTAGAGACCGCTTCTTTACTGCAGTTACCCAGATTTTCCATTAAGTATTGGAACAGCGAGTAGAGCGAGACCTTGACGGTTTCCGCAACACGCTGGGGCATGTTTAAAAATGACGTTGTAGCAATGCAATAACTGACTGTAGCAGCATAGGGATTCACATATTGTTTCAAACGGCAAACGAAGACACTAAATGCAATTGCTCTGTATTTGTTTATTAGTGAGCGCCACTCGACGCCGACCGCAATGACCCTCATCCCAGCAGTTTGGGATACTAAATACATCACAAACACCACCTAATCACGTTTAATGGGAACGGAAAAAGTTGCGAATAGGTGCAAATACAATTTCGAAGGAAGTATAATGCAGACGTGTTTCACTAATAAATTCTTGTTGCATTGTGTAAGCGTCATTGTTTTACGATTTTAAATTAATGGCAGTACAATTCTGTGAACAATGTGATTTAGTTAATTGAACAAAATAATTTGGCGTATGATGTAAAAATAACGTTTAAAACCTGAGAACCGCCATTGACTTCGGCAGAGAGTAAACAGTGTTTTTAAACTTAAAGAGAATAAAAACTTTTGCTAGAACGAAACACTATGGAGGGAAGTAGACTGTGTTCTTTTCAATCAAAAATATTTTATTAACTACGACTCCAAACTTTAATAAATTAGTCTTCTTCTTCTTCTCTATAAGCTAATAGCTTGTTTTACTCCAGCACATCTTTCCATCTCTTTCTTGGTCTACCCGGTGATCTTCTACCCCTAGGTGATAGGTCTCGAGCTTTCTTCACTATTCTGGTATCGTCCATCATTGATATATGGCTATTCCATTCTGATCTTCTGTTCTCGACCCACTCCCCGATCTTTTGTATTTCGCAGCTTCGTCTGATTCCCTCGCTTCGTATGTGATCTCGTTTGGTTACGCCCATTATTTTTCGCAGCGTCTTCAACTCAGTTGTCTCCAGTATTTGGTTGGTCTTGATTGTGTCTGATCTTGTCTCCGCGGCATAAGTCATGATCGGTCTTATGACTGATTTATACACTGTGTCCATAAAGTAACCCCCCCTCCCAACTAACTTGTGAACGACTTGATATTTTTTTACAACATTTGGTGTGCTGTAATGGGAAATTAAATACTATTTTTCAAACCATATTAAAATTTTGTATCATCCAAAATGGCGACTGGGCGCCATTTTAAATTTTTTTTAATGGAAATGGGGTCGAGTGACACCTCATTTGGAAGGTCTTTTAATTCTGCGTCTGATGCTAGAGTTTCAAAGAAAAATAGCCATAACAAAATGGCGGATCTTAAACAAATGGACTCACTCAATTCAAAATTGTTTTGATTTTTTTATTCAGGGTAGAGTGACACCTCATTTGAAAGGTCTTTTAGTTCTGCGTTTGATCCTAGAATATAGAAAAATATTGAGCCATAACAAAATGGCGGATTGTAAACCAATGGACTCACTCAGTTTAAAATTGTTTTGATTTTCTTATCCAATAGTCCACTTTTTCATTTGCAGGAATAAATTTTCCCAGGAATATCTCAGGTGGCTTGAAATAATATTGAAAACGTTATGTTCCAACAAGACGGTGCGCCGCCTCATTATTATAGGCCTGGTTCTGACTTTCTCAACGGGTATTTTCTTGGAAGATGGATTGGTAGGCGGGGACCTCTAGAATAGCCGGCTCCCTCCCCAGATTTAACTTCCTTAGATTTTTTTCTGTGGGAATATCTGAAATCGAAAGTGTACAGAACCCGTGCAGAAACAATTGAAGAACTGAAGCAACGCATTACTGAAGTTTGCAGAAATGTCACTCCAGAAACTTATGAAAATGTAAGGCAGAAATTTCATAACCGACATATTATCTGCCAAGAAGTGAATGGTAAACATTTCGAACACTTAATTTAATTAATTTAAGCTTTAATTCTTAGTTTTTTTTTAATAGACTTCTTTATCTTCAAACATTGTCATTTTGTTATGGCTGAATATTTTTCTTTGAAACTTTAGGATCAGACGCAGAACTAAAAGGCTTTTTCAATGAGGTGTAACTCGACCCCCTTTTCCATTTAAAAAAAATCAAAATGGCGCCCAGTCGCCATTTTGGATGATACAAAATTTTAATATGGTCTGAAAGATAGTATTTAATTTCCCATTACAGCACACCAAATTTTGTAGAAAAATATCAAGTCGTTCAAAAGTTAGTTGGTGGGGGGGGGGGGGGGGGGGGTGTTACTTTATGGACATAGTGTATATCCTAACTTTAGATTCTTTCCTTAGATGTTTATTTTGCCATATTGTGTTATTCAAGCAGGCTGATATTTTTGTTGCTTTCTGGGCCTGGTGTTCTACCTCCCTTGCCAAGACTCCATTACTTGTGACGTTGATCCCTAAATACTGTATTGACATCACCTGCTCTACCATACTTCCATTTATTTCTAATTTGCAGCGTAGCGGTTCTTTGCTGATTGTTAGTGTTTTTGTCTTTTTGTCCGACACTTGTAGTCCAAAGTTTTTACAGGATTTATTGAATTGAATTACTAAGCGCTGTAAGTCATCTTCATTATCAGCAAAAATGCTTGCGTCGTCCGCGTAACATATTAATCGAATTTCTTGGTTTCCCAATTTATATCCGCGAGGGCATCTTTGGAGTGTTGTTTTTATTATTTCGTTCATCACTATATTAAATAAAAGCGGGTTTAGTGAATCCCCTTGTCTAATTCCTTTAGTAACGTGGATTTTGTCTGGTATTAGCCCCTTAGGAGTTTTTATGTGGGTATAGTTGTCAGTGTATATGTTCTGTATAAGGGATATCAGTCCATTCGGCACGTTATTTTCTTGTAGCGTATCTATTACTTGTTGAAGTTGTATGTTATCAAAATAATGCCTTCTTTATGTCGACAAAGCAGAGAAAAGCAGGCTTATTAAATTCCAATGCTTTTTCTGTCACTAGTGTTACCCCAGCACACAATGCACTGACAGACAGCGTTGACAGAACCGGCGAAATGTCAAGTCACGTGATGCATTAGTTCCAATAATGACACGCGACGTTATTGTAGATGGCGCCCCAAGTGACGCGCGTCTAGCCGACCTTCATATATATTATAAATTAAAATAATTATTATTAAAAAATCGACGTAGAATAAAAATATAAAAATGTTTCATGTTCCATCTGTGGATAGAGACCTTTCATTAAAAAAAATGGTCCAAATTGGTGAAGCGGTAGCCGCTGGAGGAACCGGAGAAAAAAACCCTTTGTGTTTTATATATGTATGGATTGCATCATCATTGTTTCGAAATCCCTGCTGTTTACGCGCAGTTCTATTATTTCTTCTAGTTTCCTAGCTATCAGTTTTGTTGTGATCTTCAAGCATGTATTCAGTAGGTTTATGCCTCGGTAGTTGTCGGGTGTTTGTTTTTCACCCTTTTTGAAAATTGGGATTGTGATGCTTAATTTCCACTCGTCTGGTATGGTTGATGTGTTAAATATGTTTTGTGTTAGCGTGGTCAATTCATGTGTCAGTGATTCGCCTCCATATTTCATCAAGTCATTCGTGATTTCGTCCGTGCCCGGTGATTTCCTATTCTTTAAAGCTTTTATTTCTCTGTTTACTTCTTCTTTGTCTACATTTACTATTATCTGCATGGCATTAGTTGTCTCTTGTGTTGTAAGTTCTTCTGCTGTGTATAGCGTCCTGAAATGTTTCACCCATGTATCGTCGGATATTTTAGTTGTTTGTACATATTCTTTTATCTCTTTTCTTTGGTTTCTTAGCATTCGCCAGAGCTGTTTTTGTTGTCCGTAATAAATTAGTAACCAAACATATACCATATCATATATCTAAACAAATTAATTAAGATAAGTGTGCTAAAAGCTCAAAGAAAGTATTAAAATGATTAGAAAAGGTATTACCTGTCACGTTACTGTTCTAATTTTAAATGTTACTTCTAAAGATATGTTTAAGGATACCCTAAAATCGCATGCGCTCATAAAACAAGTTTAAACAGAGCACAGCGATTTAAAAAAATACCAACGGCGCTTTTTTTAAAGTAGAAGCTTATTACTGACTCAATTTGGTAAAAAAATTGGAGATTACAAAAATTGAAATAAAAATATTCACCCCCCTTCTAGTTTGGGACGCCTCTGGTTTAAATAATTTTATTTGGATGCTGTTAGATAAAAGCACTTACTAGTACTAACTAAACCGTATACCAAACTAAATTATTTTACATTAAAGGGTGTCTGAAATATAATTAAATCTTAAATTTCATTCGCTCCTTTCAAGGGGCCGTAGCTCCCTTTACAGGCATTTTAGGACACATGTTTATAGAATTTTTTTAATGGACTAATAACCACCTACCGAAGTATGAAATATAAACTTTGGAATACCCTGTACAACTGTAAACATTTCCTGAAGTCGATTTTCACATTTTATACAGGGTTATTTACGAAATCACGAACTGCGGTCGTATAAATATGAGTGCATTAACTGAGCATAGTACTAAGATATAAAATTTAAAAATTTTAATGCAAGAATTAACGACAAAAAGGTGATTCAATGGTTCCCTCTACTAGAGACTGTAACTCCATATTATTAAAGTGTTTTCGGACCCATGCTTGTCTAAACTTTTTTTATCTAATATAACCTCTTGAATCACCTGTTTACGTTTAGCATACAGTTCGTGAATCATAGGCTTACCTTCAAGATGACCTTCAATGTGTATTTGTAAATTACTTTTTAAAGAGAATTTATACACACTCTGTTAACATTTTTTTCTATCAGATGTAAGTTTATTAAACAGTTTTACTTTGACTTTTATGTTATAAATCAAGAGTTTTCTACTTGATCTCAGTATGAGCTTGCAAGTCGCAATATCACAATATTTTAATACACAGTGTGTCCACGGATGGACTTTTATTTTTACCTTTACGAAAAAAGACGATTAAAAAGCTTTGCTTGGCTCATAAATATAGTACAGATTTCTAGTCTAATATTTTGCCAGTATTTAAATTTTGGGGCAATCAATTATTAGAATTTTTGCCATTATTCCTTTAAATGTCTAGTTGGCGCGTACCTAAACTTTTTAAATGAATTATTTACGGGCTGAGAATGGTAACACATCCATATGTTTGACTTTAATCTACCTTGTGCAGGTAGTTATTATTTATTTGAGTTTTAAAAGTATTTCACGAAACAACTTTATAAAACTGCAAACAAATTTTTTTAATTGTGATGTAATATAGCAACCACAAATTAATACAAATAAAACGTGTAAATTCATTAATACAATAAGAAAGTTCTACGAACGAAAAGTTTGGACTATTAACATTTATAAAGGACGGAAGACAACCGTTGAATAAAAAACTTAAGAATTGCAGTACATAACGGCAACTTTTTCTAAATTCTTATCGTAAAAATTAGTTCTCTTGTCCAATACGTTTCACGTTTACTCATAAATGACTAAAATGTAGTAATTGTTAATTTCTTACGCACGGGTTGTTTTTTATTGAACAGGTTTTTTTTAACATAAGAAATTTGAAATAGTTGCTTAGAATATTATTTTTGACTGGAATTTCTAATTTGATATAGATCGGCAATTGGGTTGTTTTGAATAAATTACACACAACTCTATCACACATGCGTTTTAAAAACTGTAACTTGTTTATTTAACGATTTAATGATAGGTTTTTTTATGAAAACTTGTGTTTTTTTCGGTTAATGGAAAATTTATAATAAATGTAGTTGTATCATCATAAACGTGAGCTTAAAAAAAATATTTGGTAAAAGTATGTAAGAAATTCAAAATTATTACATTTTAGTAATTTATGGGCAAAGGAAAATTTTTTATAAACAAAATTTTCTATTTTACGTAATTCTAAATGAAACTTTTCTCGTTACAGGTTGATTAGAAATTTAGGGCCAGTTGATTTGCTGATTTACTATTGGCGATAGATACAAAATGTATGTAAAGTTATACAGTTTATGGCGACGAGTATTTTGGGCATACAAAACAAAATGGCCGACTTTCAATTTAAGTGGAAGCGACTACATCTAAATGTTTTTAAATATAATACCTTGTGATTTTAGACTAATTCGATTGTAGGATAAGTTATATTTAAAAAACTATAATACAACTGTAGGCCTAAAGCTAAAAATAAGCAAGATATTATGATTTGTAACAACGTATGTAACCACTGGTAATGATTCTAAATCAAGTGATATTAGGAGGCTGTTATTAAGAAAATGATAAAAACAATAAACAAACGTGCAATATACATTAATTAGACATCAGTTGTTTACTGTATTTTACTGATATCCAAATAAAAAATCCATAGGAGTTAGGTCAGGTGATCCAGGTTGACAGCTAAAAGCGTCTTAATTGGCAAATTAAAAGAAAAGTGCCTTTGTTTATCCACAAACATTATTGTGACTAATGTATGTTGATTAGTTTTATAACTTTCTTAACAACAGCTTCCTACGATCGATTGCAATTTATTTATAATCATTACGATTGGTTACATACCCTGCTTTAAATCGAAATACCTTGCTTGTTATTTACTTTAGGCCTACAGTTGTATTCTAGTTTTTTAAACAGAATTTATCCGACAATCGAATTAGAATAAAAATACAGAGTGTTTTATTAAAAACTAAAAATATAGTCGCTTCCGCTTGAAGCTTTTTTTACTACCGCCAATAATAAAAGAGCAAACAAACTGACCCTGAATTAATAATCAACCTGTATAACTGTGTTCGTTTGGTATATAATCTAAAATTTTAAGGTTGCATTTTAAAACTAATTTATTTTCATTTAACTTTAACTATGCAATTTTTAGTGTGAATAAGGTATCAATTTAAATCTTCGACGATGCTAACTGCTAGAATAATTTTTAGAAGTTGTTGTTTATCTGCTTAAGAGCGTATAGTATGCTTGGATAAAATGTTTAAATAATTAACAGGGACTTTGTTGAAAACGCATTCGACGCCTAATAATCAAGTTAGACATTTTTGTAAACTACTGACATTTTTGAAGATAAGTTTCTTGCATGTTTCTCATTTTGTAACTTTGTTTTATTAAATTAATGTTTTTCTAAAAATAATTATGAAAGTTATTAAACTTTGCAATTAATTTCTAGGGTCACCTAATAAAAATTTAAACATTTGAAAAACGATAACCATTCGTTATTGTCTGTTAATAACAGTAAACCCAACTTCTTGTTTTTGGTATTTTTTGTAACATAATTACGTGTTTTTTTTTACAAATGTTGATTTCTACAAATTTTCGATTCTTTTACAACGTACTGTGTTGTTACGACTCGCAATAATTGCAAACAATAATTTAACTCTATTGTACTACGAGAATTGGCGTACGCGCTATCTCTTTTGTGCATTTACAATTTTAAAATACTGCACGCATAATACGACATCCCGTGATCTAGCACATGATGGTTACCTATACATAAAAACTTGAAGATTGTGTTACTAGACCGAGAGAGGTGGTTCCGCGGCTAACGCGTCTTCCTTTCATTTGTTTGGGAGGCCTTGGGTTAGATTCCCGGCCCAGCCGACTGTTCTGGCTCAGGATTTTTCCACGGTTTTCCTGAGCCAAAAAGTAAATACTGAGACAGTACATTCCGTGCAAAACCTCCTTTATTCAAATTCCTTGTACTAACCCATCCTTACTATCCTTTCTCGGTTGAAGAGGGGCTTAGAACTTCGGTGCGGAGTCCGAAAGACCCCTATAGCGGCCCGCCCCTTCACGCGGAATAAACCAAAACCGATTTTCCTTTTTGTTTTCGTAGTTATTTCACAATAATGGTAGACTTGTTGCGATATGCTTTTGAATTCCAGAGACGTGCGGTGTGCTTGCTGATTTGTAAATTACAGAATCATATTTTCACTTTCCTATACTTTCAGTATAGGGAAGTACTAATTTCATGCAAATTTTCAAATTCGAGATTTTGACGGAAATACATGTTTGGAACATTCACCATTCCAAAAAAGTGGTTTAAAAAAATTCTGTCAGTATGCGTGTATGTACGAATGTGCCTCGTAATTCTCGAAAAGATGGTTCGATTTTGATCTGTGTATATGTTGTTTCGATAGCATTCCTTTTGGAAAACATGTTTTTTAAATTAAAAAACGAAATTTGAACACCTCAGGGAACTTCAACTTTTTTTCCGGATGTTCTAGCTTCAATATGGCTGTCGCTACGATTTTTTGTAAATTTTGACATTAGCGCCTTTATTATTACTGAAAAACAAGTTAGCATATCCTGATTAAATTTGGTACTGTATTAACTCTAGTGCGAGATAATACTGCTAAATACGACAATTGTAAAGTAATAACTATTGCATAATTTTAGAAATTTTCAAAATAATACTGTAAAAATTTTGTAGGGTCATAAAACTACGAATGAACTACAATTTTGAATTACACTGGTCAACAAGATATTGACTTTTTATTTTTTCTTTACTATCTATACAACAATTTGTTTCTATTTTCTAGTTCTAATTGCAATCTTAAAAAGAAATTATTTATAGCAAGTCAAATTATGAAACAATTTATTTATCAATTCCAGCTTTACTTCGTTAAAGTCCATATTTAATGAGTATCTGTATATAAAATACTTAATCACTTTAACAATATCTATTTATTTAAACCTTATACAATGGCATGTAAACATGCCGAAATACGTATAAGGTTTAAATAAATAGATATTGTTAAAGTGATTAAGTATTTTATATACAGATACTTATGAAACAATTAACTTAAAGATTGAACAAAAGATAATATGGATAATAGCTAATAGGTACACTATTGGATTACCATTAGAATGTTATTCTCTTCGCTTTCCTTTTGCATGGAGCTGTGGAACTTTCTGATACCAGTGTCCAGCAGTAATAAACAAGCGTTTCGCTGTTCCACTCCTCTTGGTAACGTTATTCGATAGTGGCAATGTCTTGCTGGAACCGTTTTCCGTGCTCATCACTAACGGCACCAAGATTCAGAAGAAAAAAAATCAAGTGATAATCTAAGAGGTGTATTTTAAAGCGCATGTTACAACCTAATGCTTGATAATTCTTAAAAATTTCACCGACAATTTCTTTGTAGTTTTCAGATTTTGTATAACCCCAAATGTTCTGTTTTGCCGCTTTAAAAGTATTCCAATCAGAACGTTCTAAGTTGCTTAGAGCCTATTCAAATTCTGTATCTCGCATTAATAGATTAATTTGGGGTCCTACAAAAATACCCTCTTTAATTTTAGCATCTGTCATATTGGGATATTTGTGTTTAAGATATTGAAATCCATGTCCTTTTTGGTTCATGGCTTTCACAAAGTTTTTTATTAAACCCAATTATATATGCAACGGTGATAAGAAAATTTTGTCACGTTCAGCTAGTGCCGAATGGATTATGTTCTTTTGCCCAGGAATATGCTGCTCTCTTGGTGGCCACTGTTTAACAATAAAATGAGAATTTATAGCTCGGCTATCCCACTCACAAATGAAACAACAATGGTTTGTGTATCCAAGTTTTAAACCAAGCAGAATTGCCACAACTTGTAAATCAGACTGATATACCATTTATACTTTCTGTAATTAATTTTGTCAATAAGGCATACCATATTTTCATAGGATTTCTACATGTGAGCAGCATGTTGAACAAGAACTGAAGGGTAAATATTTCCATTATGTAGAAGAACAGCTACTAAGCTCAGTGTCGAAGCATCAATGAATAGACGTCGTTCTTCTGCATTGTGTTCGTAGCCCAATGCAAGCATTAAATTGTCAATATTATTGCAGAAGGAAAGACTCTTTTCAGTTGAGAAATACCGTGACAATTCTTTCTGACGATTGCTATATCTTGAAATACGGGTATCTGAAGCTAACAACTTCTATCCTTGTAATCTTGATCCTAGTATATCTGCTTGAGTTTTTGATAAATTCAAATCTCGAACTAGATTATTTTCTAATTGAGTTATTAAATGAGGGTTGTCTTCTTGAGATGGTAAAAATTCCTCATCATTGTTTGACAGTTCTTCAGTTGCTTCTTCTGTTTCTGTATCAACGTGTTCTTCTTTGAAAACGTTTGGACATGTTGGTACGGTAAAAGCTGCATACTCGCATATCTACGAATTTTCGAAATATGATTGGTTTAAAAGCAAGGAGAGGCGTGGTTTACGGTTGTGACGTAGAAAACATGCCAAAACTTGTTCAGACCTGTTCAAACAAGTAAGGCAACAATAGATTTCTTTCAGTATTGAACATTAATGCGGTAAAACACAAACTATCAAATCCACTAAAACATTAATATACGGGTGTCCCAGAAGTTACTGACCCATTTTAATTGCAAATATCTCCGAACTTAGAGGCGATAGAGAGATGCGGTTTTCACTGAACAATTTTTTTTTAAAAAGGTTTTTATCGGTATAAATGTTTATTCAGTAAAGTCTTATATTAGGTGTTTCAAAAAAAAGCTCTTTTTCAATTGCAAATATCGTCGATTTTTTTAATGGAACACCCTGTATATTTTGATACTATTTGAAAGGTGAACACTTCCTCTTTCCGAAAATGTATAATTTGTTACAGTTGAATTGAAAAATGAGTGAGTTATTTGGTTTTTAAGAATGGTCGTTCATTAGGTACAGATTTCTGATCCATGTTGATCCTTCATAAGTTTTGGCATTAGAAATCCGATAACTACCTATTTGTAGAAAATAACAAGACAAAATTGAAAGAATAATACCTAATTTTAATAAAAATTAACATTATAAATTAGCCACATTAATAAAAATCTTTAAGATGTTCCAAGTGTTGTCCATTTTGGTCTATACATTTTAGAACCTGAACAAGAAATTGTCAAAAGATTTTCGCAACATTTCCGGGGTAATTTCTTGAAATGTTCGGACAATGTTACATCGCAGTTGTTCTAGAGTCTCTGGGATAGGATTATAACATCTATCTTTGATTAAAAAAAAACATATGAAAAAGTCTGGAATCGTCAGATCTGGTGAGTGGGCAGGCCACTCAATTGGTCCGGCTCTCCCAATCCACCTATCTCCAAATGTTTCTGCAACAGAATTTCTAGCCACAAGTGAATAGTGTGGCGGCGCACCGTCCTGCTGAAAGTAAACAGAGTTTATGGCGGCATCTTGTTCCAGTTGTGGGTATAAGTAATTTTCTAACATGTCTGTGTAGACATTACCAGTAATTCCCAGTTCTTGGAAGAAGTACGGTTTTTTGAAGGTGGATTTTTTCTAAATACCGCACGAAATCTTCTTTTAGTATCAACAATCGATTCATACTTAGCATACAATAACACAGTTTTTGATTTTTCAATTAAAGTAAATCGGACCATTCATCATCATCATCATCATCATCTGACATGGAGCTGACTCGAGGGTCGATCCTGGAATACGCCAGGCCCACCCCATGCCAGTAGGATTATTGAAAAAAACAACAGCCGTTTAAGAATTATTCAAATCAGAATTAATTACTTTGACAGTTCGTTGTGTCAGTTCACTGACATTATAAAAATTTTAAAGCTTGCTTTAACATTAACACCCGTAAATGCCTATCGTTAAAAACCAAATAACTCACTCATTTTTCAATTCAACTGCAACAAATTGTACATTTTCAGAAAGAGGAAGAGTTCACCTTTCAGATAGTATCAAAATATACAGGGTGTTCCATTAAAAAAATCGACGATATTTGTTGTAGATGTAATTATGTATTATAATCAAGTCGGGTTAATCTGTTGTTTTTGAATATATATAAAAAAAAGAAACAATTTCTAATTTGTCAATAACACGTTTATTTTGAATAAAGACATTTTCTTAATAAACTTTGAATAGTCTGAACATTTTGGTCCTTCGAGATAAAAGAGTCAGCACTTGGAATCATGTCTGGTGTTCGACGTAGTGAACGACTTAAAAATAAAAATGATGTTGCGGTAGAGGCAGACCTAGATAAGGAACCAAGTATAACAGGAAATTCTACAGATTTCTATAGAGAGAAATCTGGGGAAGATTCAGCCAGATCACATCAGTCGACTAGAGTTTCAAGTAAAGCAAATACAATCAGGCGGCAAAAACTTGAGGCAGAAATGGAAATTCTAATAGAGCGACAGCGCTCTGACAGGAAGCGTGTAGAAGAACGGTTGAAGCGTGAAGAAGAGCGCGAGCGGTTGAAGCACCAAGAGGAGCGGTTGAAGCTTGAAGAGGAGCGAGAAAATGAACGTCTCGAATTGGAATTATCCATAAAACTGGCTCAAATAGATGAAAAACATGGCAGTGTTGATACATGCAGTCAGAGGTCTAGGATAGAAACATGGATCAATAATAATCAGAATCCGATGCAGACAGCACTTCTTCCAGACAATGTTGATAAATGCAGTCAGAAGTCTAGGATAGAAGCATGGATTATTGACCAAGGTCCAGCGCAGACAGCACTTCTTCCAGGCTTACGAGACGATGAAATTAACAAAAATACTGTAGTAACCCATCAAGAGGATTTATCCCAAAAACGAAATTTTTCAATAAACGAGGAATCACAGGAGAAATCAAACTACAAAATTATTGACAAAGGTATTTCCATGCAGGCAGCACAGGTAAATCAACTTGATTTTTCTAAATACATTTCCCGGCAATCCGTACCAAAAGAATTACCTTATTTTCATGGCGACCCTATAGAATGGCCTAATTTTATTTGCCAATATAAAACAACGACAGAAACGTGTGGTCTTACTGATAGTGAAAACTTAATTCGACTTCAGAAATGTTTAAAAGGTAAAGCTAGAGAAGTTGTCCAATCTATGCTTATACTACCTCAAAATGTCAAAAGTATAATTGACGTTTTAGGTAAAAGATTTGGTCGAACTGAGCATATTATACACTTATTATTAGATAAAGTTAAAAGAATGCCACTTGCAAGAGAAGACAAACTATATACAATAATAGAATTTGCAGATACTGTGCGGAACCTGGTGTGTACAATTCAAGCACTGCAAGAAGTCGATCATCTTACGAATCCAATTCTCTTAGGGGAATTAGTTAATAAACTACCTATTAACTACAAGATGAAAAAGGCAACAATTATTGAATTTTATTCTTGGTTAGAAGGAAAAGCTGACGCGGCTTGTCAATTGCAAATTCCTCAATACAAAGATGAAATTTCCTTTAATACTCATCAAAAGAAAAGAGAAACAACACTTTCAATAAGTAAAAGTAACGAATGTAGATTTTGTAAGAAAGGCACTCATTGGCTTAATAAATGCCAGAAATTTTTAGATTCCTCAGTGGACCAACGTTGGGAGTTCGTAAGAACCAATCGTTTATGTTTTTCTTGTCTGAATGACAAACATGGTGTAAGGCAGTGTAAGTACAGGAAGAATTGCGGCGTAAATCAATGTACGAAGCCACATCACTATTTATTACATACAAATGACATTAAGGAGACACCTGAGACTAAAAATGATAACTGTCAGACGGAAATTAACTGTCACATTTTAAAGGCAGGTAATACAGTATTATTAAAAATCTTGCCGGTAATCTTAAAAGGATCAAAGGGTTCTATCGAAACGTACGCATTACTTGACGATGCTTCTACAGTGACATTGATAGATACGAATTTGGCAGATCAATTAGGGATAGATGGACCTGAACAATCCCTTTGTATTCAATGGACGAATAACGAAATAAAATTAGAAGAAGATTCAAAAACTGTAAGTTTACAACTACAAGGTAAGCATGGTAAAGCATCCTTTCTTCTACGGCACGTTAGAACTATTAGAAACTTATCGTTACCAAGTCAAAGTATCGACATAAATAGAATTTCGTCTCAATATTCGCACATCAGAAATACGCCGAATCTGTCTATGGTAAATGCCAAACCTTTTATATTGATTGGTCAGGATAATTGGCCTTTAATTGTGTCAAGAAAAATTATTCCTGGACCATGGGGCGGACCTGCTTTAAGTAAAACGCTGTTGGGATGGGTTCTACATGGAAATGTTTCTTCAGGGAATACAAATGATCAAAGTCACTTTACTTGTCATGTGTATGAACACGCAGAAGACGATATAGGCCTGCTTCATAATTTAATTAAACAGCAGTGGCAAATTGATTCATTGGGAATTAAAGAAAATAAAAATTCATTTTCAAAGCAAGATATAAGAGCACAAGGCATTTTAAATGAGACGATGAAACGTAATGGGAATGGATATGAAACTGGACTTCTGTGGAAATCTGAAACATCGTTTCCGGAGAGTAAAAATAATGCAATAAGTAGATTAAAAAGCATAGAAAGAAAAATGGACAAAAATGCAGTATATGCCAAAGCTTATTGTGATAAAATCGACGAATATGTTAGTAAAGGATATGTGAGAAAACTTGCAATCAACGAAACCAGAAAAGAGACGAACAAGACTTGGTATTTACCACACTTTGGTGTAGTAAACCCAAACAAACCAAATAAATTAAGAATAGTATTTGACGCAGCGTCCAAGGAAAATGGTGTGAGCTTAAATGACAATCTTCTTACAGGTCCGGATCTCTATAATTCATTATTTACAATATTGTTAAATTTTAGAAGGAAAAAGATAGCCTTCGCAGCCGACATAAAAGAAATGTTCTTACAAGTGAAGATTAGAGACGAAGATAGATCAGCTCAACGTTTCTTGTGGAGAGGTATGGACAGAGAAAGAGATCCCGACATTTATCAAATAGAAGTTGTATTTTTTGGTTCAGTCTGCGGACCTTGTCTAGCTCAAGAAGCAAAAAATAGAAATGCAAGAGAATTTATCCATGTTTACCCGGAAGCAGCTGAAGCCATTATAAAACTGCATTACATGGACGACTATTTAGACTGCGCCAATAACGAAGACGAAGCGATAAAGTTGATTGATGAAGTCATAACGGTTCATAAAAAGGCAAGATTTGAAATTTGCAACTGGGTATGCAATTCTAACAAAGTACTTAGACACATAGACTCTCACCTTGTCGCTCATGCACAAAAGAATTTAGACGTAGATGGAGATATACCAACCGAAAGAGTATTGGGATTGTGGTGGAATCCTAAGGAAGACTGCTTTAGTTTCCAAACTAAATTCCACAAGATCCACCCACAAGTCATTGAAGGAAAGCGACGTCCTACTAAAAGAGAAGTTTTACAGACGGTCATGTCTGTATACGATCCATTAGGTTTTATCGCTAATTTTACCATTCAGGGAAAAATACTGCTCCAAGATATTTGGAGAAGCGGAATTGGCTGGGACGATGAAATAAGTGGAAACTTGGAAAATGATTGGGAAAAGTGGCTCACAGACTTAAAAGATATTAATACTTTCAAGATCAAACGACAGTACTTTGACGAATTAACCCAAGATACAAAAGTACAATTACATATTTTTTGCGACGCTTCAGAAAGAGCATATGCCACTGTGGCCTACTTACGTTGGGAAAACAAAGGCAGACCAGAAGTCTCATTTGTAGCTTCAAAAACGAGAGTAGCACCTTTGAAACCCACTTCGATTCCTCGATTGGAACTACAGGCAGCACTTATTGGAGCTCGTCTAAGTAAATACATAAAAGAAGAGTTGAAAATTGTCATAGAAAATGCTTACTATTGGACGGATTCAAAAACTGTTCTACATTGGATAAGAGCCGAGGCGTATCGATTTAAAGTATTTGTTTCACACAGAATCGGAGAAATTCAAGATTTAACGAATTCCAAGAATTGGCGATACGTTAATTCTAAAAACAATGTAGCAGATGAAGCTACAAAACGTGGACATCACGTAAATTTTTCTAAGAGTAGTCGATGGATAAGAGGACCTAATTTTCTCACACTTCCATATGATAAATGGCCACAGGAAGATATTTCTCTAAATTCTGTAGACGACCTAGAAATGAAAGCGAATTTAGTAGCCGTGGTCACTTTATGTGAAAAATTACCTACTCCAGATTCAAATAGATTTTCGAAATGGAACAGACTGCTAAGAACTACGGCCTGGACTTTAAGATTCATTAGAAATTGCAAAGCTAAGGTTTTTAAGGAAAATCCTGTATTTTCAGAACTTCGTCCAGAAGATTTGACTGCGGGAGAAGTGTTATTATTCCGAAGAATTCAAATGGATTCCTTTGGGGCAGAATTGAAAATTCTTCAAAACAAAAAAGAAATTTTGAAATCCAGTAAACTTTATAAATTCACCTGCATAATAGATGAAAACAATTTGTTGCGACTCAATGGGAGACTAAATAATGCTACGTATTTGGACGAATATACTAAAAGACCAATCATCTTGGATGCTAAACATCCATACACAAAATTGTTAATATTTTATTACCACTGTCTGAATAATCATCAAGGTAAAGAACATGTCATCAATAATTTACAGCTGAAGTTTTGGATTTTTCATCTACGGCAAACTGTTAAACAGATATGGTCGTCATGTCAATTTTGTAAAATTAGAAGAGCATTGCCACAACAACCTGTTATGGGACAATTACCTACATGCAGGATAGAGTCAACAATCCGACCATTTATTAAAACCGGCGTGGACTATTTTTGACCCATAGAAGTCACCGTAAAACGTTCTCATGAAAAACGTTATGGAATAATATTCACTTGCATGGTCACTAGAGCTGTACATTTAGAAATAGGCCAAGATTTGTCGACCAATACTTTTATACACGCTTACAGACAATTTGGGTGTAGACGAGGATTTCCTTTAGAGATGTATTCTGATAATGGTACCAATTTCAAAGGAGCCTGTAGAGAATTAGCAGAAGCATTAAACAAATGGAACCAAAATGAAATAATAAATAGTTGTTCAGCACGAAACACAAAATGGTACTTCAATCCACCATTGACGCCGCATATGGGTGGAGCTTGGGAAAGACTAATTCAATCAATAAAAAAACATCTAATGGTTCTACTAAAAGAAAAATATCCACAAGAATATACTTTTGCGGACGATATTTGCTGAAATCGAGAATATCCTGAACAGTAGACCTCTGACACATGTATCAACAGACCCAGACGAACTAAATGACATTTTAACGCCAAATCACTTTATTATTGGTCGTCTAGGTGCATCATTTACTTGCGCTGAAACGAACCAGAACGACCAGTTTTATCTGAACAAATGGAAAGGTGCACAGTACTGGGTGGAAGAATTTTGGAAAAGATGGTCTAAAGAATATTTAGTAAATCTGAACAGGAGAACCAAATGGTTTCGAGAAAATCGACCAATTAAAATTGGTGATCTTGTACTGGTTGTTGATCCAGATGGACCAAGAAATAATTGGTGCAAAGGCAAAGTCATCGCTCTTTATCCAGGTGGAGATGGCAGGGTGCGAGTGGTAGATATCAAGACGGCCAGGGGTATATTTCGACGTAGTACCAAGGAGCTCTGTGTTCTGGATACCGATAGAGAAGAGTAATTGGCTCTCCTACCCAATTACTAGGGGGGAGAATGTTGTAGATGTAATTATGTATTATAATCAAGTCGGGTTAATCTGTTGTTTTTGAATATATATAAAAAAAAGAAACAATTTGTAATTTGTCAATAACACGTTTATTTTGAATAAAGACATTTTCTTAATAAACTTTGAATAGTCTGAACAATATTTGCAATTGAAAAAGACCGTTTTTTTAAAACACCCTATATAAGACATTACTGAATAAACATTTATACCGAAAAAAAATTTTTTTGAAAAAAAATTGTTCAGTGAAAACCGCATATCTCTATCGCCTCTTAGTTCGGAGATATTTGCAGTTAAAATGGGTCAGCAACTTCTGGGACACCCGGTATTTTAGGAGAAAACTATTATTGAAAATTTCTCAAAATTCTGATGTGGCAGAAAAAATTGAAAATGTTTTCAAACTTAGCACGAAAAAGTACATACGGTACACGTATTAGAGTGCAAGAAAAAAGCCTTTGTTGAACAGTGTTATCAGTACTTAAATTTACATGCACTTCAACCATTTATCTTTTTGCAAGCTTTGATTGTAATTTTTACTTATTTATGATTTACATTTTATTTTAAATGTTTTAGTATTATTTTTCCGAAACGTTTAATAAAAGTACATTTTGTTTTGGTAATATCCATTAATTTTAAAATGTAGCTACCGACCCCGAAATTACAAATTTAGATCTGAAACTTTCACCTCTGACCTTTCATTTCGAGAGTTCTACCTCATTATTAATCAGAAAATGGTGTTGAAGGAATCTGGAACAGTCCTGGGGTTATTTGAAATCAAATGTGTCTCAAGATCGATGATTATCTTTCATCTGCAGACATTATAGCCTTGAGTTTAAATGCTTGCCCATTAAGCCATATAATAATAAGTTCCCATGACACAACACTGTTTAGCTTCCTACCTACTGGCTTTATTAACAGATCTTCGTGGTTTTGTTTTTAAAAGAGTAGATCACTATCTCGTCTCTTTCTTTAAGTAATAATCACAACCCATGTTGTCATCACTGAATAATTAGCAATCGCAGGTAATAATTTAGGAAACAACCAGTTATTCAAGTTTATATAAAAGTTTGGGGGCCTATTTTGATGTTATTCATAAGTCATTACAACACTTTGTAGTGGATGTTATGTATCTAGTAAATACTTTAAATAACTAAATTTGTGATTGAATTAGGCGCGTCTAAAATTTAAATCAAAGTTCGTTTGTGTGCTGCATTTGTAATTGGTAAAAAAGAAAAAATGTTGTGTGCGCAAACAACCGGTAGGTATAAAAGTTAATTATTATTAAATGAACAAACGCATTTCTATTTAATTATGGATGTATTCATTAATACATTCCATTCTTCTGTTTTGCGATGTATATTTCATATTTATAACATTTTGATAACATAAGTACAAAATAGGCACATTTGAAACTTATTTTGAATACTTAAGTATCTTACCTGATATATTCACAATTTGTGCTTATTTAAAGCTTGCAAATATATAAAGAAAATTAATTATTATTTCTAATTACACCCTTTTGTGTGTAGCAATTGTAGTACTGCTCCAGGGCATCACAACAGTTTCAGGACAATTCAATAATTTTAACAATGATTACCCAGACTATTTTGAATATCAGAGACAACAAGCACAAGGTCCACAATTTCAACAAGTTTTTCCAAATCAACAACAACAATTTCAACAAACTTTCCCAAATCAACCATCACAATTTCAACAAGTTTTTTCAAATCAACAACAGCAATTTCAGCAAGGTTTCACAAATCAACAACCAGCAAATCAACAACCAGTAATAAATCAACAGCAATCAAATAGTATAACAAATGGTAATGGTGGAAGACCCAGACCTACAACAACTATTAATCCCGCAACAATGAGCACAACCACACCTGGTACTACTACAACTGCTCAACCGGCGCAGGTTGCGCAATGTCGCCAAAATTGTATAATAACTTCCGAATACAATCCTGTGTGTGGAACTGATGGCCAGAGCTACAATAACAGAAACGTTTTGCGATGTGCTCGATCATGCGGTGTCAGTAAGTAAAATTGTTGGTAAAACAATCTTAGTTCAAAGCAGAAATGGGTGTAATATGACTTTTTGGGACTACGACAGCAATTAATACCAATTTGTTGACTTTAAAAAATTTTATAAAAAGTTTATTTAGTTTTTTTATACATTTTCTTCAAATTAATAACTATTTAAAGATATTTTCACAAATATTTCAAAATCTCCCTAAAAAGCAGCACTACAAGCAAATAAATGAAGTTTTATCTTCTTACAGAAAAAATAAAACAATATAAAATCATACCAGAAATAAAAAATGAGCAAAGCACTTTGTCTGGACTTTGCTATGCTTTAGATATTGTTACTTATTATATATATTCAAAAGTATCTTGTTATTAATGTGTTCCATCCCATAACTTACTTCAACAACATTCCTTTACTCTTACCACAGTACCAAAAACATAGCATAAAAATAATTGTGTGATCTTAGTAAGAATCTTTTCATTTATTCAACTACTGTCTACAAAGCGAGAATAGTGAAGCAAAAGACTTCGGTCAACGCATAGGAGTCAGATAGAGGGAGAGCGAGTGATATTGTAAATTAACTAATAGTACGCTGCATTTTTTAAAAGTATACTGTAAAAAAAAACGCTTTTGTATTGTTAAAAAAAATTCCTTGACATTAAAAAAACCCAAAAACGTAACGACAAATTCGTCCACCAAAAATTTGGTGGGAGAGTGGAAACTATCCAATTTGAACAGAAATTTTTTATCGGCCTTCGTTTATTAAATAAAGGGGTTGGAATTTTCAATTTTTAAAAACGAACCAAATTGTAGCTGATTTATAGCTCTATAAGTCTATTGAATTTAAAAAAATTGGATTGCCAGTTTTAGGCAGTATATTTTTGAAAAACCAAACCTTTGATTCTTTTTTCATTTCCCAGTTTTAATAGTTCCAAAAATTTTAATAACTCGCAACATTGTGTACTTTTAGGAAATTTCCCATATCAAATTTCATCTCGATCTAATAACTCGTTTTTGAATAAAAAGGCGTTAGAGAACTCCAATTTTCAAAAATTCAAAGAAGGCGTCAGAAAGAAATTTGCGAGCTGAGACACAAACTAAATTGTAGCTCGTCTTCAGCTCGATAAGCTTACAAAATTTAAAAATGCCGTATTTACTCAGTTTCTGAGTAATATTATTATAAAATTTCCGAAATTTTGAAAATTTCTTTTACTTCATAGCAATTTAACTTTTTAAAATATTTTTTTATAGGGCTATTACGATAAATTATTTGAATTATTTGACTACTAAAAAAACATCTAACTTTCGCTTCCGGTTTCACTTTTTTTTAAGTTTATTTTGTGGGTGAGTTTTTGTTATACTCCCATACATGCCCAAGCTCATCGAAATCCGACTATCCGTTCGGTAGTTATGATGCACCACACCCGTACACACCCACCCACCCAAAGATATTTTTTTAAAACCACATGTATTTCCGCCAAAATCTCAATATCAAAAATTTTCATGAAACCAATACTTCCTTCCCTATACTGAAAGTATGCGTAATCAGCCTTTACGTCCCACTGCTGGGCACCGGCACTCTTCTCTGCCACGTACTCTCCTTAGCGCTAAGGTGGAGTACGGGGGACCTACAGTTTAACGTCGAATCCGAACGACCAAATTCCAGAGAAGGTTTCAGGCATTAAGACCCCACGGCTGCCTACACCGGATTGGGGAATGTGAGTGGCGGGTTGCGGCATAGATTTTTATTGCTGCATGGCTTCGGCGGGGAATCGAACCCTAGACCTTCAGCGTTAGAGACTGAGCGCCCAACCTCTCAGCTACCGCCACTCTCCATACTGAAAGTATGGGAAAGTAAAAAATCGTCACAAAAAGCTAGAGGTCCTTTCTTAACTAGAAAAGTATTGCTTCCATAAAAATTATTATCGAGTTAATAACGAAAACATTTGAAGTAAGAAGACATCTGTTGGTCTAGGTTGGTCCATTATATTTTCGGAATGTTTGGTTCGATTCATAAACACAAGTGTTTGTTTACATTTAAAGATAGGATTTTAAAAACAATATCAATATCAAGTCTTACGCATGTTTTTCGAACTTTCTAGCTTCAAGTTGGCGGGCAATACGATTTATCAAAAATTTTGACTTTACGGCCTCTTTACTAAAAATTAGGTTCCCAGAACAGTATAAAACTTGTTACCGCAATAAAGCTATAAATTCATAATTTTACTACCTAACAGTATTTTAAAACAGAAAAACTGTGAGAAGCAAAATTTTTTTTTGGACTTTTTAAAAACGCATTTCTCAAGAACTATCTTATTTTCTTTTGCATTTTGTGAACTGATAGAGTTACGGATAGAGTATACAATTTAGTTTGTTTCCCAAATGACCCCCATTATTTAATCGGAAAACCTGCCATATATTTTTAAAATTTAAAAGTTAATGGAAGATGCCAAACAACACGTCTAAGCTCAACTGTTATTCAGTGAAAGAAGAACGTAATTTTTAATTAAATATTTAAATACCTATAATAATATTTTAATTTTTCAGGTTACGATTTTATTACTTTCCTATACTTTCAGTATAAGCAAGTATTGATTCCATGAAAATGTTCGAAATCGAGAATTTGATGGAAATACATGTTTTGGAGCTCCAGGAACCCAATTTTAAATTTTAAAAATGTCTGCTTGTGGATGGGTGGGTATGTGCGTGTATGTATGTATATGGGTATGTATGTGTGCGGTGCATCATAACTCCGGAACAGATGGTCTGATTTTGATGATTTTTGGAAATTGGGGGTATATCAAAAATTATCCAAGAAAATAAATTGAAAAAAATCCGAAATCGGAAGCGGAAGTTAGACACGTTTTTTGGTAGCATTTTTTCCGAAACCAAATTTTATAAATTTGAAAATAGATTACTGCAGAAGACTTTAGGGCAAATTCAACTCTTTTTTCAAACTTTCTAAATTCAAAATAGAGGCCGCTACGATTTTGTAAATTTTAAATTTAGCGGCCTATTACTCAAAAACGGGTTAACAAATTGTCTTAATTTTTTTATTGTAATAGCCCTATAAAGACACAATGTGTCTGTGCACAAAATTAAAAAAAAATAAAAGCTGAAGTGAAAATATTTCTGAAGTTTCAGACATTTTCAAAAAAATATTGCTCAAAAACTGGCTACGCCATATTTTTCTGACGCCTTCTATGAATTTTGAAAATTTTAGCTTATTTTTCTCAAAAACGAGTTATCAGATCGGGATGACATTTGATATTGGAAATGCCCTAAGGGTACAAGCTACTAGAGTTTTTGGAACTACTAAATCTGTGGAAGGGAAAAAATATAAAAGTTTTGACATTTTCAAAAGCATACTGTGTGTATGTCAGTTTGTAGTGCGTGTCGGTGCTCACAACTTTTAATAGTAACTTTTTTACTTATCTTCTGAAATATCAGAAATATAATAAAAGATGTACCTTTTGACTTAGACTGTATACTTATTTTAGCCTTACACGTATTTCAATGCGCAAATAAGTAAACAGTTGGTGTTTCTGTAGTAATAATAAAACTTGATATTGGTTATGTATGTCTGCAGATCGATTGATTTCTACTCCAAATTTTTAATAATGACAAATTTAAGAGTTGAATCGTCTGTGTTTTAAATCTTAGTACCGGAACAACGAATTTGTAACACCCGTTCTCCCTCACAAGACAATGGCAAACCAGCTGCCAAGAAAACTTTCACTAGAGAAAGAAATACTTGTACTTCCTGCGGTTCGAAGCCCGCGTTAAACAGTAGGTCCCCCATGTCTGTGTGATTCACTAAACAGTCTTACCACGGACATAGGAGAAAAAGTCACCACGCTCTTTCGAAAGTAAAAGAACTCGAAAGACGAAATGATTGTGTTAAGCGTATTTGGATTTTTGTATGCTTATACTTGTAACAACGTACGTGTTCCTTGTACCTAATATCAAAATTTCTAATTGTTTGTCCTATATAAACCAAATTACAGTGCGAGCAATTTAATTTGTATATGCTTGATTTCAGTCGATATTAGACAATGTGTTTAGAATGTTTTTTTTTATTTAGAATGAACCAGATCAACAATATATATTGTTATACATGGTTGAGTTGTAATATAAAATTAACATGACATTATTAATCCTAGCTTAGAGGCAAAATTGACGCCCATCGCTAATTAATTATTCTAATTATTGAGGTCCAATAGTTTATCTTGCGGTAGTTTTCTTCTTAGCCTTGTATGTATGTTTAGTTGACGAAGGTGATGTTGCGCTGCACTAGGGCATTGATTTATGTTGTCGACGAACTTTTGGGCACTTTTTTGGATGAACTGCTTAATAGTTGTTATTCCTAGCTCAGTATGTATCTGCTGGTTACTGATGAACCATTGAAGCATTGATTGCTATGCGGAGCACTTTATTTTGAAAACCCTGTATTTTTCATATGTTGGTAGCAGAAGTGGCACTCCATACTGTGCACGCATAAGTAATTAGGGATATTAAAAGAGCGGTGTACAGAAGAATTGCACAGTCGGTCCGAAGAGGTGTTTTCCTATTTAGTAAGAGGTATAGTACAGCTAGTCGAGTATATTCCTCGTTAAGCTTTTTGTTGATGTGTGCACTCCGTGTTAGTCTGGTGTCAAAATGTAAACCAAGATACTTAACGCTTGTGTTTTTGTCCATCCATGGAATTTCAGAACCATTCACTTTGATGTTTGGGATCTCATCTGGGATGCGTTTGGGTGTGAAAATTTTGTTGCTACATTTTGAGGAGTTAATTGTTATTCCCCATTTTGTGAACCATTTAGTTAGAATGTTCATTGAGCGTTGAAGACGTTCCACTATTTCCGAGATACTGTCACTTTGTATTACCAATGCCGTATCATCAGCATATGTTGCTACTTCACCAATGTTTTGCTGAGGTAAATCATGGATGTAAATATTAAAAAGGGTAGGACCAAGTATACTACCTTGAGGAACCCCTGCATGGAGACTTTTAGTAGAGGAAATAGTGCCATTTAGCTTAACCGCAAAAGTTCTATTTTCCAAAAAGGAGAATAATTTGCCTTGATGTAATTTGGAATATTTATGTGTAATAACTTGTACTTTATTCCGTCAATCCACACCTTGTCAAAGGCTTCAGTTATGTCTATGAAAGCTATGGCAGTGTATTGTTTATGCTCATAACCCCGTTCACTAATTTCAGAGATCCTTTGTAATTGGTGGATAGTGGAGTGATTCTTTCTGAACCCAAATTGTGTTGGAGGGATAATATTGTTAACATCTAACGACATATTAAGCCTATGACTAATTGCTTTCTCCAGTAGCTTTGAAATGGTGGGAAGCAGGCTGATCGGACGATAGTTGTTGTGGTCTTTTGCATTCTTCCCTTGTTTGGGAAACATTAAAATGTGTACGTGTTTCCACTTTTCGGGGAAATATCCTATTCTTAAGCAAGCGTTGAACAGGGTAGTTAGGTATGAGATTGCTTTCTTGGTTAGTTTTTTAATGGTCACATTTGGAATGAGGTCATGACCCGGGGCTTTCTTTAAGGACAAGGAGGTTATGTAGGTAATAAGTCCGTCGGTTGTAACTGGGAAATCAAAGTCGTTACTTAAGTGAAGATTGCTTTCGTTATGGAGTGTGATCATATTGGAGAATTGTCTATTATTGTCAGCTATGGTTGGTGTGAATGTTGTATTTAGTTTTTCCACGAATAGATTACTTTTCTCCTCATCCGTATTATATTGTTGGTTGTCTACTGTGAGGGTTGGTATAATAGTGTGTTGTCTAGTAATGTGCCGAGTAGCTTTCCACATCCCTGGATCGTTTGGTTCGAGAGCTTCAATATATTGTCTGTAACTGGTTATTCTGTGATTGTCCAGTTCTCTTCGAATTCGATGGGAGATATTGTTAAGCAGATTTTTTACTTGGGGAGCTCTGGTTATTTGCCACGCAGTCTGCTTTTCTCTTTAATTAAGTCTGTAATATATAAGGGTGGAATATTTGGATTGCCCATGCGTTTTATGGGTTTAATTGTGGTTGCAGCTCTAACTGATTCTGTGATTGCTGTGGTATAATTATGAATGAAGTCATCAATTTCTCTAGAATTAGTTATGGGATAAGGATTCACAATTGAGCAGTTAAGATTTTCCTGGAATGCTTTCCAGCCGTGGTTGAGATATGACTTTAATGCCTGTGTCGCTTAGGTTAATTAAGACTGGTAGGTGATCAGAATCCAATTCATTGATGACTGTTTGATGTATTGTTTTGGAAAGTGTTTTGCTAGTATTAGAATGTTTTTAGTTGTTTTAAAAACTAATTTACATTTATTTGTTTGGTTTATAAGTTTAGCAATTTTGTCCGATTAATCACCAAAATGTGAAATCTACGTATTTAATTGGATCAGCTTTACTAATTGACTAAAAGTTTTAAACTGCTAATTTATAATCCTTCTCTTTAATTTATATCTCAATAGATTGAGTATTGTAACCATTACTGTGCGTATAAAAAATTTAATAAAGATTGTTATTACTTTGTAGGATGAAAACAAAATCATTACTAGTGTACTACTTGTGTTTGTAGTGTTTCGTGTTATGTTATTTGACGTAGTAAACCCGATCTTTTATTATTTGTTTAAATTAAACAGCAGACAGGGAAAAAAATTACACATACATACAAAAATTGCTTTCAAGAGGTTTTAATTTATACATATAGTATTACTTTCAACCATTATTTTTTCTATTTTCTGTGTTTTATTTATTAATTAATTCTAATTCTATTTCAGATGTTCGACTTCAACGCATTGGCCCTTGCGCACCTCGCGCATTTTGAAGAAATATTTTTAGGCGTACTGTAGGTATTATAAATTTTGTATAAAAATATCTTTTTAATAAACATATGTGAGGAAGTTCATTTTAAGTAAAACGTTTAGTTAATTATTAATTATATTACTTAAAAATAGTTTATTAGGAAGAATATTAATTACATAATCACCAGTATTTTACATGAACACCTTTCATTTAAACCTCAACTACGACGACATTTTTAATATATGCAAGCAGTTCTATTTTATATTTTATAAAATTTTAATAAACCAGAGAGTATCTCGTTTTCACGTTCCTAAACTTTCATTATAGAGAAGTATTGATATTATGACAATATTAGAAATCAAGGTTTTGACGGAAACACATGTTTTGATTTTTCACAACACCAAAAAATTGTCTGTTCGTTTTTGGGTGGGTGTGTATGTGTGTATGAGTGTGTGTGTGCGATTCATAACTCCCAAATAGTAAAGTGCAAAGAGAACGCCATCTTGACTTTCGTGAGACATGAGAGGTTAAAAGCTACAACTTTGCAAAAATGTTCCTTATGCCCTAAGGACTCAAAATCTGCATGCGTTATACAAAAGTTTTGAGTTAGAGATGTAGCGAGAAATTTCAATATTACAAATACCTGGCAAAAATTTCAAATAGTTTTCTGTGGCCTTTCTATTTAAAAAAATATTACAATTGCGAAAATACACAGCCCCTTATAGAGCTAAAAGTTTTTAAATGATGTTTTCTCGCTTCAAACCTACACGAAATTCTAATTATTTTGAAGTTTTTTGCCGTAAACACTGTCCTAGATGCTAAAGTATTGCGGCTACAAAAAATAGTATTAGAAATAAATTGCAGCTTGACTCAAGCTGCTTCTCATGTTATCAATTACATAATTTTGCAAAGTGTAATAATCGCGCAAATAATATAAATAAAGAGAGTTGCAAATAACTCAAATCTACAACTAAGCTGCTACCACATGTATGAGTCACGAGTTCTCGCTGCTTTACTCTTGCCGCGCTTACCCCGCGCCGGAACTTTAGCAGGGTATTAGTTGGCAGCAGACAAGCGGGACGTTTGTTTTCAAATTTTTAATAGTGTTGGTGCTAGCAATTCTACTTCTTTATCTAAAGAGCGTAATTATACTTCAAATACATCGAATACGATTATATGCAACTGCAAAAGTGCAGTAGGGCCAGAAGTTGTTTTTCCCCAGCATTACAACTTAATTTCAAACCTTTAGACTAAAACATCGACTTCGGCTTAACTTGGGCTTTTCTCGTCCTCGTAAATAACAAATAATAGTTGACACATTTATTATTATTTGCAATTTTCTAAAAAAAAATCTAAAAGCACGTATATTTTGAAAAATAAAATCTCAGAAAGTGAGCTTCAAACAAAATTTAAATTGGACATCGTGAAAACCCTTGAAGCAGTGCGTGATCTGCAAAAGCAGGGGAATTCTGTAAACGGAGCCGAAAAATCTCAAGAGAATTTGGCAGTATGTATAAAAATTAAAGAGGACATAAGTTCAGTTGAGTTATTTTATTAAGTACACAACAAGATGAAAGCAAATTTTTAATTTGGCATGAGAGCTGTTATGCAAGTTATACCACTGCAAAGAACATAGAAGTACTGCGTGAAAAACAACAACATCAACAAGATGCATCAGATTCAACAGTGGTGTAATTTTTAGAGGCAGAAGGAGTTGAATTGCAAAAAATTATTTCTGATGACAACATATTCGTCTTATGTCAAATGAGTTTAAATCAGGAAGGTGTTACACAAAATACAGAAGGAAAAACTAGAAAAAATTTCGCAAAACTGCTGAAATTCCAAGTTCAAGTACAAGCCAGAAAACACAATTTTCCAAAATTTGGAAAAGGTTTGACAAAAAAGAAAATGTTTCTCTGTGACTTCTGTGTATAATCGTTGCACAGATTTGGACGGTTCTAAATCGAAAAAGCACGCAGTAAGATTACTAAAATAGGCTTTGGTGAAAAGAATTGAAATTATTTGCCCAAAAAATCTCACGTAGTAATGTAATAACTGCGAAGTTAACATCAGAAAGTTTTTTTTTGTTAATACTTGTGAAAGCTTCTTCTGATTGGAATTCTTTTGACAGAAAACGCATTTGTTAACACCACAAAATTTTTTCGCAATGCAACTTCTTTATCTGCCGTTGAAACATACACCACTGTTGAATCTGAATCTTTTATGTTTCTCACACAGTACTTTTATGTTCTTTAAACATAATGAAACGCCATTTTACGTTTTCTTACAGCCAATAAATTAATGTAAGCAATTTTTCAATTTCGGAAAAAAATAATCATAACGATATTTAGTATTATTTAAAAAAATTGTTCAGATCATTTTATTTTTTTAAAAATATCGACATTTTTAATATGAGCCATCAAAACGCAGCTTCTAATATTTTCAAATTATTATTATTATCTGAACAGTATTATAAAATAATAAAAAATATCGCCAAGATAATGTTAAACCTTGAACTTAAAATATCGTTCAGATATACTTTACATATATGAAAATATCATTCGGATATATTTTAATCATTTAAAAATATCGTTCAGATAAGTTTTAATTACTTTATTTAAAGTATCTTGTCAGATACGTTTTAATTATTTTAGAATATTTGGTAAAATATGTTTAAATTATTTTAAAATATCTTGTCAGATATTTTTTGATAATTTTAAAATATCTTGGCAGATTACTTTTATTTGTTTTAAAATATCTGTTCAGATATGTTGTAATTCATTGAGATGTGAGTAAATTGGCGCCGCACTCTCGGTGAGTAGACGCACTACCAATACTATTGGTATTGTGGCGGTGTAAATTGTGTTTTTGTGCAAGAAACTACAATATGAGATGAGAAATTTTGCAACAATAAATCCGCTTCAATAAAGGCATGGGCATGAATTCCCTCGTGTTTATAATTTACTATATTCCAGCAATATTAAACATAAAGTTGACCGCCCCTGGGTTTCTCACTGCCAAACGTTTTCTTGTCTTTTTATCTACATGCGTGTATATTACTACTAAGATATTCCAAATAATAAGAAAATTGCTGAGGTAAAGCTATTAAAATCACAGTTTTAATTTGCTCTTCCATCTCTGGGTTACGGAAAAACTAAGTTCTCACTGCCAAACGTTTTCTTGTCTTCTTATTTACTTTCGTATATAATATTGCTAAGATATCTTAAATAATAAAAAAAAACGCTGGGACAAAATTGTTAAAATAATTTTAGTTCGCTCCACCGCCCCCGGGTCACGAAAAAACAAATATCTCGCTGCTACACGTTTTCGTGGATTCTTACCTACCTGCGTATCTAATATTGCCAAGATATTTTAAATAATAAACATAATATAATAAACATATGAAGATAGATTTGGCAATCATTCCAGAAACAAAGAAGAAACTACAGCGCTCTCAAGAACTGGAACACTACATACTTTTGTATAGTGGCGTACCACAACAAAAAAGAGCAAAGGCCGGAATAGCAATCTTAATAAAAAAAAACATAAGCACAGAATAGAAAACTACGAATTTATTAATGAACGAATAATTAAACTCCGATGCCGCATAGCGCGAGGGTATATGTCTGTAATCGGAGTTTGCGCTCCCGAAGAAGGACGGAACGACGACTCTGTAGAATTCTACGATCAGATACAGCAAGTCTACAACAAAACCAACAAAAATGACTATATTGTTCTGGCTGGCGATCTAAATGCCCGAATAGGAAAAACTCCAATCGACAACATCATGGGAAAAGAAGGAGAAGAAACACTGAATACAAATGGAAAACGACTGATTGATCCTGCAGCATTTAACGAGCTACGAATAACAAACATTTTCTTTTGTCATAAAGACATACACAAATATACATGGAGTGATAAGGGGAAGCCGCTCTATAATTGACTATATTATAACAAACAAAAAGCTAAGTAATGCAGTACAAGACACACGAGTATTTCGAGGTAATGACATAAGATCGGACCATTTTTTACTAATATCTAACATCGCACTACCAACCAGATGGAGGAAAAATACCACAACTGTAACACAAAGGAAAAAAATATTTAAAGTACATTTACTCCAGGAAGACGGTATCCGATATCTATATAAAACAAGATTAGATACTGCTATGATATTTGGAGGTGTATGTTTTGACTGGGGTATTGTGGTTCCTGGAAGGAAATTTTTGGGATGCTTGCTACAATTCTATTTACATTTGGAGATTTATGAGAACTTTAAGATTTTGATTTTCTAACTTTTAAACTCAGGGTTGCGTATTTTTGCTGTAATTTCTTGTTATAAATTCTAATATTGTGGTTGTTTTTAAATAATTTAAATTTTTCATATTTGTGAGGTTTGTTTTTTACTGAAAGAAAAGAAAAACACAATCAGATTGATACGATTTTTATTTATGTTAATTTTAATTATAATTTAGTTCAGAATTGTTCAAAAGGTTTAATTTATAAGAAGTTTTAGAGTTACTTGATTTGTGCGTCGATAAATGTCATTTTGGATGTCAGTGTCAATGTCAAAAACGTATTAAAGAATACTCATGGTCATGAGATTTACTTGTTTGTTAAAAAAATGGGAATCAAAGAAGGAGGACAAAAGAAGGGAGAATTTGTTTTAGTTAGTTACGACTCGTCTTTGTAAATAAAGAGAGAGAATTTTGATCCTCTGGAAATATAAAGAGAAAAAAACGAATAAAAAAGTAACGTAAAAGTAATTTTGAATATAAAAGAAGAGGATACAAGTAATTAGCAACGAATTGTGGAAAGTCCAGAAGTATAAAGCAGTCCAGAAAGTTTTTCCAGTGGTGATTGTGGTAAAACCAAGTATAAAATAACCTAAAAGCAATACAGAGGAGGACTCAAATTAAAGGGGAGTGTTTGTGGTTACTTGAGGAACCTGCAAACTAGTAAAATAGAAATTGGATATTCCTCGTTTGCCTTTGGTAAAGGACATCTCTATAAGGAGACATTAAGATAAGTGTTTTTTTGTAAAGGACGATAGTAGTTAGTAAAACCTATTTGATTTTTCGAAAAACTTCATTCAAAATTTGTTTTATTAAATAAATTTTTTGTTGTTGTAACGTTGATATTGTTTTGTGTTTGTTCTATTTCTTATTTATTTATTAATAAATCTAAATAGCTAAATAACGACCCTGAGAAAGTTAACAAAGAGTCTCATACATAATATAATTTAGAATTGCATGAATTCGGGCATTTAGGGAATTGTTTCCTGGTAAGTGCAAGACCACGCATATCATTGCAATACATATACTTCACAAAAACCAGTAAAGAATAACATCAATTTGGAATGGCAAGAGATTAAGAACATAATAACTACGGCAGCCTCGGAAGCTTTGGGTACGAGATATAAGAGGTACAGAAATCGCGAATTAAAAATATGGAACGAAAACATCGCACAAATAATAAACGAAAAGAAAACTGCATACCAACACTATTTGAACAACCCAACGCCGGAGAATAGAACTATATATGTGCAAAAATGTGCCATCACTAAAAGGAAAGTGAGAAATCTAAAACGACAGAGTTGGGACAGATATGTCCAAACACTGGAGGATGACATACACGGTCGCCAAGAAAGAGCGTATAAAGCCCTCAAACACTTAAATTCAACTGTTAAAGACCAACTCCAACTTAATATAATCCCAGTAAATATATGGAACAATTCCTACCAAAACTTATGGACCGATTTACGACCAGACACTGAAGATAATGTAATTGCAGATATCAATGAGCATGTGGACCAGATATTAAAAAATGAAATTATAGAAGCCATAAGAAGTTTTAAAAACCGAAAAGCTTCAGGAACTGATGCACTAAATATAGAACTCCTCAAAAACGCGTCTGATAAATTGCTTACACGACTATTAAATTTCTTGAACATATGCTGGACAACAGGTCATGTCTCCTAAGAATGGGGAATAGCTTTGGTAACCCCAATATTTCGGAAAGGCGATAGGAGCAAATGCGACAACTAGCGGGGAATAAGTTTATTGAATTCTGGATACAAAATATTTGCAAAGATCATCACAAGACGAATTCATGCTATTAGTGAGAACATCCTCGGAGAAGCTCAACATGGATTTCGAAAAAGCCGCTCGTGTACAGATTGCATTTTCTCAGTGGTCCAGATGATTGAAAAACGACGCGAATATAACTTACCAACTCTGATTGCTTTTATAGACTTCGTCAAGGCTTTCGATAAATTGAACCGAAATAAACTATGGAAAATTATGATCCGCAGAGGCTTCCCCCAACACCTCGTCAGAGTTGCTCAAAGTCTCTATGCTAATACAAGATTCAGGATTGATAAGGAGACGTCGGAGGATACAGTAGAAATAAACGGTGGGGTAAGGCAGGGGTGTCCCCTGTCTCCCACCCTATTCAACATATATATTGACGAAGTGGTCGATAGATGGCAGCGTACGTTATCTACTCACACTGAAATAAATAATACACATATTGACACTCTACCTTTCGCCGATGACAAACTAATAATTGCCGAATCAGAAGATGACTTACAAAGAGCAGTCTATAAACTAAATAAAATAGCCAACGAATATCAGCTAGAAATATCAATTGAAAAGACCAAGATATTCGAATTTAGAGGGCCAGAACACCTAAGAGCAAAAATAGTATTCAATGATAAGCCCATAGAACAGAAAACAACCTTTAATTATCTGGGATACAACGTGTCATACATAACAAATTCCGATTTAGAAATGAAACTCAGCAGATTCCAATACACATGCGGAACGACAAGGAGAACATCTAAAAATTCGAATAAAAATACTCTGTTAAAACTATACAAAGTAATGGCGAGACCAATGGAAGCGAATGTCAAAGTCAAAGAAAAAGAATTTAAGCTGCAGAAATGAGACTTTTAAGACCCACCGCTGGATACACATGGGAAGACTTTAAAAGAAATTGAGACATATTAGCAGAACTTGAAATGACCAGTATCTTAGAAGTAATTGACGAAAATAGACAAAATTGGCTCGACCATGTCCTTAGAATGGATAACCAGCGAATCCCCAGGTCCGTATACGAATACAGACCTGAAGGAAGACGAAGTATAGGCAGACCCAGAAGAAGATGGGCAGACCAATTTACATGAAGACGGAACAGGCCTACAAGACCTATACCTTGAAGATCATGATGATGATGAACGTAATAACAACTATATGTATAATATACAGTGTGTAAATTAAGTAACGCATAAATTCATTTACTCAGCTATTGGCAATTTTTGAGAAAAATGCTGCGACAGGTCAATTTTTATTTTCATTTTGGCACATTTTTGAGTAAAACTATTTTTTTGTAAACTTCAAAATGGCGGCCGTGCACCATCTTGGAAAACAATTTTAAATAGAAAGGGGGGTCTTGAGACGGCTCATTTTAAAGCTATTACTGAGGAGAGTACAGGTGCAAATTTTCAAATATTTTTATCCACCCAAAACAAAATAGCGGCATGTCAAAAGTTTACTTGCAGAATTAACAAAATTAGAATTAGAACTAATTCAATTTAATAATGAATAACATTAATAAAAATTGTATAACTTATTTATTACTGCATTTAGAGATGTTCAAATTGGTAAATAGGATTCTTTTGTTTTTTCCAAAAACTTTCGTTTCTAGGTATCTAGATTTAGTACCAGTCTTACCAGTTTTATTTAAATGAAACATTCCAGGTAGGTGGATAGGCAGACGGGGACCAAAAGAACAATAATAAATAGGTTAAATTGTTATTCATTATAACATTAAACTTCTAATTTTGTTCCAACAAGTAAACAAGTAAAGTTTTGACATGCCGCCATTTTGTTTTTGGTGGATAAAAATATTTGAAAATTTGCACCTGTACTCTCCTCAGTAATAGCTTTAAGATGCGCCGTCTCAAGACCCCCCTTTCTATTTAAAATTGTTTTCAAGATGGCGCACGGCCGCCATTGTGAAGTTTACAAAAAAATAGTTTTACTCAAAAATGTGCCAAAATGAAAATAAAAATTGACCTGTCCCAGCATTTTTCTCAAACATTGCTAATAGCTGAGTAAATGAATTTATGCGTTACTTAATTTACACACTGTATAATAGAGAATTTATACCTACGACTTTATTGAGGTGAATTTATTGCTGGAAAATTGCTAGAATCACGTCGGCAAGTGAAATAGGATTGAGGATACCTCAAGTTGGATTAAGAAAAAACAATATTGTCTTCTCAGTGCAACATTGTTCTTCGCCCTTATCAAAAATGTTATATTTATAAAAAAAACTGTATTTAGAAAACAACGTCCATATACTTTATTATATGTACCTGAAGCAAATACCGAACGTCGTCGTTCAAGGCTTCGCGCGAACGAGTATGTCATGTCATACAGCATTTACGTATACCATGCGGTCCCGCCAACTCCTAATGCTGTTGCTAATTTCGTATATGGCTGCTACCGAAAGAACAATATACGCCGCCACAATACGCATAGTAGTGCGCCAATTTATTCACATCTAAATGAATTACAACATATCTGAACAGATATTTTAAAACTACTGAAATATATCTTGTTAGATATTTTAAAAACAATTAGCATATCTGACCAGATAATTTATAACCATTTAAACATATCTGAACAATATTTTAAAATAATTAAAGTATATCTTAGCAGAAGTTTTAGAATAATTTAAACATATCTAAACGGTATATAAAATAACTCAAACATATCTGAACGATATTTTAAAATAATTAAAACACATCTAACTGACAGTTTAAAATATTTAAAACTTATCTGAATTAACTTCGAGACATAAAATTACTTCACTAATTTATTTTTTAAATTATTGGTAAGATAATTTACATCTCCACATAACAATACTGTTTAAATTACCTTATTTGTTTAAAAATATCGTCGAGATAATTTTAAAGGTTTTTACATTTTGCTTAGACAATATAAATTAATTCAGAAAATATGAACACCTTGCGTAATTTTAAAACTGTAACACAATTTAAGTTGTTACTGTGGTCATTAATTTAGTATTATCCGGAAACATATTTGATAATTTTCAGATAACATGAAAACTTTAAAAAAATTATTATTATCTGAATGATATCTTGAACTAAAGCAGATTATTTCAGAAATTTATTTAATGATTAAATTTATCTCAATGATATTTTATAATAATTAAAGATTCCTCAAAGATAATTTCAGTTAAGATAATTTTAAGTTATTTCCTGGTAAAATAAATTAAAGTTATGTAGCGATATTTTAATAATTTAAATAATAAAAATTATCGCAAAGATATTTCTTAATAATAAAATTTATCTGACAGATATTTTTAAATAACAAAAACTATTGTTTAAAGAATTTTATTAGTTTTTAAAAATATCGTTCGGACAATTCTACTCGTTTGAAAATATCGTTGTGATAATCTTTTATACTATAATAAAAAGTAAAACGTTCCATAGCTTGCATAACAGTTCTTATACCGAAACAAAAATTTGCTTTGATCTTGTTTACTTAATAAAATAACTGCCGAATGTTTTGACCGACAGTTTTTGTCATATTTTCCATAATTTTAATACATACTGTAGCAGCAATCGTATTTTGGTAACTTAGCGACTTGGTTGCTATTTACATAATATAAAACAATTCATCAAAATTATTTGTAAACGTGAAAACTTCATTAAAACTTTCTCCTCCAAAATATCGTTTTATTTACAACTACGAACTCGACATTACATTATTGGAAAATTAAGTCTTTTGTAACGATATGCACCAAGAGGCGTCGTAATTGTAGTTTTGTCCATATCATCTGGATGCAAAGGAATTTGGAAGTATTTTTAACCGCGTCAGAACATTTGCATCATGTAAAAATGGTTTTTAAACGTTTGACTAGATAGAGACTTTTGTTGAACGTTGATAAATGTGTTTTTGGGGTTAGTCAATTAGATTATTTGGGGCAATTTGGCAATTATTTGCCACAAGACTCAACTTGTTGTTTATGCACATTTTTTTCCCTCTTTGTTCTGTTTTTTTTAGTGAACTGGACTTTTTCTGCGCTGCCCTTGAAATCTCAAGAATTAAACACGCACCTGGAAGAACTAGAAGCAACTTCAAGCTAATTAATTCTATTTTCTATGATGTTCAATTAGTTACGTTACTTGTATTGTTTTTGAAAAGATCAGAAGTTTTTGTAGCTAAGATAGCATGCGCTTCACGTTTGCTGCGTAGTTTTTTTCCCAAACATTACATTATCCAATAATGTAATGTCGAGTTCGTAGTTGTAAATAAAACGATATTTTGGAGGAGAAAGTTTTAATGAAGTTTTCACGTTTACAAATAATTTTGATGAATTGTTTTATATTATGTAAATAGCAACCAAGTCTCTAAGTTACCAAAATACGATTGCTGCTACAATACTGCCAACTTCGCCTGTGACTTTTTCGGAAACGTTTACAAAAATCCTCAGACTGTTTTTGCAGATCAAAAAACACTGCTTCAAGGATTTCACGATGTCAAATTTAAATTTTGTTTCAAGCTCACTTTGTAATGACCCGATTAGGGCCATAGGGTTCGTTTAGAAATCAAACATTACATGTTCCAAACTACATCTTTATTCCAACAATGCACAAACATGAATAATCTAAATTCCATATATTTAATACAAAGTTACTTATTAGTTATGTGCTTATTAAACAGAATAAGCAGTATTGCACATTATGGTGGACTTTGTAAGGCGAACGAACCAACGAAGTATTCGCTGAAGTTAATTATCAAATTAACATAGAAAACAATTTAAAATATTATTTGATTCATTTACCATTACAACTTTCTGAGATTTTATTTTCCAAATTATGCATGTTTTTAGATTCTTTTAGAAAATTGCAAATAATAATAAATGTGTCAACTATTATTTATTATTTACGAGAACGGGAAAGGTTCAAGTTAAGTTGAAATTGGAGTTTTAAACTAAAGGTTTGAGATTAATTTGGAATGCTAGGAAAAAAAAATCTTCTGACTCTACTGTACCTTTGCAGTAACATATGACGTTATTCCATCTCCTATAAAATATAATTACATTCTCTGGATGAAGAAGTAGAACTGCTAACACAAAATAAAAACGTCACGCTCGTCTGCTGCCAACTAGTATCTTACTAAAGTATTGGCACAGGGTAAGCGCGGCAAGAAGAAAGCAGCGAGAACTCGTGACTCATACATGCGGTAGCAGCTATGCTGTATATTTGTGTTATTAGCAACCATTTGTATTTATATTATTTATACTTTGCAAAACTGAAAAACATAATTAACATTTTTAGAAATGGCACGAATCAAGCTACAATTTATCACTAATACATTTTTTTTGTAGCAGCTATACGTTATCATATATGACAGTGTTACCGGCAAAGAACTTAAAATTTTTGCCACAGGTATTTGTAATATTGAAACTTCTTGTTGTACCTATCTTTTGACAATTTTCTTTAACGCTCTTTTCCACAGGACAATTTTTTTGACAACTTGCAGATTTTGAATCCTCAAGACATAAAGTACATTTTTTGCAAGGTGTACTTTTTACCTCAGAGTGCTCACTTTTTATGCGCCTTTTTCAGAAGCGCACTATACTACAACGCATGATACGAATTTCATGAGCTTTGCAATGTGGGGTATATCAAAAATTCATCGGGGGAATAATCCGTTAATATAAATTAGAAACCAGAAGCGTAAGTTAGACATGTTTTTTTGGTAGCATTCTTTCCGAAACTCAAGTTTCATAATTTTAAAAACGGAATCCAAACGGAATAGACCTGAGGGTAAATTCAACACTTTCTTTTTGAACTTTCTAACTTCGCCACAATTTTTTGAAGATTTTTAATTGATACACGATGTGACTGTGCACTAACATTTGTGAAAAATTGCAAGCTATAAAGTGAAAAACAAGTCCAAAATTTCAAACAATTTCAAGAAATATTGCTCAAAACTGTGTTTACGATTATATTCAAATTTTGTAGAATCAGCAACAATTTGGTTGGGGTCCCAGTCCGCTAACTTCTTTGTAATACCTTTTATGAAATTTTGAAAATCAATATTTCCTACCTCCTCATTTAATAAACGGAGACCAATAAGCAATTTTTCTTTAAGCTAAATTGCTCATGAGTGATAGTAGAATAAAGTTCTCAACTTAACTGTTAGATACGGCTATATTTGGAAGAAGGAGAGTTAATTTTCCTCTTCCCACTCAATTTTTGGTACAGGAATTTGTCCTTCACACACTATTTACTATTCTCTCTTTGTAATCAGTAGTTGAATCAATGAAAACATTCTCACTAAGTTTATACTTTTATTTTTATATGAAAGCTTTTGTATCATGTAGTATGTTCTTATAATATTACTATTATGCAGCTATGCTCTCGGTACAGTGGTAACGGTAGAGAGATGGAGATGTTATTGTAGTCAATGTTGAGGCGTAACCCATTTACATTAAAATACTGTTGATTATATTGTTAGGAGCGCTATTTTCGATTACCAATTTCCTTGGTCAACAAGAAACACGTATCCGTTTACTTTCATCCAAGATTGTTTAACACAAACCAGGCTTCACACATTCCTTGTAACCGGGGGTGGAGTGCTGGAATTGAGTCGTGCAGGCGACAATGGTCGCAAAGAAACGGCGTCACATATGCAAACATGAAACAAAGAAAAGAGACTCATCAATCTGAAATGCTGTGGTTTAACTCACCGAGGGGCCCACCCCCTACGCCTTGGCGGAATGGATAATTTACAATACTTCAGACATCTCATTACATTGGACAATAAATCTGCCTCGTTATTATTTAAATTAACACCTGTAAACCAGTTTGCACTGCTGCACCCTCGAATGGGTTAATAGGGGTGGAAACCGACGGCCTATGTCGCTGTGACATCGCGAGAATTGCATAGCGCGTGTCATGCCACAGGATCCAAGGTTTTTAGGCCTTGATTTACAATTCTTTTAGACAGCTCGTGGTTACATCACTTTTGTACAAGTACACCTGGTCAAAGCTCGAGAGCTCTCACCGTCCAAACAGTAGAGATCATTAGCTACAACTACCAGAATACCATACTGATCGTTTACTAATTAACCACTAGTGCACTAGCTAAATTTAGAGGTAAATCACAGTTCTCATGCAGAGCAAATCAAAAGCATGCTAACCACTCCGCATGCAAGAACGATCTACCCCAGTTCAAGCAGATGTGTTCACGACCCTTACTTAAGGCGTGTTCCCCTCACCCTCTGACCGAATTCGTCTTGACCCAAATTCTCAATTAGTTACGCCAGTGGAATGTTATGTGTATTTTAATTAAAACTAAAAGTATTAGTATAAAAAGTATTCACTATCAAATCTAACCCTAACAATATGATAAGTAACAATATCTATGGTATGGTAAAGTCCAGATGAAGTGCTTCGCTCATTTATTGGATTTAAAGCAATCGTATTTAAACAGCTCAAATATTGTTTTGCACGTAAGCGTGTAACTGTTTCTAAGAAAAATTCAGTTATTAGCTTAATGTACAAGTTAAACTAGTCATTATACTGAACTTTGTTCCACAACAGTCGGGCACCATTATTGACATAAACGGTTAGAACTTGCTATACATTTAATAGCTACCATACTCATATTTTAGTGGTATGTTTAGTTGCATTTTTATAATTTTTGTAATTTAGTTACTGATACGAGAGTATGTTATATTCATTAAGTGTTTGCGCTATTGGGAATTCAGAATTTGTTATTAACAAAACCCAATTCTAAAATTACATATCTATGTATATTTAATGTTGCTTTAGTTTCGGTGCACTGAATTTGATCTCCACAAATATCATATTTTGGACATTAAGTCTACACATGCATCAAGGAGGCTTGACCTCTTTTCTAATAACAAAGATTTATGTCGGGGAGTCACCAACCTTGATAAGCAATAGCAGTAACTGTGGAATTACCACCTAAATATTTCAAAAAAATTTAATATGGCTTGGGAAATTTGATAAGCAGTTTATAAATTGATGCGAGTTTTTTACATTTAAGATATCAATGTTTCTATCTCGAGTGATGACTGGGTTTTTCTTGTAATTACTAATAAATAACAGTGCGACAAGTCGATAACAGTGGCGTTACAGTTAACATTAAGCACACAATTAATAATTGTGGGCTTAATAAATTTTTAATTTTATGTTCCATTTGTGACTATGACTAGAAAAGGGTTAGGCATGGAAAACATAATCAGTGTTTTAGCTTATTTAACACCGTACCAACAAAAGGGTTATCGTTCAATTTTTTTTTCACTGAAAGGCATAAAATATTATTATTTTTGCAAGCGTGCTCGCAAAAATGATAAATGGCTTTTACAGTGCGCTACCTTGGATTGATGAGTAACGACACAACTTGCCTGATATTGCTTTCGTTGTAGGTGATGCTGAAAATTTATGTAGAGACACAGAAAGCATTCACCGTAAGTAAAAATCTCTAAAATCGACTAAGGATTTGGAAACAGCAGTTGTACACTTTAATCGCGTTGTCCGAAAATGCAGCTCGCCAGGCCACACCGGAATCGGTCAAATATATTAGCTCAACAAACTGCCCGATCATTGTCAAGGAAAAAATTGCACAAAAACGAAGACTAAGGAGGAGATGGCAGACAACGAGGCACCCGACTGACAAAAGAAACCTAAACCGGGCTTCCACACAACTTAAAAATCTCCTATCTGAAATTAGAAACCAAAATGTACAACAATAACTCAGACAATTGTCTCCGCTCGAAGCCAATGACTATTCGCTATGGAAAGCAACCAAATACTTAAAACATCCTCAACAGCACAAGGCACCAATCCGAACTCCCAACAACACCTGGGCTAAAAGCGACAGCGCGAAGCCGAGGACCATCGCCGAACATCTAGCTAACGTGTTCACACCATTCCCGACGGATGAAGATGAAATAGAAGAAATACAGCATCTACTAGATATGCCTTACCAAATGAGCCCACCAATTAAACCATTCAAAATCGCCCAAATAGAAAACACCATACATAAAAACGTGAATCCACACAAAGCCCCAGGTCAAGACTTAATTACAGGTAAAATCTTTCAAGAACTACCGCATAAAGGCTATTAATTTATAAACTTCCTCTTCAATGGACTAATACGCCTCCGACATTTTCCTGAACAATGGAAAGTCGCAATGACAATACTTATCCCTAAGCCAGGAAAACCCCCAGACCAACCGACATCATATCGACCTATCTGCCTACTGCCAGTCCTATCGAAAGAGTTTGAAAAACTGATACTAGAGAACCTCTCTCCAATCATTTTGGAAAACCACATACTACCAGACCATCAATTTGGCTTCCGCAAACAACACGCAACAATAGAGCAAATCCACAGGGTGGTAACCAAAATTACCAATGACTTTTGAAGAGCGCAAATACTGTGCAGCAACATTTCTGACGTCAAACAAGTCTTCGATAAGGTCTGGCATGCGGGACTCATCTGCAAAATCAAACAAACCTTACCTACTGATTACTTCGAAATCTTACAATCTTATCTAACCAACAGGCAGTTCATTATCCGACACGGCGATGCAATAACAAATCCACACCCCCTCAACTCTGGGGTCCCTCAGGGCAGTGTGCTAGGCCCATTACTGTACCTCATATTTACAGCAGATCTTCCGTCAATACCAGGTAACATGGTCGCTACTTTCGCCGACGATACGGCGATACTCTCATCCAACACGAATCCAATCCTAGTATCTCAACAACTGCAGCTACACCTCGACGATATACAGCGCTGGTGCAACAAATGGCGCATTCAAATAAACGAAGGTAAATCTGTGCATGTAACATTCACCTTAAGAAGGGGCACATGCCCTTCGGTAACGCTTAATAACAAACAAATATCCCAAGCTGACAGAGCAAAGTATCTCGGAATCCACCTAGACAAGAAACTGACCTGGAAAACTCACATATGGGCAAAGCGTAAGCAATTGGGCCTGAAACTTCAAAAAATGTACTGGCTGATTGGGAGAAAATCGCAACTCTCTTCAAAAAGCAAGATACTCCTTTACAAAACGATGATAAAACCAATATGAACCTACGGCATCCAACTATGGGGTACAGGCAGTACATCCAATATTGAAATAATTCGACGCTTCCAATCCAAGACACTCAGAGCCATAACAAACGCACCATGGTACGTCCCCAATGCAGCAATAACTCACGACCTCGCAATACCTACCATCAAAGAAGAAATACAAAAATCTAGTGTGAATTACAGTGATAGAATCAGTGGTCATCCTAACATACTAGTGGAGCGCATGATAGAAGATGCTAGCTAATGTTGTGCAACCGCGACTAAAAAGGTTTAAACCGCTCGACTTGCCACACAGATTTGAACATTAGTTATAATATTCAAACTGCATATTACTTAGTGTACATAAAACTAGTATTAAGATTAATATAGGAGTGTTATCAATGGATACACATCATCCAATGTTTGTAACCTATTATGTAAGTCAAAACAACTATTGATTGTCGCTTGGCGACAGATTGTAGTGTATAATAAACTAAAAAAAAAAGTAGGAAAGTGGCAGGTCATCGATGCGCAACGAAGAAATCGTTGACTATGTAAGGCAGCATTTGGATGACAATCCAACCAAATTCCTGATAAAACGTTAGCAGGACGTGGCATTATCTTTTAGTGTTTGTTGCATTATAGTAAGGAACATCTTAGAGTGTATTCCTAGAAAATACTAGTTTCTTAAGAATTGCTATTACTCTTTTGTACACGTTGAAAATGGATATGTAGAATTGCTCTTTCTCAACAACGCTCGATTGACTTAATGTTTTTCTTTGACGATTTGTTACTTTTGGGAGGTACCAAAATAATATTTAAAGTTTTTCGTTTTAGTAAATCAACTCCACGACCTCTTTCAGCAACATTGTGATACTGCTCACACGGCTACAAAAACCTTGGATTATACCGGATGTAAACGAAACATTTATCACCTTCCTTTTTATTTTTATTTATTAAGATAAACTATTGAAATTTGGTATAAGTGTTGCATTTAAAATAAAGAAGTTATGGTCACTTCCGGCAAAAGCGGAAGTGTTAAAAAATTGTTAATACCATCAAATATGTGAATTTTATTTACTTATTACATTACCCGTTACATTACTCGTACCAAATTGCATTTGTTTATCTTAATAAATAAAGAAAAGCAGGGGTGGGTTGGTGGGTGCGTGCGTGCATGCGTACGTGCATGAGTACGTGTGTGCGTGCGTGGTTGAGTGCCTAGAAAACTTACTTAATTTAGGTCTAAAACATTGGTAATAGCCGATCTGCTCAAACGCATTCTTCCTACTACCCCCTGGTCACCCCACCATAGATTTTTTGTTTTTTAAAAATTTCGGTTTCAAAATCAGTATGAACATGTTACATGACATTAGGAATAACTTTCCATTGAGAAAACACCTCTGCGACATTTCCTTTTGGTCGGTTACCTGAACAGTTCATTTAAGTATTTGGCCGAAAAACGGTCCAAAGGTGTATTGTACGAAATGCAGTATTGATTTTGAGATTTCAATGGATAAACTTTGCAACTAGAAATCATCAAATAATATAAAACGAGATAATTACTTCAAAAAATTAACAAAGTCTAGAAACTCAGTCACGCCTTGTAGACTACAAAAATTTTAGAATTAGGGATAAAAACGGCAGAAGGACAAATTGATATTTGAATACGAGGATACCAGTTAACAAACGAACAATATGGCTTTAGTTGATTAAGCCATTAATATTCTAGAAAATTAGGTTTTTTTTATCTACTATTTATTCTATGTATATGTATGAATACTGTCAAGCAGTGCAAAGTAATAAAATTAAATTACTATTTTTTACGGAACTCTCTATCTTTAAAATGGGAGCATGACATATATTCTAGACAACATAAGTAATTCTTCTTAAGCAAAAGTAGAAGTCACCCTGGATGCTAAGCTATCTTGGAGGAACCATGTCGACAGACAAATACCAAAAACCATTGCAACCCGAACCTTTGGCAAAAAAAGGGGCTTAAACATAAAGTTACTAGGTGGATCTACTCCGCCATAGTTACACCAATGGTATCATATGCGTCTTTAGTGTGGTGGTCCGCAGCCAAACGGTCATCTATCCAACTACGCTTAACTCAGCTCGAAAGGCTGGCTTGATTAGAAGCCACAAAAGCGATGCGCACTGCCCCTACTGCGGATCTGGAGACACTTCTGGACCTTGTGCCTCTTCATATCTTGATCGAAGCTGAGGCTCGAAAGGCAGCTTACAGCCGAGGTATCACGGCCAGTGGAAAGACGAATGAGGATTCCTAGAACATGCACGTGCCCTATCCCTTACGATACGGACACGCTCGCTTCTCGGTGGGAGGAGCGACTGCTTGCGACCTTTAATCGCTTTTATCAAACCTTTTAACATTGTCATCCCTAGCAGGGAAGACTGGATCCAAATTCAGAACCCTCTACAATCTGTGGATCTAGTCTGGTTTACAGACGGATCGAAGACTGTAGAATGTTCCGGAGCATAGGTCTATGGCGATAAGTCTACAGCAAAAGTTTTGTTTCGACTTTGGTAGGATTGCGACAGTGTTCCAGGCAGAGATTTTTCCAACCTAGCCTTTGCTCAGGGCAACCTCCGTAGGTGTAACTCCATCAAATATATCTATATACGTTTAGATAGCCAAGCAGATCTCAAGGCTCTTGATTCTGTTATGATTAAACCAACGCTGGTCAGAGACTGTCGTTAGGTTCTAAGTAAACTCGGCGTACATAATTGGGTCAAACTGCTCTGGGTTCCTGGACACAGCAACATTAGTGGGAACGAGGAAGTTGACACCTTAGCCAGGAGGAACTCTCAGCAGAACTTCCTTAAAAACTGGACTCGTTCACAGTTTAAAATAAGCTGGACATCGTATCCAGGACTGCGCCAGTCAAAGTGTCTCATTCGAGAGCTTCACCAAGGCGTCCCAATCAACTCATAAGCTTAAGCAGGAAATAAATTAGGATTGTGGTAGGTTTTCTGACTGGCTATAGTTCTTTTAATAAACACCTCAACACTATGGGGGTTGTCGATGACCGTAAGGGTAGGTTTTGTAGACAAGCAAAGAAATCTTCACTCCATCTGTTTACTAATTGTCTCAGGATATTTGCATCGAGGCACAGACACCTTGGCTACTCTTTTGTGGGTTCATTACCAAGATGCTAGTCTTTGGGTTGGCTACTGGAATGCAGTTTTCCGCACAGCCGTAAGAAGAAAAAAAATTAAAAGCCTCTTTATTGTTTCCCGTTTAACAAATACAGGGGTCTAATTTTTTATTTTCAAAAATTCATAGAGGGTGGCATAGTGGAATGTGATGGTTATTTAGCAGAAAACCAAATTCTAGCCCATGTTCGGTTTTATAAGACTACAAAGTTAAAAAAACGTATGGCCAGTTTTTGAGAAATATTGTTTTGGAATTTCAAATAGTTGAAATTTACATTTTCTGCAGTAACCCCACTAATTTTAAAGGTATCTAAAAATGAGTCATGATGAGTTGTCCTGCTTTTATCGGACCCCTTTTAATAAACAAAAGAGTACCCATTTTCGATTTTCAAAAATTCATATAAAGAGCCGCTGTGAAATTAATAGCTTTTAGCAAAAAATCAAATTATAGGCAATCTTTGTTTCTAGCAGCAAACAAAGTTTAACAAAATCGTGTGGGCAGTTTTTAAATACAATTTTTTTTTGAAATTTTTTAAAATTGCGGTAAAGCGCCATTGCGACCGATTTCAGATTTACGAAATTAATTTTGTTTCATTTTTTACTACCCACAAAGGGCTCTCAAACAAGTTGTAGTTGACAACTACTTTTTGAGTAAATGTGAATTAAAGGGATTATTGTTGGACTTAGGATACGAGCAGGTATAAGTACTAAAATCTGGCGTCATCTTTGCTGACGTCACGATAAACGACTGACACAGCTGTAATAAAGGTCGAAGTATGGCTTAAATGTATATAGCTTGTTTTCTGAACTGTACACCGTTATAATTATAAAATTTACACTTTTACAGTCCAGTATTATATGAAAGTCTACTCGAAGTGAACACTTTAGCTTGTGACTTTTCACTGATGTCATATTTAGAAATTCACCTAGTAGAAAAATAGAAAACATGTTTAGGGATTTACTTGCATGTCCCTGTTAATGATTTTATGTTTCCTATGTTTTTTGGGTTGAGTTTCTATTTTATTGTGATTGAATGGTTTTAGAATAATTTTCTCAGGTAAATTCTTACAACTAAATATTTGCAAATTTCTTGTTTATCTTTTAAAACAGGAAATAAATAAAAGATTAAGACTTCGGTTATTCCCTTGCTTTCTTTAGAAGAATTACATAAATTTAAATACGCACCTCTTACATCTTGTGATGTTGATAGAAGCTTCCACGAAATGTAAAGCAATTTTAGCCAATAAGAGGCATAGTTTTATATTTAAAAATGTAAAAATGTACCTAATTGTAAATTGCAGTTCTTTACATTGTAAAAATAATTCATAATTAATGATATTAAATAATAATGTTTAATATTTATCATGTTTACTTACTCATCGGCAATTAAAATTATAAAATTATGTATTTATGAGATAAGTAAATTCGTATGGGATTAATTGTGAGGAGACCCGAAGGCAGTTCCACACCCGGACACCGGTGCCATATTTACATTTCTGTATCATGCGCCAGCGGGACGTACAGCTTAAGGAGGATTCAAAATTAATAAATTGTAATGCTGAGATTTGTATTTAAAAAAACATAATTAAAAAAATTATCAAAAACTCGTAAAAGTGCATTTTCGACATGATTTTGTGATTTTGTATTATAAATGCATAAATTGCATATTTTAAGTGCATTTTTAATGCATGCATATTTATAAACTTTAAGCACATATAAATCCCAGCCCTAATTATAATTATAGGCAATAATCAGGCTTGATACAAAAATGTGTTTTATTACTAAGTAATTGTCTTTCCAAAGGCTACGATAATTTTATTCCGGGATTAGCTGAATTCATAGACGCCCAGTTATCAAATTCCCAGGGGGGTCGCATACATTACTGTTATACAAGAGCTCTTCTGAATTTAGGCCTAAATAAATTTATGAGTTTGTAAAGTACAAAATCATGAAGTATTTAGACTTTGATTTATATTTAGTTTTGCAAATTCCAGTAAAATAAAAAGAAATCTTATTTGATAATTTTTTCTAAATTTTAAATAAAAAATCAATTAAAGCCATTAGTTTGTTTATTAGATGCTTTAGATAATGTCATTGAAAATTTATCCATTGTGCACTAATTCAAATATTTTTTGCTTAATTTAGTTTTTATTTATTAGCTTAAATCGGTACTATTACGATCCTCTCCTAAACTCCCTGTACTCGGCGCCTATGGCTAAGTTTTTTTTTTTTAATTTTACTGCATTGAATAAACAAAAACAAATATTAATTTTAAATTTTAATCCGCGTCAAACTTCGACAAATACTTTTAAACGTTCTTTGAAGAATTTTGAAAATATTATTATGAAATATGGTAATAATGCAAAGTGCCAACAGCATACACTATAATAATATGCAAATACATACAAAACACTAAAAAAACCAGAAAAACAAATGCAAAATCGCAGGCAGTAGCAGTATCAATATTTATTGCTTCATAATTAAAACAGAAATAATAATTTCTTGATATAAGAACGCAAGAACTGATTGATTCATAATTCTTACAAGAAAAGTGTTTTATTTTGCAATATTATTACAATTTATTTTTTATTTAATGTAATTTTTTTAATTAATTTCTTGATAATAAAAAAAAGTTGTATTTATCCCAAATAATAAAATAAAACTAGTTCGACCTCAGAGTACTTTTAACCTTTTTACCCTACCAGTTCGACGCCGCTGTTTCTTTGGGATTTCTATAGTTCTATTTTCTTGAAACATTTGCAGAAATTTCTTTAAGCTAGTTTCGCAGAAACAACCGGTTTCCCTCCTTATTTGCTTCTATGGTCATTATTAAGGGAGTTGGTCGAGGAACGTCGCATTGCAATCAGTAGCTGTTGAAGTGGTCAGTCCGTGACAATACTTGAAAGTTGAAACAGTTTTGTTAAAACGTGTGCTTCCTAATTAAGATTTCTAGTTTGTGTATAAAATGGCCAAATTAACTATTTATTTCTTAGGTAAGTTTTATGCAGTTAACTTTAATCACACGATCGATTTATGGCTAAAGTTTTGTGGTGCGGGTGGCTTTAAAATACGCAAAATTCGACTTGATAGCAGCAATTTGTGCTGAAGATAGTGATGGAAATATTAACGCAAAAGGAAAACTTTTCTTGAATTTGTAAAAACAAATTTTAATTAAATTTTTAAGAAGCTTTATGCTAAACTATTGCAGTGAACTTTATAATTTAAATCGTAATAGAAAATTACACTAAAATTGGGGATAATTAAGGGTTTATTCTGAAATAATGTTATTATTTTTATGTTATTCAAAAAACATGTATATGTAAATAATCCCTGAGAAAATAACCTCAGTATTCAATATTTTCCTTGGCGACATTTTGTTGTTTGTTCGAAAACAGTGAATGCGTCATTACAAACAAGTGAGATAATAAATGCAGAGGTTATGCAGATAATTAGAATTTTATTGTAGGTTAACTACATAATTAGATGTGCTGTTTACAAATTTGTAGTCTTAACTAAATTTAGTCAAAGCAGTTAATCAAAATGTTAGACTATCAAATATACCATACTTCGTACAGGCATAAATTGATAAAAACCTGTTTTGATAAATCAAAACGAAATTATAGAAGAGACAGTAGGTACCTGTTCGTCCAACAATCAAATGAATTTAGTCAAAATCTAGTAACGCTTGTTTTAAACTAAATGAAAAAAACAACATTTACAATTACTTTTTACACGAAGTCGTTTTCCCTACGTTTTTTTTTCAATTTAACAGCCAATTTGAGTGTCGTTTGTAGACACTAAATGATAATTAAACAGGTTTGCTGGAGCACGCTTAGCAATGTCAATATCAATTTATTTTAGCCTTTACCTTAGCGTAAAAAGCTGCCGGGCAACTGCCACGGGACCTTCCTCCCATTTATGGAAATTTTTGAAAATTTTTATTATATTTTGAACATTTTGACAATTTTATGGAAATTTTGAATATTTTTTTGTTCGAAAAAATTTGAATATATTGCAATTTGTTTATTTGTTTTCGTGACCCTATAATACTTACAATATTATAATTTTTCGTGGGGAATTGGGTCTATTTTAATAAATAATCAACGGTTTAACAGTACAGCTGTTTCGGCTTTTGGCCTTCTTCAAAACTTTAATTTAAAATTATAATTTTTAGAAATAGGCTGAATTGCCCTTGTCATTTAAAATTAATTTACTTAAGGAACATATTAAAATAATTATGAAATAGATAAATACACATATAGAAAATTTCTTGGCATATTACAATGAACAATAATAGGATTGTTCATTGTAATATGTCAAGAAATTTTCTATATGTGTATTTATCTATTTCATAATTATTTTAATATGTTCCTTAAGTAAATTAATTTTAAATGACAAGGGCAATTCAGCCTATTTCTAAAAATTATAATTTTAAATTAAAGTTTTGAAGAAGGCCAAAAGCCGAAACAGCTGTACTGTTAAACCGTTGATTATTTATTAAAATAGACCCAATTCCCCACGAAAAATTATAATATTGTAAATATATTGCAATGATATGCGTGTGCATGTACCTACTAGAAAACAATTCCGTAAATGCCCACAATTCGCGCAATTCGAAATTTTATTTTCTATGAGACTCTTTATTAACTTTCTCAGGGTCGTTATTTAGCTTGTAAGACAAGTTATTAATAAATAAATTTGAGATAGGATAAACACAAAACAATATCAACGTTACAAAAAAAAAGGTTTTATTTTATAAATCAATTTTCTAATGAAATTTGCGAAAAATCAAATAAATTTTACTAAATACTATCGTCCTTTAAAAAGAGAACACTTATCTTAACGTCTCCTTATTGGGATATCTTTCACTCGAGCAAACGATGAATGTCCAACTTCTACTTCACTAGTTTGCAGGTTCCTCAAGTAACCACAAACAGTCGCCAATAGTTTGAATCTTCCTCTGGTCTGTTTTATATTATTTTAAACTTGGTTTTACCACCATCACAACTGGAAAAACTTTCTGGATCGCTTTATACTTGTTATTCTTCTGGACTTTTCACAATTCGTTGATAATTAGTTGTATTTTCTTCTTTTATATTCACAATCACTTTTACATTACTTTTAAACTCGTTTGTCCTCTTTATTCATCCAGAGGATATAAAATTCTGTCTTTGTTTACAAAGACGAGTCGTAACTAACTAAACAAATTTTTTCATTCTTTTGTCTTTCTTCTTGATTCCCATTTTTTTGAACAAACAAATAAATCTCATGACAATGAGTATTCTTTTATACGTTTGTGACATTGACACTGACATCCATAATGACATTAATCGATGCACAAACAAGTAAGTCTAAAACTTCTTAAAAATTAAACCTTTTGAACAATTCTGAACTAAATTATAATTAAAACTAACATAAATAAAAATCGTATCAATCTGATTGTGTTTTTCTTTTCTTTCAGTAGAAACAAACCTCACAAATATGAAAAATATAAATTATTAGAATTTATAACAAGAAATTACAGCAATAATATGCAACCCTGAGTTTAAAAGAATATCAAAACCTTACAGCCTTCACAAACCTCCAATCTCAAATTGAATTGTAGCAAGCATCCCAAAAATTGCCTTCCAGGAACTACAATACCCCAGTAAAAACATACACCTCCAAATATCATAGCAATATTTTATACCGATGTTTTTTTTAAATTTAAAAGTTAGCTTTTTTTCTCATAATTTTTGGAAAGTTTTGAATGATGCATTTTTTTAAATTATAAAATTGAAAGTATTGAATTTTTTTTTAAAATTTTAAAATTTTTAATATTTTGAAAATTTTGGGACAAAGATAAATTTTTTATACTTATTTATTGAAGAGTATAAAAATTATTTTTATTTTTTTAATTCTAAAAATTTTGAAAGTTTTAAAACATGAGCTTCGAAAATTGCGGGAAATTGAAAATAAAATTTGTTAAAAATTTGAGTTGTAAGTTATTGAAATTGAAAATTTCATAATTTTGAAATAACTTTTTTTAAATTCTAGAAAATAATAATTGTTTGAACATTTGAAAAATTTTGGAAAATGTTGAAAATGTAATTTTTTTTAATATCAGTGTTAATTCAATATTTATCTGTTAAAATCTGAAATCGATTTCATTATTTGGTTGTAGTCTTTATTTTGGCGATTATCCATTTAAACTGTTTAGGTAAACCACCAACATGAAACCTCCCAGTGACGCTTTCTCAAAGGAAGATTGTTCCTATTGTAATTTAACATGTTCGTGCCGATTTTGAAGCCAATATTGATATATTTTTTAATATCGAAAACGGGGGTGGTGCGCAGATCGGATATTTGTCATGTGTAGTACACGAATCTAAGTTTCTTTTCCAAGCACATCTATTTTGAAGTAGGCACTCCTTCTCCCCTCCCCATTTTTAATCAACCCAGTGGTTTTATGATATTTTCTAGTTGCAACTAAAGTTTATCCGTTGAAATCTCAAAATCGATTTTATGATTTGGTGATTTTTTGCGATTACTCAGTTAATTTGCTGAGGTAAACGACCAAAATCAAACCTTCCGGTGATGTTTTCCCAATAAAAAAATGTCCCCATTGTCATTTAACATGCTCGTACCAATTTTGAAGCCGAAATTCGTAAATGTTTGAATGCTTGAAAAAAAAAACAAAAAATCGATTTTGTGGCAGTGGGAGGTTATAGGAAAATTGCGTTTGAGCAGATCGGCCATTTTTGTGCAGAATACTAATCTAAAGTTCTTTTCCGAGCGCGTCTATATTAAGGTAGACCACCCCTCCCAATATTTTAGTGCAGTTGCCCGCTTTTATGATATTTTATGGTTTCTATTTGCAACTAAGGTAGGTTTGTTTCCTGAAATCTCAAAGTCGATTTCATAATTTGGTGATTTTTTGACGATTACTCAATTAATCTGTTCAGGTAAACGACAAAAAGGAATCCTCCCGTGTTTTCCCAATAGAAAATTGTCCGTGTTGTCACTGGACATGCTCGTACCGAATTTTGAAGCCGAATCTTGTAAACATTTGAAAAAACAAAATATCGATGGTGAGAGGCAGTGGGTGGTGTTAAGAAAATCGTGTTTGAGTAGATCGGCCATTCGACGTATGTGTAGAATACTAATCTAAAGTTTTTTTCCGAGCGCGTTTATATTGAAGTAGAGCATCCCCCCCATTTTTAAATGCAGTCGCCCGTTTTTATGATATTGTATGTCTTCTAGATGCAACCAGTGTTTATCCACTAAAATCTCAAATTCTCTTTTTCACGTAGTCTAAACCTTTGGCCGTATTTTTGCAATAACACAATTAAACTGTTCAGGCAAACGACCAAAATGAAACCTTTCAGTAATGTTTTCTGATGGAAAGTCGTCCTGTTGTCATTTAACATGCTCATACCAATTTTAAAGCCAATATTCTCAAATTTTTGAAGAAACATCATATTGTTGGGACTATGGGCGTTGATAGTCCGATCAAGTTTACGCAGATCGATTATTCAACATGCGTAGAATACGAATTTAAGGTTCTTTTGCGAGCCCGTCTATTTTGACATAAAGAACCCCTCCCCCACCCCCATTTTTTTGGCGAACCAACCCATTTTCTTGCAGTTTCGTCCCAGTGGAATTACAAATCCTTGAGCCAAATTTAGATTTTCTGCGCACACAAATACCTCTGCAGCGTCAGCTTTGTCGGTCTCCCTAGGCCCTAAATCCTGCTTATTAGTTAAAAGGCTGAGACTGAAAATGTGTGCCATAAAATTGCCTTTATTTTAGGCATAACTCGTATATTGGCCAGTACACTTTGAAACTAGACTCCCAACGGCAGTAGTTTTGAGTCCTCTGCCCGTCGGAAATTTTTCTGAGTAGGTTAAATCCGACGTATCCATGGATGGTGTGTATGTTGGGTTGCATGTCTTTCAGGGGTGGGGCATGTTAGACCGGTGTATAGCGCAAGTCCGCTGATCCCTGGTCCACGCACGGCCTCATGATTCTTTAAAAAAATGTTGTATTATAAAAAATAATAGTATGAATTAATCTTTTGATCTTGGTTTACACTTGACATTTAAATTGCTATTTTTTTACAGTAATTGTCATCCTATGCCAGAGCATCGCAGTGTTTTCCAAACAAGTTGATTTCGATAATTTCAACCTCCAAGGTGGTAATAGTCTATCACGACAACAACGTCAAGCTGACGCAACCACGACAACGGTTGCTCCAGCTAGTTTAACAAGATGTTTAGGTGCATGCAATACTAGAGTAACACCGCAGTACAATCCCGTTTGTGGAACAAATGGGCAATCCTATAATAATCCCCAGAGGTTGCAATGTGCACAACAATGTGGTTTACGTAAGTCATTTATGTAGTATGTATATACATATTTAAAATGTGTAGCCATTTCTTTCGACATGTATTCCCAGAGTTTTATTAAGCGGATTTAAATAAGATAAAAGATATTGCTGTGTAGATGTGCACAAACATCCTAAATTTAAAAAAAAAACTAAAAAATCATACCACGCTTACCAACTTACGCTTGCCATTTGCAGCTCCATCTGTTTCTTATCAGTTTTGTCAGTAAATAACATATAACTAAACGCACAGACGGCCTTCGTGCTGAACATTACCTAAAAAGAAGTGTAAGTTGCAAATTATTTTGCAACGTGCCGCTAGTTCCGCTAGTTTTTTTATTAGTTAATTATTGTAACAAAGACAACTATCCAGTCCCATATTTAAATACTTAACACATTGGATCCAAATATTCATACTCAATTTTTATTTCTTCTTCTTCTTCTTCTTGTAGTGCTATATCCTATTCAGGGCGTTGGCTACCTCTCCCCTATGTCTGTGTTTGATGCGCGGCGATAGATAATTTGCACAGACAGACATAGGGGACCTACAGTTTAACGTGGGCTCCGAACCACAGGAAGTGCATGCACTTCTTCTCCAGAGAGGTTTTCCTGGGGAAAAATCCACCTCGCTGGTTTCCCGTTGCCTTGCGAGGGAGAACGACCGGGCCGGGGATCGAACCCGGATCCGCTGCATTGGTAGCCCCCGCTCTTACCATTGAGCTACGGCCGCTCATAATTTTTATTTAAATAATCACAAAACAACAGCTACATGATTTTACTTCTTCTTAACTAATTTCCTTTTTTATTATTTCAGAAATTACTGTGTCACATGGTGGAACTTGCGGACCATCACCTGGTGGAAAATAAAAGAAAATATGAAGAATACAATATTGTCATGATTGCATTTCCATTATTTATTAAATATATTGTGATTATATTATTATTTTTATGATTTATTCATCTTTAAAATAAACCAAACGAAACCGAAATTTAGTTTTTTTTTGATCAAATTCAAATAACTTTACAAGAATATATTTAACATTTGTTTGGAAAGACACCAGCGCTATAAGAGTATTTTTGATAAATTAGAAGCTATTTCTCATATAAGCATGTAGCTACGTGTAATAAGGGTCAGCCATGGTGGTCCTTGGCCCACCTAAATGGTGCCCACTTTTGTGCCTATCTGCATTTATCAACTAATAAAAAAAAGCTGAAACAGTAATTTTTTAATAGACACGCTGGCAAGGGCCTGCTGTAATGTATTTTTTGTAGAACGCTCGGTACACCTCACCTAGTTTTGAGATGCTTAGCGCGGAGGAAGAGGAGTGACGTCACAAGTAGACGAACTCGAGAGCGCACCAACCGGCATGTAACAGCAAGTGGCAAACCCGTGTTGTTGTTAGTGTATTATAATTATAAGTAGGCGAAGTTTGCTATAATCCTTATAATGCAGTTGTTCCACTTGTTCAATCACATCACAGACAGATTGACTTAAAATATTCAACCGTATAAGCCTTTGTGATGCTAATAGTTTTCAATGTTTTCATATTATTATTGCACCATAAAAATAATTAAAGAAATGGATCCAGTTATCGGAAAAAGACCTTAGTTAACAGTTGCTTAAAATTATGCTTATTGCTTACGCAGCTAAAAAATTCAAAAAAAAGGTTGCAAGTTTCCAAATTTTAAAACCCACAAAAATCCCGTTGGGGATAAATTGTAGGGGAGTTAGTTGACTATAGGGGTTTGTTGACTAATAGCCCATAGTTCCCGTGTTAACTACTAGAAAGCGCCTGCGCCACGATCTTCAAGCGTCCGGGTGTTAAGTCGTCTACCAGTACAGATGTTGCCGTTACCGACGTTTACGTTTTGTGTTAGTGAGAATGAAAAATCTGAAATCATCGGTGGTAAGTAACTATTTTTCTTTCGAGTGTTTATTTATTATCGTCGATTCAATAGTCTTTTATATATTTTCACGAATATTATGAGGAAATATGGTATATTGACTAAGATTTAAGATGTATTATTTGTACTGGTGTTTGTGAATTGTTGACGTGCGGCCCTTACAATATCAAAATGGCAGACGGGGTTTCTTGACTAAGTAGCGGCCGGGTTAGTTGACTATTAGTCTACTGACCCCCGAATACATTTAAGTATGGTGCCTTGTCATTCGTGTTAAATAATGAATTAATAATGGATTATTATTTTTGCATTTCTCACTTAACAGCTTTCAGATTACATAGTAATAGTGATTTAAAATTCATTTCAAATTATTTAAGCGTTAATCGTCTATATTTGTTACAGGCATAAACATGAGAACCTATAAGCGAAAAACTGAAAAAGGCAAAACACCAGCTGATACTATTCAAAAAGCAGTTCGGACAGTTTTAAATGAAGGCCGATCTGTTAATAGTGTCGCAAAAGACTTTTTAATTCCACAAAAAACGCTTCAACGCTATGTCGTAAAAGCAAAATCAGAGAATGAAAATGGCGGTGAAATTAATCTAGAACGTGTTCGTTACCTTAATGGGCGAAGAATTTTTTCTGAAGAACAAGAGATTGTTTTCGCAGATGACCTAAAACGAGCCTCTGATATTTACTACGGGTTAACCCCGAAGGAACTCAGAAAATTTGCATTTCAATATGCCACAGCTAATAACCTTCAGGTTCCGGCTAGCTGGACTAATAATAAAATGGCAGAATCAGAGCCACTTCTTTTAATAAAACTAATGTAGATATGTTTCTTTCCAATTTGAAAACCGTATATAACCGGTTGCATTTAGAAGCTTCAGATATTTGGAATGTCGACGAGACAGGCATAACAACGGTCCAAAAGTCGGACAGGGTAGTGGCAAGACGTGGTTTTAAGCAGATAGGAAAACTTACGTCCGCCGAAAGGGAAACTCTTGTTGACTGTTGCAGTTTCTGCAGGCGGCAATACAGTTCCCCCATATTTCATTTTTCCGCGGGTAAACTATCGGCACCATTTTGTCAGAGACGCACCTGTCGGAAGCCTGGGTGATACTAATCCATCTGGATGGATGAAGGAGAACCATTTCATCAAATTTATTCAACATTTCGTCCATCATGTTAGATGTTCTAAAGAAAGACCCGTGCTTTTGCTCCTTGATAACCACAATTCTCACCTATCAATAAAAGCCTTGGATATTTGTAAAGAAAATGGCGTGACCGTTTTGTCTTTCCCGCCGCATTGCTCACATAAATTGCAGCCGTTGGACAGGAGTGTTTATTGACCACTAAAGAAATATTGTAATTCAGCTATTGATAACTGGATGGTGAACAATCCAGGCAAAACATTTTCAATATATGACATCCCTGGCATTGTAAAAATGACCCTGCCTCTAGCTGTTACACCACATAATATAATGGCTGGCTTCAAAAAAACTGGGATTTGTCCCTTGAATGACAACATTTTTCCTGATAGTGAGTTTTCTGCTTCATACGTGACAGATAGGCTTGCACCTGCAAATGACAATGGAAACTTAATAGACAACAATGAAAATTCACCTGCAATCAATGAAAATCTACCTGCAATCAACGAAAATCCTCCTGCAATAAACAAAAATCCACCTGGAATCAACGAAAACATTCCTGCAATCGACGAAAATCCACCTGCAATTAACGATAATAGCCCATCTACTTCTGTGCTGCTTTCTCCTGAGCAAGTGAGGCCGTTTCCAAAAGCAGGTCCGCGACAAAACACTAGACGGGGAAGAAAAAAGAGGCAGACTGCAATTTTAACAGACACACCGATAAAAGAAGCACTGAGGCAAGAGAAAGAGAAGGCCAAAGAAAAGAAACAACCACGTAAACGAAAAATGGTTGATAAAAAGAATCCACCAGAAAAAAACAAGAACAAGAAAGCTAAAACTGGCCGGAAATTTCTTTTCCAAGAAGAAGACATCTCATCGTCAGAATCAGACGATGAAGCAGACTGCTTGATATGCGAAGAACCTTATCGTAATAGCGCTCGTGGTGATGACTGGGTGCGATGCACACGTTGCAAAAGGTGGGCCCACGAGAAATGCACCAAAAGCACTAATCTAATGTTTTATGGGTGTATCAACTGTGACTCGGATGATGATTTGTAACTTACTTTTACATATGAGAAATTAAATGTTTAATTTTTTTCAACCGTTTTAATATTTTTATCCGTCAAAGATTTAAAGTAACTGTCAAGTCAACTAACCACAGCAGGTATGTCAACTAACCCCGATCCCGGGGCTACTTGACTTACTCTACACGCCAGTCTAAAAATGCTAAAAACGTTTATCTCGGCTCAAATAAAGCGATTTAACAATTAAAATATAATACGCGAGTAAATTTGCGATCTTCTGACATACCATAATTTTAACAAAGTACGGACGGTAAATTTTTTAAAAATAGACATTTAAAAAATTAGTCAACTAACCCCGGTCTGCCCTACTGACACAAAAAAAAACAACCAACTAAAACCACTGCGATTTTTTAATTGTAATCGCCAAAAACAACCCACTGAGTTTCTTAAATAGACCCATTCAGTTTCCAACCATGTGAACCATATTTACAATAACAACGGGGATGTGCATTTTTTCATCTTTGCTGAAATCCCCTAAATCCGAAAAACCATTCGATAATTTGAGTTTAAGGCGACCGCTGCGATTTTCTGAAAATTATGATTTTCACGCCTTTTTATTTAAAAACAAGTCTACAAATCGGTATTGTAATAATAGTTCTAAACGAACACAATGTTACTATTAACGAATATTTTTAAAAGCAATAAAACTGTGAAGTAACAATTATTTCAAAATGTTGGAAATTAAAAAAAATATTATTCACAAACTGGCAACACCATATTTCTTAAATTTTGTAGGCTCATAATACTGGAGCCATAAAGTAAATTAGCTAAGCTATTTACTTTATGCTGGAGCTAAACTACAATTAGGTTCGTGTCCCACCCCTTTAATTTCTTTGTGACCCCTTTTGAAAATCCAAAATTTATGTAATTTTATTTAATCAATGAGACATGATAAATAATTTTTGTTTAAAGTAAATTTCTCATAAGTGATAATAAAAGAAAGGTGTTAAGCTTAAATTAAACGAACCTTTTATTACAAATAGGCATTTTAGGTTTAAAATAAGTTATAAGTTATGCAAGCTAACCTTTAAGAGATAAATTTGTTACATATTAATCATTTCTATTAAATTTTCGTGGATACAGGCTGTACTTTTCAGCCGATTTACGCAAGTTATAAAAATATGTTGTGTAATAATATTCTTAAAGCGGATAGTCTTGACGATACAACAGCTTTCGCCCCCGTTATAGTGGTAAGGGTAATTTAATCTATTGGCGCGTAAATGTTGATTTAAAAATATTTTTGTGAACATAATAAGTAACCATTTCTAAAGCATGGAAAACTCCAGGCAAAGTGCTTCGCTTATTTTTAAATTATATTTAGTCATTCAACAGGACACAAAGTTCCATTTAGCAGCAAGAATATTGCTGTAAAGTTTTCAGGGTGTAAGTACGTTCTGAATATTGGTTACAAGAGAATTTCGAAAATATTGCAAACTTGTTTATAATTTTATATTCATTAAAAATATAATAAAACTTTAACAATTTTAAAGCTTTAGTATTTAAATTTGAGTCCGGGAAGTTGGCAGGTTAATGAAAGCACTAACGACAGCAATTACGCCAACTGTTAGTGCTTAGTTAGTGCCCTACCAAGAAAATCAACAAACCAACACATTTCCGAGTAAGAAAAAAAACCGAACTCACCTGGCAGTTCTACGCTTAGCAGACGCACTTTAAGCATTAACGACAAAATTATTTCAAATTGTTAGTGCTTTGCTAGTGCTCTTTAGTGATCTAATTAAAACATCAGCAAACAAGCACATGTGTGAGTAATTAAAAAAATATAGTTGCCTGCCAAGTTCACGCTGAGTAGGCATAATTTAAGCACTAACAAAATTAATGTTGCCAATCGTTAGTTAGTGCCTTTTAGTGCTCTATATTTAAAAAAACAGCAAAACAAACACATGCACGAGCAATTAAAAAAGTCAAAGTTACCTGCCATCTTCACGCCCAGCAACCATAAATTAGGCACTAACGAAAAAACTGTTGCCAATCGTTAGTGCTTTGTTAGTGTTCTTTAGTGCTCTAATTAAAACATCAGCAAACAAACACATGTGTAGTATAATTAAAAAAAATGTAGTTGCCTGCCAACTTTACGCTCAGCTAACAAAAAATGTTGCAAATTGTTAATGCTTTGTTAGTGCTTTGTTAGTGCTTTATATTAAAAAACAGTAAACAAAAACATGCCTGAGTAATTAAAAAACAAAGTTATCTGCCATCTTCTCACTCAGCACGCACACATTAAGCATAAACCAAAACAATATTCATCAGTAGTGTCCGGATTTCTAGTCTAGAATTTAGTCAGTATTTAAATTATGAGGCAATAGATTGATTACAATTTCTTTAAATATATAGTTGGCGCATATGTAAAATTTTAAACAAATTATCTACGAACTTAGAACGGTACCACATCTATATGTTTGACCTTATGCCAGCTTATGTAGATAAGTTATTATTTATTTGGTCAGCTGGAATTGATGCTTGTGTAATAGTGAAATAAAATAAATTAAGGTTCATAAGCGTAGAATATGAATGGACATGAGTTTTAAAAGTACTACACGAAACAATTTCATGAAACTGCAAAAAAAATTTTTTAAATTAAAATGTAAAATAGCAACCACGAATTAATAAAAATAGAACGTGTAAATTTATTAATACAACAAAATAGCTCTACGAAAAAAAGTTTGGACTTTCAACATTCATTTCCAGAAAACATCTGTGGCAACTTATTTAATTTTGTTCCATTGTGACATAATAGAAGCTCTAGAAGCAAAAATGAATGCCGATGTTGTTTATACGGCCTTTAAAAAAACCTCCCCATAAAATAGATCGTGATGTTTTGCTTAGGAAACCTTATCTTTTTTTTCGCATAATATTTATGCAACAGAAAATTTGTAGTCAAATATGATGGGAACACATCAGGACAGTTTAAGGCTTACTCTGGGGTGCCCCAAATCTCAAATAATGGGTCAGGATTATTCTTAATTTTTATTAATGATCTTCCCTTTGTACTTAATCAAACGCAGTGTTTACTATTTGCGAACGATTTAAAATTTTGTTATGTTATCGACGCTTCACAAGATTGCTTAAAGTTACAGCAAGACATAAGCAGTGTTTATTCTTAGAGTATTTAAAATAATCTGAGTTTTAATGTTTTTTAATGTTGTGTTATGCCTTTTATAAACAGATTAGTTTCCGTTATATATGACTACAAAATGAACAACAAATTACTAAGAAGAGTGGAAAATGTGAAAGACCTGGGCATTACATATTATTCAAACCTAAACTATAGAATACATATAAATTGTGTTGTAAATGAAGGATTCCGTTTTTTGCAAAGCTTAGGTTGTCGAGCCAAAATTAGCAGTGCTTATTGTTGTTGTAAAATTTGGAATAACCTTATTGTTGGTAGCAGACTTTTAGCAACTTTAAACTACCATCGCGGCCAGTCCCATCTTCCACATTATTGTTTATTCAAAAGCCAAATATCCAAACAACAATAATTGAAATAATAAGATTAATGAATCAAATGTATATCATAATGAATCTCGACATTACTATGCCATATTCATAGTTATTAAAACAAATTAAACTTTATTTTGTAGATTAGGGGGCTGTTGTTTGACCTGCTTTTGGTTGCTTCTCATATCCTTATTTGTATATCCTTTTTTTTTGTTTTATATGTTTGCTTACATCTTCGTTTTTTTTATAAGAGCACGCTACATACCACTGCAATTATAATATTTTTTTTGTAGCAAAACACTTGCTTGTATCGCAACAAATAATTAAATAATGGACGGAAAACCAGCATTGAATAAAAAACTTAAAAATTGCAGTAAACAACAGTTTTTCTACATTCTCACCTACAAATTAGCTCCCCTGTCCGACAAAATACCGTTAAACATTGAAAATTACTTTTGAACTTCGCTACTAGTTAATGGAGCAAAACTGTAAAAATTGGCCGGTGAACAACTGACTGAATTATTTGTCAAGTTTAATATATTTGCAATTTCTAATATATCTGAGTAACCAGGATCGCGATGCAATACTCGTTTAATATACTGCGACAATATGATACCATATTGCCAATAAAAGAATGAAAGTGATCAAATAATTCTAATAGCGAATAATTTTTGCCTTCCAATGCTTTTACAACTTTAAGAATATTACCAAAACAATTTTCCCATTTTCTATCATAATAAGGACATGCATGTTGAAGTTTATAAAAAGCATTGTTTAGTGTTTATTCATTTCTTTTAAAACGTTTATTTCTCGCGAAACCAGGTACTTTACAACATTAACTTTAAGTAAATATCGCAGTTGTAGAAACCTTGCAAAATCGTGCAATATGTTTCACGTATAACTTAATGTATTTAAGTGCGCCTATGGTTATTGTTTACTTATTTAATTTTTCTTTTTTTGTACTAAAAGTCCGGTCGTTGTTCAACAGTACAGTCCGGATTTCTAGTCTAGTATTTTGCCAGTATTTGAATTACGAGGCAATCAATTATTAAGCAATTTTGGCATTTTTCCTTTAAATGTATAGTTGGCACATACCTTTTAAACTTTTAAAAGAAATATCTACTAGCTTAGAATGGTAACACATCCATATGTTTGACCTTAATTTAGCTTATGCAGGTAGTTATTATTTATTTGGTCAACTGGAATTAAAGCTTTATTATGTAAAAGTATTTGAGGAAACAGTTTCATGAAACTGCAAACAGATTGTTTTAATTGAAATGTAATATAAAAACCACGAATTAATCAAAATAAAACGTAGTAATTCATTACCACAACAAGCAAGTTCTACGAAAGAAAAGTTTGAACTCTCGACATTCATGGTAGCTTTACTTGAGCGAGTACCGGAAAAAAAAATGTGTCGTGACTTCAAAAATATTAATATAACAGATTTTGTAAATGACTTTCAGTTATTACCATTACAACAAATCTACTATGTAAATGACATTAATATTAAACTTGCTATATTAAACAGTAATTTAATTAAGCTTTTTGATAAACATGCTCCTTGGCGAACAATCAAAATTACAAAAAGATGTGCTCCTTGGTTAACCGATAATATTAAATTGATGATGAAACTTCGAGATGAACCAAAACGCAGATTCAGGAAATCTAGAAGTGCTGCCCATTGGGAGTACTATAAATTTCTCAGAAATTTAACAAACACTAGCATAATTAGTGAAAAAAAGGCATATCTTGCTGAAAAAACTAAACACTGTTCTGGTAAGCAGTTGTGGAAGGAATTCAATTTATTTAATATCAAAAAGCCTTCTACCTTTCAAATACCTCAAACTTTAAGGGATCCTGATACTATTAATAATTTCTTTATAGATAACATACCAACACTTCCGGCTGGCACAGATGTTTATAATTTTTATTTACGAAATTGTAAATGCCCGAATTCATTTAACTTTGAAACGGTAACAGAAGAGGTGGTAAATGAGCTGATCGGTGCAATTAAAAGTAATGCTATGGGCTCGGAGGGCCTGAATATCAGAATGATCTTGTTGTGTCATCCCCTCATTCTTAAGTATATAACTCATATAATTAACTTTGCTTTGACGGAAAATGTTTTTCCAGATATTTGGAAACATGCTTTAATAACACCACTTCCTAAAATAAATGACCTAAAGGATTACTCTGATCTTAGGCCTATATCCATTTTACCAACTCTGTCAAAAATTTTAGAAAAGATAATGAATAACCAAATTCGTAATTATGTATATGCAAACAACCTATTACCTGAAATTCAATCAGGCTTTCGCCCGTCTTACAGTATCACTACTGCCCTTATGAATATAACCGATGACATACTTGAAACAACAGATAACGGCAAATTAACAATTCTTACCCTACTAGATTTCAGTAAAGCATTTGATACCATTAATCACGAACTATTATTTTCAATTCTTCAATATTTTGGATTTTCCGAAAACGCAATAAACTTGTTCAAGAGTTACTTTAATAATCGAACACAAAGGGTGAAAGTTCAAGGTGACATATCCGCGATGCGGAAAATATCACAGGGTGTTCCACAAGGTTCTATTTTGGGGCCTCTATTGTATACCATTTACACATCGAACCTTCACACATTTGTTAACCACAGTAAAATACAGATGTATGCAGATGATACACAGGTTTATTGTTCATACCCACAATGCGATTTAAATGTAGCTTCAGAAGATCTATCACATGACTTAGATCAATTATTTCAAATATCGTCTAAACGTGCATTAAAGCTAAATCCCTTAAAATCTTGTGTACTTCTATTTGGTAGAACAGTGCATTGGATAAATAGGCGGGATTTACTTCATGTATACATTAATGGCACCGAAATATCTGTAAAAGATAGTGCTAAAAATCTAGGGCTCATCTTAGATAACAGCTTCAGATATAAAAGCCACATAAGCAAAAGTATTCAAAAAGCATATTTAAATTTAAAGTTATTATATCCTCATAGGACGTATTTAAGCAAACCACACAAGAGAATGCTGTGTGACACGCTTGTATTGTCCCAATTTTCATTTTGCTCAGAAATACTTGCTCCCTGTCTTGACTATGATACTTCTCAGAGAATACAAAGAGTTAAAAATTCTTGTTTAAGGTATATTTATGGCATCCGTAAATACGACCATATTTCCCATAAATTAATAGAAAGTAATTGGCTCAATATGGAAAACAGGCGATTGTTACATACAGCCACATTATATCACAAAATTATTACCGAGAAAACACCACCATATCTGTATTTAATAAAATAAAATTCCGGACGGATATACATACTTTAAAACTGAGGCACAGAGGCTTAATTACACCGCCACAACACAAAACTGCATTATACGAGAGATCGTTTCAATATAATATCAGCAAAGTCTACAACAATTTACCACTATTTTTAAAAGATCTTCAGCCCAAATTATTTCGAAAACGGTATTTTAAAACTCTTTTAATCCGCTAAAACCTGCACTGTTACTACAGCTCCCTCGTCTTTACTTTTGTTATCTTTGGTTCTTTTCTATTTTTAATTTGTGGTCTGAATGTGACTGCTTATAAGGCATTATAATTGCATTCTTGTGCATTTTTCTTGTTTTTTCTTTTTGTATCTTAGTTTTAGGAATTTAATAAATATCTGTGTTGGATATTAGTCCAGGTCTAGTTGAAAAGCAGTCCAACTGAACTAGACCTTGAGATTTTAATGTATTTAAGTAAGGTATTTAAGTGTATGTACTTATAAATGGTATACCTAGGGTAATTCCGGGAGAGATGCCCCACCGGGGGAGATGGCAAATCGAATTATTTTAGCCATAGTGCGACAGATGACGCAAATGATACATTAAAGCTATTTATTATTTAGTGTACAAACGCGGAAGTTAGTTTGAGTGTGTTTATTTAGAAAGAAAGTAAGTTATTAACGTTTATATTTTATATACTGCCTTGAAAATGTGTAGACATGTGGTTGAATTTTGTTACCAACGTAACACATAAACTCAGACACAAATTTTTCTAGCATGTGAAAGACATAAAGTGAGGTTATGATTGTGCCTACGTGCCATGTGCTGAATATACGTTGTTTAAGAACTGTAAACTGGGGCATCTCACCCATCCTTTTGGGACAGACGCCCCGCTCAGAACAAAATAATGATTTAATTATCTTATTCACATAATAATGAACTAAACATATATAACTCTTGTTAAAACAACAACATATCACACATCACATATCACGTTGATGATTTTAATGAGAATGAGTGTGTCAGTAGCGGTGAAGACTATCTCACTACAAAAAGTTCAGAAGACTGGATGCAATGTGTTAAGTGTCATCGCTGGATGCACGAAAACTGTACCAAGTATAAAGACGTGTGTGATTTGTGCGGAAAATATCGCAAGAAAGCTAAATAAGAGTATTTTGTGAAATGTTTGCGTTAATTAGTATGTAAAAAAATATATTTTTGTTGTGCCATCTCTCCCGGACTGGTCGGTATAGACGGCCAAATGCATTTTTTCGTTTCTACTTTATTTTTATGAAAATATGTACACTTTTGCTTAAAATACGTTTTCTGTTTGACGAAATAAAGTTTTTTTTATTATTTGCTCAAATTGTTTATTAAATTAAGGAAACACAAAAAAACTGTTAACAGTTTTCCAATTGTGGGGCATCTCTCCCGGACTTACCCTATGTATTTCTTATACATCAAAATAAATAAACTATTACTATTATTATTATTATTCACAAAGGACAAAAACCACCATTGAATAAAAAACGTAAGAACTGTAGTATACAACAAAATTTTTCTAAATTCGCATCCGAAAAATCAGTTGTCTTGCCCAATACGTTTCAGGTATAAGCTAATGGATTTGAGTACGCCCATGATTTTTGTTTACTAACGAAATTTTTTGCTCTTCTGCGACTAAAAGTCGCTTGCTTGTTTATTGAATGCTTTAGATAATGTCATTGCAAATTCGTCCATTGTACACTAATTCAAATATTTTTTGTCTAATTTAATTTTTCTGTATTAGAATAAATCAGTACTATTATGATCCTTTCCTAAACCCCCTGTACTCCACGCCTATGGCAAAATTTTTAAAATTTTACTGCGTTGAATGTATAATAACAAATATTAATTTTAATTTTAATCCGAGTCAAACTTCGACAAACATTTTTAAACATTCTTTAAAGATGCTAGAATTTATTATGAAATATAGAAATAATGCAAATTGCCAGCAGCATACACTATAATAATATGCAAATATATACCAAACAATAAAAAAAATCAGGAAACCAGATGCAAAATCTCAGGCAGTAGCAGTATCAATATTTATTGCTTCATAATTAAAACATAAATAATAATTTCTTGATATAAGAACGCAAGACTCGATTGATTCATAATTCTCACAAGAAAAGTAATTTATTTTGCAATAACATTACTATTTAATTTTTTTGTTAATAATTGGCTTAAGTTGTTAGATGTTATTTTCTTAATTAACTTCTTGATAATAAAAGAAAGTTGGATTTACCCCAAATAACAAAACAAAACTAGTTCGACCTCAGAGGACTTTTAACCTTTTCACCCCACCAGTTCAACGCCACTATTTCTTTGGGATTTCTATAATTCTATTTTCTTGCAAAATTTCCCGAAGCCCCCCCCCCCCTTTTATTGCTCCTATGGTCATTATTAAGGGAGTTGGCCGAAGAACGTCTCATTGCAATCAATAACTGTTGAACTGGTCAGACCGTAATATTACTTGAAAGTTGAAACACTTTTGTTAATAACGCGTGCTTTCTATTTGAGATTTCTAGTTTGTGTATAAAATGGCCAAATTAACTATTTATTTCTTAGGTAAGTTTTATGCACTTAATTTTAATCACAGGTTTAATTGGTAAAGTTGTGTAGTGCAGATGGAATTAAAAATTTGTGGTTTTAAAATAAATAAAACTCGACTTGATAACAACAGGATGTGCTGAAGATACTGTTGGTTTTGAATAAAAGCATTAAAGCAAATACAAAACTATACTAAAACGTGTTTGATTGATAAACGATAATAAATATACAATTTTAAATTGCTGGAATTTGTAAAACAACTTTCCATTTGATTTTTAAGGGATTGTTTGCTATTTGATGCTGTAAATTTTATTTTTAATTTAAGATCTGTCAGTTTTGTTTTTAAACAAATTTAAAAACGAAAATTGGGGAATAACTGGAGGTTTGTTCTAAAATAGTATTATTAATTTTATGTTATTCAAAAAATATTTATAAGAAAATACATCCCGAGAAAACAATCTCAGCATTCACTATTTTCTTTGACGACTGTTGTTTATCGAAAACAGTGAATACGTCATTACAAACAAGTGAGATAATAAATGTAGAGGTTATGCAGATAATTACTAATTAGAATTGTAGGTCAACTACATGTTTACAAATTTGCACTCTTAACTAAACGTAGTCAAAGCAGATAATCAAAATGTTAGACTTTCAAATATACAATACCTCCCAGAAAAATAAACTGGTGAAAAATTTGTTTTAAAAAATCTAAACGAAACTATTGTAGACTAAACAGTATTCTTCCAACAATCATTTGAATTTAGTCAAATTCTAGTAACGCTAATGTTTTAAACTAAATAGTAAAGCTAAAGAGTGGACTTTGAGTGGATTTTCCCATACTAGATATTAATACTTGCCGTATTTGCAAAAGTGTAACTTTTAATAAGTATAACGTTGTACAGTTCACCGAGTACTAGATTTCTAAGAAACCAAGCAGCCGGAATTTAAATGTGCAATAGCCTGTTCGGTTTCCGTACCGTAACTCTACTCATAGAAGCAGCGACTAACTGCACGAAAGCAAGGTAAGCGCCCGCCGCGATTCGGAAAATTACAAATCCCGCTTGGGATGTCGGACAGAAATGGCTATAATAGCGTTATTTGAGAAGTTATTAAAAATATGCAAAGAATAAAAAACATTTTTTTAACAAGAGCTTATTGATAGGCGCAGTTAAAATTACGTAAATGGCGGAAAACGCGTAAAATATTAAAAAGTATCGGATTTTTTCTTAATTTTTAAAAGAGTTGAAAATTCTTGCGGATCCTAATAAAGTTTTTTAAATAGTCTATCGAACTTATAAAAGTTTAGAACAATCGGCGTTTGCGTTTTTAAGTAAATAATAAATCAATTTAAAATTTTTCAAAAGTTCCTGGAAGGCGCCAAAGTACGATTTGTGAGATTAGTAAAAAACAAAATTGTAGTTAATTGTAAGTTCAATCGGCTCAGAAAGTTTATGAAAAATCGAGTGGACAGTTGTTGAGAAATAGTTTTTTGAAAATTTTCAAAATTTAAAAGCAGCGCCATTGCGATCCTTTTTAGGTTTTTGAAATTAATTTTATTTCATCGTATACTACTCACAAAGAACTCTCAAATAAGTGGTAATTGATCCCGATCAGACTACTACTTTTTGAGTAAATAGGCGTTAAATTCAAAAATTTCAAAAAGTTGTAGCGGCCGTCATTTTAAACCTAGAGAATTGAGTAATTCGCTTTAAATTTTTCTCTCGGACCCCGTGCTTAAATTTACAAAATTTCGTTTTGGAAGAAAAACGCTACCAAAGAAACATGTTTAACTTCCGTTTCTGATTTCGGATTGTTTTCGAAAGCTTAACAATTTTTGATATACTTCTTTATTTTAAAATTTCATCAAAATCGGTCCAGTACTTTCGCCTTTAGAGGCGTCATACCCACACACACACTTACTCACCCACAGACAGACATTTTTAAAAACCATTTTTGGGGTTCCCTTAACGTGTATTTTCGTTAAAATCTAGAAGTTTTCATGAAATCAATACCTATCCGAAGATATGTGAAAGGAAAAACAACAGCATTTACTCTTACTTATTACAAGAACTTTCTCTACGTTTATTTTTCAATTTGAGTGTCGTTTGTAGCAACTAAAGATTAATTAAACAGGTTTGCTGGAGCACGAGTAGCAGCAATGTCAATATTAATTTATTTTAACTAGATCTCAGCGTAAAAAGAAAGTAGTGAATCCGTCTTATCGTTGTACCTTGTATAAATAATAGTATGAATTAATTTTTAGTTCTTGATTAAACTTGACATTTAAATTACTATTTTTCTACAGTACTTGTCGTCCTATGCCAGAGCATCGCAGTGTTTTCCAGACAAATTGATTTCGATAATTTCAACATCCAAGGTGGTAATAGTCTCTCACGACAACAACGTCAAGCTGATGGAACCACGACAACGGTTGCTCCAGCTAGTTTTACAAGATGTTTAGATGCATGCAATGCTAGAGTAACATCGCAGTACAATCCCGTGTGTGGATCAAACGGGCAATCCTATCATAATCCGAAGAGATTGGAGTGTGCACAAGAATGTGGTTTAAGTAAGTCATCTAAGTAGTATTTAATTTAAGTACTTGATTATTTAAACACTTAACACATCGGATTCAGATATTCATACTCACATATTTTATTTTAATCATTAAAAACCAATAGCTACAAGATTCTATTTCCTATTTACTAACTTCTTTTGGTATTATTTCAGGAATTACTCTATCACATATTGGAACTTGCAGATCAACAGCTGGTGGAAAATAATAAAAATGTGAAGAATACGCTTTTGTCATTATTGCATTTCCATTATTTATTGTATAGATTGTAAGTATTTTATTATTTGTATGAATTATTCATCTTTAAAATAAATCAAACGAAACTGGAATTTTTTTTCCTGGCTAACTCTCATAAGTAATAACCTAACAAAAATATATGGTAAGTAGATTATAGAAATTACCTGTATTATTTTTTCTTTCTGTTGATAAAAACGTAAAGTTGAAATTGTTTATTTTAAAATTTTAAAATAAATTGTAAGAACGACCTTTTACATTAAATGAGTATTAACAACTAACGTAAACTACAACGCTGTTTACACAAGAAAGCTACCCTTCAAAGAAGGGTTGTGACGTAACGAATAACTATACATTTCAGAACAGATCTCTGACGTAAGTGCGTGTATTGCTAAACCGCCTTACCAGGTATTTCTAAGCCATGATGTAGATGCAATGTGAGGCGGCCATTACGGCCTACCTCTCTACTTTAACGTGGCGGCACCTAGCGTGTCCGCCACGTCCCTCTTCGGGCCGGATCGAGATACGCTCAATTAGCGCGCCTACTCAAGTTAACAGCGGTTCAACAAGAACAAACTACTAGTCTTGACATTAGGGTGCGAGCTCTAAGTCCCCACTGGTCAGGGGAGACTACCTTAATCTCTACTGAATCAGTGCCAGAGCTGAAAACGCAGCTCACCCGTCGAACCGCACCAAGACGGCCCTAGCCTGCATAGGCATACCACTGCCGCTACGTGATCAAGACGCGGGCTCGGACTTGGTCCCCGTGGTACCAAGCACGTGCCAAAGGCAGTGCTACCCCTATCAGTTTAGGCTTCTCGCAATTTCAGCACTGGTCAATCACGCACCGCCCAGATTAGTCGGTAGCCGGTCTAATATGACCAGTACCTTAATAGCGTCAGGTGTATATAAGCACGAACCCTTTGGGTTGACACTTTGATAGCGGGTGTAAGTAGGCAAACTGCACCTCACCCCTAGGGTCCAACTCCTTAATTCTAGCAGCCGCGCCACTTTTTCCTGGAGTTTATTATCACTTGCTTCAATCGTCGGCCTCCAACCACCCAGTATATCGCCTAGGCAAATTTATAGGCCCCAGGAGTCACCGCGACGTAGTTACTAGGACGCAGACAAATTTATAGCCACGGCCAGGGAGCGGAGATCCCGTTACAGAGGACGCGCTGCCGCTAAGGTGTTAGGTAACCATACTAAAGGCTACCAACATATCACCTCGTGAAATTACTCACCCAGTTCTCTATGGTCTCAATTAAGGTAAACCTTGAACCTTTCCGAAGAGAGGTGAACGTATCAAGTTGAAATCACCGAAGTGATCGTTACAACGCCGACCCCGCAGAAGGTATCTTGTTTAAGCCACTCGCCTAAGTGAGGGTTCTTGGCCGTCCCGCCAACCATAAATGCAGTCGGTTTTTGATTTTACCCAGGTACTCAAGCCTATACAAAGTTTACAAGTAAAACTTGTAAAACAAGTAGAACAATATTTTGAAAAGGTACCTAAGAATATATTTGAATGCGATCTGCCAACCTGTTTTTGAGTAATAAGGCGCAAAAATCAAAATTTTCCAAAACTTGTAGCGATTGCCATTTTAAAGCTAGGGAGTTCGGAAAAGTGTTGGATTTGCCCTAAGTCCTTCATCAAGTTTCGTTTTTATATTTATAATATTTGGTCTAGGAAAGCAATGCAACCAAAAAAACATGACTTGCTTTTGCTTCCGGTTCCAAATTTTTTTTAAAGCCTATATTTTCGATTTATTTTTTATATACCTCCAAATTCGAAACCTCATCGAAATCCGACCACCCGTTCGGTAATTATGATAAAACACACCCACATACCCACCCACAGACAGACATTTTCTCGATTTCGAATATTTTTATAAAATTAATACTTTCCCTATACTGAAAGTATAGAAAAGTACAAACTGAAACGGTATTTCCTTAATATGCACCCTAGCAAAGGCCCACTCTAACATATTTTTTGTGAAACGCTCGGTACGTCCCACTTTACCTTTTTTATGGTTCTCTACAGTTACCCCCATGTAGTTTAATGTTATTTAGGTGTTTACTCTTATAGTATGTATTTACATTGCATCGTTAGAAATTTACACGGTTGTATACGACAGTAACGATAATCAACGTGGAAAACCAGATTAGCACAATCCTCTGCATCTAAATTTTTGTGAAGGGAAGACAATGTTATTTTTCCTAGCCCGTTAAAATATATGAAACCAAAATAAAACAGGTCCTTAAATATCGCCAATTATATACCGACTGACAGCAAAAATTATAAAACTTTACCAAAAAAGCTTTAAGCCTATGTAATCGCATAAATTATAACACAATTTAATAATTAGTTTTCTTACGGAAAATAAAGACATCATGTTATGAAAAAACTTGTGTAATAGTATGGTTCCTATAAAAATCAAATATTTTTACTTTCAAGAAATTTTCAGAACTGAAGTTTTTAAAAATTTAGAAATAAGCATTAAACAATTAAATTTTAATTTTTAATTTTAATTGGTCTTTTTCATACTTCAAAAAGTTTTTTTAAGTTTAAAAATCTTTTACATCACGACGTTTTAACTTCAACTCTTACCATAAGATCTAAATATTAACATTTATTCGAGCGCAACGTTCTGAGAAATAGTGAGTTATTACATATACATACCACTTAAAACTCAGACTACGGCTATAATCGATTTTGTGTTTTCCGCGAAAAAGTGTTAATTAAAAAGAAAAAAAGAAAATATGCCAAACCTAAAAATGGTTTGCAGGGACGACTAGCTCTCCTAAAAATTATTGCATCACAAAATTTAGTTTACAATTTTACTGTGATTGTATTCGAGTGGTTTAACGGAAACTCAGTTTCTGAGAAATACAGAAATGCATTGGCTGCATTGGCGCACTGACGCCACTGTGCACGCCTTAAGTACATGTGTTACAGCTCAAAACAGCTTATTTATTGATTTTTTTTTAAATATACTAAAAAAAGGTAGAGCGTAGTCCACGGGTTTGCGTGTTTAATTTAAATGAAGCAATAATTTCAAATCTCCCAATATGTAATAAATCTTAATGCGTTTACGTAACCGAAACCCTTTGGATTTCGTTTCCCGGCTTAACCCTTAGCTGGTCGGTAAGCTTACATAAATGTCAGTTACAGATGAAATGTTTTTACATTTATAAATATTTTTATTCATCAAACATAGTAGTAATCAAACAGAAATGTAATTTGCCAATACGACTTTTTTTTAAAGATATTTTGTACAAATATTATTCCCTACCTGTAATAAACCAACAAAGATGTATCAATTTTAATATGCAAAATTTTTTAAATTTTATTACTATAAATTGGGGATAAATAACTGTTTATTTGTTCCGACGTCGACCTCTATAGTTATTTGAAACGTCCAGTCTAAACATTACAAAGCATTTCGGTCTTGTCTGAATGCACATTTTATTACAACTTTAGTAAACCACAAATAACCAAATTAGAGCAACAGCGGTGGCAAAAACTGTAATTAATTGCCGTAAGCAATCAATGAACTGAGTAGAGGTGCTAGAGGTTGCTATAGTATGATGGTGATAAATTTCGTAAAAAGCAAAATCTCACCGTGTTGTTATGGTGAGGCAGTTAGGGATTTTATATATGGATGTCTGCTTTTGTATTTGCTAAATTCTACATATTCGTAAAAAAATAAACAAAGCACTTCGCCCAAAAACTTTTGTATACTAGATATTGTTACTCATCGAATATGCAAAAATACATTTGTATAACGTTAAACCGTCCCTCAAGTCTTATCTGTGACTTGATACCGCCTGCGCTAACACCTGTTAGTTTATGCCTGCGGCCATGTCTTTGTTTTATTCCAAAACAAAAATTTTTTATGAAAACGGGGAAAAGATTGCTGTTGATTAAAGAATCCCAAATTTGGCCGTAAGGGAGATGTTAATGCCCTAATTTTTACTGCACCTACAAACTAAGATGTAAACCTTATTCTACTATCACTCCTGAGTAATTTAACATAAACAAAAAAATTTTATCGTCCCCCGTTTATTAACTGAAGGTGTATTTGTTTTCGATTTTCAGAAGTTCACAAGGCGTGACAGAAAAATTAGCGGACTAGCTTTATTTACCTATTCAATTTAAACAAAACTGGTATAGCTAGTTTTTAAGAAATATTTTTTTGAATATGTAATATTTAGAATTTTTCTCAGTTTAGTGGTGCCTGACATTCACTTAGTTTGTGATATTATGTACATTTGGGTCGTTTGCGATACCAAATATCATCCCGATCTGATTTTGAGTAAATAGGAATTAGTGCAAAATTTTTAAATAATTCATAGAACGCACCATAGGAACTGATACACAAACTAAATTGTAACTCATTTCTAGATCCATGAGCCTGCAAAATATAAAGAAAATTATGTTTGCCATATTTAGAGCAATTATTTTTTTTGAATCATTTTTATTTTACAATTTAAAGCGTTTAAAATTTTTTGTACATACTAATGTCGCGTTCCCCTAGACTTACTGCAATACCAAATTTTATCCCGACCTGCCAACTCGTTTTTGACTAATAAAACGTAAATTCGAAATTTCGAAAAATCGTAGTGGCCGTGATTTTGTAGTAAGCAAGTTTGGAACAAAATAAAAGATTTACCATGAGGACAGTATTACCAAAAAGAGATGTCTAACTTCCGTTTCCCGTTTCTTATTTCTTTAAAAGCTTATTTTATCGGTAAATTTTTATTATACTCTCACATAACAAAGCTTATCAAAATCAGACCTTTCGTTCTGGAGTTATGATACACCACACACATACACAAATACCCACCTGCAGACAGACACATTTTTTCAAAACCACTTTTTACCCTCCTCGCTATACGAAGTATAGCTATAGAGGGAGGTATTATGATCTTCAAGTTGGATTTGAAGCAAACGCGTTCATTCAGCGAAATTTTGCCTAAAAGAAAAGCACTTTTATGGCAAACCTTTTTTACCTAAGTATTTTGACTAATGAACAGGTTTCAATGCTTTGGGAGACCGATAAAGCGGACGCTGCAGAGGTCTCTGTGTGTCTGGGTGTGTCTGTTGGTGTCTGTCTGTGTGTATGTACACACTTTACAGTCCAGACGCCTTAACGCAGAAAAACCAAATTTGGCTCAAAGATTGCTAATTTCAACAGGATAACACCACAAGAAGATGAGGTAGGTCCGCCAAAAAAGAAAGGGTAGGGAAGAGGTGCTATAAGTCAAAAGAGACGACCTCGAAACAAAACCTTAAATTCGTATTCGATCTATGTAAACGCAAACTTCCTAAAATTGCCCCCCACCATTGATTTTTCTCCTCTAAAATTTACGAATTTTGGCTTCAAAATCGGTATGAGCATGTTAAATGACAATAAGAACAACTTTCCATTGAGAAAACACCACTGGGAGGTTCTCCTTTGGTCGTTTACCTGGACAGTTTAATTGAATAATCGCCAAAAAAACGGCCATCATCAAGTTATGAAGTCGATTTTGAGATTTGAAGAGATAAACATTATTGCAACTAGAAAACACAAAATATCATAAAACCTCTTGACTGTTTTAAAACATGGCGGAAGGGGTGCCTACTTTCCTACCAACCTCCAGGGTCCCCCCAATAAAAATTTTGGAAAACAAAACTTACGATTTTCCGCTTCAAAATCGGCATGAACATGTTAATGACAATAGTAACAATATTTCATTGGGAAAGCAGCTATGGGAGGTTTCCTTTTGATCGTTTACTTAAAAAATTTGATTGAATAATCGCCGAAATAAAACCCTTAACCAAGTAATGAAACCGCTATTGGATTTCAACGAATAAATGTTGTTAACAATTAACAAATACTAAACACTAAAAAAATTTCCACATTTTCAAAACGTTTCCTTAACTCAAATTTTTTTACGGTTTTCAAAATTTCATACAAGTTTAGAAAGTAAAGTTTAGAATAAATTCCATAAACCATTTTAGAAGGGTTTTCCTTTTCGCAGAAAATCCTCAAACACACCAACCTTATTTTTTAAAATGTCACTTTCCGTTATAGACATTTGTGATCGTGTTTTTTTGACGTCGTCGGCAACTTTTCTTAATTGCAACCTCTATTTTTCTTCACGGATTTGTGTAGAGCATATTTTTCTGAGTACAAAAATGTCAAAAACGTATGACCTTCAAGGAGAAAGTTTGCAATTTAAAAAAGTTGCCGATGACGTCATAGCTGAGAAAAACCACAATCAAAATATGTCAATAGCGGAAAAAAGTGACCATTTAAAAAATAAGTTTGATGTGTCAAAGGATTTTCTGTAAAACCCTTCTAAAATGTGTTATCGAGTTTACTGCAAACTTTAGGAGATTTTCAGTTTTCAAAAAATTACAAAACATTTTATAATTTATAAGTTTTCAAAATTTTCGAAAATTTTAAGTATTTAAGAGCTAAAAAATTCAAAAATTTTCAAAATAAGTATTAAAATTTTTCTAAATTATCAAAAATTTACGAAGCTTTCAAGATTTTCATAAAGTAAAAGCAATCGAACTGTGGAATAACAACACTTGAAAAATACAGCACTTTTTTACACAAGTAACTAAATACCAGATACGTATTTCTACAGCAAAGCTATCATCATCAGTGGTAAACTGACACTCGTCGCGGTGTCAGTTTGCCTCTGATGATAATAGCTGTGCTGTCGAAATGGGTATCTGGTATTTAGTTACTTGTGCAGAAGGGCGCAGTATTTTTCAAAATTTACATAATATTCAAAAAAAATTTAAATTTACATAATTTTCTTAATTTTTTTAAATTTGATACATTTTAAAAAATTTTAAAATTGATTAAATTTTCGACATTTCTAATTTTTCCAACTTTTCAAAATGATCAAAATTACGTAAAACTAATTTTCAATAATTATTAAAAATTTTTTCACATTTTGTCAGTACAATTTTTTTTACAATATTCCCAAGTTTTCAATATTTCAAAATTTATTAATATTTTAAAAACTTTTACAGTTTTACCGTTATTACAATTTTCCGCAGTTTTCAAAATTTCAAGTTTCTTGTCAAATTTTTAAAATTCTCAAAATTTTCAAAAATTAAAAAAACCCAAAATATTTTACAATTTCCAAAATTTTTATTATTTCCTAAATTTCACTGTAAGCAAATTTACGAAACACGTTTAAATTTTTTAGTAAATAGCGTTAAACCAAAATTTTCGTAGAAAGTGTCACACGGATATTAATTAGCAGACTGGTCAAACGAAAGTATTAGTTTACGATATTTAGAAAACATCCAGTGATTGAGCAATATTTGTTTTAATGTCTAAATTTTGGAAAACTCTTTTTTCTTTATAGCTTTCATCTTTTCGTGTATCTTTGGTACATAGTAACATTATAATATATAATAATATAATATAATATAGGTATGTTTATTTCCATAGAACTACAAAATAGTATCGGAATTGTCAATGGTAAGATAATAATAATTACAGTAAATTATATCTATTGTTCAACCTATTATTTATTATATCTAAAGTAATTATATAATTTTTTTAAAAATAAATGTATTATTTTTGTAGGAAAAAACTCCTGTATGTTATAAAAACAATTATCTATAAGATAATCTTTGAGTTTCTTTTTAAATAAACTAAGAGTTTTGCTTTCTTTGATATTGCTAGGCAGATGATTAAAAATGTTAGCTCCTAGGCAATCAGGTGACTTTAAAGAAGCACTCAATCTACAAAAAGAGACATAAATATCATTTTTGTGCCTAGTATTAAAACCATGCACGTCCTTAATCAACATAAATTTACTTCTGTTTTGGAAAACATAAATACTTAATTCATAAATTAATATGCAGCTAATTGTCAAAATTTTTAATGTTTTAAAAATATTTCTGCATGACTGCATGCTCGACACCCCAGCCATACATCTTACGACCCTCGTTTGCGCTACAAAAATATCAGGTGCCATAGTTGAGGTCCCCCAGAGGCAGATTCCGTACCTTAATCTTGAGTCTACTTGTGCATGATACAACATTACAAGCTGGTCTCTCTGAAGAATCGATTTTAAGTTTCTAAATAAGTAGGAAAGTGAGCCCAATTTAGAAATAAGCTCTGCACAATGGATATTCCACTTGAGGCATTCGTCAAACCATAAACCTAAAAACTTTACCTGATTGTCTTTATTAGATAAAGGGGTGTCATTAATTTTCAGGTTTAATATATTACATTCTTTTTGAATATTATGAAATCTGATAAATTTCGTTTTTTCTATATTAAAATATAGCATGTTTGAGGAGAACCACGAAGTTAGTTTCTGAAGAACGTCATTGCACTTAGATTCTAGTGATATATTCGAATTATCTGAGATACACACAGATGTGTCATCGGCATAAAATGTAAAAAGTGCGTCCCTAGTTATCATTTCAAGGTCGTTTATATATAGCAGGAAAAGCACGGGTCCCAACACGGAGCCTTGGGAAACTCCCACCTTTATCTCGGTTACTCCAGAGTTAAATTTTCGAACTGTTCCGCCTTCTGTATGCGTTAGAGAGACATACTGCCGCCTCTCTTTTAGAAAAGACACAATCCAATTCTGTGACGTACCCCTAATTCCGTAAACAGACAGTTTATCCAGTAGTACTGCATGATTAACGCAGTCGAATGCCCTGGAGAGGTCACAGAAGACCCCTACAGGGCACTCGCCATATTCCAAAAACTTAATAATTCTGGCGTGAAACTCTAACATTGCCGAACTGGTGGACATCCCGGTGCGGAAACCGTGCTGGTTCTCGGTCAGAATATCATGACTATTTACAATATTAAGCAATCGATTTAAAAAACAATATTCAAATATTTTTGAAAACCCACTTGGGACCGTAACTGGCCTATAGTTTTCAGGCGCAAGGGAGTCATGCTTTTTATAAATTGGAATAACTTTTCCCAATTTTAAAGCCTGGGAAAAATCGCCATTTTTAAACGATAAATTCACTAAAAATGTGAGTGGAATTGCTAATTCCAAAAGTGATTCTTTAATGAGAAAGTTAGGGATGTCATCTGGTCCGGACGAAGTTTTATTTTTTAGACTCTTATGCAAGATTAGTATCAATTCCTCGGAAGTAAGGGGTCGAAGAAACAGTGTGTCTGCTTGGAAAGGAATGCTGACTTGAACATCAGCGCTATTATTTGGGGGAGTTTGTTTAACAATTTCAGTCGGGGCATTTTGAAAAAAATTGTTTAGACCAGAGGCGATGAGTACTGGATCTTCTACTACTTCCCCATTAATTTTCAATTTTATGTTGTTACAACTATTAGACTTATTTGATAGTTTATTTATGATATTCCACGACGATTTACTTGGATTATCAGAAAACTGTATTTTATTTTAATAAAATTGTCGTTTAGTCTTTTTTAGCCTTATCGTATACTAATGATAATATAGGATATGCTTCCTTTAAATTACATATATCTTTTAAATTGGAGCTTGATTTTTTAACATCTCTATTAACCCATTCTTTGCCGTGACTACTCAAGTTTTTAGACTGCTTTACCACGGGAAAGAACAAATTAAAATAATGTAAAAATATTCTGTAAAAATAATCAAACGCTTCATTCATGTTTTTCATATCGTAAAGGTCTGACCAATCGTGTTTACCGATAAAATCCTTAAAACTTAAGATCTTAGAATTATTAAATTTTCTCTTAAAATATAAATTCTTATCATTATCCTTACTTGGTATGTCGTATCCTGATATGAATTCCAAAATTACGGTTCTGTGATCTGATATGGTATTGTCAATTACACAGCAAGTGTTGCTTATCATATTTGTAAAGATATTGTCGATAATAGTAATACTAAAGCTTGTAACACGTGTCGGCCACTTTACTTGTGGTTTAAGATTAAAATTACCTAACATGCTACACATTAATTCAAAATCATTATTTTTTTTTATACGAGTCCATATTAAACTCTCCACATAGAATTATTTTAGCCTTTGGTGCATATAACGTATCTAACGCATTATACAACTGCTCTAAAAATATGCTGAAATTACCCGAAGGCGCTCTATAACAATTTAAAAGTACAAAAGAATGGTTATTGTTAGCTTTCCAACAGATTCCGCACAGTTCAATGTGTTTATCTAAACAAAAATAGCTAAGATCAACTGATTTTACGTGTAAACCATCTTTTGACCAGATTGCTGCTCCGCCGCGTGCAGAGGAGGACCTGCAGTAATACGCACTTAGATTAAATCCAGCAATGTTCATATTTTTAAGGAGATCTGGTTTATCACTTGATTCGGTTAAACACAGAAACTTTAGATTAGAAAAATCAGAAATGTCTGTACACAACATATCGGATTTTTGAGGGTTAATGCTTCTTACATTTAATAGTAACAAATCGGGGTTAAATATCACTGATCTTGGGATGTTTTGATTCGCGGTTGAAAAAACTTATTGATGCATGCTCCTGCAGGCCATACCATGGGGTCCATGGCTTTTTTGAAATTACTCAAAAATAAAGTAACCTTAAATGATGAATACAGAAGGGGGTGTTTTGGCGTCAGCGATTCGGATACCACTTCCGGAAAAGTTTTCTTTACAAAATCATTAAAGTCATCTACTTTGAGTCCAGGGTTTACTCTATATACGTGTAAAGTTACATATTTTGGAACTCCTTTTACAAGTTCGTTAACTTCTGGCTCTTTGGCTCCAATCACCATTGGATTTCTTCGTCTCCTATGTTGGTAATTAACCTCTTTCCAGGCAGCGTCTTTTTTATCCCTGTTATCTTGTACTGTCGAGGGATCTTTCGGGAGTACTTGCGGGAGTTGCGTTTCTTGAGCTAAATTGATGTATTCTGTAAGTTTTAGTTTACTTTCGGCTTGTAGTAAACCGTTTGAAACCTCTTTTTTTGAGATTTTCTGGCGATTGCTTGGGTTAAATTGTTTATCTATTGTTCCTGTTTTGTTTACGTTTTTTGCCACTGTTGAGTACTTAGGATTATTATCATTTGGCACGAAATTTGGCACGTTTTTAAAGTTTTTATCCGTATCTATTGTGGCCTCGACTTGTTTTTGACCAGTTTCACTAACCTTGTGTCCACATGTTTGCAGTAACCGAATATGACTATAAACTAATTCGATTTTGCTACGTAACTCTTTAATAATAACGTCTTTTTGTTTTACAACGTAATTGAAGGTACGAACATCAATTTTTTTATCTTCGCTTGATGCTTCTTCGATGACGTCATAAAATGCGGCTTCGATGTCGCACGTTTTTGTCACGTCACAACATGAAATAACACCGTCACTAACATGGTATACCGATGTACAGTTTGTACATTTTAAACCATTTACCACGTTTTTCTTGCACTTTTTACAGGACGGACTAACAGAGCTGACCGTGCTGGCAGCCATGACACGGCTTCACAAGGTGTCACAAGGTTCACATTGTGTCGCTGTAGGGCTATTACTCGTAATTTTTTCGAGAATTTTAAAAATATTCTGAATTAACTATAACATTTTCGAATTTTAGAAAATTCAATAATTGCGAGGAAGGTTTCGTGGCGGTTGGCTGGCAGCTTTTTTGGGTTTTTGAAGCTCCAAAACATGTATTTCAATCAAAATTTCGAATTCGAAGTTTTTTATGAAACCAATACTTCCCTATACTGAAAGTATATGAAAATAAAGAAGATGGCAAGGAAACTTCCGTTTCCGGTTCATCTGCACCAAAGACATTTTTTGAAAAAAACAGTTAGACGAACCCAAAGTTGACGTTACATTGCATTTTCACCACTTAAAAGTTGCACAATCTGTTCTTGCTAACGGGTTTACCCATTTTGCCAGACAAGAACAGGTAGTTTACCTTGCTCGATTTAGCAACGGAATTACCACCCTAATTTCTGTGAAAATTTCGCGGCAGTTTGGAGTATTTATTTAAATTTAAGTACGCATTTTTTATTTAATAAATGATTTAATCATCAGTTAGGTATGACTAGCGTATATCTTTGGCCTTCCACGGTGCTGACCTTGACAGTGTTAATAAACTTTTCTCCAGAAATATACATTTTATGCATAAAAAGAGCGGTAATTCAATTAGGTTTAACTTTTATAATAATTTTGATATCTTGGATTTTAAAAACTTGCCAGATTTTCAGAATTAAACACACACGGCCCACATTTTCTGAATATTACTAATTTCGCACATTACCTAGAGCAGTTTTGCGTGTTTACTGATTCGTAAAAATGATTTCAATATCAAATTTCTTTTATCAATTATGCAATATTTTAATTTATAACTTATAAGGTTATCCTTGTTTACGTGCTATCGCAATAAAGCGTCGCTTTTCTGAAACAAGTTTCGCTGTTCGCTTACGTTATCGCTAATAACGGTCTTTATGCAAATATCTCTCTTTAATGAATCAGACGCCACTATTATCTGGGAATTCCTAAGACAATGTAATTGCTGCAAATCTTGGAAAACAGAATTTCTTCTTATATATTGTCATCGTCGCCGCCAACGATTACTATTTAAATTTCTCGCGTTTTTAAATTGGCCAGTAGTAACTTAGCTTCTATCAGCTACATATCAGCAATACATATATTCAACAAGATAGGTAGTGTTTAATTAGTTCGCAGAAAAAATGGCAAATTTAGCTGTTTATTTGCTGGGTAAGTAAACTTTGATACACTTTTAAATAATTATGCTAAAATTAAAATTATGGTAACTTGCCAACTTCAATGTTTAAAAAATTGTAAGTACGTGCCTTGTACATTGCACAAAATCATTTTTTGAATTTTTTTAGAAACAATTATTCAATGTTTCATCATTGTAGGTCGAATTTCTAGTCTAGTATTAAGTCAGTGTTTAAATCACGGGAGAATCAATTAATAATAAATTCTGACATAATTATTGTAAATATACCAGGTGATTGCAGTGTTTTTTATTTTTGATGGAACACCCTGTATATTTTTGCATATTTGGATAGACGTTTGAATTTTCTTTACAGCCATGTATAATACTTACTCATTAACTCTTAATTTTTGCCGCCAGAGGGCGTCATAATACAATAATTATAATTTTTCTTGTTATTTTAAAAATAATTACATATGTTATTGGTATTAAATTAAAGCAAATAAAATGGCAATTTAAAAAGTGCAATGAAACGCATGTAGGGTCATTAAAATAATAGGTTGTCGCCGTTTAAAAATTGAATTTTTTTAAAATTTTTGTGTCTTCTTGCTACTTTACATTATGTAAGCAAATTAATAATAAAAACACGTAAATTATTCTTTTGTTTCTAAAATCAACTTAAAAACAATAATTACGAATATCATTATTACGCAAAAAATTAAAAAAATAAGTTAAAAGGTTAGTATTATACAAGTAAATTTAAAAGTGTATCCAAATATACAAAAATATACAGGGTGTTCCATTAAAAACAAAAAAATTGCTAGCACTTCCGGTTAAACTGGAAGTCCAAACTAACACAGTTTTACGTCGAAATATGCATATTTCGTGTATATTACCCACAAAAAATTTGAAATTAATAATCTAAATTTGAGAAAACGGCCAGTTGTTACATGTTCTCGTGGTCACCTGGTATAGGAGCATATATGCAATTTTAAGCAAATTATTTACATGCTTAAAATCAAGGGAACAAACCACAAAAAAAACGTTTCGGTTTTCGGTTACGGTTCCAATTTTATTAAATTTCGGTTACGCTTTGGGTTACGTTTTAGTACTACTACAAATTTCCGTTTCGGTTACGGTAACCGGTATTTATTGGTTTTTCTTAATGAAAAGCAAATAAACTTCTTGACATGATTATGCGGTGAAAATATTACATGCAACTAAAAAAAAATGTTGGAGTCATCACGAAAAATTGGGGCTATTAAAAACATTTTCGGTTTGTCAAATTATGAAAAAAAACCTGCTGCTGGGGCGACAGGTTAAACCAAAAATATAAGGTTCAAACAGATCTTGAAATAACAAAATTTGTTAGAATTAATTAAAGAAAACTTTTTCGCTAATAACCGAGAATATAAGAATTAAATAAATGAAATCACGTAGTCTGCGCCACGAAATTTAATAAATGTTGATTAAGTAAAGTTTAGGTTTAACAGGTTTTGGAAGGTTAACCTTCCATCTTCAGATCAGTTGGGCAGAAAATTTAACCTAATAAATTAGAAAAGCTTAAGTACAAAAAATAAGTTAAATGAGTAATAATAAGTAAATTTAAAAACAAACAATTAGTAAAAGAGTAAACAACTCCATACTGCACCAAAAATTATTTTTAAAGGCGGAAAGACCAGCCTGGAAACATGGCAAGTTTGTTTAAAAAAAAGTAATAAAATGTAAATTACTTTATCCGCTCGAGACAATGCCTGGGTTTTTCATAAAAGCTCAATCGCACTATTTTCCTGCGGTATATTACGGTGACTAACCGACTGGTGCCATTTTGCCGGTACCCAGTATACTGTCATCGGATAACATGCAGCGTAATTTACCGGCAATTTAAATTTGGCCGGTAGATAACGTGTTGAAGCATTGACTATCAACACCCGTAGAGTCTCAGTCCCAGAATGCGTGTACAGGGTTGATCGAGAGTTTGAATACCGTGCGGGTTAAGTTTTAAAATTTAAATTCACTATTTTTTGATAACAGGATACTTAAGTTATCAATATTGTGCCCATAATACAAACATTAAGTACTTGGGAGTAAATATGAAAAATGTATCCTAATAATAAATATTCGATGACGTCATATCAACAGAAACTTTGCATTCCCCGAGGGGTGAATCACGGCCATAAATTGTGTACACGATATTTCCTTTTATAAAGATTTCCTTGTATTTCCCCGAGATTTTCTTGTATTTCCTCGGAATTCTTTGGATTTCTTCAGATTTTCTTGAATTTCTCCGAAAATTGCTTGGATTTCCGCGGGAATTCTTTGAATTTCCTCGGGAATTCCTTGGATTTTCTCGGATTTCCTCGGATTCCTTTGGTTTTCTTCGGGAACTCCTTGGATTTCCTCGGGAATTCCCTAGATTTCCTCGGGATTTTCTTAGATTTTATAATCATAATAGGAATAGGATTTAAATGGTTTGAAAAATTATATTAAAACAAAGCAAATACATCGGACAAAAAATGTTTTATTACATGGAGAAACAAGCCAACTATAGAACAATTCTAAATAATAGATAGAAACATTAAACAAATAACACAAAATTCGTAGTTTAAACATAACAATCATTATAATATTTCTTTCTGTTACTTTATATTTTGCATTAGTTTTTATTGCACTTTTATTTTTGACTTTTATTGAACATACAAAGAATTAGCGGATATAAACACTAACAGATAGCTAGCTGACCACTTGTTCCCTAAGAAATAGGCTACAAGTGCATGACGCATTTGTCAGCTGTACACTGTACATGTACATGTGTTTATTCCTTGGATTTCCTTGAGAATTCCTTAGATTTCTTCGGGATTTCCCTAGATTTCTTTGGATTTTCCAAAGATTTCCCAAAGATTTCCTATACCGTTGAAACCAGATTTCCTTCGTGGTTATTCCCTCAGCATTTCCGTTTGCGAAACATTAATAACTCTAATCATTATTTTGGCTGCAACTCTAAGGGTCAAAACCAAAAGCGCTCAATATGCGGAATACGAAAATTAAATTACTTATCGTTGTTTGCTACAATAAACAAATGTCGGCGCTACGTTTGTCCTTACATGTTTGACCTTATGCGAGCATGTTTAGATACGTATTATTCATATGGCCAGCTGGTTTATTGTCTCGAGCTATTTAATAACTGAGTTGATAAGCGTAGAATATGCATGGTCAGGGGTTTTAAAAATAATACACAATTCTTTTTTAAAAAACCTTGCTAAAATAGTTTTATTGCAGAACCTCTGGCTTAGCACAACAATAAATTAACAATGAACGAACAATGTATCTCAAATATTGCAGTTGTAGTTGTACATAAACCTTGCAAAATCGTGCAACATGTTTCGCGTATAACTTAATAAATTTCAATTTGGCCCATTTTTTTGTTTACTTATAAAATTTTAACGAATTTTTTTGCTGTTTTGGGACTAAAATTCCGGTCTTTGTTAATCATGAAAACGTAATAAAATTTTTTACGCAACTTCAATTTTTTTACAGCAATTGTTCTCTTCAGTCAGAGTATCGTAGTATTTTCAAGACAAATTGATTATGATAGAATTATTTTTCCAACTGATGATGATAATACGATACAACAATCTTCATCCCCATCAACTACAATTTCAACACCGCAAGATACAACTTCAACTGCAACAGAGGCTGTTTCATTCGACGATGAGTTTTCGAGATGCATTGAACAATGTCTAACTACACCACAATACAATCCCGTGTGTGGGACAAACGGACAGACGTACGACAACCCAAACAAATTAGAATGTGCACAATTGTGTGGAGCGCGTAAGTTATTTTTAATGTAAAACAAAAAAAATTTAAACCAATAATACAAAAATACACGTTGTCATTAGGTTTTATTGTTTATTTATTTAATTTTTTTTTCTATTTCAGAGGTGGATGTATCACACATTGGTATCTGTAAATCGAGACGTTGAAATTAGAAGAGTCCAATGAAAACAACAAATAGAAGAACGTTTTAATTTATTATTAATTTATTTATAATATATATAAAAATACACAATGACAAAAGATAATCTGTTTTTCTTCAACGTTAACAATAACTTTTAGTAGGTATATAACGATCCTGTATTGCGTATTCTAATTGATTGGTCAAAATGTTGAGGTACTACATGAAAATTATGTAATCAAACGAACTTACCTTAAGTGAAGTTCGATTATAATTGTATGAAGCGCCATGCCGGAGATGATAGATAGTAGTACCCCCTGTTTGTAGGTGTCTCCACGTATTTAACAAGAGCTTTTTACATTCCCGGGACTTCCCGCCGGTGCCCAATTTCGTCATTCTCTTTAAAGCTGATTGTCGCAGTTCTGGGTGGGAAACGGGTGGGACTCATCTCGGGCATGGCGCTTCATACAATTAAAATCGAACTTCACTTAAGGTAAGCTCGCTTGATTACATAATTGTATTTCGCGTCATGCCCTTCGATGATAGATAGTAGATGTTTAAAGTAGGCTGCGACAATATATAGAACATTAATTTATTTCCAGTAGAAAAAACAAATAAGAGTACATATTTGAGTATATAGATTTTATATAAAATATGGCTGGCTATATCATGTAAAAATATAAAACATAAGATTAGAAATGAAAACGAACGTAATGGGATAACATTTACCATTTAAACTGTACTTATTGATTAGTCCAAAATGGCATTGGCATAACTACCTCTATTGCAGAGTGGTCGATTGTAGAAAGTCGCAAAGGTGTTTGAGTTATTGGACCACCCTACAGTTTCTCTGATGGTTTCTACACTAATTCCCCTGCGAAAAGCTGCAGACGTATTCGCGTGCCGCGTCGATGCCGCTTTTATTGAGCACGCTCTTGATCCATCTACTGATGGACTGAGTGGACGCAGCATGAAATGGCCTTTTGAAAGTGAGAATGAGCTTGTTCAGGCTAGGAGTTCTTAATTTTTGTGTTTTTTCTAAATATTCTTCAAAGGTGTTTGCTACACAGAGTCTTGGGCTTTGATTAAAATATGGCAAGAAAAGTGTAGGTTGGATTTTATTTAATGCTGACGTTTTTATTCTACCGGATATTCGAATTTCAATTCCCTCTTGGTTTTTACTAATGTTACCGATTTCAATCAATAACAAGGTCTGGACTCTGTGAGCAGTTACTAATGCTAATAAGGTTACCAATTTTAATGTCAAGTTTTGCAGACTTAAACTGTCACTAGGATAGAAGGTGCTTAAATATGTTAGAACAATACTAGGGTCCCAGCTGTATAAATATTTTGGGTTATTTGGTCTTAGTTTCTGTACGCCTTTGAAGAATCTTTTAACTCGAGGATCATTACCTACTTCTGGTCCTAAAATTAAGCCTATAGAAGATCTAATGTTGTTGAGAGATCCGTAGGATGCTCTTGAATTATAAATCCTTGTAAGGAAACTGAGGATATTTGTAATGGATTGGTGAAATAGATTATCACTGATTCCTTTGCAAAACTTCCACCATAGCTTCAACCCGCTATTATATTGCTTGAGGGTGCTTGCAGTTAAGAGAGGCATCTGGAACTCCTCTTAGTTGGTACCCTCCCGGATAATTTGGCGGCAACCAGGGTAAGGGTGTTCCAAAGCGGATGCTGGTGCCTATTGGGGGAAGATAACAATTTACTGTGTGGGCAAAGGATAATAGTGCGAGTAATAATAAGAGATTTAAATAAGGGATACCACGGTTGTGTTGTCCAAAGTGGAACAATTAAGATTCCCTCAGCTTTATCGTTTACTATTTTTCGAAGTACTCTTGAAATCAACGCAAATGGAGGAAAAGCATAGAAGTTTAGGTTTGTCCATGGGATTGTAAATGCGTCAATTGCAAATGCTTCTGGATCCGTGAACCAAGATACCAATATTTTACATTTGGCATTAATTGTGCTTGCAAATAAGTCGATTTGTGGGGTCCGAATTGATCTACAATGTTATTAAAGGCAAAATTCGCTAATTGCCACGCTGTTTCCGTCATTTTACGTCTGTATTCGGCATCGGCTTTATTATTATCGGCAGATTTTATGTATGCAGCAAAAATCCAGATCTCTCTACTCTCGCACCATTGCCATATTTCACGGGAAAGATTATTTAACTTTGGGAATTGGATTCCCCCCATTTTGTTTATATAGGCTATGGCTGTCGTGTTATCAATACGTAAAAGGATAGTACAATTCTTAAGGTTTTTGGCAAAACATTTTAAACCGAAGAAAGCTGATAACAATTCCAAATAGTTAATGTGGTTTTGTTTTTCATTTTCACTCCAGTAGCCGTGCGTTTTGTTACCATTACAGACTGCCCCCCACCCCGACAAGGATGCATCAGAAACTATTTCTAATTTAAAAGTTGGTTGGTTTATGTAATTAAAGGATGTTTGGATGTTGCGTTCCCACCACGCAAAATCAGCTAACAGTTCCGAAGGGATTGTCATAAGTTGATTATAATCGCTATTTGTGTTCTGCAAGGCTAAAAATTTTTCCCTTTCAAGTTTTTTCGTATATAACCATGCGTACCTCATAGCAGGAGCGATAGACACTAATATTCCTAGTATTTGAGCAAATTCTCGTATTGTTGATATTTTTGATTTTGTAAACTGAATTATTTTATTCCTTATTTTAATTTTCTTATCAGCAGGTAAAACTATTTTCATTTCTACTGCATTGAAAACAAACCCTAAAAATTGACAATTAGTGTTAGGGATCATTTGAGATTTTTTAACATTAATTAAGAAACCGAGTCGGTTTAGCAAGTTACAGGTTTGTTTTACGTTTTCTGAACACGACTCAGAGCTGTCTGCTATTAAAAGAAAATCATCTAAGTAGACCACAGATAGGAGACCCTTGCTGCGTAGAGTAGAGATAACTGGTTTAATAATTTTGGTAAATGCACAAGGTGCTGTACAAAGATCAAAGGGTAACGAACCAAATTCATAAATTTGACCATTAAATTTAAATCTCAAATATTTTCTACCCGCTTTAGCTACAGGAATTAAATAATACGCTTCCTTTAAATCGATTTTTGCCATGAAACAATTTGGTGATAAAAGATTGAGTATCGTTTTTCTATCCTCATTTTAAAATGTTGTATTTATAAACTCATTTAATTTTTTCAAATTTAAAATTAATCTATGAGACCCATCTGATTTTTGCACCACGAAAATTGGGGAAATGAATTGGTTTTTGATTGAGGTACAAGCAGAAACAGTCCCTATATCTATCAAATGATCTAAACATGTCTTAATGTTTTGATGTTCCGTTTGGGACCAGCTAGGTACTCGAGGCGGTGCTACCTGATAAGGAGGCCTACTAAAGGGAATTCGGTACCCTCTTAACCACGAAAGTATAATTGAGTCTGAAGTGATTTCGCTCCAGGCAGATATAAAGAATTTCAGTCTTCCCGCATAACGACTTACGTGTAAATCTACTGTCTGCTGGTTCTGTTGTATTTTGGTCTGGGGTTGTATCGTGACTGGTGCTGGTACTCGTTTTGACGAAAGGGCTTAGTCCGAGAAAGATTCTTCTGTCCACCTTGACTGTATTGTATGGGCCGAGATGGACCTTTGAAGTTTAAAGAAGGAGTTGCTTTATAACGCAGTGTCGGTTTCGCCTTTAGAAGAGTTTTTCTCAATTCTTGGCTCGACTTCGCCAAGGTTTTTGCTTCCGCCATTCGATTGTTAAGTTGTTCGCCAAACAGCCATTGGTCAGGTGATGAGTTTTCGAGGGTATTTTTAAAATCGTTATTGAGGTTAATGGTTATTAAGGCACGTCTTGTTTCGGACTGAGCATGGTGGACATCGCACAAGAGTCTGCCGGCGTCGCTAAGAGCCTCGATGGCTTCAAAGTTCTGCCCCCCCCCCCCCCCTTTGTTCTTCCGTAGCTAAGAGAACGGACAAGGTTTTGCCAACTGCGGCCAAACTAGCTCCTACTTGATTTTGTAATTGTATAAGCCGGTCGTCCCTTTTAATTGTCGATTCCCCCGCAGATGCTGTAACCTCGGGGTTTAGCTTAGGAGCGTCTGTAACCTGACAGTTTGATGGAGGGGGGTGATTTTGCAGTAGTTTGGTACGACCTTCAGGATCAAGGCCCTTTTGTAGAATATGCTTTCATCGGGACGCCACTTCCTCTTGAAGAGGGGGGCCAAGACGCCGTTGGGGCTCAGTTACATCCTCTAATAATTGTAGCAAGTTTGGATTTCTTAAAGGCGTGATTGATGCATCTGAAACGAATATGCATTGTATAACACGATATCTTCAGATGTGCGACAGTATTAAACAAGTTGCGTCACTATTGCGCAATTTTAATTCGCCGTTGTGCAATATTGCGTCACCTTGCAGCGTAATATAACATATATTACCTACCCCTAAGAAACCCGTGTCCTTAAGGGGCAATTTTCGTCACCTTTGGACGTCATTTTTCAGAAGCAATTGCAGCATTGGTGAAGGTAATTTGTTGCCTTGAGCATTTCCTATAAGTAAAACAGATTACTTACTTTCAGTTGTGTTATTATTAGAAGCACGAACTTCGCATTCCTCGTCCGAGCTACTGTTGATTCTGCGAATTATTCGCCTTTGAGGTGGTGCTGTTTCTTGAACTAATTTTCGTTGGAGTCGTTTGATTTTCTTTCTTAAACGATTACTTCTGTAATCTGTATCACTGTCCGATGATGTAAAACTGGTTGAAGAAACACATCTTTTTCTAGGTCTTCCCATGTTGCACTTTTATTTGAAAAAAGCAAGATCGCCGCGAACGCGATGTGGATGACACACACGTAAACAAAGGAATGACGAAATTGGGCAACGGCGGAAAGTATCGGGAATGTAAAAAGCTCTTTTTAAATACGTGGAAACACCTACAAACAGGGGGTACTACTATCTATCATCGAAGGGCATGGTGCTTCGTACAATAAAAATTAAGTAATAAGTTTTTTGTATAAAACTTTAATTTAACTAGCAAAGTATTGCTTCTGCGGGCAGTTAACTACAACCGTTTGGTAGGGTTGGTCAAAGAAAAAATAAGTAAGTTACGCTTTACCTTACTACTCAAAGGGCCGTCTTAAAAAATTTAGAGCCCATGGGATAACAACTTGTAGCGCGCTAACAGCAAGGATAACATTCGAATGTAGGATTAAACACCCCTGGAAAAAACAGCCCCGGAAAAAAATTTCCGTAAAAAACCCGAAAAAACCAAAACATTCCTAGGAAAAAAAGGTCCTGAACAAAAAGCCCGAAAAACAGGACCCGAAATAAATTTCTGTTAAAAAACAGATACATGTTTTGGATTTTCACGAACTCAAAGAAGTAGTTTTTAAAAAATGTCTGTCTGATATGTCTGGTGTATAGGTGGGTTTGTATGTGTGAGTGTGGGTTATGCGTTATAACTCCTGAACGGATGGTTTGATTTTTATAAGCGTCGAAATATCAAAACATTCTAAATAAAAATTCACCGTCACAACAAGCTTTTAAAAAATCCGAAATCGGAAGCGGACGTGTTTTTTTGGTAGCATTTATACCGGAAAACAAATTTTTTGAAACTGGAAACGGAATTTGATAGAAGACCTCAATGCAATATACAACTCTTTTTTGTAACGTTCTAGTTTCAGTATTTTTTCTGAGGCTATTTTTTCCAGAGATGATTTTTCCAGACACCGCAACATTCAGAGAAGCCACCACTAGATCACACAACGACACAACTGCCACAGTACAGGTTCATACATGAACCTGAAGTTGGGCAATAGGCAGCGGCTCGTATTCTTTTAGAAACACTAACACATTCTTCTCAATTGTTACACAAATCCGCACTCAGCGAAAGCGCACTCACCAGACCAGAAGTGTTTTCTCTACCAACTAACGGTATATACCTAGCTTCCACTAGTTGGCGCACGAACATATTTGTGATCTACTAAAAAAACTATTGAAAAAAGGTTTTTTTAGACCCGATGCTGTAGACCTATAGCCCAATTAGCCCCATTGGTTAGGATGATATGAATGATAACGTAACTTACATTAATGCATAATTATTGCGCAGTTTTTGTATTTTGTATGCCGCCTGAAATTTCTTTGACTTTGGCGATGTGGAGCAATTTTTCTAATTTTAATGTTTCTGAAAAAATGCCTCATAACCGGGCAGTAGGTACAAAAACTCCACGACGCAACGTTTTGAATTATTACTATCTATGCAGTGTTATCAAAAAAATTGACACCGCATGGTTAATTTTTTAATTACGAATTTTACGAAAGAAGGTGTACTATAAAAAGTAAGCGAAATACTTTTCCTCGACTTTGGTATACTATACTAGAAATTAGCAGCTAGGCTTCCGGGTTGGAGCCGCGTCATCGGTGCATGTAGTGCCGACGTTTCGTCCTCGGTTCCACGGGACATCTTCAGGGCTGTGGTCACTTTGGGATCTGGAACACAACAGTTGTGTTCCAGATCCCAAAGTGACCACAGCCCTGAAGATGTCCCGTGGAACCGAGGACGAAACGTCGGCAGTTCATGCATCGATGACGCGGCTCCAACCCGGAAGCCTAGCTGCTATTAACAACGCCGCGGAAGCCTGCAACTTAGATTATACTAGAAATTGTTAAACATCATATTTTTTATAAGTAATTTTGTATCAATGTCAGCAACTATGATAGTGCGTTTCTCGTCCAATTCGGAAGGTAGAACAAATGCTTTTAAGCAGAACATTGCTTCAAGCGTAAGGTCACCTGCGTGTCGTAGCTAGCACATTCCTGGAATTTCAGTATATTAATTTTATGAAAATTTTCGAAATCGGGATTTTGACAAAAATACATGTTTTGGACTCCAGAAACTCAAAAAAAGTAGTTTAAAAAAAATGTCTGTCTGTGTGCGTAGTTGTGTGGATATGTGTGTGCCCGCCCATAACTCCCAACCGGATAGTCAGTTGTTGATGAGATTCGTGATGTGGGCATGTATTAAAAATACATCGTGTAAATAGGCTTCTTAAAAGATTCAAAACTAGAAGCGGAAGTTAGACATGTTTTTTCGGTAGCAATATTTTGGGAACACAATTTTTATAAATCTAAAACAGGAATATATAAAAAAACTTTACGGCAAATTAAACGCCTTTTCTTCTGGCTTTTCCGGCTTTAAAATAGCGGCCGCTACGATTTTTTTGTAAATTCTGTTTTTACTCAAAAACAAGTTGACAGATCGGGTTTTAATTTTTTATTATAATAGCCCCTAAAAGACACAATATTACTGTGCACAAAAATTTTCAAAGCGCTAAACGCTATGGAATGAAAAAATATCAAAGTTTTGATTTTGCTAGAAAAAGGCTAGAATCGAATTTGTCTCAGAATACACTAGTTTGTCTGTGACGCCTGGTATGAATTTTTGAAAATCTAAAATTCGTGCATTTTGTTTAATAAACAGAGGATTCGTATAAATTCTGCTTAAGTAATGTGCAAATTGTACATAAAAAAACATGTATTTTAATTACATTTTTGATTTTGTTTTTGAAATAGATTGCTTGTGAATAAAGAAAATCAGAGACGAGACAGCAGAATCAGTTAAATATTTGGGTGTGAAAAGAAACAAGTACCCCCCTAAATATTTCTGCACCTAAAATATAATTGTGAAACTTAGTCTACTAACAGTATCACTCATGAAAAATTTAGTTTGAAGAGATTCATTTTATCGCCCCCGTTTATTCAGTAAAAAAGTCTAAATTTTCGATTTTGTACAATTGATGCAGAAAAAATTAGGCGATTGGGACACCCAAATTATAGCTCACCACTATCGCTATGAAATTACAAAATTAAATAAAACCATGTTGCCAGTTTGTGAGCAATATTTGTTTGAAAATTTCTGTAATTTTAAAAATATTTTTCACTTCACGGTTTTTATTCGTAATTTTCTTTTTACATAGTAAAATTACGTTCTCTTCGGGGAATGCAATCCGGAAACGAAATTTAAATCCCGAGATTTTACGAAAGAAAATAAATAATTTCGGGATCGCAGATTAATCCCGAGATTGAACAACTATAAGAAAAAACTCAGTTTTATGCGTCAACATTAAGTTTTGTTAAAAAACAGACATTTTTGGTAACCAAACAAAGAAATGACTGTAAAAATTTAATTATTACTAAAAATTAAAGTTCGTCGAAAGTGGCGTCACCAAGTCCTGATCTGATGCTAGTACAAAATGCTCCAGCAGCAGGAAACGCTCTTTCCGACTCCACACTTGTCAGCAGAATTGTTATTAAAAAATCATACGTTAGCTGCATTCTCGTTAGTAAAAGATAGCTAGTTTTTGGTCCCAAAAACCCGGGATTGTAAGAGCTCCAAACCCGGGATTTTTGGGCCACACTCCATTGAGGTACATATTGGGAGTAGCCATAATACAATGTGATCGAAAATGATTGAAGGTCACGTGACCACGATCTAGTCCCATTATTATCAAAAATGCGTTTCGATGTGTCCGCGAACCTGTTGTTTATCAATACTTACATCCCTGGAATCCATTAGCGTACGCGCATTCTACCTGTCAAATGTCGTAATAATAACAGTTATTGTTTTCTTTTGTGTTATTGTTCTCGCTTTTGTAATCCCCACGTTATAACAGTTTTTTTTCAAAACTCAAAGTTTGTATTCGTTTCCTTTATTAGGTGAGACAATAAAATTACAAAGTTTATTTTAAATGAGGATGATAACAGGTGTGTAATTTTAGGTTAATATGCTGTTTACAATAGAGCATGATAAATTTATTTTGGAAGCGTACTTTAGATCCGGAGAACGTGACCAAAATGGTGTTTGGCAGTACTCTTATCCCTCCTGTTTCAATCAGTTCCAAGAGCATTTTCCCAACGAAACAGTTCACTATGAAATTTTTAGTCAACACGTTTGTCGTATTATTCAACGGTACCACGAAACAGGCAGCGTCTGCAAAGGAAAGTCTACGGGCAGGTCATCTGTACTTACCGAAGACACTGTACATGATATTCAGCAACGAATGGATGCAAGTCCCAACAAATCGTTAAGATGTTCATCTGCTCAAACAGGTAATGAGCATAAAGTTGTTTTGTAATTGATTTATCTATGTTAGTTTCAGGTCTTTCATACGGATCGTGTCAGAAGGCTTGCAAAAAAATAATTCATATGCACCCGTACAAAGTGGCGGTGGTGCAAGAGTTGCTACCAGCAGATTTTGGAAAGCGTCGACAATACTGTACATGGTTTAATGAAAACTACAACAATGATGACATTTTGGATCTAACATTTTTCAGTGATGAAGCCTGGTTTCATTTAAGTGGCTAGGTAAACTCGCAAAATTATCGTACGTGGTCAACTGAAAATCCCCATGTATATCGGGAGACCTCATTGCATCCCCTTAAAATTGGGGTTTGGATTGCAATGTCGAGAAGAAGAATAATTGGCCCTATTTTTTTTTATGAAAACATCAATGCTAACAATTATCAACGGCTACTTTTAAGACCGTTTATTGATTAACTCCACAATGACGAACTGCAGCATGGATTCTTCCAGCAAGACGGTGCAACAGCTCACACAGCAGGTGCAACGTTGAACTTTTTAAGGGAATTCTTTGATGAACGAATAATAAGTAGAGGTCGTTGGGCACCGCGATCTCCTGACTTAACACCTCTCGACTACTTTATGTTTGGCCATCTTAAGAATGTTGTATATGCAAATCGTTTACACACAATTGAGGAGTTACAAGAGGCCATAGTAAATGCCGTGAATGAAATCACACCGAGACAGTTAGTAGCCGTTTTTGAAAATATGAAGCGCAGGGTCAATGTTTGTTTAGACAATGATGGAGGGCATTTCGAGCAGTTATTGTAACAACTATCTTACAAAGAATTTGGTTTTTGTATTCATTTAAATTGTGTTATTGAAAAATGTGTTTTTTATTAATTTAAACTGTTATTAAATTGTTAAATTGAGCAATTATTGTAAGCAACAATCAAGAAAAATGTGTTTCTTTATTAATTAAATTGTGTTATTAAATTATGTTATTAAATTGTCTTGTTTTTTAACCTATAGGTTAACTTTTGGAATATAAAAATTTACTAACATAAATCGTAATTTACAACAAGAAAAGTCTTTAAAAGTCCCTAACAGTAATTATTTCGCTAAAAAAAAATGGTGCACCGACATTCATATAAAGAACACGCCACCCATTTTTAAATTTCCCGCGCTATTTAAATTACCATTGCACGCCAGTGGAATTAGTCAAGATCACATTAAGTAGTAAGCGGACAAGATCAAATCAGTATGAAGCGGCACGTTCAATCATTTTCGATCGCACTGTATAAACTTTCGCGTAAAAAACTGCTGCATGTACATTACTAGCTCGCATTTCATAAAGAACTAGCTCAATTCGTACGCTTTTGTACTTTCCCATGCTTCTAGTGTAAAAATGTATTGTGGCGAAAATGTTCGAATATGACATTTTGACGGAAGTAAACTCTAGCACTCTAGCTTTAAAAAGACTGCCGGTGTTGCTAAATATTCGGCTTTAAAGCCTGTTTCCTAAAAAACGAGTTGACGGATCGGGATTAATTTTGGTATTACAATAGCCCTAGATAAACGCAATGTTATTATATAGGAAAATTTTGAGACAAATAAAAACTGTGAAGTGAAAACATTTTCAAAGTTGTTCACTGGCAAAAAAGCTATTACTCAAAAACTGACCACACAATTTTTATGATTTTTCTAAGCTTATAGAGCTAGGGATGACTTTTTGAAAAACGTAAATTCATGCCTTTATCTTTAACAAACGGAGGACCATAAATGACTAATTAGTAGTAAAAGATTCAGAACTTAATATTTAGGTGCAGGAATATTTAAAGGAGTTTATTTTCTCCCCCTTCCTAATTTTGACAAACAAATTTGTCAAAATCGATTTATACAGAATTGAAGCAGTAGTCATAAAATGCACACTAGCAGCTTACGCAGTTTATTATTTTACAAAAAAACGTGGGACATAACCCACGGATTCCGCTAGTACCTAGTTAATTGCAATATTTGCAGAAGTATTATAATTATTTTAATGGAATTTTAAAAGTCTTGCGTATTCGAGTTTTTGGTAACGCAACCTCGTCCTACAAACTCAAGGCTGAAGTCTAAGTCCGTGTCTGGGCTGCCAGAGCAATGACCACTCACTGATCAACGATCAGTGATCACTCTCACTCAGTAATCATCCGTAATCGGTTCTTCAGGCCAGTTTAATTAATTTTGATTAAGAACCTGCTACGAAAAACAACAAATTCACACAATGTCACATTAAAATATATCATGCAGAATAAATCTGAGCGCGATACTTTTAAAAACTACATGCAGAACCTTTACATTAAAACCAAACGGCAGGGCCAGTTTAGAACAGCTGCAAGTAGGCAGGCGCCCACGGCCGCAAATTATTATGGAAAGCAACACAATCATAGAAAAAATACTAGATCCAAATTTTATTGGCTTAAACATTTTAAGTTAATATGCATTTGTCCACAATTATTATATTAAGAACGAAAGTTAAACTGTAAAATAATAATAAATTAATTTTAACTGGGCGCTTTTCCGTAACAATCCGAACCACAAGGAAATTCCGCAGCTGTAAAGTTTATGTATCGTGTTTAACTATTACCTACATATTAATATTTATTGAAAATTAAAAAATACTGGAATTTATTCTACGTTTAGCATTTTATTAATTTCGTTGAAAATATAAAATTCAATCACCATAACTTAATTACAGATTTTGCAATTTTATCGCGTTTGATAAAACATCTCTTATGTTTAAATTTCTTTATTTTTTTAATGTAAATCATTAACATATGCAGAATTTCTTCCCGAATTAAAAATGTAATAATATACAGGGTGTTCCATTTAACATAAGAAAGTTGATGTCACTTCCGGCGAAACCGGATGTTCCAAAATGTTGTAATCGACATCAAATAATAGGGCCCTTTGCATATATTAATCATACCAACTGATTATTATCTTAATAAAAAAACGGAAAAAAAAATATGGTAATCCGGTTTTCTGCTACACCCCCGTATGTATGAAATTGTAATATACAGGGTAAATTATTAGTGTAAGATTGTTTTCTAAAGTCTTTATTATAATAGTTAGAAAAAAAAATTGTTAAGAAAAAAACTGTTTGTTGGGTCTCTGTGCATAATATAAAATTATTACCGATTATACTGGGTGTTTGGTTATTCCTGTACAACACATTGAAAATTATTGGTTGTTTCAAAAATTTTGACATTTATAGACTAATATTACAATTTTAATATTTTACGTACCAAAAACGTTCACCCATCATTATTCTATTAACAATACCATTACCATACAACAAATACAAAAGGGGGCCTAGACACTACCTTGGGGCACCCCTACATCGATTGCTAACAGAGTAGAACTTGCATAAAAAAATTGTACAAACTGTCAAGCTTCTACGCAGTTTAACGCTATATGTAGGTACCTCGCGCAATATAAGAAACGAACGAACACCTTATATTTTGTTGAGAACACCAAACATTATAACTGATACCGCCCTGTCAAAGTCTGGTGGGTTTTCATAACACACGTTTAAAATTTTACGGTCTTGGTTGTCGTTATTTTAATTTTAGCTATAAAATTTGGAATATGGTAGAAACCGACAAATTCATCATACTTAATTTCAAACGCAAATGCTCAACACTAAACTAAATGTCTATATTAAACGCGTTAAATGTTAAACTAGACTAGAGCAAGGTCGCCGTCTCCGATTTCATTCCTCTAATGTTTACATTATAAAGTATGTGGCTCTAATAGGTTCCCGTAATGTTTAGACTATAAATATAAAATATTGCAGATTAGTTAGTACATTGATATGATAAATATTTTATAATAAAAGAGGTACGTGTGCGAACAGATTATTCATTTTTCCTATGAATTAACGTCTGCCTGTCCGTTTGTAGTATTAACCTTAATTGTACGAACAGAAGCGATATTAGCTTGCCTAGCATTTAGGTTCGGGTTTGCTATGGTCATGTTTGCAAACATCCCTAAGGTAGGAATTCATAAATACTAATTGTCCTAGATGTTTTGGAATACAGTCAGATTAGAAGAATTATAGCAAAAGAAAATTAATTATTAACATTTTTGTACAAACAACTGCGCGTTTGAAACTTAACAATAAAATAGCAGAATTCGTGGGCTACGCCACACGCTTTTCTTTACAAACAGTTGCTAACTGCAGCTGATTTTATTACTAATATGATACTTTTTTGTTAAACGCATCTAAAGTTTTGAAAAAACAGTAGCCGAACCCGTGAGTTATACCAAACACTTTTATTTGCAAAAAATTGCTAATCAATGTATTAAAAGGGATACTATATTGATGTAATTCGTACATTCCGCCGATATCTCAGCTTCATGGCACCGATTACACTGCGTAACTGCTACATAAACAATAAACATCGTAAACATAATAAATAAGGTGCGTTCAGAATGTTACTAAGCGCGTCGTCACTAAATGTTGAGACAGAGGGAAGAAATCCGAATTTACTATAAGCCCGCTACGCTAGCTACTAGTAGCGACATATGTACGCGTCTATTATATAAGGCGCATATTCGTTGATACAGCGGACCGCTACAGTTTTCGATAAAGATGCCTATTTTATACGATTATTTATTGTTACCATAAACTACGGAGGGCATAGCCTACGGGTGTTTATGTTAATCGGAATCCCTTCCACCTGACTCAACTTTTAATGAGGATGGGCCCTCGGTGCTAGAAGCCATGTTTACAGTTTGTATGTATGATTGAGACATAATTTATCGATAGCCGGAAATTCCACATAACTCCTCTGGGAATACACATGTTGAGTTACGGATTTATTCCATTGGGCTAGACTTTTACTAACCTACAGCTTTTGAGTTATTAATTTTTTAAGTTTTGAGGGGTGGTTGCTATTCTCTTAGAACGTTATTGTGACATTACTTCCCGACTACGCTATCTATGTAAAAAATTCTTAATATTCGGGGGTAGTTGTTACCCCTTTGCACGGCTTGCGACTGCTTGCTGACATCATCGTGACATTGCCCCCTGACTACGTTATCTAGGTATAAAATTTGGTTGTGGAACTATGTACAGTTTTTGAGTAATACAATTTTTAAGTATTCGAAACTGGCTGATTGCTACCTCTCTAAACGAATCGTGAGAGTTTTGTAATACTGTTAATAAATTAACCCCTGGTTACGTAATTTATGGATACCATTTGCTGGTTGAACTATGCGCAGATTTTAAGAATTAATTCTTTGTTAATATTCGGGGTAGCTGGCGCCTTAGTAAAAGGTATTTATTGATTATGTTCAAGTACAATAATTACCTGACAAGGAAATAATTTACTGATTTTATTATTGATTTATTATTTTCGGTTAAATTGGCTGCTATGTTTTAGCTTCACATCGGTAATCATATATAACTTAAACAGTCGAGATATCAGCAGATATAAACTTTCACATGATTACTTAGTAGTCACGTATGTTCAGTATACGATACCGCGGGATACATTCGGTACATGTCGTGCAACTTGACACTTATTTCTTTATTACATTTAACAAGAAGTTGCCAAAAAAGCGTGGATCGTAGACCAATGATTCCGCTAGTTATTATATTAAAAATGAAAGTTAAACTGTAAAATAATAATAAAATAATTTTAAGTGATCGCTTTTTTCCCTAATAATCCGAACCACAAGAAAAACCCGTAACCGTAAAGTTTATGTATCATTTTTAATTACTACCTACAATCTACATATATAATTATAACATTTAGTCATTAAATTCAAAATCTTCGATAATTCGTACCGTGTATTTCAACTGTTTTTTTAAGTTAAAAAATTCTAGAAATTATTTTACGTTCAGCATTTTATTAACTTTATTGAAAATAGTAAATTAAATGAGCACAATTGATTAAAATTTTTGCAACTTTAATACACGTTTAGTAAACCTAATATTACCTTATTTGTTCTAATTTCTTAATTTTTTTAAAATTTGTAATACGTTTTATAATTCTGTAAAATAAAATGACTTTATAAAAATAGCATATTTTAAAAACCCCAAAATGTGTTACTTTGTAAGAAACCGTTTTGTTTCTCTTATTTGATATTAACATTTAATTGCAAATTTGGTTTTGTTACTATATCCGTGCGAAACATAGAAAACGGACAAACACGTTGAATTTGATTTAGTACCAAAAAAAAAGATAAGTTGTTAAATTCGATTGGATTTTCCCATTCTAGATATTGATACTTGCCGTATTATTTATTACAGCTCAGTGAGACGTTTATCGCGACGACGTCACCAAAAATGATGCTTCGTTTTTAGTACTTTTACCTGCTCGCATCCTAACTTGTCCAACGAGCCAAAGTTTCTTACTTTCTTTTGGTACTTTGATAAAAGATTGTTTGGCATAACATAAAATCTAGTCAAGATGAGTAATTCTTTTTAAGCAGAAGTTAGTTATTGTTTCCCGTTTAATAAATAAAGGGGTACCAATTTCTGATTTAAAAATTCATAGAGGGTGCCACAAGTAGCTGATACCGGCCAGACAACTACTTTTTGAGTATAAAGTAGATATTTTCAAAAACTTATAGCGGCCGCTTTTTTAAGTTAGAAAGTTTGTTAAAAAAGTTTTTGATTTGCCTTAACTTCTTCTCTCAGGTTCCGTGCTCAAATTTGCAAAATTAAATATTGGAAAAAAAACGCTGCCAAGAAAAAACATGTCCAACTTCTGTTTCCGGTTTCGGATTGTTTTGAAAAGCTTGAACAGACTACAATTTTCGATATACCTCTTGATTTAAAATTTCATCAAAATTGGTCCAGTACTTTCGCCTTTAGAGGCATCACACACCCGCACACACACCCACAGACAGACATTGTTTCAAAACCACTTTTTTGGGTTTCTTGAGCTCCAAAACGTGTATTTCTGTTAAAATTTAGATTTCGAATATTTTCATGAAATTATTACTTTCCTATAATACCGAAGGTATGCGAAAGTAAAAAGACTGTAACGGTCCTGTCAAATGGAAACTGCTGCAGGTTTTCAAAATTAGACATTTAAAATTTTAACATTAAAGGGGAATTACACTAGTAACGCCCTCTATGATGTTCGGCGAGGAAAAGTTGCAAAGCAACAAACCGGCAAAGTTGCGATCGGAACCTGCTAAGCAGGTATCTGCGATCGCACCGGCCTCTAAGCACAAAACACAGAAACGCCCGTGTGGCAAGAAATAAGAAAGAAGAGATTTGGTTTCAATTATGGCTAGAATAGACCACTACATGTTTCGTTCTTATTTGAACTCATCAGGTGAACATAATTCTAACCATAATTGAAACCAAAAACAAACAAGCAGATAAATGCCAGAAAGTATAACATTAAAGGGGAATTACACTAGTAACGCCCTCTATTATGTGCGGCGAGGAAAAGTTGCAAAGCAACAAACCGGCGATCGGAACCTGCTAAGCAGGTATCTGCGATCGCACCGGCCTCTAAGCACAAAACACAGAAACGCCCGTGTGGCAAGAAATAAGAAAGAAGAGATTTGGTTTCAATTATGGCTAGAATAGACCACTACATGTTTCGTTCTTATTTGAACTCATCAGGTGAACATAATTCTAACCATAATTGAAACCAAAAACAAACAAGCAGATAAATGCCAGAAAGTATAACATTAAAGGGAAATTACACTAGTAACGCCCTCTACGATGTGCGGCGAGGAAAAGTTGCAAAGCAACAAACCGGCAAAGTTGCGAGCGGAACCTGCTAAGCAGGTATCTGCGATCGCACCGGCCTCTAAGCACAAAACACAGAAACGCTCGTGTGGCAAGAAATAAGAAAGAAGAGATTTGGTTCAATTATGGCTAGAATAGACCACTACATGTTTCGTTCTTATTTGAACTCATCAGGTGGACATAATTCTAACCATAATTGAAACCAAAAGCAAACAAGCAGATATATGCCAGAAAGTATAACATTAAAGGGGAATTACACTAGTAACGCCCTCTATTATGTGCGGCGAAGAAAACTTGCAAAGCAACAAACCGGCAAAGTTGCGATCGGAACCTGCTAAGCAGGTATCTGCGATCGCACCGGCCTCTAAGCACAAAACACAGAAACGCTCGTGTGGCAAGAAATAAGAAAGAAGAGATTTGGTTCAATTATGGCTAGAATAGACCACTACATGTTTCGTTCTTATTTGAACTCATCAGGTGGACATAATTCTAACCATAATTGAAACCAAAAGCAAACAAGCAGATATATGCCAGAAAGTATAACATTAAAGGGGAATTACACTAGTAACGCCCTCTACGATGTGCGGCGAGGAAAAGTTGCAAAGCAACAAACCGGCGATCGGAACCTGCTAAGCAGGTATCTGCGATCGCACCGGCCTCTAAGCACAAAACACAGAAACGCCCGTGTGGCAAGAAATAAGAAAGTTCCGTTCGCAACTTTTCCGGTTTGTTGCTTTGCAACTTTTCCTCGCCGCACATCGTAGAGGGTGTTACTAGTGTAATTCCCCTTTAATGTTATACTTTCTGGCATATATCTGCTTGTTTGCTTTTGGTTTCAATTATTGTTAGAATTATGTCCACCTGATGAGTTCAAATAAGAACGAAACATGTAGTGGTCTATTCTAGCCATAATTGAAACCAAATCTCTTCTTTCTTATTTAAAATTTTACTTTCGTGTATGTAGTTTCTATTAATTTTAACTACAATTTTACAAAACCGACCTATTTAACACACTTCATTTTCAATTTCAAAAAGCAAATTTGTTTTTTATTTCTTCTTAAATAAAATAAAATTGTTATTGTGCTGAATTATCACTGTTGAAATATTTATATCCACAACGCTAATCTGTTCAGCATTTAACTACGAATAAATAAGACGTAAGTCCAAAATTACAGGTATTCTGAAAATAGAAAACTAAAAAAAATGTATAGGCGAATCTGGACCGTTACAATAATTTTGCAAACTTTTGCAACATTTTTAAAAGTTTATTGCGTTTTTTGCGGATTACATAAAGTTGAGTTAATAGTTGCTGCACTTCACTAATGACACAGTTCTAAAAAAGCGCAGAAAAAAGAAAACCTTGATAAATATAAATTCCACAGTTAAATTATTTTGTATTTAAATTAAGTAATTAAATTAGAATATTTATAATTATTAAATCAATAGTTTTTAATATTTGTTCCAAAGTAAAACTTTTTACTACTTTAAAAATTTATAATTAATTATAAGCAACTCTTGAGTATTTTTGAACATTAGCGGAAGTAGCTTTACGCACAGATTTTAAATTGTTTCGCGCTTATCGACGTTGATTCGTCATAAATGAAACCTGGGAATTCCTAACCTTCCCAAGCACTTGCACATCCTAAAATGTATCCAACAATTAAAAGTAGTTTTCCTTGTTACAGTATTAACTTTGACCCATTCCTCAGCTGGTCACTTGCAGTTATTTACAGGCAAATAATAAATAATAATATTCAACAGTGCTTTGTGAGTAATTTACTATAAATGGCAAAAATAATTATTTATTTAATGAGTAAGTAGAATGCATTCTAATTTTGTTCTTGGTAACATCAAGGTGTCTGTTTTTCAAGGCTACAAAAAACATAGCATGTAATACATACACAATAGAGTACCATATTTGATATACAGTGTCCGGATTTTTAGTCTAGTATTTAGTCAGTATTTAAAGTATAGGGCAATCAGTTAATAATAAATTTTCGCATAATTTGCACATAGACGCAATTTCAAACGAATTATCTAAGCGCCTAAAATTGACATACATCCATACGTTTGACCGTATGCGAGCTCGTTTAGTTACGTATTAGTTATTTGGTCAGCTGTTATATCATTTCAAGCTAGCTGATAAGCGTAGAATATGAATGGTCACGAGTTTTAAAAGTACTACACGAAACAATTATATAGCAAGTGCTAAAGAATTAAATGAGCAATTATCACACAGTTAAAATTTAGACGCTCACGTTTTGTTGAATCGAAATTGAACAATGAATCAAAATTGATATAATATATTAGGGATTGTAGATCTTTCGTGACGAAAACCATGCCATACCTAGCGAAACTAGAACATTTGCAGCGGCCTTGTTCATCTTCATTTTTACGCATGTATTATAATACGCCCAACTTATAAAGTAATTAAAAATCAGCATCTTTTGTTCCAGCAATTATCTGGTTGCATCGCGGCGTAGCACAAACTGATTTCGACAATATTATATTTCCATCAGACGATTATAATGATAATATCCCCATACATCAACGACCAATATCACAAAAACCAACTACAACCACCACAACGACTGCTTCACCTGAGTTTACAAGCTGTAATGATGCGTGTCTAGTTACGCCACAATATAATCCTGTTTGTGGGACAAACAGACAGACTTACAGTAATATGAACAAACTACGATGTGCACAACACTGCGGATTGAGTAAGTCAGTCAGTGTTATGCTTTGAATATAAATATTAATTTGTAACTTTCTATTGTTCAATAAAGTATGTACCTTTTTTGCTTTGTGTCATTTCAGACGTTGACGTACTACACATTGGTAGATGTACTGTACCAAACGGTGGAAGATAAAAACCTTGCACGGCGAACAAAAAAAACTAATTTATAATTATAATATAATGTATTCCTTATGGTCAAATCATAAATAACAATAAATAATAAATAACAAGAATTAAACTTATTAAAAAATCAGAATTAAAAATTTCAGTATTTATTTCTGTTTTACTGTACGTAGAATAATAAATTAAATTCTGTCTACAGGGCGCGGCAACTAAAGTGTTACAAGCTGATGTCTTCAAACCTATAAAAGATTAAGCAACAATTTTGTTTAAATTTTATGGGGCGCAAGGGTCCCTATATTAGGCTAATAGTGAGTTTTGGAAAACCCCCACTATTTTAAGGAAATGAAGAACGGAGGCGGTAACTTGAAAACTTTAAACAGATCACAGCTAGGCTTCCGGGTTGGAGTCGCGTCATCGGTGCATGAACTGCCGACGTTTCGTCCTCGGTTCCATGGGACATCTTCAGGGCTGTGGTCACTTTGGGATCTGGAACACAATTGGCGAGACCGGTACAGGCACCGGGTTTATAAGGGACGGGTGGGTAACAAGGTGTGAATGCTGGGTCTGTGATTGGCTGTCGGGCTGTAGGGGTTGAGCGGTTGCAGGGCGGGGCTTGGATTTACTCGGAAATAAAAGTTTGTAGGCATTGTGCAGGGGATAGCTGTGGTCTCGGTTAATATAGTTAGGAGTTTTGTGTATTTCTATGGATTCACGGATCACACGGTTGAGGTAGGTGGAAGAACGGGCTAGGATTTTGGTCTTGTCAAATTGAAGACAACACAAATTACCTACCCTCCAATCCTGCAGTGTGTATAGTGTACCTTGCTCCTGTGGGAAAGCCTACATCGGTGAGACGAAGAGGCCGAGCCCCGCCCTGCAACCGCTCAACCCCTACAGCCCGACAGCCAATCACAGACCCAGCATTCACACCTTGTTACCCACCCGTCCCTTATAAACCCGGTGCCTGCACCGGTCTCGCCAGTTGTGTTCCAGATTCCAAAGTGACCACAGCTCTGAAGATGTCCCGTGGAACCGAGGACGAAACGTCGGCAGTTCATGCACCGATGACGCGGCTCCAACCCGGAAGCCTAGCTGTTATTAACAACGGCCACGGAAGCCTGCAACTTAGGTTTAAACAGATCGTTAAATAATTTTTAATATATTTTTAATGTCCGCATCAAAATAGGTAAAGCTATTTCGATGCGGATATTAAATAAGCTGAAGTGCTTCTAGTGGACTTTCTCATACTAGATATTAATACTTGCCGTATTTGCAATAGTGTAATTTTTTTCATTATATTATATTTATATTTATTATAACGTTGTAGAGTTCATCGACAATGGGATTTCTAAGAAAACAAACAGCGCGAATTTGAATTTGCGATAGCCTGTGCAATTGGTTTCCGTACCGAAACTGTGCGCATAGTAGCAGCGACTAAACTGCACGAAAGCAAGGTAAGTGACACGCCCTATGGCCATTCACAAATTCCCATTCAGATGTCGGACAAAAATTGCTATAACAGCTTTATTTAAAGAGATCAAAAATATGCAACATATGAAAAATAAAGTTTCAACTAAAGCTAATTAATAAGCATAGTTAAAATTACGTAACTGCCAGAAAACGCGTTGTAAATATTAAAGAGTCTCGTTTTTTTTATAATTTTTAAAATAGTTGAAATTTCAGGCTAAACCTAATAAAGTACTTTAAGTAGTGTATCGAATTGATAAAAGTTTATAACAATTGGTGTTTGTGTTTTTGAATGAATACTTAATCAATTCCAGTTTTTTTTAATTCCTGGAAAACGTCAGAGTAAAATTTAGGAGATTAATAAAAAAAATTTAGTTCATTGCAAGCTCCATCGTCTCAAAAAATTTTGAAAACAATCAAGTGAACGTTTTTTGAAAAATATTTTTTTGAAAATTTTTAATACATTGCGATCGATTTCGAAAGTAATTGAACTTCATCGTATACTACCCACAAAAAGGTCTTAACGCAAGTTGTAGCTGATCCCGATCACTACTTTTTGAATAACTGGGCGTTAAAATAGAAATTTTCAAAAAGTTGTAGCGGCCGCCATTTAAAGCTAGAGTTGCTTAAATGCTTCTCTCACGTTTCGTGCTCAAATTTTCAAAATTTAGTTTTAAAAAACGCTACTAACAAAACATATCTAACTTCAGTTTCCGGTTTCGGATTTTTTTAAATATTTTAAATTTTCGATGCACCTTTTGATTTAAAACTTTATTTAAATCGGTTCAGTACATTTGCTTTTAGAAGCGTCACACTCCCACCCACACACACACAGGCAGACAGACAGTCATTTTTTATAGTTTCTTTTTTGGATTTCTCAAGCCCCAAAACGTGTATTTCTGTTAAAATGTAGATTTCGAAAACTGAAATCAATTCTTCCCTATTCCGAAGGTATGGAAAAGTAAAAATTATAGTTCTACCGTATGATGTAATAATATAACACCAAGGCATAGGGAAGAAAGTAAAAGAAAGTAAAAAATAATAACTAATTGCATATTCCCCATTTAAAATTTTCAAGTTAACCAACATTCCTTAAAATAGGGGTTTTCTTAAAACTCACTATAAGCCTAATATACGGCTTCAAAAGTGCAATAAACTAAAACAAACTGCACTACAACATTGTGTATTCAAAATTTTAAAAAGTGTTTAGAACTACCTGCAACTAAACTTCCACATACTAAATTTTATAAAAATCAGTAAAGGGGTTCAGGAGATATAGGAAAACGAAAGCACCCACACTCCCACCCACAAAAAAACATTTCTTTTTTGGGTTCCTTGGGCGCCAAAACGCGCATTTCCGCTAAAATTTAAAATTAGAAAATTTTTATGAAATCATAACCACGATTCATGAAAATTGTAATCATTTGACACCACTTTCATGTTGTTTATTTTCTCGTATTTGCTCCTTAAACTGCTTATATGCCCTTATTTTAGCATTTATACAGTTAGTTGGTGCTTCTTTATAAAGAATTTAACATTTACAATTATTAGTTTGAAAAATTTAATGTTAAATCATTAATAAATTTACTATTTCTCAGTTTAATTAAATCATGAATAATTACCGAATGTTTACACCAGATTTTAAATATCCCCTGCTAGACCAAACAAATATTCCTCAAAGAAACAAATAGTGCGCTCGAGGAATCACCAAGTTCTGTGATCTATCGAAAGCCACATACAACAGTAGTTATTTTGCGGTTATTTGTAAAAACATTGTTTTGTTAGTAGTTAGGAGCATTCCATTGTGTTGCGATGTTTTGTGAATAATTTTATTATGAAATTATGCCTAAGGTGAAGGATAAATCCGTACTGGCATCTTGGCTTAAAGATTTTTCCTGAACTGGTTATTGAAAATACAAAATATTTTGCAAAAGCTGCATGGAAACCATTAAGTTACGCCTTTGTTTATTTTTAAAAGCTGATTAAAAAAATTTTCTGTTGTTTTCCCACAATATGCTTAAGTTAGTTTTAATAAAAATATGGTATGAACGGCAAGAAAATTGATATCAAAGCATATTTTTATTTGTTGTTAATTACATTTCTAGTATTTATTTTGTATTGAAATATTTGTAACGATACCTTATTCTTTTAGAAAACAAATAACATTTTTGGCGTTTTTTTATTTTGCTTATTTTGTGACGCCTCTATAGGCGAAAGTACTGGACCGAATTTGATGAAATTTTAAATCAAGAGGTATATCGAAAATTGTAGTTATAGTTAAGCTTTTCAAAAAAAATCGAAACCGGAAACGGAAGTTAGACATGTTTTTTTTGTAGCACTTTTTTTTCAAAACTAAATTTTAGAAATTTAATCGCGGAATCTGAGAGAAGAACTTAAGGCAAAGCGAAAATTTTGTTACCGAACTCTCTAGCTTCAAAATAGCGGCCGCTACAGTTTTTTGAAAATCTCGACTTTAACGCCCATTTACTCAAAAAGTAGTTGTCTGATCGGGATCAGCTACCACTTGTTTGAGAGCCCTTCCTATATAGTATACGATGAAATAAAATTAATTTTGAAAATCTGAAAATATCGCAATGGCGCTGCTTCAAAATTATGAAGATGTTCAACAAAAATTCTTGCTTAACTTTTTAAGCCGATAGAGCTTGTACTTATCTCCCAAATTATACTCTGACGCCTTCCAGGAATTTTTGAAAAATTTAAAATTGATTAATTATTTATTCTAAAACGCAAACACCGATCGCTATAAACTTTTTTCAGTTCTATAGACTATTTAAAGTACTTTATTAAAATTTGCAGATATTTTCAACTCTTGTAAAAATTAAGGAAAAAAACAATTTTTTTTATCAACAACGCGTTTTCCGGCAGTTACGTGATTTTAACTACGCTTATCAGTTAGCTCTAGTTAAAAATATATTTTTCATTCTTTGCATATTTTTGATAACTTTTTAAAAATAGCCATTTTTGTCCGACATCCAAAGCACAATTTGTAATCCGCCGATAGGCGCGCCGGCGGGCGCTTACCTTGCTTTGGTGGTGCAGGTAGTCGCTGCTTCTATGGGTAGAGTTACGGTACGGTACGGTACGGTACGGTACGGAAACCAATAAAACAGGCTATCGCAAATTCAAATTCCCGCTGCTTGTTTTCTTAGAAATGTAATGCTCGGTGAACTGTACATCGTTATAATTATTAAATGTTACACTTTTGCAAATACGGCAACGGCAAGTATTAGTATCTAGTATTGGCTACAAATTGTTTTTTTTTCTGAAAGATATGATTTCACGTTGGCGCTTTCTATGAATTTGGATAGATAAAATGGAAGGTTATAATTATAAAATTTACACTTTTGCAAATACGATAAGTTTTAGTATGAAAATGTCCAATATTTTGCGCATAAAAGTTACTCTGGTCACTTTTGTCTTTTCTCACTAATCTAGCAAATAGCACGAGTTCAAAGTAAACCAGCGCTCTCAAAAAAGGCATATTATTGGCTACGCCTTCCTAAAGTTCCATTTCACTATAAAGAATAACGTATTTGTCAAACTTTAGGTCCTTTTTTAACATACTAAATGTGATGAAAAGAAATTAAATGTATTTTAGAATAATAAAGTACATATCAGCAATTTATGTCTACGTAAAAATTGAAAAATTGAGTATTTTTGCAGTGTTCCCCCCTGGAGAAGATCGGTTGTAATTTTTTTTTGATTGGCGACCACCAGGAAGGTATTCCCACATATATTCACGCATTTTCAATTAACGAAAGTCCATTTCATAAAATGGTTACCACAATAATCGTTGTATTAACACTTTTTGCCTATTTTGGTTCCTTTGTAAGTCTTCTCCTCTTCTGCTCGCTATATATTGCTATGATATTTGGAGGTGTGTGTTTCTACTGGGGTATTGTAGTTCCTGGAAGGCAATTTTCGGGATGCTTGCTACAATTCAATTTGAGATTGGAGGTTTTTGAAGGCTGTAAGGTTTTGATATTCTAACTTTTAAACTCAGGGTTGTGTATTATTGCTGTAATTTCTTGTTATAAATTCTAATAATTTATATTTTTCATATTTGTGAGGTTTGTTTTTACTGAAAGAAAAGAAAAACACAATCAGATAGATACAATTTTTATTTATGTTAGTTTTAATTATAATTTAGTTCAGAATTGTTCAAAAGGTTTAATTTATAAGAAGTTTTAGACTTACTTGTTTTTGTGCATCGATTAATGTCATTATGGATGTCAGTGTGAATGTCACAAACGTATAAAAAAATACTCATTGTCATGAGATTTATTTGTTTGTTCAAAAAAATGGGAATCAAGAAGAAGACAAAAGAATGGAAAATTTGTTTAGTTAGTTACGACTCGTCTCTGTAAACAAAGACAGAGAATTTTATATCCTCTGGATGAATAAAGAGGAAAAACGAGTTTAAAAAGTAATGTAAAAGTGATTGTGAATATAAAAGAAGAAAATACACCTAATTATCAACGAATTGTGAAAAGTCCAGAAGAATAACAAGTATAAAGCAATCCAGAAAGTTTTTCCAGTTGTGATGGTAGTAAAACCAAGTTCAAAATAACGTAAAAGCAGTCCAGAGGAGGACTCAAATTAAAGGCGAGTGGTTCCTTGAGGAACCTGCAGACTAGTAAGGGAGACATTAAGATAAGTGTTCTCTTTTTAAAGGACGATAGTATTTAGTAAAATTTATTTGATTTTTCGAAAACTTCATTTTTAGAAATTGATTTATTAAATAAAACCGTTCTTTGTAACGTTGATATTGTTTTGTGTTTATTCTATTTCAAATTAATTTATTAATAACTTGTCTTACAAGCTAAATAACGACCCTGAGAGAGTTAATAAGAGTCTCATAGTAAATATAATTTGTAATTGCGTGAATTGCAGGCATTTAGGGAATTGTTTTCTAGTGAGTACATGCACACGCATATCATTGCAATATATATATAAACTCTAAAGGCCATGAAAGCCCTTAGCTGGTGATGCTACGTTCTTCCATTTCTTCCTGTCCCTTGCCACTGCCTTCCAGTTCTATACTTTTAAACACTTTAGATCCTCCTCCACACACTGTAACCATGTTTTCCTCGGTCTACTCCGTATATGACTTCCTGGTAGTTCACTATATAACACTTGTTGCACAACACTGTCCCTACCCACTCGTGCCACATGCCATAGCCGCTGCAACCGTTTCTTTTTTACTACCTCTGCCAGGCTTGGGTTTCTGTATAGTCGGTCAATTTCCTCATTTGTTCGTCTTGTCCATTGATCTTCATCTTTCACCCCTCCATAAATTTTCCTTAACACATTTCTTTCCGCTACCTGTAATTTCTTAAAATCCTGCTGCCGCAAAACCCACACTTCGCTTGCATATAATATTGCCGGTTTTATTAACACTTTATAAATTCTTAGCTTCATCTTGCGCGTAACATCTTTGTTTCCAAATATGCTCTTATACATTCCATACAATCAGGTTCCTAATAGAAGTCTCCTGCTCATTTCCTCCTCATTATGCCCGTCACTCTTAACTTCCATCCCGCGATATATAAAACTATCCACCTTTTCAAAATGTACTTGCACTTTAAAGTCTTCTTGCCCTTTTGTTTCTCCTCTACCTAGCTTCATATAATTTGTTTATTCTCTATTTACCTCCAAACCATATTTTCCTGCTTCTATAATTAATTCTTTGCTTATCCTCTTCAGCTCATCTTCCATCCTGCTACAGCGCACGCTAGACATTGATGCGGGTGTTTTATTATTGTTGCCTCTCTTTTAATATTCGTCCTTCTATTTATCTCCTCCAGTACCATATTAAATATCGTCGGTGAAAGTAGGTCCCCCTGCTTCAGACCTACGTTCGATTCGAAACTTCTCCTGTCTTTCCTTGAAATTTTAATTCGGTTATATGTTCCTGTTAATGTCATTCTAACCAGCCTTACAAGTTTCATGTTTACTCCCAGCTTCTCTAGTGCTTCTTTAACCTTCTCCCTCTTGATTTTCATACGCCTGCCTAAAGTCGATAAATAACGCATGCAATTATATTCCTTTTCTCCTAAATTTGTTCTGTATTATTCTCACTTGAAAAATTTAATCTGTCGTTGTTTTGCTTGGCCTAACCCACTCTGGTAGCTACCTATGAGGCTTTCGTATTTCGCTTTCATTCTTGTATTAATAATTTGCGCTAGGACCTTATACATTATATACAACAACGATATTGGCCTATAATTGTTTACATTCATTGTGTCACCTTTTTTTTGTGCTATGGGCATATGATTGCCTCACACCACTCCTTTGGTATCTTCTCGGATTTCTAGATTTCTACAATTAGCTCTTTAATTTTTTCTAAAACTTTTTCGCCGCGATATTTAAAAATTTATTTCTGCTCGCTGGTGTGTGAAATTCACTTCATTGCTATTTATTGTAGTCGTCCTTCGTCGTCCGTACGATGTCTGTTAGAATATTTTTTCCACGTTGTCTTTGTTCTTTCTTTAAGACTAGAGCGTTATCCTGTTTTTGCTAAAAGTGCAATAATAATGTTTTGTGTTATTATGGCATTGTATAACCCCAATTAAATGTTTTTATAAACTTGGCTTTAGATGATATTTAAATAAATTTTATTACTAATTTGAAAATAGTTTGTTTTCCTAAAAATACCCTGCCTCAACCGAGATATATATCAGTTTGCTGTTTTCCATGTATTTTTCCATGATCCGACCCTGAAAAATATTGGAATTCCCTACGTACCAAAATTTGTTTTGCATTTGTTTAAAAATAGATTAATACATACAATTTTCCTTGTTGTTGTTATTTAAAAACGCTATTTATAAGGTTTTCGCAGGTTGTCAGAAACAATCAGATATCACTGATCAGTACGGTAAGCAAGTGTTTTCTGAGTGTACAGTCTACAGTAGAAATGGCAAACTCAGCTATAATTTTATTGGGTAAGTACACCTTTTTTGAAATTTCTTACAGTAGCAAAAAATTAATAACAAATTGAACAAAAGTAACCTTTTCTAATATTTTTAAATTTAATGTTTTAAAGTAATTTTATTTATTGTTTTTTTACAGTAATTACTTTCGTATCCCAGACCAGTGTAGTGTTTTCCAAGTATATAGATTATGATAATTTCATTTTCCCATCTGAATATTTTGATGACATACAGCAACCAGCAACAACACCAAGAACCACTACCACGGGGACGACCACAACGACTTTTTCACCTAGATTTAGGAGGTGTATTTCTTCTTGCTTATTTACGCGGCAATACAATCCTATATGTGGAACCAATAGACAGACATATATTAATGTCAATAGTTTGGGATGTGCACAACGATGTGGATTGAGTAAGTATCATTTTTATTCATTTACTTTGCATTTTAAATTAAAACTAATATAAAGTTAAAATAAACAGCAGAGCAATTGTTATTAAATATGTCGCAAAACAGAAAAATTAAAGTTGGGAAGTATTTTTGATTATCTGTCGTATTTCATTCCTAATAATTCTTAAAGAACTAAAAAACTTGACATTTCAACATCTTTAATTCTTTTCTAAAATCCAACTTTTATCTCTCTACAAAACGGCGTAGCTGTATTTTGCTAGGAAAAATTTCAAAACAATTTCTTTTGTGTTAATAATTTATTTTGTTTTAATTTAGATGTTGAAGTATTATACCACGCTTCATGTGGACCTCCACTTGGGAATCGGTAAAAAACTACCAAGAGGGAGAAAATGAGGCAACGTATTTTGTGCTTTTAGCAATAATCTTTTATATTATAATATTTATTTATTTTTTTAATCGCTTCGAATGTTTTTTGAACGAAATGCTTAAAATACTAGTATTAAGTAATTTATATTACACCACAATGTTTAAATAATAAAAGTCTTAAGTAATAGAAAGTTGCACTAATTTAAAGAGTATTTTTTGTTACAAAATGTGCTGAATAACTGGCAATGTACTAGCAGACGCAGTAGGCTATGCTCCACAATGTTTTTGCTCCTGCTTTTTAATAATAAATAAGCTAACTCAAGTAGGTAGTGTAGCGGACCGTAAATCGCTTGTAATGTAAATTCGTAAGGTAGTTGCTTTAGGACAGTATTATCTTTTACCTCTAATAAACAAACAAAAATGTATCACTTCAAACATGCAGCATTTTTTAAATTTCATTAAAATTAAACTGATGATGTATTACTGTTTATTTGTTCCGACGTCTTCATTGGTATTTTAAACGTCCGGCGTAAACAACTACATAAGCATTTCTGTCTTGTGTGAAGGCAAATTTTATTACAACTTAGAGTATATCGTTTGTAAACCATGAATTACCAAGTTATAGCAACAGCGGTGGCGACAAGTATAAATGATTGCCGAAAACAATCAAATATACCTGTCTATACGTAAAATATACCTGTTTAATAAGACACAAGATAAACGGATTGGGCTAAATTTATCTGTATCCAAAAGTATTGTATGAGCAAAAAAAGTCATAGGGTTTGACCATCAAGCAAAATTCATGTCCATACTTAATAAAATTCTTCAAACTGTCAATACAAAATAATTTTCACGAGATAGATGAACTAAGCTCCAGCCACAGCTTTGTTTTCCATGGCTACACCTCATGGTTTTTTTTGCTCCTACGATATTTCTTCGTGGAGTTACAGTTTTTCAAAGCTATAGGGACTAACCAAAGAAATAATTTTTTTGTCACTTTATTCCATTAAAGTTTAAAATAAACAAACTTAACTTCAGTTTCTAAACATTTTCCCTCATACTCATAAGTTGTTGGATTTAATGGCTTTTAACAAGAAAACCTTTTTTGTGTAGAATAAAAACCTTTAAAGAAGATACTGCGTCACCCTCCCATATTAGACATATTTAGTGACCGGATTTCTAGTCTAGTATCTAGTCAGTATTTAAATTATGAGGCAATCAATTAGTAATAATTCCTGGCAAAATACCTTTTAATATATAGTTGGCGCATATATAAAATTGTAAACGAATTATCTACGAGCTTAGAATGGTAACACATCCCTATGTTGGAGCTTATGCTCGCTTGTGTAGAGAGTTATTATTTATTTGGTCAGCTGTAATTGATGCTTGTGTAATAATAAAATAAAATAAAACAAAGTTCGTAAGCGTAGAATATAAATGGTCATGAATTTTAAAAGTTTTTCACGAAACAAGTTCATGAAACTGCAAAAAGAATTTTTTTATATTGTTTAATTGAAATGTAAAATAGCAACCACGATTTAGTGAAAATAGAACGTGTAAATTCATTAATACGACGAGAAAATTCTACGAAAGAAAAGTTTGGACGATCAACATTCATAAGGGACGAAAAACTACCGTTGAATAAAAAACTTAAGAATTGCAGCACACAACAACAACTTTTTCTAAATTATCATACGAAAAATGAGTTCTCTTGTCCGACAAAATAACTTTAAACATTGAAAATGACCTATCACCTCGCAACTCAGGACATACATGTTGCACTCATTCAAACAAAAATTAGTAGTAATATTATGCTTATGCTAAGGTAGTAGTGGTCACATACAACATTTCAAAAGTTAAGTGCAACTACTGCGAAAGATATTGACAAAAAGTTATTAAACTGTTTAAACCGGAAGGAAGCGTTTTCAGCCCTCGTTTAAACAAAGTTTTTTTCATGACTTCCAAATTCTTAATCCACCCTGAAAGTGCGTCACATATATTATGAATCATCCTGTATATTAAGATAACCAAAATCTATTTCAGTCAGCAACTAATCGTTGAGTAAACACGTCATGTTAATTTGAACATTTTCAAAAATCTTTACGATACCATTTCGAAAAAATTCAATGTAAGTTGTGTTTTTATGCAAATTTTTATATTTTTTATTTTAACAGAGACACACGTTTTGAGGTCCAAGGCACCCAAAATAGTGTTTTTTAAAAAATATCTGTCTGTGGGTGAGTGCGTTAGTTTCCCTTATATCTCCGGAATTCCTTGACCGATTTTTATAAGAATTGGTGTGTGGAAGTTTCTTTAACCGGAACCGGATCCAGAAACGGAAATTAGATATTAGACGAAACTGAGGCCAATACGAATTTTTGAAAATTTTCAGTTTAATTCCCGATTACTCAAAACCAAAATGTCCGATCAATACAAAATGTGATAATATTTAATAGCCCTTAATAGTTATAATCAAATGATTTAAAAATATTTTCTAAAATTTGAAAGTTGTAAAAATACTAGCTGCTCAAAATTTTGCATATTTTCAAAAAATTATTCCTCAAAATAGTCTTCCACAATTTTTTCATAACTATTTGAGCCGAATTTGCAGTGAATTAGAAACTTGTTTTTTACTAATTTCTCAAATTTTACTATGACCCCCCATCCAGGGTTTTTGAAAAATTTGAAATTGATTAATTCTTTATTCAAAAACGCAAATGCAGGCTATTTAAAGTAGTTTATTAGAATTGACAAGTATTTTAAAGCACTCAAAAAATTTGAAAAAAAAACGATCCTTTTTAATATCAACAACGCGTTTTTCGGAAGTTACATAATTTTAACTACGCCTGTCAAATAGCTTTAGTTAAAAACATATTTTTTATTAATTACTTTAAATAAAGTATATATAAGGATATAAGGGTTAAGGATTTCCTGGGTCAACCATATCACAAGCAGAGAAGTACTGCTAAGAATGGGGAAAGAAACCGAAATAATTAAAACTATAAAAAAAGGAAAATTAGAATACGTAGGGCTTATAATGAGAATCACAGAAAGATATGGTATCCTACAATTGGTATTACAAGGGAAAATCCAGGGACAAGGAGGACCAGGTAGAAGGCGTATATCGTGGCTGAAAAACCTCAGGCAATGGTATGGTAAAACCACAACAGAGCTCTTTAGGGCAGCGGTTAACAAAACAAAAATTGCCATTATGCTTGCCAACATCCGGTAACGGATTGGAACGCTAAGAAGAAGAAGAGGAAGGGTTTTTAAGTCCGAAGTTGTGAGCGCAATATCAAGCTAGCGCCTTTACCTGAGTAGCCGTGCTTGCCAACGTTTTGGGTTTGGAACGGGCGCCTTGTACCGTGTGTAGCTAACTAGATGTATATTTCGATCACTTAGTGGCGTGATAATATTTAAAACGTAAAAAGTATGGGAAAGTACCAGCAACTTGTTTTATGATACATTCTATCAGATTCTACTTACTGATCTTGAATATGATTTTTTCAAAAATGCCACAAATAAACGGGCGTGACTAACGCTTCTGGTTTCAGAATTTTTTAAGCTTTTGTTCCCGATGTACGTCAACTACATTTCCATTCTTCAAGTTTCGTCAAAATCGGATATTAAGTTTGACAGATAAACGGGAACCAACAAACAAAAACAGTCACTCCCATTTAAAAAAATAAATCGTCATTTTAGAGCCCTGATCAATATTTTTTGCATGAAAATTAGTTATCGAAAATTTTCTATAAATCCTGTACTTAATGACTAGACTATGTATGGGAAAGCAAAAATTACCCGCCAGCAGTAGTTTTGGAGAACTCGCAAATTTTTGATTTTTCTCTAAAACATGTCGTCCCTTTATTGGAGTGTATAAAAATATTTTCCTGTTTCCTTTCTTGTTTGTACTTGAAATAGAAAAAATTAATGTTTTGATATACGCCAAAGCCGACAGCTTTGGTTCTATAATTCCAAAAGTGCCGAGTTCGATCCTCGGCAACTTCACTCTGGGTTTTGTTTTAATTTAACTGTTAGATGGAGTCATGTAAATAACAAAAACAAATTTTCATGTGAGAAGTAAATTAACAGATCTTGTGAAATACACTTACTTTAAAAAAACTAAAGTTGGACAATATTGATTTTATTATCAACATTGAAAAGAGAATAAAAGTCTTTTTTAGCAACTGCGTAAATTCTGTAATTGTAATTTTGTGTTGCGTGATCAATTGACATAAAAAAATTAAAAAATTTAAAAAATTTTAAAAACTCAACACAGCCTACTAAATGACGATTTTTCAAATTTCCCAAACTATTTTTTTAAAATTGGAAAATTATGCACTTCTTCTATTTATATTTTGCACTTTGAAACCGAACAAATGTTTCATGCTGGAAACACCTTTTTTAAATAGTCACATCGTTAACCTTCTACCTCCCATTAATCGACGGTCAATAGTAGTAAAGTAAATAATAGAATAACTAATTTGAATTGCGTTGCACTCAAGACAAGTGCTACTGCACATTCCTATGATATGACGTGCCCCCAACTAACACCACAAGAATTTAGAACAAGCTAAATTACGTAAATACGATATAAACTCACTGGTATTGATAATAATCACATTAATGATAAGAAACTAATCCAATTACGTAAATTTATAAACAAAATTGGAACATGTGATCATATTTTTCTAAAGATTTTTGTAAATAAAATACTATAACACATAGCCGTAAAAATTATAATATACAAATAAAAAATAAACAATATTTTTGACAGTATATGAAGTATTAAATAAGAAACTCGACGGTGGCCGATAATATGAATGTCAACCTCCTTGAATCGCGAGTGTTCAAATCATAGTTTAAATCATGACCGACCCAAATTTTAGTGTGCACCTATAATAAATATAATAATAACACGCTAATATGCTTTAAAAACATAAATATACAGGATATATCAAATTGCGTGTTAACTATGCGGATCTCGCTTATTTGAATAGATACGACTATGGTTAAATTAGAGAAAAGTTGTGGAATTTTATGCCCACTAATAATCTGAAAACAAATTAGAGCTATCTTGTTTAGTTTCTAAAAGAACTGGAAAAAACTTAAATTTTGGATTTTTTGTTTTCGGCTATAACTCATTATTATGACAGTTTTTCATGCTGAATCTAAATTTTTGATTAAATTTGATATAACTTTTTTCTTATGGTCGGTATTTTAAAATTTTCCATATTTGAATAGAGTTTTTAATTCTGATTTCAACGATGTGTCACACTTTGCATTTTGTTTAAGTTTTGAACATTTTATTACAGAAAATAAAAAATTTCATGAGTGCCATGGAAAAACCACGTCATTTAATTTATTTAAAAAATATCTAGTAGGCCATGAACTGATAGAAGTAAAACAAAACTTTTATTTACTTTGGTCTTTAGATACAATAGGTAGGCGAAAATTTAAGGAAACTTTGTTTTGAGCGTAAGCAGCAGGTTAAGGTATTTTTTACGAAAACAAATGAATGGCAGTTATTAACACACAGATTAGAGAGTTTATTTTAGACGAGTTTCTGAGCATGTTTTACCAAGGTGTAAAATGTTTTGAACATTTATTTAATAATTGTTTGTATTAGTGCAGTTCTGGTGTTATCTGTTGTATTTATTTAACCTGTTATTCAAATTTGTTATGTCAGATGCCAACATAAAAACTGCAGGTGGAATTTTCAGTAAATTGTGTATGTTAGAAATATTATCATTTATTTATGGGTGTGTCTTGTGTCATGGCTGCCAGCACGGTCAGCTCTGTTAGTCCGTCCTGTAAAAAGTGCAAGAAAAACGTGGTAAATGGTTTAAAATGTACAAACTGTGCATCGGTATATCATGTTAGTTGTGCAAAACTATGTAGTTATGTGACATTTGTTAGTGACGGTGTTATTTCATGCTGTGACGTGACAGAAACGTGCGACATCGAAGCCGCATTTTATGACGTCATCGAAGAAGCATCAAGCGAAGATAAAAAAATTGATGTTCGTACGTTCAATTACGTTGTAAAACAAAAAGACGTTATTATTAAAGGGTTACGTAGCAAAATCAAATTACTTTATAGTCATATTCGGTTACTGCAAAACATGTGGACACAAGGTTAGTGAAACAGGTCAAAAACGAGTCGAGGCCACAAAAGATATGGATAAAAACTATAAAAACGTGCCAAATTTCGTGCCAAATGATAATAATCCTAAGTACTCAACAGTGGCAAAAAACGTTAACAAAACAGGAACAATAGATAAAGAATTTAACCCAAGCAATCGCCAGAAAATCTAAAAAAAAGAGGTTTCAAACGGTTTACTACAAGCCGAAAGTAAACTAAAACTTACAGAATACATCAATTTAGCTCAAGAAACGCAACTCCCGCAAGTACTCCCGAAAGATCCCTCGACAGTACAAGATAACAGGGATAAAAAGACGCTGCCTGAAAAGAGGTTAATTACCAACATAGGAGACGAAGAAATACAATGGTGATTGGAGCCAAAGAGCCAGAAGTTAACGAACTTGTAAAAGGAGTTCCAAAATGTGTAACTTTACACGTATATAGAGTAAAGCCTGGACTCAAAGTAGATGACTTTAATGATATTGTAAAGAAAACTTTTCCGGAAGTGGTATCCGAATCGCTGACGCCAAAATACCCCCTTCTGTATTCATCATTTAAAGTTACTTTATTTTTGAGTAATTTCAAAAAAGCCATGGACCCCATGGTATGGCCTGCAGGATCATGCATCAATAAGTTTTTTCAACCACGAATCAAAACATCCCAAGATCAGTGATATTTAACCCCGATTTGTTACTATTAAATGTAAGAAGCATTAACCCTCAAAAATCCGATATGTTGTGTACAGACATTTCTGATTTTTCTAATCTGAAGTTTCTGTGTTTAACCGAATCAAGTGATAAACCGGATCTCCTTAAAAATATGAACATTGCTGGATTTAATCTAAGTGCGTATTACTGCAGGTCCTCCTCTGCACGCGGCGGAGCAGCAATCTGGTCAAAAGATGGTTTACACCTAAAATCAGTTGATCTTAGCAATTTTTGTTTAGATAAACACATTGAACTGTGCGGAATCTGTTGGAAAGCTAACAATAACCATTCTTTTGTAATTTTAAATTGTTATAGAGCGCCTTCGGGTAATTTCAGCATATTTTTAGAGCAGTTGTATAATGCGTTAGATACCTTATATGCACCAAAGGCTAAAATAATTCTATGTGGAGATTTTAATATGGACTCGTATAAAAAAAATGATTTTGAATAATGTGTAGCATGTTAGGAAATTTTAATCTTAAACCACAAGTAAAGTGGCCGACACGTGTTACAAGCTCTAGTATTACTATTATAGACAATATCTTTACAAATATAATAAGCAACACTTGCTGTGTAATTGACAATACCATATCAGATCACAGAACCGTATTTTTGGAATTCATATCAGGATACGACATACCAAGTAAGGATAAGGATAAGATTTTATATTTTAAGAGAAAATTTAATAATTCTAAGATCTTAAGTTTTAAGGATTTTATCGGTAAACACGATTGGTCAGACCTTTACGATATGAAAAACATGAATGAAGCGTTTGGTTATTTTTACAGAATATTTTTACATTATTTTAATTTGTTCTTTCCCGTGGTAGAGCAGTCTAAAAACTTAAGTGGTCACGGCAAAGAATGGGTTAATAGCGATGTTAAAAAATCAAGCTCCAATTTAAAAGATATATGTAATTTAAAGGAAGCATATCCTATATTATCATTAGTATACGATAAGGCTAAAAAAGACTAAACGACAATTTTATTAAAATAAAACACAATTTTCTGATAATCCAAGTAAATCGGCGTGGAATATCATAAATAAACTATCAAATAAGTCTAGTAGTTGTAACAACATAAAATTGAAAATTAAAGGGGAAGTAGTAGAAGATCCAGTACTCATCGCCTCTAGTCTAAACAATTTTTTTCAAAATGCCCCGGCTGAAATTGTTAAACAAATTCCCCCAAATAATAGCGCTGATGTTCAAGTCAGCATTCCTTTCCAAGCAGACACACTGTTTCTTCGACCCCTTACTTCCGAGGAATTGATACTAATCTTGCATAAGAGTCTAAAAAATAAAACTTCGTCCGGACCAGATGACATCCCCAACTTTCTCATTAAAGAATCACTTTTGGAATTAGCAATTCCACTCACATTTTTAGTGAATTTATCGTTTAAAAATGGCGATTTTCCCCAGGCTTTAAAATTGATAAAAGTTATTCCAATTTATAAAAAGCATGATTCCCTTGCGCCTGAAAACTATAGGCCAGTCCCAAGTGGGTTTTCAAAAATATTTGAATATTGTTTTTTAAATCGATTGCTTAATTTTGTAAATAGTCATGATATTCTGACCGAGAACCAGCACGGTTTCCGCACCGGGAAGTCCACCAGTTCGGCAATGTTAGAGTTTCACGCCAGAATTATTAAGTTTTTGGAATATGGCGAGTGCCCTGTAGGGGTCTTCTGTGACCTCTCCAGGGCATTCGACTGCGTTAATCATGCAGTACTATTGGATAAACTGTCTGTTTACGGAATTAGGGGTACGTCACAGAATTGGATTGCGTCTTTTCTAAAAGAGAGGCGGCAGTATGTCTCTCTAACGCATACAGAAGGCGGAACAGTTCGAAAATTTAACTCTGGAGTAACCGAGATAAAGGTGGGAGTTCCCCAAGGCTCCGTGTTGGGACCGTGCTTTTCCTACTATATATTAACGACCTTGAAATGATAACTAGGGACGCACTTTTTACATTTTATGCCGATGACACATCTGTGTGTATCTCAGATAATTCGAATATATCACTAGATTCTAAGTGCAATGACGTTCTTCAGAAACTAACTTCGTGGTTCTCCTCAAACATGCTATATTTTAATATAGAAAAAACCAAATTTATCAGATTTCATAATATTCAAAAAGAATTTAATATATTAAACCTGAAAATTAACGACACCTCTTTATCTAATAAAGACAATCAGGTAAAGTTTTTAGGTTTATGGTTTGACGAATGCCTCAAGTGGAATATCCATTGTGCAGAGCTTATTTCTAAATTGGGCTCACTCTCCTACTTATTTAGAAACTTAAAATCGATTCTTCAGAAAGACCAGCTTGTAATGTTGTATCATGCACAAGTAGACTCAAGATTAAGGTACGGAATCTGCCTCTGGGGCACCTCATCTATGGCACCTGATATTTTTGTAGCGCAAAAGAGGGTCGTAAGATGTATGGCTGGGGTGTCGAGCATGCAGTCATGCAGAAATATTTTTAAAACATTAAAAATTTTGACAATTAGCTGCATATTAATTTATGAATTAAGTATTTATGTTTTCCAAAACAGAAGTAAATTTATGTTGATTAAGGACGTGCATGGTTTTAATACTAGGCACAAAAATGATATTTATGTCTCTTTTTGTAGATTGAGTGCTTCTTTAAAGTCACCTGATTGCCTAGGAGCTAACATTTTTAATCATCTGCCTAGCAATATCAAAGAAAGCAAAACTCTTAGTTTATTTAAACAGAAACTCAAAGATTATCTTATAGATAATTGTTTTTATAACATACAGGAGTTTTTTTCCTACAAAAATAATAAATTTATTTAAGAAAAAATTATATAATTACTTTAGATATAATAAATAATAGGTTGAACAATAGATATAATTTACTGTAATTATTATTATGTTACCATTGACAATTCCGATACTATTTTGTAGTTCTATGGAAATAAACACATATTATTATTATTATTTGTTATCGTAAAAAATAACATATCCTGCAGCCTACGCTCAAAAAATTTTCGCGTACTTAATGTATCTAAAGGCCAATGTAAATAAAAGAAGTGTTTTGTATTACTTCTATCAGTTCATAGCCTACTAGATATTTTCAAAATAAATTGAATCACGTGATCTTTCCATGGCACTCATGAAATTTTTATTTTCTGTAATAAAATGTTCAAAACTTAAACAAAATGCAAAGTGTGGCACATCGTTGAAATCAGAATAAAAAACTCTATTCTAATATGAAAAAAAATTTAAACCGCCGACCATAAGAAAAAAAAAGTTGACAGTCGAAAATGCGCAATGCCAACAGTTATACCGAATTTGATCAAAAATTTAGATTCAGCATGAAAAACTGTCCTAATAATGCAGTAACTAGAAATATGTAATATAAATGATAACTGAGTTAACAAAAAATTCGAAATTTCAGTTGTTTCCAGTTCAAAATATCTTTTTAGTTATTATTAGTGGACAAAAAATTCCACAACTGTTCTCTAATTTAACCATCGTTGTATCTCTTCAAATAAGCGAGATCCCCATAGTTAACATGCAATTTGATACATCCTGTATATTTACATTAAATTTTATCTTGTTTGACAGGTTATATGAAGTAAAATCTTAGAACACGTACGTTTCCTCAGAAATTTTATGAAATACCACTTAACGATTTTTCTCCAAAACGATTCATTTTTACAACAACACTTCACAGCGACAGTGATAAAGAATGTCAAAATGAATAATTAAATTTACAAAAAGACGCGGCTTCAAAATATTTGAAAACAAGCAAAAACTACCATGTTAAGAGCGCCGATTCCCGAAAACACACGAGCATTTCCGACTAGTTCAGTGTTACCAAAAATGCGTCAAAATTAATGTGAGTGATATAGTAAAGACGAATACGACTCGTGATACGATTTTTTTTTGATAAAATGGTGGTGTAAGTGAACTCCTGCTAGTTCAAATTTCGGTAATTCCACTCCCGCTACGCGGTCGTGGAATTACCACCATCTTAACTTGCAATCGTGAACTTACACCACAATTTTTTTGAAAAATCGCAATGACTCGTTTTATTATTTATGAGTATATTGTTTCCTTTTATGTAATGTTACATTTACATAATTCTACATTATTTCTTCATTTTTCCAAGATATTCTATGATAAAATTATAACTTAAAACAACACTCTATACTATATCGATCAAATTTTAAAACTTACGGATGTTTACAGATTGATTGCTTGTAGCATAAAAAACACATTTTTTTTGAAGAACATTGACTTGTTTTTTTCAAGACGAGGATTTTCCGGAGAAGTTATGAAACTAACGTCAATTAGAATAGGTCAGATTTTTTCTCAGCTAGCGTACAATCTACATCATAAATGAAGACCTCCACTACTTGGAAAATAATATTGTCCAGAACTGTTTCTTTCTGGTTCGATGGTCGCTGGCAGGCGTTCCTCCATCGAACTTCTTCTTTTATTGTAAACGACCTAACCAGTTATAAATTCTCATAGAAATCTTTTGTTTATGACCATTTAGGTTTCCTTTTAAGTCTTCTCCTTTTTATTCTGCTCGCTGATGTGTAAAATCCAATGCATTGCTATTTTTTGCAGTCGTTCTTCGTACGTCGACGTTTCTGTTCGAATACTAGAGTGTTGTTCTGTTTTTGCTGTTTGCTAAAAGTGTAATAATAATGTTTTGTGTTACTATGGCATTGTATTACCCAAGTTAATTAATTTTTGTAACTTGGCTTTAGAAACTCTTTAAATACATTTTATTACTAATTTAAAAATAGTTTGTGTATCTAAAAAAATTCCCTGCCACACCCGCGTTGTATATTACTATTAGTTTGCTGTTTTCCACGCTGACCAGACACTGATGAATATTGGAATTCCCTTCTTCTAAAAAATTGTTATCCATTTCTTTAAAAATAGATTAATACCCCCAGTTTTCCTTGTCGTTGTTCTTTAAAAACGCTATTCATCAGGTTTTTGCAGGTAGTCAGAAACAAGCAGACCTCAGTGGTAATTAACATTCGGCAAGTGTTTTCTGAGTATATCTATATATTCTGTAATCGAAATGGCAAACTTAGCTGTTTACATTTTGGGTAAGTACATTTTTTTAAATTAAACAAAAGGTACCATTTTCTTATACTTTAAAATTTAATATTTTATAGTGATTTGATTTATTTTTCTTTTGCAGTAATTGCTTGTGCATCCCAGACCATTGTAGTGTTTTCCAGGCAAATAGATTATGATAATTTCATTTTTCCATTTGAATATTTTGGCAGACAGCAACGAGCAACAACACCTAGTCCACCCAGAACCACCACCGCGACATCCACCACAACGACTTCTTCGCATACATTTAGAAGGTGTATTTCTACATGTTCATTTACGCGGCAATACAGCCCTGTGTGTGGGACCAATCAACAGACGTATATTAATATAAACAGTTTGCGGTGTGCACAACGATGTGGATTAAGTAAGTTTCAAATTTCGTTTATTTACTTTGCATTCTGAATTAAAACTAATATAAAGTTAAAATATACAACAGAGCAAGTAATAAATATGTTGCAAAAGGAAAAATATAAATACCGAGCTTTTGCGAGGTATTTATTACTTTTTTAATTTTCTGTCCTATTTTATTCATAATCATTCGGGAATTAGAGAAAAGAACAAAAAACGTGATCTTTCAACATGTTTAATTGTTTACTAAAATCCAACTTTTATCTCGTTACAAATCGGGGTAGCTGTATTTTGCGAAAAAACCTTTTTTTTCTGTTCTGTTAATAATTTGTTTTATTTTAATTTAGGTGTTGACGTATTATACTTCGCTTCTTGTGGACCTTCACTTGGGAATCGATAAAAAAAACTACCAAGAGGGATAAAATAAGACAACGTATTTTGTATTTTTAACACTTATCTTTCATATTATAACATTTAAATTATCTTTTAAATCGCTTTGAATGTTAGAAAGTAATGCTTAAAATAATAATAATAAGATATTTAATTTAATTATAACACAATGATTTTATAATAAAATTCTTACACTAATAGAAAGTTGCAGTGATTTCAAGGGTGTTTCTTGTTACACAATAAGCAGAAAACATTAACAATACTAAGCTTATCTAATAAGACACAAATTAAACTGACTGAGCTAAATTCTTTTACATCAAAAAAGTTATAGATTTTGGCCATGGCAACGTACTTTGTATTTTTTATATTATATTTAATTTTTTTAATCGTTTGATTGTAATGCTTAAAATAAATAAAAAATAATAAGGTATTTAAATTACGACACAATGGTTTGTATAATAAAAGTTGCACATTAATAGAAAGTCGCAGTAAAGTATAGGTTTTGGTTGTTACAAAATGAGCTAAAAAAATTAACAATATATAACTGGAATATACCTGTCTAATAAGACAGAAATTAAACTAATTGAGCTAAATTTATTTACATACAAAAGTATCGTATGGGCAAAAATGGGCGAAACAGGTCGCTGGTACTTTCCCATACTTTTTACGTTTTAAATATTCTCGCGTTAAGAAGTGATGGAAATTTACATCTCCAACCGGTACAAGCCCGCTGCAGACTCAAGACGTTGGTTACTTACGGGCTTCGTGCTCTCCTACGACGCGACGAAAGGCGCTAAGATATTTAATGCGCTCACGAAAATAGTTTTAACAGCTTAATTTATACAGTTATCAAATATTTGAAAATAATGAAAAATATTTATTTTTATTAGAGCTAATTGATAGGCTTAATTAAAATCATGTAACTGCCGGAAAACACGTTGTTAATATTTAAAAGTATCGTTTTTTTCCTCAATTTTCAAGACAGTTGAAAATTCTCTCAAATCCCAATAAAGTGCTGTAAATAGTCTACCAAACTGATAATAGTTTATAACGATCGACGTTTGCGTTTAGAAAAAAATTAATCAATTTCAAAATTTTCAAAAATGCCTAGAGAGCTTCAGAGTGAAATTTGGGAAAGTAAAGAACCAATTTTGTAGTTCAATGCAAGCACTATCGGCTTACAAAATTTTAAAAAATGATGTAGGCAGTTTTGGAGGAAATGTTTATGAAAATGTCCAATATTTTGAACCGCTAGTATATTTACAATTTTCATTTTTCCAAAAATATATTTAGATCACTTGATTATACTAATTAAAAGCTATCAAATAATATAATAATTTGATAAGATAAGATAAGATACTTTATTTAACCGCTCTAGATATTGAATACATTTGCAGCACGTCCGGATATAGATATATAGATATAGATAATACTTATGCACTAATATAAAAATGTATATTAAAAAGTACTTCACACCAGTCTTATTACACAAAAAATTACAAAATAGGCAACAAAAAGGGAATATCTAAGTACTCTTCGAGAGCGGCCGTAGCTCAATGGTAAGAGCGCGGGCTACCAATGCAGCGGATCCGGGTTCGGTCCCCGGCCCGGTCGTTCTCCCTCGCAAGGCAACGGGAAACCAGCGAGGTGGATTTTCCCCCAGGAAAACCCCTCTGGAGAACAAGTGCATGCACTTCCTGTGGTTCGGAACCCACGTTAAACTGTAGGTCCCCTATGTCTGTCTGTGCAAATTATCTATCGCCGCCCACCAAACACAGACATAGGAGAGAGGTAGCCAACGCCCTGAATAGGGTATAGCACTACAAGAAGAAGAAGTACTCTTCAACATTGTAAAAACATCGGTTGGTAAAGTAATTTTTCATCTTGGATTTAAAACAGTTGTAATTCAAAGTTTTAATAAGAGCAGGTAAATGATTGTAAAAATTTAGGTTCAGTAAATTTTTCTCTGACTTACAAAGTCTAAAACGGGAATTCCTTAGTGCGTTACTAGAACGTGTGTCATGGTTATGGAAGTCGCTATTAACAGGAAAAGAATCTATGTTTTTATGAATTTCGAGCAAGGTAACATACATAAATATAGATGGTAAGGACATTATACCAAACTTTATAAATAAAGGACGGCAATGTTCCCTGCTGTCTACATTACCAAGAATTCGGATTACTCGTTTTTGAAGACGGAAAATTCGTAACGCATGTGTTGAGTTTTCCCATAAAATTATGACATAACTGATGAGAGAATGAAATAAAGAGAAATAGGACAGTCTTAGAATGTCAGTGGTTACAAGTCGATTTAAATTTCGAAGCAAGAATATAACGCTGGATAGTTTTTTACTTAGATAATCAACGTGAGATGACCAGTTTAAAGAACTGTCAAGCACTACACCTAGCATCTTGACGTTGACTCCAAATGCTAAATTATTGACAGAAGAAAAGGTAATTTTCTGAGTTTTGTCTTGATTAAGTTTGAGTTTGTTGGTACAAAACCAATTTTCAGCTTGTTTCTCGCTTTGGGCAGACAATTCAGCCTAATTATCGATGTTTTTAGCAGAAGACAATAAAGTGGTGTCGTCAGCAAATAACACACAATTTTTGGGAAGCATGTAGTGATAAAGGTCATTTATAAAAATAATGAATAGAAGAGGACCTATGATAGAGCCCTGAGGAATACCATGCACTACTTGTTTGAGAACATAATTTTGGTTGTTCATAGTAACACACTGTTTTCTGTTTTTAAGATAAGATCTGAAAAGTGAGAGTGATGAATTTCTTACACCATAAACTTAGTTTCTGCAGAATGACTTCATGCGAGACACAATCAAAAGCCTTGGAGAGGTCGCATAATGTAACAGCCGTGTCTTTACCTTCCTCAAGGCCCTCAACTATGTAGTTAACTACGTTTTGAACAGCTTGGGTTGCAGATCTGCTGCGACGAAAACCGAATTGGCATGGATTGAAGAGAGAGTTATCCTCAAAATACTGCATCAGTTTAGCTTTTAAAATTATTTCAAATATTTTGGCAAAAATTGGAATAATAGAAATGGGGGGAAATTGTCAGTGATATTTACGTCGCCTTTCTTAAAAATTGGTATCACTTTTGTGACTTTGAATTCTTCAGGACAAACACCAGATTTGAAGCAAGCATTTATAAGCTTGGATAAAGGAAACGCAATTATATCTATTACTGCTTTAATGATGTATTGATTGGATATTTAGTTTCTGAGTAATTGGGCATTAAAATATATTTTAAAAATAGAGCATTTGAAAAAAAGTCATTGCATTTTTCTTTAGATGCACTACAACGCTATGTATTTGACATTTCTAAAAAATGTTTAGAAGAAAATCTATATCAAAAAACTGGTCTAGTTTCCGTTTCCGGTTCAGGTTCTGATTAATAACCTTACAGGAAACTACCTGCAACTAAAATACTTCCACACACCAAATCTTATTAAAATCGATCTAGGGGTTCGGGAGATACAGGGGAACGAGCGCACCCACCCACCCACCAACGAACAAACGTTTTTTAAAAACCACTGTTTTGGGTTCCTTGGATCCGAAAACGCGTATTTTGGCTAAAATCTAAAATTCGAAAATTTGCATGAAATCATAACTTTTCTTACTTCAGTAGAAGTATGGGAAAGCAAAAAATCATACGATTGGGCCATCACACAACTGTTGCAAACTGTCTTTAAAAAATAATTTTTCACGTGACAGATGAACTAAGTTCCAACAAAATTATTATTTTGCGTGGCCAAGCTCTATGTGTTTTTCTATTACGATATTTCTTAGAAGATTTACAGTCTTTCTAACCTGTAGAAACCAACCTACGAAACAAGTCTTTTAACAATGTATTCGAATAAAATTTAAAATTAACTAAGTTAACTTCAGTTTCTAATCATTTTCCCTCATTCTCTTAAATTTTAGGCAAAACCAACGGCGAAAGCTTCAGCTTACTTACAAAGTGTATCAGAAATAGGTACAAATATTTAAACCCACAGTAGATTAGAGTATAAAAAACCGGAAAACACAATTGTTTGTCAAGGGTGTGAAAAAAAATTAAATCTAAAAATTTTTATCACCTGTAACAAGGTAACAAGAATAACTTAAGTCATGTAATGTTTATTCAGTCTGTTATTAAAATTTTTTAATTTATGTAAAGACGACATCTATAATTATAATTTTATCCTGTCATAAAGGCTACACTCAAAAATCTTAATTTTTGGTATTTTATTAGGGGCGTTCTTGCAAATGCTGACAGAAGAAAGGCCCCCTATCCTAGCTTTAAAAAAATTGAGTTGAATGAGTCAAACCGCAAGTTTTGGAAATCCCAGGTGATAAGCTTAGTGGATAGGTACCTACTATTATTTGGGACATCCCGCTCCGCGCCATCCGGCTTTTAGCTCCTTGGAGACAGGTTCTTCAAAGCATTAATTAAGTAAATTCATGAAACATTTAAAATGTTTAGAAGGATATTTATTTATTAATAAATTATACATCATTGACGGGAGAAGTAAACGTAGTCTCCCTGTATATTAAATTATTTAAAAATTAAAATGGAATAAAACTGTACTAACAATGATTAGCAATCTGGTTTATTTGATTGTCCCCCATTTTTTACTTATTTTATTTATTTTTAAATAAATGGGTAGTAATGGCATCTTGAAGTAGGAGCCCAGCCATATCGGTGTAAACGTCAATCAAACATTGATCAAAATACAAAGTATGTGCCTAGCGATTTTTCGGTAGCCGGAAAAAAGCCTCTGGAAAAAAAGTAACAGAAAAAAAGTCCCCGGAAAAAAGTCTCCGGGAAACAAAGTCTCCGGAAAACAAAGTCTCCGGAAAAAGTCTCCGGAAAAAAGTCTCCAAGAAAATAGTTCCTAGAAAAACGTCCCCGCAAAAAAGTCTCATTGGAAAAAAGTCTCCGGAAAAAAAACCTCCAAGAAAAAAGTGTTGGCTATTGAAGCCGCGTATAAGAGTCGGTTAAAATAAACGACTTTACCTGATTTTCATATACGGTAGCCCTTTAAAGATCACTTTTAAATATAATAATGTAGCGACTGTTGTCAATAGAATTTTCCTGTTTATTATTAAAATAAATGTACAAAAGGCAGTAAATTTTGCCAAACTATCCAGGCTCTAATTATTACTTTAAGCATATAGTGGCATACCGTTTTTCAATCAGAATTGATCATACGATTGAATTAACCTGAAAAATGTGTTCCATTTCAAAAGTCGAAGATAGACCCGCTTTTCAGTTAAACCGGAAGTCGGTAATGCTTTTGTGTCCAGAAACTATATCAGTTTTTTTTATTATATGTAATTATAACAATAATCTAGCAATTCAACTAGCCCTGAATTTACCGGTATAATCAAAACACAAGCTTTTTAATACACTCACTGCCAACGATGAAAAATATAAAAGAATGGAAGTTTATCTTAACTTATTTTATAATAAAAACATATCAGTGTTTTCATGAGTTTTGCCTTTCTTTTTAAAGTCTTTTAGGTTTTTTCGCTAGAGACCTTTATTCCGGGGACTTCTTTTCTGTGACTCCTTTTCCGGGGACTTTTTCCAAAAGACTTTTTTCTTTTTTTCTGGAGACTTTTTTTCCTGGTAGACTGTTTTTCCAGGGGACTTTTTTCCCGGGAATTTTTTTGCATGGAATTTTATTCCGATTTTTCTTAGGTCCGGCGTTAATTTTGAAACGGTATTTTTCCCGGCGCGACCGCCACCGCTGGCGGCGTTTTTGACCGGCCCTATTTTGACTGACGCTATTTTTACAGAACGATTAAAAGTAAAACCAGCGGCAACATTTTATGGGTAAATTTTATCTGCCTTTTAAGAATTGTATATTTCTATTCTACACCGGCAATACAAAATCCTATTCAATATTCACGTTGCAACAAGATTAGGTTTAATTCCATATATGTTGGAATATTTGGCAATATAAGAAGGTATTAAAATATATTGTTCAAAGGAAAATCCCACATGCAGTTTAAATACATGGTTTTTGCATCTGTCCCTGCTGTAAATGACCAAGTGCGCCCCTAAAGCCGGTCCTGTCGGTCTTTACCTGGGTACAGATTATGACGTATAAGTACAAAATCATGACAGGGGAATTGCAACAGTAATACCCTCTAATGTGCGGCGAGGAAAGTTGCAAAGCAACCAACCGATATTTGGGTGTGCAAGGAACCCGCTAAGCGAGTATCTACAATCACTACCGGCTTCAAGGCACAGCACACGAAACGCCGTGTTGCAAAAGTATAAGTAGGTAAAGCTCCAAACGACGGAAACGGTTGATTTTCAGATGCTAAATTTGTGTTATTCAAATTGCAATAAATAAAACACATGAAAAATCTAGAAATTAAACAACCGATGATTAAAATAGATACATGATTAAAAATGAGAAATTTTAGAAAAGTGGGTGCTGGAGCACCTGAGTGGATAGTACCTATATATTGCAATGATATGCGTGTGCATGTACTTACTAGAAACCAATTCCTTAAATGCCCGCAATTCACGCAATCCTAAATTATGTTTTCTATGATACTCTTTATTAACTTTCTCAGGGTCGTTATTTAGCTTGTATGATAAGTTATTAATAAATAAATAAGAAGTAGAATAAACACAAAACAATATCAACGTTACATAAAAAGGTTTTATTTAATAAATTAATTTTTGAATGAAGTTTTCGAAAAATCAAGTTAATTCTGCTAACTACTATCGTTCTTTAAAAAGAGAACACTTATCTTAACGTCTCCTTATTGGGATATCTTTCACTCGAGCAAACGATGAATGTCCAACTTCTACTTCACTAGTTTGCTGGTTCCTCAAGTAACCACAAACACTCGCCTTTGGTTTGAATCTTGCTCTGGACTGCTTTTATGTTTTTTTTTTATTATTTTAGACTTGGTTTTACCTCCATCACAACTGGAGAAACATTCTGGATCGCTTTTTACTTGTTATTCTTCTGTATTTTTTTTACAATTTGTTGATAATTCGTTGTATTTTCTTCTTCTATACTCGCAATCACTTTTACGTTACTTTTAAACTCGTTTTTCTCTTTATTCACCCAGAGGATATAAATTTTTCTGTCTTTGTTTACAAAGACGAGTCGTAGCTAACCAAAACAAATTCTCCATTTTTTTCTTCCTTCTTTGATTCCCATTTTTTTTAACAAACAAATAAATCTCATGACAATGAGTATTCTTTTATACGTTTGTGACATTGACACTGACATCCAAACTGACATTAATCGACGCACAAATCAAGTAACTCTAAAACTTCTTATAAATTAAACCTTTTGAACAATTCTGGACTAAATTATAATTAAAACTAACATAAATAAAAATCGTATCAATCTGATTGTGTTTTTCGTTTCTTTCACAGTCCGCCCGAAGTATAGCTGTCTCTTTTTTTACTCATTACTGGAGTACTCAAAACGTTTTAAACACGTTGTCTAATGCCAAAGATCAAGCGTATGAGTGGCTAAAATCAGGAATTTACAAATTAAATTCGCATTGTAATTCGGTTTATATAGGCCAGACAATTAGAAATTTTGGTGTTAAGTATTGTAAAGAACACGTACGTTGTTACAACTACAAACACCCACATAAATCCAATTACGTTAAATACTTATTAGAACACAATCGTTTAATGACAGCTAATAAGACTATGAAATGTTTACACGTTTGTGATGATAAAAGTAAATTGGATATACTCGATACAGTAGAAACATTCGCAATTCTGGAATTAAAACTTATTAATAAACAAATAAAAATACCAACCTTTTTCGTTGAAAAGGAAAAACCCATGATATGATGTAAACTGGAAATTGGTTATTCCATTAACGAGTAAGAAAGAGACAGCTATACTTCATGCGAAGTGGGGACGCGAAGGATCGATTGCTGTCGATGCGAGAGAACTGTGCTAAGAAAAATTCACTGCAGTATATTTTGTATTATATTTTAAACAATAATTGCTAAAAAATTTGAAACTTCAACTATAAGAACTGTTAAAACGATTAAACATAATATTTTGTGATATTTTGTATGCTTTTGAAGATAATGCGTCGTAAAGCAAAAAATGACGAAAGAGAATTGGATTTTCGAGCGACTCGAAACCGAGTAAAATGAGCTCAAAAATAGTTTAAAAATTAAAATTAAAATTTTTCTTAATTTCATCATCATCATCATCATCATCTGACATGAAGCTCACTCGAGGGTCGATCCTGGATTACGCCAGGCCCGTAGGTAGGTAGGTAGGTAGGAATTTATGTGATAGGTGGGATCGGGTGGGGTGTTGAACCGCGTTAGCATGTCTGCAATGCATACCGCAAGACACCGCTGCTGGAACACCGGGTAGTTAGTAAGCTACGCATCAATGGGTGTTTTGAGTACGTAACCAAGACCGTTATGCGATTATGCATTTTAACCTAATAAACTTTGGTATCAAAGTTTCACATTGTTCTTATTTTACACATATCTATTGTTCTAAGATTACAGATTGAAAATACCTTAATTTCCTAAGAGCTAATAAACTACGTAATACTATTCTTTGATCTAGCATGATCATATTTGGTGTTCCATTCCTGCTTCCTATGGATTCCTTTTCTTCTTTGGCTTTGTATTGCCCTGGGTGGTTGATTGTTGTCTACCGGAGTGTGTGTGGAGGTTGGACCCGCTTTGTAGTGTATTTCTATTGACGCCTTTAGTATTTCTGCTGCTGCTGCTATTGATTCGGCTCCTCCCCAAAATTCTTCTTTCCCTAGGTTTTCTAAGTAAGCTTCTGTTTGTAGTGCTGGGCCGTAGGTATGTGCTAGATGGTCGTAGCGCGGAGCCAAGTTTCTAACATTTTCCTCCAGTTGCAATTGGAATTTTTGTGGGTTTTCTCTGATGTATGACACGATTTTTTTCCTTAAGATGAAAGCTTATTTTTTGAGCTGTTCTCGCTTTGCTGTGACATTTGTGTTTTGGTCTGCTATTGAGGCGAATAAATAGTTTCCATCTCCTGGGATTTTCCGCACTGTCAATTTGTGTCTGTTCGTATATACTGTTCCTATTCCATGGTAGGTATTGTGTTTCCTGCTTATGATGATTTACGTTGGTTTGCTGGTGTGTACACTTCCGTGTATATGTTTACGCACCTTCTAATACTACTAGTTCTGATTGACATCAGACGTTAATGTTAGATACTAGAACCAATCTAATTTGACATACCCGGTTCTGGGCCTTAAATCCAACATTACGCTCCAAACCTTACTTAAATTACATGAACATAAACGTACTCCCCAGATACTCTGTTCTACAACTTAATATATAAAGTTTCTTAATGTTAGGTGTATATCACTACCTTGGATTATATAATAAATAACCATCTATACAAACATAATACTAAAAAAAAGTGTATTTTCAATACAAATATCGGCAATTAAATCAATTAATCTAATGGAAAATTAATGTACTTTATTGTAGGTATCGCAGTGCACGTAAAAGAATTCGTTTGCTTGAATTTTCCCGCCTGTTGGGTGGTAATTTATTTTGGTTCTAACTTTGCTAAATTGTAACCGATCTCGTTTGCCTTTTTCTGCCGAAAAGACCATTGAAATCTACCTGCTTCAAGACCTTTAGCGTCGAGTTCCAGGAATTCGTCTGTTGGCGTTCTCTATTGTCGGGTTTGGACGAAAATAAACTCTATTGCCTAACAGACTGCCCTAATAGAATAACAATATCTACTTTTTTAAATTATTTGTATTGTTTAATATCTACTTACAGCCGCCTGTTCTTAACTTATCTTGGGGATTTTATCTATTTATTCTCTATTAGAAATTACTACTTATATTTATAACTTAGCTTTAACTGTTTGCTGATTATCCATTTTCCGGTTTCCTTTCATCTGTTGTGACATCAGCAGGTAATCCAGGTGGTACATTTAATCCCGGAGGTAATTCTCGCTTCTTTGTTTTTGAGAACTGGCGCATGTCACTAATGCACCTGCTTTGAGCAGGTACGCGCGCTACGTTGTTATGTTACCTGTTTTACCTGATATGCTAACCCAAAAGTACTAATTTACTAACTTTAATGATCACTCTAGGAGCGATTTACACTAAAATTGTCTTTTCAAACGGTCAAAAACGCAGTTTTACATTTAAAAGCTAGAGTGGCGTCGTTAACACGTGTGCACTCGGCCACTGCTCGAACTCTACCTCAAAATTAAAATTTTCCTTAATTTTATATAAAATTTAGTTTTGCAGAAATGGAATTGAAAATTTAGGAACAGTCACATTTATGATTTACGAATTTCGTCAAACCCATAACTCGAAGTTTTTGGCTAGTGCCTTTCTGTACAGAACAACCTTTTGACGACTTTGGATTTTGGCTTCTTAGGGCATATGCAACAACTTGGGCTAGCTTAAACATTTTTAAATTAAAGTGTCTGCGAAAGTGAAAATATAATCTGATTTGCAGTTCAATACGAGTAAGCCCAGGGTTTACGTTTTTGTCACATTGGATTTAAAATTTCAATTTATTTAATAAATAATCTTGTAGAAGTTCAATGCATTTTTTTTATTATTCTCAGCAGTTCTCAAACACAATTTTATTTTGTTTTTCCAATATAAGAAAATTAAGTGATTTTTGAAAAATGATTGGTATCACAGGATTCTATTTAGGCTAAGCTATTATTGGTTTAATTATTTGTACCTACTTTTGAGTACTTGCTCTTAAGTTCTTAACACAAATAATTAGAAATTTAATTTTAAGGAAAGCACTTGCGGTATTAATCTTTTCCTTTTGCTTGGAAAAATACTTCTCTACGAACTGTCCCTAGATTGTTAAAGCGGAACACGAGTTCCAACATCCTGTAGAATATTTCATGAGAACAGTAAAAGCGAGATGTGAGCTTTAAGACTTTTCAAGTTACAGGTATCTAGGACGCGCAGTTTAATTATCGGGCCTCTTGGCCTATCGCCACTTACAACAATCCATTATGATGGCGTAGCTTCTAACCTAGATTCAACACCAGAAACACGACAGTGAATTTGTGAACTTTATTATAGAACAATGCTGAACAGACAATTTAATTAGTGGTTTTTATCTAACAACGAAATGCTAATTGCTTAGAAAACGCTTAAATTACGTAGAATAAACTAATAATAGTTTAATTTTCGGGATAAATTTAACCACGTTTCTGCTCTCATTTTTTAACTAATAATTTAATTATTGTGTAACCAGAGCAATAATTTTCTAAATTCAAAAATCATTGTTTAAAAGTCAAATTAATTTAAAGTATTCGTAATAGTCAATCAGGACATGTCTCGTAAGAAAATATCAAACTCTGCAAAATGCAAAATGCAATACACATTCTTGCAAGATTGCAATTGTGTATTGCACTGGTCAGTAATCAAATAGCTAATAATTTTAGATATAAAAATAAGATTAGATAATGTACTACAATTTCTAACGCAAGTAAACTATTTTTTATTCAATTATTACAACAAAAACTTGTTGCCACTGACTATAAATAGTCAACCATTAGGGATTGGAGGATAGTTGGACATTTAGTTAAGTTCAAGTTCCATGCAGTTGTAATCAAGTTCCAGTTAGGGTGTAATTAAGATAAAGTAATGAGTTGTGAAATAAAATTTTTTTATAAGGGTAGGTTCTAAACTTTTAATGTATTAATTGTCATTTTGGTACTAGTTTTTCATATATTGTTGTGTTTTGTTATTTCTTGGTTTGAATTATTTAACAAGTTCTTTTTCACAATTTATTGTGTAAGTGGTAGTTCATAAGTACAAGTGTGATATTTAATTAATAGTTTCTTAGGCATAGGTTTTATAGGATTAAGTGCAAAAGCTCTTTTAGTTTGCTGTGGTCGTGCACATAATAATAATAATAATAATAATAATAATAATAATAATAATAATAATAATAATAATAATAATAATAATAATAATAATAATAATAATAATAAGAGCCGTCTGGATCCGGCTTAAGAATAGACCCAGGGAACCCCCTGCCTGTCGTAAGAGGCGACTAACTGGGGCATATGTCCCTCTTCGTCCGTAAACCCTATATCCTTTTGACCGTAATTAATCCTTTTATCCCCTATCCATTAAACCTGGCAGTAGGTATAAAATGCAATCCCATAAAAATCTATGGAGCATCATGAAAATAATTTAGCCTCGGATGTGTCAGGAAGTAGGGCTGTACCTGACGCGGGACATCAGCCCAATGATAACGACAGCAATAGTCAACGGATACTGAGAAACAAACCCGCACAACGTGCCTTAGCTGCGGAAGAGCATGCTACCACTAAAGCGGGAAAACCTAGGCAGCGCATGAAGTGGACTACAGAAATAAATATGAGTGTCATGCGGTGCTATTACAAAGCCACCAGTTTAGAATCAGAAATGACCTTATACAGAACAAAAATGTACGAAATGTTCATACAAGAAAATCCTGACATAGTAGTGTCAGAACAAAGAGTTGCAGATCAACGCCGGACTATAATAACAAGGAAATTATTACCTAATGACATAATAGAACAGATAAAGGCACAGGTATCCAACGAAATAAGAAACTATACACAGGTCCCACAGAACCTCGAGGACACAGAGCCATTTGACGAATTAGAACCTGTTGTGGGGGAAGTTAACATCGGAACGGTAGCTACCATAGTAACAGAAAATGATAAACAAAAAAACGACTTGAAAGATAAACTTAACACCGCTTTTGCGCTATATACGGGTAGTGATCCTACACAAAGACCCAACATCCCAAAGCAAAATACATCTACTAAACTAGCAAAGATAGTTAACAATGTCAACACAATTCTGCCTGAATACATAGGAAAAACTGAAAATTTTTCAGATTTTCACACTTTACTGTACTGCGCAGCAATGGTATGTGCAAAAGAAAACGGAGCACAGATTAAAGAAATGCTAAATGATAGCAGTAATTCCAAACTGAAAACAAAATTAAACCAAAAACCTAAATGGCAAACCAGGCTTGAAACAAAAATAATAAAACTGCGTAGCAGCATTAACCGCTTAAGCCAATATAATCAAGGCCAACGATCTGGTAAAATATTAACAGAAGTAAAGAAAATCTTTGCTAACCATAAAATACACACCAAATATGAAGAAAATAACAAGGAAATTGAAGAATTTTTAGACACATTAAAGCAAAAGTTAACGGCACTTTCAAAAAGACTCAAGCGATACCTAGAAAGCAATAAAAGAAAAAGTGAAAACAAACTATTCAGTGAAAGAGAAGGCATGTTTTATCGGCTACTACAAAGAGACCAACATCAGCAGATGACCAGCACACTTGAAACGAACGCAGTAGAAGAATACTGGAGCAACCTATGGTCAAATGAAGCAGTTCACAGAAAAACGGCGGGCTGGATAAATAAAGAAAAAGATAAAATGCAACATATCAACTTAATGAATTTTACAAATATATCACAAGAAGAAACGTCTAGAATTATAAGCAACACACACAATTGGAAAGCGCCAGGCATTGACTGTATACATAATTACTGGCTTAAGAAGTTTACAAATGCACATTCTGAATTAACTAAGTATATTAATATCTTTATTAAAAATCCCAAAATAATGCCGCACTTCCTTTCTAGAGGTCTAACATACCTTTTACCAAAGAGCGGAGATACTGATAATCCTGCTAACTATCGACCTATCACGTGTTTACCCACTATATACAAAGTAATAACTGCGTGCATTAGCAATGCAATATACAAGCACTGTGAGGAAAATAGCATATTAGCTGAGCAACAAAAAGGATGTCGCAGGAACGCACAAGGATGCAAAGAACAGTTAATAATAGATTCCGTTGTAATGAATCAAGCATACAAAAACAAGCGTAACATATACACAGCTTATATAGACTACAGAAAAGCATTTGACTCTATTCCTCACAGTTGGCTCCTAGAAACCCTTGATATATATAAAATTAACCCAAATATTATTAAGTTCTTAAAAGAAACTATAACAACATGGGAAACAGTAATTAAACTATGCACACCTGAAAACCAGATCACCACCAAACCTATAAAAATAAGCCGAGGAATTTTTCAGGGAGATTCGTTAAGTCCTCTTTGGTTCTGTTTAGCGCTCAATCCCCTATCCAACATGTTAGACGACGCAAGCAGGGGTTTTAATATTAAGCACAGGGAGAACACAATATACAAAATATCTCACCTTATGTATATGGACGACATTAAGATATACAGCAGTACAAGTCAACATCTAAAACAGCTTTTAGGGATTACAGAAATATTCAGTAAAGATGTATGTATGAGTTTTGGAATAGAGAAGTGTAAGACACAAAGCATTAACAAAGGCAAAAGAGAAGTGGTGGAATATGAATTAGAAAATAATCAGAGAATAGAAGGCATGCGAGAAGGAGATATATACAAATATCTGGGAATGAGCCAATCGCGGCTGATTGAAGAAACCCAAATGAAAGGAAATATGAGAAATAAATACTTAAGTAGAGTAAAAAGTATAGCAAAAACAAAGTTACACGGAAAAAATATTATAAAGGCAATAAATACATACGCGGTGCCAATACTTACATACTCGTTTGGTGTTCTAAGGTGGACCGATACTGATATAAATGACCTGAAAAGAAAAACCAATAAAATACTTACCAATGCAGGAATGCATCATCCTAAATCCGCTACGGAGAGACTAACCCTACCGCGAGCTGAGGGAGGCAGAGGATTAATTGATATATACAATCTACAAAATAAACAAAAAACTGCGTTAAGGAACTATTTTATCGGTAAGCAAGATACGTCGGTTTTACATCAAGCAATAGTACGAGCAGACAACTGCTCACCACTTAACCTTGCTAGCAACGTTAATTTCACAGTAATAACAAACGAGGAGAAGCACCAATCCTGGATTCAGAAGACCTTGCATGGAGCACACGCCCACATTTTGGATCAACCGCATGTCGATAAAATTGCATCGAACGCATGGTTGACCCAATGTGGACTATTCCCTGAAACGGAAGCATTTATGTTAGCAATTCAAGATCAAGTGATCAATACCAATAATTACAAAAAGTACATAATAAAAGATGGCACACAGGACGACTCGTGTAGAAGATGCAGAAAGGCCCCAGAAAACATTCAGCATATAATATCTGGGTGCCAAGCAATAGCACAAACTGATTACAAGACACGGCATGATAATGTAGCAAAACTGTTGCATCAAGAGCTGGCAACCAAATACTCTTTTGAAATTGAAAAACAGCCATATTACGAATATAATCCACCAAAGGTTCTAGAAAACAATCTGGCCCGTATCTACTGGGATAGAGGCATTATTACCGACAGAACAGTTGGACACAATCGACCTGACATTACGCTTATAGACAAAAAAAGTAAATGTGCCTACCTAATAGACGTAACTATACCGAACGCAACAAACTTACAACGTGCTTACGCAGAGAAAACTGAAAAATATCTTGATCTATTATTGGAAACAAAAAAGCAATGGCAAATGAACACCGTAAAAATCGTACCTGTTATCATATCGACTACCGGGGTAATACCTAAGACACTCCACCAAGCTCTTAAGGAAGTGGACATCAATACTAATATCTACATTAAGATGCAAAAGTCTGTAGTTTTAAGTACATGTAATTTGGTCAGAAAATTCTTAAACAATAGTCTGTAACAACATATAAATCAATAGAATAAGTACCTTTACCTTGGTCTGAATAGACCCGTGAGGTATAAAATCCGTGGAAAGCCACGAGCTAAAGTACAAATAATAATAATAATAATAATATTTATTTAGTCCAGTTGATCACAATGTGATATAAGACAGGTCACAAATAACAAGTATAATAAATATAAAAAGTTTAATAATAATACAATACAAACAGCAAAATAGCAAAAACAGTAAAACCAACATTTAATTGTTCTATCACAGTGTATCCACCATGTATTCATCTAAAGAATAATATGACTTTTGTAACAAGAAATTTTTTACTTCGTTTTTGAATTTTTTTATGGCTAAAGTTTTAAAATTTAAAATAACTTATTATACACCTTAATTGCTAAATAGTTTGGGCTACGTTCATATATTGTTAATTTATGGGATGGAATTTCCAAACTCGCACGGTGTCTGGTATTATAACAGTGATGTCTGTTTAGCGCAGGTAACTCGTTCAGTTCTGATTTAGCAAATAAAAGTAAATTCAGAATGAACATTGATGGTTAAGTTAATACCTGAAGGATTTTAGAGAACTGTCTACAGCTAGTTTGAGTATTGACTCCTATCATGGCTCTTATTGCACGATTCTGTAATCTGAATAGACGTACAGATTCACTTGAAAAACCCCAGACAATTATGCCATATGAAAGTAAAGAGTGAACTTTTGCAAAATACAATATCTTTAATATTGACATATTTACTTCAAATCTAAGTTGCCTTAAGCAATAACACATAGGGGCTATTCTTGTGCATATTGTATTTATATGTGTATTCCATGAACAATTTGATGAGATGTGCAATCCTAGAAATTTTGTTGAAACAACTTGTTCCATACTGGCACCATTTGCTCTTATCAGCAGATTACTGTCATTTGTTAAATTTGACATCTTAAAGTTTACGAATATTGATTTTTTATTATTTAGAATTAATTTATTTTTAGTAATCCAATTACAAATCTCAGTCACATGCTCATTTGCGCGTCTAGTTATAGAATTTGTGTCCTTGCCACTAATTAATATAGAAACATCATCTGCAAAGATTATGGAATTTGAAAAACTAAAATCATTAATATAAATTATAAAAAGCAAGGGTCCTAGAATGGACCCTTGTGGAACACCTAAAGTTGAAAAAAGCATTTCAGAATTATAGCCATCTTGCTCAACAAAATGACGTCTCCCGCTTAAGTAGCATTTAAAGCAATCTAATGAGAGACCTCTTACGCCATATTTGTCTAGTTTACTGAGCAAAATTTCATGGCATACTACATCAAAAGCTTTGCTTAGATCTTAAAAGTTTTTGTAACCCTTATCTAGGTTATGATACAATTTATTTAAAAATTTTGTTATTCCATTTATGGTTGATAATTCTAAAGCCAAACTGACACTTGTTGAATAACTTATTGGTTTCAAAAAAGTTTGTAAGACTGGTTGCAGCGAATTTCTCTATGATTTTTGAAAAGGAAGTTAGTAAGGAAATCGGTCTGTAGTTCTCCACAGCCGTTTCCGAACCCTTTTTATACAATGGTTTGATTTTCGCAATTTTTAATTTATCTGGAAAGCACCCTTCGCTTATTGAACAATTTATTATTGATGATAGGGGCTCCGCAACAAAGTGTTTACATTGTTTTAAGAGATTGTTGCTGATGTTATCATAACCAGCAGAGTTTAAATGTTTTAAGTCATTGATAATATCAATAACATTCTCAGGTGTAGAAGGTTTGAAAACGAAAAAAAATCGGGTTATTTTCAGTATCTACATTAACTGTCTGTAGTTTGCTGGTACCTGTAATATGTGATGTATCATTAAAATATTTATTAAAATAATTTGCAATAGTTTTCGGTTCAGTAATAATTTGGTTTTCAAATTTCAGTTTTATGGGTTTATTTTTAGCATTTTCATTTCCTTTATTTAGAATTTTCCAGGCTACCTTAGATTTATTTTTTGCATTTTGTAGCAGTGAGTTGTTATACATCAGCTTCGCTTTACTAATTAAATTTCTATAAATTTTTTGCTATTGATTGTAATATGTTTTTATATTTCTATCTCCTGTTAATGTTAGCATATACAGTTCTTTTAGTTTTTTTGAGGAAACCCTTAATCCCTTTGTTATCCATTTATTCGTTTTCTTTTTTGTGGTTAAACATTTTGTTTTTATAGGAAAAACCAAATCAAAGTAGTATGTAAACAATTGGAAAAAGTTATTAAATCTTTCATTTGTGTCGCCACTAGAGTTTACAACAGCGTCCCAGTTCTCGTGCTCAAGCAATCTGCAGAAGTAGTCAATCTTTTCGATGTTGTTAACATCCCGAAAACTGACAACTTTTTTATTTATTCTGTTTGAGATTAAAATTAAGGGAAAAACGATCATCTGACCAGAATGATCTGAGAAGCCGTTGTTAATTACTGAACTATTATACTTACTGAGATGCGCATTTACGCATATCTTATCGATGCATCTGTTTATCCTAGTTGATTTATTTATGGTAGGTGTAAAACAGTGCGAGTTAAGAACATCCATTAACTGGCAATAGTCATTTGTTGGTAGTGAAAAATTTATATTGAAATCACCACAAACTATAATTTTACTGTTTTTGAATTTTTCATTTAATACAGTAAGAGCCTCATTTAGTTTGCCTGAAAACATTTTTTTATCACTTGCTGGTGTTCTGTACACCGCTAATATTATAGCATACTCAATTTCACTTACGAAACATTTAATTGCCCCACATTCAAAATCTAAGTCAATGGAGAGTGATTCCATGTAGTCCAATTTCATGCAACTTATACTATTTCTTACAAAAATAGCAACCCTACCCCTCTCATAATTAGTTCTACAGTAATAACTACTTACATAGTAACCGTCTAAATACAGTGATTTTATCTCGTCTACTTTTGCCCAGACTTCCGTAAAACATAATATATCACAGATTGTTTTATCTAAAAAAACGTTAAAAAGACCAATTTTGTTATTTAATCTTCGAACATTTTGGTGAAAAATAAATATTTCTTTCTGGTTACCTATGTTATTTTTATTGAGGTTATCGTTGTTTCTTCTTACGTCTCTGGAACATCTGCCTCCTTCATCAACAAAAAAACCTCTTCGTTAACCAATGTGACCGTGCTTGAGTTCGATGAGATTGATGCTGAACTTTCATCTAGATCAGCCTCTTCCTCCAGGTTTGTGAACTCCTGGATCGCATTTATTTCTTCCGGTTTCACGGCACTGTTTTCAGCTATCAAATCCAAATGAACATTTTTTTGACGCACTTCTTTTATAAAACACTTACTATCGACTAGATTTTTTAGAGAGGCAACACATTTTAATACATTTCCGCATAGTTTTCTTTTACCAGTTTTATTAAGATGAAGGCCTTGTCTTGTATAATCTAATATCGATAAACCACTGTTAAAGTCTAAAATTCCAACGTTCTTGTTACATCTTTGAATATTTTCAATAATCTTGCATATTTGTTTATTATTGTCGTATATATATAGTTATTTAGTTGCCAAGTATCATATCTATAGGGTGTTGTAGAAATAATGACGTTTGTTTTCAAACACGTATTACTGATCTTTATTACCGTCTTCAAAAGAGATTTTTGTGCATTGTCATTTGTTCTACCTGCAATGATTAAGTAGTCATCTTGCGTTAAACATCTTGCCAAATTTTGCACATCAATTGTCACCTGCTGTAAAGTTGCGTTTGGTTTAAAAAAACACTTGTATATCGTATCTGTCCCCACACATTTGATTTAGGATACTACGGAGTCCGCGCCCGTGACTGTCCGTCAAAACTAAGAGTTTTTGTTTCCTTATACAGCCCGTTTCAATAATTTTCTGTTTTTCAATTTTGTTATCGACACCTTGCATAAACTTTTTATTTGATAAATTGACCTCCACTGCAATATCACTCCCTTGACTTATGCTATTTACGTGCGATATTAATTGTTTCTGTAATTCATCATTTATTACAGTTAATGATTTTATCTTATCTGTCTGTTGTTTGAGTTGATTTTTTAACATCACACACATTTCACATAACTTATCAAAATTAGTTTTATCGTAATTTCCTGTACTATTATTATCCACATGCATTTCTTGCGGTTTACTATTAAATACAGTACTTTTTTGGATTACAGATAAGAGTTCCATTAGTAGGTATTTTCGAAGACCTTTGGTCTCAATTCCATAGTGGGACAAAGCACTTTTTAATTCAGTTACTCTAAGTTCAGTCCCGGTTTTAGTCACAATTATTAGTACAATGGCACTTTCCACTTAATAGAAACGACAACACCAAAAAAGTGAAGGTACATCAGCAAAATTATAAAGTAAAATAACAATACACTGAGTTTGTTCTAGCACTTGTTCTGAAAACACGTCTTCACTCGCCAGGCGTCCAACAACATATTAATTTAAATTATAAATAATCAATCAAAGCCTCTTGTCTTATAGTCACAGCGGGCTCCTTTCCAGTGAAAAAAAACACAAAATTACAATTATAAGTTGTAAAATTTCAACTATTTTTTTAATCAGCTTTTACTTCCACTTTAATTTCGATTCTTGTAGTGTTGAAGTTTTAAAACGTTTTTAGTTAATCATTGCATTTTGATGGAGTAATCAGTAAACAATTCTTACATTTATGAGACAAATGTTGTTGAAGATTTGGATTTTTAGTAAATCTTGTCTCGGGCACCTATTTGAGATTTGTAGACTTCGAACACCGAATGGCCTGTTGATTCTTAAATTCCTGTAATTTAAAGTTGATTATTATACAGGATGTTCCGAAAATAAACCGCGTCCTTTCAAGGGCATATTTCTCTCAGGAAAATAAGAAGAAAAGTTTTTGTTAACATAAGTCCGTAAACGCTTTGTTATCGAGATACTGGGTGTTGCAAATTGCAAAACAAAATCAATTTTTTTCATTTATTCGGAGATGATTTGGAATTAAATTTTAAAAATATCGCAATACGTATGTATGTTTGTGTGGCATGAGTGGATCATAGTAATCAGCTTTTTCTTTCTCCAGTGGCTTAGCCACAGGTGTGTATATAGATATGTCAAAAAGCAAAAATAGTACGCCACTGTTTTTTTCTGTTATTAATACAATTTTCAAAATGCTCAATTAATTTATGGTTGAAAAATCTCTTAAGTTTTTTTCCTACCATTAACTCGTTTCGTGAAATCACGCTTCAAACATGAAACTTTTATACATCTAATCTCAATGCACCAACACCGAAGGTAATTTAATTCAAGTGGTTTCAGTTAGTTTGGATTTTATATGGTTTTGGTTTTTGCTATTTTAGCTCTGCCGTTTGTACAGCTGTGTATGGCTTGTAATACGTCAGACTTCCACTGAACTAAAGGTTTGGGAAAGGTTGAAATATCCTAAATAACCCAGAAGCGAAAATTCGTCGGAAAGAAACAGAAAACTAAATAAAAATCATAAACAATTTTTTTATTACTTTTATTAACACAACTTTAAAATTGTGTATTTTATGTGATTAAGTTAAGTTATATTGTTTACAAAAATTATATAAAAATTAAGCAAAATGACTCTTTGGAACGGTACGCCACTGGCTGATTTATTCTTCCGGAACGGTACGCCTCTATATTGATATGCTAGAAAAAATGCTGATTTTTTCCGATGAAAGTCGAGCAGCCTATAAAGGACCAGTCAAATATTTATCAATATGCGTTTTCTGATCGAAATGGCTGCCGCTTAACCTTAGAATTGTCTGTAATTAAAATTAAGTTTTGCACAAACAAAGTGTAATTTTATTTACTTGTAGTAAATGTCCACGGCTGTCTGTAATAACATAAGGTGTAATTAAATGTGAATGTATGCGTGATGCGCTGTTTCCACACTTTAGCTCTGGTGCGATTTTTCAGGTATTTTGGAGGGTATTTTGGTTATTTGGCATAGAAAAGCAAGTTTGTAGTGTGTTTTCTGATAAATTCCTCAGATAAGTGCAGAAAGTATATTTTTACTGGCCTAATTAACTTAGAAATTAATATTTAAAGTAATTATAAAACTTGTGCCAAATGCACGTGAAATAGCACGGAAATTTAACGTCAAATGGTCAAATTGTTGCAGATAAATTTAACGAATGGTTAGCTGCTTTCTGGAATTTTAGACGGTGAAAATTAGGTACTATAAATTTCCCATGAAAACCTCTGAGAATAGAAAAATTATTGAATAATTAAGACTTCATAGGCTAGTTAAAATAAAATGAGTTTTGCAAAGCAAAATTCTCCATACCTGTCGGTCGGTAAACAAAGAAAATTCTGATATAAGTCGGTAAAAGTAAAACTAAGGAATTTAGATTTACTAAAAATAAATAATAATTCTGGTAACCTAGCGGTCAAAATAAAATAAAGAAAATGTCTGGCACTTAGCGGTTAAAATGAACTAAATAAGATTCCTGAAAGTTTAGCGATTCAAATAAAATCGAAATTTTACTTTTTCACTTTATTCAGATGTATTAAACTTTCTGGCTGATATTGGTTGTGTATCACTTCATCAACTTTACCCAACTTAACCAACATATAATCTCAGGCAGTTTAACGATTCAAATGAAATCAAAACATTACTTTTCCAATTTTATCTAAATGTAATATACTGTCTGATTAAATCACGATTGTACAAAATTGAAGTATTGCTTTCTCAATTTTACCCAACATAAGATCTCTAGCAGTTTAATGATTCAAACAAAATCGAAATATTATTATTCTAATTTTATTTAAAAATATTTAACATTCTGGTTAATCACGGTTCGAATTTAAATCTAGTTCTTTGGGAAAGACGGTTCGTCCTGGTTAGGAGTTTTAGTCAGAAATAATATTAAAAGAATTCTAAAACAACGATTAATAATTTTGGACCAGTCGTCCGGTTTTATACTGGCTGAAAGTGGTAGGGAAGTCAGATGAAAGGCGAGCTTCTTCGAAACACGGCTCTCCGAGGCGATCACTCTACGGGTTGACATTCACTTAGAGCGCCACCGGCGCTTTTTCTTGAAAGCAAAGCAACAGAACCAAGTTTTTTAAATTTTAAAACTGTTGCAGCTAGGTTGTCTCGTTACACGCTTATACCATCTGTCTATCTGTCCCCCCCCCCAACTAGCTTTTGAACGACTTGATATTTTACCACAAAATTTGGTGGTGTGGGAAATTAAATACTACTTTTTAGCCAATAATTAAATTTTGTATCATTCAAAATGGCGACTGGGTGCCATTTTAAATTTTTATTTAATGGAAAGGGGAGTGACACCTCATTTGAAAGGTCTTTTAGTTCTGCGTCTGATCCTAGAGTTTCAAAGAAAAACATTCGGCCATAACAAAATGGCGGATTTTAAACAAATGGGCTCACTCAATTTAAAATTGTTTTGATTTTTTTGTATTCAGTAGTCCACTTTTTCATTTCTAGGACAAAATTTTCCCAAAAATATCTCAGGTGGCTGGAAATAATATTGAAAACGTTATGTTCCAACAAGGCGGTGGGCCGCCATTATTATAGGCCCGTTTCTGACTTTCTCAACGGACATTTTCTTGGAAGATGGATTGGTAGGCGGGGCCTGTAGAATAGCCGGCTCGCTCCCCAGAATTAACCCCCTTGCATTTTATTCTATGGGGATATCTGAATTCGAAAGTGTACAGAACCCGTCCAAAAACAATTGAAGAACTGGAACAGAAGTTTGCGGAAATATCACTCCAGAAACTTATGAAAATGTAGGGCAGGAATTTCATAACCAACGTTTTATGTGCCAAGAAGTGAATGGTGAACATTTCACACACCTAATGTAATTTCTTTTTGCTTTAATTCGTAGTTTTTTTTAGTAGACTTTTGAACCTTCAATCATTGTCATTTTGTTATGGCTAAATATTTTTCTATGAAAGTCTAGGATCAGACACAGAACTAAAAGACCTTTCAAATGAGATGTCACTCGACCCCTTTTTCTATATAAAAAAAAATTTTAAATGGCGCATAGCCGCCATTTTAAATGATAGAAAATTTAATTATAGGCTAAAAATAGTATTTAATTTCCCATTACAGCACACCAACTTTTGTGGTAAAATACCAAGTCGTTCAAAAGTTAGTTTGGGGGGGGAGGTTACTTTATAGACACAGTGTATACGTTTGTACATGGTTTGTGCACGTTTCATCGCATGTACCTAACTATCTACTTGCAGTAACCGGCGGTTACTGTTTGTAGTACCCTGAGCTAAAAGATAATGCTCAAGTTTATTCTGAAATGTAAAGTATGCAATCCTGGATATTCCCGCACGCTAAAACCCCAAAATCTTTAAAAAGGCGAGTGTGTTCCTAGAAATAGGCACATAGTTTTAAGAGTAATGTTTGATTCAAAATTATGATAATTATTTTTAGGTTTTATTGGAGAATTTGCTCTTGCGAGTACAGATCTTATATTTCTTTCAACAGTCCAAGTTTTCCATGAAGGAGATTTGATAAGATAAAAATAATATATGCAAATAAAACAAAAGAAATAAAACAAAATATAATGTTTTTTATTGAATGTGAGTGAGCTCCGGAGGGAGTGGTTTAAAGTTACAACGCGGAGAGGAGCCTTATCGCTCCCAGCAACTCTTAAATTTATTTTGAATAAAAATCTTATGCTATCAGAATGATTTTAAAATTTTTAAAAATATGCTAATTTGTTATAATTTTTAAAATTTCTATAAATTTCCAAAACTTAAAAAAATTAACACAATATTCCAATAATTTTAAAAATTTTTAAAAATGTTAAATTTCTAAAAAATTTTATAGTTTTTAATAATATTCAAATTAAAAAAAAATTGTTTAACCCTTTCGCTGCTGCGTCCGGCGAAAACGCTTCCATGCCCAGGAGTTGACTGTTTTTTGTGGCTTTTTTATAATCTTTATGTAGCAGAAAAGTTATTATTAATATTATCATATGTAAATTTTATGTTTTTATGCCTTTTTGGCCATATGTCACGGATCCGTGCCATGCGCATTGTGTGACGAATTTCTGGTGCAATGCTGACCGACACGGATCCGTGACGCATTTGTTTTTGCTAAAGGCAAAAGACTGTAGTAGCAAAACTTCAAAAAGTAATTAAAATTTATTCAGAAAATAAACTATTACATAAAAGACAACGTAAATAGGTAAACTAAATCAATAAATTTATATATCTACGTATACAGGCTGAGTCAAGCTATACGCCTTTTTTTTGTGAGTTTATTATTAGGAATTTATTAAAAATTTTTGGTATGCATGTGTTTCGAAGGGTGCTCTACAACCTGGCGCAGTCAGTTTTTTGATGGGACGTCAAATGTCAAAATAGCGATTTTCAACTGTTTATTTTTAAATGGAACGGTACGACTTTTTTTGGCTTAAACGATGCTGTATGATGTTTACAATATGATCCTTACTGAATTTTTCATAATTTTTAAGATTCAGCCGTAAAATAAGCATTTATTATGTTAGTCTAGTAGGCCGGTACGTACGCAGGCGTCACCATGTTTTTGCGTAAAATAACTAAACTTTTGATGAAACAATTGCTTGTAAGTAAACATTTCTACTTCTTCGAGTTTCTTGTGGAATAAAAACTAATTAGTTTTTTATTTAAATTTTGTTTAGTTTATAGTCTTATAGTTTTCATTCGATGTTATCCTAATATTGAAGTAACTATTATTTAATGTAATCTAAATACCTGAGTTTCTGTTTTTTTGTGTTTATTAAAATAATGATTTCACTATGCATACTGACAACCATTAAATCGTTTTGTGCAAATACATCATAGGTCTCGGCCTACTAGACTAACATAATAAATGCATATTTTACGGCTGAATCGTGAAAATTGGGAAAAAATTCAGTAAGGATCATATTGTAAACATCATACAGCTTCGTTTAAGCCAAAAAAAGTCGTACCATTCCATTTAAAAATAAACAGTTGAAAATCGCTATTTTGACATTTGACGTCCCATCAAAAAACTGACTGCGCCAGGTTGTAGGGTACCCTTCGAAACATAAGCACACCAAAAATTTTTAATAAATTCCTAATAATAAACTCACTAAAAAAAAAAGGCGTATAGCTTGACTCAGCCTGTATATAAGAGAAAAATAATCTAAAAACGAACAATATTTTGTTAGTCGGGAGCGACGGTCATTTTTAGATTTCCGAATGCCTTGGTTACGTGCTGACCTGCACACAGGTTTGTACAGGCAAAATAAATGCGAAACGGGGGGTCTGAAAGGGATCCGTGTCGGGCGCACTGAGCAAAGGACGCGCCTGAAGGCCGTGACACACATGACCGCACCGCGTCCGCACCGTACCCGCACCGCAAGTCGGCCGACTGTCGGTGACGATGACGGGAAATCACACTTGTCCGCACGTGATCCGGGCGTGCGATAGTGCTTATCTAAAAACTAATAATTTCGTACTTACGTGAATTATCGGCAGATTTAATAGAAAATAGACGTAAACTTAATAATAACAACAGTGAATCTACATTGAACAGAAAAATGAGTTTTACAAGTGATCAAATAACCACAGCAGATAACCACATCGAACCTGAAGTTAACAGTTATTTACAGAGGCGACTTATCGCAAAACACGCAAATTCCTCAAAACCAAAACCACCTTAAGCGCCCCATCCAATCACCACCACCTCAAGATTCCAGTAAACGCTATGTTTTGGACACTAACCAATTATTAAAACAAAACAAATATTATCTTCCCCTGCAAAAAGAAAAAAGTCTCACCGTTAATGAAGACAAAGCTCAAGAACCTAAACCCAATAAAATCCCTGCAATATTTATTCACAACGCTAATAATTATCAACAACTTATATCAGACATACAATCAAATATTAAAGGAGAATTCACAGTAACCAATAAAGGTTCGCAAGTCAAAATTAATCTAAATACAATAGAAGATTTTCGTACTCTCACATCATATTTTGATAAAGAAAAGAATATAAATTATCACATGTACCAGAATCCAGACACATCTAACAAAGTTTCTGTAATTATACGAAATGTACCACTTTCAATTACAAACGACGACGAAATAAAGCAAGAATTACTTGATAAAAAGCACCCTGTAATAAGAATCACGCGCCTGCAGAACAAAGATAAACTGCCAATACCGGTTTGTGCTGTATTGTTAAACAAGCAGGAGAATGTAAATTCAATATTCGATCTGAATTACATATACTACTGTAAAGTAACAGTCGTGCCAAGACGAAACGGGAAGGACATACCACAGTGTACCCGTTGCCAACGATACTAGCACACACAAAAATACTGTAAGCTGAATCCCAGGTGTGTAAAATGCTTGGGGGATCACCACTACTCGCAGTGCACTAAAAGCAAGGAAGAGAAACCCAGATGTGTTAACTGCCATGGAGAGCATACTGCAAACTACAAAGGCTGTGAGTATTACAAAAAGTTGACAGCCAAACGACCAAATCCTGATAGATACACATCCCCTTATTATAAATATGCAGATGCAATTAGAGGCGAATCAACTAGTCAAACCAGGAATGTTAAAAATGGTAATGATAAAAAAACTAATGAATCAAGTTCACTTATGGAGCAAATAATACATTCAATCATACAAATCATCATGCCTCATATAGGCAAAATCAAAGAATTCCTTCTTCCGTTAATCCCAACCCTATTACAAAATGTCAGTAAATAAAATAAAGAAAACCTACACTAACCTAATCCTCACAAATTGGAATGCAAACGGAATTACAAGACAACGATCAATAGATATATTATGTGCCACCGAAACACATTTATTAACAAACCAAAAGTTGAACATACCGGGTTATAATGGTTTTCGAAAAGATAGGCCAGGAAACACAGCCGCAGGGGGATGGGTTGCAATAATTTCTAAAAAGTCTCTTGTATTTACCAGATCGAAACTGAAACAGCCGGAAATATAGAAACAACTGCAGTAATGATAGAAATTCAAAATAGCAGAAAATTAAAGATTATCTGCGCATACAAGCAACCGAATAAACGTATTTCTGCGTACGACCTGGAAAACGCGTTTAACGCCAACTTTACTCGTAGGGGACCATAATTGCAAAAACACAGTCTGGGGATATAGAGTGACCAACCCAGATGGTACTAAGCTTCATGAACTATTAACAAAATATGGTATTCAGATTACTCCACCTAGCGAACCGACTTACATACCATACCGAATTGACCATCAACCTGATATTCTTGATGTCATCCTACATAAGAACTTCTCAAACCCAATTAGTCAGATAGTGTTGCCTGAACTAGATTCGGATCATTTACCGATCATTTTAAATTTTGATAATCAACCTAAGGTTGCTGATAAAATCCTGAAACTAATCAACGGAAAAATTGATTGGAAAATGTTTAGCCAGACTCTGCAGCAAAATCTAAAATGCCCAGTAGCTATAAACAGTAACAGCGACATCAATAATTCCATAGATAAATTATTAAGTGCAATCAAAGACTCAGTTGCAGCTTCTTCTATCATTCAGAAACCAAGACGCGCAATGAACTTCGCGATACCACCTGCTAGCATACAACAATTAATTAAAGAAAAACACAAAACTGGAATATTGTGGATTAGATCAAGAGACCCATCAGTTAAATCACACTTAAATTATTTAATACGCAAAATACAAAGGCAACTCGAACAGAATAGAATTGATAGTTATCAAACATACATCCAAGAGCGTCAACCACAAGACCCGACAATGTGGAGGGCAACCAAGCGCATCTTACAGAAACATCATAATATATCCACCATAAAAGTGAGTAACGCATCCTACTCATCTGATGAGAAAAAATGCTCATTGTTCGCCAGTCACTTGGTCAATACATTTACAACTACTGATGAGTCTCCCAACAAAACACACCAACAAGGTCAAAAGGGAGCTGCAGAATGGGTCCCCTTATCACCCAGATGAAATATCACCGATAACGCCATATGAAATCAAAACAATAATAAACAAATTACCATCAAAAAAAGCACCGGGTCACAAACCTCCTATTAAAAAACTTACCAAAAAAGGCGGTAGTATACGTGACATCAGTGCTCAATGCCTGTTTAAGAATTGGATACTTCCCTGATACATGGAAGTATGCCCATATTTTATTATTTCATAAGCCAGGGAAGAATTCTCATGATATTAATGGATATATACCAATAAGCTTATTACCGACCTTAACGAAGGTGTTTGAAAAGGCAATATATGTGCGCTTGCTAGAACACTTCCACAAAAATAAAGTTCTGCCGAATTTTCAATTTGGATTTAGGTGCCACCACTCCACGATTCATCAACTAAATCGCGTCACAGAGATCATTGAACGTGGATTCGAACAAAAGTATTATTCAGCTGCCATATTTCGCGATATCAAACAAGTATTTGATACTGTGTGGCATAAAGGGCTCTTGTATAAGCTTATGAAGATTAAATTGCCTCTCTACCTCCTATGTACCATCAAATCATTTTTAGAAAACCGCACGTTCTCAGTTGCAATAAACTCCAAAATATCCGAAGTAAAAATGGCTAACGCGGGAGTGCCCCAAGGATCTATACTGGGGCCCATCTTGTTCAATATATACGTGCACGATATTCCTTAACTGGAAAACTCCGCTTTGGCCATGTTTGCAGATGACACTGCCATCATCAGCCAAAACAACGACATCAACATAGCCATCACACAGTTACAGGAGAATGTAAACATAATTAGCTATTGGCTCAACAAATGGCGCTTACAACTTAATGTCACTAAAACTGAAGCTAAGATATTTTCACTGCGGCGTAAAGGCAATCCACCTAACATAGTGCTACAAAACAAAGTGATCCCGTGGAAGAAAGACGATGAAGCCATAAAATACCTGGGTATCTACTTGGATAATAGACTTACGTGGGGTTATCATATTAATAAAAAACTCAAGCCCACTCAAGACTAGTGCAATTATATCCATTAATAAATAAAAAATCCCATCTTAAAATCAAGTGCGGAACACTTATTTACTTGTCTATTATTCGTCCTGTGATCATGTATGGATGCCCTGTATGGGGTAGTGCCAGCGAGACCCAATTAAAGAAGCTTCAAACTTTTCAAAATAAAGTTCTGCGAATAGTTTTAAATGCCCAATGGTTTGTTCGAAACAGGCAGGTTCACAGAGAAGCGGGAGTGGATGCTATCAAAGAAGAAATCAGAAAAATTTGCAAACGCCACTTTAATAACATTCGCGAATGCCCAGCAACTGACGCCTATTCTATCGGGTAAAAGAAAATTCGGGCGAAATTAAAAAGAAAGCTACCGCAAGATTTATATTTATCGAACTCAGATGATAGTGATTAAACCCTAAATTGTAGTGAGGAGGTGATTTTGGTACCTTCATAGTGCTGTAACAGTGATAAAACATACATCATCACAGCCATGAATAGCATCACTAAGTGCTGAACTGGCTTAAATCAATTGTGAAAAAAAAGATGTTTGAAAAAATTTGGGGGGAGGGGGAATAGTAGCCCCCCTAAATATTAAATTATCAAAAAAATATTATGATATTTGGATTTTGCTGTCAATGATGAACTATATTGCTTTAACAGAAATATTTTATTGCTCCCCGTTAAATAAATAAAAGGGTACCAATTTTCAATTTTCAAAAATTCATAGAGGGCGTCACAGTGAAATTATAACAATGAGCAAAACACTAAATTGTAGCAGATGCCTATCTCTATCAGCTTAAGAAGTTCAAACAAAAACGTGTGGGCAGTTTTTGAGATTTTTTTTTTTGAAAATTTCAAAAATTTTGGAGTGGTGCCATTGAGATCGTTTTATGATTTTCAAAATTAATGATATTTCATGCTATAGTACTCTTAAAGGGCTACCAAACAAGATGTAGTTGATCCCAATCAAACAACTGGTTTTTGAGTAAATGGGCGTTAAAGTCGAAATTTTCAAAAATTCGTAGCGGCCGCCATGTTGAAGCTAGAGAGTTCAGTAAAAAAACGTTTGATTTGTTCTAAGGCCTTCTATAATTTCCAATTTCCAAAATTCAGTTTCTGAAAAATATGCTACCAAAAAAACATGTCTAACTTCCGCTTCCGGTTTCGGATTCTTTTTAAAAGCTTATTTTGTCGATGAATTTTTGATATACCTCCTCATTCCAAAGCACATCGAAATCGGTCCAGCCGTTCCGGAGATATGAGCGTTACCCACCCACCCACACACCCACCCACACACCCACAGACAGACATTTTTTAAAAACCACTTTTTTAGGATCCTGGAAGCCCAAAACATGTATTTCCGTCAAAATCTCGATTTTGAAAATTTGCATGAAATCAATACTTCCCTATTCTGAAAGTATAGGAAAGTAAAAATAATACAGGTTACTTAGACCATTTTAAAAAGTATGTCTGGATAAGCCTTTTACCTGCAATGTCAATGATATTTTGATTGATGGATTTTAAATTCATAATTTGCGTTTGGAAGTTTACATTTGGCAGGCAATCTACCTTCAGGTCGTCGACTTTGCTGGAAGTAACAGCGACAGCTTTTAAATTAGGGAAGGTTATAAATTACCTGTCAAATATACGAAATCATATGAAATATACATTCCAACAGCGTCTTGTATTGCATTAACAGCGGAAAAGCTCAAAATTATGATATTTCTCGAGCTTTTACGCTGAAACTTGTAAGTACACTTCGTTAAAATGCTACTTTCGTTCCACAATGAAAGAAATAAAATAATATACTAAAATTAATTTTTTTTCCGCAGCTTTCATTATATTTTGACGGAAATGAAACCATGAACCTGATATAATGGGCGCTATACAAATACTGCTAAAGCCGAGAAACGTTTTATATCCTTACATGTTTCTCTTCCTTCAACCAGGAGATAATATCGGTCCGAAGCTGAAACAGCTAACAATGTTATCATTCGTTCGTGATAGGAACGCCGAGCTGTGTGCGAAAATACTAGAATTAAAATTAGAAAATTGTGGAAGCCATGAATATGGAAATATAGCCCTCGTGTTATTACACGTTCCCTGGAATTCTGTATTATTTAGAACGAATAACTACGCATCCCTCATATTTTGGTCTAGAATGTCAATAGTTTAAGCGGAAAGTCATTTAAAAGTTTATTTTGGTTTTTATATTCGTACAAGTTTTTAATTAAAAGTCTCATTGCGGAAACGAGATAATATTGCTTCTAAAAATTAATGACTTCTCAAACAGAGAGATTGTAATTAGATATTTTCAAAAATCTTGAAACTGAATGTCTTTTTGCAAGTTTAAAAGTAATTTAAGCAAAATTTTAAAAAACGTTTCCATACCATTAAAAAACCAGGAGTACTTGGTTTAGAAGCTTTTCTGAAATTTAACATTTTCTATAATCGTTAGATTTCATTTATTAATTTTATCATTTTTTTGAACATATGTAAATAAAAACGCAAGCAACAAAAGAAATTAGAAAATAGTAACTTATGGAACATACATTTCTAAAAATGTTTAGAATTTAAAAACTTTCTTAAAAATATGAAAGGATTTTAAATAAGTAGGCTGTTAAATATTATTTTTAAAGTGTGAAATTTCGAAATATTTAAATTGTTTAGTTTTCATATGCCCTAAAGAGATTCAGACCAACTATAGCACAGCAGTGATAAATTGCACTAGTGTAAATGCAACAGCGCCCAGTAAACACAGCGCCAGGCAAAAACGACGCCAACAAAAATAGCGCCTTCAAAAATGTCGCCGGCAAAAATATAAGCGATCAAAAACGTCGGCAGTAAAAACAGCGATCTCAAAAATGTCACCGGCTGAAATAGCGCCGTCAAAAATACCAATTTTTGTAGGCGACATTTTTGACCGGTGCTATTTTTGCTAGTGATATTTTTGACAACACTGTTGTTGCCGGCGATTGTTTTGAAATCGCTATTTTCGCCAGTAACATTTTTGACCGGTGTTTTTTTAACGGCGCTATTTTTGCCAGCGACATTTATGCCGATGCTATTGTTGCAGCCGTGATTTTTAACAACGCCATTGTTGCTTGTGCGATTTTTTCCCGCGGCATTTTTGACCGGTGTCATTTTTGGCCACGATATTTGTGACAGCGCTATGTTTGCCGGCGACATATGTATTTGCCGGTGAAATTATTGCAGGCGTAAATTTTGACGGCGCTATTATTGCCGCAACATTTTTGAGTGACGCTACTTTTGATGGCGCTATTTCTGACTGCGCTATATTTGCCGGCGAAATTTTTGCCGTTTTTCTTTGTCGGCGACGTTTTTGACTGGCGTTATTTTTTCGACCGATGCTACTTTCGGCAACGCCCTTTTTGACCGCCTTTTGTTGCAGATCGTATTTTTGCTGACTTTGATTTTTTCGGCGCAATAATTTTTAGGTGCAATTTTTTTTCTTGCCACTATTTTTGCTGGTACAATTTTTACCAGTGCTGCTTTTGACTGCGCTACTTTTGCCGATGACAATTTTTCCGAAGCTATTGTTTTTGGCACTATTTTTGCTGGCACTGTTTTTTCGACGCCACTATTTTTGTCGGAGACTATTTGACCGCCGCTATTTTTGATGGCACTGGCGCTTTCTTTAAGACGGTTTGTTTTGACGGCGCTATTTTAAGCAGCGCTATTTTTGACGCCACTATTTTTGCCGGCGACATAATTGACGGCGCTATTTTTTAAAACACCAATTGTTGACAGCGACAGTCTTGATTGGCTATATTTTTGACGGTGCTAGTTTTGACAGCACTACCTTTGCAGGAGCTGTTTTTGACGACACTGTTTTTTGTGGCGACATTTTTTACCGGCGCTATTTTTCGAAGCACTACTTTTTCCGGCGACATTTGTGCCGGTGCTATTTTTTTGGCGTTTGTTTTGACGGCGCTACTTTTGCCGACGACATTTTTGACCAGCGCTAATTTTGCAGCGACAGTTCTAACGACAACATTTTTGACGGTAGTGTTTTTTGCTGGCGCTTTTTTTAAATGCACCATTTTTGCCGGCGAAGTTTCTGACCGGCGCTATTTGTAAAAGAGATATTTTTAGCCGGCAACATTTTTGACAACTGCATTTTTGACGGCGCTATTTGCTTACCGTTGTTTTTGACGGCACTATTTTTGTCAACGCGATTTATGATGGGACTATGTTTTGACGGCAACATTTTTAACCGGCGCTATTTTTGACGGCGACATATTTACGTGGCGTTATTTTTAAAACCGACGTTTTCGACGGCGCTGTTTTAAGCTGCGCTGTTTTTGACGCTACTATTTCTGACGGCAACGTATTTGATGGGGCTATTTTGAATAGATCAATTTACAACGGCGATTTTTTTGACCGGCTATATTTTTACCGGCGTTATTTTTGGAGGCACTATTTCTTCCGGTGACATACTTGACGGCAACGTTTGTGACGGTTGTGTTGGCGTTTTTTTTTAAAGCACTATTTTTAAAGACACTATTTTGCCGGCGATTTTTTTTACCGGCGCTATTTTTGAGGACGCTATTTGTAAAAGCGGTATTTTTTGCCGGCGACATTTTTGGTCGGCGCTATGTTTGACAACATTTTCGACGGCGCTATTTGTCTGCCGGTATTTTTGACGGAACTATTTTTGTCAGCGCTATATGATGACACTCTGGCAATACTTTTGACGGCGCAACTTTTGTAGGCGTCTTTTTGACGGCGACATTTTTGACCGGCGCTATTGTTGCCGGCGACATTTTTGCCTGGCCCTATTTTTACTGGGCACTATTTTTAGTGGCGCTATTATTAGCGTATACCCTTCCCAGCACCGCGTACTAATGTTTGCGGTAGAGCGAGAACGGACTATGATGTAATTGTTTCTCAAGGTTATAATTGTTCAAGGATTACCTCTACGCATAATGCAAATTATGAAATTAATATTTTGTTATTTAATAATCAGAGCCCAGTTATAAATTTGTAAACAAGTTTAATACGACATGAGAGTAACGATAGAATAAAATGGTAATTTTTGAATGCATTAACATTCAAAGAGACTGTCCTCCCCTACCTCCATGTTTAGACTGACAAGTTTTGTATGGTCTTTAGTGTCTATTAATTCTAAACAGCTTCCGCAATTATATAAAAATATATTTATTTGTTTTATATTTCCTAAAACCAATAACGCTATTAACCACACCTGTTTGTCATTATTAAGACTTCGGCGTTTTGTGGATTCCTAAGTGTACTTGTATTCTCATAGGCTTTCCAAAACAAAGCGAGTGGCGTAAAGAATCAGAAACGGACTACATGGAGTATATTACAGGTATCCTGATCATAAAGTAACTGTTTGAGCTAAATTTTTATGATACAATTATTATTTTTAAAAATGTGAAATTATGGGAAAATTCGCGCGTGATTTGTGATTTGCCCTTTTTTTACATTTAACAATGTTTGAGTAGTTTTGAAAGCATTTAGAAATATGCGCGCTCCGTTAATTATTTACAATTTTTCAAGTATTACGTTTCATTTTACTTATTTACAAAACGTTTGATGAAATCGAATGACATCGTTTCCAGTTTAGCTTCTATCAAGTGTGAGCGTCATAACAAGAAGTGACACTTGGAATCTCAACGATATAATGTGGGACGTTTTACGAATAGAAAGACTATGAAACCGATCTGTATTCTAAAGGAATCATATAATACCACAGAAGGAAAAAGATCTTTCGCACTCTACTGAAATATAAAATTATTAAGGAATATCAAACCTTTGATCTTTTGGCAATTATATTTTGAGGATATTTCCCAGGCGACTTACTGCGCTGCTGCTGAGAATATCAAATTATAAAATTATAAAAACAGAACGCTAATGCAAGAAAATCGGCGTTTTATTACATAAAAGTTAATTAACATCTAGGCTTCCGGGTTGGGGCCGCGTCATCGGTGCATGAACTGCCGACGTTTCGTCCTCGGTTGCACGGGACATCTTCAGGGCTGTGGTCACTTTGGGGATCTGGAACACAACTGGCGAGACCGGTGCAGGCACCAGGTTTATAAGGGACGGGTGGATAACAAGGTGTGACTGCTGGGTCTGTGATTGGCTGTCGGGCTGTAGCGGTTAAGCGGTTGCAGGGCGGGGCTTGGGTTTAGTCGGAAATAGTAGTTTGTAGGCATTGTGGAGGGGATATCTGTGGTCTCGGTTAATATTGTTAGGAGTTTTGTGTATGTATTTCTATGGATTCACGGATCACACCGTTGAGGTAGGTGGAAGAACGGGCTAGGATTTTGGTCTTGTCAAATTGAATGTTATGGCCTGTATCGAGTTGATGTTCTGCGATAGCCGACTCTGCGGGACGTTTCAGTCGAGTGCAGCGCTCGTGTTCAGAAACTCGAATGCTGATCGGCCTCTTCGTCTCACCGATGCAGGCTTTCCCACAGGAGCAAGGTACACTATACACACCGCAGGATTGGAGGGTAGGTAACTTGTCTTTGGTCGGAGGAAGGAAATTGGAAAGTTTTGAAAGGCTGTAAAATGGTTTATATGTTTTGTTGTTTAAGTAGTCTGCTGATGCGGTCGGTGGTTTTGTGTATATAAGGTAGAAATGCTATAGAGGTAGGTGATGTAAGAGTATTGGTACGTTCTGCGTTTGCGGGTTGGGCTTTTTGAGTAATAACGTGTTGGATGTCTCGTTTGTTGTAGCTGTTTTGGGAAAGGACAGTCGTAATGTGATTGAGTTATAATAATAATAATAATAATAATAATAATAATTCCCAACATGCCTAGCATCCATTTTATTATGAAGATTGAATCCAATGACAACCTTCCTTTCCTCGACGTCCTAGTAGGTCGTCGCCCTGACGGCAAACTAGGACATTCCGTGTACCGCAAACCTACACACACAGACCGCTACCTAAGCGCACATTCCCATCATCATCCCGCCCAGAAACGTTCTGTCATCAATTCCTTAGTTAACCGAGCCTTTGCCATTTCTGAACCATCCGACCTGAAAGACGAACTCAATCACATTACGACTGTCCTTTCCCAAAACAGCTACAACAAACGAGACATCCAACACGCTATTACTCAAAAGGCCCAACCCGCAAACACAGAACGTACCAATACGCCTACACCACCTACCTCTATAGCATTTCTACCTTACATACACAAAACCACCGACCGGATCAGCAGACTACTTAAACAACAAAACATAAAAACCGTTTTTACAGCCTTTCAAAAACTTTCCAATTTCTTTCCTCCGACCAAACACAAGTTACCTACCCTCCAATCCTGCGGTGTGTATAGTGTACCTTGCTCCTGTGGGAAAGCCTGCATCGGTGAGACGAAGAGGCCGATCAGCGTTCGAGTTTCTGAACACGAGCGCTGCACTCGACTGAAACGTCCCGCAGAGTCGGCTATCGCAGAACATCAACTCGATACAGGCCATAACATTCAATTTGACAAGACCAAAATCCTAGCCCGTTCTTCCACCTACCTCAACGGTGTGATCCGTGAATCCATAGAAATACATACACAAAACTCCTAACAATATTAACCGAGACCACAGATATCCCCTCCACAATGCCTACAAACTACTATTTCCGACTAAACCCAAGCCCCGCCCTGCAACCGCTCAACCGCTACAGCCCGACAGCCAATCACAGACTCAGCAGTCACACCTTGTTATCCACCCGTCCTACTATTAGAAACTTCAAACATACCAAAGCCGACAAATAATCCAGTCAGTTGTTCACCGGTCAATTTTTACAGTTTTGCTCCATTAGCGCGTTACGACGTTCAATGATCATTGTCAATGTTTAAAGGTACTTTATCGGTCAAGGGAATTAATTTTTTGGAAGAGAATTTAGAGAAACTTGTTTTTGTAAACTGCAATTTTTAAAGCTTTTTATTCAACGGTGGTTTTCCGTCCCCTATGAATGTTGATAGTCCAAACTTTTCTTTCGTTTAATTTTCTCGTTGTATTATTGAATATACACGTTGTATTTTCATTAATTCGTGTTTGATATTTGACATTTAAATTTAAAAATATATTTTTTCAGTTTCATTAAATTGTTTCGTAAAGTACTTTTAAAACTCGTGACCATTCATATTCTACGCATATGAACCCTGTATTATTTTTATTATTATTACACAAGCATCACTTCCAGCTGACCAAATAAATAATAACTATCTACACAAGCTAGCACAAGGTCAAACATATGGATGTGTTACCATTTTAAGCTCGTAGATAATTCGTTTAAAGTTTTACATATGCGCCAACTATATATTTGATGGAATTATGCCACGAATTAATATTAATTGATTGCCTCATAATTTAAATACTGACTAAATACTGGACTAAAAATCCGAACACTAATTGACACATTTGTTAAACGCACTTAAAAAAAGTTTGATTTATTTATGTCAGCTTTATTAAAAAATTTATATATACATAGTTTGTTAGAAAAAATTTAATTTAGCGAAAAAAAGTGGAAATCCGTGAAACTTTCATTTATATTCAGTGGCGCATAAACTCGCAACATAATCTGATCCTAACCCTGCATGTGAGATGTATCCACAAATGGGAGATTCAATTTTTCAACGACGCATTTATTGGAAAAGCAATATCGCCCAAACTTTCTCGTGTTAATACGCATACGTTTCACAATCTTCAGAGTTTATTTTGAGAGCAATACTTTGGCATACATTAAATAAAATTTAAAAAATCGATTTTGTGCCAAAGTTTCCCTTAAAAGTTTTGAACGATTCCACTGAAACCATTGAACAAATTTGTTTTACCACAAAGTGAAAATTATAAACGCATCAGAACTTTGTTAAAAAGGAAGGACGTGAGAAACTCCAAGTGTTCCCTTCACAAATAAAGAAACGCACTGCAGTGTAACAATAGGAATGACAGAATTACTTCCACGCTACAGTTTCCTTGTAAGAAGGGTCTCTGGAGAATTTATGGATCAAATAATAAATTGGGTTTACTGTAATTTAATAGGGTTGTTTAGAGCAACCTCTAAATCAATTGAATACTTTTACCTTCGTAATTTATGTAGTATGCCTCCAATAAAGCTAATAAATTCAAAAACAATTTACCACAAGATTTTGGCGTACAAACATTTTTAAGAATGCCAAACAATTTATGTTATGAAATGATGTCTCTCGTAGCAGAATATAGAGGGTCGTATGCTACAGCGCACAGTGTAAAAGCCACTGCATGACGCCATCAGGCGTAAAAACAGCGGCATATTTAAAAATTGATACGCGGAAAATTTGTAGCGGCCCATTTTAAACGTTTTTACAACGTATAAATATAAGAATATAGCAGTGCAATGCTAAAATTTTATATAATCTTACGATATTTGGTAGAATATTATAGTGGATCATGACCGATAATCTGGCATAAAGCTTGTCTGTCTGCAACGGGGATATGTGAGTGATATTTTCTTCAGAAAAAAATTCTGCTTGAAGATTCTGCAAAACCAATAGGGCACTCTGAAAGAGCCGCCAAAAGTACACAAAAAAAGTACTTTTGTTGCGTATCTCTATCACGTACAGTTTTCGATAAAATTGAGAAAATGTGTTCTGGAACACAGTTGAGCGATCAGACAATGAAAAATGTAACCAACATATGTCGAAACAACACAACTGCTTGTAATTTGAATTCTTTGGCAGTTCTTTTTGTGTTGCTCTTCTAAAATTATTATTTATATAATAGGAAATGATCGACATGCAGTTAATGTATGCACGTTCCTACAGAAACTCTCTTCAGGCGAGAAGAATGTATCATGAAATCTTCCCACATCGTTACCTTTCTGATAGCAGAACTTTTAAAAACATGATCGGAGACTGCGAGATAGAGGTACATTATTTTGCCGTACATGATTTTTTTCCTGTGATTATTTTGATCCTTGGTTAGGTTTCTTTCAATGTGCTAATGCTGACCCAGGAAGACCAAGATCAGCAAGAACGTCGGAACTAGAGGAGGTTATTTTACACGAAGTAGAAAGAAATCTTGCAGTTAGTGTCAGAGAAATACACATTATTTGGGAACACCTAATGCCACAGCTTGGAGGTTCCTCGGAACAGCTACTTCACCCGTATCATGTTCAAAGTGTACAAGCACTTCCTCAAGCAACAATTGTTGTTGATGTTTTAGAAAATACGGCATTGTGAACTTTCACAAGACAAGTTAATAGGATATTTTATTTTGCTACAAAGAATGAATGATCTGCCAGCTTTACTACAACATGTATCTCCTTGTAAGAAATATTCTATGGTTTATGCACATAGGAGCGCCGCCACACTTTAGACCGAAGAAGGAGGACCTCAGCCCGTTCCCCAGACTTAAATCCTCTAGATTTTTACTTATGAGGACACCTAAAATAAATTGTCTACGCAACTCACTTCCTGACGCTAATGAACAGCAAGAATTATTAATGGCTACGATCAGTATCGAAATACCCAGGACTTTTCGAACGAGTTCGGCACTGATTGCATTAAAGAGTTCACAAATGTATTGAAGTGGGGGGGGGAAGGGGACATTGTAAACAATTACTATAAAAACAAAAATTTGCACATAAGTTATTTTGCTTATTTAAGTACTTGATAATAAATTATTTTGTTTTTCTCAATCACATACTCTCAATTTTATAGAAAATTGTAGGTCCTACAGATACGCAACAAGAGTACCTTTTTTGTGTATTCTCGACGGCTCTTTCAGAATATCTTATTAGTTTTACAGATATTTCACGCAGAATTTGTTTCTGAAGAAAAAATTCCTCACATACCCTCGTAGCACCGCCCCTGCTGCAGATATGGAGATAAGCTCTATGCCAGATTATTGATTATGATCCACTATAATGTTTACCAAATAGCGGAAAATTATAACAAATTGTTTTTTTTTGGGAGAGTAGTAAAATGTTAATTTTTTGATGAACATTCCACACTCTGCATGTCGACAACGAAGAATTTTCGAACCCATGTTTATACGAACTGTTTATATTATTTTGACGTCAGGTACCTGCTTCTGAATTTTAGACATGCATTTTTAAAGCACCTTACACAATGCTAACGTTTAACAAACCAAAAAATAATTTATGCGGATGTGTAATTTATTACTTACTTTTTGTCTTACTATTTTTTTTAAAGAATCATGAAGCCGTGCGTGAGCACGACTTCATGATTCCCATCCCACCCCCTTACCCGGGCTCAGCACACTAAGTGCTCTTCACCGGTCTAACATGCCCCACCCCTGAAAGACATGCAACCCAACATACACACCTACATACACCATCCATGGACCAGCCGGATTTAACTTGTTCAGCAAAATTACCGACCGGCAGTGGACTCGAACCAACTGCCATTGGGAGTCTAGTTTCAAAGCCTGGGACTTTAACCACTAGACCACCCGCCGGCCCTGTCTTACTATTATAGTTGGGGCAATTCGTTACACAAAAATTCATAATAAATTATATAAAGTAAATGAAACCCATTTTTAGCACTAAATGGTTAGCACCTTACAAGCACCTAACCTCTATATCATTGCATATGACATTTGCGGGTACGCACTGAAGTAAAACAGGGTTTCTCAACATGTTTTTACACTTGCGCAGAACTTGACCAAATTTGTTTCACGAAACAGCATACAATCTTTTATACTCTATCGTGGATGTCTGTTAGTACTAACCGACTTGCACGACGAAAGTAGAACAATCTTCAGGGTCAGTTTCTGGCCAACCAACTGGTGGTCCTGTGTAGTAATGACGGCTTCAATGTTTTTCAACAGAAATCAATATTTTCGTTTTTTTAAGTTGTTGAGTTTAAAAATGCCTTTTAAATGAGCACGACTGACCCACCTTCGTATTTGAAAAACTTGAAAAATAAACCTAATCCCCCTTTAAAACTACCCTTTCCAGGTCCCCAAAAAATGTATAAATATTTTTACTGAATACCTCGCATACGAGGTATATAATAAATTTTTTATTCATCCATGTAGGTTCAATAGTTTAACTGTAAAAGGTAGTGCGTGGGAAGTGTGTTACACCCTGTATAAGCAGCTGTCATTTAGCCGATTAAGAAAAGGTGAAAGTATCACTTGTATCTTGCTTGTTGTAGCTGTGTCTCGGTAATCTGTCTGGACGGTGTTTTAACAATTTGTATTTTGGAGAGACGTACAAGAGTTCGGTGTAACTGTTTAATGATGTGGTTCTCAGATCTTTATGCATTCTTTGAATTTCTAAATTTTCCAAAACGGTCATTTTTATACTTTTGTTTACTAGGTGTAATAATTCAACATTGGCTATGCAACCAAATTTATGTTCAGTCGAGTGTAAGTAGTGTCCAAATTGTAAACACTAAAGGCGTTTGATGTGTTCCGATGTCTTGGTACTCAACGATTCGTTTGTCCTACATATTTACAGTTACATTTAGAACATGATAGTTCATAAACTCCATTCATGTCCAATTTATTGTGTTTGTCTTTAATATTGACCAGCGTTTGGCGTAGGTATGAATTCTGCGAAAGGATATGTTGATTGTTGATGTCTATTGGATCTTTTTTAAGTATAGAGCTTATGCCGTAGGAAATTTTTCCCATAAAATAAATGCTTTAGTACTTCTTTATGTTGTTTTTATTATTACATCTATTAATAAGTCTTGGTCTACACTTTTTTCTATGGTTATAATATATAATTCTCTGGATTATTTTCGGATCATCTTGATTGATTGATTTGAAACGAGGAGGGTTTGCTACGCCCTTTAACACTGCGGCCTCTTGGGCCTGTTGTGTATCCCCTTCGGTCGCTAGTCACTGTCAAGTAGATCCGTCCCCTTTAGCAGGTCTAGGAGTTTGTTGATCAGACTGGCTGGCGGTTGTATCTCATTGGGATTGATACCTTCAAAGATTTGGAATCTTCTGCGAGCTAGGGCTTCGCATTCGAATATTATATGGGAGGCTGTCATCTTAGTAGCAATAGCTAGTTGTTCTAAAATTTGTAGTGCTTTTTCATAACTTGCAAGCGTCAATTAGTCGGCGTACGAAATATTTAAAGATGGCCATTTTATGTTGGTAGTCGTGGAGGGAAGAGTTGTTTATCAGATTATCCATGTTGGCGAGTTTTCTGGAGATGTCGAAATGCAGCTTGTCTTCTCCTCTTTCTGGTGCAAGATCTAACAATTGAATCGTTTATTCAGTTCTAATTCCATCGTCTGGATGGATTGAATTAATGTAGTTTAAAAAATTGTTGGCCATATTATTGCAACCTTTTAGGAGACAAAAACATACTTCTTCTAAAAGATGATGTTCTCATTTAATCATGTGTTATTCTTGAACGTAATCTATAAAGATCTTGGCTAGTAACGGTGAAAGTAATGATACCATAGTGAAGCCTTCTGGTTGTCTAAATATTTTCTGGTTAAACAGGGAGTAATTTTAACCTATAGCAAGATTGCGCAAACTCATAATTTGATGTTGGATTGGATTTGGAATTTGGGAGTGTGTGTTACTTCACGTGCACTTAGGCCACAATAGGTGGGTCCATTGTAATACCTCCCCAGCAGCTCTCCACATTGGACGTCACCCAAGCCATCCAACCTTTTGGATGTACTTGAGGACATCCGCAATTGGAGTGTTGCTGATTTCGGCCATGTTAGGCCCAGAAGTCCCCCAGCATGGATCCTCTGGTTGTTGCGAGAGCTGGGCAGTGACATAGGACATGTTCTGCCGACTCGTCGTCCTCGTTGTATGCACGACAGTTTGGGCTGTCCGCTAGTCCCATCCTGTGCATGTGTTGCTTTAGGGTGTAGTGTCCAGATAAGATACCCACAACTAGTCGTAAGTTCTTTCGGGACAGTTGCACACAGTATTTGGCTCTTTTTGGCGAGGGTGCCGCAATAGCAGCCTTTGCTTGACGACAGCTTTGAGTGTTAACCCATCTTCGTGTGAAGCTTTTTAAGGTTTCTTGGTATAGCATAAAGCCTAATGTCTTCAGGGATATGGAAATTACGGGTTCTGGCCCCCAGAGAGGTTGTCCGGAGGCCAGTCTCGGAATCTCATCAGCCTTTTCGTTACCGTAGGTTCCGTCATGTCCTTTCACCCATACAAGGGAAACGGCATTATCTTTTGAGATATCGTCGAGAGCTTCACGACACCGCAGTACCACTCCTGAGGTGACTGCAACTGCCTAGGGCTAGTAAAGCGGCTCTGCTATCGCTGTAGATACCAATACGTTGGTTCTTGATTTGTCGTTCAAGAATTGCATTTGCACCATGCATTATTCTCACTACCTTCGCTTGAATAACAGTGGCAATTTTGCCTAGTGGTATACTCTGGCGCAGGTTTAGGTCATCGGAGAAAATTCCGGCATCCGTTCCATGCTTTGTTTTAGATCCATCGGTGAAGATGGATATGTCTATATGCTGAGTTGGTCCAGCATTCGCGTAGACACTAAAGTGTCTATTAAAGGCATATAATTTGATGTTGTCCTGAGGGTCGATTTTATTGTTTTCCAGTAAGCTATGTACGAGATTTTATACACCTAACTTTATTTCTGTTTCAAACTAATCATACTGGACTATAGCTGGTTCTCCATGACTGTGCAAACCATAACTTTATAAGTATTTTCAGCTAACGAGGATTTTGTTGGATAGCGGGAATTCTTGTAATCGAAATCGATTGTCGAAAGAAAAAAAGTTTTACCGTTTTGGAGGCGGTAATCATCTAACTATGTGTCTGTATACATTGTACAGTCTAGCAGCCTTAACGCATTCAAGACAAATAGGGTCTAAAAATTGCTATTATCAAAATAAATGAGATTTGTCTGTCAACAAACAAAGAGGGGAAAGTTTACTCTTTCACCTTCCCCCTAAGAAGTAAGTTTGCATTCGAATTGTACGTTGAAAAATTAGTACGTTAATACCAAACCTTCGTCACTTCTTGTTTGCTGGTTTGGTAATTACCGACTAACTTTAACATACCGATTCAATTAAAAATAATAACGAACGAATAACGCTTGTAACCACATACATTAATGTATCCACGCAGATCGTCCGGTGCAGCGAGATCGTGTTTGCAAAAACCATCGAACAGACCTATTTTAATTACGTATTTTTCGTAATTATGATGCTCTCAGAGACATCACACATTTATCATTTACAAGATCACCAGTAATAACAGGAAAACGAGTAGATATACAAAAATTACCATATTAGAAAATCATTGTCAAAATAATATGTTACCTAAAAGATGAATGCTGCGTAAACTCTGGTAGTTAATCCTCTGAGAATGTTACAACATTATCTTCAGTGCACTCTTTCTAAGTACCTAGAAACATGTAAAAATGAACCCAACCAATGAACATTCATCCATGTTATTGTGTTCATCAAACGAGAGCCTACTCCTACCGAAAGCACGTGTAAGGTATAAGGAATCCAATGGAAAATCAGGCATTTTGAGACACCTGTCCTAAAAGTCACTAGTAAATACTCTTTCAATTAACCAGGTTTGAGCATTTTTATAAATAAGGTCGCAGGTTAGTGTAGCGGTCTAGGTGCCGAACTGTTACGCAGCCGTCTAGGATTCGATTGCCGTGAAAAGCAACATCTGAATTATTAAAAATCTGCTAGCTTTGTTTGAAGACAGTGGACAACCTTACTACCAACGTACGTACTGTGATGCGAGCTGTTTTCCCTATAGTTCGTAGAACGTTTTTTGAAAAGTAGCGGGCTTTAGCTTTACTACTCACATTCGAACTTGTCTTAGTATAATCTTCGCTGGAGATAAAGTGCATGCGCTTCCGTGGTTCGGAGCCCATGTAAATATGTGGGTCCGAATTCTTCTATACTATTTTAAGCCCCACATAAAATAAGATGTGAGAAGATATGCTACACCTCGCAAGGAGTATGCAACCATTAAAGAAGAAGGCATTATAGTTACTAAGCCTAGTTTTTAGATTCCAAGAAAACCACTAGTTGTATCGCCAAGTTTAAGTAAATCCTCAAAAAGAAGAAAGAGTTATTAACAGTAACCTGATTTCTATGCTATATCAACACCTTCATCACCATTAAACAATTAAAATACACTAAACACAATATTGCCACATGCAATACGTTTTAATGTTACATCTTGTTCTGAATGCTCTAATTCAGTATTTCTGTACGGACCATCTCTCATCTTTACCAATGCATCGTATCAGTTATGCGGTTGGCCAATAAAACTTTTAATACATTGGAACACGGGTTTTTCAGTGAGTTGTGCACAGAGTTCGGTAGTAAATGCAGATACTCTCTTCTTCCACACTATACCGGTTTGTTGCTTTGCAACTTTCTTCTCTGCACATTAGAGGGCATCGTAGTTGTCGGTCCCTACTGAAAATTTTTAATATATACCTAAACATTTATTCATACAGTAAAATTTAAAAACCTACTAATTATAATGAAGTATACAAAGAACAATTTAAAAAGTAATGCGGCGTGACAACGAAACGTATTCTACAAATGTATTAAAAAAACAACAAGGTAGTCAAAAAAGAGAAAAAAAGTAAAGAGATTAAAAACAGTGAAAAAACTTTGGCTCACGTAACATTTGTTCGAGAGTTACCTACCTATCTAATTAGTAAATCTCAACCAGCAAAAGAAAAATATTAATTTTTCACAGGTGAAAATGCAGTATTTGTATGCGATAAAACAATCGTAATGTAATTTCCCAGAAAACTTTAAATCGGTGATAAAATAAAAGGGAAACAAAGTACTGTTTAAAACAAACGTAAAGGAATTATCTGGATTAAATCCTTTAACTCAGTCTTTTAATTTGTATTATCAGCCCAGGCAGTTTTCTCTTCTCATTATATTCGGCTTTTTACATTATCTCAGTGAATTATATGATCAAAGCTAAACTTGAATTGTATCGGCAATTCACTAAGAAATGAAAATGGAGCTTATATATGGAACCGCAAATGTTGCAGAACGACGTCCTATTTAGATAATAGCGAAATGCTCCGGCCAGACTTTTATTCCCAAGTGTGTCTGCGGTTTTGGAGGTAGGTAAAAATGTAATAACCAAACTACCTTTCATTACGTGATTTTTAGTCATCATCCACTTTACAATTTCATTATTTTGATGCTAAAAATAATGTATTTCATGGGGTAACTGAAAAATAATGTTTTTAATGGAGTAGCTAAGTAATTATAAGAGTTCGACAAAAGCGCAGAACCACGTCGTTTTCGAGACTGCAAAAAATGTATCTAAAACAATTTATAGAATGGAAATCGACCGAATAATATTTATCTAAGAACAATTTACCTACAAGGCAATTTATGCAATGACAATTGGGCGAAAGGTAAATTTACCGAATCCTAAAAATTTACATGTTAGCATTTTTGAGCAAAAAACTAAACTATCAATATTATAATTTATTTTCAGCTTAGACCGCGTCGTCATTTCGGAACTACACCCAGCATAATCAGGTAGGGACCGACCTGTAGCTTGTTTGCCTTTACAAGCATTTGCTCTAGAAGTTTGAGCAATCTTTGTTCGTAGGCCCTGCCTGCCTAAACAGGGCCGTGTGCTTAGATTATTTAAGCCTTGGGGCGAACAAGAATTTAATCTTAATGTATTTTGTTTGCCAGGACAATAATAATCAGTGCTTTATTCACTCTGAAGATGCAAGCTGCAACGTCTTGCGAAACGTTAGTTTGTGTGGGTTTACAAACAACTAACAGGCATAAGCCGATTAAGTATTATTGTCCTGGCAAACAAAATACATTAAATTTAAATCCTTGTCCGCCTCGAGGCTTAAATAATCTAAGCACACGGCTCTGTTTAGGCAGGCAGGGCCTACGAACAAATATTGCTCAAACTTTTACAGCAAATGCTTGTAAAGGCAGACAAGCTACAGGTCAGTCCTTATCTGATTATGCTGGGTGTAGTTCCCAAATGACGACGCGGTCTAAGCCGAAAATAAATTGTAATATTGACAGTTCCAGAAACTGCAAAAGCCTCAAAGAATATATAAAAGCTAAAATGTTTACTTTAGCTGAGTGCACAGCCAACGCTATCTTGACTGTCGTGGAACATGAGAAGTAAAAAGCTACGATCTTGCTAAAAATGTTCTTTGTGCCCTAAGGATTCAAAATCGCAAGTTGTAAAAAAATCGTCCTGTGCAAAAAGGCGTTAGACAAAGTTTTCGAGTTAGAGATACAGCGAAAAATCTCAATATTACCTGTGGGCAATATTTCCAAAAGTTTTCTGTAGGCTTTCTATTTTTAAAATATTATTACATTTGTGATAATACACGGCCCCCTACGAAGCTGAAATTTTTGAAATGCGATTTTCTCGCTTAGAACGTACATAAAATTCTAATTATATTCAAGCTTTTCGCCGGTAACAATACCATATCTGCTACATTATTGCGGCAACCAAAAAAGTATTGGTGGTAAATTGTAGCTTAATTCGTGCAAATTCTGATGATGTAAATCACATAATTTTGCACAGTGTAGTTATCACACAAATAATATAAATAAAGATAGTTGCAAATAAATTGAATCTACTGCACAGCTGTTACCTCATGTATGAGTCACGAGTTCTCGCTGCTTTCCCATGGCCGCGCTTACCATGCGCCAAAACTTTATTAGAGTACTAGTTGACATCAGACAGGAAGCTGAAGTTTTAATTTAAAGACTTGAGATTAAGTTGGAATTCTAAGAAAAAACATCTTCTAACCCTACGGCATCTTTGCAGTTACATATAACCTTATTCCATGTCTTTTGAAATATAATTACATTCTTTGGATGAAGAAGTAAAAATATTAAAAATTTGAATGTAAACGTCTCGCTTGTCTGCTGCCTTCCAAATTGTATTCAACCGGTAGGTACTACCATTTTTGCCGACGGTACTACGTTGTTTGCTAGAAACAAATCAAAAGAAAATTTTCTAGAATTATCTATAACTATCCTGAATTTAAGTCAGACGGTGTACCTTTTCCAGGAATACATTTAACATCTACCTTATCCTGGGATGTCCACTGCATAAAAATATCATCAAAGTCAAGTTGGAATATATACTTATTATAGAATTTGAGTAGTTCTATTTCTCTCCCTCACTTGAACAGTGCTTACGTTGGACCTATTCACTATTTGTTAGGTTATGCTATTCTAATATAAGAACACTCGCCAGCAGGTGACAAGTCATTTACTTTTCAACAGAGAGCCATGCGTTATAACAGGATTACATTGCACAGCTGACTGCAGAGAGGTTTTTATTAATATAACTGTTCTTACACTACCATCTATCAATATCTTGGAATGTTTGCTTTTTGTCCATGAAAACCTGAAAATTTCAAGCATCCCTCATTTCCGTGACATCAGATTAAATGATCAGTTGAGAGCTGACTATTGGAGATTGAGCAGATTTCAAAACGAACCAAATTTTTGTGCTATAAAATTCTATAATTATTTCTCAAATGAATTAAAATTGCTGTCTGTGGGACATCTTAAAGCTACGACAAAGTTCGAACGAGTCAACCTGGCAGCAACAATTTACAAAATTATAAAGGTTTGTTTCGTTGTTTTGAATTCAAGAAAACGCGCTGGTTGCGCTTCAAGTACATTTCAACACTCCTAGTAATCGCTCCCGGGCGCCGTTCTTTGAAGAAGTTCGCCTCCCATCTAACTACCCTCCCACTTTCATTAGGTAAAAAACCCGATGACCGTCCCAAAATTGATAATTATTCTTTCAAAAATGATTTTCACCCTGTAAAATTTTACGAACCAGTTGAAATTGGTTAAAACTCTCCTTAATTTAACGTTTAATCTAAAATTTCCCCGCCATTTTGGTAGATACGTTTTGTTATAAATAACTAAGTCAATTAAAGCCAATAAAAAGATACAATTTCATTACATACCTGATAAAAATCACTGGAAACAGTACAAATTAATTGTATGCTTAAATAACAACTACTTCGAAGAAGAGGGTATCCAAACACCGAATCTAGACAATTTACAGTTTATACAAGCAAACAAAAATAATAATAAACACCGGAAAAGCAACCAATTATAATAAATTAAGGTGTCAGACAAGGGTGCAGCTTCCCACTTACCTTATTTAATGATAATATTGACGATATTGTTAGACAATGGAAAGAAAGAGTTAATCCGGGTATACGACTAAGCCCTCAAAATACATACGTTATTATTTGCAGAAGACCAAATAATCATCCAAAAAAATGAAGATGACGTACAAAGACCGCTCTATTGTTTATACCAGCTGTGTGGAGAATATAACTTTAGAATATCAACCAAAAAGACGAAAAAGGTGACGTTTAAAGGTAAACTCCCAGTAAGAACTAAAATAATAATCAACATCGGTAACGTAGAACAGGTATCTCATTTCAATTAATTGGGCTGTAATTTTACCTACGAATATGATAATGATGTGAACAAAAAGGTACACAAATATCAAATGATGTGTGGAATCATAAACAAAACATTGGGGAATAAAACTAAAAAGAATATCAAACAAAAATTTTACAAAGTAATGGCAACACCTGTTCTTAAGTATGGAAGCAGAACCTGGATCATATCTCAAATGGATAAAAAGAAAATTCAAGCCACAGAAATGAAACATTCAAGAAAAGTAAAAGGTTGTACAATACTAGATCAAATACGCAACGAAAAGAAGAGAACTAAATTTATATTTCATAAACGATCGAATAGAATAAAGTAAAGAGAAATGTATACAACACAAAAATAGAGTAGATAACCATAGAACCACTAAACAAGCAGTGAGGTACAAGCCAAAATGGAGAAGGGGCGTGGGAAGACCCAGAAATAGAAGGTGAAGGCGGAACAGGCGTGAAATGCCTAATCCATGAATTAAAAAAGAAGGAGAAGAAGGAAAAGAACAAGAAGAAGAAAAAGAAGAAGAAGGTAACAACACACCTGAAATGAGAGCTTAACGACATGACCACAGCGTAGCCAGCAAAAATCACCGTTTAATTATTTCTTGTGTCATCACAGACAGCAGTGGACTGCTTTTCGAGTGAATAAATTACTTTTGTGCGTGAAAGATTTTATTCGAAGAGTACTGATATTAAGCCGTTAGCCATTTTGTCAAGAAACGTACCGATTAGCTATCCGACCAACTGTTCGCCCAACATCGGCAAACATCACCCTGTGACGTACCGTTTTAGAGGGGTCAAATCAGTCCAGTGACGTTCAGTTTTGAAGGAGTCATTTTGTTTAACTGCTATATGTTATTTTGTAAACCATGTAATAATTTTTGTTCACATGAAATGTACTCATAGATTTTTTAAATTGTTTAAGTAGAAGTAACAATAAAAATTGTATATAATTGTATCCAGTCTTCTGTTTATTTTCGTCGAATCCTGGCTTCTTAGTTATCTAGGGAAACTTAACTTCTCCAAAACCTTCAGTTCAGAGAACGGTTGACCTATTACAAAGTGCCATTTAATTTAAAAAACTTTCTATAATTTTAAACAATTGCTTGAAAGTTTAATATAATTATTAACATATGTCAGTCCTTAATTATAATTAAGTTTTTTATTATATTACATAACCACTTGTACTTTTTAATTTATTAATTTGACCTGTGTAAATACATTGGTTTGTTATATTAACATTAATAAATTGATAACTACTTAAAATTCTAAAGTTCTTAAATAATAATTAAACACGATAAATTAACTATTCGCTCATTTGTCATTTAATACATTAGTATTTCAATACATTTCTTTTTCGGTAAATTGTTTTTCAGTATATTACTCCATCAAATGCCATTTAGTAAAATGTTGTCGATACATTTATCTGAAGCCGATGTATGGATGTGTAATATAAGCTCACGTTCAAGTGGATTTGCATTTGTTGATTGTCTTGTTACTTTTATTTTTCTAAATACAACGTCATCGCCAAATGTTTAAACAGCTACATGCGTCCACATCTGTCCGACGTCATTGAAAACTTTATTGTCTATAATAATCTGTAATGATTTGTTGCATCACTTAAAATGAATACTTAAAGAAGATCACAATTATTAAGTAGTGTCCTATTGCATAAAAGCTTAATAAACGTTTTGTTCGAGTTATGTTGTAATCACTTAATGAAACCATGTTATTACGTAATTTTCGTGGCAATGACGTGCAATAGTAGTGACGATTAGTATTTCCAGCCTCTTTGATATGATAAAAGTCATAAGCAAGCCCACACTTCGAGACTAATACCTTATAACGGAGGGTAATTGTAGGAGAAATTTTATTAATGCAGTAGCAACATAATATTTTTCGATAAAACAGCTTTTTGTATAAAAAGTAGTGTAAACACAGAACTGTCAATATTTGTAAATCCGACTATAACCCACCTTGAATTGACGAAGTCTGCACTCAAACAGAAGATATTAATGTTTGGGACGGTATTGTTTGCCAATACACAATTGAGCCGTTTGTTTTATTAAGCAACTAACTTTTCAAGTTTATTTGAATTTCCTGCGAAACAATATTATCCCTGCTTTAAGAGAGTCATTCTAAATTGTCAACGAGATGTGAAAATTTGTTTGATTTTAACGGTAAGGAGGACCTTTTTTCTTTGATTGGGTGCAAAACAATATCTAAAATGGATATTTTTAAAATAGTAAATTGGCAAACTCTGTGGAGTGCCCAGCATGGTAACTCTTGAAACCCCACGTCATATCATATTTCCATTTAAAATATTTTATTATATTACTAGTGAAAACCGTGGGCTACACTTTGTTGTTAACTTAAAAAAAATAATAAATAAGCTGTGTCAAGATGTAAGATATGTACATAATCGTAATTTCGATTATATCAGATATTGGTTTTTCATAGGTGCACAATTAAATACAGTTTTCGAGACGTTAAATAAATATTAATTAAACCTTGTAAAATACGAGAAAATTTTTTCACATTAATAACATTTTTCAAGTGTCCAAGAATGGTTACACGTCAAACGGTTCTTTCATATACCTAAGATGTTGGTTTGCAGTAGGTGCCGTTTTAAACCATTTTTTCCGATACGTTATAAAAGATAAATTAAACGTTTCTGTCATAAGTCACCATATTTCTTTACATCTCTGAAAGGTTGTATCGTGTACGCATATAAAACCAGCAAATCGTATTTTTTAACACCTACGTTATTGGTTTTTGGTAGGTGGTAAATGATATAATTTTTTTGCAGAATGTAAAATAAACGTAAATAACTATTTTTAAAAATCCTAACACTCCGTTACAATTCTAAAAGCTACAACCAAGTACGCGTGTAAAACCATTTCTCCAATACATTTTTCAAACGTATAAAAATATAAAACAAGAAACCGTTATTCTTAACGCCTAAGTTAAATGGTTTATACGAGGATGGGTTGAAAATTTTGTAGGATGACGGATAGATGGCGCTGTTTCAGACAGTTTGGCGTGGCGTGCTGGCAAGTTCACTCGTTCAGACCGTTAACTGTCAAGTTTCAGATCACTACGTTCATGAGTTTCGTTTTGAGAGCTGTTTAATTAAGAGCGTGTCAGAGTTTTTGACAAGATGGATACTGTTGAAATTCGTGCTGTCATTAAGTACTTCTTCTTGAAAGGCTTATCAGCAACCGACATTCATATTGAGATGAAGGATGGTCTGAAGGACGCGGCTCCTTCATTTTCTACTGTTAATAAATGGGTTTGTAAGTTTAAATGTGGCCGTGCACGTGTTAAAGATGCGTAGTGGACGCCCAAAATCTGCCACTACAGACATTGTTGAAAAAGTGCATGCTATGGCGTTAAAAGACCGTCGGTTAAAAACGTCTGAGATAGCGGAAACTGTAAACATTTCCAAAGAACGCACAACGTACATTTTGAATAAAGAGTTGGCCATAAAGAAGCTGTCCGCCAGGTGGGTGGCGCGACTGCTCAGTGTTGATCAAAATATGGTGCGGATGCAAATTTTTCATGAGTGTTTGGAACGTTTTCGAAACAACAAATTGGACTTTATTCGCAGATTTATCACCACGGATGAAACTTGGGTCTATCATTATACGGCAGAAACAAAACAACAATCTAAACAGTGGCGGAACAGTGGTTCTCTTCTTCCAAAGAAGGCAAAGACTGTTGCATCTGCAGGAAAGGTAATGGCTTCCATTTTTTGAAATGCAAAAGGTATTCTTCTGGTTGACTACCTTCCAAAAGACCAAACCACCACGGACGTATACTACGCGAATCTTTTGGACAAATTATAGCAAACAGTTAATGAACAACGTCCTGGTTTAGCCAAGAAAAAAATCATTTTTCACCAGGACAATGCACGGCCCCACACGAGTGTTATTGCTATAGCAAAATTCACGAATAAGGCTTTGATTTGCTGCCACACCCGCCTTATTCGCCAGACTTAGCACCTACCCCTTTTCTTCTAAGACATGTACACACGATAATAGGTAGATGGATGGACGGAGAGATGACGCTGTTTCTGACAGTTTTTATGGCGCGCTGGCAAGTTCACTTCTTCAGACAGTCAACTGTCAAATTTCAGATCGTTGCGTTCATTAGTGTCGTTTTGACAGCTGTTTAATTAAAAGCGTGTCAGAGTCTTTGACAAGATGGATAGTGTTGAAATTCGTGCTGTCATTAACTACTTCTTCTTAAAAGGCTTATCAGCAACCGACATTCATAATGAGATGAAAGATGGTCTGAAGGACTGGGCTTTTTCATTCTCCACTCTTGATAAATGGGTTCGTGAGTTCAAATGTGGTCGTACAAGTGTTAAAGATGCACCCCGTAGTGGACGCATAAGATCTGCTACTACACCAAAAATTGTTTAGAAAGTGCATGTTATGGTGTTAAAAGATCGTCGGTTGAAGACATCTGAGATAGCGGAAACTGTAAACATTTCCAAAGAACGCGCAACGTACATTTTGAATAAACAATTGGCCATGAAGAATCTGTCCGCGAGGTGAGTGCCGCGACTGCTCAGTGTTGATCAAAAATTAATGCGGATGCAAATTTCTCTTGAGTGTTTGGAGCGTTTTCAAAACAACAAAGTGGATTTTATTTGCCGATTTATTCCACAGATGAAACTTGGGTCCATTATTATACGCCGGAATCAAAACAACACACAGAGGTTCTCCTCCTTTAAAGGAGGCAAAGGCTGTTGCATCTGCAGGAAAGCTAATGGTTTCCATTTTTGGGATGCAAAACGTATTCTTCTGATTGATTACCTTCCACAAGGCCAAACCATCACAGGCGTATACTACGCGAGTCTTTTTGGACAAATTAAAGCAAAAAGTTAATAAAAAGCGTCTTGGCCAAGAAAAAAATCATTTTTTACCAGGACAATACACAACCCCACACGAGTGTTATTGCTATGGCAAAAATCTACGAGTTAGGCTTAGATTTGCTGCCACACTGGCCTTATTCGACAGACTTAGCACCGTCGGACTACCATCTGTTTGCACGTCTGAAAAAATACCTAGCGGGCCCAAAAAATTTTCAACAAACGACGATGTTAAAGCTATTGTGGATGTCTATTTTGAGGAACTTGACAATTCTGAATTTTAACAAGGCATAGAGACTTTAGATCATCGCTGGAACAAATGTATCGAGGTGGCAGGGGATGATGTTGAAAAATAAACGTAATTTCAAACCGCAAAGTTCTGTTTTTCATTTTCATTCTACGGACTTTTCAGCCCATCCCAGTATTAGGTACTCAGTTAATCAGATTTTACAAATACGTTAAATAAACATAAGTTAGACATTTTAAGAACCAACAATATTTCGTGACAGTTTTGAAAGCTTTCGTTAGGGAGGCAAATAAAACCATTTTGATAATCAATTTTTTCAAACGTCTGAAAATAATAAGAAACAAAATCGTATTTTTTAACACATAGGTTATTGGTATTTAGTAGGTAGTAGATTATACCATTTTTGGCAATATGTTAAATAAACCTAAACCACATCTTTTTAAAAATACAATAATTTGTTTACAATTTTGAAAGCTTTCATCTAGTACGCATGTAAAACCATTTCTTTAATACAGTTTTTAAACTTCTAAAATCTAATAAACAGCAAGTCATATTTTATAACACCTAGGTTTATGGGTTTTTAGCAGGGTAGTAAATTATACCGTTTTTTGCAATACGTTAAATAAACATAAATTAATTTTTTTTTTAATAATTTCAATACTTCGTCAGAATTGTGAAAGTTTTAATTAGGTACGCTGTCACGTACTATTTGTCGCTGACAAGAAAATTGGTGAATACGCCACCGACTGCTAGCGGAAAAAGGGGTGGGGTTCAAAATCGAATTTAGATTTTTTTCTTTTTTTAGTGTTATAAATATGTGGGCGCCAAGTAGTTTGCTCAACCCTCATGCGCATTCATTACCACTGGAACCGAAGCCCGGAAACTACTAACCGGCTCCTCAAAATAAAATTAGTACCGTGCTGTAAAAATTTTGGGTTGACAGACTGGACAGTATTATCAATAAAACGCGGCAATGTTAGTGTAGAGCAAAATATAATCTGTAGGTATATATATAGTAAATATAAATAAGTGACAAGTATGTATAACACATGCCAAAAAAACATATATCAAACAAACAACATGTACATATGTAAATATAAATAGGAATGGCGGCCACCCTCTTATGCACAAATGGCAAATGCAGGTTGGGATATTTATGTGACATAAAACAAACAAGACTTAGACCCAGACCTGCAATTAACCATTTACGACGATAGTGCCCATCTTTGGTAAAATTATATATAAGTAATAACCAATAAGTAAGGTAACTTTGCTGAATATTGAACACCGTTAATTAATAATGCTATAAATAACATAGAGTACATTTACATAAAGTAAATACTTGGCCAGTTTGTATTAATTTAAAAAAACTAGGTGGAAATTTATCCTACCACCAAAAATAGCCGTCACACAAATATATAAGTATATCTGAGTTGTGACACCAATCACAAAAATAACGAAAAAAAATTTTCCCACGTAGGGGTTACTTAACCACGGACAAGAGTAGCTTCTTTCAGGAGATCCCATTCGCCCATCTCATGCCTTCACGGTACATGCGGTTGGGCAATCTTTTGGCGGGCCCCGGTAGATTGATAAACAATGAATTATAAACCAAATTTCTATTCCACTTCCCACGCCGTCTCCTGCTATTGGCAAACGATAGCGGCGTAAGTTTTGAGGAACGCGTGAATTACCTCGGCAGCTACTAACTTTAAAACCTTCCAATACTCGAAGACTGCTAGTTAGGACACTAACACTAATTTACTAAGCCCCAACTAAATTTAACTTGTGTGAAAGATTCGTCCGTTTAAAACGATCAGTAATTCGAAAAATAACCTTATACTTTTCACAGCAAATTTCAATGTTAGCAACTGCACCTCGCGGCTTAGAATAATCCTTTTACCAATTCCATAAAATTCTTGCGTTTCACCTATCGCACGACCCAAACCTCTAAAAAGCGCACGGAAAAATAACATTTCTTACACTCCTGCCTTGAATTAAAATACCTCTCGACAAATAAATAAATTACACTACAATAAAATTTAAATAAGACATGCAATTTTTTTGTGACACATAGAAACAAATATTTGTCACAACGCTTATAAAACCTTTTCTTTAATACATCTTTTTAAACGTCCTAAAACAGTTATATACAAAATCGTTATCTTAAAAATCAAAAGCAATGGTTTGTATTAGATGCAACATTTAACCGGTCTTTCCAATATTTTAAATAATTTTGAAAATCTTCAACAGTTTGTATCTTAAAAACTGAATCTTAAAAGCTAACATATAGAGTGCCCATTTTAAAACTCCGAGCCTAAATTTTTTTAAATAGGCAACACACAATACAAGTCACTGCCGACTATTATTTTAAAACAAAATATTTCTATAATTAAGATCAGGGCAATCATGTTTGCATTAACTTGACAGTTTACTAATCAAATTCGTTAAGCCACATTACTTGAACGGTCCAAAACAAAGATTATCGATCACTAATCTTTGGTGCAAAATGTATTCCAACGCTGACAAAGTGGACATGCTTCTAATTCTGGGTGAATGTCGAAAAAAGTACTTTGTATGCGCAACGCTTTCCAGGTAGACGAATTCCAACAGACAAAACATTTAGAATGCTTCTTCTGAATTTACAAGAGTATGGGCAATTTTCTAAACCAAAAGTAAGGGCACGGCAAGTTACGGTTGAACATAACGAAGTAGCTGTAATTGAAATGATTACGGATAATCCCCATACAAGTCAAAGAGCGATTGCAAATGCCTTAAACATTAGCAAAGGTTCTGTTTTCAATATTCTTAAGGCGAACAAATCTCACCCCTACCATGTTTATGCCATACACCATCTTGAAGATAGGGATTATGAGCATGGTGTTCAGTATTGTCAATTTCTTAGACGGCAATTAAACGGCAATGCGGAATTTTTAAGTACGGTATTATTCTGTGATGAAGCGAGGCTTTCAAACAACGGCATGGTTAATCGACATAACTGCCACTATTACGCCCAAGGCAATTTCCACTGGATCAGGATTACTCATTTTCAGAGAATTTTTTCTCTTAATGTGTGGTGCAGTATTATTGGCGATTTTGTAATAGGTCCACATTTCTTTAATGGAAATTTAGATGGTGAAATGTATTTAAATTTCTTAATTAATGAACTACCGGCTCTCCTCCAAACAGTTCCTCAAAAAGTACGGAATAGCATGTGGTTTTTAAATGATGGTGCACCTCCGCATTTTCATAGGGATGTGAGAGATTATCTTAACCAACGTTTTGAGGGACGCGTAATTGGACGAGGTGCATTGCATCCTTAGCCTGCCCGTAGTCCCGATTTGACCCCGCTAGACTTCTTTTTGTGGGGAAAGTAAAAAATGATGTCTATGAAGTGCCCATTCGAAATGAAGAACATCTACGCGAAAGGATAATTCAATGTTGTCGCTCTATCACACCGGAAATGTTAGCTCGTGTTAGAGGTTCGATGCGTAGAAGAATTATACTCTGCGAAAACGAAGGGGGAAGGCAACTTGAACACCTGCTTTGTTAGTTTTTGTACTATGTTCCTATTAAATTATTGTAGTTATTGTTGCCAAATATTAAATTTGAGTTATTAAAGTAACCTTAAATTTGTACTTAATCATTAGTAGATACATGTACTGTAAAACAACTCTGATCTCAATTTAGGAAAATGGTAGAAATGCATAGTGATCTGGGGGTTGCATTGTGCGTTGCCTATTGAAAAACATTTAGGCTCGGAGTTTTAAAATGGGCACTCTGTATTAAGCTTTTTACTTTGTTTTTTGCTGAATAGTAACGCAAAGCTCTTATTGAAGAGAATCGTTAGTTAGAAGAAATTTTTTTCATTTGCTCTGTGAATAACAAAATGTTAGGAAATTTAAATCGAATAATTACTAAGATAAGTAGATTTTTTGTGACCAATTTATAAAATTTGTTATCATTTTAGTATTTATAGAACAAATAAAAAAATCATAGCCAACTCTCATAACAGTCCGAATTATACGATTGCAAATATTCTGCGCATTTTTAATGCAAACAATTACTTATACTCTGTCATAGATCACGTTAATTTTTCTTTTTTTTTTTTATTACTCCATTAGCCTACAATCTGACCTATAGGTCAATAAGTAGTATATAATGTTTACAGGTAATATGACAGTGTAAACTGCCTTACAAAGACTTGCGGAGAAGTGTTCCATTGAACCCTCACCACGTTAATTTAGAAAAATTTTTGTTACGTTTTTTCTCGTATTTCTAATACAACAGCGGATATACCGGGTATTAACAAAACATGGTTCGGCCCTTTTTTTCCTTTATTTATTATTTTTAACCAATGAAATATGCAATATTTATTATTCTTGATTCTGCGAATAACACATTCGTATTCGGTGAAATCAAAAATTCATTTGAAGGCTGCTACTCATTGAAGTAGTACCTAAAAAAGAAAAATTTAGTTTGCACAAAATTTGCAAAGGTCAATTGAATACAAAAGATCGAAAGAGTTGAACAAAATAACAATGTCGAATTTAAATATAGCCATGTGGCAAGCCGTTGCAAATTAAAAATACGCTAATTATTCAGTCTTACGTTGTAATCCGTTCCTGACTTGAAAAATTATTTAATTAATAAAAGTATTTCTTGAGATTCTCTTTTTGGCCCGAAACATTAAAAGTTGATTTTTACTTCAAAACGTTATTTAAGGAGCTTTTCAATCAACGTTGTAAAGTTTTGTTGTAATCAATAGCCTGATAATAAAAGTTTAATGTTAAACCTTAAAATTTCAAACTCTTCAAACACACTTTAATTAGAGACCTCTCAAAACTTACATCAAGTAGACAGCTTTGATTTCCAGTTCGAAAAAAAAAACAAATTTAACATTCAGGTTCATTTTAATTTAATTTACTAATTTAAGTAGCGGAAACGGTAAAAGCTACAAAATCGGTTTAATGGTGAAAATTTTGCATAATTTTTAGTAGAATTAAAGCATTCTTTTTAGATTAAGGGTGTAAGTCTTTTAGTTTTTCAGATGTTTTAAAAAAATTTTGAGTTTTTGTTTTTCCCCAATAACATCTATATTTTTTCTATACATATTTCAAACTCGCTTATTATTAAGACACTTTTTTAAATACACTTAAAAATGTGCTCAAAAGTTCTGTACCTTCTTTTGTTTTTAAGATACATAAGTGCAAAAATTAAATTGTTCAATATGCCGTCCATTTTGATCCATGCAATTCTGCAGCCTTTTAAAAACTGATCTAGACATTCTGATAAGAGTATTACGATTAATTGCGGTAGACACTTTTAATACGCTTCCCTGAAATTGTTTCTTTTGTCTCGGGAGATGCAAATTTATTTTTATTATGACAAAATACTACAACTTTTGGAACTACTAAAACTGCGAAGTGGTAAAAATATCAACATTTTCACATTTTTACGTTTGGCAATATTTGGGAGCAAGAGGGGGACATTTTTCTCCTTCCGCCCAATTTTTGGTAGGTGTATTTGTCCTTCCATTTTAGAGTTTCTTTAAATCTAAGGAATTTTTTTTCTACAAATTAAAAAAAAACGATTTCTTCACAAAAGGTTGAAAAAATTCTCCCTTTCTCTCTCTCTCTACTCCCCTCTCTTCTTTTCCTTCCCCTTCCCTCCATTTCTTCCCCTTCTTTTCCTTTTTCCTCGCTCCCTCCTTTCCGTAATTATTTTACGAACATACCGGTATTTTTTCGTTTCGACAAATGTAGGACCGACATTAGTATTTACTATTTAATTTTAGCATTCTACATGTTCAGCCCTTTTTGTTGACCCTTAGGGTTGTAGCCAAAAGAATGAATAGAGTTATTAATGTTTCCCAAACGCGAATGCAAAGTTTTTGCCGGTATAACGTCATCTTATAGAATGATATAAATAGTTTTACCAGCAGGATAATTTGTTTAACTTCTGTGTTATTGGTAGTCAGTCAGCCGACAGTGTGCACATTGCTGAGCCTGCGCGCTGCCACTATCTCTAAAAATTTTCTGAAACATAAACAGTAGCATGTCAGTCTGTACACAACAGTCAACAACAAACAATAAAGACGACGTGTGTATCCCATTTTAAAAAAATAGCAGAATTTAAAGTTTTAAAATGTAACCCGCTCGGGATTTGAACTCTCGACCAACGTATGCCCCACAACACTGTAAACGCAGTCTAGCACTGAGCCACGCCGTCGGTTGATAGCAGACGTTAAAATATGAAACGCATACATAAACAACACGTCATCCACCGGCTAAGTTTAAATTGCCGGTAAACTACGCTCTAGTGACGGTATACTGCATACCAACAAAATGCTGCCAGCCGGCACCGGTCAGCTAGGTACTGCGATATAACGTAGGAAGATAGTTAATTGAGCATTTCAAGAAAAGCTCTGCCCTGGCATAGTGTCAGTCACATAGATTCACAGATTTCTATATAGGTTTTACTCCAGTTTCTGAACAATAAACTAAGTGCTGGCCATTTTGTAGGAGGTCAAAATGTCAACTTTAAATGCCATATAGAGCACTCACAGTAATACAGCTACAAGAAATAGTACTACATTTAACATATGATTGCATGTTACTAACTAGGATTAGTTTAGTTAGCAGGATTTTCTACAGTTTCACAAAAACAGTGCTGCCATTTTCTTGTGATAACTTAACAACTTTTTTTTAATTGAGAAGAAAAGAAAAAACAGACAATTTGCTAAAATCAGACATCTACAAATTAAATTGCTCGCACTGTAATTCGGTTTATACAGGACAAACAATTAGAAACTTTAATATTAGGTACAAGGAAGACGTACGTTGTTACAAATATAAACACACACATAAGTCCAATTACGATAAACACTTATCAAAACACAATCATTCAATGACATCTAGTAACACTATAAGATGTTTACATTTTTGTGATGATAAACGTAAGTTGAATATACTAGTAGCTTTTGAAATTCACAAACGTTTAAAATCTGTACCCTTTAATGAATGAACAAATTGATCTCTTAAATTCACCGTTATTGGACGTTTTGGAATGAGAAATCAAGTCATCTGGACGCAGATATAGAAAACCAAGATGAAGTTATGAAGATTTATTGTTTCTATAACAACACCAACTGTTTACTTTTAATCTTGCCTTTGATAATGACGTGTAAACACGTTGAAATACGTATAAGACTAAAATAAAAAAAAAACAACCTGTTAAAGTTAAGAATTGTTTTATTTACAATAAATTACGACGACATCAGTGCAGACGTGAAAGTGAAAGTTAGTGCTTTAATTATTCCTTGTATTATTCAATTGAAATTATCGCTTAAAGTACTATTTACTACCCAGTTATAAACATAAACCTTTAACAGTGTTATCACTCATACCTAACTAGCCATGACAAAAAACCTATCGGACCTAAAAGTAAGTGATTTAAAAACTGAACTTTGCAAATTCGGCATCGAAACAAAAAATCTCAAGAAAGCATTCTTAATCGAATTATTGACATTAATTAGTAGTAGTAGTATATTCAACGTGGTGGTAAAAAACCATACCAAGATTTAGAAATAAATAAATTATGTGGCGCGTGCAATCGGTTAAAATTACAATTAGACCAGCAAAAAGAAGAGATATCTGCATTAACAAAGTTAAATAACGAACTAAAACATCAATTAACTGATTTAACTAAAAATATAGAATCTATTAATATTCGGAAAGCCGATAATAACGCAGGTGTAACCTTTAAAAATACATCCGTATCAGTGCAGTCCACAACCCGGCCTTGCAATGTAAAACTGACATCTAACGTACTAATATTAGCTGATAGCCATGGAAGAAATTTGGGTCCACTTATTTCCGATTACTTACCGAAACAACTTTTTTGCGTTCAAAGTATTTTTAAACCGAACGCAAAATTTGAAGATATAGTAAAAGATTGCCCTGCCTTAACACGAAATTTTACAAAAAGGGATTACGTAATTATAATTGCTGGTAGCAATAACGCGCTTCAAACGGGGAAGATCGCTACCTCGGCTCTAAACAAAACGCTGGCTACGCTTATCAATACCAATGTAATTATATCTTCTATTCCGTATTGGAATGGACGGAAAATAATGAATAATATTATTTTCGACTTAAACACGTGTCTCTACGATACAGCAAAAGAAGCAGTTATCACCAAACATAAGAGAATACGCTTCTTAGATATCAACTTGTATGTTAAACAGCATCACTTTACTACACATGGGCTTCATCTCCAAAAATCCGGCAAACTTATTTTGTGCAGAGAATTGGGCAAAAAAAATTCAGCACATAAATAATTTACTATTAGGAAAGCGTGAGCAACACAAATTCAATAATCTTATAACGGTACATTGTACAAATGCAACGTCACCAAACGAGGACCTGCTCGATGAAACGTTGTCATTAAATAGATCATCTTCATACGAATCACTCAATGACTCCACAATCCACGAAAATACCGAAGAAGAGGAAGAGGGAGATGATAAAGAGAAGGCAAAGAGTGAAGAAGAGGAGGAAGCAGATAAACTAAGTTTTTTAGACACCACAGAAGTTGTAGCAGAGAGTCTGTAGCGCCACTCTCTGACGTAAGTGTCCTTCTAATTAATGTTCAATCTATAAGATCTAAAATCGACGATTTATGCATACTTACTGAAAATTTAAATAACCCGGACATAGCATTTGTAACCGAACATTGGCTGTACCCGGACGAAGAAGTTTTTATACCTAATTAAACAGTCGTATCTAGATTTAGTCGATCGTGTATTACCCATGGAGGTAATCTTCTCTCTCTCTCTCTTAGTCTTCAATCAGTTCGATTGGTTTGTTGCAGACTTCCACCGTTGGCGGTCCTCAGCTAAACGCTTCAGTTCTACATACTTCTTGCATCCAGCATCTTTCATTATTTGTTGTAGATACTCCATTCTTGGCCTTCCTCTAGCGTTAGTTCCTGCTACTCTTCCCTCTAATATCGTTTTTAATAAGCTATTATGTCGCAAGATATGTCCTATTAAACCACATCGTCTTTTTACTATCTGTCTCCATAGGCATCTCTCTTGTCGTATTCTCTCCAGGACTTCCTCGTTCGTGACTCTGTCAGTCCATCTCACCTTCATCATTCTTCGATAGCACCACATCTCTAGTGCTTCGAGTTTTCTCTTTTCACATGTTCCTATGGTCCAGCTTTCGCAACCATATAATGCCGTGCTCCATACATATGTTTTTAATAGCTGTATTCTTCGGGTTAATGATATATTATTTGATGTAAGCAGATGTTTTATTTTACAGAAAGCCTTCTTTGCCAGTAGAGTTCTGTTATTTATTTCCCTCTTGCATTTTCCGTCATCCGTTATAATGCTGCCCAGATAGCAAAATTCGTCTATTTCTTTTATTCTTTCATTTTCCACCATTATTCTTGTTCGCCCATGTTTTCTCTTTCCACAGACCAGTATCTTTGTCTTAAGTTTATTTATACTCATATTATATCTTTCTTTTAGTATTCGTTGCATCTCATTTAGTGCCTCCTCCAGTTCTTCTTCACTTTCTGCCAATAATGCAATGTCATCCGCATAGCGCAGCATTTCGATTTTTTCGCCCTGTATTGTCACTCCTGCATTAGTTTTCTCCCTCATTTCATTGAGTGCTTCTTCTATATATATATTAAATAAGGGTGGCGATAAAGCACATCCTTGCCTGACTCCTCTCATAATGTTTGCTTCTGACTGACTTTGTCCACATTTAATTATTGCTGTTTGATTTTTGTATATGTTGTTAATTACTCTTCTGTCCTTGTACTTTATGCCAATGATTTTAAGCGTCTGAAATAGTTTGTGCCAGTCTACATTGTCGAATGCCTTTTCGATATTTATAAAAGTAATGTATGTCTGTTTGTCTTTCCTTATTTTCTTTTCTATTACTAATCTCAAGGCTAGAATAGCTTCTCTGGTTCCTGTTTGTTTCCTGAAACCATATTGATCATCTTTTAGGTTCCCTTCTATTTTCCGCTCTATTCTTCTGTAGATAATACGCGTGAGTATTTTTGACGCATGCGATGTTAGACTAATAGTTCGGTGGTTTGCACATTCGTATTTGTTACCTTTTTTTGGTATTGGGATAATAATGCTTGTTGTGAAATCTAATGGTAATTCTCCCGTTTCGTATATATTACTAATTAGTTTAAAGAGCTCCTTAAGGGCATTCTTTCCCAATTCTTTAATAATGTCTGCTGGTACTTCATCTATACCTGGGGATTTTCCATTTTTTAAGTCTTGCACTGCTTTGTCAAATTCCGCTCTTAGTATTGGATCTCCTTTTTCTTCTTCCTCTACATCTTCTTCTCTTTCCATTGTGAAATCTGTATTGTTTCTTTCCTTGTACAGTTTTTCTATGTATCTTTTCCATCTCTCGCTGATGTCTTTCTGTTCCATGAGTATTATTCCATGTTCGTCCTTTATTGCCTGATTCCTTATTTTACGTTCGTTGAGGAAGTTTTTTATCTTTCTGTAAGCTTTTTCCATCTTTCCAGCTTCCATATCTTTATCTATTTCTTCGCATTTCTTTGCAATGAACTGCTCTTTAGCTTGCCGACCTTCTCTGTTTATTCTGTTTCTTAATGCTCTATATCTTTGTTGTTCTTCTTTTTTACATGCGTTTTTATATTTCCGTCTTTCTTCTATCAATTCTATTATTTCTTCCGTGATCCATGGTTTTTTATTTTTTCGCGTTTTCGGGCCGATCTCTGTATCTGAAGCTTGAATTACAGTTGTTTTTAATTTGTTCCATATAGTTTCATTATTTTCATTATTTCTGTCTTCTGTTTCATTTGGTATAATTGCTTGTTCCACACTTTCTTTAAAGCTATTACGTATCTTATCTTCTTTTAACTTATCAGTATTCCAGACAGCTACTTTTTTTTGTGTGATCTTTTTAAACTTTAGTTTTGTTTTCATCATAACCAGATTGTGGTCGCTGTCTATATCCGCCCCTGGGTAGCTTCTGCAGTCCTTTATTTGGTTTCTAAATCTTTGTTTTGTTAGGACGTAGTCGATTTGGTATCTTCCTCTATTCCGTGGCATGGTCCACGTATATCTCCTTCGTACATGGTGTTGAAACAGAGTGTTAGCTATTACCAATTTGTGCCTTGCGCAGAACTCCACCAGCCTTCCTCCTTTTTCGTTCCTTCGTCCTAGTCCATATCTTCCTGCTATTTTGTCTTCAGCTGCTTCACCCACTACTGCATTCCAGTCTCCTAGTACTATCACATTTTCATCTCCTTTCACATGCTTCATCATTTCATTTATGTCATCATATACCTCTTCAATTACATCATCCTCATAATCAGATGTTGGCATGTACACTTGTATTACCACTGTATCTGTTGGTTTAGTTTCCAGTTTCACCATTATGATTCTCTCATTATGTAATATATATCCCTTTACTCTACTTCCAAACTTTTTGTTGAGCACTATCGCAACTCCTGCATTGCCACCTATAGCGGCTGTATGTATTATTCTATGTTTGTCACTCCAGAAGTCGCCCTGCTGTGGCCATCTGTGTTCACTTATGCCTAGGATACCTATTTTTTGTCTCTTCATTTCCAGCTTTAAATTTTCTAATTTTCCAGTTTTAAGGAGTGTTTGTACATTCCATGTCCCTATATTCGTGGTATGTGTGTTTCTTGCTCTTATTTTAGAATCTTCTCTAGCTGTCCCCGCCCGGAGATCCGATTGGGGGACTGTTTTACCTCCGGATTGTTTAACTTGGGAAGAGTTCATCATAATTGCTGCTTTTACATGGGAAATACGTTTATTTTTATGCGGTGGGTTCCCATTACCTTCCGCATGTTGTTGATTTTTATTTAGTGTAGACTATTAAAATTTAATAAAATTTAGTAGTCTATGAAAGCATTTCCTCTTCCATTTTCCAGTATCAGTGGTTATTCCGCCAGTACTCGGTCGTCAGAGCCTCGTTTGTTATAAATAGGGTACACCGACGCAAAGGTGAGGTTGACATTTGGTTGGGATAGGCTATAACTTGCGCATCACCATCCCTTATACCCCTAATCTTATTATGTGTAAAAACGAAACACCTTATCAAAATATTTATACTTTCAACTCTTTGGTTATAGAGCAATGGTTCGAGTTCAACGTTGTATTTAGAAAAGATATAAGTCTCTACCTTGTTTGCATATACCGTACACCTTCACAAATATTATCTCATTTAAACATCTTTATAAATAATTTGGAATCGTTAATAGTGTCACGACCCGATTTATACTTAATAAATCAAACCATGCTCAATGTCTGGACACAACCCCAAATAAATAACCAAACCATTGCTAATATTAATATATTGAAATAATTTCTAACAGGACAATATTGTTCAACAAAATAACTTATAATTTTACTTACATTACGGAATGTAAAGGTTTCATGATGACGGACTTGTCACCACCAGAATGCCATCTGATTCTAATGCTGAATGTTGAATCTAGTCTGGGACTGCAACTGACTCTAACTGTTTGCAATTCTGATTCTAACTATTGAATTTGAATTTTCTGAATTTTGATCAGAGTTTTCCTCAAAATTTTCCTCCGAACTTTCCTCAACAGAAAGATCTAATACTGAAGCACAGGAAGGTGGTGACCTAGCAATTTTAATATTCCTACAGGAATTATTTTATCGTCTAACGCAAAATGAAAAATAATTATGCCAGCTTTTTTCTTGTCTACCGTTTTTAAATCTTTTTCAACTAACTCGGAACTATTATGAACTGGTTCAAAAATACTAACTAGAGAATCAACACATATTTTCTTAGAATTATCTAAATTTGATTTTAATGTTTCAGATTCAATTCTTTGGGTAATTTTTAAACAGAAATCAACACATGGTTCTTTAGAACTATCTGTAGTTTCCTTCACTATCTTAGACTCTATTTTATTACTTCTCAAAATTTGTTTTTTGTGTCCTGGCTCGGTATTAACTTTATTTTTAGGCCGTGCACCAGACATTATTTTCGGGATCAAATTCCATTAGAAACTTTGTAGCGATTTTCATATTTTCAAAAAAAATAAATTTTTGTAAAATTTATGCTTTATTTTCTTTCCAACTCAGTTCTCTAACATGTTTTTAAGGGTGTGATCTCCTGAGATATTCTCTCAGTTCACAGTAATCCTTAAATTCACGCTATTAGACGAATTATATAAAAATTAAGCATATTCAAGCGTGGTACCTACTTGTGAAAAAAAAAATTTTGTGGTGCCAAAAAGGCACTCGGCACCTCCACCAATTGTCAGGATCCGATTTATTATTAATAAATCAAACCATGCTCAATGTCTGGACACAACCCCAAATAAATAACCAATCCATTCCTAATATTATTATATTAAAATAATTTGTAACAGGACAATATTGTTCAACAAAATAACTTATAATTTTACTTACATTACGGAATGTAAAGGGTTCATGATGACGGACTTGTCACCACCAGAATGCTATCTGGTTCTAATGCTGAACTTTGAATCTAGTCTGGGACTGCAACTGACTCTGACTTTGACTCTACTGTTACTCTAACTCTAACTGTTCTGCCGATGTACTGGTTTCCTTTACATATAGAAAATCACATCATGTGAACAGATTAACAACACGTGTGTTCCTATACAATGGTAACCTTGGCTTTATATTGCAAAACGTATTAACATTTTATGACCGATTTGATATTCAACTTCCTCTGATAAGAATTGTGTTCATTTATGTAACATTTGTATGAAATTTAGAAATGTTTTTAGAATAATATTTTATAATATGAATTTGTTTCTTACTGTGCATTCTGGCTTGTGACAATAGAATGCTTTCCTAAGAAATGTAAACTGTTTTTAGCTGGTGATTTCAATATAAATTTCAATAGCGATTCTAATGCTAAACACCGCCTATTGAATATGTTAAATTCCTTCGGTCTGTTTATGCATGTCGATTCAAATACTAGATTAAATGCGCGCTTAGATTATTTGTGCACCAATTTTAATAAAAATATTGTAAAGACATCTGTTATAAATGGATTAGCAGACCATCAAGCTGTTCTCACTAATTTGTTTTTGTCAGTAAAAGTTAATAGTAGTATAACTGAGGCAAAAAAGGCAGAATATTTTCCAAAAATAATTTTAAAAAATTCAAAGAAAACTGTCTCAAGGTCGACTGGACTGATTGCTCAACTGGTACTTCATATGATGACAAATTTTCATCGTTTGTTTTTAAACTGACGAAACTTGTTGAGAATTCAGTTCCACTGCGTTTAATCAGAGAAAGAAAGTCTAAGTCATGGACTACGAGAGGGATTAGGGCCTCAACGAACAATTATCGTTTTTTGCGATACGCTCGAAATTTTATTAGGAATGACGCTTTCATCCACTATTTCAACAGGTATAAGTCAATTTACCGTAATATTTTAAAAGTAGCTTAAACAAATTATTACTCAAATCGATTAAACAATACATCGAATAAAACCAAAGAAACGTGGTCTATTATAAACGAGTTAAGAAACTGTAAAACTAAACGTGACGTAAAAGTGGAATTACTTCCTGATCAATTAAATGCACACTTCTGTTCTATAGCCCATAAACTTACTTCAAAATTAAACATAAAACAGGACTTTTCAATCACTACGGACGAATTAAGGTCTAAATTTTCAAATACAAACTTCTTCCTTTATCCGGTAACGATATTTGAACTTAAAGATCCGTAGCATCAAAAATAAAATTTCTGCAGGTTATGATAGTATATCTACTAAAATTGTACAACATCTACCATGTAAAATACTAGACATCTTTTTAGAGTTAATTAATTACTCATTGACACTGGGCTATTTTCCTTCCGTGCTAAAAACTTCAGTAATTGTTCCCATCTACAAAGGTGGCCATAGACAGGACCCCTCTAATTATAGACCGATAGCCCTTTTATCTACCTTATCAAAAATCATCGAAAAAATTGTAAAAGTTAGACTGGTTGGGTACTTAGATAGATTCGAAATTCTCTCTAAATTTCAATTTGGTTTTCGAAATAAACAAAATACTACCGATGCCATATTTAACCTTTTGCATGAAATTTATTATAACATTAATAATAAAAAAATGGATTCTGTGATATTTTGTGATATTTCGAAGGCTTTTGATTGTGTTAACCACGCCATTTTACTACAAAAACTAGAACTTTATAATTTCCGAGGCATAACGTTAAACTGGTTCAAAACTTATCTTAATAATAGAAAACAATTAGTTAAAGTTTCAGATAAAATATCCCCTTCCTCCTCTATCACATGTGGCGTACCCCAAGGATCTGTCCTTGGACCCATACTATTTCTTATATACATTAACGACATCTTCCAACTAAACATCAGTGGCACTTTTACTGTATTCGCTGACGATACATGTATTCTATGGTCGGATTCGGATCCAAACTCATTAAATAATAAAATACAACGCGATATTATAAAAATAAATGAATGGTACAATTCCAACTATCTGTGTTTAAATACGCAAAAAACAAATATTATAACTTTCAACGGATCTATAAATCCTATTACTCTTAACAACTCAGTGATACTGGAAAACAATGCAGTCAAATTCTTAGGCTTATACAGGGTGTTTCTTAATAACATGCTAATATTTAAGGAGGTTATTCTTGGGCCCATTTTGAGAAAAAAACTTCATATGAACATATGTCCTAAAGGTCTTAACTTTTGAACTACAGGGTGTTAAAGTTTTAAGAAAAAAATCCTTTTTTTATGATAACTTTGGTATGACCCTAGATATTTTTGTGAAACGTAGTACGAATTTTCTACGCCTCAAAAGGCATTTTCTGCTGTACAACATAATTTTTTACTCTTGCCAGTGGCGTTCGTGCGGGATTTGCACTGAATCATTTTAGTGAGAAAAGTGATACGAGACTGCTTTTTCTTAAAGTAAAAATTATTTTTGAAATCCTCATTCCTTTCTGAGAAAATCTGGTCTCTTGATTTTTTTTCGTTCGACGTACGGTTTTCGCATAAAAAAATAAAATTGATTCATTTGCATCTTGCTAGACCACTTACGACAAAAACCAATTTATGTAACTTTAAACAAAAATTTATTTAAGAGAATAATTTTTAAACGGTAAAATTATAAAATTAAAGTAATCTAAATACATTTTGGAATGCTAACACAAAATTTTCACAAAAATATCTAGGGTCATACCAAAGTTATCATAAAAAAAAGATTTTTTTTCTTAAAACTTTAGCACCCTGTAGTTCAAAAGTTAAGACCTTTAGGACATATGTTCATATGAAGTTTTTTTCTCAAAATGGACCCAAGAATAACTTCCTTAAATATTAGCATGTTATTAAGAAACACCCTGTATATCAACAACTGTAACATCTCTGTACATATTGGAAACTGCTTGCTTAATCCACAAGTATAAATCTACTACGTTATCAAGCCCCTCCCCCATTTTTAATACAAGAACTAGTGAAACTAATATTTATCTGCCTCGACCTAACACACAGCTAGTAAAAAACTCCCTACTTTATACCAGTAAAAAAATCTTCAACGCCCTTCCACTTCATACAAAAAATATTTCAAATAACTTAAAATTTCGTAAAACCTTACATTCACACCTCTTATCTAAAGCATATTATAGCTTACATGACTTTTTTACTGAAAAAATAAAATTCCAAATGTTCCATGTCAATTATAAATTACTTTATTTTGAATATTGATTACTTTACAATATTTAATTTTAACTCACACACTACTGTAATATGTACAATCTGTAGGTACTACTATATTTTTTATATGTAAATTTTTTTATCCTTAATTTTTGTTGTTGTTATGATGACTTTATGTGTTTTTATGTAACTATTTGACTACTCCTGTTGGTTTATCGTCAATAAATACTACTACTACTACTACATTGGTTCTGCAAAATTTTATTACCTTATTTTATTGTCGTGGCTACCACAACCGGTGGGTACAGAGCTGCGACTCCGTTTATGTAGCAACTTCGTGTTTACCAAATTTGTATACATACACCGTATTGTTTATTTTAGTTAGAAACAATGACAGTAAAATCGATGTTTTAGGAAAATATTCTAAAATGCAACAAGATTATAGACTCTATAAAAGTCAAACCGTAACGAGCGTTGATATCGATTATGTACTTCCTCATCACTTAATTTAAGATTGAAGTAGAAGGTACGAAAAAAATTTTTGATTTTGAAAATGAGTTCGGAAAAATAGTAGGGTAAATTACCTTATTGGTTTTAGGGTTGGTGTCGTGCCAATGTTACCAATGTTTCGTCTGCCGTTTTGAAGGTCATCCTCGGTGCTGCTTACCTTTGTAGATTTGTAGTCCGGTAATACCGCAACTCAATTTCCAAAAAGTGTACAAGGATGCGATTTTGTAGTATCGACTGTCAGCTAGTTTTAGAAACACAGTAATACACAACAAATAGAAGCAAAAGTCTTCCTTCGTGTATTACGTCCATAAAGTTTAATCCTACAAATCTCAATAAAAGCTTAAACGTTTTGTGAAACGACAGCTTAATGAATGTGGTTTTATTCTGCGTTATATATCGTTGAAGTGGAATTCAGAGGCAAGGTTACATTTTACCAATTTTCATATTCAGCAGCAGGCAGAGATGGAGACCGCTACAGTTTCACTCAATTTTCTTCTGGAGTTTTTAGATGAATAAACTGCCAGAGAAAAACTTATAATGTAGCCAGTTATCCGTTTATACGTGAACGACCCACGATATTAAATTTCGTTTATGTTCGCATAACTTTCTCATAAATGACTATTTTTAAATTTTTGCTCGCCAATTTTCCTAACTTATGTCTGAATCATAAAAATTTAATAAATTTGTAGTTCTTTGGGTTTTTAAAAAGAGGCACAAAACAAGTGAAGCAAAACTGAGCTTTAGAGCGTGTGATGTTTTTGCGTAGGTTTCCTGTACGGTGTGCCAACCGCAAGTTCCGGATTAAGCAGCCACCTCTGAAATCCTGGATTTTCAACGCGTAATAATCCGCTCCTCACAAGCACTCTCACCTTCACACGTATCTTAAGTGTTGCATTTAATTAAAAGGTGTGGTACTTTCCTGCGTCACGAAGTCTCAGAAAAATTTATTTCAAGGTAAAAATTGTTGATATTTCTTAACACCAAATGCTGTAATTAATAGAACAAACGCATAGATGAGTACATGTTCTAAATAATTTAATTTATATTTCACAGTGCTAACTATCCTTTACGGCAATTTTAAAATAATTACATTAATTTTCAATTTTTTTAGGTTTCATTGATTCAAATCACTGGAGATGTTATTCGATCAATGGTAATTGATAATTTCAAAATAATATCAAAACATAAAAAAAAATCTAAGTTGATCCAAGGAAAGTACTTTAAACTACAGAGCCTTCATTAAATACTGATACCTACGTGATCACAAAATATAGGCAGCCCAACTTACACTGTTGGTAAGCCTTTTAGCCAAAAATTCCCAAACCGCTTGTTAACTTACCAAGGCTTGCTTGTTTACATACGTAACCTAACTTTGAGTGTTGACAGTGACACTTACAGGGAATTTTTAGTTAGCACGAGTACCAATCCTGAACTGACTTCAACATCTAAATCTAAAACTCCCTACGTCACTGCGGACCAAAGGTCACGTGAGTATCAGTAATTAACGAAGGTTCTCTAGTAACGTCTATGGGCGACAGCGGCAGCGCGAAACACTGAAGCGCAGACCATTAAGACGCAAAAACGCTACGGAGCAAGGACACAATAGAGCGGCCGTTAGGGCGTGGGACACTAGCGCGCGAAAGCACAGAATTACAATTACAATTACAATTTACAATTACTTATTATTTCCTCAAGAAGATTCACGTTGAAACTATAACACAGTTTTTGGCGCCTAGTGTCCCGTGCCCTAATGGCCGGCGCTCTAGCGTCCTCGCGCTCTAGAGTCTTTGCGCCCTAATAGCACCGGCCTTAGTGTCCTTGCGTTCTAGTGTCCTGCGCCCTTAACGACCGCGCAAAATGTTCGGATCCGTGTCTATGAGAATGCAAGTGTAGTTAGTGGAAGTACAAACATTGTTGTTATATTGATTTTTCCAAAACGAGATAAAACCAAATCAATGGGGAGAAAAGAAGCCTTTTTAAATATGGTTTTGTATTATATTTTAAGATCTTATTTTTCTAGCATTGATGTACAATTCAGCCTAAAGGCAGCACAGGAAAAATATGGTGTTGACAAAAAAAACGCTTTGTAGTCCACATCATGCTTTAAGAATTCATAGAATTAAAAAAAATCGTGGCTCCAGTTCCCGAGAAAGAATATTTTGGAGGTTTGAAAAAATTTTTATTTTGACGATTTCTATAATTGCACAAAGTTGACCGATTTGGCAACTCTTTTGTAAGTAAACAATTCTTCTTCTTATAGTGCCATACCCTATTCGGGGCGCTGGCTGCCTCTCACCTATGTCTGTGTTTGGTGCGCGGCATAGATAATTTGCACAGACAGACATAGGGGACCTACAGTTTAACGTCGGCTCCGAACCCCAACAAGTGCATGCGCTTCTTCTTCAGAGAGGTTTTTCTGGGGAAAAATCCACCTCGCTGGTATTTCGTTGCCTTGAGAGGGAGAACGACCGGGCCGGGAGTCGAACCCGGATCCGTTGTATTGCATTGGTAGCCCGCGCGCTTACCACTGAGCTACGGCCGCTCTAGTAAACAATTATCAACACTAAAATTTTACAAATTAGCTTCTTTTTTTCATTAATATTTGATCTACCTCACATACCAAGTTATTCGTTCACGAGATATGAACGAGCAAACGAAGAAATAAACCTACCCACAGACAGACAGACACAAACATTTTTGTAAAATTTCGTGGATATTGAAATCTGTTTTTACGCAAAAGTGTCAGCATAGAAAGTTTGAATAAAATCAAAAAAATTTACACTTGCTACATTTTATTTGCTCTAAGAAATGGTCACTGTGAAATAATCTGTATTTATCCTAACTTGATAAATAATAAAAAATTATAGAAAATCGTACAGCACGCAAACAATTAAAAAATTGAAAGCTGTCGAGCAACCGCCACCCAAACTTCCTAGCATTTATCAAAATTTTGGAAAATTTTTAGTATATTCCGAGCATTTAGACAATTTTATGGAAATTTGAAATATTTTTAAAATTCTAGAAATATGTTTTACACTGGATTCTTTTCTTTAAATTTAACAATTGTTTTATTTCTTTCAAAATTTTTGGAAGATGATTACTATGACTTTTTTATTGTTATATAAATTTTGGAAAAATTCTTTTGAACTACTGATTAATTTTGGAGTTTTCGCAATTTTATTAAATATTGGAATTTTGGAAATTTGAACGTTTTGAAGATTTTTAAATGTTTACGATCTTAGACGTTTGAAAACAAATATTTCGCAAATTATTAAAATTTACAAAAAAATTTTGTTTTTTTTGAAAACTAATAATTTTGAAAATAATTGAATATTTTTTTAATTTAACTGTTTTAAATTTATAGAATTTTTTTAATTTTTTATTTTTTTTTTTCAAACTTGAAGGTTTTGAAAATGTCAAAATTTTAATAATTGCGAAAATTTCTTAGATATATAAAAAATTTTAATATTTTAAACATTTGAAAGATTTTGAAAAGTGGGAAAGTGTGAACGTTTTTGAACATGTGAAATACTTTGTTTTTAAAATTTTAGTTTTAATAATATTTAAAAACTGAATATTTGTGAAAATGAGAATTTTAGAAAATTTTGAATACTTTTGGTAATTTTGCAGGAATTCAAAATTTTGAAAATTTTCTTAAAGTTTTAAAACGTTTCCAATTTCAAAAAACTTTGATCAAAAAGTTTTGCAAATGTAAAATAGTTTGTTTTCAATAATTTATAAAATTTTAAAAATTATTAGATGCAGGAAATGACGTAAAATTTGAAATTTGTTAAAATTTTTAAAAATTTTTGAGAATTCAAAAATTTTGAAATTTAGTTAATTTTAAGGTTTTTTGAAAGTTTTTATAATTAAAAAAATTTTTGAGTAAATAAAAGCTTTTAAAAATTAATATTTTTTGTATTTAGTATTTGTTAATTGTAAATAATATTTATTTGTTAAACAGTAAAATCACTTTCATAATTACGATGGTCGCTTTATTTGGCGTTCATTCAATTAAACTGTTCAGGTAAACGGCCAAAAAGAAACCTCCTAGATGTGCATTCCTTATGAAAGATTATTTATTCCTATTGTAATTTAACATATTCCTAGCGATTTTGAAAATTCTCACATTTTTAAAATCGTATTAAATGGTTGATGGGTTCAGTGGGGGGGGGGAGGTAGGGAAGATCAGGCTTGCTCAGATTGGGTTTCTTTCTACAGCGCGTCTATTTTAAGATAGAGCACCCTTCCCCTCCCTCACCCCATTTTTTAAAGCAATCCAGTAGTTTTATGATATTTTGTATTTTCTAGATGCTACTAGCGTTTATCCCTTGAAATCTCAAAATCCATTTAATAATTTGGCGATAGCCGCTTTTTTGGCGATTACTCAATTAATATGTTCAGGTAAACGACGAAAACGATATCACTCAGTGGTGTTTTCCCAACGGAAACTTGTTCCTATTGACATTTAACATGCTCAAACTGATTTTGAAACCGAAGTGGGAGTCATAGGAATATCGCAACTAGAAAAGGTGTTTCCAAAAAAAATTCTATTAATTGGTTTAGATCTGTACGTAGTTTATCTCTTAGGTGCTCCAACAAACCATCTACCGGTACTTTTGTGAAAAGGGAGACAACGTCAAAACGGACTAGGATGTCTCCTCCACACAACCGTAAACTTTTGATCTTGTTGACAAGTCTTACAATTAAGATTGCGAGCGCACAAAGGTGATTTCAAACACAAACGCATCGCAAAATCTGCGGTGGGTGAACATACTGGTTTAACTGTGCATAAGATGGACTTTGACCATGCTCGGGTACTCGCCAGAGTACCTCATTATTTCCCTCGTATCATCCGTGAAGCAATTGAAATTGAGAAACAACATAAGCAGGGAGGATGGATTTAGACTCAGTAAAGCTTGGACTCCAGTAGGTTATCCTCTAAGGACTCATAAGCATAATCAATCTCACGATCACGCTCCACCGAATCCGTTTTTGCCCAACGGTGACAGCCAACCAGAACTCCGCCATTCTTGCGAAACGTTAGTTTGTATGGGTTCGCAAACAGCTGACAGGCATAAGCCGATTATGTATTCTTGTCCTGGCAAACAAAATACATCAAGATCAAATCCTTGTCCGCCCCAAGGTTTAAATAATCTAAGCACACGGCCCTGTTTAGGTAGGCAGGGCCTACGAACAAATATTGCTCAAACTTCTAGAGCAAATGCTTGTAAAGGCAGACAAGCTACAGGTCGGTCCTTACCTGATTATGCTGGGTGTAGTTCCCAAATGACGACGCGGTCTAAACCGAAAGTAAATTGTAATATTGACTGTTCGAGAAATCGGGAAAGCCTCAAAGAATATACAAAAATACATTTTTTTAGGCACAACTCGTATATCGGCCAGTAAACTCGAAGCAAGAAAACTTTGCTGATTGAACGTATTTGCTGTAAATCCTACATGACGGCACAAAACCTTCGTATAGCGAGTAAGGTAAAAATAAACTTTATAGTGTACTAACTTCGTACTCAACTAAACTACGACTTCCACCACTGAAACTTTAATTACCTACTAAACTTTTCTAAAACTTCCGTTTTTGATGTTTCTTTGATTTTCTAGTAACTAATTTTCGATTAACTGAAATCTAAAACCCATAACTAAAACGAGGATGATAATTATTCAAAGATTTGGAACCAAATTTGAAACTGCATTATGATATGTTATTGAATTTATAATATTGAGAATCTTTGAAATATTATTTGGTATGATGGAATGTCACTTCAATTGTTAATTGATTATAGGTACATAAAATACTTTATTACTTCAACAACATTTATTTATTTTAACCTTATACGTATTTCGGCATGTTTACATGCCATTGTCAAAGGTTATATTAAAAATGACCGAAACACTTCGCCTGGACTTTCCTATACATCTAAATACATTGTTTTATATTTTCCAACACTTTCGATATACACCTGTCTAGACACGACTAGTTAAATTAAATAGTTCTTATACGTTGTAACATCTTGAAGCGGTTGAAGAAAGACCGACCGCTGCGCTGCAAGCATAAGGTTGGGTAAAATATTCGGACTGAATCCACGGAATTTTCAATTTTCAAAAATTCATAGAGGGCGTCACAGTGAAATTATAACAATGCGCAAAAAAACAAATTGTAGAAGATTCCCTGCTCTATCAGCTTAAAAAGTTTAAACGAAAACGTGTGGGCAGTTTTTGAAAATTTCCAAAATTTTGGAGTGGTGCCATTGCAATCGTTTTTGGATTTTCAAAATTAATTCTATTTCGTGGTATAGTACCCTCAAAGGGCTACCAAACAAGATGTAGTTGATCCCAATCAGACAACTGGTTTTCGAGTAAATGGGCGTTAAAGTCGAAATGTTCAAAAATTCGTAGCGGCCGCCATTTTGAAGATAGAGAGTTCGGTAAAGCGTTTGATTTGTCCTAAGGTCTTCTATAATCTCTATTATTCAAATTTCCAAAATTCAGTTTCTGAAACAAATGCTACCAAAAAAACATGTCTAACTTCTGCTTCAGGTTTCGGATTTTTTTTTTAAAGCTTATTTTGTCGATGAATTTTTGATATACCCCCTCATTCCAAAGCACATCAAAATCGGTCCAGCCGTTCCGGAGATATGGATCGTAACCCACCCACAGAACCACTCACAGACAGACATTTTTTAAAAATTACTTTTTTAGGATCCTGGAAGCCCAAAACATGTATTTCCGTCAAAATCTCGATTTTGAAAATTTGCATGAAATCAATACTTCCCTATACTGAAAGTATAGGAAAGTAAAAATGAGCGAAACACTTCGCCTGGACTTTCCTATACATTTAAATACATTGTTTTATATTTTCCAACGCTTTCGATATACACCTGTCTAGACACGACTAGTTAAAGTAAATAGTTCTTATAAGTTGTAACATCTTGAAGCGGTTGAAGAAAGACCGACCGCTGCGCTCTTCAAGCATAAGGTTGGGTAAAATATTCGGACTGAATTCCAAAACTTTGGAGTGATGTCATTGCGATCATTTTATATTTTCAAAATTAATTATATTTCATGGTATAGTACCCTTGAAGGGCTACCAAACTAGATGTAGTTGATTCCAATCAGATAACTGGTTTTTGAGTAAATGGGCGTTAAAGTCGAAATGTTCAAAAATTCGTAGCGGCCGCCATTTTAAAGCTAGAGAGTTCGGTAAAAAATCGTTTGATTTGTCCTAAGGCCTTCTTTAATCTCCACTATTAAAATTTCCAAAATTCAGTTTCTGAAAAAAATGCTACGAAAAAAACATGTCTAACTTCCGCTTCCGGTTTCGGTTTTTTTTTAAACCTTATTTTATCGGTGAATTTTTGATATACCCCCTCATTCCAAAGCACATCAAAATCGGTCCAGCCGTTCCGGAGATATAGAGCGTAACGGACCCACCCACCCACCCACCCACCCACAGACAGACATTTTTTAAAAATTACTTTTTTGGGGTAAATGAACCCCCTCCCGACTATTTCCGTTAAAATCTCAACTTTGAAAGTTTGCATGAAATCAATACTTCCCTATACTGAAGTATAGGAAAGTAAAAATGAGCGAAACACTTCGCCTGGACTTTCCTATACTTATAAATGTCACGTTGCTATTTATAAAAAAGGTTTTTTTTTTCGTAGCCGCCATATTAAAATTGGGAACTCAAGTTTTTTTTCTTAATTACAATCAAGAAGAATTTGCCCTACAACTTTACTCTTGGGTTTGCGAGTCTATCTAATGAAATAAAAAAGTTAGTCTATACTAACTATGCTACAAGAATAGTAAGTAGCTGTGGGCAGTTTTTGAGAAATATTTTTTTGAAAAATTTCAAAATTTTGGAGTGATGTCATTGCGATCGTTTTTATATTTTCAAAATTAATGATATTTCATGGTATAGTACCCTTAAGGGGCTACCAAACAAGATGTAGTTGATCCCAATCAAACAACTGGTTTTTGAGTAAATGGGCGTAGAAGTCCAAATTTTCAAAAATTCGTAGCGGCCGCCATGTTGAAGCTAAAGAGTTCGATAAAAAACGTTTGATTTGTTCTAAGGCCTTCTTTAATCTCCACTATTAAAATTTCCAAAATTCAGTTTCTGAAAAAAATGCTACCAAAAAAACATGTCTAACTTCCGCTTCCGGTTTCGGTTTTTTTTAAAAGCTTATTTTGTCGATGAATTTTTGATATACCTCCTCATTCCAAAGCACATCGAAATCGGTCCAGCCGTTCCGGAGATATGAGCGTTACCCACCCACACACCCACAGACAGACATTTTTTAAAAACCACTTTTTTAGGATCCTCGAAGCCCAAAACATGTATTTCCGTCAAAATCTCGATTTTGAAAATTTGCATGAAATCAATACTTCCCTATACTGAAAGTATAGGAAAGTAAAAAGTAAACAGTTAGTGTTGTTATAGCAATAGAACTTTGGGACTTATCTTGGTAATCGTCTGCAGATGACTTGATTTCTTATTCCAAAATACCCAATAGAGGTGAATTTCCTAACAAAGTTGATCACCTTAATTAAAGGAACTAAATATAATGCAATTTCTGTTTTTTTTTCTTTTTGCGCTTGTGGATATCGATCAACAAAAATGCGAAACACGAGATAACGAGAATTCCTTACCAAGGTTTTTCTTTGAAGAATGACTTCCACTTCAGGTGGTTGTTTTCATCGTTTTTACATAAAAGACATCTCAAGTCAACTGAAGGTAACATCAATACGAATTTACCGCTAATGATGCCCTGCAGTTGAGGTAGGTACGTTAATTAGGAGTCAGATCTTGTTTCGACAATTTTTGTTTTTTATTAGTGTAGTTATTTGGGATATAAAAATTGTGATTTGCGAAATAAGTAAATTCTAAAAAATTGAATTTTTTAGACGAGATATCCCACCGCTTCCTGTCACTAAATTTGTAGTTTGTATATTCATTGTAGGAAAATGTTAACATCCTCGAATATATTATCAAAGCACCATAAGCCTATCTAGACATTTATCAAATACCACACAAAGTGTTGATCGTCAATCACTCCTACAAGCTTTCAGTAATGAAGGACCAAGGGTTGTATCGATCTCGTCCCTTTCAATCACGCATTTGCTTTATTTATGCAAAATAGTATATTACAACAAATTACATCATTTAACTGTACTTAAAAGCGCTTAAAAGCGCAACGGTTTCATCAGTTCAGAGTTTGCTAAAAATGTTACTTAGACTATTTTCAGTAACAAAACAATATCACCCCTGAAGGTTCTTTTAGTTATTTGAGAGGTTTTAAATTACGTTATTTATATATAAAACAGTTTTGGAAAAAGGTTAAAAAACGTTTAAGAAAATGTTATTAAGTAACTGTACAGAGACGCTTTTAATTTCCAGAAAATTTCCGTTGCCTATAAATTCTATCAAACGACGAAAGCGCTTGAAAAATGTATAGAATATGTCTGTTATAAGGTCACTCTATAGTTTATTTAAGGTTTCCACCGATAGTTTTCGTTCTCACAAAATTAATTAAATGTTTTCAAAAAAAAAACAGGCCAAAGAAATGTACTTATCAATCAGAACTGAGTATCTATATATTAAATCCGTAATTGTCTCACCATAACAATACCACTAATTTTCACTATAATATGCCGGGGATCCTTACATGTCGGCTCGGTTGTTGTTTGTTTTCAATTAAAGCTTGTACATTGCTGTCAGTTCTGATAGTATGATTAGGGTATGTGTGGCAACTTTAATACTAGCAAGTCGGAAATGTGTATTTATCGCGCTGACAACAAATAAATGCATAGCATAGGAATTTCATCAATCATCGGCTACAAATTGGGTTCTGGATTAATTTCCGCTTACTATTACAAAGTGTTTACTACAAAACTATTTACTACAAATTCTAGATACATCTGAAGGACGCATTCATTATCATCTTTAGTTGCATTTTCTAATATTTACGTTAAAATCACATTGTAGCCTAGGAATATACGGTTTTACCTTGAAAAAATTTAAGTAATGTTGTTTTTTTGTTTAGTATCCTTAGTAACCACAAAAAACCAACATATTACAATGCTCGGCGTTTTTCATGCCGGCGGGCGTCCTGGATTATTGAAATTTCATCGTCTTCCTGAAACGCTTTCTGAGAGTGAACAGCTAGTGCTGGAATGCTCTGGTTAGTCGCAAATGAAAAATGATGATGTGCAGAATAGAATAATAAGCGTTTGGGTGACGTTTGGGCACTTCCGGTGTGCGCGTGGGCTTGAAAACGTGCTAAATACCTAATGCCATAAAGAAACTGTGCGGAATTACAGCTAAGACGTCAGAGCAGATGAGTTGTTTGTGAAATATCGAACATCCACTTAATATATAAGAAACTCCAACCTGTTATCATCATGTTTGTTCGTTTCAGCATGTAGAGCTGAGAGATTCTCGTCGCTCTGTGAAAATCACCAGGAAATACAAGGTAATGCCTTTGTCAGTCATGAATAGTGTAACGGAACAAACCTGCTGCAACAGTTTGACAATATAAAAATTTATTTTGTTGCATTGGTTTAACAAAAACTCGCCGGAAGCGCTGCAAGTGAAAATCTTTACGCGGAGTGACCGTCACGAAACACAGTGCGTGGGAGGAATTAAATTCCAAGCCGAGATCCCTTCCCCTAGTCCCCAGGTATAAAACCACTGAATCAGCCCAGTCACCATTACATTAGAACGCTAACCATAAGGGATGAAGTACTGCTCTTTAACTCAAGCCAGTTCTTCATGAAGTTGGTGTGTGTGCTCAAGAATAACATCGACAAGGCAGACTACTTCCGTTTTGAGTGGCTTCGACATCTCCTGTTATTTTTAAATATACTACATGCGAAAGACGAACTAGCGTCACTCATTTCGCACACAAAGTTGATTGAGCGTCTGGTAACAAAATTCAAGCTTGTGATTGGAGAGGGGGGATACCTACTGTGACACTCCACTACTCCGCTGCAGTGGTCGTCTTTGACGGATATAGTGAGCAGCCTGGAACAAAAGGCGAGAAACCGAGAAAATCATGCTCTGACATTGATTTCACACAGCAAACAGCATCAACTGCATTACAGAAAGATTTCCTTTCAAACAAAAGAAACAAAGCCAGTCTCATAAAAATGCTAGCAGCAAGGTTTGAAATAGCAGGCCACGGACGACGTTGACGCCCTCATAATAAGGACTGCACCTGGGATAGAGCTGCCAGAGAAATCTGTTGTTGTAGTAACCAACGACACTGACCTACTGGCCATGCTTATCGCAAGAACAAGACAGGAGGGAGAGTCAGGATGCTGCACCCAGGAACCAGCAATAGCCCAGCAAAACTGTATGATGTGCTAAAAATTCAGAAATAAATTGGTGTCATAAAGAGCGCTTAGCTGTTTTCCTATGCGGTATCTGCGGCAATAAAACCTGTGCTGTCTATAGGAAGAAAAAAATAAGACGTATGAGCTACTGCAAAAGAATGAAAGTCTTTGACAAGAAATCGTCGAAATTTTTTACTGATCCACTGCAAGTCCTGAAGATGTGCGCAACGCTGGAGAGAAGTTTGTCAGAGGGCTACTTAAACGGGGAAACTTTTGACAGCAGCGACGATCTCCGACTTCATTTCTACAGCGGCACCATTGCACGACCAGCTGTGACGGCTCACTTTGATCTGGCATCATTTTCTCTAACAACGGCAGCTGTTCGGCTGCGCTCCTTGAGGACCTACCTGCAAGTAATACAGTCTTCAGATTCTTCCATAAATTTGCTGTGTGTTGATTTCGGGGAACATTTCAAAATTGATATCGTACCGCAATTTCAGGTTCGAGGATGGTAGGAAAATGATCTAAGCCCGACAGACTGGGGACGCTGTTATGCTGGTGTCCACAACTCTCCCACCAGCTCCTGACTCCTTGCTCCGCCTGATTGCGTGTGAGTGCAACACGGATTGCGGATCACGTTGCAGCTGCAGGAGATCTTGTCAGCAGTGCTCTAAGATGTGCTCGGACTGCCATGGCCAAAACTGCACCAATGCGCATACCTATGAAGTGGACCGAGATAATCCCGAACTTTCTGACTTCTGAATTATAGAGCAAAGGATTGTCACAAATAGATATTTGTAAATTATAAGATACGTTCTTCATTCACTGTACTAACAAATTTATTCATATTGCCAGGTTCAGGTAACGCAATGTGTAAATATTTGAATTTAGCGCATTGGTGCGTACCGGAAGTGCATAAACATAGCCCAAATGCTAATTATACTGTTCTACATACCTACCTACAACCAGAGCATTCTAGCACTAGCTGTTCACTCTCAAGAAGCGTCTCAGAAAAGCGCTGCAATTTCAGGAATCCAGGCCTGGAAATCCAGGGCACCGGCATGAAAAACGCCGAGAACTTTAATATGCTGTTTTCTGTAGTTAATGGGGTCACTGAACGAAAATCTAGTTTTACATGAATTTTTTCAACATTTCAGAATGATTTTACATAAATAACTTGGTCTATGGGGTGATTAAGCCATGAAGCTCTCCGATAGCGGGGGAATGCGAATTGATTGTATATTTACATCTCTGATTTATTTGAATAAGGGAAAATTTGTTTTGGAATTGTGTGCAAATTTCGAATAACATTCTTTAGTGCGTATTTATTAGTTCTAAAAACATTTTGGAAATCTCGGTTAATGCACGTAGGTAGAAATGAGAACAAGTGATAAATTTAACTAATTGTTTTCCCGCTTATTTAAAAAACATTTCTGAAGTTATTATAATATGATGTTTTGGGAGATGTTTTTCCTGAATATTTTACCAGTTTTTTTTCTTTCTTCGACTATTTACGCATTTTTTTTTCGAAACCCAATTTTGAAGACAATCATTTATTGACATCTAATAACACTATAAAATGTTTACACTTTTGTGATAATAAACGTGAGCTGCATATACTGGAAGAATCTGAAATTGACAAACATTTAAAAACTGTGCCTTTAATAAACGAGCCAATTGATTTCTTAAATTCACCTCTATTGCACATTTTGGAATAAGGAATCAAGTCATCTACAGACGATTACCGAGATCAAGTCACCAAGTTCTATTGTTGCTACAACAACACTAATTGTTTACTTTTTAACATAACATTTGATATGGCACGTCAAGATCCCCATCCTCAAAACAATCAACTAACCTATTATTCTTAATACATTTGCATGCACATTTTGAAAAAGATAACAATTTTTCAACATTTTATGTAAAACTTTTGTAAATTTTTCAGAATTACTATAATTTCAGTGTTGAACATTATCCAGTTTTTAGAAAGTCTGTAATAATTTGTTCAAAAAACATGCAATGTTATGAAAAAGCTTAAAATATTAAACCATTTCTTAGAATAAAGCTTTAGCAGCAACGTCCCGAGCGGTTAAAGCACATGTAAACTCATACCTGTCAATTAAACCTCCAACTAAAGGCGCTAACACGAAAGTAAATCAATATTTTAAGTGAACTGTAAAGTCAGCCTTTCAGAGTACGGACCAACTCTCCATTTCGTTCTGAAATTTAATGGAAATAAAGTTTTTCGTACGACGTAGGTATGAAACCAAACTGAAATAGGTGGTGCGCAAGCTCGAGGGTAAAATTCTGGTCCTTCTGTTCAGTCAGGTTCGAACTATCGCGAACGTAGGCAACCGTGGGGTTGCACGAGATTGAGGGTTGCATACTTACAGTGAAAGACCTTGTAATAGAGCTTTTTGAGCTACCCTATAGTGCATGTGAGGCTGTTTAAAGACCTATTTAAAAATCGTTTATGTGTTGTAACATTGCGATAAAGAGAAGTTGTTTATTTGGCGTGATGTGTTTGTGACGAGGACAGATTTCCGTAAAAGTTAAGGTTGGGTAATAGTTTTTCTTTATGTTTGTTATGAGGAAGCGTAGTTTGAAATAAAGTTCAGAAAATTAATGGGTCATTTTATACAAATATACAATTTCATCGTTATTTAACGACCATCTCATTCAGAATTCAAATATTGACATGAATTTATAGCAGATTGTATTTCCAAGAGAAAAGCTTTATGGACAAATTTATTTCAACGTTATTGTTTATCCAATTAAACTTAAATAAAAAATGTATATTCTAAGAAAGGGCAATGTTTAACCTTCTCTTTGGTGTGTAAATGTTTCTATACGTGTACACTTAACATTAATTTGTATACCTGCCACTGAAGGCAAGATTTTATGTAGCTGCATTGTTTTACATTTTTATGTAAAATATAGAAAACTGCTTTAAAAGGATAAATTAACAATAGTAACAAATTCATTAAAAATTTTATAAGCAAATGTAAAGGATGCGGGAGCCCCTTTTTGCTCGTTGTTAGATCATAGTCGACAGATTATACACTATACAGGGTGATTCGCATAAAATTTCCTAGACGCCTAATACGTTATGCAACACAACTTACACATTTTAAGTAGCTCATCAGTTAAAACATCTACAACAAACAATTTTTGAAATCGGCTATAAAACTAACCTTATTATATATTTATTTATTATTTAATTATCATTCCTGCTTCTTATTGTGGTAGTAGTGTCAATACGGAAAATACCTAAATGCCAGAACCTTTTATGTTACTCTTTACACTAAAAAATTTTCCATGCCATCAGATCAGAAAATCAGTTCTACAGTGAAAAAGTATCGAAACACCTTCAGCTATAATATTAGAAGTAGTTGGAAGTTTGATGTAGGTACATTGTTTATCATAGTAATATATAAATAAACCAAAATAAAATCGAATATGAAATGTAATAAGATAACATATGCATTAAAATATTAATGATTACACCACTTGAGGTATTTATGAACACTTCATTTAGATGAGTTATAACGTTTTAGTTTTCTAACAATAATTCGTATATTTTCTCGTTTTTAAGAATAAAATTCTTACAGTTTTTTTTGAGTTATTTTGATGCTGAGTCTAATATTACAATTTGCAAGATATATAGCTGAAATTTATTGTAAATTTTTGGTGCATAATATTTGTAGCAACGGTATTCAATTGCTTTATTAGTTTTTTTTTTGAAAAGCATCAGCTGTATTTCTAGTGTTGTATACGTGATGTGGAAATTACATATGTGTGAGTATTTAATTGCATACTTTAAAACATAAGTACAGTATAATTGTGAAATTGTTAACAATTGGGGATTTGTCGCATCCCAAGCTAGTAAGATATCTAACTGTGTTTTCTTTAATTACTTTCAAAATACACTGTTTTAGTATTTTTACGCGATCAATGTACAGCAAGGTGCAGAAGTAATGTCGATAATAGTAGTCGTGTATAGGCAACACTCTTTTCAGGCAGGCCTGAGCAACGACAAACCTTGTTACAAAGTAGTTGCCTGTTTGCTCTTGGAGTTAAAATTTTATATTTAGAAACTATCAATCGTCCGGCGTGGGCTATAGCCTGTCGTTTGATTTCGGGCTTTTACGCAGCGGGTTCGAGTCTCAATTATGCAATTCATTTAAATTTAATTTGACGTTTATAGGGACTCTTTAGCTACACGGCGATTGGTAATATTAGTAAAAATCAAATTAAAAATTTAAAATCATTTAAAAGAACTGTAACTACAACAGCAATTATCTTTAATGATTTAAAAAGTAAACAAAACTTACGAAAATTGACTTTGTTTTTTAATTCTTATTGTACCATCTGTAGTCGCGGCTTTTGCCGCGCGTTGAATGGAACCAATTTAATAACTTCTGCCATTATTAGGATTGCCAATAAAGCATTGATGTTGCCGCGAAGAAAAATGAGCACTTCGGCTGGAGTTTTCTACACTGTAGAAATAGTTACGTATCAAATTTTCAAGAGTGTTAACTGGAAACCATAAACGAAAGATCAAATTCGCCCCCCAAAAAATTAGTATGAAGATGGAAAATAAATTTCTTTAAATATTGATGCAATTAAAACTCAAAATCTGACTCTTATTCTACAATCACTTATGAGCAATTTAGCGTAAACAGAAACTTTTATCAGCCCCCATTTATGAAACAAACGTGCATGAATTTTAGATTTTCAATAATTCATAGAAGGCGCCACAGATAAATTAGCGGAGTGAGGCACGAACTAAATTATAGCTCATCCTTAGCTCTGTTAGCTTAAAAAAAAATCGTGTAGCCAGTTTTTGAGCAATACCAAAATAGAATTTATTGTAAATTTGTTCCGCCTTACAGTTTTAGTAGTTCTAAAAGTTTTTGTAGCTTATCACACTGTGCATCTTAGGGCTTTTTAATATCAAATTTCAAACGTATGGCATTTATTGTTTTATTAATGCAGTGATTAAGTAGCTACTAATAGAATTTGTTATGTGTAACATCTTCTACAGACCCAACAATTTTGGCGTAGTTTCTATCACAAATTTCTACCTTTTTAATGTTTGCTTGAAGAAACAGAACTACTACTTTACAACTTTTACTATTTACCCCTAATAAACAAATGGAAATCTTGCAATTTAACAAGGAAATTTTATTTAAATCCGATTAATTAATAAAGGCGTAGCTCATTTCTAAAATTTCATTAGTAATAATTAAAAACGTAAAAAACACCTAAATTTCAAATACAACCAGAATTTTAAAAAAAAGGTAATTTATCTCATTTTTGTTTACTGCTCATATCATTAAGGCTAATAGCTACCTAGTACGTTTTTTAAACAATCATAGCGCTTCTCACCGGTCTAACATGCCCTGCCCCAAAAAGACATGCAACGCAACATACACGCCATGCACAACGTCATGAACACGCCGGGTTTAACTTATTCAGAAAAATTTCCGACGTGCAGAAAATTCTAACGCACTGTCGGTCGTTGGGAATCTAGGTCTAGAGCCTGAGACTCTAACCTCTAGACCATCCGCTGGCTCTTATTATACCTAGTAACCTTCTCTTACAAAGCTTCTAAACTGAAATTTTCAGAAATGCCTAGAAAGATTATTACCGACCTAAGCAAAAAAAACAACAAATTGAGCAATAGGGTCTAAATGCTCCTAGCCCACGCTGGCCGATTGGTAAATTTGCTAAACGTAACATTTTAATTCCAAGAGTAAAGGCACAACTGCGTTGTAACAACGTTTGTCTTTGTTTAGGTCTGCCTGAATACAGTGTTGCCTATATACGACTACTATTTGCGACATTACTTCTGCACTTTGCTGTACATTCTCACAGCCCCCACCTAACCTATGATAGCATACGACACTAGCTCATAATTTAAATAATAAAGTTGGCGAATGGCAAATATTTCTCTTAATTAAAATAAATAAATATACATATAAGTTTTTGACATAAATTATATTAATGTATGGTCTACAAAAATCTCAAGAAACTTAACCGATGTAGGTTTAATAATTTTTAGATTGTAGGTACAGTTATACACGGAACAATCATTATTTTGTATCAAAACTTCGTTAAAGGTTGGTTGAGAGTTTTCTCTATGCTAGATAAAAAAAAAATTGAATAAATTAGCGTTAAAAAGTTAGGTCCATCCAATTTTTGATAATATGTAGGTCTCGCACTGCAGCTTCCTTGACCGTTTCCCAATTTTTAACATCGAGTATTTAACCTTCACGTCAATAGATAAAAGTAGGTCATTAATGTAAACCAAAAGTAATAACGGTCCAGGAACTGCTCCTTGTGGCACACCACACATAACTGTTTTAGGCGTAATTAATTAAATTTTTCCAAGATTTTTGCTATGGTATACATTAACAAAATAGGTCTATATTTGTTAGTAGTTGAATCCAAAGCGCCGTGTCTATGTATTGAAATTATAACATCTTAAAACATTTGGAAAAGAACTCGCGTAAAAATCGTTTATTCAATATAATATAGTATTAGTAGTGTTTGAAAGTTAATATTTAATCATGTAATGCAAAACAGCGTATTTATTGAACTCTCTTTAGGACTCTACAGATGGCTATAGTTGCATTAACAAAACATAGAAACATTTCTGCATCCTACACACTTGCCCCAGATATACAGTTACTCCATCCCACCGTACTTGAACCCATTCCGCGAAGTTCTTCCCCATCTTCCTTCATCATTAGAAGAGCTTGTACACCCTTCTTGTCCTAATTGAAATTTTCTATTAATGGGGTAAGCGATCAATGCTTTCTTTTAATTGCAGTAATAATACAACGTATGTAGTTTTGTCTATCATTTCTGCTTGGTCAAGTGACGGACATTTACATTTGACTCTAGACATGTATATACGTTTTAAACGTATTATAATTATCACAACGAATTACCATAAATGTTGTTGTTAAGAAAACTTTTATAATACTGAAGCGTCTAACAGTTAGCCAGTAAACAAAGCAAGAGTTTAATAGAAATATTGATAATCAAGAACTTGCGAAGAGTCAGCTTTATCTTGACCATAATTCTAGATAAAAAAAACTTTGCCTTTTTTCGAGAAAAAAATTCAGGTCGGAATATAACGTTATTAGGAGTTAGTTAGACAAGACCAAGACTTGTGTTCTTGTAAGCTCAGCTTTGAAAACTAAGAAAGCCATAAAATTGAGTTAAAAATTATGCATATTAAGACGTTATTTCGCAATTTCCAAGATAATGTAATTTAGTCGAAAACAGTCAGTAGTCAACAAGACAAAAAGACGTAGAATTTAATTTTGAAGCGAAGAATGGAGCACTTAAAATAATAATTCTAAATGAAAAATAAGTTACTAAAAGTCTCACTAAAGGAAAATGAGCGAAGCACTTCGCTAGGGCTTTCCTATGTTTGTACCCATGCAAAATAATGACTTTTATATATCTAATCACAACAATGACAACACTGTAACTAATAACTGCTTTCTAATTGTAAAATATTTAAATATAACACCCTTATATAACACCCTTATATAATCCCTTATTGCCAGAAGGACAACTAAACCACCTACCGGTTGGAAATTTTAGGCTGATGCAGTACAGAGCTACAAGGTCAGCTTTTGACTATTATCACGGGATTATATTATGTTCATCTCTTATGCACTGCGCATTTCGCAATCTACCTCGCCTATTTGGAAGTTATCATTGATGCTCCTACACTGACAATGTTACGACGGAAATTTTTTTGTTTAAAAAATAACGAATTTTTGAGGTTTTGGAAAAAAATTTGTTACAATTCATAGCTTGTTACAATTTATAGCTTAGTTTTACTCCTGCTAGTTAGGTAGCTCGTTGTACATTTTTGTTGTAGTTTAGTAATTTTTGAATGCTGATGGTTTTTATAGTTTTGGAATTTGGAGTTTAGTCAAAAATACTTGGAAAGTTTCTGATATCAGCTCTTATTTCCACTTTCATTTCGATTTTTAAAATACTCTGTCGTTGAAGTTTATGAATTTTTCTGAATGTTTTTAATGAAATATTTATTATATGGATTATTCACTTAAAAATTTCTTATATTTATGAGACAAGATAATGTTGAAATTATAAATTTTTAGGAAAATCTTGTCTCAAAGACCGATTTTGGGATTTTGTGTATTTCAAACACCGCATGGCCTCTTGAATCGGCAATTCCTGTAATTTGGAAGCTATTATTCATCTAATTAGCAGAGTAACTACATCTAAGGTAATTTCCATTAGTTATTTTATTTAGTTTTGATGTTATAGGGTTTTAGCTTGATATTTTTAGCTCTGCCGTTTGTACATCCTCGTATACATTTATATCCGTTTGTAACCGTCAGTACATGTTGTACACCCTTCGTTGGTACATGGTTTGAGCACGTTTTTGCGTATGTACATAATTATCTACTCAATTAACTGTTTTTGGTGGAACTTATCTTAAGTTCCGTTACCACTATTGTCGTACTGTACATAGACGTTTGAATTCTGTACATAAAGTATTGGACGTTTTGTATATGTTTTGGATGACCCCACAGGAAGTTTGATACAGTCTGTAAAAAGGATTCTACTGAAAGCCGAAATGTTTAAAAATATTGAAAAATTCCTACCTGCTTTGGTGATTACCTTGGTTTTCCGTTAACAATAATCAGCTCCGGAAAAAAGTCAGATTTTCATTCTTCATTGTATAAATATATTGGAAATATTTATATTGTATAGTTACCTGCAGCCAATTTCTCATTAATTTAATTAGCTTGTTATAAGAATTTGCTGTTTTGACCTGAAAACTTTAATTAATGAAACTTTTATAGGTTATACATATATAAGTTATGAACATTCAAACTTTAATTTATTTTATTAATTTGATTACTTACGATTTGTATTAGTCACTTTTGTTTACGCTGTGTTAGTAGAATTTAAGAACTTAAAGTTAAAACTGATTTTGTTTATGAAATATTACTTCATTTAGTATTTACGTAAATCAGTTCTCTTATTTTGCAGCATTATATCTAAAAATTCTCAATCTACATAATTCTTGCATTAATTAAAAACTGCTATCGAAACAATTCAGCGAGTTATTCAAAATTTGTAATTTAACTTCATTTGAATGTTTGAGAAATGTTTTTCTTTAGGCAGTTATAGAACTTGCAAACGATTTGATATTTATTGCAGTAATACACAGTTCGAGAGCCAACCAAAATATGTTATTTTATGAGCTTAAAGGTGCATATTAAGGGACAAGTGTTAATGGTAATCACTTTAATTGAGTATTGAAATACATTTTTACGTCTTGCTAGTATTTCTTTGTTTAGGGAAAAACAACTGTAAGATAATAATGTCGATAATTCAGCGTTAAAATGTTTCATCAAATATATAAAAATAAAACGTAATTAAAAACCAAATAATTTAATGTATTTACATTAAATTATTTGGTTTTTAATTACGTTTTATTTTTATATATTTGATGAAACATTTTAACGAAACTATTATTTTTACGCTGAATTATCGACATTATTATTTTACAGTTCTACGTTAGTTAATATAGTATGTATAATTGTATATCATCTTTAATGATTTAATTCATTTTGATTACTTTTATTCAACAATAATTGTGTTGTATTGATTTGATTTGGCTACTGTTTTATGTTGTGCTATTTGATTTTGTGAAATATTTTTTTGTATATTGGGTACTTTTACAATCTATTGGCTTATCTAATAAATCTCGTAATGCTATTTATTATTGTTGTTGTCTATTTTGTTTTTTTTTGTGATAAAATAAATAACTTCATACAGATCTGGTAAAGTTGTAGCAATTGGGTCATTACTAGGTTATCAAAAGGATCTTGGTGCCCATTTTAAAATTAGTTTTTAATTATTTTTTTTATGGTCGAATTTTACCATGAAGACCCACCTCAATTGCTCAAGCAGCCGAGTAGCCCCTGTTGTTGTTACCTTTAGAAAACCAACACAGCAACAACAAAAAAACGAAAGAAAAATTCATTTTTAAAAATTAGGAAAGGAAGGGGAAAATTAACTACCCTAAATATTGCTGCACCTAAAATTAAGTTTTGATTCTAATTTTACTGTTACTCATGATCAACATAGCTCAACCAGAAAATATTTATCATCTCCCGTTTAAAGAGAGCGGCATACATTTTCAGTTTTCAAAAATGCATAGAAGGAAATTTACGAGCTGGGACACAAACCAAATTGTAGAAGAATTCCGAAATTTTGAAAGTTGTTTTCACATCATAAATTTTAAATTTTCGAAAATTTTTGTACACAGTATCATTGTGTTTTTATAGCGCTATCACGATAAAATATCTAAATCCGTTTTGTCAACCTGATTTTGAGTTTAAAGCGGTAAATTCACAATTTTCAAAAAATCGCACCGCCCGCGATTCTGTAGCTAGAAAGTTCTAAAAAAAAAACGTTTGGATTTGCCCTAAGTTATCTATCGGATTCCGTTTTTAACGGTATCAAATTTCGTTTCGGAGAAATGCTAGCAAAATACATATCTTACTTCCGCTTCCGGTTTTGGATTTTTTTAAAAGATTGTTTTTTCGGTGAATTTTTGATATATTCCCTGATTTCAAAGTTCATCGAAATTTGACCATACGTTCGGTAGTTATGATTCACAACACACATACATACCCTCATACCCACCCACCCACAAATGTACATTTTTTAAAAATTATTTTTTTGGGGTCCAAAACATGTATTTCTGTCAAAATCTCAAGTTCAAAACTTTTCATAAAATTAATACTTCCCTATAATTAATACTAAAAGTAATGTAAACGAACAAAGAAGCTCCAATAAAAGTCTTATCCTGAAAGGTGCTACTTGGAAAATACAATTTTTGCAGTAACTTCGTGACCAGTTGACATAAAAATTTAAATTATCTATTTATGAATTAATTACTTAATTAACGCCGCACAATAGCTTTACTTTTAGCTATAAATTCTTTATCTATTTGTAACTTTTTACTATTTAATATTTTTGTTATTCGCTTTACAGCAAAGTATATGAACAAATTCGATAGAAAATTAAATATAAAAGAAAAATTTCCTAGCGTATTACAGACCATTATACCGAAAATTTAAATGTAGCTTGGCTTGGCTTTAGTCGATATGTTTGCAGCTCGTGTCCATGAAACCTTTTTTACGTAGTTTGCTTTTAAGGTGCTATCATGTTCAAGGTGATTTTTGTTATATGATTCGATGATTGGTATTTTTTGAATAATTCTAAAAGGGATTAATTAATTAGATTGAGAGACTCAAAAACGAAAGCGAAAAATTTGGCTCCTTATAATTATTAACAAAAAATATTACAATTTTATTGTTTTAAACCACTCAATTTTCTGCGACTGAATCAGTCTTAATTTCTCAAGAAGTGACAAGGAGCCCAATAACTCCAACAAGAAGGATTAGTGTTATGACCTCAGGCGTGACGCTTTCACATGCTTTATGTTTAGTACTTAAGTATTTCTTGGTGTAGATTGATCATTATCATTTTTCTTTATATTTTTTCCTAAAAATATGGGGGCACATCCCAGCAAGCTCACAAGAGCCTTTTTCTACAGTTTCCAACCGCAATTATTCTAAATACAACATTAACTTGCGCTAACATAACACAGTTGAATTTAGTAGCTATATTATTTTTAGTACTAACTAAACACAAGAAACGCTTTGGTTTTGATTCTGGATTGTTTCACTTCTGCAATGCTTCCAGGTGTCGTGTTCACTGTAGTTCTTTTAAATTACTTAACTCTAAAAATAAATATAACTTTGTAATGTTTATTTTTAACTTTCAAGGGCTTCACGTGGAATACCAATATTTTAATATTTAGTTTATTTAGTAATCTCGTTTAATAAATAAAATTACAAATGCATACCAAGAAATTGTACGAAAAGGTCTTTAGAATAAACCCACCCTCATGAAACGTATCAAAGGTATTTATCACGGCCTTAAATTTAATAATATAATTATACATATAATAAGATTAAAAAATGAGTTTAGCTCAAATTCACGTCGAAAATTAACATGAAACTTGTTTAAAATTTAGTAAGCACCTACGGCGATGCTTTCGTAGCAACAATAATGAACTGCTTCATAATTACAGGGCGTAATTATTCTGATGTCATCTGTGAAATAAAACTGGGAAACAAGCAAATTATATTTTAGTGTTGTATTTATTTAGCCTCTGACAAGTGTTTTGACTTTAAAGTGATACAAAAGTATTCAAATTATTCTTCCGGTCAGTAAGCGCGTCTAGACCAATATGGAGACGGGTGGTTAGTTAAGGTATTAGTAGCGGAACCCATGGACTATGTCCCACGTGTTTTAAAAAAATAAATAAACTACTTAACCCTTAGCAACAGACGTGAATTTATGTAACACAACTACAGACAGGAGTCAGATTGACTCCACGGCGCATTTGTGGTTGGTACCAGCATTTAGTGCAGAGTTTTACGTGTTTTACGTATTAGGTGTATATTTAGTGATCTTTAAACCAAAAAAATATGTAAGAAATATGGAAAAATATAGAAAAAGATTAAAAAAAACATTTTGAAATGTAAGTAAGGTTTATTTTCAGTTGATACACCAAATTAAGACAATTACATTATTTTTCTAACGTTATACAAGAATAAAGCAAAGAAAAAAATGACATCCTAGAAATGATAAGTGGTTATAATATATGTTCATCAGATACAATTAGAACACACAGCTGATGAGCATTGCAAGCATACTGCATGCCTACATTTAGCACATAATGTTGAAGTTTTTCTCTTTAGTTTCTTTGGGCAAATAGTACAGTATTGCCGAACAGCCAATTTGTTCCCTTGAATTATTGGTTGCTCTTCTTCTTTGACCAATATTTTTCTCATAGATATTTTGATATCTTGTCTAACACGCGGATTAGATTGTCTTTTCTCTATTCAAGTTTGTTATTGTAACTTTCTTCTCCATCTTCTCCTTCTTGCATGTTTTCATCTATTTCGTCTTCTGAGTTTTCTTCTATTTCTTCTTCAGTATCGCTGTTGTGATCACTCAAAATTGTTTCGGCATCACTAACATCGCTTAAATCATCGTTACAAATTTCCTCGTGCCATTTCATCATAGTCTCTTCAAAATTTGGATCAGTTACACGAAGCCGCTTTCTAGATGGTCCTGGCTGAGATTCCATTTTTTTTTATAAAATACAAAAAAGTGTAATGCAAGTTACTGTAAATAAATGAATATAGATAACTAAATAATATAGAGAAAAAAATATGTATGCAAAATAGTAACCTATGCTAAAAAAAAGAATGTTGTTTCAACATCACAAGTGACAACCATTTGAGTCAAAAATGGTAAAAAGTTACTACTGATAATCATTTTTGATGTTTTTACTAATTATAATATGTAATATTTAATAATATGGCATTTATACTGACTTTATATTTTAGTCACGTAACTACAGATGTGGAGTCAGAATGACTCTGAACACGCGTCAACAACTTTATAAACAAATAAGTCACTACAACATAAATGTTAACGTCTGTCACTTTCTCAGCGTACTAAAGAATGTTCAACTTGAAGGTACTACGCAGCTGGCAAGTGTAGGAGGGGGTGAACATTCCTAAAATCTCAACCAATTAGCATAGCAGAGTCAGTCTGACTCCCGTCTGTTGCTAAGGGTTGCTAGTATAGTGTATTGTGGATCGAATTCCTAGTTGTTTGAATTTTATGTAGAGATTGCTTTAATTCGATATAAATCGATTTTGACAAATTTGTTCGACAAAATTAGGGAGGAAGAGGGAAAGTTAACCTCCCTAAATATTGCCGCACCTAAAAATTAAATTCTGAACCTTATTCTGCTATTACTCATGAGCACTTTAGTATCAGAACCGTCCTCCGTTTACTAAAGCCAAACTTTTATAAAACCGTTATTTTAAAGCTCGAGTGCTCGGAAAAAAACTTTAGATTTGTCTGAACGCCTTCTATCATATTCTGAAGTTCCGCTTGTAAAAGAAATGCTACTAAAAACATGTGCAACTATCGTTTCCTGTTCCGCTTCGTAAAATAAAACTTAATAGCTCCACAACTTTTCGTTGCACCTAGGTATACCAAATTTTATTAAAATCGGTCCAATAGTTCCTGAGATTTCTCCTGACACACATGCGCGTGCATGCAGACCATGTTTTTTAAAAACCACTATTTTGTGTTCTTGGAGGCCCAAAACATATATTTCCGTCAAAATTTTCGCGATCACAATATATTTCCATAGTGGAAATATGGGAAAGTAGAAAATCGTAAGGATTCAGCTAGTTCTTCATGAAATGCGAGCTAGTAATATAGGTGCATGCAGCAGTTTTCTTACAAGAAAGTTTAGAATACGTAACGTATCTCTAACAATTAAACACGGTGGGTGTCTAATGTTTCGACTATAAAAATAGATCTTTGGAACCTGTCTGTAAGTGTTATAATCGTATATACATTCCACCAGTTAATTTTTCTATGCAAATAAGAAGCAGAGATCGCTAACGAACACATCATAAATATAAAATATTACAGATTGGTTACTACGTTGACACCATAAATTATTTCATTCGTGAAAAAAGTATGTGTATGTACAGATTATTTTTCTATGAAATTACCACGTCTGCTTGTCTGTTCCTACTACTATAGCCTTAATTTTACGAACAGAAACGAAATTTGCTTGTTCAACATTATTATTAGAACGCTATGTCAGGTGTTCACAAACATCGTGAGGTAGGAATTCATAAACAAACAATAATTGTCCCAGATATTTTGGAATACAATTAGATTACAAGAATTATAGCAATTTTATAGAACTAGCAGAATCAGTAGACTACGCCACACGCTTTTACAAGCCACTGCTAACTGCAGCTGATTTTATTGCAAATATGATATTTCTTTGTTAAGCGCGTGTTCAACTTTACAATAAAATAGCAGAACCCGTAAACACGCCACACGCTTTTCTTTACAAACAATTTCTAACTGCAGCTGTTTTTATAGCTAATATGATATTTCTTTGTTCTTTCTTAAACTTTACAACAGAATGAAGAACCCGTAAATTATGCCATAGGCTTTTCTTTACAAAGAATTTCTATCAAATTTATAAGAAGAGTAATATTAACGTAATTTATACATTTCGCCGGTAAAGCAGCTTCATGGCACCGATTACACCGCGTAACTGCTACATAAACATTAAAACCCGTAAACATAATAAATAAAATGCGTCGAAAATTAGATTATAAAACTAGCAGGATACGTAGACTACGCCACACGCCTTTTTTCACAAATAATTGCTAATATAATATTTTCTTGTTAAGCGCATCTTAAACTTTACAATAAAATTGCAGAACCCGTTAACAACGTCACACGCTTTTCTTTAGAAACGGTTTCCAACTGTAAGTGATTTTATTGCTAATATGATACTTCTTTGTCATTCCACCTGTATCGCAGCTACATGGCACCGATTACACTGCATGTCTGCTACATAAACATTGTAACCCGTAAACATAATAAATAAGGTGCGTCAAAAATGTTACTGAATACGTCGTTACGAAATGTTGAGACAGGGGACAGGGATCCGGATTTATTGTTAGCCCGCTACGCTTCCTACTTAATTCGCTTATGTTTGTCAACAAAAAAAAGACGTAGTTCACAGGTTTTTATGTTAATAGGAATTCCTTACTGCTGATTCTACTTTTAGGGGCAAGAAGCCCCCAATACTAGAAACTATATACTTACGCGTTTTTTATATAAGGCGCTAATTCGTTGGTACAGCGGACCGCTGCAGTTTTCGATAAAAATACCTACTACGCATAGCCCACGTGTTTATGTTAAACGAGATCTTTTTACGTGATTTAACTTTTAGTGGCGAGAAGCCCCACTACTGGAAGCCACATATTTACGCGTCCATTATGTAGGGCGTTTAGTTTGCGATAAAGATATGCAGAATTTAATGTTTACGGTTTGTGTGTATGATTCGGACAGAATCAGTCGATAGCGGGCAATTCCACATCAGAGTCTTCGGGGAACACACATGTTGGGTTACAGATACACTATATGACAGTATACAATACTGCGGGACGCATTCGGTATTCAACACAACTTATTTGTCACATTTTTAAAAAAAGTTACCAAAAAGGTGTGGGTCGTAACCACAGCTACCGCTAATAATTGTTTATTTTGTAAAATGCATGTAAGAAGACTTTTGTTCTGGCTGTTCTCGGCAGCTCTTTAATATTAAAAGTGGCAAAATATAGCAGCCTCAGTCATACAAATTGTAATAATGTTCTGTATGCAAAGGAATTATTATGTTAATTGTGTGCTAGTAAAGACATTATATAAAAAAGTGGTAAAACCCGTGGGCTACGCCCCACGTTTCCCTGTAACTCGAATGTTTCCTCCGCTGAGTCGGTTTCGGAACTGAGTGGCGCTTCCGCAAAGAAAATCCTGTGGAAAAATTGAAAAACATACCCGGAGAAGAAACCGGAAGAAAAAATCGGAAAAACAGTCTTGTGAAAAATAAAAAAACCCGTAATATCATCAAAAAACATTCTTCGAAAAAAATCCTATAATTGACTTTTTAAAAAAAAGCCGAAAAAGTGAGTTAAACATGACTTTTCTTCGGTTTTGAGGAATTACCTTAACGGAAGCTTTTTAAATGCCATTAAATACGCAGAAAATAATCCTCTTAAACTTTTACATCTAATTTCAAAATAAAATTCGTCCTTATCCATAGAAATCAAACAGCAAAGAAACGCATCTTTTTAAGGGAAAGCTCCTTCTTAATTATGCAACGATCTACCAGCAGGTATTTATGAACAATAACATCATCCGTAATAATTGAGGCTTGGTTGCCAATAATTGCTAAGGGGTATATACAAACGTACCGCCCTACAATAAAGAATGCGTCTCTGTAGTGTCTGTGTATTAAAAGTGTAATTAGCAATTTGTAAGAACGACTCCAGAAGCTATTCGCTGGGCCACCTTATGTAGACGTCTGCCGCGGCTCTGTTGGCTTCCCTCGAATGGTTCGTGATATGATAGCTATCAGCGCATTATGTTACAATAATACCAAAAGATATTGTTTTACGAATGCGTTTTAAAAACGTTAATTTTTTTTAAGCTGGGGGCACGCGGGCCTGTTCGATCGATCAACATAATTTATTGCCAAAACGCAGCCGATAAACCGTGTCGAGATGTAAATCTCGTTGGTTTGCTATGGTGAGACAGTTACGGATTTACTATAAATTCCAGATTCCAATTCTATCAATCCCGACACGAGATAATAATTTTCTGCTGCATCGATTTACTTTTTTTAAATCTTAATATAATCAAATCTAATTTTAATAAATGTCTGTTAGATTGAACGCTTGCAGTTTGAATTTCCAGTCAATAGTTCCAAAAATGGTAAAACTTTGCCATCGGCTTACGGTTATAGTTGGGATAACAAACTGTGAATTATGTTTATAGCCTACTCATGTTTGTAAACATGACCTTAATTTCCGCCTTGTAGCTGCATGTAAACCCGATCCGAGATAGCATTTTGTAAATTTATGAGCAAGCAAAAATACTTTTAATTAAATAAATCTAAATGTTTGCAAAAAATGTGAGTACTAATGAAATATTGAACTGAGTGACATGAGCGCTCTATTAAGAGAGTGCCGGTAGGTACGACCAAAACCTGCGTTCTTCAGTCAGTCTGCTGACGTCACCTCCTTGAAGGCGTAAAACGTAAATTCATAGCCGAACCCGCGAGTTTGATAGCATTTCTAACAAACTGTTTTTAAATGTAGTGACGGAATTGTAAGTAAAGGTTAGTGTTTAGACAGACTTTGAATTATGTTCGTTATGAAAACCAGTATTTACAATTAGTCAAACAAAGCGTGCTTTCTCAAAAAATGATCTCTGCTTCTTATTTGCATAGAAAAATTAACTCAGCTTACAAAGATCAATTTTTATAGTCTAAACATTAGACACTCCACATCTTTAATATATAGATTTAATATATTATACCATCTCTATATAAAGTAACTCCCCTCGCCCAACTAACTTTTGAACGTCTTGATATTTTACCACAACATTTGGTGTGCTTTAATATAATGGGAAATTAAATACTATTTATTAGCGAATAATTAAATTTGGTATCCTACAAAATGGCGGCTGGACGTTATTTTAAATTTTTTTTAAGTGAAAAGGGGAGTCGAGTGACACCTCATTTGAAAGGTCTTTTAGTTCTGCGTCTGATCCTAGAGTTTAAAAAAAATAATTAGCCATAACAAAATGGCGGATTTTAAACAAATGAACTCGCTCAATTCAAAATTGTTTTGATTTTTTCTATACAGTAGCCCATTTTTTAATTTGCAGGACAAAATTTTGCCAGAAATATTTCAGGTGGCTGGAAATAATATTGAAAACGTTATGTTCCAACACGACGGTGTGCCGCTTCATATTATAGACCTGTTTATGACTTTCTCAACGGACATTTTTCTGGAAGATGGATTGGTAGGCGGGAGCCTATAGAATAACGTGCTCGCTCCCCAGATTTAACCCCTTTAGGTTTTTTTCTATGGGGGATATCTGAAATCGAAAGTGTACAGAACCCGTCCAGAAACAATTGCAGAACTGGAGCAACGCAAATGTAAGGCAAGAATTTCATAACCGACCTTTTATGTGCCAAGAAGTAAATGGTGAACATTTCGAACACTTGATTTTATTTCTTTTTGGTTTAATTCTTAGTTTTTTAAATAGACATTTTCAAACATTTGTCATTTTGTTATGGCTGAACATTTTTCTTTGAAACTCTAGGATAAGGCGCAGAACTAAAAGACCTTTCTAACGAGGTATCACTCGACCCTCCTTTCCATTTAAAAACAAAATGTAAAATGGCGTCCAGCCGCCATTTTGAATGATACAGAATTTAATTATTGGCTAAAAAATAGTATTTAATATCCCATTGAAGCACACCAATTTTGTGGTGGAATATCAAGTCGTTCAAAAGTTAGTTTTGGGAGAGGGGGCGTTACTTTATAGACACAGTGTAGATACCTGAAGTTTGGTAAGTTGTAAAAATAAAGTTAATGTATTTTTTTTTGTATATTTTAATTAGTCGGTACACATTTAAACTCCAAATTGCTTTGTGCCACATTTCTTGAAACCAAGCAAAAACGAGAGCATCCCCGAGATGCTCTAGAGATAATTAATGAAAACATGGAAAATACAAAGTCATAACTTGAGTTTACAAAAGCCGCAGAGAGAATGCTTAAATATTTATAAGTACTAATTGAAATTAACCGTCAACTGTAAAAATTGCGTCTTACTCAAAATACGTCTGCACATTTTATGATAACAACACGCTTTATTAGACCCTGGGAAAATTTAATAATAAAATAAAGTTAAATTGAAACAATTCTTTGAAAAAAAATGTAATCGGTAAGACTGTTAAAATGTGAAAGTTAATCAAAGGTACTAAAACAGAATGATTGTGTCGTAAATATTAATTTTACGAAGAAATACCCTCAACAAAATTCTATACTGTACTTTTGACTAAAACTTTCTTCTTTCAAACACTTAACTGATGGCAACTATCTCGAAATACTTTTTCGAATTTATTGATATTTTTCTTAGTATTAATACATATAAACTAAATACTAAAAGCAATTTTAAAGGATGACTTTAGCCGTAAGCACCGCTTTCAAGGCGAGGAACAACGAAGGTCGTTTTTAGCCAACATGCGCCTCAAATCGATCATCAAAATCACCTTCTCGTAAAATATCTAAAGAATCTATAACTACAAAATCGGAGAATACCCTGTGAAGCTTGTGCTTGCTCGGCAGCACGACTTTTAGAATGAATAATTCATGACGAGCTTTCTACCTTTACAAACTTTTAAACTCAATTTCTGCTGAGGATGACCAAATTTGGGGTTTCTTCCAAAAGACGCTAAATGGATTTTAAATTCTGATTAAGTAGTAATGGAAAATTTTATCGTTAAGGTAGATACTCTCTAAAACTTTAAAGTGTTTTTTCAATTTGGCGCATTTTCAAATAAGTCTTCCATTGAATTAGCTATTAAAGAATGTTCTGAAAATCCCTACATTCTTTTGAGTATTTTTATACTGCAAACTCGAATTATACTGCAATGTAAACCAAAATAAGCTTTTTCTTACTAGAGACGTTAAAAAATTTTCAAAATATCGGTAAACCTAAGACGTTTGAAAAAGAACAATTAACATTTTAAGATATTTGTATTATTTCAAAATTGAAAAAGCATTGCCACGGACATTGATTATAAATTCAGGGCAAGTTGATTTGCTCATTCGTTATTGGCGATAGAAAAAAAATGTAAATAGAAGTAACATATGTTTCACGTATAATTTAATTGATTTGAGTACGCTCATGGTTTTTGTTTACTTATTGAATTTTAACAGAATTTTTTGCTCTTCTACCAAATATAAAAAAATACGAAATCATCACAAATAGCTAGGAGGGAGGAGGGCAGTGCACTCTTACCATCGATGTACCACCGCCATTGCACACAATGCGAGTCCTCCCGCCTTTTACTTTCCCATACTTCTACTGAAGTAGGAAAAGTTATGATTTCATGCAAATATTCGAATTTCAGATTTTAACGGAAATACGTGTTTTGGGGTCCAAGAACCCAAAAATGCGGTTTTTAAAAAATGTCTGTCGGTGGGTGGGTGAATGGGTGGGTGAGTGCGTTCGTTTCCCTATATCTCCGGAACCCTTGGCCGATTTTACGGAAGTTTCTTAGTTGCAGGTAGTTCTTTGTAAGGTCGTTAATCGGAACTGGAAACGAAAACAAAAATTAGACCAGTTTTTTTAGTATAGGTTTTTTTTAACACTTTTTTGAAATTTTTATTTGAAGTTTGAATAGATAGCGTTGTAGTGCATCTAAAAAAAAGTCAAATGCTTTTTTTCTAAATGCTTTTTTTTCTAAATGGATTATCTTCAAAATGAAGGCCGTTGCGAGTTTTTGAAAATTTTAACTATAATGGCCCATTACTCAAAAACAAAGTTCCGATCAATCATATTACTTTATAACCCTTGATAAATATAATTGATTAATTTAGTATTCAAAAACGCAAACGCCCGACCGTTATAAACTGAAGAACTGCCCACGCCATTTTTTTTTAACTTTTTGAGCCAATAGAGCTTGCAATGTACTACAAATATTGTACTTTACTAATTTCCCAAATTGCACTCTGATAGGGCCTAGGAATTTTTAAAAATTTTGAAATTGATTAATTTTTTATTCAAAAACGCAAACGCCGGTCATAATAAACTAATAAAATCAGTTTGATAGGCTATTTAAAGTACTTTATATGGATTTGTAAAAATTTTAAATTATTTTAAATATTAAGAAAAAAAACGATACTTTTTAATATCAACAACGTGTTTTCCGGCAGCTTTTTAACTACGCCTATCAATTAGCTCTAATTAAAAACAATATTTTTCGCTTTTTGCGTATCTTTGATAACTCTATAAATAAAGCTGTTATAACTATTTTCGTGAGTGCTATAACTATCTTAGCGCCTTTCACGTAGTAGGAGCACGTGCCACCTGTAAGTAACCAACGCCTTGAGTCTGCAGCGGGCTTGTACCGGTTGGATATGTAAGTTTCCATCACTTCTTGACACGACAATACTTAAAACGTAAGGAGTATGAGAAAGTACTAGCGACCAATTTCGCCCATATTTTTGCGATCTTCCAGGATTAGTTTCCCTAATTTTTACTAGCTTATTCTTTATAGTTTACAGGTTTACGGTATAAAACTTAGCTGCAACTTATTTTTCTGAACTACTGCATTTGCTATATGTAAGCGGTCCATTCTTCTCTTCTTCTTACTGCTCCGTTATTTGTATTCCACATTGCTCGCGTATTTTTGTACTTCTCACACAATTTAATAACTTGATCTTTTTTCTTACAAATTTTCAAAAAGTTTCTATTTAGTTGTTTCAGAACTAGAACTCGTATTGCTTTGAATGTTTTTAGTCTTGCCTCGGGGCCATGCGTCAATATTGGTCTGATTAGGCTTTCATAAATCCGAACGTTGGGTTCCTGTCGCATTATTCCGTATAGTCGCATTAAGACATATTCTGGCGGCTTTATTAACTTGAATCATGACCTCCGTTTCTAATGAACCTGTACTACTCGTTATCTCGACTTCAAGATGGGAGAAATTGATTACTTGTTCTAGAATGTCGTTATCTTCTTGCAGTTTACACCGTAACGGGTCTGTTCTTATCGTTATTGTTTTAGTAATTTCTGTAAATTTTTTAATTAAACATTAAGCAGCTTTAATGAAATTGGAGTAGAAATGTGTAACGTTGTACTTTTTCATAAAAATTGCAATTGTGACGCTTTTTTGTTAATGGGTCGATGTTGCGGGTGGGATGGTATGTAGCAGCCTTGTGCGTATAACTTCGGTGAAATGCTTGGGCGCCAACTTTTGTGATACACTTTACTCTACAAACGCGCATTACTGGACGAGTGTTTTTCTGTAGTAGAACTGCACTTTTGCAGAAGCTTTTTCTCCACTACGATTGCACTTTTGAGGAAGACTTTTCCCCAATTGGTCGTGACAGTTTTCTCGTACCTAGTTGAAGACCTGAGCAACTATAGCGAAGATGACGGTCTCTAGGGGCCTAAACAGCGTTACTTAGTAAAACTGTTCGTGCTCATAAAATATTAATAAGCAAAACAACTATAACATTAAACCATACATTGTTTAAAATGAAGCAAAAGGTTAGTTAGAAACTATACTTTAAAAATTTATTAATTACACTAAAAGCGTAAGAAAATACAAGCCAAGCAAAGCAAAATATGTACACTAGCAAAAATGCGGAGGCAATACGGGGCAAGCAAAAATACGGAATCGGTGCGGTAGCAAATACGTTGGCAAGCGGCAGCAGATGAAATACGGTAGCAAACAAGTTACGATAGCAAACGGTATCGAATGAGATACGGTAGTCTACGGTAGCAAACAATAGCCCATGGTACCATTTAAGCTACAGTAGTCCACGGTAGCAGATAACTAACAAAATAACAATGAGACGTTCTGGTGTAAACGTTAATGCACTTAAAAGCAAAGGGGTAAGGAAGGTATAGCGGATACATTTCAATACAATAAATAGTTGCACAATAAAAAAACAGTAGGAAAGAAGCCTACAAAAAATACACAAATAAAATTTGAAAAAGTAATTGCGGTTCCAGTAGTATTATATGGCAGTGACTCGGGTCTGTAGAAATAAAATTTCTACGGTAAGCTAAAGGATGTACTAGACTCGATCACATACCAAATGAAGAAATAAGAAAAAACTCAACATATGACCGATACATGATCGTATCCAACAAAATAGAGCCAATTGGGAACAGCATCTACAACGAATGGATGATGAAAGACTCGCAATACTAGCGATAAATTGCGGAACGGGCCAATTGGCCTCTACCATAAAGTAGATGATGATAATGATATAACGTACAATAACTACTAGAAAACTTGAGACTATTTTCAAATTACCTTTGCTTAAATCGCTGAAGCACCGAACGAAGTTGCTTAGCGGGGTTATAAAAAGGCGACAGAAAAACTTATTGTAATGAGCATTACATTTTTGGTCATAATAATTTAGTTTTTGGTTGCAGTTATATAAATACTGATTTTTTGCGAAATCTGCCGATTTTTGAGATACATTCTCCCGATTTTCGCAGTTACTAGATTGGCAACACTGGGTGAAGCGCCGCGCTTGCTGTAGAATTGGTGTTGGAAGTAGAGCGAACGATGGCATTTCCACTTGTGGATCGTGTTGGGTCGCGGATCTTGTTTGCTGGTCTAGTGCGATTTCATTTGAGAGTTTCTTAGAATAGAAAGTACGACGACGGATTTGGTTTACCCTTCTTTGGGCGTTGTTCAGTGCTCGAAACACGAGACGTTACAAACACACTTACTTGTATTTAAGAACACACATCATACCTTAATCTTGTTTTTTTTTTGAATCGCTTTATTCGCTGTTTAACAAGTAACCATTCCAGTCCGTTATCTTTAGCGGCGTGCTGTCATCACCCGCAGTCCGCGTTGTGTTTACCTCATTCTTGCTTCTTGTCGGGCACCCCAAATGTACCGTTAGGTGGCTTCGACATGCCGTCCACAGACGATCTTATTCTAACATTGTAGTATTTAGACGCCAGCCAATCGTCACGTCGGACTCCCTCAAACACTAAACCTAGCTACCGCTTGCTAATAACCAAATTTACACAAAGCAACCTTAGTAGTAAAAAAGTATATTAAAAATGTTAACCCATTACAACTGCAGTTATCTTTGACGAAAACGTTTGCTAATAGGTAATTGTCAGCATAATATACCATATTAATTTGTTTTTTTTTGTTACAAGATGTATTGCAATTTATTTTATGATTAACTTGATTAGGTTAGACACAAAAATTATTAAACGGCCCTCAAATTGTAATAATACGTATAACATAATTTAGAGCAGTATAGTAGACAAGAAAAGCACCCCGAAATCAATTTTCTGCGACAGCTATTATATGAATGCATAAATATTTGATTATCAAATGGTGTGTAGGCACTTTTCTACTGTTTACCAGTTTTTGGCATTATTTAAATAAACAGAAAAATTGTAAATCAATAAAATAATAAAAGCAATATTTCATTTTTAATGTTAATGTCGTATACAAAGCTGAGGTTGTGAAATAAAATTGTTATTTACAAGAACACAGTTTTATAGGCAGCTGTTGGTTCACATTGCTCTAACAAGAAGTGTTTTCTTCGCAGATATAATCAGCAGTACCTAACCGCTTTTACCAAAGAAACGATTCCTTTTACATTTACATTTCAAGATATAACGGCATACAAGATATTTAATTTTATGGTATGTAAACCCATTTCAGATAATAAAATTTCAGTGAAGAAAAATTTTTTCCTCTTTATTGAAGACGTTTGGAACACTGGACCCCGTTTAAACACGCAATTTAATAGCTTACGTTCAAGCATTCTATATGCAGATGACCGTGTTTATAGCGTTTTATCGCTGAAATAATGGACGGAACGAATTACTACTGCAGAGTTATTATACTGAAAGGAGCATTTTACTTTATTAACTGTACTGTTTTCTTACAAGAACCTATGTTTATTTAACTTTTATATTGTTAAATGACCATGATGTAATTTTTATTAAGTCCGGTTTCATTTGAATTCGATTTAAAAACGCGCTACTTAAAATACTGCTTCTATATAATTCCAAGATATTGGTCATAATAGAGTAATTTTGGGCCAGCGGATGGCCTAGTGGTTAAAGTCTCAGACTCTAGAGCTAGATTATCAAGGGCAGTAGGTTCGGATCTTCTGCACGTTGGAATTTTTTCTGAACAAGTTAAACCCGGCGTGTCCATAGACGTTGTGTATGCTGTGTATGTTGGGTTGCATGCCTTTTTGGGGTGGGGTATGTTAGACCGGTGAATAGCTGAGCTTGGGTAAGGGGGTAGAACGGGAGCATAAAGTTGTGCTTACGCACAACCCCGAATTAACAAAAATCGAGTAATTGTATTATTAAATCAATTATCGAATGAGCTGAAATTATTCCCTTATATTAACTTTAAATTTATTATACAGGGTTTTGTGATTTGACAAACAGTAAGAAGTCATAGATATATGTTTGCTTTGAGGTTCCGTTTTCAAGATATAAGCAGTAAGAAAATTTCAAATGTGCAATATTGGTTTTTTAACTTTGCTTGTAATAGCTTCTAGCAGGATAATCTTCACTAAGGAACTGGTAATCAATTTTATTTTTTTGAAGTACATAATTTCCACTAGTCACGTCAAAACAGTCGTAGGTTAACACTGTAAACATGATCGTTTAAAAAAAGTAATAAATAGCTGTAAGTTTTCAGTTTTGAATGGGTTTTAGCAATTATTTTTTTTAATTCCTGCCTCGCAGTCAGTAATTCCACTGCTCTTACTTTTTTTTACATTTTTCAACGTTGAGATTTTATTCTATGTACAAATGTTATGCTTGTGTACATTAAACTGACTTCTTGCTTACATCAACTGAAAATACCACACAGCAAATTAAGGCCATCTTTTTTTTTCTTTAAAATTTTGATATAGGTACTCTGATGGTGTCGCCTACTACAGCAGCCAATGCAAATTGTAAGCTAGAACGTTGGCACATTTTATCAGCGTGATATTTTAAGCTTTTGCGGGCTATTGCTCTGTTATTGGTGGTAAGATCTTTTCTGCTTTTTAACTTAAGAAAGCCATTAACATAGTTCTCTCTTTCATTTACTTCTAATATGTGTTGTTTACAACGTTTGCAATAGTTTATCGTTTGTGTTTTCTGTAAATTTTTCATCAGCAACTGATACACCTGACATTTGGAAACTTATTTTTAATTCTGCTATGTCTACTTTACTTTAAATTAGCAGTGTTTTCTATTACAATCTTTTCATTGGTTTTCTCAATAGTATTTTCTATAACAAATTCTGGTGAGGGTAATTTGAAGGTGTTTGCTACTGTTGTAGTATTTTTCATCATTTGTCATCGGTAATAGACAAATAAGCTACAATAGATATTGTTTTGATTTTTTAACAACGGTCTCAACATGTTCGGTTACATTACCAGTATTCTTAAAAGCAGACGATGTAGTGTAGATGAGAATTTTTTCGAAACTTTTTTTCAGTTTTGTTCTAGTGAATTTTATGTGCTGAAACCTAACTTATATTGGTTCCAAATACAGCCTCGTAAGAAGTTTGTTTTATATCATCATCGTAGGCTCTGTTTTTTCCTAACGGTACAAGCGTTAAACCTTATTTGTTATAATCCAATTTTCAACTATCGTTAAAGTTGTTTTACTTTTTAACAGTAAGCAAACAACACATCTAGTGGGATGGTCTTGATTATTAACCCTTTGACTGCTACCATGTTAAGCGGCCGTTGTGCCTGTCTTGGTTTCTTTTTCTATGGCTCATTTTCTTTGTGAGTGTTTCGGTTTTCCGTGAAAATCTCGATTCCATTCCCAAGTAAGTTTCTGTTCAGTTTAGTTATTAGCGCATTCCTTCCCGTGATCGTTTTGCAGAACAGGAGGGAGTTTTAATTGTGTACATATATCGAGCAAAAGTTCAGCTATATTTGAAGTGTTTTACTTTTCAACGGTTATCAAACAACAAATCTAGTGCTATGGTCTTGATTATTGACCCTTTGACTGCTCGTTCTTATGAGGCCGCCGTGCCTGTCTTGATTTCTCTTTTTATGGCCCATTTTCTTTGTGAGTGTCTCAGTTTTCCGTGAAAATCTTGATTTAATTTCAAAATAAGTTTAGTTCAGTTTCGTTATTAGCTTCCCGTGATCGCTTTGCAGAATAGACGGGAGTTTTAATTGTGTACATATATCGAACACAATTTTAGCTATATTTGAAATGTTTAACTTTTCAACAGTCATTCAACAACAAATCTAGTGCTATGGTTTTGATTATTAACCCTTTAACTGCTACATTCTTAAGCTAGCGCCGTGGCTGTCGCGATTTGATATTTCTATGGCCCCCTTTCTTTGTGAGTGTCTCCGTTTTTTATAGAAATTTTAATTTCATTACAAAGAGAAGCACGTTCAGTTTAGTTTAGTTATTAGGACATCCTTCCCGTGATTGCTTTGCAGAATAGGCGGTAGTTTTAATTGTGTATACTTATCGAAGAAATTTTCAGCTATCACTAAATTTTTTTTCAGCAGTCATCAAACAATAAATCTAGTGCGATGGTTCTGATTATTAAGTATAAAATTGTATTCATGGTATGGTTGTGTTAAATCTATCAGATCTGCTTGACACTTACAGTTTAATTCACTAACTAGCAGAGGTTTTACAAGTGCGAAAATCAACCAACGTACTTTTTTGGGGAAACAAAGTTACACCTTTCATAGAAAAATGCCAAGACTTTCATTTGATTTTGACATTTTAATAAGTAAGAAATTGAAGCAATCTGTCTTAGAAATTTCAATAAGTTTGTTGTTTGTACATTTAATGATTTTTTTATTAGCCTGTTTTTTACTTATTTCTTCAGAAACTTATTTTCTTTTATAAATATGTAGTTGTATTGATTTTAGTTTATATTATTATATTATTCATGATCTACTGGGTGTGGAAACTGCGTAGAAAAACGAATCTAATAATCTACATTTAAATATAGCTGTCAAAAAGTTGATTATTTGATAATTGTCGAATATATCAAATTTGCAAGGCATGACATTGTTAAGTTTGAAGAATTTCACAAAATCTGAAAGTCAATTGAACTGATAAAATTTAAATTTGAAAACTTGAATTACAATGCGGCAGTTTTCAATAATCTTGGCTTAATTTTCGAAATCACTCAAACAAATAAATGATTTTACATCTACTACAAAGAACATTTTATTTGGAATCATTTAGCAACTTCTAATAATACCCCAAGGAAACTTTTAAACGGAAGAATAATGTTAAATAATTAAACATGAACGCACTTATAGGTTGGTAACTCAAAGAAAGTCATAATTTTTAAAACTCTTTTAAATTTTCTATTTAAAAATTTGAAATTAATACATAAAGGAACAATAGTGAGTTAATAATACTAACTAGTGGGACTCGTGGGCTATGCTCCTCGCTTGATTGTTTATTATCGTTTAACAACAAATAATCGAATGACGTAGGTAGCGTTGCAAGCTGCGGCTGGAAATTCTAGTCTACATCTTTTATATTTGTATATTAAATTCGAATCTCCTCTTTGTTTCAAATTTTACTGTCTGCGCATTCATTAATATGCCTTACATATCTACACGGGTTATTTATTATTATATTTTTATAGTTTTGCAAGAAACCTCCGTATCTATATAACAAAATAAAGTTTATAACGGATGTACATAACATCTCTACGAGATTTAGAGGTTTAGTTTCGGCTCCACAACACACTACGGCTCGTAGATGGCACTTGATAGCAATTTTAATTTATTATTTTGTTTACCACACACGCCTCCTTACGTGCCATTACTAAATTTTATTTGTTGTATTGATTTTACAGGTATGCATTGAGTCCTTCCATAAAAGAATATAGTACATTCAAATAATTCATTGGGAAACAGGTATTACGATTAACACAATTAATAATTAAATATTGTTATAAAACTGGTTCTCACTTTGGAGTCTCAACTAACAATAAAAATGGTCGGAGTCGATGCATGGCTGTGGGATTAATACGGTATTTACGGTTAGGTACAAATTTATTATTTTTTTGGTTTTTATATTTTGCCAAGGTTTAGATGGTAGAACAGTAGTACTAGAAATAAAATTAAATAAATCAATTGAAGAGATTTCGTTAATACTAAACACAAGAACGCATTAGCGTATGTATGTTTTTTTTCTTTGGTTTCACTTACAGTTTTGTAATAGAGATTGTTACCAAAAACAGTTATGTAAACGTTTTCCTCAAACCATCTTTATAATAACGCCCCACTCCATCACGTAATAAATGGTTAGCAGCAACTTGTAAGTATTTATGAAAATATATTTTTTATGGAACTTTATAGGTAGGATTTCCACCCGACTTAAACCCAAAAGATTTCTTTAAATATTTTTTGAAAGGTAATGCAAATTTTATATTGTTACCAAAACTGGCGTCATTTCCGCAAAGTACAGCATTTTGAGATTGTGCTTCATTAAGGTTTTTGGATTTATGAAAAATTGTCGTACCTTAATCGTCGAAGCTTCGAACTATTATTAAAACTTTTTAAATCCATATTAGTTTTAATCTGTCATTGCTAATTTTTTCTATATCCTCCTAGCTGTCAATTGGTATACAAGACCCTGTAGATTTTTAGTTACTTCAGAGTAAATATGAAAAATAAAAAAGATACTGACGGTTTTATATCGTCCGTTTTGTAAAATTTTCTGACGAACCTAATACGTAAAATGAACTTTGATATTACGGGTAGCACTTTTATATCCTGTGGGCGGAGGCAGAAGTATTACGTTCTGACGCTATCTTAAGATTGAGAAAAATAGACCGCTTTAAACACTTCTTCATCGACCAAAAATGTTCTAACGTATACGTTTTGGCAAAACTAAACAATCGAGTTTAAGTTTGGTTCCCAATAAGCATTCTGAAAAGTTTTTTTTTCAAGTTCTTTAAATATTTTAGAACATTTCTCATGATCTATCTAGTGCTAAATAAATATTACCTTTATTTTATTTTTCTTTCATGACACTTTGTTAAGAAGTTGAAAGTTATACGTTTGGATAATATGCTTCCACTGTTTTTTTAAACCATTTCTTGTCGGCAACTCAAGATTAATGCAAGACATTTATTCTTAGAAAAATATCGTGCAAAAGCAAAATTCCTACGTAACCCACGAAGACAAACTGTTTCATATTAATCACGTTCGCTGTTATGAATTTAACTGACTATACCACTCATATTTCATTGAACCAATCACAAATTTTTCTTTTCATAAAACGAACGAATTGCGTTCGTTTTATACTGATTAAACTGCATGGTGCTGTTTAAATAAATAATTGAACCCGCAGTAGCTTCGGATTATCGCTGTTAAGTCTTAAATTAACGCGTTTAAAACTGATGCGCACTGACTATTGGGTATATTTATTATTATTTTAATACAGTTTTTCATTGCTTCAGCTAGATGTAAATATCATATTTAATTATAACATAATTTATGAATTAAAAAATAATTGTCTCTGTCGTCGATAAGCAAAATACGAGAAAGGTTAACAATGGCCGATGATAACAATGTCAATGTTAACCAACTTAAATCGCTAGTGCTGAAATCATAGTTCAAATCATGCCTAACCCAAATTTGTTACCTATAAAAAATATAATAATAACATGCTAATATGCATTAAAAAACGTTGTATGAACTAAAATCTTAGACCAGAATAATGTACATACCCTTAAAAATTTTATGAACTACCACATAACGATTTTTTTCCAAAACGATCTATTTTTACAACAATACTTCACAGCAACAGTAAATAAGAATGTCAAAATTAAAAATTAAATTTAGAAAAGGACGCCACTACAAAGCATTTGAAAACAAGCAAACAATACATCTTAAGACCGCCGATTACCGAAACGATTTAGGTAATTCCATCTTAACTAGCACTCATGGACTTACACCACAATTTTATCGAAAAATCGCAATCACTCGTATTATTTATGAATATTTAGTTGCTTTATACCTTTCGCTGTCGTACAAAAAAGACAAAATTTTACAGTTACACCTAGTATGCATTAAAGATGCTTCTTGGTAAATGGTTATCTATTTAATGTTTAAAGCATTAATCAAGACAAAAAAACAAAATCAATAACAGCTTCAAGGTGAACACCGTTATTGTATTGTTCCATCTGGGTGTAATTGCTTGTTTCAACCTTTTTTCGCGCATCCTACATTTTTCTTTACAGCTTGTTTATAATAAAAATAATACAATTGTTTGGAGTTTCATGTGTTTTTATCCTAACCAGGTGGTCGTTTCATTTTAATTCATAGCTTTTACGCAAGTCAAATATTACTAATTCTGGTCAAATAGCTTTGCTGCTTTTACGGTCATTTTGTGTGTACTTTGCTATTGGTTTCAAGAATCTCATCCCTGCATTTTCTATTTTTCTTACTTATTGTTTTGTAAGAAACATAGATGGAAGCTTAAACGAGCTTCGTTTGTCTTCAAGAAAGCAACTTGCTTCAAGATTTGAAAAAAGTTAAGTCGTCGTTAATATCCGCAACATCTGATCATAGATAGAAGTTGCTGCGGTAGCATCACTGGAAGCTCCCGTACCATACTTATATTTCATACAGGAGCGTTTGAAACCTTCGCGGCGTGGCATAGAAACAATTGTTTAATATGTCGGGAATGACTTATTTTTTTCTACATAATCTCCTCGAACTACCGTACATTTAATTCAGCCATGTTCCAACTTCATTATGCCCTCTTTGCAAACCGATTCGTCGAGGTCTGCGAAATAAGCGTCTACACTCTACAGCCTCTATGACTTGCTCATTTGATGAAAATTTATGTTCTGCCAAGGGTTTCTTCAATTTGGAAATAGATGAAAGTCGGACGAGGCCAAATCTGAAAAATACTGTGCATGGGGAATCAATTCCAAGCCCAGTTCTTCGATTTTGGAGGTTGCAATTCAGCACGTGTGAGGCGATGCATTATCTTGAAGAAAGAGCATATTTTTGTTCGCCAAACCCAGTCTTTTTTCTACAATGTTTTGTTTCAATCGGTTCAATAAGTTAGCGTAATATGCTTTAGTTACAAACTAGTTCTTTGAAAGGAAGTCAAAAAGAACTGACGCCATGACCTTTGTAGCCGAAGCGACCTTCTTTGCGTTCCTCGGACGCGGAGAATCTTTGTGCTTCCATTGTTTGGGTTGAGTTTTCATATCAGGCGTGGGGGCCTTTGTAGGCGAGTCTAGTCGGCGCTTGCAACCAAGGTCACAGTGCTTTTCGGGAGTATGTGGCTCTACTTATCCCGGTGTTCAAATCCGGGCTAGGGCAGTTGCCAGCTCCTGGAAACCTCATAACATAGAATAGTTTAAGTAGTTTTTAAGGACTTAGTATGTAAGGTAGTACGCACAATGGGCCCGACAATTTGGCCTAAGTGCCGTAAGACCTAAAATTGTTGTTGTATATAAGGCGTGTAGTGATGAACCCGTCTCATCTGTTTGATTGATTGATTTGAAACGGGGAGGGTTTGTTACGCCCTTTAACACTGCGGCCTCTTGGGCCTATTGTGTATCCCCTTCGGTCGCTAGTCGCTGTCAAGTAGATCCGTCCCCTTTAGCAGGTCTAGGAGTTTGTTGATTAGACTGGCTGGCGGTTGTATCTCGTTGGGGTTGATGCCCTCAAAGATTTGGAATCTTCTGCGAGCTAGGGCTTCGCATTCGAATATTATATGGGAGGCTGTTTCTTCTTCCTCGCCACATAGTCTGCATATGGGATCTTCATTATATAGCCCTATGTTATGCAGATGTTTTCTGAAATGCCAGTGTCCCGTTAGGAGTCCCGTCACTATTCTGATGCGAGTCCTGCTAAGTTGCAGGACTGGTTTTGTCAGGTTATGGGGATGGCTGCCCATCATAGCTTTGCTTTGTCTCTGCCGAGGTGAGAGTTTCCAGTGTTCCGAGTGTTTTGTTGAAATCCATTCTTTAACTGCCCCTCTCGCTGTCTTTTTAGTTGTGCCAACCACAGGTTCAGGCCCTGTGAATCGTGTTTCAGATCCCTGCTTTGATAGTTTATCTGCATTTTCATTTCCTTCTATGCCTCTGTGTCCCGGCACCCACCCAAGTTTTACCTTGTTAGAGTTTGCCAGTTTCAAGAGGCTACAAAGGCAGTTCCAGACAAGCTTTGACTTGATCTGGTTTGAATTCAGTGCTTTTAAAGTTGCCTGACTGTCAGAGATGATAAGGATGGTTTTGTTCATATACCCCCTTCTTATGTTCTCTGCTAAGATTGCATATGTTTCTGCTTGGAATATTGTGGTAGATTGACCCAGTGATATAGAGGTGCTATATCTCATCTGTAGTAATAAATCTCCCCATAAAATTGCTTGGGTTTGTCGAAAACCGGTCCCAACACTGCTGAGAAATCTGGTGTCGAACTCGTTTTCGTTCCGGAGTGGGCGATTACGGCACCCATCTTGTGGAAGCCTTACTTAACCCCAATTCTTCAGTTAAAATGCGACTTTATCAATGTTTTCAGCCGTCACTGTTGTTGATGGAGGTCTACTGCGCAAGCTATTCTCCAGACTCGTTCTACCTTGTTTGCGAAGCGCTGTCCATTTTTTAACCATGGAGTACGAAGATGCAGATTCAACCGAAGTGTTAAGCATGTCTTCGTGGTTTGGCTGAGGCTTTAAACCTTTCTTATACAGATATTTAACAACAGCTCGGTGCTCAATGTTTCCCATTTTTACGCAAATCACTAGATACACTCGCTTTGATCAGCTGTAACTCTACTACTATTTGACTGATTGCACTGAAATTTTAAATTATGTTACACAACAGACCAAACAACATGGCAGAAATAGACACCGATTTGAGCGCCATCTCTATGTCAAGCCGCGAAGTTTTCATACGCGCCTGGTATCATACCATTAGCAAATCTAATTTTGTCGTACCCAACTTTCTGTAATAAGTTACCTAAAAATTTTATAAGTTCATCGATTATTCGCTGCCTTTGACATGTTCTTAATTTTCAAGTGATGGCCGCCCGCTGTCTTCTTTACGTGCAATACTTCCTATACTTTTAAACAGCTGGACAATGTTTACAATTGTATTTTGTAAATTTTTAACATCAAATACAATTTGAGGAAATTTTTCTCGAAATTCATTAATGAATCTGTATCTCTACTCGCCATTTTCTTAAATCCCATTCCAACAATATAATTCAAATAAAAAATCGTGTGCTCTTCTATGAAAACCATTTTAACAAACAGATTTTGATTAAATAGTTGTCAAAATAACAAATTTTAATGAATTTTAGTTATGTGAATTAAATAAAAACACTACTTGGGTTTTCCATGGCAAGTGTTAACCAAAGATTTTAATAATCACCCGGTACCTTTCTTAACATTTACTCCCCATTTTTCAAAGTTCTTGAGATTTCACCCTGCCAAATTTAAATCAGCTGGCTCACTGGTAAGATGTGCCCTCTGTTTATTTTACCGTACCAAAAACTTCCTCGCTATTTCAACCGTTGAGGTCTACATATACCTGTAGTCTTAGGTAAGGGCCCTTTTCTGGATACCGAGTCAGCTAAGCCCTATGTGTTAAACGAGATGTTTTCATCCTTCTCTTTCTTCTCCACCCGGGCTTGGAAGCGGAATTGTCGGGGTTCAAACCTTAAGACATACATTTTAATTTTTTCTTGATTTCAATTTTCAATATTTTTACACAACCTAGACACACATGCGGTTTTACTATACGAGTGGTTTAGTGCTGATATTCAAAAACTTGTTTAGCAATGTGTATTTCACTTAACTTAAATCTATTTCTATAGTTGAATTAAAACTTTACCCATCAAAAAAGCTTTTACATACATATTTGTAATACATTTTATATGACATCATTCATACTGAGTTAACTAAAAAATAATTGGATTTTAAGTTGGAGAAACTAATTTGGTCCCACTGTTTTTAATTCGCAAGTGGTATCTGATTGAATTGTTCCACGCACGATACGCAGGTTGTCCCATAAGTAATGGAAAAACGTTTAGGTATAGCTTGCTGGGGTCAAAGTAGACGGATTAAACCTAAGATGCCTTAGTAAAAAGTTCCTCCTCAAGAAGTGATAGGGCCTTAAAAGCAAAAATCTTATTTATAGTTTGTATTCAAAAACTACTAATCAGATCGAGTTGAAATTCGGTGTGGGTATGTTTAACAAACACGATGTTGTTAGTTATTCTTTTGCTGTTTGTAGAGAGCGCTGGTTACGCCACTTTGGCTTAATATTTTGGCACATAACATTTTTGCTGTTAACGATTTGAAGCTTTTAATTATAAATTAGGATGTAAAAAACGACACAATGCATTTTATAGTTATGTAATTTGCGTTAAACAAAGAAGAAATAAAAGTTAATAAACCACGAACACCTCAAAACAACAACTTTAATACTATAATTTTGATGTTCTTTAGTTTACTTTAAAATGACACATACCTACTAGATAAAATGCGTTGAGTGATTGTATTTGTCCGATGTGCACTGCAATTTTAAATAATATTTCTCGAAAACGAATTATTTTATCGACTTTCAGCAAGTATACTTTTTTTCGTAAAATTACTTTCTACATCCGAATTTTTAGTCAAAAGTTTTAAAAAACTAACAGCAAGAACGCTATGCGTACAAAAAGGAAAACATTAAAAAAAATAGTAAAACTAGTGTTTGTAGACTTATAGAACATAACCATAACAAACTTCAACTAGATCTCAATAGTATTTGAGTTTTAGTCAAAATTATAAATAAAATTTTTGTCTGTAAGGCCCTATCCATCTAATATATATATAAAACGCGAATAGTGCGTAAAATTTAACCAATAAAAATAGATCTATGTACGATGTATGTAAGTGCTATAATCGTATAATATACATTCCTCCAGTTAAATTTTCTATGCAAATAAGAAGCAGAGATCCCCTTTTGAGTAACGCTTTGTTTATCTAATTGAGAAAGTAACACATTGTTCGTGGCTAAAGATAAAAGGCCGCTCTAAGCGAGTTTGAAAATAACAAACATATTTTACAATGTTGAGATCGTGTTTACAAATAACCACGTTTTGCTAATCAGGAACCATCACATTAAAACTAAAACGATGCGAACTTAGATTAAATTCAATGACGAGAGTTGTTTCTCATGTTCTCTGAAATTAAATGCATTTCAAAGCCCGCTATGTTACAGTCTTTGAATTTAAGTATTGCACGCGGTACAGAATTTTTTATAGTGTTACACACTACAATTGGATTTCAACAAGATTCTACTGCGCCGCATGTAGATTACATTTAAATGTTATCCGTTACATTTATGTGCTACGAACATATGTATTTGTTCCCTTTATAATTAGTTAGGGTTTAATTGACATCTCTAATTTCTGCAGCAATGAATCGAGCCACCCTGTTTAAGTTTTTACGATGTATAACTTAATTTCGATAAAATTAGGACATGTTTACTTTCGGCATGACCGATTCATGTAAGACTTGTGAGCGCTTCATGTATTACTCATAAGAGACGTTGTAAAAAAAACATCAAGCTTATGTTTTTAGCAAAAATTTAATTTACACAATATTGCGTAATTTAGAAGAATGCTTTAAATGCTCCCTATACGTCTGCACTGTTAGTCGAGATCCCAGCCTCGCCGGGTCAGCGGCACAAAATAGCTAAAACACTAATAATATGCAATAAAATAAAACTGCTTCTGCTTCTCGAGATCATTTTTGGTTTACCGTAAAACACGTCCTTGAAAAATGACACACAACGAAAACGCTGGGAAAAACTAATGAAGGCGCAAGCGCAGCCTAGAAAAAGCTCATTAAAAACAATTTCTATTATATAACTGCACCGGAAAAAAACAACCCTGGTAATATCATTTCCCTGAGAAAATCGAAACCCATATAACATCCCCTAAACAAAAGCTCGTGTATTTTCTTTGTTGGTGCATCACGGTATAGCAAAAAAAGAGTTTACCCCGAAAGATGTGATCCGGTCGACTTTAATTTTGGAATGATATGCAAATGTCTAGCAAGATTTTTTTTGGGCATATTTATTACTTCCAAAAACATTTTGGATGTCTTTGTTAAGACATTCCACTGGAAATAAGGAAAATTGATAAGTTCAGGTAACATCCCTCTTATTTTTTTAGGAAATTTTTTGTGGTTTTTTTTACAGACGTTTTTCCTGATGATCTTACAGCGGTTTCTTTCTTAACTTTTTTTTACGAAGTTGTTTTTCCCGGTCTTTTTCTCGTTTTATTCGGTCTTTTTTCAGTTTTTCTCCACGGGATTCTTTTTCCGAGACCGACTCAACGGAGGAAACATTCGAAATTCCATTTAAAAAAGGAGTCGCCCACAAGTTCTGGTAGTAGCTACTTGAAGAAGAACTACTTCCATAATTTATGCATTTACTTCCTATAAATTTTGCTTAATTTTTATTATTTTGTACCTGTTAGACAATTTTTTAACATTTGTTGTTTGGTAATAAAATGGATAACTATTAAACACATCGTTCAGTTGAAAACTTCGGCAGTTGTCCCAGCAAATATTAATTTCCGCTTTCCTCATTCATCCTTTTACATTCTGAAATAGCGTCTGCAAAAATGAGATAACTTTATGTTTTTGATGTTTTGCGGATGCTACGTGAACAGTTTTAATTTTATTTTTTTGTTAAATAATTCTGCAATGTTATTTTTTTTGAAAACCTCGCAATTTTTATTTTTATTGATTTAAGCTCTTTTAATGTTGTAGTAAATTTACTCTTCGGTCTGCTTCTTCTTTCGACTTGCCTATAATAGTCTCTTTGTTCTTCCTCTCGATGATGATGTCACCTTTGCTTGCTGTTTCTAATGCAGATAGTTTATTTTTATCAGATTGAGTATGTCCTCATCTTGTCCTGTTCTTAGATTTTTATGCAATTAATTTTTACTTTCCCATACCGTCGCTATAGGGAAGTATTGATTCTATGAACATTTTCAAAATCTATATTTTAATAGAAATACCCGTTTTGGGGCTCAACAAACCCAAAAAAGTGATTTTTAAAGAATGCCTGGGTGTGGGTAGGTGGATGTGTGGGTGAGTGTGGGTGTGACGCCTCTACAGGCGAAAGTAGTTGCCGATTTAGATGAAATGTTAAATCAAGAGGTATATCGAAAATTGTGGTTTTAGTTAAATTTTTCAAAAAAATTGAAAACCGGAAACGGAAGTTAGACATGTTCCTTTCGTAGGGTTTTTTCCAAAACAAAATTTTGAAAATTTGAGCACGGAATCTGAGAAAGGAACTTAAGGCAAATCAAAAACTTTTTTACAAAACTTTCTAGCTTTACAATGGCGGCCGCTACAGCTTTTTGAAAATCTCGACTTTAACGCCCATTTACTCAAAAAGTAGTCTGATCGGGATCAGCTACCGCTTGTTTAAGAGCTCTTCCTAGGTAGTATACGATAAAATAAAATTAATTTCAAAAATCCGAAAATTATCGCAATGGCGCTGCTCCAAAGTTTTGAAAATTTTCAACAAAAAATTTCTCAAAAACTGCCCACATGATTTTTTTAACTCTCTGGGCCGATAAAGTTTGCATTGAACTACAAATTTTTTTTACCTATCTCCCAAATTTCCTTCCAGGCATTTTTGAAAAATTTGAAATTGATTAACTATTTATCCAAAAACGCAAACGCCGACCGTTATAAATTTGTATCAGTTCGATAAACTATTTAAAGTACTTTATTAGGATGTGCAAGAAAAAAAACTATTTTAAAAATTAAGAAAAAAACGATACTTTTTAATATCAACGTTTTCTGGCATATACGTGATTTTAACTACGCCTATCAATTAGCTCTAATAAAAATAAACATTTTTTACTCCTTGCATATTTTTAATAACTTCCGAAATAAAGCTAGTATGGCCATTTTTGATCGTTACCCGAAGCGGAATTTGCAATCGGCCGATAAGCGCGCCGGCGCGCGGTGGTGCAGGTAGTCGCTGCTTCTATGGGTGGAGTTACGGTACGGAAACCAATTGAACAGCCTATAGCAAGTTCAAATTCCCGCTGCTTGTTTTCTTAGAAATGTAATGCTCGCTGAACTGTACAACGTTATAATTATTATAAGTTACACTGTTGCAAATACGGCAACGGCAAGTATTAGTATCTAATATTGGCTACAATTTGCTGGGTTTTTTTTGAAAATTTTAATTTTACTGTGGCGCTTTCTATAAATTTGGATGGAATGGAAGGATATTATTATAAAATGTACACTTTTGCAAATACGATAAATTTTAGTATGAGGAAATCCACTCGAAGTCCACACTTCAGCTTTTTTATATTTAATATAAAACTATCAATTTCTATATCATAATAATTTTGACTCCGTACTGTTTTTTTTTAAATTTCTGTGCTTTTTAATTACGTTTAGCTTTGTAACATGCACATTTTATGAGGAGGATGTATAATGAGGCTGTTTGGGGCTAGTCGTTACATTATATTGCTTAATATCTAAAATGTTTGTAGGCAGTAGGGTAACTATCTTAGATAGTGTTACATCCTTAAATCGTCAGGGGATTGTGCGTCTTATTAGGGTCTCACTGCCTGGGGCCACTTTATATAAGAAATAGTTGTAGGTAATTAAGCCACGTTTGCATGTACAATTATATACTCCCACGAGAATTAAATAGGCTGCAAGATTTATGAGCTAAACCCTCCGAAAAAAAGGGAATCTGGAAAAGAGTTGCCCATATTAAGCCTTTTATGTTCTATAACTCTTAAATAACCAAAGTAAAAGGTTTTTTTAAGCATAAATCTAGATGCAAACATTAAACTAAAATATAAACAGTGGTACTTTCACTAGCATTAACCCTTCGGAAAGCAAAGTGGACTTGTCGAAGAAAAGGGGTTGGAGAAAGCTGTTTATACTAATAATTGGAATATATTATGTAAAACAGCAACCGATTCTTATTATACTGCCCAATATTTCCCCACACTTACTTACACAGTTTCTGTATGTTTTTTCTATAAAGATGAATTTATATTCTGCAACTAACCGCATACACATACAAAGATAAGCAGTTTGCTTTCCCCTTTCGGAACAACGTTAATGTACTGGAAAAGGGAGAATGGAGAAAGGTGCGTGCACCAGATATTAGACAATGTACGTTAATTATTATTTATTAGCAACAAGATATTGTTATACCACAAGAATTTGTCAATCAAAATTCAATCAGCCCTCTTCCTCACCCCTTACAGTTTAAGATATTTTTATTTTTTTTAAGGGTAGGTGTGCGCTGGGGTCTGTTTTGGTGGTAAAATCAATACGGTAAATACTCGTCCTGTCTTAACTTTCAATGGGGAAGGGTCTCCGCCACTAGAACCCACATATTTACGCGTCATTATGTAAAACGCATATACGTTTGTATAGCGGACCGCTATAGTCATCAATGCAGATATGCAAATTAGAGTTCTTATTGATTATTTCTATTATAGGAACATAGTCTACTGATAGCTGTCATTTCCTAAACAAACTCCGACGAGCACACAGAAGAACGCTTAATGCTCTCTTCGTCTGCTGTGCCGGCCACACTTTACTTTCTACAAAACATGTCTAAGCAGGCGCGGATCCACGGGGGGGGCTATAGTAGCCCCCCCCATAAGGCCCCCCATTTGGAAGAAAGAATGGGCTAAACCTCAAACAGAGCCAATTCCACAAAACGCCGTTGATGCACTATCTTGTTGCGATGATAAATTTTTCCCTAACATAAAAATTCTGTTACAAATCTTTGCTACACTGCCAGTGTCAACAGCTACTGCGGAAAGAAGCTTTTCCCCTTTGTGCAGATTGGAAAATTATTTAAGATCTACAATGTCAGAAGAGCGTCTTAACGGATTGGCATTGGCTACTATTCATAAGGAAAGAAGCATCAACATCGAGAAAGCCATAACCGTCTTCTCGCAAATGAAACCTCGTAGAATGGAGACAGAGAAATGGTCCGACTAAAAAAAAGTGATGTGTAACCAATGTTTTTTTTTTAATTTAATTTTTGTGCAACTATGATTTTAGGCTTATTTTTATATTGTAAATATGTCTTACGTTAGGTAAAAATAAATTTTTTAGATAAAATATAACCATATTATTTAAATTAGGTGAAAAGTTTTCCAAACTTAGTTATCAAGAACAGTTAGCGGTAAAAGAGCAAGGTCGTCCTAAACCAGATTATCATGTCTGTCAAAAGTAAATTGTAAGTGCAAAATCCGGTATTTAAAAGTACTGTTGTGACTACAAAGTAAAGGTTTTATATTTTACAATTAGGACTAGTTGTAGTGGTCTAAAATGTTTATAAAAATAGCCATCTTGATGCATATTTTGCCTCAAATTTTCAAAAAATTTCAAAAAATTCTCCCCCGGACCTCCGCTAACTGGGGGTACCCCCCAGACCCCCCGGTCAGGTCTCTCGGCCGATTTTACTTTACCCACAGCAGAACCGCCACTACAAAATTTCACGTGCCGCCACTGAGCCCTCCCCATTACAAATTCCTGGATCCGCGCCTGTGTCTAAGCAAGGAGAAAATATCTATTACCTAGGCAGTAGTTTTCTTGGGGTTATTCATAAAACTCTTTGCTTCTTCAAAGTAATCTATATTATAACCGGACCACTTTCACCTGTCTTATCTTTTAGTGGCCAGGAACCCTTGCTGCTAGAATCCATACATTAACGCGTCCATTATATAAGGCTTATATTTGTTTGTATAGCAGGTCGCTACAGTTTTTAATGCAGATATGCAAATTTGGGCTCATAGTGTTTGTAAGTGTTATTATAATATAATCTGCTGATATCATTTCAAACACAAACTCCGAAGTTGAAGAGTGAGCTCCTGGTTGTTTATGGCATATGCTATACTGGGTAAGCAACACACTGGCATTCAAAGCCTACTTGGCGCTGATTTTTTTTTTATCGTATGTTGAAAGATCTACAAATTTCATTGCAGCTGATATTTAACGGGGCACATATCTGGAAATGTTGTTTTATTACCTACAGTTATTTTATCACCTCAGCTACCGCATATTTGTGAAGAATGGATTATTGGTGCATGTTTTTACGCATTAAATTTTAAAAATATAATATTTTGTACACAACATTCGCATCAATACGGTCTTGTACAACACGCGTTTTAAACAATTTGTATTACTAATAATTAAAAAAAAGAAATGTGTGCCGAGCACGCCAGTTCTAAGAGAAACTTCTTAAAGTGCTCTCACTGAAAGTGGTTCTGTGATTTAACAGAAATCTAAAACGGTACGTACAATCGCACAATCAAGAATACGAATGCAGGAAAAGCCCCCGATTCAGATAAGTTGTCAATAGACATCATTAAAGTTTTAGAAGAAGACAGTATTTCAGTTCTGAGTAACTTTTTAAATACAGTATATAAATCTGGTTTAATAGCAGAAGATTGGTTACTATCCACATTTGTAACCATACCAAAGAAAAAAAATGCAGGACTGTGCAACGACCATCGTATAATTAGCCTCATGAGCTGTATGCTAAAAGTATGGCTTAAAGTCATTCACAATAAAATATAGGGATAATTCAAAAACAACATTTCAAATACACAATTCGGATTCAGAAATGGCTTTGTGACTAGCGAGGTTCTATTTGCGTATAATATGGTAATGCAACGTTGTATGGACAATGGACATCCGTCAGAACGTGTACGTCTGCTTCATAGATAACAACAAAGCTTTTAATCTTTTTTTTTTCATCAGCAGTTCTCTATCCTGCTTTGGATATAGGCCTCCCCATAATTTTCTATTTTTTCCTGTTTTGTGCTTTTCTGCCCCAGCACAGTCTAACCGTCTGTTTGAGATTATCCGACCACCTCATCATGGGTATACCTCTGCTTTGACTCTCTTCTCATGGTCTCCAAATTATGATCTTGTTGCACCATCCCTCTTGTTTTTAATTGCGTGGCCGGCCCAGTTCCATTTCAAGCGTGCTACTCGTTCGACTATATCGGCTACTTTTGTCTTCTCTCGAATCCATTTGTTGGTTTTGTGGTATTTTAGACTTTTGTTTGGCATTTTTCATTCTATTGCTTTTTGATTGACACTGAGTTTATTTATATTGCTTTTGGTGAAGGTTCACGTTTCAGATCCGTATGATACCACCGGTAACGTGAACTGGTTGTAAAGTTTTGTTTTTAGGTGTATTGGTATCCTCATCTGCATTACGTTTTTTAATTTGCCATATGCCGCCCGACCAAGTTTTGTTCTTCTTTCAACCACCGCTGTTTGGTTTTTCTTTGCTAATGGTCACTAACTGTCCCAAATATATGTAATTCTTTACTTTCTCCATATTTTCGAATTCTATTTTAGCCTCTGCGTTCGTTTCTTCATTTGGCATTACTTTTGTCTTGTCTGAATTCATTTCAAGCGCCACATTCTTCGCAGATTTATTCAGGTCATTTACCATTGTTTCTAATTCCTCTCTGCTCTGTGCTATCAAAACGATGTCCTCTGCGAATCTTAGGTTGTAAAGTCGCTCTCCTTCTACCTGTATTCCCTTGTTTTCCCATTTCAATTCCTTAAATACGTCTTTTAGAGCCAATGTGAAAAGCTTAGGGGACATCACATCTCGCTGTCTTACTTCTCTTTTTATATGTACTTTTTCGATGTTTGCATGCATTTTAATCTAGACAGTTGCTCTTTTGGAAATTTGCTCAATGATATTGATATATCTGTAGTCGATTTTTGCCTTTTTAGTGATTTTGTTACTGTCCACATTTCAATACTGTTAAAGGCTTTCTTGAAATTGATAAAACATAACCATATATGTATGTTACATTCCGTGACTTTTTCAATTAACGTCCTTATTGAGTGTAAATGGTCACTAGTGCTGAGATCTTTCGTAAACCGCGGTTGCTCTATTGGCTGGCAGAAGTCTAGTTTGTGTTACAATCTCTTTAATATTATCTTAAAAATAGTTCATAAATTTGTGGTAACAAGCTAATTAGACGGTAGCTTTCCAGATTTTTAGTGTCACCTTCCTTGTGACACCTCGTTGTGACACTAGCAATAATACCACTATGGCGTTCTCCCAACCTTTCGGAATTTGTTCTTGGACAGGTACCATCCTCTACTGCTGATTTTCCATTTTTGTCTGCTTTAGTTCATTTTTGACTTCTTCTAGATCTATTGGCTCTAGATGTTCTGCTACGTTTTAGCCCTGTACTGGTTTATCTATTATTTATTTGTGATGTGTATAATTTCTGATAAAATTCCTTTGTTCTAACTAGCAGTTTATCTCTATCTGTTATAGATGTTCCGTTCTCTACTTTCAGTTTTATTATTTCTTTTTTCATTGCTGTTTCTCTGCGGAAAATTTTTATTTCTTTACTTTTCTCTAGTATCCTTTCCACTATTTTGTCTTTATGTTTTCTGATGTCTTTTTTGCCATGTTTCTTGCTGTTTTATTAACCTCTGTATACTCTGTTCTGTTTCTTGTATCTTCTGTTATGAGTTGTCTTCTTTTCTCCAGCATTTTCTTTGTTGCTTCGCTTAGTTTGTCTTCCTTTTTTTCTTTACTACCCGCTATCTCTTTAGATTATTCTTCTATTACCTTAACTATTTTTTGATGTGAGTCATTTATTTCTTCATCTTCATTTTGCTCTACTAAATTTAACTTCTGTGTTATGGTTTTCTGGTATTTTACCGCGTTTTTCTTCAATTTTGTCATATCTGGTTTCTGTTTTACTTTTATTTCCATTATTCTTTTCCTTTCGAGTTTTCGTTTTATATTGAGCTTAGCTCTAACCAGTCTATGGTTGCTTTCAGTATGAAAACTATTACAGTATCTACATCTGTTACTACATTCTTATTGTTTGTTAATATCTAACCTATTTCATTTTTAGTATGCCCATCTGGGCGTACCCATGTCCATTTTCGTTTCTGTTTCTTTGTGAAAAATGTCATACTTTTGATAAAATAAGACATAATCAACTTATAAATATATTACAAAGCAAGAACTTAGATTTACGAGGTATAAATATCGTTTCTAACCTATACTACATTCAAAAGGCCTCGATACGTCTAGAGGATAGAACAACAGACAAAATATAGATCAAGAGAGGAGTGAGACATGGTTGCATACTTTCCCCATTGCTGTTTAACACCTACTCTAAAGAAATATTTAATAGAATGAAACAAGAAGTATTAAAGCAAGCGGAACGCCAATAAACAACATAAACTATGCCGATAATACCATCCTCATAGCAGAAAATATGAAAGATCTCTAGCGACTCTATAACAAGGTAGTAGAAGTTAGTGAAGAATTCGGACTAACCTTAAAACACAAAGAAAACCAAATTTGTGATGATCACAAAATCAGACAACGTCCAAGATCAACTCCTTATACGAGATAAGGAAAAAGAGAGAATTGAATATAATGGAGAAATCAGAAGAAGAATATAAAAGGCGAGGAGTACTTTCATGAAAATGAAGAAAGTATTCTGTTGTCGAGACTTAAGCCTAAATCGTAAAAAGTGCGTCTGGTGAGATGTTACCTCTTCTTTGTGTTACCATACTGAATGAAAACCTGGACCCTTAATAAAAATAACCAAAAAAACTAGAGAGAGAGAGAGAGAGAGAGAGTAACTAACATAGAGCTAATGAAAAGAGTGCAGAAAGAGCAAGAAAACGTATACAACATCAAAACCACAAAACTACAGTATCTGGGTCATATTATGCGGATACAAAAATATCAACTGCTGCAATTAGTAACCCAAAAAAATATTCAGGGTAAAAGATCTGTGTCTCGGTTACGGAATCTGAGAAAATAGTTCAATTGTAACTCGAACCAATTATTTAGAACAGCAGTATCAAAAATTCGTATCGCTTTGATGATTGCCAACCTTCGGAGACTGCACGTAAAGAAGATGAAAATTTGGCTTTAGAAATTGCTATAAAAACGTGCCACCAGATGTAGAGATGGGTGTATGTCGCAGCGTTTCGATAGCAAATTCATGCCATCAAAATCATAACCATATATGATACATATTTTTTGCTTTACAATATTTTTTAAGGTTTATTTTTAATTTTGTTCTTCTCCGCGCCACTGTAGTTTGTTTGTATGCTTAGTATTCTAAATAAAGGGGACCTACAGATCAAAACATCAATAAATCTTCCATTTCCAAAGAACTTACCAAGTGAACTCTGCAAATTTGGCTAGACTGTGACAGGTTGACTGCACGCAATAACCTTAGTTAAACTTTGTCTAGGATCGAGCTGGAATTCCTCCGCTTAGAGCTAGGACCGGCCTAATTGAGTTAAATTGTAATTTCCAAGTTTACATTTTGGATGAAACGGTTACATTTCCATCTCGCTGATTTATTAAAACTAATTTCTGGTTTTTGTTATGAAATGATTCCAGTTCGCTAGACTTACATTTGAGGATAATGACATTTACTTGACAATTACTTCATAGACGAACTGAAGAATGTTATACGCACTGTTGAGTGCTTCTGGTACTCTTTAACTTTAAAAGAATTTTTATCGGTGTATAGACAAGCGTAGTAAAGCTACTTTGTAGTAAAAATTTGATAACATTGTCAAGAAATTTTTTATTCATTTTATTTTTAAACTAGATATTTTTTCCTGTTGTTCCGTAACTGTACTTGAATGAAAATACTTCTGTAACTGTAAGATAGTGAAATCTCAAATCGATACAATAAACGTACCAGCTTGTGCGCCCTCATCTAACCATATTTTTCGTAAAAAAATTCCTATTTAAAATGAAGGTTTTTATGACCATGGAGCAGTTAAAATGTGACAAAAAATGTATAAAAATTTTATTAGCACCCACGCTCTTGCCTTATGCCCCTAACAAGAAGTACATAAAACAAATACGCCAACACGAAGGAACGTCACTAAATTAGGAAGTCGTGGAAAGTATTAGCGTGACAAGATTATCGAGCCGATCAACTTGCTGCGTACGTAACCTACCATTTAATGAAACCGTTTGTGAGGTTGACAATTTGACAGTTGCGGGTTTTCGAGAAGACCTGGAATCGCGACCTACATATTAATTTGTTCTGCACGATTGCAGCGAGTTTCAAGTTATCAAACGATCAAATCCCATTTATGCAATTTACATTTAAAATTTTACAACGCAATAAAGTTATGATCTTCCAGAAAACGTTGATTTACAATTCAAAAATTTATGTTTCAAAAACTGCAAATAAATTTTAATATATTTATACCTTTTCGTAACACATTCAAACTTGAGAAACATGGAAAAGTGTTGATGTCGGATTGGTTTAGCAGCCCATGCAAAGGATTATTGCATCCCCTTTCTGTTCTCTGCCGTCTCGATCGATTTTCGCCCGAACAGGACGCATTACTTGCTACAGGTCTTTGATAAAGGGAGCCGCATTGTTTGCTGTAATTTTAGCTCCCTTTTATATTTTGATTGATATACGTGTAAACGAAAAAGTTAAAAAATTACAACTTGAAAATTGTGATATTTTCTTTTAATATATTTATTTTAAAACACATAAAACTTGTCCTAACACCCTCTATTATATTCTGAAATTCCGTTTCTAAAAGAAATGCCATGAAAAAACATGTGTAACCGTATTTTCCTGTTCCGGTCTATAAAAATAAAGTTTAGGAACTCGTAAACCTGTCGTTGTACCTACATATACCAAATTTCATTAAAATCGGTCCAATAGTTTTTGACATTTTGCGTGACACACAAGCGCGGACAAACGAGCCGTTATTTTTTTTATAACACTGTTTTGTGTTCAAGGAGGCCCAAAACATGAATTTCCGTCACAATATATTTTCATACTGGATGTAAAGGAAAGTAGAAAAGCGTACGGATTCAGCTAGTTCTTTATGAAATGCGAGCTAAATAGTCGCAGCAGTTTTTTACGCAAAAGTTTATGTTATGACTTTACCCAATATGTAGCCCAATGGAACGTGGAATGCGTAACGTACATTTGTTTATTTTGTAAAATGTCTGTGGGAAGACTTTTGTTGCGGCAGCTTTTTAATATTAAATGTGGCATTATATAGCAGCTCCAGTAATACGAATTGTAATAATGTTACGTGTGCAAAGGTATTATTATATTAATTGTGTGTTGTTAAAAGAAAATGATATAAACATAGCATAATCCCTGGGCTACGCCCCCCTTTTTAAAAAGTAATTCCGAATGTTTTCGGAAAACAAATGCTAAGATTATGTAATTTACGTTATCAGAATCAGCGCGAATCAAGCTACAATTTATCACCAATACTTATTTTTTGTAGTCGTAATATTTTGCAGATGTGGCAGTGTTAACGGAAAAAAGTTTGAAATATAATTAAAATTTTGTATATGTTCGAAGCGAGAATATCGCATTTCAAAAATTATAGATCCGGAAGGGGCCGTGTATATTCACAAATGTAATATTTTTTTAAAATAGAATTGCTACAGAAAACGTTTTGAAATTTTTGCCACAGGTATTAGTAGTGTTGACGTATCTCGCTGTGCCTCTAACTCGAAAATTTTGTTTAACGCTCTTTTGCACAGAACGATTTTTTGACAACTTGCAGATTTTGAATCCTTGGGGCATAAGAAACATTTTTTGAAAAGTCGTAGCTTTTTACCTCACATGTCCTATGACAGTCAAGATACGTTCGCTTTGCACTCTTATACTATAATAATTTGAGAGGCAAAAAATACATTTTCTAAATTAAGCAGTTATTCAGTAGTAAAGCTCAAAACACGAGAGAAAACTACATTTTCTTCTAAATTTGTCAACAGTTGACCAGCAGTGAATTGAAAAATTACACGGAATAAAGTTAGGTCAACTTGTTGCTTAGCAACGCGTGTTAGTTTTGCTTTATTCTTCAAGACGCGATAGCTTCCGTTTTTTTTATAGAAAAATTTAAATTAAAAAAATGGGTTATTTTCTAATATATGTTATAATATATATAATATATATTATTCTAATAAATATTATATATTGATGGTGGGCGTATAAGTAAATGTTTTATATTTACTGTTATAACATATTTCAGAAAATGGTCCAGCAAAGAATTACAACGTTGGTAGTCTTAATGTCACTCATAAACAAGTGCTTTAATAAAAACATCACAGCTTATTTATATATTTCAGAACTTCTTGTCTAGCAGTAAAATTTAAAGTCCACAAACAAAGTTCATTTTAAATATTGCAACCTATGAAAACGTAAAAGTGTAAATGTCTGAACTGCGCTAGATTTGTAATTGAACCAGCGGGTGGTCTAGTGGTTCAAATCCCAGGCTTTGAAACTAGACTCCCAACGGCAGTAGGTTCGAGTCCTCTGCCCGTCGGAAATTTTTCTGAATAAGTTAAATCCGGCGTGTCCATGGATGGTGTGTGTGGTGTGTATGTTGGGTTGCATGTCTTTTAGGGGTGGGCATGTTGGACCAGTGTATAGCGCAAGTCCGCTGAGCCCGGGTAAGGGGGTGGGATGGGAATCATGGAGTCGTGTTCACGCACGGCCTCATGATTCTTAAAAAAAAAGATTTGTAATTACACGTCTTTGAGTACGTTAATAAAAACATGCAATGTGTAACCAAAACTGCATGCCCGATTTTATGAAATAGAACCTGCATTGTCACTTGTCTAATAAGTAATAATATTATTCATAATTAAAATAAAAATTTATTAAATATGTTTAGGAAACTTAAACAGTTTGAAATGCAAAACTTTTTTTGTAGTACTGAATAATCTTTGTACAAAAACGCTGGAAACAATTGCAGTGTCGTATTTTAAAAATATTTCTTTAAGTATATTGTTTAATTAGTTCGTGTAATATAAGTAAATAAGATGATTTACACGGCATCTTTTTGATTTTAACTTTACTTTTAGCCTTGTGGGACGTTTGACAGTTTTGACTCAAAGAAATGTTTGTTTTTATTGTTTTCCTTCTTACAATCTGCAGTTGAAAGTGTTGTATTAGAGGCACGATGTTGTATTTATTTTGTAATAATCTAAAGGCATTTTGATTTGTTTTTTCGTTCTCTAAAGTTAGTTAATAATTGAAGTGAGTAATATACGTAATCGATTAAAGATTATTTTTGGGATTCACCTATAATTCTATTTTTTATTAGTTTATTCAAATGTTTTTGATGCTATTTATTACTAGAGTTTTTTTCTAAAAAATCATGAGGTTGCACCTGAGCACAACTCCATGATTCCCGTCCCACTTCCTTACCCGAGCTCAGCGCACTTAGCGCTATTCACCGGTCTAACATGCTTCACCCCGAAACGACATGCAACCCAACATACACACCTCATACAACGCCCATGAATACGCCGGGTTTAACTTATTCAGACAAATTTTCAACGTACAGAGGATTTGAACCTACTGTCATTGGGAATCTAGCTTTAGAGCCCGAGACTCTAACCACTTGATCACCCGCTGGTTCTAGTAGAGGGTTAACTACAAGTAGACAGTATTAGCATGGCCAAATGATTAAAGATTCCAGAAATGGTGAATTCCTACCTAATGCCAGGTTGCAGATAATATTTATAATAAGCTGTGTTGGTAAAAAATATGGGAACTCCTTTCTTAAAGTAAACTTTCGAGAATTTCTAATTTTTCAAAAATTGCACTAGAAACGGGATAAATTAAAATTATTCTTAATTTTTAGCACCATTGTAATGCGATTCAGTTACAGTTACTAAAATCAAAAAATAACTGAGTTGCTGCCAATTTACCAAAAAAAAATGTGTGCACACGCAACTTCTTAGTGAAACTTTTTTACGTGATCTTACTGAACGCGTTTTTTCCTTTAAACCTTCAGACATTTATTAGCTGTTTACTGCAAAGACGGCACCTGCACTAGCAAAAATTCGATTTGTGTTGAAGAAAGTGTAAATTGGTGGAGAGGATGTAGATGTAAAAATTAAACAAACGCGCAAGTAGAAGAGGATGACATATTGGAAAAAAATTCACATTTTGGTTTATTTATTCTTGTCCGTTTCTAGTTCACATCTTAATCTTAACAAAAATTTATTTTGTAGCATTTTAAGTCGTTTTTACAGCTCAATGTTTATTGCAATATTAAATATCTGCTGTTCTGGACGTTTAGTTTCTTAAACAAATAATCGCATCATGTGAATGGTTTCATGTTGTAGCAAGATAACATTATACGTACAATTCTTACTCTTCCAACACCCAGCAAACTGTATTAGTACATGCTTCTAGCACCCATGCTTTGAGTTTGCACAATATGAACAAGCCCAACTGTGAAGACTCTAGCGAGGTTAGTTTTGAAAAGCGACTATACATTGTATGCGGCGAAATGTTTTCATATTGTAAAAAGGTTTTGTATGTAACAAAAAATAAAATTAATGTTGTGAAAAAAAAAGATACGAGTATGTAAAATTAACACACGTAGTTTAGAGTTCGTAAAAGTGCATAACAAAGAGTTTTTTTAACATATATGTAATAATTTGTACCTTATAAATTATATATCAAAATAAAGCGCTATCAATGAAGTACGTAGGTATTTTAATCATCAACCTAGAGGTTTGATTGTGCTATCGACAAAATATCCTTTATTCTTTCTACGGCCTGCGTAAACGCGTGCAACCCACTTCGCGACCATATGCGTACTGAAGAACCAATGCTAGAAGATTGAAGATTTGGTTGACGGGACAAATGGCTACGCTTGTAAATTCGTTACATTACGTTATAGCCAATTCCGTTATGGTGCCTAATCCTACGATCGCATGTTGCAGTTTGAAGTGTTACTTCAAAAAATAACTAGTTACTCAACACTGTTATAGATTATGACTACATTTCAGTATTTTCGCGAAACGTAACGTTACGCTTATATAGTATTAAAACCGCAAGCATTATAACGAACACGGTGCTTGCTATTGTTCCATCAGTTGTTCGATAACTCGCATTCGGCGAAAAAATGGAAAACCGTGCACACTACAGCATGTGATGTTGATGTCGATTAAGAAACCGACAGGGATATGGATCAGGTGCGAAAGATACACTAACACCGTGGTCCACACTTACGCATTTGTGTTCCATTACGCTGTTACGTTGTACACGATTGCAAATTCTGCTCAAACATGTAAACAGTCTTAGGTTTATGTGCGGCTGTACGGTAAATACGTCCAGCTTGAGCCAAATTTGCGCGGTATACTTACTTTGCAGCTCTATAAGGTTTCGAAAATAAAAGCGTTACTAACACTGGCGATAACATATGTACACTAATAATGGGGTACATACAACATTTTGTTAAATATACTTTCATTACTTTAATTTCATTTTGAAGTAGTAGAAGTAATCAGAGACCTATCATCTCGTAAACCAAAACACCGAATAAAGATGAACTTTCTTAATCTTATGGTTTAGCAACTTCATTCACGAATCTAATAAGTTTAAGTCGTTAGATGCTTTCAAACCATTGAAATTTTGTCCCTGAGATAACAATACGAATTCAACTAATGCACTCATAAGTACTGCAAAGCAGATTTGTTTCACGGTTTTAGCGACTACAATTTTTGATAAGTTCTTCCTTTATGTTACATATTCTACCAACATTGTAATCGAGCATTACGTTTTAATACGCTACTTGACATAAATTGAAATAACTATAGAATGTAACGTCTCGTTTAAACTTGGTAGTTTAAGTCGATTCATAATTACTACAGCTATATACCTTAAGTGTTCTAAAACCATAAAAGCTTGTTCTGCTGTTGATTTAATAACGATTTGTTTTCTCGCAGATAGAACTACAGTTTCTGCTAATAAACTACATTCGTTTAATGAGCTACCACTTGTAGAAACGTATCACGATAGAAGAGGCGACTGTTTCTTGTTCGTTCGATAAAGTAATTAATCACAGACCGTTGCGTTAGGGTACTTACTAGAAAGGCTGAGAGACAGGCACGAAATGAATAAATTTACCAAGAAAAGCTGAAATTCATTCAGCACATTGATAGAAAGGTAGACGTATTATGGTTGTAAATAGCAGAACATTTTTCTTTATCTTTCAATAAAAAGACTTTTACTAAAGTTCTGTTTGACATTGCTATTAATAACACCTCCTTTATAAAATTCCCACATTTCTTGAATGATGGTAAATAAAATTAATAAATTGTTTCTGTAATAATCGTACAGTTCAATTTTTAGCTGGTTTTACTCCTGGTAGTTAGGTGACCCGTTGTACATTATTATTCATATTATTTTATTTATAGGTTGGAGCTTTACTTCGTTGAAGTTCATTTTAAGTTATTGTAAATAAAACAATTTTTAACTTCAACAGGTTTTTTGTTTATTTTATGTCGAAATACGTATAAGGGTAAAATAAACAAAAAACCTGTTGAAGTTAAGAATTGTTTTGTTTGCCATATTATTTAGTTTGTTTTTAATTTAAATTTAAGATTTTCTAGTGTAGTTTTCCCACTTTATTTTGTAGTTTTTGAGTTCCTGATTTAGTCGAGGATACTTGGAAAGTTTTCGGTAGTCACCTATGACATCCACTTTGATTTTAATTCTTGAAATGTTTAGTTTAATTGTGGAAATTTTAGGAGTATTTCTGAAACTTTTTTAATTAATTATCTATTCCTATGCAATAATCAGCAAAAATCATGTCTTAGAGACCTTTTTGCGATTTGTGAACTTCGAACACCGCATGCCCTCTTAAGTCTTAAATGCTTTTAACTTAAAGCCGATTATTATTTATTGAAAGTTTTCATTCATCTAATCGCAAGGTACCAACAGTGAAGGTAAATTAATTTTAGTGAGTTTTGATTTTATAGCTGTTTTAGATTTGTCGCTTATATACCTTTGCGCACGTTTGATCGTACGTACCTCACTATCTACTTAATTACCTGTTTTGGTAGAACTTATCTTGGGATATGTTACCGAGATTGCTATTTTGTCGGAATCCTGTACATAAAATTTTGGACGTTCTGGATATGTGTTGATGACCAGGGGAGGCTCTATAAATCTGTAAGATTCACTTGGAAGCCACATTTTCAAGATATTTGGACATTTTCTTACCTCCTTTGGTGAATATGTTAGTTTTCTGTTAAATGAACTGAGCTTCGTTAACGTCAGAATTTACTATTTTGGTTTTATATATTTGAATTCTTTATATTGGGTAGTTATCTGTAGCCACTTTTTCTTTAATTTGGTTAATTTGTGATATTTATTTGCTGATTTGGCAGTAAAGATTTGTTATTTACTTACTTAATCCGTTCATCTTGTACCGTTGTGATAATGTCAAGGTATGCTATTTGGCTTACATTTTCTTCACTCCTTTCTGTTTTCTGCTTTGATTTTTGCCTTTTGCCATGTTATTTCTTTGCTTTGCAATATTTCCCCCATTTGCTCGCTTCACATTGTTTTGGGGCTCCTTTTGATCTTCGACCTTGCATTTTTAAACGCTCCATTATTTTTGGTAATTTGTGTGCACGTGCATTCTGAATAGATGGCCTACCCATCTTAACGGTTGCTCCTCTCTTACATTGTTCTCTATTTTACACTTAGTCGTTCCCGAATTGTATTATTCCTTATTCTGTCTCTATTTCTTACCTCCAGCAGTTTCCGTAGGTATCTCATTTAGATTACCTGCAATCTGTTCTTCTGCTTGTCGGTCAGGGCCTAGGTTTCACAGCTGTAAAGTAACGTTGGAACAAACACAAATTTGAAGACTCTATATATAATAAAATTCTTGTTTAGCATATAATATAATCTGTTTGTTGCGGCTATTCGGTTGTTTAACTCTTGCTCTATGTTATCATTTTTATGTATTGTGTGTATAATGTATTTGAACTTAGAGACTTGCTCAATGTTCGTATTATTTATTACTATATTGATATTTGTCCGTGTCCTTGCTATTGTCATTATATTTGATTTTTCTGTATTTATGCATAATTTCCCCCTGCTAATATTGCCAATATTGTATTGTAGGGCTTGTGGGCTTATTAGCTATAAGCACAACATTGTCTGCAAAGGCTATTTTCATTATATTTACAGGAGCCATGCGATGATATCCCCAGCAACACTTGGTAGCTTCTTCTTTACATTCTTGTATTATTTCGTCCATCAGCAAAATAAGCAAATACGGACTTGGGGCTCCTGCTTGTCTGACCCCCATTGTTGTTACAAATTTCTGCGACTCACTATTGCGAGTTCTAATGACATTTCCTGCTACTTTATATACTCTTTTTATATTACCAATTAATTCTTTGTCAACATCTTTCTCGTTTAAGGTGTCTTATAGCTGTTTCTTGTTTATACTGTCGAAAGTTTTCTTTAAATCTAAAAAGCATAGGTACACTGTTTTATTGTACTCGATTACCTTTTCCCATAGTTGTTGTAATGCGAAGATTGCATCTTGTGTGTCTCTGGCTAATCGAAACCCATATTGCTCTTCTTCTAAATTCTTTTCTGTTTCTTTTTTTAATCTTTCTTCTACCCACTCTATTTCATCATATAAAATTGTTTCCAATACAAAATCTCAATATTTTATATTATCTGCATATTTCTTATGTATAACACATGCTACCCCAGCACTATCTTGTATTTGCACCTCAAATCCACTGTACATTAAACATATGATCATACTGTACCTTTTCTATGCCACATCCTTTTTTCTCTTTTATTCCATGTGCCGATATTCATGAATCTTTTCGTAGCCTGAGTCATAGTCCTAGTTTTCTGATCATCTTCGTAAATTGCTGTCCGTTTTTTGACTGGGCTGTCAGTACTCCCTGTTCAGTAAGATCCCAGTTGTAGCGTTTGCTCTTTATAAATGTTTTTTGATACCGGGCCTTAACTATCCTTCCTTTATTTTTTCTTCTCTTGCTATGTTCCTTAGTTTGGTTTGAATTCTTCTTTCTTCCAGCGTATGGTCGTTTTCAATATAGATTCTGGTGCCTTTCAGTAAACGTCTCTTTGCAATTATCTCCTTTTTTACGTTTCCATGAGCTCACTTCCACAATAATTATTTTCTAATTTTCTTTACCTTTAACACTAAAACCATTCTTTGCTTTTGCATCATTTTTCAGTTTATTTGTTATTAGTTACTCAATCCCTTCTTTTATCTGGTTTTCCTCCTATATTCACTACTGTAATGACAAGGTTGTTTTTACGTTTTTCTCTGTTCTGTGTCTCGATTTGATCTTCCAATACTGCTAATCTCTTTCTCTTTGTTTTTTCTCTTTTATCCATACTTTCTCTTTGCGTTTCAAATCTTCTTTAGGTTCTCGTATTTCCGAATTAAAAAATTTTTTCTGCTCTTCTCTTTTATAATATTTTAGTGACCCTACTTTCTTGTTACCTTCATGGATTATCTCTTCGCTATCCTCTTCTGCAGTTTTTTGCCTTCTCTTTTCTCTTTGGCACTATTCATATAAGAATCGGTCCCTAGCACGCTCGATGTTTTCTTCTTTTAGGCCGCTTTAGATCAACTTGTGCGCTCTAAAATGTACCAATTAGGAAACGCCGTGACGCGTTGACCTGCGCTGAACTTCTCGGCTTAGTACGCGACTACCTGCCTTAAGAACAACGCGTTATCTATGAAACTACAAGGGTTGTACAGTAACCAGCACCTCCGAAGCTCTTACTTCTGTACCGCTTTGTCCCTACACTTCTGTTTAGACCAAATAGATATTACATTAGTTTACACTGTGCGAGCCAGACCTGCATGTTGACAGTTTCCTGACGTCACTCGTCCTCCTAGATTTCTTATTGTATAATTTTTAATAATTTTACGTTATTAATTTGATCACTTACCGTTTGCATTGTTTAAATAACTATTACTCACACTGTCTTAGTCAACTTCGAGCACTTTTGAGTTTGAAAACAAAGTTTATTTTGGTTTTATAAATCCAATTTGTTGTACATTTAACATTGTTTGAAAATTAGCAGCGTTTACATCATAGCGTAACTGACGCAGCCGATATAATTATTTTATTCGCTGCATTACATATAAAAATTATTAATTTTCATAATATTTACATTAATACAAAACTGTTATCAAAACAATACAGTGATTTATTCAAAATTGGTAATTTATCTTTATTTGAATGATTGAGTTACTTTTTCTTTGGGCAGTTACAAGACTTGCAAACGATTTGATATATTTATGAACGTATTAATACAGTGTCGTAGCTCGTTATTTGTTTTATGAGCTAATACAAAACATTGGTTTATTTGAACGACAAGGATTTGTTATTGATCAATTTATGATATACTTTTAAGCTTAGCTAGTACATTCCTGTTAAGGGAAAAACTAATATATTTGATGATTTGGGTTTTAATTACATTTTGCTTGCACCCCATTTGCTCAAGCAGCCAAGCGACCCTTATTATTGTTACCTTCAGAGGACCAATGCAACATTTACGTAACAATACGTATTTGAAATTATTTAACATGGTTTAATGAATTGACGAATATGAAAACTCGCACTAACAATGGATACAGACAGAGCAATATTTCCGCACGCAAACACGTGAGCAATGACGAAACTAATTAAAACTGTTTAATTGACAAACTGATATTACCTAGCGAAACCACAAATTGTTGCAAATTGCTAACTTTCCCGTTTGTCTGAAACTACTAAATCGGATATTACGTGTTACTGCACATTTATAATTTACTGCAGCGACTTTAATTACATTCCAGCCAGCAATTCAACTCGGCGTTTTGGAATAGTTATGGATTTCTAGTACGATGTTCTATTAAACCTTCTATTCTTACAAAATTCTGAACCTTAAACAACGATAGGACAAAAGAATAAATTACACCGTTTGTGGAAAATAAGACGCTTGGCAACGATAAAATTACTTTACTGACCTAGGAGAATTGTTCAATTTGGGCCTTCTACTTATCTTACTTAGTTATTTCTTTATCAGCGCTTCGCAGACTTCGGTTTTTAATACTTATAAATACTTTAGGTTCTCGTTTTAGAAATAGCCTTAAGATAATGTTTGTACTTTCGTATGAACACTTACGCAATTTGAATATATAAACAAATTTCTGTGAGACAAGAGGCTTGTCAGCCTAATTGGAAGGATATTTCAATAGAGGCAGAAAGGACCATTTCCATCTCAAATAATCAAATTTACTAGGAAATGGCGTTTTAGGTAATTACACCAACAGCAATATAAGGGAACGGGGTATTACTAAAGCCTTGTCATAATTTAACAACAGATAACGTAGCAATAGCAGAATATTCATATTATGGGATTAGATGAACCTTTAAGCAAAATTAAATGGAAACATGGATTTTATGCAAAAATTTCTGCTTCCAACTGCCGTTAAATCTATTCTTAATAAAACTTTGAATATAAAATATGCAATAATTGCTTTTCCTAGTTTGATTTTCAATTCCAGTTAAAGACTACGCAAATATCAACATTCAGATTTCAATGACCTTTGGTTGCCTTTAATTAAACGTAAGCAACACTAGACCGTATTTACAACCTTTTGCAGTTTGTTTGCGTAGGGTATTATAATGTGGATATACAACTAAAATTTAAGTGTATTTGTTTAATAAAATAATAATGGATATGCCAAACAAAAAAGCAAAAGTAATTTTCCAAACAAATTTTATGTGATTTTTATGGAACGTTGTTTATATTTTTTGGAACTACTCCAAACAATTTTTACTTTTCTATACTTTCAGTATAGGGAAGTATTGATTTCATGCAATATTTCAAAGTTGAGATTTTAACAGAAATAGTCGGGGGGGGGGGGGGGGGGTCCATGGACCTCAAAAAAGTAATTTTATAAAAATGTGTGTCTGTGGGTGGGTGGGTGGGTCCGTTACGCTCCATATCTCCGGAACGGCTGGACCGATTTTGACCGACAAAATAAGCTTTTAAAAAAAACCGAAACCGGAAGCGGAAGTTAGACATGTTTTTTTGGTAGCATTTTTTTCAGAAACTGAATTTTGGAAATTTTAATAGTGGAGATTAAAGAAGGCCTTAAGACAAATCAAACGATTTTTTACCGATCCCTCTAGCTTTAAAATGGCGGCCGCTACGAATTTTTGAACATTTTGACTTTAACGCCCATTTACTCAAAAACCAGTTATCTGATTGGAATCAACTACATCTTGTTTGGTAGCCCTTCAAGGGTACTATACCATGAAATATAATTAATTTTGAAAATATAAAAACGATCGCAAAGACGTCACTCCAAAATTTTGGAATTTTTCAAAAAAATATTTCTCAACAACTGCCCACACGTTTTTGTTTAAACTTTTTAAGCTGATAGAGCTGGGAATCTTCTACAATTTGTGTTTTTGCGCATTGCTATAGTTTCACTGTGACGCCCTCTATGAATTTTTGAAAATTGAAAATTGGTACCCTTTTATTTATTTAACGGGGGGCAATAAGATATTTCTGTTAAAGCATTGTAGATCATCATTGATAGCAAACTCCGAATATCATAATATTTTTTTGATACTTTAATATTTAGGGGGGCTACTGTCCCCCCCCCCCCAAATTTCGCTACAAAATTTAAAAATGGATTTCTTCTTTTGTTTGCTCTAGGAGAATCTTTTTACAAAAAATCGAATTTCTTGCCCCTTAATAATAATCTTTTTGAATTTCACTTACTTTCTACAGCAGTTGTATTCTTGTACTAGTCGTTTAATGTTCAGTGTAGGCTAGCTTTTTTATTTTAATAGATAGACTCGCAAACCCAAGAGCAAAGTTGTAGGGCAAATTCTTCTCGATTGCATTTAAGAAAAAAACTTGAGTTTCCAATTTTAATATGGCAGCCACGGTAAAAAATAACTTTTTTTAAAATGGAAACGTGGCATTTTGGCTTTAAAATCAGAAAGGTTTTGAAATTCTAAATACAAATTAATAAAAGTAATTTCTTGCTAAAAATAATACTTCTCGAGTTATTAATATATTTTCAAATATCAATTTCCGCGCTTCCGTTGATGCAGTCCGAATATTTAACCCAACTTTATGCTTGCGGCGCAGCGGTCGGTCTTTCTTCAACCGCTTCAAGATGTTACAACTTATAAGAACTATTTACTTTAACTAGTCGTGTCTAGACAGGTGTATATCGAAAGGGTTGGAAAATATAAAACAATGTATTTAAATGTATAGGAAAGTCCAGGCGAAGTGTTTCGCTCATTTTTTGTTTCCAGATTGAGGTTGTTGTTCTTTACTTTAGTGTATTACGTACAGAATAAGTTGTTATCTGAATTATTGTTATAGTAATATAAACTTTGATTTTTTTATTATATTTATTTTTAAAATACTCCACATAAGTGAATAATTTCTTAAAACAGCTGTCGGACAACCGCCACGGGGCCTTCCTCGCATCTATTGAAGTTATTGAAAATTATTAAAATATTTCGAAACTTTTCGGAATTTTATGGAAACTTCGAAAACTTCTAAAATTTTCGAAATATGTCAAATATATTTTATACAATTTTGCAAATTTTTGAATTTTTTTAATTTAAAAAGTTTAAATTCATATTTCTTAAAATTTTATAAATTTTTGAACTTACTAAACAGTTAAAATTTTTTTGACATTTTGAAAATTCTTGGAATTTATAAAAATATTTAAAATTTTGAAAATTTAATATAAATTTTGAAATTTTTTGTAATATTTTATTAATTTTGAATACTTCGAAAAAATTGAATTATTGAAAATTTTGAAATTGTTTGGAATTTTCAAACGTCCAACATTTTTTTTAAGCAGAAGGCCCAAATAGAACCATTCTTCTAGGTCAGTAATTTTACCGTTGCAAAGCGTCTTATATTCCACAAACGGCGTAATTTATTCTTTTCTCCTGTCGTTGTTTAAGGTTCAGAATTTTCCAAGTATACTGGGTGAGTCAATAGTGCGTTCTCCTTCGATATTGGGTGAACCGTTAGAGATACGATAATTTTTCAAATACAAAAGTATTAGGGTGTCATAGTATCTATCATTCAAAATTACTTTCACTTCTATAGGGTGTTTCATTTTTGCGTCACAGATTATTGATCAATTTTTTTAAATGGAACACCCTATATTCAACTGCATATTCGAATGCACCATCAAAATTGCTACAAGACCATATTTTGTTTTTGGAATTTGGCTGCACGGTTGCCAAGATATTTAACTTTTCTTGAGATTTACTGATTTTGCAGAGTTCCCATCAAAAAATCATTGTGACCTGCGGTTAGGAAATGGAGCAAAACAAATTCATGTGAGTAGTTGTCAAAGTATGCCGTACCTCTTGTTACAAAACTAGCTCAAAATATCGAATACGCTGTTTGTGACAGACGGGTGAACTTGACGAAAGTGAGGGCGTTAAAATTTGTTTTTTTCAAATAGAACACCCTGTATTTTTTACATAATCAGTTGCAAATCTTAATTACCTTCCTTTTGTGTAAAGTATGTCCTATACCTAAATGTTACCCTTTTCGATATAATTTGACTTTTTTCCAAATATTCATAAATTTGGCCAAAAATTAGGCATTTCTTCTTTCGGATTCATCAAAGTAGTATTGAATCTTGGAAAAATAAATCATTTTATTCATAGAAATGTAGAAGTACTGAATAAGTAACGACAAACAATAAAATGAAAAAAAAATTAAAGAACAAAAGAATAAAAAATTAAAGAACAAAAGAATAAAATTCCTATTGCAAGATATGTTCAAACTGTTCTCCATTTTGACGTCTACAAGTTCTTATTCGCTGTAAAAATGCATTGCTAACTTTGTGTAACATATCTGGAGTGACACTTCGAAATGCTTGGCGGATTCGCTGCATCATATCTTCTCTCGTCGTGGCCTGTGTTTTATACACGATGTCTTTAACATATCCCCACAAAAAAAATCTAGTTTTGTCAGATCGGGAGATCTTGGTGGCCATTGAACAGGTCCTCCTCGTCCTATCCAATGATCTCCAAATCTGGCATTCAAATATTCTCTCACTGTAAGATAAAAATGAGCGGGCGCACCATCATGCTGAAACCATAATCTTTGACTTATATCTAATGGAAGATCATCTATCATTCTCTCTAACTCGTTTTGCAGAAAATCGTAGTACATCGGTCCGTTCAAATGGCCGTCAAAAAAATGTGGTCCAATAAGATGTCCTCCAACAATTCCTGCCCATACATTTATGGACCATCGGTGCTGGTAATCCACTGTTTTGACAAAATTGGGGTTTTGAGTGTCGTAATAGTGACAATTATGTTTATTAACAAACCCATTTCTATGGAAAGTTGATTCATCACTAAACAAAACGAAATCAAAAAAATTAAACTGCTGTCGCGTCTTGTTGATTACCCAGGAACAGAAATTAGATCTCTTCTCGAAATCAGTTGGGAGTAGCTCTTGTACCAACTGAATGTGATACGGGTGGAACTTATGTTTTCTGAGTATTCTCGACACTGATGTCTGGCTTATATTAAGTTCTCTACTGATTTCTCTAGTACTTCCATGGGGGTCCTCGGTAACACTCAAAACCACCTCCATTTGAGACTCTTCATTTGTGGCAATCTCGAGCCTTTCTTCTTTGTTGTATGCCACATTACCTGTTCTCTCAAATCTCTCTTTCAGTCTTTCAAAGGCAGTATGATGCGGATGTCTTCTTTCAGGATAACGCTGTGCATAAATGCGAGAAGCCAGAAGGGAATTCCTTTCGGCTTCTCCAAGAACGAACACCATATCAACACACTCCTCTTGAGAAAAATTCATTATAATACACTTCGAAACTAATAATGGATGAACTGACTTATTGATATGTATGTCAAACTTTTTTTTGTTTCGTCTCGGCATTCTTGGGATTTATTCAAAACTGTGTGTTTTTGTGAAAATATGCTTTTTACCACAATAAGTTTCTTTCTAGCACTCTCTTGAATACCATGTAACACATTGTCAATGCTCATTGCTTTGTTTTCTTTGCAAAGAATACTACTTTGATGAATCCGAAAGAAGAAATGTCTGTCACAAACAGCGTATTGGATATTTGATATATATGAGCTAGTTTTGTAAGAAGAGGTAGGGCATACTTTGACAACTACTCACATGAATTTGTTTTGCTCCATTTCCTAACCGCAGCTCACAATGATTTTTTGATGGGAACTCTGCAAAATCAGTAAATCTCAAGAAAAGTTAAATATCTTGGCAACCGTGCAGCCAAATTCCAAAAACAAAATATGGTCTTGTAGCAATTTTGATGGTGCATTCGAATATGCAGTTGAATATAGGGTGTCCCATTTAAAAAAATTGATCAATAATCTGTGACGCAAAAATGAAACACCCTATAGAAGTGAAAATAATTTTGAATGATAGATACTATGACACCCTAAAACTTTTGCATTTGAAAAATTATCGTATCTCTAACGGTTCACCCAATATCGAAGGAGAACGCACTATTGACTCACCCAGTACTTATAGAAAGTTTAATAGAACATCGTGCTTCAATTCCTAAACTGTTTCAAAACGCAGAGTTGAATTGCCAAATTTAGAAAACTTTGACAATTCGCGGAATATTTCAAATATGGTTTATTAACTAAAATTTTTAACATTTTGAAATTTTTTTAAATTTATGAAAATGTTCAAAATTTAATATAAAAAAAGTAAAATTTTTAAAAAACTTTGTGTACTATCAAAAATTGAATAATTAAAAATGTTATAAATTTTTAAACAATTTCGAATTAAGAAATATTTTGAAAATTTCAATAGTTTTCTAAATTTTGAAAGAAAATTATGAAAATTATTAAAAATTTTTAAAATTTACATAATTTTAAGTTTCACAAAAAAGAACTTTTTTTCAAACATTTTTAGTAATATTTTAATAACTTTTAATAATTTGAAAAAATTGATCTATAAAAAACTTTAAACAATTAAAAAACAATTGGAATTTGGAGTTTTTTGAAATTTCTATAATTTTCTTAATTTTGAAAGAAAATTATGAAATTATTAAAAATTTTAAAAAGTTTTACGTATTTCAAAATTTAAGAATTTTTTCTAAACTTCGACAATTTTCGACATTTTCAAAAATTACATTGTTTTCAAAATTTTCAATGTTTTGTTTTCGAAATTTTCAATAATTTTCTTATTCAAAAAATATGAAAATGTTTGAATATTTTGAAAATTCACAAAATTTTGAGTTATACGAAATTTTAAAAACCAAATAAATTTAAAATTTTTTTATCTTCAAAATTCCTAAATTGTTCCTAATTTTGAAAATTTATAGAACATTTAGAAATTTTTGGAAATTTTTAAATATTATGTACATTCCAAAATTTTAAAAATATTTTTCCAAATAATTCTACTTTTTGAAAGTTTTGTAACTTTAAAGATTTTAGAAACTTTAAAAATTTTGAATTGCAAATTTTTTGAAAATTTAATGATTTTTTGTTTTTTGTAATTGCATTACTCGATTTCGTAATTTAGTAATACTCGCTTTTTGTGATTATCAAAAAAAAACTGTTTAGGTAAACAACCAAAAGGAAACCTCCCAGAGGTGCTTTCTTAATGGAAGATTCTTCTCATTTGTCATTTAACATGTTCATGCCAATTTTAAAGCCGAAATTCGTAAATTTTTAATATATTGAAAAATTGTTAGGGGGGGAGGACACTGGGGAATGGTAAGAAAATCGGGCTTGCGCAGATCGGCTATTCAACATGCGTAGAATACGAATCTAAGGTTCTTTTCCGAGCGCGTCTATTTTGAAGTAGATTGTTCAGGTAAACGACCAGAAGAAAATTCCTCGGTGATGTTTTTTAAGGGAAAGTTGTCATTTAACATGCTCAGACCGAAAATAAATCAATGGTGAGAGGCAGTGACGGTTTGCGCAAATCCGCTATTCGACATGCGTAGAATACGAATCTAAAGCTCTGTTTCGAGCGCGTCTTTTTTGAAATAGAGCACCTATTTACTCACCCCTTTTTAATGGCGGACCAACTTTATTTTCTTGCTGTTTGATCCAACTACGAGTACCAATTTTTAGACAAATTTAAGTTCAGCGTAAAGGCGTCTGCACTGTAAAGAGTCTACAAATACACAGCCAGACTCACACAGAGTCGCACAGATACACACACACAAGACGTTGGTTTTTTCCTATAGTTTTTTTCTGATTGTTTATCCCCAGGCTTTTTTTTCAGTTGACTTTTTTCTATGGATTTCTTCTGCTACTTTTCTTTTCGTGGCTTTTTTTTTCGATGGCTTTTTTTTCCTATTAGGATAGGAAACTGTGTGTATACTTCGGTCACGCCCCGAAAGAACTGGATGAGAGATAGATAGAGAGAAAGCGAGTGATATTGTAAAGTAAACTGATAGTATGCTAAATTTTTTCCAAGTATTCCCAAGTAAAGAAAATCGATTTTTTGGTTTTATGGAAAAAGATTCCTTGGAATTAAAAAAAACAAAAACGGAAGAGCGAATTCGTACACCAAATATTGGGTGAAAGGGAGAAAATTACCCCCTCCCCATTTCTCCAAATATTTCCGTATGTAAAAATTAAGTTGAGAACTTTACTCTAATATCACTCATGAACAATTTAACGTCAACAGAAATTTTTTATCAGCCTCCGTTTATTAAATAAAGCGGTTTTGATTTCCAAAAATTGATAGAAGGTGTTACAAAAGTTAGCAAACGAACAAAAACCAAATTGTAGCTGATTCATAGCTCTAAAAGTCTACAAAAGTTAAAAAAAAATCGCGTAGACAGTTTTTAAGCAGTACGTTGAATGTTTGATATCCCTCCACATTCCAAAGCTCATTGAAGCCATTTGGGAATTATAAAACGCGCACACACAAACAGATATTTCTTGAAAAACACTTTTTTGAATTTCTGGTAGTTCAAAACGTTTATTTTCATCAAAATTTCAATTTCGAATATTTGCATGAAATCAATACTTCCCTATACTGTAAGTAGAGAAAAGTAGAAATTGGATATAGGATTTCCTATATTATTTTACGAAAAATGGTATTTGAAAACATTAAGGTCAAAAGTTTTTTTCGCAGTAAATAGTAGCTAATCAATTAATAAACCACCCACTAAATATTATCGTGTACGTGCTAATTATCCTGCTCAATTTCGAACTAAAATTTACTTCTTTTGCGCAACGACTTGATATCAAAACGGCGAAAGTTCGCCAAACTCTGAAAAGATTAATTAATACTAAACTGATTTCGTCTAACTTCAGAATTTTATTTTCCAGGTCAACAAGAAGAGGAAATTACTTAAAAAATGGGACCAAGAAATTATATCTTCTAGCTTTAGACGTCATTCCTCACAGTGTAAATAAACAGTAGTTCAAATTTGTTCAGTGTGTACTTAAATTTAGTGTAAATATACCTACTTAACACTGATCTAAATACAGTTAAGTGCTGTGAAGCAAGTTGTGAAGAAGTCGCTTTTGTGTGTCTTATGCGAAAAATAGGAATTAATAGAAGATTTACGTCGTTATTATAAATGTAACTGTGTTATATACCTGCGGGAAAGTTGATGCTTTAAATTTTAAATATTTATCAATGTCCGGTTTGAACTTGTTTTGATTTGGTATTTCTACTAACAGCAAATTATTTCAAGTTTGCTAAGCTTTAAATTTTTGAAATTCAATTTTCATTGAATCCAAGTAGGTAAGATCAAAATTTTTGGTGCTTTTTTAAATTTACGTTCCTTATTTCCCCACAAAAACGAAAACTTTTTAAGGACTTTTTAAGTGTTTCACTTGGGCGTTGATTTATATTGATTAACTTTGGAAAAGTTAACTTTTGCCTTTGGCGAAAACATTGTGAGCTTCATTTCTAAACTTTCAGCAGGTATTCAGTTTGCATTATTAAAATGCAAAGCGTGCATAGTGAAAACCGGAAACAAACGTGTGTGATCCGACAAGGCTATTCGTGAAGTTGTATGTGCGTGCCCGAAACCGAGCACAATCGATTTTAGCCGTTTGATATATAGATATAATTACTGCAACGGCACAAAGCATCCATTAAGTTTATGATGGGTTGCAAACTGGGAAAATTAGCAGCTAGTAGTACAGGAGGGCACACGGCGAAACAGGACGATCCGCCACCTCCCGCTCCAACAGATCCCCGTTTACCCTTAACTGCTAAGCAAAAGTACAGCATGTTGGCATCCTGGAAAGGAATTAGCAGAGCTATGGAGCCCACCGGCGTCTACATGTTTCTCAAGTAAGTTGTGTGTTGGGTACTTGTTGCTTGTTATGCCTGAACGAAACAAATTTCGATGGGGTTTCCAAGTAAAGGGAATGCAATTTACTTTGTCAAGTTGAAACCTTTGACAGGTGAGTTAAATGATGAAATTGCGGAAGTTCTTAGGAACTTTTAAGTGATAGACACGAGCAGCTTCTGTGGGACATATAAACGTTCACTTGAATTCCTAAATCTAATGACCAAGACGCGGATTTATATATACAAAAAAAACTTCAAAATATGCACCATTTTATGCACAACATGCAAGCATTATACACTGTGTCCATAAAGTAACACTCCCCCCCTAACTAACTTTTGAACGACTTGATATTTTTCTACAAAATTTGGTGTGCTGTAATGGGAAATTAAATACTATTTTTCAGACCATATTAAAAGTTTGTATCATCTAAAATGGCGACTGGGCGCCATTTTGAATTTTTTTTTAAATAGAAAGGGGGGTCGAGTGACACCTCATTGGAAAGGTCTTTTAGTTCTGCTTCTGATCCTAAAGTTTCAAAGAAAAATATTGAGCCATAACAAAATGACAATGTTTGAAGATAAAGAAGTCTATTTAAAAAAACTAAGAATTAAAGCTTAAATTAATTAAATTCGAAATGTTTACCATTCTTGGCACATAAAATGTCGGTTAGGAAATTCCTGCCTTACATTTTCATAAGTTTCTGGAGTGATAATTCTGCAAACTTCTGTAATGCGTTGCTCCAGTTCTTCAATTGTTTCTGGACGGGTTCTGTACACTTTCGATTTCAGATATTCCCATAGAAAAAAATCTAAGAAAGTTAAGTCTGGGGAGTGAGCCGGCTATTCTACAGGCCCCCGCCTAACAATCGATCTGCCAAAAAAATGTCCGTTGAGAAAGTCAGAACCAGGCCTATAACAATGAGGCGGCGCACCGTCTTGTTGGAACATAATGTTTTCAATATTATTTCAAGCCACCTGAAATATTTCTGTGAAAATAGAGTCCTGCAAATGAAAAAGTGGACTACTGGATAAGAAAATCAAAACAATTTTGAACTGAGTGAATCCATTGGTTTACAATCCGCCATTTTGTTAAGGCTCAATATTTTTCTTTAAAATTCTAGGATCAAACGCAGAACTAAAAGACCTTTCAAATGAAGTGTCACTCGACCCTCGATAAAAAAATCAAAACAATTTTGAATTGAGTGAGTCCATTTGTTAAAATACGCCATTTTGTTATGGCTCAATATTTTTCTTTGAAATTCTAGGATCAGACGCAGAATTAAAAGACCTTTCAAATGAGGTGTCACTCGACCCCCCTTTCTATTTAAAAAAAATTATAAAATGGCGCCCAGTGGCCATTTTGGATGATACAAAATTTTAATATGGTCTGAAAAATAGTATTTAATTTCCCATTACAGCACACCAAGTTTTGTAGAAAAATATCAAGTCGTTCAAAAGTTAGTTGGGGGGGGGGATTACTTTATGGACACAGTGTATACAAAAAATGTTTTAATTTTGTTATCATAAAAAGCGCATGTACAACATAATATTACACTTAAAGTTATTATTTAAAAACGGCTATTTTTAACAACTAGCATTAGTATAGTATAACAATTTAAACTTATATCTAATCTTTATATTTTATAGGATTATAGCAAGGAATTACAATATATTTTGTTTACTCCCATGTTTTAATTTACTTATTAAACCTGCGCTGCCTGTGATAATGATGCCCATTTCGATACGGATTTTCATTATGAAATGACTCAAACTGACCAATAGCAGCAAAGCATTGTTTTTGGTAACCATGGTTACAAGAGTTGTTGACATTTGTCAGTTAACATCGCAAAACAGTTCGTGTTTATTTAAGTATAAAGTTCAAATACAATTTTTTGATGAATATTTTTTTTAATTAACTGGGTGTAAAAAAATAGTGTATGCAACTCTTATACAGGCTGAGTCAAGCTATACGCCTTTTTTTTTAGTGGGTTTATTATTAGGACTTTCTTAAAAATTTTTGGTGTGCATATGTTTCGAAGGGTGCTCTACAACTTGGCGCAGTCAGTTTTTTGATTGGACGTCAAATGTCAAAATAGCAATTTTCAACTGTTTATTTTTAAATGGAACGGTACGACTTTTTTTTGGCTTAAACGATGCTGTATGATGTTTACAATATGACCCTTACTGCATTTTTTCCCAATTTTCACGATTCAGCCGTAAAATATGCATTTATTATGATAGTCTAGTAGGCCGAGACCTACGGAACGTACTTTGATGTATTTGTACAAAACGATTTAATGGTTGTCAGTATGCATAATGAAATCATTATTTTAATAAACATAAGAAAACAGAAACTCAGGTATTTAGATTACATTAAATAATAGTTACATCAATATTAGGATAACATCGAATGAAAACTATAATATTATAAACTAAACAAAATTTAAATAAAAAACTAATTAGTTTCTATCCAACAAAAAACTCGAAGAAGTGGAAATGTTTACTTACAAGCAATTGTTTCATCAAAAGTTTACTTATTTTAAGCGAAAACATGGTGATGCGTGCGTACGTACCGGCCTACCAGACTAACATAATGAATGCTTATTTTACGGCCGAATCGTAAAAATTGTGACAAATTTAGTAAGGATCATATTGTAAACATCATACAGCATCGTTTAAGCCAAAAAAAGTCGTACCGTTCCATTTAAAAATAAACAGTTGAAAATCGCTATTTTGACATTTGACGTCCAATCAAAAAACTGACTGCGCCAAGTTGTAGAGCACCCTTCGAAACATATGCATACCAAAAATTTTTAATAAATTCCTAATAATAAACTCACTAAAAAAAAAGGCGTATAGCTTGACTCAGCCTGTATAATGGCTATCATTATAGATTTGTTGCATAATATAATATTTCAAGATTTTAAGAACATGAAAGGACTGCCTTTTATCAGAAAGTATGTTTTTATAAGGGGAAAAGCTCTTTTCAACGTCAACTGAAATAATTGGCGCATTTTGTTAAAATTAGTTATAAAGTCCAGGTCTAGTTGCATGTCATTATCATTAAAGTTGCCAGTTAGAACCTCATTCACCTTCACAAGAGTTTTAAAACTTCGTTTCTATTTAATACGTCTGTTAGTTTCTGCGATACGGTTTTTCCAATATAGCATTTAACTTGATGAATTGATTTTTCAAACGTTTTTATTTAATATCTACTAAATCGTATCGCAAGACTTTTTTCTTTTGTAATTTATTGAGTGTTGTACTTACAAAACTATAATTGACATTAATAAATGCTAATTGTTTTGCAAGTTAAGATTTATTTATTACTGTTTTTAAATCTATAACACAACTTGAAGAGTCATGGCAGGAGAATTACCACAGTAGTGCCCTCTAATGTGCGGCGAGGAATGTTGCAAAGCAACAAATTGATATCGGTTTGTTATGATTTTGTCTGCTGGGTAAATTTCTGCCTGTCGGTTTTGGTTTCAACTATAGCTAGGTTTGCGTCCACCTGATGAGTTCCCACAGAACGAAACTTGTCGTGGTGTGTCCTAGCTACAGTTGAAACCAAAATCTTTTTCTTGATTTACTTTTGCAACACGGCGTTTCGTGTACTATGCCTAGAAGCCGGTAGTAATTATAGATACTTTCTTTCACACCCAATTATTGGTTTGCAACTTTCCTCGCCGCACATTAGAGGGCATTACTGTTGTAATTCCCTCGTTATGATTTTGACTTCTGGGTATTTTTCTGCCTGTCGGTTTTGGTTTCAACTGTAGCTAGGTTTGCGTCCACCTGATGAGTTCCAATAGAACGCAACATTGTGTGGTTTATCCTAACTGTAGTTGAAACCCAAACTTTTTCTTGATTAACTTGAAGAGTCTTCAAAATTTAAATTTAATTTTTTAATATTTTCAAAATTATTTAAATAATAAAGAGCAGCATCCAATCACGTACCCCATCTGGTAAACTCTAGTTTAGGAGGCAGTGGATATTTGGCAATTTTTCTTTAAATAGTTGCACCCTCGAGGACGCTTCTGTAAATATTTTTTTACATTAGATATTGTTAATCGTTTACAATGGAAAAACTAATTCCTAATTTCTTCTACAGCAATGGCGAGCGACTAAAAATTCCAAAACTTGAAAATAACGTTTTACTTGGTATAATCCGGGACATCCGCTCAATAATACCTAGTAACAGCACGCACCTATTGACAATCCCAATGTACTTCTCATTTTCTCCCCCTTTATGTTTTAAAATTTAACATTTTTATAAAGAAATATATCTAAATATGCATTTATTTTAAAAATATGCCCCAAAACCCCAAAATATATAAATATAAATATGCAAACTAAATTTAGTGTCATTTAATTGCATTTTATTAGCTATGGTTACAAACAGAAGCATTTTATTGGCATATTAAAACTATCAAATACGCATTTGCATAAAATCCGTACCTTGCTAATGACATGTTGAAACCCACTGAAAACATATCAGAATTAATCAGGAAATTACCCTAAAAATTAAAGCTGATGAACTTGGTTGCAAACAAATCCACCAATTCGTCCCGATTTAAATCGATAATTAAGCCCGGTTTGAACTTGTATCATCTAATTTTACCTCAGCCAATTTAATAGTCTGTGAATTAGACCACAACGTACTACAAAGTTCGTGAATGTATGATAATTAGTAATTGAAACTCCCATAGTTGGTTTTCGAGCATCTCTTTGCACGCGACGTTATTAATGAATCATGCACTAAAACAATAAATAAAAATTTAAGTGAAAATTAATCTTTCTTGAAATATGAATAAAACCGATTTCTTCGTTTTATCTTCAAAGTAAAATAGTGAATTACAATAGAGTTATAATAGAAGAAGTATAATGGTGTAACTATCACATTGATTTTAGCTTACCTTTAGAGAAAATTTAAACGATTTCAAGTAAGTGTCAGTTTTAATTTGTAATTACCCGTAAATAATTTAAAAACAAGAATGGACAGATAGGTCGTTCAAATGAGGCATTTTTAAAACGAATTGGACATTTAAAGGCATATATTTTTTAAGGGTTGGGTTGTACTAGGGGATGATTTGTAGGTAGTATATTTAAAAAGCTGTCGGGTACCAGACCTTCCTTTTAAAATTCTTAAAAAAAACTCAATAAATTTTATTCCGATTGTTTTTTTTTAAATATAACAATTAAGCCTTTTTTTAAAAATGTTTGGATAATTTTAATTACTATGAAATTATTTAAAATTTTCTGAATGTTTGAAATGACTACAAATTTTACGAATTTTAAAATTTTTTAAAAACTTTTGAAAATTTGAAAAATAATTTTTTCTTAAAATTCCAAAATTTTTTACATATTTTGAATTGTTTGAAATATATAATTATTTTTCTAAATTTAGAAAATTTAAAAATTTTTGAAATATTTTTAATTTTGATAAAGTTGAAAACAGTCGAAATTGTAAATATTGGAAAATAATAATAATATTCAAACTATAGAAAATTTTTGAAAATAGAATTTTCCACATTTTTTTAGAAAATGAAATTTAAAAAAATTACGAAAATGTGACTTCCAAAATATTGAATTGAAGTACTCAAATGTTTGCCTACATTGCAATGGAATGTTCTGTAAAAAATTACAGTCTTTCAAACCTAAAATAGAAAAAGATAAAAAAGATACCGATCGTGGTACCGATAAAATAGCTGCTACCGACACCAAAAATGCCACCAAGAACGCCTCAGATGCTAGAACGAACTAAACAATGTTCGGTAGTTTAAACCTGCTAGTGACACCACTTAAACATGTTCTTCCTTGCTTATATTGCAATATTCGTAAATTGCAGTATTTGAAAATTTTTGACACACATTTAAATTTGGAAACTTAAGACATTAGAACTTTTTTAAAAACGTGAAATTTTTTAAAAAGTTTGAATATCTTGAAAAATGTTTAAAAGGTAATTTTTTGTAAATTTTCAAAATATTTAAACATAAAAATTTATCAAAATTTCATAATTTAGAAAACTTTAACAACTTTTTGGAAATTACCAAAATTTGCAGTTTTGAAAACTGCTAAATTGTTAAAACAAAATTTCTTTTCAGGGAATTATTCAATTAAACTAATCAGGTAAACGACCAAAACTTTCAAAGGGAGGTTGTTCCTATGGCCATTTAACATGTCCATGTCCATACCGATTTTGAAGTCAAAATTCATAAAATTTAAAAAAAGAGAAATCGATGGTGGTAGAAAAATTGCGCTTGCGCAGATCGGCTATACGACATGCGTAGATAACAAATTTGAGCTATTTTTGTATGGTGTGGAGACATTTTCAGCACATATTCATGAAGCTTGCTTTTCGCAGCTTCTTTAGTAAGCTGCGACGACAAAACATTACTGAATAAGTTTTGTAGGAAAACTTTGTCAAAAACCATTTTTACTTTCCTATACTTTCAGTATAGGGAAGTATTGATTTCATGCAAAATTTCAAAATTGAGATTTTAACGGAAATAGTCGGGGGGGTGTCCATGGACCCCAAAAAAGTAATTTTTAAAAAATGTCTGTCTGTGGGTGGGTGGGTGGGTGGGTGGGTCCGTTACGCTCCATATCTCCGGAACGGCTTTACCGATTTTGATGTGCTTTGGAATGAGGGGGTATATCAAAAATTCACCGACAAAATATGCTTTTAAAAAAAACCGAAACCGGAAGCGGAAGTTAGACATGTTTTTTTGGTAGCATTTTTCTCAGAAACTGAATTTTGGAAATTTTAATAGTGGAGATTAAAGAAGGCCTTAGGACAAATCAAACAATTTGTTACCGAACTCTCTAGCTTTAAAATGGCGGCCGCTACGAATTTTTGAACATTTCGACTTTAACGCCCATTTATTCTAAAACCACTTGTTTGATTGGGATCAACTACATCTTGTTTGGTAGCCCTTCAAGGGTACTATACCATGAAATATAATTAATTTTAAAAATATAAAAACGATCGCAATGACATCACTCCAAAATTATGGAATTTTCCAAAAAAATATTTCTCAAAAACTACCCACACGTTTTTGTTTAAACTTTTTAAGCTGATAGAGCTGGGGATCTTCTACAATTTGTTTTTTTGCGCATTGCTATAATTTCACTGTGACGCCCTATGTGAATTTTTGAAAATCGAAAATTGGTACCCTTTTATTTATTTAACGGGGGGCAATAAAAGATTTCTGTTAAAGCAATATAGCTCATCATTGATAGCAAAATCCGAATATCATAATATTTTTTTGATACTTTAATATTTAGGGGGGCTACTGTTCCCCCTCCCCGCCCCAAACTTTTCGCTACAAAATTAAAAAAATTGATTTCTTCTTTTGTTTGCTCTAGGAAAATCTTTTTACAAAGAATCAAAAAATCGAATTTTTTGCCCCTTAATAATCTTTTTCACATACTTTCTACAGCAGTTGTATTCTTGTACTAGTCGTTTAATGTTCAGTGTAGGCTAACTTTTTTATTTTAATAGATAGACTCGCAAACCCAAAAGCAAAGTTGTCGGCCACAGTAAAAAATAACTTTTTTTTAAATGGAAACGTGGCATTTTGGCTTTAAAATCAGAAAGGTTTTGAAATTCTAAATACAAATTAATAAGAGTAATTTCTTGCTAAAAATAATACTTCTCGAGTTATTAATATATTTTCAAATATCAATTTCCGCGCTTCCGTTGATTCAGTCCGAATATTTTACCCAACCTTATGCTTGCAGCGCATCGGTCGGTCTTTCTTCAACCGCTTCAAGATGTTACAACTTATAAGAACTATTTACTTTAACTAGTCGTGTCTAGACAGGTGTATATCGAAAGTGTTGGAAAATATAAAACAATGTATTTAAATGTATAGGAAAGTCCAGGCGAAGCGTTTCGCTCATTTTTAATCTAGGTGCCACCGTTCGCCAGATACTCGGGAAAAGCTTCTTTTGTTCGCCATTTTTACAAAATGATGGCTGAAGCTCAATTCCGATAACTCAGGACTTGTAGTACATTAAAGAAGAACGCCAAATAAGCATCGCTGCCAAAAATCAGTTGTTCAATTTTTTTTTCGCAATTTGAGAAAAAACCTTCTAATTTTCTGTACTATTTCAAAATTTTATAAAATATAAAAATATTTAAAACTTTAAAATTTTTAGAAATTTTATATAATTTTCAATATTTTGTAAAAAAAAAGTTAAAAATTAAAATGAATTAAAAATTGCTTTAAAATTATTAAAAAATAAAAGAAAATACTGAAAAATTTAGAAAATTTTAAAAAATTTGAAAGATTTAGAAAATCTTAAAGTTTAGCGCATGTTATAAATTCTGAAATTTTTTGAGCATTTTTTATATTTCTAAAAAATTTTGAACATTTTGTAAAGTTTTGATATGCGAAAGTTGTGTTACGTACGGTTCGTAGTTATTAAGAACTAGCAAAAGACTGGAAGCCGCAGAAATGGAATTTTGAAAAAGGAGCTGCTGTGTTACAAGGTTACAACTTATGTAAAACGAGGTGGCTCTGCGGTTAACGCGTCCGCCTTTCATTCAGGAAGCCTTGAGTTCTATTCCCGGCCCGGCCGATTGTCTTGGCTTAGGTTTTTTCCGCGGTTTTCCTAAACCAAAAGGTGAATACTGGGACAGTACTTTCCGCGGAACAACCTCTTTATCCTAATTCCTTGTTCTAACCCATCCTTTCTCGGGTGAAGAGGGGCGGGCTTAAAACTCCGGTGCGGAGTCCGACAGACTCCTATAGCACCGGCTCGCCCCTTCACGGGAAGTGAATCAACACTATTTTTTTCCTTGAAACACAAAGAAATTAGGGATAAAATGAGAGTTAGCAAAAGTATAACAGTGTGTGGGTGAGAAACGATGACTATGGTACGGGCGTATAAAAAGAATGAGGGAGGAGCGACTACCGCAGAAAATATAGAAGTTAAAACTAAGGCATCGGAGAAAAAACGGTAGATCAGAGAAAAGATAAATAGATGTGATACAGGAAGAAAGAAAGCTGAGGAAACATGATTGGCAAGGTAGGAAAAGTTTGAAAACGGGATGCGAGAAACGACAGAGGAGGCTGAAGAAAACTTGCATACTAAACATACTCTACTCTAAACAGGAACACGTAAATGCAACTATATCGTGAAACAGCGGTATATAATTCAACTTCTCGTTAAGATTTCTCAGTAATAAAGCTTGAAGCCGGCTGATATTTTACGCAGATTCGGCTTACAATAGAGAGTAACACCAAAACACCGAAGTATTTAAGTGAAGTAACAGTTTTTAAAAGTGGTCATGAGACTGTTCGTGACAATCCACGCAGACGAGGTTCAACAAGGGTTCAACTACGACAAGAGTCATACCTGCTGCTATTAAATGTTATTTGTTATTTCCACTATTCCAGAGATAATTCGGTAATTTGTGTTGATCAAAGCTTCACCACGTTTAATGGCAGCAATAATTACATTTGATGCAGTTAAATCTCCTCTGTCTCGATTGTTACGAAGAGTCTCGCGCCCATTTTAAAATGCCTTTTGAAAATTTTCGGAAGTTCTTGGAAGTACTTACTTGACACTATGAGTTAAGTTTGCGTGAAATTTTATCCAGTTCGAAGCTTTGACTAAATTCACCATGTGACTGCGTAAATTTCTTTTTTGTTAACTAGCCTGCTACTACTACTAGCCGTATCTATCTCCCGTAAGCTAAACTTTAAAATGAGAAAGGTAAGTAAATCAACGGGCTATTTAAAAATGTCATTTTATTGCTAGAAAAGTGCGAGCGCAGACACACACACAGGCAACACCCTTAACTTTAACACATACCTTTGTATCCTACACATTTAAATACAATGTCATTTACTATCTTTACAATTCATATATCCGACGAACAACACGTAAGAGTCTTGTTTATAACATTACACGTGAATGAAGAAATGCTGGAGTTGAGTCAAAACAATTTTACATAATCGTAATCAATTATTATAGTACCTAGCAGTGTTCGGATTTCTAGTCTAGTATTTAGTCAGTATTTAAATTATGGGGGAAGAAATTAATAATAAGTTCTGGCATAATTCTTTTAAATATATAGTTGTGCGCATAGACGCAGTTATCTTCGAGTTTAAAATAGCTTGTTTAGATGCGTATTATTTATCTGGTTAGGTATTTTATTATCTCGAGCTATTTTATAACGGAGCTGATAAGCGTCGGGGGTTTTAAAAGTAATACACGAAACAATTTTATGAAACTTTGCAAAAATAGTTTTGAGTGCAGAACCTCTGGCTTAGCTCAACAATAAAGTTACACTAAACGAAACTATGTATCTCAAATATTGCAGCTGTAGTTGTACCAGTTTTGCAAAATTGTGCAACATGTTTCACGTATAACAGAATGGATATGAGTACGCTCATGGTTTTTGTTTACTTATTAAATTTTAACGAAATTTTTTGCTGTTCTAGGACTAAAAGTCCGGTTTTTAGACTGCCTAGGTATACTATATTTAAAATTTCGTAATAGAAATTTGCATTATATCAATTTAACAAATAATAGTTCTCTGGCAGTAAAAAAGACATTCATTTTTTATCTTTAAGAAGGGGAACGTTGTATATATGTCTCTGCTTTTATATCATAAGTACACAAGTCGGTCTGAAATCCAAAATTCAAATCCCAAGAGAATTACTTATACGTCACGTACGTTATGACAAATGCCTTCGTATTTTTGTAGGCAGTTTTGATGCGCGACGATATTCTTTATGCTAACCCGCACATTCGTAAGATTTCGCATTTCGCATGTCTGGAACTTCCACTGGCTTATTGATTTAAATAAAACATGTTTATATAAATCAAGTCGTAAACCACACGGGCTAGTAGAGGCATATTTCGTGTTTGAAATATATTTTAAAAAATGTGATCGTGCTTATGTATTATCATCAACACGCAATAATTAACCGTGAAAATGTAATTTACGTATTTACGCAAAAGCTATTTTATTATGTTGTTGACAGAAATTCATCGTCAATTACAGTCGAAATTTCAGTTTTCTTAAATTTGAAAAGACCATTTCTCATTTCCAGTTCTTAATAAAAATGGTCTTTTTTTTAGATCGGTTTACATTAAATCCATGCCCATTTTCGTGCAATTCCTTAAGGCTATACTTTAAAATTCTGGAGGCTTTGCGTCTTCTTTACATCTAATTTCCCATGCATTTTGTTTCATTTTATTCATTATTGTTTGTTATCTCTTTTTCTGTTCGTGCTTCCGCTTGTCGAATTGAGTACTTCAGATAGCAAATCGTATTTTATTAGGCAGCGCCAGGAAAACTTTTTATGTTCAAGTATCGCAGTTCACAAATATATTTACAAAAATTAATTTATTTTGACCGCTTCCTGCTAAACAATCCTGCGGTAATATTCAAAAAGTTTCTTTTCAAACAACGCACAAAGGTGTGGATATAAAACAGAAATATAAAAGAACAGGCTATCGGAACAAAGAGTTCGTTGAATTCAAACCGTATTTGAAAAAATGGACAAGTGTTTGCTGACATTCAGCGAAGCAGAAAATTAAGACGCCACGAATCTTGATACATGGCGGTGAATATGTTGCTGGGCATATGAGACTATTTTGAATTCTTAATATTTTGAAATGTGATCATTTGTCATCAAAACGTCAAAAGCCATGTTTGAATTGTAAAGATTTTTGAATTACATTAGAATCTATATTAATTCCTTAATTGTCTCACCACAACAAATACAAATCGTCACCATCATCATCATTATATACCAGCGTTGTTATTCCATCTTCAGAGATACGCCCCCCCCCCCCTAATTATCCCGTCATCTTGTAGGTAGCCTTCCACGCAGCCTTTTGCCCATTTCAGGCCTTTATTCTGTTACCTTTTTGCTCCATCTATTGTCCTCTGTGCGCATCACATGCCCAGCCCATCGCCACTTTAATCTTGCGACTTGCTCTGCTACATCTATTTCTTTGGTTTTATTTTGATCCAGCTAATCGTTTTTCTGTTATAACTTCAGGCCAAGCATAGATCTTTCCATGTGTCTTTGCGTTATGCGGAGCTTTTTGAGATTTGTTCCTGTGAGAGACCAGGCTTCTGATGCGTATGCAAGAATCGGGAGAATGCACTGGTTAAATACTTTTGTTTTTAAGTGTTGCCAATATGACGATCTAAATACATCTCTTAGTTTTTCGTATCCTGTCCAAGCAAGTCTTATTTTTTTTTTTAGTTTCCGAAGTTTGGGGCTCTTCTGCCATGGTTAGTTTTTGACCCAGTTCGATTATACCATTATCTATTCGAATGGGTGTTGCTTCGTTTCGATTTGACATGATCTTAGTTTTGGAAATTCTCAAGCTCAAACCTACCTTCTGCTTGATGCAGGTCTATAATTACGGTCTCTAATTCGGGCATGGTATTTGGTAATGAAACGACGTCGTCTGCAATCTCAGATTTGCAAAGTATTCGCCATTTATATTCAATGCTAGTGTCTCCTAATTTAATGTTGTAAGGACATTTTCCAACATGTTAGTAAAAAATTTGGGGGAGATAGTGTCACCCTGTCGAATTCCCCTTTTTACCTTAATCTGATCAGTCATTTCGAATGTTCTTATAGTAATGGTGGAGTTTTCGTAAAGGTTCTGGATAAGTTGTATATGTCTACGTAATCAATTCGACATCTTTTAAATGCATTAACCAGTGCCCAGATTTCCACTGTGTCAAATGCTTCTCAAAATCGATGAAGGCCATATAAAGAGGTAGATTGTATTCATGTGACTTTTTCATTACTTGTTTTATTGTGTGTATATGATCTACTGTATTATACCTCTTTCTGAAGCCCGCCTGTTCTGATGGTTGGAATGTCTCTACTGTCTAGTTTGTTGTTAATTCTGTCTGTTATTATTCTAGTTAATAGCTTATATCTCTCCTCCTCAGTCTTAATTCCCTTTGGGGGAATGTAGTGGCCACTGCCACATTAGGTATTGTTCTTTTCCATTTTTCTCAATCTTGTGCTTCTATAGTGAGTGTATGATGCATAGGCTTTCGGGTTAATTTTTTTAGGTATTACTTCTGCGCTGCTTGAGAACACAGCCGTGTCATCGGCATATCTTAAATCAAGAAAGAAGAGATTTGGTTTCAATTATGGCTAGAATAGACCACTACATGTTTCGGTCTTATTTGAACTGATCAGGTGGACATAATTCTAACCATAATTGAAACCAAAAGCAAACAAGCAGATATATGCCAGAAAGTATAACATTAAAGGGGAATTACACTAGTAACGCCCTCTATTATGTGCGGCGAGGAAAAGTTGCAAAGCAACAAACCGGCAAAGTTGCGATCGGAACCTGCTAAGCAGGTATCTGCGATCACACCGGCCTCTAAGCACAAAACACAGAAACGCCCGTGTGGCAAGAAATAAGAAAGAAGAGATTTGGTTTCAATTATGGCTAGAATAGACCTTAATGTTATACTTTCTGGCATTTATCTGCTTGTTTGCTTTTGGTTTCAATTATGGTTAGAATTATGTCCACCTGATGGGTTCAAATAAGAACGAAACATGTAGTGGTCTACTCTAGCCATAATTGAAACCAAATCACTTCTTTCTTATTTCTTGCCACACGGGCGTTTCTGTGTTTTGTGCTTAGAGACCAGTGTGATCGCAGATACCTGCTTAGCAGGTTCCGATCGCAACTTTGCCGGTTTGTTGCTTTGCAACTTTTCCTCGCCGCACATAATAATAGAGGGCGTTACTAGTGTAATTCCCCTTTAATGTGATATCTTAAATTGTTTATTTAATGTCCATTAATTGAGATACCGCCTTTCCAATTTTCGGTGGCTTGTCTCATTATATATTCTCCATAAATGTTAAAAAGTTGCGGAGATATAATACACCCTTGTCTAACCTTGCAGTGCGGGTGAAATTCTTCGGATTTTATATCGTTCGCCCTGACCGTACCTGTGGTGTTTTTATACAATCCGCTGATTAGAGATGTTATATGTTGAGGGACTTCCATTTCTATCAACACGTTCCACAACTTGTTCTATCCTACTTTGTCGAATGCTTTGCGGTAGTCGATGAAACAGATGTATAAAGGGATATTAAACTCTCGTGCTTTTTCTATTATCTGTCTCAGTTTTAGAATCTTCTATGGTGCCTCTTCCTGCTATGAAACCTGCTTGTTCTTCTGGTATTTGAGGGTTCAGGTATGTTTTGAGTCTTTCGTTAATTATGTGGAGTAGGATCTTGCTAGCGTGTGATATAAGTGCTACAGTGCGGTAATTTTCGCACTTGGTGATGCTACCTTTCTTATGAATGGGAATAAGCATAGATTCGGTCCACACTTTCGGCCATTGTTGTGAGTGCCATATCTTGTTGCACAGGATCTATAGTTCTTCGACTCCTTGTTGATCTGCTGCTTTTAGTATTTCTGCTGTTATTGCGTCCGCTCCTAGGGCTTTTTCTGGTCTTAATCTATTGATAGCGGCTATAATTTCGCTTCTTAATATATCGGGTTCTTTGTTGTAGTTATCCATCGTGGTGTTGGTTACTTGTGGATCTTGATTTTCAGAGTACAGTAGTTTGCAGTATTATTTCCAAGTTTTTGCAAATTCAAGTATGTCTGTTTTTAATTGCCCGTTATGATCTTTGATTGCCCACGTTTTAGGTTTAAATTCTCTTGTTACAAATTTTATTTTCCGAAAGAGGTCTACAGATTGGTTTGTGATTGCATGGTTTTCAACTTCTTTACATAAGTCTGAGTAGTAGTTGTTTTTGTCTATTCTGCATTCTCGTTTTATTTTTTTATTGAGTCTTTGCCAAATGTTTTTTTATTTATTAGTGTGCAACCCCGTTGTTACTATTTCTTTCCGGTCTTTTATAAGTTTGAGTGTGTTGTCGAATAACCAGTGTTTTCGTTTGATTGACTTGCTAGTTGCATTCGCTTTTGTTGCTTCAGTTAGTCTATTCCTTATGTCGTTTTATATTTCTTCCGCAGATGAGTTTTCATCATCTTTTGATTCGTTACTGTTTAAATAGTTAATAAATTCATCCTTGTTTTACATTTTCAGTGGCTTCTGTAAGTTTTTGATGTTTTTGAATTTAAAGCGGGTTGTTCCTACTAATAGCTGGTGGTCTGAGCCACATACCGCACCTGAATATGTTCCTACATTGATAATAAAAGATCTCCATAGAGATTTGGTTAAGATGTAGTCTACCTGATTTCTTGTTCTGTTTCCTGGACTTTTCCACGTATATAGTTGTCTGTTGCAAATTCGATTAAGTGATCACCTCTATCGTTCCTCTGTCCAATGCCGTATTTTCCTACGACATTTCTCATGTGATCATCTTTAATCGTTGCTCCTACCTTAGCGTTAAAGTTGCCGCATACTATTGCAAACTCTTTATTAGGGATATTTTAAATGGTAGTTTCGAGTTTTTAATAACAGTCTTTAATTTCTTCTTCTGTGAAGTGTGCGGTGGGTGCGTAAACTTGCACTATGTTTAGATTTTGTGGTTTGGCTTGAAGCTTTATTCGGATAATGCGGTCGTTTACTGCTTCGAAGTCTATTACAGTTTTTTGTAGTTTTGGTGAAACTAATAATGCTACGCCTGCATATGTATGTGTATTTCTTCCTGAAAAATATATAGTTGTTAATCGTTTTAAAGTGTCCTTCTCCTGACCAGTGTGTTTCTGCGAGGCCTGCTATTTCTATCTTATATCTCGATATTTCTCTTTCTATAATGGTTAATTTGCCGGTATGCGTTTTTAAGCCTTGTATATTCCACGTACCTACACTTAGTTCTTTGTTCTATGTTAAAGCCGTTTCCGCCCGTTGCCTGGTTCCCTGCAAACGTGTGGCCGGTAGCTAATTTCCCGCTATTCAACCCGGAATCGAAGCAGCGGCGGTTGTCAGCCGGGTCGCATGATGTTGTCCGAGGCCTCCTTGTTGTTGACATCATTATACGCAGTGGTTCTCTTGGGAGTGGCAATGCAGTGGGTTCCCGTGTCCTTCTGCATTGCAGTACAATAGCCGTTCCTGGAGTAAGTTCGTTGCGCCTACAGTAATCTGCGGCTGGGCCGTGTTGAAGTTCATCTTCTTACGCTCAAGTACAGTATTGATGGTACTGCCCGCCATCAAGCTTATATACGTGTGATAAAGAGGAGATGGGACGGTAGTTCTTTAGATCTCGTTTATTCCCTTTTTTGAATATCAATATGACCGTAAAATTTTTCCATACTTCTGGTGTTAGTCCAGTATTTAGGCAATGGTTAAACAACTTCTAAAGGTGGTTCAAAATTATGTCCCCCGCAAATTAATTAGCTCAATTATTATACCGTCTGGCCCTGCTGCTTTATTATGCTTCATTTGTTTTATACCATTTTTGTTTCGTACTTACTGATAGGTGGAATATCTTCAGTATAATGTCTAGTAAGAGCGGCTCTTCTATCTCTGGGGCTTACAGGTGGTTGTTGTACCTTAGACGCATATAGGTCTTCATAAAATCTCTGTGTATATTTTAAGATTTGATTGCGGTCATTTATTAACTTTCCTGTTTTGTCTTCTAATAACATAATTTCTGTATTTCCTACCTTAGTTTTGTTCCTAAACACCCGAGGGCCTTTTTGTTCTTCTACTGTTTCTTGTATAACTCTTTCGTTGTATGCTGCCACATCAGCTCTTACCTTCGTCTTATAACTTTATTGGCCTCTTTTAATTCATTTCGGGTCATATTGGGTTTTTGTTGTTCTCTTTTTGTTATTAACTGTTTTGTTACTTCCGTTAGTTTGGACTTATTTTTCTTAGGTGCACTTTTAAGCGCATTATTTGCAGCCTGTGTTATATTTTTTACAATTTCATTGTTGAGTTCATCCACGTCTGCATCAATATTGATAGGGTTGTTTTCAAATACCTTTTCAAGGTGTTTCTTGTAGTCTTCTTTTCGTGTAGCTAGAAGATAGGAGTCTGTGTTTTTGTATTTAGGGTGGTGCAATTGCTTTCGTGCAAGATTGGTATTTAGTACAACTCGTGCTTTTACTAATGTATGGTCGCTAATATGGATCTGAGTCAATACAATTACGTCTTTTATTATTCTTCTTTGGTTAGAGATGATAAAATCTATTTCGGTTTTGGTAATGCTATCGAGGCTTTCCCATATCCATTTTCGGTTTTCTTTCTTGTAGAAGAATGAATTCATCACTTTTAGCTGGTGTTGTTCCAAAAAGTTGACGATCGTGTGTCCCTTGTCATTTCGGTTTGCTACTCCATGTGTTCTTACGCATGTCTCTCCTCTTTGCCGTTTACCTAATTTCGCGTTGAAATCCCCCATCAAAATTGCGTAAAACGTTTAGTCTTGGTTGAGAGCTCGTTCTATTTCTTCATAGAACTGCTCTACGTCCTCATCAGTGTAAGAAGAAGTGGGAGCATAGGCCTGTATTACTGTGACATGATACCTTTTTATTATTTTAACACTTATGTACGAAACTCTGGATGATATTCTTTTCATAGATGTAATGTATTTAGTCCATCTTTTATGAATTAACGTTTCAATCCCATTTTTATTGTTGTTCTTTTTGCCTTTGTAGTAAAGCAGCGTTCTAGATTTTAAGTTTAACGCTTCTTCTCTTTTTCTTACTTCGTTAAGACCAATGAAGTCCCACTTGACATTTTGCAGTTCCTGCTGTAGTTGTACTAATCTGTCTTCTGCGTAAAGTGATCTTGCATTCAGGGTACAGATATTCATGTTTGTCCTGTTTTCTTTCTTTGTTTTCTTGCGGTTGAATCCTTTTCTTTGGTTTGATACCTTTGTCAGGATCTTGTCCGTTTTTAGTTCTCAGCATAAAATTATTTTATTTTGTAGCATTTTTGGTATTTTTACAGCTGAATGTTTGTTGCAATTTCAAATAATTTCTGTTCTACTTGAACACATTTCTTAAACAAATATTCGTTCATGTTATAGTAAGATAACATTATACGTACAAGTCTTATTCTTCCACCGCTCAGCAAACTGTATAAGGACATCCTTCTCACGCCCATGCTTTGACTTTTCACAATATGAACAAGCTTAACGGTAAGGGCTCTAGCGAGGTTCGCTTTGAAACGAGAATGTACATTGTATAAGACGAAATGTCCCTTAGATTGTAACGAAGTTTTGCATGTAGCAAAAAACAAAATTGATATCGTGAAAAAAAATGGCGGTATGTAAAATTAACAGAATTAGATAAGATTTCGTAAAAGTTTACCATACAATTTTTTTAACATACATGTATTTGTTTATACCTTGTAAATTATATACCAAAAATAAAAGGCAATTAAGGGGCTACGTGTTTTTAAAAAGTCCAAGCTAGTAGGTCTTTTAATTATCAAACTAGAGCGTTAGTAACTTTTATTCCTTTCTTTCGCCAACGTAAAAGTGTACAACCTAGTTTGCGATCATGTGCGTACTGACGGCTTTCGGCTGCTAAAAGCTTGAAAAGTTTGTTCCCTTGCGTAATCGTTACATTACTTATGGTATGTGATCCCACGATCGCATGTTGCACCCGTCGGCAAAGAAGTTTCATTTTAAAAACTTTAGATTTGTCATATAACGCCTACTGTCGCAATCTGAAAATCCGTTTGTGAACTAACGCTACTAAAAAACATGTATAACTTCCCTTTCCTATTTAGGTTTGTAAAATAAAACTTAACACCTCGACACCTTTTTATTGTATGTAGGTAAACCAAATTTCATTAAACTCGGAGCAGTTGTTCCTGAGATTCCGCGGACACACAAGCTCGCACATACAGACTGTTCTATTCGTCATGTGTAGAGTACAAATCTAAAGTTCTTTTCCGAACGCATATATTTTGAAATAGAAGTCCCCCCCCCCCGCCATTTATGAAGCAGCCAACTGGGCTTATTATGTTTTGTGTTTCCTAGTTGCAACAAATGTTTATCCTTTGAAATCTCAAAATCGATTTCTGAATTGGGTGATAACCATTATTTTGGCGATTACTCAATTAAACTGTTCGGGAAACCTCTCAGTGATGTTTTCTCAATGGAAAGTTGTTTGTATTGTCATTTAACATGCTCATATCAATTTTAAAGACATTAGTAAATTTTTGAAAAACAGAAAAATCTGCGGTAGCCGTGCAATAGGGGGGGGATAGAAAGGTCGCGTTTGCGCCGATCGTATATTTTGAAATAGAGCACCCTTCGCCTCCCCCATCTTTGTCGAACCAACCTCATTTGCTTGCAGTCCTATTGCAATTACCAATCTTTCAGCCCAAATTGGGTTTTCTGCGTTAAAGCGTCTGGATTGTAAAGTGTATACAGACGCACAGACACTTTTGCAGCATCCGTTTTTTTCGGTTTCCCAATGCCCTATAACCTGCTTATTAGCAAAACTGTTATATCGGCCAGTAAACTCAAAGCGAATAAAATTTCTCTGAATAATCGCATTAGCTCCAAACCCAACATGACGGTCACAATACCTTCCCCTATAGCTATACATCTATAGCAAGGAAAGTAAAAGCAACCTCCACTCATGTAAACTAAGAAATTTTAGGGTAGCGAGTGTTTTTTACCGCAAAGTCTTTAAACATGGAGGGTCAATGATATTAGTTAAAAACAACATAGCCTTCAAACTGCTCGAGTCATTGGTATTATTAAGCAAAGAACTGGACCTGGAAATCTCAGCAATTGAATTATCAGATATGAACCTCGTTATTGTTAATATTTATCGCTCGCCAGATGGAAATTTGGAGGCCTTTTATATAATATCTTTAGTGAATTACTACAAATGTGTCCAACAAAGAAAATAATAATAAGCGGTGATTTTAATATCAATGTCAATGAACCGAATAAAAATACATCGCGACGAGTTTTAGACATTTTAGATTCTTTTAATTTAACTGTAACAAATAGTAATGTACCAACCAAAATAAATAAAAAAAGTGCTACAGTAATAGATAACGTCTTCACAAACATTATCAGAGATGATTATAAAATGAACGTTATTGACCCTTTTATATCGGATCATAAAGGTATAATATTTAATTATAAATACCGAAAGTGTCAGGACCAAAAAGAGATAATCAATAAAAAGCATCGACCCATAACTCAAAGTAATCTTGTAAGTTTTAAATCCACCTTGCAGAATACAAATTGGGAAACCGTTTATACTGCCCGAAACGCACAAGAAGCTTATACTAACTTTCATGATACCGTCTTAAAGAACTTTACGGAATGCTTTCCGGAAAAAGTCAGTAAGGGTAGAAACGGTAACATGCTCACCAAGTGGTTTACAAAGGAAATTGCCAAAATGAGAAACACTCTTGAGACACTATCGCTTATATACAGTATTACAAAAACTGAAAATTCTCGAACTGCTTTTCTAAATTTCCGGAAGCAGTACAGAGCCAAGATTCAACACGCCAAAAAATCTGCAAATAGTAAATATATAAATAACGCCGGTAATAAAAATAAAGCAGCCTGGGAGGTAATTCACAGAGAAATGCAAAACAGACATGCTGAAAAAATTTATATACCAGTCGATAAAAATAACGTCTCAAATTATCGTCCTATATCTATCCTGCCAGTCATATCTAAAATCATAGAAAAAGTCATAGCTGAGCAACTAATGGAGTTTCTGCTTAAACATAAAATTATCTCCCAAACACAATTTGGTTTCCAAAAGGGTAAGTCCACTACGCAAGCTATAATTGAAATGGTGCATGAAGTAGTACAAAACTTTAACACGAAGAACAAAATCGGCGCGGCTTTTCTTGATCTGAGTAAAGCCTTCGATTGTGTGAACCATAAATTACTAATGGACAAGCTGGAGTGCTGCGGCATCCGTGGTCTACCTAATGCACTGATATTAGACTATTTGAGAAATAGGAGTCAGGTTGTACTACTAAATGATGCGATATCGCGAGAGCTACCCCTGGAAACTGGAGTACCGCAAGGTTCAATTTTGGGCCCTTTATTTTTTCTGCTGTATGTAAACAATTTTGACATGGATTGCAATGCACAGAAAACGGTTATGTTTGCAGACGACACCACTATCTTAACTTCTGGAACGGAAGAGTCAAATGTGAGGGAGAGGCTGGAAAGAAATATAAATGAAGCGAGGTATTGGTTTGCAACAAATCGACTGAAGCTAAACACGGAGAAGACCCAAAACATCATTTTCACTCCGCACCACCGAAGCTGTCCGGAAAAAACTGTAAAATGTTTGGGTTTTTATCTAGATGAAAATCTACACTGGCATTTCCATATCAACAATTTAGCAACACAGCTGTCAAAAACAACGTTCCAGATAAGAAGACTGAAGCAACTCACCAGAATGGAGACCGTAAAATTATTCTACTTCTCAAATTTTCACAGTCAAATTAGCTACGGCATTATAGTTTGGGGCCAAAGTGCAAGTGTAGACCGATTATTTGTGCTTCAAAAGTGTGTGATTAGGATATTGGCAGGGGCTAACTACAGAGAACACTGCAAACCGCTGTTCGTGAAACTAAAAATACTCACCTTGTACAGCCTTTTTATCTATGAATGTCTTTTATACGTCAAATCAGGTCAACATAAATTTAAGTTAAGTAAGCATTGTCATGATACTCGTCAGGGAAATAACTTTGTAATCCCTTATAATCGTTTAACTTCTACTCAGAAACAACCTACATGTTACATAGCTTTAAAATTGTTTAACAGATTGACCGAAAACACCCGTAACCTACCGATCCGTAAGTTCAAAATTGCAGTTAAAACTTTCCTGATTAGCGAGGCCTATTACACCATCGATGCTTTTTTCATAAATTGTAGTTTATAACTATTATAAGTATTGTACTATCTCTAGTATGTGTACTCTGACTTGCCTAAACAATAATTATTGTATCAGGTGCCAAATAAATATTATTATTATTATAATAATTATTAAAAATATTGAAAATTTAAAAATTTTGTAAAATCTTGAAAATTTTTAAAAATTTTATAAATTTTTGTTTTAAACAATGCTTAAACATTTGGAAAATTTTTAAAAATTATGTAAATTTTTGAATATTTTGATAAATCTTGAAATTTTTAAAATTTGAAAATTTTTAAAATTAGAAAATTAGAAAAATTAAGTAAGATTAAAAAAATTATGGAAAATCCTAAAAATAATTGAACCTTTTCAAAATTTTTAATAACGAAGACGTTTGAAATTAAAAAAAAATGTGGAGTTTAAGAAATGTTTTAAATGTATTATTTGTTAATTGTAAACAATATTTAGTCGTTGAAATCTAAAATCGGTTTCATTATTTAGTTAGTTGTTATTTTGGTGATTATCTAATTAAACTGTTAAGGTAAACGACCACACGGTAACCTCCCAGAGGTGTTTTCTCAATAGAAGATTGTTCCTATTGTCATTTAACATTCTCATAGTAATTTTGAAGCTAAAATTTGTATATTTTTGAAATATTGAAAATTCGATGGGGTGACACTGGGGGGTTGTGGGACGATCGGGCTTGCGCACATTGGCAATTCTACATGTGTAGAATACGAGTGTAAGGTTCTTTTCCGAACGAATCTATATTGACCCCCCCCCCCCTCCATTCTTGGTTGCATTCGAGTGGTTTTATGATGTCTTGTGTTTTCTAGTTGCAACCAATGTTTATCCATTGAAATCTCAAAGTAAAAATCGAGGGAGGGCAGTGGGGGGAGATAGGGAAACCGCGTTTACGCAGATCAGCCATTCGACATTGTGTAGAATACTAATCTTAAGTTATTGTATGAGCGCGTCTATGTTGAAGTGACGATCACAATACCTTCTTCTATAGCTATAGCGAGGAAGGTAAAAATAAATTATAATACATTACTATTATTATCTCTCATGGTTAGCTTTACGTTTTACATTAATTAAAGTACAAAATTTAATTAAAAATTTTGCTGTACAAATTTACATAGATATCTACTAAATTAAAGCTAAGCTTATTTAGAAAACAAAAGGAATAATTTAAAGCATTAAGAAAACAGTGGCGGAATTTAATCATACCCATTTAGTTAGATCTTTCGGTAAAAATACATTAGCCATCTGTGTTGACTCATTTAAATAACCGAAGATCCCAAAATTGCGAAACCCAACGCGCAAATTACTCTATTTTACACGCCTACAAACATTTTGGGGATCCTCTTCTCCTCCATGATTTCACACCGTAATTGCAACCGCTTTCTAAGATAAATCGAAAACGCTGCAGAATGTAACAATGAAGAATGTGGAAGCTTGGATTGATTTAAATAAGCTCGTTGGGCTTACACTAAAAGTAAACTTCGTTTAGTTACAGTCTAGTAAAAGCAGGAATGAGTTCTGTAAAATGTTTTTGCGTTCAATCCGGATTACGTACTAAGCAAGCTTGAGTATGATGCATAAATGCTTTTAGAGAACACCGCGGTTTTAATTTCAAACATTCAACTAAATAACGGAACTTTTCACAGAAAAGCTTTTTATTATTTAAAAGTCGCTTGAATGTGTTAACTGTGTGGCATACATGGGAGGTACTAATGACGAACATCGCTAAACCTCCAAAACAGTCGAGTTCTATAACGCATTTAATTGATAGTGCGAATCAAAAGAGAATGGATGTGGGTAAGCAAATGGGGAAATTCACTTAATGTAATTGGCAGGTATGTGATCGATACTTTCCCCCGAAACTGAAAGTAAAATCGGCCAACTTTTATTCGGAAAGTACAGGTATTATGTAAATTGAGATAGTGCTCGCAGCATAATTTTAATTCATTAAGGTAACGAACTTTGACTGTAATAATTTATTCATTAAAAAGGGCTATCTGAGTATAGTTCGTGGTTAAAAGCAAAGCTAATATAATTTGAAAACAAACAAAGTCCTACGCTTAAAATCTCTTTGGGAATGCGCATTTTAAAAATATTTTCTCTGTTTTGAATAATCAAATCTAAGTGATTTCTTTGGATTTTGAAATTTTTACAATATTCATGTTGTTTAAATTTCGACTCTTTAAACATGTTGCAGCTATTTTGTATACTAAAATTTACATACTATTTTTACTAACTATAAAGCATTCAAATTTTTCATGTAAATTTCTGCTACTTAAGCAATTTATGTAGATTTTTAATTTACTTTATTAACAACAATTAACGCCCATAGATCGCTGAAAGCATAACCGACGACGCAGCTACGCTACACTGATGAGAAGCAATAACTCCGAAACCTCTATGTCTGTAACTGCGTCGCCGTTTAAACTTTCAGCAGAGAATATATAACAGAATATAAAACAAAGATGGTATATTCAGGAAAAACTGAAGAAGATACGAAACACGAAAAGTTAGTTACAGCATGTGCCACCTAACCTTGCAAATTTTAGTGGGCTCTGATTCGGCTACTTACGCTTTGTTTCGTCGGTAGTCGTAACTTAAAGTAGCTCTAATTGGCTGTTGGACAGTGTGGTACACTCTACTAAAAAGTGAAAGTCAATTTATTTATGGTTTGCGAAAAATTGTGGATTTTTTGACAAATTAAAAGGCCGTGCGCCGTAAGGTTAGAAACTCCTATTTTAGCGTATGACAAAATAATAATGAAATAAATAATTAACAGCAACTAGATATTATACTAGCTTTCAAACTACGGGATTGCTTTTGCTTGAGAGTGTAACGGCTTCTCGCCTTTTAAACTTATCGTCATTTTTTTTGCAAGGTTAAATGGCACTTGCTGTACAACATTACTAAAGTATACAATCAATTACCATCTGAAATGAAACAATTATCTTTAACTCGTTTTAAATATAAATTACAGTATTTCATGCTTAATTCCCAGAATAGTCAGCATGAAACGAAACTTTAACTTTAACTTTAATTAAATATTATTGTTACTTTAATTTCATATATGTTTGTGACATTGTCTCATCAAGTTAAATGGAAGAGCAGCTGGCTTTTACGTGTGGTAAAGCTGAGCTGAATTTCGCCTGCTCTATATTTTTATATTTTAATTTTGCAATGCTTATAAAATAAAGACATATATTATTATTATAATTATTATTATTATTATTATTAATATTATCAAAATAGAGTAGCATTCATGCTACGTACAGAAGCAAAAAATGCACCTACAGAGTGGGCTGGTATATCAGACAGAATTATAATATCTAGATTTAGAGCAAGTTTTTACAACATAATTATAGTACATGCATATGCATCGACAAACGAGAAAGAAGAAACACAGAAAGAAGAAATTTACGAACAACTGCAAAAAACCTTTGACGATGTAAACAAACAACATAAAAGAGATATAAAAATATTATTAGTGTAGGCGAGATTTTGGGAGCATAAGTAAATGAGTGTGCGGTGGGTGATGATATATGTCATATGTCATATGTGTATACGTGTGAATGTGAAATGGGTAGTTATTCAGTTAAGGTATTTAGAATAAGGCTAATTATTGGTTAAATACAGGTTTAGGTAGTTGATTAAGGTGGTATTGATTAGAGATTATTAAGGTGACATTAGGTAGGTGTGTTGGTGTGCCGACTAGGGGTATAATAGTGTTTAACGCCTGTATTCATGTTCTACGAGAGCCTGAGGCCGACTAGGGTACCTGTAGTACCCTGTAGACATGTTTACGTGAGCACTGAGGTAACTGTTGGAAGAGTGTTCCCACGAGAGCCTTTGGGCCGTCTAGGGTACCTGTAGTACTCTGTGGGCTCTCCTCTTCAGGTGTAGGCGCAGGCGTTGGAAGAGTGATCCCACGAGAGCCTTCGGGCCGACTAGGGTACCTGTAGTACTCTGTGGGCTCTCCTCTTCAGGTGTAGGCGCAGGCGTTGGAAGAGTGATCCCACGAGAGCCTTCGGGCCGACTAGGGTACCTGTAGTACTCTGTGGGCTCTCCTCTTCAGGTGTAGGCGTAGGCGGAAATATTGTCTTCACAGCTGAAACCTACAGCCAGCCAGAATATGACAATGGAGCGTCGTCCAGGTGTCAGCGAGGCCAGGGGAGACGTCCCCGCCGTAAGTTAAAACTATTAAAGCTTTAAGCCGTAATTAATGCTAATACCGAGTACCCTTTCTTTACATGTTCTCTTTAACGTTCCCGCAGAGTGTAATGCACGAGTGTGGTCCAGGTAGAGTGAGAATCCAGCTTAAGCCGGCCCCTTGTAATTGATTACAGGTAAAGATATCGATTACGAATGGTAGGACCAAAATCACGTTCTACATTAGGAGATATGAATGAAAAAATTGGAAGGGAAGCAGGGGAAGAGAAGACACAATGGGAAAACGCGAAGTTACCGAAACCGCACCAAGAGAAAAAGTAGAGACATCCAATAACACTATAAAATGTTTATCTTTTTCTGATGATAAACGTAAATTAGATATACTAGAAGCTTTTGAAAATCACAAACATTTAAAAACTGTACTGTTAATGAGGGAGCAAATTTATCTCATAAAATCACCTTTATTGGACATTTTGGAATAAGAAATCAAGTCATCTGCAGACAATTGCCGAGATCAAGTAACTAAGTTGTAGTTTTGCTAGCAAAAAGTATTTTAGTTATACTCAATACATAATTTAAAACGAACATTTGTAATAGAAAGCGTGTTTAAACACCCTTAATTTGACCACATTACATACTCTTAATTACACACTGTGTCCATAAAGTAACGCCCCCCCCCCCCCCACCCAACTAACTTTTGAACGACTTGATATTTTTCTACAAAATTTGGTGTGCTGTAATGGGAAATTAAATACTATTTTTCAGACCATATTAAAATTTTGTATCATCCAAAATGGCGACTGGGAGCCATTATCAATTTTTTTTAACCGGAAAGGGGGTCGAGTGACACCCCATTTGAAAGGTCTTTTAATTCTGCGTCCGATGCTAGAGTTTAAAAGAAAAATATTGAGCCATAGCAAAATAGCGGATTTTAAACAAATGGACTCACTCAATTCAAAATTGTTTTGATTTCTTTATCCAGGGTGGAGTGACACCTCATTTGAAAGGTCTTTTAGTTCTGCGTTTGATCCTAGAATTTCAAAGAAAAATATTGAACCATAACAAAATGGCGGATTGTAAACCAATCGACTCACTCAGTTCAAAATTGTTTTGATTTTCTTATCCAGTAGTCCACTTTTTCATTTGCAGGACTAAATTTTCCCAGAAATATCTCAGGTGGCTTGAAATAATATTGAAAACGTTATGTTCCAACAAGACGGTGCGCCGCCTCATTAATATAGGCCTGTTTCTGACTTTCTCAACGGACAATTTTTTGGCAGATCGATTGTTAGGCAGGGGCCTGTAGAATAGCCGGCTCACTCCCCAGATTTAACATTCTTAGATTTTTTGTATGGGAGTATCTGAAATCGAAAGTGTACAGAACCCGTCCAGAAACAATTGAAGAACTGGAGCAACGCATTATAGAAGTTTGCAGAATTATCACTCCAGAAACTTATGAAAATGTAAGGCAGGAATTTCATAACCGACTTTTTATGTGCCAAGAAGTGAATGGTAAACATTTCGAACACTTAATTTAATTAATTTAAGCTTTAATTCTTAGTTTTTTTAAATAGACTTCTTTATCTTCAAACATTGTCATTTTGTTATGGCTGAATATTTTTCTTTGAAACTTTAGGATCCGACGCAGAATTAAAAGACCTTTTCAATGAGGTGTCACTCGACCCCCTTTCCCTTAAAAAAAAATTCAAAATGGGGCCGAGTCGCCATTTTGGATGATACAAAATTTTAATATGGTCTGAAAAATAGTATATAATTTTCCATTACAGCACACCAAATTTTGTAGAAAAATATCAAGTTGTTCAAAAGTTAGTTGGGGGGGGGGGGGTTACTTTGTGAACACAGTGTATGTTAAAGAATATTGTTGGGCGTTAACAGATTTTGCTACCAGTTCAGTTAGAGTTTGCTCAATGAACGTAATTGCAGATAGGCGTCAGTAATGGATTCATATCCTATAAGTACCCACACTTGACTCGTTTAATTATAAGAATGGTCTGTACTTTCTTAAGAGACTTCATTCATTTATCTAACTACTACCTTGGAAAGCTCATATAGGAGCATTAACGATCAACGATAACTACTAAACTACTGCGGCTTTTTGATTAGCAACAGTTATAGCGGAGAAATTACTTTGCGTTAACTGTAGTAACTACTGCATGGATTTGTCATTTTCCAGTAAGAAACAATTTAAATTTATTTTGTTCATATCTTGAAATATAAACGTGTTAAAATATTAATTAACAGTAAAAGCATTTTAGACGAAAAAACTGGTGATTGTTACTCGTATTATTAATGGAATAAAGAAAATTTGGCAACCCATTATGCAGATTAGTACTCGGTGTTGCCTTACTTTAACAGCATACCTTATAATTAATAGATACAAATCTGTTAGTACTGTTTAGAGTATTTTTATAGTTCTTAGCAAGAATTAGCGAAGCACTAAACTTTCCTATACTTTAGAAATAGTTACTTATCATGTTTTCAATAGTATTTCAGTATTAGCGTCTTACAGGGCAACAATGACAAAACACTTATAATTATGCTTTGCCCGAGGACATGTAATATTGTATTCGGAAACCGAAATTGTTTTTAGTTGTTTTATCTACAATTTAGAATTCACTTTAACGGAAATCCTTTATAATCCTCGGTTTATTACTAAACATAAATGCACGAATTTCCGATTTTCAACAATTCATAACAAGCGTCACATATAAAGTTGCTAGCCGGGAGACAAACAAAATTGTACTTCATCTCCAGCTCTACGAGCTCACAAAAGTAAAAAGAGTACGCATGGTCACTTTTAGAGCAAAATTAGCAAAATCTCAAAATACCTTTCACTTTATTGCTTTCACAATGTCAAAATGTTTTTACACTGTAACATTGTGCCTCTTAAGAACTATTACAATACAAAATGTGAACCAAATCTGTTTGAGTACAAAGGCGTTATGTCAAAATTTTCAATAATTGTAGCGGTCGCCATTTTTACGCTAAAATGTTTGGAAAAAATGCGTTTGATTTGCCCAATTTTTTCTATAAAATACTGATTTTAGATATAAAAATTGTGTTTTCCCAAAAAAATGCTACAAAAAAAAGAAATGTGTGCCGACACCCAAGTTCCAAGTGAAACTTCTTCGCGTTTTCTTACTGAACGTGTTTTTTTTAATTCAACTATTTAGCAGAAAACTAATACGATTTCAGTGACAAATTTGGTATTCAAGTCATTTTCAAATTTTAATTTAGAAAATCCAAACAAACATGGCTAGACCTTTGCATAAAAGACAAACTGAAAAGCTGCAGTGAATGGAATTGTAAAGATTGTGGCAATAGTTTAGTAAGGTTCAGTCGAGGATCTTGATTCAGAAACAGGAGACACTTTTTAAGAAAATTGTACTCGTTTATTTACACAGCATTATTTTTGTATTGCGTCACGTAGATGTATCGTGTCTTTCCGTGTTTTATTAATAACTAACTAAAGTTACTTTTATTTGTACCCAGCTTTAACTACTTTCAATGTTTACGTCTACAATGCGGCACGCGGCGTTTTAATAAAAAATCTATACCATCAAAATCATGGCTATATGATATTTATTTTTTGCTGTAAGGTATTTCTCAAAGTATAATTGTAATTTTGTTTGCTGCATGTATATGTTGAAATTTACAAATAGGAAAGTTTGTCGCAGAGTGAAACGTTCACTACATCGAAAGCAAAAAGTCATATTCGCAATTTCTTTGAGAAAAAAATATTTGTTTTTTGGAAATTCATGAGACTACGTTCATTGAGCATGAGATCATAGACACCGGTGATGCGTTTGCTTTGAAACAAAAAAAAATCAAGTTGATACTATAAGTACTAAGAAGTATGTTATTGACGCCTATTTAATTTTATTTGATGAAGTAGTTGGATAAATTTTCTGAATGACTAATTTATAATTTTTCTCTTTAATTAGTGTATCAATAAGTTGAGTATTAAAACCATTACTATATGCAATTTGTTTAATAATTGAAATTTGTCTACTATAACTAATTTTATGTAAAGGAACCGTTAAAGAAAATCGATCTCTTAAATTTACCATTATTGGACGTTTTGGAATGAGAAATCAAGTCATCTGAACTCAGGTATAGAAAACCAAGATCAAGTTATGAAGATTTATTGTTCCTATAGCAACACCAACTGTTTACTTCTAATCTTGTTTTTGAAAATGACGTGTAAACACGTTGAAATACGTATAAGGCTAAAATATAAAACCTGTTGAAGTTAAGAATTGTTTTATTTACAATAAATTAAAATGAACTTCAACGAAGTAAAGCTCGAACTTAAATAAATGGCCCGATTCAAAACAGAAACGCTGGAAATAATTTACTTACGACAACTTTCAAGATCAATTTCGGCATAGAAAATGGTTTTGTCTCACAAATTGGCTATTAAATTAATATTAGATGTTTCAGAGACACTCCGCTCAGTTCACCTTAGAAGTTCTGTGAACACAATTGTTATTTTACTTTCATAGTGCACTTCCTTTAAAAGTTAATACTTAAAAATTGTTTAATTTAATTTAACCTTCGAACCATTGCTTAACTTTCGACAAATTTGATTAAATTTAATAATTAATAATTAATTTATAATTTTGTGACTAAAAATAAAGCAGTATGTAAATCACAAAATCAATAGGGTATAAACAGACGTTTCTGGCATTATATTTTAAAATAGCCTTGGGCACTGTCGTACTCGAACACATCTTTCAGAAGATAAATCTCTAATAAAACCCCTTCTACAATAACATCCTGTTACGCATTGTAACGTGCAAGATTCAGGTCCTGGATATTGACAAGATGGTGGACACGCCGTGCCGCATTCTCTGAACTCTTCATTCTCTCCGCAAGAACTTAGCACCTCTATGACACATAATTCACAACATTTTCTAATGTTTAAATTAATAATTTATCTTACCACACGTTTCAGAAATTAGTTTAAACTAATATAACAAGTCGTGTTTTACAAAAGCTAACTTGAGCAATTTAGAGACTCTTTGCTTTCACACAATATGTTTACTTTGAAGTGATACAAAATTGAAAGTAAATTAATTATTTCGTATAATTTTAATTGCATCAAACTTTATGTTACGTACCTGACACAGCAACGACAAAAAGAAGTACCACCAAAATGATTTTCATTGTGCAAAGCCCGCTGTTGGTGTATGAAATCTGTTCTGTTTGACAACTACATCACGTTATATACCACAAACAGGTTAACATAAAAATGGTAAATATGCAGCGATATTTAATTTTAAAATTCAACTATTATATTAGACCTATTAAACATACGGTTCATACGCTAAAAACCGCCATAAAATGTAGAGTTAACGTATAAATACTATACTATTTACATGTTTGCACACGTTTTGTTTCCCGTTTATTTTAGTTTCTACCATAAATTTGATAATGGAAATGTCTAGAAAAACAACAGCAACATTGTACTTGGGTGTCTCAGACATAACTCCCCAGGCCTATAACTTTGTTATTTTTAAAAATAACTATAATAAACTATATATATTCGTAAATGGTAGCAAATTCTCTATAAGATGGGGAAAGAACATTTTTGAAAATCTGTACTCATATTATGGCAGCGATATTCAACTTTTTTTTTTCAAATTGCACATTATAATTTTTTTCGGTCATTCTGATAGTACTCTTTATTCTCCTTACAACCATGTAAACCAATATGGGTCTTACATAAGAAAATTCTCGAAAAAAATACGATTGAAAGTTAAAGTCTAGATTTGCCATGGAAACAACTGATTTTTGTAATTTGTACTCGTCGGCGGCGATGAAAACAATTGCGTAGTTTAAAGAAAATACCTATTCATTATTTTTATACAATATTACCTTAATTAACTGAATGCTAATAACAAATTAATTATAATTACAAAAATTGTTCAAAATTCTCTCCGTTTTCAGTTGTGCAACATTCAAGTCTATGCAGAAATTCTCAGAATGACCGAAAAAAAGCATAGTGTGCAATTTGAAAAAAAAAAGTTGAATATCGCTGCCATAATATGAGTACAGATTTTCTAAAATTTTCTTTCCCCATCTTATAGAGAATTTGCTACCATTTACGAATAAATATATACATATAGCTTATTATAGTTATTTTTAAAATAAACCAAGTTATAGGGCTGGGGAGTCATATCTGAGACACCCAAGTACAGTATGTTGCTGTTGTTTTTCTAGACATTTCCATTATCAAATTTATGGTAGAAACTAAAATAAACGGGAAACTAAAAGTGTGCAAACATGTAAATAGCATAGTATTTATACGTTATCTCTACATTTTATGGCGGTTTTTAGCGTATGAACCGTATGTTTAGTAGGTCTAATATAATAGTTGAATTTTAAAATTAAATATCGCTGCATATTTACCATTTTTATGTTAACCTGTTTGTGATATATAACGTGATGTAGTTGTCAAACAGAACAGATTTCATACACCAACAGCAGGCTTTGCACAATGAAAATCATTTTGGTGGTACTTCTTTTTGTCGTTGCTGTGTCAGGTACGTAACATAAATTTTGATGCAATTAAAATTATACGAAATAATTAATTTACTTTCAATTTTGTATCACTTCAAAGTAAACATATTGTGTGAAAGCAAAGAGTCTCTAAATTGCTCAAGTTAGCTTTTGTAAAACACGACTTGTTATATTAGTTTAAACTAATTTCTGAAACGTGTGGTAAGATAAATTATTAATTTAAACATTAGAAAATGTTGTGAATTATGTGTCATAGAGGTGCTAAGTTCTTGCGGAGAGAATGAAGAGTTCAGAGAATGCGGCACGGCGTGTCCACCATCTTGTCAATATCCAGGACCTGAATCTTGCACGTTACAATGCGTAACAGGATGTTATTGTAGAAGGGGCTTTATTAGAGATTTATCTTCAGAAAGATGTGTTCGAGTACGACAGTGCCCAAGGCTATTTTAAAATATAATGCCAGAAACGTCTGTTTTATACCCTATTGATTTTGTAATTTACATACTGCTTTATTTTTAGTCAAAAATGTAAAAGAATGTATTCGTTAATGTGATTTAAAAATTAAAAATACATATATTTTGACTTTTATAATTGATAACTTTATAAAATTTAACAAGACAATTAATTAGTAAGTAAATATTATAGTAAAAATTGTATGCCTCAAAAATGATAGCTACGCACAGTAAAAGTAATTCACTTAATAGCCCGTTACAGTTTTAAGACGCTTCATGATATAAATTGACTTGAAAATGTAATAAAATGTAATTGCAAGAAAGATTTGAAAAACTTAATAATAATTGTAAGAAAACTTTAACATAACATAACCTTTTCCAAATAAAACAATTATTGCGGATCAAGAAATTAACTTCGCCACAGCTGGTCCCAACCAAGATGTGAGAGAAAGAGGGTTGGGGCTAAAATGGTTAAGTTAAGGGTATGTACTTAAAATTATTACTTTCATAGACCGAAACAAAATTATAAATCAATTATTAATTATTAAATTTAATGAAATTTGTCGAAAGTTAAGCAATGGTTTGAAAGTTAAATTAAATTAAATAATTTTAAAGTATTAACTTTTAAAGGAAGTGCACTGCAACAGTAAAATAAAAATTGTGTTTTAAAAAATACGCTTAGGGGTAAGTTCGCAAGTAAGTTTGTACGGATAAGTTCGTTTCTGTTTCGAATCGGGATATATTTAAATTTATTTATATGTTCGAGCTTTACTTTGTTAAAGTTCATTTTAGTTTATTGTAAATATTACAATTCTTAACTTCAACAGGTTTTATATTTTAACCTTATACATATTTCTACATGTTGACAAGTCATTTTCAGAGGTAAGATTAAAAGTAAACAGTTGGTGTTGCTATAGGAACAATAAATCTTTATAATTTGATCTTGGTTGTCTCTATCTGCATCCAGATGACTTAATTTCTTATTCCAAAACATCTAACAATGGCGAATTTAAGAGATCAATTTGCTTTAACGGTTCTTTTCGATAAAATTAATTATAGTAGAGAAATTTCAGTTACTAAACATATTACATACAATAATGGTTATAATATTCAACTTATTGATACACTTATTAAAGAGAAAAATTATAAATTAGCTATTCAGAAAATGTATTCAACTACTTCATCAGAGAAAATTAAATACACGTCGATAACATATTTTGGCAATAAATCATAAGAAATTGCCAAAATTATAAACAAAACAAATAAATGTAAATAACTTTTTAAACAACAAAAAACATTTTAAACATTATGTTTAATGCTTAAGAAAAAACACAATTTAATAAAGTTAGGCATTTACAACTCGCACTGTAAATCGGTTTAAATAGGGCAAACAATTAGAAGTATTGATATTAAGTACAAGGAACACGTACGTTGTTACAAATACAAACACCCACATAAATTAAATTATGCTAAGCACTTATTAGAACACAATCATTCAATGACATCTAATAACACCATAAAATGTTTACACTTATGTGATGATAAACGTAATATAGATACACTGAAAACATTTAAAACTCACAAACACTTAAAATCTGTATCTTTAATGAATGAGCAAAGTGATTTCTTAAATTCAATATTATTGAACGTTTTGGAATGAGTAATAAAGTCATCTGGACGCAGATACAGAAAACCAAGGTCAAGTTGTTCCTATAGCAACACGTTTTTTGGAAATGTTCTGAAACTTTTTACCTAATCATTTATGCCTATGTATTAATCAGCGAAAACTCCTTATTTTTCTGAGACAAGATATTATTGGATTTTTGGAGTTTTTCTAAATTTTGTCTCAGAAACCTTTCGGAGAGTTTGTGAACTTTGTTGACACCGCATTATTTTTGAGGATTAAATTTTTGTAATTTGAAACTATGTATATATTAGAAGCTTTTAATTCATCTAATTCAAGGTAGTTATTTGATTCTGTTATTTCACTTAGTTTCGATTTTATAGCTTTGCCGTTCGTACACGGTTATAATCGTTCGCACAGGATTATAACCGTTAAAACACCCTTACATTTGTTTCTTTGTGTGTACATAATTATCTACTTAGATTACCTGTTTTGCTGGAGCCTTGGGTTCCGTTACTACGATTTCTGTTCTGTACATTAACGTTGGAATTCTATACATGAATTATTGGACGTTCTGTATATGTTTTAATGACCCTAAGGAAGGCATCGTTAAGGTCAGAAATTTACTCTCTGTTGTACATATTTGAATTCTGTGTATTTGCTAGATACCTGTAGCCAATTTCTCATGAATTTAGTTGATTGGTAATAAATGAATTGCTGTTTGTATCTGAAAGATTTGTTTATTGCGTTTTTTGCAGGTTATACGGTATTATAAGCTATACTTTAAAACTCTAATTTGGTTTATTAATTTGACTACTTGCGATTTGCAGTATTGAAATCACAATTATTCAAACTGTGAGTGCGTTTATCTCGACGACTCCATCGGATGGAAACTCCATCCGATCGTGTCCATCGACTTGAATTTTGCGAGATAAACCGTTAAGCGTGAAACTTCGATCGGGTGCGACACCTAAATTCAATCTGGGAGTTTTGTGGGCTTGAATTGAGTGAAGTGGATGCAAGCGTAAGATTTTCACGACACAAACATGATTGACTTGAGTTGACAGATCAGATGTTTTATGTATACCTAAGTTCATGTAGATATAGTTTCCCGCCAACTGTTTGTGAGGTTTAGGTTACGTGTGTAGCACGTTGATTTCTTGATTGTAGGTGTAAAATAAATAAAATTATAAAAATAAAAATCTCAATGAATAAAGATATTAATCTTAAATGTTACTGTATCTTCTATAAAACATTACAATATTTGTTTTTCTTTCCCTTTGATTCCCATCAATTTTTGCTCTGCGCCTTTGACGCCACTTCACAAAAAATACAGTATTATTAAAAAGATTGCACATTAATAACTGCAGATGGAAAAGCATAAACATAGTAGTTGCTTTCTTTGGTAATAATTTCATTATAATTATAAACAAAAATACCGCGCAAACTTTTAAAGAAATGAGGTTATGTACAATTGGAAAGTTAAGCAATGTGAAGTTGGCTTAACGATAGCGCTGTTTTCGTCTTCTGTTGCATTCGTCACTTTTCAATTGCAGCGGACTAATGTAAGGATTCATTAATCTGCTAAAGTGGATACCGACATATACACTTTAGTTTGAAATAAGGATTGACTCGACACGATCGGATGGAGTTTCCATCCGATGGAATCGTCGAGATAAACGTACTCTGTGTTAGATAATTTCAAACACTTTTGAGATATTTGTAAGTTAAAACTAATTTTGTTTATGAAATGTCACTTCATTTGATTTTTAAGTAAATTAGTTATTATGTTTTGCTGCATTACATCTAAAAATTCTCAATTTACCTAATTCGTACGTTAATACAAAGCTGTTATCGAACCAATTTACTGATTTATTCTAAATTGGTAATTTATATTTACCTGAATATTTGAGAAGTACTTCTCTTTAGGCAGTTCAAAGACTTGCAAAAAAATTGATATTTATTACAGTAATATACAGTTCTCAAGTTAAAACATCTTATTCTATGGTATATTATAAGCGCAATACACTTTTTACGTTTTGCTGGTATTTCTCTGTTTAGGAAAAAAACAACATATTTGATTATTTGGTTTTAAATTACGTTTTGCTTACATATATTTATTTAATGGTTCAATTTAAAGTAACTACTATTCTCATGCTGAATTATCGATATTATTATTTAACGGCTGTACAAAGTGGCTAGGAAAACCCCGGCCATTTTTCTTGCGGCGGTCAAGAGATGGCGTTTTAGTAAAGAAAAATTAAATTAAAATACTTTCAAGAACGCAAAATCCAAGACGTTTTACTTGTTTTGATTTAATATGGGGCGCGAAGAAAAGTGGCCGGGGTTTTCCTAGCCACTCTGTATAATCTTTAATTATTTAATAAATTTAGTTCGCATTTATTCAGCAATAATTTTTGATGTATTGACTTGATTTGGTCACAAAGCTTTATGTTGTGCCTTATGATTTTATGGAACATTTTTTTATATTAGCTAAGTATATAATCTGTTGACTTATTTAATAAATCTCAATATGCCGTTGGTTATTGTTGTTGGTTGTTTTATTGTTGTGTCTAATTTAATTAATAACTTCATGCAGATCCGCTGACGTTGTAGGAATTGGGTCATTATTAGGTTAAAAAAAGAATCTTGGCACCAATTTTAAAATTTAATTTGCATTTTTCTATGGTCAAAGTTTTCCATTGAGACCCACCTTATTATTATTTGCTTAAGCAACCGAGAAACTCTTGTCATTGTTACCTTCGGAGGACTAATACAAAATTTACGTAACAACTTGTATAAATGGTTGCCTTAAAAAATCAGTTATTCCTGTTTTATTTAAAAATGGTTTTATAGAACCTTTCTATGATTTAAAGTTTAAAGGGTGGCTATGTTTTAATTTGATATTTGTCCATCCTACATTTTTACGAAAAATGTCACTTCAACATGGTGTTTGTACACTTGTAAATACTAAACAAATAATTTTTGCATGTTTTTAATATTTTTTATTCATCTAGAAATTAACATTTACAAACAACTCCAAAAAATCATCTTCAGTATGGTCTTGAGCATTCCCATGGGCGAACGCATTGCGTAGTTTTAGCGTCCCTTATGAAGCCCATTTTGCAATAACAACCCTCGACGCACTGGTTAGTGCAAGCTCCATATTGGGGACGTTGACAGGTTATTGGACATGCATAGCCGCATTCTCTGTATTCCTCATTCTCCCCACACTGTTTTTGTGCCACTGAAAATAAAAATAAATCGTAACAGGTTTTTAACTTTCTGAGATAAATTAAATTAAATTAAACATAGTTGCTAGAGTTTTATATTAAATCAACCATACTCAAATTGCTTCAATTAATGGGTTATTTAACGTACCTGAGGCTGCAACAAACGCAAGAAGTGCTACCAAAATTAACTTCATCATGTTAGGCCTGTGTAGTGTGTTGTAGTAGGTATGTGTGCTGTATACAAACTATATTTGTTGAAACCTTGCCTTCGTTTTTATACCTAAACACAAATGATAATGAATACGTTCTTAGATTAATTCAATGGTTTAAAATGCCAGCTTTATATATTCAAATATTAAACATACGCTTCATATGCTAAAAGTAGCAATAAAATAACAAGATAGTGCATGAATATCAAAAATTTAAATTTTTTAGGCACTTTAGCTATGGCAATATTTAAACAACACATGATACTCGCATGTGCTTATAGAACAATAACACTTATTTCATTAAAATTTACAATTTTATATGTGTACTACAAGTGAACTATAAATAATACTACTATTAATACAAAATCATTTTATATTACAAGCGAAATTATCTATAACGTTGTGTTGTTATCAAATAGCAGAATATGTTGACATAAATAACATAATGTTCCTCATTCTTATGTTAATATACTTTAAAGTAACGCCCCCCACCCCCCCCCCCCCCCCCCAACTAACTTTTGAACGATTTGATATTTTACTACAAAATTTGGTGTGCTGTAATGAGAAATTAAATACTATTATTTAGCCTATTATTAAATTTTGTATCATTCAGAATGGCGGCTTGGCGCCATTTACATTTTTTTTAATAGAAATCGTGGTCAAGTGACACCTCATTTGAAAGGTCTTTTAGTTTTGTGTACGATCCCCGACTTTCAAAGAAAAATATTCAGCCATAACAAAATGGCGGATTTTAAACAAATGGACTCACTCAATTCAAAATTGTTTTGTTTTCTTTTATCCAGGATCGAGTGACAACTCATTTGAAAGAGCTTTTATTTCTGCGTCTGATCCTAGAGTTTCTAAGAAAAATATTCAGCGTAACAAAATGGCGGATTTTAAACAAATGGACTCACTCAATTCAAAATTGTTTTGATTTTTTTATCCAGTAGTCCGCTTTTTTATTTGCAGGACACAATTTTCCCAGAAATAACTCAGGCGGCTGGAAATAATATTAAAACCGTTATGTTCCAACAAGACGGTGCGCCGCCTCATTATTATAGGCCTGTTTCTGACTTCCTCAACAGACATTTTTCTGGAAGATAGATTGTTAGGCGGGGGCCTGTAAAATAGCCGGCTCGCTCTCTAGATTTAACCCCCTTAGATTTTTTTCTATGGGGATATCTGAAATCGAAAGTGTACAGAACCCGTCCAGAAACAATTGAAGAACTGGAGCAACGCATTACAGAAGTTTGCAGAAATATCAATTCAGAAACTTATGAAAATGTAACGCAGGAATTTCAAAACCGACTTTTATGTGCCAAGAGGTGAATGGTAAACATTTCGAACACTTAATTTAATTTCTTTTTGCTTTAATTGTTAGTTTTGTTCAAATAGACTTCTTTATCTTCAAACTTTTTTCATTTTGTTATGGCTGAATATTTTTCTTTGAAACTCTAGGATCAGGCGCAGAACTAAAAGACCTTTCAAATGAAATGTCACTCGACCCCCCTTTCTATTTAAAAAAGCCGCCATTTTAAATAATATAAAATTTAATTGTTAGCTAAAAAATTGTATTTAATTTCCCATTACAGCACACTGGGTGTTTCTTTATAGACACAGTGTATAGTATATAAAATGCACTTAATTAATTTAATTTCTGATTGTTACATTGGATGCAACAACATTAAAACAAACCTTGAAAAAATAATTTAAAAGTTTCGGTGAAAATATGCTTTTATGAAAGTAGTACAATAACAATTATAATATTTTTCTGCTTTGTAACTTAAAACTTGAATTTCATGTATTTAAATATGTACCGCTTACACTTCAAAAATTAAAAAAAAATAATTCACGAGGTAGGGCTCACGTTTTTGTTTTCAATGAGCTTGCTGAAAATAACCCTGCTGCTATGCATCATTGTGTTGTTCTTCCAAAAATTGTTGTTTAATTTCCTACAGACATTTGATTCCGTTGGTATTACCTAAAAATGCGAATTGTTAATCTATAAGTTTGGTTTTAGAGATTAGAGAATGTTTTATTTTTTCTATAGAAAACAGGTTCGATTAATCTCCTTCCACTAAGGCTTACCTAAACGCCAACCTTTTCGGGGTGCAAACACGTCTCAACAAATTCATGAGGTTCGCTAGCATTCCAAGTTCTCATATTGTGCGGCTTGACATAACCTAACACAGAAAAAAAAGCCTCATACGCAAAATAGATACTAATTTACATAAACTAATTTTTTTTTAATTCATGGAAATTTTGATTACTATTAAAATTATAAAAAATTTATACAAATTTTTTAAAATTGAAATATATTTAAAAATTTTGAAAATTTTAAAAATTTTAAAATTAAATACTTTGAAAATTAAAAAACTTTCGTAAATTTTATGAAATTTTGAAAATTTTTGAAAAATATAAAAATTAAGTACATTTTTAAAACTTCATAGTTTGAAAAAATTTTAATTTGTCAAAATTTTTGATTATATTGAAAATATTAAATATTTTTGAAATCTACTAAACTTTTAAAAATGTAAAGAATGTATAACTTTCTAAATATTTTTAAATTTCCAAAAATAGCTACAATTTAACAAAAAATTAAATCATCAATAATTTCGAAACTTTTTTCAAATGTAAAGACCTTTATTTTTACTTTATAACATATAAACCAAACTAAAAGGCAAATAATCGGCTACATCTTAAAAAAATGCAAGTCAGTAAGACTTTTAATTATCTACCTAGAGTTTAAGAGTGCTACCGACAAAGTATCCTTTATTCCTTTCTTCGGCCTACAAAGCCTGCAACCCACTTCGCGATCATCTGCATACTGACGGATGCTAGAAGCTTGACCAATCAACAGTTGGTTCTCGGGAATGATGGCCGCGATAGCATGTTGCACCCGCCGGCAAAGAATTATATCGATTATATCGAATATATTGCTATATCGATATATTGACTATATCGATTCTATCCAATATATCGGGATATTCGATATTTCTAATATATCAATTAAATCTATACATCGATATATGCGATATATCAATTATATCTAACATATCGAATATATCGGTTAGAGCAATTATTTTGAATATATCGATTGTATCGATACTTGAGAATATATAGATATTTTCAAAATTTCATATCGTTAATCGACATTAATATCGATATATCAAAAACAGTCCCAGCTTTAGTCAGAAAAAGGTTCTAAACTTAATGCCAAAAGGCAAGGGTCTTTAATTTTTTTGGGGGGATCCTGAAACTATCAAAGTTAAAGAAACGCTTTTTTTTCAAATCTTGTTATGGTTCTTTAATTGAGTCTTATAAGCAAAATAGTTAGAAAAACGATTAGTCGTATAACCTCCCCCCCCAATCCCACAACTTTTTGAGTTAGCTTACCGGTCACGAAATGTTGAGAATACTGCCAGAAACATTTTTAAACTACCACATACTGCCCGCATCAAGAAGCCCACGGGGTTACCTAACCCATGGCACTGAAAAATTTGAGTATATGATTTTTTAGTAAGAATTGCTAAGAGGAGGCAGGACTTCCTTGTGATTGAAAAACGACTCGAGAGCATTTTGGCATACTGTCGACGACAATATCAATCATCTGTTGTGTATTTAAATCTTTCGCCAGAGTTTCACTGAACTGACCTGTGGTGGCTGCTTCAAAATTACTGTTAATCGTCGCTGAAATGTGTCCAAAAGTATGTTCTATGAGATTTCGGTCTGGCGAGCGCGCTAGTCATGCCATACAAAAACTTTTTTGTTTGCGAGATAGTTGTTTACAACGTAAGCTCTATGAGGCTTTGCGATACGGGGATCGTTCGAAATGTACATGGCCTAACACAGAGATGGCGCTAATTCGTCGGAATTTGCATTGCCATCTTTCAGAAACATCCTTTCTTAGGTTAAATATGACAGTATAGAACGATCTGTCAATTAGTTTGTGTTTGACAGTGCGCCAAACTGACCGTCTCGAGTGATTGCGTTAATAATGGAAAACACTGAGTTGCGAGCAGTAATAAAGTACTTTCATTTGAAAGGCTTAACACCAACCGAAATCAAAGCAGAGTTGGATTCGACATTTTTGAGTCCGCTCCTTCGTTTTCATAGGTTAAACGCTGGGTTGCCGAGTTTAAACATGATCGACTGAGCACAAATAACGAACCTCGCAGTGGACGCCCAAAAACGGCTATTTTATAATTGAAAAAGTCCTTCGTATCCTATTGGATGACCGTGCAGTAAAAATGCGAGAGATAGCAGATGTAGTGAGCATCTCAAATGACAGTGTGCACAGAATTTTAACTAAAGAATTGGAAATGAAAAGATACTCCGCGCGTTGGGTGCCGCGTTTGCTTACACCGGAGCAAAAACTGAATCGTTTGATCGCGCGACGTTTTGGCACGTTTTCGCCGCAATCCAAATGACTTTTTGCACCGTTTCATAACCGTCGATGAAACCTGGGTCCACCATGACACTCCCGAAACCAAGGAACAGACCAAACAATGGACACACAAAGGTTCTCCGTCACTGAAGAAGGCAAAAACGGTTTGTCAGCAGGAAAGATTATGGCTACTGTATTTTGGGATTCTCATGTAGTTATCTTCCTCGACTACTTGGAAAAGGGAGAAACAACAAATGCGAGTATTATGCCAATTTGTTGCAGCAATTGAGCAACAAAATCAAAGAAAAACGGCTTCAGTTGGGGAAAAAGAAGGTGCTTTTTCATCAAAATAACGCACTTGTACACACGTCTGCAATTACCATGGCCAAAATCCATGAATCGGGATTCGAACTAGTGTCTCATTAGCCCTATTCGCCAGATTTGGCTCTCAGCGATTTGTATCTATTTCTATACCTGAAAAAAAGGCTCGGCGGTAAAAGATTTTCATCCAATTCCCGTAAATAGCTATTTTGAGGACTTGGATTCATCGACTTACAAAGACGGCATTGCTGCATTTGGAGCATATTGAAAAATAAAATGATTTGTTGCCCAAAAAAATGCGTTTTCTTTGTTAGGTCACGCACATTTCGAACGATCCTCGTATCACTTATCATCTATAAAGATGAATTTAGGTCTCATAGCACCAGGAATAGAGGCACAATGCTTTGTAGAATTTCATCAACATAACGACAAGTCGTTACTGTTTGCTTTCTAAACAGAATTAGGGGTGTACAACCACCTGCACGTGTTCTTCCCCACAATATTATTAAACCACCTACAAAAAGAACTCGTGGTTTTATGCATGTTTAATATATCGTTCTCCCGTCTAAATTCGTATTTCGTGCGTTATCATCATTATTCAGTTTAAACCAAATTCGGTAAATTGAGATCACTCTTTGTGGTTTCATCTCAATTTACTACTCATTCAGAACTACCTTACCTATGACAATGAACCATTTAAAACAGAAATTTTACTTTAAAATGTGTAACTAAAAACACTCGAACTGTGGAATAGCAACACTTGAAAAATACAGCACCCTTCCACACAAGTAACTGAATACCAGATACGTATTTCGACAGCAAAGCTGTCATCATCAGTGGTAAACTGAAACAGTGTCAGTTTACCACTTATGATATGGTATGTGTATCTGGTATTTAGTTACTTGTGTGAAAGGGTGCTGTATTTTTCAAGTTCAAAATGGAGAACTTACATACCGTATTTGTAAATATTAAAAAATTTAGTTTGTGCATTTCTAAATCGTTATATTTATTTATAAACTTCACATTAGTTAAATTTACAAACAATACAAAATGAAGCAATGCAGCGTTTTAGTATGGTCTTGGGCATTCCCATGGGCGAACGCATTTCTTAGTATTATTGTCCCTTATAAATCCCATTTTGCAATAACAACCCTCTACGCACTGGTTAGTGCAAGCTACGTATTGGGGACGTTGGCAGGTTATTGGACATGCATAGCCGCATTCTTTGTATTCCTCATTCTCGCCACACTGTTTTTGTGCCACTGAAAAATAAATCGTAACAGGTTTTTAGCTTCCTAAAAGAAATTAAATTACATTTTAAACATAGTTGCTACAATTTTCTATTATATCAACCATATTGAAATTGTTTCAATTAATGGATTATTTAACGTACCTGAGGCGGCAACAAAAGCAAGAAGTGCTGCCAAAATTAATTTCATCATGTTAGGCCTGTGGAGTGTGTTGTATTAGGTATGTATGCTGTGTACAAACTATATTTGTTGGAAAATTGCCTTCGTTTTTATACCTAAATACAAATGATAATGAATACGTTCTTAGATTAATTCAATGTTTTAAAATTCCAGTTTTATATATTCAAATATTAAACATACGCTTCATATGCTAAAAGTAGCAATAAAATAACAAGATAGTGCAAAAATATCTAAAAGTTTAAATTTTTAGGAGCTTTAACTATGGCGATAATTAAACAACACATGATACTCGCATGTGTATACAGAACAATAACTTATTTCATTAAAATTTACAATTTTATGTGTACTACAAGTGAACTATAAATAATACTACTATTAATACAATAACATAATTAGATTACAAGCGAAATTATCTATAACGTTGTGTTGTTATCAAATAGCAGAATATGTTGACATAAATAACATAATGTTCCTCATTCTTATGTTAATATACTGTTGTTTGTAAAAGCAATTTTATTCAAAGTATTTAATATACAGAGTGTGTATAAATTGGTGAAAGACACCTGTGGTGTGTGGATCCAATGTTGTCAAATGTACGTTCCTTTAAAATGGTTTTTGAGGACAGAGGAAGCATTGTCCAACATTTTGGTATTAAGACTTTCGACTCAGAATTTTATGACCAACATCGCCACGTGTAGTTCTTTCGCCAATTTATACACACCCTGTATAAAACGCAATTAATTAGTTTGATTACTGATTGTTACATTTGATGGAACAACATTAAGACAAACCTTGAAAAAATAATTTAAAAGTTTCGGTGAAAATACGCTTTTATTAAAGTAGTACAATAACAATTATAATATTTTTCTGCTTTAAACTTAAAACTTTAATTTTATGTACTTAAATATGTACCGCATTACGCTTAAAAATCACAAAAAGTAATTCACTAGGCATGGCTCACGTTTCTGCTTTCAATGAGCTTGCTGAAAATAACCCTGCTGCTATTCATCATTGTGTATTTCTTCCAAAAATTGTTGTTTAATTTCGTCCAGACATCTGATTCCGTTGATAATACCTAAAAATGCGAATAGTTAATATAAAAGTTTGGTTTAAGAGATTAGAGAATGTTTTATTTTTTCATAGAAAATAGGTCCGATTAATCTCCTTCCACTAACGCTTACCTAAACGCTAACCTTTACGGGGTGCAAACACGTCTCAACAAATTTATGAGGTTCATTAGCATTTCAAGTTCTCATATTGTGCGGCTTGACATAACCCAACAGAGAAAACCACGCCTCATACGCAAAATAAATTTTCACTACTGTATCACCGTCGTTATTAAGTATGTTTAAAAACCATTTAAAAAATTGCATTCTTTGCGGTGGGTCAACTGGCCGCTATTCATAAACCACAGTTAATCAATATAGGAAAATAAATGCAAATCCTTCTTTAATATTGTACGACATGTTCACACAGAAAGCTCCAGTTGTCGCAATAAGCGACGAATTGGTTTTAGGCTTATTTTCTACAACATCTCTATTTTCTACCGATGCTTCTTGCCTCGCTAAAAAGTCTAACACACCTATGCAGAATACGATGAAATTGTTTGTAGTGTTTTGTTTGTTTGTAGAAGAATAATGTTTAGAGGAGTCTTATTCATCCCTTTATTTATTTTTTTTAAATCAGTTCAAAATTTTTCAAGCAGATGTTAATTTTGATAATTTATTGTTAAATACATTCTGGAACGTTTTGTTTTGATTAAGTGCATGAATAGCTTAACTAAGCAATGGCGTGAAGGAGTAAATTTTAAAGTCCATTACTTGGGATTGATATACTTTCAAGTTAGGAACACTAAAATTACTTACTTATACAAACAAGATTGATCCATCAAAAAGCAAGTGAGTGCATCGGGCTTGTAAGTTAGAAAGAAGAAGCAGTCGGGCAACCGCCACGAGACCTCTCTGGTAATTTTGTAATTATTAAAAATATTAAAATATTTCAAAAATTTAGACAAATTTATGGAAATTTAAAATTTGGTAAAATTACGAAAAGAGTTTAAAGATATTAATTTATATAAACTGATTTTTTTTAACTCATGGAAAATTTTGATATCTATGAAAATTATAAAAAATTAATACAAATTATTAAAAATATATTAAAAATATTAGATATTTTTAAAATTTACTAAAATTTTAAAAATTTAAAGAATATATAACATTTAAAATTTTTTTAAACTTCCAAAAGTAGCTACAGTTTAAAAAAAATTAAAATATCAATAATTTTGAAATTTTTTCAAATGTAAAGAATGTTATTCATGCAAATTAAATAAAAGGCAAATATTCAGCTTCATCTTTAATGTGTGTGTACGACCACCTGCCCGTGTTCTTCCCCACAATATTATTAAACCACCTACAAAAAGAACTCGTGGTTTTATGCATGTTCAATGTACCGCGTTCTCCCGTCTAAATTCGCATTTCGTGCGTCCATCATAATTATTCAGTTTAAACCAAAATAGGTAAATTGAGATCACTACTCATTCAGAACTACCTTACTTATGACAAAGAACTATTTAAAACAAAAATTTTACTTTAAAATGGGAAACTAAAAACACTCGAACTGTGGAATAACAACACAGCACCCTTTCGCACAAGTAACTAAATACCAGATACGTATTTCGACAGCAAAGCTATTATCATCAGTAGTAAACTGACACAGTATTAGTTTACCACTGATGATATGGTATGGTATGTGTATCTGGTATTTAGTTACTTCTGTGAAAAGGTGCTGTATTTTGCAAGTTCAAAATTTAGTACTTACATACCGTATTTGTAAATATTAAAAAGTTTAGTTTGTGCATTTCTAAATCGTTTTATTTATGTATAAACTTCACATTAGTTAAATTTACAAACAATCCAAAAAGAAGCAATGCAGCGTTTTAGTATGGTCTTGGGCATTCCCATGGGCGAACGCATTTCTTAGTATTATTGTCCCATATAAATCCCATTTTGCAATAACAACCCTCTACGCACTGGTTAGTGCAAGCTACGTATTGGGGACGTTGGCAGGTTATTGGACATGCATAGCCGCATTCTTTGTATTCCTCATTCTCTCCACATGATGCTTGCGCCTCTGAAAACAAAAAAAAAGTTAAAAGAGACAGTAGGTAATTAGAAAGTTTAAATTTTTGAGAACAATTAAATTAAGGTTTAACAAAAAACGGTTCCAGCCATTAAATTAAAAATAATTTAAAAATTAGATTGTCTAACGTACCCGCCACTACAACGACAACAAAGAGTGCTACGAAGATGATCTTCATGATGTTAAGCCTGTGTCAGACTAGTGTATGTATGTTGTATTCAAGCATACCTTATATACCTAAACAAAAATGATAATAAATAAGTTCTTTGATAAACTTACTGGTTTACAATTCTGGTTTAATATTCACAACCACTAAACTTCGCTCCATATGCTAAAAATTGTACATAAAAAGATAGTGGGTAAAATACAAGAATATTAAAGCTTTTTGGACATTTTAGGTACGACAATAAATAATCACAGTGTTTATATTTATAACTTATAATTTTTTATATACACGCAACTGAAAATTACACATAGTATAATGTAGTGCGCTAGATTACGGCGAAAACTATCCCTGGAATAATTAAATTATGCTATCAAATATCAGACTGTTTTTGCATAAGCAGCATACTACGTTCGTCATTCTTATCGCAATATACGGTTGTTGTCGAAAAACAAATTCAATGCAGGTGAACGAATACGCAATGGTTTTCTAAAAAAACAGAATCTATCCAAAGAATTTTCCCAATTGTAAACATTTATTTTAGCGAAATATTATTGAAGGTTTGATGATTCCACAACCATCATTATTTCTATTCATTTCGTATATGCATTACCTAAAAGCCTTTAGTTTTGGACTACGTTTTATTACAGATTTCTTGACTGTGTCCGGGAGTAATAACAAAAAGTATATCAAAAGAATATTAAGAGTCTGATAAAATTCATCGCTGTGTAAGGACGACTTTAATGAATATAAATTAGCTCAATAGTCGTTCAAAAAAGAATCTATAGGTTCCCGAAGGTTTTACTTGGAAGTAGATTGAAAATAGTGAAATCATTTGGAACACATACAGGGTTATTCAAAAGTAAGGAATAAAATTCGTATTTCCTGAGCGCGTTGGTTTTTGGAAAAATGCTCGCACATTTAAATTGATTTAAATATAACTGCATCTTCATGTGATATCTTTTGTTTTCAAACGTCACCCTCCGCACCCCCAACCTTCTTCTTATGTTGCCATACCCATTCAGGGCGTTGGCTACCTCTCTCCTATGTCTGCGTTTGGTGCGCGGCGATAGATAATTTGCACAGACAGGCATAGGGGACCTACAGTTTAACGTGGGCTCCGAACCACAGGAAGTGCATGCACTTCTTCTCCAGCCCAGCACCCCCAACCACCCTGACTTAATTTTCTTAAATAGCGACCTATACTTTGTGTGGGCTCGCTGGAAAGCACGGTGTGTTAAGTCAACTTAAAAAATACAATCGCTAATTTAGTTCTGACTCTAACCACCAATGGCGCTGATTGCAGAATATGTTTTGGTTGCTAAGATACGGTAAGTGAATTACTTGTTGACAGTTCGGTGTTTTGGTATTCCCAGACAGTTCTTTTGAAATTTGAAAATAAGTTACACACAATCTAGATAACAGATATTTTACGTTTAAGATAGATTATTTTATAACCATTGTTTTAAATGTTGCGTTTTAAATTGTAAATTTACAAATAATGAGAAGAAAATGCATAATTTTCCAAGTAATCCTAATGTAGGTTATTTCTCTACATTATCAGTTTTATGTAGTTTTCACACACTTTTGTTTAAATAATTGTTGTAAATTAATAGATTTACAAGAAGTGGATTGAGGGTGTAGAACGAAACATTGTTTTTGAGAAGAAACGGAAATTTAGAGTCTGCGATGTACATTTTAGCGAAGATTTGAAATTTCAGGAACATCATAACAAGACCAATCTAAAATTTAATAGTTTTCCTACTTTACATTTACCAGAACATCTTCACTTACCGGGGACATCTTTAGATAATTTAAATGCTTCGCAAATGTTACCCGAGATGGCAATACAAAGAAGTCCACCACCAAAAATTCTAAAAATGAATAACTCCTCAAAAGCATCCTGTAATAACACCAGTAACTGTATTGTACGAATTTAACTTACTTCGTAGGTTCTCATTTATAAATTTTCTTATATGGTATTAAAACGCCTTTTCTCGATATATTTGTAGTTTTACTAATACATTTAAATGGTATAATTTTACCTACAATTTGGATTTCCCGCTGTACAACGTTTAGCGCCATTTGTGATCAAACTCAGTACTATTTCATGTATTGTAGTATGTTTATAGAGTTTCCTATCCATACATATATAAAAGCTCAAAGGGTGTTTTTCTCCGGTTCCTCAAGCGGCTACCGCTTCACCAATTTGGACCATTTTTTTTTCAATGAAAGGTCTCTATCCTCAGACGGAACATGAAACATTTTTATATTATTATTCTACGTCGACTTTTTATTTTAATTTATATATGAAAGTCTGCTAAACGCGCTTTACTTGAGGCGACATCTACATCAACGCCGCGTCTTCGGCTCAGTCAACGCTCAGTCTGTCAGTGCATTGTGCGCTGGGGTAACACTAGTCTATATAAACATATTATATTTTTTATCTACGCTGGAAAGCTTGCAAAAAAGCTGCATTCAAATCTACCATTTAAATGAACTAGGATGGTTGGTTTTTAGGTTACAGCGATTGAAAGAAAAAATGCACTTTTTTCATATTTTTTAGTAAACAAAAATATCAAGTAACTAAAGCCATAACACTAATTTATAAGGTAGGTCATGTCATGTTTGCGGAGTTTGCCTTCACTGAAAGATAGAACAGTCAGATTGGTACGATTATGATTTATGTTAATTTTAGATATGAATTAGTTTAGAAATGTTTAAAAGGTTTAAGGTATAAGAAGTTTAAACTTACTTGTTTTGTGAATTGGTAAATGTCATTTTTGGGGGTTATAGATTTAAATGTCATTTAAATACTTTGACAAGTGCAAAATGGAACACTCGTTCATCATGAGAGTATTTGTCTAAAAAATAGTAAAGCTGGTAAGAAGACAAAAGAAAAAGGAATGTTGGTTAGTTACGGCTCTTCCTGAAAAACAGACATAATTTTTCATTCTCTGAAAGAAAAAAATAAAGACACCCAGATTTAAATAGTGGTTTTCATAGAATAAACGCTATAACAAAACGAATAGGAGTATTTTTAATCATTTTGGAAATACTCGATAGTAAGATTGTATAAAAGTATCCAATACGTGTTTGCAGTTATAATGGAGGAAGGTGCGAATTATAAGATAGTATAAAAGCAGTGTAGTAGGTGTTAAGGGCTTCAGTAGAGGAAGGTGCGGATTAGATTAACGATCTCGTGTTAATAATTGGTATGAGATTGTTATTAGAACCGAGTGGTGTGTTTTGGAAATAATCTAACCAGAGTAAAGAGATTATATCATTAGATAGTTATCGAGTTAAAGATACTAACAGTAACTGTAAAGAAACAAATACACTTGTCCATAAAGTAACCCCCCCCCCAACTAACTTTTGAACGACTTGATATTTTTCTACAAAATTTGGTGTGCTGTAATGGGAAATTAAATACTATTTTTCAGACTATATTAAAATTTTGTATCATCCAGAATGGCGACTGGGCGCCATTTTGAATTTTTTTTAAATGGAAAGGGGGGTCGAGTGACACCTCATTGGAAAGGTCTTTTAGTTCTGCGTCTGATTCTCAAGTTTCTAAGAAAAATATTCAGCTATAACAAAATGACAATGTTTGAAGATAAAGAAGTCTATTTAAAAAAATAAGAATCAAAGCTTATTCACTGTGTCTATAAAATAACCCCCCCCCCCCCCCCCCCCCCCCCCCCAACTAACTTTTGAACGACTTGATATTTTTTCATAAAATTTGGTGTGCTGTAAAGAGATATTAAATACTCTTTTTTAGCTAACAATTAAATTTTGTATCATTTAAAATGGCGGCTTTTTTAAATAGAAACGGGTCTCGAGTGACATTTCATTTGAAAGGTCTTTTAGTTCTGTGCCTGATCCTAGAGTTTTAAAGAAAAATATTCAGCCATAACAAAATGACAAATGTTTGAAGATAAAGAAGTCTATTTGAAAAAAACTAACAAATAAGGCAAAAAGAAATTAAATTAAGTGTTCGAAATGTTTACCATTCACTTCTTGGCACATAAAATGTCGGTTATGAAATTCCTGCCTTACATTTTCATAAGTTTCTGGAGTGATAATTCTGCAAATTTCTGTAATGCGTTGCTCCAGTTCTTCAATTGTTTCTGGACGGGGGTTCTGTACAGTTTCGAATTCAGATATTCCCATAGAAAAAAATCTAAGGAAGTTAAATCTGGGGAGTGAGCCGGCTATTCTACAGGCCCCCGCCTACCAATCGATCTGCCAAAAAAATGTCCTTTGAGAAAGTCAGAACCAGGCCTATAATAATGAGGCGGTGCACCGTCTTGTTGGAACATAACGTTTTCAATATTATTTCAAGCCACCTGAGATATTTCTGGGAAAATTTAGTCCTGCAAATGAAAAAGGGGACTACTAGATAAAAAAATCAAAACAATTTTGAACTGAGTGAGTCGATTGGTTTACAATCCGCCATTTTGTTATGGCTCAATATTTTTCTTTGATATTCTAGGATCAAACGCAGAACTAAAAGACCTTTCAAATGAGGTGTCACTCGACCCTGGATAAAAAAATCAAAACAATTTTGAATTGAGTGAGTCCATTTGTTTAAAATCCGCCATTTTGTTATGGCTGAATATTTTTCTTTGAAACTCTAGGATCAGACGCAGAATTAAAACACCTTTCAAATAAGGTGTCACTCGGCCCCCCTTTATATTTAAAAAAAATTTAAAAATGGCGCCCAGCCGTCATTTTGGATGATACAAAATTTTATTATGGTCTGAAAGATAGTATTTAATTTCCCATTACAGCACATCAAATTTTGTGGAAAAATATGAAGTCGTTCAAAAGTAAGTTGGGGGGGGGGGGTTACTTTATGGACACAGTCTATAAGTGTCTGTTTAAGAAAAAAAAGAATTTTAAAATTCTTTTGATCTCCTGTAAACTAATATAATTTGAAATTGACATTTAATAAATACCCTTGTAACGTGATATTTGGTTGTGTGTTTATGTTTAATTTATTTTATCCCATTTTCCTAAAGCTTTGTAACGACGCGACCCTGAGATTAAAAGAATTCATTAAAACTAAAGTTTGACATTTGAGATCATATTATAAACAAGGCTAACTGTAATATACAAGCATTCTAAAATTGTCTTCAGGTAAGTGCTTCGGGGCTGTATTTTGTAGGCTCATATCATATCAATATATGCATATTCCCACTACAGGCCTTTCAGGCCTAGGGCTTGGTTTATTATTCCTCTCAATTTCCATATGTCTGTCGCTTCCAGTTTCCTATACAGAATTTCCTTAAATACGGCATCGATCCATCCTCTTCTGAGTCTCCCCCTTCCCTTTGCACCTATTAGTCCTGCTCGTAGCATCGTTGTTCGTTCTCTTGGAAGTCTTTGGATGTACCCCAGCCATCGTCTTTTTTGACCTAATTTATTTATTTCCGCTATTCCTGGCTCTCCATACTTGTTCATTACTTCCTTGTTGGATCTTTTTCTCCATGTGTCTCCTATTTTTGTCCGCCATAAATTCTGCAAAGTATTTTCCTTTTCCATCATTCGAGTTTTTCTTGTTTTCTTTTATTGGTATGTAACCGCTAGTCTTATCACTGTCTTGCATTTTCTCGCTGTTGTTTTTTGTGACACATGTTTTGATCTTAGTATCGATATTACACTTCCCGCACTTCTATTTCCTCTCGTTATTTTTGCCTCGATATCCTTGCCATCATATCAGTTTGTGTTATTAGAGTTCCTAGGTTTAGAAATTTGTATACTTTCTCGAACTTCTGTTCCTGATTTTGTGCCGTTTAAACTATGTCGTATTTTAACTTGCCGTCTCCTGTTTCTTATGCAGATCTTCTCATTTCCATGTATTTTGTATTTTGTTTACTAATTCTTAGGTCCATTTTACGTGCTTTTTGGTTCACATTTCTTATTATTTTTTACAGTTCTTTCCGGACTGCAGCTACTACGCTACATGATCCGCGTAGGCTATGCACTGATGCTTTTCGTTGTAGATTCTTTATTTTTTGTTCATTCCGCTGTTTCTTATTATTGTTTCCAGTTTACGTTAAATAGTAGTGCTGACAATAGGTCTGTTTGTCTTATTCTCTTTCCAACTCTGAAAGCACGCGGTACGCTGCCATGTGTTCTTACTACGTTCTCTGTAGATTTACAGTGTGGTGTTTGCTATATTTATTAACTTCTTCAGTATTGATAACTCTTCCATTGTCATATAAAGTTTATGGAATCGTACGCCTGCTTAAAATCTATAAACACCGTATGTAGTGTCATTTTATGTTCGTAACAGTTCACCCGAATTTGTTACAAGAAAAATATTTGGTCTATTACAGATCTATTATTTCTAAAGCCGCATTGATAGTCTCCAATAATTACTTTCGTGTATGCACTAATTTTTTCTTTCAAAATTATAGCGAGTATTTTGCATGTCGTATCTGAAACGCGATTCCTCTGTATTTGTCGCAGATGGTTTTATCGCTTTTTACATATTTAACTTAACACTGCTCTTGTTCCGTTTTCCAGTACTTTTTCTTCTTCTCAAATTTCTGTTATTAGTTCAAAAATGTCATTGTGTAGTTTATCTCCTCTGTACTTTATCATTTCTTTTTTAAATTCATTTTCCGCCTGGGCATTTTCTTGTTTTTCAATTGTTTGATAACTCTCTTTGCTTTTTCCTTAGTTGGCGGCTCTACTATTCTCTGCTGGTTACCGGATGCAACTTTTTCTACCTCTTCCTCTCCTTCTTCTTTATCTTCTTCTTTTTTGTTCTGATAGCGATAGATAGGCGGGGCGGTCAAGGACCGTCACCTAGGTGAGAGGAGTGAACAAAGACAGCTTGTGCTGGGTCGGCGTTGTAACGGTCACTTCGGTGACTTCAACTTGGTACGCCCACCTCTCTTCGGAGAGGTTGAAGGTTTCCTTAATTGGGACCACGGAGACTGGGTGAGTGACTTCACCAGGTGAAGTGTAGCCCTTAAGATGGGTTCTAACATCTCGGCAGTAGCTCTCTATCTGGAATGGAACTCTGCTACCTGACCGGGGTACCGGGAGCGTACCAGCCCGTTATCTCTCGACGTGAGCTGGATGGCAAATGATGCGGCAGGTAAAAGGGGGTCCCTGCTCCCTGACCGGGTAGCCTCGCATTGACTGGGTGATGGGGATCCGGCGGGTGAAGGTGCACCCCAGGATGGAGAAGCGCAGTTGCTGGTATGAGAGTTTTGGGCCCTAGGGGTGTAAACAAGTTAGCCCCCAGTATGGGTCTTAAAACCTGAGCGGTAGCGCTCTCAGGAATGGAAACCCCGCTCCCTGACTGGTCCGGCAGGTGATGGTGCGTTCCAGGATGAAGTGGCTGCTGCTGCAAAGGGACCTGGGCCCTAGGGGTGTCGCTTGCAGCCAGTCCTCAGTAAGGGTCCTAACGCTCTAAAGCGGTATCACGATCGCTGAAATGGAAACCCCGCTCCTTGACCGGGTTAATTCTTACGTACCAGCCTCGTTGCTAGATGGTACTGAGCTGGTTGGTAGAGGTTCCGGCAAGTGACGGTGCTTTCCATGATGTAGTGGTGTGCAGCTAGCATTGGGGACTAGGACCCTAGGGATGAGGCTCATTTTGCCTGCTCACGCCCACTATCTAAGTGTCGACCCAGAGGATTCGAACTTATGTACACCCGACGCTGTTAAGGTGCAGGCCACTATGATCAGGCCGGTTACCGACCAGTCTGGGCGGTGCGTAGCTCACCAGGGCTGCAACCTGCGAGGTCCTAACTGGGAGGAGCAGCGCTGCTTGGCATGCGCTTGCTCCGACAAGTCCAACCAGTGACTTTCTTTGACTGGTACCAAGGGGACCAATGCCGAGCCCGCGGGGGATTCATACCCCCGTTTTTGGTCACGGAGTAGGACTCGTGGTGGCAGTGGTATAGCCTAAGTGCAGGTTAGGGCCGTCTTAGTGCGGTTCAATGGGTAAGCTGCGTCTCAGTTCTGGCACTGATCTGCAGAATCAGTAGAGATTTAGGTAGTCTCCCTCCACAAGTAGGGGCTTAGGGCTCGCAGCCTGATGCCAGGACTGGTAGCCTGTTCTCTTTCTTGTATTGAGGGCAGGCGCGTTGATCGAGCGTAGCTCGATCATGGCGTCCCGAAGGGTTTCGCCGCCTGGAGGGGGGACGGATATGCTTCATTGCTGAGTGCTGTTCTAGTTTTTCAAATCAAATGGTGATAGCCATAAATAATATTATCTAAATTTAAAACAATACGTTCAAGAAATGTTTTAGATCCATACATTTTCAAATTAAATTTAGAACATGGTAAGTAAAGCGCCAAAAAGATGTTTTCAAAAATAATTATTGGTAAACCGAATACGTTCCTTAATTTCAAATTACCATTTTTCATTAAAATTAAAAAAAAATCTAATTATTTTTTATAGAATTTAATTGTACAAAGATAGGTTTAAAATTTTGGAACCAGTGAGATTTATGTTTTACAAATGTCGTAATATACATAACTCGAACGTTTGTCTAGTCCCTTATGTACAGGACAACCTTTTGACGATTTCTGATTTCGACTTCTTAGGGCATAAGAAACAACTTGGGCTAGGTTAAACATTTTAATTAAAGTGACCACGGAATCCGTTTTTAACCGTTTTTTGCTGGCTTTTGGGGACTGGACTAATATTCAAGGTGAAGTATGTAAACCATTTACTTAGAAAATAGAAATGTTTACATTTTTGTGACGATAAACGTAAATTAGATATATACTAGAAGAAGCATTTGAAATTCACTAACATTTCTAAAAACTGTACCGTTAACGGACGAGCAAATTGATCTCTTACATTCACCTATATTGCACATTTTAGGAATCACAAATCAAGTCATCTGCAGACGATTACCGAGATCAAGTCACCAACTTCCATTGTTTACTTTTTAATATAACCGTTGATAATGGCATGTAAACATGTCAAAATACGTGTAAGGTTAAAATAATAGTATATTATTATATGAGCGATTATGACAGCCATTATTCACGAAGATGATGTTTGAGCCCACGAGCCATAGACGAGTGGCGCAAATCATCAGAATGAATAATGGCCATAATCGCGAATGTGATACTATGCTTTTTCTACACCTATTAAACAAATAAATTAGACTCGTTTTAGTGGCTGAATTATTAGTTTGCACAGATTGTAAAACGTAAACAAACAAAATGGCGATACACTTGGCTGTTACGCGAATCGATTGTCAGCCGCAGAAAGAGTTGATCGCGGGCGATTTAAAATATCATCGAATCAGCGAAACAGTGATTTTTGAATTTGTATTTGTGATTGGTCGGATACAGCGAGAATGTTTGTTTCGTCAGCGCAAAGCAGGTGCGTTAGTGACATGCGCCAGCTCTCAAAACAAAGAAGCGAGAATTACCAGCGGGATTAATTGTACCACCTGGATTACCTGCCGATGTCACAACAGATGAAAGGAAACCGGAAAATGGATACTCAGCAAACAGTTAAAGCTAAGTTATAAATATAAGTAGTAATTTCTAATAGAGAATAAATAGATAAAATCCGCAAAATAAATTAAGAACAGGCGGCTGTAAGTAGATACTACACAATACAAATAATTTAAAAAAGTAGATATTTTTATTCTGTTAGGGCAGTCTGTTAGGCAATAGAGTTTATTTTCGTCCAAACCCGACAATAGAGAACGCCAACAGACGAATTCCTGGAACTCGACGCTAAAGGTCTTGAAGCAGGTAGATTTGTAAGGGTCTCTTCGGCTGAAAAAGACAAACGAGATTGGTTACAATTTAGGAAAGTTAGAACCAAAATAAATTCACACTCAACAGGCGGGAAAATTCAAGCAAACGAATTCTTTTAGGTGCGCCGCGATACCTACAATAAAGTACAATAATTTTCCATTAGATTAAGTGATTTAATTACCGATATTTGTATTGAAAATACACTTTTTTTAGTATTATGTTTGTATAGATGGTTATTTATTATATACTCTAAGGTAGTGATATACACCTAACATTAAGAAACTTTAGATATTCTGTTGTAGAACAGAGCATCTGGGGAGTACGTTTATGTTCATGGAATTTTGAGTAAGGTTTGGAGCGTAATGTTGATTAGATTGGTTCTAGTATCTAACATTAACGTCTGTTGTCAATCAGAACAACTAATAGTATTAACAGGTGCGTAAACATATACACGGAAGTGTACACACCAGCAAACCAACGGAAATTATCAGAAGCAGGAAACACAATACCTACCATGGAACAGGAACAGTATATACGGACAAACACAAATTGACAGTGCGGAAAATCCCAGGAGATGGAAACTATTTATTCGCCTCAATAGCAGACCAAAACACAAATGTCACAGCAACGCGAGAACAGCTCAAAAAAGAAGCTTTCATCTTAAGCAAAAAATCGTGTCATACATCAGAGAAAACCCACAAAAATTCCAATTGCAACTGGAAGAAAATGTAAGAAACTTGGCTCCGCGCTACGACCATCTAGCACATACCTACGGCCCAGCACTATAAACAGAAGCCTACTTAGAAGACCTAGGAAAAGAAGAATTTTGGGGAGGAGCCGAATCAGTAGCAGCAGCAGCAGAAATAATAAAGGCGTCAATAGAAATACACTACAAAGCAGGTTCAACCTCCACACACACTCCGGTAGACAACAATCAACCACCCAGGGCAATAAGAAGCCAAAGAAGAAAATGAATCCATAGGAAGCAGGAAAGGAACGCCAAATATGACCATGCTAGATCAAAGAATAGTATTAAGTAGTTTATTAGCTATTAGGAAATTAAGATATTTTCAATTTGTAATCTTAGAACAATAGATATGTGTGAAGTAAGAACAATGTGAAACTTTGATACCAAAGTTTATTAAGTTAAAATGCATAATCGCATAACATTCTTGGTTACGTACTCAAAACACCCATTGATGCGGCGCTTACTAACTACCCGGTGTTGCAGCAGCGGTGTCTTGCGGTATGCATTGCAGACATGCTAACGCGGTTCAACGCCCCACCCGATCCCACCTCTCATATAAATTCCTACCCACCTACTGGCATGGGGTGGGCCTGGCGTAATCCAGGATCGACCCTCGAGTCAGCTCCATGTCAGATGATGATGATGATGATGATGATTGGTCGGATACAGCGAATTATGAATCCTACAGTGAATTATAGAAACGATTTTTCACGACAAAAATGCTAATAATTGTCATAAAATTAAATAGGTGTAGAAAAATAAATATTGTTGATATAAAAAGTATTTTATTTATCTATTTGTTTTGTAGGCGGTCATAGAACTGCATTCACATTAATCTTCAATTATTTATTTATTGAATTGATAATACTTGTTTTTATTGATGTTTCTAAATAGATTATTGTATTCTTCTCTAAAAAAACAACTAAGTCTTACAACTGAATAAACAATCTACTCTTATCATTAGACAGGCTTTAAAAGAAGAACAAAAAATAAAACATGGGAAATGTGGAAAATAGAATAAAGCAATTGATTTTATTAATCAACATTAAACTGTGTAAAACATGAATTAAATTTGCATGTTTAACATCCATTAAAAACGTTCAACTTGTTTGTTTTCATTCGATGTTTATTGTTTGATTAACCAAACCATATTCATGTCTCGTATTTCAAATTTTTGAAGCTTATATTATTTCATTTGTCTTGTGCGAGTAGTTTAAATTTGATTGTTTAACTTCTACAAGAAACGTTTAGCCTGTTTTTATGATAACACATTTTCACCTTCCTCGCTGTACGAAGTATAGCTACAGAGAAAGGTATTGTGATCGTCAGGTCGGATTTGGAGCAAATGCGTTCATTTCGCTTTGAGTTTACTGGCCGATATACGAGTTATGCCTAAAAGAAAGGTACTTTTATGCCAAACATTTTGGCTAATTAGCAAGTTCTAGGGCCTTAAGAGACCAATAAACCGGACGTAACAGCGGTGTCTGTGTGTGTGCCTGTATGTGAATGTGTGCAGAAATTTTTAAATTTTTTTGAAAATATAAACTATAATGAAAATTTTGATAAATTTTAAAAATCTGTGGAAATTTAGAAAATTTGAAAATTTATGAGAATTTTGAAAAATTTTGAAGATTGTGGAAAATTTCAATACTTTTTAAAAACTAAATAAAATGAATTAAAAATGAAATGAAAAATAAAAACATGAAAAATTTGAAAATTTCCTGCCAATTCCAATGGTATATAAGGAAATACACTATCGTGTTGAGATTTCAATGCAACAACCAGAAAACACAAATATGTATTATAAAACTGGGCTACTGCTTCAAAAAACTTCAGTGTCAATGCGCTCTAAAAAGAACGTTAGATTCGTGTTCTACGCATGTAGCCGATCTGCGTAGACGCGATCTCCCTAATTTAAAAAAGTAAGAATTTTGGTTTCAAAATCGGCATAAACATGTTAAATATCAATAGGAACAATTTTCAACTGAGAATGCACCTCTGGGAGGTCGTTTACAATTTAACTAGATCATTCCCCAAAGAAAACGACTATTGCCAAATTATGAAATAGGTTTTAGATTTGAGCAAATAAATATTGTTTGCAAACAAATTACTTAAAACAAAAAATTTTAAAACTCAAATTATCCAAAAATTATCAAAATTTTCAAATTTTTTCAAATTTTATAAAGTGTCAAAAAATCTAAGAAATGTTTTAAAAACTTTTCAATTTTTAATGAGTATCTGTATAAATTTTTGCTATTTGTTTATTCCAAAATTTTCAAAATTTTTCAAATTTTTCGAAAACGTTATCAAAGTGCCATTAGAAGTGTCGAAAGTAAAGCAGTACTAGTTAGCAATTAATTTGAAGTGACGGAGACGCTTGTAAAAGTAGATCTCATTAGAGTGATTTAAGAAGTGCCTCATTGATTAATTGTGAACTCAGCTGTGAATAGCAACTGATTGCTGAACCGGCTCAATAACTTTTTTCGAAAATAGGACAATTACTATTTATTCAAAACTTGAATATTTTTGTGATTTTCGTAATTATCAAAATTTCCAAAATTTTTAAAAATTTGAAATGTCATTTGAGTTTTTGCAATTTTCCATAGTTTTTAAAATTTAAAAATTTTACTGGTAAGAGGATAGTTTAAAACATTTCCAAATTTTTCAAAATTTCCAAAACTTTAGTATGTGTCCAAAAATGTTCCAAATTTTCAAATTGAATATGTTAAATTACAATAGAAATCTTCCATCAAGAAAGTAGCTCAGTTTATTTAGTAAACGTCAAAAGAAACTACTATTACTACCATTTTAAAAATCAACTTCAAAAATTATCAAAAGTTCTAAGTATTTCCAAAAAAGATCCAAAAAAGTTCCAGAAGTTCTAAGAATGTTTTTGTTTGTTAAATTTTCAAACATTTTAAATATTTAATTATAGTCAAAGTTCTAAAAATTTTCAAAAATTCAATTCAAAAATTTTGTAAATTTTTAGTTTTTTGTATCTTAGAAATTTGAATTATCTTTTTTAATTTTTAAATTTATCGGTAATATTCAATAATACAAATTTTCAAAATAGTCATAACTTTCAAAAATTAATACTAACTCAAAATTTCCTAAAAATATTTTAAAAAGTCAAATTATAATATTTTAAAAAGTTCCAATTTAAAATATATTTGAATGTTATTTCCGATTTTCAAAACCTTTTTCTAAATTTCCTTAAAATTCTCAAACTCTTTAAACCATTAAAAAATTTCAAAAAATGCGAGGAAAGTCCCGTGGTCCGGCAGCTTTTTTATTCATTATTATTGGTTTTGTGATGGTTATCAATACCAAAATAGAACCCAAAATCTCATCATTTTCATTTGATTCATCTCATACTCATAATTATGTCACAAGTTTATAACTTAAGCAAGGTTCCAATTTCAGAGTCGACGGACATCTAATTGTTTCTAATGATTTATTTAACGAGAAATCGAAATGTACGTTGTAAGTGAGAGCGAAGTATATTATTTTATCTTAAACACGACTGTGTTAAAATAAAAAAAATATGTAATCAGATATTATATTAACGAACAATTGATTGTACAAAAACATCATTATTTCTAAATTTTAAACTTGAAAAATATAATTACTGAAAATTTCAGATTTATCCCACACCATATAGAACAATCATTAATCGAGCTTTAATTCTTCATTAAAATCTTGAAATTCTCTCATAAGTTGTTATATTACACTTCGTTTATACCTAAAAATTGTGATTATTAGAAGGTTTTAATTTGCATGTTTTGATTTTACCTCTAAGACATTTCTTTCTTGGAATGCACTTTTTCAGATCTTCGTCAAGTATGTATCCTTTACGACAAATGCAGCCTGGTGTGCATGCTTGATTCGATGGGCAAAATTTAGGATCGTTCAAAGACTGACATGTTTGTATACACGCTGCGCCGCATGGAGTCCATTCTTCGTGTTCCCCACATTCTGAAACAATTAAAATTACAAAGTTTATTTTTATGCTCATCCACGAAATTGACACGTTTATTGTTGCAGTTGATAATTAACTTAAAGTTTTGGGAAATTTTATTAACAAGATTCGTGATTTCACGGTTAACTTGATACCACATAGAAGTTTCGGTTGCAAAATGAAATGAAATAATTATGATTTGTATTGATCAAAAATATGGATTAAAGAAAGAAATGTGTGACGGGCACGCAAGTTCTAAGTGAAACGCGATCAGCAGCGTACTGACGGACGGATGCTAGAAGCTTCAACAATTGGTTGCCAGGAGATACGGCTACGACTGTGTATCCATTACATTGCGTTACAGCCACGATCCCACATTCGCATGTTGCACCCGCCGACAAAGAAGTTTCACTTCAGAAAGTCAAAGCATTTCCACTGTATTCGACTTGGTACGCTCGCCTCTCCTCTTGAGAAAGGGCTTAAAATAGCCTAAGTTGGCGGTGTGGGTTAGTGATGTTACGGAGTTACAGCGAATGCACCCCTTTGTAGGAAAAGCGGCAGCAGCATGTCGCTTTTTGTGCTCTAGATTGGCAAACATCCCTGGGCTATATATTTGCCATACTTTCTAGTGGTATGTTGGGAAAACCTGTTGGGTAGTAAATTTGTCTTGGAGCATCACTCGGGGTAGGCAAACCTAGCAACTGTAGGTAAATGTGCCAGCCCAGATCAGAGTAGCGTGTCTGTGCGGATTGATACTCATGAATATTGATTAATTTTAATCCGAAACGTCGTCAAACAAATGATTCTTTAATTAATTTTATCCTTCATTCATCACCAAGGAGCTCGCAATCCAATCCTTTTGAGGTGCCGGTCACTATGATCAGACCATATTTAAGGAGCTGGGTGGCGCGGCACTACAAAAGTGATAGGTGCTTAGTCATACTTTTTGATCTTCTTTCTGTTTTGGCACTGGCTTCCTTCCAGGTATCTTTCTTTTATTTCTTTTTCCTATTCTTCCTTCTACAAAGAACCGTTCTGTGCAGGCTTTTTATTTACATGATTGTAGCATGTTAGTCACCGTTATATCCGGTTCACAATTTTTACTTTCCTCGCTATACGAAGTATAGCTATAATGGAAGGTATTGTGATCGTCAGGTTGGATTTGGATCAAATGCTTACTGGCCGATATACGAGTTATGCCTAGAAGTAAAGTACATTTACGGCAAAAATTTTCTATCTTAACATTTTGACTAATAAGCAGGTTTTAAGGCCTTGGAAGACCGATAAACCGGACGCTGCAGTAGTGTCTGTGTGTGTGTCTGTCGGTCTGTGTATTTGGATACACTTTACAGTTCACAGTACACTCCATAACGCAGACAACCTCAATTTGACTAAAAGAATTGGTAATTCCACAGAGATGCAACCGCAAGGAAACAAGGTTGGTCCGCCAAAAAAGGGGGGAAGGGGATTCATTACTTCAAAAAAGACGCGTTTGAAAAAGAACGTTAAATTCGTATTCTACGCATGTCGAATAGCCAAACCTAATCTCTCGATTTATTGGTTTTTAAAAAATTTACAAACAAATTTCGGTATGAGCATGTTAAATGACAATAGGAGCAACTTTCCATAAAGAAAATACTACTAAAAGGTTTCCTTTACCTAAACAGTTTATTTGAGTTATCGCAAAAAATCAGCCCAATGTCTATAAGGCGTGAAATTTTGATTTTGAGATTTTAATGGATAAAAATTGGTTGCAACTACAAAACATATAATATTGTAAAACCGGGCAACTGCTTCAAAAAATAGGGGGGAAGATGCGCTCAGAACCTTACATTCGTATTCTACACATGTCAAACAGCCGATATGCGCAAGCTTTATCTTCCGATCACCCTACAGTGTCCCCCACCATCGATTATACAATATTTTAAAAATTTCTACTTAAAAATTGGTATGAACATATTAATTGACAATAGGAACGATCTTCCATTTAGAAAACACCTCTGGAAGGTTTCCTTTTGGTCGTTTACCTGACCAGTTTAATTAGATAATCGCCAAAAAACGATTACCAAACTACGACATCGATTTTAAATTTCAACGTATAAATATTGATTGCATTTAACAAATACTAAAAGCAATAACTTTTTTTATCAAAATTCTCAGATTCGATTTTTTTAAATATTATAACAATTTTAAATACTTTAAATTTTTCATAATTTCCCAAAATTTCAAAAAGAACATTCTTAATGCAATTTAGATTTGGTTGATCTACCGAACCCTTTGCTCTCGAAAGAGTGTGGTTACTTTCTCTCCTATGTCTGTGGTGACCGTGTTTCTTAGCGAATCACACAGACATAGGGGACCTACTGTTTTTCGCGGGTTCCAAATTGCTTTTTGGGTAACTCAGTGATTTGGCGTTCCTGTAATTGCTGACGGACTAATCTCAATTTTATGTGGCTTTATCTGCATGGGTCGTCATCGTAATCAGACTTTACGTTCCACCGCTAGGCTCCGGCACTCTTCTTTGTCACGTACTTTCCTTAGCGCTAAGGTAGAGTACGGGGGACCCACAGTTTAACGTCGAATTCGAACGACTAAATACCACAGAAGGTTTCAGGCATTAAGACCCCACGGCTGCTTACACCGGGTTGGGGATGTGAGTGGCGGGTTGCAGTATAGATTTTCATTGCTGCATGGGTGCGGCGGGGTATTAAACCCCAGACCTTCAGTGTTAGAAGCCAAGCGCTTAACCTCTACGCTACCGCCACTCTGCGCGAGCGTGTGCTGTAAAATTTATATGGATAAATAGAACCGTAAGTTTGATGTTTTTGCTGAATACAATACCTCTCTTTATATATACTGACCAGGAAAATAAAGTTCTTTGGGCGAAGGTCAAAAAAAGGCTTTAAATGCTGAATTAGTGTATTTATGTTTCAGTAATGCATCAATTGGATTATATAGCAAAACAAGAAACAGTTAAGGACATTTGGGACACTTGCTGGGCAAAATACATTTTTTGTAAACTTCATCAAAAATAAACCCTTTTTTACAAACACAGCCTTCTACGCAAACTGCTGGGCAGAACACCGGTTCTCTGCATGGAGTTTGACATGTTTCAGGACAAAGTGATGCACAGGTGGATAATTCTACATTGGTGCCATTGCAAGACCGCACGTTGTATCCAGGCTGCAGAGATGAACCTGCGAGGCATTTAATGTATTATACAATCTGTCCCAAGAATAGCTGAAGATAGACAGATAGCTTAAGGAAACTGAAAATTTTGTTTATTATCACCCTGAAATGCTCCCGGCAATTTTGAATGTCATATTTATGTATTCGTCGGTGGAAATTTTAATAGGCTCCCGGGTTAATTACGGCTTAAATTATTTAATTTATGATTTTAATAAACAAGCTTGGCTTATAACTCGTGCATTTAGCAAACGGACAACAACGGTACCGAAAGTGAAACCGTTTAAATCGCGCCCACCAACATTTTTTCCCCTATTTTTTAGTAATTTTTAATTATCTGTTTTATGTTATAAAAGCTCAATATTTTTTTACACAGTTTATTGTTAAATTACACAATATACAATATATTTTATTAAATCTTCATTGAGTCATCGTTGCATAATAAAGCATTTGGCGAATAAAAAACTCAAAATAATAATTCAGCTATTTCAACATTTTAGTTGAATTTATATTAGCTCTTTTACAAATTTTAAATTATTTCACACTTTCACAATATTTATTAAAATTATAGATGCAAGTAATTTAGTGGGAATGTTTACTGACTAGTTTAATGGCTTTCATGCGGAAATTGATTTTTAAAAAGTATGATTCAACATTTTTTGTGAAATAGCTGAAGTATTTTGTGCCATTGAAACTTAAAAAAAAGTATTTAAAAATTATAAAATAAAGCAGATAGTTGAACATATATACAAAAATGGCGGTAAGCGGGATTTAAACCGCAGCACTTGCGGTGCCGTTATTGTTTTGTGAGCGTGCAATGCTCATTTGTTAATTGCGCTGTTTTATGCAACTTTAAAAATTTAGTGTGAAAGAGTTTTAATAATAATATTAAAAAAGAAATTAAAATTGTTTTAAAATTTTTAAAATATTTGAAAACTATGTAAATATTGCGAATTATAAAAAATTTAAAAACATTTTGGAATTTAAAAAATGTAGAAAACCTTGAAAATTGTTGTGTTCGTTTAGAATATAATTTTAAAACTATCATTCAACAGTTTAGAAATAGCAGAATTGTTATTTAGGTTTCTTAATTGTCAAATACTTTATTATGTGTGGATGATTCAATGAAGATTTAATTAAAACTAATATTTTGTGTAATGTAAACTGTAGCTTTAACAAAAAACAGTACTTAACTGATAAAGCAGATAGCTAGAAAATTAAAATAGAAAACAATTGGCGGTGAGCGGGATTTGAACCGCTGCAGTTTCGGTACCGTTGTTGTGTCGTGAACGTGCGACCCCCGTTTGCTAACTGCGCTATGTAATTACAAATGCGTGGTCAGAAAATTAAAAAACAAGTTTTAAGCAATTTTAAAAGGTAAAGTGAAATAATTGAAAATTGAAATTTTTAAAAATTCAAAAATTTAAAAATTTTTTTTGGAAATATTAGAAAATTGTGTAAATATTGAGTTTTTAAGAACTTTGAAAAGTTTTGGAATTTTGAATATTTTAAAAAACCTTAAAAATGTTTGCAAAATTCAAAATTATTGCGCTTAGGAAAAATTCTTTAAATTTGGAAATGTTTTGGTTTTTAATATTAATTTAATACTAGTGAGACCCCAGCGCACAATGCACTGGCAGACTCGCGTTGGGCGACCCGTCTAAATGCGTCACGTGATGCATTAGTTCCAATAATGAGACGCGGCGGTTTTGTAGATGCGCCCCAAGTGACGCGCGTCTAGCCGACCTTCATATATATTATAAATTAAAATAATTATTATAGAACAATCGACGTAGAATAAAACTATAAAAATGTTTCATGTTCCATCTGAGGATAGAGACCTTTCATTGAAAAAAATATGATCCAAATTGGTGAAACTGGAGGAACCGGAGAAGAAAACCGTTAGTGCGTTTATATATGTATGGATATGGATAATAAAGCAAGTAGTTAAAAATTTAAACAAAAAATAGAAAAAAAGCATTGGTGGTGAGCAGGATTTAAACCGCTGCAGTTTTGGTACCGTTGTTGTTAGCGTGCAACGCCTGTTTTCTAAGGGCGCTATGTAGACACAAAAGCGTGGAAGCGTAATTTTAGAGTTGTGAGCCTAAATTGTTTATTTAATTAATTCAAGCCGCAATTAAACCGGATGCTCACCAAAATTTTTACCGAGTAATACAAAAACACGTTCCTCGTCGTTATGACGATTAAAATTGACGGGAGCATTTCATGGAAATATAATACGAGATTTTCAGTTTCCTGCAGGATTGCATTTTCAGTCGTCTGCTATGAATGAAAACTAAAGAAAGCAGAAGTTTTCCGAACCAAAAGAAAAGCCTAGCTTTGAAATTTTTTAAGGCTGTAAAAACATGGACATAATTTTATTTTAACAATTTGCGCCTGGAATGACAGAGATATTGTAAAAGTATTGTTGTAATTAGAATTACCGTAGAAAAAATAAATTTGGAGAAGAATATACATTGGTACCAAAACTTTATTTTGTCCGTGATATGAAACAACTGAACCAAAAAAACATACAAATTTTGTGAATAAAGATTTGCCAATTTTTAAAATTCTGAGCACATGCGATACAAATAAAGAAAACGGCACATTTAAAGAAAGTGTGCAAAACGCATAAAGCCTTGAATAAATATCATAAAACTGCCGATAAAAACCCCATTTGTTGCAGTTTGTCGTCTCCTCACTATTTCACTTTTATGATCTATAAACATTACTTTATCACTGCGTTTTGATGACTGTAGGCCAATTACGGATCTCAACATGAACCATTAATAGTCACAAATTACTGTGGATTTTTTGTAAACAAATAAATTTAATTCGCCTTTAAAGAGTGTGAATGGCTGTAATAAATGGAATTTTTCATTAAGGCAAATATTTACTATTAAATAAATGAATGTTATCTAAAGATTCAGTAAATGAGGCTAGTTTTTATAGAAGCTCGTGACTAATACTATCCCGAAACACGGTTTCGATGAAACAATCTGCTGCATATTATGTTTACATTGCGTGATCTGGGTACTGATGAAAAAACTCAACAGGTCAAATCAATTTTACTTTGATTTCTAGCACAGTGTTGTAATGACGATTGCAATGGTTTAAACGGAAATAAAATTGAGGGTATGAAATAAATTCAAATCGTTGTTTAGCAATTATTATACCATATGAATAACATTTGTGGTAAAAATGGAGACAGAGAAATTTGTTAGTTAATTAATGTCAGTAAAAATCATCTGCCAATCGAAAACTAAGATAGATATCGAAAAATTTTGTTCTGCCTTTTTTATACATAGAGCGGAAAATTTCTGATCATGCGAGATCAGCAAGTTTATTTCTAAATTTAATAGTTTGGGCTGTAGAAATTTATCAAACGTTGCCCTGACTACAGGATCAGCTCATGCGCAGTGGTTAATACACAATTTGGTAAAAATATCTAAATGTTTAACAATTTTAAAAAAATAACATATTTGCAGATTATAAAGAAATGTTTAACAGTTTTGAACGAATTATTTTATTAATGTTTAAATATTTGTGTAATTAAATTAAAAATTTAAGGGTTGTATGTTTTTGTTATCTTTAAAAGTTTATTACTCCTTAAATAATAATTTTAAACAAAAAAATGTTTTCTACTAGAAAATGTCGTATTGTATTATTTTTTAATATATTTTATTATTAATTAAATTTTTATAAATTTAATCATATAATCAAAGTTGTAAAAAGATATTTAAAGTTAATCATTTAAAAAATGAAAAAGAATAAAATTATAAAAAAAGCTGTCGGGCAACCGCCACGGAACCTTTCTCGCGTTTATGGAAATAAGTAATATATTTCAAAAATGTTGTCAATTTTATGGTGTTTAGAATTATTTTCAAATTTTTGATACAGTTTCGAATATATTTTATACCGGACGTTTCTTAAACATTTACAAATATTGCTTATTTTTTCAAAAATTTTCAAAAATTTTCATTACGATGAAATTTTAAAAATCATTGTAATGTTGAAATGGAAAACTTTCAAATATTTTAAAATGTGTAAAATTTTGAAATTTAAAAAATTTTTCAATTTCGAAAGTTGCGGGAAATATTGAAAATCTTCGAAATTAAAAATTTCTGAAAACAGTTTAATAGAGTTTAATTTTTTTAAAATATGAAAGTGAAAGAGCAATGAAATTTTGAAAATTTGGGAAAGTTAAAGTGAAAGAGATTTTAAAAAGTTTGTAAATTTTAAAAAATTTTGAAAATGTTGGACATTTTGGAAATATTTGAGTATTATGTAAATTTTGAGGATGTTTAAAACATTTTGGAATTGTAAAAATTTTAGATAACCTTTTTGATTTGAAATTTGGAAATTTCTTTGTTTTTGATATTTGTTAATTGTAGACAATATTTAATCATTGAAACTGTTCAGGTAAACGACCAAAGAGAAACCTCCTAAAGGTGATTTTTCAATGAAAAATTGTTGCTATTGTCATTTAACATGTGCATACCGATGTTAAAGCCAAAATTCGTACATTTTTGAAGAAAAGATTGGGCTTGCGCAGACCGACTGTTCGACATGTGTAGAATACGAATCTATGGTTCTCTTTGGAGTGCATTTATTTTGAAGTAGCCACTCCCTTTTATGTGTTATTGAAAATTAAGCAAAATTGTTAAAAACATAATTGTTGTAGCAAAAATTAAAAAAAAAATATTTATTATTTTTGTTACTTTTTTCCAATAATTTGACATGGCATAATGTTTTAAACAAAAAAAATTGATAGTGGAATTTAAAAAAAAATTAGATGTTTCAATAAAGAGAATAAAAAAGCTACAAATTAAAAATATATATAATTTTATGTTATTTGTTTAATCAGTAATGAGGTTTTCAAGGAAAAACATTCAACCCTTTAAATTTTTAATCTTTACAAATAGCCTAAAAAATAATGAAAAATTCCCTGAAAACTGTTAAACATTTTTTTATATTCTGTAAATAATATGTAACTTTTTTTGTAATTTTTAAACAACCGTCATTTTTATCAAATTGTTTAATAACTAGTGCGCAGGAGCTGAACCTTTAGTCACGGCAAACGGAGGGTTCCGAAGGCAGTTTCTCTACAGCTCAAACTATTAAATTTAAAAATATACTTCCTAATCTCGCATGATTTCCGCTTTACTGACAATAATTAACGACCTAACCAATTTCTGTCATAATTTTTAGCACACAGTATGGAAGCTACAACTAAACAACAATTTGAATTTATTTTTTACTCTTAACTTTATTTCTGTTTACTAACTAACCACACTGGACTGTTGAACATTTCTAATTGCAGTTTTATTAGAATTTGATGTTTGTTGAAGTTTTCATGATCAACATTTTAATTTTATCAAATAATTTATGCAGAAAATTAAAATTTGTTACAAGTTAGATGATGGAGACACATGAGTTAGAATTGTTACAGTTGTATAATTAGTAAGTTAAATAGAAACAATAATATTATTTTAATTAACTACCCGAAATATGTAATATAATTCAGGATTTGCTTAATGTTTGGGAAATTTAATAGAAACTCTATTTTATTGGAACATTACCAAAGGTAGTGTTATAAGTGCCAAACACCGGACTTTTAGACACAGAACACCATAAAATTTCGTTAAAATTCAATAGAATGGGCGTACTCAATCAAACCCATTCGGTTACGTCAAACATTTTGCACGATTTTGCAATACAGCTGCAATATTTGAGATACATCGTTTCATTCAGCGTTACTTTATTGTTTAGCTACGCCGGAGGTTCTGCGCTGATAAATATTTTTGCCAAGTTTCAAAAAATTGTTTCGTGTATTACTTTTAAAACCCCTGACCATGCATATTCTACGCTTATCAACTCCATTATAAAATAGCTCAAGACAATAAAGCAGCTGACCAGATGAATAATTCGTATCTAAACATGCTCGCATAAGGTCAAACATGTAAGAGTGTTTTTTGTGTTGACCCCGTATATAATTCGTTTAAAATTGCATATAAACTATATATTTAAAGGAATTATGTCAGGATGTATTACTAATTGACTTTCCCATAAATTAAATACTACACTAGAAATGCGGACTATAGGCCTTATTACCTTTCGGGCACAAATGTGGTGGTATGCATTGTTTAGTTTTTAGATTCCTTAATAAACCGTCTTTACAGACGCATCCTTTATTGCAGACTAAGAAATTGCAAACTGGTGGATGTGGTTCATCACATGTTGGTTGACAAGGGTTTGGACATGGATCTGGTACCTCATGTTTAGGGCATACATAATTTTCTGTAACATAATATATAATAGTGCACTAGGACAAAAAATAAAACGTGGGCTTTGAAATTAATCCAAATACAAAGATTATACAAACTTAAATTAAAATTTATTTACAAGAAAGCATAAACGCTTTAATTCTGCAAATTATTGTGATTGAAAAAAGGTTTAAAAAGCTGAAGTGCTAACTTCGAGTGGACTTTCCCATGCGTAATCAGCCTTTACGTCCCACTGCTGGGCACCGGCACTCTTCTCTGCCACGTACTCTCCTTAACGCTAAGGTGGAGTACGGGGGACCTACAGTTTAACGTCGAATCCAAACGACTAAATTCCAGAGAAGGTTTCAGCCATTAAGACCCCACGGCTGCCTACACCGGATTGGGGAATGTGAGTGGCGGGTTGCGGCATAGATTTTTATTGCTGCATGGCTTCGGCGGGGAATCGAACCCTAGACCCTTAGCGTTAGAGACTGAGCGCCCAACCTCTGAGCTACCGCCACTCTTTTCCCATACTAGATATTAAAACTTGTCGTATTTACAAAAGCTTAATTTTGGATTCCACTAGTTATGATGAGCAGTTCTGATTAACAAACAAATTTTTAACCGGCCCCGTTTAATAAATAAATGGGTATCCCATTTTAGATTTTCAAAAATTTTTTTAAAGCGCTACGGTAAAATTAAAGTTTTCAGCACAAAATAAAATTGTAGCTAATCTTCCGTTCTAACAGCCCACAAAGCTTTAAAAGAATCATGTGGGCTATTTTTAAATAATATTTTTTTGAAAATTTTCAAAATTTTGAAGAAGCGCCGTTTCGATCGTTTTCAATTAATTTCGCTTCATCGTATACGAACCACAAAGGGCTCTCAAACAAGTGGTAACTGATGCCGGTCAAACGACTACTTTTTGAGTAAATGAGCGTTAAAGTCGAGATTTTCAGGATCTAGAAAGTTCGGTAAAAACGTTTTCAATTTACCTTAAGCTCTTCTCTTATTTCACCGTTATGTTAGATTATAAGAAAATAATTTATATAGGCAACCGCATACCGTATAAGAGTAAGAACAAAACCGCCCGCCCTATAGCGGATATCGGACTAAAATCGATATAAATAGTATATTAGAAGAGATCAAAAATATTCAAAAAATGAAAAATATCTTTTTTAACTAGAGCTAATTGATAAAAGTAGTTAAATCACGTAACTACCGAACAACGCGTTGTTCACTTTAAAAAATATCGTTTTTTTTTTAATTTTTGAAATAGTAAAGATTCTTGCTGATTTTAATAAAGTACTTTAAATACTCTATCGAACTAATAAACATTTATAACGATTGGCGTTTGCGTTTTAGAATAAACAATTATTCAATTTCAAATTTTCAAAAATTACTAGAAGGCGTCAGAGTAAAATTTGGGAGATTAGTATAAACAAACTTGACAAACAGTTTCTGAATAATATTTTTTTGAAAATTTTAAAAATTTGAATTGTGATCGTTTTTAGATTTCCGAAATTAATTTTACTTCATCGTATACTATCTACACAGGGCTCTTAAACAAGTTGTAACTGATCCCAATCAGAGTACCACTTTTTGAATAAATAGGCGTTAAGGTTGAGATTTTCAAAAAATTGTAACGGCCGCCGTTTTGAAGCTAGAGAGATCGGTAAAAAAGTTTTCGATTTGACTTTAATTCTTCTCTCAGATCCCGTGCTCAAACTTCTAGAATTTAGTTTTGAAAAAAAAAACGCTACAAAAAAAACATGTCTAACTTGCGTTTTCGGTTTCGGATTTTTTTTTAAAAACTTACCTAGAACTGAAATTTTTGATATACATCTTGATTAAAAATTTCATCAAACTCGGTCTAGTACCACCCACCCACAAACAGACATTATTTAAAAACCACTTTTTGGGTTCCTTGAGCCCCAAAACGTGTATTTCCGTTAAAATCTAGATAGAAATTTTCATAAAATCAATTCCTTTCTATATCGAAGGTATGGGAAAGTAAAAATGATAGTTCTACCGTATGATGTAAAAATATAACACCAAGCACTAATTTTAGTAATTTTTTTACTTGGGTACGGTAAACAAAGCAAACGCTACTATTGTGTATTCTTGAGTACCTACATATTAGAAAAACGGATGACAAATCGATAACATATTAAACAGTCCTATTGTAGCCATAGATTAATTGCTTGGAATTATTATAGTGTACTTGGACTTCAAAGCAATGTACAATCAAATACAAAAATTTCACTTGACTTAATGTTGCTCACCTTGTGCTCTAATGTGCTCGATAACTTGAAGTAAAACGAAAATCAATACAAATACAAACTGCTTCATGTTTTAGCGTATTACTGGCTGTTTACAGACGAACTAGTACACGCTCACGAGACTCTGCCGTATTTATATAAGAGGTTATCAATTTTATGCACTAAATATGCAAAATTGCATACATTAAAAACACTGATATGTAGTGCCTTATCACATCGTTAATTTAAAAAATTATAAATGCGTGTATTTATCAAGAGAAATACAAGTTTTGAGTATGAAAGTTGGTATTGTAAACAAATGGTATCTCGGTTTTCATTAAAGTATAAATTAAGTCTTTACTCGCTTCCCTTCTAGCATATCTTCGTTCTTAACGAGAACTGTAAAAAATAATATGCATTTAAAATTAAAAGCTTGTGTCAATATTGGTTTACTTAATTATTATGTTACTATAATCGCAGTACTAGAAATTCAATTATCAAAACAATACAAACAAGCTAAAAAAACATCAAAAACAGGGAAGAAACCATGAAAATTTAAAACAATATACATCCACATCTAAAAGTTTCCATGCGCGCTTAGTGGAAGCGCTTTACCTAAAACCCATAAGAAAACCGCTTTTGATGATAGAAGCAAGTCACTTGGTTAATAAGACCAATTAAAAAGATTTGATCCGATGTACTTTTTGATTAAGCGCTTATGATCAAAATGGCGAACAATTTTCAAAATCCATATACATATATAAAAGCACAAACGGTTTTTTTTCTCCCCTTCCTCCAGCGGCTACCGCTTCACCAATTTGGACCATTTTTTTTTTAAATGAAAGGTCTCTATCCACAGGTGGAACATGAAACATTTTTATATTTTTATTCTACGTCGATTGTTCTATAATAATTATTTTAATTTATAATATATATGACGGTCGGCTAGACGCGCGTCACTTGGGGCGCCATCTACAATAACGTCGCGTGTCATTATTGGAACTATTGCATCACGTGACTTGACATTTCGCCGGTTCTGTCAACGCTGTCTGTCAGTGCATTGTGTGCTGGGGTCACACTAGTATCTATATGAAGTGCATATAGAAAAATAGAATAATACGAGTTCCTTAATCGTGTGATGGTGTTGGGTATGGTGCGGCACTAGTGCACATGCCATGCTAGCCCCTCGCAATGAAAGGCCATTCAAAGAATATTATAGTCTCACTATTAACCCTATTTTCCATTTTTTCCTTCCTAGGTGGGTATTTTCTAAAAAATTAAGAAAGGTCACGTCGTCACTAGTGTGAAAAATATGATGGCAGCGCAACTGTTTTAAAAGGAGCTTCTTCTGTCTCAATGGAAAGAACAAATGGACGAGTTATTTTACACAAACGGCATATGGCTGAACATCGTGCTAAATGTGTAATTATTAGAACTGTAGATACAGATGTTCAGGTGCTAACTGTGTGTTTCATCATCGTCCTCCAAAAACTCGGGTTTCAAAATCTTTGGATCTACTTAGGTGCTGGGAACATGAGAACAACAAACGATACGTTAGAAAACTTGTTTCGTAAATAAATTTTTAGGCAATTATTTTCTTCATGGGGTGGGGGTTGGAAAGTGGGGAAAATATGTAATATACCCCTTCACCTTATAACTACTAAATATAAAAAATAAATGATCCGGTTGTAATAGCATTGTTTTTATTTCCATTCACTAATTTCGTTCACGACATGATGTGTTGACCCTTAAAAAAATATTAGTACATCCCTGCTTTTTGGTAATACTTTTTTAAATTAGGTGTGCCCATCTCTTGATCACAATTGACGTATAAACTCGTAATATGCGATTTTTACTACGAGTATACGTAGTTTGCGTAAATATTTTGGAAAATGTCACCTATTTTGAATCCTAAGGGCTTAATCAAAAAGTACGGCGGGTCAAATTGGTTTAAATGTTCTTATTAACAACTGTGCCAAATGATTTGCTTCTATCATCAAAAGCGGTTTTAGTCTGCGTACCTCTTCCACTAGCTCGCTTATACCACAGTATACATATACCTACGTAAGGTATATACTGTGCTTGTACTTACGAGGATCGTTCAAAATGTACGTGGCCTAACAACAAAAAGGCAAGTTTTTTGAGCAAAACTCATTTTATTTTTCAATATAGTCTCCTGCTCGCTCAACGCAGTTATTCCAACGATGCTCCAAAGCAGCAATGCCGTCTTTGTAGGTAGATGAACCCAAGTCTTCAAAACAGTTATTTACAGCAGCGATTACCTCGGAATTGGATGAAAATCTCTTACCGCCGAGCCATTTTTCAGGTTTGGAAATAGATAAAAAACGCTGGGAGCCAAATCTGGCGAATGAGGCACTAATTCGATTCCCAATTCATGAATTTTGGCCATGGCGATTGCAAACGTGTGTACGTACAGATGCGTTATCTTGATGAAAAAGCACTTTCTTTTTCGCCAAATGAGGCCGTTTTTCTTTGATTTTGTCGCGTAATTGCTGCAACAAATAGGCGTAATACTCGCCATTTATTGTTTTTCCCTTTTCCAAGTAGTCAACGAAGATAATTTCATGAGAATCCCAAAATACATTTGCCATCACCTTGCCTGCTGCCGAAACCGTTTTTGCCTTCTTTGGTGGCGGAAAACCTTTGTGAGTCCATTGGTTGGACTGTTCCTTGGTTTCGGGAGTGTAATGGTGGACCCAGGTTTCATTGACGGTTACGAAACGGCGCAAAAAGTCCTTTGGATTGCTGCGAAAACGAGCCAAAACGTCGCGAAAAACAATCAAACGATTCAGTTTTTGCTCCAGTGTGAGCAAACGCGGCACCCAACGCGCGAAGTATTTTTTCATTTCCAATTTTTCAGTTAAAATAATGTGCACACTGTCATTTGAGATGCCCACTATGTCTGCTATCTCGCGCACTTTTACTCGACGGTCATCCAATACGATACGGAGAACTTTTTCAATTATATCCGGGGTAGTAGCCGTTTCTGGACGTCCACTGCGGGGTTGGTCCTTTGTGCTCACACGACCACGCTTAAACTCGGCAACTCCGTTTTTAACCATTGAAAACCAAGGAGCGGACTTCAAAAATGTCGAAATCCAACTTTGCTCTGATTTCGGTTGGTGTTAAGCCTTTCAAGTACTTTATCATTGCTAGCAACTTAGTTTTTTTCATTATTTACGGAATTACTCGAGATGGTCACTTTGGCGCACTGTCAAACACAAACTAATTGACAGATCGCCCTATATACTGTCATATTTAACCTAAGAAAAGATGGTTCTGAAAATGGTAACGCAAATTCCGCCAAATTATCGCCATCTCTGTGTTAGGCCACGTACATTTCAAACTATCTTCGTACCTATGAATTCACGCATATGTATAATAGTATACACGTGTAAGCGCAAATATGCTCTCATACTCAAACAAGTACACACTCAAGTACACTAGTTTGTTTAGAAAAACCTATATAAAAATTTTATTTGTAGCTACTATTATACAAAAAAAGGCGGTTTCAATTGCGCTAAAAATACAATTTTTATAGGAGAGTTATCAAGCGAAGTGGGACACACTGTATACACGTAAACGTGTAAAACTGCTAAGGAGTTTTTGAATGAACAATACTGTACGCACACGTACTCGTACACGCATATAAATACACAAGGGGGCACTTACACACGCTGACAATAGTACAAGTTAACGTACTATACTAATATACACGTATAACGTATGCAGTACACACGTCCTTCATGCATGCGTATTCACCAATAATAGTACAGAAGTACAACCATACAAATTCACACGCATATCAAAACACACGTACAGTCGTACACGCACGTGCAAATCCATATGTGTTTTATGCAAAAATAAAAAATAAATCTAATTTGATTACTTTTAAATAATGTTTCCCGGGAATTTTTTGCTGGATTTTTAAAGCAACGTGTATATAAATTAGAACCTACACGGGTAAGCAAAATTTAATTTTAATGAGTGCTAAAAATACATCAAACAGTTTTTAATCAAACTTTAAAAATTAAAATTTTCCTTTAAATGAAAACTCAAAGTCAGCTTAAAAAGAATTTATTTAATAATGTAAAAAACCTGAATTTTCATTATTTTTTTTTCTCGAAATTGCATTGGTGAATGCGAAATTTATAAATGTTTACACGTGTTTGTAATTAATACTTCCAATTTTGCATAATGTTCTACTTCATTATAGATCATATTATTTTTTTATAAATTTCCTTTTTCTCTTGTTTCGTTGTATCCACTTAATTTTAAAAGTAATCTTACTCTAACGCCGATGTAATTAATCAAGCTCTAAACGCTAATTACTACAACGGACTAATAAATTTATTGTGCACCAAAGTAATTTTAGTAATTATGTGAGTCTGAAGCAGTTAAACTTCATAACTTCATTAACCTAAGGGTTTCAATAATTTGTTAACCTTCATTAAGAGCTTATTACGTTATTGAGAAACTTAGCTCGTTTACAAGGTATATTTAGGTTTGTAGAATAACCAAGGTTCGCGTAAATTGTCTTGGATTAATTTTAATAAATTTTGTATATTATGGAATTATAGCAAATAAGACAGTTGAGACAATATTAAATTTTTATTAAGTATTTGTCAAGCAGATTTTTCTACAAACCTCAAAACGTGTTTAAAAATTGTTACTATGTCTTACATCTCTACACAGGACATTTATTATTCTATATATTAAATCCGGATCTCTTCCCCGTCACAACTTTTAGTGACGGCGCATTCAGTAACATTTTGATACAGGTTCTTTATTCCGTGTGCAGGTTCCGATACCTGGAAAATATTTTAATTGTCATCATTATATCTCTCTCAATAACTTTCCTACAATAAGAAAACATTGGGGCGTAGTCCACGGGCTCAGCAAGTTTTAGAAATTAATCTGCGAACTCGACATCTTCCCATAGTTACAAAAAAAATTGCCACACACAACATGTAAGTAACGATCCTCTTAGTATTACGTTTTCAAACAGACGGACAAAATTGTTACACAAACAGCTTCTAGTTTATAAACATTAAATTCGTATTTAACACATTTATTGAATTATAATAGCCTTTCGCTCATTGCCAGCTGATTTTTGCTACAATATTCCAACTGATTATGCCGTCATGTTTATTACGATTGTTAATAATTTATAATGGTATGGTCACGTATTGTCGGAACAATTTTAATTACCTTTTCTTCTACTTGTGTGCGCTTCGATTCATTTTAACTGAATTTTAAAAATTGTGCTTCCATTTCGACATCTTAAACAATTCAAGCAGTAATAACTGTAGCTACATAATCTCTTTTAACCTACCAATTTGCCCTAGAAGAGTTGGTTCCAATCCTTTTATGCTAATTTTTGGCAATTATTTGAGAATGGCAGAACCCGCGAGATACCTTCATACCCGGCGCTTGCCACTCTTGACTGTTTCTTCCGCTGAGTCAGTGACAAAAAGAAATTTCTTAAAAAGAAGCGGGAAAACAATTAGTTGAACTTATCACTTGTCCTCATTTCCAGGTAAGTGCTTTAACGGAAATTTCCTAAATGTTTGGAACTAAACGAAATAAAGAAAATCGGCGTTGGTTTGTTTCCCGTGAAAGGCTTAGTCGCTATAAGGGTCTTTCAGGCTCCGCACCGCATTCCTAACGCCCTCTTCAGCCAAGAAAGGATGGTAAGGTTGGGTTAGAACAAGAAATTTGGAGAAAAGAGGTTTCCCACAAAAAGTTTTGTCACAGTATTCACTTTTTTGGCTCAGGAATACCGCGGGAAAAACCTAAGCCAGGACAGTCAGCCGGGCCGGGAATTGAACCCAAGGCCTCCCGAACAAAAGACAAACGCGTTAACCACAGAGCCACCTCTCCCGGCTTGGTACTACTAAATTCGCACTAAAAATGCTGTGGGATAGTTGCATATAACTCCAAAATTAAATTCGCTGTTATTCACGATAAGCAGAGATGGAATGATACAATCAATACATATTCCCGCGATATCGGCTAGCTGCATGGCTAGTTTTGTTATTTACGTTAAAATCACCGTAGGTGATTTGAACGTAAATAACAGAACCCGCAAACATAACAATTATTTAAGCTGTCTCGACATAATTTTATAAAAATCGTCAGTAAACGCGTCGCTTCTACAGATGCATCTAGATTTTGTAATAAATAGTTTTGTAGTAAATAGTTTTGTAGTAAGGGTGACCTAATCCAGATCCCAATTTGTAGCCGATAAATAGTGGATTTCCTCTGCTATACATTTGTTTGTTGTCAGCGCGATAAATATACACAGTTCCGACTCGCCACAATTAAAGTAGCCATAAATAACCAAGTTAGTGACAACCATGTAAACTTTTATTGAAAACAATCAATAAATCGAGGCAACGTGTAAGCGCACGTCGGCTTATTATGGTGATAAGTCTTTCCGAAATGCAAGATTTAGTTTTGACTGAAAAACACCTCTTTTTGGATATTCACGTATCTATTCTATACATATGTATATACCAAATCCCCAACTGTCTCACCACAACTAAACTACGGGCTCTTGCTTTTCGGCATAACATATCATTATAATACCACGGGGAGCCCTTGAATTTTAACTCAGTTTATTGATTGTTTTCAGCGAGCGTTTATGTTGCTGTCACAACTGTTAGAGTATGGTTATTTATAGCTTACTTTAATTTTAGCGTGTCGGACCAAGTAAACAGTAGTACGTCGTCAGTTTATTCTAATGAGATTAAAAAAAAATGTTTGTTTGTTCATTAGAAGTACGAAATAATGCAGCTGCGTTACGAATTTACATTACAAGCGATTTTATAAATTTTAAAATAAGTACGACATCTTAATGCTGCGTTTATCAGCTGTCAATTACGAATAACTAGCTGAACCCTACGCCACACGCTTTTTACTTGCCTATACGTTCAGTACTAATTTCTGAAAAATTTTGAATTCGAGATTTTGACGAAAATACATGATTTCGAACTCTTGCACTTTTCCTTTTCTAGTGTGTTAGCGGCCATTACCTTCCTTCGCGTTCACACAACTGGCGGTCAGTAGTATTGCTTTCCGAAAATAATATTGTTTTAAAATATAATGAATAATTTCATAATAATACACCATTAAGTATAAATGTAAAATATTTTACTTCAGAATGGGACGTTTCGCCGTCGCCGTTTCGCCGTCGTCGTTTTGCCGTTGCCGTTTCGCCGTTGGCCGTTTCTCCATCGCCGTTAAAAATTTCTTGTTTCGACCTCTTTCAGTTGATAATTTTATAGATTTCTTCAAATATCAAAAACCGTACGTTAAGTGTTCTGTGCAAAGCCATAAACAATTGTCTTTAGTTTAAATATTAGGGCATTTTTGTAATAGAGTTTTTAATTGGTTAGGTAATAAATGCATTTAGGCGCTTAGTGTTGAATTTTTAATTTTATTTTTCATAGGTTAGATTAAGTTAGGTTAATAATAAAATATGTATTTATAACTTTTATGAAGTGTAAACTTTTTTGAGACACCAATAATAAAAAACTTTCCTACTTGTTCGTCCCATACTTTTTGAGAAACATTGTACATTGTTGACGGCAAAATAGTCGACGGCGAAACGGCGACCGCGGAACGGCTACGGCGAGACGCCGACGGCGAAATGTCCTAGATCGATTTTACTTCCAGCCCACACCCACACACATTATCGCATACCATCCATCAATAATAATTTTTCTGCAGATTCAATTTGCAAATTTAAACTTTTTCAAAAATGTCACCGGCTAAAATAGCCGTAAAAAAGGCGCCGTTCAAAAACGTCGCTGGTAAAAATAGCGTCGATCAAATATAGCGCCTTCAAAAATAGCGCCGTCAAAAATAGTTTCGGTCAAAAATGACGCCAGCAAAAATATCCCCGATAAAAATAACGCAATCAAAATTTGGTAGGCAGAAATAAAGCCTCAAAATGGACTCCATAAGAAACATCGCCATACCAATGCTTTGCATTTTGATGAAAATTTGATTTAAGATTTACACAAATTAAATCAAACGGTTTTCATGGCGTTCATTTTGAGGCGCTATTTTTGCCGGCGATATATTTGACTGGCGCTATTTTTGCCGGCGACGTTTTCGACCGGCGCTATTTTTGACGGTGCTGTTTTTGCCGTCCACATTTTTGACAGCCGCTATTTTTGGCGAAGACATTTTTGCCTGGGCGCTTTTTTTAATGGCGCTATTTTCGGCGGCTCTATTATTCAATTCAGGCGCCGTTGTTGAGGCGCTATTATTAGCGTATACCACGCGCCTAGCACGACCCTAACCTACAAGAGAAAACCGTTTCTTGGAATGTTTCGGCAAAATAAGTTCATTAATTTTGTGGATCTTGAACATATTTTCTTTGATTTCTTAACACCAGTGTCTGTCCATCTGTAACGTGTTCTTTTTAGAAATATCCACTTGCATAGATTCAAACAAAAAATGTTAACTTTATATATTCTGAATAGTGTAAAATTAGTGAAAGTTTGCAAGGCGTAAATTTCCTTTTCATTAATCGAAAAATATGTAAAATGTGACCCAAATGAATAAATGTGCTAGCATCAATTATTAATTATATTATTGTCGATATGAACTGAATGTAACATAATAAAAAATGTTATGAAAACATGTTATACAATTTCAGTTTACATAAATATCAAATGCATTGCAATAGTGAAATTAACAGAACGCTGTTGAAACTAACTGCATAGTGGGGTAATTATTTTCTAGTAGAATGATTCAATTGCGTCAAAAACAGAATTAATACGTTGAATTACTGAGGTGTAATATGCATGTATTTTATTATGCTTCGTTTTGCAATAATTTCCCATTTCTTTGTGCATACATTTCAGTATCGTAATTACAGGAAATGAGGAACGTAATTACAAAGGCGCACTAACTGAGTCGAACGCGTTGTACTTAATGACCAAATAAAGTTTTTTGGGTCAATTAATAAAACCGAATTGAAATCACCACAAACATGTATATTTATTTCAAAACTTTTTAGAGTCATTTATAATGAATTTTAGTCTTTGTACCGTCCTCGCTATACAAAGTATAGCTATAGAGGAAGGTATTGTGTTTGATAGGTTGTATTTGAAGCAAATGCGTTCATTCAGCAAAGTTTTTTTCGCTTTGGGCTTACTGGTCGATATATGAGTTATGCTTAAAAGAATAGTATATTAAAGTATAAGTGGATAAAAAGGTCTTTAAAACACGCGCGATTTTTCGAGCACGACGGCGCAGCCGGAGTGCTCGAAATAGAGCAAGTGTTTTAAAGACCAGTTATCCACGAATACTTTACGCTATTTTTTTTTATTGGTGCACTTTGAAATCATAAATACTGGTATTATTACTACAAAAAATGGAAATAAGAACTAATAATGTAAAATGGTTGAATTCGTGATGTGACATCAGTATACCTTTCGTTGTCATGGAAATGAGAAAAACAGAAATTAATTTGCAATTTGTCATCAAAGATTAATTGTTGTCACCGCACTGCTTAAAAATGAATTCTAATATCGATTTTTTAAATAGTAAAGCAGAATCGCGGTTAATACCGCAAAAATCTAATGATGCGTATAAAAAAGAATATGACAAGTTCATCAAATGGATGGAAGAGCAAAAGGTAACAGATATAAATGAACGAGTTGTGCTTGCTTACCTTCAGAAATGTGTTAGTAATATTTTATTTGACGTTACAAGGTACTCCTGTCAGATCAATAATCAAAAAATTGTCATTTAGACTTCACGTTTCTCGAGTTGTTGATGTTGCCATGGTAACTTTAAAAAACGCGCGTTTTTGAAAGTTCGATTTAAACACGCTGAGGCGTGCTTTAAATAGGTAAAATGGGGCACCAATAAAAAAAAGGTATTTTTATAGCAAACATTTTCTACCTAAACATCATGACTAATAATCACCAAATAATCAGCGAACGCTACAGAGTTGTCTGTGTCTGCCTGTAGAGTGTAGTGTGCTGTATACACTTTACAGTTCAGACACCTTAACGCAGGAAAACCAAATTTCATTGTAATAGGATGACACCGCAAGAAAATGAGGGTAGTCTGTCAAAAAAAAGCGGGTGAAGTGCTCTATGTGATATTAGACGCGCTAAAAAAAGAACCTTAAATTCACATTCTAAGCATGTCGAATAGCCAAACTACACAAACGCCATCTTTCTAGTTTCTATTACCCCCCTCCATTGCCGCCTACCGTCAATTTTTTGCTTTTTCAAAAATTTTCTCTTTGGTCGTTTGCCTGAAAAGTATAATTTAGTGATTGCAAAAATACGACCTAAGGTCTATAGGACGTGAAAAACCGATTTTGTGATTTTCATGGATAAAAGAAAAATAACTTGAGATTACTAGTTTACACATGTCAAATGGCCGATCTGCGCAAACTCGAACTCCTATACCCCACCCCCACTATTATTATTATTTTTTTTTTTTCAAAAATTTACAAATTCTTACAATTCTTAAATGGCAATAGGAACAACTCTCTATTGGGAAAACATCACCAGGAGGTTTCCTTTTGGTCGTTTACCCGAACTGATTAACGAAGTAATCGCTAAACAAAACACCAAATTATGAAACTGAGATTTTAAGGGATGAACATTAGTTGCAACTAAAAAACACCAAAAATCATTAAACCACTCAACTTCTAAAAAAAAATTGGGAGGGGGAGGTCCTACTTTAAAATAGATGCGCTCAGAAAAGAACCTTAGACTCGTATTCTACATGTCGAATAGTCGATCTGCGCAAGCTCGATCTTGCTACCCCCCCCCCCCCCCCTTTCCAACAAATTTTCGATATTAAATAAATGTACAAATTTCGGCTCCAAAATGGATATGAATATGTTAAATGACGATAGGAACAATCTTCCATGGAGAAAGCACTTCTAAAAGGTTTCCTTTTGGTCGTTTATCGGAACAGTTTAATTGAATAATCGTCAATTTTAAATTTAAACAAATAAATACTGTTTAGAAATAACAATCATTAAAATAAAAAAAACCTATAATTTAAACAAAAATCCCAAATTAATATTTTTTAAAATTTTAAAAATATTCTGAAAATTCTGAGAAAATCCAATATATTAAAATACTTAATAATCAGAAACACAGTGGCTCTACTTAAAACATTAGGAATTTTCAATATTATCTAAATTTTCCAAAAAATTTTAAAATTTCTGTTTTTGACTTCGATTTTTCAAAATTTTATAAAACCTGAAATAGTTTTTTATGTTACTAGTGTAGTTGAACGACGAGGTCGTAGACCGAGATGTGTAATCAAACAAGTACCATAATAATGTATTATCCCACGTGTGACATACAAAATTTTATCTACGACTGCTCAAAATTTGTTGAAAATTAAATTTGTTTGCTTGAAATGATATTTGACATTTCGCATTAATTTATTTACAAATGTCAAATCACTTTTAAAATACTTTTGTTTTAAAATCAAAAGAACGAGATAGATTCGATTTGTTCAATACTTGACAACTAGCCAGTTTTTTTTTATAAATAAAGCTTCAGTTTTGTTTGTGTAACTATAATGAGTTAGGTAATGAATTCATTTTCTCACTAGTGAGATAATGAACTACATTACCTAACGAAAAATAAATGAATGCCATAATAAGTCCATATCCAAGCAGTTCTAGATACAAAAAAAACATTTTTTGTTTTCAATAACTGTTAAAATGTTTTTAAATTGTTTTCACACATTTCTCTCAGCTTCAAAACTTCAAAATTTTGTTACGTTGCAAAAAGTTTTAGAATTTTAAGATTTAAAAATTTTCCACAATTATCGAAATTTAAAAATTTTTCAACATATTTACCTTTTTCAAAAGTTCCGAAAACTTTCGTGTTTTTTTAAAATTTTCTATTTTGCAACACGTGTGAATATTTTAAAAAAATTTTAATAAACATCCATTATGAAGTATATTTAACCCTTGACTACTATGCAACCATATTTAATCCGTTCGTACTATGCCAAGGTCCAAGGGACCCAAGGAAAAAAATTAAAAAATTTTAGAAACAAAATCAAATAAAGCTTTAATTCTTACAAAAAGTATTTGGTAATATAATGAACAAACTTTTTTTTTTTTTTTTATTCAAGTCAGTTCAGCATACATTTGCTATTCATGACTCAGTTATACAAATTCTTAAACTAATACTACAGAGTGAGGTCAGCATGCCTCTTAATAAATTAATTTTCAATGTTTTGCTACACAGCCTGTTAGATTTTATTCACTGATTGATTGTTATTGATTTTAATTAATGTTCACAGTAGATCCTGTGGGAGTCTTCTTTTTAGTCTTTGATGTTGATTTATCTGGCCGAGGTTGTAAAACACTGCACTAGGACAATTATTTATATTGGCAAAAAATTTGGTACACAGCTTTTTATATATTCTTCCACAGTTGGTAAGTTAAGTTCTCTATGAATTTGGTCATTTCTTACGAACCATGGTGCACATGACATACTGCATTTTCGGTCCTTTTTAGGAGGGCAACAAGCGCATCTCTTTCTTTTGGACCTGGAAATATCTTCCTGAAGGATTGTTTCAACTGTTAGTGAAGTACCAAGCTTCTTGGCGATCAGTTGTCGAAGATGACATGGGATGCGTTTGTTATTCATGCGGGTCTCCATGTGTTGCTTACAAAGGGCGATTCCGAGCTGTTTGAGGAAATTATATCGTATAATCTCCTTGCAATTTGGTGAAAATTGGTACAGAACTCTGCTATTAACCCCAGCCACATTTAAAATGCAATAGAAAATCGCCATTGGCCAACGACGGGTCCTTCGAGACGTAGAATAAGCTGCACATTTCTGATTCAGAGCATCTACGCCAGCTTTCGTTGAATTGTAGAATTCTATTATTTCTGGTGTTTTCGAAACTGGATTCACATAGGAGTCATGATGCATGCTTGATAACAAAACAACGGCTTTGCTCTTCTTAGGAACGTAGCTGACCATAGTAACTTTCGCTTGAAATCCGAAAAGAGATGAAAGTACTGGACGTTTTTTGCTTAGCAGAAATTCGAGGGGTATCTGTCGTTTATGTTTTTTTCACAGTTCCAACGTAAGTTAAATTATGTTTTTGTAATTCTTTTACTGTCTCCACTGACGAGTACCAATTATCAGCTGTTATATTCAGGTTACTTTTCAAAGGAAGGTGATTGACCAAACGATTGACAACTTGCGTGGGATGCGGCAATGAGTTCTTGGGTTGGTTTACGATGCTTTTCCTCAAATAAACTTCAGCTTTACACATATAATGTGTCTTTGCATCAGCCAGAATTTGAATTTTAATTCCGTACTTCGCAGGCTTATTGGGCATGTACATGCGAAAACTACACCTACCCCGAAACGGTACTAACATTTCATCGATCGTCAAATATGCACCAGGAGTGTAACTGTTGGTTGATCGAGTCACAAGCTTCTCAAAAAGTTCTTGAATCGGTGCTAGTTTGGATATTTTCCTTCTTTCAGATCTTGTTTCTTGATCGTCAAAACGCAAGCAACTCAGCAAAAAATAGAATCGTGCCAAAGTCATGGTACAGTTGAAAATGTCTCTACCCGTTCCATCTGTGTTCCACATAGAACGTAAATCCTCATCCTCGTGGTTTGATTTAAATATGCCTTGTAAATATAGCAAACCCAGAAAAACCTTGATTTCTGAGAGATTGGTTTCACAAATGAATGAAGGATGAAGTTTTGTTGACTTAGTATAAGTAACATTCATCGCTGATATTTTTTTATTAGTCCACTCTACAATTGACTGTAACATTTCGTCGCTGATTAGAAGATTCCATGCTTCAAGAGCATTACTTGGAGGATTATGTTTCGCATAACCAGCAAGGCCAGGTAAAAAGCGAATAAGATTATCAGCAGTAGTCCTGCGTTTTTTAGGGCATTGTTTTGCCCATATCGTTCGATCCTTACCATGCCAAACTCCTGTTTGTCTTGGCTGATTTGCGTCCTGGCTATCTTCCTGACCATCTTCCTGATAATCTTCTTGAACATCCTCTTGACCATTTTCTTGATCCATACTCATTTTGTGCTCTTCAGGTTCATCGCTTTCCTCGGAACTTTCGGTTTCGACTTCGTTATTTTCAGGCTCCCACTCATCATCTGAACCGCATGAAATGTCACTCTGTGTAATATTCTTCTTAATCTGGTTCATTGAAGGGTTGAAATGAAGAGACACATTCTTTATAACTTTAATAATATATTTTATACTCCACACATCATCACAATACAACGGTCTACTTATCTCTAACCTAATATTAACGTAACATAATATAATGTAAAGTCAACGTACTGCTGACGATGACATTCCATAGCCGAAGTACACTAGAAGTAGGTTACACTGAAATGCAATATGACATACATAATTAATGCAATAGTATTACGTAATATCTGCATCCAGTACATCTGGCTGTTATGGCTTCTTGATCTGATTCTTCTTGATCACTTTTATCTGCTTCAGTTGTAATGTTGTCAAACACTGTCAATGGAGGTTCTGTATTTCGAGTTTCTATAATAAGAGAGCTTCTATGTCACCTTCGTTCAAATACTTTTTGGACCCCATTTTGAACTAAAAACAATAGATAATGATGCTATTTTTAATCAAATTGGCTAAAATAAGGATAACTCACCAATTATATTTTCTTACGTTTGTCCTATGCGTGGGTTCTTGGGACCCAGATTGTTATAGACAAAAAACGCAATTGCACTTTGCGGCGATTTGTGCACTACTGAGCTTCATTTGACAGTATAGGAAAATACGTGGACGCGTAGCGCCCTCACTCGTACGACAGTCAAGTTATTTAAAAATTTAAAAGAGCTTGGGTCCCTAGGACCCTTGCATAGTAGTTAAGGGTTGAAAAATATTCTAAATTTCCAGAAAATTGTCAAAACTTTCCATAAATGTAAGTAAGGTGCTGTGGCGATTGTTTGACAGCTTTTTACTGATCGTTAAAATTTTATCCTTGGCTTTAGTCTTGTATTACATAATGTATAGGATATTCATATCTATCTGCAAAAGATTTAAAATTCTGTGCTGAAAATTGCGAAAGACGTCTTCCTATAACCGTTATTGATAAAGCGATACTTTTGGATATATATAAATCGGTATTGATGTGTGCTAAACTTGGTTCTGAAGCACTTATATTTAGAATGTTTACACGATACACATTCGCAAGTGGGTGCTTGAGCGATTGGCTATCAAAATAGATCGATGTTGCTTGTATAGGGGATAAAAAAATATTCATTTCATTTCCATATAAGGAGAGTTGAATATGAATTTTTATTTCTGTTTCAGGTAAGTTAAAAGTTCTTCTTTACATTGGGTAAGTGATTATTATTAAAAGTTTATCTTCTTAGCATTACAAATTACTTGTAGTGGGTTTGGCTTAATTAAATTAAATTCTATTAACAATTATCATTTATGCCTAGCCAGTTTAAAATGAAAATTATACAGAGTGTCAATTTGAAAACGTACAATGTGTTAAAAGAGGTATTGAAAATTTCTAGAAAACGTTTCTACAACATAGAAGGGGAATCATCATGACTCATAAGGTCACCTTCCCCATTCAATCCCATAGGCGTTAGCTACCCCAACAAAAAAATTTCAAATGATAACACCTACCTTGTGAAACCTCATTGGAAAGCTCTTAAAAAATGCTACTCGATAGAAGCAAACATTTTTTTATCCGATTCGTTTCGGAAAAATTAAAAAATAAAACTCAAAAAGTTCAGAACCAATTTATTTAATTCAAATTTAAAATATTGGATTAAATGTTCAAAAATGATTTCCATTATTTTCTAGGCAATAGTAAAGTCTACTCTCAAATTCTCTCCGATTGTTTTGGAAGGTTTAGCGCGAAATAGCTCGGCACTCCTGAACTATTCGTTGTCGCATTTGTGCAATGGATTGAGGCGGGTAGAAAACAGATTATAAGATACCCTATAAAAATCAGTCTAATCGGGTCAAACTTGAAGATCTTGGGGGCCATTTTATTTCTTAATGTTTTCGAAACGAATCAGGTAAAAAAATGTTTGCTACTAAATATTTAACTATTAAAAAATTAATAGATTATTATTAAAATAAAACTCTTGGTAATTGCTTCACAATTTGTTGGTATTTATTTTCTCGACTTAAGTTTCAACCTTCACGGTCATCGTCAGGAGTTTAAAATCAAACTAAACTAATACTAAAACTAAAACTTAAAGATGTACAATACTACCCTACCCATTTCCGGAATTTTGCGTCGCCGCCTTGACCCTAAGTGTTACCACATGTGTTTTTATGCTTTGTATATTGTAGGTCAAGGAGCGGTGAATTGCCTAAATCGGTGTGGTCGTTAACTATATTTTTATTATTATTTATTGCTTTTTTAATTTCTAAATTTTCCAATTTATTTAAACGTTTGCCCTTGGTTTCTACGTGTAAAATTTTTGTATCTGTTTGTCTGAAAAAATGATTGTTTGTAATACAATGTTGGGAGATGCCGGTTGATTTATGATTATATTTAATTGATCTAATGTGTTCTTTAATTCTTGTATTAAAACTGCGGCCAGTTTGTCCTATATATATTGCATCACAATTAGAACAGTCTATTTGATAGATACCATTTTTTGATATTTTTCTATTGTGTCTTTATTGTTTACTAGATGTTTATGGAGTTTGTTCGGATTGTGCATAGCTACGTTAATATTTAATTTTGAAATCACAAATTGTGAAACAATTACCAAGAGTTTTATTTTATTAATAGTCTATTAATTTTTTTAAAGTTAAATATTTTTTAATAATGTTTTACCATGTGCCTACCACATAATCAATTCAAAATGTTTGCTACTATTGAATAGCATTTTTAAAGAGCTTTTCAATGAGGTATCACAAGGTGGGTGTTACCATTTGAATTTCTTTTGTTGAAGTAGCTAGAGCCTAGGGGGTTAAATGGGGAAAGTATTGTAAAAACAGTTTCTAGAAATTTTCGATACCTCTTTTACTTCCAGAAAAACAACACATTGTCCGTTTTCAAACTGACACCCTGTATGATAGCTACACCTGATTTTAATTCGTGTTGTAAAAAAGCGGGTATAAAAATAAAAAACGACACAGAAAAAACACATTTGTAGTAGTAAACTGTGTTTCAATCTTTTTTTATAGGCTAAAAAACTGGTATAATAAAACTTTCTGGAATTTTTTGAGACATAACGCAAGAGCTTACGCTTCAATAAATTTTATAAAATTTGAATATCCTGCCCACATATATGCAATGTAGCGAAACAAAATATAACATATTATAACATAAAATTTTGATATTCAAATATGTATTTTAATTCAAAATTTCTGCGTTTTCTTATTTATGAAAATTTATATTCATAAAATTGTCCCAAATACTTAGGTATTTCCAAATGATTTTTCTTACGGTGCGGTTTCTCTCTTTAGGACGAATAGCCCTTCTTCAATTCCTGTGGGAGCAAGGAGACCGGGTCAGGATCCGCGCAATTTTTTCAGGTCACTGAACAACCCGATGCACGTTTTCTCATGCTGGTTTTTACCCGCCGATTTTTATCACTAGCTTATTCTGATGTATATAAACAGAGTCGTATAAATAACACGCAATTTATTTCCGTGAAAATGTTATATAAACCAACGATTCTGATCCAAATGTAATTCTGAGGAATAAAACCACTGAACGAAAATAAACTTCTGCTGTATGTAGTAACAAATTTCGCTAGTTTTGGAGAAAACAGTTTTATAAATTATAAACTAGACTTACTTTGCCGAAACAGCGCATCGGTGATGTTTCTAGCGCAAACAGTTTGTAAAATTGATGTGGCAAGAGATTATTTTAACAAATTTGTTTTAAATGTGAATATAAAGGCTGCAATAATTGTATATACTGCTATGATATTCAGAGTTGTATGATTTGACCGGAGTATTGTAATTCCTGGAAGACAATTTTTGAGATGCTTCTTACAATTCAATTTACGTTTCGAGGTTTATGAAGACTGTAAGATTTTGATATTCAAACTTATAAACTCAGAGAATTATTGCAGTAATTTCTTGTTTTTAAAATTCAAATAATGTGGTTACCATTATATCGTTTGTATTTTCATATTTGTGAAGTTTTGTTTACACTGAAAGAAAGAAGAACACAATCAAATTCATACGATTATTGTTTATGTTTATTTTAATTATTAAATAGTTCAGAATTGTCTTAAAAGCTTTAATTTATAAGAAGTTTTAGACTTACTTGTTTGTGCATCCTAAAATGTCATTTGTGGGGGTTATGGATTTGAATGTCAATTTGACAAATGTCTAAAAATAACACGAGATCTATTTGTTTAAAAAAAAATATGAAAGATCAAGAGAGAAGACAAAAGAAAGGAAAATTTGTTTAGTTAGTACGGCTCGTTCTGTAAACAAAGACACAGGATTTTGAATTCTCTAAAAGAAGAGAGAAGCAAAACGAGTTTAAAGTAATATAAAAGTGATTTTGAATTTAAAAGAATCTATTATAAAAACGGATACAAGTGTTTATCAACGAATTGTGAAAAAATCCAAAAGAGTAATAAATATAAAGCGATCCAGAACGAGTTTCCAGTTACCATCGTAGAAAAGCCAAGTATAAATTAACATAAAAACAGTTCAGAGAAGGATTCAAACTAAAGGCGAGTGTTGTGGTTATTTAAGGAACCTGCAAACCAGAGAAGAGGGAGTTGGACATTAAAAGTTTGTCGAGTGAAGGATATCTTAATAAGAAGACACAAAGATAAGTGTTCGGTTTTAAGAACAATAGTATTTAGTAGAAATTTCTTGAACTTTTAAAATTTGACCCCAAAATTTGACTTATTGAATAAAAGTTTTTGTAACGTTGATATTATTTTGTGTATTTTCTTTTTGAATCATATTTATTAATAACTTTACTTCCAAACTTAATAACGTCCCTGAGAAAGTTAATAAAAGAGTCTCATAGAAAATATAATTTGGAATTGCGTGAATTGCAGGCATTTAGGGAACTGTTTTTCTAGTAAACACAAGACCACGCATATCATAGCAATTAAGATATCCTTCACTCGACAAACGTTTAATGTCCAACTCCGTCTTCTCTGGTTTGCAGGTTCCTCAAATAACCACAACACTCGCCTTTAGTTTGAATCCTTCTCTGGACTGCTTTTATGTTATTTTATACTTCGCTTTTCTACGATGATAACTGGAAACTCGTTCTGGATCGCTTTATATTTATTATTCTTTTGGATTTTTTCACAATTCGTTGATTAACACTTGTATCCGTTTTTATAATAGATTCTTTTAAATTCAAAATCACTTTTATATTGCTTTAAACTCGTTTTGCTTCTCTCTTCTTTCAGAGAATTCAAAATCCTGTGTCTTTGTTTACAGGACGAGCCGTACTTAGCTAAACAAATTTTCCTTTCTTTTGTCTTCTCTCTTGATCTTTCATATTTTTTTTAAACAAATAGATCTCGTGTTCTTTTAAGACATTTGTCAAATTGACATTCAAATCCATAATGACATTTTACGATTCACAAACAAGTAAGTCTAAAACTTCTTATAAATTAAACCTTTTAAAACAATTCTGAACTATTTAATAATTAACATTAACATAAACAATAATCGTATCAATTTGATTGTGTTCTTCTTTCTTTCAGTGTAAACAAAACTTCACAAATATAAAAATACAAACGATATAATGGTAACCACATTATTTGAATTTTAAAAACAAGAAATTACTGCAATAATACGCAACCCTGAGTTTATAAGTTTGAATATCAAAACCTTAGAGTCTTCACAAACCTCCAATCATAAATTGAATTGTAACAAGCATCCCAAAAATTGCCTTCCAGGAATTACAATACTCCGGTCAAATCATACTCTGAATATCATAGCAATACAGAGTGTCCCAAATTTTATTGTTGGTAACTTTGGGGGTAAGTTCCGCATCGAAAATTAGGAGACCTGTATTTTTTTGTTTTTCCCAGTTTCGATTTCTAACGAGCGTACTGGCCCCCAAAAGGTGGCCCCCAAAAATTGTTTTTTTGTGAATACCTACGAACACTCTTGGCCGATTTAGATGGAATACGGTGTGCATACTACTCAAGTGAACTTACGTGTAAGGTAAACAATAGTATTATAAAATTCACTAGAGGGCGCCAGTTACGGGTATATATTTTTTTTTTTTTTTTTTAGAGAAAGTATATTTCTTTTTGCAATCTGTTATACAACAATAAGCAAAGTTTAGGTTAGTAAGTAATTTGAATGACATGAAACAATGACATGAAGATTGTAACCCTGCCGTTACAATACATAAGTTACTTAAAAATAAGGTTTGTATAAAAATAACTTAATTAATAACTTAATTTAATTAGTCAAATCTATGTGGTAGGTCTAGCGGTTTGTATCTATGCAACCTTTGAATATTTGCACTATTGTCTAGTAGGTTCAGAGCCAACGCGTTAGAATGATGTTCTAGGTTGCTTAAGTATTTTTCAGTGTGTTTCCTTATCGCGTCTTTCACTGTGTCAACTTTTAAGTCACGTAAGATGTCTGCGTTTCTTACAAAGTATGGCGCATCACACATAGCACGTAGCACTTTACACTGAAATCTTTCTAACATTTGGATGTTGGAGTTGGCTGCCGCACCCCATAGCTGGATGCCATAGGTCCAGATGGCTTTGAAGACTGTGTTGTATACGAGGAGCTTGTTGGTTAGCGATAGTTTTGACTTTCTTCCAAGGAGCCAGTAGTGTTGGCGAAATTTCATACCAAGCTGCTTCCGCTTTTTCCAGATGTGGGACTTCCAGGTTAAACCCTTGTCGAGGTGCAGGCCTAGGTATTTGACCTCTGTCAGTTGAGTTAGTGGAATATTGTTTACAAGGACTGCTGGAGATGTACCTTTGCATTTTGTAAATGTTATGTGAACGGACTTTTCTTCATTTAATTTAACTCGCCATTTTTTGGTCCATTGTATTACTTCTTCTAGGCTCTGTTGTAGGAGATTTACGGCAACAACCGGATCACTATGTTTCACCATGATTACCTTGTCATCAGCATAAGTAGCATATAGTGAGTGTGGATTTGTTGGCAAGTCTGCTGTGAAAATGAGGTACAAGAGGGGGCCAAGTACACTGCCCTGTGGCACGCCTGATTTGATTTTGTGTAGCTCTGTTTGGTCTTGTCTGAATTTTACCTGGAAGTATCGTTCCTCTAGGTAGGATTTGAGGATAATATAGAAAGGGTGTGGCAAGAATGCTTTGAGTTTATACAGTAGGCCTGTGTGCCAAACTTTGTCGAAGGCCTGACTGTCATCAAGAAAGGCAGCTGTGCAGTATTGTTTTTCTTCGAAGGTCTGATTTATTGCGTCTACAATTCTATGGACCTGCTGGACGGTAGAATGGTTAGCACGAAATCCGAACTGATGTTCTGGGATGATGTTGTGTTCTTCGAGGATCGGAGTTAGTCTTCTGGCCAATAATTTTTCCAGTAGTTTACTTAATACGGGTAATAGACTAATTGGCCTATAGGAACCAACTTCGTTAGGAGGCTTACCGGGTTTGGCAATTAATATTACCTGCGCTACCTTCCATTGTTCTGGGAAGTAACACAGCCTTAAGACAGCATTATACAACATGGTTAGCATTACTATGCCCTTGCGCGGTAATTCTTTGATTAATTTCCCTGTTATTAAATCATATCCCGGGGCTTTCTTCGGGTTTAGGTGGTATTTAATCAGTCCCTTGACTTCTCTAACTGTGAATAGTTCCATGGGCAGAGCGAGTTGGTATGGAATATCCAGGAAATCCTGTATTTCCATTTCCTCATCAACGCTTATTTGGGATGGTAAAGGTTGGAAGACATTTACTAGATGTTGAGCAAACAGATCGGCTTTCTCTAGGTTAGATCGCGCCCATAAACCATTTGTTTTCCTGAGGGGGGGAATTGGTTGATTTTGATTTTGTATTCTTTTCGTCGCCTTCCAGAGGGAATAATTGGTGTCTTCTGTTGGGTTTAGGTTTGTGAGGAATTCTTGGAAGGTATCGTTTTTTGCAGTTTTTATGAGTGCTTTCAATTCTGATGAAGCTTGATTATATTTTCTTTTATCTGATGGATACCTGGAGTTTTGCCAGATTTTTCTCAGTCTCCTTTTTTCTGCAATTTTCTTCTTAATTGCGATAGGACAGTGCGCTTGTTGTTGTTTGAGTGGGATTGCAGGAGTTGCTTCCAGGGCTGCTTCTTGAATAATTCTGGTGAAATTGTAGACTGCTGATTCTAGTTCTTCATCAGATTGAAGAGAAATTTGCATGTCTAGCTGGTTGTGGATAATATTTCTGTAGTAGTTCCAATCAGTCCGATTATTAAATAATTTTGGTGTTCTTTCCTGTTCTATAATTGTGGTGCTCACCGTTACGATAATGGGGGTGTGATCTGACGTTAGGTCCAGGCATGACACTATTTTAAGGTATCCTGCAGCTAAACCTTTGGTTAGAAAGAAATCTAGTAGGTCTGGTAATTTAGTTGGGTCAGAGGGCCAGTACGTAGGTTCATAGGTTGATAGATGACCTAGATTGAGCTCTTGTGCTACTTGGTATAGCGCAATACCTCTGCCAGGTGCCGAAATACGGGAGCCCCATAATGTGTGCTTCGCATTATAATCTCCCCCTGCTAAGAATCTATTTCCTAAGGATCTAAAGTATTGCGTGAAACCTAGCTTATTTGTAGCGTAATTTGGGGGGCAGTATACTGCAGATATAACGAGTGGTCCATGCCAGTCTTCTATTTCAATACTGGTTGCCTGTAGAAAATTCTCTTGGAATGCGGGTAGAACATGGTGTTTAATGTGTTGCTTTATTAATATGGCAGTACCTCCTCTCGCTCTTCTATCTGCATCCGGATGATTTGTAAGGTATAGCTGGTAATTGTAAATTTTGAAGTAGGAACTACTGCAGAAGTGAGTTTCAGAAACGAGCAGAATATCTATTTCATTATGTGTGAGAAACGCTTCAACTTCATTTTTATGGTTTGGAAGGCCGTTGGCATTCCACTGTGCTATTTTAAGGATTTGGGCCATTTTTATTGCTTAATTCTTCTCTGAGAAGTCTGATTTGTGTAGTTAGTTCATTGATGGTCTGTTGTTGTGCCTGGATTGTTTGTTGTAGTGAGATTATTATTGGTGTTAGGTCGCTTACTCGTTGGTTATATATGTTGTTGAATGGTTGAGGTGGGGTGTTAATGCGTAACTCATTCTTTTGTTTTTTTGCTTGATCTGGATATAATGGGATTGTCAGGGGTTTTGCCTGAGTCATGGAGTGAGGTAAGTTTTGTTGTTGTTGGTGGAGTGCTGGCTGCTGCAGCTGTATCTGTTTTTGTTGTTGTTGTTGTATCTGTAGCTTTTGTTGTTGCTGGGCTTGAAGACGTATAGCATAGCTAGAATTAGCTTGATTTGGGTATCTCCTTTTCAGAATTTCTAGGTACACCTTACATCCTTTATAATTCGCGGGATGTTGACCTTGGCACAACACACATTTAGGGGGTTTGCCATCGCTGCGGTTTTTTGTGCATGTGCGGTAGTCATGTAGCTCAGCACACTTAACACAACGCGGCGGTCTGGTGCATCTATTTCGTGTGTGGCCATAACATTGGCAGTTTTTGCATTGCGGTATGTGAGTTTTCTGTCTTGGTTCTTCAAAGACTACTATTGCATTTCCTATGCTTTTTATTTTAAAAATGTCATTGTTGTTTGTTTTACGTTTAATGTCGATAAAGAACAGGTTCTTCCTTTGTTTAGTCTCCCTGTTCATTACGTTCATAACATGTAGTACTTCATGGCCTTCATTAGCCAGGGCTTCCTTTATAGTAGTTTCTTCTGTCGAGTGGTGTAAGTTCTTTAAAACAACTCTGAATTTCTTTTCTTCTTCCAAGCTATATGTGTGTCTAGCTACTTTATTAGTATCTAGAACATCTCTGATCTTTTTATAATCTGCTACATTATTTATTTGCAACTTTAGCTTATTACCCTGTAGAAGTTGATAGCAGTAGTTGGCTTTGGGGATGTTATCTTCTACTAATTTGATGAGTGGATTTATGGCTTGAACGTAATGTAGGATAAATGGTGGAATTTGTGTTTTGTTCTCGTTGTTAGGATTATTACTGTTGGTAGGATTTTTACTGTTTGTGTCAGCAAGGTTTACTAGTGGTTGAAATTTATTTGACGTTGGGATACTTAGGTTTGACTGTTTAATTTTTTGTGCAGTAGTTTAGCTAGCATTTGCAGCTTTTCGTTTCTTGCTATGCCTAACTTCTTGGAAGTCGTTCAGTTTTATTACTTGGACATCGCTTGCAGTTGACATGTTGTCATCACTATGGATATTTTCATCAGGATTTTTTAATGATTGGCTATAGTCCATTTGTACAATCGGTATTTCAAGGTGCCTATCCGAATAACCAGGAGTGGGTACCGAATTATACGTTTGCATTTGTGTTGGCGGCAGTGGAGGAAAATCTGCATTGGATTGATAGTAGCTAGCATGTGGTTGGTTTTGCATTTTCGCTTGAGTATGCAGCATATTGCTATTTGTTGTTGCTGGCATCATAAACATTTGCATCTGTGGTGTGGTATGTTGTTGCGAGTTTACTGTTTGCTGTTGATAACCTTGTAGCTGCCATGGTTGCATCTGGGTGTACATAGGATCTTGCGAATTGTATTGTGTTTGATACACTTGTTGCTGTTCAGTTATGATGCCTTGTGGAAATATACAGTTTTGTTGCGAAGAAGGTTGCATGGTCGTAAATTGTGATTGTTGCGGTTGTACGTTAGGGTCAAAAAGCGGAGTATTGTAGTAGAAAGAACTCCGATTATTTACAGCATAACCATCACTGTTCCCTTGCATTATGTAATATTTTAAAAACTGATGAAACTTACTTAAGAATTATAGTGGATTTAAACTTGACCTCTGCAGATAACGTCGTGTGCGATTGTTTGAATGATAACGGAGCGATTTGCGAACAGGTCTTTGCACTTGTAAAGTAAAATGCGAACTAGTTACGGGTATATGCCTTCAGTTTTACTACAATAACTTTTTTGTGTAAAGCTTTTTGAAACTTTTTATGTTACAATCAGGTACAGTATCTTATTTTCTAAACAAAGCTATATTATGTTTTTTTGTACGGGGCACCATTTACGCTACTTATGTAAAAAAATTGAGCCGCCTAAAATTTTAATTTGCAAAAAGTTACTGACTGCTATAATTTCTATTCACTTGTCGATAGTTGCTGTTTAGGATCAAGTTCTGCATCTGATTCTGCCACAAAAAGTTTAAAAAATTTTACACAAAACTGTTAATGTAGAAAAACTAAAGGCATCTCCCCGTAACTGGCGCCCTCTACCGAATTTTATAAAATTATTGTTTGACATACATGTAAATTCACTTAGTGAGTATATTAGCAATTTCATCCGAATCGGGTAGAGGGTGTTCTTAAGTATTCACAAAAAAATATTTTAGGGGCCACCTTTTGGGGGCCAGTACGCCCATTAAAAAACGAAATTGGGGAAAACAATACGGTTCTCTTAATTTTCGGTGAAGAACATACCCTATATATTTTATTTGAGTTACAAGAAATTTAAATTCAATAAGTATATCATTTCGAAAAAAAATTGTTCACATGGACAAACACATCTGATACCCCTAACTAAAAATATGCCATAATTAGGTTTTGTGTAGGTTTTACTTTCCTATAATTTCAGTATTAATTTTGATGTGATTTCATAAAAATTTTCAATTTCGAGATTTCGACGGAAGTACATGTTTTGGGCCCCTAGGAACTCAAAGAAATATGTTTGAAAGAATTACAAACCTTTTTGTGTGGGCTCGCCTCATAATTCCCGAACAGACGCAGACGTGGCGGTTTTGTTGATCTTATAGAAGTAGGAGTACACTACAAAATCATCGACAAAATAAGTTTTAAAAATTTGTGTGGCACGCACAAAACACATTTTAAAAACCGTTAGAGATTATTAGCAAACATGAATTAAAATATTTCATAAAACGGAAAAAGTCGTTTATTTCTAAACAACTGCTCTAGCAATCCAAGCTCTTAAGTTTAATAAACATTTATTGAAAAAGAAGCCATCATACAATGTAACAAAAATGGAAACAATCGAAAGTCGGAACTGACTAGTGGAATCCGTGGGCTATGCCTCACGTTTTTTTTTTGTTTTTTTTTGTGATTAATAAATAAACTAATTAAGTGGTTAGTGTAGCGGACCGTGGATCGATTTCCTAGTTTTCTAAATTCTATAGATTGCTGTAATTCTACGTATTAAATCCGGATCCCTTTGACCTGTCTTAACTTGAGAGACATGCTGCTGCTGCTGCTAAGATTATACAACCCCCGCAGCGCGCGATGATTCTTATGTTTTTCAAAGTTATCAGACAAAGGCAGGGCTTAGCCCACGGGCATAGTCAGTCCTTCCTTACGTGTGAAATGGTAGTAAATACGCAGCAGTTTGTTCCTAGCGCGTTTGTTACTGTAACTCAGGCTGGCTATACGGCCAAGGACACTCACTTAGTGAGAGGCGTGAATAAAGACACCTGCGGAGTCGGTGTTGTCATGATCATTCCGGTGATTTTAACTTGAACGTCTACCTTTCTTTGGAGAAGTTCAAGGTTTATCTTAATTGGAACCATGGAAAACTTGGTGAGTGATTTCACAAAGGGAGGTTGCTAGCCCTCAGTATGGGTACCTAAGAACTTAGCGGCAGCGCATTTTCTTTAACGTGATCCGCACTCCCTGACCGTGGCTATAAATTTCCCTGCATCCCAATCACTATGTCGAGGCGACCCCTGAAGTTATAAATTCGCCTACGCGATATATACCAAGGGGATGGAAGCCAAAGAAGTGACGCGGCTACTGGAATTAAAAACTTGGGCCCTAGGGTAAGGTGCACTTTGCCTGCTCACGCCCACTATTAAAGTGTCGACCCAGGGGATGTGTGCTTATGCATACCAGACGCTGTTAAGATACCAGTCACTATCAGACCGGCTACGGACTAATGTCGGCGGGTCGTAGGCAACCAATACCAAGGAGTAGCCTAAGCTGGTAGGATAGCACTGCTTTGGCAGGGCTCGCTCCGAATAGTTCAACCAGTGACTTCTTTAACTGGTATCACGGAGACCAAGTCCGAGCCCGCGGAGAATAGCAGCCCCCGTCTTGGTCACGGTGTAGGACTTGTGGTGGTAGTGGTAAGTCTATGCAAGCTAGAGCCGTCTTAGTGTGGTTTGAGGGGTAAGCTGCGTTTTCAACTTGGGTACTGATCTGCAGAATCAGTAGAGAACTTGGTAATCTCGCCCGACCAGTGGGGATTTAGGGTTCGCAGCCTGATGTCAAGACTGGTAACTTGTTCTCGTTGAACCGTTGTTAACTTGAGCAGGCGCGCTGATTGAACTTAACTCAATCCGTCCCGAAGAGGAACGTGGCGGATAAGGCTCACACTAGGTGCCGCCTCGTTGAAGAAGTAGGCTGTAATGGCCGCCTCACATTGGATCTGTAACTCTAGCTCCCAATATTAAGGTCAAATTTAGTTCATGTTTGATCATTCTCAGCCTATCTTCCATTGTATATCACACAACACTCTCACCTTCACCGTTTGAATGCTGCTACCTGCACCAATGACTGTTAGAAAAAGAAAATTAGTATTTAAAAAGAACAGAGATGGGCGCTGGTTTCGTAGGAAACGAACGGTAATTGAAAGCACTTCCACTCCTAGGAGGTTATCGCATAATGTAGCCCTATCACTATAGACCGGGTAAAGTGCTGTTCCCGTTTTCCACCTGTGAATCTTCGAATATTTTGCGTTGCCGTAGTTTTCTGGTTTCGTTTTACTTCTAAGAGTATTCTATAGAGTTTTTAAATAGCTAACGATTAGTTCCAAAATTCTATTGTACATTCTGTAAAATTGAATATATTCTTTTCAATTTCCTTTTTTCAACGTTCTCGCAGTATAATTTTCAAAAACTATGCAATTACTTAATAAATTTAATAAACATGTATTTCTGGTATAGATCAAAATTTAGTTTTAATGTTCGATTTATCTTTAATATAACTATATCCCAGCACTTTCTTTAAAAAAAGATATAGAAAAAGTAATTACAGGACAGTTTACTTCAATAAACATTCTCCGAATTTTATCTTTATAACACATGAAAGGAGTGCCAACCATGTTGTTGATAAATGACCAGAGCGACCTTGTTTTGCCAAGCTTTTTATCTTGTATATCGTTTTAGAAATCCAATCCTTGGACGAGTTGTCCGTTGTAAATGGTATAATAATAGCATCAGTGAAATGAGATACCCAAAGGGATCACACATCGTTCTGAATAATTTAAACATTCAAATTCATTTTAAAATGACTTAAAAATAGATATTGATATAAACAACATTTTCATATATGTTACTTGATAAAGTAATTTAAAAAAATAGTTTTTACTTCCTCGAAGCAAATTTTCCAACCTTAAATATTGATTTTCAGCTGGTTCGTGTTTACGATGCGTTTCAAACCGAGAGAATTATTGAATTCCAACATTAATTTTAAACCTGCTTTATATCTGGCTAGATTAATTTGATGTTTAGAAACAAGTTCTGGGGTTAAAAACAAATGGATGTACAATAAGCATTAATTTAAATCCCACGTATCTCGATCGTTTGCAGAGTAACTGTCCGAAATGGGGCTAGTAAAGTTAGTTACGATCGTCAGAATCTTCCCTTGAAACCTGAATGTGAAACGGTTGGTTCCGCATATTGATGAGCAGTTCTGATTCGCGATCTTGATTTCAAGAGATGGTGTGTGCTTTACATTTCAAATAAATATCACCGGCTGAGGATTTATGTTTGCAAAAATATTGGACGTTGTGACGTCACAATTGTAGGGTATAAACAATAATATAGAAAACGACATTTAAAAATTATACAAACCCTGGTGTAAACTCCATGAAGTAATATTCCAGAAGTGATAAAGTTGGTCTGAATAGACAAAATTGGCTGTGCTTCCTACTGTTAACTAATCAATAATGTCTATAGAATAGTAAACGTGACAAATGTTATTCGTCTTAAGGCAATTTGATTTGTTCTGTTGTGGTAGATTTATTTGTACTAAAATTTATGACTAACCTATAAAAAAGTCATAAATATTTTATATAAAGATCATAAACATTCAAATTGTTATAATTCAGGATATCAGCCAAAGAAGGAAATATTTTCTGGATAGTTAAATATTACTTAATAATAGCCCCTTCCGTAGACATTGTTGTCCTTATGGGTATAGTTATTAGAATAGCTATAATTTGTAGCCTTGACTGTAATAGTGAGAGTATAGTGTGGCCAACACTACGCCTCTAGCTGTTTCTACCGCCAAACCACACTGGCCACCGAAATAATACCAAATACGAATAAAACAAAGATGGTAATAATACCTATGAAACATGAAGAAGTCGGAAACAGCGGAAAAGGTTCGAAATAGTTCGAGAAAGTATTACAAGTAAGAGTACCTACCTAAATAATTTCCAATATTTCCGAATCAGCCATTAGATTAGATTAGATTGTTGATGGGGTTGTTTTGGCTAAAGAGCCTCTTATCACTTTAACCTAAAGATATCTTTTGTGAGTACCCTGCAAAGTTAAGTCACTCAAATCGCTAAGCCTTTTGTAAAGTTTAGGATCTCTTAGGGAGCTATTTTTTCTATAGATTAAGGCAACACTCTTACCTCTTCTGGGAATTTTACCCTTTTGATGGCGCGCAGAATCTGCAGTTGTCATTGTAAAATTAGTCCATTTTTTCAGATGGTATCTCATGGGGCAATGTCCGATCAACAGGTCTGTTATTTATCTTAAGTCGTTCTTGCTCAGTTCGAGCCCTTTGGCATTCTTAGACGAGTTGGTAATAAACTTCTTTGCTTGATATTGGCCTGAAGTGTGGTTCCAGTGGGACTTTTTCTGTGCCATTTCCTATTTACAGACTTCTTCCATAACGTGTTTTTTATAAAAGTCCACAAAAAGGTTTTGGGCCATATAAGGCAGCTGCTGTTCCTTCTTTTGCAAGATAATCAGCTGTTTCCTTGCTTGCTATTCCCTCACGCCCCGCCATCCACATTAAGGTAACCCTGTTGTTATTTGCCAGTTGCTTTAGGGATTGTTTACAGTCAAACGCAATCTTTGACTCAAAAGTGTAGAAGTCTAGATTAACTTTGAACATATTTTGCGTTCATTATGTCACTTTCTCCTTGTCGAATTTGGTGGATACTTCTCATATAGCTTTAATAATTTTCTTTTTCTTAATTCTGACACACGAATCTATTAGTTGAGTAGAAATTCTTGCGCGATCTTATACCGCAACGACTTCTTCGCAAGCAGTGTTTTTCCTTCGCCTAGATGATATTGTTGTCCAGGTTATATGAAACAATTCTCTAAACTTTTCAGATTTTATCTCTCGTCTTGGAAGTATGCATACACTTATTTCATTCACTGGCTTTTAGGTGCACTCATGGCTGGCAGTGAGCTAAACCAGTCGCAAAACAAAAAGACCAGAGTTGAAGAAAACTTGCCAAGCGGATTCATGCAACACTTCCCAAATTCATTGTTACCATGAACGGAAAGAAAAATTCTGTCAAAAGTAATGGCAGCAATAAATACAATTTTACTCCTAGTAGTTAGGTGACCCATTGTACGTATTTCATTATTTTGGTTGTCCAGTTTAGTAATTTTCTAAATTAAATTCGGTTAAATTTTCATTTCTTGCGGATACTTATTAAAATGTATTTGTTTTGTCTGTTCCTACATTAAATTTTCTTGAAATATGTTTACACTGCTTTAGTATTAAATTTTAGACTTTCCATAATGAAACACGACACATAATGTTTGACATTTAGAAGCAAATTGGCCGGTTTTTTCAACCAAACTAAATGATGACAACAACAAAATGAAAGAAAAACTTGTTATTTTTTCGTTTTTCTTTACTTATTGAGCAAGTTTAGCAAATATTAGAACAAAAATAGAAAGACACTAGAAATCTGCATCTGCACACGTTTGGAAGTATATGAATCATTTGAATTCCAGATTATTAATTTTTATATACTAGTACAATGCCTTTTTGTTCGAATAAGTACGGAGAATGATCTTATTTTTCATAATTAGATGAAAATAACTTTCTAATACACCGGTGCCTATTGAAGGAATGGAAATGCATTTATTACGAAGGTTTTCCATTTTGCAACAGTGGTTGGTGTTGATAATCGACGCTATTAACGTTGATATTAAAACGACATTTAACGAGAGATTCATTTAATCAAAAATCAGTTAAGAATCATAATGCGCATGCATCCTTGACAGACGCTTCTTTTAGTAAATTTTTAGCATTACAACTGTTACGTGCATACTCTAGACATTGTGTTCATGTTGAACGCTATGAGAAAAATCGATAGTGGTTACTCGCAAACTTGTAAGCTTGCGTGTCCATCTATAAAGTACAACCGAAGTATTATGATACAGTTTTAATTAGATAATTGTCATGCTGACTGAAGCCTAACAAGAAGTATGATGTAAGGATGTAATAATTGTAATGGGAAGTTTGTGGGTAATACCAAAGTCGCTAGTAAATACATCAGCAAGCATTCTGCACTTTAGAATGTTGAAAACAATACCAAGTCAATTTTGTTCGTTCTTGTAGTCGTTTATTAATCTGTATAATCGCCTATGTACAATTTATAACAACAATTACTCTGTGTTTATATCAATTTTGAAGGATTTTTTGGGCGAACCTACTTAAAATCCTTTACAGCACATCTACAAGTTTTTACTTATCTTTTTATCTTTGTTTTGTTTTAATGTGCACTAAAGCCTTTCCTGTAGTTATATACGGCCAAACAGACAAAAAAAGAAAAACACCATACAATTCTACTAAAAACTACATCATCCAAGAAGCAACGACAACGGACGATCACCAAAAGACCTGGTACACTTATTCAAGCTACATATCCAGAACACCCGGAATAGGTCGGATTCGGTCCGCACCACTTGTTGGAACTCATAAGTTGTAGATCACCTTTTGTCCAAGCGCGAAAAGCACACAAAACCACATCATATCCGAGAGAATTGGGTGAAAGACCACAAGATAGTGACAACTTCATTGAAAACAAACGAAAACACTCCGGTAACTACAGTCCATAGCGAAAGGGACATGAGAACAATAATGAGTAATAAATGGAACATTTAGCTACTGCAAAATTTGGAAATCAAAACGTCCAGGAGTGATCAGTACGCAACAACGCACATCGTGCAACGGCACTGGTAAGTCAAAACAGACCATTGTCATCAATAAACCTTAGAAGAAGGAGGGCCCTAGCACGGCATTAATTAACACGATTTAGATGTAATATGAGCAAGAACTTCCAGTTAAAAAAAGTTATAGAAAGCAACTATTAACAGAAGACATGCCCAGGAGCAACAACAAGAAGAAAAGTACTATTTTTTTTCAGAATTTAAACAAGTATCCACCGGAAACAAGGCTACAAAATACATACATATAGATGAAATAAACAAGAAGAAGCAACACCGCAACAAGAAGAGGGTATATACACTTCTTCTTCTTCCTCTTGTGCCATACCCTATTCAGAGCGTTAGCAACTTCTCTCCTACGCCTGTGTTTGGTGTGCGGCGATAGCTAATTTGCACATACAGACATAGCAGACCTGCAGTTTAATGCATGCACTTCTTCTCCAGAAAAGTATTTCCGGGGAAAAATGCACCTTCTGGTTTCCCGTTGCCTTGCGAGGAAGAACGACGACAACGGGCCGGGAGTCGAACCCGGATCCGCTGATACACTAACAAAATTAATTGAGCACAACAGAAAATGTCAGACAACCAACAAAAACAGACCACTGTCCACTGGGGCCAGGAATAGACCAGGTACAAGTGGAATCACTACAAGCCACCCCAACAACCTTTATAGAAACAATATGTAAAACGATAGAAGAAACTTGGATACGTAATAAGGTACCAACAAAATGGATTACAACCATGCAAATTCCCCTCACAAAAATTAAAAACACGAAAACCACGACAGGCTACAGGAAAATAAGTAAATGCAGTGTAGGCTACAAAGTATACGCGAAATACCTGTTGAAAGTACTGAACAAGACCACCCCGGAAATACCATCGTACCAACCAGCACTGGTAAGCAACAAATCTGTTAAGAATCATATATATGTCACGAGACGAATGATGGCTGTGGATAAAAGATAGAGAGAAGGGAAAAACGGTACTGGTAGCCCTACACCTAACAAGAGCATTCGACACGGTAGAACAGTCGTCACTGTTGGAACCCCTGAAAGACTCGTCAACACCGCATTTTCTCATCAACAGTATGCCTAAAGGGAAATACGTTGTTGGAGTAGCTTTGCCAAAAAACAAAATTGTATAATAAAACAAAAGGGGTTAAGCAAGGAAGTTCACTTTCACCCACACTATTTACGATGGCATTGCACAGGGCTCTGAAGAAAACAGTTGCACAAATGACGACACTATCACCAATAGAAGAAAATCTGAACCTGCCATACCTATACGGATGACCTAATAATCATAGCGGAAGAGGAAGAAGACGCGGAGAGAATTGCTGATAACAAACTTAACCAAGGCAAAGCTAGAAATCAACATCAGTAAATGTGAAGCGATGGTAAGATACCCAGACAAAGAAACAAATATAGAAGCAGCCGGTAACATACTGAAAATAGAGAGTCGTGAAGTAAAACAAACACGAAAATTTTAAGTTTAAATAAATAAACAAAGCACACCAAGCCACACACATGATCCCCTCCTCCAAGAACACAATTTACCAAAAAGAATAAAAAAGATAATATACAACTCCATAGTAGTGACAACTGCTTTATACGGATTGGTAACAACCGCAATCACAAAAACACTCTCAGGTAACAAGGTGCTTGCACCTGTCTGAGAGGGGAGTTTAATAAATAAAAAAAAAACCAACAAAATAGCACTCAGATGAATGGGAAAAAAATACCTAAACTATTTTAACTAAATACGAGGAAAGAAAACAATTCGACAGCACATGAAAGTCTAGAAGGTAAAACAATAACTAAACGACTCACTACATCAAAAATTATATATTGGGCACATATTTTGAGAGAAAATATGACAGCCATCCTCTACAACAAGCTTATGCCATGCAAGCAGAAGAAAAGAAAATCGAAAAAACATGCTATAGGTGGAACACATTATTGGAGCGGGACATCCAAAACACGGGCATAACTAAACAGATATGGTTGTAATGGGCAAGACGAATCGGATCACGAATCGATTGAAGAAAAAGAACAAGTTAATAGAAAAGGGAAGCAGAAACACTGTGAGGAAGGGTGAGAAAACAAGGAAAAAAACGCAAAACGTACCAGTAGGAAAAAAATTATGCTTAGAACAGACGGACGTAAAATCGAACAGGTAGATTCTTACAATTAAATTGTAACCAAGTTTAAACAACCAGTGTTGGGTTAAATTTTAAATAATGTATTAGCTATTACGAAATTAAAATATTTGCAACTTGTAAGATTAGAACAATAAGAATGTGTGGCATAAGATTCATGTGCAACTTTGACATCAAAGTTTATTATGGTAATGCTAATGGTCTCTGTTACGTACTTAAAACACCAATTAGAACGTAGCTTACTAACTACCTGGTGTTGCAGCAGCGGTGTCATGCGGTATGCATTGCAGACATGCTAACGCTGTTCAACACCCCACCCGATCCCAACCTATCACATGCACTCCTGCCGACTTAAATTAGTGGCATGGGGTGGGCCTGGCGTAATGCAGAATCGACTTACGAATCGGCTCCATGTTAGATAATGATCCGAAGGCTCAATTTTTCAATTTGCATAATGAAGATATTAACCGAATTATTAAGACGACGAATTCCCAAAAGCCATATTTGTAGAATGTATAGAGAGCAAAACAAACCTAGGGTTTTATAAAATTGAACACTCTGTGTATTTTTGGATATTCTTATTGACCGTTTAATTGCCTCTATTGCAGCGTTGCCAAGTTATTCCACTCTATAAATTTAACATTTGCAGACGTCACTGATAAAACCTGCACAAGTCATTTCCACAGATTATACAAACCTTTTTAGCTATCTAACTATCTTAAAATATACAGAGTGTTTTATTAAAAAAATCGAGTTATTACACATTGCACCTTTGTCAAATTCAACTTTCAAATATCTGAGGAATTGTACATTTGACTAATATTTAACAGAAACATTTTGTTTAATTTGTGGAAGTGCAAGTTTAATCAGCGTCATCTGCAAATTTCATTTTTTTTAAGTAGAATAACTCAACGCTGCAAAAGAATTAAAAAACGACAAAATAGTCATAGCGGGATATAAACGGCCAATAAGATTACGCAAAAATACACAAGGTGATTAATTTAAAAAATACAAGTTTGGTATGTTCTTCTACTTTGGAACACCCTGTATAAATGACAATAATTTTTGAATGTGCACAAGTTATCGAATAGCCTATGTATACTTTATATAACCTTTTGATAACTTAATTAACAAAGGGTGTTATCAAAGAGTTTCGCATCGTTGAGACACCCTGTATACATTTTATCTACATATTACAAAAGGAATTTAAAATAAAAATACACATTTTACTTAGAAAAAATTTAAAACAATTTATTATGAAGAAATATTGCTCTCGAGAATCCGATTGCCTCTTGGTACAAATTGACGGGAATTACTTCATTAGTCGAAAGAGACACCGCCAGCAGTAATTTAAATGCCTAACAAGCTGTCGCAATTTTTCCCTGTTATTGTGTTTACTGAATATTTTATATTACCCTGCTGTAAACAGCAAAGTGACATTGTACGTATGTTATTCACATTCTAAAATAAATATTGTTTTTGTTTGGAACAGACTGAAAACATTTTTCTCGAAATAAACCTGGAAAAATAAATACATTTTTGTGGTTTAAACTGTTCATTTCAAAGGTTTGACAACTCCACATTAAATTCTCTTTTAAACGGCAATTTCGTAGTCGTGGTTAATCTCACTTTGGTTATTTGGGAAGAACGTTGTGTATATTTTTTTATTTGGGTGGTGATGCAGCAACAGCAGTTATATAAATTAACTTTCTTTGAATTATAAGTGTATTTTATGTATTTTTACACAAATTAGTGGTATGCGAATCAATCGTATTCTACAAATGATAAAAATGATAATTGCAGTTTTGAGCCATTGCGATGTTTGCCCAGCATAGATGTTATCGCATTCCCCGCATGAAATTGAGTAAACAACACTAGACTTATTTAACACAGGAGTTTTATCTTTAGTTATAGAAAATAGGTTACGGACAGCTTTTAGTTAATATTTTGCTATTTTTACCTGGACGCATTTAAAATTTTACACAGATTCTGAGTAATCTTCTAAAAATGATGTCACCCCCAGTCACCTCTCCAGGGTACCTAGATTAGGAATTAGGTGTACTAAAAAGCAGTTCTTTAATTAAGCTTTTGGGGTAGCTAATATAGTATCACGTTAGGGGGGGGGTAGTAGCGTGTGACATAATATCTAGGTATATTATAAGAACAACCAAAATTCAACAGAGATATATTTAGTTAATGATTTACAATATTATTTAATATATATATTCAGCGGGTTTGTTACAACATTCGTCGTTTCCCGCATCCAATACGCCAAAGTTTTCTGTCTTGAGTGTCTTCCTGGGCTAACTGCCTACTCGACATTGCTTCTTGCACTGCTTGCCCCCAGGTTCTTCGGGGTCGACCTCTCTTTCGTCTTGCGGCAGGGAACCATTTCCAAATTTTCTGTGGCCATCTGATTTCTTCCATGCGGTTTAGATGTCCATACCACAGCAGTCTCTTCCTTTCTATTCTATCTATTATATCCTCTTCCACCTCCATTCTTTCCTTGATAATTCTGTTGGGAATGTGTTCAAGTCTTGATACTCTGCAGCTTCTTCTTAGGGCATCCATCTCCAGGGCTTGCAGTTTTAGATTTTGTTTTTTGTTTACTTCCCAGACTTCTGAGTTGTACAATACAATTCCTTCTACAATAGTGTGATATATTCTTCGTTTTGTGCTGTTTCTAATTCCCTTGCTCCACCACAAACCATTTAGTTGCTGTATAGCTTTTCGCCCTTGGTTCATTCTGTTTTCTATATCACGCTCACAGTTTGGGTAGCTATTAAATATGGATCCAAGGTACTTGAACTCTTCGCAGTGTTTTATGTATTCTCCGTCTATATCTAGGTCCTCTCCATCTGTACCTACTGCCAAATATTCTGTTTTGTCAAGGCTTATTTCAAGACCCCAGGACTTATATTCGTCCCTGAGCTTTCTTGTCATGTACGAGGCATCCTCCTTATCGGCAGCTATAACAACCTGGTCGTCTGCGAATAGTAGTGTGTATAGGAGCAAGTCATCTATATGTATTCCCATGGCTGAACACTTTCTTGTCCATTGTCTAAGGGCATGCGATACGTAGATTTTAAAAAGGGTAGGAGATATGCAGCATCCCTGCAATAGCCCTTTCGTAGTTTCAAAATTTTCTGACATTTTGTTGTTTAATTTGACAGCTGAGGTCGTACCATCATATAGATTCCTGACACTTTGTAAGTATTTTTTATTTATTTCCGTATTATTTAATACTTGAATCATTTTATTCCTCGGTACACTATCGTAAGCCTTTTTTAGGTCGACAAAGACTAGGTGCGTCTCTAAATTTCTAGCGTGATGTTTTTCTATTAGCTGTCGTAGGCAAAACACGTTGTCTGTGCAAGACCTACCCGCTCTAAAGCCGCTCTGTTCCTCCATATCATTCCACTCCTTCTCTATTCTTGTCTTTAATATACGTCCGTACAACCTCCCGATTGAACTAGTGACACTTATTCCTCTGTAATTATTACAGTTTTTCCTATCGCCTTTCTTAAAAATTGGTGTAATAAAGGCATGTTTCCATTCGCTGGGTATTCCTTCTTTTCCGTTCATACAGCTGTTGAAAATATCAGCCAGAGTCTCTTTAACATGGGTGGTGCTGTGTTTGACTAGTTCTATCGGAATGCCTCCTGGACCTGGAGCTTTATTATTTTTTATTCCTCTCAGAGCTTTATCAATTTCTTCTACACTTATGTCTTCTACGTTCTCCATATAATTGTCTAAATTAGCATTCATCTGTTCTTTATATTGATTTCTTTCTTCGTGCAACAGATCCTGGAAGTAATTCTTCCATTCGTCAATAGTTATTAAAGATATGCTACTTCTCTCCTGTAAATTCGGTCGTGTGTTTGAAACAATTTTCCAGGCTTCTTTAGTTTTACTTCCACCTATCAGGGAGTCTACCTTTTCACATTTTGTTAACCACTCTTCAACTTTTGCTCTACTAACCTCTTTCTTTACTTCGACGCGTAGCCTTGCATATGCTTTCCTATCTTCTGGGCAATTTGAGTTTAACCATTTCTGATAAAAGCTCCTTTCTTGTCTTCAATAATTTTTTTTACGTCTTCATTTAACCAAGTGGGTGTATTTGCGGTAGTAGCTGTTTTGTCTTTTTCTCCCAGAGCTTCATAAGCTGCTTCATGTATACATGCCTTTAAGCGCTCGTATTTCTTATTTGCTGTCCCTTCTATACCATTCTGTATTTTCGTGGTAAGTCTAAGTTTATATAGGAAAGATGTTGAATCATCCTTCAATGCCTTTATATTGTATTTTCGAGAAACATGTTTAGCTACTTCGATGTTTTGGGGAGTTTCGGGATCTTTTGGACATCTATATTTAAAGAGCAACGTTGACCGAAGTAGAAAGTGGTCGGTGCCACATTCTGCCCCACGGTACACGCGTATATCTTTTGTTCTAATAGTCGAATTTTGTTTCAATATAACATAGTCTATGATAGACCTGAGTTTCTTCGTTGGCTGTATCCACGTGTACGTATGTATCTGTTTATGTTTAAAGAATCCATTCATTATGCGAAACGAGAATTGTTCACATATTCCTATTAGCCTGCCTCCGTTGTCGTTGGTAATTTCTTCACCGTATCTCCCTACTGTATTATCATTCTCTTTTTTTCCAATTCTGGCATTGAAGTCGCCCATCATAATAATTTCTTTTCTGGTGTTAATTCTCGTTAAAACATCTACAAGGTTGTTCTCAAATTCCTCTTTTACATCATGGTTCGCATCATCGGTAGGAGCATACACTGCGATTATAGTTACATCTCTATTATGTATTTTCATATTTACTCTCAATATTCTTTCATTTATGTATTCCCAATCTTTTATACATCTCTTATGTTTCTTATGTATTGCAATAGATATACCTGCTCTGGCTCTTTTGTGTTTGTCGACGCCGCTGTATATATGTATGTAGTCGTCTTTTTCTTCTATTCCTGAGCCCTTCTTCTTTGTTTCCGTGAGAGCGCATACATCTATACGAAACTTTTTAAGTTGTTCGAAGACTTCGTCACGTTTGGTGGATATTCCCTGTATATTCCATGTTCCGCAATTCATTTGCCTTTTCCGTAGCGTGTGTCTTTTTCCATTTGATCCGTCCAAATTCCGAGGCTTGGCGATTGAATTTTTAACATTTATTTGGTTTTACGGGAACGGGGTGTTGGCCCGTTGTCCAACCCTCCTCCTTTATCCGGGCTTGGGACCGGCAGTGGTGCTTACTAGGCTACTCAGTTAAAATTACTTACATGCGTTACAATACAGTTTGTTAATCTGGGGCTCACGGCACCGAATATGCGAGAGGTATTTGAGTCGTAGCTATTGTAGATGGCAGAGACTCATGTCGATTCTAAGCTGAGTTTGGTCGTTAACTGTTCTTGTACCAGTAAGCTGGAACCCTTTTATACTCTGTGATGCAGAGTAGGGATGGTTTTATTAATAATTAATATGATGCAGTGCAGATACATCTGAGACCGGATTGGCGTGTAAATAGGCCAATCAATATGTATGTAATTGTGTGACAAAGAAGGGGTGCATACAATTCCCTGATAATCTTAAAATAACCTGAGGTGTGTCAGGTGACCAAGGCGTATTGATCTGTATTGCACCATATGTGACAAATAGGTACTATTTTAATTACTTGAATAATTAATATTAAATATTCTAAATAAGACTAAGTCGACTCGCGACAATAGCAAAAAATGATATTTTTTTTTAATTTTTATTATATAACCAAGGGTGTGAAACTTTTATTATATTTATATATTATTTTAGACTTAGTATAATGTTAATTTTTTTATTCATATTCATATTCATTTTCTTGTTCTATAGTGAATTGAATGTGGTGGTTGAAATTATTAAAGATAACTAGAGTTTCATTAATTTGTTCTAATCACCTACATATTTCTTTATAAAGAGAAGCTGGAAAAGTAACCTTAGGATGACCTCATCGAACAAAGAGTCCATAACTATGTTAGCAACTATGGGTTTCAAAAGTGATTCCATGGGGAGGCCAAAAACTTGCTTGTAAAATTTATTATCGAATAGAATAACCACTCGAGTGCGATCAGCAAAGTTAAGCATAGCTCTGCCTGGTCAGTACTTGGATGGGTGTCCGAAAGCTGAGTCAACGCGGTACCTCGTGCTCTCGGAATGGCACGCAAATAGTCGTTAGAGGGCTTGGAATCCCCCTCAAAGTATAGCTGGATGAGCAAATAGGCTAGTGAATGTAATACCAAGGGTTTGGCGTAATCTGAGGGGGCATAGTGGTTAAAGGCTCAATAGCCCCACTACCCTCCGGAACATAGCAATGGAAACCATAAACGTAAAACATACTCAATTATCCTAAAAATAAATATAAACCGATTGCAGCATAAACAAATTTTTGCCATGTTTGAATTTATTGACTAGACAGGCTATACGCGTGCTTGGCACAATAACTTTACGAAAAAACAAACACACGAAAAGTTGTTCGGTAGACAGTTATGCATATCGTACATTATTTTCTGCTATACAGGGTGTTTACTATTAAAATATCAGTAGGCTAATATGGTCATTGACCTCCAAATGCAATAAGAAAAAATAAATAATTACTTTTTATTTGAGTACATAACATATTACACACTATAAAATTTAAAAAATGCTTTATAGTTAACGTTTGTATGAGATTTCAATGCGAGAACGTATATTAAAGAGCTGCCACAGGATCCGAAAAGTTTAAATGTGTAAATATCGCGCGCACGTTAAGCTAATCTATGCGAGGGTCACATGGCTGTTTGTCCACAATTCAGCTATACGCCACCGAATAAAGCCGCCGGCTTAAAAGGCCTTTAAATGAATAAGAGTGAAACAGAAAGTTCATTGTGGTAAAATTCAGATTACACAAGCTAAAAAAGGAAAGAAGCTGGTGCGCATTAGAGACTTCTGTGTCGATGACCCCAATTTCTAATTAAGTGAGTAGAATAACAGCGCATGCTAATCACGTGTAGTTTGTGTATTTCTTCACACGTTCGTTTTATGTTGGTATGACACAAGGTTAGTTCTTTGTGTAGAAATAATCGGAGATTTTTTCGTAGATTGGTTTTGTCTGTGACATGTTCTTGTGTAGTAAATCTTAATTTAGTGCTATAAAATGTCTGTGCAAACAATAATGGAACTTACCTAAAGCTCAAGGTGGTTTGAATTTTGAAGAACGTTTAAAGTTAAAAGAAAACGGTCGCCCACAACCAACTGCAATTATTAAACAAATAACATTGTATAGAAATAAGTAGGTTACCAGGTATTTTAATAAGTCATTGTATGCTTTATCGGATTGGATTTGTGGATGTGATATAAGAAACGTTTTCTTCTGTTTCCCGTGTCTGTTATTCTGGGATGACATAATGTGGTGTAAAAACTGCGTAATTGTCTTAAAACATTTAAAAATTAAAGTACAAAAACATTCTTTATCAGCAAATCATATGAAAAATTCTATGAATTTTGCCACAGTTGGTAATGTGGATATCAGATTGCAACTAGATAGTGCTTATCGAAAATCTATTAAAGATTTTAATGTAAACGTTGATAGGTATATTTTAAATAAAATTATAGATTGCATAAAGTGTTGCGGAGTAATATAGAAAAAGTTAGGCATTACATTCTGAATAATTTCGTGCCAGCTGCTCAATCGACATGGAGAAAAAGAAATAAAATAAATGAAAATTTGAAACTTCCAATTGCAGTAGAAATTTGCGACATAATTGTATCGGACGTTAAACATAGATTTATATTTTCTAATCATTATATTGTTTCGCAGTTATTTCAAGCAAATGAATTCGAGGAGTACTAAAAATGTTTTCTACAAAATGTTTTTAAATTAGCCAAGACTAGTTACCCTGTTATAAAATATTTAAAATTAAAAATCGAACTAGAAGTGCTATACGATCGTGAGGATTTTTATGAAAGTGCTGTTGCAATACTACAATTATTTATAAACAATAATCTTTGTCAGACTTGTAAGACTTATTAAAATTTTGTGTACTTTCCCGATGACAACGGTGGAAAGCGAGCGTTGCTTCTCTACTTTAAAACAAATAAAAACATTTTTGCGTAACACGATAGGGCAAGAAAGGTTAAGTGCGTTAGCTATGTTAAGCATCGAAAAATCGTTAATTAATAACATTGACAATTTTAATGAACTAGTGATAGATCATTTTTCCAACGCGAAGGAGCCAAGGACCGACTTGAAATATAAGTCTACCTAAAATTTGGCTGGGTAAGTACATTTTTATCGAAAAATATTTCAAAATGACCCCCAAATACGCCACACCATGAGCTGCCACTGGTTTATAGTTAATATTGAGTTTTACATAATGTGTCACAATAACAGTGTAACAAATGTTAATACTGAGGCTGCTATTTTTTGCAGCTTTTAGTATTATTCCCATACTTCCAGTATGGAAATGTATTGCAATCTCGAAAATTTGGCCCCCCAGGAACACAAAACAGTGGATTTTATAAACTGAAGGTCTTTATGTGCACGTGTGTGCAACGCGAAATCTCAGGAACTATTAGACCAATTTTAATAACAATTGGTATACCTAGATACAATGAAAAGTTAGGTATACCAAAAAAACGGAAGTTAGACATGTTTTTTTAGTAGCATTTATTTTACAAACGACATTTCATAAATGTAAGAACAGAATATGAAAGAGGGCGTTGAGACAAATCTAAAGTTTTTCTAAGCACTCTCGCTTTAAAATGGCTGGTGTTTGTAAATTTCCGGATTTAACGTATATTTTACAAAATATAGTTGAAGAATTGGGATTAATTTTGGAAAACTGTTGAGTAAAAATATTTCCAAAGTTTGGACATTGCCAAAAAGCTATTGCTCAAAAACTGACCACACAGTGAGCTAGGGATGGGCTGCTATTTGTTTCGCATCCCAGTTCACTCATTTCTCTGTAACGCCTACTATGAATTTTTGAAAAATGTAAATGCTTGCTTTTCTCTTTAGTAAACGGAGGACAATAAAAAAACTTCTGCTTATCTTTAGGAGCTCATGCGTAATAGCGGAATAAGATTCAAAACTTAATTTTTAGGTGCAGCAATATTTAGGTAGGTTAACATTCCCCCTCCTTCCCTAATTTTGGCAAACAAATGTGTTAAAATCGATTTATATAAAAAGTGTCCTAGAGAAGCAATTTTAATCTCACGTACTCAACAAAATTTTATGGAACGTTTTTAACTACTCCCATCATGGCCATCATTAACATTTTATTTAAATTAAAACCTATTTGTTATTTAAATTTCCGGACGCTTTTAATATTATGTTTACACTGGTGCTACATTTCAATGAAGTTGCGTAATAGAATTTTGCTATTCTGATACAATACTTGCAAATTTTATGGCTTATTTTAATACAATTGTTTTATATTTTCCAACACTTTCGATATACACCTGTCTAGACACGACTAGTTAAAATAAATAATTCTTATAAGTTGTAACATCTTGAAGCGGTTGAAGAAAGACCGACCGCTGCGCTGCAAGCATAAGGTTGGGTAAAATATTCGGACTGAATCAACGGAAGCGCGGAAATTGATATTTGAAAATATATTAATAACTCGAGAAGTATTATTTTTAGCAAGAAATTACTCTTATTAATTTGTATTTAGAATTTCAAAATCGTTTTGATTTTAAAGCCAAAATGCCACGTTTCCATTTAAAAAAAAAGTTATTTTTTTACCGTGGCCGCCATGTTAAAATTGGAAACTCAAGTTTTTTTCTTAAAAACAATCGAGAAGAATTTGCCCTACAACTTTGCTCTTGGGTTTGCGAGTCTATCTATTAAAATAAAAAAGTTAGCCTACACTGAACATTAAACGACTAGTACAAGAATACAACTGCTGTAGAAAGTATGTGAAATTCTTCTAAGGACAAAAAGATTATTAAGGGGCAAAAAATTCGAATTTTTGATTTTTTGTAAAAAGATTCTCCTAGAGCAAACAAAACAAAAAACCAGATTTTTAATTTTTTATCGAAAAAATTTGGGGGGAGGGGAAACAGTAGCCCCCCTAAATATGAAATTATCGAAAAAATATTATTATATTCGGATTTTGCTATCAATGGTGAGCTATTTCACATTAACAGAAATATTTTATTGCCCCCCGTTAAATAAATAAAAGAGTACCAATTTTCAATTTTGAAAAATTCATAGAGGGCGTCACAGTCAAATTATAGCAATGCGCAAAAAAACAAATTGTAGAAAATTCCCAGCTCTATCAGCTTAAAAAGTTTAAACAAAAACGTGTGGGCAGTTTTTGAGATTTTTTTTTTGAAAATTTCAAAAATTTTGGAGTGGTGCCATTGAGATCGTTTTTCGATTTTCAAAATTAATGATATTTCATGGTATAGTACCCTTAAGGGGCTACCAAACAAGATGTAGTTGATCCCAATCAAACAACTGGTTTTTGAGTAAATCGGCGTATAAGTCGAAATTTTCAGAAATTCGTAGCGGCCGCCATGTTGAAGCTAGAGAGTTCGGTAAAAAAACGTTTGATTTGTTCTAAGGCCTTCTATAATTTCTACTAATTTCCAATTTCCAGAATTCAGTTTCTGAAAAATATGCTACCAAAAAAACATGTCTAACTTCCGCTTCCGATTTCGGATTCTTTTTAAAAGCTTATTTTGTTGATGAATTTTTGATATACCCGCTCATTCCAAAGCACATCGAAATCGGTCCAGCCGTTCCGGAGATATGAGCGTTACCCACCCACACAACCACAGAAACATTTTTTAAAAACCACTTTTTTAGGATCCTGGAAGCCCAAAACATGTATTTCCGTCAAAAACTCGATTTTGAAAATTTGCATGAAATCAATACTTCCCTATACTGAAAGTATAGGAAAGTAAAAATCGAAAATGGTACGTAAATTTTAATTCGCAATTTTTTTATATATATACGCCACAATCGTGCTGTTTCCAAACTTTTCATTAAGCCTACATCATAACGTGGTAACGCTCAAACGTGACTAAAAACCACTTCTTAAACTTCATCTTCATTTTCAAATTGTCGGTACTTTATGTGACTGCACCACAATTTAGTTCGTAGTAAGCACGTCCAAATTAATTAATATTCTTGAATGTACGATTTACGGCTTGCAAAGCATTTCGCAAAACCACTAAATTTTGATCTGTGATAAGGATTTGGTTAATATTAACAATAATTTTCAAGCAAAAACCTCAGACTATTATTAATAATGCCAAATCTGAATAATAAATAAAATATCTAAGAGAGATTTTACATTGCTACAAATAAGCAAATAGGGCAAATCGTATGTTATACCGATATTCGCTTGCGATATACATATAAAGTAAATATCTTTTAGAAGCAAACATTTCCATAATTGACATACTTGGTTTTTCAAGGGTTGGCTCTCGACAAAAAACGAAAATAGAAAATCTGAAAACGAATTTTTTTTTAAATAAGAATCATGGAACACAAATAACTTACAAACAATTTTATTAAATAAAGACAGTACCAAAATTGTATAAAGCATTTTGCCTGAGAACTTTCCATGTAGCAAAATTAATTGCTAATTTATTGAATTCATTGTGTGGTAGGCACATGGTGAAACATTATTAATAAATGAGTATCTGTATATAAAATACTTAATCACTTTAACAATATCTATTTATTTAAACCTTATACGTATTTCGGCATGTTTACATGCCATTGTCAAAGGTTATATTAGAAAGTGAACAGTTAGTGTTGTTATAGCAATAGAACTTGGTGACTTGACCTCGGTAATCGTCTGTAGATGACTTGATTTCTTATTCCAAAATGTCCAATAGAGGAGAATTTAAGAGATCAATTTGCTCATTCATTAACGGTACAGTTTTTAAATGTTTGTGAATTTCAAAAGCTTCTAGTATATCTAATTTACGTTTATCATCACAAAAGTGTAAACATTTTATGGTGTTATTAGATGTCATTGAATGATTTTGTTCTAGTAAGTGTTTAGCGTAATTGGATTTATGTGGGTGTTTGTATTTGTAACAACGTACGTGTTCTTTATACCTAATATCAAAATTTCTAATTGTCTGGCCTATATAAACCGAATTACAATGCGAACAATTTAATTTGTAAATGCCTGATTTTAACAAATCGTCTGTTTTTGATTTTGCATTAAACAAAGTATTTAAGATGTTCCTAGTTGTTTTAAAGCTTACTTTATATTTATTTGTTTTGTTTATAATTTTAGCAATTTTTTCTGATTTCTCACCAAAATATGGGATCGAAGCATATTTAATTGTATCGAACGAAGTTAAGATATTCGGATAAATTTGTTGAATGGCTAATTTATATTTTTTTTAATAATCTTTTTCTTTAATTAATGTATCAATAAGTTTAGTATTATAACCATTACTGTATGCAATTTGTTTAATAATTGAAATTTCTCGTTAACGAAGTAAAGCTGGAATTGATAAATAAAGTGATGTCATCTTCGTTAGAAGAACAAGCTAAAATGTACAAGAAGATCATGATCAAACATGGTGTAGCAACACAGAACGTTTGGTTTAATCAACAATGTCAGAAAAAGAAGCTCATTCCAAACTACATTAATATCTCCACCAAAACCAAGAACAGCATAACTGAGAAGATAATCAGAAATGCTAAACAAAGATGGTTGAAAGAAGAATCAAAAAGATGGTTTAGAATTAGAGACAATTTGCACATTTATTTAAAGGTACTTTACACAGAACTTATTCACAAATTACATCCAATTGAGTTTGACGTATTTGACAATGACATTAGAGAATTAGTTAGTAGAATAAAATTTAAAAAATACACAATACAGAAAAATAAACTTTCCAGATTAGAACAACACACACGTGCACTTCAACCACACACAAAACCTGACACAATAATAAATTTTCATCCTCGTTTTCTAAATTTATCAAACACAGATTTCAATGACCAACAGATAAAATTCCTAAATAAGGGTTTTAAGTTTGCCCCTTTTCCAAAATTTACCAATAATATTAAAGAAATTTTAGCAGTCAATTCTGAACTGATTCTTAAAGAAAGACATTTCCTATATGCAAAATTTCAAATTGCCAATTTATTAAAAGAGATGTCAATCAATACCAATAAATCAAAAAATAAAATAAATAATCAAAATAATTTATTACTTAAATCAATTAAAGAAAAAATTTCAGTAAATAATCTGATTTCTGTCAAGGCAGATAAAGGAAACACATTAGTTATATTACCCAATGACATTTACTTACAAAAAATTAATGATTTCATAATCCATTTAAACTTAAAAACTTTAACTAGTAATCCTACCAAAAATTATCAAAAAGAATTAAAACAAACATTAGAAAATTGCCAGGTTTGTTTAACAGATTATCAAAAAAGACAAATAATAAATCCAAATCCACAACCACCAAAACTATACGGTTTATTAAAAATACACAAACCCAACATGCCCATTAGACCAGTGGTATCATACATAAATGCACCCAACCATATGCTAGCAAAAATACTAAATAATATAGTTACCAGTTTTGATTATAAACCAAAATATTCAGTTACAAATTCTTCCGAATTAATCACAAAGTTGTCTAACTTACATTTACCACCACAAAGCAAGCTAGTTAGTTTTGATGTTACTAATATGTTTTCCCAAATACCTCCTCAAGAGTGCATTCCTTTGTTAAATAATATTCTTATTAACAAAAATGTTGAGTTAATAAAACGGACTGAGTTGATTCAATTATTTGAACTTTGCACCAATCAAAATTATTTTACTTTTAATAATAAAATTTATTTTCAAAAAGATTTTTTACCCATGGGAAGTCCAATTTCACCTCTTTTAGCTAACATATTTATAGACAATCTAGAAGATCAAATATTCGAATCAAATCAATCTGAGAAAGTTATATTTTGGTTTCGTTATGTTGATGACATTTTAGCATGTTTTAATAGTTCATTTGATTTAATTAATGAATTTTTAATTTTTATTAACAGCTTGCACCCAAACATAAAATTTACACTAGAAACTGAACAAAATAAGTCCATTAACTTTTTAGATTTAAACATACAAATTAATTCAACTAATAAATTTGAGTACTCAGTTTATAGAAAACCTACACAAACAGACATTACAATACCACACGATTCTTGTCACCATAAAACACATAAATTAGCAGCATACAGGTCCCTGATACATAGGGCTTTGACGGTCCCTTTAGATGAAATTAATTATAATCGAGAAATTTCAATTATTAAACAAATTGCATACAGTAATGGTTATAATACTAAACTTATTGATACATTAATTAAAGAAAAAGATTATAAATTAGCCATTCAAAAAATGTATCTGAATATCCTAACTTCGTTCGATACAATTAAATATGCTTCGACCCCATATTTTGTTGAGAAATCAAAAAAATTGCTAAAATTATAAACAAAACAAATAAATATAAAGTAAGCTTTAAAACAACTAGGAACATCTTAAATACTTAAAAACAGACGATTTGTTAAAATCAGGCATTTACAAATTAAATTGTTCGCATTGTAATTCGGTTTATATAGGCCAGACAATTAGAAATTTTGATATTAGGTATAAAGAACACGTACGTTGTTACAAATACAAACACCCACATAAATCCAATTACGCTAAACACTTACTAGAACAAAATCATTCAATGACATCTAATAACACCATAAAATGTTTACACTTTTGTGATGATAAACGTAAATTAGATATACTAGAAGCTTTTGAAATTCACAAACATTTAAAAACTGTACCGTTAATGAATGAGCAAATTGATCTGTTAAATTCTCCTCTACTGGACATTTTGGAATAAGAAATCAAGTCATCTGCAGACGATTACCAAGATAAGTAAAAAAGTTCTATTGCTATAACAACACTAACTGTTTACTTTCATATAACCTTTGACAATGGCATGTAAACATGCCGAAATACGTATAAGGTTTAAATAAATAGATATTGTTAAAGTGATTAAGTATTTTATATACAGATACACTATTAAAAATTAATAGTTTATTAATAAAATAAAACACTTGGTAAATGTTTCACAATTTTATGGATTTTATTTACTCGACTCGAGTTTCAACCATCTCGGTTATCTTCAGGAGTTTACAAATAAAACTAAAAGTAAAACCTAAAGATGTACAATACTAACCATTTCCGGAATTCTGTCGTCGCCACCCTGATTTTAAGTGTTAACACATGTGTTTTGATGCTTTGTAGACTGTAGGTCGAGGAGGGGTGAATTACCTAAATCGGTGTGGTCGTTTACTATATTTTTATTATTATTTATTGCCTTTTTTATTTCTAAATTTTCCAATTTATATAAACGATTGCCCTTGTTTTCTACGTGTAAAATTTTTGTGTCTGTGTGTTTGAAAAAATGATTGTTTGTAATACAATGTTGGGAAATGCCGGTTGATTTATGATTATATTTAATTGATCTAATGTGTTCTTTAATTCTTGTATTAAAACTGCGGCCAGTTTGTCCTATATATATTGTATCACAATTAGAACAGCCTATTTGATAGATACCATTTTTTGAATATTTTTCTATTGTGTCTTTATTGTTTACTAGATGTTTATGGAGTTTGTTCGGATTGTGCATAGTTACGTTAATATTTAATTTTTTGAGCCTGTTAGAAACTTTATAGCTAACTCTACCTATATAATTGATTTTTGACCATATTGCTTTTTCAATTGTTGTCTTTTGTCCGCTGTACAAAAGATGTTTTACATTTTCTTTTTGTTTTTTCTTTAAAATATTGTCTACAAATTGCTCCGTGTATCCGTTTTGTAGGACTATAAATTTAATTGTGCTAAGTTCTGTATCATACTATTAAAAGCTGCTTTTTTAATTTTGATGGGTTGTTTAGAATTTGAACGTATGACCATGTCTGTACTTGTGGGTTTTCTGAAAATATTGTACTCTAAATTGTTCCCTGCTCTTTTTATGCTTAGATCTAAAAAGTTTAGGGTATTGTTCTTTTCAGTTTCTATTGTGAACTTAATATTATTATGAATTTTATTAATGTTGTCTCAAAATTGTTGTATTTGTCTGTTTGTACCTAACCACAAGCAAAAAATATCATCTACATATCTAAACCAGATTTTGACATTGTTACTAAAATTGTTGTTTGAATTGAAAACTTTTTCTTCAAAATTAGCCATAAAAATTTCTGCTAGTAGGGGTGAAAGTGGGTATCGAATCGCTAGTCCCTCTTCTTGCTTGTAAATTTGGTTGTTAAATTGAAAATAATTTTGTTCTAAGCAGGTTGCGAGCATGGTTCTGTGTTCTAATTTTTCAGTATTCGTCAAATTACTAATGTTTGTTTTATTGTACGTTATTTCTTTTGCTTCTTTTATTGGAATTGATGTGAAGAGGTTGCTAACATCAAATGAGATTAATTTTGCATTAGTGGGTATCTGAAAATTTTTTAGTTTGTTTATTAATTCTAAAGAATTTTTTACCGAATACTTTGAAAAACAGTTTATGTGTATAGGTAATATTCTATTGATTTATTTACACAGCTTAATGCGTTAATGTATGAAACGACCGGTCTAATTGGTTTTTCTGTTTTATGTAATTTTAAAAGTCCATATAAAAGTGGTGGGTGTGGGTTCATAATTCTGAACTTAAATTCGTTTCCTTTTGGTACGAGATTATTGCAAAATTTTAGAGTTTCATTACCTGTGTTATGGTATTTAGTAGTGGGGTCTTTGTCTAATTTTGAAAAACTGTTGTTATTAATAAATGTATCTACTTTGTGTACGTAATCATCTTTTTTCATGATTGTAACTGTATTACCTTTGTCAGCTTGGAAACAATTAAGTCATTTATTTTAAGTTTCTTTTTTAACCCTTGAAGTGTTTTTTTGTGAGAATTATTATTAATTTTTATGTTTTGTTGTTTGGATTGTGATTGTAGGTCTTTCTGGATGATATCCGCACAAATAGACTTTTCTATTGTAATTGTTTGGTTATCTAAATCTAATTTGTCTAATGCTAAATCGACATCTATTGCCAATGTTTCATAATCCTTTAGTCTGGGTTGTATAGTTGGTGAAAATTTTAATCCTAATTCTAATAGCTCTGTTTCTTTATTTGTGAATTGAACGTGAGATAGATTATTAACTCGAGGGTAAAAATCACGGTTCGCGATGGGGTATGGTTTTGCAGTATTACCCACTTGACTATTTGCACTAACACTATGTACACATGTTAAACAATTACCAAGTGTTTTATTTTATTAATAAACTATTAATTTTTAATAGTTAAATATTTATTTAAAATTAATTGCATTTTGTATTTTCAGAAATATTTTCGTAAACATACTACGACTACTAAAATCGGAATACTATTGACATTCTCGTTACATCAGGGGTTCACAATAATAAAGGTACGCAAAAAATTGGCAATTATGGGGAGAGGGGGGAAATAAGACCCTAAATATAATTGTATAAAAAAATTTAGTTTAGAATTGTTTTCCATTGTTGATGAGAAATTCAGTTTAAACATGAATTTTCTGTAATTTTTTTTTTCGTTTTCCCAAGTGTGTGATGAAAAAAAAACGATTTACTTAAACAGAGTGTTGCAATATATAAATTAATATTTATTTACCCAGATCTCTAATAGATCGGCCGATGCAGCCTAGTCTAACTACGCCGTAACCAGTCTTTCCATCCCACTGCTAGGCACCGGCACTCTTCTCTGCCACGTACTCTCCTTAGGACTGAGGTAAAGTACGGGGGACCTACAGTTTAACGTCGAATCTGAACGACTAAATACCAGGGAAGGTTTCAGACATTAGGAACCCACGGCTGCCTACACCGGATTGGGGAAAGTGAGTGGCGAATTTCGGCATAAATTTTTATTGCTGCATAGCGGGGAACTAACTAACTACGTACTTATCGTAATATATGGTTCTTTCAGACGTATCAAACAATAATCATTCGGAATATGACCTGTATTAACATGAAAACCAATGCAAAAATACATTACTACATTAGCAAAGCAGGATCAAAATATGTTACTTAAGAGAGAGGTATTTCCTCTGTGAAAATCCCACGTAACCTTTAGTAGTTACCCTTTCAGTATACCATAGCATTATCTTCAGAGCACCAACAACTCAACATACCTAAAACCCGCTAAGAGAATAATGATAGAACGTTTACCACGCCGGGTACCAATTAACCGATTAACCCGACCAATGAAATTTTACTACCATGTCAATGTACTCATCAGCCGGAGACCCGCTCAACTCGAAAGTACGTAACCCACAAGGAATCTATGAGGAATACAGGCTTAACGTTCTGGAGTCACTTTCAATCGGCAAGGTCAATGGGCTTCAGTAATTAAACCTAGTTAAGAGGTCCCAAGAATACATGTAGTTGTCTCCACGAGCTAAATAAATTCTCTGTAACAACGGACCACAACAACAATCAACAGTATGCTTTTGTTCTCAGCAATTAAATTTAAAATTTGTAAGCGCATTCATCTGACACAACAAAAATGGAATATTTAATTCAAAATTGTTATGGAATGGTGAGATGTGTGGCAGAATAACTTTTGCTAGAAAATATCCTGCAATATTTCATGGAAAACATTAAAGAAAAAAAGGAGATCGATGTTGAGATATCTCGAAAAAGAAGAAGAGACATTGTAATTGACTACACGTTTCTTTTTTACTGGCTTATAATGGAAAAGCGTTTACAATATAAATAACATTTCTATGTCTAATGTACGGAAAACGATCTTATCAAATAACATGTCAAAATCCTGATCATCTGATAATCGTTTCCTTTTCAAAGATTCTTTTCTTATTTAAGCTTTTGCCGTTTAAATAATTAAACATTAACCAATTTGATGTTATATTGTCAATTTCTTCCAGCACTTTCTTTGGTAGAGGCGCTACATATTCTGACTCTGACTACGGGTGCGTGTGTGAAATTAAAGAGTGTTGCCAGTATGCAAATTACAATGTTGTGTTTGGTAAGTATATTTGTTAGTGTAGCATAGATGTGAAATTATTATTGATATCCTATCTCTTTATGCAGTTGTTAGGTACTAATATTTATTATTGTTGATGAGCTGTTATTGTTGCTTCTTGTTGTTGTTGAGAATTAGTAAAAGTCGTTGAAGCAAGCACTTGAATTCTTGGGATATAGTAATTAGGCTTAATTGCTGAGGTCCCTCGACCTGGTTAAATGAAAGAGTATGAATCAGAAAACCCAGAACGTATATACTGGGGTAGCCAAACTGATGCTGAAGTTCTTATTGCCTTCCTTGTGTGTCAAATACTTAAGAAGTAACGGGGACTCGACTGGTGACCGCAATGGCATATACTAAAACTTAATTGATTGGTTTAACAGGCGGTTAACCGGTATCCGGCGTGATAAGCGTTCTATCCTTCTCTTATACGTTTTTGGAGAAAATATCTTTCCCGCCAGAGTGGCCGAGTGGTTAGGGCACTTGTTGCTACGCGGAAGGTATCGAGTTCGAATCCGAGACTGGGTGCATGGTGGGCGGTCTACCCAGTCCCTTTTTAAAAATTGGGAACCTAATCTCTTGAGGGGTGAGGGGAGTAAGGCGTGGTGCTTACCACACCACTCCGTACTTGATAAAAATTGCAAGACGGCTGAGTGTCGGAAGCAATGATCGGTGGCGCTCACCCACTGCACTGCAGGCCAAACTCAACAATGGAGTTTAGTGCCCTGACTTTACTTTTTTTTACCTTTCCCATAAGTAACATATTCTGATAGTGTAGTAAATGTATTGCTATGATATGAGGCTATGTACTTACCAGAAAAACAATTCTCTAAATGCCTGCAATTTACGCAATGACTAATTATATTTTATATGAGACTCTTTTATAAAATTTCTCAGGGTCGCGGTCGGTATTAAGCTTGGGAAGAAATGGTATTAATAAATAAGACTCAAACAAAAAAAAATACACAAATCAATATCAACGTTACAACAGTTTTTTTTATTTAGAAGTCAATTTGAGGTTTCATTTGTGAAAAATCAAGAAATTTCTTTTATTTCTACTAATCTTAAACTGAACACTTATCTTTGTTTCTTCTTTATAACGATATCCTTAACTCGACAATCGTTGAATGATAAACTCCCTCTTCTCTGGCTTGCAGGTTCCTCAAAAACCACAGCACTCGCCTTTAGTAAGAATCTTCCTCCTTTGTGGTACCAATATGTACTGGACTGCTTTTATGTTTACTAATACTTGGCTTTTTCTACCATGATAACTGTATTATTATTCTTTTGGATATTTCCAAAATTAGTTGAGAAACACTTGTATCCGTTTTATTATAGCTTCTATTCAATTCAAAATCACTATTTATTTCTTATAACTCGTTTTCTTTCTCTTTTTCTGTCACAGAATAAAAATCCTGTATCTTTGTTTTCAGGACGAGCCGTAACTAACCAATAAGTTTTCACTTGCTTTTGTCCTCTCTCTTGATCTCTCATTTTTTTAAACAAATAAATCTCATGAAACAATGAGTGTTCTTTTTAGACATTTGTCAAATTGACATTCAAATCCATAACCCCTACAAATGACATTTAACGATGCACAAAACAAGTAAGTCTAAAACTTCTTATATATTAAACCTTTTAAACATTTCTAAACTAATTTTATAATTAAAATTAACATAAACAATAATCGTATCAATTTGATTGTGTTCTTCTTTCTTTCAGAGTAAACAAAACTTCACAAATATGAAAAAATATAAATCATATATAAAATAACCACATTATTTGAATTTTAAAACAAGAAATTACAGCAATAATACGCAACCCTGAGTTTATAGGTTTGACTACCAAAACCTTACAGTCTTCACAAACCTCCAATCGTAAATTAAATTGTAACAAGCATCCCAAAAACTGTCTTCCAGGAATCACAATACTCCAGTCAAATCCTACAACTCCGAATATCATAGCAGTGTATATTTGCTTTGATTTTCATGTTAATACTGCTCATATTTCGAATGCTGAATGTTTGATGCGTCTGAGAGCAACATGTATCACGAGAAGTGCGCAGTTAGAGTAGGCATGCACGGTGTTTTTCGAGAATGCGACCTGGCTGTATCGGGTGATCTGTTTAAAGACCTCAGTGAGTGAAAATTAATTTATGTATTGCACAAGTACGGTAAAATACGTTCAGTGGTATTTTTCACGTATTTTCGTGAAGAAACTGGAGTAGAATACATTTACAATTAAATCAGAAGTTCAATATGCCAAACCTAACTGAAAACATCACAGTACAACCGTACATTAGAACCATTGCAAAACAATTGCAATGAGTTATATTTAAAAATGAACATTGCTAGTAATTAAGTTACTTAAAGGAGTTTCGATTTGATTAAGTAATAATTTGAAAAGTACATACACCACCCTTCATGTTTGTATTCAGCCGGGAATTATGCTGTCTAACCAAGTTTGCTTACATGATGCTGCTGTGTCAGGTGGTTTACGGTTTAAACTTTAAAGGGATGCAGTCATTCATAAACAGGTCGATAAACACGTGTCGCATTTCTCTTTTATCTGTAAAAATAATGAAGCCAATGGTATAAAATAGTGAAATGTGAAACTGGGAAGCGTGATAATATTGAATTTTTCCGGATTAAACCACAGCGAAGTTTGATAAATATGTTTGCCAAAACATTAAGAGTGTCTCTGCGCAAATACAGTTTGTTTTCATTCCATTAAATGTACTAGTTCTTCAGGCAATGCAAACTTTGTTCATTATTGTTGCTCGAAAGCCCAAAAGAAGCGTGAAAGTAAAAAGTTTTTTCTTTGAATTGTTTGTACTTTCCTAGCTGTACTTCACAAACCAAGTTAAGGTAAAAATAAAAATTGGTAAATGCCAATGTAGGCTGTGCCTAAACAAATTCCCCAAAGTTTTCTATAAAAAAAAACACTAACAACATAAAAATAAAAAGCACTTCGCCTGAACTTTCCCATACTTTAGATACTGTTACTTATCATTAGAGCCTGAAGTGCGGCAACTAAAAATTTCTAAAATAGGCAGACATTTAGCCACTATAAAAATTAAGAATATTCACTAAAATTTTTAAATTGACATTTACTTTTTTTTTATTTGAACATGAAAATAAAACTACAATTAAAATTTGACATATTCCACAAAAAAAGCCAAAATAGGCAAAATTAGGCATTTTGTCTAAAATTACTTATCATACATATTCAAAAGTATCTTATTATTATTAATGTTACGCCCCAACAGTGACTATAATAACATTTTTCTACTCTTACCACTGTACCGAGAGCATATCTGCATAATAGTAATAATAAAATAACATAGTACGTGATACTAAAGCTCTCGTATTAAAATAATAATATAAACTTAGTAAGAATTTTCTCATTTATTTAACTATTGACTACAAAGAGGGAGTAGTGAAGCAAAGGTCGACAGGCAGCTGTGTGTGTGTACTATGGTCACGCGCCGAAAAACTTCAGTCGACGCAAGGGAGTCAGATAGAGAAAAACCAATGATGTTATATTGTACGTTGAATTTTTTTCAAATGTTATGTAAAGAAAATCGATTTCGATGTTCGGAAAAATATTTCTTGGAATTAAAGAAACACAAAAACGGAAGGAGAAATTCTTCCACCAAAAATTAGGTGCGAGAGGAAAATTAATCCGTATGTAAATAATTAAGTTGAAAATTTTATTCTACTATCACAAATGAGCAGTTAAGCTTAAACAAAAATTTTTAGTCGGCTCCCGTTTATGAAAACAGGGACTGGAATTTTCGATTTTTAAAAATCATAAAAGGTATCAGAAAGAAGTTAGCGAACTGGGACACAAACCAAATTGTAGCTAATACATAACTCTACAAGACTACAAAATTATTTAAAAAATCGTGTGGTCAGTTTATAATTTTTTGAAGAAGGCTAAATTGCGATATTTTTTCATTTCGCAGTTTTTGTAGTTCTAAAAATTCTAGTAGCTTGAAGCCCTTGAAGCATTTTCCGTATAAAATTTCATCTTCTACTTACTACCTCTCTCCTATGTGTATGTTTGGTGAGCAAAGATAGATAATTTGCACAGACAGACATAGGGAACCTACAGTTAAACGTGGGCTCCGAACCACAGGAAGTGCATACACTTCTTCTCCAGAGAGGTTTTCCTGGGGAAAAATCCACCTTGCTGGTTTCCCGTTGCCTTGCGAGGGAGAACGACCGGGCCCGGAGTCGAACCCGGATCCGCTGCATTGGTAGCCCGCGCGCTTACCACTGGGCTGGTAAAATACAATATTAAACAAGATTTGTTATTCTGTTTTTGAGTAATAAGGCGCTAAAGTCTAAATTTTCAAAAATCGTCGCGGTCGTCATTTTAAAGCTAGAAAATTTGGAAAAAAGTCTTCTATAAAATTTCCGTTTTTAATTTACAAATCTGCCGTGCAACAGCCATGGAACGTTCCTCGCATTTATTAAAATTTTTAATATATTTTGAAAGTTTAAACAATTCTATAGAAATAAATAAATCTATACAAAATTAGAAATTTTTTTTTTAATTTAGAGGTTATAAAATTTTTTTTAAATGTTAAAAAATTGAAATTTCGGGCAATTTTATAAACTTTCTTGATTATAAAAAAATGCAAAAATTTAAAAACTGGAAAAATTCGAAACTGAAAAAAGTTTGAAATCTTGAAAATTGAAAAATGTATTTTTTTTTTAATTTGCGCTAAAATATCAGCATTTTTAAAAACAAAAATTTGGAAAAATTACTAATTTAAAAATTTTTAAATATTGTTTAAAAAATTTTGAAATTTTAAAAATTTGTAAAATACTAATTATTTCTGAAAATGAAAACGTTCGAAATTTTTAAAAATTTTTGAAATGTTTGAAATGTTTAACAATTTAAAACTTTCTTAAAACTATGTATGATTATTAATTTGAAAATTTTGAAATATTTTGATATAAAATTTTTTTAAATTTTTGAAATTTTTGAAAATTTTAAAATAAAAAAAATTTTACATAAAAATTTTGAAACTTTTTGTTGTGAGTATTTGATAGTTGCAAACAATTCGTTGAAATCTTTATTATATGGTCATAGTCTTCACTTTTGCAATTATCCAATTAAACCGTTCGCGACGACCGAAAGGAAACCGCCAAGAAGTGTTTTCTTAATAGAAGAAAGTTCTTATTGTCATTTAAAATGTTTATACCAATTTTGAAGCTGAAATTCGTACATTTTTTAAGTACCAAAAAGCTTCCACAAATCGGGTATTCGACACGTGTTGAATACGAATCTAATGTTCTCTTCCGAACGCATCTATTTTGCAGTCGCTCCATTTTGTGAAGCAGTCGAGTGGTTTTATGATGTTTTGTATTTTCTAGTTGCAACTAATGTTTATCCCTTGCAAATCAATCTCAAAATCGATTTCATAATTTGGTGATAGCCGTTTTTTAGCGATAACTCAATTAATCTGTACAGGTAAACGATCAAAAGGAGATCTCCCAGTGGTGTTTTGCCAATGGAACGTTGTTTCTATTACCATTTGCCATGCTCATGCCAATTTTGAAGCCGAAATTCGTGAATTTAAATAAAAACGATTAATCGATGGTGAGGGGCAATTGGGGTGATAAAGAGAGCGCGTTTGCGCAGATTGGCTATTCGATATGCGTAGAATACGAATTTAAGGTTATTTTTCGAGCGCGTCTATTTTAACATAAAGCACCCTTCCCCTACCCCCATTTTTTCAGCGGACCAGTCTCATTGTCTTGCGGTGTCATTCTATTGCAATTAGCAATCTTTGAGCCAAATTTGGTTTTAGGCGTTAAGGCGTCAAGACTGTAAAATGTATACAAAAGTACAGACCGACACACACAAACACCGCTGCAGCATCCGCTTTGTAGGTCTCCCAAGGCCCTAAAACCTGCTTATTAGTCAAAATGTTTAGGTTAAAAATATTTGGCATTAAAGTACCTTTTTTTAGACATAACTCTAATAGCGGTCGGTAAGCCCAAATCGAAAAGAACTTTACTGAATCGATCGCATTTGCTCCAAATCCTACCTAACGATTAGAGTACGTTCCTCTATAGCTATACTTCGTACAGCGTAAAAAGTAGAAATTCGTTTGCAAAATAATTCTACGAACAAAATTCTACAAAAACAAAAACACCTAACTTCGGCTTCCGGTTTCGGATTTCTTCTAAAAGCTTATTTCCCCGATAAATTTTTAGTATACGTCCACATTCCAATGCTCATCGCAATCGGACCAGCCGTTTGAGAGTTATGGAGCGCACATATACTGAAAGTTTAGGAAAATAAAAAGTAAACCTAAAATCGAACCACAAAGAAACGAAACGAACTTTGCAGGAATCAAGGAAATACCCTTTAATATTTGAAGTTAGGAGTACTTTCCTTTAATTAAAACCACACGATCAGACGACAGTCGGTTTGAATGTCCTACAGCTCCATTAACTTTGTCCTTTAGGATACCACACAGAACATAAAAAACAGGAGGGTTCTAAATCAGATTAGGATGTAAGCTGTGTAGTGAAGGGTGACACGGGTATGCAGAAAAGACTACATCCACTCTATTTTTGAAGGCTTTAAAAATGTTGGGATTTACTAAATCGCCCAAACTGCGACGAGCTTTAATATTTACATGTAAAAGGCAAAAACATGCGAGCCTACGCTGCAACCATTACCGAACGTTTTAGCTTAACCGAAGTTGTTTAAAAACAAATTATTAAAATTTCTAAAGCTCTTATGACTAGCTGCATCTTATCGTGGGCAATTTTGATGAGAGAGCAGAATAAGGTTTGTCATTTAAAATCAGAAGCATGGGAAGCAGGAATAAACTTTTATAAAGCTTTATGGAGTTTCCTGATTTTATACCATATCAAAATAACGAAAATACCCTATTTTAAAACGTTACTAGTGTTACCCCAGCGCACAATGCACTGACAGACTGAGCGTTGACTGAGCCGGCTAAATGCTAAGTCACGTGATGCATTAGTTCCATGAGGAGACGCGGCGTTGGTGTAGATGTCGCCTCAAGTAAAGCGCTTTTAGCAGACTTTCATATATAAATTAAAATAATTATTATTGAAAAATCGACGTAGAATAAAAATATAAAAATGTTTCATGTTCCATCTGAGGATAGAGACCTTTCATTGAAAAAAAATGGTCCAAATTGGTGAAGCGGTAGCCGCTGGAGGAACCGGAGAAAAATACCCTTTGAGCTTTTATATACAGGGTTTTTCAACAAAAAGTAGCCACCCTCAGCATCTCTCAAAATTTTTTGCTTGAAAATCGCCAAGACATGTCAACAAAGGCAGCAAGGGGGACATCTTTTTACGTAAAATCCGGACGTCTGTCATCAACCCCTTAGCCGCCACAGCCACTCCCTCTAAAATTTCAAATGGCACCATACCATGTGTGGCACATCGTTGGAAAGGTAATTTAATAAGGAATTCATTCTACTGCTTAATTTTTTTATTCACTTGAAATTGAGACATAAAAAAATAAAAACTATATTTTGTTTATTTCGGTTAAGCTGCTGAATATAGCAATTACCGTTAAAGTAATTGTTCAAAATGACTTCCGTTAACTTCCATACAATAATACAGACGACTTTGAAAGAGAGAACGAACATTTGCGAGAACTTGCGGTGTCAATTGTCGACATTCTTCTATTATTCTCTGCCTAAGATCTTCAATGTTGTCCGGCTGTGTTGCGTATACTTTAGATTTCAAGTGCCCCCATAAGAAATAATCCAACGGAGACAGGTCGGGTGATCTAGCCGGCCATTCGATGGGACCACGTCTTCCAATCCATCGTCCAGGAAACCGATTGTTCAAAAATTCTCGAACGGGAATCACATAGTGAGGAGGTGCACCATCTTGCTGGAAAACTAGTTCATTTTCAAACAAATGTTCGTCATTTTCCAGTAGTTCTGTTATACGCGGATCAACAGTGGTGTCAAGAAGCTCAAGGTAAATATTGCCATTCAAATTACCGTCAATAAAAAACGGGCCAACGATGTGGTCTCCTAGAATACCTGCTCAAACGTTAAGTTTCTGTGGATATTGGGTATGGGTTTCCCTATACCAATATGGATTCGTGTCTGACCAATACCTACAGTTATGCCTGTTGACTTCTCCGTTCAAAAAAAACGTACACTCATCGCTGAAACAGATATTGTACAACAAGTTCACGTTGTTCAATAGATTATTATTAGACATAATTTCGCAAAACTCTAGTCTTCGATCATTGTCGTCTTCGTTTAGTTCTTGAACAAGTTTTATCTTGTATGGGTGAAATTTGTGCTTTTTTAAAATTCTCCATACACTGCTTGTTGAAACCCCCGATACCTGGGAAAGTTGATTTAAAGACTGATTGTTTTCCATTGCAACGTGTCCCAAAACAGCAACTTCAACAGGTTCATTAATAATTGGTCTTTCTGGTTGATGTTTTTTGTTTGTCACTGAGCCAGTTCCCATAAACTTTTGCATCAACTTTATAACATACTGATGGCGAATGAATTTATCGGGATGAATTTCATTGAAAGCACGCGCTGCAGCTCGTGCACAGTCGTTATTTTTGAAATAAAAACGCACAATCTCGATTCTTTCGGCAGTGGTGTAAACCATGTTGACACTTTTATAATATTCAAAATGAACTGAATGTTGACTGACAGATGAAAAAACAAAAGATGAAACCAAAGCATCTGTTTGGTACTGCTATATTCAGCAGCTTAACCGAAATAAACAAAATATAGTTTTTATTTTTTTTATGTCTCAATTTCAGGTGAATAAAAAAATTAAGCAGTAGAATGAATTCTTTATTAAATTACCTTTCCAACGATGTGCCACACATGGTATGGTGCCATTTGAAATTTTAGAGGGGGTGGCTGTGGCGGCTAAGGGGTTGATAACAGACGTCCGGATTTTACGTAAAAAGATGTCCCCCTTGCTGTCTTTGTTGACATGTCTTGGCGATTTTCAAGCAAAAAATAATTTTGAAACATACTGAGGGTGGCTACTTTTCGTTGAAAAACCCTGTATGTATGGATTAGTAAGTTCCATCTGATGCTATTACACATTCCAACTTTCTCGTGTCTTTAGGAATTTTGTAAATATTTTATTTCAAAACTATGTCTTTGATGTGAATTCATCACTTCAAAGTTTTCATTTCTCGTCCTTAAGCTTCAAGAAAATTCTTCTGATTCAAAACTTTCAGCAATTAGGTCAGCTGTTTCTCAAGGGCAAACCTTTCATTCCACAAAAATAATGTTTGCTATAGATTTTAATGTTGTATAAGTCAGCGAGTATTGTCTTTACGGCGTATAGATGTCGATGTTTTAATAAATAATACGGTTTAAATTACGAAAAGTTGTTGCATGCAGCTAGTATAGTTTAGTTTGTTGCAATAGCGTCGAGAATATTTTTCTTAAGCAAAGCAAACAAGAGTTTGTAACGGGGCAAACCTGCTGCAACAGTTTGAAAATTTATAAAAATTTATTTTGTTGCATTGGTTTGAAGAAAACGCGCTGGAAGCGCTGCAAGTTGACGTTTGTACGCGGAGTGACCGCCACGGAACGCAATGCGGGGGGGGGGGGAATTAAATTCCAAGCCGAGATTCCTTCCCTTAATCCCCAAGTATAAAACCACTAAACCAGCCTAGTCAAGAAGACTTCCGCTTTGCTCCATTTGAATCCGGACCTGAAGAATACTTTACCTTTTCAATTTATTTGAATCCAGACTTAAATTCCGACCTGTTTTACCTGTTAGAAGTTTTTGATTTCAATATTCAAAACCTGAACTTAGAATTTAAACGAACCTGCTGGTATTTGATTTGAACTTGGATATGTTAGGAACTCTTGTTTAAATTAAATCATTAATTACTTTACATTAGATATTTGATTTTAACTTGGAGATGTGGCTTCTGTTCAAACTAAGTAAGAGTTGATGTTTGTTGGTTTTGATTTGAAGATACCGTTTCTCCTGTTCAAACTAAACCTTTTGTCACTCCAATAAATGTATTTGATTTTAATTTTAAGATGTTCTCTTGTTGAAATTATAAACATTTTATAAAACCCGAATTTCTAGTTATTTTTGTTATTTGCAAAAATCCGACTTTTTAGTATATGTTTTCTAAACTTTCCACGTGTTGAAACCATATTTTTATTTCGACATAACCCTGTATATATTTAAAGTTCTCAGTATTTTCCTAGCGTGATTTTCTTTAATTACTTTAGTTTAAAAGTAATTAAAGCCAGTAAAAGGAAGTAGTAATTATAATTTAACCTGAAAATCCGTTCACAAAACACAGTCGCAAAAACAATTTTAATTCCAGCCGAACTACATCCTACGAAATCCGCGTGTAAAAACACTAACCGCCGCACATTTTTTCTAATTTACTTGTTTATAGACATTCTTGAATTTATTGAACGAATGTATAACTGAATTTTTGTGTGCATAAACATTGATTTTAGTTTACAGCACACTGAACTGTCGAACACTATTTTGGGATCCATGGTCAATCCGGTCAATAATAGGCAATGCGCGAGTGTAAGGCAGCAGGTAATTTCGTATTAAGGCAGTTTACCAACCGAAAACGCTAAAAAAGCGTCCCATAAGGGTTGGCCAACCATAAACGTCTCGTTTCGCAAGGGGCATTTAATTGTTTTATTGTACATAGAACATAAATTGTAGATAACCACTTAAGTACATGAAAATAATAATTGCACTTATTCAAACAAAAATCAGTAAAAATATTAAACTAAATTAGCAGTGCTCACATATAAAATTTCCAAATTATAGTGCAATTACTGCATAAGTTATCGCCATAAAAGTGATTAGACTATTCTAGCTTCAGAGGGCTGTAACTCCTTAAGGAACAACACTAGAACGCCGTTCTTCGGAGAAGCTGGAGCCCCTATCCAACTTCCCTCGAAATTTCATCAAGTATGAAACTTGACTTCTTGTAGTGCTATACCCTATTCAGGGCGTTGGCGACCTCTCTCATATGTCTGTGTTTGGTGCGCGGCGATAGATAATTTGCACAGACAGACATAGGGGACCTACAGTTTAACGTGGGCTCCGAACCACAGGAAGTGCATGCACTTCTTCTCCAGAGAGGTTTTTTTTTTTTTAAAACTTGACAATCAGCCCAAAATGTTTAATTATTCTTTCGGAATTTGTTCAAAATTGTTCTTGGCTAAAACTTGGAACCAGAACAAACCGTTTAAAAAACAGATTTTAATTTAAACTGTGAATAACTAGAAAGTTTAATACATTTAGATAACATTAAACAATAAATTTTACGATTTTATTAAAAACGTTAAATTGAAAGAAATCATATTTTGGTTAAATTGGGTACAATTGAAGAATTGATACTTCAGTTTTGCACAATTATTATACGCCAGAAAGTTTAATATATTTGAATAAAATTGAATAAGTAATATTTCGATTTATATGAATCGTTAAACTTCTAGGAATCTTATTTAATTTTATTTGAGTTGCAGAGTGTCAGAAATGCTAATTTATTGTAAATAAAACAATTCGTAACTTCAACGGGTTTTTTATTGTAGCCTTATATGTATTTTAACATGTTTACACGTCATTATCAAAGGCAAGTTTAAAAATAAACAGTTGGTGTTGCTATAGGAACAATAAATCTTTATAACTTGATCTTGGTTTTCTATATCTGCCTTTAGATCACTTGATTTCTCATTTCAAAACGTCCAATCATGGAATTTAAGAGCTCAATTTGTTCATTCATTAAAGGTTGTTTGTGAATTTCAAATGCTCCTAGTATATCTAATTTACGTTTATCATCACAAAAGTGTAAACATTAAACATTTTATAGTTTTATTAGATGTCATTGAATGATTGTGTTCTAATAAGTGTTTAGCGTAACTGGATTTATGTGGGTGTTTATATTTGTAACAACGTAGGTGTTTCTTGTACCTAATATCAAAATACCCAATCGTTTGTTGTATATAAACCGAAGCAATTTAATTTATGCTTTAATCCGGTATTTTTTTAGTCCAGCTATTATTATCACTTCTTCTTACGTGGCCGTACCATTTTAGGCGTTTTTCTTAAATGCAACTTACAGCATCTTTTTATCGGCTCATTCTGTTTGTTATCTCTTCGTTTGGGATTCTATCCATTCGTGTTACTCGACAACACCTTCTCCAACATTCAATCTCTATTGCATTGATTTTAGATTCGTTTCTTTTGTTTAACACTAACTCATTATCCTTTCTGTCATTGTTTTTTTAACATACGTGTATTTGTTTATGCCTTATAAATTTTATACCAAAATAAATGGCAATTAATGAGCTACGTGTTTTAAAAAGAGACAAGTCAGTAGGTCTTTTAATTACCAACCTAGAGCTTTGAGAGTGCTACCTACAAAGTATCCTTTATTCTTTTTTCGGGCTGCTTAAACGCGTGCAACCCACTTCGCGACCATATGCGTACTGACGGACCGTACCGATTTTAGAAGACTGAACAGTTAATTGCAGGGAAATATGGTTGCGCCTGTGTATCTGTTACATTACTATACAGCCATTTCCGTTATGACACATTTTACACCCGCCGGCAAACAAGTTTTACTATAAAACAACAATAATCGAGTAGCTAAAACGTAAAGTTACCACAACACTTTTCTCCATTCAGAAAGTGCAAATTCATGAAACAAATTTTTAGGAATTCTACAGTATTTTTAATTAGTGTTTGATGTGTAATAACTGTAATCACAGCAAAACAGAAGCGTATAGGATGTGGGTCTGTGTATCGATGATGTGATGTTTGGGCAACCCTTATCTAAAGGTTTATTGATCATAATGTTTAACGTCAATTATTATTGACTGCTATCTCGTTTGATTCAAACTTTAGATGCACACTTTTTAACTTCATTAAATGTAGTTGAGACTAGATGTAGAATGTAAAGGAAATATATATCCGAAACTAACTAAACTAAATTCACTAGACACAAGAAAAAAATTACAATGTATAAACATTCGGTTGTTATTTTTATAGCTGACGTCTTTCTCCTAATGTACAAAATTCTCGAGATAATTCATACGTTTTATGTCCTTGTGGTTTAGTAACGGTATTTCCATCTGTGCTATTTCGGTGGAGCTTTTTCTGCTTTTAGTCTGCTCATTTTCTCTGCGGAAAAGTTTAGTATTGCGAAATATCCAACAAAAGAAGGGCATAAAGCCATTGTGATAGGATCGTTTTCGCTTGTAATTGGAAATGGGAAGTGTTTTTGTTCTATTGTTTTGTCTGAGAACAACCAGGACTTGATATAAAGCTTGGTTTTTATTGTTAAAAGTTTGAGATGTACACTGGCTATATATTAATTCAAAAAATTACTTCTAAACGAATAATTGCAACATTTCTAGTTCTGTTTTGATTAGCCTTTTTTTTACTTTGTTGTTTGGTTCTATAGTTTGGCTGTTTAAATTTTCTTTCGTAAATTTTTCTTTACTTTTCTTCAATTTCTGATACCATTCTTAGGTTTCAGAAACATTGACCTGTTGTACAATGGGGGTTTAATCACCATGATCTGGTCATATCGTTTCCATCTTACAATTAAACTGGGAAGTACACAAACAGCCACGACGGTACCGAATTCGAATACAAACCCGTTTGATCGATAAGTAGGCGCTTACCCACCACCACAGTCTTAAAGTTTGCCAAAAAGGGAATGTGAATTTATTTTCCATAAAATTTACAATTTAATGTTTCGGTATAATTTTAAATTATTAACTAAGAATTGCAAATAATTGATTTATTTTTCGAGTAATAAATGTGAATTATTATGCGGAATTTCAAATCGCTTCCTTGACGTCATCAATAACGAATCAATAAACTGTTTCTCCTCAGGTTTAGCATGGAAAACGAAAATGTTCATGTAAACCAACAGTTGAGCGTGTCGTGCTGCATTGAGTTTCTACTTGTTACTCGCAGCACCGCACCTGTTGCAGGTTTCTACATTTTTCATGAACGTATGATAAGCGTCCTTCTAGTCCAATTGATTAATATTTTAATATAATTACAGTAATTGGAAAAGCAATTGCAGAACGTACATATTAAAATGAACGTTTCTCATTTCTGAATACGATATTCCTGAACTGGATTTGAAATCTACATTTTCCTTTTAAAAGAAAAGTTCTCGATAATATTAAAATCAATAAAGTCAACAACGCTACACATTATTTTTTTAATTTAGAACGCATTACAATTAAGTTACCCCTTTTTCCGTGCAATCAATTCAAAACTGTAGCATATAGAAAGAATTCCAAACGTTTAAGGTGGCAGAAGTCTAATATAAAAATGCTACTACCAACAACTATACAATAATTTTGAACTATATTTAATTTTAGGCTATCATATTTTTTTAATACGTATTAAAAACATGTTCGAATAACCTGAGTTAGTTCATATTTTGAAGAATTATTTAAATAATGGTTTGTTAAATATTAACAATTTTAAATTTTCAGAAGACTTTTGTCAACAGTCCACTGTAAATTAAATTAAACTATGGAATTTTAATTGCACTAAGAGCCTTTTATAAAATATAAGAAACTTATTGCTAGACAACAATTTATTATTAAAGTAATTCATTGTATAGTTGTGCCTTCCCAGAAAACCAATGTTAGTTTGTATGTGCCGCCAGAACTTATAAATCAAACAAGACGCAAAAAGTTCAGCCACTTTAGTGTAGATGACTGAATGAAAACATGCTATTTTGGTTGTAACCGTTGCTTATTAAGAATCTCGATAAATTGTGTATTGTTTTATAAACCATTTCCCTTGAACCTGTATGTAAAGAATACCGTACAGGTATCAATGTTCTTATATCAAACGTGGTTTTGTTGTTAAAAAGTCAAGGATGCAAGATAACGCGAGATTAAGCAGTAATCTACTACCTAATATTGTAGGGAATACGTGACCATGGCTCAGTTTCAGAAGTTCTGCCAATACTATACTGACAACAAAATTGTTTTTAGAATGTAAACTCAATTCCAAATAGGCAATTATACCTACCTACTTCTGAAATATTTTCACGAGTATTTCGGTACAGAACATATGAAAATATCCGACTTATAAAGACTTATAGAAATTTCTTCTCGAACAAATAAAGAAAAATTAATACTATCAGAATTACAACAAAAGTGTAAGTTTTTTTTTGTGCAAGTCATTGTGTTTTACATTTTTAACACATTTTTTTGGCGGTTTTGATCTGCAACAAAATATTTTATTTAATTAAGTTTGGCAAATATGTAGAAACCCAGTCTGAACGAAACCTTGGAAAATTTTAGTGGAATGGGTAAATATTACATTAAAAATGCTGATAAGGTAAAAGGTAATAATATTTTCCTTTTGTTGCATATACCATGTGACCACTTGGCCATTTTCTCAATTTTTAAATAATTAAATTCAAATTGTTTGTGGGTAAATTACAGAAAAAATGCATATTACGACTAAAACGGTGTTAATTTGGACTTCTGGTTTAACCGGAAGTGATAGCATTTTTTATTTTTAATGGAACACCCTGTATATTTTTGCCTATTTGGATAATAAGTTGAATTTGAAAACAAAACAATAATGAACTTTAAACGCTTTTCTTATTAATTTGTTTAAAATTTTATTATCACAAAAAATATTAAAAAAATTAAAAAAATCTCAAATGTTAAACGGTCATAACTTTTTCTTTAAATCCCCTATTTGAGTTTTATGCACTGTTTAAATTGCCATTTTATTTGATTTAATTTAATATCAATAACACTCCTTTTTATTTTTAAAATAGCAAGAAAAAATAAAATTATCCATACATATATAAAAGCTCAAAGGGTATTTTTCTCCGGTTCCTCCAGCGGCTACCGCTTCACCAATTTGGACCATTTTTTTTTCAATGAAAGGTCTCTATCCTCAGATGGAACATGAAACATTTTTATATTTTTATTCTACGTCGATTTTTCAATAATAATTATTTAAATTTATACAGGGTCGCTATTAAAGATGGAACCAAAGCTCTCCTGCTAAAACGGTTTGAGATATAGATATGAAAATTGGAAGGCTTCCATTTGAAATTATTTCGCATATTTTGAGGTTAATTTTTTTTTAACACATGATTTTTGGGCGCGGCCGCCATCTTGAATTTTTTTAAATGACAACATGGGCTTTGTGATACATCACTAGAAAGCTTATTTTTTTCTCTTTCTTACTATTTTAATCATGTATGGTGTTAAAGTAGAAAATAATGCAGAAAAATTAGAAAAACCTTTGCCATATTTCACGAAATTAAGGTTTATTTGTCACGTAATACAATAGTTGTAAGGAAACAAACCATATGTACTGTGTTTTTTGTCACTTATTAAACCCCTGCTGATTGTTTTTTGTTTATTTTTGACGTTTCGTATTGCAAAGGTATCTAGATTTATAGTACAATACATTAACCAGCCACACATACCGCATTATTTTCTACTTTAACACCATACATGATTAAGGTAGTAAGAAAGAGAAAAAAATAAGCTTTCTAATGATGTATCACAAAGCCCATGTTGCCATTTAAAAATATTCAAGATGGCGGCCGCGCTCAAAAATCATGTGTCAAAAAAAATTTTTTTTAACCTCAAAATATGCGAAATAATATCAAATGGAAGCCTTCCAATTTTCATATCTATATCTTAAACTGTTTTAGCAGGAGAGCTTTGGTTCCATCTTTAATAGCGACCCGGTATATTAAAGTCTGCTAAACGTGCTTTACTTGAGGCGACATCTACACCAACGCCGCGTCTCCTCATGGAACTAATGCATCACGTGACTTAGCATTTAGCCGGCTCAGTCAACGCTCAGTCTGTCAGTGCATTGTGCGCTGGGGTAACACTAGTTATGTTAATAACGGATATAGATGCCTTCTGGCGGCCAAAATTAAAAGTTAATGTTTTTTGTCCACGGCCGTAAATTTCAAAGTACATTCGCTCGGCGAGCTAATGAATAGAAATTTTGAGAAAAATGGTAGTAAAAATGTTTGTTATACTATATTGGTTTTTATGTGAATGTAAATTTTTAAAACAAAAATAAATTGAAATGAAATTGTAGCGGTGGTGTAGTTTTTAGCATTATTATTTTTAACGTCTGCAACGCGACCAATTAAAAATTTTTGTTTACTAAAGCTGGGACTTTTTGAAATTTCAGAGTCGATTTTTAATAATAGGTCAAAATCGGTTTTAGAGTAAAAATGAATAGGAACAAAATAATCGAAATAATTTGATAACCGATTCCAATCAACGATTGTAAAAATCGATTCTAATAACTAAGTACAAAAAATGATTCCAATACTTGATTCATAATAAACCATTATGAATTAACACGTACTATTTTTACAATTGAACGCGTGTAATATCCTCTACAATTAAAACCGCCGATTTCACAATAGTTTGTTAAAATCAGTTTTATTTCATTGACCTATGTACTCATTTCTGGAAAAGTGCTACCTATAAGAGTATATAATGAACTACGTCCAATTCATTAGCAAGCTTACTTGAAAAAATTCTAAATTTCCATAAAATCGTCAAAATTTTAAAAATAAATCAAAAAATTTCAAAAACTTCCATAAACGCGAGGAAGCTCCCGTGGCGGTTGCCGACAGCTTTTTACTTTCCTATACTTTCAGTATAGGGAAGTATTGATTTCATGCAAATTTTCAAAATCGAGATTTTGACGGAAATACATGTTTTGGGCTTCCAGGATCCTAAAAAAGTGGTTTTAAAAAAATGTCTGTCTGTGGGTGTGTGTGTGGGTAACGCTCATATCTCCGGAACGGCTGGACCGATTTTGATGTGCTTTGGAATGAGGAGGTATATCAAAAATTGATCGACAAAATAAGCTTTTAAAAAGAATCCGAAACCGGAAGCGGAAGTTAGACATGTTTTTTTGGTAGCATTTTTTTCATAAACGGAATTTTGGAAATTGGAATAGTGAAAATTATAGAAGGCCTTAGAACAAATCAAACGTTTTTTTACCGAACTCTCTAGCTTCAACATGACGGCCGCTACGAATTTTTGAAAATTTCGACTTTAACGCCCATTTACTCAAAAACCAGTTATCTGATTGGAATCAACTACATCTTATTTGGTAGCCCTTCAAGGGTACTATACCATTAATTTTGAAAATCGAAAAACGATCTCAATGGCACCACTCCAAAATTTTTGAAATTTTCAAAAAAAAAGATCTCAAAAACTGCCCACACGTTTTTGTTTAAACTTTTTAAGCTGATAGAGCTGAGAATCTTCTACAATTTATTTTTTTGCGCATTGCTATAATTTCACTGTGACGCCCTCTGTGAATTTTTGAAAATTGAAAATTGGTACCCTTTTATTTATTTAACGGGGGGCAATAAAATATTTCTGTTAAAGCAATATAGCTCATCATTGATAGCAAAATCCGAATATCATAATATTTTTTTGATAATTTCATATTTAGGGGGGCTACTGTTCCCCCTCCCCCCCAAAATTTTCGATACAAAATTAAAAAATTGATTTCTTCTTTTGTTTGCTCTAGGAGAATCTTTTTACAAAAAATCAAAAAATCGAATTTTTTGCCCCTTAATAATCTTTTTGTCCTTGGAAGAATTTCACATACTTTCTACAGCAGTTGTATTCTTGTACTAGTCGTTTAATGTTCAGTGTAGGCTAACTTTTTTGTTTTAATAGATAGACTCGCAAACCCAAGAGCAAAGTTGTAGGGCAAATTCTTCTCGATTGTATTTAAGAAAAAACTCGAGTTTCCAATTTTAATATGGCGGCCACGGTAAAAAATAACTTTTTTTTAAATGGAAACTTGGCATTTTGGCTTTAATATCAGAAAGGTTTTGAAATTCTAAATACAAATTAATAAGAGTAATTTCTTGCTAAAAATAATACTTCTCGAGTTATTAATATATTTTCAAATATCAATTTCCGCCCTTCCGTTGATCAGTCCGAATATTTTACCCAACCATATGCTTGCAGAGCGCAGCGGTCGGTCTTTCTTCAACCGCTTCAAGATGTTACAACTTATAAGAACCATTTACTTTAACTAGTCGTGTCTAGACAGGTGCATATCGAAAGTGTTGGAAAATATAAAACAATGTTATTTTATAAGTATAGGAAAGTCCAGGCGAAGTGTTTCGCTCATTTTTACTTATTACATTCAAGAACTTGCCTGGGACATTATTGATATTGAATTAAGTTTCGCATAATTTCCATGGATTTAAGCAATGGCAAGTTGTTGGATTTTAATGGTGCTTTAACGTGCTTTTATAAATGCCAATTCGCTGCAAATTTTGTAATTTTTTAAAATATCCACACATTCCTTTATTCCCGCCGAAAAGAATTATTACGGATTAAGACAAAAATTAGGCACGTGATATTGCTATGCATTATATATAGAAAATATGCACAAAAACGCTAAATATGCAGTACATATGCAGCTATGCATATGAGGTTCGAAACGAATATTATGGAAATATATTCTTGTAAATGGCATTTTCCATTACATTTAAAACAGTAATTTACGAGTAACCCCAATAAATAACACTACTACCAAAAATTCAGAAAAATCCACTCTTTCTGATTACGACTATAAAAATTGACATAACTTGGCCAGGGACGTAATATAAAACATTTTCGCATCTCTCTTTTGAAAGTACTGTTCCGGTCTGGCTTTACTGTCAAAGCGTAGTAATCTTATTTTTTATCGGACGTTTTCTAGAGTTTCAAAAAATGCCATGCTTGATTTGAGTTTCTGCTGCCCATAAAAATTGACTAGATCTACTTCAAGCCTCGAGAGAAAATTTTTTAGCAAATAAAAATGTCTCCAAGGTTGTTTCAATCGATATGAAATAGAACGTCCGAAGAAAGTGGAAGTCTAGAAACAAAATACGAAGCCCATAAATAAAATGTGTCGTCGAGGAATAAAATCCCTTAGCTGAGAACTGAGAAGATTCATTACCACAGAAAAATCAAGAAAATGATGAAAATAATAAGAATGGACTTGGACTTGCATTTTAAGACTTCTACAATAAAATGTATCTCGGAAACTATTTTGAATAAGAAATAGTAAATTTATTTATAAATTCCAGCTTTACTTCGTTAAAGTCCCTACACCCTTTACATGCCATTGTCAAAGGTTATATTAAGAAGTAAAAAGTTAGTGTTGTTACAGCAATACAACTTGGTGACTTGATCTCGGTAATAGTCTGCAGATGACTTGATTTCGGATTTCCTCCAATAGAGGAGAATTTAAGAGATCAATTTGCTCATTCATCAACGGTACAGTTTTTAAATGTTTGTGAATTTCAAACGCTTCTAGTATATCTAATTTACGTTTATCATCACAAAAGTGTAAACATTTTATGGTGTTATTGGATGTCATTGAATGATTTTGTTCTAGTAAGTGTTTAGCGTAATTGGATTTATGTGGGTGTTTGTATTTGTAACAACGTAAGGTAAAAGGGGCAAACATTGACACATCTTTATTTTATAATTTATTTTGGCGCGTGTGTGATCTCTACAACGGTGCGGTTTTGCATTAGACAGTAGGGGGGTAAGAGGAATTAATGATGCTATTAATTTCAATTACATTTCGAATTCCAATAAATAATAAATTTTTTATAAAACCCTTGCAAGTGTCAATGTTACACCGTGTTAGTATAACATTGACACCCCTATCTAAAACCGGCTGTGTGTCAATTTGAGAATTATTTGAGGAATGATTGACATCAATAACAAAACTAGTTTTCATTTTTGTATTGAGAACGGATACAAAATTACATAAAATGAAAATATGAACGTAAATAGTTTAATATATTATTAGAGTACTTGGAAATGCCTTTATATCAAAGTAATGTTTTCCTCTTTGGATTAATGGCTCTTGCAAAAATTTTATAACAGTTTCTGGTGAGATTTCTTGTGTATTTTCTACATCGGGATATGCAAAATGCATATTACGTCTTCTTAAAAAGGTAACTTCCAAGTTACGATTGTTATCATTTGCATTTACCACTTTTCCAATGTAACAAACATTATTATATTGAACTAGAAGCCACGAACCATTAGCAATTTCAACGGAATTTTCAAAATTCAGATTTTCTAGGGGTTGACTTCTTTCAAAGCTCTCATCACCGTCATCCTCACTTCCTAGTTCCATATTTATTACATCGCTTTCTGAGCTGGATGTTTCTTGAATAACAACACGTTTCTTTTTCTTTTGCTTTTGCTTAACAGTATTACACTTGGTTGCTTTCTTTGCCTCTTTTTTAGCTTTTGCCGCCTCTTGCTTTCCTTTTTTTTCTTCTTCTTGCAAACGCATTCTTTCACGAACTTGTGAATCGGTTAAGCTCTCGGCAAATTTTCTGGTCACCTTGGAACGTTTATCACGTTCAACCTTGTTGTTGTTATTTTTTTTAGGGCTGATAATAGCACTAGTTCCAACGATTTCTTTGGAGTGGGGTTTTCAGGTTCTGGTGTTTCATTTAGTGTGAGAGGGCTTGCTGGTGGAGTAATATTAGGCGGCACATTTACAGATGGCTCTAAGGAAGAACTGCTAGAAAGAGCAGCGGCTACTTCTACCTTTTTAATCATTTTCTCTTTTGATGGAGGATAAATTCCGGCTCCGTCGAATCCGCCAATGGCATTTGCTCGAGAGAAACAATCAGCTTGGGATAATTTCTTCATGAGCGACGGAAAGACCAACTTATCTACATTTTTGTAGCCACTATTCTGATAAAACTCCCGTAAAATTTTTCTCCACGATTGTTTTACCGCTTTGTACACCCCCACATTAAGCGGTTGCAATAGATGGGAGGTGTGTGCAGGTAAGCAAAACAACTCAATTTTATTCTCGGCTGCTTTATCTATTAGAGCTAGGGAGAGATGAGAGTTGTGGCCGTCTAAAATTAACAACTTTGTGCCCTCCAAATGGGAAGTTTCAGGTATGAAAGTATTTTCGAACCAATCATGGAATTGGGCACCTTCCATCTACCCTGATGGTGAACAATTATAGCCGGTAGCTTCTGGTCCCCCATTGCACCAGGTGGTGTAGAGATGCAACCCTTTGTAGTTTACAAACATTGGTAAATAATCTCCTATGGCATTGCAGCACATTAAAACTGTGTAAGAAGTTTTTGTTGTACTACCCACTAATTTATTTGGATTGCGACTACCTCGTTTGCAAAGCACTTTTTGGATTCCAGCGTCGGTCTGAAACCCCGTTTCGTCACAGTTGAAAATGTTTTGCGGTTTATTACGCAAATCATACTTGTTTAAGAGATTATCTAGCGTATTATAAAAATCTTCCATAACCTCCTGAGAACCGGCCATAGCTCTGTTTTTTTGGCAGATTTTGAGCCACACGACGGCTGATTACTGCTCTCCATCTGTTTTCAAACATAGTGCACCAATCAACACCTGGCAAACTATTTTTAAAGGGATTTGGTCTGTCGATATGCTGTACAAAATCCTGTACACAAAGTTGTAACTGTATTCCATCAAAGCCATAACCCCATTCGCCCAACCGTATAAGAGAATGTACCAGCAGCTCCTCTTCTTGTCTTGTTAAAACTGTTGGTCTTCCTACACTCTTACTTTTGTAATTCTTAACATGATTCATAAGAGTGGTTCGATTGATTGCGTACCGTTGTGCAATCATTTTTAAACTCCCTACTCCATTATTTACATCATCTATTGCTCGTTGCATTGACTCTTCATTATAACTCTTATATTTCCGAGCGTTAGGCCGCCGAGGCATCTAGAAATACAACAAAGTTACAGATAAAGTCAATAGTTTTGCATTACCCCATAGATCAATGTCAAATCACCATATAGGCTAACATTGACACCCTGCAATCTTTACCGAAGGCTAACATTGACACCCTGGCAATGTTTACCTTTAACGGAAAATAAGAAAAAATTTTTTTTCCTAATTATTCCACTGTATTATATTGTCAATATTTACATTAAATCAGTAGTACATGTGTTCTTACCTTGTTAAATAAAGAAACTTGCTTAAATACCACACACCAACAAAGTTTTTTATCCTCAAATTTCATTCACACTCATCAGCTGTTTGGTCAGCAGCCATTACTGATTCCAAAACTGTGATGTAGGACATTCAGCTTTTACACCAGATGGAGACACAAGTAAGGTAATTTATAGTAAACGCAGTTTTTGTCTAAACTTAAAATCACACATTTTAGAAAGCTTTTTCAAAAATGTGTCAATGTTACCCCGGTGTCAATGTTGGACCGTCTTACCTTACGTGTTCTTTATACCTAATATCAAAATTTCTAATTGACTGGCCTATATAAACCGAATTACAATGCGAACAATTTAATTTGTAAATGCCTGATTTTAGCTAATCGTCTGTTTTTGATTTTGCATTAAACAAAGTGTTTAAGATGTTCCTAGTTGTTTTAAAGCTTACTTTATATTTATTTGTTTTGTTTATAATTTTAGCAATTTTTTCTGATTTGTCACCAAAATATGGGATCGAATTTAATTGTATCGAACGAAGTTAGGGTATTCGGATAAATTTTTTGAATGGCTAATTTATAATCTTTTTCTTTAATTAATGTATCAATAAGTTTAGTATTATAACCATTACTGTGTGCAATTTGTTTAATAATTGAAATTTCTCTATTATAATTAATTTCATCTAAAGGGACCGTCAAAGCCCTATGTAGCAGGGACCTGTATGCTGCTAATTTATGTGTTTTATGGTGACAAGAATCCTGTGGTATTGTAATGTCTGTTTGTGTAGGTTTTCTATAAACTGAGTACTCAAATTTATTAGTTGAACTAATTTTTGTTTAAATCTAAATGTTAATGGACTTATTTTGTTCAGTTTCTAGTGTAAATTTTATGTTTGGGTGCAAGCTGTTAATAAAAATTAAAAATTCATTAATTAAATCGAATGAACTATTAAAACATGCTAAAATGTCATCAACATAACGAAACCAAAATATAACTATTTCTCAGATTGATTTGATTCGAATATTTGATCTTCTAGATTTTCCATAAATATGTTAGCTAAAAGAGGTGAAATTGGACTTCCCATGGGTAAACCATCTTTTTGGAAATAAATTTTATTATTAAAAGTAAAATAATTTTGATTGGTGCAAAGTTCAAATAATTGAATCAACTCAGTCCGTTTTATTAACTCAACATTTTTGTTAATAAGAATATCATTTAACAAAGGAATACACTCTTGAGGAGGTATTTGGGAAAACATATTAATAACATCAAAACTAACTAGCTTGCTTTGTGGTGGTAAATGTAAGTAAGACAACTTTTTGATTAATTCGGAAGAATTTTTAACTGAATATTTTGGTTTATAATCAAAACTGGTAACTATATTATTTAGTATTTTTGCTAGCATATGGTTGGGTGCATTTATGTATGATACTACTGGTCTAATGGGCATGTTCGGTTTGTGTACTTTTAATAAACCGTATAGTTTTGGTGGTTGTGGATTTGGATTTATTTGTCTTTTTTGATAATCTGTTAAACAAACCTGGAAATTTTCTATTGTTTGTTTTAATTCTTTTTGATAATTTTTGGTAGGATTACTAGTTAAAGTTTTTAAGTTTAAATTGATTATGAAATCATTAATTTTTTGTAAGTAAACGTCATTGGGTAATATAACTAATGTGTTTCCTTTATCTACCTTGACAGAAACCAGATTATTTACTGAATTTTTTTCTTTCCACCGTTAACGAATGAGCAAATTGATCTCTTAAATTCTCCTCTATTGAACATTTTGGAATAAGAAATCAAGTCATCTGCAGACGATTACCGAGATCACGTCACCAAGTTCTATTGCTATAATAACACTAACTGTTTACTTTCTAATATAACGTTGACAATGGCATGTAAACATGCCGAAATGCCTATAAGGTTAAAATAAATAAATATTGTTAAAGTAATTAAGTATTTTATATGCAGTTAATCATTAAATAGTAAATTTATCAAATTTTCTATTAAAACACGCTTTTTATTTTAAACAATTTTTTTTGTTTTAGTTTTGATACCTGTATTATTAATAGCAAATTCATTCTGAAATTTAATTCAGTTTCCTTTTAAATTTACGTCTGCCATATTTCTGTCATTTCGTTAAAATGTACGTGTACATTCTGCGTAAAGTACTCCCCAGTTGAAACAGAAATCAATAACTGGAAACTCAATTGGCTTTCATTTCGTTCGTTTAGTGGAAATTAAAATTGACTTTACTTTTTTATGACGGATGCTATGGATTCGTATTAATATTGAAAGTGTTTCGTAGATTGACTTCTGATTTAAAACATGTATTTTTTGCAAAATTGACAATTTACTTTTTCCGAGTTGAATTTAGAAATACAATTTTATATTATACTGAAACGTGCAGTGACCAGTTTATATGATTTTTTTGTTGTCTTTAGCTTACAATATTAAGCATGTTAGTTATACAGATTTTGCATTTCTGCAACCTGTACAGTAGTTATACAGGGTGCTCAAGATAAGAGGTCCATGTATGGGAATCTCGTAAACGGTAGAAATTCGGTTAAATGAGAAGAATTATTCAGCATCTCTATGATCCACGTTCAAATCCTACAATTTATGCTTAATTTTCAGTACGGACTCAAAAAACTAAAGTTTTCAGTTTTCGTGTTTTATGTATAATTTGGTTATTATCAAAGATAGCACAAAGCGGTTTTGACATTATTATGACACTTTTTTACAGAGATTTCGAATCTCAAATTAAAATATTTATAGATCTTTAAATTTTCAAGATATTGACATAACTTTGCTTTTTACTTTCCTATATTTCTACTGAGGTAAGGAAAGTAAATTCATGCAAATTTTCGAATTTCCGATTTTAACGGAAATACGCGTTTTGGGGTCCAACGACTGCGTGCGTTGCGTGTGTACGGAAGCGCTCTGTTACCACCCTACTACACTCCCAGAATAACTCCTTCCAAACATCCCTACCACCTTCACTGGGTATAAAACCAGTGCATCAGCTCAATTTAGGAGAATTCAATCCTGTCATCCTTGGAAACAAGAATCCAGCTTAACTTCCATTTAAAACAAACATTCCGAATTGTTTCCTGTTAAATTTATTTGATTTCAACTTTTTGATTTAAGTCAAGACTGGACTTAGAATTCAAAACCAGACTGGGATTTAATTTGAAATTAAACTTGCTTTTAGTTTAAAATAATTTATTTAGAACCAGGAATTGAATGTCTAATTTTTACTGTAAGTGGATTTGGATCTTACATAGAAATTGAATATTTATTCAAATATTACAAACAATAGTGAGGTTTGATGTTCTTTCAAATGGAGTTTGAATAGTTTATATGAAAGAAATAATACCATAATCACTAGAATAAATGAATTTAATTTCAAAACTGAGGTGCCTCATTGAAATTAAAACTTTTATTTAAACCAGAAGTTACCAGTTTTATTAATTTGAAACTTTCCATGAATTGGATTAGTAACCCGAAACCTGTAAATAATTTCCCGCAGATTCAATTCCTTTAATTTGTTTATTTAAATTCTGTTCCGAATATTTACATAAACCCAGAAATCACTTACCTCATTGAATTCGCAAATAATTCGTTTAATTCCAGTTACAGCCGTAATCCGAGGGTCTGTGAACATTGGGGCACAACACGGCACAATAAATAATTTTGTTTCAGACGTTTTGAACTGCATTGAATGAATGTAGAGAGTGCAAAAGATATTAATTATAATTACAGAGACTTTAAAGCACGTGAACGCCATTTTGGTGAGATCCAGGATCGAAGCAACGGGTCCAGTGTTGCCAGGTCGTCGGAAACAAATTACCGTATCGAAGGCGCGAAAATACCGTATTTACAACCAAATTACCGTACAAATTTTAAAATGCCTTATTCTTATAGTAGACTAATACAGGGGTTACTGACTTACGTTTTACGAAAATTTGATAATATAAATTCACAATGTTAACTAATTAATTCGTTATTATTAAAAAAAACTGCATTTTATGAAAAATAAAACATCATTTGATTAAAAAAAACTTAATCTAAAATATCCATCGTAAAAAGATCATCAGCACTGATTGCAGTATTGAATTGAAGTATTTGCAGTTTTTAAAGATGTGGGTGGTGCTACTGGTGCTGTGATGCGGAAGCTGAATAATAGAAGTGTGGGTGGTGCCGCGATTCGAAATAATAAAGATATGAGTTTTTTTCTAATAATAATTAGATACTTATAGGGAAAAATTATGAGATTTTATAAAAAACAATATTTGACTGATACATCTTTATTATTTTAGAGAAAAATTGAAATTACCGTACATTTGCGTACGGTAATGGCTTTGGACCGTACACCGTATTTTGGACAAAATTACCGTACAAGTACGGTAATTACCGTACGTATGGCAACACTGAACGGGTCAAAGTTGAACAGAGTGGTCGTGCGCAGATAGAGGTATCAGACAGCTGAGATTCGACGCAGAATCCGTTCGATGAAATCGGTATTGATTAAGCATTATCGACTCGTCCAAGAGGAGGCATTATTTATTGAAACATTTTTGATTGTGTTTTATTGTATTATGCATAACATATTTAAATTTACGTTTTCCGATACAGTAATTTATTTTGCATTCTAATTAGCATTTAATAAACATTATAAATAATTTGATTTACCGTTCGATCTTATTATTTCTCCGAACTCTGGCTCTAAGCTACCTGGGAAGAGCTGGAGTATTACAGTGTATACACTTCACAGCCTAGATGTCTTAGCACAGAATATTCAATTAAAATTAAAAGATTTATTATTTAGGAATTCGTACTTCGAAATCTGACTGAAAATAAATACCACCAAAACAATGTATATGACCAACGAAGAAACAAAAAACGAAGACCAACGAAACCTACGAATAGGCGACAAAGGGATAGAAAAAGTGGAATCATATATATACCTCGGCCAGAAAGTCAAAATAACAAAGAACAACTTAAACGCAGACCTCACACGACGAATATCACTAGCGTGGGCAACCTTTGGGAGATTGCATAACATCTTTACATCCCAGATACCAAATACAATTAAATCTAACACATTCGACCAATGCGTATTACCAGTGTTAACATACGGGACGGAAACATGGGCGCTAAATAAATTCATAATAAATAAACTACAAGTTGTCCAACGGGCCATGGAAAGACGAATGCTGGGCATCACACTCCGAGATCATGTAACTAACACCGAGATCCGAAATAAATCTAAGGTAACAGATGTAATAGATCGACTCTGTAAACAACGATGGAATTGGGCAGGCCATATTGCCAGAACGCAGGATAACCGGTGGACTCGCCGTATAATCGAGTGGAGACCAAGAGCTCATAAAAGAAGTATAGGACGGCCACAAACAAGGTGGACGGACGATATTAAGAAGTATGTGGGACACAACTGGATGAGGAGAGCAACAAACAGACAGGAATGGAAAATGTTAGGGGAGGCTTACATCCGACGATGGATGACATAGCTGACGACGACGACGACTTCGAAATCGGTATAAACACGATGAATGACAATTAGAAACTGCCCTCCATTGGGAAAGGAACTATAAAGGGTTGCCTTTTTGTGGTTTTACTTTGACAACCTCCATAAATTTTTGAAAACATTGAAATTGAATAATTTTTTACTCAAAACCGCAAACCAGAATTGTTATAAACTTTAAACAATTTAACAGCCTGTTTAAAGCAGTTTATTGGAATTAGCAAGAATTTTCAACCATATTAAAAATTAGGGAAAACGATACTTTTTTACTTCAACAACGCATTTTGGGTAAATTACGTGAGCTTAACTACGGCTATTAATTAGCTCTAGTTAAAAAATAAATTTTTCATTTTTTTCATATTTTTGATCTCTTAAAATAAAGCTTTTACAGCGATTTTGGTCCGAAGTCTGAAGTGCTCCTATCCTATGCGGCTAGTAACACAAACAATGTTATTCAATCAGTTATTGGCGCGGGAACAATTAAAACGTAAACAGTATGAGAGTAACAGCATCAGTAACAGTACCAGCGGCTTATTTCGCCTATTTTTAAATATGCGTCAAAGGCGGCTATGTCATCATTGGATAGAGCTCCTTTTCTCTTATGATTTTTTTTCGTTAATTTTCAACTTACTACAAGAATACTGTTTTTCACAGCCTACTATGAGAAAACAGTTTATAACTCCGTTATTTGTAAAAATAAACTCATCAAACCTTGTTATAGAAAAGAGGAAGCTCTATCCAATGCCGCCTTTGACGAATATTTAAAAAAAAACGAAGTTAGTGTCAATATCTTGTAAATACAGCGATCTATAAAAATTTTAATTTTAGATTCGAAATCTGTGTGAAAGGGTGTTTTAATAATCTTAAAACCGCTTTGCGCTATCTTTCATAATAACCAAATTATAAACAAAAAGCGAAAACTTAAAATCTTAATTTTTTCAGTCTGTATTCAAATTAAGCAAAAATTGTAGGATTTGAATGTGTATCATAGTAGTATTTGAGACGCGAAATAATTCTTCTCGTTTAACCGAATCTGTATCTCTCACCGTTTACGAGATCCCTATTTCAAATGCATGTACCCCCTATCTTGGACACCCTGTATAATAATCCGTGCCAGATTCTGAAATTTAATCAGTGAACTCAAGTCTAAATTATACAACTTTGCAGTTGGAAATAAGAAATTTAGTTTGTTCGTAGCAGTTGTATTTAGGCAGAGGGGATCTTCATCTCTAGAAGGATTGCGAACCTCTGAAAGTGCTAATGTTGCCCCGTAGCGCTTTAATTTTCACTGCCGTTCATTAACCGCAAAATATACACCGAAAACTTGAACCGAGCTTGGAGGGTTGCGCAACCACATAAACTTAAGTTAAACTTGATCCAGAACCCAAATGATATATCGCTATCACTTAACTAATTGAGCATGGTTAATTTTTCATCAATAATGTGTGCATTTGTCAAATTTTGACAATAACTTTAAAGTTGTTAGGAGTTACACAAGTAGTAATGTTATTGTTATTATATTATTAAAATGACGGTCATCTCTAATAATTGAAAGAAATACATACAATTAGAAACTGTTTAATTTATGTTGTAAAGTTTAAATTTTAACTGTATGTCTGTGTATTTAATATTTGTTTCGCCAAATATATCAAAAATTTTATATACATATCACAGAAGATAAATTACTTCGATGTATTTGTTTGATTTATTGCTGACCAATTTTGGTTTCAAATAAATGGCGTGTTATTGATATGTAAAATACGTAGGCAGTGAGTGCTTTAAACAGGGATCACATTAAGTATCTATTTTACAGTCAGTTAAAGACGCGATATTATCACCTTCTTTGCTCTACGGAGTATAGCTATAAGAAGGTATTGTAATCGTCAAATATTCGGAAGTTGAGATTTTTACGGAAACGCACTTTTTATGGTTTATGCCGAAAACCCCGGTTGCGCCATGGTGCCCGTGCGCGTGTCTGTCTGTATACACTTTGCAGCCCAGACGACTTAACGCAGAAACCCATTGTAGTTGTAATACGGCTGTGGCAGCGCTCGCCACGGCGCGGCGCCTTGCGGAAAACTTTGTAACTAAACGAAACGAGGTTAAATTTGTGTTTATGTTTTGTAACAATGGTTTAAAGCAAAAAAAATCTGCATTAGCAGGCGTAATTAATTTAACAATTTCCGGTGTTTTGGCTAATGCACTCTTTCTTTTTTAAAGAATCATGAGGCCGTGCGTGAGCACGACTCCATGATTCCCATCCCATCCCCTTACCCAGCCTCAGCGGACTTGCGCTATAAACCGGTCTAGCATGTCCCACCCCTGAAAGATATGCAACCCAACATACACACCACACACACCATCCATGGACACGCCGGATTTAACTTATTCAGAAAATTTTCCGACAAGTAACACAAATCAATCATCTAAAAAAAAATTTACCGACTAATAAAATTAAAATTAGATTTATTATTTTAGAAATTTTTTATTGCTATACAACAAAATCGGGTTCTTTTAAAGGTCATATCTCGGAAACTATTAGGGCTAGAACATACTTTCATTTTTAGTTTTACGCAAAATTATATCCTCTTTCATTTTAGTTTAGCTCATTTTTACATTGGACGCACTCAAAGGCAGCTATCTTCGAAACAACCAATCCAAACCAATCTTCGAAGCAACCCTACGAAAGAGGTTCGAAAAATGGTCGAAAATGCTCTACTATTAGAGTTAAACGATTGTTTTTTTTGGATTCACAAGAAATTCAGTGTACTTTAACTCATCTTTGAGCCACTTTAACGTACGATCATCACGGACAACAATATTTCAAGAAATCTGAAAAGTACGATTTTTGCGCCAATAACTTAAAAAATTGGGGAGTTTTGGAAGGGCGTATTTTAGAAACTATTAAGGCTAGAATATTCTTGTTTTCTTTTAGTTTAAAGCACAATTTTCTCTCTCTCTTCTCTCTCTCTCTTCTCTCTCTCTCCTCCCTCTCTCTCCTCCCTCTCTCCCCTCCCTCTCTCCCCTCCCTCTCTCTCCTCTCTTTCTCTCTCTCCCCTCTTTCTCTCTCTCCCCTCCCTCTCTCTCGCCTCCCCCTCTCTTCTCTTCCTCTCTCTCCCCTCCCTGGTGGTTATATGATAGTTATAAAGTCAATTCGATTACGTATAATGTGGTCTGCTGTATCGCCTGGTGCAGGTGCCGGAAGTTGAAAGAAGGTGTTATAAATTACCAGTTGCTGTTCTTTTGCAGAATTCCAGGAGTCGATTTCCTCTATCGTTCCTTAGCCCTAGACCATAGTCACCTACTAAATTTTCTTCTTTCCCTTTTCCAATCTTAACGTTATAATGGTCGATAATAATCATTGTGATCTCGTCGTTTTTGGTAAGTTTAATAAACGAGTTGAATTGTTCGTAGAATTCTTTTATAATTTGTAAAATTTGCGACTAAGGCGTTGACTTCTTTGACTACTGCTATTCTACTCCGTTTCTGTAAGTGGGGTTTTCATTTCCAGAGTAATAAACTGTTGATTCTTGAATTTGACATTTGCCTGTATTTGACCAGTGTGTTTCGTCGATTTCCACGATTTTAACGTCTAATCTTATCATTTCCTTGACAACATTATGAATTTTGCTGCCAGAATATATGCTTGGCACGATTTTGAAGCACCCGCGGATTCTTCGCACCCCCAGCCCATCAAAAGACTGCCAGGGACTGAGCGCCGTGTTTTTTCTTGGGTGTCCATGATAACTTTACTAGGGAGTACAATGAAGTGGCTTCCAGGCTAGTTTAGGCTTGCTGCGAATATTTAATTTCCTCAGTACCTGCCATATATGCCGGGCTTTACCCTATCCACCACCCGGGGAGGCGCCCGATGGGGGATCTAGCTACCCTACACGGACTTTATTCAATTTTGAATGTATTTTTTGTCTCTTGTAAGCTACGAATTACCCTCCATGCGTCTTTGTTTAATTTGTTAAATTCTATTGTGTTACTTCTGTACTTAGATACATTATCCCAATATTCATTCTTCCCTTGCTTCACTTGTTCTGTTACATGTCTTCTAGATTCCACATATTTTTGTGTTGGACTTGGTGTTTTATCTCTTAGCCATTTAGTATTCTAACGAAGGAAGACGAATAGGAGCTTGATCTCAAGTTCCTGCTGTTATCCTTATGTATGAAAATGTATTAACAATCATAGAAGCTATAGAACCTAAGCTAACGCAATTATATAAACTTAAATCACTCCAAAATCACGCAAAATAATTGTTTATATCAAATTATATTGATCGAGCCTCGGATATAAATATGGTAGTAGTCAACCCTCAAGAGAAATTCCTTATATATTTTTGAGCCTACATTTGATTGCCTCATGTATAATAATAATCTGTAAGCCGCAAAACCCTCGCGGGTATGTGCCACACTTTCATCTTCAACAGCTTCCGTAGCGGGTTAGGGACTTGGGGATGGTGCGCCCTCAAGGGCATTTGAAAATGCTCAGCTTTCAGCCGATGCGGACCCTTACACGCGGTAAACGGTTTATCTTACACACCTATTGATTTATAAACACAAACGAGCTACAAAATCAAACAATAGGTATTGCTTTTTTACAAGTTTAAACAATTGTTGTTTCTAAGAGAAAATAACATCCGCGTAAATGTGATTAATGAATAAGCCAGAAACAAAAGTGATCAGAAGTTAAGACACCTGCTAGCGATTTTGTATCCGAAATTGGTTCGTTATTAATTTGAGAGTTGGAATATTCCATCGCTGTTATTTAACCATATCATATTTAAAATTAAAGAGTTGTATTTAATATTTTAGTATTATTCAGTATTTAAATTTTCTGCTTTATCATTTCATGGGAAGAAATTGATAATTTAACGCGCAACCAATAAATAACTGGAAATTTCTTAACAGAATTCCTAAAACAATAGTAGCCCGAAGTGCTGTAATTATTTGAAACTACAAGGTAAATAATTCATAGTCTAACATGCCGGGACTACTTAGCATTAAATAATGAAATAGCTAACAACCCGAAAACACCTAAAAAGTCGTTATTAAATAGCTCCTATTTTCTATGTACTCTACACAAAACATCATTATTTATTCGTCGCTAGCGAATAGGTAGCCTATAGATTTTACATACTTTATAAACATCTCTCTCGCTCTCTTACTCTTTCGGAAACCCATTCACATGGTAGTGAGGATGTATGCGGCTGTGCCCCAATTTACAGCTGACGGCTTCTCTGGCATCTATGTAGTTTGTGCGAAGCAATACTATTCTAGATGGAAGAGACTAGCAGCATTAGGTAAAATCACCAAAGTCTTTATTGTTACAAGTAGCAAAGCATACTCCAGAAATTTGGCTATATTGCTTCAAGCCGCACATAAACTTAAGCTCACTTGACCCCGAAATCTTACTTGGGTCACCCCGTCTACAGGCCAATGTGAGGCGGCTATTACAGTCTATCTTTTTAGTTTAACGTGGCGACACCTAGCGTGAGCCCTATCCGCCACGTCCTTTTTTGGGCCGGATTGAGATACGCTTATCAGCGCGCCTGCTCAAGTTAACAACGGTTCAACGAGAACAAGCTACCAGTCTTGACATCAAGCTGCGAGCCCTAAGTCCCCACTGATCGGGGGAGATTATTTAAATCTCTACTGATTCTGCAGATCAGTGCCCGGGCTGAAAACGTAGCTCACCTGTCGAATCGCACCAAGACGGCTGGCCCTAGCTTGCATAGGCTTACCACTGCCACCACGAGTCCTACACCGCACCGTGACCAAGACAGGGGCTGCTATTCCCCGCGAACTCGGTTCCCGTTGTACCAGTCAAAGAAGTCAGTGGTTGGACTTTTCGGAGCAAGAGTCGGAGGGTACCTAAGCACGAACCTCCTTGGTCGACATTTTGGTAGTGGGCGTTAGCAGGCAAAGTGCACCTCCCCCTAGGGCCTAAGTCCCAAATGCCATCAGCCGCGCCGCTCCTTCTTGGAGCTCCCCATCACCTGCTTAAATCAGTTGGCCTCTAACCACCCAGTGTATCGCCAAGACAAATTTATAACTTCTAGTGGTCACCTCGACGTAGTGGCTGGGACGTAGACACATTTATAACCCCGGCCAGGGAGCGGGGATCCTACTATTTTCTACAGAAGTCTGCGACGAAAAAAATTGGATCAAAGCAGTTACCAAAATCATGCAAAAAACGCTTAAGATGGTACTACGAATAACACCCTGGTATAGATTAACGAACTTATAATCGAGGTAGGTGTTGGAATCACGTCTTCGTCAAGTGTTCAAAATCTAGAACATGGCAGTAGAATGAACATGTGAACAAGATAGAAAAGGAAAGGTTGGTGAAGCTATGCCAAATACTATCATAATATGGAAGAAGACATCAAAGCGATTAATAAATCGGTGCAACGATAATCCTAGAATGAAAAGTGCAAGAAAATATGTTCTCATCTGCTTCTGTTTATGTTCTTTTTTCTCCTACTACCTTACCTCAATGGCAACTACATCATTTATCGTTTTCTCATTGTGTCGTTTTTGTCTAAGCTCTTCGTTGTCAACGTTTTCCTACTTCTGCCTCATTACCCACTATATTAATATTACTTTTTTTCCCTTTTAGTAGCGTATATTTTTTGTTCTTAGTCGTCGTAGTCTCATTTTTTTAATTATCCACTTTAAATTCTTTCCCGATTATTTGTTACAGTTTAACTTTTAGTTCAGTTTCACTCTTGGTAGTTAGGTGATGTACAACGATACATCAGTTTAGTAATTTTTGAATTTCTAATGTTGTTTCCCGCTCTCTATTTTGTACTTTTTAAATTCCTTGTTAAGTAAGGATACTTAGAAAGTTTTTGGTCATCAACTTTTACTTCCACTTTGATTTCGATTCTTGAAGTTTTAGGATTTTTCCGACAATTTTTAATTAGTTTAGAAAATTCCTTAAATTTATAAGACGAAATATCATTGTAGATTTGGATTATTTGTAGATCTTGTCTCAGAAACCTTTTTGGGATTTGTGAACTTCGAACTCCGCATGGTTCCTTGAATTTAAAACCGATTATTATACATTGAAAGGTTTCATTCTTCTAACTGCAGGGCACCTACACCAAAGGAAATTTTAGTAAATTTAGTTTGTTTTAATTTTATAGGGTCTTCTATGCTATTTTGGGCTCTGCCGCCTATATACCTTAGGATACGTTTGTACACTCTTACATGGTTTGTGCACGTTTATTCGTATGTCTAAGTATCTACGTACTTCCCTATTTTGTGGAATATTTTGGAATCCGGTACTGAGTTCGATGTGTTTTGTACAAAACTTTTGGAATCCTATATACATTGTGTCCACGGCTCGGGTGCCCAATTGCTAATTTTTTTTTAAATTTGCTTTTAAAAGGTACTTATTTATATACGCGGTTTGTTTATCCTAAATATACAAGAAATGAATAGAATTGAAAATTTTTATTACTCTGTTTGAATTAGGGGCTATTCTTCTGTGCGTAGGACGAAATTCTAGTCAAAGTCCATAAATCTAGTAATCATGACAAAGAATTATCTAGTAAAACTACTGTTAATTGTCACTGTCAGTTTTATACATTAATTTTTTTTTTTTTCAAAATGTTACCACTAGCGCAAAGAAATAAAGAAAAAATCGCCTGTTGAGGACCCGATCCGTAGACACACTGTATAAAATATTGGACGTTCTGGGTATGTGTTTATGACCAGAGGAGGGCTCTATAAATCTGTAAGAAAGATTCAGTTAGAATGCGGAAGATATTAGGACATTATCTTACCTTTTTTAGTGAATATGTTAGTTTTCCGTTGAATAAACCGAGCTGTCTTAGGGTCAGATCTTACTATTTTTATTGTACATATTTGAATTCTTTTAATTTGTTAGTTACCTGTAGCCAATTTTTCAAGAATTTAGTTAAATTGTGATACTTATGTGCTGATTTTACTGCAAAGATTTGTTACTGTATAATGTTGAGGTAATCAAGTCTTGAATATTGTTTATTCCACCCTGTTACTGAACCCAATTATAACAGTTGTAATGTGTATTGTTAGTTATTTCCTTAGATGGCCATAAAATCCTGAATTAGAATAAAATTAATTTGTGCAATTTTTTTGGGTTTTTGGTGATTATCTGGGAAGAAGAATGGAGAGATAGATTTTGTTGTTTCTGGTTGTTGGTCGTTATTTCGTTTTTTGGCGAATAAGTGGAAAATAATGTTAATAAATTAGTTTATACACCAAATTAATTATTATAAGAAACTTTCCGGTTTGCGATATGGTTTTATCAGTGTATTGTCCATACATCCAGTTTACCCCTTATCGTAATCCGATAGCCAACAAAAAATAGAAAGTGCCAGAAAATTTAATTAATTTGAGGACTTTCACTGTCTAAATCACTATTATTGACACTGTGTTGGTTAACTCCAAGCACTTTTAAGCTATTTACAAGTTGAAACTGATTTTGTTTATGAAATGTCACCTCATTTGGTCTTTAAGTAGTTTTGACGTTGTTTCAAAATTTGCAGCGTTTACATCATAGCGTAACTGACGTAATTTAGACCGTACATTTAATTTGTTGCATTACATCTCTAAATTTATCAATTTACATAATTTTTACATTAATACAAAGCTGTTATCGAAACAATTCAGTGTTTTATTCAAAATTTGAATGTTTACATGATATAGTATTATACTATATCATGGAATGTTTAAGATTTTCTTTCTTTAGGCAGTTACAAGACTTGCAAACGATTTGATATATTTATTAACGTATTAGTACAATGTCGTAGGCCGTTATTTTTTTATGAGCTCATACAAAACATTGGTTTATTTAAACGACCAGGTTTGATATTAATCAGTTTAATTGTTGATTACAATACATTTTACGCTTTGCTAGTACTTTTCTGTAGACGAACGCAAAACTTAGGTAAGATATTGTCATAATATTAACATCTTTTTTATTTTTTTTGTTTTTATTTTTTTTTTTAATTTTGTTTCTGTTATTTTTAAGATTATTTTCATGGATTTGTTTTGTTACATTAATTATTATTATGTTAATATTATGTGAACAGGAATACATATTTATTCGCTACCAAACAGCTCTGCTGCTGCTGTGTAAATGTAAAATAAATAAATAATTAAATCTTATTGACACTTTCGTCATTTATCATACTCTATGCTTCTTTCCTATACTACGCTTTTGAACTTGCTCTCTGCGTAATTATTGTTTTTAAATTTCTAATCGTATTAAAATTACGAAACTTACGAAATTTTAAAAGTAGTCCGCATTAAAAGTCTGTAAAATATTTACTTAGGAATATTATATTTGATAACGTAATATTTTTCTCGACTCCGTTTCGGAAATAATAATAAATTATGGTGTTGGTCGTTCCTACACTGGCATATATTGTGAAATATAGCCACTTTCCTTGTACGAACAACTGGTTCAACTTGGGTTCGATTGAAATCGAACATTACGTGCTTCGGACATCAGATAGGAATGTATTATCTTTACTGTGTGATCCTATAGTAGGTACGTCGACTTTTCTACAACTACCCTCCTCCCTCAATTATGTTCTAGTGCAGTTAAACTTAATTTATTAATAATGATGACAAAAAATTTTTATTTAAATTTAAATTTTCTTATTTTATACCTTAATAAAAACGTATATATATAATTCCTGCTATTTTTAAAATTTTTTCACAAATATTAAATGCTTGATCCAGGTGAAATCCTGCGGCCTTATTTGATTCTGACTGGTGCGCATCTGGTGTCTCTATGGCAACCCTGTAGTGTACTCTAGGTCACTAATCGATGACGTAAAAGTGATATTTAAACGGGTTGACCTATTTCTTTACGTCGTTCATTTGCATTTTCACACACATTTTACTATAGATAAAAATTAGAGTAACATAATTTAGTAGACCCTTCTGAAAAAAACTGAAACTGCCTACTTTATTCATTCATATTTTTCAGTTTTTTAATCAATTTTCGAATGCCAGTATCATAAAAATTAATCAAACAATGCAATTTCAAGCTACGTTTGATTTTTTGAAGCAATTCAAATTTAAAATAAAACTCAACTTGCCACAACTTTTTGAAATATTAGCTCTAAATTTAAATTAAAAACCTTAACTTAAATTTTCAGCCTCATATTTTACTATTTCTATTTTAAAACAATATTTTAATAAATTATTCGTTTTGATACTGAAATATAAATTTAAATCTACTGTTACCAACTGCAGCTTACAATGTAAATTTAACAAGGCTTTTGAATTTCCATGAAAACTATACATGTTCCTTTGTTCTACATTTGACTCAACAAAAATCCATTCGCTTTGTTCAAAATCGTGAACGGAAGCGAAGGAAGCAGTGGGGTTGCAAAATATTTATATTCAACAGGATGTTCAACGATTTATGCGTTTGTACAATTTTCTGAAAAATAAAAGGAAAACAAACAAAAGGCGTTTAATATTCCGACACCGTTCTAGTAAAAAACGTTTCTCGCACTTTTTGATTACTGAATATTAAATTAAGTACGAAAAAGAATATTGTGATTGAGGTGCGTGTTAAAAGGTTCCAAAAAAATGTACGAAGTATAGCTATAGAGGAAGGTATTGTGATCGTCATGTAAAATTTAAACCTTATGAGTTCAATCAACGAAATTTTTCTCGCTTTGGGTTTACTGGCCGATGTACGAGTTATGCCTAAAACGGTAAACTCGAATAAGCAGATATCTTGGGAGACCGATATAACGGATTCTGCAGAGGTGTCTGTGTGTGTGTCTGTCTGTATGCCTGTAAACATTTTACAGTCCAGACGCCTTAACGCAGAAAACCAAAATTTGGCTCAAAGAATAGTAATCCCACCGGGATGAAACCGCAACGAAATGAGGTTGATCCACCAAAAACAAACGTTGGGTTACAATTAACGTCTATATTGCCGGCTGACCAAGACAAGTAACAAAACCCCACACAACACAAACATACAAATAAACACGTACAAAATCCAACCGGTAACTTTATTGATAGGTGCTACGAGGACCAAGTCGGAGCGTGCAGGGAATAGCGGCCCCAGTCTTGGTCACGGCGTAAGACTCGCGGTGGCAGTGGTAAGCCTGCGCAAGCTAGGGTTGTCTTGGACCGGCTCGATGGGTGAGCTGCGTTTCAGCTACGGCAGTAATCTGCAGAACCAGCAGAAGTTTAGGTAATCTACCCCCCTACTACTGGGCTAGCAGCTTCATGTCGTGACTGGTAGCTTGTTCTCCTTGACTGTAGTTAACTTTGGAAAGCACGCTGTTTGAGCGTATCTAAATTCGGCCTGAACTCTGTGGCGGATAAGGCTCACGCTAGATGCCGCCACGGAAATAAACGAGATTGGCTGTGATGACCTCCTCACAGGTTAAATGCACCTGCCACAAATCTAGAGACATTTCTGCACTTTGTACCCCTGCATGTTCTAATTAATACAAGAGGTTCAAAAGGCAGCTTACGAACTAAAGTATAATGGCTAGCGGGAAGACGAAGAAGGATTCTTAGCACATGCACGTGTCCTATCTCTTATGATAGGGACACACGCGCTCCTCATTGCTATAAGCGGCTGCATGTCATTTTTATTGTCCTTCGCCAAACCATTTATTATTGTCAACCCCAGTAGAAAAACTAGACCCAAGTTGGCGACCTTCTGAAAGCTGAAAGCGAATGTAGTATGTTTCACAGACGAATCGAGGACGGAAGAAGACTCCAGTGAAGGGGTGTATGACCATAAGCCTAACGCAAGATCTTCGTTTCCCCTTGGCAGGTTAACCACCAGGCAGAGATGTTTGCTATTTTTTTGGGGTTACTTAGCATAGCTTAGCTTAGCACTTTTATAAAAAATAACACAACCTGCTGCCTACGCTCAAAACAAAGTTTGCTGAAATTCTCGCGTACCTAATGTATCTAAGGACCGAAGTAAATAAAATTAGTGTTTTGTTTTACTTCCATCAGTTCATGGCTTACTAGAATTTTTTCAAAATAAATTAAATGGCGTGGTCTTTTCATGGCACTCTTACGAAATTTTTATTTTTTGTAATAAAACGCTCAAAACTTAAACAAAATGCAGTGTACACATTTTTGAAATCAGAATTAAAAACTCAAAAATGAAAAAATTTAAAATGCCGACCATAATAAAAGAAAAAGTTGAAAGTCGAAACTGAGTAATGGTAACAGTTGTACCAAATTTGATTAAAAATTTAGATTCAGCATGAAAAAGTGTCTTAATAATGTGTTAACTAGAAATAAGTAATATAAATGACAAACAAGTTATAGCCGAAAACAAAAAATTCAAAATTTCAGTTTTTTTCTGTTCTATCAGAAACTAAGCAAAATAGCTCCAATTTCTTTTCAGATTATTAATGGGCATCAAATTCCACAACTTTTCTCTAATTTAAACATCGTCGTATCTCTTCAAATAAGTGAGATCTCCATAGTTAACACGCAATTTGATACATCCTGTATAAACACCCCCATAAATCCAATTACGCTAAACACTTATTAGACCACAATCATTCAATGACATCTAATAACACTATAAAATGCTTACAGTTTTGTGGTGATAACCGTAAGTTGGATATATTAGAAGCATTTGAAATTCACAAACATTTAAAATCTGTACCTTTACTGAATGAACAAATTGATCTCTTAAATTCACCGTATTGGACGTTTTAGAATGAGAAATCAAGTCATTTTGACGCAGGTATAGCGAACCAAGATCAAGTTATGAAGATTTATTGTTCCTATAGCAACACCAACTATTAACTTGTAATCTTACCTTTGATAATGACGTGTAACAATTTGGAAATACGTATAATTAAGGTAAAAAATCTGTTGAGGTAGTTATTTATTATTTCATATAGCAATATTGCTCTCAAGGAGGGGATACTTTATTTTATAAACATGGTGATCAGAAGTTACGGAATAATAGTTTAGATAACTTTAGTAAACGTTAAATATATATTAAATATTAATAATAAATATAAGATTTTTAGTTGATATCATTTAAAGAAATACAGAGAAAAAATAAGGTCGAGATCTCTGGTTGTCGCCTTCCGGCCCATTAATTTAAAAACACTCTATACAGATACTGACAAACATATAATCCGCAATGGAAAGTAACCGAGCAACACAGTTTTTGGGAACGAGAGCCAGCCATTTAGTACTACAGCTAATACAGGAATAATAATATCAGTTTGGGAAATGTGGAAATGTCAATTGCCTGGTAATCTCCCATTGATTTTGCCAATACTCAATTATTGTACGTTTATTATCTCTTTCATCCGATGCGGATTATAAGCAGGTCAGTACCTGCAATTATGTCCATTGCTGGTTCCCTTCAAACACAATGTGACCTCATCAGCAAATACTATGTTACGTACAAATTTAGCATCGTTTGCCAATCTCCTTCATTTGTTCGCAAAATCTATATTTCTGGCTTCTGATGATTCTTATACTCGTACAAGATCCGAAAAATAAGTGTTTCTGTAAGATAATAGGCTGACTTTGTAGCTCAACATAAGTTGCCGAAGTGTGGAATGTGTATACAGGGTGTTTCCTAAGTACGTACAGAATCGTCAGGAGGTGATTCCTTGGGTTATTTCATGAAAAAAAGTTGATGTAAATATATGTCCGAAATTGCTTCCTTACAGAGTTACAACCCTCTACAAAACAGTCTTATCACTTTTTTGTCGATAACTTACGCAGTAGTTGCACTAAAATTTTGAAATTTGATGTATTCCATTTGTTTGTTACACTAGACGAAATAGGAAGATACCAGTCGTGCAACAAACAAGACGTTATTACGTTTGATGTAAAGTCAAAAAGAGTTAAGCCATAACCAACGCTGTTTCCGTATGATGTCGTTGGACCGAGTTTGCATTTCCTGAAGTTACAAACGATTATTTTTAGGAAAAACATTTCTTGGGATTAAACGAAAGCAAAAAGCATAGAGAAAATTAAGTTGTAAATCTTATTCTACTATCACCCGTGAACGCAATTTAGCTCCAACAGAAATGTTGTATCGTTCCACAATTGTTAAATAAAGGAGGGGTAAGAATATTTAATAACTATAGCACATAAGGTTTGAATGAAAATTAGACCGATAATTTCCATAATTTTTCATGTATGTTATTTACAATTATTTACCTTGACAACGCCTAGTTACGCCCTAGTTACTTCATGGTTACGCTAATAAACGACGATAAACTAAGTTCGTCATTGGGTTAATATTGCAATATTGAATTAAATCGTGAAAATTTGCAAGTAAATTAATTATTGCTTGTCAAACTTGCACTCTTTTCGACGATCTGTAGCAAATTATCAGTAATTAATCGAGAAAAAATGAAAAGCTTGAGTGGTTTACTGAAATATTTATTTCAAATTTATTTAGAATTTTCTTAATTTGGAATCTCCAAAATTTTAAATTTCCCATAGTCTACAATATTTCTATAATTTTCAAAAAAATTCAAAAACTTTATAAATAATTAAAATTATCCAAAATTTTCATTTCTGGTAATTTTCCGAGTCTTCAAAACTTTAGGATTTTCAAAATTTTAAATATTCTAAAAAATTACAATAAATGCGAGGAAGGTCCCGTTGCGGGGTTCCGATAGCTTTTTCTTTAGCAGTAAACAATGTGTTTAAAATGTTTTAAGTTGTTTTAGAACTTACTTTATATTATTTGTGTTGTTTTTAATTTTAGTGTTTAAAAATAATAAAATATCGATACCTCAAATCGTTTCAAAATGGCCGCCAATTATGTCAAAAAAGCGGCTATTACATAAACCTTTTCCCAACCGCACATGAACTATTGTACCAAGAAAATTGGTAGTGATTTTTAAAGTTCATTAAATTAGCTTTCCAACGACGTAGCACATGGGGACAAGAACTAAGTATTAGTACCCCCTCTCCTTCTTACAAGAGCGGGAACATTTAAAAGATATTATTTCAAAAATTTTAATCAGGACGAAAGGTCAAGTGATACAGCATTTTAAAGGTCTTATTAAACTGAACAACTTTTGTTGTTAAAGTTTTTCGATATCTCTCACCGTCACAAAATGGCGGCTCAATTTATAAAAAATTACTTCCTATTATCGGATGATTTGCTCTCTCTACCGCATCTAAGGCAGTAAAACAAAAAAATTTTGGCTGATTTATAAAGTCTATTTACATAACATTTAAATCTACCTGCGAGTTGGAGTTGGACAACTCAACATGTCACTCGCACTAAACCTTTATTATATCCGATGGGAAACTATTAATGCGTGTGTTGCTGTTTTTGGCGAATAGGATGTGCACCGTGTCGTGATTGCTTTATGTGTAATTGTTTTATATGCAGTTGATGGTAGTGTCACAACTTGTTAGTCGGAGGGGAAAATAAGGGGTGCTTGGTTGAGACAGAAAAGTACAGGGTAGAATAACAGTTTAGTGCGAGTGCAATATTGAAATGTTCAACTCCAACTCGAACGTGGATTTAAATGTTATGTGAATAAACTTAATAAACGAGCAAACAAATTTCTGTTTCATTGCCTTAGATGCGGCAGAACGAGCGATTCATCCGATAATAGGAAATGTTTTTTTTTTTAATTAAGCCGCCATTTTGTAACGGTGAGGGATATCAAAAAATCTTAAATAAAAATATTGTTCAGTTTAATGTGATCTTTAAAATGAGGTATTACTTGACTCCTCGTCCTACTTAACATTTTTGAGATAGTATCTTTTGAATGTTCCCGCTCTTTTGAGGAGGAGAGGGGAGCTAATTTAATGAACGGGAAAAGGTTTATGTAATGGCCACTTTTTTTATATAATTGGCTGCCATTTTGAAACGGTTTGAGCTATCGATATTTTCTTTTTTATAAGTTGTTGGATTTAAAAAGACCTTTTAAATGAAGTATAAGTTGATCTACTTTCATATTTGAAAATTCCCCCCCCCCCCCCCCCCCCAAAAAACAACTAACCTTTCCGGAGCCCCAAAAAATTTTCGTGAAGATTCAATAGTTTATCCGTAAAAGATAGTGCGTGGCAGGTCTGTTACACAAAAACTTTACTTTTTCTCGTAAAAGATCAAAATGTAAATTTATTAAAACAATGTGGCCATAACTATGAACTGACATGTATGCAATTTCGACTAGTAATAACAGAGTACAACTTTCCAAATTTACGTTTTTTATGATTAACAATAAATATTGTCCTTGACCTGCAGCAAAGCGCCCATTGTCATGTCGCGCAAACATTTTTACAACAGCAGGAAATTATAATACAGCATCAAATTTAGCAGTTTCACTCCAGAGTTGAAAATGCAAACATCACTAGTGCTGGTGATATTTCTAACTTTACATTTTATTGTAGACATTTCCAGCACGTGTATCGAGAAGTCTTTTATGAATGCAGAAGTAACGCCGTGCGCTGAAAGCTGCATGCAGCAGCAGAAAGTTAAAGGATGTGTAAATTCCAACGCTTTTGTGGGAAATGTAGTGGAAGTGTATCTTAATACGAACGTGAGAAAATTTAGAAGAAGTGCATTTATAAATATGTTACATCTGACGGGTATATACGCGACAAATATTGGTCTGGAAATCATATTTCCGGGCGCTTTTATGAATCTTCCGGAAATACAAGTCGTTGATTTGTCATCAAATCGTATTGAAGACATTGTTTTGGATATTTTCAACAATATGAGCATTGAAAGCTTAAATCTGAGCTTTAACAATATTAGCCATATTGATCGTGGAGCTTTTTCAAGAATGCTAAATTTGCGCACCGTACTTTTAAACAGAAACAGTTTATACGAATTCAGCAAGCATTGGTTTATAAATTCAACTTCGGTGGAAAATTTGGATTTATCTTATAATAATATTTCAACTTTGTGGGCATGGGCTTTTGATTCACTGCCGAATCTCATGCACTTAGATGTAAGCTTCAACCAAATTGTCCAAATCGGATTAGGATCGTTTACAAACGTAAAACAACTAAACTTCTTGGATTTAACTGGTAATAATTTAACAGAAATAAACCCAAACATGTTTTATAAAGGAATAACTGTAAAGGAATTACGTTTTCCTCTAAACCGCTTGAGAGTCTTATCCGAACAACTTTTCACCGATGGAAATATTCATGCCATTTCTTTACATTCAAATCCTTGGAGCTGTCCCGGCTTGAAAAGTGTCACGAAATGGACCAAAATGTACGGAGTTACAATTTTGCAACCAAAAATAGATGATAGAATTAGATACATCACTAATCAACCTATTTGTGTTTGTCCTGCAGAAGTTGATCCTCGTGAATGTACTTTTTAGTTAGAATAAGAATATGTTAAACATACTTTTTTATTAAGTGGTTGATTTATACACTTTTACAAATACATTTTTTATGCGCTTATTTATTTTCGACACCCAGATATTAATTTCCAAAACCTACAAAAATAAGCAATTAATTGCATTTACTTAGGATTGTTTGTTTAGTTTTTACTTTCCCATATTAATTCCATTAAAATTTTCGAAATCTAGATTTTAATGGAAATACACATTTTGGCGTCAAGGAACCCAAACAAAATGTGTGCCAAGCACGCAAGTTCTAAGTGAAACTTTTTAACGTGTTCTCACTAAAATTATTTTTTGAATTCTGTTATTTAACAGAAAACAAATACTGTTTCAGGTGCAAATCTGATATTTAAGTTATTTTTCATATATTAATTTAGAAAGACCAAACAAACATTGACCTTTGCACAAAAAAGAGACTAAAATGCTGCAGAGAATGCAATTGCAAAGATTGTAACAATAGTTTAGTAAGTTTACTCGAAGATCCTGATTCAGAAACAGAAGAAATTTGTTAAAAAAATTTTACTCATTTACTTACACATCATTATATTTATATTACGTCACATATATGTATTATTTCTTTTCGTGTTTCATTAATAAATAAAGAAAATATGTCAACTCATTCTAAAGTTATTTTTATATGTACAGGGTGGGCAACTAAGAATGGGCGCCGGCCATATCTCAGAAACCAATCATCGCACAAGTTTAGGAAAAAAAATACCTTAAGTAAAGTGTCCCTGAAAAATCGCTGGAAAAAATTTTTGAGTTTCTAAAATGGCCGCTAGGGGGCGTAACAGCCATGACCAAATAGAAAATTAGGTTTTTCTCCGTATTTTGCTCAATTAAGTGGTATTGAAAATATATGCATCGTAATCCAGGGACAGTTTAGAATCTTATTAGTTTTACAATTTTTGTTCTATCTTTAAAAATAAAGGGGTGGGGGATGCCAAAATATATTTTTTTTAAATGTCGATTACTCCGATTAGCCTTAATGGAATGTAACAAACTTGGTCTCGTTACAAAGGGCGTTTCTTAGTCTATCGAGTGCGCTTTACGCTGTTTTCATTTGATTATTACCGTCGCCGCTAGAAGGTGTTATCTGACATATCAACAAATATCGCGCTTTTTCTAAAGAAATTTAAATGGAATGGTATGTTTATTTTTACACGGTAAAATAGAGAAATAAAAGCTTAAGATGTCAGTGAAAACCGCAACTCGATAACTTTTTTCTAACAGTAGATATTAGCAAACCAAGTTGAAATTATGAATTATTGTCAGATCTTGGCGAAGGAATTTGCAAAGTAGCTGTTGAAAACAAGTAAGCTGTGAATCATTATAATTTTAAGAATTAATTCCTAAATGAAAACACAAATTCAATTAGAAAAGTAAATACTATACAAAATAGCAACAATGACAAGTTGATATTTTTGGCACATTATGTTGTTTCTTCGTTGTGTCATTTTCACAGTTTACTTGTGTTCAACAGCTACTTTGCAAATTCCGTCACCAAGATCTGATAATAATTCATAATTTCAAATTTGTTTGCTAATATCTATTGGTAGACAAAAGTTATCTAGTTGCGGTTTTCACTGACATCTTAAGCTTTTAATTCTCTATTTTACCGTGTAAAAATAAACATTCAAATTTTATTAGAAAAAGCGCGATATTTGTTGACATGTCAAATAACGCCCTCTAGCGGCGACGGTAATAATCAAATAAAAACAACGTAAAGCGCACTCGATAGACTAAGAAAAGCCCTTTGTAACGAGACCAAGTTTGTTGAATTCCATTAAGGCTAATCGGAGTAAACGACATTTAAAAAATATATATTTTGGCATCCCCCCACCACTTTATTTTTAAAGATAGAACAAAAATTGTAAAACTAATAAGATTCGAAATTGTCGCTGGATTACGATGCATATATTTTCAATACCACTTAATTGAGCAAAATACGGAGAAACATCTAATTTTATATTTGGTCATGGCTGTTACGCTCCCTAGCGGCCATTTTAGAAACTCAAAAATATTTTCCAGGGATTTTTCAGGGTCACTTTACTTAAGGTATTTTTTTTTCTAAACTTGTGCGATGATTGGTTTCTGAGATATGGCCGGCGCCCATTATTAGTTGCCCACCCTGTACACATATTCAAGCACTATCAAGGTTTACGCTTACGATGCGCCACAGAAACTGGGCGGCGTTTTTATAAAAAAATTCATACCATCAAAATCATGGCCTTATAATATCTACTTTTGCTTTAAAATATTTCTCCAGGTTTATTCTTAATTTTGTTTGATTCAAGTTACAACCTTGTAATAAAAAAGTTGTCCCTCAGTAGAAAGTTCACTATATCGAAAGCAAAAATCTGCTTAAACAAAAAAAAATTAAGTATCTCCAACTACTTCTTGAGATATTACGTTATATTTGTTAAATAACGCTTAATTTAAAAATTAGCGATTTGGTCTTTTTTTTAGAAATAAATAAGTCCGGACCGATCAACAAATTGTAAATAACCGTTTTGTATAGCAAATTTAATAACGTACTTAACAAGAATACGTCGGTATGATCTAGTTTTGCGCAGAAAAATGTTTTTATGAAGGAAACGACTTTTACCGTTTACCGAAATTACTTACATGAAAGTTTCATGAATTTCTCATTTAATTTTATATACAAATGCTGTTAATGTTTCAACTGTTGATATTTAAATTGAAAATGATGTATTCTTTGTTTTTAATATAATTCGAAGGAAATTCAATCTTTAATCTAATATAGTATTACAAATTGTATCTCTCCCTTGATGTACTATTCGTAGGCTGGGTATATAAACAAAAGCAACAAAATACATTCGTTTAGAGTTGTTTGTCTGTGGTGACACAACTGAACATTGATCGCTTTAGTATGCATCTAGGCGACATCAGTTTTGTTCCATCACTTCCGTGACGCACTCCTGTCAGCAAAGAAGTTTCACTATAAAAGTAGTTTTTAAAAAGGTCTGTCTGTGTGTGGGTGGGTGTGTGTGGGTGGGTGACACTTCTAAAACGAAAGTAATGGACCGAGTTTGATGACATTTTAAATCAAGAGGTGAATCGAAAATTGTAGTTCTAGTTAAGCTTTTCAAAGAAATTCGAACCCGGAAGCGGAAGTTAGGCAAGTTTTTTTGTTAGCATTTTTTCCAAAGATAAATTTTTGAAATTTATTCACACGATCTGAGAGAAGAACTTAATTAAGGCAAATTGGGCGGAAAGGGCGGGCTTTTGTGTGTAACGTTGTGTTGTAGAAAGTAGTAATTTGTAAGCATTGTGGAGAGGATAGCTGCGGTCTTGGTTAAGAGTTTTATGTATTTCTATGGATTCACGGATAACACGATTGAGGTAGTTAGAAGAACGATCCATAATTTTAGTGCTGTCAAATTGAGTGTTTTGGTCTGTATCGAGTTTATGTTCTGCAATAGCCTTGTGACTCTACAGGACTTTTCGGTCGAGTGCAACGCTCGTGTTTAGAGATTCGAACGCTGATCGGCCTCTTCGTCTCACCGATGTAGGCTTTCCCACAGGAGCAAGGTGCTCTATACATGCCAATAGATTGGACAATAGGTAACTTGTCTTTGGTCGGAAGAAGAAAGATCAAAAGTTTTTGAAAAGGTGTAAAACGATTTTTATGTTTCGTTGTTTAAGTAGTTTGCTAATGCGGTCGGTGGTTTTATGTATGATAAAAATACTATAGATGTAGGTGGTGTGAATGTATTGGTACATTTTGTGTTTGCGGGTTTGGTCTTTTGGGTAAGACTACAATAAACGAGAGACCCAATATGCTATTACTCGACCTTACATACAGAAAACCACCGACCGCATCAGCAGACTGCTCAAACAACAAAACATAAAAACCGTTTTTAAACCTTTTCAAAAACTTCTTTCCTCCGACCAAAGACAAGTTACCTATCCTTCAATCTTCCTGTGTGTATAGAGTACCTTGATCTTGTAGAAAAGCCTACATGGGTAAGACAAAGAGGCCGATCGGCGTTGGAGTCTCTGAACAAGAGCGTTGCACTCGACTGAAACGTCGATACAGGCCACAACATTCAATTTGACAAGACTAAAATCCTTACACGTTCTTCTAACTACCTCAATCGTGTGATCCGTGAACCCATAGAAAAACATAATACTCTTAACAATCTTAACCGAGGACGTAGCTATCCTTTCCATAATGCTTACAAACTACGATTTTCTACAACACAACATTACACACAACAGCCCCGCCTTCCAAGCGCTCAACCGATACAACCTGACAGCCAATCACAGATACATCAGGCACACATTGTCATACACCCGTCCCTTATGAACCAGGTGCTTGCACTTTTTTCGCCAGTTGTGTTCCAGATCCCGAAGTAACTACAGCCCTGAAGATGTCCCATGCAACCGAAGACGAAACGTAGGCAGTTTTTTTACTGATGACGCGGCTCCAATCTGAAAGCCTAGTTACGACAATTATTAAATGTTTTTCAATCAAAATATTAGGCAGTAGAGTAGTAATAAACAATGAGCCAATACTTTCTTGTGGTGTTGTTTTTTAACGAGCATAGTGATGATAGTTAGTTATTTTACAGAGGCTAATGACATGGTTTGGTATTAAAATATAATATGATAAACTGCTTATATGCCCCCTTTGCATTACGTATAACATAAATAGGTAAATCTAAGTTGTAGGCAAACATCAGAATAATCTAAAATGCAGAATAATACGTAAATGTAAATGCTGTAGATTTATTTAGCATTATAAATTCAGGTATTTATTATATAAATATATCTATTAAATAAAGGTACTTATTATTGAATGAATGGTATTGTTATAATTCCCGTGTATTGTAAAACTGGCGACACTCATTGAATGGTATCTGCAGGTTAGACATTAACGGCTACTTGAATTGGCGGTTAGTTTTATCCGTGGGATAAGAGCGTTAACTGCGGGTTAACGCCTAACTAGATATTGAACGACAGAACAGTTCGTAAACTGCAATTTTGTCCAACGGTTAGCTTAACGCGAACTTTAACTGGACATTTAAAAAATCGGCCCTTAGAAATCTAACAAACGGTGAAATGTACAACGTTATAATTATAAAATTTACACTTTCTCAAACACGGAAAGTATTAATATCTAGTTTGAGAAAGTCCACTCAACACTTCAGCTTTTTTTTAGTACATCTTTTAATGGTTCACTTAACTTTGCTGCTAAAACTTATTATCGACGACAAATAAATTATAGCAAACCTTCGTTGTATTTACATTTTACATACTTTCCTAATATGGCAGATATCAAAACCCGATATCCTCGATTCAAATGTGCGTACCACTAAACCACTGCCGCTGTCAAGATTGCCTAATAGTTCTGGATGTTGTTTAAATTTATACAAATTAATAGATAACTAAAGGATTTGTTAAGGGCGTATTTTAAGCTATAATCATCATAGTCGTTTTCTTTAATATGGAAGCGGGGGAAATATAAAATAAAATAAAGTGCTTGTGTTTCTGTATATGAAAAAAACATAAAAGCGAGAAAATCTAAACAATGCCGCTGAAAGCACTTAAAATTATTAAAAGCAAAATGTAGTTCTGTAAAATACTTTAACATAACAAAACAAGCAAACTCCCGCAAAATAAATCAAAACTGTTAACGACGAAAAATCAATTATGCATTATAAGTCTGCAAGAAACTCAAAGTCGTGGCTTATCTGTAAACTCTTGAAAGCGTAAGAAAAAGTTGAAAAAAAATCGCAAAGAGCGCAAGAACTTTACTATTTATGTAACGTTCTGGGCACTTCAACTTAAAAACTTTCTTCAAGTTGTTACTCAACAAAAAAAATTGCTTGAAAGCTTGTATATTGTGAATTAATTCACGTTGAATATTAAAAAGACCTTAAAAAATAGCACTAAACTAAATTGAACTAAAACTGTACAAACTATAATGTATGAAGCGCTTTTCTGCCTACGAAATATTTATGAGCGCTTCAATATATTAAATTTAGTGCAGCAAATTACAAAAGGAAACTATTAAAATAGAAATTTTAAATTTATTAAAAAGTATTTCGACATGTCATTGTCAAGATTAAAAGTAAACAGTTGGTATTGCTATACGAACAACAAAATTTGATCTTGGTTATCTACATCTGCTGTTTACTTGATTTCTTATTTCAAAATTTGTTGCGGTACAATTTTTAGCTAATTTTACTCCTGGTAGTTAGATAACCCGTTGTACGTTTTCTTTATTTTAGTTGTTTTCAGTTTAGTAATTTTGGAGTTTGTAGTGTTGTTTCACGCGTTATTTTGCAGTTTTGAGTTTCTGATTAAGTCAAAGATACTTTAAAAGTTTTTAGTAATCCACTTTTACCACCACTTGAATTTTTATTCTTATGTGTACGTGTACTCAGATGGTATCTGTTGGAAGCTTTAATTCATCTAATTGCAGGGCACCAATAGCAAAGGTAATTTAATTTTAGGATTTTTAGTTAGTACGATTTTATGAGTTTTCTTTGGTGTTTTTAGCTTTGCTGTTTGTACCTAAGTATCTACTTAATTCCCTTAACGTTGTTTGGGCTTCCGATTGGTGAAAATCAACTCCTGAAAGGGCAGATATTTATTCATTCTTGTAAATATTTTAATTCTTTATATTTGCTAGTTACCTGTAGCCATTTTTTAACAAATTTGGTTAATTGCTGATATTTTTATTTTAACCTGTAAAGATTTGATTATTAGAAAATTGTAAGGTCATGACTCTTAAAAATAAAGCTGTTATATAAACAATTCAGTGATTTGTTGAAAATTTGTAATTTATATTTATTTGAATGTTTGGGGTATTTTGTCTTTAGGCAGTTACAAGACTTGCAAACGATTTGATATTTATTATAGTTGTATACAAAGTCGTCGGCTAATCTTTATGATTCTGTGCGAGCTTTTACAAAACAATGATTTATTTAAACGGCAAGTTTTGTTATCAGCTAAATTTAATTGTTGATAACTATACATTTTTACGTTATGCTAGTGTTTTCCTGTTTAGAGAAAAAGAATATAGTTAATTATTTGGTTTTCAATTACATTTTGCTTGCATGTATTTGTTAATACAACTTAACGTAAATATTATTATTTTGCTCAATTATCGACATCATTGTTTTACATTTTTATGTTTTTGTGGTTTATGTTATGTTGCGCTGTTTGATTTTATGGTATAAATTTTTTCTCTAGTGGTTACTTACTCCTTGCATTCATGCAACTAATTAGTTTTATAAACAATATATTTTTTTTTTCATAATTATGGAATCTTAAATTATATAGTCGTATAGCCAACATAATAAAAATACAACAAAAGTTGTGAGCTACGCCCCGCGCGTTTACTAACCTCTTTTAAAGAAATAAAATCCTTTTGAACCATTTTAGTTATTTTTAGGTTTTTATGGCTACAATATACCTTTATTAAGTTTTTGATCAAAGTTAAAACTCAATTCCGCAGCCATCAGCAATACAAATTAAATAAATTTTTGCATAGAAACCCATGTTCTCGAGGTCGGTAAAGTAGGTCTTTAATTTTATTAGAGCAACATTTTAAAAGCGTGAAATATAAACTATATTTTATTCAACTACTTAGTGATTTAACAAATTCTCGAAATATTTCAAATTATTCATAAATTTTTGGAAAATTGTGACTACTACGAAATTTTATGAAAGTTTGTACATTTTTGAAATAACTAAATAGTTGGAAAATTTTTGAATACTTTGAAAGAAAGTTTTAAATAGTTTTGTAACAAGAACGTATATGAAAAATTTAATAATTTTGAAAACTACTGAAATTTTTGAACATGTTGAAAATTAAAACATTTTAATAATTTTCAATATATTGAAAACAATTTTTAATATTTTTGAAACTTTTAAAAATTTTGAAAAATTTGAATAATCTTAAAAATCGAAAAAAATCATATAATTATACAAAGTGGCTAGGAAAACCCCGGCCACTTTTCTTGCGGCGGCGGTCAAGAGATGGCGCTTTAGTAAAAAAAATGAAATTTGTTGTTTTGATTTAATATGGGGGCGTATTTAATAACTAAAACGTCTTGGATTCTGCGTTATTGCCAGTATTTTAATTTAATTTTTCTTTACTAAAGCGCCATCTCTTGACCGCCGCAAGAAAAGTAGCCGGGGTTTTCCTAGCCACTCTGTATAATATTACAAATATTTTAAAATTTTAAAATTTTTTAAAATTTTGGAAAATCAAAAATTTTTTTAAATTTGAAAATTTAAGGGAAGTTTGAAAATTATTACAATTTTCAAATTTTTTAAAACTTTAGCAATATAAAGTTTTTGAAATTGTCGCTTTAGGAAATTTTGGAAATTGTGGATAACTTTGAAAATTTTAAAAGTTTTTAAATTTATAAATTTTTTAAAACATTTTACTAGTTTTCAATATATTAAAAATATTGAAAGTTAAGGGCAATTTGAAAATTAGAATATTTTTAAAATACTATGTAAAATTATTAAAATTTATGAAATATTGAACATAATTCTAGTTTTTTGTAAATTTACTGATTTTCTTGGATTTTTAGTAATTGCGTCAATTATAAGCAATATTTTTTTGTTGAAAACAAAATCGTTTTCATAATTTGATAATGATCGTTTTTTTGGCGATTATGCAATTAAACTGTTCAGGTAAATGACCAAAAGGAAGCCTCCCAGAGATGCACCCTCATGGAAGCTTTCCTATTGTCATTTAACATGTTCATACTGATTTTGAAGCCGAAATTAGTACATTTTTAAAATATCAAAAAATTGTTGGTGGAGCGACACTGGGGGGAGACTAGAGGAACACTGGGAGGTGGAAGGAAGATCGGGCTTCCACAGATTGGCTATTCGAGATGTTTATTATACGAATCTAAGGTTTTTTCCGAGTGTGTCTATTTTGAAGTAGAGCAACCCCCTTCCCTTACCCTCATCCCTATTTCTTGATGCAACAATGTTTATCCATGAAATCTCAAAATCGATTTCATAATTTGGTGATTACTTAATTAATCTGTTCAGGTAACCAACTAAAAGGAAACCTCTCAGTGATGTTTTCTCAATGTAAAGTCGTTCTTATTGTCATTTAATATGCTTATGCCGATTTTGAAGCCGAAATTCGTAGATTAAAAAAAAAACAATAATTGATGGGGGGCAGTGCCCGGAGTGATAGTGAGATCGCGTTTACGCAGATCGGCTATGCGACGTGCGTGGAATACGAAGTTAAGCTTCTTTTTTGAGCGCGTCTATTTTGAAACAGAACACCCCTCCTTCGTTTTTAGCGGACTAACCTCATTTCTTGCGGTGTTATCCTATTCCAATTACCAATCTTTAAGCCAATTTGGTTTTTCTGCGTTAAGGCGTCTGGACTGTGAAATTACAGACACCTCTGCAGCGTTCGCTTTATGGGTCCCCCAAGGCCCTGAAACTTGCTTATTAGTCAAAATGTTCACGTTAAAAATGTTTTGCATAAAAGTATCTTTCTTTTAGGCATAACTCGTATATCGGCCAATAAACTCAAAGCGGTTTTTATTTTTGCAAAAGCATTCATATCATAACGCTTTTACTTCAACTGTTACTACCTACAATATCGGAACACTCCTCGCTTAGGATTAAAATAATATGCGTTCAAGAAAAAGGGTCAAGTGGGCTTTGGACGCAACTGTTCTGTCGATTCTACCCAGTATGCTATTTCCAACGAAAGCTTTAAGAAAGGCAGCAAAATTGATTATTTGGTTTTTGTCGTAAAATTTGATATTTGATATTATAGAATCAAATTGCAAGAATTATCTGTTCGTGGCTCAATTAACAATAATAATTAATCAACTTACACAGCTTTGCTGTCTGTGCGCCGATTAAAAGCATTACATGCATTGGAGCAAATTGGAAAAGTTAGATAAGGATAAAAGCCATTTGTAAGAATTTTTCGTTATCTATGATCTACAACAAAGTCATTATTAAGTAATCAATAATGAACATACTAAACTAATTTAAAAATATCTAGTATAAGATCTGTAACGGTACGATTATCTAGAAAACATATATCAGGAGTATTTCGATTATGTTTCATACACAAAATTTTTCATGAGTACAAACAGAATGTGCTTTTCAGAATGATACGTAACTGTAGTTGACGTGGGTCACGCAAGACTACTCGTGTGCACGAACCATCGGACAAAGCAGATAACTCACCGACCCTCTTTATTAAATTGAATATCACTACAGCACTATCAGCGTTATCCCCTTTATCAAGTCTGGTCACGTTCCTGAAAAGTGGGAAAGAATTAACAGTAAAAGCAAGAAATACGAAGCAAGTGATACATCTACAACTCGAAAATACCAAATCTGCAAAATTTATTAGCTTTATGCGTGCATGAAGCACTTTGGGAAGATCTGTTATCTGTCTGTGTTTCACAAAACGTTCAATAAATAAAAGAGAAAAAATATATTGAAGAAAATGCAGGGACATTTATAAATATTTGTGGTGTTTCCGGTGGCAGTAAAATAACGCAGTCGCCAGTCGGACCGACAGATCAAAGACACAAGTTTACAACTCAATGCACTTGAGTACCGAGCGGTTTACCCTGTTCTAGCAGGTAGAATTCATCACTCAAAGTTAAATTTTTGTACAACGAACACCTTTAAATATTGAATAAAGTATCTTAAAACTGGTCTGAGTTTAATTGCCTTGTCACTTCGATACATAACATTGGCGGCGAGGATTAAAGTGAATATTAGTGGATTTACTAACTTAGTCTTCACCTCTTTTACCCTTACCGAGTGTCAAGGGTAGGTCGCTTTCACTCCGGGTTTGGCTTCTTCGCTATGTTTCTGGGAGTAGTGGGGCCCGATAGCCTTTCAACCCTTACGCCCCTGCAGCATATGCCAACCTTTTTTTCCACATTCATTTAAGTCATTCATTCCATTTATACTGAAGGGGACTTCCAACCCTTCTAACAATTGCCATGGTATTAGTATGACAGCCGGGACCTACTATTTACGTGCCCATCCGATAGCACTAGGCGCCTTGTTAGCACAGCCTTGGGACACCCATCCACCTACTCATCCGTTCCTAGAGATTTTCCATTTTTCAGAGATCTCACTGCTGCCTCTCCTTCCCCTCTACTTATCTCCTCCCGTCCTCGTTAATTGTCCTGTGGGCCATTATTTCTTCCTTGTCTTTTTTTTTCTTCTCTCTTTTCTCTATTCTCTCTCCCTAAATCTGTCTTTGTAGTGTGTCTTCCTTGTTCCAAGGACATTTTCTGTTTCTGTTTCTACCTTATTATTCTTCTGTTTGTTTCTAGCACTTCTTACTTTTTTGCTTTTTTTGCTTATTAGCTCTTTAACAATTGTCCAAAACTTCTTTTGATTTTCCCTGTACGACTGTTCGATAGTTGTGCCGAAATCTTTCCATAACCTTATTTTTGGTTCCTTGACTGCGTCTTTGGCATCGTTGCGTCTTTCTTTGTGTCTTTCTTTGTTTTCTTCGGTTTTTATGCTCAAGTAGTTCTTCCACGCTTGTTTCTTTTGCCTTATTTTTTCTTTTACTGTTTCATCTCACCACGTTGTCCTTTTCATTCCACAGACTTCTTTGGACGCTTCCAGTATAGTCACTTTTCCATTTTTCATTGATAATTCATATGTTTTTATCTTCTCCTTCTTGCTGCTCTTGAGCTGTTAACCTATCTTGGAGGCATTCCCTATATCTTTGTCTGTTGTGTTCAGTTCCTAGTTTAAAGTCGGTGGCACTACACTCCAATGAGGAGTTTGGCCTGCAATGCGGTGGGTCAGGGCCACCGTACCATCGCTTCCAATACCCAGCCGTCTCGCACTCTTATATGAAGTACGGAGTGGTGTGGTAAGCACCACGTCTTAGACGGCTGTTTTGCTTCCCTCACCCCTCGAGGGGTTTGGTTCCCAATTTTTAAAAAGCGACTGGGTAGGCCGCCAGGCATCCAGTCTTCGGGTTTGAACCCAAGACCTTCCGCGTAGCAGCCAAGTGCCCTAACCACTCGGCCACTCTGGCGCCTCAGTTCCTAGTTCTTAAGTTTTAATTTGTTTATACTCCTTTTGTCTCGCTTTTTTTCAGCGGCCTGAATCTGGTGTCTACTATCAATAATCTGTGGTCCGTTGTTAGTTCTGCCCCCTTATTACTTTTACATCTAATATTGCGTATCTGGCACTTGTGCTGTATGTTATATAGTCTACTACGCTTTTCACCTGTCTTGCTTCTTCCTCAAAAGTATATGTTCGTATCTTGTTATGTTTAAAGAACGTGTTTCCTATTAGTAATTGGTTATCTATGCACATTTCTATCATCCTTTCTCCATTGTTATTCAGAATCTCTTCTACTGTCTTCTCCCCTTCCTATTCAAGCAATCTAGTCTCCTAAACTATTATGTGCTTGTTTCTTTGCCTCCCATCATCCACTTTCTTGTTTAGTTCGTCATATGAGGTTTCTGTTTCCTCTACTGTTGCTTCTTCTGTTGGGGCATATATTTATATTATTGTTATTGCTTCTTCGTGTTGTAGGTCGAGAGTTGTTTAACTAATTCTTGAACTGATCGCTTTCCAGTTGTTTACCAACCTTTCTGTTTTTCTTGTTGTAATTATGCCTACTCCTTCTTTGGCTTTTCCCGTTGTTACTCCTGAGTATCTGAGTACACAGCCGTTTTCCAGATTCTATATTCCCATACTTCCAAGATCTGTAGTTTGTATTTCGTCATTTCTCTTATAATCTCTATTTTTTTTAGTTAGCGTCTTTGATTGATCTGTCCTGATCCGAGGCTACTTGTATTTCTCTGAATCGTCTGCTCGGCGTATAGGTGATTAGCCCAATGAAGGTGGGCCCATTACCTCAAGACAACTGGTACCAGGTTATACCCCCTGATGCTGGGTTGCCAGAGCCTCGCTTGCTATAACAGGGTACACCGTGTTCATCTGGACTGCAGGTGAGGTTGACATTTGGACAGGATAGGCTATATGTTGCGCTTCACTGCCCCTTATATTCCGGAAAGGTGAACCAAAAGCAGAACATTAATTTTGTAAAACAACTTGAGATTTGCTGATGATGTTATCATATTTGCGCAGGACAAGGATGAACTAAAAGAAATGTTAGAAGAACTCTTGGAAGCAAAGAAAATCGGCCTTGAAATGAATACAAACAAAACCAAAATTATAACAAACCAACAAACAAACTCCAATACATTAATTGTAGAAGGAAAACATATTAACATAGTGAACGCTTAAGTATACTTAGGGCAAGAAATAACGCTAAAGAAGGATAGTCAGGATACAGAAATAAAAAGACGAATAAGATTAAGCTGGGCAGCCTACGGAAAACTAAATTATGTGATGAAAATGAAATTACCAACAAGACTAAATACAAAAATCCATAATGAGTGCATCCTCCCCGTTACCACTTACGGATGTGAGACCTGGGTATTAAATAAAAGAACACTAAACACAATGCAAGTACATCAGAGAGCAATTGAGAGAAAAATATTGGGAATATCACTTAGAGACCATAAAACCAACCAATGGATAAGGCAGGGCACTAAAGTCAGTGCTATAACCCAGAGAATATGTTCCCTTAAGTGGCAGTGAGCTGCACATGCTGCTCGACATAGTAATAAGTGGAGCGGTAAAATAACAAGATGGCGACACTGGGGAGAAAGAAGAAGCGTGGGAAGACCACCGCAACGTTGATACGACGACCTGAAAAGATACGCAGGGCTGAACTGGTACCAAAAAGACCAGAACAGAGAACAATGGAAAGATATGAAAGAGGCCTACACGAATCGATGGAGAGACGCTAACTGAAGAACTGAAGATATTAGTTTGTATCAAACTTTAAAAGAATTTGAGCACTTATTTGACGCGTTGGATTCTTATAAGTTTGAAACTATTCATTTAGAACTAATACTCAATTTTAAACCCGTGTTTTGCAAACCCAGGTCAAATCCGATCGCGTATGGGGAAAAGGTAGAGTTGAAATTAGAGCGTTTAGTGAAAGAAACAATAATCAGGCAAATTTAGAGTAACCCTTGAGGTACGCTACTGGTACGTTTTAAAAACGAACGGTTCCATTCGCTTATGCGTGGATTATAAAACAACAATCAACAGGTTTTTGGTAGAGGTGAAATGTCCATTACCAAAGGTAGAAGAAATTTTTGCGGCTTTACAAGTGGGGACAATTTTGGTAAAATTTTTTTGAGTATTGCGTATGCGCAGTTTCAGCTAGACAAGATTTCTGCAAAAATTGTAGCGTGTAGTACGCATAAAGGGTATTTTCAGAGTCAATAGACCACGCTTTGGTATAACACCGGCAAGCGCGATATTTCAGCGAAAATTAGAGCAGTTGTTGCAGGGCGTTGCAGAAACAGCAAATTTTTTAGGCGACATAATAGTCACCGGAAAAGACTGAAAACACATCTAAAAGACTTAGCAGCTGTTTTTAAACGACTGGCTGACGCCGGTTTGAAAGTAAAAATAAAAAAGTATGAGTTTTTCAAACCGGAACTTGTTTATTTGGGTCATGTAATAAATAAGCAGGATATTAATTAATGCCCGGAAAAGATAAATGCAATTGTCCAAGCTGCGCACTCATTTACAACGACTCAGGTAAAAGATTTTACGAGAATGGTCAATTATTATGCAAAATTTGTACCTAAGGTAGCACAGACAATGAAACCGCTTTACGAATTATTGAAAAAAGACGCAAAATTTCATTGGAATTCAAACGGTAAAGATGTTTTAAAAACAGCAGTGTACGACGAAGAAAACAAGAGCGTAGGCATGGACATATGTTAATTTTTGATATACCGTAGTCCGCCATACGCTGTAACAATTATCCTGTCAACAACGATTTTTATAAATCAGAGTGATTTAGTTTGTTGCAATTTCAAGAAAAGACGTAGGTAGAAGTTTGTACGTGAAGTGACCGAGGTAAAATAAAGTGCGTGGGGGAAGTTAATTCCAATCCAAGACCCCTTCCCTTATTCATCAAGTATAAAACTCCTTGACCGGCCCAGAACGAGAGACTTTTACCTTTCATTCATCTGAAACCAGACCTGTCTAGAAGACTTCCTCTTTACTTTCATTTGAATCTAGACCCGTTTAGCGACTTTAACTTTTCAATTTATTTGAATCCTGACTTAGTAAATATGTTTTTATTTGTAGTCCGACCAGTTTACCTGTTGGTAATTTTTGAGTTAAATAATCAAACCCCGAAGTTTTCGAACCGAATATTTAATTTAAGTGTTGATATTCCAAATTCTCTTGTTTAAGTTAAATATCTTATAACCAGCTATTAACTATTTTATTTTTTAACGTAAAGTCTCCTGCTAGAATTTAGGCAATTGCCAGAGAGTGGTTTACTTTTACTCTAACTAGGGAGTTCGATTTGAATGTGGAGACCTTGAGGCTCTAGATGAAATTATAAGAGTTTACTTTCCCCAAATTAGGTATTAAATTTTAACAATCCGATTGTTTGAGTGAAATAACAAATTTACAGTTGATTGGAATTTAATTTTAATTTGAAGATAAGCGATTTTTCTATTGATTAAATTTTAGTAGTACCTGAATTTTTCGTTGGTTTTGCTATTTGTCAGAACCCAATTTTGGGTCGGTTTTGGTAGTTTAAAATTTGCATCAGTTGATGGAAATTTCCCAGAAAGTAAAATACCCGTTTGTATTTTTAACAAAAACCCCGTGTATATACTGTGTCCATAAAGTAACCCCCCCCCCCTCCAACTAACTTTTGAACGACTTAATATTTTACCACAAAATTTGGTGTGCTTTAATGGGAAATTAAATACTATTTTTTAGCCAATAATTAAATTTTGTATCATTCAAAATGGCGGCTGGGCGCCATTTAAAATTTTTTTTTAATGCAAAGCGGGGTCGAGTGACACCTCATTTGAATGGTCTTTTAGTTCTGCGTCCGATCCTAGAGTTGCAAAGAAAAATATTCAGCCATAACAAAATGACAAATGTTTGAAGATGTCTATTAAAAAAACTAAGAAATAAAGCTAAAAGAAATTAAATTAAGTGTTCAAAATGTTCACCATTCACTTGTTGGCACATAAAAAGTCGGTTATGAAACTCCTGCCTTACATTTTCATACATTTCTGGAGTGATATTTCTGCAAACTGCTGTAATGCGTTGCTCCAGTTCTGGAATTGTTTCTGGACGGGTTCGGTACACTTTCGATTTCAGGTATCCCCATAGAAAAAATCTAAGGGGGTTACATCTAGGGATCGAGCCGGCCATTCCATAGGCCCCCTGCCTACCTATCCATCTTCCAGGAAAATGTCTGTTGAGGAAGTCAGAAACAGGTCTATAATAATGAGGCGACACACCGTCTTGTTGGAACATAACGTTTTCAATATTATTTTAAGCCACCTGAGATATTTCTGGGAAAATGTTGTCCTGCAAATGAAAAAGTGGACTACTGGATAAGAAAATCAAAACAATTTTGAACTGAGTGAGTTCATTGGTTTACAATCCGCCATTTTGTTATGGCTCAATATTCTTCTTTGAAATTCTAGGATCAGACGCAGAAGTAAAAGACCTTTCAAATGAGGTGTGACTCGACCCTGGATTAAAAAATCAAAACAATTTTGAATTGAGTGAGTCCATTTGTTTAAAATTCGCCATTTTGTTATGGCTGGATATTTTTTTTGAAACTCTAGGATCAGACGCAGAACTAAAAGACCTTTCAAATGAGGTGTCACTCAACCCCCCTTTTCATTTAAAAAAAATTCAAAATGGCGCCCAGTCGCCATTTAAGAAGATACAAAAGTTAGTTTTTGGCTAAAAAATAGTATTTAATTTCCCATTAAAGTACACCAAATTTCGTGGTAAAATATTAAGTCGTTCAAAAGTTAGTTGGGGGGGGGGGGCTTACTTTATGGACACAGTGTATATTTAAAACCCCCCAACGTTTATTTTAACACAAAAATTTACCTAGAAAATTCGTTAAGAAAAAACCGCATAAATTATTTCACTTCCAGCATTCCAGAAACCTGTGCGAAACGAGGCTAATTCCAGCATAACACTTGAATTCAGTTCTTTCCAGATATCTATAATTGTATGAACTGAGCGTATAAATTAACTTTGTGTGCACAAAATATTGAACTGAGTTTACAAAAGCTGAACTGACAAAGGCCATTTTAGGATCCAGCCGTTGTGACAATAACGCAACGGAGAGTTCCGTATTCAGACAACATACCAACCAGAAAGACATTAAGCAGACGACGCCGACGCCCTATCAAGGTCGGCCAACCAGTGTCGGTCCGTTCCAAAAAAGCCATTTTATTGTATATTTTTATTTAATTTCTAAATATAACTAAAGTACTTAAACTACAGATTTTTTTTGATTTGTAATATAACGATAATAAACGTTGTAAACAATTTTATCTTCAGTTTTCTCTCTTTGCCAACGAATCCTGGCTTCTACGCTACCCAGGTTGGTCCGTTACAACGCAGTAACAAAAGAAACACCGCAAAATTATTTCAGGGGCGTCAATTACCGGCACGGTTAGATTTTTTTAACACAAACGCGGAAATACGCGATAATCACCAAGGAATTTTAGATTTAGGGGGGGGAGAAAAAAGAATTTAAGGTAGAAGACAGCGTAACGGTTAGAGATTATCGCGTGGTTAATTAAAAAATCGTACACAGCGGCTGCGATAATTCAAAGGTTAGGCAAAGTTACATATTGGTGTGAAGTCGGCGATCAGCAATGCTATTTTGAAATTATCAGGTTTCAGCAATCACAAGGAAGCGATTCGGAGAATAATGTTCCGATACACGCGTCCTCGAATAGGTGCATCAAATTCTAACAGCAATGTTGGGTCGTCTGAGCTAGTCGTGTTGCGCTCATGCTCCGCTGAATTCTAGTATTTTATTTTTAAAGTTACTATAGTATCAGGATTGTAGATAAACATGCCAATCACAAGAACGACATCTGCAGCTACTGAAGAGCTACCAATGTCTGAAGAAATTATAAATAAAATATGTACCAAGCTTATGACAATGCTTACACCTACGATAGTATCTACTGTCAGTGAAAAGTGCGGTGTTATCCTCAAGTCTGTCAATGAAGTGAAAGACTTGATTAATAACAACAATGTTCGTTTGGATACGATTGATAAGCGCCTGGATGCCATTGAGCAATACTCGCGCCGGAACAACCTTCGAATTTTCGGAGTAGAAGAAAAACCAGGCGAAAACACGGATAACCTCTTGCTGACCCTGTTTCAAGAAAAACTAAATCTCACGTTATCTCTTCGTGACATTGATCGCAGTCATCGAGTTGGAAGAACTGTAAATGGTAAACATAGGCCAATTCTAATTAAGTTTGTGTCATATCGATATAGATACGAAGTGTTCAGTCGTAAAAAGGTGCTCAAAGGCTCCCAGTTTTCCATAAAAGAAGATCTAACTAAAAGCAGGTTGAATGTCTTACAAGAAGCCGCAAAACGATATGGACTATCAAATGTGTGGAGTAGTGACGGCCGAATTATCATCAAACATCGTAATCAAACTTTTGCAGCGACGTCTGTAGAAGATTTTCCGAAGGCCGCCAAATAACAAAACTATCGAATCCGGCCAGGTATCTGAATTTTATACATAAGCACGTGTTTTATTCTTATTATTTCTGCTAAGTAGATAAGAGGTATTTGCTTATTGTTATTACATTATAAAATAAAATTAGCATGTTTATTTTTCTTATTGTTTCGATTCATATGGTTTAGAAATTTATATATAAATTGGTCTTTTTTAAGTTATCAATTAATTTATCATCATATGAACAATTGAAAATACTATCTATTCTCGTTAAGTTATATATATATATATATATATATTTTTTTTTTTTATTATTAGGGGCCCGAGCGCAAGCTGTTTTTTCGTCGACTTAACCCGCTTACTTAACTAAATTTCTATTTCTTTTTGTCATTGTTTTCTTTTTTAATATCCTTTATCTCAATCCCTCATTTCCCCATCCGTATGTCAAAAGGAAGTCTTAAACTGGCCCATCTAAACATCAGATCTCTACCTCCTAAAATAATCGAATTTAAAGATATTATTTTGTCGTCTGATTACGACGTTATTGCTGTCTCTGAAACGTGGCTAAAACCGTACATATCAAGTAATACCGTGCAGATTGCAGGTTATAATTTTGTACGATCGGATAGGCTAACACGCGCCGGTGGAGTTGGAATTTACATAAAGGTTTGCTACAATTTTGAGATGATCAGGATGAATGTTTCAATCGAACAATTGTGGATAAATATTAAATTTAAAGAAAAATCATTAATAGTAGGGGTGGTTTATAACCCTCATAAAACTCTTTATCTTGAATTTCTTAGCGAATTATATGACGTTCTTACTGAAATTAATATGCTTTCTGATAATATAGTTCTGTTAGGAGATTTTAATATTGATTATTTAAATACCGACAAAGCAACCTGCGATTTGATTTCTATGAGCGATGGCTTTGGCCTAAAGCAATTGATCGAGGAACCTACTCATAATCTAAGTTTAATTGATTTAATATTTCTCCATGATAATCTAAATAGTACGGACGCAGGAGTTATAAGCATTGATAGGGCGTTGACTGATCACGATCTGGTGTTTTGTAATATCATATGGAATGTCCCTCGCGCTAAGCAGTTCTATAAAACGTATAGACCCATTCGTAATATCAACTATCATCAATTTTCTTCGGATTTAAGATCTATTCCTTGGGGCAACATATATGATCAGGCCGACGCAGATTCAAAAGCACTGCTGCTAACTTCTAATATTCTACAACTTTTTGAAATTCACGCGCCGTTAATCACCAAACGCATATCAAAACCGCCGGCACCATGGCTTACGCATAATTTGCAACTTTTGATGCAACAGCGAGATAATGCTTTATCGCGATTTAGAATTTCTAGAACTAAAGAAGCTTGGAATTGCTACAAAAACTTGCGCAATCAAACAACTCATGTATGTCGACAAGAAAAGAAGAATTATTTTGAAACGCAATTTAATAATAAAATTATGAATGGCATCTGGAAAGACCTCCAGCTCCTAAACCTTGGTAAAAACCGTAATTCTACTGAACTTCCGCATCACTTATCAGATTGCACCCAAATTAATAACTATTTCATTAACTCAGTGCCGAAGCTCGCAACCAACCTTGATAACATCTCTCTTTTTTACGAAAATTTAAATTTGAACATACAAAATAATTTCAGTTTTGTACCGGTTGATGAAATTGCAATTTTAAAAATAATTAGTTCTATTACAACTAAAGCTGTAGGGTGTGACGGTGTTAGTATAGACATGATTAAACTCTGTGTACCATTCATATTGCCCTTTTTAACACATCTGATAAATTTTTGTATAACCAATGCCGTGTTTCCTGCAACCTGGAAAAAAGCTCAGGTCATACCGATTGCTAAAGTTAAATGCCCAAATGAATTTAAAGATCTACGGCCCATTAGTATACTACCAATCTTTTCAAAAATTATCGAAAACGTAATGAACTCACAAATAAGACGTTATATAGAGTCTAACAACTTACTTCCAGAAGCTCAATCCGGCTTCCGGCCTGGTTACAGCTGCCACACAGCATTACTTACTATAACGGATGATATTTTTCGAGCCCTGGATCGTGGAATGGCAACTGTCCTAGTTTTACTAGACTTCTCAAAGGCCTTTGATACAATTAGTCATGCTATACTACTGCGCATTCTTTCCTATCTTGGTTTAGGACCCAACGCAATTGCTCTTATTTCTAGCTATCTGACCGGCAGACAACAGGCAGTTACTTATAGTAATGATATGTCTGAGTTTGTAGAAGTTGACATAGGCGTTCCTCAAGGATCAATCTTAGGTCCTCTTTTTTTCTCCCTATATACAACAAATTTCGAATCTGTTATTAAACACAGTAAAGCCCATTTCTACGCTGATGATACACAGGTATACAGGTCCTTTATTGCTAATGAGGCGATTAGTAATTGTGATAAAATCAACGAAGACCTACAATCCCTTCTCAATATTGCCAAGCTACATTCTTTAATATTAAACCCAAATAAATCAAAATTAATGTTATTCTCTAAAAAAAACGACAGAAATATCTTAGAACCCCAAATTAAAATTCATATTGATGGCTCTGAGCTAAAGTTAGTTAAAGAAACAAAAAGTTTAGGTCTAATTATTGATGAGGACTTAAGATTTACATCACACATCAATAAATGTATCAGTAGTGGTTATAACACTTTAAGACTGCTCTATCAAAATCGTCATTTTTTAAAACGAGAACTTAGGAAAATTTTGTGTGATTCATTAGTTTTGTCCAAACTAAATTACTGTGATTCTGTGTATGGTCCCTGTTTGACTTCTGCAGATTCTGAAAAGATTCAGAAACTGCAGAACTCATGTTTAAGATTTATCTTTGGATTACGCAAATTCGATCACATCTCTCACAAACTGTTTGATGTCCGCTGGTTAAATATGTCAAATCGCAGGCATCTACATGCAGTTTGTTTGTATCACAAAATCGTACTTAATGGTAAACCTAATTATCTATTTCAAAAAATTACTTTCCGCACCGATGTGCACACTTTAAATTTGAGATTTAAGGGATTACTCACACCACCACTCCATCGTACTGAAATGTTCAAACGCTCTTTCAGTTACCAAATCACGTACCATTATAATTTATTACCCTTAAATCTCAGGATATCACCTATTAAAATCTTTAAAAGTAAATTATTCCAACAAAAACTCGACTCGAGCAGAATTATCCCTGTCTGACAGGATCACTGCAAGGTGTGGCCACTCTAGGACTTTTCTCTATCATCGGAATTTGTATCCTTCCTACTTTTCCTTCCCTCTTTATTTCCTTATTGTCCCTCCCATCAGTTTCTTCATTCCTCGTATTAATTTAATTTATTTAAATGCTTATTATTTTTGATTATTATTTAATTATGTAAATAATTAACATTCCGCGAAGTAGGGGTTAAGTGGAAGAGCAGCGGGCGTTTCTCACAGCGCTCATAGCTGAACTTCGCCCCCATATGGTACTTTCTTTTATATTGTAATTTTGAATTTCTGTTAAATAAAGGCATTTATTATTATTATTATAAAAATGTAGTTTTAGAACAGGTAACAGTAAATGATAGGGAAATACAATTAGAACATGCACAATCTATATCTTCAGCAGTGCTTTGAAGAAGCGAAAAAAATAGAACAGCGCCAGATAGGTTTGGTGACAACATTGCTGTAATAAAGTAAACAATGTACTAGTTAGAGTGCATTTAGTTTAAGTGGTTGGTTTATTTACATAAGTGTTTTATTTGTATAGTTAGGAATACCCATAAAAACTTAGGGAAGGGAAGGGAAGTATTGTGTTGTTTCCGGAGGCAGTAAAACAAAGTAATTTTGCCAGTCGGACCGACAAATCAAAGACACGAGTTTACAGCTCAGTGCACTTAGAGTAACGAGCGGTTTACCCTGTTTAACAGGTAGAATGTCTCATTCATAGTTAAGCTTTCGTACAACGAACATCTTTGAATATTAAATAAAGTATTTTATATCTGGTGCGTGTTTAATTGCCTTACCACTTGGAAACATACCATTATTTGAACAATCATGAAAGAGTTTGAGAAAATGAATTGGAATTATTTCTAAACGATACTGGATGGAAAACAATCACTAAAACCTTCTCCAGAGATTAAAAATGTTCACAGAACAAATGTCAAATTATAAATGGCAACATTAACAGGTAGTTGCTTTTCCACCATTTATTGTTTGAATTAACTTCCTTGATAAAACAGTCGGGGAGACGCTTATGGGAGTTCCTTTTTCTCAAAAATCTTGTAAAGACAACTATTAACTTTTCGGATTTTATCTCCAATCTATTTGGTCATAAATTTAGGGAATCGATGGTCTACAACTAACACTATGTTATCAGCTGAAACTGCTTGATTATACCATTTCTGAAAAATACCAATCAGCAACTGAAGAGCCTTTTTACTTTCAATTCAACTAACAGCATACATGATTGTGTCTGATTATGCTTACGCTGAACTCAAAGTACAAGCAAATATCGACAGACAACTAAATTAGACTTGGTGACGAGCATTGGCAAACTATCGTATTCACAAGACGCGCCAATTTCGCCAGACAAATAAAGTGAGAAGTTCGTAAAATGAAAGAATTGAATAAAAGCAACACTTGCCATACCTCCTCGCGTTTCTCGATGTACATTTATTTCGCGTTCCTTTTATGGCTTTGCATTGAACCCGACTGAACTGGTTAATAATATTCTAGAGAGTACCATTTAGAAAAAACAGCTTTTCGGAGCGCAACATATTTATGTGACACGAATGTAACATTTAGGTCGGATGAGCTAAGATCACAAAAACTTTCCTAATAGCCCAAAAAAGTACAACAAGAAGTTTACAGAGAACTTCGGAAACTTGGCTTATTTAAGTTTTGTGTTGGTGGGATTTTACGGCTTGTTAAAAGTTGACGTTACGTCATGAATTTTTTTCAATATCTAAAGTCGGTTATTCGGGAGATTTTCGTAGGATTTAGTCTGACACCCATTTTGCGAGTTCTGTTCCCATAATGAAATCAGTAAATATTTAACAAAGTATACGATGACAATAACAAGTTTAATATTTGCGCTTTGGAGATTGTGCAAACAATGCTTAAGGGATTTTGACATGAGAAATTGATTGCGCTCGTAAATTTGTAGAGCGCTTACGATTGAGGACACAATGATAGTGGAACGTGTTGGAATTATAATTAATATAGTTCAGGATTTCCGCAGATGCTTCACAAAAGCAATCCATATCCATACTGAAGGTAAGACATCGGTTATTTCGTAATTAATAAGGTACGTGCAAGAAACCCCTCTTTGGCAAGGAAGGTATTGTGATCGTCATGTAAGATGTGAAGCAAATGCGATCATTTAGCAAATTTTTTTTGGTTTGAGCTTACTGGCCTATATTTGGGCTATGCTTAAAAGAAAGGTACATTTGCGTGCGTATTTGCGTGCGTATTTGCGTGCGTGCGTGCCTGCGTGCGAGCAAGCGTGCGTACGTGGTTGCGTGCGTGTTTGCGTAGGTGCTTTCGTACGTGCGTTCGTGCGTGCGTGCGTGCGTGCGTACGTTCGTGCTTGCGTGCGTGTGTGTGTGTCTGTATACACTTTATAGTCCAGACGCCTTAACGCAGAAATCCCAAATTTGGCTCAATCACTGGTAATTCCAGTGAGACGAAACCGTAACAAAATGAGGTTGGTCCCGCAAAAAAAGGTGAGAGGGGAAGAGTGATCTACTTAATAAAGACGCACTAGAAAAAGAAACGTAAATTCGTATTCTACGCATGCTTAATAGCCATCCCGCGCAAGCACTATCTCCATGCCAACCCCCACTCCCTCAATTGATTTTTGTGTTTTTCAAAAATTAACGAATTTCGGCTTCAAAATTGGTATGAGCATATAAAATTATAACAGGAAGAATGTTCCATTGAGAAAAGACCACTGGGGGGTTTCTTTTTAGTCGTTTACCTGAGCAGTTTATTTAAATATTTTAATTTCCAAATGTGTAGTGGTTGCAACTAGAAAACGGCAAACATCGTAAAACCAACAACTGCTACAAAAAATTGAGGGGTAGGGCAGGGGTTCAATATAAACGCACTCTAAAAACTACTTTAGATTTATATTCTACGCATATCGGGTAGCCAACCTGGGCAAACGCCCTAATTTCGACTTCAAAATCGGTATGAACCTGTTAAATGACAATAGAAAGAATCTTATATTGAGAAAACACCGTAAATGTAATTTTTTTAATTTCCAAAAAAAATTAAAAAATTATCACGACTATAAATTTTCTCATAATCCGTTTTAAAAATTTGTAAAAATTTGTAAATTTGTTAAAATATTGTAAACTTTTGAAAACTGAAATTTTTATTTTGTAAATTTTTTGAAAATATTTAAAAAATTTTGAAATTTCTAAAATTCTCAACAATTGAAATAATTTTCCGAACTTTCTCGAAAAATTTAGTTTTCAAATATTTTTAAAATTTTCAAAATATTCAAATTTGGGAAATTGTTTGGAAATTTTGATAATTTTGTAATAAATGTAAGTAGCAACTATTATTTGTTATTTACGAGGACAAGAAAGGCCCAAGTTAAGTTGAAGTCGGTGTTTTAGTCTAAAGGTATGAGAATAAGTTGTAATGCTAGGAAAAAACATCGTCTGACCCTACTGCATCTTGACAGTTACATATAACCTTAGTCCATGTCAATTTTATCTCCGTAAAGGGCTACATATTTTTGCAAGGGGCTGTATGGTATTTCCAGAGAAACACGTATTAGCTATGTAAACAAGAACTACGGAGTGATCGAAAATGATTGAAGGTCACGTGAACACGATCTGGTCCCATTATTATCAAAAATGCGTTTCGATGTGTCCGCGAACCTGTTGTTTATCGATACTTACATCCCTGGAATCCATTAGCGTAAGCGCATTCACCTGTCAAATGTCGTAATAATAACAGTTATTGTTTTCTTTTGTGTTATTGTTCTCGTTTTTGTAATCCCCACGTTATAACAGTTTTTTTCAAAACTCAAAGTTTGTATTCGTTCCCTTTATTAGGTAAGACAATAAAATTACAAAGTTTATTTTAAATGAGGGTGATAACAGGTGTGTAATTTTAGGTTAATATGGTGTTTACAATAGAGCATGATAAATTTATTTTGGAAGCGTACTTTACATCCGGAGAACGTGACCAAAATGGTGTTTGGCAGTACTCTTATCCCTCCTGTTTCAATCAGTTCCAAGAGCATTTTCCCAACGGAGCAGTTCACTATGAAATTTTTAGTCAACACGTTCGTCGTATTATTCAACGGTACCACGAAACAGGCAGCGTCTGCAAAGGAAAGTCTACGGGCAGGTCATCTGTACTTACCGAAGACACTGTACATGATATTCAGCAACGAATGGATGCAAGTCCCAACAAATCGTTAAGATCTGCTCAAACAGGTAATGAGCGTAATGTTGTTTTTGTAATTGATTTATCTATGTTAGTTTCAGGTCTTTCACACGGATCGTGTCAGAAGGCTTGCAAAAAAATACTTCATATGCACCCGTACAAAGTGTCGGTGGTGCAAGAGTTGCTACCAGTTAGTAGTCGTTTTTAAAAATATGAAGCGCAGGGTCAATGTTTGTTTAGACAATGATGGAGGGCATTTCGAGCAGTTATTGTAACAACTATCTTACAAAGAATTTGGTTTTTGTATTCATTTAAATTGTGTTATTGAAAAATGTGTTTTTTATTAATTTAAACTGTTATTAAATTGTTAAATTGAGCAATTATTGTAAGCAACAATCAAGAAAAATGTGTTTTTTATTAATTAAATTGTGTTATTAAATTATGTTATTAAATTGTCTTGTTTTTTAACCTATAGGTTAACTTTTGGAATATAAAAATTTACTAACATAAATCGTAATTTACAACAAGAAAAGTCTTTAAAAGTCCCTAACAGTAATTATTTCGCTTAAAAAATGGTGCACCAACATTCATATAAAGAACACGCCACCCATTTTTAAATTTCCCGCGCTATTTAAATTACTATTGCACGCCAGTGGAATTAGTCAATATCACATTCAATAGTCAGCGGACAAGATCAAATCAGTATGAAGCGGCACGTTCAATCATTTTCGATCGCACTGTATATTGACGTGGTGAAAGTGGAAATTTAAAATTTTTAAATGCTATTTTATTAATTCTTAAGCTTTTGCTGAATGACAAAAAAATCCAACTAGCGAACGTGTTTTATTCGGGGATGGATTAAATATTCGCCTTGTATTACAACAGATGGAAAATTTATTTTTTGCCAAACTTGCAATCAAGAGCTGAGCACTGGTTAAAAATAAAAAAATTTTATTGCTAATCTTAAAGGGGATGTTGTTTCTGTTGCCATTATTTCTATTAATTGGTGGGTTTTGAGGTGCAACAGCGTGCAAGAGCTGCAACTCATCAGTGTAATGTCAACAGTAAACAATCATCTAGGTCAGTTCAAACGTTTCATACACAACCGCTTTCTGGAAAACAGAACTAATTAAACGTCGACCTGCGCAAGGCTCATGTACTGCTGCAAAGTGCAAATAACCCTTGCGGGGAAATTAAGCGTCCTACCTTTAAATATGTTTTGAAAAGATATTGCGGGCGTATATTTATCAGAGTAGACATTGACAATTCATGTGATTGGATATCAGTTGATGAAACAGCGGATGCTGCACGGCAGTGTTGCATAGTGCATTATATTTATATTAGAAAAATTAGATAAAATTAATTTAGAGAGAGCCCATCAATCGGCGTCAAAAAAGCTGTCGGGCAACCGCCACGGAACCTTTCTCGCATTTATAAAAATTTTTGAAAATTTTTAATTCGTTTCGCAAAATTTGCAAATTTTATGGAAATTTAGAATATTTTTAATTTTTAAAGTGTAAAATTTTTTTAAAATATGCATTAAAAATGTTTTATCATTTTAAAAATTGAATTTTGTTTTGAAAATTTATATAATTTTTGAAAAGCTACAAATTTTGAAATTTTTTAAAAATTTTATAAAAATTTTGAAATTTTGAAAGTTTTTTTATTATTTTGAATTGATTGTGTGGTAGGCACATGGTGAAACATTATTAATAAATATTTAACTATTAAAAATTAATAGTTTATTAATAAAATAAAACGCTTGGTAATTGTTTCACAATTTGTCGGTTTTTATTTACTCAACTCGCGTTTCAACCATCACGGTCATCGTCAGGAGTTTACAAACACAACTAAGTTAGTTGTGTTTGTAAACTCCTGACGATGACCGTAATGGTTGAAACAACTAACTTAGTTGTGTTTGTAAACTCCTGACGATGACCGTGATGGTTGAAACGCGAGTTGAGTAAATAAAAACCGACAAATTGTGAAACAATTACCAAGCGTTTTATTTTATTAATAAACTATTAATTTTTAACAGTTAAATATTTAATTGAAAGTTTTGGAAATTTCTGAAAAGTTAGTTTCAAATATTTTCAAAATTATTGTTAATTTTCTTTTCAAAAATTTTAAAATTTCGAATTCTTAGGAAAATTAACTTTTTTTTTAATTTTTAGTATTAGGTACTGTATTTTTTCAAAATTAAAAAAAAAATTTAATTAAGTGAAAACTAAATTTAAGAAAATTTTGAGAAACTAAATATATTTGAAAATTTTTAAGTTTTGAAAAATTTTTTAATTTATTACGTTTTAAGTTAAAAATTTTTACTTATTTTGTTAAGTTTTCAAAATTTTGAAACTTTTGGTATTTTTTAAAGGTTTTGAAATAATTTGAAATTTTAAAAATATTGAAAATTTTTGAAAATTTAATAAAAGTTTTTGTTAGAAATATTTTTTGAAAATTCGAAAGTTTTGTTTTTAGTATTTGTTAATTGTAAACAATATTTATTTGATGAAATCTAAAATCGATTACATTATTTGATTATAGTCTTTATTTTGGCGATTAGTCAATTAATATGTTCAGGTAAACGATCAAAAGGAAACCTATCAAAGGTGCTTTCTCAATGGAAAATTGTTCCTATTGTCATTTAACATGTTCATACCGATTTTGAAGCGTAATATAATATAGCGTATATTAATATCGAAAATTTGTTTGAGCGGGCGCAGATCGGTTATTCGAAATGTGTAGAATACAAATCTAACGTTCTTTTCCGAGCGCATCTATTTTAAGTAGGCACCCCTCTCCCTTCCCCCAATTTATTAAAGCTGTTGAGTGGTTTTATATTTTGTGTTTGTGATTTTGGAGCAGAAATTCCTAAATTAAAAAACAAAACAAAAAATCGATGATAAGAGGCAGTGAGGGGAGCTGCTTTGCGCTGATCGGCAATTTGACATGTGTAGAACAATATTCTAAAGTTCTTTTCTGAGCGCGTCTATATCGAAGTAGACCACCCCTTCCCTCCCCCGTTTTTAAATGCAGTCGCCCACTTTTATGATATTTTGTGTTTTCTAACGAGCCATCATAAATGCTCGAAGACCACGTGATCACTGTAATATAGGCAACCCATTTAACAGATTGGTACCACTGGTTTGGAAAACTAAATGTGGCAGCGACAGTGGCGTACACAAAACAGCCAACAAAAGCGCGAAGAATAAAGGAAACTAATCAACAATAAACTACGAACGCCAATGTTTAGAAACGTCAAACCGCTGCTTACAAGCAACAAATAAAGTAAAATTGTAGTTGCTATCAATGTTTATCCATTAAAATCACAAAATCGATTTTTCACGTCCTTTGGCTGATAGCCGTATTTTTGGCGATTACTGAACGAAACTGTTCAGGTAAACGACCAAAAGGAAACCTTCCAGAGGTGATTATTTTGTCAATGGAAGATTGTTCCTATTGTCATTTAACATGGTCATTCCGATTTTGAAGACGAAATTCGAAAACTGTTGGCAAAACAAAAAATTGAGGTGTAGGGGGGAATAGGGATATTGCATTTGCGCAGAATTCCAATCTAAGGTTGATTTCTGAGCGCGTCTATATTAAAGTAGAGCACCCCTCCCCCCGACTATTAATGCAGTCGCCACTTTTATGATATTTTGTGTTTTTTAATTGCAACCAATTTTCACTCGTAAAAATCTTAAAAACGTTTTATGAGTCGGATGAGTAATTGCCAAACATGGGGCATATGGGAATTAGGCGATAGATAATGGATTAGGCCTTCCACTTAAAAAAAAACACGCCGAGTATTCTACCGCTAGGTGCTGTGGATACAAGTATACAGTAAACAAAATGATATGAAAAGGGGGGTTTTAAGTGATCTTTTCTTTACTAGAATCGATAGAAATCGGTTTAGCAGCCATTAAAAATATTTCATTAGCCGCAAAATATCGGTACTGAAAAGAACCTTTATCTACAACAATGAGTAAAGTGACCACTTTACTCACTCCTAACAGTGAGTAAAGTGAAAATTTACTCTCTAGTTGACATTACCTCACTAACTTAAATTTGGTACATTTGTTTTTCGTTTTCAAAGTAATGCGATTAGTCAAGTTAGCAATTTTATGTTTTGATTCAAAAGCATTGTGATGCAATGCTTTCATTTTTTAAAACGTCAATTTAAATATTTTTGAAAATTGTACATATTAGTTGTCCATAAAATTTTATATAGAACACATGACTAAAGTGTATTTTTTTGATTTCTGCTCGTTTAAAAAAAGATCCACTTTACTCACTTGTACTATAAATAATTATTATTTCATACTGTCCACCGTACACTACTTTACGTCAATAATATGAGTCCGGGAAATGACACATTACAGTACTAGGCCGGGAAGTGTTGCCTCGCAAACTTTCGCCAATCACAAAACAAGAAAAATTTTCAAACATTTGGTTGCTATCGCTACTCTAAATAAGGCAACCATATTATCCTTAATAATTTGCTTGATTAAAATATTATCCTTTATTAAAAAATTAGAAAAAGCCATACAGTATGAAATAAAATGTTGTACGTCATACGGCCATACTCGTCTCGACTCGTTACTGCGTATAACCTTATAACTAGAGTTGGGCAAATGCATATTTGCATCTTTTTTCCTATTGATCATAAAATTTTTCGTATATACACGTTTCGTGATGTTTAGAGTCATAAAAAGTAAATTTTATTTTGCATATTTGGCATATATTACAACTTTACGGCATATATTAGTGCATATTTTAGCTTTTAATGGCATGAAAATGCATATTCTAGCAAAAAAAAAATTACAATAAATTATCAAATAAAATATTCGTAGATCTTAGAAGAAATTGCACAATTTCTTCTAGTGAAACCACATGAACCCTAGACTTGCACTTTCTAAATTTCCAAGTAAAGGTAGAGGAAATAAAGGATTAACTGACAAAGGTTGTATTATTTGGGTAGGTCTTATTCCTTAGGTACAAATTTCTTTGAAAATAATATTTGGAAATTTTTCTTATACTTATTCTTAGAAATAGTTATTTATAATTTTAGTGCTTGACTAGTTCATTTGTTGCCTTGCCAGAGAGCTGTAAAGTGTAATTGTCCAGTCTATACCCTGAAAATGCCTAAAGTTGCTAGTTCAAAAACGATTTAATTAAGAAGTGGTTGAAGCCGTATACATGTTTTAAATACGATGGGAGTGTTGTGTTGTGCGTCATCTGTGAAAAAGAGGTATTTATCCGTTTATTTTAATTTTGAATTTAAAAAACTGTTTACTCTGTTTAAAGTTAAATAACTTCAAACAAGCCAAAACAGCGAGTTAAAAATTTAATACTAATTTGTTTGTTATTTTGTAATTGAGCACACAATATTTAAGAATAATAAATTAGAAAGTTTTTTTTGTAATATTGCAAAGGATATGGCACAGGCCACAGGGCACATTCAATTATTTTCCTTTGTGTAAGCTGTAGTAAATTGTACTGAAATATTGTTTTTACAGATAAACGTTAATAAAAAGTTTCAACTTGATCAGCACGTAGCCACCGGTCCGCATCAAAAAAGAAAAAATAATACAAACGAGCCAAAACAACAATTATTGCTGAACTGCTTAAATAAGAATGTCAACAATTTCAGCGACGATTTGTGTAGAATGATGGTTTCATGCAACATTCCATTAAATAACATGGACGTTCCCGAATTTAGAAATTTCTTAGAAAAATATACAAAACAAAACGTCGTTTCCCGGAGAACAGCTTCCAGAACGTGCATTCCAAAATTATACGACGAAAATCTTCAAAAAATAAGAAACGTTGTTTCGAATAATTGTATTTGGTTTAGTGTTGACGAAATCACCGATGCTAAAGGAAGATATATAGCGAATTTTATTGTAGGTGTTTTTAACAGCAGTCCTTCTTCCAGTTATTTAATTGCTGTTAAACAACTAAAAAAAAACCAACAATTTGACAATTTCACGTTTTGTCAAACCCTTTCGTTACTTTATTTGCCAAATCAAATACCACCAGAAAGGATTTTATACATGGTGACTGATGGTGCCGCATACATGGTAAAAGCAGGTCAAAATTTAAAAATCTTTTTCCCAAATTTAATTCATGTAACTTGTTTGGCCCATGCGATGAATAGCGTGGCCGAAGTGGTTAGAACTGAGTTTCCTTTAGTCAATAAATTAATTAATAACGGAAAAAAGGTATTTTTAAAATCACCACTTCGCGTCGAAGTTTACAAAGACTTGCTTAAAGATGTGCCCTTACCTCCACAACCAATTCTAACCAGGTGGGGAAGGTGGATAGAAGCCGCTCTATTTTATTGTGAAAATTACAGTGAATTTAAAAATGTTGTTAACACCTTTGATTCAACTTCTGCTCAGTCTATAGCAGATTGTCAAGATATTTTAAAGTGTCCGGAATTGCAACCTCAGTTGTCCTACATAAAGGCTCATTTTTCGGAAATTCCTAGCATCATTAATAAATTAGAAACACAAAACCTGCTTCTCACTGAATCTTTAGAATTAATCGAAAAATTTCATTCAATTTTGAATAAAAATAAAAATAAAATATGCAAAAAAGTTAGCAGCAAAATGGACGATTTAATTCAGAAAAACAGCGGACTTTCAACTCTGAATTCCATAAAAAATATTTTAAATGGAGATTTCTTAAGCAATGACCACAATGACGAATGTTTTGCAGTTAAAAATTCACATTTATTTAAATATTGTCCAGTAACTTCTTGTGATGTAGAAAGAAGTTTTTCCAGCTACATAAATATATTGGAAGATAAGCGGCAAAATTTTCTCGTTGACACCATTGAAAAGCACATGATTATTTATTGTAATAAATAGGTGTTGTGTTATTTATTGATTTTACTTCTATCTGTATTTTTGTATATGCAAATAAAAAATGTAGTTTTAACTGAAAATAATAATGCGTTTCTATATTATGTAAGCCCTTTTGATTTTTCGAATGTTGAGTGTTTGTAACTAAAAATAATGAAAATCATTAATTGTATTTATCTTTTTCTTTCAACGAAAAATTACATTTGATGCAAAACGTGCTTTAACTCATATAATAATTACTAGAGTATTAAACTGCAGTTCAAATAAACATCAGATTTTCATATTAGGCACTAAATAAACAAACTAATTTTTTTTAGTGCATATCGCAAAAGGTTACTGCATATTCTTGCACATATTGAAGGTTTTATGCGGCATATTTTAGTGCATATATTGACGGTTTTATGCGACATATGTTGGTGCATATATGCACTATCTTTACAGCATATTTGCCTAACTCTACTTATAACCTAAATAACTATTAAAAAACGATTATTTTCTGACGATGTAACTCTAAAACAAAGAGTCGCACGAAACAATTTATGAAAGAGTTTTTATATGAAATGTACTCCTCTTAATTTTTAATTATTACATATTTTGCTGTAAAATTAATTCTAACCGAGATATTCGCGACTATTCTAAAAAAAGTCATTTTTACCCAGTTCATGTAGTGTAGAAGCTGGTATATAACGATTTGAATTTACTTTTTACACTCAACATTATTTCTGTTTCCCAACTCACCACACTGAACTAAAAACTCATATTTACAGTTTTTCATCTACCTCAATTTAAAAATGTACATCTCCTCTTTCACAATGGAATTTGTGTGCATTTTATTTTTTGTTTATATTTTTACTAACTCGCAAACTAGCTTTAAGTCTCATACCATTCGCTATTGCTCCCTTTTCTCCATTTCCTTCGCGTCTTATTTCTGCGAATAACCTATCTTGGAATAAACCAAGAACGTTGGCGACTTCTAACGTGATCTAGCATTTTAACGAGAATTCAAGCTCAAGGGATTAAAAATCGACGACGAAGCACTGTGCTGATACATAATTACGTTAGTTTGCATATGATTACTTAGCTTTTTTACATATCAATAGACGAGGCTGCGTCTTCAAATTTCATTATTTTTTCTTTACTCTTTAACGCTGCATTTAAATATACTAAAGAAAACACAGCCCAACAAAAAAAAATTTTTTTCGTTGCCGAAGATGTTTATGTGATTTTAGGGTACTTTGGGGCATTGAATTTAAAAACAATTTTTGTTTTTACTGAATTGGCTTTAGTTTTTTAGATAATTTACAACATTCAAATTTAGAATTTACCTCAGTAAAACTGCACTTTCTTGACGTCTGCCTAGTATTGTTGTAATTTTTATATTACGCTAAACAGACGCTTGTTATGACGCGTTGTAACAAGTTGCGACAACAGTTTGCATGTACGTTACCGCACTCATTTACTGGATTTACGTGGAAGAAAGACGTGTTTTTATTATATTACTTAATTCCTACAAGCATCATATTAATACAATATTTTAAGCGTTCGCATAGATATGAGTTCGTCGCGAAGAGCTTGCCTTAACCATCCACACGTATTCTGCTACGTTTGTGGTGATTATACTGTGGAGAAACAAAGGCAAAACATTACTAATGTTGTAAAACAAGCATATCTTGCTTATTTTGGTTTCCCAATTGGGAAGCAAGACAAACCTTGGGTTCTCCATAACGTTTGTAAAACCTGTGTGTAGAGTCTCTGCGGCAATGGACAAAAGGAGAGAGAAGTAACTTAAACTTTGGTGTCCCTATGGTGCGGACATAACCGAAAAACCATCACGACTATTGTTATTTTTGTGTTGTGATTGTGAAAGGCTTTAACCGCTACAAGAAACGTACGTGGAAATATCCTAATTTCGAGTCAGCCAGGCGACCTTTACCACACAGCGAAACAATTCCTACACCAGTTTTTACCTCACAGTCCGAGCTTCCGTTGTCAGATGTCGAAGTACTGCCGGACTCACAGCCCACCACACAGTCTTCTAGTGATAGTGAATATGATGGGAGCTTATCAACACCACAACAGTTTTCTCAAGATGAGCTAAATGATTTGGTACGGGATCTAAATCTGTCAAAACAAGCGTCTGAACTTCTAGCATCCAGATTAAAAGAAAAAAACTGTCTAAAGCCAGAAGTTACAATAACAACTTACAGAACAAGAGAGCAGGCAATTCTCCCGTACTTCAGCGAAAATGAAGAGCTTGTTTATTGCAATGACATTCCAGGACTTCTTTTAGAAATGGGTTTGCCTAAATATCAACCAAAAGAATGGCGGCTTTTTATTGACAGTTCTAAAAGAAGCTTGAAATGTGTTCTACTGCACAACGGAAATCGCTATGCATCCATTCCAATTGGCCACTCAACGAAACTTAAAGAAGAATATGAAAACATAAAAATGGTTTTGCAGAAGATCCGCTATCAAGACCACCAGTGGTCTGCTTGCGTTGATTTAAAGATGGTGAATTTCTTGCTTGGACAGCAAAGTTGATACACGAAGTACCCTTGCTTCATCTGACTATGGGATGGTAGAAAGAGAAAATTTGACTATAGGTACAGCGAACATCGTGAACGAGCCATTGCTTAACAGAGATAATATCATTTTCCCACCACTCCATATGAAGCTAGGACTCCTGAAACAACTTGTTAAAGCCTTAGATAAAAAAAGGGAATGCTTTAAATACATCGTTCCCTAAACTAAGTATGGAAAAATTAAAGGCGGGAATTTTTGATGGTCCTCAAATTCGCAAACTCATTAACAATTCGCATTTCATAAAATTTCTGACTGATGTTGAAGCTTCTGCCTGGTGCTGTTTTGTCTCAGTTGTTTAGAACTTCTTGGGTAACCATAAAGCAGAGAATTATGAAGAACTAGTGCAAAACATGCTCGTTAATTTTAAGAAATTAGATGCTAATATGAGCAGTAAAATACACTTTCTCTATAGCCACTTAGACAGATTACCGAAAAACCTGGGTGATTTTAGTGAAGAACGAGGGGAGCGGTTTCACCAGGACATAAAGACTATGGAGGAAAGGTATCATAGACACATGATGGCAGACTATTGCTGGAGCCTCCTACTTGATTGTCCTGAAGACCAACACAAAAGAAAGTCATACAAACGGCGTTTTACCGAGCATTAGGAGTGATTTATGATATCATTTTTAATTCTTAACATGTTCTTCGCAAGCAATGTAATACTTTTTAATATTCCGTTCATTTTATTTTGTAAAATTTGAGATTTATTTAATACACTTTTAATTTTGGGTTTTCCTTGTTTTTTTCTTTCACACTTTCTAAACGGGAGCATTATCTCAAAAACTAGAGCCAATCTAATAAAACTGATAGCAAATTTGGTATCAGCTGCACAAAGTAACCCTAAAATTGACCTAATACCAATGACAATAAAATCATTGTTGACCAGTGAAATCTAGCAGTTATACAGGACCAGGAAGAATATCATCAACTTACTAATTCGCTTCATAAAATAGCAATTTTGCCAACTGAATTCTCAATCACCTTCTTGACTCTGACTACAAAGCGTAAGAACCAATTTCAGGAGAATAGTGTGAATACTGAGTTTAGTATTGAAATGACACTTGACAGGGAATGTTGAAAGCCCTTCAGAATTTACAATGTCCTCTAAACGAATTCACGTCAGCTTCGAGAGATGTAACCGGATGAAAATGTAAATCCACTATTCCGAATACATGTTCTTATTAAACTTAGTAAAATGAGAAAATCTAAACAATAGAGATATCAAGATATGTTCGCTTGTTAATTTAATATCCCCTCTGAAGTGGGATATACAATTTTTTTTAAGTCAAATGGTATAAATCTAATCTAATTTAAACACCGTCCCCATTTAATAATAGTAAATAATTATTGCTTTAAAATAACATTTCTCGTTGGAATCTGCCTTCACAGCATATTATGTTACCTAATTTTTTATTTATCTGAGTTTCATGAAATTCTCTGACCCTTATTAACTATTCAGTAGGGTCTACATGTAAAGTTCACTGGAGTTTCAGATAAAACATGAGATGGTTAAACCTATGTCATTTAAAAGGTAAGCGAACAAAATTCATAAATAAATTGATAATTTGATTTTAGATTCTCTGATATCGCACCTTTTTGGACAGTGCCCGCGGGATATTCTGGAGAACGTTACTACCAAAACAACTGTGATTTAATAGTGTACGAATTATAAATATTTTAGTATTAAATCTTCTTTTCTCACATAAAGACGCTATATTTGTGCTGCTGAAACTGAAAAGGTCGACTAAATCAAGATTTAAAAACCTTAAATGAAAATCACTTTTTCTATTGAATTATTAGGAATAGGGACCTTACTGAACAGGGATTTTTTTTGTTTAACTTAACTGCGTATTTACAATCTACTCCTAAGTACAGGGTAATAAGTAAATTATATACAAGAATATAACATGAGTAGAGTAATCATCCATTGACCATTCTCTAGAATACCACTAATAAGTTAGGTTTAACTAATTCACATCATCTCTTGTCTTAGGTCCGTAGGCCACAGTCTTCTAAGTCTCCTCTATGCCTCTGGGGGATTGATTATTTCTGATACCAGGTCATTTTCGTGTCCTTCCGTTCGAAGTATAGTGTCGAAAGTCTCTCGATTTCCTCGGTGATAAATGGAATGTTCAGGTCATTGTGTAGGGTAAGGTTCGACACGTACCATGGTGCATTGGTGATGGAACGTTAGATTTTAGACTGAATCCTTTGAATTATTTTTTGGTTTGAAGGTTTTGTACACCCCCATAATTGTATTCCATAAGTCCATATGGGCTTAAGGATACATTTGTATAACAAAAGTTTATTATCTATTGATAATTTGGATCTTCGTTCCATTAACCATGACATCTCTCTGAATTTTAAGTTAATTTGCTGGCGTTTCGTTTGGACGTGTTTCTTCCAAGTCAGTTTTTGGTCTAGATATAACCCTAAGTATTTCACTTCATTTTTTACTGGTATTTGAGTATTGTTTAGGAAAACTGGCGGACATACTATGCGTTTTGTAGTGAAGGTAACTTGTACTAATTTTGTATCCTTTATCTTGATTTTCCATTTACCAATCCAGTTCTGTAATAGATCCAGGTGATTCTGTAGGTTCTATGATGCGACCACTGAGTTAATGTTTACTGACAACAAGGCGGTATCGTCCGCAAATGTTGCTATAGTAGTATTGTTTGTTGTTGGTAAATCCGAGGTATAAATCAAGAATAGTAACGGTCCCAACACGCTCCCTTGAGGCACTCCCGATTGTACTTGTTGGTAGTTGGAGTAACTGGAGTTGTATTTTATTTGAAAGTATCGTTCTGACATGTATGATCTTAACAGATGGTAATACGGACTAGGAAAAACGCTTTTGATTTTATGTAAAAGACCAATGTGCCAGACTTTGTCAAAAGCCTGGGCGACATCTAGAAAAACAGCAGTACATAATTTCTTTTCCTCAAGACTTTTGATGATAATATTTACAATTCTATGTGTTTGCTGCACAGTTGAGTGGCGTTCCCGGAAACCAAATTGATAGTCTGGTATAATTGTTGATAGTTCCAAGTCAGTTTTAATTGTTTTTATCAGGAGTTTGTCGAAAACCTTAGACCAAATAGGAAGAAGGCTAATTGGGCGATATGAGTTTGTTTCATTAGCAGGTTTTCCTGGTTTGGGCACCATAATAATTTGGGCAAATTTACAGCTTATAGGATAATATGATAGTTTTAGCATACTATTATATATGGTTGTTAGCAATACTACTGCCTTTCTTGGTAGATGTTTAAGAACTTTACCTGTAATAAGATCATGCCCGGGTGCTTTATGTGGATTTATTTTTTTGATTTCTTCAAGCGTTTCTCGGGGTGAAAAGGCTTTAATTGGAAGTGACATTTAGCAGGGTATGTTAAGGAAATCCTCGATAACATTATCGTCGTTGTTAATGTTGGCTCCGGGTAGTGTAAAGACTTGGGCGAGATGTGCTGCGAACGTTTCTGCCTTTTCTGCGTCGCTTTTGTCCTAGCTTCTGTCCGGTTTTCTGATTGGAGGTACTGCGATCTTCGGTTTTTTGAAATTTTTTGTAGCCTTCCATATCGTATGAGCGTCTTTGGAGAGTGAGTTTATATAATGTTCAAATGTTGCGTTTTTGGCTTCATAGAGGGTTTTGTGTAACCTTCGTTTTAGTCTGTTGTATATTACTTTGTTATCATTGTTTCGGGACCTCTACCATCTGCTTCGTGCTCTTCGCTTTTCACACACCAATTTCCGAATGTAGAGGGGTATGGTATTATATTTCTTTGCTTCTTGCGGTTGTTTTGGAGTTGAATACCAGGCAGCCTCTTGGATTAGTGTGGTTAGGTAGTTGGTAGCCTCATCCAGTTCGTAAGCCTCTTTAATTCGAAGTTTTAAATTAATCTGATTTTCGATATAATTTTGGAAGTTAACCCAGTCCGTTGCATTATTGATTAGTGTTGGTATATGTTCTTTATTTATAATATACCTGCTTATTGTTGCAATCACTGGGGTATGATCTGAGGATATTTCGTGATTGGATTCAACGTGTAGATAGTTTGTTGTAATACCTTTGTGCACAAAGAAATCTAAGAGGTCGGGTATCTTATTGGGGTCTGTCGGCCAATAAGTTGGTTCACCGGCAGATAGATAATTGCAGTTAAGTTCATTTATAGCCTGTAGTAGATTTCTGCCTTTGGTTGTTACTAACCTTGCTCCCCAAATTGTATTTTTGGCATTCCAATCTCCTCCTATAAGGAATCTAGGTCTCAGTGATGCAAGAAACTCAGCATATTCTTCTTTAGATATGGCATGTCTAGGAGGACAGTAGATAGATGAGATTGTCAAGACTCCCGATTTGGTATCTACCTTGATTTTAGCTGATTGTATTTTGTTTGTCTGTTGATGAATTTATCTCATAATGGGATATTGAGTTGCGGATTATGACTGCTGCACCGCCGTGTGCCGTATCATCTGGATGGGTTACGTGGTACACCTTATAATGTGGTATTTTAAACATTGTTCTCGAGGTGAAATGTGTTTCTGAGATTAAAGCGATATCTATTTTTTGTAATTGGAGAAAATTTTCTAGTTCTAGTTTATGGTTTAACAAACCATTAGTGTTCCATGTAACTATTCTTAGTGGGTGGGCCATTACTGTGTCAATTTAGTGATTACTGTACTGGGCATATTTAATATTGTGGTGTTTTGATTAATCAGTTGGTTGAACATTGCTTTGAACTCGTAAGCGGTTTCTCCATGTTTGGGGGGTTCTGATTTTGAGTATTTACTTGTGAATATTTAGGCCAACCATTAGTTAGAGGTTTAGCTTGTGGATGGTTTGTGCTTAATGATGGAAGTTGGTTATTGTCATTTATGTTTAAGTTTGGATAAGGTATGTTGTTGCGTGGCTGATTAGTTGTTTTTCCTTTAATTCTTTGTAGATTTTGGTAGAAATCGCATCCTTTATAGCTAGCGGGGTGATTACCCTGACAAAGCGCACATCTAGCAGGCGTGTTTTCTGTTTTTTTTGCAATCTTTTGTATTGTGATTGTTTCCACATTTAACACATGCATATGGCCTTTTACAATATGTTTTAGTGCTCCCGTACAACTGACATCTGGTACACTGTGCTATTGTGTTTCTTTTTTTTTTGGGCTTCTACTGTAATTCTTATATTACTTAGGTACTTGACATCATAAATGCTTTTATTGTTATCTTGAGGTTCCAAGTCTATAAAAACAATGGTAGTGGATCTTTAGTTTTGCGATGTCTGATGTTTAATATGTTACGGACCTTGTCTCCTTTTTGTTCTAGTTCCTCTTTTATCTCTTGCTCCGGTATTGAGTGGTGTAAGTGTCTAATTACTATTCTGTACGCTCGCTCTTGTCTTATTTGGTATGTATGATGGACTACCCCATCTTCTTTTAATTGTCTGATTAGTTTTCGGTAAGAATCAGGCGTGTTGACATTGATTTTAATTGTATTGTTTGATTGAGTTTTGCTGGTGTATTGTTCTTGTTCTAGGGTGTTATTTAGATAGTCGACCATTTGTTTATAGTTATTCACATCGTAAACAAATATTGGTGGGGGTTTTAATTCTTTTGGCCCTGGATTTTTGGATTGTGTTGTCGTATTGTTGTCTTCTTTAGTATTCATATCTTCGTCGTATTCGGTTAAGTTTGATAATTCGTCATATCTGTTTTGGGTATCAAGAGAGGGCGGTTCCTTCGCAGTTCTTATCTCGGGAGAAAACTTGCATAACTTCCTTTTCTTGACTGCTTGCCATGTCAATTTACTTGTTAATTCAGTTTCTTCTTCGGCTTTGTCCGTGAAATTTCTGTCGCTCGTTGAATTATTAGTCGTTTGTGTTGTTCTTAGGTGGGCTTGTTGATAATTCGTTGCGTTTTCATTATGATAGGGTCGTTGTATATTCATCATATTATAATAGGGTTGCTGATTTGAATTTATTATTGACTGTTGCATCACTGGTTGTTGCAACATTGGTAACTGCCACGTTGGTTGTTGTATTATGTGTTCTTGCCCGTTAAAGTTGTGCGCTGGGCCCACTGCACAATAATCTATTTGCGGTTGTGGAAACATTTTACTTCTTTCTAAATTAAACTATTTGTCTCTTTGATAATTTAGTTGAGATAACATACCGGTTCGATGTTTTCAAGTAATCAATCGCTCTAGGCCAGCAATTCAATTTTTTTAATCGCTTTTCGGATCACACGTTCCCTTATCACTTGTAATCACACAGAGCACATTCATGCGACTTCACTCCGTGAAATTCAAATGCGAGCTAGTGAACAGGGATTCGACATCAAAACTGACCAAAATATTCTTAGAACTTACAAACAAATTAGAAGTCATTGAACAAAATGGTTGGAATTTTGGATGAAAGAATCAATTTTGTCAACATAAGCTTTAAGAATTGGGAAAAATATTTTAAAAGTTAATAATTGAGGCAGTTGATAGCACTAACAATGGGACGTAAAGAAATATTAGGTTTGTGGATTTTAGGAATCAAAGATTTTTTGATTTTTTTTTAAATTGAAGAGAACTTTATAAGAGCAGAAATGAATTTTTCGATGCCGAGTGATAAAACATAAAATAGGTTTTGTACAGCTTCCTAATAATATTATTTTTATTATTCGCGTTTTTGACGCCAAACGACAAAATGTTACAGAATATTTTTTGTGGGGAAATTTTACGCTCTATAACTTTGTTAGGAAACATTTTTATATAGGTGTCACCGTTCGCTAGATATTCGCTAAAAACCGACTATTGGCGACATTTTTAATAAATGACGGTCGAAGCTCGGATCGGATCATTCAAGACTTTCAGTATACAGGGTGATAATGAATTGTAGGGACAAACTTCTAGGGCTTGCAAAACACAACAAAGCAAACAAGGTTTGTTAATAAATGTGTGGTCAAAAGTGTTTCCTTTAGAAAATAGAGCCTCTTAAAGATTCTTTAAGAAGTACCTGAATATAGGCAACCCAAATTGCATTTTCAATTATTTTGCACAGGTCACACGGAATTTTGGAAAAGAAAACGATCTAGGCATTCATACGTCAATTTTGACACAATTCGATATTTTTGTGATATTTTTTGACTTTGCTTGCATTCGTTTCTTTCTGTGCCTTTTATAATTTGTTTTTTTCGTTCTGTGTTTTCTTTGATAATAATTTTCTTCGTTATTTTCGATCTGTGTTTCGTATTTTTGTGTTATGGCGAATTATACTTTTGCCGAACAGCATGACATGATGTTCATGTATGGAGCTGCTTGGAATAACGCACGCGAAGCTGCTCGCCTGTACCAAGAACATTTTCCGAATAGGAATCATCCATCGCACAAGGCCTTTAGTGTAGTTTCACGTCGGCTGCGGGAGGAAGGTACATTCGTTGTCAACAGACACAACTGTGGAGCTACCAGAACAAGGCGAACGGTGGATTTTAAGGAAGAAGTTTTAGAGAGAGTGGCTGAAAATCCTTCTTCTAGTTCAAGAGTCATCGCTCATGAAATGGGAGTGAACCATGTTTCAGTATGGGAGGCACCACACGAGCAGCAGCTACATTCGTACCATCCACAGAAGGTACAAGCCATGGTTCAAGCAGATTTTCCCAGAAGGGTAGAATTTTGCCAGAAATTTCTGCGGCGGTGTAATGAGGATCCAGAATTTCAAGTAAACGTTCTGTTTAGTGACGAGGCATCTTTTACGAAAGAAGGAATATTCAACAGTAGAAACAGTCACATTTGGGACGATGAAAATTCCCATGCTGTGGTTCTAAAACGATACCAGCAAAGATTTTCAGTAAACATTTGAGCCGGGATTGTTGGCGATAGACTCATTAGACGATATCTGCTACCCCAAAGGAGCAATTTATTTAAATTTCTTGCGCCATGTTCTGCCTGAACTTTTGGAAGATGTTCCACCTCAAATGTGGCTGCAGCACGATGGTGCACCTGCTCATTTTTCGGCGGAAGTCAGGGAATTTTTAAGTAACACTTTTCCCAACAGATGGATAGGTCGAGGAGGGAATGTGGCGTGACCTCCACGTTCTCCTGATTTGACCCCACTTGATTTCTTTTTGTGGGGTCATGTTAAAACGCTAGTGTATGCTACCCCAGGTTAAAACTGTAGAAGAACTTACGGCGCGTATTCTTGCTGCATGTGAAGAAGATCAACAGATTGCTGGTATATTTGGAGCGGTGCGCAGGAATTTACTTCGTAGATGTGCTTCGTGTGTAGAAGCTGGGGGGCGACATTTTGAACATTTACTATAATTCTGTTAACTTTTGAATTAGTTATAGTAAATTTTTCAAATAGTTGATTTTTGCTTTGTAATTTTGATTTTTTTTTCTATTGCTTAGTTTTAAAACATTTTGTTAATTAATTTATTTTAAATTTATTTGAATTTGAAGAGTGGGAAAGAGGGCTTTATTTATCCTGTATTAATTTCCGTCAATATGGAAACAAATAGTAGGTAGTAAATTGAGTTGCCTACATTTAGGCGCTTCTTAAGGAATCTTTGAGAAGCTCTATCCTGAGAGGAAACACTTTTGACCACACATTTATCACCAAAATTTGTTTGCTTTGTTGTGTTTTGCAAGCCCTAGAAGTTGGTCCCTACAATTCATTAACACACTGTATTTAACAAAAAGCCTAACTAAGCGCCTCTGCCAAGAATCAGTTTTGTTCGAATTTTTTCCTTTATTTTTTCTAATTTGAAACAATGTGCACCTCTCGGATTGGTTGATAGTCCGTCTGGGTGTAACTATGTTCAGGAACTACTAAACTGATTGCGGTATGGAACCGAAAGTTAGATATATTTTTTTGGTATAATTTTCTTCACAAACTGAGTTTTAATTATTTAAGAATAGAGAATAAAAGAGGGCGCTAAAACTAATCAAAAGTTTTTATTTTTTGAACACTAGCTTCAACATAATATTATGCAGAACTGGTAGCAACCCATTTCTTCCAAAGTACCTACAATAGAAAGTTGATAGTTAAAGTGGTGGTTACTCCCACTCCTATTAACCACCACCTTTTGAAATTTCAGAATCGATTTTCGGCAATATGTCAAAATCGATTTTAGATTAAAAATTGACATAATTTTAGAATCGATTTGAAACATCAACTACAAAAATCAATTCTAATTGAAGCATAAGAATCGATTATATTATTCGATTAAAAAATGAGATTTCAATGATCGATTATAAAAGATTTTTTTCAAATAAACACCGTCGATTGCAAAAAAAATGATTTTAGGAAGCACTAGTTTTCGATGAAAATATGAAGAATCAATTTCAAATAAAAATCGATTTTTAAAAAATTAAGCGTTTGTTCGATTTAAAAAAAATCAAGAATCGCTTATAAAATAATCGATTATAATAGATTGTCAGTTTTGCTATCGATTTTAGTCCCAGCCTACTTGTTACATTATGTAGAATGTAACAAATGTAGCTATATTACATAAGTAGTGTATTTACTTTTACTAATTAATGTAAAAGCGGTCTATAAGCTAAACCCGTGGACTACGCCCCACGATTTTCTTTTGCAAACAATAGTAGCAAATTTATTGAAAAAGATATATCGATATAATCTGTGTAAAGATGTAAAACATGTTACTGAATGCGCGGTCACTAAAAGTCGTGCCAGGGGAAAGAGATCGGGATTTAATATAGATTATACAATAATAAACTAGTACTTCGATGCGCGGCCTGCCACGGTAATAACAAAACAAAAAGAACAATCGGGGAGCGTAGCCGACGGGTTCCACTAAAGTTTTCAATAAATGATTAATTATTATATTCGTAAAATTCAACCATGCGTAATTGTTCTCCGCACAAAATTGATTATTAAATAATACTACATTCTGAAAAGGGTCATGAATTGTTTCCTTGGCCCTTACACCTGAAGAAATCGTTCTAAAAGTCTTTTGTGCCCTTCACCCACGTCTCTTCTTTACGACACTGACATTTCAACACCGGCTGTATTTCATTCTACCACTGCTACGCTCAATACACCTCGTTTCGGTACTAACTTAAAAATAAATATCTCAAGGCTTACAAAGAAAAGGGTTCACCCGTAAATTTACTATTTGGACGAGCTGTCTGCTATGGATTTTGGTGTTCGACGTTATTTCACATGATGTCAGTTGCTGGATTAGATTGTCTTGCGGTGACACTCTTTAGAGTTTAGAAGATAATTCTGAGGGTGTGCTCGATTTAAATCGCTTGATTTTAAACCAATGATTTAAATCGAAGAGCTTTAAAAAAAGCATGGTGCAAATCAAGATTTTAAAACTCTCAAACTAAGTTACTTTGGAAAAACACAGCAATTTACAGTGTACTAACACCCCACAACCCCGAATAAAATAAAATAAGACTATTACATTCATTATTTTTGATTTAAATTTGTCATAGCTTGTTCACTGCATTATTACTATAAAAAAAGTAAATATATAAACATATAAATATATAAAAATATTATACGTATTGTGAACTAGGATGTCGTAAAGTGACAATTTTCCTAACAAGGGCAAGCGTCAAGCTCGTAATTTGACTCTTGCCGTTCAAGCGAATCTTGTTAAAGGTTTCTGCAGAAACGAGAATTCCCTGCTTCTTGTGTAGTGAAGTTTTATTGCCGGGATTCATTGCCTAATTAGTTCGTACCTTAATTGTTTCATTTTAAGGATGTTTGTGAGTTGATGCCTACACCCTGTAGATTCTAACAATTGGCCTTAATTTGCAATTAATTGTGTTTAGTAATCGTTAGATAATTCTCTAAAGAAAATTTAAAACTAAAAGTTTTCCTTTGTAAATAAAGTTGGTATCAATGTGAATACGTTGTTATTTTACGACTATCAGCAAGTTTTATTTATATTGCAGTTAGGTTACTATAATTATTTAATTAACGCGAAAAATATGCGAAATACGTCCGGACCGGACCGTCTCTGAAACTTCAGACTCAGGAATCTACAGCGAAGTACTCGATTTGCAAGGAAATTTTCGTAATCCTTTGTTAACGGAAATTTTACAAAAAATGTTAGAAGCTGACTTAATTTTGCTTTTGGTGCTGACATAAAGAAAGAAGAGTAATTTAATTAGGAAAATGTTAAATTTATTATTTAAAATTTCTCATATCGAAAATTTGACAAAAAGCACTCAAATTCAAGTAATGTATTTGTTAATTGTAGGTAATATTTTTAAAGTTTACATTTTTCTTGAATTTTCAATATCGATATTTTAAAATAGCTATAATATTTTTAAATAAAATATATTTCAAATATATAAAATATTAAGAAATCTTAAAATAAAATAATTTTCAAATATGTAAGGTATTAATTTCAAAATGGCTACAAAATTTTAAATAACATTTTTTTAAGTACGTGGATATTGAACAATTAAATCTAATTTAAAATATCTTAGAGTTTTAAATACGTAAGATATTGAGAAATAAATTCATTTTAAAATTGCTATGATATTTTAAAATAAAATAATTTTCAAATATATAAGGTATTGAGAAATTAAACTCATTTAAAGATAACTACCAAATTGTAAAATAAAATAAATTTGAAATATGTAAGATATTGCGAAATTAAATTTATTTTAAAACAGCGACGAGATTTTGAAATAAAATTTTCAAATATGTACAACATACTGAGAAACTAAATTTGTTTTAAATTATCTAAGCTATTTTAAACTAGCTATGATGTTTTTAAATAAAATATATTTCAAATATATAAAACATTGAGAATGTAATTTATTTTAAAATTGTTATGATATTTTAAAATAAAATAATTTTCAAATATGTAAGGTATTAAGAAATTAAACTTATTTCAAAATAGCTATAAAATTCTAACTAAAAATGATTTAAATATGTGGATATTGAGAAATTAAATCTATTTCAAAATATCTCAGATTTTCAAATACGTAAGATATTGAGAAATTAAGTTTATGTCAAAATTCAAAATAGCTGCGAAACTAAATTTATTTTAAAACAACTTAGATATTTTTAAATGAAAATTGTTTCAGATATGTAAGATGATGAGTAATTAAATTTGTTTTAAAATATCTAAGTGCGTTTATAATTATTTAAAAAACTGTTTGTGGTGTTTCTGAGTATCGATAAAAAATATTAAATAATTTAAATCATCTTAAATTTTTTAACTCGTAAATATTATCACAACATACCTCAAAATACATATGATATTTAAAATTTTAAAAAATCTTGGAGATATTTTTGAATAATCTAAATTTAAAATTTTATTTTGCAGAAAATCGCATGCTGGAGTCTTACTTTGTAAAAATATTCAAGTTGCATGTCGCACTTTCCCTATCTTACGGAACTACGAAAAAAATTTAGAGAATCAAAAAATGATTTCTCTAAAGATTTATTTGCCCAAAAAGTATATCAATATTAATTTTGATACCTCGAAAGCATTAAACTGCATAAATAATAACGATATGAATTATTAGAGAAAGGTATGTCAAGCTGCTTTTACTGATCTAGCACATATTTTGTTGATTTAAAATCTTCTATGCTTAAATAAATTTTCTTAGAATACTGACATAAGCAGCCACCCATTAGTTTAACAAGAGCATTGACCCGTAAAATAAGGAACTTTAACAGTTCGCTATGAAATAAATAATGAATAAAAATCTCATTATTTGCTTTTTATCTACTTAGATCTTCTAATTCTTATTAAAAGAGAGTTGACTTTTTATTTCTTCTAAAAAAATCATTACCAATGCGCTGACCACAAATTTAATTACATTTCTATCTAGTTATAAGATACTTGCACTTAAGCTAGCCACAATATTGAAAAAATGTACCAATTCTACTGTGACGGTCCGTCCTAATAGGCAGGGTAGGCAGTGCCTACCCATAACTTTTAATAAAAATCAAATTCTAACATTCAACAAAAAAAGTTACTTTTTCGCAGTTTTTACTTTTTAACATCACCGCGTAGCATTAAAAATTAAGCGCCAAATAAATAGACCATTGCCTTTAAACATAGTTTCGCATACGCGAAGGGCAAGCTTATCGGGCCAAATGATTCCAGCTACGACACAATGAAGCAATCTATTATTCTTTTAATACGTTTGTATGCACATTGATAAAATAATGCAATGATCAGATGCAAAGAAATAGTAGGGATTTCAGAACGCAATAAGCACGGCAAAGGCACGGCCTCTTTACTTTACTTGCGCCGGTTGGCGGCAGGTAGTTGCAGCGTGCATCTATTGTGTATTTATTTATTTCATACGTAGTTTGCAAATTTGCAGTAAATATGGAAATTTTTGTTGGCCAGCTTTTAAAAGAAAAGTCTTATGAATATTCTTACGAAAAACAAATAGAAATAAAAAATCATGGGCGATGTACTTCAAAATGACTAGGGCTGTTACAGACAGACAGTAGGAAGAAATCTAGATCGTTTAATACTGAATGATATAAAATAATGGACTGGCTAACTAGTAGCGAATTAAAAATAAACTAAAACTAAAAATAACAAAGTGAAATTTAATAAGGATTTTATGCGTAGATTAATTCATCTAAAAACAGGTCCTGGTAAATTGGAGTTGCCGTAATTTTTTTTACATTTTAATCTTAATGTTAATTATTTTTTGCCTACCCAAATTTTGAACATGCGGAACGCCACTGTAATTCTATGACTTCCACGGTCTTCAGATCTTATACCCATTTACGGTGCAGTGCAAAAAATAAATTTTCAATAACTTTTTTAGGAGATATTTGAGGGGGGGTTGTAAGTAGTGACTCGCCCTTTATTTATACTTCTAAGCCATGAAAATTCGATCTTTTTTGTATTTACCCAGAAAGCATCTAAAACTACAATACTAATGCGTTTATCTCTCGCAGCTTTTGTAAACTCAGTAAATCGTAAGCTTCAGCATCAAATGTTGACAGAGATTAAACAGCTTAATCTGCTGCTACGCTGTTTACTCGTATTACGTTGCGATAATCTTCCGTGTAGATACAAAATAGGAATTCTATGTAGACGTACGCTCTCACATGAATTGCGAACAAAAGTTGAAACTAAAAATAAATTTTCTTCTGTGTGAAATAAGTCGGGTACATATAAATAAGATATTTTTTTCTTTCAGGTTATTTGAGGAACATGCAGAACTCCTAGTGCTGTTTGAAAAATTTAAGGAATTGAAGACGAGAGACGACCAAGCGAATAGTTTAGAATTAGCAGAGCACGCCAGTACGGTAATGAATACGTTAGACGAAGGTATCAAAGGCCTCGATAATTTAGATGCCTTTTTCGAATTTCTTCATCAAGTTGGAGCTTCACATCGAAAGATACCAGGGTTCAAAGTAGAATATTTTTGGGTAAGTGTTATCGTAAACGAATACCACACTCTAAGATCAAAATGTAAACGCTGTATTGTTAGGTTCTTTTGGCAACCCCACGGACTATAACCAACACGAACACGGCATGCATTTGAGCGAAATTTGCTGTTCGACTTCTACGCAAATATACTCATATGAAACTCCAAATATATTTCGCCCCAGTTAAGCTTGTTCGCCACTTATATTTAGCTTTCCCTGGGGTGAGCAATTCGTTTTCCGTCTAGGAAACTCAGTTTGAGTTTAACTTCATTTTCATTCGTACCTTTCAAGTTTGTAAACTGCTTTAGAAAAAACTTATTTTGGGCTTCAACATTATTGAGCACTGAAAATGTGCGAGTACAAGCTTTCACTGAATTGAAACTAGGGAATCATAGTGAAACCAATTTATTACAAAATCGATAGTAATTTCCCGTCTGAGCAGTCCAACTCATAAGTTATTTCTCAGTTGAAGTTTGTATTAGCCTGTAATCAACTAATGTATTCGTTTCATTGTTTGCACATTTCACTTCATTATGGCGTTTTAAGTACTGTATTTTAGTACGACTGCCATGCTTTTGCAGTTTGAAGTTATAAACCGCAGTCAATTATCCCTTACAAATATTTCCATCCTGATAATAACCATGAACTCAGCGATTGCGACGCTCTTTTCCCCGGTTGCCTGTTTGGCAACTCTGTAGTCCGGTAGGTACCTTGTATTTTGTTGCGGGCGGGATTATACGGCTGCTTATTCGTATAATCGCTGGGAAGGTCTCGGGCGCCAGATTTTATATGGCGTTTACTCTCCAGAACGGCCTCGCTGTAACAGAAAGGCTTAGCGAAGACCTGGGTAACTGCGTCAGTCTCCAGGGGTCTGTTTGATGGAATGACAGCCTGCAGGTTCTTGAAGCAGCTCTACTTAACTCGGGTATACTCAACAAATAAAAGAAAACGACGAAGTATGGTTTAAATACGTCTATTAAATAATAACCAACCCGAATTAATATTATAAAGGTAAAGCGGATAATAATAAGCAAAATACGGTAGAAAATACGGTAGCAATACGGTAGCAATACAGTAGCAATACGGTAGCAAATACGGTAGCAATACAGTAGCAATACGGTAGAAAATACGGTAGCAATAGAGTAGCAATATGGTAGCAATACATACATACGGTAGCCAATATATATACAGTAGTCACCAGTAGTCATTACAGTTCGGTAAATACGGTCGGAAACGGTATCAGTTACTAAAGTAAACAAACTGTAAGCTTGACACCACGCGGACAAATTCGCCACTATGAAATTACACAACAAAGCTCTCAAACAAATAGAAAAGAGAAGAGTAAACTTTGCCCAGGATTTTCGCATAGGCTAGTTAGAAAAGAATGCCCGCTGGTTTTTCGCGAAGGCGGAAAGTAAAAGAGTCAGAGAGAGAAGAAGAAACTTTGCCCAGAATTTTCGTATAAGCGAGTTAGAGGAATGCGACTCTTTTCTCTAGAGTACACACCGGAAAACACAGTTTACATATATAAAAGAGAGAGAGAGAGAGCAGTATAATTTACGTTACAATCAATGGTGTCAAAATATAGCTTACTTACCCGCATATCCTGGATTCGGTGTTCGGTTACCTCGGTCGGAGCACTGGTGACTGTAGTAGTTGCTGGACTGGAACTAGACGAACATCGAAGAACTGACTTTCAGAATGCAAAAATTTTGAATTTATAGCCGGCCAGACTGCGCCCGAAATTAAAGCGCAACCCCACTACTCAAGAGCGGGGTATTCGTAGCATCTCTGCGGCTCCATCCGCGAAGACGCGGTTATCTGATTTTCGGCCGTAAATGTAATGCATGAACTCAAATAATAGTTTTAAAATTACATTTAGAAATACTAAAACGGGTGCTAACTTAACTAAACTTATACAATATGGTTCTACGGCATAAACAAACTGAATTCTACATATTTTAAATATAAAAATAAACTCACAACCGCAACCTAATGCCACAAACGGAAAACTGAATACAAAATAAATGTAAAATTTAAACGGTTCTTGTAAACTAAATCCAAAATTAGTAACATTGTATTTATGTGAATAGTTCACCCACCCCCCCGCCCCCCCCCCCCTAAAAATATAGTTACCCTAAAATTATACGGCCTAAGTCAATAGATACAAGTTTTAATATTTCTACTATTTGAGGAGATAGGCAAACAAGGTGTGCTAATCGACACCTACTATAAGCTGAAATATGAAAATTTAATACATGGTGCGCGTGCGCACGGAAAAGTGATTATAAGATAATATTTTTCTTAAATGAAATGCCCAATATTTTTTTATCTCAATGGTAAAGCGATTTAATTGCCAACAAAAAATTGTAAGTAATTTTTTTTGTAAATGCCGTAGTTTGTGAGAAAAAAAATAATTTCATAGATGCTGCCATTATAGGTCTACGCGAAAATAAGGGAACTGTAGCGCGCAATGGAAAACAAATGTAGTTGACAAGTTCAATTTAATTACATAAATGTTATACATATTTAGAGTCCGGGTGGTCCAGTTGTAGAGGATCAGACTCACAATGCGTGAGTCCTCGGTTCGAATCCTGGAAGAAGCAGAAATTTTTTTTGTAATTCTGTGGTCGATATCGAGCTCGGTAACCATTCGACGCGACGTTGGGTTACAATTAACGGCACTTGCCTTGATTACTGACTGACCAGGACAAGTAACAAAGTCATAAACAACATAAAACATACAATTAAACACATGTGTGTGAATGACATTGAATGAATGTGCATGAAGGGTGGCAGAAGCTTCAGGAGCGTAGCGGTCTAAAGGCCAAAAGTCCCCACTACCTCCTATTACACAAGCGAAGAGCCTACCCGGAGTGAAAGACCTCGACACCTTCGGGTATAAGAGGTGAAAGATTTAAAAAAAATGTTATATTTTTTTATCGGCCCCCGTTCATTAAATAAGGGGATAATTTTTAATTTTTAAAAATTCATAGAAGGTGTCACAAAAAAGGTTATCAGACTACGACACTAACCAAAATGTAAAAAACTCGTGTGCTCAGTTTTTAAGCAGTATGTTTTTGAAAAAGTGGGAATTTGAAATTATTATCATTTCACAGTTTTAATAGTTCCAAAAGTTCTAGTAGCTTGTCACATTGTGTACCCTTAAAACATTTGCCATATCAAATTTCAACCCGATCTGATAACCCGTTTTTGAGTAAATAGGCGTTATAACTCAAATTTTCAAAAATTCATAGAAGGCGTCAGAAAGAAATTTACAAGCTGGGACACTGACCAAATTGTAATCGATCCTTGGCTTTATAAGCTTACAAAATTAAAAACCTCGTGTGGCCAGGTTCTGAGCAATATTTTTTTGAAAACTTCGGAAATGTGGAAAATTAATTTCACTTTATAACTTTATATTTTTAAAATGTTTTGTAAACAGTAACATTGTGTTTCTAATAGGGCTATTACAATAAAATATTTGAACGCGATCTGTCAACCCCATTTTGAATAATAAAACGCAGAAGTTAAATTTTTTTAAATTCGTAATAGCCGCCATTTTAAAGGTAAAAAGTTTGGAAAAACCCGTAGGACTTGCCCTAAAGTCTTCTACCAAATTTCGTTTTAAAATTTATAAAATGTGGTTAAGGAAAAAATGCTACTAAAAACGTGTCTAACTTCCGCTTCCGGTTTCGGTTTTTTTTGCTTATTTTGTCGGTAAATTTTTGATATGCCCCTACATTCACAAACTCACAAAAATCCGACCATCCGTTCGGTGCTTACCCACATACCGACCCACCTACAAACAGACATTTTTTGGGTTCCTGGAGATCCAAACGATTCGATTTCAAACATTTTCATAAAATCAATATGTCTGTATACCGCAACTTGACTTTAACATACATTTTTGAAAGTTTGGGAGATCATCCGAAAACTTTCCTCTTCAAGATTATACGTTTTTGAAATTTTCGTACTCAGAAAAATGTGCTCTACGCAAATCCGCGCAAAGAAAAATAAGGGTTGCAATTTAAAAAAATGATGTCGTCACAGCTCAAAATGAAGTGTGGACTTCGAGTGGACTTTCCCATGCTAGATATTAATCCTTGCGGCATTTGCAAAACTGCAACATTTAATAATTGTAACGTTGTACATTTCACCCAGCATTAGATTTCTAAGAAAACAAGCAGCGGAAATTTGAATTTTCGATAGCCTGTTCAGTTGGTTTCCGTACCGTAACTCTACCCATAGAAGCAGCGACTAACTGCACGAAAGCAAGGTAAGCGCCCGCCGCGCTTCGGCGGATTACAAATTAATTCCGCTTTAGATGTCGGACAAAAATGGCTATAACAGCTTCATTTAAGAAATTACCAAAAATATGCAAAAAATGTAAAATATATTTTTTAACTAGAGCTAATTGATAGGCGTAGTTAAAATCACGTAAATGCCGGAAAAGGCGTTGTTGATATTACAAAATATTGTTTTTTTCCTTAATAAGTAAAACAATTAAATATTCTTGCGGATTTTAAGAAATAACTGCAATTGTCTATCGAACTGATAAAAGGTTATACCGATCGGCGTTTGTGTTTTTAAATAAATAATTAATCAATTGTAAATTTTTCAAAAATTCCTGGAAGGCGTCAGAGTAACATTTTGGAGATTAGTAACAAAACAAATGTGTAGTTCACTGCAAGCTCTATCGGCTCAGACAGTTTTAAAAAAAATGGTGTGGGCATTTTTTTTTAAATATTCAAAATTTTGAAGCAGCGCCGTTACGATCGTTTTCGGATTTTCGAAATTAATTTTACTTCATCGTGTACTGCCCATTTTCGATATACCTCTCGATTTAAAATTTTATTAAAACCGGTCCAGTATTTTCGCCTGTACAGACGTCACCCACGCACACACACACCCACACACACACCCACAGACAGACACTTTTTAAAAATTACTTTTTTGAGTGGGTCCCGAGTTGGCGCGGTTAGAATAACCATGTGAGTGCGATCATCAAAGTTAAGCATAGCTTTGCCTGGTCAGTACTTGGATGGGTGTCCGAAAGCCGAGTCAACGCGGCACCACGTGCTCTCGGAATGGCACGCAAGTCGGTGGTCCCGGATGTCGCATTAACAACGCGGCAGTCGTTAGAGAGGTTGGAATCCTCTTCAATGTTTAGATGGATGAGCAAATGGACGAGTTAATGTAATGCCAAGGATTTGGAGTACGCTGAGGGGGCATAGTGGGTAAAAGCTCACTAACTCCACTACTCCCCAGAACAGCAATAAGCCGAAGCCGGAGTGAATGGGACTACCTCTACACCGGTCCGGTAAATAAGGGACACTATTAAGAAAGAAAGAAAGAAACTTTTTTGGGTACCAGAGCCCCAAAACATGTATTTCCGTTTAAATCTAAATTTCGAAAATTTTCATGAAATAAATACTTTCCTATACCGAAGGTATGTGAAAGTAAAAAACACGATCAAAACATGTTAATGGCGGAAAAAACTGACATTTTAAAAAATAAGGTCGACGTGTCCGAGGATTTTCTGTGAAAACCATTCTAAAATGTTTTATTGAATTTATTCCAAACTTTACGAGCTCACTGTATATTTTTAAGAGTAGATTTGTTTTGTTCTTCTATTGCTTCTCTACATTTCACCACTTTGAAACACAGATACATATAAATAAGGCACTTTCTTAAAGAATTTAGAAACAAATTGTCTTTTAAACTGCTGCATTCCTATTTTATGAGAATTTATGTTCTTGTTTGTTCCTTCCAACTTCCTAATAAATTGCAAGGATTTTTTGCACACAATTTTGTATTTGATTACATATTGCTATGATATTTAGAGGTGTTTGATTTGACTGGGGTATTGTGGTTGCTGGAAGGCAATTTTTGGAATGTTTGCTGCAGTTCAATTTGCATTTGGAGATTTATGAAGACTTGTAAGATTTTAATATTCTAACTTATAAACTCAGGGTTGCGTATTTTTGCTAGATTTCCTGTTATAAATTCTAATAATTGTTATTTTTCATATGGTTTGCTTTTGCTGAAAGAAAAGACAAACACAACAGATTGATACGAAGACTATTTATGTTAATTGTAATTATAATTTAATTCAGAATTGTTAAAAAGGTTTAGTTTATAAGAAGTTTTAGAGTTACTTGATTTGTGCGTCGACTAATGTCAGTTAGGATGTCAGTATCAATATAAAACAGATCAGAAGAAGATTTGGATTAAGGGCGAGTATTATTTGTTGCTCGAGAGGCCAGCAGAACAAAATAGAGGTTGGACACTCAGCGTTTTGCTAGAGCGAGGAATGTCATAATAAGAAGACGCTAAGTTAAGTGTTCTAATTTAATAAAAAAAGACGATAGTAATTAATAAAAATTCATTTAATTTTCGGAAAACACATTTTGAAATTCTTTTAATAAATAAAAACTTATTTTGTAAAGTTGATATCGTTGTGTGTGTTTATTTCTATTTAAAATTAATTTAAATAACTTATTTACAAGCTAATAACGACCCTGATAAAATTAGAAGGGTCTCATAGCAAGTTTAAATTTAATTGCGTGAATTGCAGACAGTTTAGAGATTGTATTCTAGTAGTCGCAAGACCAAGCATATCATTGCAATATATTACACATGGTATGTCATTTTAACCCAATTCTGCGCCACTAGTTTATAGCTACACTTCAATATTTAAGATAAATCTCAACGTATACCTCAAGCAACATGCGTTACAACGAAACACCTCAGATGGGACGCTAATTCGACGCGAATATCAGTTTATATGTGTACGGTAAGCGGTAGATAATTTGACATGCGTAATACGTACATCATCCACCACGATTCAGTTATCAAAATGTAATCATTTTCAGTTTGCGAATATCAACTTGAATCACCACGAAATTAATTACATTATACCCCTAAATTAAGGTCCTTTACTGGAGCAGAGCTACAATAATGGTTTGCGAGGTCGCTCCAAGCTCGCTCTCTTAGTGTGCGGCAAATAACCTTGTCTCTAGCCCGAACCCACCTGAAAGTGGTAGAAAAGGATCATAAATTAAATGAAACCGAGGGTTCCGGTAATGAGAATAACGAAGAATAACGTTGTACAAGAATATTTACATATTGTTTGTTTATATTAATAAACTCGAGACTGTAACATTTTGGAGGTGTGGCAAATATGGTAAAAAACAATTTTCCAATTTAAAAGCTTCATCGCACAAATTGTATTTATTGGAAAGTCAGCATGATGAAGGGTTAAAAAGCAGGCCAATCGAATAACTTTCAACTAAAATACGTTTCTATATTCTTTGAAGCAGCGAAAAATCAATTAATTTATAAATTAAACGCGAAAACGATTTATAATGAAATTTCTAAATCAAATATGAGGAACTTTGAAGACGGAATTCAATTAAGTCGAATGCAAGAACAAGAAACGCTGTCATGGTCATAATATCTGATTTAATGGAATTAAATTGAGAGTGAAACCAAGAATAAGTCGTTTGACAAAGCAAATCAATCGAAATAGATTGAGCTTATGATATCAATAACTACGGAAAAAAGAATATCGAGCTAGTCGAGGTCATTGATTGGTAGATTAGTATTAAACATTCATGGCGTTTCGATGATTGGCAAACGCTATTCTGCACGGAATTAATTTCATTTACACGTCTACGAATACCTATACAGAGTGCCCATTTTAAAACTCCGAGCCTAATTTTTTTAAATAGGCAACACACAATGCAACCCTCAGATCACTATGCATTTCACCATTTTTGTTTAAATTGAGATCGGAGTTGTTTTACAGTACATGTATCTACTAATGATTAAGTACAAATTTGAGGTTACTTTAATAACTCAAATTTAATATTTGACAACAATAATTTAATAGGAACATAGTACAAAAACTAACGAAGCAGGTGTTCAAATTGCCTTCCCCCTTCGTTTTCGCAGAGTATAATTCTTCTACGCATCGAACCTCTAACACGAGCTAACATTTCCGGTGTGATAGAGCGACAACATTGAATTATCTTCCGCGTAATGTTCTTCATTTCGAATGGGCACTTCATAGACATAATTTTTTACTTTGCCCCACAAAAAGAAGTCTAGCGGAGTCAAATCGCGACTACGAGCAGGCCAAGGATGCAATGCACCTAGTCCAATTACGCGTCCCTCAAAACGTTGGTTAAGATCATTTCTCACATCCCTATGAAAATGCGGAGGTGCACCATCATTTAAAAACCACATGCTATTCCGTACGTTTTGAGGAACTGTTTGGAGGAGAGCCGGTAGTTCATTAATTAAGAAATTTAAATACATTTCACCATCTAAATTTCCATTAAAGAAATGTGGACCTATGACAAAATCGCCAATAATACCGCACCACACATTAAGAGAAAAAATTCTCTGAAAATGAGTTATCCCGATCCAGCGGGGATTGTCTTGGGCGTAATAGTGGCAGTTATGTCGATTAACCATGACGTTGTTTGAAAACCTCGCTTCATCACAGAATAATACCATACTTAAAAATTCCGCGTTGCCGTTTAATTGCCGTCTAAGAAATTGACAATACAGAACACGATGCTCATAATCCCTATCTTCAAGATGGTGTATGGTATAAACATGGTAGGGGTGAAATTTGTTCGCCTTATAAGAATATTGAAAACAGAACCTTTGGTAATGTTTAAGGCATTTGCAATCGCTCTTTGACTTATATGGGGAGGAGATTATCCGTAACCATTTCAATTACAGCTACTTCGTTATGTTCAACCGTAACTTGCCGTCCCCTTACTTTTGGTTTTGAAAATTGCCCATACTCTTGTCAATTCAGAAGAAGCATTCTAAATGTTTTGTCTGTTGGAATTCGTCTACCTGGAAAGCGTTGCGCATACAAAGTACTGGCACCACCCGCATTTTTTCGACATTCACCCAGAATTAGAAGCATGTCCACTTTGTCAGCGTTGGAATACATTTTGCACCAAAGATTAGTGATCGATAATCTTTGTTTTGCACCGTTTAAGTAATGTGGCTTAACGAATTTGATTAGTAAACTGCCAAGTTTATGCAAACATGATTGCCCTGATCTTAATTATAGAAATATTTTGTTTTAAAATAATAGTCGGCAGTGACCTGTATTGTGTGTTGCCTATTTTAAAAAATTTAGGCTTGGAGTTTTAAAATGGGGACTCTGTATTTGTTGGATGAAAACACAAGTTTCTAGAAAATCAAATGTAGTTCGTTATATCCATTATTCATAATGTGGCGAAATTTATGTTCCCATTAGACATTCATTAAAATGTTAATAACTGCCATTTTTTACTCCAACCCCAATTCTCGGCGAATGAATAATACTATCCGTTACACAAAAACCACACCAAGTCAGAAACGTTGATGCCCAAATTTATATGACGCGTTCTAGACACGGAGCTACACTTTCCTAAAGTAGGGACGTGGTAAGCACATTTTAGGGACATCTTTCTTAGTAATTGCAGCAAGTTTTTGAAATTTGCTCATTTAACTTTGCTTTTAACTTTTGATTTTGATTATATTTTCATGAAAATTTTTGAAATCGAGGTTTTAACGGAAATACACGAGTTAAAGCTCAAAGAACCCAATGTCCGTGTGTGTGTGTATGTGCGTGCGAGCGTGCATGCATGCATGCGTGCGTGCGTGCTGCGTGCGTGCCTCTGTGTCTGTGTCTGCGTCTCCGTCTGAGCCTGTGCCTGTGCCTGTGCCTGTGCCTGTCCCTGTGCCTGTGTCTGTGCCCTGTGCCTGTTCCTTTGCCCTGTGCCTGTGCCCGTGTCCGTGAGCGTGCCGGTGCCTGTGCCTGTGCCTGTCCCTGTGCCTGTGCCTGTGCCTGTGCCTGTACCTGTGCCTGTGCCTGTGCCTGTGCCTGTGCCTGTGCCTGTGCCTGTGCCTGTGCCTGTGCCTGTGCCTGTGCCTGTGCCTGTGCCTGTGCCTGTGCCTGTGCCTGTGCCTGTGCCTGTGCCTGTGCCTGTGCCTGTACCTGTGCCTGTGCCTGTGCCTGTGCCTCTGCCTCTGCCTGTGCCTGTGCCTGTGTCTGTGTCTGTGCCTGTGCCTGTGCCTGTGCCTGTGCCTGCTCCTGTGCCTGTGCCTGTGCCTGTGCCTGTGCCTGTGCCTGTGCCTGTCCCTGTGCCTGTGTCTGTGCCTGTGCCTGTCCCTGTACCTGCGCCTGCGCCTGTGCATGTGCATGTGCATGTGCCTGTCCCTGTCCCTGTGCCTGTGCCTGTGCCTGTGCCTGTGCCTGTCTCTGTGCCTGTGTCTGTGCCTGTGCCTCTCCCTGTCCCTGCGCCTGCGCCTGTGCATGTGCATGTGCATGTGCCTGTCCCTGTCCCTGTCCCTGTCCCTGTCCCTGTCCCTGTCCCTGTCCCTGTGCCTGTGCCTGTGCCTGTGCCTGTGCCAGTGCCCGTGCCCGTGCACGTGCCCGTGCCCGTGCCCGTGCCCGTGCCTGTGCCCGTGCCTGTCCCTGTGCCTGTGCCTGTGCCTGTACATGTGCATGTGCATGTGCATGTGCATGTGCATGTACCTGTGCCTGTGCTTGCGCTCGAGTCTGTGTGTGTGTGCATAGAGAAGCTATTCAAAAAAATCAGAAACCGGAATCGAAAATTAAACATGCTTTTTTAATAGCGTTTTCAGCAGAACTAAATTTTGAAATGTTGAGCACATGATCACGGCAAATTCAAAACTTGTTTACTGAACTATTTAGCTTCACAATGGCGGCAGCTGCGATTTTTTGAAGATCTCGAGTTTAACGCCCATTTACTCACAAAGTGGTTGTCTCATCGGGATCAACTACAACTTGTTTGAGGTACCTTTGTGGGTAGTATGTACGACAAAACAAAATTATTTTGAAAATCTGAAAACGATTGCGATAGCGCTTCCCATAATTTAAAAAAAAATTTTTAATTATTTTTCGAAGACTGCTTACACAATTTTTTTTAAATATTGTTGGCTGGTAGAACCAAAGATTTGCTACAGTTTCAATTTTTTGCTGAAAGCTATAAGTACTGTGACGCCTTTTATAAATTTTGAAAATCGAAAATTGATACCCCTTTATTCATTAAACGGGAACCGATAATAAATCTTTTCTTGCACAGAATTGCTCATCAGTACTAGTACAAACCAATTCTAATGTTGGGGTCTAGATATTTTTATACTTGGTAAAAAAAAATTCCAAATATTTGAAAATATCAAAATAATATTTCTCAAAACTAGCCATACGTTTTGTTTAAACTTTTTAGGCTTACAGCACCGAACATGGGCTACAATTTAATTTTTTGCTTAATACCATAATAATAATGTGGCACCTTCTATGAATTTTTGAAGATCAAAAATTACCCTTTTATTTATTAAACATGATACAATTAATAACTGCTGCTTAAGAAGAATTACTCATCTTGACTAGTAGAACCAAAATTAAATGTTAGTTTTTAGAAAATTTTATATTTAGTGAGGCTACACGTCCCCCCTCTTCTAATTGTTTGGCTGGCGAATTTAGGCAAATTCCAAATATTTGTAATTTTTGAAAAAATTCCTAAAACAATATTGTTTAGAAATGGACGTTTTGGGGCCCAAGACACCCAAAAAAGTGGGTTTTAATAAATGTCTGTCTGGGTAGGTGAGTGGGTGCGTTCGTTTCCCTATATGTCCGGAATCCTTTACCGATTTTTATAATATTTGCTATGTGGAAGTTTTTTAGTTGCAGGTAGTTCATTGTAAGGTCTTTATTCCGGAACCGGAAATGAAATTGGACATGTATTTTTGGTATAGATTGTTTAACGAACGTGTTTCGAAATTTTAAAAACTTAGAGTTGCTACTCTAAAGGCAAAATATTTTTGGAAATATTAAAATTGTGGAAATGCGACGTTCTCAAAATTTTGAACATTAAAAAATTAATTGCTGAAAAACTGAACACACCATTTTTTTTAACTTTCTAAACCGATACAGCTTACAGTGAACTATTACTTGATTTTTACTAGTCTCCCAAATTTTACTCTGACGTCCCCCAGGAATGTTTGAATAATTATTTAATCAAAAACGCAAACTCTTTCAACAAAACTTTTATAGCGGCATTTTGGTAAAAAGTCGTAAGTGCAATATCTAGCTAGCGCCTTTACGCGAGTAGCCGTCCCGGGCCAAAGCCTTGCGTTTGGAACGGCCGCGGGCGGCTTGTAACGAGTGTAGATGAGTAGATGTATATTTAAATCACTTATTAACGCGAGAACATTTAAGACATTTCTATGCAGTTCGATATATTTGGTAATGGTTCGGTTTACTTGCACTTCCCTCATCCACTATTTGATATTAAACAGCTAGAAATGTAGAAACATTAAGTTAATTATAGAACTGATATTATTTGATTACAGAATACCAGAGAAAACCTATGAAAACTACGTCAAACACTATTTGACGCTTGACTAATGTTTCGTAAAGACCATACGTTTCCGTGGTAACCATTAACCCTGCGCATAATGTATGAGAATATTCCACTCACATTGTAACAGCGGTGGCAGCCGTTTATTTTCAGGCTTTTAACCAATCCCACCCTGACTGGCCGCGATAATACTTTTTTCATGAAACTGCGGTGTTATCGCTGTTGTAACCATAGCAATCACTACGACATTTTTAAAATACTTATATACCAACTAAGTGTTTTAATATTTAATTCGTGGAATATTTAAAAAAATCCACTCTTTCATTGACGAACTCAATTGTGTTGATGCACGGTAATATAACTCGTCCTTCGGGGTCTAGGACACTTCGCCCAAGGACCACAACGCCCAATGCAAGAAAAAGGCCACAATGCCCAAAAAATGTCCACAAAGCCCAATGGCTGGAAAGGGACACAACGTCCAACACGACCACAAAGCCCAAAAATAAGTAGAGACACAATGCCCAAGGTGCCCAAAACGCCCAATTATTTGGTAGTGCCATAATGCCCACTATGACCATAACGCCCAAACTGCTACGGGTCCATAAAGCCTAATATGTCCACAACGCCCAATTGTTTTATAGGGCCACTACGCCCAACAAAAGGTCCATAATGCCCAACCGCGCTCGTGTAGAATCGGTTTTATCGGTCAGAAGCCATAAGGGACACAACGCCCAACCCAGCCACAAAGCCCAAATGTAATGAGAGACACAATGCCCAAATGTAATGAAAGACACAATGCCCAATGTGTCCACAACGCCCAATTATTTTATAAGACCACAACGCCCAACAAAAAGCCAATAATGCCCACTCGCGCGCTCGTGTATAATCAGTTTTGTCAGCCGTATATAATATATACAATATACATATTTTGTAATATATAAATTGATGTAAATAAATATTGCATTTTGAACATTTTTTTTACTAAAATACAAAATAAATTTACATTCTAGAACACTTTTTTTAGAGAAAGAAAATGCCTAACAGTGGTTTAGTTGAAAAATATTAGTTCTTTAAACACAGTAGATTTTTCTCATTCCAGCAGCCAAAAAATGAGAAACCAAACAAGATCAAATTAGATCATTAATAAGAAGTTACGTTTTGCCAAATCGAGTTGGGACTTGGAAATTATTTAATAGACAAACATTTATATATATTTCGAAAAATAAGTTTATATTTAAAAAAATTTCTGAATAGCTTACCATATTGTAAAATAAAAATAACATTTCAACCAATTATCCAACTACACAAGTGCGAGTAGGCATTATGGGGTTTTTGTTGGGCGTTGTGGTCTTATAAAATAATTGGGCGTTGTGGACACATTGGGCTTTATGGACCTGTAGTAGTTTGGGCGGTATGGTCATAGTGGGCTTTATGGCTCTCCTGCATAATTGGGCATTGTGTCTCTCATTACATTTGGGCTTTGTGGCCGGGTTGGGCGTTGTGTCCCTTATGGCCTCTGACCGATAAAACCGATTCTACACGAGCGCGGTTGGGCATTATGGACCTTTTGTTGGGCGTAGTGGCCCCATAAAACAATTGGGCGTTGTGGACATATTGGGCTTTAAGGACCCGCAGCAGTTTGCGCGTTATGGTCATAGTGGGTATTATGGCACTACCGAATAATTGGGCGTTATGGGCACGTTGGGCAGTGTGTCTCTACTTATTTTTGGGTTTTGTGGTCGTGTTGGGCGATGTGGTCATTGGGCGTTCTGGACATTATTTGGGCATTGTGGGCTTATTTTTGCGTTGGGCGTTGTGGTCCTTGGGTGAAGTGTCCAAGTCCCGTCCTTCGGAGTCATGATATTTACTAGCAATAACACAATTTCTTTGTCAATCGACAGAATTATCGATAATTTTTAATTTACTTGTGGTATTTCTGTTAATATTAATCACATCACTTGTTATATTATGGCGGATAAGTGATAACATGCTTGCCACTTACGTGTTGGCCAATAACAGTGAAAAAAATCGAAATATTAATGTCACCCCAATCTAATCTAATCTAATATATAAATGCAAATAACGTCTAATCTTTGGACAATAAAAATGGATCTTTGGACGCTGTATGTAAGCGCTATAGTCGTATAATACATTCCGCCAGATCATTTTTACATGCAAATACTAAACTTGAGTGAGCAGAGATCTCTTTTTTGGTGCGCGGTTTCTTTGTCTAATTGTAATACTCTCTTGGTGCCAAGAAGTGTACAAACTTTCGCTAAAAAAGCGTAAACATAAAACGCACTAAATTATCCCAAATATACATGTAAACCGATTGCAGCATAAACAATTTTTTGTCATGTGTGATTTTATTGACTAGACAATTCTCATGGAGTAGAGAATTTAAATTATTTTTTGCTATACGGGGCGTTTACTTTTCGAGGGGCAATAGGCTACACCCATTAATAGTTGCTTGCAATAAAACACGATTCTGGCTAATTTTTATGTGAAAATAAGGTAAATACACGATAAAACTATGTATGTAATATAAAGGTTAATTTATAGTTAGTGTTGAGTTTTATATAATTTCTTTCAGTAATAGACAAACAAGTTTTATTACTGAGTTTGCTATTTTTTGCTACTTTTATTATTAAAAAGCTGCAGGCAAACCGCCGCAACAATGGTCTTCTCACGGACATTTTACAGAATAAAATAATATACGTTACGCATTCCACACTCTATTGACTAGCATATTGAGAACTAAAGTAGCCATAACATTTATGTTCGGGAAAAAAAAACGCTGTGTGTACATTACTAGCTCTCATTAAAACAACTACCTGAATCCGTGCGCTTTTCTACTTTCCCATACTTCCAGTGTGGAAATGTATTGTAAACTAAAAATTTGATATTTTGACGGAAATACATATTTTGGCCCTACAAGAACACAAAACAATGAATATTAAAAAATGATGGTTTGTATGTGCACGTTTGTGTAACGCAAAACCTCGGAAACTATAAGATCGATTTTAATGACATTTGGTACAACGAAAAGTTAGATATAACTAAAAAATTCTTTCACAAACGAGATTTTATAAAAGTAAGAACATAATATGAAAGAGGGCGTTAAGGACAAATCTAAAGTGTATTCTGACTACTCAAATGGCTACAGTGTTTGTAAATTTTCAGCTTTAGCGCATATTTACTCAAAAACGAGTTGACGGATCGGGATTAATTTTGGTACGCAAACAGCTCCGTAGGAACACAATGTTACTACACAAAAGAATGTTTTGCTAATAAAAATTGCTAATTGAAAATATTTTCAAAGTTTGGACATTGCGCAAAAATTGGCCATAGGATTTTCGTAAACTACGTAAACTTATAGAGCTAGGGATGGGCTACTATTTGGTTTTTGTCTCTAATTTCTCTGTAACGCCTACTATGAATTTTTGAAAAACGTAAATTCGCGCCTGTTTCTTTAGTGAGCAAAGGACTATTAAAAATTTCTGTTACGGCTAAAGTGCTCATGATTAATAGTAGAATAAAATTTAGAACTTAATTTTTAGGTGCAGTAATATTTAGGGGGGGGGGGTTAACTTTCCCCCTCCCTCCCTTCTTTATTTTGGCGAACAAATTTGATAAAATTGATTTATATAGAATTAAACCATTCTTTAAAAAATTCATAAGACTAAAAATACGATCCAGGATCCGCTATACTAGCAATTTCAGTAGTTAATTTATTGTTTTAAAAAAGCTTGAGGCATAGCCTGCGTGTTCCGCTATCATTAATTAATTATTACATTTGCTTAAAACCGACAAAAACTTTGATAGTAATATAATGTTCAAGAACTCGTGCATTATTTAATACATTTGTAATGAACAAAAAAGTAAGATAAATAGATGTTACTATTAACTTCAAACAACAACAAAGAAAAACATAGTTTTCAACGGAACCTTTTACTGTTGTATGTTATTTGAAAGTCCATTATGTTCGGAAAATGAAAAGGTAAAGAAAGCAAAGAAACAGTTAGAACACTACTTTCACAAAAATAATAATCTTCTTCGTAAATGGCGTGACTTTTGAATGTTGATACTTTATTTGGTATTTGAAGAAAAATCGAAAACAAATAAATATTTAATATCAATGAAGCCTACTTATAAGTTATAACCATATTGACTCTCAATAATTTTCAATGATTATAATGAGTAGCAATTTAAAATTCCCTTAATCATTTTGGAGAAGTTATTAAAATTGATGTTCCGTTTACAGAATACCCGTATTTCATCAAGTTGCTTTGGAATACATATTAATATGAATTTCATGGCCTATCGGTCAATTGAAAAAGCAAATATTTGGAAAAAATACCTTCCTTGATCGGAATTTGAACCCGAAATCTCTAGATGTCTAGCCTAATGCTCTACCAACTGAGCTATCGAGTACGATAAGTTGGTTGCTTTGGAATAGAATTCGTTTTTCTTGTCCATACAAATATCATTTGTAGCACATACAATGCATCCCAAGACTAGACAAACAAAGGCAGATAACATAGGTAAACTGAAAATCTAGTATAATATCTCCCTGGAATGCTCTTACTTAATTTTAAATGTCATAACGACAAAGATTCCGAAATTACGAGACCCGAGAGATGCCGGTTTTCATAGCTCAGTTAGCAAGTACATTTTGCACACTCCCGACGCAACAACAATACCGAAATTGCAACGGTTCAAATACCGCTCATCGCCAACTTTTTTTACGATTTTGTTTTAATTTCTAATATTATCCGTTTTATTTTATTGTATGTTCAGCACTTCAGGCCTGAAGGCCTATGGCTTGTTTTTCTGTCACTCCGGGTAGGCTCTTTGCTGCGTAGCAGGAGGTAGTGGGGCCCTTGGCCCTTAAACCGATAAGCTTCTAGAGCTTATGCCACCCTTCATGCACATTCATTCAATTCATTCATACATGTGTTTATCTTTATGTTAATGTTTTTGTATAGCTTTGTTACTTGTCTTGGTCAGCCAGTAATCAGGACAAGCGCCGTTGACTGTAACGCAGCGTCGAATGGTTACTAAAAATTGTTTTTGAACTGTTTTTTGATAAGAAGAAAAAAGTTAAATTTTACAATATATGATATTTAACTAAATCTTCATTGCATAATAAAGTAGTTGAGAAATAAAGAACTCAAAATAATAATTCAGCCATTGCAGTCGATTTCTATGGACGTTGATGTAAAGATGACCCATTGAAGATTTAATCGACTTTAATATTTTGTGTAATTTAACAATTTTTTTTAACAAATAATAGTATTAAATAATATTTAGCTGTAATAAAATAATAGTTATTTATTGTACAAGATGATACAATTGCACTTTAGCTTCGAGAGCGATTTTAGCGTCGAGGCGTCAGCCGAGACGCTAATAAGCATCGAGAAGATAATGAAATTTTATCGTCGTGTGGAATACAACATTTTTTTCTATAGCAATTGTTAAAGAAGACCAAAAAATGAAGAAAAATCAATGATAAATTTAATTTAAAAGTGTCAGGAAAAAAACAGTTTCACGAAAAAATGAGTAGGTGGCTTTAATAACTTTTTGGTTGCTATAGAGTTTGTTCAAAAATAAAATACTTTATCTATTCTTGCTGTTAAAGTACTACTTTATCTACCCTTGATGGTAAAGTGCTACTTTTCCTCTAATTTTAGTTAATAATAGCACGTTTTAACAGTTGCTATAGAAAAAAACAAATAATTAAAAATTTTATAAATGATAAAAAAAATTGGCAGTGAGCGGAATTTGAACTGTTGCACTTTTGGTAGCGTTGCTGTGTTGCGAACGTACAACGCCCGTTTGATAACTATGCTATGAAGACACTCCTGCTAGGTAGAGTAATATCGAAGTTATAAACTGATCTTGTTTGATGCAATCGAAAATTAATTGATTTTGTCGAAATTAAACCGGAAGCTGCCCATTGCAGTCATAGTATTTTAATGTATGTGACCAGGTCTATTTTTTTATACAGCTCTATCAGTTTATGGTTCCACTTTATTCTCCATCTGCCTTCTTCTTTGTCTTTAATACTTTAATAGCAGCTGCTCGCATTTAGCCGTCATTGCTCACAATTGGCACCCGTAGGTCAGTACACGGTTCGAATCATTTGATATTAATACTTGTTAACGTTCTATATTTAGTTTAATTTTACTCCTGGTAGTTAGGTGTCCCGTATCCCGTTGTACATCTATCATTATTTTGGTTTCTTTCAATTTAGTAATTTTCGAGTTTCGAGAGTTGTTTCCCAGTTTTCATTTTGTAGTATTTAATTACCTTGCTTAGTCAAAGATACTTGGAAAGTTTTTACTTCCATTTTGATTCTTGTAGTGTTCAGATGGTCTGTTGAAGTTTTGGGAATTTTTTGTAAATTTTCAATTAAACATTTGTTCTGATCAGTAAAAATTCGTTACATTATTTTATGAGACGAGATATTGTTGGACATTTGAATTTTTGGTAGATCTTGACTCAGAGATCTTTTTGGGAATTTTGAACTTCGAACACCGCATGGCCTCTTGAATCTTAAATTCCTGTAATTTGAAACCGATTATTATTTATTGAAAGCTTTTAATCGTCTAATTGCGGGGCACCTACACCGAAGGTAATTTAATTTGACTGGTTTCAGCTAGTTTTGATTTTATGAGGTTTCTTTACATTTTAGCTCCGCCGTTTGTACCCCTTTGTACACGTTTCACGCACAGAGTAGCTGCTAAAAAGTTTCTCAATATTTAGGGTGTGATTCTAGCCTCAAAAACAGATAAAAACGTTAAATAAACAAATTAGACAATAGACAAATTAGATTTAGATAACCAAACAATTACAATGGAAAAGTCTATTTGTGCAGATATCATCAAGAAAGAGCTACAATCACAATCCAAACAACAAAACATAAAAATTAATACCAATTCACACACAAAAACACTTCAAGGATTAAAAAAGAAACTTAAAATGAATGACTTAATTGTTTCCAAAGCTGACAAAGGTAATACAGTTACAATTATGCAAAAAGATGATTATGTACACAAAGTAGATACATTTATTACTAACAACAGATTTTCAAAATTAGACAAAGACCCCACTACTAAATACCATAACACAGTTAATGAAACTCTTAAATTTTGCAATAATTTCGTACCAAAAGGAAACGAATTTAAGTTCAGAATTATGAACCCACACCCACCACTTTTATATGGACTTTTAAAATTACATAAAAAAGAAAAACCAATTAGACCAGTCGTTTCATACATCAACGCACCCACTTACAAGCTGTGTAAAGAAATCAATAGAATATTACCTATACACATAAACTGTTTCTCAAAGTATTCGGTAAAAAATTCTTTAGAATTAATAGACAAACTCAAAAATATTCAGGTACCCACTAATGCAAAACTAATTTCATTTGATGTTAGCAACCTGTTCACATCCATTCCAGTAAAAGAAGCAAAAGAAATAACGTTCAATAAAATAAACAATAGTAATTTGACGAATATTGAAAAATTAGAACTCAGAACCATGCTCGCAACCTGCTTAGAACAAAATTATTTCCAATTTAATAATCAAATTTACAAGCAAGAGGAGGGACTACCGATGGGATCCCCACTTTCACCCCTACCAGCAGAAATTTTTATGGCTAATTTTGAAGAAAAAGTTTTTAATTCAAACAATAATTATAGTAAAAATGTCAAGAAGTGGATTAGATATGTAGATGATATTTTTTGCTTGTGGTTAGGTACAGATAGACAAATACAACAATTTTTAGATAACATTAATAAAATTCATAACAATATCAAGTTCACAATAGAAATCGAAAATAACAATACCCTAAACTTTTTAGATCTGAGCATAAAAAGAGTAGAGAACAATTTAGAGTACAATATTTTCAGAAAACCCACAACTACAGACATGGTCATACATTCGAATTCTAAACAACCACTCAAAATTAAAAAATCAGCTTTCAACAGTATGATTCACAGAGCCATTCATATCCCACTGTCTACCGAAAATTTCGATAAAGAACTTAACACAATTAAATTTATAGCCTTAAAAAACGGATACACGGAGCAATTTGTAGATAACATTTTAAAGAAAAAACAAAAGGAACAGGTAAAACATCTTTTGTACAGCGGACAAGGGACAAAAATAATTGAAAAAACAATATGGTCAAAAATCAATTATATAGGTAGAGTCAGCTATAAAGTATCTAACAGGCTCAAAAAATTAAATATTAACGTAGCTATACACAATCCAAATAAACTCCATAAACACCTAGTAAACAATAAAGACACAATAGAAAAATATTCAAAAAATGGTATCTATCAAATAGACTGTTCTAATTGTGATGCAATATATATAGGACAAACAGGCCGCAGTTTTAATACAAGAATTAAAGAACACATTAGATCAATTAAATACAATCATAAATCAACAGGCATTTCCCAACATTGTATTACAAACAATCATTTTTTCAAACATACAGATACAAAAATTTTACACATAGAAAACAAGGGTAACCGATTAAATAAATTAGAAAATTTAGAAATTAAAAAGGCAATGAGAAATAATAAAAATTTAGTTAACGACCACACCGATTTAGGTAATTCACCACTCCTTGACCCACAGACCCTTCAGCCATAGAAACACATGTGGTAACACTTAAAATCTGGGCGGTGACGATCGAATTTCTAGAAATAAGCAGTTTGTACATCTTTAGATTTTTAGTTAGGTAGTTAGTATTGTAAACTCCTGAAGATAACCGAGATGGTTGAAACTCGAGTCGAGTAAATAAATAACAACAATTTGTGAAACAATTTACCAAGTGTTTTATTTTATTAATATACTATTAATTTTAAATAGTTGAATATTTGTTAAATAAACCATTTCTGAAAACCAACGCCTTCGGAAATATAGCATTTTTAAGAAAAAAAAGAAAAAATTTAATTACCTACAATTTATTTGACCTAAATGAAGTAGATTAGTTCTAATTGATACAATTTACTTTACAAAAGATGTTCGAAGTGTCCTCCATTGGCTTCTATGTAAGCATCTCTCCCTTGCAATTCTTTAACATTCTTCCACAGAAAAGGTGTAAACTAATTAATTGTCTCATAAATACTCATAAAAAGAAATCTAAACAGTTGGCATCAACGGAGCGAGTAGGCCATGCTATCGGTCCACCTCGACCTATCCGTCTCTTTGAGGAAATTGCTTGTTGAGGCACTGGCGAATTGCAATGTTGACATGCGGGAGATCGCTCTCGTGCATGAACCACATGTGCAACCTTTTCTCTAAGGAAACATTCTCTAGCAATTCTAGCAGAGAACTTTCCAAAAAATCTCGGTATAAAGATCCCGTCAATTTGTTAGGCAAAAAGAAAGGACCTTATGAGCAAATCACCATAGATGCCCGCCCAAACTTTTATAAAAACTTGTGCTGATGTCTAGATTCTATTGTAGAATGAGGATTGTCGTCTGCCCAGATATGATTAAACACTTCCTCAGGTGAATCCCGCTTCGTCTGAAAATATCCAACTGGGGATAAGCTATAGATTTCCAGCTATTGAAAGAACTGTAGTCTTGTTTAGTAATCGTGCGGTTTCAAACCTTGCACGCGTTGAATATTGTAATCAGCCTCTACGTCCCACTGCTGGGCACCGGCACTCTTCTCTGCCACGTACTCTCCTTAGCGCTAAGGTGGAGTACGGGGGACCTACAGTTTAACGTCGAATCCGAACGACTAAATTCCAGAGAAGGTTTCAGGCATTAAGACCCCACGGCTGCCTACACCGGATTGGGGAATGTGAGTGGCAGGTTGCGGCATAGATTTTATTGCTGCATGGCTTCGGCGGGGAATCGAACCCTAGACCTTCAGCGTTAGAGACTGAGCGCCCAACCTCTGAGCTACCGCCACTACTCGCGTTGAATATAACAAGGATAAAACATTTGATCATGCAATAAGCAATACGTTCCAAACAGTGCATTCTACAACTCCCTCCGTTGCACCAATTCTCCAGGTGCTCTTGTCAGGACGTTTAGTGACGGTATTTAAGCTTCTCCCCTCTAACTGCAAATTGTCTCACACCTATAAGAATCAGCAGTATTTTTTGCAAATGACCCGTGGTTTCTTAAAAGTTGATCAAGACGAGAGAACGTTTTATCACAAGAAATTTTGAAACTTATAACACTATTAAATATCGTAGAATTGTAACAAATTGTTTTTGGGGGAGAAGGAAAATGTTAATTTTTTGATGCTAGCATAACCGACGTAGTTTATGCAGTTCATTATTTCGTTACACAATTTTTATATTAACAGAAAGCTGTTGTCGAAACAATTCAGTGATTTATTCTAAATTTGTAGTTTATATTTATTTGAATATTTGAGATATTTCTTTGGGCAGTTACAAGACTTGCAAACGATTTGATATATTAATACAGAGACGTAGGCGTTATTTTTTTATGAGGCCATACAAAACATTGGTTTATTTGAACGACAAGGGTTTGTTATTAGTCAATTTAGGATACATTTTCAGGCGTTGCTAGTACTTTCCTGTTTAGGAGAAACAAATATATTTAAATTATTTTGTTTTCAATTACATTTTGCTTGTATATATTTGATGACCATTTTATAGCCTGCAATACTTTTGTGGTTTAAACGATTATAAAAGCTTCTCTCATCGAGACTACAGGAGAATTTTCTTGCGACATTCGAGACGATACAAGAGATGCCTTATTTTCTCTCTACTCCCTTGTCTCGTGGTATCACTAAATATTATGATTTGTCCGATATTAATATAAAAACCTATTATTATTTTATTAAATTAAACAAATTGCTTTCTTGTGACATTGCTAGGGGAATCTTTGTGAAAACTTTGGTTCTCTAACTTTATAAAAAATTTCAGTGCGAAACGTTTTTTCCCATTCTGAATCGTGATACTAAAACGATCAAAGTTTTAGAAAGCTAAAACCTATTGAAAATAGGGTCTATTACTCTAAGAAGCAGATAGAAGAGGACAGTCACACAAGATATTAGTTGGGCACGAATTGAAATGACTTTAAATTACTAAAACTACAAAGCTCGAGTTTCTTGAAGTTACGCAGAAAGTAATCTGTGCGAATAAATTATCCATCTATTTGGTATATTTGCTTTTTTGATTTCTCATCAAACAGTACGAATACTTCGAATCCAAAAAGAATATGTTAAAATTAGCTCATAAAATATTATTCAACAGTTAAAATTCAACAAAGTCCAAATACAATTTGACAACTATTTCTTGCTTAAATGTATTTGTATATTTAATCACCTGTCACGGAAATTCGGAAACACACGTCACTGTCTGTTTGTAAACCACTATCTAACCGGAAGGGTTGCCTCCACCTTCGCAAAATGTATATGTATGTAAATCTTCATTATTGTAGGTTTTCCATTAAATCTTTGAAATAATCTTGATTAAATAACATCACAGCCTGCTTGTTGTATACATTTTTGCTTCTCAATACCAACGAAAATGTAGTTCTTTAAATAATTTTTAAAATGTGAACGTAATCGTTTTTTATTAATCGACTCAATAAAAAAACTTAACGTAACGAAGCGAACGCGATAATTTCGTTCGAAGTCGTAGTACTAATGTATTCTGTCTGACTGCTTCTTAGGACCGTTGCTAATGCTTATTTTCCCTTATAAACTTACTATACAAGTCCCCTGATTTATTTCAGCATAAATTATAAGATTACTGAAAATTAGTAACTGTTCACTGACAAGCCGCTAGAGCTAGTCTTTTAGATAAACATGAAATTGCCTCGTTTCCGCACGCTCTGAAAATACAACAGAGACACATAACTTTACGTGCCTATTTCTCGGAAGATAAAATAAAAGTATTTTCATAACTTGTTTTTATAGAGAATGTAAGACAGATACTTTCAGAAATAGTGTACAGGGTGGAGCAATAGTGCGTGGGAGTTGGGTAGCTCGTACACCGTAACAGATAAAAAATCTTTCTAATGCAGATATAAACTGTGGGTAAATGAGCATACATAGAAATTATTTTCAAATACACAATACAATTTTGCTCAATAAATCAAAAGTGGTTACAAACAGCCATAAGGATGTACTTACAAACAATGTTCGCTATTTAATTCTACATAACATCGTTAAACAATATACAGGGTGTTCCATTTGAAAACGTTGAGAAGAATAACTTTGAAGTTCTAAAAATTTGAATATTAATTTTGAACACCCTGTACATGATGGCTCTACGATATTTAAACAAGAGCACCCTACAACCTCCTACAATAAGGTCCTTACTTAATTTCGTCATTAAAGCTGCGGCCGCGGAAGTGGTGAATTGTTAAGTGGAGTAATGTAAAAATCAATTTGTTTGAAAAAATATTATTATTATTTTAGATATGAATAAACATCCCAAGAGAAGTGTTAAATATGCAAAAATATTCAGGGCATTTCCCTTTAAAAAAAATTACCTTAAGCGTGTCACACTTTTTTGTAACACCCTGTATATTTGAAAATAATTTCTATGCATGCGCATTTACCCACAGTTTACATCTGCATTAGAAAGATTTCTGTATCTGTTACGGTGTACGAGCTGTCGAACTCCCACGCACTATTGCCCCACCCTGTATAAATAATTTTGTCAGACAAAGTTCTTATAATAATTCGAATTTTTTCTCGTGCCCGAAAATATTCGAAACGGAGAAAATACTTCTTCTTTTTTTTCCATTTGCCCTTTCGGCGCCGGAGTTAGGTTATTTTCTACCTAATTATTCCATTGCTTGCAATTCTGTTCCGTCGTTGTCACTGTTATCTCTCTTTAGCTCCCCAGTTCTGTTATTCTGTTCTCCAAACTTTTTCTGGGTCTGTCCACTTTCCTTCTGTTGCTTGCTTCGTCAGTCTCTCGTTTATCATTCTGTGTAGGTACAGGTTCAAACAATTTTAGTTGTTTTACTTCCAGTTTTTTTGTTATTTCACTTATTCCCGCCTCTTCTCTGACTCTTTTATTATTCCATCTATCAAATTTTGTTAATCTATGGATTTCCCTAAGAACTTCATTTCTATTAATGTTACTTCATTTTCTTGTCTATGTTGAATCGGCCAAGTTTTAATGCCATATCATAAAGTTGGTACTGCGATCGTGTTATATACTTGCATCTTTGTTTCATTTGCCAATTCTCGTTTACCCATAATTGTTTGGTTCAGTTGGTAGTACAATCGCGTGGTATTCTGTGTTCTATTTAACACTTCCAAATCTATTTTCCCTTCTGTGCTAAAAATTCTTCTAAGATTATTCAAAAGTCGTTTATTTGTCCATTCTCCTACCATTACATGTTATTTCTACTTTTCCAGTTATGCCTTCTTCCTTTCTTTCTATTATTTTTATTATTTTGTTTTTCTTTACATTTATTTCCATTTCCTCAATTGAATCTGCTCATCTGCTTATTATATTTTGTAATTTGCTATTTGATTCGCTTATTAGAACCATATCGTTCGCATATAACAAACTTTGCACGTATATAGGCCTTATTAATCGATACCCTACTATTAACTTTGGAGTATTTCTTTTACGCATTTTCACTGCTTTGTCAATATCAATTATGAATAATAGCGGACTTAAACTGTCCCCTTGATTCATCCCTTTTCCCATCTTAAACACTTCTGATTTACCACCGTTTAAGCTCACTACCCCTTCCACATTTTTGTGAACACTTTTTATCACTTTCAATAATTTTCCTGGTAACCCCATCTCCTGTAATATTCCCCACCGTATATTCCTCGAAATACTGTGAAACGCCGCTTTCAGATCAATTAACGCTACGCCCTATTCTATTGTTTTTTCTATTACATTCCTTAAAATGCATATACAGTGAGTTTGTCTTTTTTATATACATACCAGCTATGTACACTTTTATAAAAAGCATGTCAATGCATTGTTTTACTACAATCTGTAGGCAACCAACTATACACTACATTTCAAAGCTTCAATTTTTGAAAAGAATAGTTTGCTGTGGAAACAGTAATCAAATTGTTTAATGTCAAATTAATAGCAATTAGTTTCGATTTATTAAATTTAACATAAAATTTGTGTATGGTTGATATTTTATGTTTTTAAAATAATAGTTTTATTAAAAAAATTTTGATATTCAAATAATTTTGCGTTTATTCATAAACATACTCATTGAACATAACCTCACACTATGAGGAATAACCTTTTTCTCTCTATTATTTTCTGTACAGTTGGTTGCCTATAGATTTCAGTAAAACAATGCATTGACATGTTTTTTATAAAAGTATACATAGCTGATATGTATACATAAAAGAAAAACTCACTGTATATGGTTTTATGGTTGTCTGTCTAGTCTGAATACTGCTTGCTTTTCTTCTTTATTTTCCTTTTTAACTTATTTTCTAATATTGCTCTATAATTTTTGCCTTTCGTTGTCTTTCCTTTCTTGTGCAGCCGTAATATAATATTTCTTTCCTAGTCACTAAGTATGTTGTTTTCTTCCCATGTTTTCCTATATAAATTTCATACTCAGTGTCTCATTTTTATATCTCCCCATTTGATAATTTCAGGTGCTATGTTGTCTCCTCCTTCCGCTTTTCCCATTTTTAATCTGTTCGTTGCTTTTTCGGTTTCTTCTTCTACTAACAATTCGCCGTCTGTTTCATTCTCCACCTTTTCTTCTTGTTTTTCTTTACATTTGTCGTCGTAGAATTTCCTCCACATACCGAGCATCTCGTCTTTTTCTGTCATTAATTTATCATTTCCACCGCTGTCTCGGCAATGGTTTTTTTATAAGTTCCACTGTTTTTTCAATTCGCAGATTTCGTTTAAATATTCAAATTCTGTTAATGTATTTTATATCCTGTTCTGATATTTTTGCATCTCGTCTCTTCATTCCTCAATTTTTCTATGTTTATACTTTCGAATTTTCACCCGCTTTACTTTATTGTACTTTAAAACATGTTTCTGCTATTAATAGAGTGTGATCCGTACCCAACTCTGCTGTGCTCTCCACCATAGCATCCTTTATTCGGTCTTTTCTATAGTATTTTCTGTGTACATGATGTTGTTTTAGTATATTATTATATGAGCGATTATGACAGCCATTATTCACGAAGATGATGTTTGAGCCCACGAGCCGCAGGCGAGTGGCGCAAATCATCCGAGTGAATAATAGCCATAATCGCGAATGTGATACTATGCTTTCTCTACACCTATTAAACAAATAAATTAGACTCGTTTTAGTGGTTGAATTATTAGTTTGCACAGATTGTAATGACATACAAGGTCTTAGTAAGTTAGACCACCACTAACTCGCCAACCCGCAGGGCTAGCGTGGCGTTTCAATAGCCAACACCCTCCATATGAATATGAAGCCGAATGATAAAATGAATTTACCCCAGGTGGGTAGGATCTACAATCCACAATCCCACACTGCGACAGCAGGCTGCCTCAAGGATTCTGGGGGAGGCAAGATCTCGGCCAACAAGAAAATGAAAAACAATAGACTAAGTCTAAGAATAGGAACATACAACGTGCGATCAATAGCTACAGAAGAAAGATTAGAGGAATTGGAATATGAGCTGACACGAATCAGATGGGATGTAATTGGTATCTCAGAAATCAGACGAAGAGGAGAGAATCTATGCAAGATACAGAAAGGACATACACTCTTTTACAGAGGAAAACAAGATGAAAGTAACGGGGGAGTAGGACTAATAATACATAAAGATATAATGCCACTTATCACTGAGATGAAGTCCATAACAGATAGAGTCTTGTATGCCATCATGAAAATAAATAAGACCACCTCCGTACAGTTAATACAATGCTATGCTCCTACTAGTGCCTACGAAGAAGAAGATATTGAAGAGTTCTATGAAGACCTCAAAAAGGCTGTAGAGGAAAAAAGAACGCAATACACATTTATACTAGGCGACTTCAATGCTAAGATAGGTAGAAAGACTGATGACTCAGAGGAGTTTGTAGGGAAATACGGGTTGGGGGAAAGAAATAGAGGAGGAAAATGACTAGTAGATTTTCTGGAAGAAAAACAGCTATATTGCATGAATACATTTTTCACAAAGAAACGGAAACGAAAATGGACATGGGTAAGCCCAAATGAACAAACTAAAAACGAAATAGATTACATATTAACCAACAATATGAATGTAGTAACAGATGTAGATACTGTGAATAATTTTCATACCGGAAGCGACCATAGATTGGTTAGAGCTAAGATCTATATAAAACGGAAACTCGAAAGGAAAAGAATAATGGAAACAAAAATAAAACAGAAACCAGATATGACAAAATTGAAGGAAAACGCCGAAAAATACCGGAGAACCATAGAACAGAAGTTGAATCGAATAGAACTAAATGAAGATGAAGAAATAAATGTCTCATATCAAAAAATAATAAAGGTAATAGAAGAATCATCTAAAGAGACAGCGGGTAGCAAAGCAAAAAAGAAAGATAAACTAAGAGAAGCAACAAAGAAAATGCTGAAGAAAAGAAGACAGCTCATAACAGAAGATAAAAGACACACAATAGAATATACAGAGGTTAATAAAACAGCAAGGAGAATGGCAAAAGAAGACATCAGAAGATATAAAGAGGAAATAGTTGGAAGGTTATTACAGGAGAGTAAAGAAAAACAGCAATGATAGAGATAAACTGCTGGTTAGAACAAAGTAATTCTACCAAAAATTATACACATCGCAAATAAATGATGAACAAAACAATACAGAAACAAAAAGTAAGATCATAAACGTGAACTCAGAACATATAGAGCCAATAGACCTGGAAGAAGTAAAACATGCGATAAAGCAGACAAAAAATGGAAAAGCAGCAGGAGAGGGTGGTATATGTCCAGAAATGCTGAAAGAAGCAGGAGACAGACTAAGTAGAGAGCTAGCATGATTGTTCACCAAATGTATAGAAAAAGGAGAAATTCCGAAGGGGTGGGAGAACGCCATAGTGGTGCTACTGCACAAGAAAGGCGACACTGAAAATCTAGAAAACTATCGCCCAATCAGTTTGTTACCACAAATTTATAAACTATTCTCAAGAATAATAATGAATAGATTAGAACATAAATTAGACTTCTACCAGTCAAAAGAGCAAGCAGGCTTTAGGAAAGGCTTTAGCACCATCGACCATTTACAGACAATAAGGACATTAATTGAAAAAGTCACGGAATATAACATCCAACTATGGCTATGTTTTATTGATTTCAAGAAAGCCTTTGACAGCATTGAAATGTGGGCAGTAATAAAATCACTAAAAAAGGCAAGAATTGACTACAGATATATTAATATCATTGAGCAAATTTATAAAAGAGCAACTGTCCAGATTAAAATGCACGCCAACACCGAAAAAGTGTATATAAAAAGAGGAGTAAGACAAGGAGATGTGATGTCCCCAAAACTGTTGACATTGGCTCTGGAGTACGTATTTAAGAAATTAAAATGGGAAAATAAAGGAATACTGGTAGAAGAAGAGCGACTTAACAACCTAAGATTCGCAGACGACATCGTTGTGATAGAGCAGAGAGGAACTACAAACAATGACCTGAATAAAGCTGCGGAAAGTGTGGGACTTGAAATGAACTTAGACAAGACAAAAGTAATGACAAATGAAGAAACGAACGCAGAGGTGAGAACAGAATCAAAAAGTATTGAAAAAGTAGATAATTATATATATTTGGGGCAGTTGGTAACCATTTGTAAAGAAAACCAAACAGCAGAAGTTGAAAGAAGAACAAGACTTGGTTGGGCGGCATACGGTAAATTAAAAGACGTAATGCAGATGAGGATACCAATGCACCTAAAAACAAAACTTTTCAACCAGTGTATATTACCGGTGGTAACGTACGGGTCTGAAACGTGGACCTTCACCAAAAGCATCGTAAACAAACTCCGTGTCAATCAAAGAGCAATAGAAAGAAGGATGCTGAACATAAGCCTGAAAGACCACAAAACCAATGAATGGATCCGAGAGAAGACAAAAGTAGCCGATATAGTCGAACGAGTAGCACGCTTGAAGTGGAACTGGGCCGGCCACGCAGTGAGAAAACAAGAGGGATGGTGTAACAAGATCATAAGATGGAGACCATGGGCAGAGAGTCGAAGCAGAGGTAGGCCCATGATGAGATGGTCAGATGATCTCAAAAAGACGGCTGGACTTTGTTGGTACAGAGAAGCGCAAAACAGGAAAAAATGGAAAACTATGGGGGAGGCCTATATCCAAATCCGGATAGAGAACGGCTGATGAAGATGAAGACAGATTGTAAAGCGTAAACAAGCAATATGGCGATACACTTGGCTGTCACGCGAGTCGATTGTCAGCCGCAGAAAGAGTTGATCGGGGGCGATTTAAAATATCATCGAATCAGCGAAACAGTGATTTTTAAATTTGTATTTGTGATTTGTCGGATACAGTGAATTATGAATCCATAATTCACTGCAGTGAATTATAGGTACGATTTTTCACGAAAAAAAATGCTAATAATTGTCATATAATTAAATAGGTGTAGAAAAACGATATTTTTCACCCTTCTTCCTTTACCTTCGAACCTTTATTGCGATACGTCACTATGGTCAAAGGAGGTGTTTACTGTGATAAAATCCGTAGGATTTTTATCCATTTTGATTTATTTACTTCTCCCTTGCGTGCGGCCCCATACAACCGATACATCTTCCTTCATCGTTCCCTGTGCTACCATTCCAGTCTCCTGTTACTAAGACAGATTTATTACGTTCTAATTATTTATCTAATTCTTGTTGTAGGTATAAAACGATTCAGTTAATGTCGCTTCTGTGCCTTCTACCGATGCATATACTTGAATTATTGTTATTTTTTCCCCAGTTTTTTTATATCCATTTTCCCATCTATATTTTTATTGCGGTCTGCTTCGATGTCTTCCTTTTCTAATGTTTCATTTGGTGTTTTGGAACTCGGCTCGTATCAGGAAACTTTGCTAACTTGACTTGTACGTTCTTCCTTTTTTATAAATTGGAGATAGATCACTGTATTTGCTTGAGTTATTTTTCTTACTGTTCTGGTTATCTTCTTTTTGCTCCTCCACATTTTCAATCAACTCTTCTATTGTGTAATGCGTGCCAATAATGTTTAACTTATTTTGTTATAAAAATACTCTATTTTCCTTTTTTTTGCTTGTACCGTGTGTGGTATTAGAGTTTTGTTTTGTTCTCTTATCTGTTTAGGGTAATCTTCTGATAAACATAACTTCGTTTCCTTTAATTTATTTGCTGCCTTCGGTATCTCTATTTTTTATTTGCAAATAATTTATGAAGATGATTTTCACTGAAGCAGTGAAAACAAACGCAAACCGAAAAAGCAAATATACCAAAACTTAAAAAGAGATTTTAAATAATTTTCAATATAATCGTTTTCAACCATTTAATAGTTTATATAATATAAGAGTTACCTTAAAGAGTATCCCGAAGGGATTATTGTAAACATCCTTTTATGTATCTCGTTGTTCAAAATCCATTCGTTCTGCTTCATCAAAGACTTTGATCAATAAAGTCTTCCATTCATACTTTGAACGAGAATTTCCACTGAACTGCTTTTGATTAGAAGTTCTCACACTTCGCTCTTTACCAGCTATTTATAGAACGAAAAACATTGTCTAATGGAGTTAAGCTTTCTCAAACCGCTATATGGATAGAGGAGATGAGTACATAAAGCAGGATTTACCGTATTGCTCGAATTACAGGAGATCACATCCCGTTTTGCCACACAATTTCCATTTTACTCACTGGTACACGCTATTACAGTAATTACTTTCGGTAACTCCCTAATGGTTTTGTCTACAGCGTTAGGTAAAGCCACTATATCAAAAATTAGATTGCTTCAGCACCAAACGGAAGTGCTGTTTACTCCAAACGATCTAACGCAACTTAAAGCCATTCTCTGGCCCATTATTAAGTAGATACAAAAAAATGATTATTATCATTGCATTAAACATGTTCTAATAAAAATTATTGTTGTTTGTTGCAGAAAATAGAAAAGCCCTTCCTAGAAGCAGTAAAAACGACGTTAGGCGATCGATATACCGAAAATGTGGAGGCAATTTACAAAATTACAATAAAGTTCATCATAGAAACTTTGATCAAAGGGTTCGATAATGCCAACGCCCCTGCGTGAGAATAACTAGAAGAATTGTTTCCATCTAGAAACTGCAACGCGAACTGTAAAGTGATAAGTGATTTTAAATTAAAATTTTGTGTTAATACTCGAATATCAGTGAAACACCGCGTTTTTGCTTCCATAAATTTAATAAAATGTGTCGCCGAAGTGATGAGCGTTCTGTGTTCAGTGAATCAAACTGTAATGTTAATGTTTGCAACAAGAGTGACGTAAAATGTGCCGGAATTTTTTTCTTCCGAAATTTGAAGCACCTGAAACTACAAAACTATAGGGACAAATTTAAAATTCTCTGCCACCAATCTCGATGTTACGTATTCGTGTGTTTTTACTCTTAATCGATTTTTTTTGATAACAGTGACCCTATATCGATGTAACAAATTAAATAATTATTTCGAGTATATTGTTTCGAGTTATTGAGTATACACAAAATATTTTACTACTTCAACAATATTAATTTATTTTAACCTTATACGTATTTCGACATGTTTACATGCCATTATCAAAGGTTATATTAAAAAGTGAACAGTTAGTGTTGTTATAACAACAACAGAATTTTGCTGATTATTTTTAAATGTCCAATAGAGGTGAACTTAAGAGATCGATTTGCTCATTCATTAACGGTACAGTTTTTGAATGTTTGTGCATTTTAAACGCTTCTAGTATATCTATTGTGTTATTAGATGTTATTAAATGCTTGTGTTCTAGTAAGTGTTTCGCGTAATTAGATTTATGGGGGTGTTTGTATTTGTAACAACCTACGTGTTCTTCATATGTATTATCAAAATTTTTAATTGTCTGGTCTATATAAACCGAATTACAATGCGCACTATTTAATTTGTAAATGCCGGATTTTAGCAAACTATCTGTTCTTGATTTTGCACTAAACATTTTAGTTGTTTTAAAACTTATTTGTTTTGTTTATAATTTTAGCAATTTTTTCTGATATCACCAAAATATGGAATCGAAGCATATTTAACTGTATCAGATGAAGTTGGGGTATTCGGATACATTTTTAAATAACTAAGTTTTAATCTTTTTTTTTAATTATTGTATCAACAAGTTTACTATTATAACCATTGCTACAGGCAATTTGTTTAATATCAAAAATTATAATTACTTTGGTCTAAAGGTGCCGTTAAAGCGCTATGTATCATGGACCTGTATGCTGCTAATTTATGTATTTTATGATGACAAAATCGTTAATTAAACTTATTAATTAAATCAACTGAACTATCAAAAGATGCTAAAGTGTCATCAACATAACGAAACCAAAATATAACTTTCTCAGATTGATTTGATTCGAATATTTGATCTTCTAGATTTTCTATAAATATATTAGCCGAAAAAGATGAAATTGGACTTTCCATGAGTAAACCATCTTTTAGAATTAAATTTTATTATTAAAAGTAAAATAATTTTGATGGATGCAAAGTTCAAATAATTGAATCAACTCAGTCCGTTTTATTAATTCAAGTTTTTTGTTAATAAGAATATTATTTAACAAAAGAACACACTCTTGAAAACAAATTAGTCAATCAAAACTAACTGGCTTGCTTCGTCTTGGTAAATGTAAATTGAAACAACTGAAAACATTTTAAACACTTTGTTTAACACAAATTCAAAAACAGGCAATTTGCTAAAATCGGGCATTTACAAATTAAAATGTTCGCATTGTAATTCGGTTTATATAGGCCAAACAATTAGAAATTTTGATATTAGGTATAAAAAGCACGTACGTTGTTACAAATACAAACACCCACATAAATTGAATTACGCTAAACGCTTACTACAACACAATCATTTAATAACATCTAATAATACAATAGATATACTAGAAGCGTTTAAAATGCACAAACATTCAAAAACTGTACCGTTAATGCATGAGCAAATAGATCTCTTAAATTCACCTCTATGGACATTTTGGAATGAGAAATCAAGTCATCTTCAGACCAAGATTAAGTCACCACGTTCTATTGTTGCTATAACAACACTAACTGTTTTATTACTTTTTAATATAACCTTTGATAATGGCATGTAAACATGTCGAAATACCCATAAGGTTAAAATAAGTAAATATTGTTGAAGTAATAAAGTATTTTATGTATACTCAATTGTAATATTTAATTCCACCAAATTTTTTTTGTAAACTACGAAAAAATCGTAAAAGGTTGCTTTAATTAATTAAAAATTGTTAATTGCAAAAACATTTCAGTTTTAGAAATTATTCAAGAATGCTTGCGCTGCCGATGTTATTAATGTGCCCCATATTTCAGCAATCGCGAACTTCCAGTTTCCAACCATTCTTTTTTGCTGTGCTTATACTAAAAACTGGAAACAATAAACCATCACCAACGCTTTTTTACAGTTATTCACTTAATTTTGTACATAGTTTCTATTTAAAATAAATCTTTTAAAATTAAATATTAATAAAGAGAACAAAGGAGTATGTATTGTACGCAGATAAACTGTTTGTTAAGGAACAACTTAGATTCAAAATAAGCTTACGTAAGAGAAGAGTTTTCCTTTAGGATTCTCGAGAGTATATGCGGTTCCTTATAAACGCTAAACATTTCATGGTATATTAAGATCTCAACAAGTCTGAACTAACTTTGTTTGTTGTTGACACTACACTATGAATATAATCCGAGAATTGCAAGCTGGGGGGTATGATATACAAAGCTGAAAGCAAGTTATTCTTGCGAATAAAGATAATTAATGCATCCCAAAACGAAATATATAATTATAATTCAAGCCATAAGTTTCAAAGTATAACTAAGTAAACTCACTAACAAACCACTCCTTTTGCTAATTAGCAGTTATTATCGACAGTGAAAAAAGCTGTCGTGCAACCGTAACGGGATTTTCCTCGCAAATATTGAAAAATTTTTAATTTTAAAATATCTTAAAAATTGTAAGAAATTTTAAAAATGTTTCGAGATTTTGAAATTTTTGAAAATTTGGACAACTTGAAAAAATTAATAATTTTGAAACTTGAAAAAAGAATTATTAAAAATTCAAAAACAAATTTAGTTTTGTTGAAAAAGTGTAAACATTTCAAATATTAAAAAAGCTTTTAAATTTTTGAAAATTTGAATACATTTGAAAATTTGTAAAAATTAGAAATTTTGAAATTTTGTAAAAGGTTAAAAATTTCTAAAATTTAAAAAAGTTTTAAGAAACTTTTAGAAAAATTAAAAAAGATTTATGTAGAAAATTATTTTGAAATTTTGCACTTTTTTGAGTTTATTGTTTGTTAATTAAAAACAATATTTATCTAATCCATTTCATTATATGGTTCGGTCTTTCTTTTGGCGAGTATTTAACAAACCGACCAAAATGAAACCTCCCAGCGGTGCTTTCTTTTATTTAACATGTTCATATCTATTTTGGGGGACTCTGAGAGGTGGTAGGAAAATCGGGCTTGCGTAGAATACGAATCTAAAGTTCTTTTTCAAACGCATTGGTTTTGAAGTAGACACCCTTTCCCCATTTTTTTAACAGTAGTGTAGTTTCATGATATATTGTGATCAGCTAATGTTTATATCTTGAAATCTCAAAACTAATTTCATAATTTGGCGATAGCCGTTTTTTGGAGATTACTCAATTAATCTGTTCAGATAAACGACCAAAAGGAAACCTCCCAGTGGTTCATTCCCACTGGAAAGTTGTTCCTATTGTCATTTAAGATTTACCGATTTTAAAGCCGACTAGGAAAATTTTAAAAAATCGATGTTGGGGGAACACTGGGGGCTGGTAGAAAGATCGGGCTTGCGCATATCGTCCAATCGACATGTGTAGAATACGAAAGTTATTTTCCGAGCGCGTCTATATTGAAGTAGAGCACCCCTTCCCGTATCCCCTTTTCCGCATTTTTTAATCAAGCTGCACGCTTTTATGATATTTTGTATTTTTTAGTTGAAACCAATGTTTATCCATTAAAATCTCAAAATCATTTTTGCAATCACTCAATTAAACTGTTCCGGTAAACGACTAAAAGGAAATCTTCTCAGTAATGTTTTCCTAATGGAAAGTTGTTCCTAATGTCATTTAACATGCTCATACCAAGCTTGAAACCGAAATTCGTACATTTAAAAAAACTATACATCGAGAGTGAGGCGCAATGGGAATGCAGGGAAATTGCGTTTGTGCAGATCGGCTACTCGCATTCGTGCAATAAGAATTTAAGATTCTCTTGAGACGCGTCTATTTTGACATAAAGCACCCCTCCCACTAGCCTCTTGTTTTTTGGCGGACCAATCTCATTTTCTTGCGATATCATTATATTGCAATTAGCAAGACAGACACACACACACAGTCACACACAGTTTAATGTTAGGTAGACATATGTTTGTGTCTCCAAAGTAAAATATAAAAATCAGACTTGTTATTTCAGAACAGTACTGTAAATTGTTCATTACACTACTCAGTACTGTAATGAACTACTTCCCTGCCTCAAGAGAGTCGTATAAGTAGTTCTTTTCCTGCCAGTTGCAGAAAAATATGATTTTATTTTCAATATGATTATTTGAAAAGCCACACAAAATTAGTAAGTCAATTAGTTAACTATTTACAACGATTTTAAGAATCCTAACAGGACATATCTCCATTACGTATACAATACATACTCCTCTGCTTAAATATCAAGTATTAAATTTTCAGAAAGAAAAATTCTAAATCATGTACGCATATGTGAACGAATATCTGCTTTGAAAGTCAATATAGATGTAAAGATGCCGTGTACGTATGAGATTTGTTACACTCGTAGAATTAAGCATTCACCAAAGCGTTCGTAATGTAAATAAAGTATATATTTTATTATAGCGTAAAACTTACAGAACTGTTTGTTAAAGAAAACAAGTGGTTTTATGTGTATCTACTATGTAACATGTTCATAAAGAAATCCATGTTCATTGTAATATTTACAGGTTGTTGTTAAAATTGTGTACCAAAATATAGCTTAATAAAATTATGCTTTGTTTCAATAAGGAAGCCCTAACATTTTGAACTGTTTTGTTTTTAAATATTTTTATAATTTTATTTATAAGTTCGAGCTTTAATTTGTTGAAGTTCATTTTAATTTATTGTAAATAAAACAATTCTTAATTTCTTCAACAGGTTTTTTTTATTTTAGCCTTATACTATTTCGACATGTTGACATGTCATTTTCAGAGGCAAGATTAAAAGTAAACAGTTAGTGTTGCTATAGGAACAAAAAATCATCATAAGTTGATCTTGGTTTTCTATATCTGCGTCCAGATGACTTGATTTCTCATTCCAAAACGTCCAATAATGGTGAATTGACGAAATCAATTTGTTCATTCATTAAAGATAGAGATTTTAAATGTTTGTGCGTTTCAAATGCTTCTAGTATATCCAACTTACGTTTATCATCACAAATAGTGTTATTAGATGTCATTGAATGATTGGGTTCTAATAAGTGTTTAGCGTAATTGGATTTACGTGGGTGTTTATATTTGTAACAACATACGTGTTCCTTGTGCCTAATATCAAAGTATCTAATTGCTTGTCCTGTATAAACCGAATTACATTGCGAGCAATTTAATTTGTAAATGCCGGATTTTAGTAAACTGTCTGTTTTCTTTTTAGCATTAAACAAACTGTTTAAAATGTTTCTTGTTGCTTTAAAAGTTATTTTACATTAAGTTATTTTAGTTATAATTTTGGCATTTCTTTCTGATTTATTGCCAAAATATGGAATTGACGCGTATTTCATTTCATCTGATGAAATAGTTGGATAAATTTTATGAATAGCAAAGTTATAATCTTTTTCTTTAATTAGTGTATCAATAAGTTGAGTATTATAACCATTATTATATGCAATTTGTTTAATAATCTAATTTCCTTTATTATAACTAATTTTACCTAAAGCGCTATGTATCATAGACCTGTATGCTGCTAATTTATGTGTTTCATGATGAAAAGAATTGTAGGGTATTGTAAGGTCTGTTTGTATAAGTTTTTTATAAGCAGAATATTCCAGTTTATTATTTGAATTAATTTTTATATTTTAATCTAAAAAGTTAATAGACCGATTTTGTTTGTTTGTTTTCTAGTGTAAATGTTATTTTGGGGTGCAAGCTGTTAATAAAATTTAAAAATTCATTGATTCACTCAAATGAACTACCAAAACAGGCTAAACTGTCATTAACATAACGAAATCAAACTTTCTCAGAATGGTTTGATTCAAATATTTGAACTTATAGATCTTCTATAAATATGTAAGCTAACAGAGGTGAAATTGGACTTCCCATGGGTAAACTATCTTCTTGGAAATAAATTTTATTATTAAAAGTAAAATAATTTTGATTAGTGCAAAGTTCAAATAATTGAATCAACTCAGTCCGTTTTATTAACTCAACATTTTTGTTAATAAGAATATTATTTAACGAAGGAATACACTCTTGAGGAGGTATTTCTGAGAACTTACTAATAACATCAAAACTAACTAACTTTAACTTATTGATTAATTCAGATGCATTTTTAACGGAATAATTAATTTTATAATCAAAACTGGTAATTATTTATACCTCCCACTACACAAGCGAAGAGCCTACCCGGAGTGAAAGACCTCGACACCTCAGGGTACATGAGAATAGATTATGATGATGATGATGATGATGAATATGTTTGCCAACATGTGATTGGATGCATGTATCTATGATACTACTGGTCTAACGGGCATATTGGGTTTGTGTATTTTTATATTAGGTACAAGGAACACGTACATTGTTACAAGTATAAACACCCTCATAAATCCAATTACGCTAAACTTTTATTAAAACACAATCATTTAATGACATCTAAAAACACCATCAAATGTTTACACTTTTTGTGATGATTAACGTAAGTTAGATATATTAGAAGCAATTGAAATTCACAAACATTTAAAATCTGTACCTTTAATGAATGAACAAATTGATCTCTTAAATTCACCATTATTGTACGTTTTGGCTTGAGAAATCAAGTCATCTGGACGCAGATATGGAAAACCGAGATTAAGTTATAAAGATTTATTGTTCCTATAGCAACACGAACTGTTTATTTTTAATCTTGCCCCATGTCAACCTGTCGAAATAAGTATAAGGCTAAAATAGAAACACCTGTTTAATGCTAAGAATTGTTTTTTTTACAATAAGTTATTTTTATAATTGTTGTTACGAAATGCTCGCACTTTTTATATATAACATGAGTGAGTGTAAATAATAGTATATTATACACTAAGGTTGAGAAGTGGACTATTATATACCGAGCACTTTTAGATCTCGAGGCGCGTAGCGCCGAAGGATATAATGTGCGAGGTTTATGTATTCTCAACCGAGGTATATACAATATTTTTTTCAATTCTAACATTGAAAAATTACATATTGGATTCGTTTAAATCTTTATAGAGTCGAATATCTTAATATCAAAATATTGTACCATGCTTCCTGGGTGTGCACGGGATCTTCAAAGTTTGAAAAAAAAGTTCTTTAATAAGTGTTTTATATCATTATCTGTTGACAGAAAGAGCTGCAAATTAGAAGAAATAAGAATTGTAATATATATTTTTTCATAGATGTTGTTTTTCAGCCTCAAAAGCGTGTTTTAAACATTTCTTCGTTTACTTATTATTGTAAAAAATACATATGGCAGCATTGTAAAACAATAATTATTCAAGAGTTGTGCGACTCTAAATTACTTCTGTCTTGATAACGTCAAAGTTAAACAGGTGACAAAATTTGTAATTGGACTTGCTTTTTCTCTCATCGTAGCTTTTCTCGTAGTTATTGGTATTAATTATTAGAGGAAAAGGTGGTATTATGGAACCTGATGTTAATATGGAACCCAGTGTTAATTATGAAACTCCAAGCGACATCTATGTTGTAAGTGGCTAAACATGTTGTGTTTCTGCGAAGGATAGCATACATATCATTCTGTGGTCACTTTACAGTTTTCATTGATAGTAAATGCTTTTTGTGTTATTGTGAAAATTTTCAATTTTTTTTTCTGTCGAAGTTCTAATTAATATTGTGGAGTGTTTTGATGGTAAGTAAATGTTTAGTATTTTAGTAGTTGATGAAGTATTTGTTCTTCAAAAGCCAGCTGACAAAAGCTGATTAAAATGATCTTCAAGAGTATTACCTAACAATTTAGTACAGCGGGTAGTTTGTCAAATATGGAACCCCTACATCGCTGGTAATATGGAACCTCCCATGACAGCGACCATTCAACTGGGAAACAACCAACTTCAGACGATGATGCAGTTTGTATGTTCTGTGATGCATTCTACTCACAGGATAAAAGAGGAGAACTTTGGGTTCAATGTATAATGTGCCAGCTCTGCGCTCATTATGAGTGCTCAAGCTGCGAAAAAGATGCCTACATTTGTGAATTCTGTCGCTAAATTATTTTTTTTACGTTATATTCATACATTATATTAAGTTTGTTACTGGTTTGGTATATAAATAAACACATTATTTGCCATCTACGGTCATTTTTTATATATTTTTACACGGTTCCATATTACCCACACTTTTTGACAGAACATGATTTTGACATTTTTTACTAATTTGCGTATATTTTTTGAACGGCGCCCATTATGGAAAATTTGTTCACAAGAACAATAAATGAACAATTACAGAATCTGGTGGCACCTAGTTTTAGTTAATTGTGCTGAAATTGCTTGTTTTATTGGGAAAAAACAAAATGGGGTTCCATATTACCCCCTTCTCCTCTATTATTTTCGTTTTCTTGTTTCGTTCACTAACAATGGATTTTACGTTCAATGAACCTTAGTTGCCGTGCATTATAACAAAACACCTTTGGTGTGTAGATCCAAAGTTGTCAAATGTACGTTCCTTTAAAATGGTTCCTGGGGACAGAGGAAGCATTGACCAACAATTTGGTATTAAGATTTTCGACTCAGAGTTTTATGACCAACATCGTCACGTGTAGTTCTTTCACCACTTTATACACACCCTGTATTAGCCATTTCTAAATTATTTCTTAATATTTTGAAATATTAAGTAGCCTGGGAGTCCAGTTGTCAAACTAAAAACAAAGAGTGACATACGATTTTAAATGTCAATTTGCAGAAAATAGACGCTATTGTGAGTGAAAAATGAAAAAAAAATAAAAAATGGATGAAACTGATTCAGAAATGGAAGTTTGTACACCCCCCCCCCCCCCCCCCGATGTTAGAGAGGCGGCAAATAGAGCAAGTGGTAAATTGTTGACAAAGATGTCTAAGAGACTGTACATGCATGCATACTCTCAGCTAAAAGAATGGTGTGAAAGAAAGAAAGCCGTTAAGGTAACAGAAAATGTTTTATTGGCATATTACCAAGAAAAATCTGGCAGCAAAAAAGTATCCACATTGTGGGCAAACTACTCCATGCTGAAGTCGACTCTTTCTATAAAAGAGAAAATCGACATTTCAAAGTTTTTCAAACTCACAGCATTTTTAAAACAGAAAAACCGTGGCTATCAAGCCAAGAAATCAAGTGTATTTACAAATTTACAAACGAAGTTCCTGGCGATGAATATCTATCAAAAAAGGTACTTTTTATTTTTGGTTTAGTTTTTTTCTAACCATTATATTGTAGGCTATTTTGGTAATAGGGGTGGGCGGTGCCTGCAGGACAGACGAACTGTGCAATATGGTCCTTGCTGATTTAGACATCCGAGAGGATATTGTTATAATAAATATTCCTAATTCAAAGAATGGAACATCCAGAAAGTTTGTTATTGTTGAGCCACAATGGGTTAATGTAGTTAAAAAATATCTAGATAACAGGTCAACTGACGTAAGAAAACTATCTATACTATACTGTACCGTAAAGGTAAACATATTAATCAAAATATAGGATACAGCAGCTCTGCAACGCTTTTGGGAGAAAATGAGGGAGACTTAGGTATTAACCCTCAAAAGACATGGTGGCTGGAAGTCAGCTACTGTTGCTGAAGGATATATTGAGAAATCGACAGCTGACAAGAAAAGAATTGCTAGCTTAGTGCAAAACCCTACCTCATCGAAGGAAAATTTCAATACACCTTCAACCTCTTTTGCACATCAAGACACTGCCCTAGAAAATTTTGACTGATTTTGGTTACTGATGATTTAGTGCTAAGTGTCAACGAATCTTCACAAAATACAAGAAGTATTCACAACACTGCAGTAAATTTACCAGCAGAAAATGTTTTGAACTCTATTAATACAGGAAGTGCATGAATACATATGATTTGCCACAATCGTACACTTAACTACAATTTTAAATAATGTTTTGTGTTTTCGGCTTAAAATTAAGTTAATAATAAATGTTTTTTGTGTTTAATTAAAATTATAGAAAGTTTATTTCATTATTTACCTACGTAATTTTTCATTATCATTATTTACCTAGGTAGAGAAATATAACTTCTCGTTAGAGAAAAGGAGTAAATAATGAGGATTTCTCAGGTTAGTGGTGAAAAAAAAGAATTTATTAGTTTTAACGTCACCTATACGCTCTACGGTTTTATAAAAGGTAACCACGAAAATCATATTTTTACCTATTGACAGCATTTCAACAAATCCGCAAATGAAAATAAGAACCTGAACGTTAATGTAATATTAGTACAAGCTCTAGAAAATTAAAGTATTTCCAGAACTACAAATTGTTGATGTACAACGGAAATCGCAGTTTTGTAAAAGCAAAGAAGAAATCCAGAATTTGTAATAAATATTCACAAACAAGCAAACTTTAGTAATAACATACTTAACATATCTTGTTCACTTTGTAGTTTGTATGTGTGTTTGATGTATTTTATATTTATACGCGCCTTGATAGAAATTGACAGATTTTTTTTAATAGATGGAGCTATGACAAACATCATACCTTCAATGGTCAATATTACAATTTACTTTCAGCTTAGGCTGCGTCGTCATTTGGGGATTACATCCAGCATAAACGGGTAAGGACCGACTTGCAGCTTGTCTGCCTGCAAGCATTTGCTCTGAAAGCTTAAGCCATAGTTGTTCACGAACCCTGCCTGTCTAAACGGTTTAAATTAGACTAAAAATATTTTTTTGGGCACATTTTTAGTTTACACCCCCACATAGACATGCTTTCTGATTTTTGTATTTCGCGTAAATGTGGGGGCGTAAACTAAAATAATGTTTAAGGGTAGCTAATTTAGTTTACACCCCCACATTTTTCGCTTAAATGTAGGGGTGTAAACTAAATTTATGTTTAGGGGTAGCTAATTTAGTTTACACCCCTACATTTTTTTCTTTTGTTTTGTTTTGAAACATTCTGTTTTTTAATTGCGAGTAATGTCATGTCAGATGGAATTTTTTAAGAATTTTGACGCAAATTAACTATTTCAATGTCTGCAGATGTCAGACGAAGAGTTTATTCGGTGGTTGCAAGATAAGAAGCTGCTCCATACAAGAAGATTTTGCATTTGCAATTCTGAAATGAGCTACAAGTGGAGCAAGAAAACGAACTATTCGTATTGGAGATGCAACAAAAGAAATTGCAGAAAAGAAGTGGGATTTCTTCGTCCTACGTGGTTTGAAACTCATACTGTAAAAATTTGATATGCAGCAAGATGGTGGAAGCATTATTTCATCTGCTACAATGGTAGACTGGAATAATTTTTATAACGACCTCTGCGCTTTGCACTTCGAAAAGCGTCCATTTACGATTGGTGGTCCTGACATTTTCGAAATCGACGAGACTGTTATTACTAAAAGGAAGTTGCCCAACAGCAATGGTACTTTGCAGGTGTCGAGCGAGGTAGTGCACGATGCTTTATTGTGGCAGTGGACGCAAGATATGCAGAAACTTTACTTCCAATTTTGTAAAAGTAGGTGCGTTCCGGATGGCGGAATTGTGAATTTGCTAGAAGGTCACTTTACCGTCAATCACAGTGAAAATTTTGTTGATCCTACGACGAATGCCTGTACGAACACGGTAGAATCAACGTGGCATGAGTTCAAATAAGAAGCAATATGGCACGTCTAGAACCCTTTTTGCCTCGATACTATGTACCATTTGTGGTTGCAAATAGCGAAATTTTAAAAATGTGAAGAATTTATAGTACTTAGTCTCCAATAAAAAATTTGGGCTGTAAACTAATTTAGTTCACCTTAGATAATAATTTAGTTTACACCCCCACGTACACCTGGTATCTGATTTTTGTATTTTGCTTAAATGTGGGGGTCTAAACTAAAAAAATACCTTTCTTTTTGTTTAAGGATGTTTCTAAACAAAATAAGACACGACGTATACTTTATTGTCAAACTTTCCATAACCTTTTTTTAAATGCACGATAAAATAAAATCAGTTTATTTAAGTTACACAATTTAATATCAATTTTTTATCTTTGAATAACATCTGTTTTAACATAGAAATTTTAATTTTCAAAAGTGTCGATGCAATGATTAATCCCCAGCATAATTTTGTTCATTATAAGTATTGCGCAATGTATAAGTACTGCTTTACAATATAGAAAAAGACCACTTAGATCAGTTTATTTATCATACTTATAGTTGTGTAGTTTCGTAAGCGTCTTAATTTTTGAGGTTAGAAGGACCTTGTTTTCGCATTATTAAGTTTGCGTTTGGTACTAATTAAATAGAAATGGATTTCCAAAACCGCCCAGGAGGTAAAACAGGCGGTGGTGGTGTAGCATCATGGTCTGAAACCAACAGAGATCGGCGTGAAAGACTTCGACAACTTGCATTGGAAACCATTGATCTCCAAAAGGATCCTTATTTTATGAAAAATCATTTGGGTTCATATGAATGCAAATTGTGTTTAACTTTGCATAATAACGAAGGCAGTTATTTGGCTCATACTCAGGGCAAAAAGCATCAAGCTAATTTGGCAAGACGTGCAGCGAAGGAAGCAAAAGATTCCCCGCAGCAACTTGCACCTGAGAAACCGAGAGTTGAACCTAAGAAGTTTGTTAAAATTGGAAGACCTGGTTATCGAGTAACCAAGCAACGCGATCCTGAGACGGGTCAGCAAAGTTTGCTGTTTCAAATTGATTATCCAGGTAAATAGTTTGTAAAAATAAAATTTGGTTGCAAGGTTTAATTTAATTTTATTATCTTTAGAGATCGCCGATAGTGTGTATCCTCGACATCGTTTTATGTCGGCATATGAGCAGAAAATAGAACCTCCAGATCGCAAATGGCAGTATCTGCTCTTCGCAGCAGAACCGTATGAAACGATAGCATTTAAAGTGCCCAGCCGAGAAGTAGAAAAAACGGATAATAAATTTTGGACACATTGGAATAAGGATACCAAGCAATTTTTCCTCCAATTTGCTTTTAAGAATGAAGCCAAGAAACCCGGAACAATAATGGCACGAGGCCCTAATCTTATTGGTGCAGTACCTCCACCACCCATGCTGCCAGTTCCGCCACCTCCAAGGCCACCTATGTTTAATCCCATTCCACCACCTCCACCCGTTATGGCTGGTGTGTTACCTGTACCACCTCCACCACATCAATAATTTTTAGTAGTATAAGTGAATATATTAATGATTTTGTATTTAATTTCTACTTTGTGTAATTGGTGCAGATGAAATTAACAAATAGTTATGTAATACATTACATTTTACCATTAAAGGTTTACTGTATTTAGTTTAAGCCAGTTTGGTAAAGCTGCACATAGTATTTGGCTATTTTAGATCGGGTGCTGCAAAAACCGTTTTTGTCTGGCGACAGCTTTGAATGTTAGCCCACATTCTTGTGAAGATGTTTAAGGTTTCTTGATGCAGCATAGTGCTGAATGACATCGGGGCAATGGGGGTTACAGGTTGTGGCCCTTAAGGAAGTTGTTCGGTGGCCAGTCTTGCAACCTTGTCAGCTTCCTCATTACCTCTATTATCATCATGTCCCGTCATCCAAACGTGTGAAACAACATTGTCTCTGGAGATATCGTGGAAAGATTCGTAGTACTGAAGCCACTACTCCTGAGGTAATTTTACAACTACTCAGGGCCAGTAAAGGCAGCTCTACTATCGCTGAAGATAACAATACCTTGCTTCCTGATTTGTCATTCAAGGACTGCATTTGCATCATACATTATCGCCACTACCTCTTAAAAAACGGTGATGAATTTTACTAGCGGTATACTTTGACGAAGGTTTAGATCATTGGAGAAAACTCCAGCGCCGGTTCCATGCCTTGCTTTGAATCCATTAGTAAAGATGAATATATCAATGGTGGGTTGCCCCAGCATTTACATATACACTGAAGGGATCTCCCAATATTACACGATGCCCAAAATTATGACAAAAGTCCAAAATCATATTAAAATCCCTCATTTCTTTGAAACTTCAAAATTTTTTTTCATTACTGCACTAAATCAATTGGGTATAATGAAGAATCGATAAAAGATCACAGAAAATAAAAAAAGTGTTGAAATTTTATAAAGATTCTTAAAATTTCCAAACCAATATTTACCGAGTTAATAAAGAAAAGTGCAAAACATTCCCCGCTTTTATTCAAACTCAATCCGATCTATTCCTACAGCATCTCTTCTTTCACGACAGCTTATACCATTTATAGGTATGTGTCTATCGAGGAGAATCATCAGGACGACCATCACTCCTATATTAACAGGAAAGGTCTTTAATGCGTTAACATCAGCACGACTAACGCTCCTCAAATTAACGAGAAAGAGTCATTTTCAATGTTAAACACATTATTGTTCGATATTACTGTAAGTCATGAATAGAAAACTCATTGACGCAATCTCATCCCAAAAATTATAGACCACTCAATATTTATCACTTCAGAAAATCGTTAAAATATTACTAAAATCACTAAAAATGTGCAGCAATTGCTAAAATTTCATTTCCTAAATACTGGTTTTCTGATAAACTGGAAAAACCTGGAATTATCAGGGATGCCTAGAAGAATCAGGGTATTTCACTGACAATGGCAAAAACGTTGAGATTAATCGTGGTCCGCCTGTACGAAATTTATGTACAAGAGCATGTCAGCATAAAAAAGAAAATAAACCCTGCAAAATAGTACGTATATTATTTAATAAGACAGAAGTCGGCTTACTGCTGTATCAAATATGCTATTTTTTCTTCAAACAAAATTTTTTTATTTTACAAACAATCGCATGTAGAAAAGAACACATAAATGCTGCCTCATTAAGTATAATATGTTAAAAATTGAGACAAAGGCGTTATGCCTATTTCAGCTTAGAAATTTCCAGTTTCTTAAATTTTACAGAAGTCCAACCTTGAAACTGACACTATCGGTCCTTCAATCATGATTTTTTTCCTAAGGCAACAACACGGGATTGTAAGTTTGGTACAAATCAGGAAAAAAGTAGATTCCGTCTCTGACTTGAAAAAAATCTTCTCATCCATACCTAATGCATATGAGAGGGATATGTTGATGTCACTATCCATGGACAAACCTAGAAAAAGTACAATGTTAATATGTTGTGCGCAACATAAAGGGATGTCGTATATGTGTCCTTACTACACTTGTTGTATTTCAGTTCCCACAGAATGGAACAATTATTATCATTTTTATGCATTAAAAAGTCTGGTCTATCTAATGTTATTAATCTACCTTCTGCATCTTTTATTTGTAAGTCAACACAGAGCTCAAATGATTTTGCATCATTCAAAGCTGTGTATATGATGCATAACATTCTGGACTCATTCACAAGTACGCTATTCGTTTGTTCAAGTGGTCCCAAAATTAAAGATATCGCTTTGTAGACCTCTAACATCATGTTCTGTATTTTTTTTTCATCTTCCATGAGTAACAAGGAGATGTCGTTAATTAGTGTAGTGAATGAGGTTGTAACAATTTTCCAATGTGATTTTCAATTTTTCCTATCATGTTAGATAATGCCGCTCGAATTTCTGCATTAGATAGTTTGAATTTTCCATCTTGAGCTTCTCCTCCTCCAACCTTAGGATAGATCAAATAGCCTTGATCCATCAGAAAGTTGAAAATGACTTCAAAATTAACTTTGCCTTCATTTTTCACAGCCAGAAGATGCAAATCTACAAGATCCCGTATCGTGATTTTGTCACATCCTGTGAACTCGATCGTCTCCCAGCTCATGAACTTTATAATTTTACACACCAAGGACAATCCTATCAAAATAACCGTTGTAACGAGATTGCACATCATCCATGATCTTCTTTACATCCAGTTCCTTAGAGTCATTGAGAAACTTTTCCTTTCCTTCAAACATCACTAGCTCTTTATTCTCTACCAACTTCTGAATAAGACTCTTAACTTCCTCTCTTGTTGCACCATAAAATGGCACAAAATCTGGATCTGTTGCAAAAACTTCATTGTGGTGAAATTGTTAAAATGCGATGAATACCGTAGACCAGACACATATGACACTCCACCAGTAAATAATGCCCCATCAACATAATCATCCCTTTGTGACTGGTCCTAATAAACTTCCTAAAATGCCACATATTTTTTTAAGTTTCGCGATTCTGTTGTCATCTGGGTTCTCCTTAGGAATTTTACACAGTGCACTTGCATTAATGGCGTCAAATTCATCGAGTAGTATATAAACCTTGGCCCTATTAAAATGATTTTACAAAAATTCAGTCAAATTTACTAAACAGCCGCGCAGGTCTCGCTCCGTGTACTGTTCAATATCACACCACCTTTTACAAAAAAGTTGAGGTGTTGCATTTCCTTCTTCATCACCTGGCACCAACTTCGTACTGGTTTTCAGATATGAATGATTTTTGAAAGCTTTATGCACAGCCAATCGACAATGCATTTTTGCGTCTTCAACGGAATCTATGTCTGCATCTTTGAAGTCAAGGTGTATCACTGGGTGCTTGCCAAGATGATCTTCCACTAAGTCCTTATTATTATCATCGGTGATGATGCGAGTCCCCTCAAATAGTTTATAATTTTTTCTTCCGTTTGCTGGACCATTCACGGATGAAGAAACCTCTCCAGTTGTTTCGTCGACACCAGTCTGCAAGAACTTTAACACCATGCTCAAGTGCGTCGATTTGCCGAAGCGACGAGGAGCAAAGATAGCCCAATTGCTATAATCACCAGACTTAAGACCCAAATTAGAACTATAGAACAACATTTTTGAAGATAAGGCAAAAAACCAAAGGTATTGTGGAAGGCCATGAAATCTAAACTAGTCTAAAATAAAACTGACAAATCAACTAATTTACAACAGAAAATGGGGAAATAATAATTATTTATAGGACAAGTGAGCAAAGTGGAACTTTTTTTGATCGAGCAGAAGTTTAAATCACAAGCGTCAGCGAGTGATATAAATCTGCGAAATATAGATAAACATTTTTTGTGTTTTTCAAAAATTTTTTATGTAAGACTATGAACAGTTAGGACACTTGAAAAGACAAAAAATTCTCTATCTAACAGTCCCTATGTTCACATTTAAAAAATCCATGACATCTTTTTTCAATAAACTGGTATTTATCCGTACCTATGCCAACCCTGTACAAATACAATTTTCATTCTACGGTATAAGCAAACTTATATATTGTCTATAAATATGTATTTACATTGGCCTGCACTTAAGTAAACTGTGATTCGCTGATAATAATGTCAACTGAAGATGCCGTAACACCTCCCATGGAGGAAATTGTAAATGCAGTTGGTAGTAGTTCTAAATAATTGAAGAAAAACTAATTTTAAGCAGTAAGTAACTATAATATAGTGCTCGTTTGTTTTTGTATTATCACGAGTACGTGGCCCACCTACTAAAGCTGCGCCCCTCCCTGGAAGAAAGTAGTCAGTCCGCGCCTGATGCCTACACCCAATAGAAATGGTAAAAATTTCGCTTTTTGACTGTGGCTCAAAAACAAAAGATTTTGTATTTTCGTTATTACCATTACATTCGTTTTAAAAAATTGATCTAATAAGGTAAGATGCAAGCGATTTTGCCATAACTGTCAATATTACAATTTACTTTCGTCTTAGACCGCCTCATCATTTGGAGACTACACCCAGCATAATCAGAAGGACCGACTTGTAGCTTTTCTGCCTTTACAAGCATTTGCTCTAAAAGTTTGAGCAGTATTTGTTCGTGCTCAGTGCTCTATTCACTCCGACATCGTGCCTTCCTAGAGCTACTTCTAATACCAAATTTGATCTCGATCTGCCAAGTCGTTTTTGAGTAATAAGGCGTTAAAGTCAACATTCTCAGCAAATCGTAGTGCAATTTTAAAGCTACAAAATTCGGAAACTAAGTGTAGGATTTATGTTAAAGTCTTCTTTTAGATCCCGGTTTCAAATTTAGACAATTCGCTTTGAAATATAATGTATATAATAACAAAAAAGTCTAACTTCCATCTCCGGTTTCGAATTGTTTTTTAAAGCTAATTTTCTACATGAACGATTTTTGGTTCACCCCTACATTCCGAAGCATATCGAAATCAGACAATCCATTCCAGAGTTATGAGGCGCACTCACCCACTCACGGACATTTTTTTTAAATCCATCTTCCTGATCTCCTGGAGGTCCAAAACATGTATTTTCCTCAAAATCTTTGAATTCGAAAATTCGCATGAAATCAATACTTCATACTGAAAGTATAGAAAAGTAAAAATGAATGACCCACTTCGCCTGGACTTTAGAAAATTGTGACTTGTATTTTCAAAGATACTTAGAACACACAAAAAAAACAAAGTTATTTAATAAATGGGAAAAACTTAACGCTTATTACAACCACCCTTTCCGATCGAGAGAAAACTATCAACTTTGCAGATTTTTTATATTCCTTACAATTACACCTGCAATTTACAAACAAGTAAATGTTTTCGACGGGTTAATTTAGTAAAGTAGTAGAAGTAAAAACCAAACAAAAATTACTTTTTTATTTTTTTTATACTTAATACAAAAACAGTTTATGCCTGTAACACACAGGCTTCTCATACGGCTTTGATTTTGTCTTCCGCAGATTTTGAAGGGAACTTATAGCCTTAGTTATAACAGGCTGCTTGGGAATATGTCCTTTACTCAAAATTGCTAATTTTGAGGAACGTCTCCAGAAAGGGCGCTTATACCACTAGAAGAAACCAATTCAACAGCCTTTTAAATTTTTCAAATTTAATCGCTTTCCAAATGAAAAAATACCTACAGAAATTTAAAAAAACTATATTCCTCACAATTACACCTTCGTTTTACAAATAGGTAAATGTTTTTGACGGGTTAATTTGCAAGATCAAATAAATACTATAAAATAATTTTCAGTGAAGTAACAACCAAATAACTTTTTCTACTTTTTTATTTAATAATAATAATTAATAATAATAATTATCTTTATTTTCCACATTCGCAGAGACAAAAATTAACATACATAATAGAGAAAAAAACAAAAAATAATTAATTATGATAACTATAATTAAAAAAAACATGCAAAGGAATGAGAAAATCACAAGGTTGCAGTTCAACTGTAGCAGCTGCTACATTTGATCTTCCACTGCAACCTTGGATAAAACAAAAGGCGAAAAATAATAAAAAATTTAAACTTAATACACAAACAGTTTATGCATGTAACACATCCTTAGATTTTGAGAACTTAGCTTTAACTATAACGGGCTGCTTAGGAAGACATCCTTTACCAAAGAGCTTGCAATAACCCTGTTGAGAAAACAAATTTAAATTATTTATTTGCAGCAAAGCTTTCAAAACACAAAATTTCATATACACTTAATCAGAAGTAAACATTCAACATTTTGATTCAGACCGCCCGTTTACATTTCATCACATTAAAATAAGGGATAAACCGCGAGTACAAGTAGGTGTACAAGGTAGTGCAAGTAAGGTGAAAAAAGGTGGAAGTACGCTGACTGACAAGTGGAAGTACACTGGCCAACAAGTGGAAGTAGGTGTATAAGTTTTTAAAAGCAGTTTACCCCTCGCATTAAAACCTCGAGAAGTATTACCATTTCTGCTGTACTTACTGCTTTAACACTATCTATTACTGGAGCTTTGCCTTCGGAATTGTTCTTGTACTTCAGCCTAATCTGTTCACCGACGGTGATCCAGAGCCTCTCCAAATTAATAGTTGGACACAATTGGCTATTGCGGGTCCTAATGTCGATAAACACCACATGCGACTATACAGTAAACGATTTCTCCCACAATCACCAATCTTGAGGAGTCTCCAGAAATGGCGCCTATAAGACTAAGAAACCAATACAGCAAGCCTTTCATATTTTTCAAATTTGATCACTTTTCAAATAAAAATACCTATAAAAAAACGTTTTAGTTTTAGACGGGTTAGTTTGCAAGATCAACTTAAAACAGTATAAAATAATTTTTATGAAGTAAAGTAAAAACCAAACAAAAATAACTTTTTTACTTTTTTATTTATACTTAATACAAAAACAGTTTATGCACATAACACACAGGCTCCTCCTACGGCTTTGATTTTGTCTTCCGCAGATTTTGAGAAGAACTTAGCCTTAACTATAACGGGCTGCTTGGGAAGACGTCCTTTACCCAAAAGCTTGTAATAACCCTGTTGGGAAAACAAATTATTATTTATTTGTGGCAAAGCTTTCAAAATGCAAAATTTCAATTATACTAAATCAGAAGTAAACATTCAACATGTAGGTTCAGACCGCCCGTTTACATTTCATCACATTAAAACTTTGAAAAGTATTATCATTTCTGCTGTACTTACTGCTTTAACAATATCTATTACTGGAGCTTTGCCTTCGGAATTGTTCTTGTACTTCAGCCTAGTCTGTTCACTGACGAGAGTCCAGAGTCTGTCCAAATTCATCGTTGGACACCACTTGCTATTGCGTCGTAAATGATAATTTCTCATACCTAGCTAAAATCACTTTTGATAAGTTAATATTGTATTTGCGTTCAGAATTAAATTCATACCTTTCCAAAATAACCAGGATGGTACTTATCGTAGTTTATTCTGTGGTGGTGCATGCCACCAGCATTACCACGACCTCCGGGATGCTTACGGTGCTTACCTGTAACACAAACATTGCTATACTAAATAAGAATGTAAAGCACAATTGTATGAATTAAATATTGGATAGTTTAATCAGAATTAAAGAACATTCCTCAATTTAATGAGTTCAGACCGCCCGTTCACAGGATCATCATTTTTAAGGTTATGTTTTTCGACTACAGAATTAAAAATTAAACTCACCAATGCGTCCATGGCCGTGACTTACGTGGCCCCTAAGCTTCCTAGTCTTTTTCTTGTGAGTCGACTGTAAAAATTAAAGAAACATGAGGTATGACCTACCTCTAACACAAAATTGGAAATGAATACTTAAAAATTGCATTTCAAGAAAATATTATAAGTTAAATAAATAAAACAATGTTTAGAACTATTTAGCGATTATTAAAATTCAGGAAAAATAAGGGATGATTGAGAATTTTATAGAAATTAGAAGGTATAATACCAACATCCACTCACCATGATCGCGTCACCTTCAAGAGGAAAAAGGAAATACTACCTCAAGTTTGGTGGAATTTGTTATTATGGGTTGCCAACATTAAAAAGATAAACCTAAAAGTGTGTATATACAGAAACAGTCATAAGTATGGAGACAAGCGATTACTACGGTAAACATTAATATTGCTTATACCGGGTGTAAACAAAACATGGTTCACCCCCTTTTTTTCTTTATTTATTAAGATAAACAAATGAAATTTGGTATGGGTAATATATTCGTAAAATTCAATTATTTCATGGTATAAATTTCCCTTGTTTCAACAGAAATTAATTGTTCATAATAATCTCAATGCACATAAGCTATTTTTCGTCTTTTGTTTGCTCAAATGTCTTAAACTGATTCTCGCGCTAAATTTAATATTCAATTCTTCATTATTATAAATAAAACGTTCTCAATTGCTGTTTATTTACTGTCTACTTAATTTGTATTTGTTTTTGTTAATAAACTGCCTTCCTCTTTTGTTTTGAATGTCGTGTTGTTCTTTTTTTTGAAAGTATAACGACTGTAGTTGACCGTAGTTAAGTCCTTATTTAACAACTAATTAAAACCTAATTTTACTGGTTAAAAATGTAATAAAGCATCGAGTTATGGGTATTGTTGCAACCGTCAGGAAGTGCTCTTTATGAAAAACAACATGAGCCAATATTGTTCCATTTGAAATTTCTAACTTTTTCTCTAAAAGCTGTTTGACAAATTCGGACAGCAACCGATAATAAATAGTTTTAAGGTAAAGCGTGGCTGCAGAGGAACAGTTTTGTGCCCGTCATGTATTAGTAATATTAGTAAAATTATTACTAATTATACTGGGTGTTCAGTTAAGTATATACGGCACATTACTTTGTTTAATAGAACACCCTGAATATTATTGCACTTTTTATATTCCATATATTTAATTCTAGACATAAAAGCATAAAAGTATAAAAGTACTTACTATGATCGTAAAATTAATGATATTCGAGTTAATTAACTTAAAAAAAAGTTTTACATTTGCTGACTAAATATTTCAATAATAATATTTTAGATAACAGACACGTTTACCCACTGTTATGTTGCGCAATCTATCAACTCATTATAAAATATTCAGGGGTATGTTAAAACAGTAAATTATTACATAGGGTATTCATAATGTAATGCCAATTTTGCAAAATTGCAAATGCCAATAACTTTCTTTTTTTTTCTAACAAAATACCCAGTATTTTCTACCACCACCAAACGTAAAATTAAATTCTCTTTATATTTCAAATTTTGAACTTTCTATGGTTTTCGTGTTTTTTGATTTGTTTTTTATAAATTGCAGTTAAAATAGGTGTGCCATGAAAACAAAACAGAAACACTATTTATATCGTTTAAAAAGTGCCCCCCTTCCCGTAATATTTTCTAAGTTATTGATAATATCATTAATATCAAATGTATTTCTTAATAAAAGTTGTTTGTTGCCTTATAATACGCTAATTTATGCCACATTCAACAATTTTCGCAATTGATAATTTTCTCAAATGGCAATACAATGTATTTCCGTATGTAGTTAGAATGATAAAACTTCATACTCTAACATTAAAAAAAATTCGAGAAAACTATAAAAAAAAACTGATGCAAGAAAGCAGGCATGAATTTAAACAAAAACACTCCAAATGCTACGATACCATCCTTTACTTACATTAAACTAAAAAATAACAAAAACCAAAAGTACCTAAGTTAATTCAATAAATAATATTCAAAATTGGGTTAACGCAATCGTTGTATCTAGCATTGATCAGGCACCGATCTACGGGTGAGGCTATGAGAGCTGTAGCCCCCCCTTAATGCTTCATAAAAAAATAATTATATTAAGAAACAATTATATATTGGCCAACTTTAAATACTTTTTTAGGTAACTATTATTATTACCTGCTATTACCAAAAATTGGCGTTAGCAGTTTCGCAACAGTATTGTGTGGTTGTGTTTTATTACCTTTCTACACTTTTAGTATGTCTTTCTGTCTGTGGATGAGTGAGTGTATAGGATTCTTATCTCCCAAACGGTGTAGCCTGTTTCGATGCGGTTTGGAACGCAACGATACATCAAATATTCATCGATACAAACTTTAAAAAAGCGGTATTTGAAAAAAGACCATACGACATGAAAATTTTGATTTTAAAGCTAAACAAACAGGAATCAAATTTCGTATTGTAGTAGCTCTAACGAGACACAATGTTACTATATGTAAAAGAATTTTTGTACCAATGAAAACTGCAAAGAGATAATTATTTTCGAAGTTTTGGATATTTCACATAAATATTGCTTAAAGTGTGGTCACACAATTTTTTTTAACTTTCTAGGTTCATGAATAAGTTATAATTTGGTTTGTCTCTCAGTTCGCTAATTTTTCTAATACTATGAATTAATTTTTGAAAATCGAAAATTTATGCTTCACCAAATTGTCGGTCGGTTTTGGGTATTTTCTAATCCCAAGGAAAGTGTCCCTAAGAAACCAAATATTAAATTTTCCTTCTCATAAAAAACTAAAAAAGAACTTTGAGTTTCTGAATAAACTAGCTAAGATATGAGCGTACTTATAAACGATTCTGTATAAGTTGGCGCCTGTCGTTGAGCAGGTGACTGGAGAGTATACTGGTGGTATAGAATAATACTTTTTTGTTTGTTTGGTTGTATGCGAGCGAGTTACGACTAACAGATAACCAGTTTACGCGCCGCTCACCGAGTCGGTACAGTGGCAGGATTGGTGCGACTTTACAAGTCACTGTTCATGCGCAAAACTTTCACACAAAATTTCAAATATACTTTTAACATATCAGAAGACAATTTTCAAAGTGATTCGCTCATTTTGTGTACTTGCAGTTGGGATATCAGACATGGCAAGAAAGTTTTTAGAACACTCCTCCCCCGACAGTGATTTCCAGAAAATTGTCCACGGACGCTACGGTATAGAGAAATGTGATTAATCCTCCCCCCCTCGAAGGTCTTGGATCCGCGCCTGGCAGTGATACTTTTAGGAAAACGGTTATCATCCATTTTGACAAGATGTTGTTAAATGACTGATAGAAGTTTGTTAATCTATACTGAAAAATGGCTAAACAAATGAACGAACATGTTTAAGTGTTATAATCAGCAATACCACAAGTGAATTAAAAATTATTAATAATTCTGTCGCTTCATTGATAACGAAATTGTGTTGTTGCTAGGAAATATCAGGACTCCGAAGGAGGAGTGATATTGCAGTGCTTCAACACAATTGAGTTGGTCAAGGAAAGACAGAATTACAGGACATTTTTAATTCACGATTGGAATTTGTTAGAATATTCCGCAAACTAAGTATTAGAAGTTAAAACACTTTGTTGTCATAATTACTTGTTACTTACTGACGTACAAACGCGCTTTTTAATTAGGTATTATTAAAAGCAAAAATAAAAAAAAAAGTTTGAGTGTTTGGTTACAACAGCGATAACACCGGATCTTCCTAAAAAAATATTATGGCAGCCAGAAGGGGGGGATTGGTAAAATCTTGAAAATAAACGGCTGCCATTGGTTGTTATAATTCGAGTGGAATATTCGTTTAAATCCACGGCCTGCTGGTTGCTTGCATCGGTTTTTTACACATTCCTCGAAATTTTTATAATGTATAAGAGAATAAAAGTTTTATATCACTGAAACAAGAAAAAAATATCTAACTGCCCAAGGAAATTATATTACCATTTAGGAAAATTGTCGATGGCGTCACTGCTCAGTCACACTAAATTTTGGAATGCAGCATAAAGTAGCTCATTAAGCAGCAGAAAGCTTTTATCAAGAAAAAAATTGTCAACGGTTAGGGAAATTGTAAGGTCTTTAAGGAGGGGGGGGCACTTTTTAAACGTTATAAAATAGGGTTTTTGTTTCGTTTTAATAACACACCTATTTTAAATTAAAATTTATAAAAAAACAAATCAAAAACCACGAAAAATATTGATATTTGTGAAGTAATACCAAGGTTGGAACTAATACGGGTATTACAAAGTTAATATTTTAAATACCAAAAACGTTCACCCATCGCTATTTGACACAGACTATTAACACATGATAAAGTTTTCATCGATATGTTGAAATAAAACATCGGGTGCTTCTAACACTATCAAATTTTTCTAATTTTGATATAAGGTTTTGTGCTCGTATAACAAATATTAAAATTTCTATGGCTTTTTATTTTTTTTTATTTGTTCTTTACGCGGCCTCCTGTGCTAATATCGACTGACGACTGCAGTCAATATTAATAGGCCGTGGTTTTTTATAAATTGCAAATTAAAATAGATGTGCTATGAAAACAGAAGAAAAACGATTATTTTATAACGTTTAAAAACGTCACCAAAAAATGTTTATTAACATTTTTTTTTCTATCTTCATCCGTTTTAGCATTAAATAAGGGTTAAAATAAACGTTGGACCACCCTGTATATTAATTTTAATATTTTTTGTTTAATTTGCAAATCTGGCTAAGTTGCGCTGTGAGCGCAAAATTAAATCTGCTATCGTGCATCTCGCGATAGTTTTATCTCCTAATTGTGGTGGACTGGCTCCCTGGCGTCGGTGTTAAGTCTTACCAGCAGAAACAGCCGACGTTCAGTAAATGGTGAAAAAATATTTACACTAAAATGTCAAGCAATATTTTTAATTGAGGCGGTCGTTATTTACAGTTAAATTAACAAATGTGACAAATCTATGAGTCCTCCTTTTTTTATAGTTTTTTGACACTTGTTATGTCCAAAATGTTTGCAAGTATTTTATATAACAATACTTACTTTGAATTTTAGACTTTCAACTACGTATTTACAAATTTATGGTATATAAAGTAGATTTGCTTATTTTATGTTTTTTATCAAAATGTGTTTAAAACTTGTTCTTTAAGAATGGTAAAGGTTGTATTGACATTGAATGGAATATATAATACTTGGCTAATTTTCGTTTTCTGTTTCAGCTCGTGTAACAAGTTGTACCTAGTAGATAAATATATTGAAAACAATTCTTATTTTGTTGGATTTTATGTTATCAGTTATCATACACGAAATTTTCTGAAGTAGGTATGGACATTTTCCTTTATTTTTATACATATTTCTTATAAAAATAAATAAGGCCGGATTAAGTGCAATTGCAATATATTTTGTGTTGTGCTTATTCATATATTTACTATACTATTTATGGTTTGTTCTTGTTTGTAGAACAATAAACACTATCTGCTTAAAAGCTATGTATTCATAGAAGGTATAACGTAGTATACCTACCAAATAAATAATCGCGAATTTTAATGGATCAGGTGGGCGACGTTTTCCCAAGAAAAATATAGAAGAATTGTTATTTATTACACCTTGGTTTATATAATGAGAAATAATCATAATAACGAAAATCAAACAATTACGTCAAGGGTGTGGATTCAAAGGGGGCAGAGTCTCTTATTTGTTGTGTTTGTTTATGTTTGCCTCTACTTCTATGTCTCTGTATTTGTGGTTCTCACTTTTTTTATAAGTGCTGTTATAATGACTTGTGGATATATTTTGTATTTGATTATGTACTTTATTGTCATGGTATTTTTGTATACTGTTAAATATATTTTACTTTAATAGCAGCTACTTATTTTTTTTTCTAATAGGTATAATGTACATAATTCTTTGCTTATGATTTACTAAAATAGACTGCATGAAATATTTTGAAATATTAGAAACAGCATTGTAAGAAATTATTTCCGAATGAGACAACGAACAAATCAAAGGAAAATCTTCACCAAGTTTTAATATGTTTAATATCATTCATTAAAATATTTTAATTTTTTTGAACAAGGGGGGTACATTACAAAAGTTCAGTGGCGTAAGAAACGCCCCCGCAACTCCCGCACCGCGGGGGTCCCCAAGCGTTTTAAGGGCCCAGAGCGATCACGGGCTGTCAGAAAACAACAAAAAATAATTTAAAAAATATATATACGATTATTGAAACTCCGTGTCAGCGAAATAACTAAATATTTGAATTTAAAAGTAATTACTTCAGTTTCGGTTTCAATCGCAAATTTAAAACAACAAAATTGTGATTAATTTTAAAGTATATGCATATCAAATATGAATATAGTTAAACCACTAGGTAGCCATCAAAAGAAAAAAATGAGCAAGGAAAAGGACAAAAAACTTTAAATAGTTTCCTTAGTGTTTTCGCGGATGGAAGTAGAAGTGAAGTAAAAAATACTAACAGGTTAAGCATCGACGAAATCATTAATGAATTCGCCATAAAAAATACGCTAATCCAAGTTGTTTTCTATAAACTAAGGTTGTCAATAAACAATATTGTTTTTAATGCACAAGATTACCACCAACGAAAATAAGGTATACCTACTGGGGGGTTATATGTAGTTGTAGTAGGTAATGTTTAAAATTTAATTTTTTTAATGATCGTCTTGGTGCGTGGCAGGCAAAACTAGATACCTATGTTTCATTTTTAATTTGCCTATAACAAAACTGGAAGTGAGGGTAGGGGCTTATTGCAAAAGTCTGTAGGGGGGCCCTTACGGTTTGCGTTATGCCACTGCAAAAGTTAATAATAGGATGGTTTGCTATACTATATTTGAAATGATTTTGATCAAACCTAGCAGTGCTTCCTTTTGTCAAAACAATATTACATTTATGTGTTGCGGCAGGGTAAGTAGGTTATAAAATTAATGATAACAAAAGAGGGCCGCCAAGTATAAGTCCTGACAACAGTTCTCACTTGTAAATATAAGTTTTATTAGGTATTAAAAAGCCCCCCCTTTACAGAATACAAATTGGGCTGCTGTGTATACACCGCTAGCTGTTACTGCACTGCAATCATATACCAATTTTCATAACATAAATACAAACAAATTTTTGAATTCTTTCCCATAGATGATATTAAAAAAAAAGCAGGAAGAACATCGGTGGTATACAAAAGACATTGCGGAAAAGCGAAAAACAGCAGGATTATGTATTTTTCACAGATCGCTAGAAACTGACAAATCGCATGCGTTATTTATCAATTTTACGAAAAAAACAACTGCAATTAAGTATTTTAGATTAAATACCAATAGTAATGACATTAATATGGCATCGAATACAAGTAAAGTGAAATAAAGATCAAAACTGCAGGCAGCACCAGTATAGGTGCCGATGACTTTAACACCTACTTCTCGACCATTGGTACGAACATTTGTAACAGTATAAAATAAATTCTTATTGTTGAAGTTATAAAGTATTTTATTTAATATCAATATGAACTTCAGCGAAGTAAAGCTAGAACTTATTAATAAACATCAAACTTACGTTTTCTACAGTAGCCAAGCAAATCCTAAATTCATCAGCCCAAAATAGAGGGACGTGTAACCCCACTAAATATACAATTTTCTAAAACTAACATTAGATTTCGGTTCTACTAGTCAAGATCAGTAATTCTTCTTAAACAGAAGTTCTTGATTGCTTCCTGTTTATTAAATAAAGAGGTAGCAACTTTTACTTTTCAAAAATTCATGTGTTACAGTAAAATTATAGTATTCGGCATAAAACCAAATTGTAGCCCATGTATAAGACTAAGGTTGAAAACAACATATAGGCAGTTTTTGAGAAATATTTAGAAAATTTCAAATATTTGGAATTTACATTATCTACGGTATAAAACAATCTAAAAACTAACATTACATTTTGGTTCTACTAGTCACAATAAGCAATTGTACTGAACAAAAAAATTATCAGACCACGTTTAATAAATAAAGTGATACCCATTTTCAATAATAATTCATTGAAAGCGCCACAGTGAAATTATAGCTTTCAGCAAAAAATCAAACTGTAACCAATCTTCGATTCTAGCAGCCTACAAAGTTAAAGAAAATTGTGTGGGCAGTGTTTGAAAATAATTTTTTTTTTAATTTTTCAAAATTGTGAACCACAATCGCAATGGTTTTCAAATTGTCGAAATTAATTTCGTTTCATCGTATACTACCCACACTTCCTTGGGCCCCAAAATGTGTATTTCCATTAAAATCTACGTTTCGAAAACTTCCGTGAAATGACAAAGGAATGGGAAAGTAAAATCAGTATGCTTTTAAAAATTATTTATTCGCTACCAGATTAATATAGTTTACACCTAGTAGATTAACAAACTACACAAGTATTCTCTGTAATATTTATTATTTGTTTATTGGTTGGATATATATTTACCATACCATCATAACATACAGACAGAATAAGCAAATGCGGTGTGATCTACTTTTTTTTTAAACAAATTCATACAGTAAATTAATAACCTATTTTTGAAACAGAAGATGATATAATCCATAATTACAACATCAATTGTTTTTAAAACTCTTATTTTACACTAAAGCAATCATTTTTTAACATTTTCATTTAAACTAAAATAATAAAAACACATATGTTGATCTTTGTCAATGCTGTGCCTATCAAGATTCGGAAAATAGTTACAACGATTAATTATTAGTAGACGTTTTCAAATTACAAACAATTTATGGATTATATGATCACTATTTCTAAACAAAGAAACTTGTAAATCAAATTATTTACATACAAAAATAAATGTGAAATGTAAGCAATGTAACTTTATTCAAAAATTTATCAAACAGAAATACATATTAATTATACATACTTTGTAACCAAACCCCCGTTCAGAAAAATCTCGATACCATTACGTGTAAGAAAGACTTTTGTTTTATTGTAACCAAAATCAATAGTGCACATTTACACAAAAATAACAATTAACAAATTTTATATAACAGGGAAAAGGAAATTAAAAAATAATCGAGGGTAGATTGCAGAAGAACATAGTTCTTATAGAAAATACCCTATAAATTTAACAGAACAATATCTATTATAAAACACAAATAAAGCAGTCAATAGAAAAAATATTCTTTTTTTTTATATTATAGTTACCACACATGATTTTAATAATCTGAGGAATGTTCTTATATACAGTTCAAATGTTCAATATACACAGTTATTTCACTCACTATATACATTTATTAAAATCACTAATCCGTTCACTATTTAATCACTTTTCACATTAAATATTTACATATTTCTAGCTGAAAAAATCACATTATAGAACAGAGGCCGGTTAACTCGGAACCCTTCTTAACCGTGGGCTGCCTTTTTAATTCGAGACCTTTCAGTGCGGGTTTAACATTAAGTTGTACTGGTTCTTCACCAGGTGGTAATGGCTGGCTCGGATCAATGCAATCTGCTTTTAAATCATCGCTAACCATATCTCTATTTTCTCTAGGAACTATCGCAGGTAAAGGCTTTGTAATATTTATTTTTATTTTACCACTTAAACCACTGGAGGCTGGCACACCTGCATCCAATTCTACATTACCGTCCATGGTACTCACAACTTCTATATGTGTTGTGTCTGCTGCTTCTGCAGCATTTGTGGTCGATGATTCGGCACCTTCATCTATATAAAACAAAAGTGTATCAAATTGAGAATAAAATATTCAACATTATAAACACGAGCTTTAAGATGGTTTTCTGCAGATTGTTAAATTTTATGACAATAATGTTGGATTCACAAATTAATGCAACAAATCCATATTGAAGATTTTTAAAACCTATAGGTATATTAGTTTTATATATCACCCCCCCTGCGCCCCCTTAATTTTGTTTTTTCAAAAATTTACGAATTTTGGCTTTAAAATCGATATAAGCATGTTAAATGACAACTTAATTGGATAATTGGCAAAAAAACGGCCTAACAGCATTATGAAAAGGATTTTAGATTTGAATGAATAAATACTATTTATTTATAAATATTATTATAAATATTGTTAAGGTAATTAAGTATTTTATATACAGACAATCGTTAAATACTATTTAAATTAAAAAACTCTAAAGACAAACAATTTAGAACCCAATCGTTTTCAAAATTTCTAGGTTCAATAATTTTCAAATCTTCCACGATTTTCAGAAATTTTCTTTCAAAAAAATTTAAAAACAAAATTTTTATAATTTTCAACAAAAATTCAATTTGTGAAATTTTCAAAAATTTTCATAATTTTGAAAATTATTTAAAAATTTTTAATATTTTCGAAATATTTAAATAGTTTCAAAACTACCATAAATTTTCAAAATTGCCATAATTTTAGAAATCTTCAAAAATGTTTAAAATTTAAAAATTTCAAAAAATTGTTTTTCAGTTTCGAAAAATTTAAGAATTTATAAAAATATTCAAAAAATTTCAATATATGAGAAAGGTGCTGGCCAGCTGCACAACAGCTTTTTCAATTTTGTCGTTTTTTCAGTGGACCTTTGCTTCTTTAATATGAACACATTCAAAAACGACGTTTTTAAAAAAATGTAATTCTGTTTGAATACATTTTTACGGTTTTATTTTACTTACGTTATTTGTTTCATAATCTTGAATAACACTTAAATTTTTTCTTACTAATACATTTACATTTTGGGCAATCAAAGTGATTTTTCAAATCTTAATGTGTACCAGATGTAAACAAAACATGGCTCCCCCTCCCCCTTTTTTAAATAAAAATGAGATTTGAAATAATTAAAATACACTTTGGTTTCACCGCACCGATTTTTATTTTACATCTTCTATATTTTGAAATATTTGCACTTAAAATTCTACATACAAGTCTCGTCTTTCAAATAAATGTTTGAGATCCAAAATTATGTTTTTCATCATCAGTGGCATGACTCGCTCAAAAGAATTCCTATAAATGGCGTGCATCACATGATTAAACCGCAGCTACTGGCATCGTTAATCGACGTTAATTAAACAGTCATAATCATTGTAACATGACCTACCTTGGAAAATATAAGCTCTAATCAGTTGTGATCGCAAAACAGGTTCATATTTAATTTTGCATTTTCTCAGATAAACTTCTAAAGACAATTTTTTGAAGTGAAACTTCTTTGTCGGCGGATGCAACATGCAATCGTAACGTACATAACAAAATGTAACGTTTAGTTACAGTGTGATGTCAAGCTCATACAGTTATCCCGTTTGCATGAAAATTAGTATTTGAGGGGTTTTGGGGCTGCTAGTGAGAACACGGTAAGAAGTTTAACTCAGAGCTTGCGTGCATTATGATGTTTTGGAAAAAAATTTCTCACGATTCGACAACACCAAAAAACAAAAGGAAAAATTTCCAAAATTAGAAAAGGAGGGCAAAAATTAACCCCCCTAAATATTGCTGCACCTATAAATTGAGTTCTGAATCTGACTCCACTATTACTCATGACACAGAAATTAGTGAACTGGCACACGAACCAAATTGAACCTCAACCTTACCTCTATAAGCTTTAGCAAAATCGTGTGGCCAGTTTTTGAGCAATATTTACCTTTTATTTTTGAAATTTTGTGATTTCTTTCACTTCGTAGCTTTCAACTTTTCGAAAATTTTTGGGCACAGTTTGTGTTTCTTAAGGGCTATTACGATACAATATTTGAACCCAATTTGTCAACCTGTTTTTAAGTAATAAGGCGCTGAAATCAAAATTTTTAAAAATACTGTAGCGATCACCATTTTGAAGTTAGAAGTTTGGTAAAAAGCGTGTAATATGCCATAAAGTTTTCTATTGGATTCCCTTTTCAAATTTTAAAAATTTTGTTTGGGAAAAATGCTACCATAAAAACATCTCATGTCTAACTCACACTTCCGGTTTTGGATTTTTTTAAACCTTATTTCCCGAATGATGTTTTTGAAATACCCACACATTCTAAAGCTCATCAAAATCAGGGAGTTTAGGAGCACACATACCGACCGACCCACCCACCCACAGACAAACATTTTATAAAAACCACTTTTTTGGATTGCTGGAGATCGAAAACGTGTATTTTCGTCAACATCTCGATTTCGAAAATTGTCATGAAATCAATACTTCCATTTACTGAAAGTATAAGAAAGTAAAGAAGCAAAAATACGAACTCTCAAATTGGTGACAAAAAATCTGCAGAAAATAAATTATAACTTACCATTATCACCAGATTCAGTCTTAATTTTAACTACATCACTTTTCATTTTGACTAGACCACTTCCCACGTCGATGAAACCATCATCAATGGGTTCTTCCTTTACGACAACCCCAGGAATAAGACCAGCATCAGTTGGTTCATAATCCTTATCGTCGTCGTCATCATCCAGTACAATTCTTTCAGGTGCAACTTCATTTAATATAACATCATCATCTTCATCGGCGGCCTCAACCTCCTTAGTATCCGTTTCTTCTTTTTGATTGTCGTCAGCAACCGACGGTTCGGGTTCGTCATCATCAATATTATCTATTACTTCCATTACATCGTCCTCCTCATTTTCAAGCTTTTCCTCTTCTTTATGAGATTCTTCATTTGCATCTTCAAGTAATGGAATTCCACTATTTAGCGTGTCTGATTCATGGGTGGAATTAGTTTTACCTTCATCTAACATTACATCAACAAGTGATGCCTGTAAACAACAGAAAGCGAGTTAGCTAATTATCGTTAATTTTTTTTTAATTGCCGATCTAACCTGGTAATCTTCGTAACAAAGAGGATGATACGTTTTATCATCCACCCGTATAGCCATACGCAACTGCCATTCGTCCTTTTCTTCATTATAAAATTGTTCAAACTTATCCTGGCATACTTCACAAGCAGCAGTTTGAAGGTTAGGGTCGGCAAGTACACAGGGAATTTCAATTTCTTCCTCACCCTCCTCATTTCCACCTTCGCCTTGATTTTGTTGCTGATTTTCAAAATAGTTCTTTTCTGGAGAAACAAAAATTGTAACATAAATTGGTAAAAATCCAAAAATATTTTAATTACCTCTTTCCTCTAGATCTTCTATTTCTTGGTAATTTGTCCAGTCTGATAACGTATAATACCAGCGACGACTGGAAGCTTTACGGATGTTTTTCTTACCTCTCCGGTTTTGCCGGAAGTGCCAGTCAAGATGTTGAGTGTAATATATGCTTTGTTCGGGTGGAAAACGCATTCCACAACTACTGCATTGCATTCCCACGTAAAGACTTTGAATGATCGGTAAGCGACGGCTAAAATTGACAAACAAAAAAACTCTATTAAATAAATGCATTAAAAAATTTGATATTTATTCAGAAGATTGTGATGAAAAATTAAAATGTACTGTTTTTAGGTACATCACCCACATTTACATATACAGGGTGCTCAGTATAACTTGCACAGCACGGGGATCTCGGTTACTAACTACAAGAGATACGAAGAAGACGATTAAATTAGATGAATGTTGATGTATGAAATAAATACTTTATTACTCCAACAATATTCATTTATTTTAACCTTATATAGTATTTCAGCATGTTTACATTGCATTTTCAAAGGTAAAATAAATAAATATTAATTTATTGTAAATAAAACAATTCTTAACTTCAACAGGTTTTTTATTTTTATTTTAATCTTATAGGTATTTCGACATGTTTACATGTCATTTTCAGAGACAAGATTAAACGTAAACAGTAGGTGTTGCTATAGGAACAATAAATCTTCATAACTTGATCTTAGTTTTCTATATCTGCGTCCAGATGACTTGATTTCTCATTCCAAAACGTCCAACAACGGTGATTTTAAGAAATCAATTTGCTCATTCATTGAAGGTACATTTTAAATGTTTGTTATCACAAAAGTTTATTATCACAAAAGTGTTGGAATTTTAAAGTGTTAAGCATAATTGGATTTATGTGGGTGTTTATATTTGTAAAAATGTACGTGTTCCTTGTACCTAATATCAAAATTTCTAATTGTTTGTCCTATATAAACTGAATTACAGTGCGAGCAATTTAATTTGTAGATGCCTGATTTTAGAAAATTATCTGTTTTTTCTTTAGCATTAAACAAAGTATTTAAAATGTTTTTTGTTGTTTAAAAAGTTATTTCACATGATTTACTGCCAAAATATGGAATTGACGCGTATTTCATTTTATCCGATGAAGTAGTTAGATAAATTTTCTGAATAGCTAATTTATAATCTTTCTCTTTAATTAGTGTATCAATAAGTTGAGTATTATAACTATTATTGTATGCAATTTCTTTAATAATCGAAATTTCTGTATTTTACCTAAATGAACTGTTAAAGCACTATGTATCATAGACCTGTATGCTGCTAATTTATGTGTTTTATGAGTTTTATTATGACAAAAATTGCGTGGTATTGTCATCATAAATTTCATTGCCATCATAATGACAATACTACAGGATTCTTGTCATGATAAAACACAAATTAGCTGCTTACAGGTTGTTTTTAAAACAATACTTTATAGCAAGCATTTCGGATAGGTCATGGCACTCTAAATAAAAAAAAAATAATTTTTTCAGCCTAAAACTTTTATGGCACCTAAAATTTAGTTAAACAACAACACAAATGCAGAATTTCCTCCCAAATTCAAAAATGTAAACATATACAGGGTGTTCGATTTAAAATAAGAAAGTTGATGTCACTTCTGGCAAAAGTGGAAGTTCCAAAGAGTCACAATCTACGTCGATTAATAGGGTTCTATGCATATATTAACCGTACTAAATTGCAATTGATTATCTTAATAACGAAATTATGGACGCCAAAATATCATTTATTGACGTCTAAACATGAAATTGATTGATGACGTTAAAAATCTATTTTATGACGTCAAAAATCATTAATTGGCGACTGAAAACCGGAAATTTTTAATAAAATAACAAAAGCATGAAAAATTATGCGTAAACTATAAATAAATTATAATCAGATGCAACAGATAATTGATTTTTTGTCATTAATTTTATTTTCAGTGAAAAAAAAGTTGACACCAAAAATTAGTTTTTCTGTCATAAACCCAATTATTGTCATATGTAAATAACTGTGGTTAAAGAATAGCAATTATGTCAATTTATTATTTAATTCTAAACTGTATAAGTAGTGATTTAGGGAAGTCAAAAAATCAGTTTTGATTATTAATAATCAAATGCTTCTTTTTTAAATTCCTACATTTGAATTGATTAATTTCCAGACGCTCAAAAATCAAATCTTGAAGTCAGAAAATAACTTTTAGACGTTTCACACGATGGCGTCAAAAAATACCTTTTGACGTTGATGTGTGATAAAAAGTAAAACGGCGTTCAATAGTTCATGGCCTACTATAAAAGTTTTTAATGTAGAACATAAATGAGTGGTTTTATGGTGACAATATTATATATTTTTGCTATTGTAAATAATATCGTCACAATTTAATCAAAATGCAAAGTGTAATAGATCATTGCAGCAGAATCAGAATGAAAAACCATTTAAATACAAAAAAAATATAGCCCATAATAAAAAAAAAGTGGACAGTCCAAAATCAACAATGATATAGCACTTACATCAAATCTGATAAAATAATGAGATTTAGAATTTAAAAAAGTGTTCCTACGTGTTAACAAAAAACTAGTAAAATAAACGACAAATGAGTTATAGTCAAAAAAAGTCTAAAAATTCAATTTTTTCAGAAACTAAGTACGAGTTGAAATTTCTTTTTAAATTATTAATAACTAATAGGCATCAAATTTTGCAACTTTACCCCAATTTAACTGTGTTCACATCTCTTCAAATAAGCGAGATATCAATGGTGAGGCATCAAAAACAGGCACTCATAAGGTTTAATATACGGTACATTTTTGAAGCATTTTAATTATTTCTCAAAATATGCTAACCCCGTTAAGATTTAATATTGGAATTGATAAGTAATGTTTCAAAATTAGCCAAAGAGGGCAGTAACTTTGTCCATTGCTCCCTCAGCTTTAGCAGATTTTTTTCCTATTAGAACCCCACTACATTACTACTGTTTTTAATAGGTCTACGATGCCCAAATTAATGATAAAATCAATTCTTACCCTTTCAATGTTTCAGGCTTACTGAAGTCCAGCGGCTTTAAATGTTTGAAATTATTTGGATTTCTAACAGGTTTTGGTTGCACCACTGGTGGGGGTGCTTCTGGTTGTGAAGGTGCAGCAGTGGTAACAATCCCCGTTGCAACCAATCTTTGAAATAATTCATTAATATTGATAACAGGTTTTGTAGTTGCTTCACGAGGGGGTGCAGCTGGTACATTTAATGAGTTACTAGGTTGTATTTCTTGTTGGGTATCCGTCGCTGTAGCATTTTCAACCATATATCCTCCTTCACATGAACTTGGTACCATTGATGAAGCCATAACACTTGACAACATATCCAAGTTATCTAAAAAGAGGAACAATGAAAATAGCGAAAAAGCAAAAATACACACGGCTACAGTTTATTATCATCCACTTAAATTTAGACAAAAGAAAACATTTTTTTATACTTACTGAAATTTTGCTGCGTTATAAGGGTCTGGAAATTATGTGGTGAATTTGAATTTCTATCAGGAGAATTAGCCTCAAATGGACGCTTCGTAACAGGAAGAACGCTTTGTTCTGTGGACGAAGATATAGGGTTTGCTGGTAGACTGTCTCGACTATTTTCGTCATCAATCTTAGGACTTTCGTACGGCTGACACACTTCCATGTCTTTAATATTTGCATGGCCGGGTCTAATACCTTTGGGCAACACCGAAAAACGTATAAAATGCTTGTTGTCGTGCAACATAACTGGTTTAGGGAGTCCTCCGAATTCTACTTCAAATCTAACATCGTTTATCAAAACGGCTCGAAGAGCATCCACAAATTTCAATGTATTTACGGTACCGTCAATTTCAAACACCTGAGGTTTTGCATCTAAAAATACAGTAAACATATTCTTTGCATCTACAACTAGCTGCGTTTTTCCTGCAACTAAATCAATTCTCTTTTCTTGTCCAATTTTAACTTGAGGCGGTGGTGGTTCCAGTTTCACAACAATTTTATTACCATCTAATTCAATCGTCTTCTCATTTGAATCAAAATAACATTCGTAACCATTACCATCCACAAAAATTTCTCGTGACGGTGCACCCAGTCGAACTCTATGCATATTGCCTTTAAGTGAAATTTCCTCATACGGGTGATTAAATTTCAATGTGAAAGGTTCCCCATCAAAGAAAATTCTTCTAGTTCCATTGTGGAAGGTAATTTCTCTCGGGTCTCCAGCACTCATAAATACTATGGCCGTTTCATCATAGTAACGTATTTCTCGTGGTTCACCATCAATAGTGATAAATTTATAACTATCAGGATGAGCATATTGCAATGCAGGTATTTCATGGTTGTTGGAATTAGGTGATTGACTACCTTGATCTATCATATGTGGTGGAACATTGGACATAATTTGATCAGGTCCATAATTGTTAGGATACATATTTGGTGGTCCCATAGACCGCCAGGAATCATTCATTGGTCGCATCCATGGTTCAGGTCCTGGGCCAGATCTTAAAGGTGGACGCATACCAGGTGGTCTCAACATAGGACCTGGAGGTCCATCCCATGCTTTCGGCCTATGTCGACCTCCTCTCCATGGTCGTCCTCTTCTGGGATCTCGATGATCCATAATTCTGGGAAATTTGGGATAAGTGTCTTCAAGTTGGCTTACTTGAGGAGGTATATGAGGAATTCTGTCTTCCCTAACTCGATTTTCCTTATATTGTTCTTCTTTATGCTGATCATCTTTTTGCTGATCTTCCTTTAGACGATGATCTTCTCTAAGACGATCTTCGTTTGTTCTTTTATCTTTATCATCAGAAGTTCTCATTTGATGTTCATCCTCTGATTCGTTACCGCTAAAGTCTGCATCAAATTCATCATCACTAATAGGTTGCAGCGATATGTTGCCAAGACTTTCTGATTCTTTTCTTTGGGCCTCCCTAAGCTTCTGTGTTTCAATTTGAGCAATTATTTTCTTCATTAGGGCCGTTTCTTGGGCTTTGGTCATGTTACCGGCTTTTATACATTCCTCATCAGCTGGCGAAATAATGATTTTGTCCATGGGAATATTGGAGCGGCTCATAAACAATGGAAGTTTTCGTGCATCTTCCTGAGACCTTTTCTTTTTTGTTTCGCTACCTAATTCACCTAGAAAAGGGGGGAAAATGTAATTTACTGATCATTTTTAACAGCATCTCCAAAATGTATGTACCAATGAGCAATCACAGATTCTCGGGTTCAAATTTCAGAGACACCTGTATATTGAACAATTTATGTCCTATTTTTTTTTAAATAAAATTTGTGTAAGCTAAACAAAATTCCAATATTACCTAAATCTTTGGGTTCTTTCAGTTTATCTTGATTTACAGCATTAGCTAGTTTGGCTCGAAGAGCTTGAAGTTTGGGGTTCTTTGATGGCACTTCTTTTTTCTCTACATCTTTCTTTTCTCTACTTTCAGAAATATCAAGTTTAGTTTTCTCTATTTTATCAGAAATTATGGGTGGTGGTGGAGTTGGTGGTCTGTCTGCACCTTTAGGCGATGTCATAACTGGTGGTAACTGCCTTAAATCAATATCTTCACTACCAAAGAGGCTAAAAAGATGAGAACCAAATAAAATAAGTACAACATTTTTTTATACCAAATAAAACTATTACAAAGCAGTACACTGAACCAGCCTCTAAAAAACGGGCCACAGTGCATAGTTTACTCAGCAGAGAAAAGCATTTTTTTTAAATTGCCCAGTTTTAGTGGCGGTCAGTGTAAATTACATTTTTCAACTATTATACATCCTTTTCCTCTGCATCACTGTTTTTTTAAATTATACCTGGTGGAACAGAAAGAAAAACACAAAAATAAAAAAATTACTTACACATCAAACATTTCGGTTTTACTCTTTTTTGAACTAGGCGACTCTCTAGATTCAGTCGAAGGTCTTTTCTTTGCTATCATAGAAGGCAACTGTCGTAAATCAACATCCATACTTTGACTAGGCATTTCATTGGATCCATCTACAAGCAGAGCTTACAATTTTAAAAAGTTTAGCATACCAAGTTAATTGCCTAATTAAAAAAGAAAACAAACCACCACAACATATGTACTTATTACGGCCACACGGTGCCGATGATACATCGTGAGAAGAACTTAATAAGGATCCATTTGCAAGCATAGGTAATTTTGTTACTTGGAAATATTCCCAACTGGTCTTGATTTAGCAACAAAATACATGCATCGGTGCCAATTTGATGTAGGTACAATTCTTCTGAAGTGTTAAATCAAAACCAAAACGGACTGTTTTCAAGCAACCGATGCTAATAAATTGCATTCTCTTAGATCAGGTATCACATTAGCAAATTTCAATACCTAATGCTAATCATTGAAAATCATTTGTTAAAATTTTCCTTTTGCTTTACATTTCGCCAAGCACACAGACAAATTAAAAATATTTTATTTGTTGGTAGTACCACTGATTTTAGTTTTGCGTTGTTGGTTGATAACATACAAAGTTATTACCTATTTTGCAGTCATAAAATCCTAGCAACTAAAACTTGCAATACTGACTAGTAATGATTAATAGCTCAGTGTAATATACCAGGTTATAACAAAAGCAGTCTGGCCTCTTTATTTATTAATATAATAAAATAAAACTTTGGGAGGTTATTATGCATATCAAACCACATTATATGATGTTTACTTAAAATTTTCGCACTTCCAGTTTCACCAGAAATAACCCCAACTTTTCTTATTTTAAATAGAACATCCTGTATATTTGACAATTTAAAATCACGATAAAATTCAGAGTACAGTACTGTACTTCAATTGTTCAATATACACAGTGTAACAGAAAACCGATTCAGTTTTACGTTATTGGTGTTTAAAAAAATGTTTAACGGAAAAAATATTTTCCATTTCTTAACGATTACGACGCCCATGTCATCACATTTTATTGAAAGTACAACCAGACCGTTCTGATTAAATAATTAAAATTATTACAATGCATAAAAAATTGACATAGACGTCATGTAATATGTTTTTCTATGCATATTAACTTTCCAAAATTTTATCTACTACTTTCGCTGACACCCGATATAATATTCTGCATTTTCTAGCAATGGATTAGACTAATGTGATAAATATGCAAACTCTTACATAGGCGGACTTTAGGAGAGTCTGGGAGGAGGGGCTATGCCCCCAAAGTCAAATTAGTCCCACCAAGAAAAAATTGGTACCCTGTAATTCTGTACGTGTACTAATAAAAATATACCTTGAATTTACCAGTTAAAAAAATTGTTTATTATAAAAATACATTTATCTTTACATACATATATCCAATGACCTTACGAGGGGCTTCAGCCGTCCCATAGCTAATGACCAAAGTCCGCCTATGAGCTCTTATCAACTGAAGAGAAACCAAAATGCAATTACTAAAACCTTAAGAATAAACCAATTTTAAACAAGACGTAATTTTTTTGAATACTTACAGAAATCGATTAATTCACAACATGGTTTTTCAATACACATTTTTGTAAAAACAAAACAGCTTATACAGTTTTTTACAAAAATTTCATTCAAATACTCTTGTTAACTTCCCAAAGTATAATGACTTTTTAGTTAAGAATTTTAATAAGATTAAAGTAATCTATAGCTGAGGAAATTCGAAGTTCGATAAACCCTATATCAGATTAAATGTCACACAAAGCTCTATTTTTTGGCGATGTTTATTTTTTTTATATCTTCAACTGTTTGGAAATTATGGTGCAGTCGTCAATATTTTTAAACTGCATGGTATACAGAGTGGTCCAACACTTATTATGCCCCTATTTAATTCTGAAACGAGTCGATAGAGAAAAATAATGTTGATAAATGTTTTTTGGTAACGTCTCACCTACCTTTCTGCATACTTGAAAAAAAATTTTAACCAATGCTATAAGCGCCGTGGCGCGATGGTCATTTTTTTAAATGGCAACATAGCAATTTTTGCGCTTATTCGATACAGAATTTTTTCTTTTTTCAATCATATAAAATTTGTAGACCCTTACATAAAAAATTTTCGAGAAAAACGCAAAAAATTTCATCATATTAGCAGGCCATGAATTCACATTCAAACAACAGCCTACCACAAACACTTCATTTGTTATTTCTCAACAAACATAACAATTGAAAAAACAATATGCTAGTGCTGTCAACAATGTTACAGTTAGTTATAGTTAGTACAAGTTGGTCATACGCAGTCCTACAATAGTATGAAACAATGGATCGGGTAGCGTAAATATTAGTTTTACAATATAACACTTTATATGAAAGTTTTCTATTGCATCTGTATCTACCTTTCTGCATTGTTCAAAAAAAAATTAAATAGTGCTGTAAGGACTGTTATGCGATCATTTTTTTAAAATACCATTTTGCATTTATTCGATACAATTTTTTTTTTCAATTTTCAATGGTATAAAACTTGTACACCCATACAAACAAAATTTTCGAGAAAAAAGCGAAAACCCTTTTTGTATTAGCAGGCCCTGGATTCAAACACAGTCCATTTTCTTCTTTCAATTGTTTTTGATTGCCAAGAGACCACAAATAAATTTCCAAGCACACTGCTACGATTGTGATTGTGTTTAAATTCAGGGCAGGCTAATATGTATAGTCCGGATTTCTAGTCTAGTATTTAGTCACTATTTAAATTATAAAGCAAATAATAATATATTCTTTAAATGTATAGCTGGCGCTTCTAAAATTTTAAACGAATTATCTACGAGGTTAGAATGGCAACACATCCATATGTTTGACCTTATGCTAGCTTGTGCAGATAAGTTATTCATTTGGTCAATTGAAATTGATGCTTGTGTAATAGTGAACTAAAATAAAACAGGGTTCATAAGCAGAGAATATAAATGGTCATGAATTTTAAAAATCCTTCACAAAAAATTTTATGCAACTGCAAAAAAAAACTTAAGAATTGCAGTACACAACAACTTTTTCTAAATTCTCATCCGAAAAATTAGTTCTCTTGTCCAATATGTTTCACGTATAACTAATGGACCTGAGTACGCCCATGGTTTTTGTTCACTTATTGAATTTTAATGAAACTTTTTGCTCTTTTACGACTAGAAAGTCCGGTTTTTACTAATATATGAAGCAGTTTTTCTCGTTTTTCTTGAAAATTTTGTTATGTAAGGGTTTGTATACCCATATGGTTGAAAAGAAAAAAAAATACTCAGCCGAATGAGCGCAAAAAAATGCTATGTTACCATTTAAAAAATAACGATCTCATCACAGCGCTTTAGCATTAGTTAAAAAAATTTTCAAGCATGTAGAAAGGTAGGTAAAATGTTACCAAAACCTTCTTTTAACATTTTTTTGACTCTGACACAGGTTCAAATTCGGGGGGCAGTACGGAATTTTTTTTAAGCCTGAACCGTCCAGGTTAAGAATCCGTCAGGATTCAAAGTTGGGGTAAGTGATAGACCTGTGCGAAGCCGTATAAGGCTGATCCAAGGCAAATGGGGTGGGAACTTAAATAAAAGCGTAATAAGTGTTGGGCCACCCTGAATGTATTTTTTAATTTAGTGATGGAGCGCTTTCTTCTGTTTTCAACCACATACAAATTTTTAACGTTACTAAGAAATATTTCGCAAAAAATGCGAAAAACTTTTTCAAGTTTGCCATGAATTGTATAAAACAAAAACAGGGGCGAAAAAAACAATTGAAACTGAAACAAATAAGCAACATGGCTCCCAAGTTAATTGGCTTTTTTGTTTCTAAGTTTCTTCCGCCCCCGTTTTAGTTTTATTAATAATGGCTAACCTGATGGGAAAATCTTTCACATTGTTTAAGAAAATTTATTTACATAACAATATAAAATTTTTAAATGGCTGAAAAGAGAAGAAAGCAGTCTATCATAAAATTGAAAAAATATATATACCATGCAACTTAAAAATATTGCTGACTGCGCCATCATCTCCAAACAGTTAAAAATATACAAAAATAAACATCGCCAAACAATAGAGCTTTGTCTGACAGAGCAAGTTTTTTAGAGCAGACTGTATTTTAGCATTTTATATTCATTAAAATGAAATTTGGACGGTTTTAAAAACCTAGAAAAATCAGACTTTTTAGCCTTGATATAGTTCCAATTTTCGAGATGCTTGATCTAGTAATTGATTGATCAATTATTATTGAACCTATTAAAATTTAGCAATCAGTGAGCTTGTTACGTAATTGGTATAACATTGCAAGGTAATTAATAAGAAAGACTGTTTTATTGTAAATCACACTGTGTGATTTGGCTTATTCAAATCTAAAAGTAGACAGTCTTTCTAAAGCGAAACATTTAATCTTATTTCTTATAGCCCTATTAACCTCAACTCTGAAATAGAAATGGTTTTAAACAAATACATTAAATTTTAGTAACTATAGAGGCTTAACGGCCAAATAAAAAGATAATGTTTTATTATAATTGTCCGTACAAACTCTTTTTAAAGTTGAACTACTTGTATTTCCAATAATTAAAAGAATTCAATAACTATACAAGGTTATCCATTTTAATTTTGCCCACCATTAGGACCTCGGATAGTATAAGACATATTAAATTCCAAAAGTTTCTTGTTTTAAACCTATTAAGAATATCTGAACAATTTGTTGCAAGTCCTCGCTCGTTCCTGAAATACTCTGAAAAAACTAAAAAGCAATTTTGTCAAAATATTACAGAAAATAGAGTTAACTCAAATACTTGCTCAAATACTTTTAGTAACTATGAAAATACGTAACTTTTTCAAAACTTAAGCGAATTCGTATCGCTTATAATTTTTAAGATCCCAATGGTAGGCAAAATTATAGTGCACATATTAATACACATAATTCCACATTTTCCTTGAACACTCCAAAAAAACTGACTTTGCCAAAAGCAAATATCTGGATGGAAAATAGTTTGATATGGTTTATTTTTTTTATAAAATTCCAAGTTTTGGTGCTATAAACATAAATATGTGCATAAATTTCAATTGACTTTGTTTTAAAAGATTTAGGATCCGAAGTTTATTTTTATTTTCTCGTCAATTTTTGTCTTCACTACTAGCGGATTAGAAAAGGTATCTACTATACCGATAGTCACTGGAAATACAGGAAAGTGTGTAATAATGGCTTGATTATTAATTTTATCAAAAAAATCCGCATAAACAGAAGAAAAGAGTATACATTTAAAAAAATCTGGCATCCATTTTGAAGTTGCAACACCAACTATTTTTCTTAAATGTAAACGTAGTCAAGTCTTTGGATCGAGTATTTATTTATTCAGTTATATGAATGTTTGGCATTTTTGTTCTACCCAGAAATTAAAACAAAATCTCAAACGATGACCTAAAATGCTGCAAGCATAAATTAAATTTAATAACTAAAACAACAACAAATACATTTTTAATTTAAATTAATATAAAAGTTCAAAACTTCTCTCACCTTTTTTTTATTCATAATTAATAAGGCCTTTTATTTTACTAATCTATCTTCTATTTATATTAATTCCGTAACTGTCGCACCGAAACACGACGACAGGCTCTTGGTTCTCGACACAGCTTATTTATTGCTTTGAGTGAATATCTACATAGCAGTCAAGTAGAACGGCACGGCAAATAGAAGGTAACGCCAAGGTGTCACATCTCGACTACATTATCAAAGAAGCATGAGACGAAAGTCATGGTTCAGTTAGTGTTTAGGATCACTTGTTTTTTTACATTGGTGCAGTTTTATTTAAAAATTTTATCTTGTTGCAGAAGTTACTATTATAGCTTATTTTCTTTTTTCAATTCCAATATTAAATGATTTTCAAAGACATGTTAAAGTTACTAAATTTAATTAGATTTGCAGCATTTTGCTTTCCATTTAAAATGTTTTTTTTATTTTTTTTTAAATTTTTTAGGTAGAACAAAAAGCATATCATCAAATAGATAAAAAAGATGTCGAGCAACACAAGAGCTTCCTCGCATTCATTGAAATTATTTAAAACACTTACAATTTTTTGATATTTAATAATTTTTAGAACTTTGGAAAGTTTTTCAGTATTTTTGGTTTTTTTTTGAAGTTTCAAAATTATTCAAATATTGAAATTTTTGATTATTTTAAAAATTTTTCGGAAGTTTTTAAATTTTTGAAAATGTGAAAACAATGAAAATGTTTGGAAATTTTAAAAATTTCTGTAATTTCCGCTATTTTTGAAATGTTCAGTTAAGAAAATTTTGGAAAAGTTTTGTAAATAGTGGAAGTTTCTGGAAATATTAAGAATTTAAAAAAATATTGGAAATTTTGAAAATTTTGAAAATTTTTGGAATTATAACTGTTTTGAAACTTTTTGGAAATTTTAAATTTAAAAAATTATAAATTTTTGAAAATTTATAGAATTTTCAAAATTATTCAAATTTAATACCGATTTTGAGCCAAAAATTCGTACATTTTAAAATGTCGAAAAATCGTCGTGGTGTGAGGCTCTAAATCCTAGTTGACGATTGCAATACCTTACTTCTAACTACTCTGTATAGCGGCGAGTAAGGTAAAAAGTTTTCTATCCAAAGACTCCAAATTTGACACACGTTTCCGTTTAAAAATAGTATCATAACTTCACAACAGCTGCCCAAAAATTTTTTTAATTTGTCGTGACATTCCGTTTAAAATTAGACTGATTTTTTGAAAAAATTAGTTAGGCTAAATGTTACAGCCAGTATTCCATCCTTTTGGCGCACCCTGTACAGGCTACTAATGTGTGTGACAAGGAAGGGAGATAAAAGGCGAGGCAAGTGAAAACTCAAATATTCGTGGGGTTTGTAAATTTTAAATGGGAAAAATGCCCCAGCAAATATCTCCCTCTGTTGTACGGCACTTATTAGTTGCTTAGGTTTCCTGTAAAATAATGATAATCTGTGCAGGGTGCCGCAACTAAATTGTTACAAGCTGATATCTCCAAAACTATAAAAGATTGAGCAACAAAATTTTTACGACTTTATGGGACGGAAGGGGGCGAGTGAGTTTGTGAGTTTTAAAAAGACCCCCTATTTTAAAAAAGGTAACTTAAAAATTTTAAATGAAATGATATATAAATTTTAAATTTTTTTAATATCCACATCTAAAAGGCTCTTTGGGAAACGTTTTGTACCCCTAAAAAAAATTTTTAATATCCACATCAAAATAGGTTTAACTTTTTAGATTTTTTTGAAAACGTTTTGTACGCCTAAAAATGGAGGAATGAAATTCTGTAAATATTAAAAATCAGTATGAGATTATTTTTTGTAGTTTAAATGTGTCTACTAGCAATAAGCAACCAGAATTAGATCAAACAAAATTTAGTAAGAGAGAAAAAATGTACGTTTACAACCCCTTATAAGTGGGGGGCTGAAATTTTATTTTTCATTCTCTGTAATTATGCATTTTTGTTGCTTATTTTTAGTAGGCACATTTAATACAAAAAAATCTTGATCTGCCTTTTAACATTTATAGAAATTCATCCCCCCATTTATTAGAGGTACAAAAAAAATTGTTTTGATGCGGATATTAAAAAAATATTAAAAATTATGTATTACCCTACTTAAAAATTTGAAGATTCCTTAAAATAGGGGGGTTTTTCAAAAATCCTTATTAGCCTAATATATGACCACCTTCGTCCCATAAAACCATACAAAATTATCTCGTTCAATCTTTTATAGTTTTGGAGATATCAGCTTTAGTTGCCGCACCCTGTATAGTTCTATCAATTAAATTTTGATTACAACAATGAAAGTCGAGTAAATCTCAGACTATGAAATAACTTGCCAAACTTTGAAACTGGTCTAGTTTTTCTCAAATTGTCAAAATCTAAAATTTGTTTGCGTGAAGTACCAAAAACTGTTCCGATTATTTTTAAACTGATAAGTTTTAAATTATTTCGCACACTTTAATAGATTCAAATGCCGGAATTTAAATAATTCGAAATTAATCAATTAGAATATATTACTTCTGATAAAAATGTACTAGAAAAATTTCACTTGTTGCAGATTAAAATTAGAATGCAGTTGTACTTTTCTATTTATAACAAGATTAGTAGGACAAAGACACAAAAAAGTTTCTATATTTACATTTATTTTTTTAAGTTGCAATGTATGTATATTTAGAGAACTAACAAGTGGAGCAACATAAACACTGCCACCCAAAATCAGGCATCCTAATTATGTACAGTAGGAACACAAAAAAAATGTAAAAAGGTAAATAGATGAATTTGCATTAATTAATATAGAAACACTGCAAAAATGTGTAGTATACTGTGTGTGTGCATGGTGAAAAAATCCCAATGCACCGAAAATGTATCAAGCTTACTTTTTTCCTCAATGGTGTCACCTTGTATTCTGGGCTGCTTTTCAGGTGGGGCTCCCAAACGAAGATCCACATCCTGGTTTGGTTCTGGACTCAAAGAAGTATTACGATTACGCCTAATGTAATTACGATTCTTAGTGGAACCCTTAAGGTCTTTAAAAGATGTAACATCACTTTTACGCAATTTACTATCTTTGTCACTTTTAATACTTTTGGAATGTTTATCATTCTTTTTCTCAGCACGAATCAGAACACCACTATCCTTATCCGAACGAAATGATGCACCACTTTTATCATAACGAACTGATATGCTATCTTTGTCAGTGCTAGTAGAAATTGTTTCAGAGCGAGATATATCTTTGTCAACAGAACGAACAATGTTACTTTTCTTTTTGATTTTGAAAGACTTACTAAGCGATCTAATTTTTGTAGGTGGATCACTTCTATTACTTTTAACAGGAGATCCTAAAGAACTAGACGAGCTCTTTAAATCCGTCACATCGGATAATGAGCCGCTAGAAGATTTTGAATCACGAGAAAATTTACTAGTTTTTCGGGGCGAATTGCCAATTTTCTGGGTGTGTTTAAGGGGAGAGGAATGAGGCGAAGTCTTGGACTTGCCGTGGGATTCAATGTTACCTTTATTATTTACTAAACGAAGTTCGATACGTTCATTTCGAACACTCGTTTTATTGTTAACAATTTTATTGTCTGAATCTACTGTCACTTGTGTTCCAGACTTTGACTTAGACTCTAAGTGAACATTAGAATTAACTATGGCGGATGAATTTTGCTGTTGCTGCTGCTGATGGCGCAACAGACGGGGATCTCTGATTGGTCGTGCATTTACTAAACTACTATGGACTGGCGCTATCCTTGGAACTGTGTTTGCTTGATTATTTTGCAGCTTCGCATTCATTACTGATGCCACTGTCTGTAATTTATAAAAATTAAATTATGTAAAATTATATCTGCAAATCAATGATAATAAATAACTACAGGATGTTTCAGACATTATCAAAACAAATATCTCCTCTGTTTTTGAAAATCACCTAACTGAACTAGAGATGGACAACAGGAAAAGTTTACAAAAAGAAACTTTTCAAATGGACAGTTTCCAGGAAGGAAACATTCGTGCCTGTGAACGTTTCTGTGAAAATTTCAAGAAAGGTTCCTGGTAACCTTTCTAGATACTTTGTAATACATTTCTTTTTCTTTTATTCGTTAATAATAAATAGAGTTAATTATACTAAAACAGTGGTTCCCAAACGGTGGACCACGGACCACAGGTGGTCCGTGAGAGCCTCCAGAGTGGTCCGCGGGAGGGTCCTGCAGCACATATAAAAGAGTTCACTTTTAGGAGGTAGTACGACAAAATCAGTTTCACTTGCTAGGTGCCGGCGAGTAAGATGTCGGGCGCGCGCGGTAGTCAGGAGAAGGGCAAGCGATCGACGTCAAGTGTAACGTACTCACGCGCGCATTCTTTTGTTTTGCTTGGCTGTGTCAGTGATTCTGTTTTGCTGTTTAGTGATTTGACGGCTCCAGTAGTTTTATTGACCGTAAGTCCTCAATATTCATATTAATTTTTGACTTATGTAATGATGATTGAAATGAATTACAATTATTATGAAAAGGACAATATAGCTTTTGTTTGTTACGCTTATACTCAATTGCGTTTTTGTTTTATTTTCAGAAAATGGCGCCTAAGAGAAAATACGACAATAGTTACATTTAATTCGGATTTACTTCCATTGAAAGTCATGGGGAAATAAAACCACAGTGCGTTTTATGCACAACCGTTCTCGCGAGCCAGCGAAATTAAAACGCCACTTTAGAAACGGTCCATCCTAATTTCTCTGACCGACCACCAGAATTCTTTGTAGGAAAATTAGAGAATCTGAAGAAAATGAAACTCGGGCCTAGTGGTACAAGATTTGAGTCATCGGAAAAAACGTTAGTCGCGTCGCGTCGCACACTCGTGAAACCTTGTTTGATCAAAGCTGTCGAAGAAGTTTTAGGGTTGGAAGCCAAAAAGAAAATTCAAGAAATATCTGTATCAAACAACACGGTAAAATCTCGAATTGAACTAATGTCAAATGACATTGAGGAGCAACTTGTTTCAAGAATTAAAAAAACGCCATGCTTAGCTTTGCAGTGTGATGAATCGACAGACATTTCTAATTGTTGTCAGTTACTGGTGTTTGTCCGCTTTTTAGACGACGATAACGTGATCAAAGAGGAATTATAGATTTCGCGGGAACTGGAAACAACATCAAGAGGTATCGACGTTATGAACATAATAACGGAATATTTTGAGAAGCATAACATTATGTGGGAAAAGCTCGTCGGTTTCTGTACGGATGGCGCTTCAGCTATGTTAGGATCACGCTCCGGTCTAGCGACATTAATAAAACAGAAGAATCCTTCTGCATTAACAACGCATTGTATCATACATCGCCAGGCGTTAGCTTCCAAGACTCTTCCCGAATGCCTTAATAATACAATGCAATTAGCCATAAAGGTGGTTAATGTTATAAAAAGCAGCGCCTTAAATACACGCCTTTTTAAAAAACTGTGCACTGAAATGGACTCCGACCATGAGGCGCTTCTTTTTCACACCGAAGTTCGTTGGCTGTCGAAAGGTAACATGCTGAGAAGATTATACGAACTGAGAGAGGAGGTTAAGCTGTTTCTAGCTGAGAAAAAAATGAAAGACCTACTAGAGCAGTTTTCTGATCTGAAATCTCAGATGCAGTTGGCTTATCTTGTGGATATTTTCACACTTGAATAAGCTAAACTTGGAATTGCAAGGTTCCGGAAACAGAAATTTAAAAGGCATTGCAAACATATTTATCTTCGAAGATAAACTTCATGCCTTTATTTCTAAACTTCAATTATGGATAGGTAAAGTGGACGAAAACAATTATTCTGCGTTTGCGACATTAAAAGCACTCGTCGTTGATAAAAACTATAACATGATCAGTGCGAACATACATGAAAACATCAAAAGTCATCTACAAATGCTGGCTGACGAATTCAATCGTTACTTCCCGGAATATAACCAAACCGAATCTAAAGTTGATCAAAAACTGATTTGTAACCCTTTCGGTACTAATGTTGGAGACGTTGCAGAAGAAATCCAGGAAGAGCTCATTGAATTTCAAAATGATAGAAACTGCAAGGACGCGTTTGTATTTGAATCTCTTAAGGAGTTTTGGTGTAAAAAAGCAATTTCTTATACTAAAATTCGAGGAGTCGCCTTGCGCTTATGCCTATGCTCTTCTCCACAACTTACTTATGCGAACAAGGGTTTTCTGCTTTGCTGGTAATTAAAAACAAGTCCAGAAATCAAATGAAAGTGATGCGTGTAGCTTTGAGCAATAATATTAGCCCCAGGATTACCCAACTTGTTAAGAAGATGCAAGCTCAAAAATTACATTGACGCAAACCGAACATATTTTTCTATTAAAAATGATCTTTTTTACATTATAATAGTACTCTTAATTCATGTTACTATTAAGTTTAACGAATATGTTAAAAAAAGTATTAAAGTTTATTTTCAGATTAACACGGTTTATTATTCTTGAACCTTGTGGTCCCTGCTAACAACAAAACAATCAAAGTGGTCCTTGGTTGAAAAAAGGTTGGGAACCACTGTACTAAAACGATAAGTTAAACGTTCCCATGAATAATAAAAATAAATGCTACAAATTCAAAAGTTTGCGCCATTAATCATTTTTGTTCTAACATAATCACAAGTTTTAATTTCATACCGTTTTGTTATTGACGAAAGCTGTATTACTTCCGTGTTTATCTGTGCTCAATGCTTTTGTTTTACTAATACTTAATATTAATAATCGATGTTGTTCATCAAATGCTTTATAAATTCGAATAATTTTATAAAATTCTTGTTTGTTATATTTACCTTTCCTGTAATTTTATATATAATATAATCATATAATGCTATTATGGTGGATGTGTATGGTATCGATAGAAAGCTCTCTAAAATACATTCATATCTGATGTATAAATGGAACAAAAAATAGTTGTATAAACTTTTTGATGATTTTCCTTAAGAAAAGTTACCAAAACATATTCACAGAATTTTCCCATTCTAAATGAAACCTTATACAGGGTACGGCAAAAGTTAAAGGATAATGGTTGTAAATATTGATGTTATTCAAAAACTGGTTAAATGAAAGTTTTTTTGGTAAATTATTAGCCGCACTGGGGCATAATTAATACTCTTATAATTAATACTGTAAGCGCTATGACGTCACAAAGTTTTTTTTTACTGAATACCTTGTGTACAGTTTATATAACAAATTTTTTATCCCATCCATTTAGGTTCAATAGTTTCCGAGGTATAGAACAACATCCACTCACAAATCATCATATAATAGGAATTTGTGTTTAGTAATCACGTCAACTTTCATTTCTTTAATTTATTTAATAATGAAAAAAAGGGGGCAAGACATGTTACGTTTATATCTGGTGTAACACGGACCATTTTTCTCACATTTAAAAATATCTAAAGTTTAATTGTAAAAAATGTAGGGGATATTTGGTCTGGTAATAATGTTTGAAACACCCTGTATGCTAGGGCTGCACCGAGTAGGCCGACTACTTGGTGCTCGGCCAAAATTTTCGCCAAGTAATGAGTACTCGGAACTTGGTATTATATTCACTACTCGACTGTGTAACAAAATATATAAAAAAATAGAGAAAACAACGTTTTTATTTGTAATTCTCAACAAACAACTACAGAATGAACAATAATTTGCTGAAAGCTGTAAGTCACAAAGAACAGTAAGAAGCGAGATACCTAATAATAATAAACAATTTTTATAATTTTTAACATACATAAGTACTAAGTAAGTACCTAACTAAATATCGCTAGCAAGTAGAACGGGGAATGACAGAAAAATTTCTGCAGCACCTACGGGTTAAGTGACCAGTGATACAGTCAAATATACTCAAAACGTGTAAATTTTCACTACTCGGCGGCCAAGTACTTGGTACTCGGCTAATGCCCTAAACCGAGTACTCGGTACTCAGTCAAGTAAAGAAACAGGGCTCGGTGCAGCCCTACTGTATGCATAATATCAAATATTAAAAAATATGTCAAGCCCATAAAACAGTGGTAAATATTAAACTGTTTACGATATTCTTATTCTACTACTACACTGCATACATTTTTTGTACAATAAAAATGGCACCAATCACCAAATGACCAAAATTGAACTATTCTAATTTGTTTTATTTATTTACGAGAATCACAGTGAAGCTTCTAAATAGTATTTATTAAAAATACAAGTGCTTACATGTGTTCCAGTTTTTGATTTCACATTTGTTGTATTGCTTGTACTTTTGTTTGTACTTGTGGGGATCGCCAACTGTTTGGCAACTTCAGGTTTTAAAAGTAAATTCTGGAAAAAATTCGATTTTTATAAATCTACGATGCCCAAACACGAAATAACAAAAAAAAAGCAGTATGATATGCAGCGATGGTAGTTAAAAACTACAAAGACAATACAACAATATCGCACAAGTAAATTAACCCAAAAGCTTACAGGAGAATATACAAGGTCTTTTTGGATTCATGTACAAAGACGTGTGCATGACCAACAATTTTTTTAAATTAAAACAATATTTAGGTGTAGAACTAATTTTGAGTAAGTTTAATACCTAAAAGTTTGTGATCACACATTCTTTGTGTGTCAATCCAAGAATTTAAGGGAACCTCATAAAGGTTTAGTCGATAGGAGTGTAATTTCTGCATAAAATTTGCAACAAAAACTTATTCGTACCTGTGAATGTATAATATTTGGCATCGAAGTTGCTGTCGTAGCACCTGATGCAACTAAAGCGCTGGGATTCTGATGCTTAAGCTGTTCTTGTAATTTCACTTGTGTTTGCAGCAGCTCAAGCTCTAATTTCTTTTGCTGCAGTTCCAATAGTTCCCTCTGCTTATCAATAAGTTTCTGTTGCATGCTGAGGGTTTTTGGATCTAGATTGGCAGGGCTTGTGTTCGTTATTAATCCCGTTGTGTGCGGCTTTGAAATAACTGGTGTTGTTGTAACATCACTCGACACCGTTGTGGTCTGTAAGAAATTAAAAATTAGAATAAATGACCAGCTATGGTTACAGGTAATTTGAAAAAAAATTGATTCTGTTTGCAATACTTACTGTCGTTTTCAAGAATTTGGGATTAAAATGAATACTACTGGGCGGAGGAGCCGTAACAGGCCATGCAGGGTCAAGTTGTGCGATTTGTACATCCAGGGCATATAACTTCTTTGGTGGTAAGACATCATTCCAGGTTTGTCGTAACCTGAACATCTCTGCACGGGTTCTTTCGTCCACCTACATCAACAAACAGAATATTTCATTCGAATAGGATTTTAAATTTTACGTATATGTGGCAAGTTAAAATTTTTTTATAATATACAACAAAAGTAAATAAAAATGTTGTAATATGCCAGGTGTAGTCCAAAAATATATTATTAAAGGCAGTTTTTATATTTGAATATAACAGTTGCAATTTGAGTTAAAATTGTATCCGAATCTTATCCGATGTATTTTTATTTCAGATACGATCCGATAACTGTTTACCTATCAAATCCGAGATCTAATCCTTCACTGAAAAACCAGAATCAATCCGATTTGATCCTGGATTCAATCTGACTTCGTCACATTATTAAATTTTAATCAAAAATGTATCTCATGCTGTCCAATGCTACATCTACAGGGTGAGTCACCCCACTATTATTTTCTAGACAATTGTGGAATGTATCATAAAGTAGCTCATTAGGCAACAATCCACTTGTATTAAGAAAAAAAAAATTAAAATCTCAATAGTTTTGAAAATAGTATAGGGAGCGACACTTTCTACGCATAAGAAAACAAAAGTTTTGGTTTTGTTTTCATAGCACACCTGGTTTCATTTGGAATTCATAAAACTTTTTTTTTAAACACAAAACCCATAGAAATTTTAACATTTGGTGTGCAAAACCTTATATCAAATTGAAATAAAATTTAATTCCACATTGATGGTTTAAAAAAATACTGTGTGTTCCATTTGAAAAACAAAAATCATTGACATTAGAAGTTTTGCAAAATGAGCATTAAATTACGAACAACCTATGTAATAATCTGTTATTACCACCAGTGAAGACTTTATAACGTGTTATAATCTGTTTAAAATAGCGATGGGTGAACGTTTTTGGTATCTAAAATATTAATTTAATTAATATTAATCCACAAACAGTTAAAAGAGGATCGATTACAAGAGATGCGAGGAAAATGGGGATACCCAAAAAACTGATAAGATTAACAAACATGACTATGGAAGGATCGAAAGCAGAGGTACTAACACATGAAGGACTAACAGAAAAAATAGAAATATATAAAGGAGTGCGACAAGGAGATGGATTATCGGCAACACTGTTCAATATTGCAATAGAAGGAATAATGAAAGAATGCAAAATTAAAGGAACAATAATAGAGAAAGCTATACAAGTGGTAGCATATGCCGATGACATAGCACTGATAGCAAGGGATAGGAAAAGTTTGGAAAAAACAATGGAGATGATTAGTAAAGAAGCAAAAGAAAGAGGCTTAGAAATAAACCAAGAGAAAACCAAGTATATGAAAATTACAAGAAAAGAGGAACGAGTTAATAACAGAGTAATAACAATAGGAAAATATAATATAGAAGAAGTAGAAAGTTATAAATACTTAGGGACAATAATAAATCGAAAGCGGAAGGGAAGAGATAGAACAGAAGATACAGTCGGGCTATAAGTATACTATGGACACAAAACGATAATGAATAACAAAAAGATAAGTAAGAAGACGAAATTAAGAGTATACAGAACAGTGATAAGACCGGTGGTGACGTATGCGGCGGAAAATATGTGCCTCACAAAAAGAGACGAAGAGTAACTGAAGGTTTTTGAGAGGAAAATAATAAGAAAGATATTTGGAGGAAAGAAGATAAGCGAGGAACAATATAGGAGACTAACGAATAGAGAGGTAGAAGAAATATTAGAAAACGAGAATATAGTTAGAGTAATAAAATCCAAAAGAATAAGGTGGTATGGGCATATAAAACGGATGAGTGAGGAGAAAGTAGCGAAAAGGATGAAAAAATGGAAGCCACATACGAGACCAAGGGGGAGGCCATAAGTACGCTGGGAAGAACGAGTAGTGGAAGATTTAAAAAGAAAAGAGTCAAAGGATGGGGTGAGAAAATGAGAAACAGAAGAGAATGGAAAATAATTGTGAAAAAAGCAGCAAGACACATCAACCTATAAAAGATAAAAGAACAGAAGTGTAATGAAGATAGTGTAGTGTAGTGGAGTGACGCACCACCAACACTGAAACAGTCAGAAGAGCCCCTTAAGGGCGGTTCCAATTCCTACGGGAATGTATAGCCTTTAATAATAATAATCCACAAACGTCAAAATGTTTAAAAATGCCAAATAACTCGAAAACCACCACTTTAAGATGTAAGTACTTTTACACTTTTAGATCTAGAATCTAAAATTCAATAATATACAGAGTGTTCCATTTAAAACAAGAAAATAATGTAAAGTAATTTCAAGTTATTTGCCAAAACCTTCCATATCAAACCAAACCATGCAATGTCAAATGTTAAAACGAAACTACCCCAGGTGAGTAGAGTTTTACCCTCACAATCTCACACTGATTCGTCAGTCAGCCCCACGGATTCTGGGGGGGGCAAATGTTTGAATCTATCGAAAACACTACATCTAAAAAGCAATGCTGCCTACACTAAACGTCTATTTATCGGGACATACAACATCCAAACGATGAGATCAGACGAACGTCTAGAAGAACTTGAACAAGAGTTAAAACATATCAAATGGGACGTTGTCGGGCTCTGTGAAACACGCCGTCCTGGAGAGAAAAGTACAATTCTGAAATCCGGCCATGTTTTGTACCAACGCAATACCGACACAGACGACCACATTGGGGGCGTGGCTTTTATAGTAAACAAAAAAATTAATCACCTAATAACAAAATGCTACGCAGTCTCAAACCGTGTAATATACATTATGATCAACATATCCAAGCGATACACCATGCAGATAATCCACGGATACGCACCAACAAGTACATCAGACGAAAATGAAGCAGACCAATTTTATGAAGACCTAACAAATGCAAAGAAATTAGAAAAATCTTATTATACCATAATCACCGGGGACTTTAACGCTAAAATTGGAAAGAAAAAGGATGGGGACACGGAGCATGTGGGAAATTTTGGTCTGGGAAAAAGGAATGACCGAGGAGAAATGCTGATTAATTTCCTCAGAAATGACAACTTATATTGTTTAAATACATTTTATGAGAAACCTGAACAAAGGAGGTGGACCTGGAGAAGCCCAGATAATAAGACAAAAAATGAAATTGATTACGTAATCTCCAATAACAAACAAATATGCAAAGATGTCTCCGTCCTAAACAAATTCAGTACAGGGAGCGACCATAGGTTGGTAAGAGCAGAATTTATAACAAGCAACAAATTAGAAAGGAAGAAATTAGTCCGGAAACCACGATTCCCAACGGGTGAAGAACTACTACGGGAGAAACTAAAATACCAAAATGAATTAAAACAGAAATTGGAACCTACAGAAACCTTGGCCAACCTAAACTTAAACCAACTTACAACTAAAATTAAGTCTAGCATTCAGGTAGCGACAAAGAAAATTTGCTGCCGCAAAACAGTTAAGAATACAAGATTAAGTCCGAATACGGTTGAATTACTGGAACAAAGAAGACAAATGGAGAAAACATCAGAACAGTTTAAAGTCCTTAATAAGAAGATCAGTAAAGAAGTTCGTAAAGATATAAGATCTTACAATAATAAGATGATACACAATATTATTGACGACAACTGTAACATGAAAGTGTTAAGATCTAAATTATCAAAAGGAAAAACACAAATAATAAAGATGAAAAACCAACAGGGAACTATTGTGTCCGACAAACAAGAGATTCTCCAGATAATAGAAGATTTTTACACAAATTTATATACATCAAATGCTCCAGAACCAGAACCAAAACGGGATAGACATATAAACATTCAAAATATAGGGTCAGAAGAAATACCGGAGATATCAATTGAAGAGATACGAGCAACACTAAGACAAATGAAGAATAGAAAATGTCCGGGAGAAGATCAAATTACATCGGAAATGTTGAAAATTGGAGGCAAGGCTGTAGAAAAAGCTATCCAGATACTATTAAATAAGTGCTTACATGAAGGAGAAATCCCGACAGAGTGGTATAACTCAGAAGTAGTGTTATTGTTTAAAAAAGGCGACACAGCAGATATAGAGAACTACAGACCCATCAGTTTGCTGTCACATGTATATAAACTTCTTACAAAAATAATAACAAATCGCTTGACGGCAAAATTTGACTTCTATCAACCTGTAGAACAGGCCGGTTTTCGGAAGAACTACAGCACTATGGACCACATACAAACAATACGTTCAATAATAGAAAAAGGAAATGAATATAATATCCCAATTCATCTTGCATTTATAGATTTCCATAAGGCATTTGATTCAGTGGAAACATGGGCAATTTTAAGAGCTATGGACCAGGCTAGAATAGATTCAAGGTACTCGAATCTTATAAAAAACATTTACGACAATGCGTCCCTACAAATTAAAATTGACGAGAGTACAAAGACAAATAAAATTTATATAAAAAAAGGAGTTCGACAAGGAGACACCATATCTCCGAAACTGTTTACACTGGCGTTGGAAAATGTGTTCAAAAAGTTGTCCTGGAAAAATAAGGGTATAAAAATTGATGGTTCATACTTAAGTCACCTAAGGTTCGCCGATGACATTGTTTTAATATCTAGTGATGTAAGTGAACTAGAGCAAATGCTGCAAGAACTCAGTCAAGCGTCAAAGGAAATCGGGTTAAAAATGAATAAAAAGAAGACAAAAATTATGAGTGTATCCCAGGTAGATATATCCATGGAAAATTTCCCAATTGAAAATACCTCCGAATATATATATCTCGGTCATCTTATCAAAATAGGCAAAGAAAATCAAACTGCCGAAATAAAACGAAGAATAGGACTCACGTGGGCGGCGTTCGGAAAGTTGGGGCACATATTAAAAAACACAAAAATACCTATCAACCTAAAACGTAAAGTGTACGACACATGTGTGCTGCCAGTGGCCACCTATGGCTTGGAGACAATGGCTATAACACAAAACACAGCAAACTCTCTCAAAGTGGCGCAAAGAGCGATGGAAAGAGCGATGATCGGTGTTTCTTTACGGGACAGAATAAGAAATGAGGAAATTAGAAAAAGAACTAAAGTGACGGATATAATTAAACGGATGGCGGAACTAAAGTGGCGTTGGGTCGGCCATGTAGCACGACAAGATAGAGATCGATGGACATTAAAAATTACACAGTGGAGGCCGCGTGAAACCAAAAGAAGTGTCGGAAGACCACAAAGGAGATGGATTGACGATGTAAAACAAATTGCAGGTAGCAAATGGTTACAGATAGCGAAAGACAGGGGAAAATGGCGTGAAATGGAAGAGGCCTACATCCAGGAGTGGACAAACAAAGGCTGAGGAAGAAGGAAGAATTTCAAGTTATGCAGCAGTTAAATCTAAACATTTTTTATTACTGAAATCCGAAATCCTGCATATAAACACAGTTTGCTATACAAACAATAACTTTGCATAAACAAAAAATTCTATCTGAGAGGTAAACTTTAAGTTTTTTAAGTAGATAAAATTCCGATATGTTAGATGAACTTATAATCTCGGATAAATTTCGAATCTTGTATTACGGTTCAAACTTATTTAGGATTTAAGATACTTTTAGATCTCAGATAAAGTTAAACTTTTATTTAAAATTAATTCTGTGAATCGGTACCTGAATTTACGTTAATGTAAAACTTATTTATGTAATCCGATCCAGCTCCAACATTTAAATTAAAATTGCATCCAATTTGACTATGAATCGGATTCAGATTTCAGTACACAAAGTTGTACCCATATAAGCACTACCATTTTACAATGGAAAGGAGTCGTAAGTGTGTATTTGAAAATTTTTAATAACTTTAAAAAATTTTGGATGTTTAAAAAAAAATTTTTATTTTTCATCAATTTTCCCAATTTAAAATTTCTCAAATTTCCAATATTTTAAATTTTTTTGGAAATTTATAAACTATTTGAAAATTTTCATAATTTCCCAAAATTTTAGAAATTTACAGCTATAACAAGTTTTCTAAAATTTTCACATTTTCAAATTATTCATAATTTCAAAAAAAAAAATTTTTAATTTTCAAACAAATGCGAGAAGGTCCTGTGGTTGTTGCCCGACAGCTTTTTGTAGGTATGGACTCGACGCTATATTTAATGTATCTACTTATTTACCATTTTTTTATTAATCAACAACTATTAATCAATATTTTGGACTACACTCTTTAAATTTGAATATTTGTTATAAATTAGTAACACCACATTTAGTTTCCCAACACCTACCTATTTTAACTTTGTAAAAATTGGAAAATTAACAAATTTTTCTGTAGCAAGTTATTCTCTGAAATTATATGTTACAACGTTAGCAAATCCCAAATTAGTTAACTGTAAATATACACAATAAAACCATCACAAAAATAAATTAGGGCTACATACCTGCTCAAATACATTGCAGAAGGTAGAAACAATGTTTTGGCAGAAAAGTGCTGTATAAGGTCCTCCAACATTCTTGATGATACAGTCAATAAGATATAGTACAGGAAGCTTCACCTCGGTGCGGACCTACACACAAATAAACTCACTCTATGCAGCAAAGCCGCCTTGCTTCACACTTTCTATTATGAAGTATTTTAAAAGTAACAAGTTTAAATTTTAATAAGAAATATATTTATTTTCTAAAGATATTTTAAGTTACATTAAAGTACAAATTTAATTTAAAAAAAAGTGTAAAATTTAACACTGCAGAAGAACAGGAAGCGATGTTCTGCTGCTACAACTTCATGATGATGACATTACAATGTAAGTCAAAATGTTTAAATCACTAGTTTTAAATTTTTAATTAAATCATGCATTCACCTTGTCGGATATAAGTTTCTAAACAAATATCGACGTCAGAAACTTATTATACAATGAGTTGCAATGTAATTGCAAAAATATTTATGTGATGTCACAACTTGGGATCTGATCCATTTAAAAAATGCAAATAATCCATGCTCAATACAAGGTAATATTGGTTGCTATTAACAGAGACGAATAGGATCATAACATGTTTACCCAACATATTCTGAATCCGATTCCTTTAGATTTTGATGAAATTCATAATTCGATTCAAATTGTCATTTTTTTTAAGTTATTGGTGTAGTATTGAATTTTTAAATAACTACAATGTTTCAAAATCCAAAAGCAGATCCTAAATCTTGCTGGTCCAAGATGAAGTTACTCGAGCGCTTGATTTCCTAACACTTTTAAAACTTAAACTAGGGTGATCATGGAAACTGTGTGATTATTGTCAACTCTTTTATTTTTCAGTTCACGCAGTCGGTTAATTTAGCAAAGAATTGTAACTTGTTATTTTGGTTACTATATTAATGAAAAAACAATTACTCTTTAGAGTTATATTTTAAAACAACTTATTTTTAAACGAAAAATCCAGTCTAATATTGGGTTGTATGTTATTCTCTTCAAAATGTACAATATACATAAGAAATTATTGCCGCTAACAGACGCAGCCATTTGATTGGTTGCTGATACAGAAATCGAGCACTCTAATTGGTCAAATGGAATGTGTGTGATATAGGCAAATAAAATAATAGCAATGCGCAATTGTTTACTTTCACTACAGTAGTTGGAAAAAATGAGCAAAGCACTTCCCCTGGACTTCCCTATACTTCAACAGGTAGCTGTGTAATTCACGCGCCTTGAGACTTGTATGCTTCGGTTCGGTTTATGCATGGGTCCCTCCTAGGCTTCTTAGACAGATGTAAAGCAAACTGGCAGTGCGCTGTAATGTGTTAATTTTTTTGTGGGAAAAATTGATTTCATGGAAAAAGATTCGTTTGGATTCAAAAATTCATAGAAGCGGTTACAGAGAAATTAGCGAAGTGGGACACAAACCAAATTAAAATCTATCCCTATCTCTATATGCCTACAAAATTTAAAAAAAATCGTGTGGCCAGTTCTATAGCAATATTTTTTTTAAATTCCCAAAAATTTTAAAAAATTTCACGTCATAGTTTTTATTTGGACAATATTTTACTTCCAAAGCACATCAAAATCAGACCCACCCAACCATAGACAAGCCATTTTTAAAAACCTTTTTTTTTTGGGTTCCTAGAGGCTCAAAACCGTGGAAATCTTGATTTCAATAATTTTCAGTTAATCAATACTTCCCTATACTGAAAGTAAAAAGTTAAAATTCTTTGCTAATTTAACTTACTTTGTATCTTTAAAAATAAAAGTTGGCAAAAGTCACCTGGCTCCCATAATCACCCTATATACATCCAAATTCATCTGACATTAGTAACATTACGACCGTGGCCGTCTTATAAAACGTAGATGCTGCAATATTCTTCTTTTTTTTCTCTTTAAATTAAAATGCCATCAAGTTTCTTTACTGGTAAGGTAATTTTAATATGTACCTTGTAGTCTTTTCAGTGGCACATAATTTAAATTATACAGGTCGTTTCACAGAGTGTGGGCCTTAGCATTTTAACCTAGTTGTAATTTGGTTATGATCGAAGGTTGCCTACAGAATTTTATCACGTTACCACAGTATAAAGCTAGAAGAAGCTAGAAGAGACTTCTAGCTTTATACTGTGACGTTACATACTTGTCTTAACATCTATGAAACGGGAACACAATAATGTGTTTGGTGGGAGTGATCTTGAGGTAGAGTACTCACTCACCAATGTGAGGAAGTATACAAAGTTAAAATTTCCTTTTTTTTTAAATTTCATCTTTTATTCATGTTCTTACGATTTTTTTTTAAATACAAAGTGATGAAAGTTTTTTTTAATTATATGATCATGAATTTTACAAAATTTAACGAGTTTATTGCATATTGCCGTTATCGTTTGCAATTTTACAAAATGTAATTAATAACGTTTTGCCAACATACTAATAATAATAATTTAATAAATACTTCAACCAGACCGTATTTAATAAAAATGTCGAAAAAATATTAAAAGATCAAAATAAACAAAATAATGATTACACAGGGTGTCCCAATGATGTTAAATTTTTTGATAAAACCTTTGTTAATTAAATTATCAATACAATATTGTACACGTGGTCTACTTGACTATTTGTACACATTTTAAAACTACTGTCGTTTATACAGGGTGTTCCACATTAGAGTAGCTTAAACTTATATTTTTTTTTAAATAGAACGCCCTGTATATTTTTACATAATCTTATTGGCCGTTATATTACCGCTATGAATGTTTTTTTGTTTTTAAAATTTCGTTGCGGCGTTGCCAAGTTATTCCACTTTTTCAAAAAGTTCAACATTTGCAGGCGTCGCGTCACTAAGAAAACCTGCACAAGCCGCATTTCCACCAATGAAACAAAATTTTTCAGCTAAATATTATTGCTTAGAAAAAAATTCAGCATGAATACTTATTAATGAAATTTTTAGTTCTGAATTTAAAATATGGAATGAGAAATTAGTCAATCTAACATTTCAAAATATATAAAAAATCAATTTCTTGCATGAACTGAAATAATGTTCACAGTTGTTTCTTGCAAAAACAAAAGGCAAACAGGTGTTAATAACTCCTATGATGTCTGGATAACTAGATATTACTTGATATTTTGCTTGGAATCTAATTTTCTCGAAAACCAATTGCTTTAGGTATAACTATTGTTTGATAAAATGTATACAGCGCAATAACTTGGCAATGCTGCAATGGAATTTCATAACAAATAAATATACATGAAAGGCAATAATGGCCAATAAGAATATGCAAAAATGTACAGTGTTCAATTTAAAAAAACATAATTACCGTATATCCCTCTAATGTGAAACACCCAGTATAAACGAAATAAATTTTGAATGTGCACAAATTGTCAAGTACCCCCACCTGTACAATATCCTTTTGATAACTTAATTAACAATTTCGCATCGTTGGGACACCCTGCGTGGGAATTGAACCCAGGATCCTTGCATTAGTGAGCAAGAGCTTTCCCTCAAGACCACTCCCATGAAACATGCCTTATTTCATGCACATTAATACACATTCACTGACAATTGGTCGCGAAAATTATTCACACGCGACAATTGCTGGCGGGCAACATTTACGTGATGTGACAAAATGCCCCTATAACGAAAAAGGTGAATTAAGTCGAAAAAATTCATTAGATGTGGAAATAGGTTAGGAATGGATTTTTTGCATAAACCCTTTTATTATGGCATCAAAATAATGGCTCTAAGTTTTCGACTTCGGCCGAACCCTGCAACTCTTAGATTTTTTCAAAATAGCTAATATCACCGGCACCCATTCTCAATAGTAGTCCCGAGATAAATAAAAATTCCTACAAAACTTAAATTATGTCCTAGCTCAAACAGTTTCTGAGATATAGCCTTACATAGCCGATCCTTTTTTCGCGATTTTTGGCCATTAAAACGTACTTTTCAAATTTTATGAAAATGTTCATTTGCTGATTATCCTATGAAAACGTGATCCATAGATGAGTGAAAGCATACTCAATTCTTCGTAAATTATATAAAACTAGAAAAACATAATGTCCTAGCTTCAATAGTTTCCAATATATGGCCTCTTGAAATTTACCCTTTTTCCTCAAACAGTAGGGTTTTTGGTTTAAGAAAATACAAAAAAGGGCAAACATCGAGAGGCCATATCTCGATAACTATTTGAGTTAGGACATTATTTTTTTTCAGTTTTGTAAGAAATGTTATACACTTTCTTCCCAATGGTAAGAAATTTTTACGTGGGATACCCTGGAAACTTCATGCATGTCAAAAAAGCATCAAAATATTCAATTTTGGGATGCCGTAGGACCTATTAAGGTTAGAGGAATGTTTTTTTTAGATTTTACTTTTACTCATCTCTAGAGTAGGGGTGTTCGATAACTGTTTTTTGTTATCGATAACTTTTTGCGAAAAAATATCGATAATTATCGATATATTGATAACTTATCGATATTTCGGTAACTTATCGATAAATTATTGATAGCTTATCGATAACTTATCGATAATTTATTGATAACTTATCGATAACTCATCCATAACTTATAGATAACTTATGGATGATTTAGCGATTTCTTATCAATAACATATCGATAACAGATCGATTAAGAAAAAACCGTTTTTGAAATGTCAGTTTACAAAAAAATTATCAGAAACAAAAGTACATTACTATTTTTCAAGCATTACATAGTTTGTAAGTTTGATACACTTTGATATTTGAAAACAACGAAAATTATTAAAAACGTAAACTTTTTGATTATAGTTTCTTTTTAAACTTTTTTCTTCTGTTTTTTGTTACTTATCGACAAGTTACCGGTAAGTTATCAATAAGTTACCGATAAGCCATCGATAAGTTATCGATAAATTATCGATACGTTATCGATAACTAATGATAAGTTATCGATAACTAAAAATTTTGTTATCGTTATTCGATAACTTTGAACACCCCTACCCTAGAGCACTTTTTTGTAGGATTATAAGAAAATGAACAATTTCATAAAATCTGAAAAGTACGGTTTTTTGGACAAAAATCGCGAAAAAGGGCATCATCCTTTGAAGAGGCCATATCTCGAAAACTGTTAGGGCTAGGACATTATTTTTTTTAATTTTTGTGGGTAATTTTATATACTTTTATTTGTCTAAGAGGGCTATTGATGCTATGGCCCATGCTCTGATATTAAAATTGTGGTGGAATGAGGCAATACACATTTGATGTCACAATTTTATTGTGTTTATCCTGCTATTTTCATGTACAATAATCCCAGAGTAAAAAATAGTTCATGTCTTATTCCCCCTAAAAATCCAACTGATGAGGTAAAAATGTAAAAAATAAACGCAATAAATTTGTAAATAATCTAAGTTGCAGGCTTCCGCGTCATCGGTGCATGAACTGCCGACGTTTCGTCCTCGGCTCCACGGGACATCTTCAGGGCTGTGGTCACTTTGGGATCTGGAACACAACTGGCGAGCAGGCACCGGGTTTATAAGGGATGGGTGGGTAACAAGGTGTGAATGCTGGGTCTGGACTGGGTGAATGCAGCATTCACACCTTGTTACCCACCCGTCCCTTATAAACCCGGTGCCTGCACCGGTCTCGCCAGTTGTGTTCCAGATCCCAAAGTGACCACAGCCCTGAAGATGTCCCGTGGAACCGAGGAAGAAACGTCGGCAGTTCATGCACCGATGACGCGGCTCCAACCCGGAAGCCTAGCTGTTAAATTTGTAAATGTTTGTGACGTGCATTGGCCGATTCCATGCCCCAACACTGTAGTTCTGTTAAGTTTAATTATTATTGGGATTATTCGCTGTTTTACGTATTCTGTTGTTTGAACTGGCTACTACCATTTCAAGTATTTCCAATAACTTCATTAGCTTGTAGTGTTATACAGAGTATCCACTGTCCATTTAGCATTGGATTCTTCTAGAGTGGCTTTAATATCAGTTTTAGAGACGGCTCAAAAAAGTTGTAGGATTTCAATAGCTGCATAACCTAACATTATTTTCAAACTCTACAGGATGTTGTTTTTGCTGGGCAGCATAATATACATTTTTTTTAAAGAACACCCCGTGTATGATTACATATTCTTTTCCTAGCTATTCATCAATGCAATTAGTTATTTTTTTGAAAAAACTGACAGATAACGTAACTTGAAAACGGAGTACTGACGTATAATTTATAAAATTAAGAAACATTTAGAATCTTGTTAGTGAAGACTGTCTTGTTACGACACTAAAAATGTTTCATCAAATTTGACAGGGTGTTTATTTTAGTGGTACAATTTCCGTCATTTTCAAATAGCCAAAATTTAACTTTATGAAACACTCTGTAAGTTTTATCACATCTTATTCGAGATTCAATTCTTACTCATTTAGTATCCCACATACCAGCGAAACTAGTCTCACCCACCTTTTTCCCACTATTTTGAAGTTAATATTAATCTTGGAATAAAAACGTTTTTCATTAAATTTCGAAATTTAAAAAAAAAATTAATGTATGAAAATGTACAAAAATACTGAAGATATCTGGAAAAGTATTCACTTCAGCTAAGAAGTATGTGTACAGTAAGAATTAAAAAAAAAATGAAATCCTGAATACGAAGTGAAACAAAAACATACAGTGCTCTATTAAAAAAATCTAGTCCGACAACTATTTCACAAAAAAAATTCATAACGTGGCAACGCTGCAAAAACATTCAAAAAACCAACTATAACTGTATGGGCGAATAGATGAAGGATAAAAATACGTAAAAAATATACAGGGTGTTTTGTTAAAAAAGACTTATACTACCGAACAAAAACAAAACATTGTGTTCGAAAATAATTTTAGGTTATGCGGCTAATAAAACCCTACAATTTTTATCCATCACGTTTCTCTAAAAACGATATTAAAATTGCTGTAAAAAATTCCGGCACTAAATGGACAACCTGTATATTACGAGCTGAAACATTGCAAGTTATTCACTGAAAGGAAACATACTGGATTAAATATACTTATTAATTATTTCCTACCATGAACATTAAATATATCAACTTTTAATTACCAGCTTTGCAAAACAATTTACGCTTTGATTCAGATGAATTTGGAATTGTTTAAAAACAGGTTGTATTGTGACAGTGTCCTGTACGTAAAAGCAAAAAAAACCTGAAAAAGCAATACTGTGGAAAGGTACACCAGTTTTGCTGGATGCAGTAACCCTCATTCCACTTTTTAATTAAATAACCATGATGTAGCATGCTGAGGATTTTCCTGGCTTTTAATATGAATCATCATCTTCTTAAGTTTCCTTGTATGTTTTCACAGGATTTCCGACACACATTTTTGGTAAATTACGCAGAATCCACCGTTTGCATTCAAATAACTGCAGACGATACACACATGAAACAATTTGTATTGCCCGTTGGGTTTTATAGTACAATCAACCATCTAATAAACAGTAACATTAATTCACTTGTTTTTAGAAACAGTTGCACATTAAGTCACTGAAGTCACTTGATTTATGCATTTGTTCTTCTTCATCAAACGAATTATTAAACAGTCACATTAAGTTAAATATTAAATGAATTGTTTATATTTAGGATATCCTTACGAAATATTAAAGTTTTTAATTTTAAGGAAGTATCTTGCTGAAATCTTCACAAAATATTAATGGTGCATAAGAGTAAATAAAGCAAATTTTTGATTTCATAGTTTGATTAAGAAATAAATAAAATAAATAGTGATGTTGGAAATTATTTTTTCTGTAAAGACTGGAGGTGTATTTACTACCAGGGTGCAACCCATATATACTATAAAAAAAAATTCTGTTGTTTTAGTGTCAATTTTTCGCGCCTTTTTCAGTTATAATTGGAAAATATTTTCTTTGATCGGGATTTAAACCCGAGACCTTTAGCTAGCCAGGCCAATGCTCCACCACCTGAGCTACGGAGAAAACCCGTATCTTTCGTTTTTGATTTCAATGACATTCAACAATTATTCACTAAAACAGTTTCTCACTCGCTATTAATAATAATTGCATGTAGAAACAAAAGTTGTTCTTTCCTTGTAATTTAAATTTAAAGGTAAAATACTCTTATGTTAGAATAAGGTAAAATCATTTACCTACATCGTTAACATTATCCCACTTAATAAGGAAAATGAATTTCGTTGTATGCTGACCAAACAAATTGCAATGTATTCTTGAATCACCTTCTTATCTACTATAACAGTAAATAGGAAAAGCTGTTGAAAACAAGCTTATCAAAATTAATTGATGTTTTGAGTAGGCTCAAAATACTTACTGTACTTAAAAGGATAACAAAAACAGTTAATTCAGTTCAGAAGTAGAAAATTTCTTATTCCACTCCCACATAGGGTTAGTTTGAATCCCAAGTCGTCACATGACACACTACATACAGACTCATTGTACATACCATTATGTATATTCCACACTTCTTTTGAACAAATTATTTCTATTAAATGGAACTGTAATAGTACACAATCTTAATCAGGATGGATTCCAGAAGCGAACTTTAATAAAACGTCTCCAAATATTATTTTAATAATATACACAAACACTTTTCTCTCGATTGAGTACAAAACTTCTAATGGTTAAAATTTTTGTTATTTAAAAATGTTGCAGAATTTCCCATCTGTGGCAGAAGAAAAAATTTGAGAAGTGAAAAAGAAAACAGAGAGCTAAAAGAGATGAAGATTCCAATGTAAACAGGGCAGTTCAAAAGTATGGTGTAAATATTAGTTTTACAAAAAAATACTTTATATAAAAGACATTTATTTAATTTTTATCCACCTTCCTGCATACTTTGAAAAAAAATTTTTTGACTAATGCTGTAAGGCTCTGGTCATTTTCTTAAATATTGCACCATACCTATTGTATGCCTTTGTCCGTTGGTAATTTTTTTTCTTTTCAATGGAGTAAAAGTTGTATACACTTACATAACAAAATTTTCGAGAAAAACCCCGAAAGCAAGCCCGAAATTCAAACAAAACCCCATCACAATCGCAGCAGTGTGCTTTGAAATTTATTTGTTCCCTTAATCGAAAACAATTAAAAGAACAAAATGCAAGTGCTGTCAACAAAGTATGTTTAGTACAAGTTTGTTATACATGTTAAACATTCAAGTAATCTCATTACAATGATGCATTTAAGTGAAACAACAAGAATTGAAATTTTAATTATGGTTGGATACCAACATTTTGTTCTTGCGTTTGAAATGACCATCGCTTCATGGTGCTTGCAAGATTAGTCAAAAACTTTTTTAAATGTACAGAAATATATCAAAAATAAAATTTGAGGTTTTCAATAGTTCACAAAATATAAGTGTAACGGCACATAAATGCCTCATCCTGTATATCTCAATAAAAACTAAAATATAAACAAATACACTCCTAGATCAAACGATTCGGCCACTCTATTTTTTTTTAATTTTGTTAATACCTAGCTGCCGTACTCTATACCAGTGGTTGTCAAGTGCGGCCACCAGATGATTTTAGTGTACAGCAATTTTTAAATAAAATAAAATAAAATAAAATAATGCAAAAAAAATTGTATCAATCTGCTGTCAAAAACAGTAGTGGAGCTTACGTTGGAGAAAAAGGTGCAAGGGAATGTCTCTTTTTTAGCGAGCGACATACGCTGTAACAAAACAATTATGTACAAAAAGCTGTTGAAACGCAAAATATGGTAGGTGCATTCATTAGGAATGGCATCTAGGTCTGATAATTACCCACATAATAACAAAAAAATAAATAAGAATAGGGTGCTGGATTTTTTGCCGGTGACTGTATATTTAGTTAAATCAATTAGAAATATTGTTTTAATTTAATTGTGTTTTTATACAAAACTATGATACTCCAGGAATAAAAAAAATAAAATGAAAAAACTAAGTTCATTTTACATTTTTAATCGAAAAGATTGTAAAAACCGAATAAATCAAACTTTATTAATTCACTGATAATAACCAGTTTTTTATTTTTTTTAAGTGGCGATGAAAAAAACTCCTAGGAAAAAAATCTTGCAAAAAAAATCCTTGGAAAAACATTCTTGGATAAAATGCCAATGAAACTGGTGGTATGCAAGATTTTTTAAGAGCAAGTGGACATACAATTCGATTCCGATGATTTTAAAAACACCCATTTTTTTATGTTTTGAATTTGACTTTTTATATGTCGTATTTAAGTATATTACTTATTAGTTTAAAGTGCTGCGAAGATTTCTTGAAGTGTGGTAATTCACTACAGAAAATATTAACGTTTCAATTTAAGTGCATACTTCCATTTTCTAAATTCATCAAAACTAAAATTCTAAAACTGAAAACAAATAACTACGAGAGATGTCCGGTTACTAAGGTAGGTTTGCTCGGCACACCGCATACGTTGATCCGATCAGGTTGAAACTTGCACGCATTTTAGATGCACATATGTACTACATAGGTGGCTGTTGTCATTGCCTTAGGTTAAGTACAACGTGCTCAGTGACAAAACCACTGCATAAACAGATCGAACAAAATTTACATCAATGTTTGGGACACTTACAGAGGATGGGAGAAGAAAGGCTGCTCAAGAAAGTATTGGAGGCGAACATTGACAGGAAAGGAGTAACAGCCATACCACACTTAATGTTGGACATAATGAACAAACAAACAGTCACAGATTTCTATAGTTTTACTAGAAGCACTACTGCAACTTCTCAACAAACAAATAAGTAAAGCCTGTCAGCCATTTTCTAGAAGGTCCCAATTTTATATTGAAATGCTGTGTATTACATATTTAGCAACACAAAATTTACCACTGTTTTGTAATAATCCCATACTTTACAAATGTCTAAAAACTTAAATTAAAAACTGTAATACAGGTCCTTTCCTCCGACGAGTTTTGCAACCAACTGCACAACATGCTTGCAACATACCTCGCAATTAAATTTTACAATTAAAATTGTATACATTGATTTTTATCAAGAATGAAATACCATTTGAATTTGTAACATACCACAAACTTACATTGACCTTCTACAAAATGGCATCTGGCTTCAATTTTTATATAAAAGTTGTGTATCTAGTGAACTATATAGAAATCTGTGCAAACAGTACAGACGAGAGAATTTGAATTTAATCAGGCAAGAGCAACAATGGCCGTGTCATTCTGCAAAAAACAACCTTCGATAAAAAATATTTCTACATACTTGAAAAACGAGAAACTTGTAATAAAAAGGAGAAATATTTAATGATCGTTTAATGCACGTTAATATACCTACCTCATCCCTCAAAGTTAACAAAAATTAAACAACCTTCAAATCTAATAATTAGCTTCCGACAGCATAATATTAATACAAAATAACAATTGGAATATTTTGAGGTCAGTGTGTCGAGCAAATCGTTCCACATTTCAAGCAATTTTAAGCAATGTCCAAAGAGAGTATTTAATTTCATCAATCCATAACTGGAAATGTTATGGAATAAGAGTAAAATAATGTAATATTACAGTTCCATAATGGAAGTATAATAATGTAGTATTACAGATCCACAACACAATTACTACTTGGTCACAATATTACGTAACTTTACCAAACACATTAGGTAAATATCTACTTATGTAGGTTGATAAGTACAATTCCCATTGGGGCATTCTGATTATTCTATTACTTCAGGCATGTAATGGTAATTACATAAGCCAATTACCTGTTTAGTTCGGAGATCAGATACCTACTTTTACGTAGAAATAATAAATCGTTATCTTTAAAATTATTTATTTAGATACGTAACAATTTTGGAATCTGACTAATACAACGTGGCCTTATGTGCAATATAATTGATAGGTTATTTATCAAAAAATTTTGCACACCAACCAAAATTGCCTGTCAATACTTAAACTAGAAAAATTAATATAAAAATACCCTTGACAGATGAGTTTCAATGGCCTCGACAATATCTTTAGCCTGTGCAACGTTTTCTTCTGCTAATATAGTAAGTACACTGATGAGCGGTTTGCTGTTAAATGTGAGATCTGCTAAACTTGAAGTGTATTCTTCTTTAATTTCGCTGTTGCCAGCCATAATAAAAAAACTACAGCAACTGATAACAGCTGGAAATCCCTCAAAGCGTGGATTTCCGGGGAAAAACTATAACAAAACGTCACAATTTTAGACGACAAGAAGGTCGAATAACGAGATGCTATTTTGCATCATGTACGTAAGCAACGCATATTGACCCAAATCCTACTTACAAAATACTTTAGAAACTAGTGCGAAAATCCATTATCTTCTAGAGATTTAGTTCCCTGCAGACTCAACCAGCAGCTACACTATTAAATGTACAAATTTGACACTAATTTTCAACACAAACACCACACTTTATTTCACAAAATGGCGATCGAAGACCGTTCCACTACAACATTCTACGAGGAAATAGTACCAAGCTACGACGTCAGCCGGCCAAAATTTGGATAGCTCGCTATTATTGGCTGGCGGTATCAAATGACGCATCGTTCAACGAATGGAGTAGGGCTTGGGAAACACATGTAGTGGGAGAACGATGCTACCGGTACCGCCATCTACGCATATAAAGTAATAGCATTATTTCCCTGGTTTTACTTAAAAATTAGAAATTTTTTTAAGAAACTCTAAAAAGTTGTATTTGGTGGTTAAACTGTGTCTATTTCAAAATATTTCTTAAATAATTATTAACTTATTTTTACCACTGCCAATTAGCGTTATTGACCTGTATTCGAAGTTATCATTGTGGTAGATGTTTAAAATTTGATTTAAATTAATTATGTAATAGATAGGGCTGGGATTTATATGCATTTGCATGTTCTTTTTGTATGTAATAAACATAAGCTAAGTTAAATTTTTACATGTTTCATCCACATGTGAACGACATATGTAAATATATTTATTTAGTATACATTTCTGATTATCTTCTCTGTTATGCTGTTTTTGGTTTTGGTAGAGATATTAATGTAGTTTGGAATGACCTTCTTTTTCTGACAAGCTAAAATGTATAAGATCATGATCAAATATGGTGTAGCAACACAGAACATTTGGTTTAATCAACAATGTCAGACAAAGAAGCTCATTCCAAACTACATTAATATCTTTACCAAAACCAAGAACAGCGTAACAGAGAAGATAATCAGAAATGCTAAACAAAGATGGTTGAAAGAAGAATCAAAAAGATGGTTTAGAATTAGAAACAATTTGCACACTTATTTAAAGGTACTTTACACAGAACTTATTCACAAATTACATCAAATTGAGTTTGACGTATTTGACAATGACATTAGAGAATTAGTATAATAAAATTTACAAAATACACAATACAGAAAAATAAACTTTCGAGATTAGAACAACACAGACGTGCACTTCAACCACACAAAAAACCTGACAGTAATAAATTTTCATCCTCGTTTTCTAAATTTATTAAACACATATTTCAATGACCAACAGATAAAATTCCCAAATAGGGTTTTAAGATTTCCCCTTTTCCAAAATTTACAAATAATGTTAAAGACATTTTAGCACTCAATTCTGAATTGATTCTCAAAGAAAGACATTTCAAATTGCTAATTTATTAAAAGAGATGTCAATCAATACCAATAAATCAAAAAATAAAATAAATAACCAAAATAATTTATTGAGTATCTGTATATAAAATACTTAATTACTTTAACAATAATCATGTATTATTAAGTTAATTTCCGGTTATAATCTCTGATACACATTTACTTATAAAATTGTTTTTATTGATTATAGGTATATAAAATACTTAATTACTTCAACAATATTTATTTGTTTTAACCTTATACGTATTTCGGCACGTTTACATGCCATTTCAAAGGTTATATTAGAAAGTAAACAGTTAGTGTTGTTATAGCAATAGAACTTGGTGACTTGATCTCGGTAATCGTCTGACATATTAGTTGTAACTGTCTTTTCCAGCTATTTTGTTCTACCTGCAGCATGTCGTACGTTGATCAACTGGAGCAACCGCTAGAAATTCAATATTCTAAGTGCAGTTCTGAAACAAAAACCTTTTTTAAAGACTCTAATAGCAAAAACAAAAAAAATGGACCCAGCATAAGGCCCGGACTTTCCCGTACTTCCGAGGTATTTACTTTTTATATTTTCAAAAATGTTTTATAACGCATAAGTATAGCTAACGGGTTTTTCAAAAAATTCCTAGTCGAGTAGGCCGGTGTGTGATTTTGTTACCAAATAATTGCAATAAAAAGTTAGTACTCTCTAGTTTAAGAAAATATTTGGAGTAAGTAATAAAGTACAATTCATATGAGAAATCAAAGAATTATTAATTTGAACATTTTTTTTAATTACAATGCCTTACAGTTATCCCATTCCATAACAGCATAAACTGTAGCATTTCACCATGACCCATGCACATAATATACATCAAATCAACACATCCAATTGCTGTACACAACCAAATTTATGTATTCGTTTTTTTTTAATAAGCTGTTGGTCATGTCAAAACACAATGTGTTGAAATCTGTTTTTTTTTCGAATTGCTCAAGAATATCAAGTTTTACCGCTTCGTCGCATTAAAGCATTAAATTCCCGAGACAATTCCGTAACTACAGTGGTAATCGGCGCGAAGATATTAATTTTCAAGATATATTAAATATTTACCTATTGCAGTTTTGTAATAAATAATGAATTGTAGTAAAATATTATCAAGAATAGTTGATACTGAAATGTTCTTATAATTCTCGAGTTATGACAGTATAATATCAGCACAGTATACTTATTTATACAGTAGCAAAAGCGCCCATATAACGCCTGGTAAGCTGTAAATAGTGGCGCTCCAAGCGGTCGACAAGTTAAACTATCGTTTAAATTATGGCGGGTTTTAAATTTCAATCCAGTTCGTTGTTGTTACCATATTTATAATAAGCAAAACAGAACAATTACGAGCTACATTATATAATGGTTTTTAAATAATACAAAAATGATGCCAGTAATATGATTTATTAACAAAATAAGTTTTGATTTATACATTAAACAGTAAATAATACCTATATTAACAAGGCTTTATTATTCGAAGCGCTGGTAGTTTTCTTTTACACAAAAGTGGTTTAGGAGGGTTTTTAGATTAAAATATTGTTGGTACTGCGTTATAAACCAACTTCTTCTTCTTCTCTACATTTATAAACTGCGAATCTGCAAAAAGCAGCGTCCACAAAGTGCAGTTTTTATTCAAATATCCCACCTCCTTTTCACGTAAATCTTCACGTCTACAGTTTACAACCCACTGTTTTGATCTAGAACGACGAGAAAGTCAAACTTTAATGTATTAATATTTATTAGAATTTATTACCTTTTTGGATCTTTGGGAAATGTAAAAAGACTAAGGTTAGGATTCTTTCCTTTGTTGTTTTCGCAGTTCACGGCGGAACATGCGCTTCCTTTCAAGACTCTCATAATAGATTGGTATATCACTAATCAAATTTTTATAAAAATACTGGCAAACAACTTGAAAATTGTTCTTATAACGTTCAAAAAGCAGAGAAACATTACTACCGTTAGCTGTCAGACTTTAGTGTAACTTGTTCGCGGGTTGGTGCTATAATTACCATAAATGACCTTTGCTTTCGCTACTGTATGAATAAGTATACTGTGATCATAGTATAAACAAAGTTAGGTTAGAATAGCATTGCGAGCGGATTTCAAATTTGGCGCGCAAACGTCATTTTTAGTAACTAGTAACTGCTGCGCCATGTCTCCGCCAAACATTTCGTGACGCCCATATCAAACTCGAGTTAGAGTCACTATATAAGGAGAGTAGCGCCAACTGCTCGTACGCCGCCATATTTGACCTAACGCCTTGGCTGGTACTTGTTATATAGCACGGCATAACAGCAATAACATGTAATTTTAAAGACATTTCTCATTGTTTTGCAATTTTCATTAGAAGAAACACTGATCATCAATATTAAATACAATACCTGATCGAATTAAAGGAACAAAACTACGTAAATACGAGTGAAATAATTAGTTGCATGCATTTCTCATTCCAACACTTTTACTACCACACGCGATGGATTTAGATTCTTTTATACATTTGTTATACTTGCGAATAATAAAAAACAAACGACAATTAACAAAAATTTTCAATAATTTTTGTTTAATGTTGTGACACGTTGGAAAGTTGTCGTTATCTGCATTCATGAATTGCAATATAATAGCTTGTGCTGTAATAAGAGAACTTATAATCTCCGATTCTCTTTGCCGAATGACTTTTTCACAATCATTCAGTAAATTAAATATTGCTAGGGAACAATGGACCAAACTTGTTGGTTCACTGTCAGAGGTATAGGATTTTAATTTTGTTAATTTACTAACTTCGACATTAGAATCGCCTTGATAGTTAACAATTTTTAAAGCTTTTTGTATGGTTTCCTGTGACCACGATGAACCTTTCATAGTTTTTTTTGGAAAAAAACAGAATTTGGTCTTGATTTAAAAACACGTTCACGTTTTCACTTAAATTTTCGTAGTCTTTTTTTGCTTTCTTATATTGTCTTTCGGCTACTTGTAATTTACGCTGCAATTCTGCAATTTTCTGTTTATATTGCTCCTCGGAGTCGCCCGCGTTAATTACAACATTTTGCTCTTGCAAATTTAATTCATTTACATGGCATGTACTTGCTGTAAAATAAGACAATAAAGGAACAATAATTATATTTTTAACAGAGTGTTTCTTACCATCATTGCTATCACCAGCTACAACGGTAATTTCCGGTAATTTACGTTTTAATATTCTTCTAGGATTTGCAGCGGCTACATATTTATGAGCAAAAACAGTTGGCACAGCAGTAAACTTTAATTTTTTCAGACCATCGGCTCGACAAGATTCGTACTGATCCTCAGTAAAATGTTTTTGTGTAAAAATGTGTTTGTACCCATAATAATAAAATTCGATAGTAAAAAAAACACTTTAAACTGCGGTCAAATTTAGAACAATGAACATTTTCAAGATTTTAAATATTTAACAAAAACTAAACTACTAAAACAAACTACAGTATTTTTTTAATATTTAACGTAATTCCTAAAGAAGTAACTTACTTCACAAAGTCTTGAATTTGAGGAAGGAATCCAATTTTTTCTGCTAATCTTTTGCAGCCACAATTTTCTCCTCTTGGGATCAGCAGGAATTTTAAATAATTTTAGTCCACTTTTCACCTGTTGGTTGTAACAATCAAAAGCACAACATTGTGGCATTTTAAATGAATAATAACTTTTTAAATCGTCAAAAATGCACTCTAACTATATGCACGACTAGGCAAACACTGCAGTTCTTAGGTCAATCATCATGGCTGACGCGTGGCGGGAAGCTCTTAACCAATAGGAGCTCGCTATTGTCGGCAAATGCCACGGCAATCAGTGGCGGTACTCTCCCTATATAGGACTCTAACTCGAGTGACATCACCATCCCCTTCCAGTCATCTTGTGCCTCTCTTTCTTCAATTGGCCGTCTTCGTTTATCTAAATATTCAAAAATATTTATCAGATATACTTTTCTGTGAGCCATACTAATTTTGATTCTCAAAATTTTATATAACAACAAATTAACACACTGTACAAACTTATCAAAAACGGTTTGTTTTCCTTTTTAAAATCAACTATTTTAAATTTAGCAGCGCTATCTATAACGGGTGGCGATCGCAGATATCAGATATGGAATTCGCATGTTGTTGAATAGAAGTCACAAAAAAGAAATGGTACTAAATTTTGCTATTCTAAATAATAAAATAAAACGGTTTGTCATATTTACTTCAATATTAAAGTAACATTAATGTTATAAAAGAAATTTAATCGGTGGAACTAGCTATACTTTTAAAAAATATTGAACTACCAAAATAGTTCCTATTCGTAACGGTAGTTCGAGTTTTACATATTGTTTTACCATTACTAACGGTTGAAAATATAACCTTAAATGTCTCAATGTGTTTTTTCATTATTTTTTTAATGAAAATAATCACACCGTGAGTGATTTTATTATATTAACACATTATTTAATTAGTACCTATGATTCCATTCATTCTGTTTCTGTGTAAAATAAAGTTTATTATGAAATATCTTGCCATTGTAAATTTAAAAGTTCTGCATACTCAATGTTCAATGCTCTCATTTGAAACAGTTTTACTGCCCTCTTTTAAATAAATAACAAGGAGAGATTTCAACATTAAAAATTCGAGATGATGTTTCAAATAAGATTACTTTTATAACTTATCAACATAGAACATCGTACACACTACACTATAACACCAGAAGTAATCGTTTTATGTGTTTAGTGACCAATCATGCCATCAGCAAACATCCAATATTCAGAGAAATACAGCGACAAGAGCTACGAATATCGTCACGTTATTTTACCTGCAGATCTTGCAAAACTGGTGCCCCGGACTCATCTAATGACAGAAACTGAATGGAGAAACTTGGGTGTACAGCAAAGTCCTGGTTGGGTACATTATATGCTACATGGACCTGAACCACATGTGTTATTATTTCGTCGACATATGCAATCTTAAATTGATGTTTACCGTGATAGATTTTGTATATTTAGAGTTTTAAGGTATTTTAAATATGTAAAATATAATATATTTTTAAACCATAGTTTTAAGTTGTACACTTAGTTTAGTTATTAAACAGTAAATATAGGGATTATAAAACTATTATGTTTCTATATCTGCTCTACTCTATACTATATTAAAACTAAATTATTTGAATTAACCATCTTATTATTACTTATTAATTTTAAGATGTAGTAGATACACAAGTAATCAGATAATGTTTAATATGTACTTTGTAACGGTTAAATGTTCGAACAATAATCTATGCTAGCGCTAGTAATTTTGGTGTACAAAATTAAATCAAATTTATTGTCTAAATATATGAGGAGGAAGCTGGTTATCATAACTTGTATATTCTTTGAGGCTTGGATGACTTTAGACTCAGTAAAACTTGGAATCCTGTAGTTTATTCTCTAAGGACTCTTAAGCATCATCGATATCACGCTCCACCGGATCCGTCTTCGTCCAACGGCGTTAGCCAACCAGAACTCCGACGTTCTGCTCGACTGGATCAAAGGGGTTTAAATACCTTCGCATCACAGATTTGAATTCAGTGCTCTAATCTGTCATAAGATGCAAGCTGCAATGTCTTGCAAAACGTTACGAATCTAATTTGTTATTGTAGCAAGGTATATAATTTTTATGTTTTACTTGGGACCGACTTCAAAATTATAAAACAATTAATAATTATATAATAAACAATAATTTCTTAATTACATTAAACGGAACAACAAATAAGTATTAAATTGTTGTATAAAAAACATTTATTTTTAGCTAACTTATGTCACTTTTGTGTTTTTATTTGAAGTCGGTTTTCCTTTTTTTTTTAAGTTAATTATTTTACAATTTTAAGTGATGGGTAGACCTAGTAAGGATGCTTCTTGAATGAGGAAACGACGGCTAGTTGAAACGGAAGATGAAAGACAGAAACACTAAAAAGTCGGTTAGAAAAAAATAGATTTTGAGGAGTTCCCCGGTGTATTTTCGAAGTTCAAGGTCCAATACCAATGAAATTAAAATGGGACCACCTTGGAACTATATTGAACCCAACGGAAAAAGAATCATTAAAATCGGTTCATAAACAAAAAAGTTATGCCCGAACATACATAAAAAAAGATAAAAATTAAAAAAATAATTTTCTTTTAAAAAAAAAGAAAACCGACTTCAAATAAAAACACAAAAGTGACATAAGTTAACTAAAAAGCAAAAAATAAATGTTTTTTATACAACAGTTTAATACTTATTTGTTGTTCCGTTTAATGTAATTAAGAAATTGTTGTTTATTATATAATTATTAACTGTTTTATAATTTTTAAGTCGGTGCCAAGTAAAACATAAAAATTCGAATCTAATTTGTTATTGCAGCAAGGTATATAATTTTTGTTTTACTTGGCACCGACTTCAAAATTATAAAACAATTAATAATTATATAATAAACAACAATTTCTTAATTACATTAAACGGAACAACAAATAAGTATTAAACTGTTGTATAAAAAACATTTATTTTTTGGTTTTTAGTTAACTTATGTCACTTTTGTGTTTTTATTTGAAGTCGGTTTTTTTTTTTTTTTAAAGTTAATTATTTTACAATTTTAAGTGATGGGTAGACCTAGTAAGGATGCTTCTCGAATGAGGAAATGACGGCTAGTTGAAACGGAAGATGAAATACGGAAACACTAAAAAGTCGGTTAAAAAAATAGATTTTGAGGAGTATCTTCGAAGTTCAAGCTCCAATACCAATGAAATTATAATGGGACCACCTTGGAACTATACTGAACCCAACACAAAAAAATCATTAAAATCGGTTCATAAACAAAAAAGTTATGCCCGAACATACATTAAAAAAAAAAAAAAAACATACAGACGAATTGAGAACCTCCTCCTTTTTTTGAAGTCGGTTAAAAATTAATGCTGTTGAAGTAAAATAATAGTTATTTATTATATCAGTAGGATAAAGGTATTATTAACATAGGAATGCGGTGAGTCGGAGTAAGAGCATGAGTATGTTAATGGCCTTTATCACATGTATATAATACAATTTTTTATCTACGTCTGCTCAAAATTGAAAAAATTACATAATTTTCAAAATTGAAAAAATTATATAATTTTGACAGACCATCTTTTTTATTTAACATCAGAGTAGCATGGTATTTTATTTAAAATCAGAGTAGCATTGTATCTACATAATTTATTATCGTCATAGCAACCAAACATTTTTTGTCAATAATTGAGTTGTTTTTAATTTTTCCTTGATTTGTGTTGAAAATTGTGAGAAAACCGGTAAATATAATTATGAGTGATTGTGACAGTATTCCGTCGGACATAGAAAAAGCTGCAACGATGGTAGTTTCTTCATTGAAAAAATAAAACTTTTGGTCAAAAATTGTCATATCCCACTGAGTGGGATAAGTGATCCTTATTCCACTCAGTGGGATATGACAATTTTTGAATATATAATAAACAACAATTTCTTAATTACATTAAACGGAACAACAAATAAGTATTAAACTGTTGTATAAAAAACATTTATTTTTTGCTTTTTAGTTAACTTATGTCACTTTTGTGTTTTTATTCCATTGAGTTGGATAATAAACATCATTATGCAACTCAAATGAATGATATAATAGGTTCTTATCGTAGCAGACGTAGATAATAGTATATTATAGACCAAGGTAGAGAAGACATTTTTCTCAGCCGAGCAGAATTATTTCTCGAGATGCGAAGCATCAAGGGAGTCTGATAAGTCTTCTCTACCGTGGTTTATATATTATTTTTTCCACTACTAGCACCTTTATTCCTTTTATAATTAATTGATTTTACATTAATAAAAAATAAAATTACAAATGCAAATATGCACAAAAATAAAGTAGCCTTGCTTGAAAACAAGAGAATAGTTAATTTTAATTGACATTTATGTAAAATATATATTTTATAATAGTGGTTTTAAAATGTCCAATTTTGATGATTTGAGTGAAAACTGCACTCCTCGTGAAATTAGGGAAGGTGCAGAAAGTGTTGGTGAACATTTATTACCAGTAAAATCAAAAGATTTTTACATGAAAGTTTATAATTATAAATAGGCATGTGAGTACTAGATAGCAATTGTTTCCATTATTAACCAGTAGTTAAAAATGAAATTTTATTAACCACTAGGAAAGAAATTCATCTTCTTGGCTCTAAAACAAAGTAAATAATGATATCGTTTAATACTAGTAGTGGAAAAAGTATTTTTTTCACTACTAGTAATATGGCGTAGCATTTTGACACATAATAGAAAGCTGTGAAATTCAATTTCTCTACCTTTGCTCGCTGACAGGTAACTAATTTTTCATTATTAACCACTGGTAAATAATGAACAAATTTAGTTTTTTTTTATAATCCTGTGACAGTTTTAAAGAGAACGTTTTTATAGCACGATTTAATATAATGGAGAGATTCTATTTAATGGTATTTTATGCATAAAATAGTTGTTTAAATAAATTAATTTAATTTTAAAAACTTTGGTGTATTCGAATATACGTTTTTCGCGCCGTAATAAATGACAACTCTGTCAATATCAATTTCGCCTATAATAACAACCACACAAAGTAAAAAAGAGAAAATTGTTAATAATTTCAGTATTTTAGATGAAACCAGTTCTTAAAAACAATGTTTTTTAATACCAATGATGATTTAACAATTTTCAAACAACTGTCATGCCAAAAAAACAAAAAACTGTCATTTGTTTTATAATTTGAAATAAACAGGGATTTAAGTTAAAATAGTCATTTTCCGACAATTATAAGGATTTATATCACTAGTAGTGAAAAAAAAAGTATATACGCCTCGGTAGAAAAGTCTTATAGCCCTCGGGCCTTACATCCCTCGGCGCTACGCGCCTCGGGATCTAACCTAAGCCCTCAGGCTATAATAGTAGACTTTTCTACCTTGGTGTATAATATACTATTATTCATAAATCAATATGAACTTCAATAAGGTAAAGCTAGAACTTATTAATAAATTAATAGTACTGTTTGTTAAGAAATTATATCAAATGTAATAAATATTTTTTTGTAAAATTATATGATGAATAACTTAAACGTCCTAAACTAAAACTAATTAAATACATTTTATCCTTGTTATTATTACACATTATAAAATAAAACTTCAAGCCTTTCTTCATAAATTTATTATATAATCATGCTATATGTACATTTCGATTACGATGTAATCATCTACAGTAGCAAATGCTACTGTAGATGATTACATCGTAATCGAAATGTACATATAGCATGATCTATATAATAAATTTATGAAGAAAGGCTTGAAGTTTTATTTTATAATTTATAATATCTTCATATAACTCACAACATTGATTATTATTACACAGTAGTATTAAATCTCGCGCCAAAAAGATGATCTAGTAACTTTTGCTAGTACAACTACCAACAGACAAGAAACGACAACAGCACAACACTGTCCGGTCCAAGCAAAGGAGCGGTTTTGTATGTAAACGAATTAAAGAAATTTGTTGCAAAATGTCTAGTACCTCGCAAAAACACCGTAATTTTGTGGCGGAGCCGATGGGAGAGAAGCCCGTTACAGATTTAGCAGGTATTGGTGAAGTGCTGGGAAAGAGATTGACAACGGCGGGATTTGATAAGGTTAAGTTTATGATTACTCCTGAATTTCACAATTTGAAGTAATTGATTTTTAACTGTTTCAGGCCTATGTAGTTTTGGGTCAATTTCTTGTTCTAAAGAAAAATCAAGAACTGTTTCAGGAATGGATGAAGGACACTTGTCAAGCAAATTCGAAGCAGTCGGCAGATTGCTACCAGTGTCTGCACGACTGGTGCGAGGAATTTCTATAAACTGTTGATTGTGATATTAATAACGTAATAATTAAGTTTTTGGTTTGTATCTAAAATTTTCTAATGCTTACAACACATTTTAAATGCAGTATTGCAATGCAAAATTAATTTTAAATCTAGTAGCATTTTGAAATGATTTTGTAAATGTGACAACATTTATATTTAATTTTGGTTTATGATTTTAAGTTTTAACAGTTCAACTTCAGGAGATGTGTTGGTGACGTTAATGATATTTTTGTACTCTTGATTTTCAAAACTTTGCTGTGCAGTTTGGATCCGATAAAGTAATAGTATAACTCTGATAAAATAATAGTAATAATTTATAAATAATATTTATGTAAATATTTAATGTAAAAACATATAAATATTAGTAGTGCAAGTAACACAGATCGGAAATTACATTGACATTGAGTAATTCAAATAACTACATTAAGGTTTAAGGAATTTTTATGAATTTGGTGAAAAATGTAAAAATAATTTTGTAATAAAGCATTGTGAGATAAAGGTATATATTTTATAAAACGGTAACCAAATCTCAATCGAAACGTGTAATAATATATTACTTTTAGTTAGTGTTGTGGGTTGGTTATTTACCAGATAAATTAACTCGTTTATATAATTTTCTGTCGGTTATTTAACCCCTTCTCCATTTTTAACATACTGCACCGCCTTTTTAATTAAGTTTCTTTTTCACCCGCTCTCTATAAAGTGTGTATCAATTAGCGAAAGAACTACACGTGGCGATGTTGGTCATAAAATTCTGAGTCGAAAATCTTAATACCAAAATATTGTACCATGCTTCCTGGGTATGCACAGGATGTTCAAAGTTTGAAAATGAAGTCTTTTAATAAGTGTTTTAATTCATTATCTGTTGACAGAAAGAGCTGCAAATTAGAAGAAATAAGAATTGTAATAAATATTTTTTCATAGATGTTGTTTTTCAGCCCCAAAAGCGTGTTTTAAACATTTCTTCGTTAACTTATTATTGTAAAAAATACATATGGCAGCATTGTAAACCATGCATTACATCAAGACACCTATGGCGTGTGGATTCAATGTTGTCAAATGTACGTTCCTTTAAAATGGTTCCTGAGGACAGAGGAAGCATTGCCCAACATTTTGGTATTAAGATTTACGACTATAATCCTAGAGCAACACCACCTTCATTAGTGTGACCGTATCCAATGTAATGTTCCTCGTTGCGTTAGGTTTAATGTATTTATAATGCAGATTACCACTATTTTAGTGGTATCATGGGCAATTGCTGTTATTCGTGATATTAACTATTAAAAATGTTTTTGTTATTTCAAACATTAGTAGCATTTTTCATTCCATTCATTTAATTAAATTTTTGATTAATTTTCCATAAATTAAAAACTAATTCATAGCTTACCTTTATCCAATTATGATCATAAGGTAGTTATTGTTTATAATTATTTTAAATGTCGGCAATATTAATAATTTCTATAAATAATTAATAGGTGTTGGTGTTAATGGTACTAAACTTACTCTATCTCAAAGCACTTTGTCTGAATTTTCCTATACTTTAGATTTTGTTACTGAACCATATTTTCATAACTTTACCGTCTATGTCCAACAAAAGTCGCACCACTTGTAAGTTTGCAGCATGCTTGGGATGGTAAATAGACAAAGTCGCATCTGCAAACAGGCAAAATTGTCTAGGAATGCCAAACAAAATGGGGCGCTTCTGTAAATCAAGAAATTACTTTTTTTATTATCCATCAGTAAATTCATAATATATGAAATATAAAAGTCAGTCTAATTTATACTCCCACTTACTATTATTCAGAATAATAGTACAAGTCACTTCTGCTATTGGCCGGTATACCACAGACCTCGGTACTACTACCACGGCATATGCATGCCATGACCTTTGCGCAGGGCGCACCTTGAATCAAAAACCGTCAATTTAAATCTTATTCTATCACCCATGAGCATTTTAATTATTCCCCGTTCATTATATGTATAGAGGCATGAATTTTCGATTTAAAAAATTTATATTGTCCACCTGCAACACCGACCACGTAACGGAAGTACGTCACATTGGTGGCGTTTTGGGTTACCGGATTTGATTTTTTTGGTTGTCTTCTATAAGGAATAATCAGTATCTTTGTCATTTACTAAATTTTTCAAATGAGTTCACCGATTCATTTTTTATTTCCTGTATTTCTCCTCTCGGTTGTTGTGTGAGGTGGTTTAGTCTGTTTTTATCTCTCATGTGTTTAGTTATGCAAGTTCTCACTGAAATTTCTTAGCGTGTAAATAATTCCGCCATATGGAATCCTCCATCTTAAATGTTATGATTTAAATCTTAGATTCGTAATTAGCAGCCCCAAAATCCCTCGAATACTAATTTTTATAAACAACGGATAACTTAATGAAATAATTCAGTCTTACTATTTTTTCCTAGCTCTTCTCTTTTCACCATACAATTCCTTGATTTTTTTGGAGTAGGTGTTGCTTGTTATTCTCTTTTTGATCTCTCTGCTCCAGGCGGCTTGTATGTCCGCTACAAACTTTTCAGCTTCGTGGTCCAATTGTTCTTTATACGGTGCGTTTAGCTGAATCTTGTTGCTCAATTCTTCTTCGAACCTTTCTCAATCTGTGTGTTTGTTGATCATTGATGGGTTACTTTCTTTCTTGATCATGTTTTCCCTTAATGTTAGTATTATCGCAAAGTGATCGGAACACAGATCAAAGTTCAAATTCAAAGATATTGATGAAGTTTGATGGTACCTTCCTGGAGATAAAGAAATCAATTAGGTGTAGTATTTTGTTTTGATCTGTGGGCCAGTAGGTGGGTTTCCCGTGGTGTGGCAGTTACAGCTCTGTTTTTTTGCGGTTTCATGGAGCTCGTTTCCTTTAGTCGTGGTCAGTCTAGAACCCCAAATTAGTTTTCTAGCGTTGAATTCTTTTCCAAGTCCCCCAAGCTTTGTAGATCTCTTTTTTGTAGATTGTATCTTGGTGAGTAGTACATTTCTACGATTATAATCTTTTGTCTTCCTGTTTTGATATTGACAGCTGTAGCTTGTATTTCAACTATTTAATATTTGGATTCTTCGTAGTGAATTATGTTTTCTTTGGCTATTACTGCGCTTCCTCCTTTAGCGATGTTTTGTAGATGTATAATGTGGTAAGTTTTATATCCTCTAACTTTTATATATGATTGGTTTATGAGATGTGTATTTCGTTTTGATGTTGTTAAATACCATTGACATTCCATGGCAGCAATTCTAATATCTTTTGTGACCATTATTTTTTCTTTCTTTTGTTTTGGTTAGTTTTGTTTGCTTCATTTCGTATCTTTTGCAGTTTTTTGGCTACTTCTATCCTTGGCACATTTTTCGTTCATTTTCAATTCTTTTGCGTGGTGTTTACCGGCACTTTTTACACACGTTGGTTCTCTGTTGCAGAATCTTTGGGTGTGTCCATAGCTTTGACTTCTCTTGCATTGAGATACCAGTTTGAGTTTTCTTAGTGATATTGTTTGAACTTTCATGCCTACTATCTGCGTTACCTCGTATATTTTTTAATGTCTTCATCGTTTCTGAAGATTAGCATAAATAACGGAATGCTTTCTCCTATTTTCTTTTAAGAATGTTAACTGCTTCTGTTATTTTATATCCTTGACAATGTAAATCATCTACAATGTTTTCTGGAGTACATGTCGGGCGTAATTTCTTACTTTGATGTATCTTTTCGTTCGTTTATTTTCATACGAGTGTCAAAGGTACTATATTTCACTTAAGAAGTGCGTTAGTCTTCTATATTCTTCTGCATATTTGACGTGTATTTGTCGCTGTTGATTGTGGCGATGTTTCCGGCAATGTATTCATTTTTCTTTTTTTGTTCTTTATCTTCTCCTTAGTCATCGATTCCGTTTCTTTGACGAGTTCTTCTTTATCAATACAATACTATTTTTCTTTTTGTTGGCTTCTTTGTTCCAGATTTGCTCTTGGAGTTATTTTCTGCCATGGTACAAAAAAAAACGAGATTTTTATAAACAAAATCAAAAAATCGATTTATTTGATTTAAATTAGATTCTTTTTATTTAAATCGATTTTTCTGATTAAACTAATATTTTAAAATTAAAAAACAATAAGTACCCCTGTTTGCTTGCACAAACTAATAAAGGACTATCTGCAGTGTTTTGGTTTAAATATTATAATAGGTGCAGCATAATGTTTGATATACACAAGTTGTGTATCTTATTTTTTATTTTAAATATTGGTATTTTTGTACGAAAGGTTATAGAGTCGCAGCTAAGCAATTCTACAATGTTACCCACTCCACTTCCCTGCATCAGCGCATAACAGCTATATAACAGGTCTGCCCCTTATTCCAGCCCCGTGTGCACTTTGCTGCGCCTACGATTATCACTAAAAACATTGCAGGGCGCATAAATAGTGGCATTCCACCATATGCAAAATAAAACAGTGTAAATATCGAAGTCATTAAAAACTTATTGTGAATTTTTATATTGCGTACATGGGGGAATGCTACTATTTGTGGTTTCTGGAATGTTTTTAGCGATAATGGCAACGTGTAGGCGCAGCAAAGTGCGCACAATGCATATGTGTGAACCAATAACAAAGCCATCCCTTGAAATTATTGTGCAGAATTAATTTTTTAGTTTATGTATGGATTTGTGTAGATGTAAAAATTACTTTACAATGGGTGTGGTTTTAATAAACTATATAATTGTTTAACACTTTTGTGTAATTCCATGCTAAGCTTACTGCCAAATTGTCAACATTATTGTACCAATTGGAAAATTTCACATGAGAACAACAGACAACTCAAAATCAAAAACTAATTGATTTAAATGAATGATTTTTTATATAAATATTGTGATTTAAATCCACTTGATTTAAATCTTCGCACCATATTTTCTGTTCGTTCCCTTAATTATTGTTAGTTGCTGCTGTAATTGGGAAACATTTTGTTGCAATTCAATTCTTTTTTTTTCGCTTCTAGCCATGCATTATACAGGTTAAGTTCATTTTGGGTTAAATCTGACAATTCTAATTATCTAGTTTTTTTAAAGAAAATTGTTGATTCTTGGTGATATTTTTATTTTAGATTCTGAACAAAGTGTACATATTGCGTTATTTAAATTGCTGACTTTATCATGGAAAATTTTGTTAAAACTTATAATAAAAATATAAACATAATCTCACTACATTTTTGAAATGGCTTATAAAATATATTTAACATTAAATTTATTATAAAAAAAAATGGCTGGTACTCAATTCAAATGTGCATGCTATTGACAAAATAGTAAAAAAATCAGTTCTTTTTAAATAAATAAAGCTGCTTATCTTAAATAAGGCACACATTTCAACAGAAATGAGGAACACAATAAGGAATGTTACAATATTACATCACTTCACTTAACTAATTAACCTACTGTGATATAGTTACTGTATAAAAATTGAATAACATAATTATGTCAAAGTACATACAATATGATACATAAACATTTACAACAAGATATATAACAATTTCTTACTAAGAGAATAGGAGTATTGGAAATAAATAATTTTCAACAGTAAGCATTAAAAATTTGCTTGTTTATTCAACCAACACCAAAAGCAAAAAAAAAACACGTTTACTTATCAAAAATAAAGGAGAATTGTCAAAAAGAATCAAATTTTAAAATGAACTAGTCAGTATTTTTAAGTCATCATCATAATATACAAACAAGCAAATCAATAACAGAAACACAAAGATGAATCATAAAACAGTCAAAACCGATACTTCATTAGCCAAACCACAAAGATTATCTCCAATTGCTATATATAAATATCCTTTATCGCCAAAATCTTCACCCCAGGAATTCCGTACAATGTAATGAGGTATATCCGCTGACAAATCATAGCCCACAATTTGCACTGCATGGTTCAAAAGTTTCGGTGAACCACCACAGTGAAACTGAATCACTCCGCCCAAATAGTTCTGCCAACTCGCGGCGTTTATTGCAACTGCTACCGGTCCTAATCGTGCTAACGTTGATAGAATGTAGTCTTCATTACCCACCATTCTAAAATTTAAAATTAGACACATGTAAGCTGATATAATGCAAATTACAGAGTTATAGATTTTAGAAACAATTACCATTGATCGGTAAGCTACGGTATAGATTGCTCAAACATAAGAAGTAATGCGAACTGCTTCAGGTGGATGCAATTTTCTATTTTATGCTACAAAATTTCCTTAACGCGTGTCATATACTTGTCTGATTTCTTACGCATACCCAGTTGCAGTCACATGTTATTCTTCGTAACCCACTTTGACTGCACGTCATATCATGTCTTGTTCGTTACACAACCGTTATTTTATTCAGAACGAAGCAGGCGTGACGAAGATAAAAATAATTCCTAGCATTAACCAATCACGTCGCGGATATTTTCTAAAAAAAGCACGGTTCCGTTTTGAGCACAAAAACTGCATTTATACCTATCGCTTTTATGATGTTTGATCTATTGCATTTTGAGAATGACGATTGCTTGTTATATTGTAACAGAATTTTTTAAATGATCGAGGATTTATGCAAAATCTGTGGTGTGTCCAGGCACAAAAAAAAATTACATTTATTTCAATTTCCAGAAAAAGATCCTAATCTATAGGAAAATGGATGGAAACTACTGGTAGGCATAAACGAAATAACGACATTCTTCTTTTTTTCAAAGTTAGTAAAACGAAGTAAAGTAGTTTTTTTTATCTGCGCGGTAAAAATTAATTATCAGTGGGTTTTGCATTTTATGGAACAGTTTGATGAACTAGACAATATTTTGGAATTGCAAAAAATTTGTATGTTTCCAGAACATCAAGGGTACAAAGTGCATTTTTTTGCATTACATTCTACTACAAATACCTAATCTTTTCCCAAGCTTGGTGTTTGCATCTTTAAGTAGCTGCAAGTAGCAAGATTGGTCCGCCAAAAACAACGGGGGACGTCCGAAAAAAAACTTAGATTCGTATTCTACGCATATCAAATAACCGATCAGCGCAAGCGCGACTTCCTACCCCCCACCACCATTCTTTTTTTTTAAATTGAGCAATTTAGACTTCAAAATCGGTATAAAGATGACAGTAGGGAGTAGAAACCGCCTTCAATTTAAAAGACCTATATGGGGTTTTCTTTTAGTGTTTTACCTAAACAATGTAACTGGATAAAAGCCAAAAAAAATACTGTATTTTGAGATTTCAACGAATAATATTGTTTCCTATAAGAAAATACTAAATAATAAAAATATTTGAATATTTCAAAAAAAAATTAAAAATACCAAAAATTTTAAAAATTACTTGAAAAATTTCATAATTCTCAACCATTTTTAGAATTTCAAGTTTTGAATAAATCCGAAAATTTCGAAAGAATTTTAAAATTTCAAGTTTCGAATTTTTTAAAAACAGTAAAAAAATTTAAATTTATCAAAATTTGTTTTCAAAAGTTTTCGAAATTTGTAGTTTTAAAAACTGCCAATATTTTTGAAATTTTAAAAATTTTCAGAAATTTAAATAGAAATTCAAAATTTTAAAAAATTTTCTAATTTTTACAATTTCCAAGCACTTGCCAATGCGCTGTTCTAAAATTTTTGAAAATTATAATTTTTTATTTATTAAAAACACGTTTAAAATTTGAGGAAAGTTCTGAAACCTTTAGAAGTTTGGCGCACTTACCCCAGAATAATTTTAAATACTCGCTGGGGTAAACTCCTGCAGTTTAAATTTCTTTTTAGAGGCGCAAATCTGTAACTAATTCTTGTAATAATGCTGACGAATGCTCATGTGTCAAAATGGATACCAGTTAAAAGTGGGCAAAACAGATCCTGGTACTTTCCCATACTTTTTACGTTTTAAATATTCTCGCCCCAATAAATGACTGAATAACATTGTTTTACCAAAAATAAAAAATTTTTTTTTAGAAAGTAACGCCCGAGCGGGAATTGCGATAGCCTGTGCAATAGAATGTCATAAGTGTAGTAGCAGCGACTAAACTGCAGAAGCACCCTACGGCTAATTACAGATTGTGCTTCGGACATCAACCCATCGACCCGACCGAGATGAGATGGGTCGATGACCTGAAAAGAGTAGCTGGCTTTGGATGGATGAAAGCAGCTCAAAACCGGAAACATTGACATGAATTGGAAGAGGCCTATGTCCAAGGATGGACAATGGAAGGCTAATGAAGAAGAAGAAGAAGCTTCGGACATAAGACCGAAAATCACTGTAAGTAGTTTATTTGAAAAACATCCTGTTAAAACACATATTTGAACTAGAGCTAACTGATAGATTTAGTTAAAACAACTTAGCTTTCGGAAAACCCGTTGTTGATACTAAAAAGTATCAAATTTCCTCTTAATTTTTAAAATGGTTTAAAATTATTTAATTCCTAATAAACTACTGCAGATAGTGTATTGAACTGTTTGAAATTTATAACGATTGATAATTGCGTTTTTGAATAAATAATTGATCAACTTTAAATTTTTCAAAAATTCCTGGAGGGCATCAGAGTAACCTTTGGGACATTAGTACATAACAAATTTGTAGTTCACTGCAAGCTCCTTCGACTTACATAGTATTAAAAAGAGTGTGGGCAGTTTTTAAGGAATTTTTTGTAAATTTCCATAATTTTGAAAACTTGACATTTTTACAATTTTCGTAATATGTTTGCATCACATGATTATACTAAGTAAGGGCAATTAAATAATATGATAATTTGTATTGATTGAATATTTTGTTTTTTATAATTGTGCATTAGTCAAAACTTTCAAAAAATCGTATATATATATACATCAGCACTGCGGGCCAATGAGGCCCATGGCTTGGTCCCGTTCACTCCAGGTTTGGCTTATTGCTATGTTCCGGAGGGTAGTGGGGCTATTGAGCCTTTAACCACTATGTCCCCTCAGCTTACGCCAAACCCTTGGCATTACATTTACTCGTCCATTTGCTCATCTATCTATACTTCGTGGGGGATTCCAACCCCACTAACGACTGCCGCGTTGTTAATGCAACATCCGGGTCCACCTATTAAGGTGTCATTCCGAGAGCACCAAGTGCCGTGCTGACTCAGCTTTCGGACACGCATCCAAGTACTGACTTAACTCTGCTGATCGTACTCGAACGGGCATTCTAACCGTGCCAACTTGGGACTTTAAAAAAAATCGTAGCGGCCTTCATTTTGTAGATACAGCATCCCGAAATAAAACGCAATTGATTTGCCTTGGCAACATATCTAATTTCCTTTTTTCAAGTAAAAAACTTCTACATACTAAATTAAATAAAAATCTGTCTAGGGGTTCCGGAAATATATGAGAACGAACACACCCACCCATAAGACAAATTTTTTAAAAACTACTTTTTGGGTTCCTTGGACCCCAAAACGCGTATTTCCGCTAAAATCTGAAATTCGAAAATTTGCATGAAATCATCAACTATCCATACTTCGGTAGAAGTAGGGAAAAGTAAAAATATGTTTTTCACATCATGAAAAAGAATTTGTCATTTTTAGGGTGCATTTACCACAGCTCACCCCATACTTCGGTTCCTATTCTTGTGATATCTAGTATAGCAAACAAATTGCGATATATGCGTCTAACGCATTGCACCTGCCAGCAACCCTTCACAAAGTAATGCACATACATGCATTTTGTTTTTGTGCATAACAAACATAATTTCCATGGAAATTTGCATCCACGTATGAGGTTGCATTGAGCAATCCATAACATAGCTACATAATCAATGCAATTACTGTACTTGCCTGTCACATGCAAACTTATCAACCTGCACACCAAAAGTATCGTTCTTTGCTTTACATGTCTCAGTTTTCAAGTGTAATGGGTATACTTCTTCTGTATGTACTGCAACATTATAATCCTTCATCCACTCCAGTAACAAACAAGCATCGCCTCCTTTACACCCATCGTTATTATTCCCAGCACAGTCAATAAGTTGTTGAACACTTAAGTGGATCAATTTTCCAGTTTTAATGGCATACATGGACTCCATATTTTCAACAGTACTAAAAGCCCAGCAGGCACCACATAATTTTTGATTATTCACGTTCGTCACTACCCCCTTTTTTCTCCAATCTATTTTCTGCGAGATACTTTTTCTTAACCTCTTATTTCTACCAGTTTTACGATGAACTTTGTCATCTTCTTCTCCAGATTCTTTTGAATCTCGTAAGGATATTCTGTCATACAAATCAGACTGAAGATGTTTGTCCATAAATTCGTCGGGTGTCATGTCTGAATATTTCGTTAATCCATAAACAGCACTTAAATGATGTTTACGATGAGAGTTTAATTTGTTGATAGCTTCTACAGATTGCTGCAAAATAAATGTTTGATTTATGGTGTTCTGTGACCTCTCATTTTATGATAAGTAAACACATGCAGAATTAAATCAATAAAACGTTTTTAATGACTTTAGTTTCTATTAATATGCACTAAATTTACCTGAAACGCATTAAAATGATGTCGATAAAGCGTTTTATTATTGTACGACTTATTAAACTGCTGTTGAAACTCCTTGAATTGTTTTTCTAGTTCTGGCGATGTAGCATCGTGTTTGTGTATATGCAGTGGGATTCCAAAAAATAAAAGAAGCACTGTTCCTAGACCTACTAAAAAATTTTTCCAACATGCCATTTTACTAACTAATTATAAACTAAAAGTTGCGTAGAGTATGTAAATTGATATCACTGATAGCTTATCACAGATGAACAATAAAAGGACAACAATGTATTTTCAGCTGATGTTGACTACATAATTATATCAGAGAATACCAAAATTATTTATTTGTATTCTGTGATTATATTCACCATTTTATTTCACACATATTTTAATACAAAGTTTTAATGTATACAAAAATAATTGTAAAAAGAAAAACATGAACACTGAGAAGGTTGAACAGATAACCTCGTCAACTTAAGCGAAGAAATAAATAATGATGAAGTTAGCTGCGCTACTGCTTTAAGAGTTTGAGAAACGAGAAATTATACGTCCTACAGCCACGCTACATGCAGTGTTGCCAGAAATTAATTCATAGGGCGGCACAGATCAGCGGCGACTCGTGGTGTGGCATAGTGGAAAGGCAATTTATCAAAGTATGTGAAAAATGCGCGGCAGATAAATTTTTTTCAAATGTGGACGTAGCCTATTTGAACGTGTTTTAAGAGCACACGAGATTTTAGACTGCCCTTAAAAACTTGCAAAGTTTTAAATTTCTTTGGGTATAAAATTTGAACAGTAAAGTAACACGTAATAACTTTTTTTGATGACTTTTTAAGCTTTTAACACATATATGACTTACATTAATTAATTTGTTTAAAACTAAAATCCATGCGCCTTCTTTACTGATGTTAAAAATGTTCAGTCACTAGTTTTCAAGAAAGTAAATTGCAAAACACAGTGTGTAAAAGGTGAACATAGTAGTCATAATAATAATTTCTATACAGGTAGTTTATGTTGTTAGTTGTCCTTTTGCAATGAGAAAGGTTATATTTAAATACCTTACAACTCAAAAACAGTTCATACTTAGATGTGCTGTCATTATTGTGATTAGATATATACAAGTAATTATTTTGTATAAGTATGCGAAAGTACAGGCAAAGTGCTTCACCCATTTTTTTACAATAAATTTCATTCAAAACTAGACAGAAATATAAATAAAACTCAAGAGCTTTATTCGGTGAACAAAATTACAACTGTAGTGGCAACCTACGCTTAGCCCTCTAAAAGTCCACCTGTGAGAAAACAGTGCCTTTTTTTCTTCCTAACAGAGTACATTTTCCGTTTAAAAGGCATGTCATAGAACAACGGGTTTTAAATAAATATCAATAGCAGTGGCTAATTAAATGTTTCTTACAATATGGCCAAATGTTTTATAAGAAAATGGGAGCTTAATGGGTGAAGAAAAAAATAAATATCAAAATAAAATCTATTTAAAGTTTTCTGAGCTTATTTCAGTCATAATATATCGACCAATCACCAAGTCACACTTACCACCTAATAGAAAAATTTAGACCATGTCTAGCTCTACGTTAACGTGGAGCGTAATAGTATATTATGCAACGAATCTATAACGATAGCTATTAATACACGAGTGAGATTCAAACAAGTGTATGAATAGCCATTATACAAGAGTTCCATATCCTATTTTTACTACGACTAGTTGATTTAAAAAAATTTATTTTGGAATTTTTAATTACCTTTTCATGCAAATACTAAAACTCAAACTGTTTTGCGATGTTAACTGAGAAATGTCAACAACTCTTGTAACTATTGTTACCAAAAACAATGCTTTGCTGCTATTGGTCAGTTTGGGTCATTTCATAATGAAAATCTGTATCGAAATGGTTATCACTACAGTGCGTTTTTTTCAAGACTGGCCATAGGATTTTACATGCTAATATTTCGACTCCCTGTTAACTTTCAAAAAAATGCACTATATAGTATAAGCAGCGCACACTTAATAAATAAATTAATACGAGAGTAGAAAAAATATAATAAGCAACTCAGGCATTAAGTGCATTTTGTACCGGTCTCGGATAATATTGGCGACCTCGTCTCCAAACTTATTATTCTTGATTTAATTCTTAACTTCAACAGGTTTTGTATTTTGGCTGTATTCGTATTTAAACGTGTTTACACATGTTTACATTTTCAAAAGCAAGATTAAAAGTAAACAGTTGGTGTTGCTATGGGAACAATAAATCTTCATAACTTGATCTTGGTTTTCTATATTTGCGTCCAGATGACTTGATTTCTCATTCCAAAAATAACAGTTTGCTCAAGTATAGCCCACTGTACATTAAAAATATTTTAATATTAAAGCCACCTGCAACATGTTGCCTACTCTGAAGTCAAGGGGTTACATGATAGAATAGACACCCTGAACTTAATTGTGGTAAATCAGTTTCGTAAATAGAATGAGTTTTGAACATATGTAAATATCAAATATAGTTTATAAGTTTGTGCTTTACTTGTTGAAGTTTATTTTAATTTATTGTGGGTAAATATAACAATTTCTAACTTCAACAGGTTTGTATTTTATTGATTATAGGTATATAAAATACTTAATTACTTCAACAATATTTATTTATTTTAACCTTATACGTATTTCGACATGTTTACATGCCAACATGTAATGTTGAAGTAATTAAGTATTTTATATACCTATAATCAATAAATATGGACTTCAACGAAGTAAAGCTAGAATTTACAAATTTTGTATTTTAGCCTTATACATATTTCAACGTGTTTACACGTCATTATCAACGTCAAGATTAAAAGTAAACAGTAGGTGTTGCTATAGGAACAATAAATCTTCATAACTTGATCTTGGTTTTCTATATCTACGCCCAGATGACTTGATTTCTCATTCCAAAACGTCCAATAACGGTGAATTTAAGAGATCAATTTGTTCATTCATTAAAGGTACAAATTTTAAATGTTTGTGAATTTCAAATGCTTCTAGTATATCCAACTTACCTTTATCATCACAAAAGTGTAAACATTTTATAGTGTTATTAGATGTATTGAATGATTGTGTTCTAATAACTGTTTAGCGTAATCGGATTTATGGGGGTGTTTATACTTGTAACAACGTACGTGTTCCTTGTACACTGACAAAAATGCGTTTCTTTAATCAAGAAATAAACCGAGAAAGTTATATTCTGGTTTCGTTATGTTGGCGACATTTTAGCATGTTTTGATAGTTCATTTGAGTTAACCATCAATTTTTTTATTAACAGCTTGCACCCAAAAATAACATTTACATTAGAAACTGAACAAAACAGGTCCAACTTTTTAGATTTAAACAAAAATTAATTCAAATAACAAACTTGAATATTGTTTATAGAAGTCCTACACAAACAGACATTACAATACCACACGATTCTTGTCATCATAAAATACATAAATTAGCAGCATACAGGTCCATGATAATAGGGTTTTAACGGTTCCTTTAGATGAAATTAGTTACAATAGAGAAATTTCGATTATTAAATAAATTGCATACAATAATGGTTATAATACTCAACTTATTGATACACTAATTAAAGAGAAAATTATAAATTAGCTATTCAGAAAATTTACAAACATTTAAAACCTGTACCTTTAATGAATGATCAAATTGATTTCCTAAATTCACCGTTATTGGAAGTTTTCGAATGAGAAATCAAGTCATCTGCACGCAGATGTAGAAAACCAAGATTAAGTTATGAAGATTTATTGCTCCTGTAACAACACTAACTGTTTACTTTTAATCTTGCCGTTGATAATGATGTGTAAACACGTTGAAATAAGAAGGCGAAAATACAAAACCTGTTTAAGTTAAGGATTGTTTTATTTACAATAAATCACAGCTAGTTGCTTAAAATCTGCCAGTAACTTTTCAGACGAGCTTAATTAAATGAACATTAGGCTCCAACTATATTTTTTCTAATTATCCCACTAGGAACAATCTATTCAAAGTCTTCTACAAATAAACTACCGTTTAGATGGGATACACCAGGTTGATGCTAAATATTTATTTGTAAACAAAAGACGATTCAGTTTTAATAAAGATTTTTATTGTAAAATAATATACAACTTAGTTTAAGCAACGGCTATAGCAACTGGCGGCACGTCTGGTTTGGCGGCCTTGATGTCGCTCGATGGGAAAAGAGGCAAGACCTCTTCTTTTGGTTCTACTACAGATACGTTGTCGGGGAGAGGACGTTTAGGTCCAATCTTACCATTGGGATCCCATGGTAACATAATCTTTACCTAAAACACAAAAACAACATACACTGTTTTTATGAAAACTCTGGACCATAGTCTTTTTATAATTTTTTACTTCCGATTTCAATGGAATGGACACCAACTTTTTTATGTCAAATGAACACTTTGTATATTTTTACATTTTTTTTTGGCTGGGGTTTACTCGAAGCGCTAAGAAAACTTCATTAACTGTTTACTGCTCATCTTACATTTTTGTTGGAGATGTTGAGTCAACACAGATTTTTACAGAAGTAGAAATGAGGTGAGGGACCTAGCAGGTCACCCAACTGCTTTATATTATTTAACAACCATCGAAATATGATAAATTCTGATTAAAAATCGGTTTTTTGGAATAGCAAAATGATACCATTGTAATCAGAAAAAAATGCTTTAGTTGTGAATTAATGTATTAAGACTATTCATTGAACAAAGAGGATTTTATTACTATTATTATTATTATTTAAATATCTAGTACATATTCAACAACAAATAAAATTTATTTAACTTCCTATTTTTGATTATCATGAGTTTTAATTTTTAATGACTCATCACTAATTTTGAAAAATTTAGGGCGTTCCAAAACTAACTAAAATAAGAAATGCTACACCTCATTATAGTCCAGTAAATAGTAATAATAGTAAAAAATTAATTTAAATCGTTATGAATCGTATATGAATAACAGTTGTAGTAAAAATTATCTTGCTATTAATAACTAAGATAGATATAAAATATTTTGTTCCATTTTTTTATAGAGCAGAAAATTTCCGATCATGCGAGATTAGGTAGTATATTTGCTGTAGAAATTTATCAAAAGTGCCTTTAGAACGCTTCATTTGACGTGACCACAGGCATCGGCTCATGCACACCGGTTAATAAATAATTAGGTAAAAATATATAAACATTTAAGAATTCTAAAATAATTTATGTATTATCTACAGACTATAAAGAAATAGTTTCACACCTTTAAACCAATTTGTCCATTAATATTTTAAACATTTTTGTAAAAATTAGAAATTCAAAGAGTTGAATGTCTTTGTTACCTTGAAAACTTACTCGTCAAATAATTATCGTAAAATTGAGTTATTGTTTTAATTTGTAGGTTTTTTATCCTTTATCGAGAAATCTGAAAATCTTTTTTTAAGAGCCACAAACTATTGAAAAACAATAGAAGTTGCATCTGGTTGAAAAAATTGTTTTGCTTGATATATGCTATGTCCCCTCAAATGACTGCAAAAAATTGAAGATTGTGAATATTTGGATAAGCCAAATATTCAGCATATTGTGTACTACATGAAACTGCAATTTTTTGAAACTTTTGATGGTATTAAGATTTAAAAAAAAAGAAAATTATTATGTCGGCAGCCAAGCTGGACGCTATTCGCTTATGTTAAGAAATTAACCCACAAATTTATTACCAGTAAGAATTTGGCACATGGCCAAACAATTGGCTCGAGCTAAGTAATACTCTGTACTTGGCCGAACATTTATCCGAGTAATTGGTATAATATTCGGTACTCTGCTAAATATTCAGTTTTTTAGCTGAATATTCGGTATTAGGCCGTGAGAGACTGGCCGAATATTCGGCCAGTGGCTAAAATCAGTTTACAAAGTCTTTAACCAGAAACGGAAATTAGACATGTTTTTTTGGTATAAATTTTTTATGAACGCTTTGTAATTTTGAAAACATAACATTGTAGTGAATCTGTTGGCAAATTTAATGATTTTCTCCTGAATGCTGTATCTTCAAAACTAAGGCTGTTACAAATTTTTGAAAATTTTGATTTTAATGCCCACTTACTCAAAAACAGATTGTCACATTATTTAACAGCTCTTAATAAGTATAATGAGGTAATCTAAAAATATTTTTGCAAGTATTAAAATTGTAAAAATGCTTTTAAAATTTTCATCATTTTCAAAACATTATTCCTCAAAAACTACCCACACTATTTTTTTTTAAACTTTCTGAGGCGATCGAGGTTCTAGTGAACTTCACATATATGTTTTACTAATCTCCAAAATTTCACTCTGGAATTTATTAAAAATTTAACATTATTTATTTATTCAAAAACGAAAACGCCAATCGTTATAAACAGTTCTATAGATCATTAAAATTAGTTTATTAGGATAAAAAGCAATTTAAACCATTTTAAAAATTAAAAAAAAAAAAACGATACTTTTTGATATCCACAACGCATTTTCCGCAAGTGACGTAATTTTAACTAGGCCTATCAATTAGCTCTCGTTAAAAAATATATTCTTTATTCTTCGCAAATTTTTGATAAATAATGTTGTTACAACCATTTTTGGTCCGCAATATCTAGCTAGCGCCTTTACGTAGCTGTACTGTGCTGCCTTGGGTTTTGAGCGAGCGGCTTGTAGCGAGTGTAGATGACTACATGTAAATTTTAATCACTTATTGGCCCGCGAATATTACAAATGTTAAAAGTATGGGAAAGTACCAGCGACCTGCTTCACCCATTTTTTAATCAACAAATGTTTATGATCTGTGAAAAAAAGGACTATATTTTTTTATGTTCCTTGATACTTGCAAAAAACAGCGTTATATAAAGGAATTGCAAAAAAAATATTAAACATTTATTTCAGCCCTATTTTTTCTATATCTTTTTACTCTTTTTCATTGTTTAGATAATTTTAAAATATGCAAATTTCAAAAAATATATAATTTATTACAACTTGATTATATGGCTTAAGTTTATGTGTTATTGAAATTAAATTGTTTAAAAATTCTTTTTTTGCTACCATTTGAGGTGACATATCATGTTTTAATTAAAAAAAATTTATAACAGAAAATGGAATTTTTTATTGCAATAAATAATAAAAACAATCAACCCTTTAAATTTTTAATTTTCACAAACATGTTTAAAAATTTGATGAAAAAATTCGTTCAAAGGTGTTAAAACGTTTCTTTATAATCTGTAGATATGTAAATTTTTTTAGAATTTTGAAACAACATTTAGATATTTTTACCTAAACATTTATTAACAGGTATGCAGGAGCCCATGCTGTAGTCACGGCGAAAGGCACTTTTAACAAATATCTACAGTCCAAACTATTAAATTTAGAAATGTACTTCCTAATCTCGCATTATCGGAAACTTTTCGCTCTACAGAAAAAGTAGAACAAGTTTGAAAGTTCAAGCCACAATTTAAAATCTTTTTTACTGATGTTAATTACCTAACATTATGTCTCGTTCATAATTTTTACCACAAACGTTATTCATATAATATAGAAACTGGTAAACAACGATTTCAATATATTTTTTACCTTCAACTTTATTTCTGTTTAAAGCAATGCAGCCAGGACTATTACAGCTACTAAAAGAATACTTAATTTTGTGATTACAATATTTACCTTAATACCAAGCACTCCTTGCCTCAAGAGTACGTGTCTTGTAGCTGTATCAACATAATCATTGCATGGATCTCCAGAATGAATCATAAGTCCATCTACGAATTTCATAGATTTGGCTCTCTGGCCTCGAAGTTTGCCAGAAACCACAACTTCACATCCTAAAATCAACCACACCCATTAATACGTACTTCACACACAAAAAACAAATTAAACCGAGCGACTCACCTTTAGCTCCAGATTCCATAATGAATCTCAACACACCATAACAAGCTCTTCGTACAGCCAAACCTCCAATTAATTTATATCTCAAAGATTCAGCCTGAGCAATAGCGCACAAACCACGGGTGGCAACTTTCTCTGCGTAAAGTTCTACGGAGTGTTCGGGGAAGTTGAAACGTTTCTGTACCACAGACGTAAGCTCACGGATACGTCTTCCTTTTTCTCCCAAGACATTTTGTGTACGAGTGGCCATAATAATGATTTCGGTACGGGTTGGGGTGACCCTAACCTCAACACCTGAGTAACCATCTTCGGCCAACTCACGAGTTAAAAACTCGTTCAGTTCAGCTTTGAAGACACCGTCCCCAACAAACTAAAAAGAAATTGCTGTTATCACGCCGCTTTAAATAATACTTACTTGGTGAAATTCATAAAAACACAACACATGAACGATTGTTGGGTTTGTGTTCATCTTGGATCATCGGATTTGCCAACACATTTTGAAGAACTTTGGTGTAATTAATAACACTATCGATTAACCAAAATTATTTCTGGATAGTTATTATTTTGATAAATTTAAGTTTTCTGTTATTATTTTGACATTACCTTGCGTTTCTTTGATATTGAAGTTGCCATTTTCACAGAGAAAACAGAAAGGAAACGGGGCTAAAGAGAGACAGCTCTAACCAGCATGACCACAATATCCGTTAATAGTTGTAAAATAAAAGTTACTAGACTGCAGCAGTTTTTTTTTAACTATGCAACTACCGGGTGATTGTAAAAAAATGATTCAGAGCAGGCCATGACCGAAGTGTTAAAGTTGGCAATAAGTAATATAAGCCAATTGTCAAATGTTGACAGCTGTAAAAATTTTTGGGTAAATACATTAAGTTAAATGTATCTAACCAAAAATTTTTACAGCTGTCAACATTTGACAATTGGCTTTTATTACGTATTGCCAACTTTACCACTTCGGTCATGGGCTGCTTTGAATCATTTTTTACGATCACCCGGTATAGGGTTCCGTTTAATTAATTGTTAAGAAAACAGATTGAATTAATGTACTTTATTGAAATATCTTCTGATGTAATAGTATCTTATGCAACGAATCTATAATGATAGCTATTAATACGCGAGTGAGGTTAAATAGCCATTATATAACAGTTGCATACACTATTTGTTTGCGACTAGTTATTTTAAAAAAATATTCATTATAAAAATTATTTGAACATTATACTTAAAAAAAAGTCGAACTGTTTTGCGATGTTAACTGAGAAATGTCAACAACTTTTGTAACTCCATGGTTACCAACTGCTATTGGTCAGTTTGGGCCATTTCATAATGAAAATCTGTATCATAATGGGTATTATTATAGTATAGGCAGCGTATAGTATAGACACTTAATCAGTAAATTAAAACATGAAAGCAGACAAAAGTGCCTTATCAATATTTCAGCCAGTTGATTTACGCAATTTTTCTTAACTGCCCAGCAGGGGCGGACTGGGAGGTATTTATTTGGGTGAAAATTATTATTTAAATTTTATTCTTGACTCACACATTTTATTTCACCAATTAGAGTGCTTGGTTTGCATGTCAACTACCAATCACATTAATTTGTCAGTAAAAAATTACTAATGGATTTCAACACAGTGGCGTAGCCAGAGTTTTCATACAGCAGGCGTTCAGCAATAAAAGGCACATTGACTAAAAAAACAAAACTATGGATGTATATTAATCGTTTTATTTATCTAAGCAGCAATGTAAATATAAGAATGTAAATAAAATAATAGCTAATTATTTATGCAACAAGTAGGGAAATGAGGGTGATTATTTCACAAATGTGAAAGTTGCAACACGAGCCACTGGGCATTAAATGTAAAATCGAAAAATGCAATAATATACAGAGTATTCCAGTTGTGGCCAGTTTTTGAGTAATAATTTTTTGAAAATATCTAAAATTTTGGAAATTTTTTCACTGCAAGCTCTTAACTTTTAAAAAGATGTTGTACACAATAACATTGTGTTTCTATGGGGCTATTATAATAAAAAGTTTAAATAAGATCTGCCAACCCGTTTTTTGAGTAATAAAACGCTAAATTTAAAAAATCGTCGTGGCCGCCATTTTAAAGCTTTAATGTTCAGAAAAAAGCGTTAGATTTGCCCCAAAGTCTTCTATATAAGATTCCAGTTGCAGATTTAGAAAATTCGTTTTATGATAGTAAAATCACACATTACAAGAGTTGATAACTTACTAAAGGAAGACGATACAATTTCTTTAAATGAAATAAATGTTAAATTAAACAATATCCAATCTTATTGGGAAATATTTGGAACACTACGCAGGAACAAATTGGAAGACGAATTAAGGTATGTATATATAGCCAATATGGATCGATTCTTGAATTTTCTACAGAATTAAAGAAATTAACGGTTAACTGTAATTTTACATGTGCCTGTAAGAAATCAACTGCTAAAATGTTTTTGATGCTGCAGTTCATTCGGAGATTAAAGGATCTAGATATCATTCAGAGACTGAAGGATCCAGATATACGAACAAAACTACTTCAAGAAAAGGAAATTATGTCTTTGTTTGGGAGAAAGGCGGTACCTCAATTAAAATCAAAAACTCAGCATTCAAATGTTTTGAATACAAACACTAACAGGAATAACAATGCAATTACAAACACCAATAAGACAACATCTGATTCATTGAAACGTAAACGTTATCGTTGTGGCAATCATTTTCATTGAGCAAACACTTGCAAGTTTATTCACAAAATTTGCAACTTTTGCAATAAAGCAGGTCATATAGCAAGAGTTTGCATGAGAAAATCTTCAAAAAGGAAGCTAATACCAATAAATTTAGTATTGACGTACGAATTGAGAGAAATTTTTTTACATGGAACACTGGAACTGCTTAAAGCTCAATTTCTATAATTACGTTAATTTACGATTTAAAAAAGCGAAGTTAATGCCAATATCTTGGAAGTTTAACGACCTATAGAAAGTTTATTTTAAATTCGAAATCTGTGTAAAATAATGTCTCAATATTGTCAAAGCTGCTTTGTGCTATCTTTAATAATAACAAAAATTGAAAATTTTAGTATTTTCAGTCTGTACTGCAAATTAAGCAAAAATTCAAGGATTCTCATTTAACCAAATCGCTCTATCTCTTCCCTACTGAAAGTCACCTCAGTTGCCTTATAAAACCACATACAGAATAAACCCAGTTGTTTCAAAAACCGCATAACACCACATAAAGCCTGATGAAAACATTATAAGGTTATATGAGGTTTCTATATATATTTTCAGTAGGGTTACCATTTACAAGAACCCCATGCATGGACCATTTTATCTTGGACACCCTGTATAGGTGCTTGTTGCTTCCAATAGAGGCCAAGAATTAATGCTTAATTATTGAATATTTTTATTTGAACAATACCTGCTAAAACATTTTCAAAATCACTACTACCCACTAATCTGCTAATATTAAATTGATAGCCAATTTTAATTTCAAAGGCCCAATAACCATTTATTTGAAATAGATACGTACATAACATCATATGAACCAAAAGTCACACCTTACAAATGTGCTTTATAACAAATTAAAGCAATAAAAGATTAAATTAAACATAAATATTAGTTTACGTTTTGTGATAACGTGATATTTATAAATTACCTAATGTATTAGGGTACTATAGGTATATTATTGAAAACAAAGAAAAACCTTACAATCGAAAACCTTGAAATATATTTCATATTTTACAAATGTGCAAATCGAACATCATTGGTTAGAAAATTTCAAAACAACTTTTTTTTTCAAATACCCGCTATCACATGATGATTATATAAATAACATTCAGTAGAGATCTAAAGTAAAAATTGCAATTGTACATTTAATATTGCTGATTAATCAAGACTAGCTAATAATATTGTAAAATAGTGTGTCGTGTAAATAGTCAAAGCAAAAGCAAACAGATTCTAATATACCAGGTTACCACACGAGAACATGTAACAACCAGCCATTTTCTCAATTTTTAAATTATTAATTTAATATTTTTTTTAGATAATGTACACATAAAAATGCATATTATGACGTAAAACGGTGTTAATTTGGACTTCCGGTTTAACCGGAAGTGATAGCAATTTATTTATTTTTATTAAAGCACTCTGTATATTCTTGCATATTTGGATAGACCTTTACAGCTGTGTATATTACTTACCCATTAATTTTTAATTTGGGCACAAAGGCATTAAAAAAAATTTAAATGCTTAGTAATGACAATCGTAACTATATTATTAAGTTAATTAATTAACATTTTTTTAAGTTGACTTTGAAAACAAAAGAATAATGAACTTTAAGTTTTTTTTTATCAATTTGTTTGAACATTTTATTGTGGCAATTGTTTAAACATTTTATTGCGGCAAGAAAATATTCAAAATAGAAATCACAAACGATCATAACTTTTTTTTTAATCCCCCTAGTTGACATTTATTGAACTTTTTAAATTGGCATTTTACTTGATTAATTTAATACCAATAACATACCTTATTATTTTTAAAATAGCAAACTAAAATAAAATTATTGTATTAATAACGATTATCAAAAATAGCTAGACGCCCTCTGGCCGCCAAAATTAAAAGTTAATAGGTAAGTATTATACATGGCTGTAAAGGAAATTTAAAAGTCTATCCAAATATGCAAAAATATACAGGGTGTTCCATTAAAAATAAAAAATTGCTCACTTCCGGTTAAACCGGAAGTTCAAATTAACACCGGTTTACGTCGTAATATGCATTTTTATACGTATATTACCAAAAAAAATTTGAAATTAATAATCTAACAATTGAGAAAATGGCCGGTTGTTGCATGTTCTTGTTGTCACCTGGTATAATTTTGGCCCCCATTTAATTAAATCATCGAAAATCATGCATAATTAAACTAAATAACATCATTATGATATTTTTACTCACAATCCCTATATTTAAACTGCATTTATAGCTGCGTATATGTTTAGTCTTTTTACCAACGTATATCTAATGGTAAACCAAATATTCGAAAGTAGTTTGACCCAAATTCAAAATTACAACTTAAATCATTTCCCCCATAGTAAAATTATACCAGTTAAATTAAATAATACCTACGTTCCTGTATAATATTATTTCCTTTTGCACTTTGATACAATAACGAGGAACTAAATAAAACAAATAGTCCAGTATGGTTAGTTAGGGAACAGAAATAAAATTTTGTGTCAAAAATAGATATCGTTGTTTACCAGCTTCTGCAGTATATGAATAACGTTTGTGGTAAAAATTATTAAAGAGAAACTTTTTAGATAATTAATATCCGTAAAAATTTTTAAATTGTGGCTTGCGCTTTAATCATCTGCCTCTCGAAAACTTAGATATCGAAAAATTTGATTTATTTTTTCTGTAGGGCGGAAAATTTTCTACCATGCGAGACTAGTAAATGTATTGAAAAATTTAATTAAAATTGTTAATAATAAATTGTTTATATCAAATTGAAAAAAATATCTTGCAGTTGTTTTACTATTTTTTTGCAGTGATTTGAGCTGCCATATCATGTTTTAAACAAAAATAATTTTCAACCAGAAAATGTAATTTCTTATTGTTTTTTTTTAATATTTTGTAATGATAGCACTTAAAATAAGATTATTCGATTTCTCTGAAGAGGATAAAAAAAGCTAAAAATTAAGAAAAATCATAATTTTACGATATTTATTTAATGAGAAATGAATGACGTTTTCAATATCAAAAACATTCAACCCTTTAAATTTATAACTTTTAAAAAAATGTTTATATAATTATTGAAAAAATTCTTCTTCTTCCTCTTATTGTAGCTCAATAGCCTGTTTAATACCTGCAGCTACTACGGGTTCTGTGAGCTCTCTTCGCCCGTATTTCAGGCACAAGGCTGGCCTTACTCATCAAAAGGGAAAGAAGTTCCACTAAATGGTTTACGATTGCCAGTATGACGACCGGGACCCACGGCTTAACGTGTCCTCCAATTGGTTGGTTGCAAATATACAAATATATTGGTCTGGTGGGAACTAAAGCGAAGAGTGCTTAACTCAAAATACCATGTGAGCGGCAAACGTAGTTGTCCGCTATGCAACCAACTGGAAAAAATTCTTCTTCTTCTTCTTCTTCCTCTTGTTATAGGCCAATGGCCTGTTTAATACCCGCAACTAGTGCGGGTTCTGTGAGCCCTCTTCGCACGTATGCCGGGCAGGAGGCTGGCCTTACCCGTCGAAAGGGGAAGAAGTTCCACTAAATGGTTTACGATTGCCAAAGATGTTAGTATGACAACCGGGACCGACGGCTTAACGTGCCCATCCGAAGCACGGTTGGTTGCAGATATACCCCTATATTGGTCACCCATCCGAGTGGGGACCAGAGCGGACAGTGCTTAACTTTGAATACCGTATGACCGGCATCCGCAGTTTTCCGCCATGCAACCAAAAATTCAAAAGTGTTAACTGTTTCTTTATAATCTGTGAATATGTAAATTTTCTTAGAATTTTTGAACAACATTTAGATATTTTTAATTAATTATTTATTAACCGGTGCGCAGGAGCCGATGCCTGTAGTCATGGCGAACAGAACGTTCCGATAGGAATTTTCCGCTCTACAAGAAAGGTACAACAAAATTTTTTTAAATCTATCTTAGTTTTCGATAGGCAGATGGTTAAAGCTCGAGCCACAATTTAAAATCGTTTTTTACTGATAATAATTAACTAACAAATTTCTTTGTCATAATTATGACCACAAACGTTCTTCATAGTGTAGATGTTAGTAAACAATTATTTAAATTTATTTTTTACCTTCAACTTTGTTTCTGTTTAAAGCATTGTGGCCGTCATTACTACACTGGACTACAAAGAAAAATAATGCAAGTTTCTCACTTCAAAACAGTAAACAATAATACAGCAAAAAGTTTTGTTTTGTACAAGCAAATCAGTATGTTTCTGAAACATACTGATTTGTTTGGCGTAGCCACTGGCTTGTTTCAGAAGCGCCTCTTTCGATGATTCACTCCGATACAGTAACTTATTAAGATAATATACAGAAATAACAATGCGAGTCTTTTCCTTCTCACTTTAAATAGTAAACAGGATACGAGTCGAATAAATATCTTTTTCATAAAGAAACTACGAAATACAACTAATCTTTTCTCTATCTCTCTTTTGATCTTTTTCACTAATACAGATAATAGAAATAGAAAAAAAAAGGATTTTTTTTGGAAAGATATTACAATGTGAGCTTATTCCATTAACATTCTGATAAAATATACTGAGTGTAAATGAAATTAGCCCCCTCCCTATTTTTCTGATTTATCAACACAAATAAATAAAATATGGGTAAATTATAATACCTATAAAACTAAATTTGATGACGTCAATTTAAACTTATTGATACTTTTACATATTTTGACTTTTTTCAAACCCAGGATAAATTATTGTGACTACAAACGTATGTTTTTGATAGGTTTGGTGCTTTTTATTTTATTTTATAACAATTTATATTTTTCAGTCTAGTGTACTATGAACTAGCCCATATAGCACAGTATATATTATGGACATCCGATTTCGACCCACAAAACGTCCAATTGTCCATGAACCTAAAGTAAATATCCATAGAATGTTTTAAAATGAATATTTTATGAAAGTCAATTTATTTTGTTTTTCGTGTAATAAAAAAAATAAGATACAGTAAAAATGGAAGGAAATAGTAGTCTTTCTGAAACTAAAATTGTATTTGTTAATATGAAATATTTGTTTTGTAGAATTTTCTGTATTGGTATAAATTCTAAAAATTTTATAATAATTCTAAATTAGGCCATAAAGTAAGTGATTTATTCATTCATATTAAAATTTCACATATTTGAATTTGGTTGCTAGAATCATTGTAACCTAATATATTGAACAAATTTGGATGCTATTTACATTTTTTTTTTCATTAGTTTACGCTCATGGATGTGCATTAAACGCTTTGTTGGATGTCCATAGAACATCCGTTAAACGTACAAAGTTGTGACAAAAGAACTTGCTATGGACATCCACCCGACATCTAGTGTACTTAATACGGATGTCTCATGGATATCACCATATCCATAGTCTGTTGACGCGTTCACTGTCCCATGACCCACACATCGGTCACAGACTCTATCAGTTAAGAGTCCTTCGACCATATGTGGGTAGCATCTAGTAAATATTGTAATCAGTGCTCATACATACACTATCCAGTACAAAGCACCATATTCTGTTATGGACTTGTGGTAGACATGTTCTAAAAACAAAATTGTGAAATATATTAAATTTTTTGCAAGTGTTTTTTTTTATTATTGCATAGTTTTATTTTCTAAATGCTACTAGATAGTTCGAGACTTTTATGTAAGAAAGGGGGGTCTAGTAACACAAATTCAATAAAATACCTGTTACTTTCAGCAGTTTGTATATCACAAAATAATCTTCCAAAATTCTTGAAGATTGTAAGAGTACTTTGCGCTATGTTGGCCAACCACCCCGAAATGCCCAGGACATCCCAGAATTCCATTTATTTGTTCTTGTCACAGATGAAGTCCGTCCTGAACATATGATTGTTACGAGGTGTCGATAATGCAATATTATTATTAATAAAAGTGGAAAAAAAAAAGGTAGTGAAGACCATGTTTTGTTATTTAGAATTATAATAAAAACTAGGTGAACCCGTGGACTATACTCCTTGCATTTGCAGCCCGCAGAGTTTGGTTTGAAAATGAGAGATGATGATGAGGCAGCAGCATGTAAAAATCTGGCTTCTAGTAGTGGGGGCCTGTTGTCGTCAAGTTGAGACAGTTCCGGATTTAGTATACGGGGTTATTCAAATTCGAGAGATAGATTCAGTTAAATTGCAGTAAAATTGCCGAATTTTACGCTGATTAATAATCTAAAAATAGAATTGACCTAACTGCTTTTGTCCTTCTTTATTACCAAAAATTTTGAAAATTGCAAATATTTCAAAAATTTAAAACTTTTCTGAAAATTTTCATTACAATTTTTTAATTTTCAATAACGATCATGTTTACATTTTTCAAGATTTGAAAATTATCAAAATTTTTTACCAACGACAATTTTCAAAATTACCAAATATAAATACTTAAACATTTCTTGATTTTTCAAAAATTTTTAAATTTCTTGAATTTTTCAAAATTTTATTATATTTTAAAAATTTTTAAATTTCAAAATTTTTAAATTTCATAAATAAAGTAAAATTTAGAATATTTCCATAATTTCCAACAACTCGAAATATCCAAAACTTTGAAAATATTCAAAAAATTTTTAATTTAGAAAAATTTTATGAATGAAAATTTGCAAAATTTTGAAAATTTCCAAATTGTTCTAATATAAAAAAATTCACAATATTAAAATGGTCCCAATTAAAAAAAAAGCATAATTTTTAAATTTGTAATAAATATTCAGTATAAAATTGTTTTAAATGTGAATAAATTTTTTAAATTTCTAAATTTCAATAAAATTGTTAAAATTTTCAAAAATTTCAGTAAATGCGAAGGTCTCGTGGCAGTTGCCCAACAGCTTTTTTTAAACAGACACAATCTTTTGTTTTGGCAACATTTTTTAGCATTATTTATTCCGATTTCAAAAGTGTATAACACTTCAGCATTCAGAATTCATTTTCATACAAAAGTACAGCAAGTGCCATTTAACCTTGCAAAAAAAATGACGATAAGTTTAAAAGGCGAGAAGCCGTTACACTCTCAAGCAAAAGCAAAGGTTTTTTATTACATTTCTAGTTTCTTTGCTGTATTTTTTATACGTAACCTAAATTATCGTTAATCCCTCCTCAAAGCAAACTGTTTCTAATCTTATGGCGCACGGCCTTTTAATTTGTCAAAAAAACCACAATTTTTCGTAAACCATAAATAAATTTACCTTCACTTTTTAGTAGAGTGTACCACACTGTCCCACAGCCAATTAGAGCTAGTTTAAGTGACGACTACCGACGAAACAAAGCGTAAGTAGTCGAATCAAAGCCCACTAAAATTTGCAAGGTTAGGTGGCACATGCTGTATGCAAGTTAAAATTATTACACACAAATAACTTGACAATTTTGAGAAAAAAATATGAAAAATTATTAACTTGTATAGTAATATGCGACGCTTTGTAACGAATAATTTTATGTACTCGTTCATAGCCCACTAGATTGAAATACTAAAAGTATATAATTAAATTATGTTTCTATTCAAAAGTCACAATATACAAGGTGTTCCATTTAAAATACGAAAATGGAAAGTAACTTCTTGTGAAACTGAAAGTGCAAATAAATTAAAGTTGACATCAAATGTAGTTTTATGTGCTTCATAACTTATCAAAATTTCATTTCTTAATGTTGATAAATAAGGAAAATACGAGGGCAAGCCTGATTTAATTTACACCCGGTATACGTAATTAGTACAAAGTATATTTCTTACAGTTACATTTTACAATTACTTTTCCTCTCACTTTGATATAGGAATCGGATTTGAGACGTGTTGCATTAAAGAAATTTTGAACTCATTAAAATTTGAATTGTTTACGAAAAAATATGTATTCTAGGAATCAATATCCATAACTATATCAAAGTGTACAGCTGTAGTTTTTGTAACAACTACGAATCCAGCTTTGCACTAGCAGCATTTCTTTAATACTAAAAATTTACAAATACCTGATTTTTTACATCGTTAATATTACCTGAATAATTAAACAAATTTGAGATTGTAATTTTGTTAAAAAGGTGTATTTTTTAATAAAAATTGGGGTACAAATTAGATATAATATCAGACTTGATTTACCTTTTACCATAATATAATATAATAAAAAAAAAGTAAATGTTACTAACATTAAACAATCCGCTAGAAACTAAATATCTTAACAGAAAATCAACCATACCAACCGATAATACCACCAAGAATTAACAAAGACAAAAATTCCTAATACAATATTACAATTTCGCAAAAATAAAAAAAAGGAAACGGAATGTGTACACTCATGGTTAAACACTTGCATTATCACTTCCACTATGTGTACAGACGGAATCAACAATAAAAAAAATTAAAAAAAATATATAATATAATTTTACTGAGGTGCAGCTGCAACCTGAGGTGGTGCTAATTTTGAAGTAAAACTCACAACTGCCAATAGCACTTGGCGGACAAAACCGGGCATACTTGGCTTTGATGCTGTTGATTCAAACAGAATGCGGAGCTCGTGGAACATGTTCCTAGTGTATGGATTACGTCTAGATGTGTATCTTTGTATTAGGAAGTGGTAGTAAATGAACGGTGTCAATAAGCCGGCCTTTCCCCTGCAAATATTAAGAAATGATACAGTTTTTTCTTGTAAGCAACTAATACAAGGTGTGTCAACAATGCCGTGGTGGTCGATATCTGCTTTACTAATTAAAATACAGAAAAATGTATCAAATAAATGTTAAAAGGAACCAAGAAAACCACATTTAAAAATTATTTTCAATTATACAGGGGGTATATGAGAGTGGCATACCAAACTTAAGTTTTTTTTTACTAGTACACCCTCTGTATATTTTAGCATATTCTTATTCGCCTTTTACTTGTCTTTCTAAACATATTTTGTATTTGAATTCCGTAGCGACGTTGCCAAGTTATTCCACTTTTTTAGAAATGTTTGACATTTGCAAACCTCACAACTGATGAAATTTGCATGAGCTGATTTTCCAAGAATAAACAAACCTTTTCTGTTTTGTATTATCTTCCAGATATTTTAAAGTTGTTGTTTGTTGCAGCAGTGCAAAAACTTCGAACTCTAATGAGTCATAACACGATTTTTTTTTATTTATAGATAGTTGAATAGAAATCTCTGCGCTCTACAAATATTATTAAATAATGGTTCTACCTAAATCTAACAGTTTTCGAGAAAATGCGACACCTGATTGTTTTAATTCATGTAAGAAATTTGATTTTAATAAATTTTGAAATGCTTAATTTCCATTTTCATATTTTAAATTTTGAACTAAGATGTGACTTATTTTAAACAAATTCCAAACAGTTTTAATAAGTAGTTAAACCAATGTCAACCAAAGAAGTAATAGAGGTTAGGAAGGAGGGTTTCGAGTTAGTTGCACTTAAAGCACTGTGACGTCATCGCCGCCATATTCAGACACTTTTGGTGATTCATTTGTGCCGGTGATGTTTACAAATTTTGTTATTAAATATGGTTAGTTGTATTTGCTGTGGTTGCTCGAGTACTAAAATTAACAAGCAGAAAGGAATAACTTTCCATAGGTAAGTATTTTACCAAATGTAAATAATAAATGTCAATTTGACGTATAAGGTTAAGACAGTGGCGGAGAGGTCAATATTTCTTGTTTCCTTCTATAATAACTAAAACAGCATACTCATGTTTTATAATTTGTTCGTTATGCCCTAAATATAATTTTCTGACGCCGCCACTGGTGACACTTCCGCTACGTCACAGTTTGGCAGCCATGTTCAGACACCTTTAAGGTTTACTGGCCAATGTGCATAAGCTCCTTCCTAACCTCTATTACTTCTTTGATGTCAACCAAACCAAATCTTGGTACAAAATTTTATGTATGGAATGGGAAATTAGACAATCTACAATTTCACAATTAAAAAAAATCAAAATTTCTTACATGAAACAAAACAATGTTCGCGGTTGTTTCTTGCAAAAACAAAAAACAAACCGGTGTCAATGCCTTCTACGATGTCCGGATTTCTAGAATTACCTAATTTTTTGCTTAGAATCTCATTTTCTCAAAAACCGTTGGATTTCGGTATAACCCTTAATTAATAAAATTTATAGAGCGCAGAGATCTCTAGGCAACTATCTAAAAATATACAGGATGTTCCATGTAAAAAAATCGAGTTATGAACTATTAAATTTAGAAATTTTTGCACTGCTGCAACAAACACCCTGTATAACGAAATTCAACTTTAAAATATCTGGAGGTTAGCACATGGTCTTGACTAAGGTTTAACAGAAAAAGTTTGTTTAATCCTGGAAAATGCAGTTCTTGCAGATTTTATTAGTGATGTCTGCAAATTTCAAATTGCTCGAAAAAAGTGGAATAACTTACAACGACGCAACAGAGTTTCAAAAACAAAACAAATTTAGAAAGGCAAATAAAAGGCGAATAATAATATGCAAAAATATACAAAGTGTTCTATTAAATAAAATTTAGTTTGTTATGCCACTCTTATATGAAATCCCCTGTATAATGTAAAATAACTTTAAAATGTGGTCCTCTTGATCCCCTAAAACATTTATTTGAAACAGTTTGCTGTATTTTAAATAGTAAAGGAGATATCGACCACCGCGACGTTGTTGACGCACCCTGTATATTAAAGCATAACCTGTTAATTTTATGGATTTGGTAGGTTAACATAGTAACAAATTTTATTTACTTACATGAGTACTAGCACAACACACAGAGGCATCAAGACGATTTCAGTGAAACTAATCAGTCTCAAAATATTGCGAGACTGAAACTCTACAATTGATATGAGCAAACGGGCACCCCACCATGCATTATGGCCAAGTGTCTGAAAATTAAATTAAATACCACATTAATAATGTGCGTGCATAACTATGGGGCGCCAAGTGTAAAGTGAAAATTTGCTGTGCATTTCACGATATTTAAGGCAATTTGTCCCAATATTATACATACACACACTTAGCTAAATGCTTTTTATTTTAATAAATCGTTGTAGATTTAAATAAATTCTTAAACATTTGGTTTAAATATTCCAATATTTAATAAAGCATTAGAGATTTAAATAAATCTTAAAACATTTACTTTAAATTTTCAACTATTTAGTAAATTTTTATGTATTTAGATAAATCAGCACATATTTGTTTTAAATATTTCAATATTTAATACATATTTGCAAATTTAAATAAATATTTACCGATATAAATAAATCCTTACAGATTCAAATAAATATTTCAACATTTAATTTAATTTTAAGCTGTCATATTTAAAGTTAACCTGTCATATTTATTTGACCCAGCCTACATAGAAGACCAAGACCGTTTAAACTGGTGGTAACGTTCAACAATTATGAGCACGTTTTCCGTATTTCAAGAATTTGTACAATTTATGCTAGTTCAATCATTAACATTGCATAATTTATTATTCATACAATAAAATTTCCTCAACATTCCCTTGAGAACGTAATTTTTAGTCTGTTTTGTTTAAGTGTTAAACGCTCCCAACATCGCCCTGCCTTACCTTTTACTACCGGTGCAAACGGTCTTGGTGTCCTAAGTCGGCTGGGCTCACCAAGGTCAAATAAATATGACAGGTTAACATTAAATGTGACAGCTTAAAATTAAATGTTGAAACATTTATTTAAATCTGTACGGATTTATTTATATCGGTAAAAATTTATTTAAATCTGCGAATCTTTATTAAATATTGAAAGATTTAAAAGAAATATGTGCAGATTTGGCTAAATACATAAAGGTTTACTAAATATTTGAAAATTGAAAATAAATGTTTTAGGATTGATTTAAATCTCTAATGCTTTAGAAATATTGGAATATTTAAACCAAATGTTTAAGAATTTATTTAAATCTAGAATGATTTATTAAAATAAAAGCATTTAGCTAAATGTGTGTATATATAATAAATATTGGGACAAATTGCCTTAAATACCGTGAAATGCACAGCAAATTTTCACTTTACACTTGGCGCCCCATACATAACAAGTAATCATTTGTATAAAAACCTTGGGCAGCATTAATGGTCTGTTTTATACTGTTGTGGAAATGTTTACTTTGTAAAACATTTTTCATCTGTTTCTTATGAGAAATATGGCAACAAAATTACAGCTTTCCTATACTTTCAGTATAAGAAAGTATTGATTTCATGAAAATTTCCGAACTCGAGATTTTGACGAAAATACATGTTTTGGACCTTCAGAAACGTAGAAAAATAGTTTTTAAAAATGTCCGTCTGTAGGTGGGTATAATTTTATGTATGTGCGGCTCATATATCCTGACACTAGAAATGTAAGAGATAGTATCCGGCTATCTGGCAAATTTAGCCCGATACTCGGCATAGACGGATTATGATAAATATGCATTCTGTCGAATATTAGTTTGTATTTAAAAAATACAGTAAATAAACTTATAAAATCAAATAACTTTTGGATTATCTATGTGCCATTTGTTAACGTTTATAAAATTTTGGTTAATGTTATTTGTTTCACCGTTGAGGATTTAAAAGAAGAAACTTTCTTGTCACTTTTATTTTGTTGACGCAGAAGTGATTAGAAGCTTTTTTTTCCATTCCATCACTTCATATTTTGACCTTAATGCCTTATTACAACAATTATTTCAAAATTTAGACAATTTTCAAACAAATAATGCTCTGGCCATACGATATTGTTTAAATTTATTTAAATCAATCACTTTTTTTATATAAATCGTTTGATTTACATCAAGCAAGAGGTATGCCATCTTTGCGTATTTTTGGCAACCCATAGAATGTGGGGGCGTCTCCATTATTCGTTTTTAGTTGATTGGATGTTTGAGATGTTATGTATCCCTTTTTACCTTCCTACGAAGTATAGCTAGCTATAGAAGTAGGTATTGTGATCGTCAAGTTGGATTTGGAGCAAATGCGTTCATTCAACAAAGTTTTTTTTGCTTTAGGCTTACTGGTCGATACACGAGTTATGCCTAAAAGAAAGGTACTTTTACGATAAACATTTACAACTTAAACATTTTGACTAATAAGCAGGTTTTAGGGGTTTAGGAGATTGATAAAGTGGTCGCTGCAGCGGTGTCTGTGTACATTTTCCAATCCAGACACAGAAAACCCAAATTAAGCTCAACAGATTGGTAAGTCAGATGGAACCGCAAGAAAACGAAGTGGGAGCGTCAAAAAAAAGAGAGAAGAGCTGCTCTACTTCAATATAGACGCGCTCGAAAAAGAACCTAAGATTCGTATTCTATGTGCGATCTTCCTACCGCCCTCCCAGTGACTTCCCCCAAGGATTTTTCGATATTTTAAAAATGTACGAATTTCAACTTCATGTATGCATTAAATGACAATAGTAAAAACCTTCATTGAGAAAGCACCTCTGGGAGGTTTCTTTTTAGCCGTTCACTTGGAACAGTCGCATTGAATAATCGCCAAAAAAATTTATAAATTTTTCACAATTGTACAAAACTTCAAAATCCTGAAAATTTCAAAATTTTTTAATTTTTTCCAAAATCGTACATTCCACATCCTATGGTTAATTACAGATTGCGCTTCAGACATCGGACCAACAATCGCTGTAAATAGTTTATTTGAAAAATTAGCGAAAATATGCAAATTTTTTTAATTTTAAAAAATTTTAAAAACAAATATTTTCAAAATTTCCATAAATTTTAAGTTTGTGTCATAATTTGATCACATTATTGGCCTTCGATTAGATCAATGCATGGTAATGTTTCCCTTGCACGCTTTGGTTATTTGTTGTTTTGTTTCAGAAAGTTGTTGGCTTCCTTGATGTTACTATGTTTATGTTATTTTTCTTTGTTAGGTGGGGGTACACTGTACCGGTTGTGCACCACATGACGTATTGCATGTCGCATCTCATTCCTCTGCTCATTCAGGAGAAGCCTTAAGCCACTTTCCACAATTATACAGGGTGTATATAAATTAGCAAAAGAACTACACGTGGCGATGTTGGTCATAAAATTCTGTGTCGAAAATCTTAATACCAAAAGATTGTACCATGCTTCCTGGGTATGCACGGGATCTTCAAAGTTTGAAAATGAAGTCTTTTAATAAGTGTTTTAATTCATTATCTGTTGACAGAAAGAGCTGCAAATTAGAAGAAATAAGAATTGTAATAAATATTTTTTCATAGATGTTGTTTTTCAGCCCCAAAAGCGTGTTTTAAACATTTCTTCGTTAACTTATTATTGTAAAAAATACATATGGCAAGCATTGTAAAACAATAATTATTCAAGAGTGATGCGACTCTAAATTACTTCTGTCTTGATAACGTAAAAGTTTGACAAGTGTCAAAATTTGTAATTGGACTTGCTTTTTCTATCATCGTTGCTTTTCTCGTAGTTATTAGTATTAATTATTATTATTTTTGTTTTCTTGTTTCATTCACTAACAATAGATTTTACGTTCAATGATTATCCTGATATGTAAATGGTATTTGGTTTCTGTAATGGAAATGGCGACATGGCAGAACGTGAATATCGTGCACGTTCACGTCCAAACCGGAGGCATCCTACAGCACATGTTTTTCGAAGGCTGGATCAACGTCTTCGTGAAACTGGTTCATTTGTTCCAAGGAATGTAAACACTGGTCGACCAAGGCAAAGGCGCACGGTACAACTGGAAGAGCAAATTTTAGATGCAGTACAAGAAGATCCCTCCGTCAGCACCCGGCAGTTAGCTGCAACATTAAATATTCCAAGCAATAAGACCGTTCATTTGGTTCTAAAACTAAACCTTCTTGATCCATATCATGTCACCAAAGTAGTGCCTGTTTACTAGAGATGGCGTGTTTAATACACATAATATTCACCATTGGGCTGACGAAAACCCGCACGAATATCGAGAATATGGTCACCAGAGAAGATTTTTCATTAATGTCTGGCTTGGCATAATAAACCATAGGGTTGTTGGACCAATTTATTTGCCGAATCGTCTTAGTGCCGACGAACACCTCAATGTTTTAGAACAAGTAATTGACGAGATGCCGTTGCAGATAAAACGAAATGTTATACATGCATGATAGAGCTCCTGCTCACTTTGCTCGTAATGGAAGAGAGTGGTTGGATGAACACTTGCCAAACAGATGGATTGGTCGAGGCGGCCCTATCTTATGGCCCGCGAGAGCCCCCGATTTCAATCCATTAGACTTTCTTGTTTGGGGTTTCATTAAAGGAAAAGTTTATGCTACGCCTCCACCAAATTCTGACCAAGTAAGGAATAGAATTAATGCGACTGTATTAGAAAGAAAGCACCCCCCAAAAACTTGAACTAGTGATGCAAACTATACCACAAAGGTTACAACTGTGTTTGCAAACAGACGGTTTTCAGTTCGAACAATTACCTGTACTTTGTTCCAACATTCACGGAGTGTTGCGATGTAACAGACATCCTTAGTTACCGTGCATTATAACAAAACACCTGTGGTGTGTGGATCCAATGTTGTCAAATGTACGTTCCTTTAAAATGGTTCCTGAGGACAGAGGAAGAAGCATTGACCAACAATTTGGTATTAAGATTTTCGACTTTTATGACCAATATCGCCACATGTAGTTCTTTCACCAATTTATACACACCCTGCATAAATATGTCATAAATTTCTATATTGTCTAAGTTACCTAGAAGGTGGAATTTAAGGCTCAGTGCTAACGTGTCTTTAACATTTCTGTTAATTCATTTGTTAAGTTAACCAGTTACCCTTCCTTGTCATCGCTGTTAAGACTAGAAAGACTAGATTTTTTTAGTCGTTTGTTCTTCAATTTCACGTTTTTCCTCAGTTTATATGCTCCCTTTGCGGACTTGTTTTGCTTCTCGATGAAGGTGTTGACCATACCTTCAAAGTGATATTCTTGCCAAAATTTATATTCCTAAACGTATCACCAGGCTTGGTGTTCTCCTTCGAAATTTGGATATCTCGATATATGTCTGCATTGTATTGGTTGTAAAAGTGTTACATTGATTTTTAAATAAGCCGGAGCAAGATTAACAGCTGTGCATTGCAGTAGAAAGATTTTATGATCATTCAAATTGTTGATGATCTCCTTTATGTAAGTGATTGTTTGAAAACTGTGTTTGTTAGAAATCGTTTGATAGAACCCCCCGTCTTCATGAGTATGAATAATTTATAGTTACCATGAATGTTTAACAATTGATTGTGAGGAAGTGTCGACCAAATTAATTATAAAGATTTTGCAGAATCTTTTATTAAGGCAAACATTTAGACCCTACAGCAGACTATAATTCAATTTTTCGCTAAGATTTATCGTTGATGAACACGCCAAACCGGATGAAATGTTGCGCAGACTCGGCTCACAGTTTCAAGAAAGTATACTTAAGAAGTCACAAATATTTGAATGGGATAACCAATTGCAAAATGGCTGTGAGACTGTTCGGGAGTTCAACAGCAATATTGTCATTAAACGTGTTGCAGCTAAAAATTATTTCCTAAAAAATAAATGGCTGCTGATGGCGATATTGCCACTCAAATCATTTTTCTGTAGTATTTTTTTTTACATGTTCAGGAATTTATGATTAAGCGGCGCAAGTGTAAAGGTATAGTTTTTCCCTGCGCGTTCTAAATTAGGGACTACCGAGTTGAAGTCAAATGTCAGAAATTCCTTAAAAGTCAATTTGATGAGAGATGTTGTGGTTGATAATGTTTTATAATTGTTATGTTCCGCGGAGAGGTGAGATTTCCGACGAAAACCATGATGTACCTTACTTTACAATTACTTCATTAGGTCATGCGTTAAAAAAAAAGTCAAGTAGGCTTTAAATGCCATTGTTATGATGATCCTACCCGGTATATCATATGCTATCCTGGGTAGGATTGGCAAAATAGTAGCATCCAAAGCTCACTTGACTCCTTTCTGTTTAAACGCCTGGAAAAGATTACAATGATGGTATGATTATTTTTACTAGCGTCTAGCCCCCTATATTCCTGCCGATCATGAATTGCGCAATATCATGTAATATTGGCTCGCATATGTGCGAGTGTGATATTTACATCGAGATTTGCATTGTTAAAGCCGATTTTTTCATTGCTAATAAATTGCATTCAATAGAAACCAACAAATCATTTTTTTTAATTTATTACCAGACTTGCGTGTTAGTATGCCGTCAGTGAGTGAATGCAAATTTGTCTTTTTTTTTTCTTTAAAAATATAACTGCTCTTAACAAATAACCTCGCGTTAACAGCAAGACGCAACTGCAGTGTTTAAAAAAAAACTTTAAATTAAAAAAAAAATTTGGTTCCAACCGAGATTCGACCCCGCAACTACTTATGCAGTAAAAAAGCAGCACGACCGAACATACCCACATATCCATCTGCGCCACTACGGTGTTGTGGTTTAAACACATTTCAGCTGCATGCAGAGGAGGTGCGCTAGTCATGTTAGGTATGATCGGCAGGAATATAGGGGGCTAGACGCTAGTATTATTTTTCTGAAAGTTGTTTTTGAAGTTATATTCTAAAATTTCATTTTCAGTTTGTCATTGTTGTAAAAGTTTCAAATAAAACATATTAAATGTAGCTTGGATTTTTTTCAATTTTTCGAAGTGTCATCAAAATATAAATAACATTTGTAAGTTTTGGCATTTTTAATTTTTCGAAGTTGGCGATATTGTGGCTACTATTTTTTACACACATCGCTACCATGAACTTTGAAAACCTGACAACCCTGATTTGCATTGATCTAAGCTTCAACACATTTAATGATAGCAGGAATGACTTGTTGCAGTTGAACCCCCTTTTCCTAGATTGTCATGAACATTCTCATGACCATTTTGAAAATGGCTAGCCCATTCAAATACTTGCGGCTCCTTTCTTGATACTGTGAGACCAGTCTGCGTAATATATCCCACAGTTTGGCGCCTTCATTAGCGAGAAAATGAATTCACGGTACAATTGACGTTTACATTGGCCCAGTTAAATAAATGGTGAATGGTTTCTATGACAACAATGTTTGTAAATACAATTTTTGGAGTTCTCAAAAATGCACTTATTTGATGTAATTTATACCCAAAATTTGTTGCAGTCAAAAAATGTTTAAATATAGAAGACCTACTCCTAGAAAAAAAAGTTATCAGGGGTATGCCAAGGTCTTTCCATCACCCTGTATGTCAACATCCAAATTTACATGTACACAATTAGATGGTGTATGATGGCAACAACCAATTTAAAAATAATACCATCCTGTTGTTGATAGCATGATAGTAAACAACCAAATTCCTATTAAAACGTAAAATGTGACCTTGAAAATCAAGTTCTATATCACAATGTACAAAACTACAAATACATGTAAATATTAGCATAAACATTTCGAATATAAAGATAGATGAAAAAGTGTTCATTTAAAATGAGCGTAACAAGTATACTATACAGGGTGAGTCATTTAAATGTCACCCCACTGTTATTTCCTAAACTATTTAGAATATCAATTTTCCTTCTTAATAAAAGTTGTTTAGAATTAACTGCTGCATAACTTGAAATTATTACTAATTATACTGGGTGTTTAATAATGCGTGTACAGCATATTACTTGGTTATTTTAAATAGAACACCCTGTTTATTATTGCATTTTTAGATTCCAGATTTAATTCTTAACCTAAAAGTGTCGAAGTACTACCATCTTAAAATTAGTGGTTTTCGAGTTATTTGACTTACTAAAAACAATTTGAGGTTTGTGTCGTTTGTGGACTAATATTCATTAATTAGTATTTCAGACAGTAAAAACCTTCACCCATCACCATTTTGCACAGACTAACAAATGTATTCACCGATATGTTAATAACAGCAGATTAATTTGATATAAGGTTTGTATACCAAATGTTCACATTTCTATGGTTTTTGTGTTTTTTGATGATGTGCTATTTTATACCACATTCCAAAATTTTTTGTATTATAATGTAACTGAGCCGTGACCTCATCAATAATTTTCTTAAATAGCACTATAAATATTTTCTTACGCAGTTAGATAGAGTTTTTCTCGTTTCAATGACTAAACTTTTATAATTTTTAATTTTAATGTATGAGTGTGAAATTATTATATCATTTTAAGAAAATATTTATGTTGACAATTAATAAAATTATCGATGACATCACTGGTCAGTTGTTACAAAAATTTTTGGATAGTGGCATAACATTAGGCAACAAACCACTTTTATTAAGAAAAAAACTATCTCAATAGGTTTTCAAGTAGTATGGGGGGTTAGACTATTTAAACATTAGAAAATAAAGTTTTTATTTTTTCATAGCACACCTATCTTCATTTGAAATTTATAAAAAAATAATCAAAATAACACAAAAAAATCATAGTAATTTGAACATTTTTGGTGCACCAAACCCTATGTCAAATTGAAAAAAAAATTAATGGTGTGAAAAAATACTGGGTGTTCTATTTGAAAAACGAAAGTTACTGACATTTCAAGTTTTGCAAAATGGACGTTAAATTACAAACACCCTGTGTAAAAATCTGCTGTTTTGAACATACCGATGAATACTTTGTATACTGTGTTGATAGTCTGTGCAAAATAGCAATGATTGGACGTTTTTGGTATCGAAAATACTAACCTATATATTAAACGCGTTGAGAGTTAATTAGGGCAAGGTCGTCTTCTCCAATTCCATTCCCGTAATGTTTAGACTATAAACTATGTGGTTTTAATATATTCCCGTAATGTTTACACTATACTATAAAATAGTACACATTCATTTCTACATTGACATCATAAACAGATATTTTGGGATACTGTTAGATTACAAGAATTATAGCAATCGCAAATTAATTTATAAAACTAGCAGAATCCGTTTACTACGCCACATGCTTTTCTTTACAAACAACTGCTAACTGCAGTTGATTTTACTGCTAATATATTTCTTTAAGCACATATTAAACTTTACAATAAATAGCAGTGCTCATGGGCTACGCCACACGCATTTCTATACAACAAATTGCCATCAAAAACATTAGAAGAGATATATTGATGTAATTCATACATTCCACTGGTATTGCAGCTTCATGATTACACTGCGTGACTGTCACAAAAACATTGAAACCCGTAAACATAATAAATAAGTGCGTCGAGAATGTTACTGAATACGTCGTCGCTAAATGTTGAGACAGAGGAAAGGGATCTGAATTTACTATAAACCCGATATGCTACCTACTTTATTCGCTTATTTATTATTAACCGAAAAAATGAAGGGCATAACCACCGAGTGTATATGTTAATCAAGATCTCTTCCACCTGACTAGAACTTTTAATGGCGATGGAACCCCACTACTAGAACTAGAAGTCTCATATTTAAATGTGTCCATTATACAAGGCGTATATTTGTAGGTACGGCAGGGCGCTACAGTTTTCGATAAAAATAAGCAAAATTTAATATTTATGGATTGTGTGTGTGATCCCACGAAACACACATATCGGCTTACGGATCCCTTTCATCGGACTAGACTTTTACTTACCGTAGGGTCCGGGACAGATCAATATCAAAAACTCTAAAGAGAAATGCAGGTCCAGATCATGCAAGTGCGTAAGGATAATCACAAAATAACTCAAATCAGATTCACAAATTGCATTGCAGCTGAGATTTCAAGAGATTTGAGTAGATAGCTGGGAATGTTGTTTCATTACCTTAAATTGTTTTATCACTCTCGAGTACAGGATCACCAATTTTAGTTAAAAAAAAAAAACAAAATTTCAGACGAGAGTAACCTTACCTAACCGAACCTGCCATACACAATCACCATTAATAGGAGTCAAGGACAAACATTCATTTCTACAGCTAGAAGAGTTTATAATGTGAAAATTTAAATTTAAAACACTAATAAACGGCGCCAAATTGAAAAAAAGTGGATATATAAAAAAAACTATTTGATGTCGATCATGCTAGGTAGAGATATAAATACAAAATAATAAGCATTCGCATGATTACTTAGTAGTTACGTATGTTCAGTTCAGTCGCCGACTTTCCATATTCGAGAATATACAATAATGCGGAACGCATTTGGTACATGTTGTACAACTCGACACAGCTTATTTATTACATTTTAAAAAGAAGTTACCAAAAAAGCGTGAATCGTAGACCACAGATTCCACTAGTTAATTAATATTAGTAAACAAATGTCAAAAATTTTGAAAAAATCAAATCACTCGAAAATCACTAATTTTAAGATGGTAGGTAGTACTTCTACACTTTTAGATCATGAATTAAATCTAGAATCTAAAAATACAATAATTAGCAGAGTGTTCCATTTAAAATAACAAACTAATGTGCTGTACCGGCATAATTAAACACCCAGTATAATTGGTAGTAGTTTTGTGTTATGCAGCAGTTAATAATCAACAACTTTTATTAAGAATAAAGTTTGATAATCTCAATAGTTTAGAAAATACCTAATAGTGGGGTGACACTTAAATGACTCACCATGTATGTTATTTTCAGCCATTTCAGATAGTCATCTAAAAAATTCATTTCTAAAATGCTTATCTGAAGTGTTTTAGCCAAAATGACATATTTTACATATTGATTAGATACTTCCAACCAAAATGTTATTTTAAGATAAATACTGAAAGGCACTTCAAAAACTCAACAAAATTATCAATATTTTGCCATATCAGTATCTATGAAATGTCTAGATAATTTAATAGTAATTCTAAGTACTTTGTTAGTTTTACTCTAAAAACGATGTAAGCAAAGGATTCTCTTCTTTTTTGATGATAATATTTGACCTTAATTATAATTAATAAAAAATAATTAATACAACAAAATCAAGTCAGTAACCACTTAACCAGTTTATCTAAAGATGTTAACCTTGGCATGTAATTATTATGCAGGATTTCAGAACGTAGTGTTTAAACTTTTACAAAACATAATTGGAATTTGAACTTTACTCTCTACAATTTAATTAATCCAATGTAACAAAAATTGCTGAAAATATCTAATGGAACTTAATGACATCTAAAATTTTCATATAACTTTCTAAATTTCACTTTTAAAGTGTAGAGAAATTTTAACGTGCAGATAAAAACTATGAAAAGTAATAAAAAAACAATTTTTACTTACATCCAGTAACGTCAAAGAATAACTTGACGAGTGAAGAATGGCAAATAATACAACAGGTAGAAGAACCACTGGAGATCAAATTAAGGAAACGTAATTAAATTACACAATTACCCTACATTTATAATGTTACGAGTTAATTAAAGCTTGTTTTTTAATTTTTTGTGCATCAGAAAGCACAATTGCATAAATTTCCATAATGTAATGATAATCAAACCAATATTTTCTTTAAGTGTCTACCGAGAAAAACCAGTAAAAACACATTAAAAGGATACAAGTTATAGGAGCGACGTAAATAAATATCAACGAATAAAACAGGTAATGACAACTATCCTCCAGTAAAAGTTGTGCCAAAAACTGTCTGTTGAACTGCACCGTTCCGAGTCTTTGATGTAATCTCAATGCACTTGTGGCTGCATTTGACAAGAGAGCTTTGTAGTACGCATTTTGTGCACTTCTGAAATATTAAATTAAAAAAATAAATAGAAAGTTGTAACTTTCACACGATGTAGGTGTGATAATTTTAAATGGGGTCAAACGATGCTTCTTACTGTATTAAATGCATAATTTATTAATCCACAACAAGCGTAATCGAACTATTTACATACCTATATCTCTTAACAAAATTAAAAACACCATTGAGCAATAATTACTTAATGTTAGTAACTCAAGGTTTGACCAAACCATGATAAAAATGAGAAAATTAAACTTTACTTACCCAAATATTGGAATGAAATATCCCAGTGTGAAAATTATTGTAAAGATGCGAATTGCCCAGAGGGCAACATCAATTTTGTGGGACAAAACATGTAATTTTAATGCTTCGATATTTAAGCCCCTTGGTGGACGATCAGTAGATTCAGAATTATTACGTGTACTATCGTCGCTCATTGTTTATTATTATAATCTAAAAGTACCAATTAACTGTTCAATGTTGTTCTAATTAAAAATCAGCACAATTTACTACTTACACTATCGTTTTCAAAACTTTTATTACAGTTAATACCTTAATCGAACTGCGACGTTTGTAGCTTTCTTTTGAAGACTCCTGCACTTCAACTTCGCTAATCACAGAAATTATAATTAATTCCTATACAATCATTGAACTTTCAAGAATGACTTTAAAGAAATGGACTTACGCTTGCATGAACTGTCAAATGCTGCTTTCGACTAGTGATTAAAACGCTAACAACTACTGAATAGGAAATATCCCTAAAAGTGATGATTCTTTATGGTTGTTCTATATACCTACAGAATGAACCAAGAATACAAAAAAATGCTTTTATATTTAGTTGAGCAAGATATTTTTTATTTGCATCTAGATGCAGGTACAGATACTTATAAAACGTGTATCTAGTTACAGAAACAACGATACAAGATACACCCTACAAAGTGCATGTAGATGTGTTTCGGTGGAACATGCCTGACTATAACGAAAAATAATAAATAAGGATTAGGATAAATTTTTCAGGAGCATTTAAAAAAAACAGAGTTATTGTAGTGTCAAAATTAATCTCGATCTGTCAACTCGTGTTAGGGTAAATAACCGTTAAGGTCAAAATTTTCAAAAATTCGTAGAAGGCGTCACAGAAAAATTAGCGAGCTGGGACACGAACCAAATTATAGTTCAGAGCTAGCTCTATGAAGCTAAAAATTAAAAAAAAGATTGGGCCAGTTTTGAGCAATATTTAAAAAAAAAATCCAAAGCTTTAAACATATTTACATTCCAATTTTAATAATTTCAACAAATCTCATACATAGTAACATTGTCTCCCCCCCCCCCTTGAGCTACTACAGAATTAAATTTTATCCTGATCTGTCGACTTGTTTTCGTTTTGAAGCAAGAGTTATACTGTCTTCCCAAATTTTTAAAATTCTATTTTTGAAAAAGTTATATCAAAAGAACGTATCCAACTTCCGTTAAGAATTTGTAAAAAAATTTTTTGGTTTGCCAAATTTTTGTAGCACTTAGGTCAAGCTTGCATTGATTTAAATCACGTTAAGTTTTTTAATAAATTCAAGTGGTTTAAAGGACTAGAAATGAGCTACTATTTGGTTTGTGTGACAGCCGGCTCTCTGCGATGCCTTCTACGAATTTTTGGAAATTTTATTTTAACGCCTGTTTATTCAAAAATGACTTATATCAGATTAGGATTAAATTTGGTATTGTAGATGTCCCAGAGGTAAAAACTGTTTCAAATTACTAGAGTTTTTAGAACTACAGCAACTGTGAAATGAAAATATATTCAAATTTTGGAAATTTTCAGAAAATATTGCTCCAAAATTTTAATTATTTAAACAAATAGACCTAGGAATGAGCTACTAGTTGTTTTTTTGTCCTATAGTCCGCTAAATTCTATATGACATTTTTATGAATTTTTTAAAAATCGAAAATTTATACGTAAACACTAAATCGCTCATGACTTATGAGTGATAATAGAATAAAAGTCTAATTTTTAGGTGCAACATTATTTAGGAAAGCAATGTAGTCCCTTCCTCCTAATTTTGGCCAATGAATTTTGTTGTGTCGTGTCTGGTTTTATTTAATACTAAACAATCTGTTTGCAAAAAAATAATGTTTCAATTATTTTAACTCTGAAAATGTTTGGTTTCCTAAATCCAATGGGATAATACGAGTTGTGTCCAACCACAAATTTGGACCCATAGCGACTACACGTATAAATGAATTTTATTTAATTTATTTAAGGCAGTATCCAGTCAATTAATGGCAACACCTGTATTTCGAATCCTCTGAAAAATATTTATGGCAAATCAAGTATTATGCTACAACCAATTTTATGAAATTAATAGGAAGACAATTTAAAATTATTACAAAGCAATTTTTGTGTTTTTTTGATAAAAAAATTTCTTCTCTATTAAAGGGTATAAAACTTGTATACCATCACATGATAAAATTTTCGAGAAAAACGCGAAAAGCTTCTTCATATAAGCAGGTCTTGAATTCAAACAACAGCCTACCACAATCGCAGCAGCATGCTTAAAAATTTATTTATCTTTTAACAATTTAAAACAATTGGAAAAACAAAATGCTAGGTGGTTGAATTCGAGACCTGCTAATATAAGAAAGTTTTTCGCGTATTTTTTTCGAAAATTTGGTCATGTAAGGTACTATTTTTGGAAAATATGGCACCTTTCCACACAAGTAACTAAGTACCATTTACGTATATCAACACTGGTATCAATTTGCCACTGATAATGATAGCTTTGCTGTCGAAATAAGTATCTGGTATTTAGTCACTTATGTGGAAGGGTGCTGCATGTTTCAAGCGTTGTTATTACACAGTTCGAGTGTTTTTAGTTATACGAATTTTATACCACTAAAAAGAAAACAAAAACCTCTATCATATCAACGCAAGCAACAGGTATAGTGGCATTTACAAAAATGACGACCGCGTCACAGTGATTACGGAATTATTTAAAAAAAATTAGAATTAGGCAGAAATAGTAGATAAAAATGCAATAAAAAAACAACCATATAAATTATTGTTTTGTAAAACCTATATTTACGCCACTAAAACCATTATTATTCCATAGTTTTGCAGGACCATAATAAACTTGTACTAATATAGAGTTTGTTGACAGCAGTAGTATTTTGTTTTCTCAATTGTTTTTAATTGTTAAGAGATAAATAAATTGAAAAGCACACTGTTGCGGTTGTGCTACGCTGTTGTGTAAATTCAAAGAGGCTAAAACTAACTAATTTGTTATTAAAAAAACGGACATTTAGCTAAAAATAGTACAGCTAGTTTATAAAGAATATTTTTAACAATTTTCTAATCAAAAAAAATAACTTATAAAAATTTAGTACCTACTTTATTTTGTCATTAATTGGTACACAACAATACAGAACTCGAGAAATTCAAGCCTTATTAGCGATTATCATCACTGTACAAAGTAATTCATTTCTTGCAGGTTTATCCAGGACATGAAGGGTTATTCGTAGTCTTCCAAATGGAAAAGTTTGCAATTTCATTCTTGAATAATCGTTTGTGTAGTTGACTGCATGATAGTGACCCTAAAATATCTTTGTTGTTTTATTATGAAGCACACTTGAGATGTAATGTTATTTATACCCTTGGAATCGGACAAGCTCCACGTTGAACACCCCATGCAGTTTCAAGTTGATAAAACATTTCTCCTAGGTAAATCTGAATAGTACGACAGTAATCGTCTTCCGCGGAAAACAGATGCTGCCAATGAGTTTTACTGGTTAAGGAAATTTCCATTTCAGCATCTATACCAAACTACAGCAAACTGGTTGTATTAGTTATTATTTTAAAATGTATACTTTGTTACGGGGCAAGGACCATAACGTCCAACGGTTTAAAAATAACACAACGCCCAATGGTTAGACAGGGACACATCGCCCACGACGGCCACAAACCCTAAACATAGCTATAGGCACAATGCCCAATGTGCCAATACCGCCCAATTATTCAGAAGGTCCATAATACCCACTATGACCGTAACGCCCAAACTGCTACAGGTATATAAAACCCCAAAACATCCACAACGCCCAATTAGTTTATAGGACCACAACGCCCAAAAAAATGGCAAGTAATGCCCAATTGCGCTCATATAATACTAGTCTTGTTAATCAAAACTCAGAGAGCCACAACGTCCAAAATTTCAGCATCTAAGGTTTCCCACCGTTCTTTATTTAAAAGGACAATTTTTTTTTACTAAGTTTGTCGGTTGTCGCTCAGTAAATCGTTGATGCTATTCACACCGATTACGATTACATTGCTCATACGCAGAGATCCCAGCAGGTTTTTTCATATTTTTTTAAGATTTTAAGACAAAATTTTACTTGATTTTAGGACATTTTATACATATATCTCTATTTTTAATCACGCAAAAATTATAATGTCAATAAATACACGTTTAATTTTTTCCGTTTATAAGTTTACTACATCCCTACTGAAAATATATATAGAAACCTCATATAACCTGATAATGTTTTCATCAGGTTGTATGTGGTTTTATGCGGTTTTTGAAACAACCAGGTTCATTTTGTATGAGGTTTTATGAGGCAACTGAGGTGATTTTCAGTAGGGATTGCAAATATTATGTAAAAAAAATAATTGAGCACCACCGTGGTGTTTTTTAAATGTCGAAAAAATGTTAATGTGGTTCAATAACTGTCGAAAGTGTAAAAATAAACCGGCTATTATGCTATGCTGCCAACTGCTAAGATAATTTGTTTCTTTGTCAGCAATCCGAAGGTACCGGGTTGGCGCGGGTAGAATAGCCATTCACTGGCGATCGCGGTAATGCAGCAATGTTTTCCGTGGTCGGTAGTTGAATGGGTGTCCCAAAGCCGCTCTAAACACGACGCCTCGTGCTGGCGGGTGGGCACGTAAATAGTCGGTCCCGGCGGTCAAGATAATACTTTGGCCTTCGTTAGAGGGGTTGGAAGTCCCTTTAAAGTATAGATCGATAAGCAAATGAACGAGTGAATCTAATGGCAAGGGTTTGGCGTAAGCTGAGGAGGCGTAGTGGTTAAAGGCCAAAAGGACCCCACTACCCCCCGGAACATAGCAAACAAGCCAAACCCGGAGTGAATGGGACCAAGCCAAGGGTCTCAATGGCCTGTAGTGCTGAAGATATAAAAATATTAACATATATAAAAATGAGCGAAGCACTTCGCCTGGACTTTTCTGTACTTAGCTACTTATCATATATTTTCAAGAGCATTTTAGTATTAACATCTTACGGGCCAACAATGATAAAATAAAATCAATTTGTAAATTCTTTAATAATATATACATTCGGTCTACTACAAGCAAACAGAACTAGCTATGCATTCTTCCTGCTAATCGGAGAGAAACGAAAACACTACTCCACACCGATCCCGAGTGGATCAGTATGCTAACACACCAAGCATACAGTGTTGACTCACTTAAATGTACGCTTTGACCGAGGACTTACTGTATTTAGAAACCAAAACTTTTTAAGGTTTTTTCTTTTTTACAATTCACTTAAAATACAATTTTTTTTATAATCCTCGGTTTATTAAACACAAATGAATTTTCGATTTTTAAAAATTCATAGCAGGCATCACAGACAAATTAGTGAACTGGGACATGAACTAAGTTAGTTCTAACTAGTTTTAAGCCAGTTTTTGAAAAAGTGAAAATAAATGTTTTTTTTCCACTTCGCAGTTTTAGTAGTTCCGAAAGTTCTCGTAGCTTGTAATATTATTTTGTACCCTCAGGGCACTTCCATTGATTTCATTTGGATCTGATTACTTATTACTAATTTTTTAATAAATAGGCGTTAACACCCTTGTCTACCAGTGGTACTTGAAAGTGCCAAAAATTGTCACGACCTTTAAGTACCAGGCACAGTTGTGTACGACACCAAGGTACTCACCATTCTGACATTTTTGACGTTAATTGCCAAACACGTTCATGTTGAAACATTTCCAATTTTAAAACTGATTACTTATGCGGTACTCCTAAGGATCGCTGGTGCAGAAGCAGAATTAAGTTTGTTAATGTACGGAAATAAACAAAATTCAGCGGGTACTTTAAAGCACCGCTGATAGACTAAGGACTATTGTTTTTAATGTACTGGGAGACAATAGGGTTAAAATGCAAATTTTAAAAAATTCATACAATGTGTCACATATAAATTAGCGGATTGGGACACGAACCAAACTGTAGCTCATTACCATCTCTATGAGCTTAGAAAATTCAAAACCAAATCGTGTGCCCAGTTTTTGAGCAATATTTTTTTCACTTCATAACTTTTCAAAAGTTTTTGTGCACAGTAAGATGGTGTACCTTAAAGGCTATTACGATAAAAAATTTGAACTCGGTCTGTAAACTTGTTTTTGAGTAAATAGGCAAAGTCAAATTTTCAAAAAATCGTATCGACCAGTTTTAAAGCTAAAATGTTCGAAAAAACACGTTGGATTTGTCCTAAAGTAAGATTCCAGTTTTAGAGTTAGAAAATTAGTTTTCCAAAAAAACATGTCTAGCGTCCACTTTCGGTTTCGGATTATTTTAAAGCTTATTTCCCCGACGAATTACTAATATGATAAATTTTAATTAACATTGTTAAAAACTAGAATAAGTCATCAACCACAAAAAAAAACCATATGGAACGAGAGTATAAATTTAGTATTTTTAGGACTTCAAAACAAATTTAAATACAATTTGCGTTTTTACATAAATTTTAGGATTTTTAGGACAACTGGGATCCCTGCATACAACATTAAACTTTTTTTTGTTGTAGTTGTTAACCATTACCCTTTTAATACATTAAAATTTAAAAGTGGAAAACAAAACACAAATTACTGAATGACAACCGACAAAATTAGTAAAGAAAAGATTGTCCTTTTAAATAAAGGACGGTGGGGAACCCTTGAAGTGGAAATTTTGGGCGTGAGTTCTTCCGAGTTCTGATTAACAAGACTGATATTACATGAGTGCAAGTGGGCATTATGGGCCTTTTTTTTAGACGTTGTGGTCTTATAAACTAATTAGGCGTTGTGAACACATTGGGCTTTATAGACCTGTAGCAGTATGGGCTTTATGGACATAGTGGGCATTATGACCCTCCTGAATAATTAGGCCTTATCTATTTCTGGCCTTTGTGGCCGATATGTCTTTTGGGCATTGTGGTCCGTAGGCGAAGTGTCCTAGACCTGTTCGTTACGAGAGTGCAGATTTTTGTTTTCTAGTACTAGCCTTACTCTTAGTTCATTTCCTAATGGTATGGGAGTAATTAAAGTTACATCCAAAATCTGCGTTCTGGGCTCAAATGTTTTTGGCACAATAGACATATTTACTTTTTGATTCTTCAAGCTTTTGCAATAGTAAAATTTTTCTATGACCATGTTAGCAGCACCCTGAGCCTAACAATATAAAAATGCGATTAAAAAATAAATATTTAAAGAAAAATGTATTACATTTGTTGTAGTGCAGCAGTAGCAACAAATAAGAATTAAAAATATTGGACACATTTTGAAGCGTTCGCGATTTTGTTCTAACTTTTTTGAATTGATGATCGTTTGTGTTTGCAAATACAAATGTAATACTAATTGTTTTAAATATTAATGAGACTATTTCGTGTGAAGATAAAAATATTTTGGGTTAATTACCAATGTGATTATGCAAAACTGAACTAATGAGAGGAGGTCAATTAGGTATGATGTAAAAATAGCAAAGATAGTAATTCGGTCACATTAAGTGATTTTGAATTTATTTTTCGTGTAATCTCTTCTAAAAATGTACAGCTTTTGTTAGCTTGCGTCTTTCGCTTTTTAATATAATAAATATCCCCCAATGGTAGCAGTTCTACCAAATACGATCAAAAATTTAGATTCAGCGTAAAAAAGTGTCCTAATAATGCGTTAACTAGATATATGTAATATAAATGACAAATGAGTTATAGTCGAAAACAAAAAATCCAAAATTTCAGTTTTTTTTAGTTTATTCAGAAACTAAGCAAAACAGTTCCAATTTCTTTTTGGATTATAAGTGTGCATAAAATTCCACAACTTTTCTCTCAATTAACCATCGTCGTATCTCTTCAAATAAGCGAGATCCCCATTGATAACACGAAATTTGATACATCCTATATACTACCACTGCAGTTTCAGAACTACCTATATCTAAAACAATTCAAATTACTGCATTATGGATAAATACATTTTTCAGAAACTTTAGATAATGATTAACTACAGCACAACCTACATAAGTACCGCAAAAATTGTATAATTCAATGAATATTCTACAGTTGACAGTTTTTTGCGGTTATCTCCGTTCTGTTTGTCAGTGATCATGCGTGTGTAACTCCGCTGGCAAAAATTAAGAAATGTTTAGTTCTATATAGATATTTACTTCGAAATTGTTCTATAGCAGTTGCATATCTATATACACTGTGTCTATAAAGTAACCCCCCCCCCAAACTAACTTTTGAACGACTTGATATTTTTCCACAAAATTTGGTGTGCAGTAATGGGAAATTAAATACTATCTTTCAGACCATATTAAAATTTTGTGTCATCCAAAATGGCGACTGGGCGCCATTTTAAACTTTTTTTTAAATGGAAAGGGGGGTCGAGTGACACCTCATTGGAAAGGTCTTTTAGTTCTGCGTCTGATCCTAGAGTTTTAAAGAAAAATATTCAGCCATAACAAAATGACAGTGTTTGAAGATAAAGAAGTCTTATTAAAAAAACTAAGAATTAGAGCTTAAATAAATTAAATTAAATATTCGAAATGTTTACCAATCACTTCTTGGCACATAAAAAGTCGGTTATGAAATTCCTGCCTTACATTTTCATAAGTTTCTGGAGCAAAGTTCTGTGATGCGTTGCTCCAGTTCTTCAATTGTTTCTGGACGAGTTCTGTACACTTTCGATTTCAGATATTCCCATAGAAAAAAATCTAAGAAAGTTAAATCTGGGGAGTAAGCCGGCTATTCTACAGGCCTCCGCCTACCAATCCACCTTCCAAGAAAATGTCCGTTGAGAAAGTCAGAAACAGGCGTATAATAATGAGGCGGCGCACCGTCTTGTTGGAACATAACGTTTTCAATATTATTTTCAGTCAGTCAACCAGCCACTTTTGGAAAGGAACAACTCAAATGATAAAAACAATCGATCAGCATTCTCTGCAACGGCTTTCTGACTTTTTTGATGGCACACTGATGCTAGGGGTGTTTTTAATCAATATCTTGTTTGAATTTAAAATTAACAATATCAAACTGGATATTGTTGAAAAGAGGAAAAAATAACCTTTTTAACAGTGTTAAACTAAATATGGTTTCCATTTAAAAAATGCATGTTTGTGTTATATCTCAAAAACGAAACAAAACACAATCGTTAATATATTTTTTCTAATTACAGCTTAAATATTTCTACAACTTTTTCCTGTACTTTTTTATATTTTCACAATAAACAAAAATATTTTATTTTATGCGTTTTTCGCTTGTATCAAGTAGGACATGGATATTTCGAGAAAAACAAGATCACTCTTACATTGCTACCGTAATTAGTAGAGCGCGGATTTCAAGCATTTTGCTTATGCACTATTATTGTAAGCAAATGAAAATTGTTGTGTATCTCCGCACGACTCATGGAAAACAATCATTTGACACTACTTTTATTTTGCTTATTTTCTCTATTTTGCTGCTTACTTGCTTAGTTTGCTATTTAAACCGCTTATATGCGCTTATTTGAGTTATTATACAGCTAGTTGGTGCATTTTTTATAAAGAATTTAACATTTGTAATTCTTAGTTTAAAAAAAACTAATGTTTAATCATTAATTTATTTAAATAAATATAAATGAGCAACTGTGAGAAAATTCAAAACCCTTTAGTTCTCACAAGAACTTTTGTACTCTAAATGTACATTTCGTCTGCTAAGCAGTCATCATCAGTAGAAAAAACAAAAAAGAAGAACTACAGCAAAAACTGAAATCACAGTTATGGTGCAGAAACGTCACTTGTGCTTGGTAAGTCAGAACTCATGCATTGTCGATGAGTGCGTCTGTTTTTATGGTTTCGTGGATCCTCGGTTCTATTTGCCGTGCGTGCGTTGAACTTAAGTAATGATGAATTTGGAATTAAGCCGGAATCTTGATTTAAAATGTTGTCTTTGAATTTGTAAATAAATCTACTTTCCCATGCATCGAGTTCTCTGCTGTTTTTTTACGGATTTTAAGAGTTTTAAATCCGGTATTAAAATAGGATGTTCAGAATCTAAAATATGTGCTGCTACACAAGATTTTTCGGGTCTGTTAAAACGGAAGTGCGCTGTGTTCTTTAAAACGTGTGCCTAATTTCCTTTTGGTTTGTCCAATATAATGCCTGTGATTTCAGTTTTCGCTGTAGTTCTTCTTTTTTGTTTTTTCTACTGATGATGACTGCTTAGCAGTCGAAATGTACATTTAGAGTACAAAAGTTCTTGTGAGAACTAAGGGTTTTGAATTTTCTTTATTAATTTATTTACTATTTTTCGATTTAAACGACTCAGCAAATAATTTACCCAATGTTTACACCACACTCTACAAATCCCCTGCTCGACCAAACAAACATCCCTTAAAAAAACAAATAGTGCACCCGGGGAATCACCAAGTTCTGTGTTCTATCGAAAACCACACACCACAATAGTCTATTCTTTGTTTTGTTTTTTGTTAACATTAGTAATCCAGAGCATTCCATTGTGTTGTGATGTTTTGTGAATAATTTAAAATTGAAATTATAAAATGCCTAAAGTGCAGCTTATTATATTATGCTTCAGTTAAATTTAAAAAAAAAACATGGTTTGAACGGCAAGGAAATTTATATTTTCATTTTACATTTACACAGCAGCAGCAGAGCTGTTTGGCTGCGACTTAATATGCGTCCCTGTTCACATAATATTAATGTAATAATAATGTAACAAAACAAATCCATGAAAATAATCATTCAAAAAAATAATAGGAACAAAATTTAAAAAAATAGAAATAAAAAAAAAGAATACACATAGGTATGTAACTTAGGAGCATTGGAACTTGATTCACAAGTGGCTACACTTTATTTTTAAGAAAACTGTCAAGTTTATTTTTAAAATCGTTAACTGACCTGGCACTCACAATATCTTGAGGGAGACGATTCCACTCATCAACTGCTCTGTTCGTCAAAAAATGTTTTCTTACATTAGTGTTAAAATGATCTTTGCTAAGCTTCATGTCGTGGCCACGTAGATGTATATTTGTGTTGCGCATGAAGATATTTGGCATTTGCTCACTATTATATTTCCCTGAAAGAATTTTATACATTTCAATTAGGTCCCCACGTTCACGCCTTTCTTTAAGCGTTGTTAGCTCTAGGGTTCGCAATCTCTCAGGATAGCTTAAATGTTGAAGCTCCAATGGGATCTTGGTTGCCCGCCTCTGAACATGCTCAATCATTTCTATATCTTTAATGAAATTTGGAGACCAAATTTGGTATCCATATTCTAGGATAGGTGGTATATATTTTTAATAATAATTCTGCCAAGATCACAGAGAAGGCAACTTTTGTTAAATACAAAATAGAGTTGGCCTTTTTCACATTAGAAATGTGGTTTCCCCATTTAAGGTTATTTGTAATAGTAATCCCAAGATCAAGTTGCGAATCGGTAGTCTTAAGAGGAATGCCACTGAGACTATACTAGATCTGCAGGTTATTATTTCCCATGTGCACTACTACACATTTGTCTTTATTTAGAGTTAATAACCAGCTATTAGTCCATTCCATGATCCTATCAAGGTCTCCTTGAAGAGCATCGCTACTAGTAAGTGGGATTCCAAAGAATTTGGTATCATCCGCATATTGGCTGCAACAGGATCTAATGACAGTACTCAAGTGAGATATGTATATGTTGAAAAGAAATGGACCGAGTACCGACCCCTGAGGGACACCACTGACGACATTATAAGACAGTGATTGCGATGATCCAACTTTTACACGATACGTCCTTACTTGAAGGAAAGATGAAATCCATGTTAGTAATTTACCTCTTATACCACAGTGCTCTAGTACTGTTATGAGTCTGTTGAAGGGAACTCGGTCAAATGCCTTTTCTAAATGTAGGTAGATTATATCTAGTGGGCAGCCACTATCAACGAGTTTAGACCATTCATGCATAGCACACAGTAATTTAGTTGTGGTAGACCTACCTGGAATAAATCCATGCCGAGAGCTCTGCAGAATATCATTTTCTTGCAGGAAAGGTATAATTTCATTCACAATAATTCTCTCCATGCATTTGCAAGCAACAGGGGTCAAACTTATTGGTCGGTAATTCCCAGCAGACGCTCTGTCTCCTTTTTTGTAAATTGGTGTCACAACTGCTTCTTTCCACCGAGTAGGAAGTGATCCGTTATTAAAAGAATTTAACATAATATCAGCTAGGATAGGGGCGAGCGACCTTGCACATTTTTTATAGATTATAGGTGGCAAGTTATCATATCATATCAAAGTATATTTTTATTTGTTGTTATTTACATTTTTTAGTTTTTATTTTGCATTAAAATTTTTGTAACAATACCTTATTGTCATGCAAAACAAATAAAAATTTTGGGGTTTTTATTTTGCTTATTTTGAAATAGACAACGTTAATCTAATTTAACCGTTTTCGTACCTCTTATACTTGCAGAGATCCTTATGCTGGGCAAGTTATTCTGGGCGCCCTATAAACCACATTTCAAATCACAATAAAATTGGACTGTCCCTTCAGGAGTTATAGGGCGTAATCCACCCACCCACAGACAGACAGTCAAAATCAAACATTTTCATGAAATTACTGCTTCCCTACACTGAAAGTACTTATAGGAAACTAAAAAGTTACACAGGTATTATTTAAAATCTATTTGTATTACAATCTATGGTCACATTTTTTAAAATTATAATGTAATGATTTGTATTTTATAATTTAAAAAAATGTAATGCAATATATTAGTTAGTTAAAAACATGTAAATACAATCTATATGACTAACAAACATTTAAAAAAACTAATTTATAAACAAGAAATTATTAAGATACGTTGGATAGTTCTCTCTGAAGATACATCTTGTTTCGTTTTGACCCAATCTTGACCTCTTTTACTTTCGAGGCAAATCTCAATGCGTTAACACTTTCTCCATAACATTCTTCAAATGGTGCGATATTGACAAACATAAGCGTCTTGGAGTTACCACCCAGGCAACTTTGTAACAAATAAGTCAACTTAGAGTTTCGATATGGTATGTGACTTTCTTTGTTATGTAGAGCCGACATGACGGTTCCTAAAGTCGAAAGACTCTTGTTGATATTTTTGGTTTCGGTAATTCGTTCAGCGCTACTAGTTTTAGCGCTCTCTGAGCCAGCCAGATCAACTAAACTTAAAGTTCCGACATAGGAAAATCCCATTTCTTCATTAAAACCAGTAAGGGTCAGTTTTGTTACTGCATGAGATCTAGAGCTGTGTTCGTTGTAATTCGTTGTTGCAATGGCACGGTTGTTATTCGCCACACCCATAAGCTGTATTAATTCCAATGCCGACTGAACCGGTTTAATTGTTAAATTCGTGACCGTAGTGCCTTTTCCCTCATTAAATCGAATATCGTGATTGTCTTTGTTACTCGGATCCAGCAGATCTCGAACAATTTCATTGTAAATTTCCAAAAAACTAGCCTCGACCTTGTAGGTCCAACCGATTTTCTGCAGATTCGTTATGAGGTTAAAAATCAAACGCACCGTTCTTGGAATCATCCCTGAACACTGATCATCATCTTCTCCAAGCATCGTATAAGTTTTTCCCGATCCTGTCTGGCCGTATGCAAATACACAAATGTGATAGCCGTCAAGGGCGCTCTGAATCAGCTGCGATAGTTCTTCAAACACCTCGGCTTGTGAAGCTTCAGGAGGAAAAACTTTATCAAAAGTAAACTGCAATCTAAGATCATTAGCTTTTCCGCTTATACAGCTGATGCTTTCTTTACTTTTTTTAATTTCCATCGTTGCCTCGTCAAGACATGAGATATTGCACAGCATTTTATCCTGTTCTTGGGGCTTGTTGGGTCTTACCCGACAGAAGACTCGGATCGTGCCCTTTAGGTCTTGTATTTGATTGTGCATGACACGGCGAAGTTCTTCGCTCGATTGCACAGACGTTTTGTATTCGTATAAATCATTTTCTAAAGTTTTTATTTTTGACCGGGCTTGCACAAGATCGATTTCCAACTGATTGTTTACACTTCTTGAACATTCGTGTTCGATTTTTATTGCATCATGCTCATATTTTAATGAAGAATAACGTTTTTCGAGATTAGTATGATCAGTTTTTAAATACTCCAACTCGTTTGTCAACTGAACATTGGCTTCTTGTACATCACTCACAGAATTCAATAATTCCAAATTTTTCGTTTTAAGTGTTTCCAAGTTTTCCTGTAGTTGTTCATTAGCTTTTGTTAAGTGTTCAAGTTTGTTTTTTAAATCTTCCACTTCTACAGAAACTTTCAAGTTTTCAACTTCAAGCCGAGATTTTTCTTCAAAAACCGCATCGTAATCCCCTTGCAACTTTAAATTATCATTTTTTAACACATCGTAGCTTTCCAAGTCTTGCTCCACGTCAAGTAACCTTTGTTTGGTATCCTTGTACGTTTGTACCAAAATGGTATGTTTTTCATTTAAAAAATTGAATCTTGCTTTATAATCGTACGGTGGAATTTTTGGAGGCTTAGAAACTTTGGGTTTGACTGCTTCATCGCAACCAGCAGTTGCTGGTCGTTTTATGGCGGATTTAGCAGCAACAATTGGACCACCTTTTGATGTTTCCGGTATACTTTTTAAACCATGTTTTAATAAAGGCTTCTTGACTTCGTTCAAGTTGAAGGTAGATGTTGATTTAAACACTGGTTTTGAAGGTGGAAATTTTGTTGTTCCTGGTTTTTTGAAGGAGTCAGCTGTTTTAAAATTTGATCTAAGATCTGAGAAGGATTTCGATCTTCTAGAGAGAAGACGTCTTGCAGGAAATTTAATTGGGTCCTCAAGTGCTTTATTTTGTTCTGTCGGTTGAAGCACCCTTGCTGATGGTTTTGGCATTGGGAGCATTGTCTGTGGTGGCTTGATTCGCGACACAAATGGAATTTTTGAGTTTTCCATAACTGGTGCTTGGATTCTGTAAAATTATATTTTTGTTTAAGATCAGAATAAATTGAATATACAGGGACGGTCATGTAAGTGGCAGCCCGCTATTATTTCTTAAGCTATTAAGAATATAAAATTGTTTCCTTAATAAAAGCTGTTGATAAATAACTGCTGGACAACTTTAAATTATTACCAATTATACTGGGTGTCTAATTATGTCTGTCTTGCATATTACTTTGTTATATAGATACAAAACCCCATATATTATTACATTTTAATTCTACGTTTAATTCTATCTATAAAAGTGTTAAAGTACCATGATCTAAAAATTAACGATGAACGAGTTATTCAATTTTTTCAAAAATATTGACATTTGTGGACTAATATTACAATATTCATATTTTAAAAGTCAAAATCGTTCACCCATCATATCTTCCATGGACTATTAACACATTATAAAGTATTCGGCCATTCAGCTGTATGTTAAAAATAGCAGACTATTGAAGTAAAAATTTATGAACAAATAGTTCAAACAGCGAGTCCTTAGGCCTACACTACGGGGTATCCCAATGATACGAAATTCTTTGATAATACTTTTGTTAATTAAGCTGTCAAAAATACAAGGTGTCCAAGATACGGGTTCATGCATGGGGATCTGGTAAATGGTAAGGGATGGAGATTCGGTTAAATGAGAAGAATTATTGCTTAATTTTCAGTAATTTATAGACTGAAAAAACTAAAATAATAAGTTTTCGCTTTTTATGTATAATTTGGTTATCATCAAAGATAGCGCAAAACGTTTTTGACATTACTAAGAGACTTTTTTACAGATTTCGAATCCGAAATCAAAATTTTCATAGGTCGTTAAATTTTCAAGATATTGGCATTAACTTTGTAACGAACCGTTACTAATTTTGGATTTAGTTTACAAGAGTTATTTAAGTTTTACATTTATTTTGTATTCAGTTTTTCGTTTGTGGCATTAGGTTGCCGTTGTAAATTAATTTTTATATTTAGAATATGTAGGATTCCGTTTGTTTATGCCGTATAACCATAACGTATAAGTTTAGTTAAATTAGTTCGCGTTTTAGTATTTCTAAATGCAATTTTAACACTATTATATGAGTTCATGCATTGCATTTACGGCCGAAAATCAGATAACCGCGTCTCCGCGGATCGAGCCGCAGAGATGCTATGAAGACCCCACTCTTGAGTGGTGGGGTTGCGCTTTAATTTCGGGCGCAGACCGGACGGCTATAAATTCAAAATTTTGAATTTTGAAAGTCAGTTCTTCGATGTTCCAGTCCAGTTCCAGTTTAGCAGCTATTACAGTCACCAGTGCTCCGACCGAGGTAACCAAACACCGAATCCAGGATATTGGGGTAAGCAGGCTATATTTTGACACCATTAATTATAACGTAAACTATATTGCTCCTCTCTTTTATATATGTAAACTGTGTTTTCCGGGGTGTGCTCTAGCGAAGAACCATAGAGTTGCATTCCTCTAACTCGCCTATGCGAAAATCCTGGGCAAAGTTTCTTCTTCTCTCTCTGACTCTTTTACTTTCCGGGGTGTGCTCTAGCGAAATACCATAGAGTTGCATTCCTCTAACTCCCCTACGCGAAAATCCTCGGCAAAGTTTACTCTTCTCTTTTCTATTTGTTTGAGAGCTTTCTTGTGTCAAGATAACAGTTTGTTTACTTTAGTACCGTTTCCGACCGTATTTACCAAACCGTAACGACTACTGTTCATATATTGGCTACCGTATGTATGTATTGCTACTGTATTGCTACCGAATTTGCTACTGTATTTTTGCTTATTATTATCCGCATTACCTGTATAATATTAATTTGGATTGATTATTATTTAATAGACTATTTAAACCATTCTATGTCGTTTTCTTTTATTTGTTGAGTATACCCGAGTTAAATAGAGCTGCTTCAAGAACCTGCAGGCTGTCATTCCATCAAACAGACCCCTGGAGACCGACATCTTCAACTGCAGTTACCCAGGTCTTCGCTAAGCCTTTCTGTTACAGCGAAGCTGTTCTGGAGAGTAAGCTCCATATAAAATCTGGCGCCCGAGAACTTCCCAGCGATTATACGAATAAGCAGCCGTATAATCTCGCCCACAACAAAATACAAGTTAACTACCGGACTACAGAGTTGCCAAATGGCCAACTGGGGAAAAGAGCGTCGCAACTTCGCTTTTTTAAATATGCGTCAAAGGCGTTCATGTTGTTATTGGATAGAGCTCTCTTCCTCTTTTCCCCGATATAAAGTTTGATAGGTTTATTTCCACACATAACGGAGGTACATATAAGCAAAAAACTGTTTTCTCCTAGTAGGCTGTGACAAACTGTATTTTTGTAGTAAGCTAAAAATTACCAAAACAAAAAAAATCAGCATTTGTTTTCATTTAGAGTTGATCAGTTTATCTTCCCAAATAATAAAATTAAAAATGAAAACATTTCTCATGGTAGGCTGTGAAAAAAAAAACACCTGAATGATTTAAGGAATAAAACGATTAATGAAAACAAATGCAGCCCTTTGCTTTTTATTATTTTTAAATTTTTATCCTACTACAAGAAAAGTTTTTCAGAGCCTACTATGCGAAAACAGTTTTTTGCTTATAACTCTGTTATTTCTGAAAATAAACCCATCAAACCTTATATCAGATACAAGAGGAAAAAAGCTATATCGAATCATGACATCGCCGCCTTTGAAGCATATTTAAAAAATGGCGAAACACGTCGCTGGTACTTTCCCATACTGTTTATGTTTTAAATATTCTCGCATCAAGAAGTGATTTATATTTAAACCTAGTCATCTCTAGCCAATACAAGCCGCCCGCTCCAGACTCAGCGCGTTGGTTCAGTACAGCGTGCTCGCTGACTAGATAGGTAGAGTAGTTGCAAAATCTCATGATCCGTGCGCAATAAACCAAAATATGCTTCTGACGTCACGAACTGTTCTAAAGACCAACCTGAAAATATCGTTGCGGAAATATTTGTTGTCATTTTTATGCGTGCGAATTTTTCCGTGGTTTATATTTAAATTTCCCTGTGTTATTAGAAGAAACAGTTTTTTTGAAGACTACAGCGGTTTATTTACTGTGTAGGTGTAAGTAGAAGTACCCAAATTTAACATTTTTATGGAATACTTATTAAAACTGTTTTTAGGTTAATCCACCTACAGCGTTTTCTTTGCAAAAGTAGTTCGTTATTTAAAAACTTCGCAGCAGTATCTGTTGTACAGTAAGTAACAATAATATTCTATTGGCAGTACCAAGTTCTACTTTGTTGAAATCCATTTTTACATAACTAATGTAATAATATTCTGTTTAGCCATTTTACGAATTAAAGTTTATTTACAGATCACTAGTAATTATTTTAAATTTGGCGCCTACATGGTAGCCTGATGTTTTTAGGTTGAGCCGAAAACACTGTTTGGGCGTCCTTTTCTACAGCCTTCTCACTCCCGGCGGTGCGCAATTCGCGGATCATGAGATTTTGCAACTACTCTAATGCGCTCACGATTTCAGATCAAAAATGGTTATAACAACTACATTTATAGTTATCAAAAATATGCAAGGAATGAAAAATATTTTTATTTTTTATTAGAGCTAATTGATAAAATGCGTTGTTGAAGTTAAAAAGTATTGTTTTTCCCCTAATTTTTAATATTGTTGAAAATTCTTGCTAATCATACTTCAAATAAGCTGTCAAACTGTTTAAAGTTTATGACAACTGGCGTTTGCGTTTTTGCAGAAAAAATTAAGAGATTAATAAAAAACAAATTTGTAGTTCAGTGTAGTGTAGGCAGCGTTTGAGGAATATTTTTTTGAAAATGTCCAAAATTTTGAGTAGCTACATAGGAGAGGTTGCCAACGCCCTGAATAGGGTATGGTACGAGAAAAAGTATATTTACAATTTTCTTATTTCCAAAAATATTTTTACATCACTTGATTATACTTATTAAGGGCTATTGAATAATATGACAACTTGTATTGATTGGATATTTTGTTTTTGAGTAATCAGGCATTAAAGTTAAAATTTTCAAAAATTTGCAGCAGCCTTAATTTTAAAGATACGGCATTTGGACAAAAAGCATTTGATTTATGTTTAGATGCACTACAACGCTATGTATTCAAAATTTCAAAAAAATGTATACCAAAAAAACAGGTCTAATTTCAATTTCCAGTTCCGATTAACGACCTTACGAAGAACTACCTGCAACTAAAAAACTTCCACACCCCAAATCTTATAAAAATCATACAAGAGGTTCCAGAGATATAGGGAAACGCACGCACCCACCCACAGACAGAAATTTTTTAAACGCCACTTTTTTGGAATCCTTGATCCCGGAAACGCGTATTTCCTTTAAAATCTGAAATTTAAAAATTTGCATGAAATCGTAACTTTCCTTACTTCGGTAGAAGTATGGAAAAGTAAAAAGCAATGCTAATGTTAACATCTTGAAAATTTAACTACAGTACAATTTGGTAATCCGGACAGATAAAATTTCCCCCGTACAGTCCAGATTTGCGAATTTTACGAATTTACAAAATATTTGAAAAAATACACAAATCAAGCAAGAAAGTTTTTTAATAAATTCCAACTATTTTTATAAACAAATATCAAACTACATTCACACACAATCTTTTTTTGAAATAATAACTAATTTTTTGCTGCTTTGTTTTCGAAAAAATGTGTACTGGCTTTTTCTTTGAATTTTCTTAATAAAAGAACATCTTGCATTGGAACAATATTTTCTTCTGCTTATTGAATGCACTGAGAAAATGACCGAACAGCATCTTTGTGCATGATTTTATTTCAAGATTCTTCTACAAGCTCACATTTGGAATCAGTGATATTCAACGCATTATCGTCAGCTTTACTAGCTGTAAAATTTGCCATGTTTTCATTTTGTCCAGTTGCCCAATTAAAGACTTCATCAGAACTAAGTGTAGATCAATAGAATTCAACATTTGTGTAATGGCATTTAAATTTGTATTTACAGATTCAGATTCCCACTGTTGTTTCAATTGACTCAAAGGAATTTCATCCTCTTCATTCCATTGTCTGTTGGGCCAGAGCAACGTCCAACTTTTTTGGATACTGTTTTCGGTTATAGTTCTCCATGATTGATGTAAGTTCATTACAGCCTCCTTCAAATTGTAGCTCTTTAAAGTGTTTGTTAAATCATCGTCTTGAGATAATAAATAAGTCAATAATTTTTTTCTGTAAGCTACTTTAATATTTTGGATCATATTTTGATTCATTGGCTGTAATATTGCTGTGCAGTTGGGAGGTAAAAACATAACTCTGAAGTTTGTATCAAAATTTAATGTATCTTCTGTTGTTATAAATTTTTTTCGCCCAAAAATTTTTTTACGTTCTTAATAAAACATGTTTTGAACCACTCAATGAAAATTGTTTGGGTCATCCACCCCTTCTTGCTGGCTCTACACTCGACGAGGAGTTCGATGTTTTTAAAACATCCCGGGTTGAAGGATTTACCGAGAACAAGTAGTGGTGCCTGCTGCATTGGAACAAGAAATAAATGTGATCCTATCTTTGGAAATTTTTCTGCCGAGAGCTAACTTTTCCTTTTCACGAACCCAAGTAGTAATTGGTAAAGTTTTCCAAAATGCCGCACTTTTGTCAGCATTATACACCTGGTTTTCTGATAAATTCATTTTGTTGACCATCTTTAGGAACTTCTCTTGGAATGGGTCTCCCGCACATGTGTCACTGGACACTTTCTCCCCACAAATTTTCAAAAATCGAATTACATGCCTCTTTTTAAACTTATCCAACCAACCAGAGCTTGCTAAATAATCATCTATTCCTGTTATTTCTCTGTAAAAAAATCCGGCTTTTTCCCTTAAAATTTTCGATGAAATTGGTACATGAAGACTTCTTTGTTGCAAGAACCTTGACGAAGAACTTTTTTGGAACCTACATATAAGCCGTTTTATTTTTTTTTAAAATTATAATTCATACAACCGCACATACAGGGTCCTTGAAATGTAGTTGAAAGAAACACTCTTCATTTTCGGTACGGACTGAAAAAACTAAAATATTCAGTTTTCGTGTATAATTTGGTTATTATTAAAGACAGCTCAAAGAGGTTTTAACATTATTTATACACTGTTTTACACAGATTTCGAATCTTAAGTTCAAATTTTTATAGGTCCGTTCACTTTTCAAGATATTGACATTAATTTCGTTTATTTAAATATGCGTCAAAGGCGGCCATGTTATCATTGACTAGAGTTTTTTTTCCTTTTCATTGACATAAGGTTTGATTGGTTTATTTTCACAAATAACAGAGTTATAAGCTAAAAACTGCTTTTTATAGTACGCTGTGAAAAACTATTTTATTGTAGTAGGCTGAAAATTAACAAAAATAAAGAAAACAAAAAGCAAAAGGCTGCATTTGTTTCCATTGAGGTTTGATCAGTTTATCTTCCCAAACAATGAAGTTATAAGCGAGAAATTGTTTGCTTATAGTAGACTGCGAAAACACAAAAAACAAACACCTGAATGTTTCAGGGAATAAATTTATTAAAAATGTATGTTCGTATAACAATCAAAAGACGTTTAACTTTTAAATACTCTTGCTAAGTAATAAAACACGAAAAAGAAGATAAATTTAGAATGACAATAAACTCATGTAAAGATGCAGATATTGCCAAAACAAATTAAATAGTACTCATCTCTGATTATCATACGATCATACATTTTTAATATTTTAATTCCCTGAAACATTCAGGTGTTTTTTTTTTTGTTTTTTTGTTTTAACTTTATTATTTGAGAAGAAAAACTGATCAAACCTCAATGGAAACAAATACAGCCGTTTGTTTTTTGTTTTCTTGTTTTTTTGTTAATTTTTCAGCGTACTTAAGAAAACAGTTTTTCACAGCCTACTATAAAAAAAGATTTCTTGCTTATAACTCCGTTATTTGTAAAAATAAACCCATTAAACATTATATCAGAGAAAAGAGGAAAAAGCGCTCTATTCAATGATGACATGGCCGCCTTTGACGCATATTTAAAAAAGCGAAGTTAATGTCAATATCTTGAAAATTGAACGACATATAAAAATTTTAATTTAAGATTCGAATTCTGTGCAAAAAAGCGTCTTAATAATGTCAAAACCTCTTTGTGCTATCTTTGATAATAATCAAATTATACACAAAAAACGAAAACTGAAAATGTTAGTTATTTCAGTCTGTACTGAAAATTAAGCAAACATTCTAGGATTTGAATATGGATCATAGTAGTACTTGAGATGCTGAACAATTCTTCTCATTTAACCGAATCTCTATCTCTTACCGTTTACGAGATCCCCATGCATGCGCTCCTTATCTTGGATACCCTGAATACAAAAATCAAAAACTTTAATTTATTCAGTCTGTACTGAAAATTAAGCAAATATTATTTGAATGTGCATCATAGTATAGTTCTTGAGATACTGAATGAATCCCGTATCTTGGACACCGTGTATTGGTCACGTGGGCTGATTCGGATCACTATCTGCTTGCGATAAAAATAAGGAAAAGGATATCCAACCTGACGAAAGAGAAAGAAGCATGCACCCAAAAATACAACACCGAAGCGTTTAAAGTGGATAAAGCCACATAATATGGACATACTAAGTGAACAATAGCGCGAGCTAGAAGAAACAAATGACAAAAACGAGAAACGGCAACAATTCAAAAACCAAATCAATCAGACAGCCAAAAAAGTCCTAGACACACAAACTGGAACCACAAGGAACCATTGGTTTGATGAAGAATGTGGAAAAGTCAGAAAAGCAAAAAACGAAGCATATAAAAGAATGCAGCAAAAACACCATACCAGAAGTGCTGAAAAAGAATACCAACAGCAAAGAAGAGAAAAGGGTCCACAAAGCAGAGAAAAAAAGCATACTACAAGGAACAATTTAGCAAAAGTAGAGCAACTCAATTAACTAGAATAAAAGCAGAAAATTCTAAATAAACCAGACCAAAAAGGAATTTAAGCCAAGAACCTCTGTGTAGAGACGCGGATGGCAACATCATTAGTAGAAGCCGCAAAGTCCTGAACAGATGAGTGGAACATTTTGAAACGCTCCTAAACTCGAGGACGAATGAAGAAGAAAAGGAAGAAATCATGCATGAATAACAAGGAAACATAGAAGATGGAAATTAAGAAAGCTGCCGAGCTCCAACAATAAAAGTTAAGGCAGCAATCAAGAAACAAAAGAATCACAAAGCGACAGGTAGTGACAATCTGACAGCAGAGCTGTTCAAAAAGGGGGTCCAGGAACTGGGAACACATATTTATGAACTAATTGTAGAAATCTGCAATACCGGATGATGGAACCTCGGAATCATATGCCCCCTCCACAAAAAAGGAGACCAACTATGCTGCTCGAATTACAGCATAGCATATAAAATCTTCACTAATATCCTACATGCACGATTACAACCTCCGTACGCAGAAAAGATAACAGACAAATACCAACTCGGTTTCAGACTAGGGAAATCCACAACAAACCAAATATCCACATTGAGGCAACTACTCGAGAAAACAACCGAATTTAACACAGAAACGCACCACATATTTATAATTTTAAAAACGCTATGCAAGAATTTAACATACGGCTTGTAAGACTAACAGCGTTAACGATAGGGAAAATTGAACGCCGCATAAGAATTCAAGTGAAGCTATCCGTTCACCACATAGAACGGCCTACATCAAGGCGATGCCTTATCATGTTTATTGTTCAACTTCGCCCAAGAGACTTCGAGATTAAAACCACAGGAACAATCTATCCTAAATCAATACAACTTCTAGCATATGCTGACGACCTCGATGTTGTCGGAACATACCTGTTGATAACAAAATAAACTTTCGTCGCACTTGAAAAATCAGCTAGCAACATGGGTTTAGCAATAAACGAAACGAAAACTATAAATGAGTATAACATCGAAGCAGTTTACCTATCTGGGAACACTAATAAACAACAGAACAGAACAACACCGAAGCAGAAATACAAAAAAGAATCATATAAATTTTAAACTAAGATGTGGTTAGATTGACCTGCGTTGGGACACTGTATAATTATGATTAATGAAGATTTTTATTTACACTAATTAAAAAATAAATAAACTTAGTAGAGGTGCATCAAAGTCCTGGGCCGCCTAATAGGTTGCAAGATTTTTTTGATAAATGTTAAAGTTTCGTTAAGAAATAATTTTAAAAACGTTTTAATAGTTCTAAAACTTTTTGACAATTTTAAATATCATTATAAATTTTTTTTTACCAATATTATAAAATTGTTTACAAGCTTCATTTTAATTTATAAGAATAATTTCAAAAAATTTGAATATTGTGTTAAAGGAATCTGGTTAACAAAAAAGATATTCATTCATTTTTAAAATTTTGATATTACAAATACGTATAATTTTAACTAGTGTTACCCCAGCACACAATGCACTGACAGACAGCGTTGATAGAACCGGCGAAATGTCAAGTCACGTGATGCATTAGTTCCAATAATGACACGCGATGTTATTGCAGATGGCGCCCCAAGTGACGCGCGTCTAGCCGACCTTCATATATATTATAAATTAAAATAATTATTATTAAAAAATCGACGTAGAATAAAAATATAAAAATGTTTCATGTTCCATCTGTGGATAAAGACCTTTCATTTAAAAAAAAAATGGTCCAAATTGGTGAAGCGGTAGGCGCTGGAGGAAGGGGGAAAAAAAACCTTTGTGCTTTTATATATGTATGGATGGATTGGTAACAAATAAAAATTGTAAAAATTTGATTTTAACTTAGAATTTTGAAAAAATAAGTGGTCCAAAGTGGCGCCTCCAAGTCGTGATCTGAAGCTGGTACAAAATGCTGCAGCAGCAGAAAATGCTCTTTCCAACTCCAGGCTTGTCTGTCGAATTGTCATTAAAATTTCATACTGATGTCAGCTGCATTTTTTGCAGTAAAAAAGCAGCTAGTTTTTGGTCTCGAAAATTCCGGGATTGCAAGAGCTCTAATCCTGGGATTTTCAGGTCTAAAAACTAGCCGAGATCCGGGATTGTATTCCCTAATTTGCGAATAAGAAATTGAAAAACATAATCGTAACGTGTATTTAGCCAAAACAATCACTATTTGTTAGGTTGCCAGTAATGAAATGTTAAAAAAAAACACTGTAGTGATAAATGTATAAAAACCATTTATACGATAATACTTACTTCAAACAAAAATTGTTTAATATAAAATGTATAACACAAGTATTATTATAAAAAAGCAGAATACGTTCCATTTGAATCAAGAATATTTTTTTAAATGAATTATTTAAATCAACATTTTCAAACTATTAAACAAAGTGTGTTACTTTGGACCACCTTCTTCTTCTTCTTCTCTGTGCCGTATCTTCATTGGACGTTGGCGATCATTATGGCCCATCTAATTCTGTTACCTGCAGCGCGGAACAGGTCTATCGATGTCATTCCGGTCCATTGCCTTAAATTACGCAGCCACGATATTCGACGTCTTCCGGGCCCTCTTTTTCCGTCAAATTTACCCTGCATGATAAGCTGCAGCAGATTATATTTGTCGTTACGCATAATATGTCCAAAATATGACAGTTTTCGTTTCTTAACTGTTTTCATAACTTCCTTCTCTTTCTGCATGCGTTGGATTACTGCTTCGTTTGTCACATGGTAAGTCCAGGAAATTCTCAGCATACGTCGATAACACCACATTTCAAAAGCTTCTAGTCGTTTACATGCAGCGTCAGTAAGGGTCCAAGTCTCTACACCGTACAACAGCACTGAGAACACGTAACACTTCAGAAGACGAGTTCGGAGATGAAGAGTTATATTCATGTTGCATAACACATTTCTCATGCGATTGAAGATAGTTCTCGCTTTTTCAATTCGAATTTTTATTTCTTGCATTTGGTCCCATTTTTTGTTTAAACTGGTACCTAAATAGTTAATTGTTGGAACCGTTTGCAGTTGGGAGCCATTTACGTGAAACTGGCCATTTACGTTATCGTCTTTGCTCACGATCATGACTTTAGTTTTGCTTATGTTTAACTTCATATTGTATAACTCGCTTGTTCTTACCACCTTCGTTATCAGTTGTTGTAGTCCGCCTGCAGTGTCGGCAAGCAGTACAGTATCGTCTGCATACTGTAGATTGTTAACTAGCACTCCGTTTAATAGGATACCTTCACGTGCTTCATCTAAGGCTTCCCTGAATAGTCTTTCAGAATACGTATTAAAAAGTACTGGAGAGAGCACGCACCCCTGCCGAACCCCTTGGCGAACTTCAAATTCTTCGGACATTTTGTCTTCAACTCGGACGGCTGCCTTCTGTTGCCAGTAAAGGTTGGAAATTATGCGGATATCTTTGTCCTCTAACTTCGCCTGGTAGAGCGTTTCGATTAGTTTTCCGTGATTGACTCTATCGAAAGCTTTCTCAAAGTCAATAAAGCAAGCAAAGACGTTACAGTTTACGTCTCGTGCTCTTTGTACTAGAACGTTAAGGCTAAACAGTGCTTCCCTGGTACCGAGACCATTTCTGAATCCAAACTGTGTCTCGCTGATGTTTTCTTCAAGTTTTGGGTATATACGTTCATGAATAATTTTTAGGACCACCACAAAAATTTATACTCTGCAGATACTCCATGACAAAAGAGCGGCTTATGGATTCAAACAAGGCTGACAAAAATCAAATTTTTTATATCTTTGTTTTTCAATAACAATGAATCAGTTTGAATTTTCAATCTTTGCTATCGTAATCTGTCAGTCCTTTAAAGTTTAAAATACAGCACTAACATTTAATAAAATTTAATTAAATCAATAGAAAGTTCTCTTACACCATACAAAACCACTTAAATCGTAAATAATAAATATTATTTTAAAAAATAATCAAAATTGATTTAAACCAAAAATATTGATTTAAATAAAAAAATATTTATTGATTTTTTTTTACTTCAATTTTTGTCATACTCTGAATCAAGTGAATAAACTTTTAAAAAAGTGAAAAATAGTCAATGCACCTTGAAAAAGTGAAATAAGTGAAGAGGTGGAAGCCCTGCACAAGGTAGAAGCAGCAAGACGTGGCCCTGTTTAGGCACGCAATGCCCACAAACTACTTGCGCTCAAAACATTTTTTAGAGCAAATGCTTGTAAAGGCAGAAAAACTAAAGGTCGGTCCTTACGTGGTTATGCTGGTTGTAATTACCCAAATGACTATGTCGTCTAAGCCGAATGTAAATTTTAAACAATAAAAGTAGAATAAATCCAAAATTAAGGAAAAGCCCAGTCTTACAAAATGCAGTTAAAGCAACTGTTACCTATGCTATTCTCCAAATAAAATAACTGCCAAATAAATCCTCCAGTATATCAATTTTAATAACTGCCAATTAACACCTAATTGGACATTGAAAGACTGAGAAATGCATAATCTGTAAGATTATCAAAGGGTTAGCTTAGCGACAACTTTAACTTGACATTGAAAGACCGGCCCCTAAGATAAAATAAACCGAGAAAATTATGTTAGCCAAGCAATAGCCCACCAACTGATTATTACTTAATTTGCAAAGCAATCTCACTTATTCAACCCTTTTAGTAGAAACCAGTTTTAGTTAAAATATGTAAATGAAAATTAGTTGACTTTGTACATGTAAATTTGATCAAAATTCAGACTTACTTATCGTATGGCTACACATGGGTAAAAGTATCTTAAATATCTTAAATGTTAACATTTACATTCTCAATCCAAATTTTTAATTAAGAATGTGAAGAACATCTGTCCACCTGGACAAAGCAAGTTCGATAAAAAAAACTAGTTGATAGTACCATGTGCCGTTTCCATTTTCCAATTCAGTATGGTATTATTGATTAGCTAAAGACTAATAATAAAACTCACTTTTGCTCTTTATGCAGGATTGCTGGAAACCTACTGGGAACTCTGGTCCGAAACTCCTCTGGTTTTGCAACAATTGTCTTTTGCAACCTACAACAATTGCAATATTAATTTAAATATTTCTGAAAATATTATCCACACTTACATTAAACAAACTAAAACCTAACGCGAAGTATCGTACAAATCGGCAGTAAAAAACGAATAACTTCAGATACGAATATACAACAGTGACAGTTAAATGCAAAATATCCGTTAAGTCGTTGTAGTTCGAAATGTAAAAGGAGGGGACATGGTTCAATTTTATTGGGTGCTCTCAATTTCCAACGACGAATACAATTGGTTCATTAACTATTTTGGTTGTAGTCAGTTAATATGTATGGTAGCATTCAACGGGTATTTGAGGGTACGTTAACGTCTATCTATAGCTACAGGGTGCGGCGAAGCAATGGAATAATTATTGTAAAACCGTAAAGATTTATGTTGTCCAAAACCGTTGAGTAAAAATCGTTTGATGAATTATTTGTTACAATTAGCCATTGTTGATATTTTTCTTTTAGTAATGGTTTAACAGAACCAAAAACTAAAGAGGAATTGCAATAGCTACTAGCATCGATTATATAGTCAGTGGTACTAGGAATGCAGTGGCGGTTTGTAGTGGGGCATAGTGGGACGGCAGTTTATGAAAGTATGTGAAATAGGCCCCACAAGTAGTTTTTTCAAAAGTGGGCGTGGTCTATTTGAGCGTGTTTTAAGAGCACATGCATGTTTAAGGCATCATTGAAAAAATGCAGTTTTACATTTTCTCAAAAGTAAAATTTAAATTCTGAACAGTAATGTGAGAGGTACCTAATACTTTTATTTGGTCATTTTATAGTATATTATTATATGAGCGATTATGACAGCCATTATTCACGAAGATGATGTTTGAGCCCACGAGCCGCAGGCGAGTGGCGCAAATCATCCGAGTGAATAATGGCCATAATCGCGAATGTGATGCTATGCTTTTTCTACACCTATTAACCAAATAAATTAAACTCGCTTTAGTGGTTGAATTATTAGTTTTGCACAGAATGTAAAACGTAAACAAGCAATATGGCGATACACTTAGCAGTCACGCGAGTCGATTGTCAGCCGCAGAAAGAGTTGATCGCGGGTGATTTAAAATATCATCGAATCAGCGAAACAGTAATTATTGAATTTGTATTTGTGATTGGTCGGATACAGTGAATTATGAATCTATAATTCACTACAGTGAATTATAGGTACGATTTTTCACGAAAAAATTGCTAATAATTGTCTTATAATTAAATAGGTGTAGAAAAACACTATTTTTAAGCTTTATAACTAGTAAAAATCCACCGAAAAAGAGCTTGGAAAAAATGTCAGGGGAAAAAAAGCAGGCGGAAAAAGTCGAGGAAAAAAAAGACATGGAAAAATTTTAAATATTGACATGTAATTGAAAAACTCATCAAAACCGATTTAAATTAAATAAAATCATTAAAAACCATTTACATAAAAAAATCGATTGTTTTAATTTTTTTTAATAAATCCCATTTTTTAAACCCTGCTTACATCTATACAGTTGATTGTAAATTCCAAGCTATTTGATTTGCTCATTTATTATTTGCGATATAAAAAAAATGTTTACGTAAAAGTTCTACAGTTTACGATGGCGAGTATTTCGGGCATACAAAGAATTGCCGACTTCCGGTTTAAGCGGAAGCGTATATATTTATTTTCTTTAAATAGAACAGTCTGTATTTTTAGGATAATTTGATTGGAGGATAAGTTCTGTTTAAAAAACTATAATACAAATGTAGGCATAAAGCTAATAATAATTTTGATTTAAAGCACGCATGTAACTAATGGTAATGAGTCTAAATCTAGTGGCTGTTAGTAAGAAAATGATAAAAGCAATAAACAAACGTGCAATTCACGTTAACTAGATATCAGTTGTTTACTGTATTTTAAGAATCTCCAAACAAAAATCTGCAGGAGTTAGGTCAGGTGACCTATGTTGATAGCTAAAAGCGCATTGATTGGCAAATTAGAAGAATAGTGACTTAGTTTATCCACATACGTTATTGTGACAGATGCTACACGTTTGTTTACTGCTCTTATTATTTTCTTAATAGCAGCTTCCTACCATATGTTGCTATGTTTTTATAATCATTACCATTGGTTACATACGTTGCTTTAAATCAATATCTTTTGCTTGTTATTAACTTTAGGTGTAAAATTGTATTATAGTAGTTAAAACAAAATGCATTTTACAATCGAATTAGCCTAAAAAATAGAGCCTGCTCCATTAAAAAAAAACAAAGATATAGGTAGTTGCTTTCGCTTAAACTGGAATTTAGCAATTTTTTGTCTTGTATGCTTAAAATACTCGTCACAATGAACTGTGTAACTTTTACTTATACTTTTTTTATCGCCAATAATACTTGAGCAAATCAACTGGCCCTGAATTTACAATCAACCTGTATATGCGCTATAAATTCTAGTCTTCCACATTCCCCATCACAATGGTCGAGTCTGTAACTACAATTTTTATATTTCTTAAGAATATTTGTTCCATAACTTTCTATACATTAAAAAACCTATGCACATTTTGAATGGCTTTTTAAATATTTGTCTTGTTCTCTGTTTCGTTGTCGACTTTTCTACTACAGCTTTTTTCTTGGCTGCTTTTACTTGCTTTTTTTTCCTTGGTTTTCTTCTGCCTGCTTTTTCCCCGTTTTTTTTTCGCTTACCCTTACAGCGGTAGTGGTATGTATTATTATCATCATTAAATTAAATTAAAAATAATAGTCAATACAACATAAAAGCAATATAACAAACTTTTTATGATAATTCTCGTCAGGTAGAAAGAATAAAGTAAAGATTCAAAACACGTTCATTGGTGGTTTCTCCAAGTATCTGCATTTCTATCTATCCAACTGTTTCTAAAAACTGTAATTACTTATTTAGTTTTTTTTCTAAAATTTTCATGTTTAAGTAGAAAAGTATCGCAAAAGTATCACATATTTTGCGATGGCCAATAATTAAAAAAGGTAACGCGATAACGATATTCGATACATTTTTAAAAATGTATCACGATACTTTTATTGTGATACTTCCGACCATTGCCCATTAGTAAATGGTGACAATAATAAAAAGCTGAAGCGTATAAAGCCCTACCAGACCAATGCAGCGTTATGTTAAAATCGCCACAACTAAAAAATATACTTCCGTGAAATGGGGTGAAATTGATTTTGAGGGGTGTCTTTGATAAGCATATCCTGTGTTTAAAAATTCAAAAGTAGCGCGCGCGCCAGTGCGAGTATTGCGCAATTATAATCCAACTTCACTTCAATAAGGTTGTGCCAAACCGCCAGTAGCAGTACACCTGTAAATAAATTGTATGATAATGCTATATTTTGCTTCTAAAAATATGCATAAATTTGCACTCAATTTTACCCTCCAGAAATTAACCCTGTACATTAAAATCCAACCAACTAATTCATGTTCTTATGGCTTAAGTTGAATTGCCATTGCTTGCTAACCACGCCAACATACTTTGTTTGGGGTCACCTGTTGTTGTGTGGCGGGTATTTCAAAATTTGTTGCAGGGGGCGAAATTGATCACCAGTATGGGGTGTAATTGATAATGAATTTTTCGTTAAATATCATTTTTTTTAATTCTTTGCAAAATACATTCAATTTTAAAATTTTGGAATAATGCCATATAAGAGGAAGATCGGCGCGCGATCTTACAGAGATTATACAGAACAAACAATTGAAGCTGCGTTAGAAAAGGTTATTGATGAAAATTGGACCCCGCGGAGAGCTGCCGTAGTTTATAAAATTCCATATGGTACTTTGAACAACCGATACCATGGTCGCCATGTAAGAAATAGTGGTGGGCAAACGGTTTTCTCTTTAAATGAAGAAAAGGTTCTAATTCGCGCAGCAAGTAATATTCGGCGAATGGGGGTTCCCTCTTAATTGCACGGACTTGCGACAACTAGCTAAAAACTTCTCAGATAGTAAAGGTCGTTCGGTTGATAAGTTTAAGAATAATTTGCCAGGTAGTGATTGGGTATATTCACTATTAAAACGGCATAAAGAAATGTTACCATTCGCTAAGCATTTAAAGTTTTTCTTCAAGTGTATTGTAGAATTCTATTTTATTTTTCATTGTATTGAATGTAACATGTTACATGGTTTAAATATGACAATAAATGTTATTTTTTAGGAACTGGACGTATTATTATTAAAAGATACACTAGGTATATCACTTGATATCAGGTGATCAATCTCACCCCTATTACTGGAACCCGTCATAACTTTTAAACCAGTCAATGAAATTTCGTACGGGTCAGATTGTTCATACTGACTACACTCCACTACCTATTAACGCAGAATGCAAGCTCTGATCAAAGTCGCCCCATACCATGTTTGAAGTTGATCACTGGCTTATTATTGTTTATACATGAAAAATACCCATTTTCCTTAAATTTTATTGATGAAAGTGTACCACAACACAAACATTTATCAGAATATATTTTTTACATGGTAATTTGTTTTGATATGAAAAAGTTATATCAATTTTTCTTTCTTCTATGATCAATGCCACCCCGTTTCACGGTTCTAAGAAAAATTAAAAACCAGTAATATGTACAAATATTTTTCTGAGAAACGTTTGTTTAAAACTTTTTTGTAAAGTTATTATTGACACTATGAAAAGGTTTATTTACAACTTTTTTGTAAAATTATTGTTCAGTATTTCCGCAATGGAACCCGTGTCTCTTAATTTTGTTCACCCGGTATGTAGAAATTTTCATGTACATTTCTGAACGCTGAACGCAGTCTATTTGGTTGACGTGTGATATTTTTTAAAAAATAACCTACAAACCCAAAAATGTATTATGTTAAAAAATTCCTAACGTTGCAATGTTGCAATATAAAAAATATATATACATATTTATAAACCAATGTAGAATTTACAATAATATATTTCGTTTCTGTGATTAACAAACTATAGAAAATAAACAACATAACCTCAAATAACACTTAATAAAATAATATTTTAATTTTTGGTTATTTGTTTAATAATTATAAAACAATATAAGCTGAAAGTACAATTAATTTTAGTGTATAGAGGTGATTAACGACCAGTATAAAATAACCCACACATTATTAAACGGCGCAAACTCAAAAAGTGGTAGGATCAAAAGAAAGCGGCAACTAAATCAAGTTTAGGAGAAAGAGAAAGCATTTGGATTAATCAGAAGATCCGTGTCGTTTAAGTAGTACAAGCAAATTAACAATGATAGGCTGTATAATTTTAATTTCTGTGACTGTGATTTTTCTTGCTCTGTTTATTGCATCGGCAGTTTTGGGCAAATCAATAAAACATGTATTGGTTGAAGTCAGATTCGAAATTATTTACAACTTACTGGGTTCAAAATCTTTATTGGAGGATATTTCAATGCGAGAAAAAAATGATAATGTTGGTAAGTAATAGTTGCAAGTATGTACTTTGTTAAATATAAAGCTCCGTCGGTAAGCTGAGTGGAAAATTAAAAATAATTGCTGACTTGGAATTCACAGGATAATTTGTTGCTATGCCATGTTAGTATAAATATTAAATATGTGTGCTCCAATTCTATTCTAAATATATAGTCAGCAGTTTTCTGAATAATTCCAAATATGATCATTAGGGCTCCGATTTATACGCTCTTAAAATTTCCAAAATATGCACTGTAAATGTATTGAATATGCACTTCAAATATGCAGTTTATACATTTATAATATAAAACCTTGTCGAAAATGCACTTTTACGAGTTCTTATTGATGATTTTTTAAATTATGGTTCTTTTTTTAAAAATAAGTTTTAGTGTATTACAATTTATTAATCTAAAAAATATATATTTTTATAATTATAATTAACAATAAGTAAGTAAACATGATAAATATTAAACATTATTATTTGATACCATTAATGAATTATTTTTACAATGTAAATAATTGCAATTTACAATTACGTACATTTTTATATAAATAATTGCAATTTACAATTACGTACATTTTTAGGTTTTTAAATATAAAACTATGCCTGTTATCAGCTAAAATTGCTTTGTATTTCGAGAAACTTCTCTTAACGTCACAAAATGTAAGAGGTGCATACTTAAATTTACGTAATTCTTCTAAAGAATAGTCTTTTAATTCATCCATCAAATTACCTTGTCTATTTAATACATTATTTATGTTTTTATATACTTAAAAGCTACATTCTTATTTATAATATCTGTAAGTTTTTGTTTTATGGTTGATCCTTTGGGTGAATTAATTTGATAAATTGAAGTACCTACATCATCTACTAATTTAATAGTTTCCTGAATTGAAGTTCCTGATTTTTACAATGTCGTTATGGATTTTTAAATACCTTAAAAATTATTTAATATAAATAGCAATTGCTCACGAACCCCTCTTTCATTAAATGTGTTTTGAGCATTGGCTATACACAACACATCATCTTTATTTAATTTACTGAGAGTGTTCTTAATTGTTTCGTAATTGTTGGCATAATGTTCTGCTGCAGAAAGCAACGCACCCCATTTTGTCAGTAGTGGTGCCGGAGGAAGTGGTAAGTCGTGTGCTACTGCTTTGAATACGTGCATACGACTTGGAGCTTTGCAAAAGACTTTTTTAACATTGTTATTGTTGTGATTAGATATATAAAACTAATTATTTTGTATAAAAGTATAGCAAAATTCCATGCAAAGTGATTCGCTCTTTTTTCTCTTTGATGTATTAAGCTTGGTCGACGTTGCTACTATATCATTGGAAAATTATGTCGATTTTACTTAACTTACCTATATCCAAAAAAGTGTGTTATGGAGGTACAACCCCCAGAAGGGGCCGCAGCTGAGACACGTTTTGAATGAATACTGCGATATCGTTCACTCTATTTATTTAAAAATTTGTATGATATCTTACAGAAATGTTTCTGGCTTTTTTCGGTTTGTGTACTGTACCCTGATATAGGATTTGAGTAAGTTACGTTAAAATCCACATAATTTAGTCTGAAGAATTTCTAGTTAAATTTATGCCGAACCTTTTAGAGACATCCTGAATATCAAAACAATGAGTGTATAGTAACGGTATCTAAAATAATATTGTTTATGTAGATTAGTACACATAATATGTAGGGCACATATTTGCTTCCTAATATGTATTACAAATATTTTGTCATTGTTCAACAATGGAACATATTGTTTAGAAAGCTAATTAAAATATTTAATATACACTATACCATAATTAAACAATTTAACTAACTGCCACCTTGAACTTTAATTGTTGTTAAACTGTTTCTAATAAAGGATTATGTTTGAAATTTACATTTCCTTATAAATTTAAGTAAGTCTTGCCGAATGAGAGAATTTTATTCTTTTTTTTAATGGGATTTGTTTTGTAACTTTTTACTTTCCTATACTTCTACTGAAGTATGGAAAGTTATGATTTCATGCAAATTTTCGAATTTCAGATATAACGGAAATACGCGTTTTGAGGTCCAAGAATTCTAAAAAAGTGGTTTTTTAAAAACTGTCTATCTGTGGGTGGGTGGGTGTGTGCGTGGAAGGGTACGTTCGTTCCCATATATCTCCGGAATCCCTTGACTGATTGTTATCAGATTTAGTATGTAAAAGTTTTTTTAGTTGCAGGTAGTTCTGTAGAAAGTTTTTAATTAGAACCGGAAACGGAAATTAGCTATGTTTTATGGTATAGATTTTTTTCTAAACACTATTTTGAAATTTATAATAAATAGGTTTTTCTCAATTGCCCTATCTTTCAAACTAGGGCCACTACGAATTTTTGAAAATTGTGGCTTTAATGCCTGATTACTCAAAAGCAAAATATCCAATCAATAAAACTTGTCATATTATCTAATAGCCGTTAATAAGTGATGTAAAAATATTTTTGGAAATATGAAAATTGTAAAGATTATAGCGGCTCAAAATTTTGGATGTTTTAACAAAATATTCCTCAAAAACCCACACCACACCATTTTTTTTTTAATTTCTGAGTGGATAAAGCTTGCAGTGAACTACACATTTATTTGTTACTAATCTCCCAAGTTTCACTCTGACGCCTTCTAGGAATTTTTGAAAAAATTGAAATTGTATTATAAATTTGAAACAGTTCAATAGCCTGTTTGAAGTAGTTTATATTACGATTAACAAGAATTTTCAACTATTTTAAAAATTAAGAAAACGGTACTTTTTAATATCAATACGGCGGATTCCGGAAGTTACGGTGTTTTAACTTCGCCTTTTAATTAGCTCTAGTTAAAAAATATATTTTTCATTCCTTGCATATTTTTGATAACTCCTCAAATAAAGCTATTGTAGCAATTTTTAATCCGACATCTGAAGCGGAATTTCTAATTAGCCGCTTACCTCGTGCAATTTAGTCACTGCTACTATGTGTACAGTTACGGTACGGAAACCAACTGCACAGGCTATCGCAAGTTCAAATTCTCACTGCGGCCCTACTAATTTTTGTTAAAACACTGTTAATCAGTCATTTATTGGAGCGATAATATTTGAAACGTAAAAATTATGGGAAAGTACCAGCAACCTGTTTCGCTTATTTTTATGCTATAAATATGTTTACACAAACGTACACATACACCTAAAAGTTATCCTGATTCAGAACCGAATCAGAATACGTTTGCAAGGGCAGTGCCACGGTCGGTGGTCTTAACTCGTACTGTATCACCAGCCACAGTATAATTGTGTATGTTAAACCAGAGAAATATCTTGTCGATTCAAGAAATATTAAGACTTACTAGTAACTATTCAAAGGTCAAAAAATTAAATTAACTTGTCAAAAAGTGGGAGGTTGTTTTCTAAAACTGTAATTCAGAATCGTTCCCTGTTTATTAAATAAAGAGCCACTAATTAGGTTTCCCAAAAAATATAATAAGGTGCAGAAAATACCCAAATGTAGAAACTATAGTTTGTGTCAGTCAACTATAGTTAATAAATAAGCTAATTAAGTAGGAAGTGTAGCGGACCGCGGATCGATGTCCTACTTTTATGAAACTATACATATCGATTGCTGTAATTCTTTCTATATATTAAATCCGCATCCCTTCGACCTCTCTCAACTCGAGGGGAACACTCCTGAGATTATGCAACCTAAACCGCGCGCGATGGCTATTATTTTTTTTTCAGTTACCAAAAGCTGAGCGAAGTACTTTCTCTGGACTTTTCAATACTGTACATATTGTTACTTGTCATATATTCACAGGTATTTTAATGTTAACGTTTCACGCCCCAACGTTGACTGCAAAAAGTATTGGAAAGTCCACGAGAAGTACTTCGCTCTGTTTTTGATAACTTAAAAAAAAATAAGTCTTATCGCTTGCAGCTTGGTTTGCATAATCTCAGCTGCAGCCGTATTTCCCTCGCGTTGAGACAGATCGAAGAGATCTGGATTTAATATATAGAAAGAATTACAGCAATCGCTATATATAATTCATAAAACTAGGATTTCGGTCCACGGTCCGCTACACTACCTATTTAATTAGCTTTTTTATTATTAAAAAATAGAAACAAAAACATCGTGGGACATAGCCCACTGGTTTCGCTAAAGTATTTTAATAACATGCAGATTTTTGATATGTTTCAGAAATTCCCATGGCAACTGGAAAAGTTGTGGTAATAACCGGAGGCGCTCGTGGAATTGGAGTTGAAGTAGTGAAGAAACTTGTTAAATGCGATGCACATGTTATAATTGGTAAGTTTGAAATTGCAAATAAAAATGGAAATTAATCTAGAATTTAAACACGAAAATATGAAATTTTTGAATGAACGTAAACTGATATTAAATATGGGTAAGCTCTGGAATTCATGTTCCCATTTTTTTTTTAAATTTCGTTATCAGCGTTTTTAAAACATTGTTGAAACATTCCATGGGCAAAATAATTAGTATTGTAACTTTTATCTCTGTAATAAACAGACAGGTAATTTTATGGCATTTTACGCAAATTGCAGTATGATAGTATTAGTTTTTTATTTTAAATAATAAAACATGTTGGCAGTTATCAGAAAATGACCCGATAAAAAATAATCCTATTGTAAACCTTAAATACCCATATTTTTTACCGCTTTTTTTACTCATGTTTTTGAAACGAATCACATGTTACGTATTGAAGCTTTATTTTATTAAATTGGTGTGAGAAGGAGAGACATTTCTTTTGAGATTGTAACATATCAAACACTTTTTTTGAAACTACTCGTAATTATACACTCATCGGCCAAAAATCCGGACCAGTCCATCTTTTTTTTTATTTTGTGGATATGATGCATTATTACTCTATACCCTTCTCCCGCTTCTCAACAGTCAATTGTTCCTAATGCACTTTTCAAGTTTTACTTTAATTGTATTGTTAAAACTTATGATACGCGCTAATTTAGAGTACTTTTTTTCAAAAGTCAGTTCCATTAAAGGGATTTGCGTTTTTTATTTCTTATCCTTTATTATGGTTGTGATGGCAGAAAACGTTACGAACCTTGTAGTATTGATGGAAGACGACGGAAGTTAATGTTTTGTTTTATACCAGCTAGGAATTCCACAGACATTCAATATTACATGATATTTACCAGAAGATTTAGGGAGACTGGAGAGTGCACACGCAGGCCAGGAGCAGATTGTACCACACGATGTTACGTTTCCAATTCTCAGGTAGCTTAGTGCCAAGGTTCGATTGCTACAACTACTATTGAAGTAAACCTCTTAAGAAATGTTTATTTCACCGTATTGGTTACAAAATGAATTAACTAATTCCGTATGTACCTAATGAAATAAAATTTTTCCTTGCCTTTTAAATAAAACTTAATTGTGGAATAAATAAATGAAACAAGTTATTATATATTAATTTTGGACCTTCGCAGTTCTTTAAGGTTCGCACCGTTAATTCACTTTTAAAATTGCGTTAGGTCATCTGGCGGTTTTAACTCTCTCCACGTGCGATCTGAACCAGCAGTAAATTGACCCTACACTTAACTGTTGGGTTGTGGTGTAGAAAAATCGTATTTATTGGCTAAATTTTATAAACAATGTTATGATTAGAACAAATATTTAGTTATTCATTGAGCACATCATAAAGGGGGCTGCTCCTAGCTGAGCCGCTATTAATAAGAGTAATTACAAAACTAGATGAGTTAACAATTCTGCTGCGTGAACTGAATTTGTTACCGGGAATCTCGTAAATTATACGTCCTTCTTGAAATGGTTATCACAGAGTTTCTTCATGGCATCTTGATTTACTGTTACTGGTTTAGCAATAATTTATTATGAACTTTATGAATACGATTCAGAATCAAGCAACTTTATTACTTTTTTTTAATTAAGAAAATACTGAATTACATTTTTGCTGTACTGTTGAATTTAGATTGGCACTGGTGGTAGCTATACTTTCTTCGTCGATTCTAGAGTGCTCATGTAAATAAACAAACCTGTGTGATCACCACGTGATTGCATTGAGTTTGAGCGAATTTGGTTGCAGTGCATTTTATATCGTTCAATGTCGAATTCCTAGCTAGTTAGTGCGTTTGGTTAGAGACACAATGTTGCTTTCTGCCATCTTCGATTAATGCTACAACTTTCGTAATGTTTTCTGCCGTCACAACCATAATGGACGATAAGAAATTTGAAAAACGTAAATCTCTTTAATGAAATTAACTTGCACTTGCAAGTTTTTAAAGAAACATTACAGCAAATTAGCGCATGTCATGAGCTTTAACAATACAATTGCATACAAAATTGTACAAAAGACAGTTGAAATGCAAAATATGACAGATGCATTGAAACAAACAGTTGACTGTCGCAAAACGAAAAAGGATGTATAGTATGGCAGTTAACAGCCAGTTGCACAAACGACTGTCAACTTTAACCGACCGTTAACTTTGACAGAGGATTTTTTAAATAAAAAAAATTGTTAGTAACAAATAATTTTGCAATAAATTACAATGACCAAATACATTATGACCACAAAAATTACCAATTAATACGATTTTTAAAATTCGCAAGATTATTTTAGGCCCAAAATTCTCAGTTTCAAAATCCCTTCGTCAAAGTTAACAGTCTGTTAAAGTTGACAGTCGTTTTTGCAACCGGGCGTAAGTCTGATAGGTGCATCATATCCATAAAATTGAAAAAAACAAAATATGTTGGCCTGTTTTTTGCCAGTGAGTAATAAATTATTACTTGTTTCAGGATGCAGAAATGTAGCAGCTGGGGAAAAACTATTTAAAAAAATAAGAGAGGAAGGCATTGAGAGTGGTAATGTTCAAGTTTTTAAACTTGATTTGAATTCATTAGAGTCTGTTAAATCATTCGCACAAGCTGTGAAGCAACAATATTCCAAAATACACGTTCTAATTAACAATGGTAAAGGTGATAGTTAGAAGTCCAAATGTAGCAGTTTTAATGTGGCTTTTTTTGCAGCTGGTAAAATGTTTGGACCTTTTATTGAATCAGTTGATGGTTTTGAGTCTCAATTTGCAATTAACTATTTGGGCCACTTTTTGTTGTCACACTTGCTCCTTCCAGAAATAAAAGCAGCAGGAGAAGAAAATAAGAATGCTAGAATAGTGAATGTGTCATCTTGTGCTCACTTAGTGGGTGACATTCAATTTGGAGATATCAATTTCAGGTAGCATTTGTTTTTGTTATATGCAGAGTGCCATTTTAAAACTCCGAGCTTAAATTTTTTTAAATAGGCAACACACAATGCAGCCCCCAGATCAATATGCATTTCTACCATTTTTTTAAAATTGAGATCAGAGTTGTTTTACAGTACATGTATCTACTAATGATTAAGTACAAATTTAAGGTTACTTTAATAACTCAAATTTAATATTTGACAACAATAATTACAATAATTTAATAGGAACATGGTACAAAAACTAACTTCACAGAGTATAATTCTTCTACGCATCGAACCTCTAACACCAGCTAACATTTCCGGTGTGATAGAGCGACAACATTGAATTATCCTTTTGCGTAGATGTTCTTCATTTCGAATGGGCAGCTCATAGACATCATGTTTTACTTTTCCCCACAAAAAGGCGTCTAGCGGAGTCAAATCGGGACGACGGGCAGGCCAAGGATGCAATGCACCTCGTCCAATTACGCGTCCCTCAAAACGTTGGTTAAAATAATTTCTCACATCCCTATGAAAATGCGGAGGTGCACCATCATTTAAAAACCACATGCTATTCCGTACGTTTTGAGGAACTGTTTGGAGGAGAGCCGAGGTTCATTAATTAAGAAATTTAAATACATTTCACCATCTAAATTTCTATTAAAGAAATGTGGACCTGTTACAAAATTGCCAATAATACCGCATCACACATTAAGAGAAAAAATTCTCTGAAAATGAGTTGTCCTGATCCAGCGGGGATTGTCTTGGGCGTAATAGTGGCAGTTATGTCGATTAACCATGCCGTTGTTTGAAAACCTCGCTTCATCACAGAATAATACCATACTTAAAAAGCTCCAATCCACGCAAAAATGGCGGGACCCGGCTAAACCGGTATCAAACCACCAGGTGGCCTCTGACTACAAAGATACGAATAGCATCCTTCAGTGCTTTTGATGCATTTACAAATAGGAACTATACCTAACTGAGCAGTCCTAATGAGGACGAAACGTGTCTTAGGTTGTTTCTATTTGTAATTGTTGGCATCTTTTTGCTTATAAATATATTTATTTATAAATTCTAGCTTTACTTTGTTGATGTCAATATTTATTGACAATGTTGACAATTGGCTTATATTAAGTATTGCCAACTTTAACACTTCGGTCATGGCCTGCTCTGAATCATTTTTTTACGATATATTTTCACAAATTAAACAAACTTTTTCTGGTAAATGTTAGTAAAGATCATTTGCTATTTTCCAGTTATTTTAAAGATGAATTTGGTTATACAGAATTTTTGTTGCAACAGTGCAAAAATTACTGACTTTTATGTATCATAACTCAATTTTTTTAAATAGAACAACCAGTATATTTTTGTATAGTTGGATAGAGATTTTTGCACTCTATACATTTTATTAACCAATTGTTATACTTAAAACAATAGGTTTTCCAGAAAGTTAAGGAAAAGATTAGGTAATTTGTAGAAATTCAGAATATCATAGGAGGCATTGATATCTGTTTTTGCACCGTTGCAACAAACACCCTGTATAACCAAATTCAACTTTAAAATATCTTAATGTTCTTAACTAATATTTAACAGAAAAAGCTGGGTTAATCAGTGGAAATACGGCTTTGGAAAAAAGTTGAATAACTTGCATATTATTATTTGTCTTTTAATGGGGCTTCTGAATAAGTTTTGTTTTTGAAATTCCGCTGAGGAATTGCCAAAAGTATACAGGGTGTTACATTATAAAAAACAAGTTTGGTATGTCACTCTTATGTATAATTGAAAGTAATTTTTAACTGTGGTCGTCTTGGTCCCCTTCATATTTCATTTGAAAAGTTTTTCTGTATTTTAAATATTACAGGAGATGTCGTCGACCACTGCAGTCTTGCTGCCTCACCCTGTATATTCAATTTACTATTCAATAATATTATCTATTTGTTCTAAGCTAACACAAAAAAGCGTTGTGGAAAAATATGTATTTTCACAGTTTTTTAATTTTAATTTTTTTTCTAGGAAAGAATATATTTCATCAGCAGCTTATTCACAATCAAAACTAGCTCAAATTTTATTTTCCAATTATCTGAACACTTTATTAAAGGATGAAGGTGTCCCTGTTGCAGTATATTCCATTCATCCTGGTATTGTAGATACTGAATTGTTTGATGGAACTTACATGAAAGCGTTAACTCCTTCCTGGGTGATTAAAAAATTGTTTAAGGTAATATTTTTCTAATGAAAAATTATTCCTAAGATCTTGTATTTTTTTAACATTTTTGAACAAAAGTGTTTTCCTAATTCATTTTGAAGCTGTTGTGGTTTGTATTTAGTAAATAGATTAAAGAATATATCAAATTTAATTTTAAGTTTGATTAAAAATTTTGATTTTAGACACCTAAACAGGGAGCCGCATCCATATTATATGCTAGTTTGTCCCGCAAATTGGAAGCAAAAGGGGGAACCTACATTAGCAACTGTCATATTACGCAAGCATCTGAAATTGCATATTCCACCGACTTACAGGAAAAGATGTTCGAGTTTACCAAATCTTTACTTAACATTAAAGTGTTTGGTAAGGAATAAAACTGGTAAATACTTAAGTTTGAAAATGAATTGAACTAAGTTTTATTTTATAATGTTTCTAATACCTATATGTTTGTTTGTTAATAAACTGATTTTATTTATTCATACAAAGTGTATAACAATTTAGTTCAAACAAAAACATCTCATTTATTATTACATAATCCATTGATTGACTTATTTACTGGAAGAAGTGAATCGAGTTGAAAAGTAAACTAGCCGCTAGAAGGCCAGAAGGTCTATCCATCTGTTGGCGAGGATACCTTCTAAATATCTTGTAAAAATTACAGTATACGGCATTACATCCAAAAACTAGGCAAGTATGTTGCAAGATAATGCTAAAGAACTCGGCACTCAGTTAAAGTGGCCGGCTACTGCAATGTACGGTTATTCCAATTCCAAATCGACAAATTGTTGCAACAATAAGTTGTTATGGTTGTTTAATAAAAGCATTTTAATGGATTTGGAATAGCTAATTATGTATATTACAGCATAGACAATATTGTAGCGTTTATTGAATTAACGGTTGTAGAGAATTAAAATTTATTTTTTCCAAGAAATATATATTTATATTTGTAACCGAACGCAACACGTTTTTTAAATGCTCCGTAAAATCCATTTAAGGAACCCCTCGAATTAGTATAATAACGTACTTTGTACTAAAAGTGTTGACTGAAAGTATCTACCTTTTATTTTAACATAAGAAAAAAGGTGAAGACAATTTGAAATAAAACGTCAATAAAATTTTCTATATTAATTAAATTTAATTTGTTACTTATTCCAACTAAGCATTATATGTTAACAACAGGGTTGGAAAAAACACGTTTTATAAAGCTGTTTTTTTTGTTGAAAACATTTTAAACGTGGAATTAAAATGTCGTTCTAAAAACTAACATTCCATTTTGGTCCTACTAGTCATGATGAGCAATTCTGCGTGAGAAAAACTTTTGTCGGGCCCCTTTTAATAAATAAAGGGGTACTCATTTTAGATTTTCAAAAATTCATAGAAAGCGCCACAGTGAAATTATAGCTATCAGCAAAAAACTAAATTGTAGCCAGTCTTCGGTCTAGCAGCCTACAAAGTTTTAAAACAATCATCTGGGCAGTTTTTGAAAAATATTTTATGCCATTGTGATCATTTTCAGATTTTCAAAATTAATGTGGTTTCATCGTATGCTACCCGCAATGGGCTCTCAAACAAGTTGTAGTTGATCCTGATCAAACTACTTTTTGAGTAAATAGGCGTTAAAGTCGAGATCTTCAGAAAATCGCAGCGGCCGCCATTTTGAAACTAGAAAGTTCCATGAAAAATTTTCAATCTGCCCTAAGTTCTCTCAGATCTGGTGTTCAAATTTTCAAGATTTAGTATTGGAAAAAAAACGCAACCAAAAAACATGTCTAACCTCCTCTTCCGGTTTCCGATTTTTTAGAAAAGCTTAACTGCAATTTTTGATATTTAAAATTTCATCAAAACTGGCCCAGTATTTCGCCCTTAGAGGCGTCACACACGATTTAAATCAAGGGATTTTCTTAAATCATGTTTTAAATCAAAATTTTGAAAATTAGTAAAATAAATTAGTTACAAACTGATCCACGATACCCATAGTAAAAAATATATACACTGACCACACCCTACAGCCTCGCATAAAAAAGATAAAAAAAACAGGGTTGGCAAAGCATGATTTCAAAAATATCGATTTCATCGATTTTTTGGAGCATAGGATAATAATCAATACAATAATTTTTTTGAGGCAAATTAAAAAATCATATTTTTGTTTTATTAGGAATGAAAAATGACGCTGTTACATTATTTCATAGTTAAATATTTTTATTTTTATAATGTTCTATATGTTCTGTATTTCGATGATTTTGCAAATGGTTTCTATAGCTGCGTTTAATACATTTGTTTAAAATGTTTTAAACAATTTGACTAAAAACAATTCTTCTTGTTTTAAACATGTTTCAAACAAATGATTTAAACACTTTGTTTAAAATATGCCAACCCTGCCCACAGTATGCTTTATTTAATCAACTTGATTTAAATCGGTAATTTTAATAAAGTGATTTATTATAAAAAAATTATAATTTAAATCAAAATTTTATAACCATGAAACCAAGTATAACATTCAGAAATGTACACTGTATAACTCTACAGCTCTACATGAGGCCAAGATGCACGGGATTATAGATTTAAAACTTAAAATTTCCAGTTTTACGAAAAAATATTTTAATCAGTCAGTAAACATAGTTGAAGTTTACAACGCAGCATTAGCATACAATTTTTGTTACTCATTACTGCCCTGCCCTTATCTAGTAAAAGCAGTATTAAAACAACAAAAACCTCAACTAAGGGAAAAAATTATAAAGAAAAAGAAACCGAACCTAAGTGCACTAGGAAATGAAGTAGAAAGGCAGAAATACCAAGACAAATCGGAAGAATTAATTGAGTCAACAGAAAAGGCAGAGACAGTAGAAGAGGAATGGAAGATAATCAAGCAGGTATTAGGAAAAAGTGCAGAGGTGATACAAGAAGGAAAAAGCAAATACAAAACAGACTGGTTTGATGAAGAGTGTGAAAGAGAAATTAGGAAGAAAAGGGAAGCCAAAAAGAGAATGCTGGCAAACAATAACCAGGAGACAAGAAGATCATACAAAGAGGCTAGAAACAAGGTAAATAGCACATGTAGGGGAAAAAAGCGAGAGATGTTTAATAAAAAAATGGAAGAATTACAGCGAAATTTCAACTACAAGAATACAAGAGAATTTTCCAAAAGTTTAAAAAAAGAAAAGTCAGGTTACTCCGCAAGAGTCACTTGTGGACTCAGAGATGCTCAAGGCCAGCTATGTATGGGAGAGGGAAGCAGTTTTTACAAGACACTATTGATAACGCAAGAGGAAGAAGAAGAAACAGAAAGGCTTGAAACAGAAGAGAGAGAGGAAGAAAGGTTACCAACGTGGAACGAATTTACAGACGTAATTAAAAAAATGACAAATAACAAAACACCAGGGGAAGACGAGATAAAAATAGAGTTAATAAAATACGCAGATGAAAAAGTGGCGGCCAGAGTTTTCGAGCTGGTCCGAGATGTGTGGAGGAAAAAGGAAATACCAAGAGAATGGACTACGGCAATTATAAGCCCAATCCCAAAAAAAGGGGACCCAGAAATTACTGAAAACTAGAGACCAATATCAGTTCTAAACGTAATATACAAGATATTCACAAGCCTAATCAATAAAAGAGTACAGGAAGAGGCCAAAGAAGTAATTGGTGACTATCAATGTGGATTTAAAAAGGGTAAATCGGTGGTAGATCACATCTGGGTGATAAAACAAATTGAAGAAATGTGTAATAGAAAAAATATAAAAGTACAAGCACTGTTCATAGACTTTAGGAAAGCTTACGACACAATCAAAAGAAAGGAAGTAATAAGAGCATTAATAGAATTGAAGTTTTCAAACAAAATAACCGAATTAATACAAAAAACATTAGAAAACACAACAAACAAGATAAAATTCCAAGGAAGAATATCAGAAAGTTTCATTAGTAACGTAGGACTAAGGCAAGGGGACCCTTTATCTACTACCCTCTTTAACATAGTACTAGAGGCGCTATTAAGAAGAAGCAATATAAAAACAAACTACTTTATACCAAGACATGCCTACCAATGCCTCGCCTACGCGGATGATGTTGTATTTCTGTGTAGAACAAAGCAAGAGCTTAAAAATTTAGTAGAAAAAGCGAAGGAAATTGGATTAGAAATAAACGACAGGAAAACAATATACATGATCATGGGAAGCAACGACAATACAGAAAATGAAGTACTAACAGTTAAAACGAATAATGGAGAAGTGCATTTAAGGGCACAAAACGAGGCAAAATACCTAGGGGTGAAAATTACAAAGCAGGGAGGATATAAGGATGAAATAATAACAAGAATAGCTGCAGGATCAAGATGTGTAGGTGCATATAGCAAACTCCTAGGAAATAAAAATGTGTCCAGAAAAGTGAAAGAATGTGTGTACAAAACTATTATAAGGCCGACAGTAATATTTGCCGCAGAAACCTGGGCGACAGATGGAGAAATGGAAAAAAGCTAGAAATATGGGAGAGGATAGTCTTACGAAAGATATGTGGGGGAGTGAAAGAAGGAGAAAACTGGAGGAGAAGGACAAACCAGAAGCTACAGGAGTGCTACAAAGACAAGTCGATAATGTTAATAGTGAAACAGTGCAGATTAAGGTGGCTAGGGCATATAGTGCGAATGAAAGAAGGTGATCTGGTGAAAAAGGTGTACGGTGCAAATTGGTATGGGAAAAACAGAAAAGGCAGACCAAAGAAAACGTGGCAGGACTGTGTAAACGAAGACATAGCGCTCTTAAAAGTAAACAACTGGAAGGAGGTAGCCAATGACAGGAAGTTATGGAAACAAAAAGTTAAAAGCTTTAGTTAAAAACTTTAGCCAAAGGCCTTCAGGTCTGTAGTGCTGTTACTATATATATATTACTGCCCTGCGAAACAAAAATGTCTGGACATCTATTAATACCTAAAGCATAATACTTTAAAGAGAACTGTTTATGTGTTAAATAATAAGTAAATAAATTATATTAAATGTTAAAATTATAAAAGTTCATACTACAATAACTTTTGAATCATTAAAATGAAATAATTTGAATATTTAAATCGACAGAAAGTTCTCTTACAAATTATAATATACAAAAAACCATTTAAATTGTAAATAATGAATATTATTGTGAAAATCATAGAAAATAATTTAAACAAAAAATTAATTAATGTAAAAAAAACAAAAATACATTTTTTGTTTTTTTTTAAAGATCGGTTTATTTCATACCCTGGAGATACCTACCGGACTGGTGGCTTATGACAAGTTACAAATGTTCTTAAAATAATGTAATACTTTATTATTTTCTTTATATATTTTTCTCATTAGTGTTCTCTTTTCTACATACGAGTATGTATTTTGTTTATACATAATTTGTGAAAATTTACGGTCGATACCGAAGCAGTGCCATGGTTACAGTCTAAATGGTGTCAGAAGTAAACATTTCTGAATATCTTCCTGCAAAGGTATAGTCCACTCCATGAGCAACTGAAGGTATTAAGATAACGATTTTTGTGGTAACATCTTTTTTAATTGGACTTTTTTTATGTTAAATAATGTGGGGAACAAGTTCTTCGTGGTGGTCATTAAAAAAAATCGGATACGGCCTTTTGGGAGGGGGGGGGGAAGACTACAAAATACCCCATTTTTAAATTTTTTCATACCTATATATAAATTGCAGAGATGTATATATTTTTTTGCCACTGGATTTGGATCCCCAAATTTTAGTATACCTACCTACTCAGGAAAGGGTTTCAGAAACCACTTTCCCCTTCCTCTAAGAAAATGGATAATTATTTTAGAAATACCTACCTACGTATGAAAATGTATTGCACATTTCTTACTTACCTTGAAATTTCATCTTAAGTACATATATGGGATTCATTATTTAGGTGCCTCTTCTATGATTTTTCTTGTATAAACTTAGTTTATTTTTACTTGACATTTTTCTGCTTTGTTTTTCTTTTATTTTCTCTATGATGTAATATAAAACTTAAAATGTACAATTATATGGTAGTTGCCATTATCATCCAACATGAAGCCGGCATTGCTTCCAATCCTTGATTAAGCCAGGTCCCCACCCTATATCGGCAGGTAGCTAGGAATTTCAGTGATGGGTTGGGATTGAGAACCTAGATGCATGGAATAAAAAATTAGTTATCTAAAACGTACATGAGTTCCGGAAAGGGTAGTTTTGGGAGAGCGAGATTTTCAAATACAAAGGTGGGTCAAGTCGTACCTCACTTAAAACGTCTCTTATATCAAAAAAGAGGCCATTACATAAACCTTTTTCCAATCGCACATGAACTATTTCACAAGAAAATTGTTACTGATCGTTAAAGTCCATTAAATCAGCTTTCTAGCGATGTACCGCATGAGGACAAAAAAAAAATGCTAGTATCTCTGCTCCTCAAGAGAGCGGAAACATTCCAAAGACATATCTCAAAAATCTTAAATGGGATGAGGGGTCAGGTGATACCTCATTTTAAACGTCCCATTAAAATGAACAACTTTTGTATTTAAAGTTTTTTAATATCTCTCACAGTTACAAAATAGCGGTTCAATTTATGAAAAGTGATTTCCTATTATCGAATGAATCTGCATCTAAGGCAGTGACAGAAAGTTTTTTGCTGATTTAATAAAGACTATTCACATAACGAAGCGGACGTAGGCTAGTGTTGAGAGTGTTGGACTGCTATGTTTGGGGTCTGGATTTTAAATCCCTGTACCAGAACATCGGATTTTTTAATGGCAGTTCTCCCTGCCAAGGCAATGGCGAACCAGGGAAGTAAGAAAATTTTGTCTGGAGAAGAAGTGCTTGCACTTCCTACGATTCAGAGCCCGCGTTAAATAGTAGGTCCCCTATGTCTGCGTGATTCATTAAACATGCTGAGCACCGGCATAGAACAGAAAGTTGCCTCGCTCGTTCGAGAGCAAAGCACTTAGAAAAAGAAGATTCAGATAACATTTAAACCCACATACATGTTCGAGTTGGACATCGCATTAAACCTCCGTTACACTCAGTAGGAAACTATTAATGCGCGTATTGGTGTTTTTGCCGAATAGGATGTGCGCCGTCTCGTAATTGTTTTAAATGTAAGATGGGGAGGGGAGTGATGGTGGTATTACAACTTTTTCGTCGGAAGGTAAAAATAAGAGGGCGTGGTCGAGACAGGAACATACAGGCTGCATGCAGCTCGGGCGCATACACGCTCTCGCAAACGTGACAACTGCGTTGCTTGTTGCACGAGTTGACATACACGAGTCGTAGGTTACTCTTCCGCATTTTTATAATTCATAGCTCTTAAAAATAATTGTAGGAAACCTTAAAAACAAAATTGAAAACTGAATTTGAAAAAAGAATCGAGAGAAACGGCGCTAACGTTTAGGCTAAATGAGAATAAAACAAAAAAAATACAAAAACAATTTCTAAGAAGCAGGCCTCCATGATTTACTAGAATTACCTAATATGTTTTGTGTAACAAACTTTGTCAAGCTTTGTTCAGTTACATGATGCTCTTGCATTGACTTCCAGTGCAGCGATGAAAAACTTGTAAATGTTATGATGTGGTACAATGCCGTAACAAGAAATTGTGGGCCCAGGGTTCCAGATTCAGGTCAGACCCCTATAGTACCTCATCCTTCTCCAGTAGGAGATAAAAATAAAACCTTTGATCACAGAAACACTTGAATATATTTATTTAAAACTCAACGAAAACAACTAGGTATTAAATAAAATACTTTTTCCACTACTAGCATTAAACGATATCATTATTTACTTTGTTTTAGAGCCAAGAAGATGAATTTCTTTCCTAGTGGTTAATAATATTTCATTATTAACTACTGGTTAATAATGAAAACAATTGCTATCTAGTACTCACATTGCCTATTTAAAATTATAAACTTTCATGTAAAAATCTTTTGATTTTACTGGTAATAACTGTTCACCAACACTTTCTGCACCTTCCCTAATTTCAGGAGGAGTGCAGTTTTCACTCAAATCATCAAAATTGGACATTTTATAACCACTATCATAAAATATATTTTACATAAATGTCAATTGAAATTAACTATTCTCTTGTTTTCAAGCAAGGCTACTTTATTTTTGTGCATATTTGCATTTGTAATTTTATTTTTTTATTAATGTTAAATCAATTAATTATAAAAGGAATAAAGGTGCTAGTAGTGGAAAAAATAATATATAAACCACGGTAGAGAAGACTTATCAGCCTCGCAACTTATTTCCCTCGATGCTTCGCATCTCGGGACTTAATTCTGCTCAGCTGAGAAAAATGTCTTCTCTACCTTGGTCTATAATATACTATTTTTCACTAGTAGTAATATGGCGTAGCATTTTGACACATAATAGAATGCTGTGAAATTCAATTTCTCTACCTTAGCTCACTGACAGGTAAGTAATTTTTTTTTATTGGTGCCCCATTTTACCTATTTAAAGCACGCCTCAGCGTGTTTAAATCGAACTTTCAAAAACGCGCGTTTTTTAAAGTTACCATGGCAACATCAACAACTCGAGAAACGTGAAGTCTAAACGACAATTTTTTGATTATTGATCTGACAGGAGTACCTTGTAACGTCAAATAAAATATTACTAACAAATTTCTGAAGGTAAGCAAGCACAACTCGTTCATTTATATCTGTTACCTTTTGCTCTTCCATCCATTTGATGAACTTGTCATATTCTTTTTTATACGCATCATTAGATTTTTGCGGTATTGACCGCGATTCTGCTTTACTATTTAAAAAATCGATATTAGAATTCATTTTTAAGCAGTGCGGTGACAACAATTAATCTTTGATGACAAGATGCAAATTAATTTGTTTTTCTCATTTCCATGACAACGAAAGGTATACTGATGTCACATCACGAATTCAACCATTTTACATTATTAGTTCTTATTTCCATTTTTTGTAGTAATAATACCAGTATTTATGATTTCAAAGTGCACCAATAAAAAAAAATAGCGTAAAGTATTCGTGGATAACTGGTCTTTAAAACACTTGCTCTATTTCGAGCACTCCGGCTGCGCCGTCGTGCTCGAAAAATCGCGCGTGTTTTAAAGACCTTTTTATCCACTTATACTTTAATATACTATTTCATTATTAACCACTGGTAAACAATGAACTAATTTATATTTTTTGATAATCCTGTGACAGTTTTAAAGAGAACGTTTTTATAGCACGATTTAATATAATGGAGAGATTCCATTTAATGGTATTTTATGCATAAAATAGTTGTTTAAATAAATTAACTTAATTTAAAAACTTTGGTGCATTTGAATATACGTTTTTCGCGCCGTAATAAATGACAACTCTGTCAATATCAATTTCGCCTATAATACAACCACACAAAGTAAAAAAGAGAAAATTGTTAATAATTTCAGTATTTTAGATGAAACCAGTTCTTAAAAACAATGTTTTTGAATACCAATCATGATTTAACAATTTTCAAACAACTGTCATGCCAACAAAACAAAAAAACTGTCATTTGTTTTATAATTTGAAATAAACAGGGATTTAAGTTAAAATAGTCATTTTTCGACAATTATAAGGGTTTATATCACTAGTAGTGAAAAAAAAAGTCTATACGCCTCCGTAGAAAAGTCTTATAGCCCTCGGACCTGACATCCCTCGGCGCTACGCGCCTCGGTATCTAACCTTAGCCCTCAGGCTATAACAGTAGACTTTTCTACCTTGGTGTATAATATACTATTATTTTACTTCAACAATAATTATTTATTTTAACCTTATACCTTGGTCTAATAGTAATAGGTAGGTAATATTACTTTTGATAATGGCATGTAAACATGTCGAAGTGTGTAGGTATAAGGTTGAAATAAATAATTGTCGTTAAAGTAAAATAAAGTATTTTATTTAATATTGATATGAACTTCAACAAAGTAAAGCTGCAACTTATTAATAAAAATAACTAGATATCTAATAAAGGTCCATCAATATAAGGTAAAAACTATAATATTAATTTAATAGTTATGTAAGTAACAAGGAATGTAAAGACGTAATAACATTCGAGGTAGGTAAATACGAGCCGAGGCTTGTGGCCTGCCGAGAATGTTAATAGTCGGTACATTCCGTGTTACTTATTAAATTTTTCACGCTCCAGGTAGAAATTTAATTATATTTTTAAAAGTTCGTTTTGACTGCTGTCATTGGAATTATTTTTTAAAGCCCCATTATTCTAAGTTGCCTGTGCTTGTTACCATATCAACGAACAGTTAAAATCAACATTTTAGTATTCTGTTTAATATAAAATATTGCAATCTGTACCTTGTTGCTTTAATTATTATCCTAGGAATGTAAATGATACTATTAAGTTCTGTAGTCAAGGGCACAAAGTAAACGAATGTTATTGGCCATTTTCATCTTTTGTAGCTATGGATGTATCGTCTATTCACCTTGCCTGTAGCGTGAAAAATATTTATGAACAGACAAAAACACATATACATGATGTAACAAAAAACGCACATAATACCTAACAAAAACATTAAAATTAAAACTAAACAAAACTTCTTTTTCTGGCCTTTGCACTTGCAAATTTTTGTGTCAACTTATTCAAGTAAATATTTTGTGTAGCGTTGAAATTTTTGCTAGAGAAAGCAATCTGCCTTGAGCATTGTATTTCTTAAATAATTCTGAAATGTTGACAATATCATCACCTAAAAAATATTTAATACCTACATTTCATTTAATAAAATAGCCAATAGAGCCATTTTTGAGCTCCCGATTTTGAAGAATTTTTAACAGTTTTGTTGCTCTTTCTAATTTTTGTTTTACGGCACCCGATTTATGCACATACTTTTTTGAACTCCTTTTACCCAATACTTCACTATAAATGTTGTTATTGAAGTGATTTCAACGGTCTTGCAAACTCTATCTAACAGTAAGGCAGTTGCCACGCTAACGTACTCCCCACGCTGGTTCGGGTGTACAGCACGGCTACTCGGAAGAAAAAACTATCTATTACTCACTCATATTGTCGCCTAGTTGCAATATAAAGATAATTGTGGTACTAATTTATTATTTACCACTACCCTAACATTTTCAACCTACCAATATATCGAGATATTCGTCGAAAGACAGCTGTTGAAAGAAAATAGTTTGGCTTGGAACAAAAAAAATAGGTATTTGCTTATTTTTAGGGGGGAGAGGAAGCTGTAAAATGACAGGCTTTTGGCGGGCCCCACATGACTAACGGGTCCTGGTTCCGTGGAACTCACGGAATGCCGGTAGTTACGTCACTGATGTGGTACGTCGTTGGAAAACAGCAAAAAAATTTGTTTAACTGCCTTAGATGCGGTAGAGGAAGCTATTCGTTTGATATAGGAGGTCAATTTTCATAAATTGAATCATTTTGTAACGGTGAGATATCAAAAAAACTTTAAATACAATAGTTGTTCAGTTTAATGGGACCTTTAAAATGAGGTATCGCTTGACACCAGTTCCATTGAAGATTTTTGAAATAATGTTTTTAGAATGTTTCTGCTCTTTTGAAGACGTTTATTTTTTGTCCTCATGTGGTACATCGTTGGAAAGCTAATTTAATGGACTTTAGCAATCAGTCAATTTTCTTGGTACAATATTTCATGTGCGGTTGGGAAAAGGTTAATGTAATGGCCGCTATTTTGAAACGGTTTGAGCTATCAACATTATTTTTTTTAAGTTGCCGAGTTTGAAGAAATTTTTAAATGAAGAACCATGACCCATCTTTGTATTTGAAAAACTCAGCCCCCCTCAAAACTACGTTTTCTAGAGCCCCAAAAAATGTATAGATATTTTTAATGAGTACCTCCTGTACGATTTATATAACAAATTTTTTATTCCATCCACCTACCTTCAATGGTTTAGTCGTAAAAGATAGTGTGGGTGGTGTGTGTTACACAGGTATAAAATATGCAATTATGTAAATTAAGCTAATAAACTTTGATGTCAGCGATGCGTATATGTTTGATCAATTATTTCATGTAAGTTTTACAACTTGCAGTTAATTTGTTGTAGTTATTTAAGAAACAAGAAAACGATAACCTAGCGAACAATGACACCCTGTATTTAGGTATACAAGTTAGTATTTAATTTAGTACTAGAGCAGTATTAGTTAGTACTTTATTTATTACTGGTTGAAACGAATCATCAGCAAGTAATAGGAATGCCACAAAAGTGACAAAAAATATTTGTTTTAGCAAGTTAGTTAAATTTCAGCGCATACTTTGTTGATGTTCAATTTTTTATAATTTAGTTATTTGGTTGCTATGGCAACTAGGACATTTTTGAATTTCAAATGTATTTTATTCCAAAACTATGCAAACCTAGAAAAAAAAATATTGTATCAGAAAGAGAAACAAATTGATGAATTTAAAATGTAAAAAAATATGGGTTGTCACTTAACAAGTAAAAGTTAGATACTGTAGCAGCCAAATAACGAAACGTACAAAAAAAATTGGACATCGTGAAAGAATGTGCTAACATTATGTGTTACATTTTACCATTTAAAAAAATTGTGATCGCCGTGATGGAAATACGGTTTTGTTTGTACGACAAATAAAAGAAACTTTTATAACTTTTGTTCATAATTTTGTATTTCCGATAAAAAAGTTGAAAAACTTCAGTTTGCAGATTCTTTACTAGTTGTTATTCAAAGAATATGTATGTACACTTGCATAATGTCTAAGGAAAGCTACAAAAGATTCAAATTGATTCTGCTAGTTAAGGTATCTTTGGCGCCATATAAAAATTTTATGCTCATTGGAATTTTGCTTCTGGGCTGGAGCGAGACGTCATCGGTGTAGCTACTGAAGACGTTTCATTCACGGTTGCACGGGATATCTTCAGGGCTGTGGACTCAACCAAGATGCCAGTGACAACGACCGCAGAAGCCTACAACTTAGTTTATGCTCATTAGTTGTACCTCATATCTTGTGACACTTTAACTGCGTAGAGTGTTTTCGTGTTTTTCTTCTTATGTAAGAATATACAATTTTCCAAAAAATTAAAATAATAAAAAGTGATTGCTTACTATATGAAATCTAAAAAAAATGAGCATTGATAATTTTTTGTCTTCATAAATTCACACTATTCTGAACTACTTTTACCGCTAGCAAATAAAAAAAGAAATAGTATGAAAGAAAGATCATGAAAGGAATTCTTATATTTATTAGGAGTGTAAGTGAAGTAGAAGAACCTTCATGCCATTTTCAATAAAAATTCTTGTAGAAGAGCTCAGTTTTAGTTTTAGTTTAGCTTTGTTTATTACACATACAAACATATTTAAGTTAATAAGTACTTCAAGCAAACAAAATGCTTTATTAGATACACCACTGCAGTTATACATGCTTGTAACAAACTGATATGACTTAATCATTAAATATTGTACTCAATTCGACAATTAATGCTAAAATATAAATAAATAAACGAACGGTAAATTTTATTAATAATAACGGCGACGTCTGAACATGCGTATGAGATCATCGCTGGTGCCTCTGTTTCAATATATTAGAATGGGGTGACCCTTCACTCTTTTTTTTCCATTTGCTTACCACCCCATCGATGTTAGCCATTCTAAAACGCTCTTGACGGTTGCATGCGCTGTTCATTCCATCAGCGCTACTAGTAATTATACCAAACAACCATGTCTCTCTTACTTAATAATATCGATGGAACTGCACAACATCGTTATTTTAATATTAATTACTTCGTAAAATTGACCTGAACTCTATTGACTAGGCACACTTAGTTTATATAATAACAAGAAACTGTCCTATGAAAAATAGAAACTTCCCACAATAAAATGAAACAGATAAATAATCAAATTGAGTCCGGCAATTTATCCGGATTCCACAACGGTTACTTTTCGACTTTTAAAAATAGTTTATTATTACAACATATAAATCATTCAGATATTCTCATAATGTAACAGGACCAACAGTGTTTACACGGAATGCTTAGCCAGATAATGTGCTCCATTAAAAATATCTAATAATATAGTCGAGTGTCACTCACACACCAATGTTTAACGATCATCATTATATCAAAATAAACCATCTGTTTTGGAATGTGCAGAGTTCCAAAGAAAAACGTTAACCTAATGCAGCTCCTTAATTTAATAACATTTTGATTAACAACTTTGAAAATACTTTGGAAATACAGTAGTTGCCAACAAGTGGGGGGTAACGTTATTGTCCACTGCCGCAATAATAAACGAGTGAGGTGCTTTGGTCTAGAAGGGAGGTGCTGAGGCGCATGCACTATACTAGGCCAAGCAGGCGGCCGATGTGGCCCCTACTGCGTAACAACCGAATACTCAACATTTCGAGTTTGATTATGTCAACAAACATAGCTCAAAAATATATTGCCTTGATTTAAATTTCGCAAATATAAAGAGACAATAAATACATCAGTCTTACAGTTGAGAGAAACAAGCTTAGGCGGCAGGGTTACCTACACACTAGTACTTCTTGCTAAACTGTTATTAGTGGGACTTCTATACATTTTTTATATATAACAAAATTGTGCATTTTATCATAAAACACATCAAATTTTTTTACGCACATTTTTAAAAATGTCTCATATCAAAAGACTGTCGATGTGTCAAAACGTTGCGTATGAAATTTAATCAAGATTATTTTGATTGTCTGTCTCGATTTAAATCTTAAAACGAGGATGCAGGGACGGATGGTGTTACTTTTGGGATTCTGCGCTAAATCTTTTTGAAGACACCTCATCATAATCAGTAAAAAGTAATAGACGATAACAACAATAATAAGTCTTTGGGGAGAACTTACTCTTGCAGAGTATGTCATTGGGGCAGCATATAGAAAAGTCTCGGAATAGCAATGCTCTGAATATTAAAAAAAGTGTCTTTGGCTAAAAGCCGCCAAGATGTCTATGCAACAATTTAATACTTTCAATTTCGAATGGCAATAAGATGCAAAAGGCATAAACAATCAACTTTTTAAGGTTTGGGCCAAATAGCCCATGCCCTCCTGTGAGGATGAAGTGTATTCAAAATAAAATTTGATGCAACTAGCCTCATAGTAAAAAACATTTTTTTAAATTTGTGTCTTGATGACATAATGCATTATTAAAAGCTACAAACTAGCATCCAGTCTAAAAAGTTAGGAAACAAAACGCGGCAGAGATGGATGCTGGAACAGATCAAGTAAACTGAAGTTTTAAGTAATTGTGAAATTGTACTTCCTGATGTCTAATTCTATTGCCATGTTTAATTTGGAATTTTGTACATCAGAATTCACATTCCCCTCCCCCGCTAATAGTTAGCATTTTAAAGGTTATCGACATAAAGCATCGCAATTTTGAATATAGCATCACCTTTGTATACAGCAATGATAATAATAATTAACCCCATATGTTGCAAATATTTTGACGGTGCTGTACAACCAAAATTACTCTCTATTAAATTTTCGCGAATCAAAATTGAAGTACTTGCTATGCTACTTCCATTATTAAGAATCGACATTTACATATTAAAGATATTAGAAAAAAAATTTGATGTTCTTTTCAATAAAACAGGAACAATTCTTATGTAATCTGTCCCACTATAATATTATAAGCTACTACAATAATTACACACTTAAGGCGTTACATCACAAGCAAGCAGTAGCAGCAACGACGGAGAAGCACATTATCGGGGACATATGATATCGCTAGGATATGTTAGCTAACACATGTGAATATACAAATATAACACGCACTATTGCTATTCAGATGTAGTATCTGCGATTTGTCTGCGCGACCAATGGCAGGAACAGTGACGGACAAAGCGGCTAATATCCTAGTGAAGTCCGGCGGGCGAACGCGCGAGAGACTGGCAGGAAGGAAGCAAGCAAGTATAAGGAAGCCCCTCTGGCTCAGGCTGGTCTGGTCGCCTCCTGCCAGCCGCAACAGCACGCACGTTCATCAATTTGCGGCCTCACACAACAAGAAAACACTTAAACTCGATCAGTCCTAACAAATATCTACACTCTATATTTAGACATATATGGTAAGAAACTGGCAAGTATGAGGACGTACAAAGCCACATAAAAATACAATATAATATGTTTTGATATAAAACGACTAGACTAGATAAGACGTAAGCAGCTACTTGGTCGGTGGCGCGGGCCGCGCTTGCTTTGGTCCGCGAGTTCCAGCCAACAAGCAGGGAGTATTGGTGTGATCAGTACAGTCAGTACAACACGTACATGTATTGGTGTTCGTACTTTAATAAAGAAGGTCGTGGAATGGAAGAGCTTAGCTTATATATGGATACGCGCACTTTACAAAATCCAACAAGTAAGAGTATTTGCATATAAAGTTTCCTCTCAAGATCAAATTTGAAGTACTGTGCAAGAACTAGTAGTACAAACAGGTTACCAGTGGGTGCAAGTGATAACATTTGGGTCGGGGGAAGGCATTTCCGATAATCACAGTCTGTTAGAAATCTGTCGAGCGCAATGCCAGGAATAATGGGTTAACTCGGAAGTGTGGACTCTGCGGCGTGGCGCATTAACAGTGCACAACAACAATCTACAACATGAGCAAAATGCATCAAATGTATAAAAATTTATAATTCTGGAACAATTTCATGCAGCGAATAACAAGAGATTGTGCGACGGGAATATGTGACCCACGAAGGGTAGGGACTAGAAATGCGACAATCCCACCTACTGAAGAAGTAACGAGAACGTACAATGCAAATACTAAGCGGTACAACAGGAGAGAGACTATTTACACTCCACCTGGTTAAAAATGTTATTATTATGTTCCCTAGAGTAATTGACATGAAGGTAAACGCAACATATTCAAGTATTCAGGCCTTGCCGAGTTCGTCGGGAGGACAACTCGCATATAATCATTAGTACATCGTATTGGTTGTGCGTTTCTGGAATGTGGGTTGTTTTGTTTGTTTGTTTGGCGACGAGCCGGCTTTCACGGCGAGTTGCCGCCCCGAACGGAACCTTGGCAGAGGGACTATTGCATTTGCGTATCACTAAGTTCGTTTTACTACCAGAAGAAATGTGTTGTTCAATCAGTCTTTCCGAAAAACATTTTGATACTAATTAAACCCAAAGTGCGGAATTGGTCCGCCACACACTTTATAAACAACTGCTTACTAATTAATACTCAAAGTAACTACACTACTAACTAATGACTATGATACCATTAAATCACACGTCTATAACTATTTAGGATTTGCTAAAGTTGGGCCCAGGAAGATTGTTTAAAACATTACATAAGCTTCTGCTTTTCGCAGGATTATCATCACTTAAGTCTACGTAGAAAAGTGTCAAAGAGAGAGATACCGCTTTCGCAACAGTGCCGTGCTCTAGGCAGCAGAAAGTTTTCTTTTCTAGAAAAAAAAATAATAATAGAGAGGTAACGAAGGAGGGATACACCACACACATCAACCAATAGCAATCGGAGCCACCATAACTCAATCATTACTCCGCTTAGAGGGAAGAACAACATATTCATATTTCTTACAAAAGTAATAACTTAAAATAGAAAATGCTACAAGTTGTTTTAACAACTTCATTTACAAATTAATTTTGAGAAGGGGATGAAGACATATATAGGACAAATTCTTTAATAAAATTTGGCTTTTACATTATGAAATTTCTTATTCTTGCATATTAAATTCCCACAATACAAGTATTTGTTTTTAGCAATAAAAAAATTATATCTTTAAAATATATTTGGAAGCGCACACAATGTTATTAAAGAGAAACTTGTGTAGGTGTAGTTTTTTTAAAATTTTAACAATTATTTTTATCATTTTCTTAAACTTTTATATTAATTCTATGACTAGAAGAACTTTTCTACTTCCACTTACATATTTTTATGTTTTGTACCTTACGTTATTTCCCTTTCTACATAAATATGGGTGTAAAATACTTAAATGAAGAAAGCTACATGGCGAGTGTTCAAAAAAATTCCTGCTCATGTAGACTGGGGGGCGATTTTGTTACAGTTAATGCATGTCCGAGCTAATTACTTAAGCTTCGTACAACATTTTTTGTTGCAACAGTTGACAGCGGCACTGCCAAATGTGGTATAGTTGTGACAAGCAATACGGAGGTTATGCACTGAACAACAACCAGGAATTTTTATGAAGACTCTGTATTAGTTGTAAGAGAATACGCATATCTAGTTTGTTCCCTATAAAAGGAGGAACGCGGTGGTGGCTCCATAGTGATCTACAAACTAATTAAAAAAAAAAAATAAAAGTAATGAAAACTGCAAGAACTGGTATTATTAATTAAAAAAGCATTTACAACAAAAATTCAAATAAAACAAAACAATGTACATTTAATTTAAGAACAATTTTACCATTAAAAATAATATAATAACAACAAGGTAATTAAAAAAAACTGCAGAAACAACTGGGTTAGCAGACAGGATCTACGCAGAGATAGCGGGTCTATGTGAAACCCATCCAAGGAAGTCACAGGAACAATAGAAAAAATAGAGAGTACTCTGAACAAGACACTAAAAACAAATTAACACTAGTCAGATGGATGTCACAAGGGCCACCTCGCGAATCGTATCTGCATTGCAGTCTGTGTAATCAGGGACTGGTTTATAGGATGAGATCGCTCAGCCCCCATATTTAATATATGTATACATAAATGCGCGATCGTCGTATCCAGGGATTTTCAAAAATAAACAAACAGTTCAAAATATAAATAAGACAATATTATAAATAAAGTGTGGTAAGTGTGTATGCATGTAACATAGAGCGAACGGCGGGAGCTACAGAATAGTGCTAGTGCCGCTGTTTGTCCTACGTTTTTTATAATAATAATGTTCTAACTAAAAAATGCACAATTCTAGCTAATAGTCTTGGTCGCAAGTTTAGGTGGGAGTTCACACGCAAAACATGCTCGGGGTGTGTGATCCCACGCTCTCGTTATCTTAATCTTGGCAGCATCAACAAACAAATATATTACTACTTACTACAACTAATAATAAGATGGTGAAAATATTGCATGCACCATATATAATAATAGTTATTACTGAACTTAACAGATAATAATAAGTAAATAACAAAGAACTGAAATAATAAAACAAAATAATATTATGGGCTAGCTTATGGGCACGGCACGCGGTGTAATACGAAGTGTAAATACAAATACAAAAAATACAGAACTACAGTACTGTTCGTGGGTGACTAGGGTCGCTAACAACGCGGCTTCCCGCAAAATAACAACGCACTATGCTAAAGGACATTCACAACACCATACACGCATATTAAAATAGATATCATATATGGAAACTGATGCATAATTTAAATACAACAATGGCCCAGGCACCGCTATGCTTGGTAAAAACTCTATGTGATTAATATCCCTGTTTTGAATAGTGATAGATTTGGTCATACAATGGGCCGCCACTCCGACTGAAGGAGCGAGCTACTCAAACATATCGTTACAATGGTACATATTAAAAATATCAACATGTTACAATACAAAACTATCATCATAAACATCATCATGTTACAATAATTTGAGAGGAGAAAACCTTATCAAATAAATAATTACAATAACAGCATGGCAGCAAACCACTCCTTAAAAATGCGTCAACAAAAATTGTAGGGAATGGTGGCTGGGACCCTGTCTACAGACCAATGGGTGGTACCTGCACGTAGCGGTAGATGTACAAACGGTAGTCCTTGCTAGCCAACACCACCGATCCGTCATCCATCAGTGCCACGTCGAAACATTGCGCGTGCTTCACTTTGCTCTCCAGCGCCGACACTAACTGTCCATCCTGCGTGAAGATGGTCAGGTTGAAGTTGTTGTGGTTGTCGGCGATCAGAATGTCGCCGGAAGCGTTGATTCCAACACCTATCGGATAGTTGGTAATGCCCTCGCCGCCGATCTGGCGCAAATAACGGCCATCGTAATCAAACACCTTGACACAGTGTGCGCGATTATCACTGATGAAAATTTCCTGTTTATCGTTAACAACCACGCCATTAGGGAACTCCAGGTGTTTGGAACAGCCGAACTTTTGTAGCACGGTACCCGTTTGATCGAATATAATGACGCGCATCACTTTACATTCCACAACCACTATGCGTCCCTTGTTGTCAACAGTAACGCCCCGTGGATGCTGTAAGATGTTGGCTCCAAACTTGCGTACAAACTGTCCATATTGGTTGTAAATCTGAATCTGGTGTGTGGGAGAACGTTCTGTAACAATTATGTCTCCTGATGTACGAACGACGGCCACGCGATTCGGATACAAGAGTTGTCCGTCTCTCTTGCCGCATTCGCCGAATTGGAATTTAAAACGACCTTCCTTGTCAAAAATTTGAATCCTGTGGTTATTAGTGTCTGCCACTATAATGTCGTTTTGAGCGTTTACTGCTACTCCACTAGGTTCGGTGAACTGACCCTCCATAACACCAAATTCTCCAAATTTGCAATGGTAAATCATTTTTTGGCGTTTGATTTGAGATTTTGGAGGAAATATGGTCGTGGACATCAACTTGGAAGTGAGATCGAGCATCGGATCGTTTCCTCCAGTTGAGAGCGAATAGGGATCTGTTCCTCCATTTTGGAAAATACTGTCTGTTCCACCGTTGGACCATTTTTCGTAGGGATTAATACCGTTGAGATTCAAATCACCTATGGTTGTCGAAAATGGTCCAAGACTGTTGGCACTGCTGAAACGTTTTGATATAATGTTTGATTCGAATGGCGACGTCGATTGGCTGCAGCCAGTAATGTTGAACGGACCACCACCGTGCATTCCACCATTGAGACTACCAGAACTTCCATTAACACTACTACCACTGGAGCTGGATCCGCCGGTAGGTCTGGCAATGGGTGGTTGTTTGCTCGGTCCTATGCTGGCTTCCGAATTGGACCTGACATACCCAAACGTATTGCGCACTCCCACCTGGATAGCTTGATAATTGGACACAAATTCCAATTCTCCGACGGACTGTATGCTTTGATCGATGTTGTAACTCAATAAAGTTTGCAATTTCCCATCCAACAATTTGCGGAACATAAGCATTTCCACCACATTTGCACACTTATTAAGTTTCTCAACAAATTCACACGTCTTGTATATTTGCTCGACAACTTCTTGTCCTTTCTGAGTCGCAACACCTAACGAAATCTGCTTTGCAGAAAAGACACTTTCAAGCTCCTTCAACAATTCTTGTTTACGTTCATCCAACATGGATCGGTAAAACAAGAAAGTATCATTAATCTCATTTTGTGCCTTGTGGTATTGGACCTGTAAACGGCTGGAAGCATGTTCGGCATTCTTGAGGGTGTTTCTTATATCCGTGGCTTTAGCTTTGGCTTCTTGAACGGCGTGCGTAATGGCTTCTAGATGTTTTGGAGCCGCTTCGCTGATATGTTCAAACTCATGAATGCCAGCTGGATGCTCCAAAGTGCAACATTCTTTACAAATTGGTAGTGCACATGTGCGACAATAATACTTTAACAGTTCACTTTTGTGTCGTGGACAAACCATGGCTTTTTCTCCATTGGTAACAGTTCCATTGGTAACCGTTCCGTTGGTTATAACACCATTTTTATGTTCGTCTTTCATATCGGTCAAGTTAAGAACACGATGCCCTTCAAAACAGTGCATAAATTGATGCGCCATGACACAGTTGGAACACAAATAATTAACACAATCAACACAACGAGCAACAGCGTCTAGTTTCTTAGATTTACAGCCCGTACAACGAACAGCGGGCTGGAAGGTGTCGGTGTTGGAGTCGTTTGTATTATAAAGCAAACTGCTTATAATGCCCTCGATTGATTCGGACTGGCAACGAATGCAGGTAAACTTGCTCTTTTCAAAGCAGTTATTGCAAATTGTGTGCAGAATGCAGGACAAATTCTTGGAGTCGGTTATGGGCTCCTTGCACTGCAAACACTGTAATTCTGAGGGGTCGCTGTCTCTGTCCACTGAATCACTTACAGGAGGTGATGATCCACTTACAGTCAAAGGTGAATCGGCTAAAGGTGATAGGGATAAGTAATCTGCGTGCTCGCCAAAGGATCCAATTGAGTTAGCTCTAGGCAATGATTCTAGGGAAGGAGTCGGTGAGGCCATCTTCAATTAACCGTCATCCCTGAAAACAAAAACATCACTGTTAAATCATGCAATCTAAAAAATTTGTAAGTGCATATCTTTAAGGAAATAATTTCAAAATAGAACTATAAATTAGAATTACTGTTACCCTTACTATTATCAGCCTCATCTGTTATAAGCATGACCTAGTCGAATTGACAACTAAGAGGAGAGGCCTAAGCGGCTGACAATTTATGGCGTGTTCTTTGTGGAGTAAATAAACATTGTCACTGCGTTCTGCAATCAGGCAGAATTCAAACATGTGTTGGCAGTTAACCATATATTTAGGACAACCCCTAAGCCTAAGAGTGCGTTTAGAAAAACTATTTCCCGGAAATTTGTCACAAAACTTCTCACATTTTTACTTCTGTCCTTGTATAATATGGGAATATAGATATTTTTCTGCCACCAAAGACACCATTTAAGTAAGAGGAGGTCGCTTTTATCGTTTTGTTTTTCTACAGCCTTACTTATATGGCTCCAGTGTTAGGGATCATAAGTATTGCTTCGTACTGTCTATAGTTATATACATCGATGTTCAAAAACTATATCAAAATATTGTGCAACTAATAAAAATCAGAATCAAGAAAATACGCCACACACCTACTTTTCTATTATATAAATGCAACATTATTGATTAGTCTTTTAGTTTCTGTGTAAACAAGTTTGTATAACGAGTATATCACATGTAACTACTACAAACAAATAACATTCGAGCTTCCTATTGTTATAATTATCGAGACTATTACTAATTTCGAGGAACTTTCAATTTAATAGAGGACTTTGCGGTGAATTACTAGAAATTTTGGAATAGATTCCGAAAAGGGTACCTAGTCTCCTCTGCAGGTACAATTAATTTGAAACATTTTACAGTGACTAAAGGAAGAACTCGGCAAACAAGCTAATGATCAATATTAGAAGAATTGTGTCGAGTGTGCATATAAATGAGAATTTGTATAACATTTTAATATGCTTGCTGAACCTCGTGCCGAAGAGACGACGGCGGATGCATTCATCGACTGTCAATTTGCGGGGGTGATGTGTTTAGACAGAACTGGAGGGAGCGGGCGATCGATGTGCCGACTGAGGGGACTAATGCTGTTGCCAGGGCAACCAGTGAGGGCTGCAACCCCGACTTGAATTATTGCTGCAACAAGGTGGCTGGGCTAAGCTAGTGTCTGGAACTGCTTTGTTTTGCACGTTGGAGGATTGTTGTTTGCAGTGTTTTGCGTGCCGCACTGCCGGTGCAATTCGAGTTGTTCAATATTACAACAACCCCAATGCGTCACCTGTTGCCAGGGGTGATACATTTATACACAAACTAAGTTGTTACTTGTAAATCCACTGTTAATTTTAACTTTAAAACTTTATTCAAATAACAATGCTAAAAATGGCGTTTAAATTTGTAGTAATATACAGAGTGCGTAGCAATTCATAATCGATACTTTGACTATGTTAAGCACGAATGGTTGTTGCAATGAAAATTCACTTATTAAACACCACCACGAGTGGGGTTTTCACTAATAAATTAATTTGATTGGTTGTTGGGACGGAAATCGAGTACTCTGATTGGCGAAATAAAGTGTGTGTGTGATATAGTCAAGGGTAATGTGGCAAGACTTTGTGTTCTTATCAATTCATACATATATAAAGGCTCAAAGGGTTTTCTTCTCCGGTTCCTCCAGCGGCTACCGCTTCACCAATTTGGACCATTTTTTTTCAATGAAATGTCTCTATCCTCAGATGGAACATGAAACATTTTTATATTTTTAATCTACGTCGATTTTTCAATAATAATTATTTTAATTTATAATATATATGAAAGTCTGCTAGACGCGCTTCACTTGAGACGACATCTATACCAACGCCGCGTCTCATTATTGGAACTAATGCATCACGTGACTTAGCATTTCGCCCGGCCTGTCAACGCTGAGTCTGCCGTCGAATTTCGGCGGGGTTACACTAGTAAATTTTTAATTTTTACAAAGGCTTTGTTTAAACAATAACACGAGAACGAATTGTATGGAAACATCACTAGTGATTTTGTTTAATATCCCGCCAAAAAGCAACAAAGTATAAGATGCTTAAAAAATCAAATTTTACCTAAGGAGAAAAAATTAGAATTTAATAGTTTAATTCACGAATAGAGAAATATATCAGATACGTCACGCAAAAATTTTGTGCACCAGTTCTTTATCAATAAAAAGCTACTAGAGTATTGTTCGCTATCGATGAAACATTAGTAGCTTTTTATCAGTCAGTTAATTTTTACTTTTTATTAAACTAATTTTATATTAATAATATGTGAGGTTAAGTAACTATACCAAACTGCGATGGTAGCGCCCCTACATGTAAATGATCTATGGAATAAAGATACCAAAATGTAATAATAAATAACATACAGTGTTACGTTTAGTTAAAGTAATGTGAAGCAACAAATATTGAGGATAATCACAATCGGTTAATCAAACAGAGGGAGTCACCCTTACAAGACTCGCCCTGTATATAAGTAGAGGTGTTTACTTGGACATTGCTACTGAACAGGTGTTCTGCGATCTGTCATCATGCCTACACCTTTTGCCATCTATCTGTCGCGTTCGCAAGGGGTGATTCATAAGTGGGAGGCACTTCAGTTCAGAAACTTAAAAAAAAATGAAAATTTCCTATAAACATGCATCCGGAAACGCTTCGTTATGGAGTTAAAGTGTCCTAAAGATGGACCAGTTGAATTACCTTTTATTCGACATTTATCGCACTAGTTGCACTAAAATTAAGATAGGTATATGGGGGTATCACATAATATTTTTTAGTAAATAGAGTGTGTTATTTAAGTGCCACCCCATTATTATTTTCTAAAATATTAAGAATATTAAATTTTTTCTTAATAAAAGTTGTTGGTAGTGAACTCATGCATAACTTAAAATTATTGTCAATTATACTTGGTGTTTGGTTTTGCCTGTGCAGCACATTGCTTTGTTATTTTAAATAGAACACCCTGTATATTATTTATTTTTAGATTCTACAACTAATTCTAGATATGAAAGTGTTAAAGTAGTATGCTCTTAAAATTAGTGGTTTTCGAATTATTAAACTTTTTTTTTAAATAATGGATGGACATTAAATTATGAACATTCTATGTAATAATCTGGTGTTTTAAACATGCCGCTGAATATTTCATAATATGTTAATAGGCTGTGCAAAATAGCAATGAGTTTTTGGTATCCAAAATATTAATTTTGTAACATCACAAATTTTTGAAAAAAGTCAAATAATTCGAAAACCACTAATTTTAACATTGTAGTACCTTAACACTTTTATATTTAGAATTAAATATATAATCTAATAATGCAATAATATTATAGGGTGTTCCACATAAAATAACAATGTAATGTGGTGTACAGGTTGGCATTATATATATACACCCAGTATAATTGGTAATAATTTAAGGTCATGCAGCAGTTAATTATCAACAACTTTTATCATCATCATCATCAACTTTTATTAAGAAAAAAATAATATATTCTCAATGGTTTAAGAAATCATAATATTGAGGTGACACTTAAATAACTCGCCCTGTAAATACCGTTGAAGTTTTTTTTACAAAATCTCATTCGCCATACAAATACACACAAAAAAGTTGCTCTTGTTGAAAGTCGTTAAATCCAACAGTAATCGAAATAATTCAATGTTTTTGTAAAATCGAGTTGCCATGAAGATTAAAGTATTTTTATAAAGATAATCAAATACTTTCCACATACCCTGAGAGGAAGTTCTATGCATCACAACATTACAATTGAAAAAAGCTCTTAGATAACATGGCTTCGTTACGGAGTTACACCCTACGGAAATGCAGTGAGACAATGTTGCCTCTTCCAGAGGCTCTAACTTCGCAGGAAAGTGTTTCTGGGCTCATTTGTATACGATCTGTTTTCAAGTATCAAAACACACATTCATCTTCATGGCAACTCGATTTTACAAAATTATTGAATCTCGAAAACTGTTGGATTTAGCAACTTTCAACAAGTTTTTTTTGTGTGGAAACTAAGATTTTACAACCAGAACTTGAAAAAAAAAACAGTAAAGATCTAAGATATTTAACAGGAAATATTACGTGACCTCCCCTTATGACACAACCCTGGTACAGTTATGGAAACAATAATTAGTAGGAATATTAAAGCTAATTGAGTAATGCTCACCATGCTCACCAAAAAAATTTCAACTAGGTACCACGACAGTTATGGACAAAAACTGATTAAACAGGTTCAACACTAGGAGGCTGTAACTCCTTAATGAAGCGTTTTTAGAGCCACGTTTACAGACATTTTTTCATTATTTTCAGAATCTTAATCTATTCTGAAAATGCGTCCCACATGTTATGAATCACCCTGTATATCAAATTGAAACAAAAATTGAATTTGCCGCCCCTTACATGGCTGCCTAATAAAGCAGGGGCTTTCGCTGCTTACACCGTCTTAGTTTCAGCAATGTGAATTAACAATCATATTAAAAAACGTGAAAAATCAGAGCCCTCTTGTAATATACGTAATTACGCTACACGAACAACGGAGTTTAATCAAAAAACAGAAACTTAAAAATGTAACCTCAAAAACAAATAAATTTATTTGCTCCTATTTGTACAGTGAAATGGAAAACAAAACAACCCTAAACTTACGTTTTAACTATAACCAACACCTACAATCACTTCCTTCTATGGCACAATGAAAATATTTTGCAATGGCACACTCTTCTAACGCTTTCGTTTCGAAAATAACCAACTAACAATAACGACCAAATTTGGAACTCTCCCACCACACAAAACACGTGACTAGCGTATATTTTAGCGAGTGCCATCTTGGTAGTAACTAGTAAAACAACAGAGTTCGTTTAAATTTAAATAACTTGCGGAGGTGGGTGGATTGTAAGGGTTATTTGCCTTTTCGTTATACTTTTAGTGATGAAGATCCAATTTTTGCTATACTCTATTTTTCCCTTCCTAGGTATTTTAATTATTTAAAAAAAATAATATTTCATACCGTAATCAAAATCCAACCAGGCATTGATAGATAGAATTTGGTAAAATGACATGTAACATTCAATTAATGCTTTAAACTATTTCCATAATAACCGAGACTTACATTTTGAAAACATAATTTCAAATTTACCTTATAAGTTTTCGTTTCGAAATATTTGATGCAAATAAACGGCTATACTGTAGACGAATGGTATTTTGCACAAGAAAGAGTAAACACGTGACGATCGATCTACTGCACTTGATACACGTGCACAAACACACTTGCAAAAATAGTGAAAGCCATTATGCCAAACAGTAACACGCAGGCGCAGCGTACAGAAAAACAGAAAAGAGTGGTTCACAATTAATAGTCAAACAAATTTTGAAAATTTAGACATCTAATGCAGTGGCTGGAAAACAACACAGCAACGTATTGGACTAATATGACCTTAGTGTCCAGTTTTTGGAGAGCCATCCATCATAAGAAAATAAGTGAATACCTTATAAATAAAGTGAACAAAAATGAATCAAACATTTTCAGGTGAATTAAAGTGAATCGCCTGGAAGCTCGTTTTCTATATAATTACACTAGATACACGATAAAAAAAATGAAGTCAGCGTCCATTTTTTAAAAGGTCAATGTCTTCCATTTTTTAGAAGGTCAATGTCTTCCATTTTTTAGAAGGTCAATGTCTGTTAGTGATATGTTAGCAATTTAAACAGTATTTCGCAAATCAGCTTTGTTAAACATTAATATGTACAATTGTAAAGTTTGCAGTATTTTAAGTTATGTTTTAAAAACAAACTTGTTTAATATGCGATTATAACAAAATAATGGTAAATTTTATGTTAATTATGTACCTAATACCTTATACACCTTCTTGAAAATGACCGACAGACTTCACTTATTTGTTTGTTAATAAGTTGCAGTAGTGCTTCCAGTAAAACTGTATGTAAACCTGTGTATTTTTCCTTTTTCGTATTAAAACCCTGTTTTTCCACTTTAATCAGTGCAAAATCATAATGCCCTAGTTGAATTACATATATTCAACAGCAATTCCGATCAAAAAATGTAATTTTAATGAAAAATATGAATTTTTAACGTTTTTGGCTGCAGCAAATAACAACCTTTAATGATTTAACAAAAGTAGGTTAAAAATAAATAGATGTGTAAATGGAGTAGGTAAGCGTATTTTAATTCTTAGTGCAGTTTTATAAATATCTCTTATAATTAAATTAAACATGACCAAGTGGTTATGCTACCCATCATACATCAAAGTAAAAGTTTACAATTAGGTATGTTCCACGTGGATATAAAATATGATATACGCAGTATTTTCCAAACCTTTCAAGGATGTCAAAATTAATGCTGTTGAAAATAACGAAAAAAATCATTTTATTAAACTAGCCACAAGAGTATTTTTTAAATTTTGTTGAGATAAATCATTTGGCGTTTCCTCAAAACACTCTTTCTGTGACGTCCTCGATGAATTTTTGAAATTTAAAAATTTAAATCTTTAGGTGTATAATAAATTCATCGATACATATAAATTATGGAGAATGAAAAAATGCGCGTTTAAACTTTACATTAGTTTGGAAAAAAATCAACAAATTTACACTCTGCAGACACGCCACTACCCTGAACGAAAGGGATTATGAAATGAAACAAATACATGTCCCTGGTTAGACCGTTTGCAATTTTCTATGTTACTTTAGTATTTTACTCAGTCAGTAAACATGGCAAGCAAAATCACTACCAACGGCTATGCAACTTTTCTCGACGCACATTAAAAGGCATTGTATTGCTAAGAATTAAAAATATTTTTATTATACCTGCATCATAATCCTTGGAAAACAAACCAAAAAGCGTGCGTAAACTCAACATTAAAACACCCCGGTGTTTTAAAGTTGCTAAGCAACAATGACGTCATCAATTTTGAAGCAACAATTACAAACACGCGAAAAAAAAAATAATTCGAATTCACATAGCAACATAAACAACAAAAAATGCTAACCAATCTCCAGGTAAATAATATGACGTCACATCATAGACTAGGTACTATGTAAGATTAATCAAAATGCTGCTTCCTAGCTATATTATTCTTATTTTCTAGATTATGATGCAGGTAGAATAAAAAATAGCGCATAATACACGTGTATAAGAGCCTTTAAAGCACTGCTCCGTTAAAAGGCACTCGGCTTCGCCTCGTGCTTTTAATAAACCCGTCGCGCGTGCTTTAAAGGCTTGCTTATACACTTGTATTATAATATACTATTAAATCGACAGAAAGTTTTTAGATTATACCAAAATCACTTAAAATGTTCAACATATATTACGATATTATATATAAAAAAAATTATTAAATACATTTTTAAAAACAACCAAATTTTTCCAGAAATATTTGAACAAAATTCTGCTACAGTAAGATACCTTTTTGTTTAAAAAAAAACACTTACAATTTAGAGTAAATACAACATTATAGCATTTTAAAACCAAATTGATATTTTTCAAGTTGCACAAAAACAGGAAGCAAACTAAACGTGCAAAGCCGAAGGGAAAATTGCTGATATTTACCAATAACTGCTTTTGCACGAATATCCTTGAACGGATAGCCGCGCCCGCACCGAACAAGTAAATGCACACAAAAAGCAACAACGTGCTAGAACAAGTTACACTTTGCAGCATTGTGCTGCATTCTTGCCACATAAAACGTATTTATATCAATCCTGTTTTTTTATTAAAGAAACCCGCGCTGTAAATGAAACAAGAGGGGAGTTTTCGCGGGCATTTTCTATCTTAACGAATGTAATCGTCAACGGATCTATGTATAATAAAAATTACCCTAGTATACACATAGTGCAGGGTGTTGCTAAGGGTAAAAAAATTAATTTGTAATAAAAACCAACAAAAAAAAAAGTGTTAATTAATGCGTAATGCATGTAATAAATATTAATTTTATTCCTGCTTGACATGAATTGGTCTCGACATTCTTATCTCGATCTTGTGCCGTCTTAAGTAGTATAACGTATTTTAAAATTGGCGCCAAAATTAACAAAACACGTGCGACGTATTAAAATCAGGTTTTTAGATTTCCAGTATTTTTAAATTTGTTTATTTAACCAAATCGGTTGCGTTATGATTATCACAAAAATTAAATAGAAAAATAATAAAGAAAATACAGGGTGTTTATTTTCATAAGATTCTGATTATGCCATTAAATCCTGCTGATGGTATAGAGCCAATTGTCGTAAAAAGTTAATAATTTGCCACTAATTCATACTAAAAAAACACTTCAATTTTTAAAGTTTTACAGAATATTTTAGCAACGAACTGACTTATAACAAATTTGTTCAGATATCCTCAACAGTGGTGAAAATACGAAACTTTTTTGTAATTTACCAAAGTTCGTATCTGTTAGAGGTATTTTCCGACATTCCATTGGATAACTAAATTAAAGTAGACACCCTGTACAAACAAGTATAATCAAATAAACAAAGTTTGATTGGTGCACAAACAAAATAATTAATAACTTCAACAAAGCAAAGCTGGGACTTATTAACACAACCCGATTGATTCTTTGTTTCTAATTACATTGCTATGACGAAACCAAAATCAAAAAAATTCAAAATTGAAGCATGAAATTTAAATTTCTTTGTGACTATACCAAGCAACTTTCAATTTATTTATGTATTCAATCAAAGCAGTTTTCATTCGATAAGGAAATGAATAAAAGATCGAAAGAAAATTAACAAAAATACTTACACTACTCACAAACACGAACAGTTTACCTTTTTTTTGTGATTTTCCAGAACCAACAGATCGATTTGAACGGCAATAACGTCGGAACTAAATAATTGTTCGCAATACACTAAAATAGGCCCTCATAATCACTGTGCATACAATAAAATGTACCACGAGATATTTGATAGCCGTCTGCACACATTGTCTCCCCTATAAATACTAAACGCGGTTTGTTCTTCAGCTAAATTTCTGGTCTATGCGTGCAGCTGTTGAGCGCGCCAAGACCGACTGCATGCACTATTCGACCGAAAACCAGAGGGGTGGCATTCCACCGTTAGGGGCCCTAAACTCGTATTTAAAATTTGGTAGGTGTTCTACCACTTTATTCAAGCAGGTATAGGTAGAATTCCAGTGGAAAAGGTTGACCTTGAAGGTCCCGACAGGGATGAATCCAACACTGCTCTTATCTCATTTAGGCTTAAGATGTTAAAGTCGTAAAGTAATCGAAAAGTTAAGTAGGATTTACGAACTTGAGCAAAATTGGAGAAATTTGTTTATTTTTGGGATTGGTTTTATGGAGTGTATGAAAACTGCAGATTTAAATTTGTTGTCTGAATAGGTTTATCTTTTTTCTTTTCAGGTAAACAAAAAGCTTTTAAATTCAAGGTTAATTCAGTCTTTACTTCCAGATTTTTGTAGTCTGTTACGATTGATAAGATTAAAAAAAGGGGGGGGGGCTATTACTTATGTTCCATTCATTTATTAAAATATTATTAAAGACCGGACTTTTACTCGCAGCAGAGCAAAAAGTTTCGTTAAAATTCAATAAGTAAACAAAAACCATGGGCGTACTCAAATCCATTAACTTATTTATACGTGAAACATATTGGACAAGAGAACTGATTTTTCGAATGAGAATTTAGTAAAAGTTGTTGTGTACTGTAATTCTTAAGTTTTTTATGCAGTTCCATAAAATTGTTTCGTGAAGCATTTTTAAAACTCATGGCCATTCATATTCTACGCTTATGAACCCTGTTTTATTTTATTTTACCATTACATAAGCATCAATTCCAGTTGACTGCCAGTTCGCAGCTCCGGCTGCTGTACCTAACGTAAATAACGAAATATTCTTGTCAAAATAAAATCGATTTTTTGGCAAAAGATTCTTGGAATTAGAAACACCAGAGAGGAAAAAAAATTATCAGCAAAAAATTAGGGGGAATTAAACTCCTAGATGATGCTGCACCTAAAATTAAGTTTTAACTCTCATTCTATTATCACTCTTTAGCAATTAAGCTCTAAAAAAATGTTTCGCCCATATTAATTACATTATTGAAATATTTTACTTTAGTGCCACCTTTGATTAATGTAACAGGTCTAGGGCAAAAATGTCATTATATACAGGGTGTCCGAAAACTCGCCCCGTCCTTTGTCCCAGGGAGCATCAGCAGTAGCATTTCAGTTCGATTTGGCGGCTACCGTCGTTGCATACGCATTTTCCAACTGAGCTACCCGATACCAGCACGATGGAGGAGCACCCGTTCACTATAAGAAGAAAGTTTGGTACATTTTAATAACAGTTTTCCGGTGCGATGGATTCAACGTTGTGGTCTCCTTGATCGCCAGAGGTTAATCCTTCAAATTATTCTTTGCGATAATTTTGTGTAAAATAAAAATTGGATAATTTCTATTGAAGTAACCAAAGACACAATAGTTGACCTGAATCTATTTGTGGCAATAATGGGCGGCGAGATTTTAAATTATTTTTAAAATGTTTCATAATTTTCAAAACTATTTTAATTTTCAATATTGTTTACAACATCCGAGAATTTTCTAAACATTTTCAGTTTCATAATTTACACAAAATGTTCCAATTTTTAAAAATTATTGACAATTTAGAAATCTTAAAAAGTTTTAATCAGTTTATTGTAAAATGCACAGAATTTTCAACAATTTCTAAATTCTAAAAATTACAAAAATTATTCGTATTATTAAAATTTTTAAAATCCTAAAAAATATTATCAAGTTCCATACATTTTCAAAATCGTAAAAAATTTTCTAAATTTCAAAAAGATTTTAATTTTCCAATACTTTGAAAAAATTTCCAAAAAATAGCTGAAAATGACTTCAAACTTTTAAAATAAATTGTAAGATTTCGAGATTTTCCATAATTTTTTAAAATTGAAACATTTTTTATAAAGTCTTCCATGAATTTTTGAAGTTTTTGAAATTTATGATTAGATATGTAATATACGGAGCACCACAAAATTTCATGATAGAACTAACTATACACTGTGTCCATAAAGTAACCCCCACCCCCCAACTAACTTTTGAACGACTTGATATTTTTCGACAAAATTTGGTGTGCTGTAATGGGAAAATAAATACTATTATTCAGACCATATTAAAATTTTGTATCATCCAAAATGGCGACTGGGCGCCATTTTGAATTTTTTTTTTAAATGGAAAGGGGGGTCGAGTGACACCTCATTGGAAAGGTCTTTTAGTTCTGCGTCAGATCCTAAAGAATTAAAGAAAAATATTCAGCCATAACAAAATGACAATGTTTGAAGATAAAGAAGTTTATTTAAAAAAACTAAGAATTAAAGCTTAAATTAATTAAATGAAGTGTTCGAAATGTTTACCATTCACTTCTTGGCACATAAAAAGTCGGTTATGAAATTTCTGCCTTACATTTTCATAAGTTTCTGGAGTGATAATTCTGCAAACTTCTGTAATGCGTTGCTCCAGTTCTTCTGTACACTTTCGATTTCAGATATTCCCATAGAAAAAAATCTAAGAAAGTTAAATCTGGGGTGTGAGCCGGCTATTCTACAGCCCCCCCGCCTACCAATCGATCTGCCAAAAAAATGTCCGTTGAGAAAGTCAGAACCAGGCCTATAAAAATGAGGCGGCGCACCGTCTTGTTGGAACATAACGTTTTCAATATTATTTCAAGCCACCTGAGATATTTCTGGGAAAATTTAGCCCTGCAAATGAAAAAGTGGACTACTGGATAAGAAAATCAAAACAATTTTGAACTGAGTGAGTCCATTGGTTTACAATCCGCCATTTTGTTATGGCTCAATATTTTTCTTTGAAATTCTAGGATCAAACGCAGAACTAAAAGACCATTCAAATGAGGTGTCACTCGACCCCGGATAAAAAAATCAAAACAATTTTGAATTGAGTGAGTCCATTTGTTTAAAATCCGCCATTTTGTTATGACTGAATATTTTTCTTTCAAACTCTAGGATCAGACGCAGAATTAAAAGACCTTTCAAATGAGGTGTCACTCGACCCCCCTTCTATTAAAAAAAATTCAAAATGGCGCCCAGTTGCCATTTTGGATGATACAAAATTTTAATATGGTCTGAAAAATAGTATTTAATTTCCCATTACAGCACACCAAATTTTGTAGAAAAATATCAAGTCGTTCAAAAGTTAGTTGGGGGGGGGGGGGGGGGGGGGGGTTACTTTATGGACATAGTGTATAAATAACTTGCCAAATATTAACAGCAGAATACAATTCTGAAATTATTTTTAGTTACAATAACAGTTTAAGGAAAATTTGCCATTAAACCCATTTTTGGACGCGAATGAATTATTTTCTGTATCTGACGTTATTGTATTTTTCTAATCTTTAGTAACTTTTGAGATTAGAACTTTGAAATACTTTTGATCATTAGGCAATACCGAGGTGCCCATTAATACAAATTTTCGAAATAAATATGTTATCCAGATACTAGAAAATTGTATAAATTCAAAGAAACACGATAAAACTGTACCAATCTATTTTAAATTTTTAAACGTTTTAAAACCATGTTAAGGGTCATGTATTCAAGTAATTGTTCAAAACTTTTTAGCCGCAAATTACAGTAGTTTGCGGCTTAAACTGTCGATTATTATAGTACCCACGGGCTTATTTATGACAAGCCCGCTATACAATTTCAAACTTTAAAACTCAAAAAACCTGTCCCGAGGGTTCCACGTTCCTCTTTTTTATGCTCAAGGGTTGGGTAAACCAAAACGTAACGCGTTATAAGACGGTAAAAGAGAAGTTACGCGCCAAGGACAACATAATATCCCGTTACTCGGTGGTATTTCATAGTTTATGGAACATAAACACTGCAAGTTTAAAACTTGAGAACGGGGTAAAGTTGTTGATGCTGAACGAGGAGCAAGGGTGTACAGACCCGGCGAATTGCTTTGCCTGAGCTTCTCGCTAAGTAGGTGGTTTTTGGGGAAAAGCGTGCGGTAAGCTGCATTAGGACAGGTAAATGAATTATAAAGGAACTGCCTGAAGATTTTCTCTTGCTCATGTTCTCTGCGGTTTGTAAGCTCGCAAGTTTGGATTAGGAACAAAACAGAGACCGTTTTCCTCATCAAACTTGTGCGCATTTTGCCCATTAGGTGGTTCTATGTATTTTAAGTTTTCTACGAAAAAATTGCGTGCAAATTTTAGAACATACGAGGTGCAATTAAGAAGTATCAAACTTCTCGTGCAGCCAACTAACCCAACATATTTAGATGAATTTAACAAGTATGAAAGAAAGAGTTCTGCAACGAGAATAGCTCGAAATTTGGAAAAAGCTTAATTTGAATTTAAGAGCGGGGAAGCCAGCGAGTTTTCTCTCATTCACATTGTTTTCTATCATGAAAAATATAAATTACTTATGCTTGAATCAGAACCAAATAGAGTTGGAATTTCTCTGTAAAACAGATGGCGGTACCAAAAGTAAAAGGGAGGCGGAAAAAAGTTTCCAGGAAGAGTCTCCGGAAAAAATGTCCCTCAGAAAAAAGTTTCGGAAAAAAGTCTCCGGAAAGAAAGTCTCTAAAAAAACTGTTGGATATATTCAACACCCCTATAAGAGTCGGTTAAAATAAACGACCTTGCCTGATTTTCATACACGGTTAGGTTAGGTTATAATAATCTAGCAATTCAACTAGCCCTGAATTTACCGGTATAACAGGGTGGCCACTTAAACTTTTCAAATTCCCCGACTTTTCCCCGACTCATGATACAAAAGGCAATTTCAACTGTTGTTTTTTAATAAAAATTGTAATTATAGCAAATGTAAATTTTTCAACAAGCATAACAAAATACATACAAACTTTAAAGAAAAACCAAATGAAATAAATATAAATTTTATAAACATATACCTAGGTAACAAAATTTTCGTTAAATATTAAAATCATTGCATATTTCGTGAAATTGGCACAATTCCCCGATTTCCCTGGCCAAAATAAATAAATTCTAAATTCCCTCACGTTTCCCGATTTTCCTTGTTTTCCAGAAAAGTGGATACTCTGTATAAGCAAAATATAAACTCACTGCCAACGGTTAACACTTAAAAAAAATTCAAGTTCATCTTACATTTAGATAAACTTATTTTATATTTAAAAACATTTCTGTTTTTACGAGTTTTGCTTTTCTTGTTGAAATTTTTCAGTTCTTTTCCCCTAGAAACTTTTATTCCGAAATCATTTTTCTGCCACTTTTTTTCCGGTAACTTTTTTCCCAGGAGACTTGTTTTCCAGGAAACTTGTTTTACAGGAGACTTTTTTCCAGGGACTTTTTTCCGGAGACGTTTTTTCTAGGGAACCTTTTTTCTAGATTCAAATAAAACAAGGTTAAAAGCGGATGCCTTACAAATTTGTTTTGGTTATCAATTACAAAACACCCTGCATATTCAAGCATCATCTATATATTAATTCCGGCCCCTTCTACCTGTCTCAATTTATGCAATGTGCCCCCGATCTGCTGCCCACTGATACCTCTTATTTCCGACCCCGAGACCGTCTCAGCGAAGGAAACATTCAAAGCGGTGCGTGGCGAGTTTATAATAAGCGTGAAGCGTAACCCACGGATTCTGCTATTTTGTTCTTAATTAGCGATAATGGATCTCTTTGTTCTAAGACAGAGACAAATATTTAAAATTATGCAAGCCAATAGGGCTAGGGACTGGTTACTATTTTCTTTTTCATTGTGTACCCTCATAACTATTACCGACGATGGTAAACTACGCCCTTTATCGAAATTCGTCTACCAAATTCTCAAAAAAATAAAACAAATCAAAAATATAATTCCAGTTCACGATCGTTTCAGGATGATTTTGCTCCTGATGGGTATTCCAAATTTCATTAAAATCGGTCTATTAGCTCTTCAGGTTTAAAATTGTGCTTCCGTCAAAACTTTAAAATCAAAAAATCAACGAAAACCGCATTTTTCTGACAAACTATACCACAATTTACTCGAATACTCAACTGTTTTTAACAAACTATCCAGCAATAATTTCTTCATGTTCGGTAGAATGTCCCTACTACAATTAAAATTCTATAATTTAATTTGGCCGACAATAAAATACGCTAGAATATAAACATAATTAAAAAGAAAAAAAAATAGCTCAGGTCATTCGGATAGGTTTTAAGTAGCTGTTAAAAAAAGATGGTTGCGGAAAATTGAATATCGTTCAAGATTACGATACAGTTGTCGGTAGCTGCATTTTTACATTAGAATTCCCTCACCTTAAAATAGCATATGTTAAAACCTTGCAAAATTGAAGTAGCGGAATCGGGTTTAAAAATTAGCGAAGCACTTCGCCTGGACTTTCCTATACATTTAAATACATTGTTTTATATTTTCCAACACTTTCGATATACACCTGTCTAGACACGACTAGTTAAAGTAAATAGTTCTTATAAGTTGTAACATCTTGAAGCGGTTGAAGAAAGACCGACCGCTGCGCTGCAAGCATTAGGTTGGGTAAAATATTCGGACTGAATCAACGGAAGCGCGGAAATTGATATTTGAAAATATATTAATAACTCGAGAAGTATTATTTTTAGCAAGAAATTACTCTTATTAATTTGTATTTAGAATTTCAAAACCTTTCCGATTTTAAAGCCAAAATGCCACGTTTCCATTAAAAAAAAAGTTATTTTTTACCGTGGCCGCCATATTAAAATTGGAAACTCAAGTTTTTTTAAATACAATCGAGAAGAATTTGCCCTACAACTTTGCTCTTGGGTTTGCGAGTCTATCTATTAAAATAAAAAAGTTAGCCTACACTGAACATTAAACGACTAGTACAAGAATACAACTGCTGTAGAAAGTATGTGAAATTCTTCTGACAAAAAGATTATTAAGGGGCAAAAAATTCGATTTTTAATTTTTTGTAAAAAGATTCTCCTAGAGCAAACAAAAGAAGAAATCAATTTTTTAATTTTGTAGCAAAAATTGGGGGGGGGGGGGGGGGACAGTAGCCCCCTAAATATTAAAGTATCAAAAAAATATTATGATATTCGGATTTTGCTATCAATGATGCTTTAACAGAAATATTTTATTGCCCCCCGTTAAATAAATAAAAGGGTACCAATTTTCAATTTTCAAAAATTCATAGAGGGCGTCACAGTGAAATTATAGCAATGCGCAAAAAAAAAACAAATTGTAGAAGATTCCCAGCTCTATCAGCTTAAAAAGTTTAAACAAAAACGTGTGGGCAGTTTTTGAGAAATATTTTTTTGAAAAATTCCAAAATTGTGGAGTGATGTCATTGCGATCGTTTTTTATATTTTCAAAATTAATTATATTTCATGGTATAGTACCCTTGAAGGGCTACCAAACAAGATGTAGTTGATTCCAATCAGATAACTGGTTTTTGAGTAAATGGGCGTTAAAGTCGAAATGTTCAAAAATTCGTAGCGGCCGCCATTTTAAAGCTAGAAAGTTCGGTAAAAAATCGTTTGATTTGTCCTGAGGCCTTCTTTAATCTCCACTATTAAAATTTCCAAAATTCAGTTTCTGAAAAAAATGCTACCAAAAAAACATGTCTAACTTCCGCTTCCGGTTTCGGTTTTTTTTAAAAGCTTATTTTGTCGGTGAATTTTTGATATACCCCCTCATTCCAAAGCACAACAAAATCGGTCCAGCCGTTCCGGAGGTATGGAGCGTAACGGACCGACCCACCCACAGACACATTTTTTAAAAATTACTTTTTTGGGGTCCCCCGACTATTTCCGTTAAAATCTCAACTTTGAAATTTTGCATGAAATCAATACTTCCCTATACTGAAAGTATAGGAAAGTAAAAATGGGTAAAGCACTTCGGATGAACTTTCTTATATTTCAAAATATATAGGTACAGTTAGTAAGTAAAATGACTCATGGTACTAGAAACCAGTAAATTAAATCCGCAAAAAAGTGAAAATGTAATAATTTGTTCATTAAAATAAAAACTCCCAAAAGTCCTGATCAAATTCTAACTAAATTATAACCACAACTCCGCAAACAAAATTTGAAATGGGAAATTATCCTTTGCACGTGTTTGATCGGTAAACGAGAAAAAAATTAATATGACTGCGAGCGTGTGTTTAAAAATATTCAGCTTTCACATCAAAATTAATATTTATGTACTTTGGAATATTTTTCTATTTACACATATTTGCTTTGTATGTTTGTACTCGCACATCTGCCATTTACACTCTTATCATCGTTTGATATTACATGCCTTTCGGTGTAACTTAAAATCGAAATAAAATGGAAGACCACTAAAGTTTACGAGACTTTTTATGGCCTTACACTCGATATACTTTCCATTAAAAGCGTAGGACATCGTGCAATATTAAAGTCTATCATTGGAGAAGAATAAGGTTCTTTGAAGGACGCAAGTGAAAATATGAACGGAATAATATCTTCTAAAACGTAAAACCTATTCAAAGAACTTGAGAACAGAGGTAAAAGAAAAATATAAAATTTTAAAAAATATCAAAAAAAATTTTTTTTTAAAATATAGATACCAAATTTTTTGATATCTGGTAGCAGTAGGAATGTCTGTAATAAATAAATGTAACAAAAACAAACTGTGGTGGAATTATTCAACGTCTTCTATACTGAATTCAATAAATGTGACATTTTAGTTCCTTGTAATTAACTATTCCGGAAAATTGTTACCCAACTGCAGTTGTGTTATAATTAACTTGGTGCAATAAGAATAGGTGTACAAAAACGCTTTGCGGTCTATGGCGGAATTCAGGGCAAGGTTTATGTTCTCCGCAATCACTGCAGCAATGCAACGGCAGCAGCGGCTCAAATTTAAACTTTTTCATTAACTCCATAGTTACGAAACAGTTTCGCCGATATAACTAGTAGCGACATCGATTAATTGCGGATAATTGCATGTTTAAGTTCAAACCAAGTTCTTAACTTTACTACCCGCATGAACGGAACTTGGAAGGTAAGATCATGATAAATTAAACCGCACTTTGAAAGTTTAAACACAGTACTTAGAAAAGTTAAAGCACTTCTAAGTTTTATTGTATTAAAATTATGTCTAATCTTAACAACGTTTCCATGTTGCACTATTAATTATTATAATTATACACGCTTACGTTAGTTAAACCGCGGAATTCATATTTCAAACATGATATAATTCTGGGAATAACTGTAAAAACGTAAAAGTTTTCAAATATATTAATCAGAACAATTAATAATACAGAGTGCCCATTTTATCATGTAACCCCTTTAACTCCTCAGAGTAGGCAACACACGCTGCACATGTCATAGCTGGGTTTACTATAAAATATAATTTCATAAATGAAAACAACAGTTGGCTGTGGATAAAAAAACACTATGGCTTGACATTTTCTTATTAATAAGGTATACAGTGGGCTATACCACAGTAAACTGCTGTTCTCATTTATAAAATTTTATTTTTATAGTAAAGCAACCTATAATATGTAAAGTTTGTTGCCCATTCTGAAGAGGCAATGGGTTGCACGACAAAATAAGCACCCTGTATACTACATTCGGATCCCTTCCACCTGTCTCACCTTTTATGTGCTTACATCTTGACATACCTTGTTTATTATTTTGTTAGCAATATGCATGTGCAAATGTTATTGTAACAGTCACGTAGGACGACACAACACTTAATTTTAAAAAGCTTGCATGCGGCGTAGCCCATGGGTTCAGCTAGATTAAAGTAGGTGGTTTAGAAACCTGCTGATTTATACTAATAGCATGTTGCCCTCTCAAACCTTAATCTGAACCCATTTTTTGCTTCATCCCGTTTTGAGGTTCTTGGTGTTTCTTTGACTGCATTACTTTATTTATTGGCATTTTACAAAAGTCAATTGTACTTTTTCTTTTAAATAACATTTATCAAACACCAATTGATTTATAGAGCTGTTTTTGTTACGCAGACAACTAGTATACTATATTGCGTGTATTCGCCTTCCCTTTCAGCATAAGAGGGTCCTTCTTTTATGTGTGCAGCCCAACCATGATAGACTCGATATATAGATTTCGAATTTCGCGTCAAATTTGTGTTATTAGACATAACTACTGAGACCCAGCGCACAATGCACTGACAGAGTCGCGTTGGCCGACCCGTCTAAATGCGTCACGTGATGCATTAGTTCCAATAATGAGACGCGGCTGTTTTGTAGATGTCGCCCCAAGTGACGCGCGTCTGGCCGACCTTCATATATATTATAAATTAAAATAATTAATATAGAACAATCGACGTAGAATAAAAATATAAAAATGTTTCATGTTCCATCTGTGGATAGACACCTTTCATTTTAAAAAAAATGGTCCAAATTGGTGAAGCGGTAGCCGCTGGAGGAACCGGAGAAAAAACCCTTTGAGCTTTTATATATGTATGGATGGATGGATTGCCAAATTTCAAGTTGCCACGGCAACCAGAAGCAAAATATTAGCATGTATCAAACTTAATATTGTTTAGCAGTTTTGTAGAAATGGTTAAAAATGAGATTCGTGCAGTTCTAAAATTTAAATAAAAGACAAAGCCTCTTCCAATTTTTGTAAGCATGTAGGTAACTTTGAGCGAGTCTGCTGGATCTAAGCCACTTCGTCCAAAGACCACAACGCCTAACGCCATACACAGTCCAAAATACCAATCGAATGTCCTCAACGCACAACGGCTCGAAAGGGACACATAGCTACAAAGCCCAAAAATAAATAGCCAGAAACACACCGTCGAACGTGCCCGTGCCCATATCGCCCAACTATTCAGGAGTACTATAACATCCACCATAAACATAACGCTTAAACTGATACCAGTCCACAAATTTCAGTGTGTCCACAACGCCCAACAAAACGGCCCACAATGTCCACTCGCGCTTGTGTAAAATCGATTTTGCCAATCAAACCGCATGAACATACCCGCATGTAGGGTTGCCTACCCTAGTTTGTTTGAAGGACAGGACAGTTCTTTCTTTAATACTTTTGTTGGTTGTGTTTTAGTACATCTCGAACGAACGCTTGATTTTACGGTTACATGTATTTAAAGGAATTGATAAAAGACTGTCTTTTTAAATAAAGGACGGTTAGCAACCCTAGATTCAGGAATGTTGTGCGTTGCGTTCTTCATGACTTTTTACTGGCAAAACCTATTTTTTACGTTAATGAGCGTTGTTGTCTTATAAAATAAATAAGCGCTGTTGACACCTTGTGCGTTGTGGTTCTAGCTGTTTTGAGTGGTTAGGTGTTTTGGACTTCTATAAACCGTTTTGAGGAACATTCTGAAGACAACCTTAACAATTTAAAGCTTCATTTTTTAAAATTATTTTGACCCTTTTCATTCTACAATTTTTAAAGCCACGTTAAGTAGCCTTAAACAGCTTTCAGTGCAACCCCAATCACAGAAATGTAAAAACATCTAAAAAAAAGTGGAGTATCACCTCTCCCTCCTTCGCCTCTTATTGCAAAGAACGGACCGCATTCTTTTAAACAACTTATCCCCAGCCCTTTCACAATAAACATTTTCTGTTTAAAAAAACGAGTCCCTAAAACATTTAAATTCAGTACCTCCTTTTTATTGTACCTATTCCTCCCCCTAAATATATATTGCCAAAAAACTAATTTTCGCGCCATTTTTCCAATATGGCGGCACCATTACGAGATCGCAAACTTAACAACGACTCAGGTCACTGAACTGTACTAAACTGCCAAATATCTAAAGTCCTGGACCTTTTGCGAAGTAAAAGCACCCATTGACTAGGCTATAAGCCCCAAATCAAAACCTGAATGTTTTTAATTTCTATCCAATGCAGATTTTCATGTATTAATTAAACTCTAATGCTATTATTACTACGTTTTACAGGTGATTAAATTCCCATTTGTAGAAATTTATTTTAAAAACTGCTTTCTCATTTGCTTCCATTTAAATAAAACACCTCGCACACTGCTGATGTTAGTAGATCAATAGTTGCATACCCTCATTTGTAGTCCACACGCGCATTCACACACTAAATGAATCATTCGCATTTTAAACACTTTAAATATACAAATTGTCATGGCTTTAACAGTCACTGTGTGGATTTTATACACTCTAAGTAACGCATCAAGGATGTACTTCCACAGCTTCATAAATAGCATCAAAATCAATATCGTGTCTTTTCTTTTCTCTCTTTTTTAAAGTATGTCTATAAACATTGAATTGGACGAGTCTAAAATTCATAAGTTCAAATAAAATTTGATTAATTAAGCAACGAGAACGTACTAATCTAATGCAACAACAACACCGTGATGTAATTTTTTCGTAAAAAAAATAAAGCTTAATAATCTGGAAAACGAAACTTTCTTTAAATTAATTACAAATTGATGTTAATCTATTTAATATGAGCATTGTATAGCACTCCTGGACGTGTAATAACTAGTTGATAACAATCAAATCAAGCAGCCTTTCATAATACAAATTTCTGTTGACTTTATGGAGGCTATTCATTCCACGTCGAACGTTAAAAGGCGTTGGTCACAAGACAATGGAGGCAAGTGGAATGCTATTAATTTTTTCTTAGCAATTTAATATGTCATAAAGTTCTTTGTTATTTTACCAACGTAAAAATCTATTAAAGAGATGTTTATCGCCATGATTACACTGTAGAAACAAATTATACGTTATTGCAACCGTTTCTCACGGACAGAACCAAAATTAACATTTCTTTGCCCGCCAAGACGTATTCTCTCGACGTGCCTGTGTGCGCCAGGGTGGAAAACGGAAAGAGCCCCGACTTACAATTATAACCACTTAACTTTGGGCTCGGGATTCAGGGTGCATCATGCTTGACTTCCGTTCGACCCTAAACAAGCCCTTCGTATAGTTCGTTGTAACAACTTGCTTCATTCTAATAATGTCGTATTAACTAGCTAGTTAAAGTTGCCTTATTGAAGGCATTTGGCTCTAATAAGGGGAGTTGTTGACAAGTTTCAGTAAATAAGGCCCATTGTACAATAATGAATATCGTTGGGGTTGGATTAACTAATAAAACAATTTGAAAACAGATTTTACTTATTTATACCTTAACGAAATATAACTATTATTCCATAAATTTCGTTTGAGGAAGTGAAAGGTTTCTTTATTAACATCAAACTAGCTACACATATTACGAAATGCTTATTTGAAATACGTAATATTCTGTAAATATGCACTATGATATTGGCATCTGCAAACATGTTTGAAGATGTAGAACCGACAAACATGGACAATTATCTGAACAAACACAACCATCAAATTAATTTAATGCTTTTATTATAATAAAATTATGGTTAAGACCATATGTTCAATATTTATTCGATTTCGCAATAAAAAATTTAAATTTTTTACTTTTAGCTCTAAACCGTTTCAAATAATAAAACCTATTTATGAATTACAATAATCATATGGTTATTTGTCCAAAATTGAACGATATACAAAACAAAACCCAGCACAGACTGAATTTTTGCATCAGGCAAATCCAAGGTCCGAAAATATCCTTATAGATGAAAAGCTGGCCCGGGTCAAAATACCCCTACAAACTTTGTTGTTCCGCTTGGCCCGATCAGTTTATTAGTAGCGCTCGTTTGGTGGTTGAAAAAATTAGTTTATCAAGCTAAAGAACGTCAAACTAAAGCCTGCCGAACTGAAGCCTGTTTACTAAAGCCGCCGAAGCTCATCAGCCGAGCTAAAGCCCGCCGAACCAAAGCCAGTTGGGCTGACCTGGTCCGCGCAGGACCTTAACTGCAAACTAATATGAAACTTAGTGCATAATCACTGGGTACTGTAAACTAATACCGAGTTTCTCCAAATAAATTTGTATAAACAGAAAAGAACGTACATAGCCGATTCAGACTAAAATACTACAATGGCTTTTGTAGTTACAAATCTGCTCCACACTGCCCGTCCACTTTATCAGTATCGATTTTTAGGTCCTATCCGTACCGAAAAAATAGCTTGGGCCAAGCTAAAGCCTGCTGAGTTGAAGCCACCAAACTAAAGCCTGCCGCTCTAAAGCTTGTAAGGCAGACCCAGTACGCACCTATCAACAGCCTATAAACCAATAGGTTTCTCTAAATGTATTATTTGTACAAAGAGAAATAAACTTACATAGTCGGCCAGGGTTCCCACTAACTATCAAGAATTAGAACCATGACTTTTCCAGGATATCTATGACTAAAAATCATACTTACCCATGACTTTTGACAAAAAAATCACTAAAACTAGAGACGCATAAATAATCACGTTTATGCGTTTTTCATCAATTCACAAGACAGTATGTGGCGGTCTCACTTGCACCTAATCATAAGCCATATTACGTTCCTTGGAATTTAACAAGGATAAGAAAAGTACCTCAATGATATTTTAAAAATCTTTAGCAGCAATTGTTTTATAAGCGGCAGTTTTGAAAATTCAATCGGAAAATTTTAAATTTTTTTAAATTATGTTAACACTACTGCACTACTGTAAATCAAGAGAAAAATCAAGCTTTTTGCCAAATTTTGCATAAAATCCATGACTTCCAGGTTAAAATTTTAATTCCCTGACTTTTCCATGACTTCCAGGTTATCCAGGGTCAGTGGGAACCCTGTCGGCCCAGACCAAACTTTTATAATAGCTGTTATTTTATTACGCTTGTCTAGAGTTGCCGATCGGCTCCATGTAACCCGACCACTTTATAATTAGTATGTCATTTAATCTGATCCACACCAAAAAAGAAATGTAGTTTGAGCCGAGCTCAAGCACGCCGATTGAAGTCCTCCGAAGTAAAGCGTGCCGAACTAAAGCCGGCGCAACTAAAGCCTGCCGCGTTAAACCCCATTGGGCTGGCTGCCCCTGTTCATGCAGGGCTCTAACTCGAGCTGGGAAATTTCGCAAACAATCAGCTCGTACTATAAACTCGTACCAGGTTTTTCTAAATAAATTAATACAAAAATAGACGAACTTACGTAGCTAGCCCAGACCAAAATACGATAATAAGAAAGGATCGCCCTCCAGGACTCGACTATTTTATCAGTATCTGTCGTAAGGTGCGTTACATACTTCGAAAAGAATTAGTCCGCCAAGCCGATGCTCGCCAAATTAAATCTGCCGAGCTAAAGCCCGTTAGGACGTCTTGAAATGCGTGGGGCTTTAGCAAGAAATGAGTTTACATAGTCGGTCCAGACCAAAAGTTTATAATAACCGTTATTTCATTACGCTTGCCTGGAGCTACAGATCGACTCCACGTTATCCGACCACTTTATAATTAGTGTCCGTCATTTAACCATTTGCGATTTGGACTTAGATAGCCGGCCCAGACCAAAATATAGTAATAAAAAAGATAGCCCTCCATGACTCGATAGCAATAAATTCCGTGAATAATTAGTTGGTACTGTAAAGTAATACCGGGTTTCTCTAAATGAATTTGTACCAAGAGAAACAAACTCACATAGCCGGTCCAGAGCAAAATTCTATAACTTTTGTAGTTACGCTTGGCCAGAGTTATCACTTTGCCAGTATTGGTCGTTTGGCCTGATGCCTACTTAAGAACTGTAGTCTCGCTCAAGCCGAAGCCCGCCGAACGAAAGCCTGTCGAGCTAAAGCCCGCCGCGTAAGGCTCTAACAAGAAATTCCGTGAATATTCGTCCCGTACTGTCAACGAATACCAGTTTCTCTAACTAAATCTAAATAAAGAGAAATTAATTTAGACTTTTGGAGAAGAGTTGAATATCCTGATTAGTAGAGGCTTAGGTTTGCAGGAAACATTTATTTTTTAAGGAAGTTGTAATTATACTTCACACGGTGTGCTCAAATTAGTTACGTGAAAACAATTGTGTGTGACAACTCATTTTGGTTTATTAGCAAAATATTCTTTCCGCGTTTTTTTATGCACCATAAGTTTAAACAATGGTAGAGCAAACACGTTGATTATAGTAATGCCAACGTAATTTTTTAAGCAATTACTATAATTCGTTCTGCTTTAAATCTAGCCTCACTACACCAAACAATAACACGAAAATTTCAAAAAAGAGCAATTAATTATAATTCATTTACATTAACACCCATGAAATTTAAAATTGCATTTTTTGAACGCGAGGGGGAAAAGTTTCAAGGCACGTGCAACATGCCCCTTTCTAGGACAGAATTGCACTCTCTACGTGGGAGCATTTTCTCAATAACCTGCTGTGCCTTGTAGTTCCCTTCAAGTGCATATTCGCGTGCTCCAGTTGCACTCGTGAGTTAATAAATACGTTTCCTACAAAACAAGAAGGCTCGACACACGTACATCTTGAATACGAAACGAATTATTGAAGACATACTTATAAAATTCGGCACCGACGTGAATTGCCCATTTCAGTAACAACCTTTACTTCTGCAAACGGTTATTGGTAGTGATATTGCTGTCGCAGAAAAGAAGACATTTTCATACGTTGTAAAGTTGACGGATTAACAACGATGTAAAAAGCTTCATCAAGAATGATTTGAAAATAAAACGGGAGACTTGGAATGCAAGACAAATTTTTATCAACGGTAAAACAAAACGACTGACAACGATCACGTGCCTATAAATTTTTAATGAGATTTAAAAAAAAGATTAAAAGTAATCCTATGCATTGTTCTGGCTTAAATATTATTTTTAAATATTTGACAGTAACATCAGCTTAAATTTGCTTTTGTTGTCAACAAACAGGACGTAAGTTATGAAAAAAATTCCTACATCACTTTAATCGAGGGGTAAACTGCGAGTGGAAGTAGGTGTACAAGGTAGTGGAAGTACGGTGGAAATACGTGAAAGTATGTGGAAGTATCTGGAAGTAAGTAGCAGTGTAAGTACGTAGAAGTAAGTGGAAGTATGTGGAAGTAAGTGGAAGTACGGTGGAAGTACGTAAAATTAAGTGGAAGTACGCGGAAGTATGTGGAAGTACGTGGCAATAAGTGGAAGTACATGGAAGTATGTGGAAGTAGGTTGGAGTACATGGAAGTACGTGGAAGTAGGTGGGAGTACGTGAAATTAAGTGGAAGTACGCGGAAGTACAATGGAAGTATGTGGAAGTACATGGCAATAAGTGGAAGTACATGGAAGTATGTGGAAATCCAGTGGAAATACGTGGAAGTATGTGAAATTAAGTGGAAGTACGGTAAAAGTATATGGCAGTTACTGGAAGTATGTGAAAGCAAATGGAAGTATGCTGAGCTACAAGTGGAAGTGTTTGTGTTAGTGGAAGTAGGTGTACAAAAGGATTATTTGAAATCATGAAAATTGGAAATTTTTTGAATTAAAAAAATTAAGTGGAATTTGTTTCTGAAAACGCACAAAAAAACAGATTGTTGTTAAAGCTCACCCACGCGATACTATGGTCAATTATCCTTAGTGGAAGAGTGTTGGTCGAAATAAATTCATTACCTGCAACAAAAGAAATTGTTATTAGTTTATTATTATAAAAAAAAGTAGCAATACAGTAAATGCTAATTTATAGTTTACATAACTTAACTTTATTGCATTAAAAAATCTCTCGCCCAAGAGAGTTTCCCAAATTTTTTAAAGCAAAGAACGAGCTAGTACGAATTAAATCATAAACCAAAACGGTGAAGTCTTAAACCGGAATCCTTTGGTCGGTTAGTCACGAGAAACGTATGATAGTGATGATATGTCGGCAAATTATGTGAATGCCAAACTGTTATAGCCGAGTTACAATATTTATTTTAATTCTTTTGAAGATTTTATGTGAAATCTTCCTTGCTGTAAAAAATTTCTTCTCAACGATATAAAGTCGATTTTTGGCATAATTTAAATAAAATATTTTTGGTTTCGGTACTTTGTTTCACAAGCAATTTTAATTTATTTTACATCGATTTACTAACCCTCATAATGTAGTACTCAGCGTTAATAACAAGCCTTTAAAATTTTAACCACGCTGAAAGATAAGGAACTGTATTTTAAATTCTCAGTACAAAACCATTTTAGAACACAGCAATGACTCATTGTTCGTTATTATTAGAATTGTACACGCATAGGTTGTTTTTGTGTGCAGTCGCCCTTTTACAAGAGACATGTGTGCATGCCCACCAAAAACCACTCGACCGATTCACAATTAACAAAGAAAATAACTTTCCCATGAATAACGTATTAAATAATATACTAAAAGGTGTAGGAGGGTGTGCGTTGGGCGCACGTACGAACCGCTAACAAATTGCGGGCTAAAACGGACAAAGAAAATTTTAATTAAAAAAAAAACCTATAAAAAGGGACAAAATGATAAAAAAAATCATATTTATAAAACGTTGTGCCAATGATGACAGCATAATTAATAAATTTAAATTTATTTTCGCAAATTGGTAAATATTTTGCTAATTTTAATTTACTTTGACTCTGGCAATATATTTTGTATCTCCGCTACTATGCAAATACAGTCAAAAAATCCGTATTTAAACTAACGTTTTGGAGGTAATCCAAGATGAAGCCGGGATTTTGACTTAACTGCTTTAGGGCAAACTGTTAGTAACGACGTGGTTTTACTAAACTCTGAGAATTGGGATAATTTTGAATGATAAAGAATAGTGGGCGGTAAATCAGTATAAGGTTAAATAAGGGTTTGGTTAAATTAATGAAGCATTAATTATCAACTGAGTTTCTCTTTGGGTATAATGGTAATATAGAGGAATAAAATGGGCGAAAGATTTGATCTGGACTTTTCCTAATTCAAAAATTGTTACTTATTATATTTTTAAAAGCATTTTTGTATCAACGTCGTAGCCCTAAATAAAGTATATCATACGGTCACTAATGCTGCAGCTTTGGGCCATCAGCTGCGGGTTCCATATAACGTTAAGTTCCGTAGATATTGAATAAAACTTTAGGTAGTTTTTCAAGACAAAAGAACGAGATTGTTTTTTAGGATAAACAAACACCAGCGACGAGTGATGTGAGTTTTCTGTAAAATTTTTCGGAAAAACGGACAACACAGAACAGTTTACGAGACGCTTTTAAAAACACATCAAGTATCGGCACGCAAGCCAGCGCGCAGCGTGGGGATACGTTGCCATGGCAACCGCCTTACTGTTCCATTCTGGGGTCATGCGCAATCCAAAATCCTTGAAGCCACTTAAACTTAAACAACAGATTTGTTCGACAGTAGTGGTGGGTAGTGGGTCATGCTAGGAGAATTGAGCAATTGAACTTTTATTTAATTATTTCATTTGCTATTGTACTTTTGTTGATATCCATCTTTAATAATTTATAAAAAGAAACTCCGTCCAAACTGCAGGAAAAAATCCCATACAATATTCTATAAAATCACTAGACAAATTTATTAGAAAAAACAAGCGTAATAAAAGTTAATTAAACTTTCCTCAATTTCCAAGGGAGTGTCTTAACAAAGATTTTCAAAATGTTTTGGAAACTAATAGATAAGCACTAAAAACTAGGCTCCCAATAAGCTGAGCATCTTCCGTTAACTTAAATTTGCTCATCTGCATTGAAAAGTGTAACCGTCCAATGTACGAATCTGCGCCATATATAATAGACGCGTAAATATGTGGCTTCTAGTAGCGGAGGGCCCTTACCATCAAATGTTGAGAAGACAAGTAAAAGAGATCCCGATATAATATATACAGATAGACATTTTTTAGAGTTGGATAGCCCCCCCCCCCCCCATACCATGCACACATGCGTGTTTTTCTAGAATCTATGTACATATTTTACATATTATACATTAATAATATGTAGAAATACACAGATTTAACCAGTTTTATTTAACATGCATTTTTTACACACTTTTCTACGTGTAACGTAGAAAATAATATTTTACGTGTCAAGTTACAACCCTGCTTAAAATATATTGAATTTTTCTAACAATATTGGTCAAATTTAGAAGTACTTTCTTAAAACTTTGATCTTATTCTATCAATCACAATTATTTTTATTCGATATTGTCATTTTTGTTTAGTTAAACCCTAATTTAATAGATTCTATGATATGATCTAATAGCGCACTCTTCAAGTGGATATTTAATTATGTACTTCTGTAAACTGGGTTGCCTACTTGAGTCTCTATGTAGGTACGCCAATAAATCTCACCTTATTTTATAATTAATTGATTTTTGAATTTTTTTAAATAAGTCTGGACCAGCGGGTGGACTAGTGGTTAGAATTCCAACCTCTAGAACTCTCAACGGCAGTAGGTTCGAATCCTCTGCCCGTCGAAAAATTTTCTGAATAAGTTAAACCCGGCGTGTATGTGGTGTGTATGTTGGGTTGCATGTTTTTTCGGGGTGGGGCATGTTAGACCGGTGAATAGCGCTAAGTGCGCTGAGCCCGGGTAAGGAGATGGGATGAGAATCATGAGTCTCCTCCTTTTTTATATTATATACAAGGTGCGCCAAAAGTATGTACTACATAAATCCTTCTAAGGGTACACAAATTTGGCATGTTTAATAAAAAAATATATTGATGACGTCATAACTTGAACATGGTTGCCTATTTTTGTTCTTTCAATGTATCATTATATTCCTTTTCATAAGAAATAAGAATTTTTTAAAATAAAATTAATAAACAAGAAGCTACAGCCAAATATTCCATACTCTTGGCGCACCCTGTATAGCGAAGCTATTTTTCCTGATAATTCTGGGTAAGCAATGAACTTGAAGTTAGTGTAGATCCGTAACTAAGAATATATGAATTGTAATTTTCCGTTTGTAGATTTATTAAAGGGGTAAAGTATCATATTTTCATCTTAACGAGTTCGGTGTCTGGAACCACCAAGTAGTAAACGCCCGCAACTGCAATTAATGACTCAAATATTTAACTTTGTTAGAACCCACAGCAGGGTGTTAAGTATAGCAGATAAGAAGGCTGATATTACAAAAGCTACCTATTTTGTGTTTTCCTTTGTAAGAAAAACAATACATATTAATATAAAAAAATCCTGAAATGTAAACAGGTAATTATAAAATCATGAACATCAATTTTTTAACATCCACAAAAATTTTACAAAAGCTTAAGATTTTGGAAAAATAAAAAATAAACGCAGATGTTACAAAACAACGCTTTTGCAACCAAGTGTACATTATTCAACTGCGTTTAAAAAATTTCCATTTCCAAACACGGAAATATAATTCCCTTCGTGGAAACAGCATTACAAAAGCAATACTTTTAAATACAGGGTTTGTCCGGTTTTCACAGGATTATAATTTCAATGAAATTCAGGTCATCCCAAACATATTTAGATCCTAACTGGTGTGTACAAATAAATGAAACCATTTATTGATTTAATAATTTCACAATTTTAGCAACGACTAACGTTAGACGTTGGAGAACGAGGTTATGTTTGAAATGTGGGAGGCTATTTAAAACGGTGGATACCATTCCGACAGTCGGAGTACTAACCGCCTTGTTAAAGCTACACAAGTCGCGTTGTATCGAATCAACCCGGTAGCTAAGTTGGAAAATGCTTGTACCTGCGGCGATATCCGCCGGATCAAACCCGAAAGGGGCAAACTCTTCTAATCCCACGGATTATTTTAAAAGGTCTACATGAGTTTAATGCTATTGCTTATGCTGCCTGTTTCTTTAGTGATAATCGCAGGCGTAGGCGCAGCAAAGTGCACACTTTCCGGCTGTCTTAGATTTAACAAGACGGTTAGTGCCCTGACTGTCGGGGTGATTTCTAGGGCCTTTATTTAAATTGGCAGTCAGGTTATTAATATTTACTTAGGGGTGACTTGGGGCGAGGTTTTTCAAAGAAACTAATAAAATCAACAGACGTGCCAATTGCAATCAAAAATTGATTTCAAAATTAATTGACTTTATTCGCATCTTAATTTTCAATTTCCTTTAATTTTCACGTAAGTGCGCATTTCATATAATATTTTACACTCGGTAAAAATGCAATCTAAATCTGAAGGTCGAAAGCGATTGGTTTTCTTCAACATAATGTGAAGTCTGATACGAGTTATCTGGAAGTGATAGGAAGTTATTCTCTACACGTTAAGCATCGACCTTCCAGATACATTCTATTAATATTAGGATATCACATTACATTATGTACTATCCTTATCATAATGTTAAAACTACTCAGTGTTAATATGTGAAAACACCCAATAACATTATGTACACGATTAACACAAATAAATTTGTTGGGAAAGTTTCTAAACTTGCAAAAGGGACTTACTTTAAATCCCATATTCGTTGCAATAGTCCTGCCAAGGTTGATTTTATAATTTTAAATCATTCAAATTCAATATCTTTCTCTGTAAACCTTGTACGACTTCCCAAATAAGTAATAACATTGAAGGTATGTTTACATTAAGGTTATTTTACAAAGACAGTTGCGTTAATATTAGAAGAAAATTAAAATAACATCTTGCAACACAAGCCTGAACGTGGCACATTGTACGAGTTTGCACTCGTTGCAGCATTTCAAAAACATTTTGAAAACGTCATCCAAAAATTTGAGGGGTTAAATTCTGGCGAACTAGCTGGCTACGCAATAGCAGGAATCACAATTTGAAACAGACTGTAGGCGGTAGCTACACGGCTGCACTCGTTCCAGTATTTCAAAAATATTTTAAAAGCGCCATCAACAATTTTGAGGGGTTAAATTCTGGCGAACTAGCTGGTTATGCAATAGCAGAGCTCACTATTTCCAACAGAATAGTAGGCGGTAGCTAAATGGCCAAACTCGTTCCAGCATTTCAAAAATATTAGGAAAACCATCAAGAAATTTGAGGGGTTAAATTCTGGCAAATTAGCTGGCTATGGAATAGCAGATTTCACAGTTTTCAACACAATGGTTTCTAAATGACAACTTAAATATAGATAACACTTACGTTAATTTATCTACCAAAAAATCGCGCAATATAAAGTAAAAAAGAATACTAATAAAAGAGAATTAAAGATAAAATTGATAGCATTGATTGTAACTAATTCCAATTCAAATAAAAAAAAACCTGAAACATACAAGACTGTTATTATGAATTTTACTATAAACATAGGCAAGTAATGAATGAGGCAAGGCAGGAATAGACAACTAAAATTGCTACTTTTAGCGACCTAGCTGGCCAAGCAACAGACTCATTACGTTATTTTACAAAAACATTTACACGCTAATATTAGAAGAAAATTAAAGCAACCCTATTCTGCAGTAATAAAAAATAGGTTTTTCCTTTTATGAATTGCTATTTTATTATAATATACTTTGAAAACAATGTGTTGCAATACAAGCCTTAAGGTGGCAGATTATACAAGTTTGCACTTGAACACGCCATCAAAAATTTTGATGGGTTAAAATCTGGCGAACAAGCTGGTCATGCAATAGGCTCGTTACGCTATCTTACAAAATTATCTTATCTGTTTTGAAGTAGACATTTTTGCCTCAAATAGTGGAAAACACTAATAAAACTCATTTTTGGCAGAGTAGCTCAGGTTGGCTTCTTACTTAACATACTAAAAGTCCTCAATGATTCCGTCGCCACTATGTGAAAATGGCGCCCAAAATAAGTTTTTCGTAAATATCTCGCACAATATTGCACCTACATGAAAATGGTTCGGAACAAAGAGTAAGAGCATGCAATTTCCTACAAAAAGGTTCAGTAACGTTTTGTCGTTGGGGCCACCCTTCAAAAAGCGTCAACTAAGATTCATTTTATGAAAAGATGTAAAAAACTCAAACATCGGTCCTCGTTTTGTAAAAATGGCACCCAAAATAAGCGGTTGCACCGACACGAAAAATGCTCCTGAACAATATTGTAGAGCATAAAATTTCCTACAAAAGGGTCCAATTACATTTTGTTGTTAGAGCAACTCTTCGGCGCCAAAAAGCGATTAATGAAAAACTGCGAAGAACTTCACACGAGCTTCATGAATACGTGCCCGAGTGCACGCCATCCAAAGGTTTAAGGAGTTAAAATCTGGTTATGCAATAAGCTCATTACGCCCAAATCAATCATATTGACATTCGGTATTTACATAGTACTCCCGCATTTCGAATGCAAAATGTGCAGATGCTCCGTCTTGCATGAACCAAAGTTCCGACAAACTAGCAAGTGAAGATTAGACAATTGTGTTCGAATCAACTGTAAATAATCGTATCTTCTATGTAGTAATGTACAAAAACGGTTGTCAATAATTCGTACTTAAGTTTGACCCAACTTTAAATCGTTCTAAAGACCGAACCAATTAACCCCTTTTGCTATTTTATTATGAAAAAGTTGGAAAAACATTTAGAAACTTTGCCTTATTCTTACAGAGATGCGTTCCGACAAAAATTGTGAAGGGTTAAAATCCGGCGAACTAGCTGGCTACGTAGTAGGCCCGCACTCGACGTTTAAATACTTTATCATTTTAAAGCAAACGTTCCAACAAATTATTGGAAATATTTTTTACTCCCAAACTTTAAATAATTTTTATTCCTTGTTTTTGAAAAAAAAACGTTATTATAGTTTTCGTGTCGGTTTGCCTCCAGGGAACCTACGTGGTCGCTGTTTTTTAAGCATCCTGTATTTAGACCTACCGATGTTGTTTCAATAACGCTTTTAAAGCGAGCGAAAAATATCTGGAACTCATGAAGCGATCAGAAGGACAGAAATAAAGTAAAGCATCGAAATCCTGTTAAAGTTGGCAACGAAAACGTGGTGTTCAACCCACCGTAAAAGCAATATAATGTAGCCAACCACGAAAGTCGATTGTATCATCACAGAGCAAATATATAGAGATGACCCTCTAGACCCCAGGATTCTTTGCTCACACAATAACAAAGAGAGGATTGCTGCACCAACAACAATTTAAAATTTTCTCCTGTAATTGTGTTCTTCTAAATTGCACAGTTTGCTTGGAAAACGAATTCATGGGGGAGTTATTAAACAAAATTAACGACATTCGTAAAGAGAGGGTGGTCACCCTTTTCAACCGTTTGCGTTCTGTGTGGTGAATCGGGTAGGTAACTCCCCGGTCTGTAATTTCCGGTAGAGACCAGGTGTAGGTTACGTTCGCTAACAGTAATAATTTTGTACAAAAACGTCGAGATCGCATTGTTCACTCTACCCTGTAATTAATTTGGGACCATACGAGCAAATGTTCACATTTTTTGCTGCCGAATTGGAATGCTCGAAGAAACACACCAGAAACCATGTAATCAAGCCCTTGAAGAATAGACCTTGTTGTCGTTAGGATACTGACCTTAGCATTTATTCAGTTCGCAAGTTAACGATATTTACGAGTGCCAGTGAGAGTTTAGGGTCAGAAAATTACCGTGGAGATGCATCTACATAGCACAAACTTGATGAGAAAGTATCGTAATAATGGTTATCACAAAAACGAATGCACGAATGTGCCTTTATTTAAACTGACCCTGTTTAGGGCTTTTTTGGCCTTTTCCTAGTTTGTGAACAACAGTAGTATTCTAGATATAGGGGACCTACAGATTTACATGGATTTTTAACAACATACGCGACATTTGGCCAGGTGTTGTCGGGTTGCATACCAGTGTTGCCAACTTTTAATTTTGTAATATCCCTGAAGTAATAAAATTATTTCCTAGTTTTGCTGATTTCTCCCCAATTACATTTTGTTCGCGAGGAAGCGACGTTTTTTTTTGGAAGGGTCTGTTGGAACGGTATATTTTTTTTTGAAAACAGCCGCTTTTAGGCGTAATGGGAAAACATTTATATAAATACATACAGGGTATAACAAAAATGGCGAGCTGGCTACACAAAGACGTATTGTAATCACTAAAATGATCAAAAAAGTTCAGGTAAACATATATCCTAAAATGCTTCTGAAGGGGGCGAATGAAATTTAAGTTTTAAATTAATATCTACGACACCCTTTAATACAGAAATGACATTTGGCATACGGTTTACTGCTAGTACGTGCTACTATCTAACAGTATTCAAATATTTAAACCAGAGGCGTCCCAAACTGGAGGAACTGGGCCATTTTTATTTATTTTATGATATTTATGTAATCTTCAATTTTTTTATCGTTTTAAATCCGTCGTGTGAAAAAACGTTAAAAAATACAAAAAAATGTTTTTTTTTTGTACGACTAGCCATTTTCCAGAAAATTTGATTTAAACATTTTTTGCTTCAGAATCAGATAACCATTTGGACAACCATTATTGTTTAAGAACTGTAACAATTACGTTTTGTTATTAGCTAGTAGTAACATCTCTAAATTTCTGCATCCAAAGTTATTAAATATGTATGAGCTAGAAAAATATTTATTTCATTCTAAAGCAGAAAAAATGTTTTGCTGAAAATTTCTGGAAAATGCCTAGTACAAAAAAGCACCATCTTTTTAACGTAGAATCACATTACGGATTCAAAACGGAAAAAACTGAAGATTACAGAAATAATATTATAAAATAAATAGAAATGGCCCAGTTCCCTCAGTTTGGGACGCCTTAGGTTTAAATAATTGTATTTGGAGGCTGTTAGATACGAACGAGTTCTTACCAGTAGTAAACCGTATACCAAATGTCATTGCTTTATATTAAACGGTGTCGGAAATATTAATTAAAATTTTAATATTATTCGCCCACTTCAAGGAGCCCTAGCTCCATTCAGAAGGTTTTCAGGTCACATGTTGATCATTTCGGTGAGTACAATACGTTTATGTATAGCCAGACTACCATTTTTGTTGCACCCCGTACATATATTTTCTAAATTTACAGATTTATGTTAAAACAGAGGAAATAAAATAAAAAACCTACGAAGTGAAAAAATTCCGAAATATCTCCAGAAAGACGAAAATTCCTAAAATAGGGAAATTTCCTTACAGCTGACAACACTGTTGCATCTAGCACATAAACCTAAGAATCGAATTGGGGTCATTCTGCTCAGAGCCACATATTTGACTAGCCGTTCTTACTTCATGAAGAGGTATTGTAATAATCACCGTAAATAGTCATAATTGGAGATAGTTGCAAAAAAAGAATGTTCCATCAGATATTATTATTTACGAAATGTACAACATGCCAACAAATCGGCCATTTCAAATTTATGTGCCGATTTCAATGTCTAATAAGAGACTATGCGAAAATTACGAACGTTATCTGATCATAACTTTGCAAATATTCAACAGTAGGAGATCTTTACCTGACTTGGGTTTGCCCAGAAACAGGTCAAGTTCGGGGATAATCTTCCCTTCCCGACTAGACCTAAAAATGATTTATGTGTTCCTGTCTGTTAATTTTATTATTCTGGAGGGTTCAAGTAAATAGTTTTCCCCTGGCTTCAACAAAGAAAAGAAACGGATACATAAGTATTGTACAAATATCCAACTTTTACTCCCCACTGCTTGAATGTAAAGTTCTGTTTTATTATTTACGTTATACGTAAATTTAATTTAAATCGTAGCAAAACCAATTAATAAATAATTTATGAAACCCTTTATCTATCTATTTGATAGAGAAATTTCGAATAACTTAAACAAATTATGTAGTTTCGCTTGATATAACATACTGTGAGGTTAATCGCTTAGTTTAACCCAAATTCAAATTAAGCGTTTTAAAGTAAATTTAATATCTAAACTTAACCTTACACTAATTGCAATTAAATTCTAACGCCGACAGCGCTAGATAAGACCCCATGCGATCTTGGAAAGCAAAATTAGCCTTGACCGCACAACTGTAACGTTTGGGACATTTTCACTGATCCTTAAAAGTTCTGCTATTAAAATTGGTTTCAACTTAATTTTTGTTAGAATAAATTGCAAAACCACCGTTTAATAAACCCAACTTTATATGTTGCGCACAACATGGTCCAAATTTAATTAAAAAAGGCAAAAAATAAAACACGACAAATTTTAATTTCATTCATATTTTAAAACTCTCAGGCGCAGTCGGAAATGAAGCCCAGATCTAATGAACGTTTCGAAACAAAATTTCGTTTAAGTTTGATAAAGGATAAATAAAGGGTTAATTAAAATTTGCACAAGCCATATTTGGCTTTGCGTTATTAATTTACTGTTTTAATGTTAAATCAGTGATAAATAATCAAAACGAGAGTTAAAAATAACTTTGTTCCTCGTTTTGTTCCAACAAAATGCACAAGAGTATGGCAAATATTTAGTTTTGTTCATTTGTCACTCAAAATAAAATCAACTGCTTTGTTTGGCTGCTAAAATTTCCAGTGGCGTAACCGTGGAGAAAACACGAAGGAACTGTGATGTACACAACATAGAATATTTTTGGGAAATCGTGGGGCAATCCCAAGGAATTCAGAGGATATACAAACAAATTATGAGAAAACAACAAGGAAATCCCGGAAAAACAATCCCAAAGAAATCTCGAGGAGATAAACAAAAAACCGAGAAAACGCAAGGAAATCTATGGAAAAAAAATCTCGAGAAAATTTAAGCCAACGCCGAGAATAAATAAGTCTGATTAAATCCAAAAAAATACAAGAGAAATACAAGAAATTCCGTGAAAACCCAGGGACATCCAAGGAGTTCCGAGGATATTCGAAGAAATCCCGAGAAAATTTTGGAGAAATCCAAGGAATTCCGAGGAAATCACCAGAAAATTAAAAAATGTCCGAGAAAACGCAAGGAAATCCATAGAAATCCGGCAAAAATACAAGAAATTTAGTGAAAATCCTGATAAATTAAAAGATATCCAAAGAAATCTCAAGAAAAAGTCGGGGCCATTTAAAGCAATCCCGAGAAATCGAAAACAAGCAATTTGGTGAAAATCACAAAGAAATCTTAAGGAAAACAAAGAAAATTTTGGAGAAATCCAAGGAATTCCGAGGAAATCACCAGAAAATTAAAAAATGTCCGAGAAAACGCAAGGAAATCCATAGAAATCCGGCAAAAATACAAGAAATTTCGTGGAAATCCTGAGAAAGTAAAAGATATCCAAAGAAACCTCAAGAAAAAGTCGGGGCCATTTCAAGCAATCCCGAGAAATCCAAAACAAGCAATTTGGTGAAAATCACAAAGAAATCTTAAGGAAATCAAAGAAAATTTTGGAGAAATCCAAGGAATTCCGAGGAAATCACCAGAAAATTAAAAAAAAGTCCGAGAAAACGCAAGGAAATCTGGCAGAAATACAATAAATTTTGTGGAAATAAAAGAATATCCAAAGAAATCCCAAGAAAAAGTCGTGGAAATTTACACACGTGGACAAATACAAGCAATTCCGTGAGAATACCAGGGAAATCCTAAGGACATCTAAAAACTTCCAAAGATATCAAAAGATATGCCGAGAATATTTCAGGGAAATTCCGAGAAAATCACAGGAAAATCCCGGAGAAATACAAGTAACTTCGAGGAAATAACCATAAAACAAAAAAAACCGAGAAAACGCAAGAAAACACCCGAGAAATACTTTGTGGGAATCACAGGGAAATCCTGCGGATACCCAAACAAACCTCGACCAAATCCAAGGAAACTTCGAGAAAATCCAGAGAAAAATAAAAATCCGAAGAAATTCAAGAAAATTCCGGGGAAAACCTAAAGAAAACTCTTGAAAATAGGTGCAAATGCAGAAATTACCTGTGTGTCTTGCAAAGCCTGCATAAATACAAATGCTCGTTAAAACTCGTACGTAAACGCCATAATTCGCAACAAAGCCTATACATATAAATGCAGATTGTATTTTTCAGCAGCTTCATGAAAATGTTCGAAATCGAGATTTTGACGGAAATACATATTTTCCACCACCAAGAACTAAAAAAATTGTTTTTAAAATATGTCTGTTTGAGGCGGGGAGGGGAGGGTATGAGAGTGGCCCTGTGCGCATCATATCTCCCGAACAGATGTGATGGGCTGATTTTGGTAAGCTTTGGAATGTGGGGGTATATTAAAACTCCATCAACAGATTAAGCTTACCAGAAGCGAGAGCTGGATGTTTTTTTAGGTATTTTGTTTTTCAGAATCGAACTTTATGAAATTATAAGCGGAATTTTGCCATAGAGCAAATTAAGTGCTGTTCAGTCACAAAAAAACTTTGAAATTTGAAATTGTTGGTAACATCTATCGCACAACTAATTTATATTATCTCTATCTCTACCGCCCCTCTCTGAAGCTTGTGGAAGATATTCCGTAGACCAAAGCAGACTAACAACGTATAGAACTGAATTACAAGCTACTGTTAGAAAGAGACGCAATTTCTTTGTTTGTTTGCAACTGAAATGAATGATTATCAAAATGTGATTTTACATAAAAGCTTTGTATAGTTTTACAATATTTTAGTATCATGTAGTATGTTCGGCGTATTTTAGATGACTGTACCATACTGAGTGTTTCTCCAACGATGGTAAGGATGAGAAATTTCAGTACATCCCATACCTCTTCAAATGTAATCCCATTTAAAGTAAACGACTACTTTTATGATGTAAATGGTACAGAGGGAGAGATAAAATCTTAGAAAATGAAGCTAAAATATTTACGTAGAATTGCTGCGATTTACCTTGCTAGTTTTCTATGTAAAGCAATACATTTTTATGATCGACGCAGTTGCTTCGATTAGCTATCAGGTAAATAATATGTGTAAGCTTTAGCATATTACAGCTGAACCAAGGAATTACTTAGAAATCGCGAAGAAATTGAAGAAAATCCTGAAGAAATCCCGAGGAAATTCAAAGAAATTCTTACTAAATCCTAAGAAATCCCGTGAAATCCAAGAAACTCCCGAGGATATCTAAGGAAATTCCAAAGAAATTCCGAGGAAACCCAAAGAAATTTAAGGAAATCCTGAATAAATCCTAAGAAAATCTCGAGGAAATCCAAGAAAACTCCTACAGAAATACAAAGAAATATAAGGAAATCACAGGAAAATCCAAGGAAATCCTAAGAAATTCCAAAGATATCCACGAAAATCCAGAGGAAATCCAAAGAAATTTAAAGAAATCCTGACTAAATCCTAAGAAATACCGTGAAATCCAAGAAACTCCCGAGGATATTCAAGAAAATTTAAGAAAATCCTGAGTAATCTTAGGAAATCTAATAATAAAAGGAAATTCATACATATTAAAGGAAATAGGGTGTTAACAAGTTAGTCGTGTTTCACTCCACGGCCGGAATAGTTTCCAAAAAATAAATTAATTTGAGATTTTGACGATAAACAGTGGCGTAGTCAAATACTAAAAAACAGTGCAGTGTTATTGCCCCAGGCTCTTTCAGGATACGCCAATGGCTACAAATAAACGTTTTCTACCAGCACGTCATACAGTTTTACCAAATTCAAGTTTGGGGAGACGAAGAGGCTAATTTTTACGATTAATATTATTTGGTGCTACGATAATGCTTCATATTAAAAAACAATTATCTAGACAAACGAGTATCACAATCCTGAACCTGTTTAACGGAATTTGAGCAACAAATTTGGTAATCAAAACATAAGAAAAAAATGGAGAGCAATTTAAGAGCATTCCTTTCTGCTACTTTCAAAAGTGAAGAGTGGAGTGGACAGGGGAAACATTGTTTAGCATTTTCCCTCGCGTCCTTTTTATGAATGTAAAGCAAGGAAGGCTGTAAATCAGTACAAATGATGGCAGTGAGCGACACTTTTCTGGAATGTATTCGAAAGTTAAAAGCATCTACGGAAAATCTGCTTTTCGCAAGTTTTCACAAAAAGTCGAGGGTGTAAGAGGCGAAATGCTCGACGATTGTATACTTAACGATGAAAACATTCTACCCGTTTTGTTTTTAGTTATAGCCGACTTACTTAATGAAAGGTGAAATGCAAACGATAAATTACAAAAAACAAGAGAAATATGGAGCCATTATTTTGTTTACAAAAACATTTTTACTTTGTATCTTGGAGATAATTATTACACAAGGAGATACACGATTCTTTCGCCGAATTCAATTTTACAACAATTAAATATACCGCGTGTCCATGAAACTAGGACCTTTGTATGTTCTATGCAACTATTACACAACATGCGTTATTTGGGTTGCCTACACTATATGTGAAAGAACAAACGTAAAGTAGGTCTTAGTGTTGTTCTGCTGTTCGGTAAAACAAGCTCTAAACAATAATTGCTAGAAAGACAAATCTTTGTCAAGTGACACATGATCAGTAAATGTAAACAAAGTTAACAATGCTATTTATTATTTACCTAGGAGAGAACAAGAATGGTATTAATTTTCTTTAGTACTAACCTACGTCATAACCGCTTGTAAAATTTAACATAGCGTTTTTCGCATGTTCCGCAGTTTTGTGAACACCCTGTAGAAGACAGAGTACGAAAACAAAACTTGACAAAAACGAATTTCGTATTGCCGTTAAATCTCGTGTTAATTATTATTCAAGCTTGTCGAGCGAGTATAGTAACTTACATTTATTAAGCATATTTCTAGTCTAATAATCCGTGGATTTCTGGTTCAATACTGGCAATGCACAAAGATTTTACAGAAATTTGTGGGGCTCAGGAATAAATTGCTAGGACTGTTGAACGAACACATTATAACCGTAACGGTTGTCATTTTGATTTATTAAATACAGTCGCAGGAAGAAATGTTACGCCACTGGATTTAATAACAATTTCTTTGCGTATTTTGAAACCTATCCGTATTATTTTATATAACCTCGTATTCCCAAAGCAATATTAATTAATTTGAGTTCTAGTTACCTACACAATAAGTTTTATATTTCATCTTACCGGTGTGAATTATATAACAGTATTTTATTATTGCACCCATACCACTCTAAAGTTGTCTAACTTTTATTGCGTAGCAACTAACCATATCACATCACCACAACACGTTTATTACCACTTTCTTACAGGGTGTTGCATGCCTTTCCCTACACACTTAAAGAGCACATCATTTTAAATAGAAAATGTTGAATAAACCTGGGACCGAAACGCTTCCTTTAATCACATTTTAGTTAATATCTTTGCCAAAACTGGAGATATTTGAGTGAAATTTTGTGTGAATATTTGAATATTGATGATCTACATTTTCACTTATTTTCGTTAGAATACAATCACCAGAGGCGGAGATTTAGAGGGGGCTCAAAATACGTTAAGAGATATGTCGCTTAATACCCCCACATCTACGCCCCTGGTTAATGAATTTAAGCGATACTGGGCAGAAAGTTAAATCATCATTAGTACAATATTTAAACAAAATTTGAATCAGATATTATACTTTTTGACGCAGATATTAATTGAAGTGTGATTACGCTATTCTGCGCTCGAGAGGTTGTACCTCTGCAAAAGAAGCGTTTCCGGACTCTGCTTAAAATGACCTCAATAATGTGCTGCTTAAATTTGTCCAGAAAGTCATGCAACACCCTATTAAGCTTGAAAATATTAGGTTAGCGCTACTTTAATCATTTAATGTAGGTTATCATTTTTCTTTATTACAGTTTACCGTCAATTCCATATGAATTACCTAATCCGCTTTATGTCGAACATTCCAATCAATTTGATATGTTTCAATACATCACATCAAAGCGAATTAGTAATCCTTTTAATGGTATTATCAGTTGCATCATCTAATGTTATGATATTATATTTATCACTTTGCTGTAAATTACTTCAAGTCAATTTCTTAATTTTACCGAATATAAAATCTAAATTGTTTAATGCAAAAGAAAAAACAGACGATTTGCTAAAATCAGGCATTTACAAATTAAATTCTCACACTGCAAGCCGTTTATATAGACCAAACAGTTTGAAATGCTGATATTAGGTACAAAGAACACGTAAATATAAATATAAACACCCACATAAACCCTATTATGCTAAACACTTATTAGAAGAATACAATCATGTAATGGCATTTAATAACAGTATAATTGTTTTAGTTTTGGGATGATAAACGTAAATTCACAGATAGCATAGGCTATAGGATATCTTATGGACTTCTATTTTAGGTCCAATCTACATTCACATGCCTATGGACATAAGACGGATATCCATACGACATCCCACAAGGGTGTTCTATGGCACTCTAATTTACGTCCAGTAGTAGACATTTAATATTTTTATTTTATTTGGTTAACAACAGTAAATAATAAACCTAAATAAACAAAATACAATTCGAATTTAGCAGCAATTAAGTATAAGTCGTGAAGGTTAAGTAGATTTACATGTGCAAACAAAAATTCGGATTTAACTGAAGATTACAAAAAATAATTTGATAAATATCTATTGTTTTATTATCAATATGTCTTGTAAAAAATGAAATCTGAAGAAAATCTTTTCATGATGTCTTATGCACATCCACTGAAGATGTCCTATGGATATTTATTTAGGATGTCCTAGAGACGTCCAGAGTTGTGACAAAAAGACTAAGTATGCAAATGGATGTCTTATAGACATACATAAAATCCATGAAGGATATCCATAGAATGTCCCATGGACATCCTTGTGCTATATGAGATAGATATACTGGAGGTTTCGAAATACACAAACAATTATAAACTGCCTGTTTAATGAATTCACCTTTATTGGTGTTTTAGAATGAGAAACTAAATTATCTGCAAACATTGATAACCAAGATCAAGTCACCAAGTTCTACTGTTTCTATAGCAACCCCAACTGTTTACTTTTTAATGTTACCTTTGATAAAGGCATGTAAACACGTCTAAATATGTATACGATTAAACTAAATAATTAAAGCTTTTTATTTAACATCAATAGAAACTTCAACGAAGTACCTAAAGCCGGAACTTATTAACAAAATTGGTATGAGCTCAACAGCTAAGGTTATATTGCGTCTGTTCAATAGGCTGAGCAATTTATTGCCAGGGTTCCCAAAATCCAAATTTGTAATTTTTATTAAATCTTTTGACTATTGTCAGTCTTGAACCGAGAACCGACGGATTACTAAGCCGTCATTCATTATTAATATTTAACTTTTGCTTCAATTTTGTATTTGGTTTTTTGAATAGTCTAACCGAGATAATTATTATTTTGGTCTGCATTACAAAAGTTGATTCCGCAGCCATCACAAATTATTCAAACGCGTTAGACACGTTTCATTGACCCTCACACATATTCTACATTCTTCATATATAAATTTCGTGGACTTCATAAAAGATTTACGTACTCCGAAAATATTTCCGGTGAATTAACAACATAATTCAAAGTCAAACGCGTTGAACGTGGCTATCCACTTTTTATCTTGTTCTGAAGAATTTGTACTAGACACGCTATAGTGTTTTCTAATTCCAGCGACGTGGATGAGGTAGAGCAAATGAAATAACTGCGGCATTTTAAAGTAAAAAAATATTTAATTTAATTAACAGACATTGTTTAACTTTTTTTGACTACACCACTGTTCTTTTGTTAAATTTATGTTATTTATAAATTGTAAATTTTGTAGTTTGTGTAATACCAGCACTGTGCGTTGGGGGTTTAGAAAACAAAATTGTTATGGCATTAAAGCATGCGACCAGGTTGGCCGAATGTGAAAAGAACAACAACGTTACTAAGAAAAAAAAAGCATTACCCATTCTCTGGAGCGTCTGACAAATTCGGTGCGAAGTGACACATCAGGTCAAAAATTATTCAGAAAAACAAGTCACGTCATGTACACTCCGCCAAAACAATAATAAACGAGTTCACAGCCGCGAGGTATAATTACATATGTCGCCTGTAAATAAATACACTGTCTATGGTATGGGGCTTAAAAATGTTCGTTTTCATCTTGGCTTTTTATCAAACAGAAAAAAAATACGCACCGCAGGAGGGCATTGAAGCGTGCCGACCCTTTGTTCGCGTTTTACGCTACCGGAAGTTAGACTTTTGATTTCCGGCCTCCTGTACAACACACATAACACACTGAGATGGATGTCGGTGCAGCTAGCGATGTGGTTTGTCACTTTCACTTTGGAAAGTAACTCCCGCATTACAAGCTAGTAAAATTACTGTTACGTTATGCGAGATCCTTTTACTTCTGTTACGTAAACATGATTTACCCTTCAAAATACAGTATGACCGTGGAATTCTCAGGTCGGACTGGTACAGAGGCGATCTGCATAAAAAGCTTTGGCATTTTAAAGTAGTAATACATTATTCAGATATAATGTTGATAACTGTTAATGTAAAAACAAGTTGCAGGCTGAGCATAAACGCCATCATTAACAATAATTAAATATGATAAAAACGATTGTTGAAACTTTCTTAATTATTAGTGTTCTGAACAACTTTTCAATAACCTAATGATTTTTAAACAAAAGTCTAAATGTATCTCATTTTCCGACAAGCGTAACAGGCAAGTAACCAACCAGGACGTCGAAAAATATAGACCTCTTTAGCATTTTCCGGAAACGAAACTTGTTTTTCGTATTCTGCACCTACACGTTCTAAATCGGTAAGATACAGCGCAAGGTAAAACTGCCACTGCTGTTTCACTTTAGAACGTACAACCTAAAATGTTTTTCATGAGAAGTGCTGAAAAATGCTGTTTTATTACGTTTCGGGCAAATCCGGCCCTGTCATTTTAGCCTTGTGATGACGTCACAACCGAGCAATAACGACTTTACGCACATTTCAACTCTCCATAGCTTCCTCAAAATTTCTTTTTGTAACCTGTAGAATCCCACCTCACCGAATCTAATTAAATTTTCATGAATTTTCCCCCTAGACAGCTATTCTGTATAATTACCGAGATCTTACAGAAATTGCCAGGGCCTCAGGGATTACATTGCCGAAACCAGGGGCGGATTAAGGTGTCTAGAGACCTCAGGAGCAAGTATATGAGGAGCCGCAACTCTGGCGCGGAGAGGGGTGCTACTAAAATTAACAAATGAAGGAATAGACTCTGTAGGGTCTCAACAATCGCCTCCACGTGCCCGTCTAATCAAGCACGTGCATTATAAACGTAGCGAGGCCCAGGACGAATTTTCAATTCTGTGTACTAGATCAGCGGTGCGCAACATCTTTTATCCTAAATTTAAATAAACCACATAAAAAAGCTTAACTGGTTTCTATTGCATATTACAACTATAATTAACATATAATTAAAATTTTAATTAAATGTGAAACCTAAACCTTGATCGATTTTAGTAATATATTTTAACTTGCCAGCCGTAAGTCGGACATTTTTCTAGTTTCCTCGACGACCCCCCAGGTTGCGCACCGCTGTACTAAACAAAGCGCATGCTCTCCCGTTTGCGTACTTTTCGTGACCTGAAGCAGTGTTATCGGTGCAGCTACCGCTGATGTTTGGTCGGGTGAACAGCAGTTATAGGTGCTGTGAAACGAAAAGCTGGAATTTCGGCAAGGGCCGAACCGACTGGACGCTTTAGCCGAGTGCAGCGTTGTATTCGGATACTCGAGTGCTACTCAGCCGCTTCGTTGCACCGATGATCCAACACGAGCAAGGATTTCATATTGTAGTACATAAATAATGGCAACTGTTTTTATATTAAAAATTAGCCCTTTTGTTAATAAACAATTGTGCGTTTCTTTATATTTTTCCTATTTAAATGGCCACGCGCCGGCATTTATAAAAAGATGTAAAAATCGCGCGTATAGACAGGAAGTTCCAATTTATTTTTCTGGATCGGTCGACAGAAAAAATATCCGAGAATCTGCCTAAGGATCGAGCATTAGCTTCCGGTCCAAGGCAAAACATCCACCCCATATGGCTTCTCCTCGAAGAGCCACCCTAGCTCAGCTACCGGATTGATCGCAAGCTTTCGGTCTGACATAAACCCTTACTGCAAGCTCCTACAACGGTCCTTAGGCTATTAATAAATATAAAATACTCAGAGTCTGATCCCACGTATGTTTATTAAAAAGTTACAAATATTGATAAGTTCTTTCGCAGGGGCTTCCCTACATCTTCAGATCAAATACTACAATAAAATTATGACAATTATACTCGAACGTTTACAGAAAAGCTTACCACATATGTTCAGAAACAATGTTTTTTATATAAATTTAAAAATTTACAATTTTTATATTTAAACTTCAAAAAGGCAACATTACAAGAGGGCTTAACGAAAAATGAGGTAAAATAATCCATTAAAATACGAATTCACCATTAACAAACAAATTTGTAAAAACTACCAAAATGGAAGATAGTGAATAAAAACAAAAAAAGTTGCCAGAAACTTCTAAAAGTAGAGCCATCTATACAGGAAAATACAAAAGCAGCTAAGAGCAGAAAATTTAAAATTAAATGTTTAAGAAAAATGTGATTATTACCTAAATTAGTAATTTCTATATGCTACACAAGTGAAGAGTTTTTATATTAGTATCAGAGTTAAAAGAGCGACCTGTGTCCAAAATATGATTAGCAAAGGAGGATTTACTAATAACATTAGAATCAAGACCGACTTTTTTATTTTTAATTAAGCACAGCCCGGAAGCAACCTAGGCTCCTTCTAGAGCCTCACAGCAACCCGATACGACCAGCAGGATCTGCGTGCCTTCTGCCCCATCTCTACGCAGACAGCGAGCTTCTAGATCACCATCCTGTCGTAAGAATTAATTGATTGATTTTTATTTATTAATTGTATATAATTTAGGGCTACCAAAGGGTCATCGATTAATTTAAAAAATTGATTGCTTTGGAAACAACGGTGCCACCGAATCAATCACAAAATTTAAAAAAAAATCAAACAACTTCACATACTTGCAACTAATAAATTTTAAATATTCAATTGAAGGAATAGAAAGTAACTTCACTCGGATAGTAAAACTGGTTCAATCCGTCTTTAATTATAAAATGACGGCATGTTTAAGAGTAAAAGAAAAACAAGTAATTTTTATGTTTTTTTTTCTCTCTATTTGGTGTGATATTCTGTTACGGAACTAAAAAACAGATTCGGGCTAAAGACAAATGATCTTGAGAAAAGCCAGAATTCCGGAAGCGCAAACATAATGGGGACATTTAACCCCATACAAATGAGTCGGTGTCTGTGGACAAATGTTTGTCGTATAAACTGTCTCTGTGCTCTACAATTTATTCCCTTTTCTTTCATGTTTGATACTAATTTCAAGCAATCAGTTCCGGAATTTCTGTTATTAGTGCAGGAATTCCTGATTAAATTATTATTGTGTAATAATTCTATAATGTGGTGATATAAACAAATTGTCAACGCAATTCTGAACTCAACGTCTGAAGAAAAACTCAAGCTTCCCTTCCCTGAAATTATATACTTAAGACATTTTAGCTTAGCCAGATATAGGTTTTTTTTTAAATATGACATGAGGGCAGCAGCGTCTACCGCGGTAAAAGGACAAAATTTAAGCTTCATGATTGGCTGTTATTATTACGTGCTGCCATCTATTGATCAATATACATGTTCAGGCATTTTAGTGCAAACAATTTATAATAAGGTAAATAAGTAAACATTTCTTTTGAATGAAAACAACCTTTATTATTTATTATACGTGATACGTAAACCATCATAAAGGTTCGTGATGTAAAACAAGATATATTATAGACATCCAATTTGTATGTATGTCTATGGACTTAAAATGGATATACGAAAAAAAATATAAAACCATTCAAAAAAATTAAGTGCTAGAATATATGTATGCATTACTCTTTAACCTGATACATTAAGTTAATTGGATGCTATTTACATTTTAAATTTTTTTATTTATTTAAACTATTTTTTACGTTCACGAATGTCCATAGAACATCCTGTAAAGGATATTCTTTAAATGTACAAAGTTCTGACAAATGGACATGCCATGGACATCCATATGACGTCCAGTGTTTTCAATATGGACTCTTATAGATATATCCGTAGTGGGATATTCTGTGGATATTTTATGAATATCCTTGTGCTATATGGAATGTATGCATTATCAAGTGTCTTTATGTTATGTTAAAAATGCTCAATTCAAATATAAAATGTTTACATGTCGTTGCGCAATATTCGGAATCAACATAAGTTAAAGAAAAATATTTGCAAAATAAACACAAAAAACAATTCTGCTGTGGAATTGAATTTAAAACAAAATTTGACATCTAAACATCATAATGATCAATACATGGCAGCACGTACTCATGGAGCTTATATTTTATTTGTCGCCGTGGTTGCTCCTGCTGCCCTCTACCAATAATATTTTACAACAAACCTCCCATGAACCTGAATTTTCCCCTGCTGACATCTAGCGGCTGATATGAGAAACAGCTTAAAAACCCTCCCATTAAATAAAGTTGTTTGGTATTGTTTAATATTATCCATAGAGGTTTGAAACACTTATATGTTAAAACCGTGCAATCAATACACTTAAAAATATGTGAAAAAAAGAATTTAAAGTGTCTTTTTTCTGACGCCATGTTGAATTTTTAATGGAAACGTATGTCATATTGGTTACCATTGGAAAACTTATAACTTGCTGTACCGGCTATCGCGCAATCCACAAAAATACATTAGAACAGGCCTTGACGCCCTTGACCGGTGTGCGTCAAATAAGTTGACATTGACTTATAAAATAGTTTTCTGAATATACATAAGACGTGATGTACCCATCGCTTGTTATACAGAGCGATCAAACAAAAACTTAATTGCAGTCGTCTATGAAACAAGCGCCGCATGTCGATGATTAGTTTTCAGTAATGTTATTTTACCGCAATTGCTCATATTTAACATTTTAAACAATTAGCAGGTGAGCTTTGTAAAGTATTTTTAATAATTAATATATTTATTTTACAAACCTGCATGATAAATGTCAGTTGGCAAACGTGGCCCATTGAACTCAAATAATGGAAAAAAATTAGACGATTTTTGATATTTATTCCTGGCATCTCCTACTGCTGTTCTGTCTTGTCCTATGCCAATATTTTATTTTAACATTCGTTCCTAGGCATAAACAAACTCGGTAGTTCCATACTTTCAAGGCCAGTAAATAAAACAAATTAAGAAAACAAACAGTACTGTTGCGGGATTTGAACAGGGGCCGCCAGATTACAAGTCCACGCCTTTACCGTTAAACCAACAACATACCGTTCAAAATTTTGTTTGGATTATTTGAGTTAATTGTGTCAAGTTGTCTGTCTAACTGACATTTACCATGCACGTTAGTAAAAAAAAACAAATATTAAAAATAATTTACAAAAATAAAAAAAACGCGCAAATATGATAATAGCTCCAAGATATTCAAACTAATCATCGACATGCCGCGCTTGTTTCATAGGCAACTGCGATTATTATTTGATCGCGATGCGATGTATACCCATGTTAGTTATAATGGCAGGATTGCATATTGGAGACGCTGATATTTTATGTTGATTGATATCTACGTTCGACAGCAGATGACTCTGCAGTCGAAGTTAAGTAATAAAGTACTAAATTTCTTTCTTTTAATGTCTTATTTAATCATTCACTCAAAACGATTAAAACGATAAATGTCAACAAATCTAATAAAAATATTCAATCATTATTGCAGTAATCTGCTGTCAAACCTAGGTAATAACATAAAATACCCAACATCGATTGCAGCTCCGCCAATATGCAATCGTCCGATTAAATATTTTTTTTTAAACTTTCATAATCAAGTTATGCAATTATTATTTTCGTTGTTTTATGTCGTGTTTGTCTTATTATAAGTAACATGTAAAAATCTGTAATTTTTGAAAACAAATTTGTCAGTTTCTTCGCATTATGTCATATTTATCCATGGTACCGTTTTAACAAGAGAGCTTTGGTACAATAAACTTGTGCAAACCTGTATATTTCTTATGAATCAAATAAAAATACAAACGTAGATATTAATTTAAATATAGCGATAATATTCATGTATGAAGTGTCACTATTGTTTGTGCTAACACTAGCATGCGTAACGTGATATTTTGCATAAATAAAATAATGCTACCTTTTACTTTGATATTCTAGAAGGTCGAGTTATTAATATACAGTAAAATAATCATTTCACAAAGGCCGAGATTAAATTAAAAAAGTAAATGTTACAGATTCATTTATTAAGCACTTATTCGAAATTAAAAAAAAACATAGGCTCCCAGTATGAACCTTGAGTAACCCCAAAGACAGAAAAATCTTGTTTTATGGATCAAGGTAGAAATTTAAAAAAAAAATAAAATCGGAAGACCGTATTTAACGCCACTTAATGTAAAATGAGAAACTTCTGAAGTTTTGACCGCGCCTACACCATAACGTTAATCTCCTAACGACCGTTCCGAATCATAAATGGTTTACAGAAAAATCGTTTCAAGAATTTATGTCTACTGTAATGACTGCGATGGTTAAATATTTTAAGCTCGGTAATTATCAAAGCCTGGTTTAAACGGCACAATGGACTATACAAAGGATGAAGTATTAGTATTATTTATTTATTGTTTTTATGTATTAATTTGAAGAAAATTTTAAGTAAATCAATCAACTGAATTTAATTTAATTTTTTGGAAATTTCAAACCGATATTGCATTTAAATTTATATTAATTAAAACCAGATTTAGTGCATGAAACATCAAAGATGCAATGCAATGCAATAACATATTTAATTGTTTATCTGATTCGTAAAAGCCAATTATATTTCATGTCGTCTTTTCCAAATAGAACACTGTGTAGTATCACGATCCTGGACCCCGTGATACGGACCTGTCACAATTTTTTAAGCTGACTCAAGTCCGGCTTCTCCGTTGATACCCCGCTACCTCAGAACACTTTCTTGTGCCTCGCGTTACGGACGTTCCGCGCGTTAAGTAGTGTTAAATCATAGTGCCTTTACAACAAGCGAGAAAAAATAGCAAAGAAAATTCGCAAATTAGAGCGGAAGAGAACCAAACTTGAATTGTCTCCCTCATCGGAAACTTCGTCGTCAGATTACTCGAGTAAGTACACTCAAATGGGCCGTGGCAGAACATCTGATATAACCTTTAATCAGATTTGCTGAAGTCCTGATATAACCTTTAATCAGGCATTAATGAGACTCGCATAAGTCCTGATATAACCTTTAATCAGGCATGCACCTCGTCACTCGGCACCACCAGTAGATGGTCCACAGGAGCGCTGCCAGGGTCACGCCGCGCGTACTTATCTGGGATGATGTCAGCGTCGCCTGCCTTCTGCAAACAAGACGGGAAGCACGTACTGTCTGGTTGCAATATTTGCAACAATACAGAGCCGAACTCCAAAATTTTGGCGTTGCGGAAATAAATGCGTCCTTTTCGGTCGCTGGGTTATTGTCTTACTAAACCCAAAAACCGCGCGCGATGACATCATCCTAGCTACACGCTTAACTCTGTGGGGGTTATACCAAACCATTAATTCTCTCTGGTCTCTTAGGTGACGAGGCTACCGAACCCCTCCGCCGGCAAAACTCCGGGTATCGGAGACGAGCCATAATCAGCTCAGGCAGCGATTCCGAACACACAGTAGAAAAGGGGGGGGCAGCTGCACCACAACTACCAACCACAGACGCATTGGCACTACTAGGTGCCGACCCAACGTCTGAAGTCGGTACTGGCAAAGAAATACACGACTCAGTGGCTCTCAGATGGACTCACTACATAAAAAATGGTATTGACAAGGACCTCAAAACTGAGTTGTTGAAAACTTACTTGCCTCCACCAAACTGCAACCTTACGCCACCAGAAATAAACCCAGACGTGTTACCGTCTTTAGCGGAAATAGACAAAAGAAAAGATAGGTTCTTGAAAACTTTGCAAGAACAATTGGGAAGAGGCATTAGCGCCTTAGGGCAACCTATCACCACCATGCTGAAACCCGAACCCCATACATCCGACGAAACCAAGGAGACCTCGCAAAGCGTCATCAACGCAGCAAAAATTCTTTGCGACCTTTATCACAGGTTATCTGTACACCGGAAATACCAACTGACGCCATCTCTTTCCGCTGGTGCCAGGCAGCTAGCAGAAAACAGCGAGATAGACGACCTTCTGTTCGGAAAAGACTTCACGGAGAAGTTTAAAAATAGCCAAGCTCACGCAAAGACAGCAAGAGACCTCAAAGGAACGGAATTTCAAAAAACAAGACCACCAGTACCCAAAACCCAAGGCCAGCAGTCTTTAAACTTCAAGCGAACTTTTTCAAAGCCTCGAATGAAAACGCATCCCAAACCTCGCCGCGACTGGTCAGATCCAAACCATCAGAGGGGATACCAGCGCTTTCGCCACAAATAACTCCAGTAAGTACGCACTGTGGACGGCTTAAATTATTTTACAGTGAATGGCAAAGCTTAACGCAAGACCACATCATACTAAATTGGGTACAAGGTTACCAAATTCCGTTTAGGAAAAAACCTGTACAACATTGTAAACCCGTTCACTTATACTCAACTGCCAACAAAACTGAATACTCCCACGCCATTACTGAACTCGAAAAATCCGGTGCAATATCCAAATGTCAACCTACAAGAGGCCAGTTCTTGTCGTCCTTTTTCCTACGAAAAAAACCTAACGGAACAAACAGGTTTATCCTCAACCTGAAAAACCTTAATAAATTTATATCACCCCCACACTTCAAATTAGAAAACCATCGCACGGTTTGCAACTTCCTCACAAACAATGCTTTTATGACAACTATAGACTTACATGACGCATATTATATGATACCTATACACGAAAAATATCGCAAATACCTACGGTTTGAATTTGAGGGTACCCTTTTCGAATTTAATTGCCTTCCCTTTGGCCTCTGCTCAGCTCCGTTCGTATTTACAAAAATCCTCAAACCACTAGTCAGCCACCTCAGATCCCATAAAGTGTCATTAATTATTTACTTAGATGACATCCTGCTGATAGAAAATTCTTATACCACCTCCCTTGCAAATACTAGGACAACAGTAGTATTGCTAGAACAACTCGGCTTTATTATTAACTACGAAAAAAGCCAATTAAATCCCTCAAAAACTTGCACTTTTCTAGGAATGACATACGACACATCCAACCTTACAGTAACACTTCCCCCCGACAAAAAGACTAACGTCCTAAATCATGTCGCTGACATAATAAAATCAAAACACTGCAAAATTAGACACCTTGCAAAAGTGACAGGTATGCTAGCAGCAGCATGCCCAGCTGTTCGCTACGGCTGGGTCTATACGAAACAACTCGAACGCGAATCCATAATAGATTATGTACTGATAAATAGAAACTATAGGCGGGAAATAAGAGATGTTAGAGTTATAAGAGGTCCCGAGATAAACAGTGATCATTGCCTAGCCTTAAAACAATCGCGTGGGAACTACGAAGCAATAATGCAAATTAAATCTTTACTACAACCTGACTTAACCTGGTGGTTACAAACACTACCAAACTCAAATAACACTATCAGGAAAAGTCAGTTTCACCTTGAAATATTTAGTGACGCATCCACAACAGGCTGGGGTGCCTCGTGTGGCACAGAAAAAACGCGAGGGTTCTGGACTAATAACGAGTCAAAATTTCATATTAATCATTTAGAATTATTAGCAGTTTTTTATGCTCTAAAATGCTTCGCCTCTGAACGAAATAATTGCAACATCGTATTAAGAGTTGATAACACTACAGCCATCAGCTACATTAACAGAATGGGGGGAGTGCGGTTTAAAAATCTAAATTTCCTAAGCAAAACCATTTGGCAATTTTGCGAAAAAAGAAACATCTGGATATATGCAGCATACATTAGATCTAGTGACAACACAACAGCCGATGCGGAATCTCGGTCCCTAAAAATTGAAACGGAATACTGCCTAAACCAACAATGCTATAACACAATTATAAGCAAGCTGGGGACACCAAACATAGACCTTTTCGCAACAAAAATCAACGCCAAATGCAAAACATACATTTCTTGGTTTAAAGACCCAGACGCTGTTACTACAGATGCTTTCACACTACCGTGGTCAAGGCCAATTTCTTTTTATGCATTCCCGCCATTTGCAATTCTTACCAAAGTATTAAATAAAATCGTCAACGACAAAGCAGAGGGCATACTAGTAGTACCAAACTGGCCAACACAACCCTGGTATCCCCTGTTTCTGAAACTGTTGAAATGTAAACCCCTGACATTCCCACCTAATAAACATTTGTTAATGTCGCCTTTCAGAACTCCTCACCCACTCTGGAAGAACCTTTCCCTGGTGGCAGGGAAATTATCAGGCGAGCGTTTCTCATAAAAGGAGCGCCCGAGGAGGCTATTCCAGTTTTCATCGCCTCACTAAGCGAAGCAACTCTAAAACAATACACCGGAACCTTCCAAAAATGGTGGGAGTTTTGCAACAAAAACAGATTGGACCCTTTCGCCTCGAAAGCTAAACAAGTCATAAAATTCCTAAATGCCTTATTTGATAACAGTACGTCATATGCCACCCTTAATACACACCGGTCTGCCCTTTCATTAATAATGCAAAAATCCGAAGAAGACACTAAATTAATCAATCGATACTTAAAAGGAACTTTTAAACTAAAACCTACATTCCCAAAATACCAGTCTACATGGGACCCCTCGCAAGTGCTGAATTATCTCGGAAAAATGCACCCTTTAAACAAGCTGAGCTTGGAAAACCTTACCAAAAAACTGGTAACCCTCCTAGCACTAACAACAGCCCAACGAGTGCAAACACTACGAAACATAAAACTAACAGACATCGTAACGACAGATACTAAATTGGAAATCTTCATATCCAACTTACTCAAAACATCAGCACCAAGTCGGGCTCAACCAGTATTAACTCTCCCATTCTACCATCAACAGCCAAATCTTTGTGTCGCTTCGACACTCCTGCATTATATCACCGTTACAAAAACATTGAGGGACAATGAGTCAGATTACCTACTCATAACGATTAAAAAACCCCACCATCCTGCGAGCACCCAAACAATAAGCAGATGGATCAAACGTACCCTTCAAGGAAGCGGAATTGATGTTCAAAAGTTCTCAAGTCATAGCACCCGTCACGCCGCTTCATCAGCAGCAGGCCGGAGCGGAGTGACAATTGACACAATCCATAAAACGGCCGGCTGGACGAAAACTTCTCGTGTCTATGCAAAGTTTTATAACCGACCATTACTAGAGGACAAAACAACCTTCGCAACATCTATTCTCAGTTTAACAAATAAGAAATAATAATTACCTTAAGTTACGTTATCTTTACCTTGTTACATTGCAACTTGTTCATAACAATAAAAATGCGAGATCGCTCATCAATGCTTTAAACATCTACACAGTGTTCTATTTGGAAAAGACGACATGAAATATAATTACAAGAACAAACGACTTACCTAAGGACGTTCGTTCTCAATTATATGAATTAGTCTTTTCCAAATAGAACAAACCCACCCTGCCCTACTCCCAAGCGATCTCAGGGCACAAACGTGTTCTGAGGTAGCGGGGTATCAACGGAGAAGCCGGACTTGAGTCAGCTTAAAAAATTGTGACAGGTCCGTATCACGGGGTCCAGGATCGTGATACTACACAGTGTTCTATTTGGAAAAGACTAATTCATATAATTGAGAACGAACGTCCTTAGGTAAGTCGTTTGTTCTTGTAATTACTCTTTTAATTAAATATGTTCCCATTATCGTAAAAAGATAAATTTTATAAAGCGTGATTTATTTGAGTTGAACAAAATTAATAAAAGAAAATTATGGTCAAATTTTAATAATTTCTGCGTTATACGAATCAATTAGGTAATTTATAATTGAAACGTATATTTTAGGTTATATTACGAAATTTAATGTTGTAACGAGTATAAATTTGGTAATAAATTAATTTAAATTATTATTCAATTTTGGGGTAATAAATTTCCTAAAGTCGGTGATTACCCAGGAACACCAGGTTTCGTTATAATTTTTTATAAGGATTTTAAGACAATACTTTACTTTTCAAATCTCTTTTCACATACCAAATTTGGCAAATTTTCCTGTTAGTAATTTGTCGAATTGGTAAAAGCATATTTCGGAAAAAGTGAATATATCATTCACTAGTTTTTAGGAAAGGGGTTATTTCCCTACAACCCCTATTTTGCGACGTGATCACTGGATCAAAAAATAATTTGTGTGAACATAAAGCTTCTACTAGTCCACACGAGGTGGCGCGCAAAACACTTATAACGCGAAGGCAGCGGCGGCGCCACCTCTTGCGAACAAGTAGGAGCTTTATGTTCACAAAAATATTTTTTTGTTCCAGCCCAAATGATTTTTTGCAGATTTAACATATTTGTGTCAGAAAAAAAATATTTTCTTGTTTAGATTTTCTTTTCTTTCACAAAAAAAGTCTGTAAATAAAAACAAATATTACTGAACATTTTGTGTTGAAAGAATAAAATAAATTTTAATTCCTCAACTGGCCCAAACGACGCTTCATGTGAATTTTATTTGGATTTTTTTTGGATTTGACAAAGGTAAGGTCGGGGGGTAAACCGCGAGTGGAAGTAGGTGTAGAAGGCAGTAGAAGTACGGTGGAAGCACGTGGAAGTATCTGGAAGTAAAAGTGAAAGTATGTGGAAGTAAGTAATAGTGGAAATATATGGATGTTGGTGGAAGTATGTGGAAGAAAGTAAGTAGAAGTACGTAGAAGTAAATGGAAGTACGGTGGAAGTATATGAAACTATGTCCGCAGAAATTAGTGGAAGTATGTAAAAGTAGTACGTGGAAGTATATGGAAGTATGCTGTACTACAAGCGAAAGTATCCGTTTTAATGGAAGTAGGCGTACAAAATTTTTAAGTGCGGTTTACCCTTCGGGTAGTCAAAATTTCTAGATGTCGTTGTCTACTCCTTAGAGTCGATCGTTAATAAACCGTAGTAGCAGAAATTGGCCACCGATAAATAAATTTAAAAAATAATTAGAAACTCTTAAAAGGAACTTACCAAATTCAAGTTTGCTTAGCGTGAATGAAAAATCTTTACAAGGCTTACCTGAAAATAAAATTATAAATAGAATCTCGACATAAAAAAACTTTAACGTTATAATAACACCGTCAACATATTAAAAATTCCATGTATGATAATAACAGATTGAAAATTGTGCACATATACCTTAAATATTTTTAATACCCTGAGTTTAAGCGAGTTACATATTCTCAAACAACAAATATTAGCTTAGTCTAAGTTCAACATTACATTTCCGCCTTCACTTTGAAAATTTTAAAGGTATGTTTTAATAACCAAGTAAACAAATTTTAATTAACAGCAGCGCAGTTTTATAAAACAGTTTGAAAATCATAACATAAACTTGAACAAGGACAAATAATAGGTACGTAGTAAATGAGCCCAGCATAATGTTTCCCTACCTTAACGTGACAAACTTAAATTTTAACCCACCTCCGTAAGGACATTAGTGGTAGCACAAAAACAATCATTTTATTTAATATAACAATAATGGCAAAACCTTGGTATTTAAGTAGATGGCTTTTGCCAATGGACAGACCTTGCAGATTTTACTGCAAAAACCACGTCTCTTTAAATGTTTTTCAGAACTATCAGGACATTTAAAACAGGATGCAGCTTGTATATTTTTGTATTGGACATGTGGCTAACATAAATTAAATGGAAGAAGCTGCTAGGGATTTTAGAGGTTGGGCAGAATCTTTACTCCCCTGATCATAAAATTGACTGTCAATGAATCAGAATTATTATTATCATAAAAAATTCATTGATCACATTTTAAACATTCATTACAGATCCTGTTATAATGTTCGTAAAAGTTCCAACTTATTAATGAATTTCGTCGAGATATAGGTATAACAATTTTAATTCTTCATTCTAATTTGGTCGGTTTGTAAAAAAAATACTATACATATTTTTAAGCTTACTATATTTTAACCAAAAAAGTTGATTGAAGTTACTATCAGTTCTGTCAAAGACTATGGGCATAGTCTTTGGTACTATGAGAGGCTACGAGGGCTATTTAGACCGAAACAACAACTCAAAGAAAAATAAATTTCATAAAGGATGAAACAATTTTCAACTTTTTAAATTTCGCCTTTTTAACAAAAAAAAAAACAAAACGAGAGCGGTCGTAACTCAGTGATAAGAGCGCGGGCTACCAATGCAGCGGATCCGGGTTCATGCACTTCCTGTGGTTCGGAGCCTACGTTAAAACTGTAGGTCCCCTATGTCTGTTTGTGCAAATTATCGCGCACCAAACACAGACATAGGAGAGAGGTAGCCAACGCCCTAAATAGGGTATGGCACTATAAGAAGAACAAAAAAACAAGTTTTCTTTATTCCTTTAAAAATTACCATTTTTACAAAATTGCTTTTCCTTTGCTAAAATTTATTTTTCTCTACAAGAGGTTATTCGCCTCTATACCATTTTACAACTTTGCGCTATATGTTGGCTGTATGTTAGGGCTAGATGTTTGCCTCTGTTTTGTTGAATAATTATTAATTAACGGTAAGTACTTTCCATTATTTAGTGAATAATATAAACATTTAATCATAAGATGTGCGAATTTGATTGTGGTTAGGAAGTACTTATTGACAGGTGTTTAATTTTTAACAATTAAACCCAATAGCTGAAAAGTGCGTCCACGCGCCATCTAGCCCACGGGTATTTAACATACAGCGCAATGTTGTCAAATACTACAGAGGTAAATAACCTCTTGAAGAAAAAAATATTTTTTTAACAAAGAAAAAGAAATTTTGTTAAAGAATCAGAATTTTTAAAATAGATAAGAAATTTTAAACAAAGAAAAAAAAATTCAAAAGAAAACAAAAAATTTTCTCTACAGCAATTTTTTCCTCTTAAGGAATTTAATTTTTTGTTAAATAATTTTGTTTTCTTACAAACAGTTTTATTTGTTTTAAGTTTTTCTTTTCAAAAGTTTTTAATTTTGGCCCAAAATGCGCCTTGGTTTACCGACACAAACAAATTCGAAATTATACAGTAAATAAAATCACCATGTAATTACGTTGGCCACCCTGTATATTTATCGATTTTTCAACTTCAGAGTTCATAGATACGTCCGTTGAGTAAGATTTCAGAAAAAAAACCGACAATTCAACAGAAATTTCAAGTTACGTTTGCCATATGTCGAGCATCTAATTTCGTGTAAGCGGATACTTCTTCCTTAGTTTTATGCGGGCTGCAGTAAAAATTACAAACACAAACTGATCGACTATGCGGGTGTTAAGTTTAAACTACCCCAGATGTTTAACATATGAAGAAACTGAGTGCATATATCCGTATATTAATATGGGACAAGACAGAAGAGAGTTGTTAAGTGAATATTCTACTCACGTTGTCACAACCAATAGCATTATTTTCAGCTTCTTAAGTGTTAACCAATCACTCCTACACTAATTGCGATAATACTTTTTTGAGGAAGCTTCGGCTGTTGTAGCAATATCAATCACATGCACAATTTTTTTTTAAATTTTTTTGATGTTACAAATTAAATAACTCGTTAGTACATAACAAATAATTATAATAAATGTTATTTTAATTTTGTTGTTCGTGGAATATTCTAAAACATCCCACTCCTCCTTCGGAGTCGTGATACTTCCTACCAAAAATACAATTTCGTTGCCATAGATTGTCGACAATTTTTAATTCACTTGTACCGCTGTTGATATTTTTTTTTAAATTAAAATTTGACTATTCCTTTATCGGCTGCGACCACACGACCGCCGGCGGACGCTTACATTTTCAACCGTAGTTCCGCTGTACGCGAAACGTTTGCACTTTGTCGCACCTACGGAGCTGCAATTACAGCTAAAAACCACACCTGGAGCATAAACAGTAGCATTCTACCCCATACATAATAAAAAATAAAGTCAATTGGACCAAAGTAAATTAACAAAAAATAATAACGCCGATGGCCAGTATTGAACTGGGGATCGCTCCCACGCTAAGAGAAAATACACCTCTCTAGGCTTGTTGCATGAACACGTTTGAAATCGATATGTATATTAGATGATTATTTGCGCCGGATTTTCATAAAATATAAATAATAATCCGCAGGACGGCGGAACTACAGCTGACAATGCACGTGTCCGCCGGCGGACGCATAGCCACAGACCACAGTGTTATTTATAACACAGGTCGAGTTTTTACATTTTTCTCGAAATTGTTGTAATGTACGCATGTAAAAGTTTTATATCTTCAAACGATACAAAAATCTCTCTAATTTAAGGGTCTGGCATAAATTAGCCTATTAGACATATATTGAAAAATAAATTCGATATTTTTAATAAATTACCGAAACGGTAAGACTCGGCACTTAATCGACGCACCCTGTATATTCTTAGGCAATGAAAAATTTATTATAAATATTAGGTATCTTCTGGTTATTTTAAAAGCGTATTTTATGCATAAGTTACTTATAATGTCGAAAATATATAAAGAGGTTTTTAAACATTTTGTGAAAAGTTGTTTGAAGCAATATTTCTGTTGCCTATTGACGTAAAGTCGTAAAGGAACTGGTTTTGTTATCGATATAATTTTGCTGGGTTGTCTTGCCATAGGTCCATAAATAGCGACTTTCTTAAACATTATCAGTATTTAACAATGTCTTGATATCGAGAATATTTTCCAAACAAGCTTTTCCAGATTCTTCCTTACACTTACGCATCAAGTGGATTTGTAATGAAGCAAAAATTAAATATCACAAAAGTCAATAAAGAAACACAAAAAAATTGGAATAAAATATTCCAAAAATTTCACTGCCCTCCTCCTCCCCATGGTATTTAAAATATCAAAACCTATGCTCTCCCCACATCCTCTTTTTTTTGTGACAGTATGGTGCCCATTTATATGGTATTCTTATAAAAAGTTACAATTCCTACTGTTTTTTGGCAAAAATTTAATTTTCCCAATTTTGGCATTCTACGTAATATTTTTTTCTAACTTCTACTTATTAGGCAATACTAAAATTAAAATTAAAACCATTTTGTACGTTATTTAACCTACTAATATTCTTGTCCTTTAAAATTTGGTCAATATCACCATACCAAGGTATACAACCTAGCACACCACTGAAAGAAAACGAACCTCCACAGACCCACTTATAACCTCACTTTATCGTGTTTCCGTAACACCACTGAAGGTAACCATCTACATACATAGATTATTCTGTAAGGCTAAGGGGACAGCCTTCTTTCGAACTGATATGAATACCATTACCTTCACATCCACAACGGCTCGTAGAGGAAGTTAAACCAATGATCTCAAACACGTGCACGTGGTCACTTCCAAGTCTCACATTCCTTTCATCCTAATGTGAATAATTAATTAATTCCGTGACACGCACTTAACGCGCACACACAAATCACACGCAAATCAGCGAACGCGGTGTTAGCAAAAGAAAGTGCAATGCAACTGGTGAAAAGCGACGTAAATGTAATGATCGACCACTTTCTAGCGCAGCAGAGTAACGACTGTGCTCCCGCTCCGGCCAGACGAAGTACCCACGCTAGACTCCGGACACTCCGGTGGGTTATTCATTGTTTCCATCTAGAGTTACGCAACGCCGCATAACTCTTCGAGTGAAAGTACATCTACCTTGATATGTGTTGCATAAACCCAGGAGCATTCTAAATTACATTGTTATTTTATTTTTGAGGATATCTTGCCGAAATAGAACTTAATAACCGGCGATTTTACAAGTTTAATTGTACGCTGCATATTCGACTTCCTCGTTTGCAATTGTTTGGTGTTCTATTAAGCCGAGAAAGTGGCATGAAATTTACACAAATCCGATAAAATGGAAGGTATCACACTTAATTTCACCTCAAGTGGAGCTAATACGAACTTCCTCGTTATGGTGTCTAAAAGATGCATGCGACTACACTCGTGATTTATTATTTGGCAAAACAATACAAGTAGGTCCCCTTGCTAAATAAACGGTTTTCAACATTATATTAACAGAATTACAAGAGATATTCACGAGTACACGTAGTTTAATTTTAAAAATTTTATGTTCTTATATTTCTGGTGGCAAAGTCGACAGTGTTGCCGTTATGTATACAGTACGTTTTGGCAGAGAATACGTTAAGCCTAAATTAAACTTAATTATAGTGTCTCTATAGGCATCTCAAAGAGTACAAGAAGACTACAAATATATATACAGGGTGGCTCAAATTGAGTAACATAGCATGCGGCTATCTTTGTTATTACCGCAGATTGAGATTCGGTTAAATGGACAATGTTGTACCGTTTTTCATATTGAATCTCATCCCGTTTAGACTCAATAGAAATTTTCAACCATTCAAATGGTATCTTTGAAATATTAAAAAATGCATTGTTTTTCAAAAGCGGCGTAATTTTAATTCATGGAAAACCAGGGTGAAATAAGAGTTACTATGGATGTGAAACAGCATGAAAAACTGTAAAACAATGAACCGAATTACTATCTTAAATAATAACAAATATAGCCATGTTATGGTACTTAACTTAAGACAAATTGTATAGACGAAATTCAGGTTAACCCTCTACTGCATGACTATTTCAATTTTAGATAAAAATATATTACGTTAATTTGGTTAAAAGAAACAACAAACCAATAATGAAAAATGTAATAGCAATTAATTAAACTAATTTATTTGTTTTTCAAATGTGTTCCCAAATGGGTACAGAATGCATTACAGTAATGGTACTTATTCATGAAAGTACACAAACCAATTAATATTTTTGTAACAACATATAAGTGAACTTGAAACACGCGTTTACCCGTCTTATTATTTATTCCCATAAAACAGCGAGGTGCTGAGAGTATAATGCTTATATTGCAACTTGAAGTCCTACATACAAAGTTTATTTTCTAACTACACAGTGAATTTTGTACCCAATTGGGACCTTACCTTCAAAGTGTACTTTCTTACTTAAAACGAATTATTAACGAAAAACAATAATATTCTACTGCTTACAGGCAATCACTTACTGCAAAATATTATTTTGCAGCACTCGAACATCGGTAAAATACATAAGAACAGTTCTAATTTTCACGGTTACTCTTACTGTCACCAAATGAATGTTCAAATATCTTGTAATTTCTTAAATCTACGAACGCTACTCGACCGTACACAAATATAAAATGTTCCTGGATGGGAACAACACGCACAAAATGTCAAGATATACAATAGGAGAATAATGCAGCAACTTTGACAATTAAGTTCCCGATTGGGAACAGATTGCGATAGAGGATTAAGACAACATTGTTGAATGTTGGTTGCTCTTTCAGTTATTTTTGTTATTTGCAAGATTAAGCAGTGCCACCATTAGCGTCAAAAAAGAAGAAAAAAATATACATCCGCAATAAGTAAAACAAAAAATATAAATCCGCGTAAGAACCTTTTTCCTACAACGATTCGTAGCGTACAATTAAACCTATATAGCATGTTAAAAAGGAGCGAAACTTTTTGCTTGGACTTTCCCATACTTTTCAATTTGTTACCTATCATACTTTTAAAAAAGTATTTTTGTACGAACCTTTTACGCGCCAATAGCGACTACAAGATCGTACCATTTCTACCACTGTAAGGTACGAGCATCGGCATGTCGACATGTAGCTCGAAACCTTAATGTTTTGAAATTTGTTTACGAAATAAAATCGATTATTTGATTTTTGGGAAAAAGAATCTTTTCGATTGAACAACACCAAAGACCATAAAGAAAATTCGTCATCTGAACATTAGGGAAAAGAGAAAAATTGCAAAAACTAATTTTAAAATATTATTCTACTCATGAGCAATTCGGCGCAAACAGAAAAGTTTTATTGTTACCCGTTTATTAAATAAAGAGGTATAATTTACAATTTTCAAAAATTCAAAGAGGGCGTTACAGAGTAATTAGCACATTGAGACCAACCAAATTGCTGCTTAACCCTACTCCAACGAGCCTACAAAACTAAAAAAAAAATATGTGGACAGTTTTTAAAAATTGTTCTTGAAAATTTCCAAAAGTATGAACATTTTTTAACTTTTCAGTTTTCAATCTCTCCAAAATGCTTGTACATACTAACGGTCTGTATGCCTTGAGCTATTACAACAGAATTTATGCCGCTCTAAGAATTCGTTCGCCTCCTCTAAATTTTTGAAAAAAATTATGAAAATCGAGAATTGTAGGTTTGTAGTTGTAACAAATTATTTGATACAAATTTGTATCTGCGGCGTGGCGTTCTGAACCAGTGCCGTAGTCAGAAATTTTGTTTAAGAGGGGTCTCCCTAGCTAGTGTAATTCGGAAAACCCACGGGGGGGGGGGGGGGGGGTTACGAAGTATGCCCCAGCAGTTAGGAGAGTCCGGAATAATATTGATTCAAAGCATGGCTGTCGTTTACCTTTACGGTTTAACAGTAAATAGTAACGTATTAATTACGCAAGCGCGGACAGGCTTCGGCCTAGTTCTGTGGTTCCCCATTAAATCATATCGTAGGTTTTTGCTTGTTTCTTTTGTAACTAAAATACCTCGCTAGTCGTCCTACAGGTACGTAGCGTGCTGCGCAGTTTGCGGCTGGTTCACAAGAGTTACATTGTATATACTATACAGTGTGTCCGAAAAGTATGGGATATGCTATATATCTCAGTAAATATCTATTTTATAGAAAAACATTTCGAATTAAAGTTGTTTAGTATTTAGTTTTGCATAACAGGACAATACTTATATTTTTTTTTTGAAAAATAAAAGCGCAACGAATAATACTTCAGCTTCTCTTTAATGACATGACCCATATATTCATTCCACTCATTTTCTTTTTTCAAAGATGTAAAACTTTAATAAACTTACATAACAAAATTTTCGAGAAAAACGCGAAAAACCTCCTTCATATTAGCAGGCCCTGAATTTAAACAAAAGCATATTAATATCGCCTTTTTTCTTTAAATTGTTTTTGATTGCCGAGAGATAACAAATGAATTTCTAGGCACGCTACTGCAATTGTAATACGCACAAATTAATTTTAATGTTTGTTTATATGAAAATGGAGCACTCTGATTGGCTCAATAATATATGTGTAACATAATCACTTATTAAACAGCACTAGTGGTTATTTCACCAAGAAATTGATCTGATTGGTTGTTAACACGGGAATCGAGCAGTGTGATTGGCTAAATGGAATGAATGTGACATAACTGTAGTCCCGTCTTTTAACCATTCCCAAACAAATAAAGAAATAGACAAAATAAATTTCTTATTACTTTTTACCACTATTTCTAAAGTTTTTCTTTCCACGTGCCTTTTATTCATTTTTCTAGATTCGTCAAAGTGAACGTTCTGCAACGTTTGATGTTAGTTTCTTACAATTTTAAATCTTCCTCTTGTTTATCCCACGTTTAAAAAAAAAACAAAAAAAATGTCGAGTACTAAACATTACTTCAAACGTGGCGTTCGTAACAATTTTGCTTTATTAAAGTTATTAAAATTTGCGAAAACTTCATCGCCATGTCAAAATGAACACGTGAAAAACACCTCACTTCAGTCATTGACCGTCGACCTTTACTTCTCATAAGCTGTTAATCCGAATTTTATGAGCTCTTTGTTTTTCTTAATATTATTAGGCATTTTTCTGTAGAATAATAAGAGCACAGTGACATTTAAAGGAGATTTGATCTCCCAAGGTTTTAAGAATAAAAGTCGTTGAAAGGTCAGCAAAAGAAAGCATTCCAATTTCGCTTCGCAACGTTCTAACATAATTATGCGTGGGAAACTTTGTAGAATGAAACAAAAGAATTTCATCCAGGAAGACTGTACGAAGCGCGTCCAGAAATGTCCTTTATTTGAAATCTAAAAACAACCGACGGATTTCATTGTGATCAATTTCTGGGAGTCAGTCGGTATTAAACAAAGATGGCACTTGCGAATCGGTTTCATCTTTTATTTGGCTTCATCATCAGGGTAGAGCAACCGAAACGTAATGCAATAATAATTTCGATAACGCGAGTATAGTGCACAAAAACGATAAGGTGTCCTTATCAAAATAGTTTGCAAGCGTGTTCAGGGAGACATAAATAATAAGCAGGATGTTGATTTGTCATTACAGCAATTCTAAATTTATGTTATAAATTATCGACAAAACCGCAACGTCTTCATTGAAGTGATAATTCGTTACGGGAATGTGATTACATATAATTAAAATATTAATCAGTTCAATTTTAAACAATTTACTTATTGTATAAATAAACAACGGGTTTGGTGAAATATCCTGTGCTAGATTTCCATGTGAAATTATAAAACTAATAACTATAAAATTTCCAATATTGCTCAACTATTTAGAATAAATACGTAAAATTACAATTAAAACTAAACTAATATTTCTGCAAATATATACATGATTTCGATGGGTACTTTCAAATTTTTTTTACCCCAAGAGGGGGCACATACAGGTATTTCCCAGCGATATATGATTTTTATTTAGAAAACATTACCAAGAAATGCCTAATTTTCTGATACACAAGTTTCGGCGATTTCCCTAAAAGTAATAATTCCACTCAATTGCAGTAAATATCTGATAGCATTTACCAAGGTTATATTTATAACCAAAGTTGCCGTAAAAAAATTAACAAGTAACTTAAATGTATCCAAGAAAGCGTAGATTTTTCCAAACAATTTTTTTTAGTTAAATTTTCGACCAAGAGAGTTCCAGGAAATGTCAAAATTTTCCCATAAACAAATTTCTGTTGTTCATTCACTTTCAATAATTCCTAAAACCTTGTAGAAATATCTCTGATCGCAGTTACCGAAATTATAAGCAAAGGGCAATTAAACTATAGCCAAGGAGGTATAGATATTTCCGTAAGTTGCCCAAATTTTCCTATAAACAAATTTCTGTGAATTTCCTAAACGTTCTAAAATTTCCTATCACTTGCAATAATTTCTAATGATTTGTAGAAACTTCTGTGTGATTGCAGTTAAGATAATTATAACTAAAGACACGTACAAAGCTATGGAACATCTACTTTTTATCCTTAATTACGGAAAACAAAATTACATTTTCCTCAAGCCGCTATATTATTTGACGTCAAAATTGAATTTTAGAATCCTCAAATTCTATTTGATACGTTAAAATTAATTTTTTGATGCGAAAAATTAATGTTCCACCTTCTAAAAGTCAAAGAAATACGGATAACAATCTCTATCCATTAAATCCTGCATTGGATTTTTTTACGTCAGAAATTCATTTATTGACGTCAGAAATTCATTTATTGACGTCAAAAAATCATTTATTGACGTTTGAAAACTGCTCAAACAATTTAAAAAAATAAATAATAAAAGAACGTACAAATTCTTCCTGAACTATAAATAAATTATTTACAGACGTTTTCATAAATGAATTCTTGATGTCAATAAATGTATTTTTGATATCAAAAAACGAATTTTTGTGTTGACGTATAAAAAACGCGATTTTCAGACGTGATTAAATGATTTACTGACGTTAAAATTGTTTTGGCGTTAATGACGTTTTTGTATTGAACATGCAATTTTCAAAACGTCAACAAACGATTTACTGACGTTAAAAATTGGTTATTTGACATTGACGTCAAAAAATATTTTTGAAGCCAATAATTTGATTTTGTGACGTCTTAAACTGATTTGTTTGGCGTCTACAGGTAATTTTTTTGTCAACGTCAAAAAACTAATTTTTAACGTCAGTAAATAATTTATTGACATCTGAAAATCACGTGTTCTATACAAAAACGTCGTTGACGTCAAAACTATTATTTGATGTCAATATGACGTCAAAGAGACAAAAAATCAATTTTTAACATCAGTAAATCATTTATTGGCGTTCCAAAAATCGCGTGCTCTTTACAAAAACGTTATTGACGTCAAAACTAGTTTTTAATGTCAAAGTGTTTTGACGGCAAGGAGTCAAAAAATCAACTTTTATCGTCAGTAAATCATTTATTGACGTATGAAAATCGCGTGTTCTATACAAAAACGTTATTGACGTCAAAACTAGTTTTTAATGTCAAAGTGTTTTGACGGCAAGGAGTCAAAAAATCAACTTTTTAACGTCAGTAAATCATTTATTGACGTATGAAAATAGCGTGTTCTATACAAAAACGTTAATGACGTCAAAACTATTTTTTGATGTCGATGTGTTTTGACGGCAAGGAGTCAAAAAATCAACTTTTAACGTCAGTAAATCATTCATTGACGTATGAAAATCGCGTGTTCTATACAGAAACGTTATTGACTTCAAAACTATTTTCTGAGGTCAATATGTTTTGACGATAAAGTCAAAAAATCATATTTTAACGTCAGTAAATTATTTATTGACGTTAATAAACTTAAAAAAAAATAAAACAACGCTTCATAGAAAACCGTAATTGACGTCAATAAATTTTTGACGTCAAAAAGTCTTTTTATGCCAAGAAAATTTATTTTCTGTAAAAACTAACTTTAAACGTCAATAAATGTTTAATAAAAAGTAAAGCGGCAATTCATACAAAATAGTGCTGGTTGTACAAAGCGCGGAAAAAAACAATCAGAAGAGCAGTGAACAAAAACCGCGTATCTTGGATCGACTCTTAAATGTCTTTGTTCTGAAACTAATGACAGTTAATGCAAAATGATTATCAATCAAAGACATGCTGTTTTTTCACCACCCTCTTCATTGGGGTTCTTTTTGCTGGCTCTGTAGATGTCACACGATAAAAAATGTAATATGTATATCCAAAAAAGTATTACAGATCGTCACAATTTTGTTGAAAACACAGGAATGGGTGCAATATGAAAACACTATGAGAACGGTATCCATTGACTTTTAAATTTAATTAAAAAGAATTTGCACTAAAATTGTCGTACTCTTCAGTTAAATAATTGTATGAATTTAATTTTGGAAGAAGATAATTGCAAGAAATACCTACTTTTTTTCCAAAAAAATCAGAAAAATAATTCTATAAATTCCCCAAAATTTAAATTTTGACTTTTGAACAGTTTCCAAAAGGTTGTAAAAATACCAGTTACCGCAGTATTATAACCAAAGACTAATTAATTAAAATATAGCCAAGAAGGTATACATATTTTCCCAGCAATTTTTATAAACAAATTCGATTTCCTGCAAATTTTGCAACATTTTCACTTCCTTTTAGTGGATTTTTTAAGATTTGTAAAACTATTATAGGGAAATGAAAATAAGTGTGCCCCACGATTCCGAGCGGAAGAGGAAAATTTCATTCTCAAAAAAATTGTTTCAGCAAAATTATTAAAAAAGTTGTTTAGGAAGGTTTATTTTTGCCCAAATACCTAATTTGAGGAACATAAGTTGCTGTTACCAAGGTTATAACCCACAAGCACAAAAATGTACCCATTATCGATGACACACCAGAACAAAATAAACGTTTTAAAGATCCTACAGAAGGTCCAACCAAAGGAAATAAATTGCAAATAGAAAAATATCAAGGCGTGCTAAATCCTGATATGGCGTCATGAAAACGTCCAAAGGCATTGATACACAAGGTCTAATTCTTTGCCTCCACCTTAATTCAAATTGATGTAAAGACGGACAAGAACATAAAGCGTTATTTAACTGTAAAATCCTCGGGAGATATCTAAACTTTATAGAACTCTCTTAAAATAGCCACCTTAGTGTGGGAAACTCATTACTCCGCATTAAAGCTTGTTCGTTCCGACAGCTTTGGAATCAAGATTATTTGTTTAATTTTGAAGTTAGCCAGGTAATTAAATCATCATCCTTGAAATAATATTATACACGTCCCCGAATAACAGTTTCTTTTTGTAAATTAAATTAAGCGAGTAATTATTTTGTAGAAAATAGGAAAATTTCACGACTGTGGTGGGCATTGAATCATACGTAGCATAAGATTTCAAACAAACTCGGCGAAAAAGGTTAATTAAGGACATTACTTTAGAAATTGTTACAAGCCATCATAATCGAGAATGAAAATGAAAGCGCACAATTATGGGTTGGTTGTTATATTACGTTGCAGAATAAAAGAGTATACACATAGGAGTTAAAAACTAGTTACATATTCAAAGGCTTTTAAAGGTTTAACCGAGTATAAAAGCGGTTCTATGTAATAGGTTGTTAATTAACTGCCAGGAATTCCTTACTTTTGCACCATTAGCTTCTATAAAGGAAGACTAAATCACGTAAATTGAGTAAATTGTTTTCTTCTACCATGTATGTACGATATATGCGGTTACGTGAGCTTCCGGTTTCGTGAAATATTAAAAAAGAATAACTAATTTTTGGGGCATATCGCAATTACTATAGTAGTAACCCGTTCTTTTGAACAAACGTTTCCATTACGTAATAGTAAATACATCTACTACCTTCTAGTTACTTGCATAACGTGCAATTGTGTTATTTAACATCGAGTAACAATGTGCGTGAAGCATTCAAAGTTATGCGAAAAAAACGGTTAATTTTTCAATAGAAAGAAGTCAGTGGTTGGTACAGTTTTAATGTAAATGCGAATGCTATTTTTCTTATAATGTTAGTATAATAGGTGCTATTGTCAATTGTATTCTTTTGAGATAATTCATGAATTTCTTGCAACATTTGTGTAATTTAATATTTGTACCGGGTTATTTTACTATTATTTCCATAAAAGTTAAAAGTTAAGTGTTGCGATATGGTAAGCTGTTTTATTTCATTTCGTGATATAGACATTAAAATAATTTTTTAGTCATTTACTAGTAAACCGGCATTGCAACCCCTAGTGATATCGCAAATTAATTCCAGATATCACAAATTAAATTCTGGTATCTCAAATGAATTTCTGATATCAGAAACGAATTTATGATATCAGAACTTTTATAATTAGAAAGATGCAGTACTTTAAGTAATACTGTAGCAATAAACGATATCGTTTTCATTATTTTAGGTTGTAAAAACACCCCATGCGAAAAGAGTATACATTTATTTATAATACGACTTGAACAATTTTTCAACGAATGATTAAAAATCGATAAAAACACATTTAAATTTTAGTAATAACTAATACATTTTTACTTGAAATCAATAAATATTAAAAGTCTCAGTGATATCAAAAAATGAGGATTTAAAAATATCACCCACGTACAAAGCACAGCAGTAATACTGGAAATTCTGTGAGTAAAAATATTATCTATACTTAACAAATGTGGCAGCTCATTTCCGAATTATCGCATCCACAATATAAAAAAATTATAACATTCGCATATTTTTAAAATATCACAACCACGAACCTCACAGTGATACCACAAACTGAGGATTGAAAACATTACCTGTTAAAAAGTACTGCAGTAATAATGGAGATTTTGTGTGTAAGTAAATCAGTTCTACTGAAAACATCACATTTGCATATCTTTCAAAATACCACATTCGCATATTTTTATGAATATCACATTAGCATATTTAAAAAAATATCAAATTAGCATATTTTATAATTGTCACGCATTCACAAATCTCATAGTGATACTAAAAATGAAAAAAATATCATCTGCTAAAAAACTACTATACTGAAAATTTTGCATGTAAAATATCATCTATACTTAATAAATGTGGCAGTGATACTGATAATGTTCATATACGAATATCGCATCCACAATTTTTAAGAAATATGATAATCGCATAGTTTAAAAATCACTTTTGCGTATTTTTACAAATATCACCTTTGCATATTTTTAAATATATCACATTCGCATATTTTAAAAAGAAACATTTGCAAATTTTACAAAAGAATTACATCCACAGACCTCACAGTGATACCAAAAATTGAAAATAAAAAACCTCATCTATCAAAATGTACTCAGTAATACTGAAGATTGTGTGTAAATATATCATCTATACTTAAAAAATGTGGCAGTTCTACTGAGAATTTTCATTTATGAATATCGCATATCACATTCGTGTATTTTTACTAATATCACATTCGAATATCTTTAAAAATATCAGATTCGCATATTTTTATAATTATCATATTCCCAAATCTCCAGTGATATTAAAAAGTGAGGATTAAAAATATCACTGTCAAAAAACACTATACTGGAAATCCTGTAAGTAAAAATATCACCTATGCTTAATAAATAGGGAAGTCATACTGAAAACGTTCATTTACGCATACGCAATTGTTTTAAATATCACAGTCGCATATTTAAAAAAATGTAATTCAAGAGTTATATCGTACACATATTTTATTGAAAATTTTGAATGCGTGATATTTTTAAAAATATGGGTGATATTTTTTAAAATGCAGTGAAGTGATATTTTTCCAAATATGCCGTAATATTGTTAAAAAATGAATTTAAAATAAAACTGCTTGACATGCCACAGCTGATTACGAAAATAGGGAATTTGCGAAAAAATAGCTTTAACCATCATTTTAACCGCTATGGCTGTATCAGCATCTAACACATAAATTAAGACGGATACACATGACGAATGTTTTGAGCACTGAGCCACAGCGGTCTCTCACGTTATACAGAAATTCTCAATACCTTCCACATATTAAATCTGGATCTCTTCAACCTGTCTCAACAAGAGCGGAATACGGCTGCTGCTGAGATCCAACCCAAGCAACGTGCGAAAAGAACTAGTTTTAAAAATAAAGTTGCCAAAAATATCGTAGCCCACGAGTTTGCCTAATTTTCGGACGGACACACACAACTGTGCCGGGATTTGAACCCGGACCCTTTGAAAAGACACAGAGGTCACTCGCGTTCTACAGAAACTCTAAATTTTTCTCGAGAAGATAAAGAGCACAAAAATTAAGTTTTGTTTTAGTCGTCGTACTTCATTAATTTTTCAAAAAATGCCAAAAAAGTCCGGCCCTGAAATGTAGCAAAACAAATCGTGAGAAGCTTTGTGCGGATTTCCCAATAACAAAGTTAAAGCAAAATAACGTTTATTTTAATTAAATAGATAAATGAAAAAATCCAGCGATACTTTACATAAACCAAACGAGTTGTTCCAAAAATTTCATAGAAACTTATTTTCATATTTACTCAAACTCAAAATTGCAATGTTATGTTAACCAAATAATGTGTAAACACTGTTCAGTAAGCAAACACAGTTCCGTAACTCTCCAAGGTGGAGTTTCCCAGCCAGTTTGGATTCCTTTGGGATTCCGGTAGTTTGGCGGATTTCGAGTTTGCCTCAGTTTTGGACGTTAAAGGATATGAAATATTTTCACATGACCGAGGCATTTGTATTCCCCAGTTATACACATTGGATAAATTTTATATAAAAAAATACATTTATGAGCAAACAATTTTATTTGACATTTTGTAAATTTATTAAAATCAGTTACGTATTTGCGAATTTAGAGAATAAAAAAACAAGAATAGACAAAGTCGCGTTAACTAATTTTTTATTGTTATTTTCCTGTTAAATATTTTACATGGCAGAACTGATATTAGTTCTTTAAATGGTGTAGTATCGGTTCTAATGACCTAGAAGTTTAAAAACGATTTGTACTAATCAATATTTAATTTAAACCAGACCATAATGAAACCACATAATTAAAAAACAAATTCAAAATTCAATCTGTTGACTGATAATAATTGGAAACTTAATTACTGATCATATTTTGGAGCTGGAAACACGTAGCGGTTTCTTTTTCCCTAACGACCTGAATTATTTTCTTTCCACAAACTTTTGTTTTATTTAGAACGTCTTGCAATCTGACATGAATTATGAGCACGTTGTTGCACTTTCTGGCAGCAGACTCGGTGTATTCAGAAAAAAAAGTGCAAATGAACGATCTGGTCGATTGGCGGCCTAGAGAAAAACATTTCCCATCGTCCTTGATCGCTTTCTGATCTTGTAATCTCAGTCCAATGAAACACACCACACGGCCTACTTTACGTTGCGTCATGGTGCGAAATGCCAACCGTTCACAGCTTAGCAAATCTGTTAGTACTTGTGGGTGTAATGACGTTGTTATTTAATTAGGTAACTATTTGAATCTTTATGCTGATGCTATACTAGTAATGGCTCAAACGTTACATAAACTTGATGGTGCATGAGACCTCTTGATAATAATGTAGCTAAATATATTTTAGCGGAAAATGAAGAAATTCCGATATTTTTCGTTTTTTTTCGTTAATTCGTCACTGTCTACACAGAAAGTGATGTTAAAATTAGCTTGAAAATTTGTTTCAAGAGTAAAATTGTTCAGCGAAGTAGGGTAAAACTTTATTAACGAAAATTGTTCACAATGATTAGGAATATAGGTTAAACGTGCCGACAGGAGTCTGATTTTCTATGCAATTTTTATGCATGATAATAACATGGTATAATTTGTATGACAACACAGTGAGACGTGACGGGAAATATCGATTAGAGGAATTTTATTCAAGAAGGTATGAAACTACGTACATTTAAATATGAATCATGACCTTAATTTAGTTTAATTTAATCTGATCTATTTACATAAATTTACTTCAATTTTGTTCTAAAAATATTCTAATTTCTTAATAGTCTTAATTAGGGCGCATATAAAATCGTGATTTTTATGAAATAACCACAAAAATCGATTTAAATCGCATTTTTTTGGATTTAAATCGAATTGTTTGTATTTAAAACAATTTTTTTGATTTAAACTGATTTTTTTGATTTTAACTAAATTTTTCATTTAAAAATGAAGATTCCCTGGTTACATGAAATTCGCAAAAATTCCCGTTTTGTCAGTGTGCAAAGATTTAAATCAAACCAATTATATAAAAAAAATATTGATTAAAATCAATTTGTTTTTGAGCGTGGTGTCATTTCATGTAAAATTTTCGAACTAATACAGTAGTGTTTATAATTTGGCAGGAAGCGCATTGCTGCACCTACGGCCTTGCCATTATCGTTCAAATCATCCCCACCATGTACACAACACAAAAAATTTGCGATAAGTTATGAATAACTATTCAAAATGTATACTCTTTTATTGTGTACATGGAGAAATGCTACTTTCTATGCTCCCTGAGATGTTTTTAATAATTGCAGCGCTGCAGGTATAGCTAAGTGCACACCGATCGTAGGGGTAAACGCCCTTGGGCGAGTAAATAACGGTAATGTGCTGGCCTGGAGATTGACGCATTTAACCCATGTGCTGCGACGTTCTTGGACACCCCGGTTCACAACATTTGCGTCTAGCCCCTTGCGATTCCTGCCGATCCTACCTCACATGCAGCTGAAATGTGTGTAAACCACAACACCGTAGTGGCACAGATGGATATGCGGGTGTGTTCGGTCGTGCTGATTTTTTACTGCATAAGTAGTTGCGGGGTCGAATCTCGGTTGGAACCAAATTTTTTCTTATTTTAGTTTTTTTTTAAAACACTGTTGTTGCGTTTTGCTGTTAACGCGAGGTTATTTGTTAAGAACAGTTATATTTTTAAAGAAAAAATACGAAGACAAATTTGCATTCACTCACTGATTGACGGCATACTAACACGCAAGTCTGGTAATAAATTTTAAAAAAAGGATTTGTTGTTTTCTATTGAATGCAATTTATTAGCAATGAAAAAATCGGCTTTAACAATGCAAATCTCGATGTAAATATCACACTCGCACATATGCGAGCCAATTTTAGATGATATTGCGCAATTCAGGATCGGCAGGAATAACAAGGGGCTAGACTCTAGTGTTCGCAACTCGGAGGCTGACGCTGACATTTTTAAAAGGGGGTTGCAGTAAGTGGGGAATAGACCGGTTGGCCAGAATAAGAGGGGTGGGGACAGATCACAGATGTGCTTAAATGCGACTGTTTTTTCTTAAAAAAATTTAAAATGAAAAATAAAATACTACTTAACATGTGTATGACGAGCATTACGTTCCACTTGATATTGAAATATTTAAACAAAAACAGGAATTCTGCAGGCAATACGTTATTAGCAATACCGGTAACTTAATTTTTCTTACTTAAAAAAAATTAATTTAATCAGCAAAAAAAACGATACAAACCAAAAAAATACAATTTAAATCAATTTTTTTGATTTTTTAAATAAAAATCACGATTTTTTGGACCCTGCGTTATGTCCTGACAGTGTTTCTACGTCTCAGGAGTCTTTAGTTTAGTTGTCGAAACAAATAGTTATTTTTTAAATAGTGTCCTTACAAATCAAGTTAATTGCCTATTCCATGTAATCGGTAAAATTTTGCCATTTTCGTGAAATTCATTTAGTCTGCCTATTTTATGTAGCAAACAAAGTTTGACGAATACGTGAAATAGGCATTTTAATTTCAGAAATTCTGCCTAAAAAATTCAGTTCAAATGAAGTATATAATTTTTAATACTTTTATGTATTTCTATTCTATTCTTAGCTGACTGTCAAATTATGCAAATTATTATAATATTTGGAAAATTTCACATGAATTCACTTAACAACCAATTGATTTTATTTCATGGTTTTTTAAATATAAATCGTTTGATATGAAAATCAGGGATTAAATCTTCGCACTCTGGTCTTAATTCTAGCATAATGTAACCCCAATTAAAATTACGCCGAACAAGAATTTTGAATTAGAAAGCACAAAAATGTAAAAAATTAATTAATTTGAAGCTCTCTTACGTAGTAAGATAATATCAACATAATTGCAGCAATTTGTATTAATTTTACGTAACTTCATTTATTTAATTCCAAATAAATAAAACTAGAGATGCACCGAATATTGGGTGGGCCTTCCGAATATTCGGATAAGTTTGTGAATTTAGAGGTTATATTTGGAGACGATGCAGTGATGCCTGGATGATGTTTTCTTCTAGATTTTGTTATTGTGCCAAATTACAAGAATGATAAATTTTGACTAATCTTAAGTCACGAAAGACGATTCTGCATCCAGAAAAACCCAGCCGGCCGCCACGCAACACTGGGAGGTCTTCTACAAAACAAACGACGAATTAATGAAAAAATTGCCCGCAGATTATAACTACATAAAAACCCCAAATTTACATTGGTCCTTCGAGCCGGATTCAGTACTCACACGCCGATTACTTTTTTGAGTCAACCGAATATTTACAATTTTGTGCACTAACTGATACCATCACTAAATTGCAAACTTTTCGTAAATTTTCTTGGTATAATTAAGATTAAAGTACATACATACATTTATACAATAAAATTAGGAATTTATAATTTTACAGAAAACAAAGTTCTTTTTAAACAATGTCACTGGTCTAGTCGGTATACGCGAGGTTATGGTTAAATATTTTTACAGAAAACACGCAGAAACAGTTTTTTTAAATAATGTTGCTGGTTTAGTTTTTTTGGGGTAGTCTCTCCTGCCCGTTCTTCTCGTATGTCCGTACGTCGCTGTTTTTTTTCGAGAGTATCTATAAGTGATGTTTCTGCCTGCATCGTTTCTCTAAATCCCTCTCGTTTCTCACATGGTCTAATATTGGAGGAAAACGGCTAGAAGGAAGAGGAAAATACAAAAACCAAGGAAAATCTGAAACCTTGGCATTATGGTAGTCATGCGGAAACGTCAATTAGGAGAAGAAAAATACTGTGATGGAATAAGATGGGCATTGGGATGTGGGCGACGGCCAAGAGAGTTGTAGAAAACCGCTTTTATATTAAATTATTATTATTGCTGGTCTAGGCGCTATACGCGAGGTTATAGTTAAGAATAGCTTGATTTTTACAGCAAAATATGCAAAAAAAGTTTGTTTTTAAACAACGTTGCTGGTCTAGGCGGTATACGCAAGATTATATAGTTAAATATTTTTACAGAAAACAATGCGGGAACCAAGATTTGTTTAAAACAATGTTGCTGGTCTAGGCGGTATACGCGAGGTACTGGTTAACAACAGTTATATTTTTAGAGTAAAAAAATGTTAAAACAGTTTTTTTAAACAATATTACTGTTCTAGGTAGTATATGCGGGGTTATAGTTTAGAGTAGGATGTATAGAGGAATCCGAGCGCCACCAGGGCTGCCAACCTACATTTGGTGGCCAAAAATTTCCCTAGAGTATTACCAACCTAAATCTTGTGACAAAAAAATCTACCAGAACTGTTATTTTTAGAAACAGACAGCTCTAAAATAACTTGAAACCTGCCTGTTTCTAAAACTAACTGGCCCAGGAGTATTGTTTTTCGCCAGATTTAAGTTGGTAATAATGTAGAAGAATTTTTAGTCATCAGATTTAAACTGGCAACCCTGGTGGCGCTCGGATTCCCCATACACCATACTGTTAAGAAGTTAGATTTTTACACAAAAAATGCAAATAAGTGTTTTTAAAACAATGTTGCCGGTCTAGGTGGTGTGCGTAAGTTATATTTATTTCTACAGAAAAAATTGCGAAAAAGTTTTCATTAACAATGTCACTGGTCTAGGCGGTATACGCGAGGTTATGGTTAAATACTTTTACAGAAAACAAAGCGGAAACTGTGAACAATGCAGGTCTAGGCGGTATACGCGAGGATATTTTACGGTTATTTTCTATTTCCGTAAGAGAAAATCCTCCTTTTCTAGGGTTCCACATATTGCAAAAATCTTTTTTTTAATCAACCTTTTTTTTTTGTAAAAATGATATTTTTTAACGTTTCAACTTTATTGAAGAAATCATTTTTTTTTTGTTAATTCATCTGTTTCCTATATAAAAAATGGTTCTTTTTCTACATATCAAGTTTCTAGTAGCAATCTATTTCTATTGCACAAATCAACCTTTTATTGTATAAAATCCAGCCGTTTTCCGGTGGACATTTTCTTTTTATGATAAGTAATTTAAAATGTTCTGCAATTTTTAACAATTTCCTTAAATTAATAAAAAGTTTTCTAATGATAAATGATTCCATTACACAGAATCCTTCTATATTTGCTAGTATTACGCCAAGTCCTGTTAATTCTAAGTATGCAAGCCTATTATTTTCCAAGTTACATGCTATACCTGTAATAACTATGTTTCCTGGTTAATTTCACAGTAATTTCGTAATTTTTAATAAAATGTGGTTAATGCAAAGGTACGAAGTAATTCTATTACAAGGTGAATATATTTCTTTAATACTTATTTTTTACAGATTTTTCGTATTGTTAGTTTCCGTAATTATCAACCATTTCAACTAATTCTGTTGTAATTCTAAAGTAATATAATTACTTGCTCCGTAATAACCTCAACTAATTTGATTAAATTTACAATAAATATGTTTAATTCCAAAGCTATGTATTGCTATGTGCTAAATGTACCAATTCCACAGAGTAATTTTTTATAATTTCCATTTATTTTGAACATTATTAAAGTAATTCTGAATTACTATCTCATTTCAATGAACCACTTGAAGTAATGCTAATTTCCAAGTAATTCTAGAAATATTCAAAGAAATTATCTGTAATAGTTGAGTAGTAATTGGAATTAAAAAAAAATTTCATTATGGTTTCACAAAAAATTATTTCATTTCAAACCAATTCCATTAATTTTCCCAAACTAATTGATACTGCTGCTACCTACGACAGATGGCGCAGAAAAACTAGGACGTGAAAATGTCTAGAATCAAATATACCATTTTTCATTCTAAACGAAGTAAACTATACAAAAAGATTATTTTTATTGATTCCAGTGGCGCGCTGAGGAAGCGAGCTTTATGTTTAAAGCTTGAACCATCACTTTGTAGTTTTCGAATTTAATGCACAAACCAGTTACCAGTACGTATATACAACCAGAAAGTACAAAAATTACCTTTGTGCCATAATTCAAATAACCTTAAGCGAGCACCGCATTTTAATTTTTTAGGTTTAATGAACCCAAACCGTATTAATTTTTCTTTCATCGCGTCACGAATTATGTTGAAGTGAATGATGGATGTGTTATTTTATTACGAGACCGATATCAGGCGAAATTATCTAGAATCCATGCGGTGGCCGTCGACGGGAAAAGCCTCAACACCTTATCAATTATGTAGGTAACGTTTTGTTTAAATCACATTACCCGCCATGATTTTATATGATAAGCCAAGAAAACTTAATTTTCAAGATGTGTGCGTGGTTGGAGAATAATAAAACGAATAGATAGAAAGCTCTGCTGGGATTATCTCGACAGGTTTTGTAATACATTTTGGTATTGGTATGGAATATTAAGTATGGTTCGGTATTATAATAATAAATTGTAAGAAAAGGCGAGGTAAATTTCACATTACGTTGTTCCCAACAGAACACTCTAATTTGTTTCGGATGTCGAATTATTAATTTAATTAGTTTTATTTTTAAATATTTTTGTACGTAGTTTACAAATTATCTTGTGTATTTAATGTGTTTTACGGAGTACGGGCATTTTTTCTATGTTGTATGGGGGTCAGAATCAAAATATGTCTACAGAATTTTATTGTATTACATACTTGATTTAATATTCATGATATAAGAGCAAATCGTGTGTAGGGTAGGAGTGGCCTTGAGGTAGAGCACTTACTCACCAGTGCGAGGGTCCGGGTTCAATTCCCATAAAATTCATTTTTTACCTTTTTCGCTATACCGACTATAGCTAGTGAAAGGCATTATCGTAAAAATTTAGGATCATGATTTTGACGGATATACACGTTTTAAGGTCCATGAACAATGAAAAACCAGGTTGCGTCATGGTGTCTGTATTCGGGATCAAAAATGAATAATCCCGAATCCCGAGATTGATTCCCGGACTGATTTACTATAATAAAAAACTCAATTTTATGCATCAACTTTAAGCTTTATTAAAATCAAATTTTTGGTAACAAAATAACAAAAAACTAACATTTCTTATTTTTTTTTTAGAAATTGGTACATATGTTTCAGCAGCAAACTTCCCGATTGTCGGCTGAATTGTTAGTAAAAACTCATACGTCAGCTGCATTCTCTGCAATAAAATATCGGCCAGTTTTTTGTCCCGAAAATCCAGGGATTGCAAAGGCTGAAATTCCGGGATTTTTGGGTACAAAAACTAGCCGAGATCCCGACGTTGCACTCTCTAGCTTTGTATACCCTTTACAGTCGAGACGCCTTAACACAGAAAAAACTAGGATTGAAAAAATAAATTCAAAATTCCAAAAATTTTCACAATTTCAAAAATTTTCAGCTTTCACAATTTTCCATAACTTTTAAAGTTTTCTATAATTGTTGGTATTTTTAAAATTTTCAAAACTTATTCTATTTCCAAACAATTAAACGAATTTCTAAATAACTTTCAAATTTATAGAATAACTATTACATTTTTTTCCAAGTTCTAATATTATTTTTTCAAAATTTCCAATATTCAATAATTTACGAGCGTCAAAAATTTTAATTATTTTTAGCTTATGAAAATTTTAACAATTTTAAGAAACTTTCGAAATTATTAAAAAGTTTTCATAATTTTTCATTTTCAAAAAGGTTAAAAAAATTCTTCAAAATGTTCTAAGCATATTCAAAATTATAAAATAATATTTCACAAATTTCAGGAAATAAAATATTGTTAAAAGTGTTTCTAGATTTTCATAAAATTGTCAAAAAAATGATAAATTTTACAATTTTAAGATTTAAAAACTTTCAAAAACCCAGGTTTCAAAAATTTACAAGATTTTTAAATTGGAAATTTTTAATAATTTAAAATTTTCTAAAATTTTCGACATTTTCAAAATTGTCATAAATTTTTATAATTTATGAAAATATTAACAATTTTCAACAACTTAAAAAAAATTGCTAAATTGTTGAAACATTCAAAAATTTTAAAATGCAATTTAAACTTTATTCTAGTTTTTCATGAAAATGTCTAGAAAAGCTTGAAAATTTCACAATTTTAAGATATAAAAATTTTCAAAAACCCAATTTTTAATAGTTTTGGAATTTGGTTTAATGATTTTTTAATTACAATGACTATTTATCCGTTGGTATCTCAAAAGTTAACATTTTAACTATTTTCAAAATTGTAAAATAATACTTGTGTAGTTTTATAATTTTAAACAATTTCAAAAATTAAATAATTTTAAAACGTTTTCTAGATCTCGTAAAATTGTCAAAAGCGCAAAAAAATTCACAATTTAAAAAATTTGTCCAAATTTAAAATATTTTGAAAATTTTCATAAAATACGAGGGAGGTCCCGTGGCGATATCCTTTTTATTTTTTCTTGGATTTTTATTGAATGAATTTTAAAAAAAATTCGATTTTTTCATTCTATATTGCCGTGCCGATGTTATTTGCAATATGTAATAAAGAACTTTTTGCAAACTTATCAAGTAATTTAAAAAATACTTCGTATTTAATGTAAATGTAAGAAATAAAAAATGTTAAACATAACTACAAGAAAAAATTGCATGGGAATTGAACCCGGAATCATCGCACTGGTAAGCGGGTACTTTACCTCAAAACAACTCGCGCCAAACACGTTACTTCCTTTTATTTTACGGATATTAAGACACGCATGTAACGCGATAAAATTCTGTAAGAAAACATGGTTAAAATCGTGTGTACTTATAATTTTAGCGTTTTGAAGTTTATTAAGTCGATGTGTTATAAGAAGCCAGACTAAACCCTGGAGTATATCAGTCAACGTTGCTCGATATACTTTGACGTAACACATAATATACCGCTTATATTTATAAGATGGTAGCTTTTTGTCCGCTTCAAAAACACATGTAGCTCTTAAGCTTTAAATTCTAAAGAAAATAAAGCTGAAGATTTAAATTTCCCTTTTAATCCTGCAGGAAGTCTGGATAAAGCAACTTGATTTTTTTTAATTTTTTTTACACACTTATTTAACACGTGTCGGATTCGGAATTTTAACTTTAAAAAGCATTGCAAAAAAAATTATGTTAAAAAAATTTAAAAAAATCGTTTGGCCTCTTCATCCACCTCTCTATACCCTACTTCCAGACAAAACGCCAAAAATAAATTGCCATATGAACTAGACACAAACTGCGACCCTAATCTGTCGCCTGAACTGCGCCAGTTGTTAATGGACTTTCTTTAATCCTTGGCCTGAATTCCCTCAAGCGATTCTCCAGGCCTTTTTTTTCAGTTCGTTATTTGAATCGGATTTTATAATAGATTTGCAAATCAGCTGACTAATTTTGCAAACACTTTCACCTCGTTTGGAGGGCACAACCTTGGTGCACTTTTTTTGTTTGGCGGATTACTTCATGGCTTTTTTAGGAGTTAATTATAAATCAGAAGCGAAATTATTGTAATTAGAAAGGCAGATGAGTTATACAATGCAGTTCTAGTTGTGTTCGGTGTAAATAACTAGAAGCACCAAGAACAATTTATAACGTAGCGATCTTAATTAGCACCTCATTACGCAATAAAATAAAATGTGAGAATTTGAAATTATAGTAATTAATCTGTTCAATGAAGATTTAATTAACGATATTGCAGTAACAATTACTGATTTTATATCAGAGCTGGGCCTGTACAATATTACATATAAAAATATATCCTTAATGTGCATGTAGCATAATATCGATGCAAAATCAGACAGATTAAACGTAAATCAACACGTATATAATTAAACAACTGCCTCCTCCTACACCAAAGTAAAATAAATAATACTAGCTAAACTCGTGGGCTACGCCCCACGCTTTTACTAAAGACTTTTTACAAATAAGCAAACTTTTGAGATCAAATGCTGCGCCGACCTACCTGACTGTTACATAAACATCGGTACCGGCAAACAGTAATAAATAAGCTGTGTCGAGATGTAACAATAGTCCGTCGTCACAAAGTTGAGACAGCGTAAAGGGATTTCGATTTAATATATGGATTGGTTGCCTAACGCACAAGTGCTTACTAAGATGTTGTTGTAAGGACCTTGTGAATCTGTAAAACTAGAAAAAAAATGGGCAAAAATAATGTCCGGAAAGAAAATCCCGAAAAAACAGCACCAGATTTTTTTTTTAGAAAAGAGTAAAAAAAAACTCCAGGAAAAAAACCCAAAAAATATCCCAAGGGGTTAGCCGCGCTTAAAAATTTTGTACACCTACTTCCATTAATACAGATACTTCCACATACTTTTTCTTATTTCCCTGTACTTCCACTAAATTCCACATACTTCCACTTCCAATTACTTTCACGTACCTCCACCGTGCTTCCACGTTACTTGCACATACTTCCACGTACTTTTACTACTTCTTGCTTCCATATACATGCTTCCACTTTCACTTCCACATAATTCCATGTATTTCCACCTTACTTCCACGTACTTCTACATACTTCTACTACTACTTACTTTCACATACTTCCACTGCTACTTCCTTCCGCATACGTCCACTTTTATATCCAGAAAATTGCAGGTACTTCCACCGTATTTCCACTACCTTGTACACCTACTTCCATCAGCGGTTTACCCCCCGAAATCTCCAGAAACATTACTTTGAAAACAAAAAGCGAAATTACATTAAATTAAACTTAACCAAACTCCCAATAAGCCGAGCATCTTCTGTGAACCTAAAATTGCTTAAATGCTTATCTGCATCGAGAAGTGTAACGGTCCAATGTACAAACGTATCTGCGCCTTATATAAAGGACGCGTTGAAGAAATTCGGATATAATGTATAAATATAGATTACTAGATTAAAATTTAAAATATCTCTGAATATTAAAAAACTAAAAAATAAAAATGAAAAATAATTGCAACCAGTGCCGGTATTACGGTGGAGCAAGAGGGGCTTCCGCCCTAGACGTAGCGTTTTAAAAGGCGCAATTTTATTGTCTAATTTTTTATGGAGGCGACTTCTTTGTCGTTTGATAGGTGCCGACAATTAAAATTTGTTTGCAGTGCAGTACGTTTGATTAGAAAATAGGAGAGGCGCATTCGTACCGTTAGATAGTTGCACCCCCCTATACCATGCACACATGCGTGTTTTTCTATAATCTAAAATTCCTAAATAAAAAAAGATAGCAGTTTTATTTAACATACATATTCTACATATTATTCTACGTATTCACACACAACCCTGTTAGAAATTTAGAAATAAATAAGGTGTATAAGGTTTATGAGTTATAAATTTAGGCTGAAGCAGTTTAATTCGCCCACCTAGAGTGATTTCTCTTCTATCATAAATCAAAATCTAGATTAAATGTCGTGAAAGTCACTATCGTTATGTGAAATGCGTTGGCTTAGTTGACTTTGACTGACAATGAAACATTTTTCATGGTTACGAATTATATTATCATACCAACAATGTACCGAATTTTGGGAAGAGAAAACAATAAGGAACACTTCAGTACCGTAAATTAATGCTTCCTCTTATATAATTGCAATTTACGTTGAATACGGAAAAGAAGTTTTAAAGGCAATTAGTTATTTTTAAAGTGTGGCTTAATAGCTCAGCTATTCGTTATTTTCGCTTGCAGAAATAATAGAATTAAGTTACCTATTTTTAATTCGCTGCCTTAATTTGGCTCATCCACAACAACAAATTACTTTTTATTTTGTTTCGTCTATCTCAGTGGGAAAAACAATCTGAAGGTAAAACTGGCTTCAAACTAATTTCTGTAAATAATATCCTTGAATTAGCAGCGCTTTCTTTTTTCTAAGGTCAAAATATTTGATAATTGAAATATATGATATTTTTCGTATTATTATTATTATTGCTACTTGAAACACGATGTTTGTTTTTGTGGTAGTTCAAAAAAACTTCTACGCAATTGACAAACAAGAGGGTTGCATGTCAAGGGCGCTGTAATCCATGTTGGGTATTTTATGTTATTATCTAGGGTCGGCAATAGATGGCTCTGCAATCGAGTAAATATTAAATTTGTTGAAATTTGAATTTTAATTTTATTTTGAAAACATTCGACCTAAAATCGTTTTAAATGGATGATTTAAAGCAGAGATTATAATAAACAAATTAAATTTTCAACCTCGATAGCAGAGCCATCTGTAGAACCTACGGAACAACATAAAATACCCAACACCGATTGCAGCGCCCCCAACATGCAACCCTCTATAACTGTTATAATAATTCTAACACAGTTTTCCAGATCGACTTCCACGCGATTTCTATTAGTTTAAGTTGATTTATATGTTTTAGGAAATTCACTTAAGCAAGCTTATGGAATTCCATAAAATTCTAACAATTTTAAAATTACTCAAAAATTTTAAATAAAAACTTTCTAAAATTTCAAAATCATAAATGTTCAACAATTTTCAGAAATTTTCGTAACTTCAAAAATTTTAAAATTGATTTTTTAAATTTTCAAAAAATTAAGAATTTTTCGAAATTATCAAACACTGCATTAATTTTCAATAATTGTCTATATTTCCTAAAATTTTCTAACTTCCTAATTTTGAAAAATTTCTTAAAATAGCAAGCAACTAAAAATGTATAATGCAGAAACATTCAATTTTTTGATATTTTCAAAATTTTTAAAAACTAAAATTTTCAAAATTTCACAATTTACAGAATTTCAAAAGATTTAAACTAATTTTAAAAATTCCTTAAATTTTTCGCTTTTTCATAATTTTCATAAAGTTAATTCAAAATATTGTAGATTATTAAATTATCCAAAAATTTTTATAAATTTACTAAATATCTAATAATAATTTAATTTTTTTCCGAAATTTCCATATTTTGAAAATATGAAGCATTTTCAAAATTTCATACAAAACATTAATAAAGCAATAATTATATAATCGAATAATCAAATAGTCGATTCATCGATTAACAAAATACTCCAATCATCTGTTAATCGAACAGCGAAGAATCAGTTAATCCAACGATCGACCAATAGTATAATCGAAAAATCGATTGGTTAGAAAATTTAATTCAGTGGCCAATTATTTTACACAGTCCCAGTAATGACTTAATGGCCGAATTGGTATGCGCTAACCGTGTTGCCAAATATGGTTTCCTATTTTAGCAGGGAAAAGATATCTGGCAACACTGTTAGTGCATATGAAACAGGGCTTTATTAAAGGCACTAAGGGTGCTGCCAGATATGTCTTTCCTGTTGTAGTAGAGAAAACATACCTGGCAACACTGTTAGTGTGTTGTCCGATATGGCAACACATTAAGTGCATATAAATCCTACCTTTATTAAAGACACTAACAGTGTTGCCAGGTATGTTTTTCCTAGACCAGCAGGGAAAAGATATCTGGTAACACTGTTAGTGCATGTACTCACAGTGTTGCCAGATATGTATTCTTATGTTAGCAGGGAAAAGATATCTGGCAACACTGTTAGTGCATATGAAACAGGGCTTTATTAAAGGCACTAAGGGTGCTGCCAGATATGCCTTTCCTGTTGTAGTAGAGAAAACACCTGGCAACACTGTTAGTGTGTTGTCCTATATGGCAACACATTAAGTGTATATAAATCCGACCTTTATTAAAGACACTAACAGTGTTGCCAGGTATGTTTTTCCTAGACGAGCAGGGAAAAGATATCTGGTAACACTGTTAGTGCATGTACTCACAGTGTTGCCAGATATGTATTCTTATGTTAGCAGGGAAAAGATATCTGGCAACACTGTTAGTGCATATGAAACAGGGCTTTATTAAAGGCACTAAGGGTGCTGCCAGATATGCCTTTCCTGTTGTAGTAGAGAAAACATACCTGGCAACACTGTTAGTGTGTTGTCCTATATGGCAACACATTAAGTGTATATAAATCCGACCTTTATTAAAGACACTAACAGTGTTGCCAGGTATGTTTTTCCTAGACCAGCAGGGAAAAGATATCTGGTAACACTGTTAGTGCATGTACTCACAGTGTTGCCAGATATGTATTCTTATGTTAGCAGGGAAAAGATATCTGGCAACACTGTTAGTGCATATGAAACAGGGCTTTATTAAAGGCACTAAGGGTGCTGCCAGAGATATGCCTTTCCTGTTGTAGTAGAGAAAACATACCTGGCAACACTGTTAGTGTGTTGTCCTATATGGCAACACATTAAGTGCATATGAATCCGACCTTTATTAAAGACACTAACAGTGTTGCCAGGTATGTTTTTCCTAGACCAGCAGGGAAAAGATATCTGGCAACACTGTTAGTGCATGTACTCACAGTTTTGCCAGATATGTATTCCTATGTTAGCAGGGAAAAGATATCTGGCAACTCTGTATAATTCATATAAATCCTGACTTTAATAATGAGAATGGTTAAATTGCGTTTGCTCCATTAACAAAAGAGAGCAATTAAGTCTCGAATTTTCCGAGGACCCTGCCATTGAAACCATTTGAAATCTTACCCACATCAGCTGTTAATTAGTCATCCAACGTACCTGAAACAAAACAAATCAATTACTCATTATGTTCCACATTCACGATAAAAAAATGAGCAAAATAGTTCGCCTAGACTCTCATATACTTTAGGTATTTTGAAAAGTATTTTTGTATCAACGTTGTAGCCCCAATAGTTATTATAGCAAATAGTTAAATTAGATTGACGTACTTAAGAATACATTTAGTCGACTTTATATCTTCAATGGTAGCGGCACCTAGTAGAGGGTACTGTAGCTATAACACACATGTTTGGTAACCTGCTTCAAGAGAATTTTTTAAAGTTATGGGATCAAATAATAGCAGATATTTAATTAACTTTGTTAGCAAAAAATTGTGAGGTTTTTTGAGCTATACGTTTTTGAGAAATAAAAATTTTACTTTAATTTTCAGGTATTTAAAATTCCTCTTACATAGTAATATTGTGCCATTTTCTTGCGTTTAATGAAAAATTAGTTCCTGTTGGTGGGTCAAAGGTAGAGAATAGGTTTTCTATCATTTTCAGCTGATTAACTTCAGTTTTGCTGAAGATATCAATGATTTATTTTCGTAACATTTTGTCCCCTTAGAATATTGTAATAACAAACTCAATTCCGATGTATTAAGTTTGTTTTTTCAGTAACTATAAGCTAAAATCAGAATACTCAAAAAACAGCGGCTGCTGCTAAGTTTAGAAAATTCGCTTTCCGATACTTGTTTCGCAATTTTACGAAAGCTTATTTTGTCGATGCAGTTTTGATGAGGCTTCTTCATCTAGATAGCGTAGGATATCTTATGGACATCCATTTCAAGTCCAATAAACATTCGCACGTTCGTAGGTATAGAACGGATGTCCATAGAATATCTAAGATTGAATGTCCATAAAACATACTGAAAAGACGTGCTATAGAATTCAATTTGAATAATTGTAAAATATAAAATTAATTCAGACAAAATCTATAAATTATCTGAATAACATCCATACATGACGTTTTATGTACTTACGTATAGGACGCCTTATGGATATCCCTTAAGGATGTTTTAGGGACTTCCATAGTTGTCAAACAAACAGACTACGTATAAACGTCCATAAGATGTCCTATAAGCATCCACAAATCCATAAAGCGTCCTTTGGGCATCTTTGTGCTATATGGGATCCCACAGACTCATTCGGCCACAATCGCATTTTTGAGTTCCGTCAAAATCTCTAAATCTAAAATTTGGCCGATGTCAATACGTTCCTGTACTGAAAGAGTAGAAAAGAACGAGCGCACAGAATTAACATTGTAATTTGAAAATCGATATTAATATGCACAATGAGGAAACCATTCTATCACGCCAACGTATTCCATGAAAACTTGGGTATTAATAAACGGAAACCTATGAAATGTGACGAATAAAATACCCTAAATGAACACAAACAACTTCCAGGTAGTCGGTATACGGTCACGTAAAAACGCCGTCGTATGAACAAGAAACATAAATTCGGGGAAGTCTCCCAAAAGTGACAATCAGATACCTTCAAGGAATTCTAATGGGACGGTGACATGTCTGTCATGTAAAACTCGAAAAGTTAAATGAGTCATCCGGTTAGCCCTTTCAATGTCTGTCTGAGATGTGAAAAGTAATATTTTAATTGAGAGTTCAGTCATTTAACAAGGCAGGGAATACAAATTCGGGAAGGGGAAGAATTTATACAACATAAATTTTAATATAAAATTAAATTACTAATTACAATTTTGATAACTGCAATGCTTTCATATGCGTACGATTTACTTGGCTTGGCATTTTCAAAACGAACGTTTCAATGTAGGTAGGAATAACAAAGAAAAGGTTACAAATGGAGAAGCCACAAGTGGCCAAACATCCTTTGTTATGAATCCAACCATGGCCTTTTTGTTGTAGATTCAAATATGTGAGTAGGCGTAGCACAAATCTCTCTAAATGAAGGTTTTAAATTCTTAATCTCCCTTGGGGAGCTAAAGGAGAGAAGAGAGAAGGTAGATAAGATCTATCTGTTCTGTCATAAATGGTGTTCTTCATAAAGTCTAACGAATAAGCACATTCTTATTCTATTGCATCCCACAGCGATAGTACTGTGTTCGTTTCTAGAGTGACACTTATTCTTACATTTTTGTGTTTGAGCTGAAATTGTTTGCAATAACGCCAATTTGTCATGACAATATTGAAAAGTTAATTTAGTTCCACTTGGGCGGACTAGAGGGCGTGCTTCCTATATTGAAGGTAGGAAAATATAGCTTCAATGTTCAGAGAGTACCGTATGAAGAAACCAGTAAGTTCCGCATGGAATTTTTCTGAGAAAAAAATAATCGATTTTTTGGCTTGGAATTAAAGAAAACTAGTGAAGATACAGCAACAAATTCAATAGCGAAAAATTCGATCGATGGGGGCAAAGAAACTACCCCAAATGTAAATATTATTGCACCTAAAAATTAAAATGTGAATATTATTCTACTATCACTCAAATTTACGGTTTGCAAAAATTCATAAAAGGCAGCACAGAGATATTACCAGACTAGCACATCTATCAAATTGTAGTTTATTCCCAACGCCTACAAAATTAATCGTGTGGCCAGCTTTGAAGCCATATTTTTTGTAAAATTTCCAAAAAATGTTTGGTAATATATTTCACTTCAGTTTATATTTGTAAAAAAAATGGTAGGTTTATAATCTTATTCTACTATCACTCATAAACAACTCAGCTTAAAAAATATTTTATCGTTCCACGTTTATAAAAAAATAAAAGCGTATGAATTGTTATCATTTTTCGAAAATTTATAGAAGGCGTCACAGAGAAATTAGCAGCCTAGCCTAGCATACCTACCAAATTGTAGTTCATTCCTAACGCTATGCCTACAAAGTTAATCGTGTGGCTAGTTCAGGAGCAACAAATTTTTGAAAATTCCAAGAAAAATTTGGCAATATATTTCACTTCAGTTGATATTCGCAAAAAAATATTAGGTTTATAATCTTATTCTACTATCACTCATACGTAATTCAGCTTAAAAAATATTTTATCGTTCCCCGTTTATAAAAAAATAAAAGCGTATAAATTATCAATTTTCAAAAATTCATAGAAGGCGTCACAGACACAGAGACTGACCTATTGGAATAGCAACCAAATTGTAGCTTATCCATAGCACCATGAGCTTACAAACTTAAAAAAAATATATTTTCAGTTTTTGCGTAATAGTTTTTTGAAATTTTCCACACAAAGTAGACTGGTTTGAGCTAGGCACACTGGCAAATCAAATATCTTTAGACTCCATGCTTGGTTCTGCGGAATAACTTTCACAAGGTTCAGAGAGAGAGAGATGGGCTTACAATAATATAAACTGTGATGTGCTACGATTAGTGATGCTAAATTTCGAATGAAAGTAGTAGAATCTTTAGATTTTTGAAATATCTCGAGAGGTCACGGAAAATCATTCGAACGATTTTGCGATTTTAAATTTTTGGTTTTGTCTGAATCGGAGGCGACATTTTAAGCAACAGCTAGCTGCAAATGCACAATCCGAGCAAACCCGAGGAACAACGGGACAAGAATGATTTGATTTTAACAACATTCCGAGCGAGCGTTTGAAAAAAACACGCACAATGCATACTACATAGTTTATAATGAGCGGCCTGAGAAAAGATGTTTCGAAAATGTGAAACACAATGATTTGCACCGAAAAAAGACAATACACTTTGGTTGTAATTCTGATATTAATTTTTCCTTGTTTAATTCAGAACAACTTTATTTTCATCAAATTCATTGTTCTGTAACTCGCTAAATCTAAATATTTTTAATCTTATATACCGCAACATTTATTACCTATTTAAAACTGAGTTTCCATTCTAAAAAGAATTTTGTCAAAATAGTATTGCCAAAATTTCTGAGCGAGTCAAATATTTCTTACACTGTATTAAGTTACTGCTTAATTTCGTTTTACCTTGCACCCTTAACCTTTGCTAATATAAACCAAGGTCTAAATACGAACACCGCTGCTTTTCCCTATCATTCATAATAATATAAATATGATAGAGTTATTTACACTTGACAAGCCTTTATACCAGCACGCCATTTTAAACATTTAAGAAAAATTGTTTACAAAACAATTCACACTTTGGCGAGATTTCTCATAAGCATCGGTTACAACCAAAAGAGCGTGCTTTCATTCTTGTCTGGTCTAGCAGTTTTGGCGACAAAACCAAATTACCATTGGTCGTATGCGAAAGCACAACTATACAATAATTTATTTTAATACTCAATTGTTTTCAGTAAACCACGTAGTAATAATTTCTCCATGTTCGATAGAATGTCCCTAGTAAAATTAAAATTCCGCAGTTTAATTTCATTTACAGTGAAATACCGTAAACATTCTCTTAAAAAAATGTACATTTTCCAAGTTTTTTAAAAAGCATTTTTAAGTATTTCTTAAAAAAATGAAATATTTCAGGTCATCCGCACATGTCTTAAATACGTGTTAAAAATAGATGGTAGCATAAAATTGAATATTGTTCAAGATTATTGTATAGTTGTCGGGAGCAGCATTTTTACATTAGACTTCCGTCACTTTAGTTCCCAAGAAAATCCTCAACTTAAAAAGGAGGACACCTTAAATATTAGTTAAAAGTGATTATTATTGTATTACTGCGTCACCACGTTTTATAATTACGACATCAAGAATTTTGCAACTGTACCCATTTTGAACTAAGGAACAGTGGCGTAACCACCGTGGTTCCGCGGGTTCCACGGAACTACAGCCCGTAGTCGTGGGGCCCGCCGAGGACCCGTCCTTTCAACAGTTGATTTCCCTAAAAATAAGCAGATATTCTTTTTTTTGTTCCATGTTAAATACTCGATTTATAGGTAGGTAGGTTGAAAATGTTAGACTGATGGTAAGTAATCAATTAGTCCCACATTTCTCTTTATATTTCAACCAGGCGATATGACTGAGTAATATTTTTTTAAATCAAAAGTTTTTACAGTTTTTCTTCTTCCGAATAACCCTACCGAACATGTAGGTGAGTGTGGGGGTACGTTATCATGGCAACCGCTTTGCTATTGGCTACGGTTTGCAACACCGTTACATCATGTAGATATATCTACGACTGTTCATAATGATTTTTAGTTTCTACCTAATTACTTTGTTTGTGTTTTTTTTATTATATTGAGTGTTTCTGTACGTAAGGTCTTATTTGTATCTCTTACTGGGGGTGTTATCGGGGCCCGAGCTGAATGTGGAACTCGGGCCCCACAACTTCTCGTTACGCCACTGCTAAGTAAGCTAGTAATACACATATATGGTTTGTAAACTTCAATAATATTAATGTTTAATATTAATTTTAAAGTTTGTAAGTAGGACTTCTAGTTTCCTGTTTTGAGCACATCGTTAATATTATTAACAATCTGTCATATATGAACATATGTTTTTAAAATTGGACCTTTTACTTTCTGCAAACACTCCTTGTTAGGAGCTGCTAAAACAGCCCGGTAGTTAAACCAATTTATTTCTTCATATACATATCAAAAATACTTTCTCCCCGTTTTCGTTCGGCAACGATATTTGAACACCCACCTTTTGCCCAGTGTATGGCTTGTTACACACCGCTGTTCAAACATGACCCAACCTTCATTAAACAACTCGTAAATTGTCTTACTTATGTTACGCTAACAATATACGCGGTCAAAGTACCGACTATGCTGCTACACACACGAGGTACACATTTGCTTTGACAAGGCTAATTTAGTGTTGAAGATATGAATGTTTATAATTGCGTACCTACGCAAGGTTTGCCAACGTGGTTATCCCAAATTTCTCTCTTTAATTTTATGGCTCAATTCTTCGCTGGCCCGTTTTCCTGCATTCCATTGCATATTCATGGCGGTTTTAAATTGACTTCCTCTCGAAAGTTTCGGGAAACATTTTTGAGGGACGTCACCATGAAACAAATATTAAAAAGAGGGAGTTGTTTCGCTAAAAGCCAATATACGAAAAACTTTTTCAATGTTGCACCGCACAAACATCTTTCCCCTCCTATGATTCTTGTGACAAACTTAAAATTGCTTTTGAATTCAATGCCTCCCTCGTCTCTCCACGAACTTCCTTAGCCGAACGGTTTTCATATATACGGATTTATTTCTCCACTACTGGAAACTGTTCGGAGCATTTTGTTGAATGTCAGGATCGCACGTAATATGAACTGCGAGAGTGGGGTCCTTTTCCAAGGAAGGTTTATTTTCTCTCTTTCGTGTTTCTGTATAACGGAAGAGTTTTCAAATTGTCGTTACTGTTTTTGCTTTTCATGTTGCTTGGATCCATTGCTCTGGAATATTTTATTCAATAAGAAACAGATTTGTTCAGATGTGAAACATTTTTACCGACGACTGGAGATTTATTTTCCCTGAACATATAATAGAGAAAAAGGTTGAAAAGGAGATTCTATACGTTTTCCTTTTAAATACAAATCCTGATATATTGAAAGTCCTCGAGCAGTTATTTTTCAAAAAGGCGTAAGACACTAAATTGAATGTTGTTTTTAATTGTTTTAAATTTAATATAACAATAATTTAGTGTTGTGCTGGTGTTGGTCAAACTAACTGCTTTTGTTGATGTGCTTGGCACGCCATCAGAAATGTTCTAGATAGTTGCCACAACTACTCCAACTAATGCATTTAATCGTTTGACCTCAAGTTCCTAGTTGCTTTACAATTTGCAACTGACAGGAGCCAATTACGTTGTACCGAGCATGCACATGCCAAATTGATACATAAAATTTCGTTACGTGCAGTAAAAGTTTCGAAACTTAACCAAAACACATGAAAAAAACATCCTTAATTTTATATTTGTTTGAAATAGTAATCAGCGTTTTCTAATCCCTAACACATAATTTGATGTTTAGATTACAACAACAGAAACCAAGCATTGTTTTAAACAAAGGCTAATATTTTCTTTATGATTTTTTAATTTATAAATTAAAAACTTCCGTTTTACATAGCTGCTTTAAGGTCTCTAGCTGCAAGGCAAGTTGGAGTATTTAGCAATCTATCTATTCATTCAATCCGGATCCCTTACACCTGTCTCAATCTTTTAGTGGTGAAGGACTCCCACTACGTGAACATGCATATTTGCGCGGCGCTTATATAAAGATCATTTTCCTTTGTAGAGTGGACCGCTATATTATTATTGCATAAAAATACCGTCCCATAATGTACACAATTTTTTTGCGTTAATGGAACTTATCTGCTGATGGCTCATTACTAAAACAACAAAATCAGACGAGCAAACATCACATTGGAGTGGGCAGTTGTTCCACAGCAGCGGCGGTTGACCATAAATGCGGTACACATAGCATTTCATGTGTACAGTATTGCTCGTTCTTATTAATGCATAAATGTGGCAACAACGACAACTATTTATTACTACATCAACTTTAGTAACAAGATTTTACTGTCCTACTCAATATTGCACAGCACAGACGAACACTTTGCTATTCTGTGCTTCTAGCTGCGTCGGCTGTACTTGATAACCAAAATATTGTCTTCTATGAAATGGGATTAACTAATACAAGTCTGTCATCGTACGTCGATATAAATAATAACAATAATAATTATAATCATTATCGTTATTCTTATTATTTCTTTGCAATTCAATATTCACGAATCCCAACTAGCACAATTAGTCGCTGGTACGTAGCGGCGACTATTGTAAGAACCTAAAAGTGTTTTGCCACTAGTCGCGGGCACGTAATAGGAACGTTTCCAATACGTGTCTGCGACCAAAATGGGGAATTATTTTCTGGGGACCATAATATTCCGGCGACGTTCCTGGGACTTGTCCGGCTACGTTCCAATGACGTTGTGGTTACGTTGCAGCGTAGTAGCAGCAACTTCGACTGAACTTTACCACTCTTTTATTTAGCGTTAGTGTTGCTTGCTTTGTCTTGCAACTTATTTTGTAATAATTTCTCTATGATCCTTGTCCATTTCCCTAACACAGAAACTAATATACTATAAAAGTAATATTAGAAAGCAAAACTTGCACTATTTCCCAACAGCCTGGGTGACAAAATTAAAATAAATGTAAGTTTACTGCCAAACATGATAGTCCAAATCAGACCACGCGCCATCTAAATTTGCATTTTTTAAATTAAAATATTTTATTTAAAATACCTATCATCCGAGAATATGTCATCGGCCTATATGCTGACTACTTTTTTTATTGTTCTTTGGGACTTGAAACTAGTTTTTGTGGATTAATTTATTATATTTAGTGCAAAAATGATGATAATTTATTTTTTTGTGATTGTGACGTGAAGGTTCATCTTTTGTGATAATGGCGTCGTAAGTTTTGTACATAAAAAAAGGAGCATTTCCTAAAAAATAACTTTGCAATCGTTTTCACCAAAAAAATGCGACTTGAAAGTAATTGCTACCTTGACGATAGTGGCGGGAACTGCAAATATGTAACTTTAAAGTTATTTTCACTACAAAGTACCGAATGGGACTGTAGCGTCACTTTAAAGTTGCGGCAAAGTTGACACTACCAACTTGGCTGTTCAAAAGTTGCCGCTGCCACTTCATGGTTCCGTCTGTAACTTTAACCTCAAATTGTACAGGTTACCAACGTGCACGCACGTGTTTATGCTTAATTCAGTTTGGCTGAGATATTGGAGAAAAGGCAAGTGGTTTATTGACACAGATGTTTTTTAATCATTAACGACTCAAGAACGGTTAGCTTGACGTAATAGACCGTTATACTTTTTTAATCGGTATGAAAACAGAAACCCAAAAATGTAAAAATTTGCAGGGTGTTTAATTTAAAAAATCATAAATTTGGTGATATAATTTTAGTATCTGCAGACATTGTCAAGTAATTTTTACCCAAACACATAAAAACTAGTTTACCTAAAAATTCCTTACAGTGGCTAGCTGAAATATTTAAAAGAAAAAATGAGTAATGCAGGCTTTCCGCTTGAAGAGCAAAATGTACCTATACATTAAATTCGGATCCCTTTCCACCTCTCTCACTGTTTCATGACGACGAGCCCCCACTACTCGAAGTCCATAAGGCGAATATTCGTAAGCACCGGTACGTATCGCCCAGCACAGTTTTCGATGCAAATATGACCGTTTGTATTATTGAAATTGGAACATAATCTGCTCCTAGCTATCATTGCGACAACAATCTCCGAGGAGGAAACATGCAAAACGACCGGCCAGCGCCGATGTTTATGTAAAAGCCATATAGGCTTACCTTATCGGCACGTGATTTCAAAAGCTTGCGTACAGCAGTCGTTAAATATTGCCTTATACTATTAATACCTAAAATAAATGTAATACATAAAATAAATGTATTAATTATTGTACATCTTTTAATAACGCGTGAGGCGTAACCCATGAGTTCAGCTAATCTTACTAACATGCCCAACATAGGAAATCTGGCACTTCTTATTAATTCATCCATCAATACGTCGCAATAAATAAACAAAAATCTGTGAATGCACGATTGCTTATGATTGGCTTGTTATGACTACGCACTAAAGGAAAAACGACTAAACCCTTTTCATTAATCATCTTTTTTCCTGAAATACTCCGAAAGAGGTTATTTGTACGCATTCCATTAGCAAGGGTGGTATGAAACGTTAAGACCACGTTGACGTTTAACGTTAAAACCAGGAAGTTGTCGACTAACAAAAAAATCGACTGCTTGCTTGAAACAAGGAAAACCGAAGACAGGAACGTGAATTACGAGGGAATGAACTTTACGAGTACAATATGAGAAGCGATGCGGGTTCGAGGCCAGATTAAGATAAATGTCCCCGTGACGGTTGTTGCTCCGCTGTCGCCGACGCGGACAACCGACAAGCAGGGGTTACGCTCGGTGGGAGGGCAGCGGGGGAACATTAAATAACGATTTGACGCGCGATATTTGTTTCCGTATGTCTATAACGGCGCAACTTTATTGGAAAATAATGTCCCGAAACTTTATATAAATGACAACGAAGGATGCTTCACGTCTAGAGAAAGTTACACTGAGGTTTATAATGTCTGGTAAAAGGAAAACAATGAATCAAAAATTATTACGTCGGAAAGATTTATTAGCTGAGCATTTTTGAACAATTTAAAACGAAGTTATGACGTTGACATATTGCCTCAGCACGATATTACCCTAAAGACAAATTCTATCAGATTCCTCTACTTTGCAAAATCGCACTCACACTAGTGACTTAGAGCCATTGACCTAGTAAACCGTGGATCCTTGGTTCAATACTTGCAACCGTCAAAGAGTTATTATTAAATTTGTGAACGAGCTGAACCCGCCCGCTACCCGCAACGCTTTTTTTGGTAAAAATAGAACACCCACCAAGTGCCGTTTGGGTTGCATAATCTTAGGTACAGCCGTTTGGGTTGCATAATCGTATTCCTCTCTAGTTGAGGCAGGTCTAAGGGATCTGGATTTAATATATAGATTGAACAGATACGGTATAACCTGAGCTGATGAATCGTGTGTAAATTCTTAACACTTGATCGAATTTTTCGGCTATCACTTGAATGACCCCATGATTTGAAGACGAGATAAATGCACATAACATTTCTCTACTTGCGTAATAATTAGGTTTTAACATTTTGAGGTTTCACACGCGACTCCCACATTTTTTTAAACTGTACAATACGTAAAGATGCAATAGTATAACAATAAAAGACGTTAAGTAATACGTCCTTAGAAGTTACTGACACAAAAAGCAATTGTTAAGTTTTGATGTTGCAGTATTAATAGTTTTAATGGAAGAGTTTGTAATTGTTTTAAGTAGATTGGTTAGCAATAGTTAGTGTTCGAGAGTTGAGACATCTTTAATTGTACCTGTTTCACTCCTAATGTTGAGAATTTAAAAGTTTGTCTGATTTCTCTTTAAAAGAATTGTTCCTTTAAGTGACATACTGATATTGCCAATCAAAGTACCACAGAAAAGCCAAAATTATTTATATTTTCTTATCAATTTGAAGCAAATCAAGTGAACAATTGTGGATATGAATGTTTGGGAGCGCTAAAAGATTAAAACTTATACTATTTTTTAACTCAAAATTTTTTTCCATAGATATGTCATTTTTGTCCTTATAAATATTTATTTGTAGATTTTTTTTCTGAGAAAATGCTAATGCGACAGCGCCATCTCGTGGGAACAAATAGAAGCATGATGTTCACAAAAAAATTATTTTAGTAAGTGTAAAAAATATTTGTTTTACAAAAATAGTTTTTTTATGCGACCTTAACAAAAAAATGAATTTTTAGTACTCAAAAGCGGCCAAAAAGTAACCGTTTTTTGGCCGAGGACGAAAAAATACTTTTTGGCAGTAGTGCACAAATGTTTTTAGGTGACCTTCATTATAAAATTAACAAATTTGTTAGATTTTTATTTATGATTTATTGATATAATTATTTATAACAACTGAACAATTGTACATATTTGTCACTCCTTCAGAAACGTTTATATTTTCTTTATTTACACTCGAAGTAATTTCGGCATGTATAGCTTCATTATTCGTATGAACAATTTGTGTGCTGCTTGATGTTGCTGCAGCAGAAATTTTATCTTGATTATTTTAAGTAAAAATCTAACAAATTTGTAGAAAAATATAAACGTTTCTGAAGGAGTCACAAATATGTACAATTGTTCAGTTGTTATAAATAATTATATCAATAAATCATAAATAAAAATCTAGCAAATTTGTAAATTTTATAATGAAGGTCGCCTAAAAACAATTGTGTGCACCACTGCCAAAAAGTGTTATTTTGTCCTCGTCTGCTTTCTGGCCTCGGCTTCGCCTCGGCCATTAAACTCAGACTCGGCCGAAAAAAAATCCACTTTTTGGCCTTGATACACAAATAACTATTTCAGATTCCACATTGAAAATATTTTTTTTCTGACGCACAAAAAATTCATAATGTTTAAAAAATACAATAATTTGTTTTTTACCCGTATCAATATTTTTAACGTGTAAAATCTAAAAATAAAGGCTAATTGTTGGATATAATAGTTTCATTAATTTAATTTGACAAATTGAATGAATTCAGCAGTTAAAATGCGGCGTTTAGACATCAATTCGTGTGTTAGCTAACATCTCGATTTGATCTTGACACCATGCGAGTCAAATGTTAACGCGACTGCGCCATCTCGTTTGAACCAATATAAGCTTTATGTTTAGAGCTTAATAACATGTGAGCAAACGAAAGTGACATCAAGTTTGGCTTTGAAAATTGAAACATATGTTTGTGATTAATTCAATGTGAACAAACGAAAGCGAAATCAAGCTTGAAAACATTGTCATGTGCATTATTACTTCTAGAAGTGTCAAAGTCATGTCAAAGTTGAAGTTCTAACAGACATACGTTTCAATTTTCAAAGCCAAACTAGATGTCACTAGACTAAACAAAAACTTTAAACAATGCACTTTCCAGAAAAATTAAAAGAATAATATAATTTTTTGTCATTTAAAAGGCCCAAATGGCGTTTCATATGTACAAGGTTAAAAAAAAGATTCATTTTTAATATGTAAAAAATATTTAAAAAAATTATTTTGACGCACAACAAATTTGTTTTTAATGTGTGAAATCTGAAAAGATTATTGTTTTGTAGAAAAATTAATATTTTTTTTAGTTTACATAAATAATTTGTATGTGAATATCAAGCTTCTATTTGTTCGCAGGAGATGGCGCGATCGCGTTAGCATTTTACTCACATGGAGTCAAGGTGAAAACGAAATGTTAGCTAAGACATCACTTCGATCTTGACTCCATTAAGTAAAATTCTAACCTCGTCCAAACGAATAAAAGCTTTATGTCCACAAATTATTAATGTATTTCAGACTCCCTTAAAATAAAAATTTAACTTAAAAAAAATGTAATTGAAAAATAGGACGAAAATAAAAAAAATCTATTTAAAAATATTATTTATGCGAATAAAATAAAATTTGCGTTAACTAAATAATATAATTTTAAATCCTTAAACTTTAAATAAAAAAATTGATTTGTTCTTAATGTAAAAACACCTCACCTGCCGTGTAGCAATTTGAACAAATATCCGTGGTGCAAGCACGAAAATCAAACCACTACTAACACAATTACAAATATGAACGCTTAAGGATTTATTTCTCAATATTGGCGTTAAAAAGTTTATAGCCAACTTTTAATTTTCCATTATTGCAACATTATTGACGCACTAGGTATACACTGATACGTTTTCTACTGTTGTGCATTATTTTTTAACCATGTTTGTGGCATGGTGTTATAGCATATATGAATTTGCAAAAGTATTTCAACTTATAAAATAAGCAAACGATAAGACCAAAACATCGATGAAATAACACAACAAGCTATTAAATTATTGTTCTGAATGAGAAATTACTTAATTAATTTTATTATTCAGTCGTTAATTTCATTTAAAAATAGTCTGTGCTATTAAATAAACAGACAGTACTTTCACCAAATAAAAATCCCGAAGGATGGTCGGATCGTTACCACCACATGTTTCACTACACATATGTGCATCATTCCAACAAGTCTTTTCACATTAGCTGTGCATTTTGCAGGCCTGTTAAGTGCGCAAAACTTGGATGATGTGCAGATGATCTAATGAGTCACTATAAAACGGTTAAAGTTAAACATAGAATTAAGAGACCCCACAGCATGGCCATGAATCTGAGTTTTGAAAGTTTGTAATATTTATATTCATTAGTGAAAAAACATAATATAAGGTTCTCTAGAAAATACAGAATCATTTCTACGCAACTGGTAACAAACATGTTTAATAAACATTTTTGATCATATTGTACCACTTGAGTCAAATTGTCCGAACAGGTTACATTGTGTATAACTACGATATTTTTTAAACAATTTTTATTGTACAGCAGTGGCGCCTCGCAAGACACGAAACGTTGGCGACGCCCATACCCTCCCAAGGAAGTACGCAAAGTAACCAATATTAAATATAGCATGGTCAAGTTTGCCAAAACCTATACTACTATAATACCGTTTAAGTAAAGGCGAACAACACCTTTTCAGTAATAAATGCAAGTTTATTCTACAGTTAAACTTTTATAGCAAAACATTTAAACAATACATTGAACGAGCGGAAGATTAAAAATAGTATAGTAAATAAATCACAAGGTTAATTCGCACAAACAAAACACAAGTCGTGTAAGGGATCAACGCACGTACATTGTCGGTCGTATGTGTAGGACACGTCTGGCAGAATAAGGGACAGGTCCTTCGGCGTTTATCTGGAGCTGCGGTGCTATGGTAAGAGCTAAAGGTGTTGCAGGGTTCGGAGAAAGAGCGAGATTATTTGTTTCGCAGCTCTGGAAGGAGCTGGGAGCAGTAAGAGTGTGTCTGAGTAGAATCGTTTGATGGATCCAGCAACAGATGACGACAGGGGTTCGGGTTGTCGGACCGTTTTATCGATCTGACAACAGATGGCGCTGGGAGTTTAGTTTGCGTGGCCGTATTTGGAGGTCTCCGAAGAAAATGCAGCCCTTTTATACCCCCTTTCGACCGTTGTTGGCAAAGTACAATAACATTAGCCGACGTTGCTAAGCAGAATAACAAACATCTGCTGGCATGTTAACCGCAACAGAAATCGCCTGTTGTTTAATTTTGCATGTTAATGGAAAACCTCTTTAGAACGAAAGTACATCATGGATTTCCTGTAGTTCGGAGCCCACGTTAAACTGTAGGTCCCCCATGTCTGTCTGTACAAAGTATCTATCGCCGCGCACCAAACACAGATATAGGATAGAGGTAGCCAACGCCCTGCATAGGGTATAGCATTAGAAGAAAATGATTGAATGTGTGGTAAAAGACGGTTTAGGACAGAGTTTATGGATCGTGTCAAGAACAATGTTTTTATACAACAAAATGTCAGATATTCGCTTCCCCAAGTGAGCACCGATGCTTTTAAAACGAGACCGACGCTGTGTGTAGAAACAAGATAAAAATACAACCCCCTCCCCCCAGAAGGGTTTATGCCGTAATAGTGTCGGAAAAACCTCTCTGGAGAAGAAGTGCATGCACTTGCTGTGGTTCGGAACCCACGTTAAACTGTAGGTCCCCTATGTCTGTCCTCCGCGTACCAAACACAGACAGGAGAGAGGTAGCCAACGCCCTAAATAAGGTATGGCACTATAAGAAGAAGTGTGGGTCAGAAACCAACGTGCTTATGAATGCTGCACTTTTGTCTGCTGTACTTATCATATGTTTACGTTAACGTATAAACAAACCTTCCCGGGATGACGAGACCAGATTCCAATAATAGTGAGTTCAGCATTAATAAACAATACCCTTTGTGCTGTTGGGTTGTTATAAATTCGTGAACTTAATTTTTGAGTTTACAAAACAGTATACTCACTTCAAATAAAAAATATAAACCAACATTTCTTTAATAACAATTCAAATAATTTGAAAATAGGAAAAATAAAGAATATGTGCAAAGACACAAATATGTCTTAATCTGCAGACTGCATTTGCGGGTGCGAAGCGAAAAGAGCTTCATTTTGTTTTATTTGTGTAATAGTGGATTTGGTGTTTTTTTCCTGCATGGCGACGTGGTAAAAGATGTAAAATACTTAAGTGGAAAGGTAAACACACATCATTCAAAAGTTCAAAACAACGACAATTTTAATTTATAAAACTGTTAATTAAAAGATAAGATTTAGTTGTTTTAAATTTGTGACGCCATCCCGTAGTAAATGTTCACGAACCGCCACTGCTGTACAGAACCTTTCGATTTAAACCTCTGAATTGATTTGATAAAAAAACTAGTTTAAAGAATGTTACAAAGTACACGGCCTCTGGGGTTCAAAGCACCCAAAAAAGTCCTTTCGATTATGTCCGGCTGTGGGAGGGTAGGTGGGTGAATGGGCCGTTTCTTCATGGCCATCAAACTTAAACTGTGACTGGAGGTATATAGCAAACATTCATAGGAAAAAAAGCTTTAAAAAATATATATTAGAAATGGAAACTATGTTTTTAACCTATTTTTTTCAAAAACAGAATTTGACAATAATTAGTTTTACTGTGACATATTTTTGACATTTTAAATTGTTAGCTTTGTATTTAATAAACAGGAGATACTAGGAAATTTCGGTTTGGCGAAAATACATTTGCAGTAGTATTGTGGGAAAGGTTGAGGGGGGCACTCCCTATTCTTCTTCCACTTTCTATGGTTGCTGTATTTTTTGTTCTGGTTTTGGTAATATTTTTTCGAAAATTATAGTTGCTCAGAAAGTACTGTGCTTTCTTTGGTTACAAATTTCAGCAAAACATTAGGTCTTCCTCATAATATAGATACAATCTTTTTAGAAAATCTGCATAAAAAAGAAATTTTAGTTATTTAGAAATTATTCGATAATTCCTATATAGGGAGGACTGTTGTACCTTGAGCACAGTGCACCTTGGAATATTCGGCTATTTCCCACAGCTGTTGCTATCTATCGGAATATAAGTGAACTACGTTGAAAGCCAATGTAAAAAAAGTATTAAAAACGCATTTCCAGTTGTAAAGGTTTGCAACTACACAAAATTAAATTTTTCAGTTGAAATATTTCCTTTCTATTTGTGTGTGTATGACCTGTGTGTGTTCACCGAAAAAAATATTTATTAAAGTTGTAAACCAATTTTTAAATAAAGTTTACATATTTTCTACTTTTATACAAACTATCTTGTAATAATTGAATTATCCTCCCATTTCTTTAAAAAACTGAAGTTTTTTGTTAATTTTGCCTGAAAAACATCAGTGTTCTTCCAAAGCACAAGCGGGTACATGAACGTGTTAAAATTTTTTAAAAATTTCTAGCTCTAAGGTGCTTTCTCCTATTTCTTTGAAAAAATGTGTGCTGTTGTTCCATTGTAGCTACACACTTTCGGACCATACCTTCACATTTTTGAAAAATTTAATTTTACACTCCTTAAATAATTAAAAACCAAACAGTGTTCCACGGTACAACAGTCTCCCCTATCCTATTTTTGCTCTAGATTTTTTTTCACTTTCGAGAAAATTCAGATACGTAATAGTTATTTAAGTATCAAGGAATGTAAGGACGTAATAACATCCGAGGTAGGCGAATACGAGCTGAGGCGGAGCCGAAGCTTGTCGCCCGCCGAGGATGTTATTAGTCGATACATTCCGTGTTACTTATTAATTTTTTCACGCTACCGGCAATGTAAGTAGGCCTACAGGTAGAAATTTAATCATATTTTTAAAAGTTCGTTTTGACAGCTGTCATCGGAATTATTTTTTAAAAGCCCCATTATTCTAAGTTGTCTGTGCTTGTTACCATATCAACGAACAGTTAAAATCAACATTATTTTCCTAGGGATGTAAGTGACACTATTAAGTTCCGTCGTCAAGGGTAACTAGTACACGAATGTTATTATCAGCCATTTACGATCCCTGTAGCTATGGATGTAAGGCCTACTTACATTGCCGGTAGCGTGAAAAATTAATTTTTCGTGGTTCTTAGAAACCGTAGAAAAATCTAACTGTCATATTTCTTCAAATAAAAAATAATTTTCTGCTGCTGAGGCTTACCACTAACACCACAAGGTATACTAATACATTTAGGAATCTTTAACGTAAGGAACCATAATTGAAACTACATGTTTAAAATTCTAGTCTAACTAAAAATAGCGAAAGCGAAAAACAAAATATGCGCATTATTAAACAACTTGCAAATAATGTAGACAGCTTAGCCGTTATACGTAACGGTAAATACCTCGCTTCCGATACTTTCGTTACCTTTAGTTTTGACCTCGTTATTTGAAATCATCTCAGTCGATTTATAAAATGCAGATTTCCTTGCCATTCCCTTTCCGTGATATGCTGTGTTCTACAGTTGCTCAACTTTCTATTGCCAAAGAGAAATATATTGCAATAATCTTTATGAACAATTTCAAATCGTGTTGCTGCGCCCAAAAGGAAAATTCTATAAAATTTACGACTAGCAGATAAAAGTTTTAGATACGTTAACAATTTTGTTTGCAGACCATTAAACAGATCGAGATTAAACCTATACGAGTTTTTTTTCTCTATATTTTTACTACACCCCCGAACCAATCAATTCAAGTAAACTGAAATTAGTAGAGGCTAATACGATTACTTAAATCGTATGTGGGACGTCTGTCAAAAGATAAAAACAAATATTGATTATCATAATAAAACGAGGTTATTAATACTACACCATATTTACTGTGTTGCCTACCTACTCGTTCGTTCGTTTATTAGAGTTGGTTTACAGTAGCTCGCTTGGGCAGCACTAAAGGCCGTAAAATATTCATAAATTGTTATGAATATAGGGCATGATGGTCATAAAGTGTTTTGGTCTAGTAGTTTATTAGGCATAACGTCGTTAGAATCTGTATTTTTGTTATGTTATGCTTTTAAATTATTTGTTTGGACTAGGGTGTTTATGCTTATTTCCTTTCCTAAATTGAAAGTATTGATTCCATAAAAATTTTCAATTTTTAATTTTTACGTAAATACAATACCTCCAGGAACTTAACAACGCCTGTCTGTGAGTGGGTGGGTGCGTACGTTCCCTTATGGATGTTGCATGACTTTTTGTACAAGCTTAAGGAACACATTCCTGGGGTCATTTTAACAACGCCTAATAAATATGAGTGCGGAAACGCTTCTTAACGGAGTTACAGCGTCCATAAATAAAACTGTCTAATCACGTTTTAATTTATATCTCTGCCAAAAATTGACATTGTTGATTTAAATTTTGTATGAATATTTCACTATTCGTGATTTATATTTTCACTTATTTTCATTAAAATTCGTTCTCCAGGGGTGTAGATGCAAGGGGTTTTCAAAAAACATTAACTGATACGTCGCGTAACTCCCCCACATCCACGCCCCTGGTTAATGGATTTAAACAAAAACAAGCAAAAATGTAAAGCATCACTAAAACAATAACCATACAAAATTCGAATCAAACACCTCAATTTATGGCGGAGATATTAATGAAAGCGTGATTAGATTATTTCATCTTCGGGGGGCTGTAACTCAGTAAGGAAGCGTTTCCGGACGCATTATTATCAGGCTTTTTCTACTAACCATTACTTCAAGAATCTGCTTCTTAAGTTTAAACAGAAAGTAACCCAATACCCATCCATCTCCGAAATGGATAGTTCGATCTAGATAAGCTTTGGAAAAAAAAATTCGACAAAAAAATGCAAAACTGGAAACAGAGTTCAAAATAGTTTTGGTGTACCATTTTCTGTTAGAAGCCAAATTTTCTATATCTGAAAACGGGTTCTGCTAGAAGACTTTGAAGGAAACTCCAATTTTTTTTAAACCTCTCTAAATTAAAAATGGAAGTCGTTACGATATTTTTATGCACGTTTATTTATTTAACTGAAAAACAAATTTTTTAACATATAAATCTGTTTTTAACTACAATTAAATCCCCCTCCCCCATTTTTGGCTGACAATTTCAAGCAGTATTTAAAAAGTCACCAATAAAATCGGATTTTTCTCACAAAAAAAACTGTTTATGACTAAAAAATGTATTTTTAAAAAATAATGATAAATATTTCACTTCACTTCAGTACGGAGTTACAGTCTCTCGAAAGTAAACAGTTTAATCGCGCTTTAATTAATAACGCCGCTATAAATTAAGATATTTTATTATGATTATTTAAATTTATATTAGTTTTCGCTTAAATCTATTTAACCGGGGGGTTAACTGAGGAGTGGGGTACTCAAAGTAACGTATTTCTAACAGACTTAATTTCTCTTAACTCTTCTTTATACGGAAATACACCTTTTTGAGATTATCTAATGTTTGATTTAAAAATTGAGTTGCCGTGTTTCTTTAAAATGCGGAAATGGTTTGTACAAAGTTTGAGGGTAACTTTTACACTTTAAAAGAATAAACTAAAATATTTTAAAATCCTCTACTTTTTACGTTAGGTTTTCCCAAATTTATAAAAATTTAGAAAATGTTGAAACGTTTTTGAAAATATTATAAATTTTCTGAAATCCTTTAAATTTTAGGTTGAGTTTTTCAGTTTTATGAAGATTATGAAGAGGGGACAGTCCCAACAGGGAGACTGTAATTCTACAAACAAGTTCACAGAATCTTCATTAAATTTTTGAAAATTTGAAACAAAATTTGAAATCCTAAAATATTTTAAAATCCTATCTTTAGGTTAGGTTTTTCACAATTTCATGAAAATTTAGAAAATGTTTCGTAAATAAATTTAAATAAAAATTTTTTAACATTCTAAAATATTTTGATGTCAAAAAAATTTTGTTAGGTTTTTAACAATTTGTGAAAATTTAGAAAAATTTTAAAAATATGTATATAAAATTCTAAAAAATTATAACCTTTTGAAATTTCAAAACATGTATAACATTAACGGGGAATTACACTAGTAACGCCCTCTATGATGTGCGGCGAGGAAAAGTTGCTAAGCAGGTATCTGCGATCGCACTGGCCTCTAGCAGGTTCCGATCGCAACTTTGCCGGTTTGTTGCTTTGCAACTTTTCCTCGCCGCACATCATAGAGGGCGTTACTAGTGTAATTCCCCTTTAATGTTATACTTTCTGGCATATATCTGCTTGTTTGCCTTTGGTTTCAATTATGGTTAGAATTATGTCCACCTGATGAGTTCAAATAAGAACGAAACATGTAGTGGTCTATTCTGGCCATAATTGAAACCAAATCTCTTCTTTCTTATTTCAAAACATGTGTTTGCAATTTAGAAAATTAAAAAAATTCTAATGACTTTTGATCAGCTACCGGTTCTCAGAATATTTAAATCATTTCGGAAACACCCTGTATACAAAAATTATTCCGCTAAAAAAACTCTATCTGACTAAAATTAGTTTTGCGTAAATCCAAAACATTTTATTGGAATATTTCAAAGAATTCTAACAAATAAGTATTTGATGAAAAAAGTTTGAGAAGCACTGGTCTAGTGTACACAATGGTCGCCTTGGAACACAGGGGCCACACCTTTAGGTGAACACAACAGCACGACCATACTGGTCTAGACGAAGATCCCATTTAAAAAAATCTATTTTGGGTGCAGATATTTGCTGTGGGCAAATTGTTACTTTTTATTCGAAATATTTCTTAGTTTTTGATTCTACGTAAATTAATATTCGTTCCGATATATGCTAATGTTAACCAGTGGCGTATACACCTTTTGAGGAGGTGCTTTCAATTACGAAACGAAAACAGTTATATTTTTTTATTAATTTAAACACGAATACCTGTCAAGATTTTAATTTACTGCTGCCGTTAGCCTCGTTATTTATTTCGATCAAAACAGAGCTCCTCACATTTCAATCATAGATGCTTTTGCGAGAAATCACCTCATATAAATGAGCTTCCCTGATAAAATTAAAAGAAAGTTAAATTTTTTATGTTGGAGAAATACGTATTGCCACCCGCTATAAATTATTTATAAAATATTTTGTTTTTTAGTACTTTTACTTTCGACCAGGCACATACAAATATTTGATCTATACATCTCCTAAGGAAAGTTAGATTAATTGTTCTAAAAAAAATAGCTTTTTTGAGACTTTGTGAATAACACACATTTCTGGTATCATAAATATATGGCAGGGGTGTGTCTCTTGATTTTTTTGTCCTTTGTGGAGCAGCAAATTAATTAAAGGTGTCCAATTAAATTCGAAAGTCCAAAATTGGTAGTTGTTCTCGAGTTCGCTAAACTAGGAGTGCAAGGACCGCCAAAACTTGCAGATCACTTGATGATGTTGACCTTACTCCTCCATAGCATTTGAAATTAGTTACATGGTTTTACTGTTAATGGACGGGGCCCGAAGCTATATTACGTGTTCTTCAAAAATTTTCCAAGGATGTTTCGTTTTTAAACAGGAAGACACGATCATAAAATTGTCAAGAAGTCCAAAATTTAAATTTATTTGTTTACTGGTCCCAAAACAATGGTACCGTATATGTTTATCGGAAGTGTAATTTTCTAAGGGAGGCAGAAAAAGCAAAGAATTTATGGTTTAGTGGCTGCTCTGTGGGAATCGAAAATTCAAACCACCCTTTCAAATACCTTGAGTTTAGGTAAGCATTGCTTTCATAAAAAATTGTGTTAGTTTTAGTAAAAATTCACATTAGGGACTTTAAGGAACCCAATAAAAGTTTTTCAAATGTATCGGTATGTGGAGTAGTAGTTGGTTGGTTGCGTCACTCCCTCATATCGCTTGAACTTGAAATGTGCGGTACATTAAAAATTCCACAGAATAATAAGATGTTCAAGAAAATCAAAAAAGGGAACCATAAGTTAGAGATGTATCATTTCTTTTTCAAGGTGTAATTTTGACAATCGCCTCTAGTTTATCTGTGACGCCCTCTATAAATTTTTGTATTTAATAACTATAAAAATATCCACGTTTAAGGTGAATTTCTTATTAGTGACAGTAGAATAAAACTGCCAACTTGTTTCCAAATGCAGTAATGTCCAGGAGAAGCTACTTCTCCCCCCCCCCCCAAATATTTTGACAGCCTAATTTGGTATTCAGGCAATTTTTAATGCTAATTTTTTGACAAAGCAAGTGATCTTTTCCATTATTGACTTATCCGCCAGGCAGACGATGGGTCACCACCTACTGTGCTACTGGTATAAGCATATTAATAAAATTAGGATCCTTATTTTTATTATCTAGAATAATCACCTATACATTGTTTAAATACCGAAATTTCGATGCTTTGCCACATCTTCCAATCCAATGATAGAAGGTGGTCGATTTTTTCAAATAGGAGATTTTTCTGATTTCGGAATATCTTACCTGCAACAAAGAAAAAAAAATAAATTTTTGCATTGCAATATAGATATATTAATTGAATTTTAAAGGCTAAAAATTTCAATATTTCTTTATCTTTCACCTCTTATACCCGAAGGTGTCGAGGACTTTCACTCCGGGTAGGCTCTTCGCTTGTGTAATAGGAGGTAGTGGGGCCTTTGGCCTTTAGACCGCTATGCTCCTGAAGCTTATGCCACCCTTCATGCCCATTCATTCTATGTCATTCACACACATGTGTTTATTTGTATGTTTTTTTATGTTGTTTATGACTTTGTTACCTCTATCCTGGTCAGTCAGTAATCAAGGTAAGCGCCGTTAATTGTAACCCAACATCGAATGGTTGTCGAGCTCGATACCGATCCACGGAATTACAGAAAAATTTTCTGCTTCTTCCGGGATTCGAACCGAGGACTCACGCATTGTGAGCCTGATCCTCTTACCACTGGACCACTCTAATTTCAATATATTTATTTAAAAAAAAAGCTGTTGGGCAACCGCCAACCGCCAACCTTCCCTGCATTTATAAAAGCTTTTGAAAATTTATTAAATATTTTAAAAATTTGTATAAGAAAACTTAAATTTTAATTTTTTTTGGTTCCTAACAATTTTATAAAAAATTTTAAAAATTTTGAAAATTATGAAAAACAGAAAAAGGGGTAAAATTTTAGAAACTTCTATAGATAAAATCACAAATTTCAAAAAATTTGCAAATTAAAAAACAAAACTGTGTTACTAATTGTTTACAATTTAGAATATTTTCAAATAGTTAAATATATATAGTATATTTAAAAATTTTTGCAATTTTCAAAAATTTGGACATTTTAGAAATTTCCTCGCAACTGTAGAAATTTTTGAAACTATTTTAAATATTTCGAAACTTAAATTATTTGAAATCAACATCAAAGTTTTTTATTTTTTGACACATGAAAATTTTGGCAATTATAAATTTTGAAAATTCTGTATAATTAAAATATGCATGAACCTCTGGCTATTAAGCATCGCAACGTGGACACAACAAAGGTCAAAGGATCCACTAAATGGAAACAAAAATTTAGTAATTTCTTTTTTACCTTCCTTGTATACAGTGTAGTGTGTATCTGCATGTCTATCTTTAAAGTTTCCGATTAATATTTCTAAACAATTTCAGTTTTGAAATTTCCTAAAATTTATGTTAGAAAATATAGAAAATTTAAAGAAAATACAATTCTTTTGAAAATTTTAAATAATTCAATAATTTCTAAATTTTGACAAATTTTCCGTTTTAAAAATTAAAATTTTTTTGAAAATTGTCGAAATTTTGTCGATTTCCGTAAATTTTAGTAATTTTGCAAACTGTGAAAACAAAATTTTGGAAAATTTGCAAAAAATCAAGTTTTCAACAATTTTTCGAAAATATTCCCAAATGTGCAAAAAAAATTGTACAAAAGCATATTTTCTAAATTTAATTGATGATATATGGTTAGACGTTTCATCTCTTCGCGCTCTTGCTGTACTTTAAGTCTTACAGAACTATAGAGCGACTACAACATAATTTCGATAGATAATTTACAGATAGCCTTGAAACTAATATGATAGTGGCGGCTCGTTAGGGAGGCTGCGCAACATGGGCGACTGTTATAAAACATTGAGGTGACAAAACATTAGATATGCGCCGATGGCGGGCACCGTTGTTTATAAAACGAGACCCCCAAACAAGGAAAGACGTGCCAAAATAGTGTGGGTTCAGAAATATATGTTATTAATGATGCATTTTTGCTGGTTCTTTAATCATATGTTGTTATCGTATAAACAAACTTTCCCACGAGAAGCAAAATGTTACTTTATGGTTACATTTTAGCTTTAATAAACAGTAACCTTTGGGTTGTTGGGTTGCAATAAATTTGAAAATTAATTTTAAGTTTAAAAAATACTTCGTAGCAGTCAAATGAATAAAATTTATAATAGCAGTAAATCATTACAATTTCAGGTAAAGCGTTTTTGTAGTACAAAGTCAATGTCACATTTCTATTATAAGTAGAATTAGGCAGTTATTCAAGCTTAACCGATGCAATATCTGATTGGATTGTGACCAATAAGTGCGGTGTTCTGGTCCATTCAAGTTCATGTTCGATTGTTATTGTGTCCTGTTATTTTGGTCACTGTATCACTTTCCTGTTCTATTATTATACGTGAATCTTTTTTCACGCTCTGATGATTACACTTCATATTTACTACTAGTAGTATGACCGCACCTTTTTCTAATACCAACAAAAACAAGGAAGTAATTTCATGCAGAGAGTGCACGGTGTAATTATAATGTTTAATAAATAAAAACGGTCTAGATCGGTTTATACACTTTACATACTTTTTATATAAAAAAATTAGATCTATTTAAAAATCGAGAATTTTGCTCTTAGAAACAGTTTTTTTTATTAAACAATTAAAATAATTAAGGTATGGATTTTGTTCTAATTATTCTGAAATGACAATTCTACTCTTTACAGATTTGCTGCGACTTTTTTGCATTTCCTTCATATTCATTCAGGTGACTGATTTTTCCAATCAGGCGTAACGGAACACAAAATAAAAGTTTTAAATACCTATATTTAACTGCCCGACAATACTAATCCTCTTTTTTGTCAGATTACCATTAGTGGAATGGACAGCAAAAAATATCGATTGGATTAGCTACGGTTCCTGCGACAATAATTCATGCTTAAAATAAGTTTGAAATGATTTTAAATCTCAACTTGTTTAAATCATACAGAGGAAACACGCATAAATGTGCCTTATTATTTAAAAAATTCATTACTGTTTATATATTTGTTAATTAGAATAATATGTCGTAACTGCCCGCACACAAATACTGAGCAAGCATTCGTACAATTTGCAGGGTTGTTGCTCATGAGTGATAGTAGAATAAGATTCACGAATTAATTTTTACTTTGTAGATGCAACAATATTTAGAGGGATTGATTTTCACCCTTCCACAGAACTTTTGGCTGACAAATTTCGTCTTTGGTCTCGGGTATTTTTTAGTTCCAAGGTATCTTTTTCCAAATATGAAAACAAAAATTCTGTTAGCTTAAGGCATGCAGCTGACTCTGACTATGATGTCCTTTAACTGACGTACTAAAGTAGTAAGAGTAGTGCGACCATATAGTCATTGTAGCCGCGTAAAACGTTTATAAAAAATTTTTGTTAAAAATGCGATAAGTATTATAACAATTATAACAGGATAAGAAAGGTGTGCTTCGCTCATTTTTTATAAAATTTTAGGAATTATTTCCGGAATTTAGGGGTACACTTATAATTTCAGTAAATTTTAAGATTTTAAGGCTAGTATGAACCCTGATTTTTGGCGCTTATTTTAAGCAGGCGACTGAGCCTGATCGAATCGGTTTTACAACATGGAGAAACTGCGGTTACAACTACTACCTAAGTGTGTAGAAAATAGAAGAATTGGGACAAGACGATTAATAAATACAAATCGCGTATTGTGCTTCCCTTTTTCTATAAAAAAATCCATGAGTTTTTTCTGTAAATATATTGCAAGCTTCTGCCGTTTGCAGTTTTTTATGAAGTTATGCTTAGCAGTGACAATCATAAAATTATAAAATCGATTTTAAATCCAATGAATAAATATTGGTTGCAATTAGAAAATATTCAAAACAAAAAAATTACAAAAAGTGAAAAAATATCTCGAGAGGTTACAAGAAATCATTCGAATGTTTTTAAGATTTTAATATTTTTCATTTTGTTGAGATTTCCCCGAATGCGAACGCATAAAGACTGCTTTGATTTGAACATTCCGACAACGCCTGCTCACATTTTATAAAAATAATTAAATATAAAACAGAAAAATGTATCCCCTTTTGCGGTTTATAGAAATATTACTGAATTAGCAATAGAATGTGATGAAATTAAAAAGTACTGCAAGAAATTAAATTGTTTTAAAGGACACACCGGAAGTTTAACTGGCCTAGGTAAATAAATAAGACAAAGTAGTAAGCTACAGCCGAGGCTACATAAACATGCGATAAAGCTGGCGGATAACACTGTTCTTGCCGAGCGGCCCCGAGTAAATACGATGAGAAAGAGAATTCAATCAGAAATCAGAATCAGAAGTATCCACTTCCGCGGTTTATAGAAATATTACTTACAAAAAACAGGCCAGAATAAGCGATAAAATGTGATAAAATTAATAAAAATACTATTGAGCTAAAGGTTTACGCTGAGGCCCGAGGAAAGACAATGAGAACGAAAATTCATTTTTAAATAAGAGCATTCTAGAAGCAAGCGGAGAACGTTTTTACTACTTTTCACCGCAGAGGTGCATCCGAATGATTGCATCCGGATGAATCATCAATTATTAAAACAATTCGAATGACAATCTTTCGATTATGAAAATCATTCGATTATGCCCATCACGAAAAGAAAGATTTCAATTCCGACACAGAGGGGCGAAGGGGGGGCAAATAACAGGTTCGTAAAACTTTTAAATCCCACCACGCTATGTTGTATATTAGTAAATTGTTAGAATGTTATAAATTCAAAACACTTTAGTATTGGTTTATTTTGCTCCTGAAGAGAGAATGAGCCAAGTTTAATTGATAAGCCCACGGTACAGTTAACATATTATAGCTCAATTGCTTCATCAATGTTAGTTACCTATCAATGTTGTAAATAAAACGCCTACACGTAACTGCATAAAATAATAATAATAATGGGGCATAAAATTCCATTTAATTACTTGTTGCAAAGTCAGGAAAAATTTCATTTCAAAGTAGATTGCATTTAAAAATGCCTTAATTTAGTGTAGGCGTGTGAAGGATTACATTAGTGCAGAAACAACATTGGTATGCTCATGTTTAACGACTTCCGTCAACAGCGATATCGGCAAGTGGAATACACATCAGCATAATTAGACCTATAGCAATTACACAGCTTTACAGCTTCCCACTTTTGCCTTGGTGCACTACCGTATAATGCATTTCTGCTACGTCGGGGGGCGCAATTAAATACAATCATTAAACACGAACAAAGAGAACGCTCGACGTACCTATAAAACCTCAAAAGATCTCGTAATTACCAGCATAACAAAGACAACATAGCGATGCGAGCATGCCGGTATTGTGTATTATTGTGTTAACCTTTGACGTTCACAAAATTATTAACATTGTACTTCCTGAAATCGTACTGGGTTCAAAGAGGGCAATAATACAACTTTCTAAATGCTTTAGCAACAGTATTTATTCAGAATTAATAAGAAAGTGAAATATGGACAACAGAAATAATGAACCTTCACAAACGATTGTGATGTTCCAATTTACCAATGTGTCACGTAATTGTAACTTCAATGAACCAGTGGCGTTCCGTGGGTTTAAAATTTGAGCAGGCAAGGGCAAATGCAAAAATAATTTAAAACAGATTTAAAACAAACTTTAATTCAAAAATTAAGCTCGCTATCCTTATCAAATATCAACAAACTAGAAAACATATATAAACAAATAATTCGAACATAATAAATGATCGCCAGGGGCGTACGTGCTGATAATGAGCACAATATTTTCAAAAAAAAAATACATTTCAGTTTTTGAATATTATCTGGACGCAGATATAGAAAATCAAGATCAAATTATGAAAATTTGTTGTTCCTCTTTTATTTTATTCTTGCCTCTGAAAATGACCATGTCAACATGTCAAGATACGTACAAGGCTAAAATAAAAAACCTGTTAAAGCTAAGAATCAATTTATTTGCATTAAATTAATTTTTGAATTGCTTCTTTTTGAATCAGATTGCGATAAGGAATTCAAATAGCATTTAAAAAAAAGTGGCGAGAATTAGACCCCATTACCCACACGTACGCCCATGGTGGCACTTTTAGATTTTAATTATAAACGAAAAGGTTATGAGACATGAGAAATTTTAAAGAGTATATACCAAGCCTTTGAAATTTTTAAATTAACTCAAAAATAAAAACTTCAACGCCCTGTATTTAAAAGATACCGAGCTAATAGACGGTCTGCGCACGCGCACTAACAGCTCCCTTCTAGTGGCGACACGATTTTTCATCAGGAGTCGTCGGAAGGAGAGCACTGGAAACAGAGATGCGAATGAAGTATTGTGGTGGAGTAGCATAGGTTACTCATTGTAAAATACATGTTGGTTTCTATAATATCGCCATTATATACCATTAATTTAATTAGCGTTATTTATTAAACAATATCTTACAGTTTATAGGAAGTTTTTGTCTTATTTTTAGGTAATTAATCTGTCTCTGAGTGAGCCCATGTTTTTTAAAACACCCTGTATAGCTTAGTATGTATAGCCACAACATAGCAGATAACGATTCGGGAATTCCTATTTAGAAGATTCGGCTATTCGCGGTTTTTTAAGTATAAAAATAATCAGGGATTCACAATCGTCGAAATTATTGGTAGATTAACAAAATGGCGATATTTCAAAACAATTAAATGGTTGAATTTTGAAAGTTAACTTTTTTAAATTTCAAAATGTAATTATACAAAAAGAAGTTTTTTTTATGTTTAAATAATTATTGAACAATCACCAAATTTATGCGATTTTTAAAATATTTGAATATCACCAAATCTGGTAATTTTTCACAAGACCTGGCAACACTGTCACTCACTGGAAGTCGGGAACAGGCGCGCCCATTCAGTGGTTACTACGCCTTGTTATACCTCCTATTTTTTTGCAGCTAATCACTGTACTCTTTATCAATGTTCATGCAGAGGTATTAAGACGAAGATTAGTTGATTGTTTCATAGCTGGTAGCGTTAAAGCTTGGCTTCGCGTATGCAAGTGTTTAAAGGCAGCGGTTTATTTATTTATTTGGCGCTCAATTTTTAATGTTTTACGGTGGTGTTAGAAAGTAAACACTGTATGTAAAAGTAACTTGCTTATAATTAAATTTTGAAAAATTATGGGTAGGCACTGCCAACCCTGCCTAATAGGGCAGACCGCCACTGGTATGAACCGACTAGCATTTAGTAGTGATCACGGAACGTACTAGCTTTAACTAAAAACTGCTTCTTGCGACTTCAATATTATTTCCGAAAAAAGTCGAAAACAAAAATAAAAAAAGATGATGTACATTAATAAAGAGTCGTTTATTATATCATCCATAAAAAGGTAAAAGTATGCAAATTTAAGAATTAAAAAATTATTACGTTTTGAACTTCAATAAAAATCTCTGAAGTTTGAAACTTATAGCCTGAAGACGCTCGAGTTTAAAAGTTGGAATACAAATTTCAAGTCTAATCCTCTGCAATATGAACTTTACAGCCTAACGATTTGAATTCTACACTCTGTAAATCTTAAAGGGAAAAGTTTATACAAATTTATCTAAACTTTTTATTACATAATCGAAATTTTAAACTCTTGACATTTAACGTTTGCGTGAAAATTTATCACCCAAGACAAATTTTAAACCATAAATCTTGGGAGCTTGTACAGCAGATATAGAATAATAGGTGCACGAGATTTTCTACAGCTGAGATTATTAAAGTCTGCGTTCGCCTATATTTAATGTGTACGGAACAGTGGATCTAGATAAGGGGAACCTACAGCTTTAGGTCGAACAAAGTTTTCGTACTTAGCTCAGAATTATATTGTCTGCATTTATTAGGAGTGAATTCCTGTAATTTCAAGTTCTATTCCACAAAAAACTGCCTTAAATACTGCTAAAACTGTGTCAAAATTGCTAAACTGTTTCACCCGGTTTTGATCAGTTCTCCGGTTTGTCTCTAACCGCTTTACCATGTTTTAGTAGATTCCTCTTGGCCCGGTTTTAAAATTTCCCGCGCTTCGCTCCGATTGGCTGTAGGTGGGACTTAATTACACGCGTTTTCCTCAGATTGGTTGTAGTCGGGGATTAATTTCCCGAGTTAAGTTCAACTTAGCTTTAGGCAGCGCCTACTTTCCCGCGTTTCGCTCATTGGCTGTAGGGGCAGATTAATTTCCCGCGCTTCGCTCTGATTGGCTGTAGACGGCTTAAATTGGCTGTAGCCGGCGCTTAAATTCCCGCGTTTCGCTCAGATTAGCTGTAGCGGCGCTAAATTTCCCGCATTTCGCGCATATTGGCTGTAGATGGGGCTTAAATATCCGCGTTTCGCTCAAATTGATTGTACTCGAGGCTTAATTTCCCGCGTTTAGCAAAGATTGGCTGTAGGCGGCGCTCTGTTTCCCGCAGATTGGCTGTAGGCGGAGGTTAAGTTTCCGCGTTGTGCTCCGATTGGCTGTAGGCGGCGCTTAATTTCCCGCGTTTCGCTTAAATTGGCTGTAGCCGGCGCTTAAATTCCCGCGTTTTGCTCAGACTGGCTGTAGCGGCGCTAAATTTCCCGCATATTGGCTGTAGATGGGGCTTAAATATCCGCGTTTCGCTCAAATTGGTTGTACTCGAGGCTTAATTTCCCGCGTTTAGCAAAGATTGGCTGTAGGCGGCGCTCAGTTTCCCGCAGATTGGCTGTAGACGGAGGTTAATTATCCGCGTTGTGTTCCGCTTGGCTGTAGCCGGCGCATAATTTCCCGCGTTTCGCCCAGATTGGTTGTAGGCGGCGCTTAATTTCCCGTATTTCCCTCAGATTGGTTGTAGGCGGCGCTTAATTTCCCGCGTTTTGCTTGTTTTGGTGGGGGTGCCCTAGCTGGGGAAATACTTTCTTATAAAACTAAAAACTCTACACATCTAAAACCTGGAGTGTGGTCAATATTATAAACTCTACATTAATTAATTAAGTTAATTGCTAAAATCTCCAGTGCTATTCCAAGTTGCAATGTCTACCGCCAAATAGTGAGCTTTGATGTTCGGATTCTTGATTACGAAGTTGTTGAACATCTAGAGTTAAGATATGAACACTCAGACTGTAGTACAAAATTTAAACTCTAAAATCGATAAGATTTTACAGTCTGATGTTTACAAGGCAGACTTTTTCGTTCTGTAATATAACTTTGCAGGCGAGGAGCGGCAGTCGGAATACACGATTCTAAAATAGTATATTCTTTGTGATCTTCCAAATTTGTATTCTACAGCCTTCGGTTTATTGTGTACGATAACAAAAAATGTTGAATATTGTCTGATATCTCAACTGAACTGTTAACTCACAACCGGAGTGAGCCAACTATTCTCTGAACTGTAGAATCTAGAATGTGATATCTCAATTTTGTACCAGTGGCGGCTCGTGAACATTTACTACACGAATTTAAAACAAAATATCTTACTGTTTAATAAACAATTCTACACGCCTTTCTTGTAATTGCCAAAATGGTCAATTACTAAGTCACATATTACTTATTTTTCGATTGTAAACTACTACTAATTCTTTGCTTAAGTGAAAATATTGTTTCCGAATTAATCACAAGCCAATAGTGTAAAGGGTACTGTTTTTACAGCTAAAATGTAACCTTGCGAGAAGAATTGTTTACACGATAACATAACATATAATAACACTAGCCCTAATTTCGTTTGTTTATAAGTCAATGCTATTATGGCACAAATCCCCCTGCAAGGGGGGACGCGACGTGCGTATCTGAAGTTTTGCCCCCTTACAATTTTTATAAAAACTCTCTCCTGTAGTAAAATTTAGATGGCGTTATACGTTATTATACATCTCTTATGCATTACATTGTTGGCTTCCTGTATTTGCTAGAGAACACGTGTCGCGCACGTTACCTTCCTTACAAGCTACCACTGCGTCTGTACCCTAAAATTTGGGAGCGGAATTCGTGATTTAAATTAACAAGTTTAAGTATTGTTTTTCTGGCATAAATCTTGGTATGTAGAGTTGGGTAAAAACCCCGAAATCCATATTCTGATAGCTTTTGATTTTTTAAGCAAATACTATTAAGGTTGATACAACAATTGTATTTTGTTGTATCAGAACTCAATAATTTCTTTTATTGAATGAAAAGCTTGTTATCAAAGCAACCATTGTTTTCCATTCAGTCTCATTATTATTATTATATTAACAATAAGCAAAATACAATAGTTTATAACATATTACAAAATTCACTACGTCCTGGTACTACTGACGCAAACAGGCTGCAGGATATTAATAACGAGAAGAGAGATTGTTTATAGTCGAAAATTTCACAATAGTCACAAATGTCTCGTCTCCAAACGTTATCAACTTATGACTGCGCCTTTGGAGAGCACCAGGAAATGTAGCTGACGCAGGTAAATAGTTTCCCTGTAGACAAATAAAAATACTGGGCTTCGGACCGTGTGCACATGGTTGCGCGCTAATAGCTTGCTAAACTAAACCAACCTAATCTGAGCTTCACTGAGCTAAAATGCACTAAATCGAGCTAAAATAAGCAACGCTATATTTCTAAGTTGATCTAATCTTAAAAAACTAGCTTATCGTATTTTCTGGCACATCACTACCACTTACCGCCCTTAGTGTCACGGATTTGCTGAACGATTCAAGAAAACATCTGGGGCGGTCACCATTAAAAACGTCCCAAAGAATATAACGAGTAGCGTTCCACAATCGAATAAACACTGCCTGTATTGCTATTAGCAAAAGCTAAATGTCAAAATAACCATTTGCCTGCGACATATGTCCCGATTTGTTCCAATAACAAATGCTTCCATCATATTTATTCATGTGTAGTAACATTCGCATGCAATGTGAAATTAAAATCAAAAATAAAATTGCTGTTCAGCAGCTTAGAAAATGCTGAAGTCGTAAACAAGTAAATTATAAATCTGCCTCCTAAGTGATATTAGATTTGCATGCACCAAAAAAATTTATAAAATCGTATTACAGGCCATAAAGCCTGACAAAACGACAAAGCACGATTAATACGAACTAGCGAGGTGGATGCTTCATCACTGCGCAATTCCCTCTAAAAAACGCGTTAAAATGAAATTCCCGGAAGGGCGGGTAGGATGTAACTACGCAGTGATATTAGAAGCGAGTTGAATTACGATTCTGTATTCGTGTAAAGAGCTGCGAGGCTTCGAAAAAATTATTTTCGAAAGAAGAGCCTAATGAAATAGATAATTAAAAAGGAAGTAAAGCTCCAGCTTACGAGTGCCGATTTTATACAGAGTTTCGTTCGTGGGATTATATTAACTTGTTTTTGACTGTTCGGTAAATTAATAAACGTGCCAATCAATGGAATGGAAAAATGAAACGATCACACGAAATCACTAATTGAATCCTGCAAGCACCTAACTTCGGCACGGATGTCCTTTTTCTATTAGTAAATTGAATTACATCCGCGAACGTTTCGAGCACTTTTATTGTGTTTTCTTCATTTAACGTATGCATTATTTCTGATTAAAAAAATACAGCAAACATGAAGGGGATTAAAATAAGATTAAACTTTTCAATTATTGTAAATTTTATTTAATTTTGAACTTTTATGGTTTTTTTGTGTACTGCAGCAAAAATATTGCAGCGCTGCTGAAATAAATGTACGAGTAATAAAAATATTCTTCCAGTTTTCACTTTTTGAGATTTTCTGGTCTTTTTAAGTTAATTTATTTAAAAGTCGGAAGTAAACTGCATATGACATTTTAATTAAAATGTAACCCTGTAATAATTTTTCTCCCTGTTATAAGATGCCTCTGTTGTGTATAAATAAAGAAGTGAAAACTTGCATATTTAAATTACATTTGTGAATAATGAAAACCTCACATACCAAATGTCTTTAAGAAGAGAAAATTTTAATCTGTTTTTAATCAGGCATGCAGATTAAACAAACATAGCAGACTATTTTTCTTTGTAGGGTGTCCAGAAATTCGATGTACAAATATTATTGACCCATTCTAAGCACAAAAATAAGTAAAACAGTTTAGATCAGCACGAGTTCAAAAACGCTTCGTTGCGGAGCTACACCCTCCTAAAGGGGAAGCACTTTTAAGGAATAACTTCCTTTAGCGACTGCACTACGTTTTTGAAATATTGTAATTCAGCACTGCAGCCTTAACTATATTTTTAAAAATTATTGTCACTTCTGAAGGGACAGCCAGATGCGTTCATATGGGAAGGGGGTCGCGAACATTTACCATTTAAACCTTTAAAAGAACGACAAAAATTTAGGCCTAAGAACTCAACCAAGAATTCAATTTTAATGTGTTTTTACGAGATAAAACAAGATTATTAATGATCAAAAGATTACAAATTCCAAAAGTTTAATAAGGAAATATGTTACGTGTCCCCCTTCCCATATGGGACTGCGGTTCTCCTACATACGTCACAATAATTAAAAGTAAATAAATCTAAATGAACAGGGTCGGAATAAAATATTTCCAAAACTTAGGACAATCGCTAAGAAAGCTATCCATTAAAATAAGCATGGCACCAGTTGAACCATGCCCTACCAGGTGACGTAAGCCTCGCCCCTGCTCCTACCACGTGACTGAGTCCAGCCCCTCCTCCTATCACGTGACATAAGCTCCGTTTCTCCTAGCACCTGACTAAGTCCAACCCCTCCTCCTACTACGTGACGTAGGCTTCGGCTTTTCTCTTACCTCGTGATATAAGTCCAGCCACTCCTTCCTACCACGTGACGTAAACCCAGCCCTTCGACCAATGAAAGCGAAGCGCAGGAGATCTGAACAAACAGGGTCAAACAGAGAAAAACGAACTAAAATTTAATAAAATCGTTTAAAAAAAACAAGTGACCGGTTAAAGACAAGCCGACTAGATTCAAATCTCCCGCGCTTCGCTCTCATTGGTCTAGGGGTGAGGCGTACGTCACCTGGTAGGGCCAGTGGTATGGGGTGGCACAACTGGGGCTACACCTACTCATTAAAAAGTATCACCACGTCGCAACTTTAAAAGGGTATAGCTCCGTAACGAACCGCTTTTGTCGATAAGAACTTTTGCACCTATTTCAGTGCCTAGAATGCCTTATATAAATTTTGGAATCTAATATCGAAACACACACACACACACAGGCTGATATTCAATCACTGCGTCAAGCAAGCTTAGCTGATTGAGATATAAAACAAAATTCGGACTATAAGAATACAAGTGTAGTTAAATTACTTCATAAAACGATGTACGAAAATCTTGTATTATGCCGAAAAAATAGATCTCGTAAAAATTGCTGCAATATCTTCAAATTAAGTCTAAATCTTACTCTACTTTAGTGAGGAGCAATTTATGTTATATGCAATGTACTGGCATCTCTCCCTTCTTTATTAAATATAAGAGCATTGATTTCGAAGTTTCGAAAATTCGAAGAGGGCGTCACAGCTGCAGAGAAGTGGAGAAAACGCTAAATGATACCTAGCCTATGTCGAGCCCCATTAACTTACACACAAAAATTGACTCCGTTTTTGCGAAAAATTTGCAGCTATGGAAGCTTGAATAAAACACATTATTCGGTAAAACCTTGAAACGGATATTTCATTTAAAATCAATACTGGAAGTATGTGCAAATCACAAAACCTAAACAGCATAACTACAGTGACGATAAGGTACACAATAATTTGGAATTTATAACATGTTTAAACACACAAGTTTTTTTTTAATTTACACGCCTTACGAAGTGTTATGAAGTCATAACATGAAACATGCAAACTGCTCATAAACATGGAATTAGTACTAAATACTTAAAAATTCCAAGTTTCATTTGTTAACATGATTTTTGCTTCAAAATCTAGAACATAAACCAAATGATAGAAAGAAGCTTTTTCCTGGGATTATTCAAACACAATCGTATTAAAAATTAACTGGTCAACATTTACGGAAACTAGTTGCCACGCAGAAAGTTATCGTAGTAATATATCGAACTGTCAAATTAATTTATTTGCGTTAGAATCTTCTTCGTCAAAATAAACACGATTTGCCATGCAGGGAATTTCAGACACTTACCCCGATTGATGTTTTAGATTCAGCAATGGTATACGAGTGGATTATGCACCCATAATATATCAAATTAATTATATTTTTGAAACTAGCAAAAAAATAAGTAGTTTGCATAAAAACATTAGCGATAAACTTTTTTTTATTTGTTGGCGAAATATAAAATCCCACCTAGTAAGTAAGTGGTCGATATGTTACGAGTGGTATAATAAAAAAAAACATATTTTGTAAATTGGTATTATTTAATAGAAAAACAAATGAGTTTAACGTCTAAAACGTTGTTTATTGAAAAATCAAGCCACAAGGGACGCAAGTTTTAAATTATAGAAAGCAGCTTTCAGTGGGTTCCCTCGGAAATGCCATAAATCGAAAAATTTCTGTTAGTCGAACATTTATTTAAACAACTAGGATTATAATAACTAAATCACAAGTTGGATTTCAAGTAAAAGATCAAGGCAATCATTGATTAAAAAAACTGTAATTAGAAATACGTCAGGAACTATTCAAAAAAATCCGGAACTGTAAAAGAAGCGTAAAAGTTTCATAACTACACCTACGACTGCGTATCTAATTTGTTTCCTTTTAGTTTAGAATCTATCCACCTTATTATTATACTAAATCCGGAACTGTCTCAACTTGACGCGACGACAGGCCCCCACTGCAACTCTCGTCATCAGACGACGACGCCGCACGTAAGCTACGTAGGAAAAGGAGACAACAGCAAATAAACGTTCAAGGAAAGGGTTAGCTGTAAAACCCTCGATATGTTTTGAGATGTACAGTCGTTGTCAAGGAAACCTGATAGACATGCAAGCGAATGCTGATAGTATCAAATCATAATGATCGCGGCATTATTTTGTATTTCTGGTGCTCCGGTCTATTTGCAATCGGATAAAGGTCGCGAATTCGCGAATCGTGGCATTCACGTGTTGTGTTTAAATGTTTAGTGCAAAGCAAATCACGCCATAGTAAAGTCAAAAGTGGATAAAAGATGCTTGTCACATAGACGAATGACGAAAATTACAAGAGCTGGTAAGTGGGGCTAAGATTTGCGTACAAAATGAACAAATCCGGAACTGTCTCAACTTGACGCGACCACAGGCCCCCACTACAAGAAGTTAACCGGCTGGTACTTCTCATCATCTTTCATTACCAAACCAAACTCCGTGGGCTGTAGATGCGTGAGGCGTAGCCCATTAGTTACTAATTTGTTTAGAATTGCGTTCTACCTGAAAGTCCTGAAGCAAATCTACGTAAAAAAATTTTAAATATTTGTAATATATTGCAATTACAGCCATAATTTTATTAGAAGCAAATAAACAAGTGTTGGCCTATTTAGCAAAATGTAAATGAAACAGGGGAAATGAATACGAGAGACCCCGAGAGTATTTTTGACCGAGTTATTTGACCTGAATTGGTTCAGTATTAATTAACTCCGCTCGCCGTGTCCATTTACTGAAGAACTAAAAGTTGAGGCAATTTACTTCTTGTCGTTTATTTTACTTCTATTTACACAGGCGACAATCATGTTCCTTAATTTCTGAAACTTGTTAAATCCAACCATAAGATTTTAATATAACGTTCACGGAACAAATGATAAAATAACGTGTCTGCGGAAAACAGGAGAAGAGATGAGTTTTACTTTCTCATTTAGCAGCACGAAATAATTTCTGCTGTCTGTCATTTGGCCGCAGAGCTCCTGAGAGATATCGTTATATACATCATAGCGAGAATTCCCGAACATCAATAAATCTAGCGAATTAACCTATTAAATATTTAATGAACGTACATCAAAGATGATTCTGAGATTAATTGAAATGCATAAATTCCTAGATTAGCAGCATAGTGTGTGATTAATGGACAAATCAACGAAAAGCTCTATGTGGAGTTATCTCATGAGTTTGGAATTAGTAAACACATGTAAATGCTCCAGTATATAATAATTTCAAGGAAAAACACAAAAATAAAACAAACATAACTTTAAAAGCAAGTTCCGCAAACAACACCCTGGGCGCATGTTTAAAGCTAACAAATATGGCGGAAGTAAACGATTTTCGCTTTAGTTGTTTAAAATTAAATATGACTTTGTCCGGAATGTAGAGTCTGTTAAATGCGTTAATTTTATACATTCTTAAAATTCTCATCCTCCGATTGTTTCCGAGGAATATCTTCAGTTAAACCACAACCAAATGGTTGTTTTTAAATTTGCACAGCTCTTTGCAATTATATTTATAGACCTGCGTGACAACGATCTTTACAAGTGGTTTTCGCTATGCACTTCCTGCTTCGTGGTGAAAAATCAGAAATATTGAGGTGAAATCTTCTAAGTACATAATTTATTACAAGTAAAGCTGACATAACAATTTAATTATATTCCAAGACGAATATAAATTCTAAAATGAGGACAGCATGATTTGCCATATTTAATATCTGCAATAAGAAACTGCATTAAAACGAAAAGCAGAAATCTAACTCGTGCTCGTATTACGCCAACTAAATAACTGGTTATTACGCTATCTTGCTGAAAATCAGCACAAAACGGTCGTGACAGCAGCACCAAACTAGTGATTTTCTTGTTTTATAATATATACGATCGTCTGCGAAATTGCAGCAGATATCAAGGCAATCGAGAAGATTTAAAGAAGTAAATCCACTTTCGTTTTCTGTATCACGAAAGTAAGAGCCTGTACAGCTTTCATTGGAAATACAAGGAATATTGATGGGCAGAGTCTCTCGAATGCATATAGAGCTTCTCTTTAACGAGGCGACTGACCAACTTTTTGGGAAACTGGAATTTCAACTCGCAGTTTATTGCTTACCATTAAAGTAGACGCTGCATAACTTCAAGCCTGTTTTATTTCCTGTACTAAGAAGTTTATGTGCCCACTCTTCATTTTTCCTAGTTATAATACAGTGAGGAAATAATACTTAACATTTTTCTTGTACTGTTATAGCTAGACAACCAACAGGAAAAGGACCTTAAATTTTTTAAACGATCAAATAATTTAAAAAGTATTAAAAAATACAAGATGCATAAGAAGTGCAGAATGTGGTATATAAAGTAAAACATGAAACTGGACACTCTCATAGTTAAAACATATTTGAAAGTTTCACATGAAGGATTAAGATCACAATGCTAACACCTTTTTGTACCGCATCGTTTACATACAGCTAAAGATCTAATGCCGTTAAGAATCCAAGTGTGGTTCTTTTACAAAATGAAGGTAAAATTTCTTGATTTTTGCGAATAAGGTAGGTTGGGAAGAGAAAAAGAATAAATACCCGCCTGAATGTTACTGTACCTCAAAATTACACTTTGTATTGTAATGAGAATATACGTTAAACGTAAATTTGAAAATTCTCTAATTTCTAAAAATTGCAAAGTTCATAGAGAGCGTCACAAACAAATTACAGCTTTGCACTAACAACAAAATTGCACCTTAGCAATAGTCAAAATATTCTTGATAAAAATAAAAAGACCCAAAAGAGACTTATTCACGCGGTTTGAATTTATTTTATGAAATGCTTAATTGCTTTCTAAAGAGATGATATGAACAAAACATGTTTTACTTTCGCTTTCGGAGTTTTAAACCTTACATTTCCGATCAGTTTTTGATGAGTATCTCAACATTTCAACTTTAACCAAATATGACGGCAAGAATGGTCCCATTCGACCAGTCAGTCACCTATTTCTATTTTTGACATTATCCTACACAATTGTAACACCAATAAGTATCCAATTTCAAAAACACGCGGACAACCCTCTAACGTCGGTTAAAAGTCTTTGCTGCAGAAATAGGTTAGCGATAAATAAATATATTATATGTTACGGTCTAGATAGGACGCGTGATAAACTCAAGTGTCCACTTTATAAAAATATATAAAAATATATATATTTTGGGTTTTACTTCAATAAACTGAATGTTATAGCGTTTGACGTATTCTGGAAAACCTGCAAACGGAGCCTCTTCTAAATCAACCATACCATATCGAGCTTGAAGAGGTTTGGTGTATGCTCTGTTGGTGGCGTTGAAAAACGCATCGCTCCCGTTTCACACATAAGACTAACTTAATGTATTTCGTGACAAATAAAGAAACATTTGACATATTACACGCTACTCATTTATTTACTGGTAATGTGGGAAGCATCGAATGATGTGAAACAAACAAAAAATACAAAAATGTAACTGGGCAAGTTGCTAGTTATATTTAACACTATGTGTACCCTGTCAAATAACCTCAAATCATGCAAGATTTGTTGTAAAGCCAATGACATTTTGTCATTTCGAGTAGACTCGATTGACTTGCAATGCCAATGCTGATAAGCGTTATAAATTCATAATAGTGTACCAAGATCGTTAATTCAAGTGTGTACATATTTGTCCATTTAAATCAATGACAGCTAAAAACCTCGTAGGCATATTTTATAAATTTGGTGTCCCGCCAATTTTGCAAGCAGACAATGGCAAGGAATTTGCGAATGTGGAGTGGTGTAAAAATGGGGTATCGTCAAAGATGCTAACCAGGTTGTATCAAATGCGTTTATGACATGCATGAATGAAGACAACTGCAGGGGTTAGTTAGAAAGGCTACGATTTATTCAGTTAATCAATCATAAAGCATATCATGATGGAACAAAGCCTTTCCCGTTTTACCATAAAATCCGCGTTTGGTTCTAATATTAAAGTTCATTTAAGTTTAAGTACATCCTCATTGCACGAGGCTGTTATTTTAAGCAATTTAAATGAAGAAGAACTGCAGGTAGTTCTTAATGAAGATCAGAATAAAAATGAAAGGGTGGAATCGGAACACCAAGACGCCGTGGACGTAAGCTACTGAAAACTACGAAAAAACAGCAAATAAACGTTCTAAGAAAGGTGTTAACTGTTAAACCAATGTTTTGAGATGAACAGTCGCTGTCAAGTAAACCTGATCAACATGCAAGCGAATGCCGATAGTTTTTATAAATTCATATTGATCGAGGGCGTATTTTGTAATTTTGGTGCCCCGGTCTATTTGCAATCGGATAAAGGTCGCGAATCGTGTCGTGTCATTCATGTATTGTGTTCAATGTGTAGTGGTCTGAAAATAGTGCAAAGCAACCACGCCTTAGTCAAGTCGAAAGTGGATATAGAAAATATGCTTGCGACATGAACGAATGAAGAAAATTGCACGAGGTGGTCAGTGGGGCTAAGACAAGAAAAATAGGTCATATCATGGTGGCATAAAGCGTTCCCCGTAGAAAGTTGTGTGGTTGTGATATGACAGTTGGTTTGAGGAACATCCTGACTGCCCGGCGAAGTTATTCAAAGCATTAACACCGAAGAAAACCTACAAAAAATTCCTAATGAAGATCAAATTGAAAATGAAAGCTGTGGAGGTACTACTAAGGAACACCAGCAGACCATTGCTGATAAACATTATAGGTTCTGTGGTAAACTTAGTTCTTCCACTGTAAACGTTTGTGAACCTTGCACAAACACAACCGATCAAAAAAGCATTTCAAGTTCTGACAAAAATAAATCTTTGAGGGGTGTTAAACACCTTGCTGCAAATATTGCACATACCGCCAAGACTTCAAACGTACAAACTAGGAAACCAGTGTAGAAATATGAATTGCTTTCTAGGAACCATTTTCGGTTTGTAGCAGTAAACTTATCAATAATAAACATCATGCAAATAAGTAAGAGATTATAACACCGCTTCACCATGTTCAATCTTCAGCGGTGACATATAAATAAAACTACACATATTTCCCTGTCCTACGGTCGAGTTTTCCCAAAACATTTTCGCAACCTTTGAAATGACAATGACACGTGTTCCTGAAATTTTAGTAAACTTCGTGAAATCGAGAACTTCTGCCCTTAGCAAACTTTCTGAGCAAAACAAACCGTATTATTTTGTAGCATTCTGGAGATTCTCGAGTTTGTAAAACTTTTTTAATAATCGATAAGACCACTGAAACTTGTACATCAGATTAAGCATATTGAAGGGTCTATACATTTAACGAAATAAAAATGGAAAAGCTTAAGAAATTATTTATTAAAATTTAATTAAGTTCCTATCGCTTTAAACTAAATTATAAGTTGCACAGTTAGGTAATTAACTATGGTTTTAGGCACGTGTACAAATAAACTCGGTTGCGGGCTGCGAACGGAAAAACCTTTCAATTTTGTATGTTACGCATAACCGACAAAATCATTTAAAATTACTGCCGGCAGCTAACATACACAACGATAATTGCATATTCTAGGGGTTTTACAGCATTACCGGCATGTACTGTATATTAATTTTTAGTTAATATGCAGAGTATAATAATAATAATTTAAAATTTCATATAGCAATTTCAAGCTTGATTAAAAATCTATTGGTAAATAATGAAGAGCAAAGTGTGTACTGTGTAAATGTCAAATATATTCGAGAACCATTTCCTTTATTTGTTTCACCCCTTTAAAACAAGGTAATTCAATCAGTGGAGGAGTAAAATTACGGCTTCATATTAACCGTATTTGTTCAAACATTTGTCTCTGTCAATGTAATTTGTGGAAGCTTTTTAGAAAACCACCCAGCAATTAACTTTTCCGCTAAAATGAGTTTTATAAATTATCGAGGCGGATTATAAAAGATTTATTCAATCGTTTGTGCAGAAGTTGGTTGGTAAATATAGTCTTAGTGTGGTAATTAAGTGGCAAGTTCGGAAAACGTGTCGTTGTTAGGAAACAGGCGCAACTTTTAACTATTTTTAGTAAGGTAAGGTAACTTTACATCAATGAAACTAGTTTATCGGTCTTTCGTGTCACGCACGACAAACAGAAGAGAAAACTTAGTAAATTATGATGCCAATAAATTGAATTTTCTATTTTTCTTTCCCATGAAATTATATCCAGATATTCGGAATTAAAATCGACAAACGAACAGCAATTATTGTATTTTTTTTGTTTTCCAGAAAATTACAGTTTTACGTTTGAAACGTTATGAAACAATGTTTAAAAATTTTAAAACTATGGATAAACGCTTGGATGTTAATACAGAAAAATTTAAGAAACATTTTTAAACTCCATTAGAACGACGCGCTTTAACTACCCATCACATCAAATTATGATTAAAGTAGATGCAAAGTGACAGTGAAGGATAAATTTAGCATTTTAATGGTATTTTATACTTAAAAAGGCAGATCAATGGTTCGCTATTCCAAAAACAATATTCATTATAATACTTCGCTTATCGTAATTACAGTACGATTAATGCGTTAAAGAATTTTAATTGTTACTCATAATGTCATGCTGATAAGGATTTGTACTTTTGTTATAAGTAATTGCAAGAATCTTGAATATTTCTCATATTTTCATAAGATCGCCCAACAAATGACATGCAAAGGTTATGCAAGACACGTTGACGATTCCGTTGATAAGTAATTAACGCGGCTAGTGTTCTATACAGAAGATTGGTGGACCCGCATCTTTTCCCCACAGGAAACAGTTACACAATAAAGGAAACGTAAAATACCTGTAGGTTTTTTGGTAAACATCCTTGTCCTAGCTGCAAACCCTTCTAGAGCCGTCCTTGCGTGTTCAAATCATTTTTTACTAAAATTGAGTATTGGGTGATAACAACGTTCTTCATCCAAGAAACTAAAAATTAATTTGGGTATAATTAATGAAAATCACGATGAAAGCAACCGCACCGGCAATTTCCTGTATTTTATCGACGTAAACCGACTATTCCAAATTTTAACGAAATTAATACCCAGTCGTTAAATGAATACGAGTCATTGACTTCATTCGCACCATCAGAACAAAACGTATTTAATTATACCTTCGTAGAAATCTCATTTTCGCAAAACGGAATGAGCTGCTACAACAGCGACGAGAACTTCCGAGACTTTGTAAAAAGAAGCGTTTATTTTGCCATGGAATATACACATGTATTCTCTCTTCGACGCGTAAATCCACGCATCCCTACACACACAATAGAATTGTAGATGTGAGGTCTTCGTTTCACTATCTGCTCACAATTCAGCGAGCTACAGCAATAATCACCCTGCTATGTCATCAATATGCGATGTGTTTTGTTGCTTGAAGCGTGCTTTCCAAGTTTCACTTGCTCCAGCAATAATGTTTCCTGATTTGCTTCTTGTTCACACTGAATAGACTCGTTTGAGCGTCTCTCATATTAGAAATTGATAACATATTCTACTGCCTGCGTACGTTTATTTAAAATTTCCTGAAGCTCTGTAAAATGACGACTTCATATTTAGCGCTAGTTAATTTATCGAAGCATTTACTAACGCTGTTTCGGATTTCATGTAGTCTACAAGGACGTAATTTGCGCGTGACAGTAGTATACAGACTTACGGATTTGGGTTTAGAGAACCAAAAAAATGTTTTAATGTTTTGTACTTGTGGTGACCCGACAAATATGCAATGCGATAATGGTCGCGAATTCGCGTGTCGTCAAAATTCAATGTGGAAAGAGAATTTCTAATGCCTTTTTTGTACTGTAGAAATTAGCATCGATTATAGTAGCACACCACTGAAAGTTTATTATTAGTTAAACACAATATCAAGCCATTTTAGGTGTTAGTTATTTTTGATGTAAAGGCCGGTAAAATTATCCAAGTTTTGCAGTACAACGGCGAATTTAAGCTGAAAAGTTTAATTTACTTTAGCGTAGGTGTTCTTTTGCGGCGAAAAACTCCTTGAGAGTAGGAGTAATCGAATCAGCGTTTCAAGAAAATCATGTAACGCCGGCATTTGATGGTCTTACGCTGTTCTGTTTTCAATTTACCAACCATACATTTGCGCAAGACGTACACACAACAAAGGAAAACTCGGCAAAGAGGGCGGAATTCGCTAGCGTAGCATGCAATTTTAAAAGGGAATTCAAATGCACTACCCTCCTCTACCTTCGAAATTGTGAGGGTCGCTTCCAAGAAGGGCTTAAGCTTCAAATTATAGGAAAAGTTTGCGTGCCGTGATTTGAATTCAGAAGTTTTTATTATAGAGCTCCGGATTAAACTCGACATAAAGCTCGCGAGCTTCAATGGAACCCAAGGGTTTTCTCTCAGTGGTAGTTTTTTCATATGCGAACGAGTGTAAGTACGATTTATTAGAAGCAAGAGATTTCCTCGTTCGGATAATGAAGGCCGATAAATGAATTGGAAAATTTCGATTGAAAAATCTCATGCAGAAAGAGGTCAAAGAGCCTCCTTAACCCTCAGACGAAGAAACTTAATAAAGTCAAAAATGCCAATCAGTGCAAAAAAAGAAACGAGGCAATTTATTTGACCTGTTTGATCATTAAATTTTCGTCAACAAGATGGGATTTGCATAGATTTAAATTTGATTTTATTCCATTAAAATTTACACGCTTCTCAGATTATTCACGTTTATGTATAATAGAAACCTCACATTAATCTAGGTTTAGTAAATTCGATTTTCCTTATTCGAAAACAATATCGAAAGTGTAATCGCCGGATACGGGACGCAATTGCGTGTTCCATAAATTTATAATCTATAAATAACCGTTTATTACCAGCGCGCTCTTAAAATTCTGATTTACTGAAATTCAAATCAGCAGGATTAATATTTACAAGTCTGCCAGCCCCCTTCGAGCCGCTAACATAATTTTAGATGCGGAAGGATAGAATAAATATGAAAAGCTAGCTCTCATCAACAAGACGAATAAATTAGCGTTTCAATGTAATCTAATTTGCAACTTCAGCACGTAGGTAGAAGATCAGAACGTCTACGTAAAAAAATTGATATCTTTTATACAAATGATCTTTTTACGATTTCGCAAGGCGAATGGAGACGTATAATTCAACTGTAGTGTCTGAATTTTTGAATGAGATTTCAGACTCCCACGCATTTACTTCAGTGTTAAATTTACAGAGGTTCTTGAAAGCTTTTTTTACTCTCCTTATACCTTTAATATAGAGAAGTGCTGTTTTTATGAAAATGCTGAGATTTTTTTTAGAAAAATACATTTTTTGGAGGTACCGCGACACCTGGACACAACGTGTCACGTGATATTTCGCGTTTCCATATCGGCCGAATTGGTTTGCCAGATACAACGGTCAAACCTTTAGGCGGACACAGCGACGAATATGGACACAACGGCCACCTTGGACGCAACAGCCAACGTAAGCGTCGTTGGGTGAATACAACAGCTATCCTAGTATTTTGTGTGCTCATATCGGCCATCCTGGACACACCGGCCCCAATAAAAAACGGCATGTCCACTAACTTTTTTCGAATTTTTCATTCGTTTATTTTCGGATAGATATTGTAATGTTCCTTTTTATTCCAATATTTACTCCACCAGAAACATTCGAATACAAAAATTATTACAGAAAATCTAAAAAATACGTTTATTTCCAGTTTTTTAGTATTTACTGAAAAAATCGTCGAATTAAATACCCAACTGAAATCAAACGGATGGAAAAGTGGTAATAAAAGGGACGGACAGGTCACTTTTTGCAAAACGGAAGGTACCTATATGTATAACGTATGATGCCCGTTCTGTGCGCATAAAGGTGTGGTAGTTGTGTGCAGAGTAGCGGTCGATACTAGCGTCGATGACCGCTGTGTCCACTAGCCGTTGTGTCCAAGGTGGCTGTTGTGTTCAAGGTGGCCGTTGTTTCTATTAAACCACTGTAGCTGCTGCGTCTATCTGAAGGTATGTTCACTTTAACTCCATATTACACAAAAACGAGCTGATCGGTATCAAATTAAGTATCGTAATAGTCCCACGGAGACACAATTCTATTCTTTCTTACGGTTGCACGCATTTTACGAGATGTAGCCTACTGACCCGTGTGATACTGAAAGTGTCACAGGAGCGTGGGCTCCGAACCACAGACGTGCTCGTGTACTTCGGATTTGATAAGCACAATCTCTGATGTGAGAAGTAAAGGTCCATTCTGCGAGCTACAGACAACACAACCCATATCCAAGTATGTCGATGGTCGTCAAAGGCCTTTTAAAATTTGAATATTACTTCGTCCGGGAATCGAACTCTGGATGACTACACTGAGCCCAGCAACTGGACAACTACAAATCGGCGGCCCACAATGTTAACACGCACCATTTTGAAAAAAAAAATTGGAATTTTCAATTTTGAAAATTTAAAGAACACCTTTAAACCGGCTATATAATTTTTTTTAAGTCATAGAGCTAGGGATGAGCTACAATTTAGTTGGTCTCCCAATCCGTTAAATTCTCTGTGACGCCTTATATAAATTTTTTAAATGGCAAATTTATGCTCCTTTATTTAATAATGACAGGGATACGATAAACAATTTTAGTGTAAACTAAATTACTCCTAATTTTTTGAATATCTGGAAGGTTACTTTTACTTCGCCTATTCATTTTAGAATTTTCGCTTTAGCGTCTGGGTGTGTTTGCTTGAGAAGAAATATTTTTCCTAATTATTAAAATAGATCATTTTTTTTCTCACAAAAACGTTGGTTTGCTACAGTATGCTAGGTAGTTGACCGTGTCTGCGTATATAATGTCCCCGATGTGCCATACGCTCCCATTAAAGTGGTAGAAGTAATGCAATCTATAATCACTGTTGGCGCGCAAAAACAAAATATGATCACCAAATTATGAAAACTATTTTTGATTTCAAGATTTCACTAATTTCTGTTGTTAGAAAATACGAAAATTAAAAGATTTCAAAACTCTCAAAAACATTTTTTTTAAGTCTTATAAAATTGTCAAATTTTCCAAAATATTCAAAAGGGTATATGATTTACAAAATTTTGAACATTTCAAAATTTCTAAAAATTTTCGAAATCTTCATCTATTTTCAAAATTATACAACAATTTAAAAAAAAGCAAGAAAATTTTTAAATAATCCAAACAAACTCTCAAAAATTTTGAAACTATTTCTAAATTTTCATAAAATTCTGAAAAATGTAAGCAATGTTTAAAAATTTACAAAATTTTTGTAATATTTAAAGAATTTAAAATAGTTCATTAAATTCAAGGAAGGTCGCGTAGCGGTTGACAGACATTTTGCTGGTCTTCGTAAGAGTTGCTTAGTTACTTATAAACAGCAACGTAAATTTTTCATGAAACCTTAATTTTATTTGTTTCTTGTTTCTTAAGCAGCTTTAAATTTGACTAATGATATGCTTTTGAAAACCTAATCTGCCCGCCCCATGGAAATTTTAATAAACTGAAAACAAATATGAGCTAATAAAAGTTTTTAGAAATAACATTTGAGAAAGATAATAAAAAAATTCGAAATTAAGCTATCGTCGCCAGACTTGAAGACGCACACATTTCACATTTAGTTCTACTTGAGAGCTGATGATGGAGATATAGTTTTCAATAGTTTTCGTTTAGTGAAAAGTTTTTTTACACTTTCACTTCCTGTACAGAATTTTCTGTTAAGAGCGCGCTGCCGTGGCACCTTTTTATTTTTGACGCTAGAGGCGCTAGTCATTCTAAATTTGATTTTAATTACTGATAGTTCTATTAAACATAAACAGGTAGCGTCACATGCGTTCTGTTGACGTGCATATATTTTTCTTTACAGCACTGTACTAGCAGAATTATTGATTTCTGGCATAAAATCAATTCTCAGTATTTCTTGCTCGTGGGTTTGTGTGCAATAATCTCTTATTTACGTGCGAAATTTGTTAAAAGTTTTAAATTAACACGCCATAGCCTATCGCCGTAGCGCCATCCGTGCTGATTCCTATGAACTTTTGTTCAGAAACATGGCTGGCGTTCTCGCATCGAATTTTTAAATTTACTCAGCTGGCACATAGTTAAATAATTGACAAAAATTTTAAGTTGGTGTACCTATTATAACAGTATCTAGATGATCAGCGTAAATACAAATGAAGAATAGTGTTAAATTTATAGTTTTATGTTTGCTAAGAAAAGTAAGTTTTTTTTACCTTATTTGCATGTGTCACAAGAAAATAATTATCTGAGCATCTAAGTTACTTTATTAAGTAACATCTATTAACTTGTTTCATTTTGTTTTCTTTTTAATTAAGTCGCTGAGTACATATAAAAACGCCTATATGATGTCTATACTAGAGCCATCTGTGTCGTTTGCCTCAGCGCGGCGCGCTCTTAACATTCAAATATTTTACAATAATTTAAATACTTAAAAGTAATTTTATTATTTACCAACAATATCAAGAATTAAAATAAAACGTCTCACCGTGCTTTACACTATTTCCTCAACCAGACCCGTTAGTTAACGTACCTGAAACAAAAAAAATGTTAGCCAATTAATATTAATATATTAACATACCTAATGATAAAATATAAATGAGCGAACTTTCCACACTAAACCAAGCCGTACATCCGTTTAACTACTCATCCGGGTACACTGACGACTGAATAATTAATTAAATACAAACGCTCTGTTGCATAATTTAGATCAAACGGAATAAACTGCGGATGCGTTCCGTGCTAATTTCGCATTTCGATTTGTATTTTGCTCTCATATATAAAGTTTGCAACACATATTTGCGAACTTTTAAAACTGAGAATGGAGTATTAGCAAATTTCCCATGCAAAAGTTATGAATGAAGCTCATATTACCGCAATTTAACTTTGTACATGTAATACATTTTGAAAACGTTCCCGGAAACTTTTATTAGCAAACATTCTAGGTAGAAAGTTTGCAAAGTTTCAGTTTTGATGCTTATATGGGCAGAAACATTATAGGTCATATTGTTTTGCTAATAGAGCTAAAGTTTGCTCGACAATTTCATCATAATTTTATTAATATTTTTTTAAATCAATTACGATCTTCAATCATACTTTCATCAATGCAGTGACACATCATGACTCCCTGCTCTTGAATGTACAAAAATACATAACGAATGACATGACATTCAATTGAAATAAATTGCCTCTTGTCCCATTTCTATTTCACTATTACACAACACTTAATATGGAAATTATATACAGGGTGTCCTGCATTTTTATTTTATTGCCACCTAAATAACGCCGTCTATGAATAAAAGAAATCGGGGCAAAAATTACCGTTTGGGTCAAGTTTACGTTAATTTTACATGCTAATGTATTTATAGAGAGAGATTCAATTTCCAGCAACAATCTCGGACATTACCTATGCACTTTGGACGGAAGTAATTAAGAGTCTTCGGTAGCATGCCCCCAAATGTAAACGAAAACTCGAACTCGCCCTTTACATACATATCTTATAAGCTCATAAGGTTTAAAGACCTTGCGGCATATATTATTAAAGCATGTGAAAGTAAAACAGTAAAAAAAAATCGCATTTAAGTCCGGTGACCGTGAAGGCCATTCAATATTTATGTAGGTGCTTAAATGCTCTGAATAACATGGTGCGAATTCATAACAACGAAACATACTAAATATCTCCACATTTCAGCAATTAGGACATAAATGAAAATAAAAGTAACGCATTTTTGTTATACATTATCATCTAATTATACCAAGCGATAACACTACAATTCAATTACGCTGTTGTATATGTATGTAACTCGGAGGCGGAAATATGATAATTAAATAAAATTAGGCATCAATGAAATATATTACCTACATTTCCTGTTTGTAACGATTAACAAAAAATTGTTGGTTACATTCGGTTACCTAATTAGTGCGCGGTTGGGTACGAAAATAGTAGTTATTAGCATTATTTTATTGCTCGCTTGCATACTATCCTTTCTCTTTGGAAACGCGTACATGATTATTAAATAGATTATGTACACAAACGTGTTACGAGCTGCTTCTTCCAATTTCCGGATTCGTTTCGTGTAATAATATTTAGATTAAATTTAGGCCACGTATGGAAAAAAGTAAATAACGCCATTTTTATTTTGCGTAACTTTAAACAAAGATTTCCGCAATGTTTAAAATAGTGCAGCCCATCGGCCCTTTATATTTGATCAAAATAAGCAATTTTAATTTGAAAAAACGGTTACTTAATTACTTTCAGAAATGCTTTAAAAATGTCTCTTTCGCAAAGTTACGGTTGTTGTGTTCCAGTTGCAGCGATTTCCAGTGGCAGAGAAAAACCCCGCAATGCGGGGGCACCGACGTCTAAGAAACCTATAAGCAAAAAGCAGGAATAATTTTTCACATTTCTCAACGTGAAAAAATATTTTCTTACTACATATATTTAGTTTTTTTTATGATCCATTAGCTAGTAAGAGACGTAAACTGACGCCGGCACCAATATTTGTTTATTATTCGTTGTGAAATGCTGGTCGATTTCCTTGGAAGGTTCATAACAAAACAAAATAAATTCTGAATCTGATAGTAGGGTGTATGTCTCGAGTTTAATAAAGTACTTTGTCTATTGGCCAAAACTAGAGGCATTTCTGATTATTTTATACAACTTTACACGTTAGTTTCATTAGAGCGCTTTAATGGTTGTAACACTGCACTGCGGGAGAACTAAATTTGAATATTTATCAGTATACTGTATTGCATATTAAACGTAGATCGGAACAGTATTAATTATACCATCAGTAATTTACTGAATATAAACTATAGTTAGTGACTGGGTGCGAGTCCAAGTGCGAATCTTGGTATTTCCATTAAACAAGTGCGTAAAAATGAACACGAAACATTGTGTAACAGGTCAACCTTCCCCTAAACTGCAGGTCCCGGAAAGAACGAATTACCCTGGATAACTCAGAAGCCAGGATTCGTCGGAAACACACAGAAGACTGTTTTAAAAATTATATACAATATTATTACCCCAATTCTAAAATGTTTTGCGTGTTTTATGCAATAAAATGATATTATATTGTTCACAATAAATAAACGATTAAGAAAATGTCCCCACTGGCTGGTTGGTTGGTTGAAAAGAGTTAGTCATATTGGTCGTTTGGCAGATCGAACAATTTATCGAACTTCGTTTTATTGACAGAAAGGGTGCGTTTTTTGCAAACAAAAAAAGTTTTGCAGACAAAAATCGTTTATTCACTCGAACAAGAAGTCCACTGCTGTCTGTAATAAAATAATGTGTATTATTTGATGGCTGTGTTGTTTTCACACTCTGGTTCGGTTTTTAGAAGTGATTTTGGTTATCTAAGGAAGAAAATTAGTAGTGTTTATTCCTGTGGAAGTTATAACCAAGTGAGTAATGAATTTAATCAGTTACTAGCTTAAATTAATATATCTACGGAATGAGTGCAAAATGCAGGGGAGTCAAGGACGCAAATTTACGTTCTGTTCGGTAAAAAATCAATTCAACCAATTTAACTGGATAACGGCATTTTCAGGGTAAAAATTAATAAGTTTTAAGCACCTAAATAAACAGTTCTGGATGATAAACAGATATCGGGTAGTTTAAAACTGTACACGGTGTCGTGTAAATACCAAAAAAAAATGAAAGTTTATACGTGGAAAAATTCTATAAGCTAGTAGGTCCACAAAAATAATTGAAAGTTCTGGAAATCGGTCGTTATACTAATCTGGGAGTATTGCTTACCCCCGGGAAATAAAAAATAAAAAGGGGTAGTTTACGTACAAAATAAGAAATTAAATAAATAAAAATTCGGATACGGTTATGTTTTTGAATTACTGAGAAGGTTGACCGCCCCAGTATGAGGCGGTAAAAAATTCTGGAATTTTTTAAGTTCTGGTCTGGTTAAATAAGATCTTATTAGCTGGTAGAAGAGGCCTGGGTTCAATTGAATAAATTGAAGAAGTTCATAATTCTGGGCAGGTCGGGTTTTCTTTTATCCGGTGAAATTTGGAGGGAGGTTAGATAGGAGACGAGCAACTCCGAAGAACGGCGCACCGGTGCGATCACTTGGCGGGTTGATCTACCACGAACGCGTTTTCTGGAAGCTAAGACAACAAACATATCCTGATGATTTTTAAAATTGTTGTCCCTAGGTTGTCACGTTATAGTTGCCACAAAATGCTCTCGAAGAAGTCGCCGTTTTTTATAATTTGTAAATATGTGTACATTAATTATGTGTAAAAAACAGAAGCAGAAGTTGCAGGTAAGAACTATATGGTAACTTCTAATTCAGCCAAGATTTATTAATTTTATGCTGGTAGGTTTCAAATACCTACTAGGCTACTAATATAAAAATACAAATAAAGTTGCGGGAGGACCCGTCACTTTTTGTTCTGCCACTGGGCGAATTTCTTCAAGTTTGATGATATTCCTCGCAACAGGGAACGAAACGTCGGTCAGGTCGAAAGTCACAATTCCAACTAACTTAAATAACTCTTTTATGCATAAACACAGTAAACTTACTGAATAATTAAAGAACCTGTTGCTACAAAAGTAATTTATAAACCAAGGAAAAATTATAAATTTTTAAGCGAACCCGCTTTCAAATATTCCCGTTAAAAGCATAAATATAACCATTTCCCCGAAGGGCTGTAACTTCCTACATAATTTAAATCATCAACAAACGAGACCTTGGTACTTAGAATATCGAATGTGCTTTTGTTTTCCAGAGCACGCAACGTTTAAAGGAAACTCGGGGTCTTGAAATGCCATCTCTTTGCAAAGATGATGATATTTTCCGCACCCTCGCAGCTATTTTTGTTTCTCCGTTGTTGTGTTCAGCATTCGTCGTTACACATCTCTTTGTTTTTCCCTTATACTTCATTAAATACGATTGCGCGTTTCTTTGTGGAAGCGGCAGCTCCTTAATGTGTTACTCCGTAACAATAATCGTTATTTTTGTTTATCAAAGTGCTTTATCGAATGTAGCAGGCGTTTTTATTTGATTGCGAGAAAACATGGTAACAAAGAAATGTGACAACTAAGGAAAGTGACAAATCAAATGTTTGTACATTCGTTACTCACACTCAGGCATACAATTTGACGAGAAACGTCGATAACTTTTTACGTTTTGATGTATTACTTCCACCCATTATTGCTTTATTATTTTATAGGAGAAGCATTCGATTTCCCAAACTTAAGTGGATATTAATCATCGCTTACTAGGAAATTAATAATGATCTATAAACTAAATTTCTTATATAAAATGACTACTTGACTTTAAAATGAACCGTCGATAAAGTTTTCATAAATAACTACCTTCAACCTGCCAGCCGTTACGACTGATCCCATTATGATGAAACTTAAAAGTGCAAGGATATATCTTCAATTCATAGGAAAACGAAGTTTTAAAAAACCGGAAGATTTTCTGCAAATTTTGAGTACAACGCCAATTGACTCGAGAATAAGTTGTCAAATCAGCTTTAAATTTAATACAAAAATAGCCCTATGAACACACACAGATAGCACCGGATATCCGATAGACATCCATTTTAGGTCCAATCTATATTTGCACCCTCCATGGATATAGAACGGATATCCAGAATTGAATATCCATAAGACATCTCATAAGGACGTCCTAGAGGATTCTATTTTACGTCCGGTGGTGGACATTTAATATTGTTATTTTATTTTTCCTTTACAACCAAAACCATAAATCTAAAATAATGCAATTTAGCAGAAAAGTGTACGATAATACAAAATATTTTGATTTGCCAACAATCGCTGTAAAATGTGGTCTTTTCTGCCCGATCACCTAGTAGTTCATGCGCATTGTACGAATTTCTACTGTTCGGCAATCGTGTCAACTGACTCCTCCATCTACCTCACCATCCAGCGTCATTGTCGTTTGGTGTTTGGTCATTGTGATTTTGGTTGATGTAGGTAACATGTGGAAACAAAATTTCGGATTAAAAAAAAAAATATTATCCCTTGTTATCGTTTCTGGTAAACGTTTTTTTAATGAAAATTCCTAAACAAAATTACAGCTTAGACTAAATAAAATGTCTTGTTAACAAGTTAAATTTGAATGATATCAGGATCTCCTATGAACATCGACTGAATGGATATCCGTTTAGTAGGTTCCATGGACGTCCATTGAGTATGTTCTAGGGAAGTCTAGAGTTATGAGAAACGCCCATAGGATGTCCTCGAAATCTTAAATGGATGCCCTATGGACATCCTTGTGCTAAATGGACAAGATATGATGTTTTTGCAAAAACTGGTTACAAAATTTATTTTATAGTTTATAGGTTTGTAATAGAGCTAGGAATGGGCTACCATATCCTCTAATTTCCCGGTGGCCCCTTCTTAGAATTTTTCAAATTTGAAATCCCTTTATATTCTGGAAATTGTTTATAAACAAAAATCACGTTTAAGCTGAATTGTTCGTAAGCAACAGCGTGGCCGGCGGTAGCATAAGATTCTAAGCTTATATTTTATATCCAGTAATTTTTTGAGGCTTAGCTTCCCCCCCCCCCACACACAATACTGTATTATTCTGTAATTCCAAGTTGTCATTTTCCATAAACATTAAAAAACATCGATGTTTTGACCTTATTTTATGAAGGGAGTCTAATACTATACGCGTGACGGCTCACGACGTGCCATAGCGTTGCGGGCGACTAAATAATAGAAGTATTCTGATTTTATAGTGCCCGCTGGAGTTACACTGCAAAATATTAATATAAAAACTGAAGCATGAGGAAGTCCAGGTAAAATTCTTTCTCCAATTTTATCCTTAGAGTAGAGCTAAGGATATCAAATTGCAACAATTATGCATAGGTTTTTTAAGAAGTACCGAGTTAGACTATACAGGGTGTAACAAAAATGGCGAGTTGAATATACATAAGACGTATTGTACTCACTGAAATGGTCACAAAAGTAAACATGTTGCCTAAAAGCCCCCTGAAGGGGGCAAATGATATTTAAATTTAAATAATAACTTAAACAACCTTTAATATAAAGTAATGGCATTTGGCATACGGTTTACTACTAGCAAGTGCTACTATCTAACACCATCCAAATAAAATTATTTACATCAGATGCGTCCCAAACTGAGGGAGCTGGGCCATTTTTGTTTATTTTATAATACTATTTATGTAATCTTCAATTTTTTTTCCAGTTTGAATCTGTAATGTGATACTATGTTAAAAAATACATAAAAATGGTACTGTTTTTGTACGACTAGCCATTATCAAGAAAATTCCAATAAAAGATTTTTCTGATTTTGAGTGAGACAAAACATTTTTGTAGTTCATACCTAAATAAATAAATAAAAAAGGCCCAGCTCCCCCAGTTTGGGACGCCTATGGTATAAATAATTTTATTAGGATGCTGTTAGATAGTAGCACTTACTAGTGGTAAACCGTATGCCAAATGTCATTACTTTATATTACGGGTGTCTGAGATATTAATTAAAACTTAAATTTCCTCGCCCCCTTCAAGGGGCCGCAGCTACCGTTAGAAGCATTTTAGGGCACCTTTTTGAATCATATCAGTGAGTACAATACGTTTTTGTTTTACCCTGTAGATTAAATAGATTTTTTCTAATATAAATTAGTTATTTTTCAATATATTCATATTTATTCCCATTACGCCTAATTTCAGTTAATGACTAGCTGAACCCGTGGGCCACGCTCCACGCATCTGCAGCACGCGAAGTGTGGTTTGGTAATAAGAGGTGATTGTCGCGTAAAGTTGAGACAGATCTGGATTTAGTATATCAACTGCATAGAAAATCATTTAAGTTATTCATCACTAAATCAAAGCGCAAAACATAATTTTTCGCAGAAAATTGTTCCTGAATTCTATTTACATATTGCACTCCCTTATTCGATTACCAGCAATGTCGAGTTTATAACGCATTTCTTGAGTGCTTTCCATCACATTTGAATTTGGATCAGAGAGTTTGTTAACCCCAAGCGTATTAATGTTTTTACCATGTAATTGAATTGACGCCGTCAATGTGGCATGAGATCATCTTCGGTGTATAAATAATAAACTCATTACGATGCTTCTGTTATATGTCTACTCATAGGATTTCTTTATATAGGCACATATTTATGTCCCCCAGCTGGACCTGCGTCGTATTAATTTACGCGCGACGTAATTGTATTTGTTTAAACTGGTACCACAGGATGATGTTTGATTACAATAATAAACTTTGAGACGTAGTTGTTATTATCCATATTTCTAAGCCCGACACATGTTTTTAAAATAAAGCAAATAAACAAAACGTGTGTGTGTGGTCTTTTGTTTAGTAAATTCGTTCGTCACTCGAATTTAAATTTGTGGGGTTTTGTCTGCATTTGGCGTGTCGGCTTTTAATTTACCGCTGTCAAACCGTGCCACTGCTTAGAATTTCATTTTTACATCCCTCGGCACGACATAGTGAATCTTAGCATAAATAAAATGATGTTATGTGAAAATGCCAGAGGATTTTCTGAGCAAAAACATCGTTCTTGGTGGAGGTCTAAAAGCCGAATTTCGCCTTAAATGAAATTTAATTTTGATCCTTTGATTAACCTCTCGCTGTTTTGTACAAAATTAATAAAAAGCAACAAGGGACGCCTTCACGACCGACATCCCCTGCCTAGGTAGGTAAATATGAACCGTGTTTCACTTTAAAATAAATTAATTTCTTGTTTCCTATTTAAAAAAAACGAAATGAAAAATCTGAAGTTGTTTTCACATTTTACCACTTCTGAATTTATAAAACTTATTAAATAGATAACGTAAACGAGAAATTTAAAGTAATTTAAAGTAATATGAGCTGCTGGTGAGAGAGAATTTAATGAAGAAAATAAGTGTGGTATTTTGCAATCTTAAAAATGCGGGGAAAAGTTAACTACCTTCATTTTCTGGCTCACGTACAGAAATTTTCAAATTTTGTTTAGGTATAACCTTTTTCTTTTAATATCTATCAAAACTGGCTGCATCTTTTGGTATTTAGTGGTTGTCCTTGCAACGGTCTTTTAGCAATTAATTAATTAGGTCTTTGAACTGCTTCTTGTGTTCAGTTAAGTAAACAACCGTTTGTACAACTACAATTTAATGAAAATTTGGTAACTACTTTTCGGTGAACTGAATTATCTTTATTTTGTCAGTACGTTAATTCACATTTAGTTAGAATCTTGACTCACATTTAGTTCGAATCTTGACTAACATTCAGAATACTTTTTGACTTTTTTACTATCCATACATATATAAAAGCTCAAAGGGTTTTTTCTCTGGTTCCTCCAGCGGCTACCGCTTCATAATTTGGACCATTTGTTTTTAAATGAAAGGTCTCTATCCTCAGATGGAACATGAAACATTTTTATATTGGTATTCTACGTCGATTTTTCAATAATAATTATTTTAATTTATAATATATATGAAAGTCTGCTAAACCCGCTTTACTTGAGGCGACATCTACACCAACGTCGCGTCTCCCTTATGGAACTAATGCATCACGTGACTTAGCATTCAGCCGGTTCTGTCAACGCTGTCTGTCAGTGCATTGTGTGCTGGGGTAACAATAGTACATATATAAAAGCTCAAAGGTTTTTTTTTCTACGGTTCCTCCAGCGGCTACCGCTTCACCAATTTGGACCATTTTTTTTTAAATGAAAGGTCTCTATCCTCAGATGGAACATGAAAAATTTTGATATTTGTATTCTACGTCGATTTTTCAATAATAATTATTTTAATTTATAATATATATGAAAGTCTGCTAGACGCGCTTCACTTGAGGCGACATCTACACCAACGTCGCGTCTCCCTGATGGAATTAATGCATCACGTGGTGCTGGAATACACGGCGAAACCCCAAGGCACAACATGCATGTCTCACTGGGGCAAAACACCACGGTATTCCAAGCGGAGATATTCGCTCTGGGAACCTGTGTCTGTGAGAATTTGAGAAGGCAAACCTATCCACATACTCACTGACAGTCAGGCAGCCCTAAAGGCATTAGCATCAAAGCAGATAAGATCCAAGCTAGTCTGGAAATGCCTGCAAAACCTGAAAACCCTGGCAAAACACAACCAAGTAACACTGGTGTGGGTGCCAGGTCATAAGGGCATAGCAGGCAATGAAAAAGCAGACCAACTAGCGAGGAAAGGATCTGAGGCAACCTTTATTGGTCCTGAACCAGTACTAGGTATCACAAAGGCGACAGCACGTGGGGTAATAACTGAGTGGATCAAACAACAACACCAGCAATATTGGAACCACGTGCAAGGACAAAGACAGTAAACTGATGATGGGAAGACCATCTCAGAATCTAACAACTGAAATACTGAAACTCAACAGAAATAATCTTAGAATTGCGACGAGGCTACTAACCGGCCATTGCAGTCTAAGGAAACACATGCACAGAATGGGCGTATATACAGAAGAACCCATATGCAGACTCTGTAATGAAGAGGAAGAAACTGCCTCTCATGTAATCTTTGACTGTGAAGCATTAAACCGCCGACGTCACAACCTGTTGGGCGAAATAGACCTACAGGTAGGCATACCGGAAAAAGATCTGGTCCACAGGCTACTAAACCTAGTAAAGGGTCTTAACCTGTTCGCCTAAATCAAAACGCAAAGGCAGAGAAACACAATAGGCCTTATTGGCCGGGGTGTTCAGGGACTCACAAAACCGCGCTCTGCAATTGCTACAACCAATAACCAATAATGCATCACGTGACTTAGCATTCAGCCGGTTCTGTCAACGCTGTCTGTCAGTGCATTGTGCGCTGGGGTAACACTAGTACATATATAAAAGCTCAAAGGGTTTTTTTCTCCGGTTCCTCCAGCGGCTACCGCTTCACCAATTTGGACCATTTTTTTAAATGAAAGGTCTCTATCCTCAGATGGAACATGAAACATTTTTATATCGATTTTTCAATAATAATTATTTTAATTTATAATATATATGAAAGTCTGCTAACCGCGCTTTACTTGAGGCGACATCTACACCAACGTCGCGTCTCCCTTATGGAACTAATGCATCACGTGACTTATCATTTAGCCGGTTCTGTCAACGCTCAGTCTGTCAGTGCATTGTGCGCTGGGGTAACACTAGTATTTTATAAAATGTCAAGTTTGTGAGGTATACTTGGCCACCTAAAATTTATTTTAAAATTGTAGGTCCTCGCTAACCTATATACCACAACCTACATAAGTGCTCCCGGACACCAGACTCTAGACTTCAAGCACCAGACTACTTACTAATTGCAAGCACCAGACTCCCGGCACGACTCTATGCTCCGGGCACCAGAATTTAGCCTTTAAGCGCCAAACTCTAGACACCGGGCGCCAGACGCCAGACTTCTGGCACCAGACTCTAGACACCAGAATCTAGATTTTTACAAACCTCTACATTCCGGCACCAGAATTTAGACTTTGGGCACCCGATTCTAGACTCCGAGCACCAGAAGACACCGGACACCAGAGTCTATACTCTAGATTTTAGACACCAGACTAAACTCTAGCCACCAGAATCTGTACTGCGGACACACGACTACACTTAGGGCACCATACTAGACTCAGGACACCAGAATATACACTTCGGGCACCAGAGTAGACTCTGACCACCAAAATCTAAACTTTGGGTACCAAACTCTAGACTCCAGGGACTAGAATGTAGACCACCAAACTTTAGATGACGGCCAACAGACTCCAGGCACCAAAATCTAGACTTTGGGAACCCGACTCTAGTCCCCGGGCAACAGAATTTAGACTTTAACCACCAAACTCTACACTTCGGGCACCCCAGATCTAGACTCCGGCCACCAGAAACTAGACTCCGGCTACCAGAGGTTAGACTTTGGGCAGCCGACTTTCGACATTGGAAACCAGAATCTAACATTGGGTACCAAACTCTAGACTCCGGGCACCAAATTCTAGATAGACTCAGGACACCAGAACCTAGACTTTGGGCACTAGATTCTAGCGCCAGACTCTAGTCTCCCGACACCACTCTAGATTTAAACCACTTGACTATAGATTTAGGTAACAGCAATCAGACTCCGGGCACCAGAAACCAGACTTCTGCCTCCAGAGTTTAGAGTCCAGGCACCAGACTAGACTCCAGCCACCAGATATAAATTTTGGGCACTAGACGCCCGACTTCTCGCACCACATTCTCGACTCCGGGCACCTGACTCAAGATATCGGTCACCACAATCTAGCCAGCAGCAGGGTCTGGACTCCGGACCCCCGAACTCTAGACTCCGAGCACCAGACTAAACTCTGGCCACCAGAATCTAGACACCGGACACCAGGCTTAGACTCGGGGCATGAAAATCTAGACTCCGGGTACAGCAATTTAGACTTTGGGCATCAAACTCTAGTCTCCGGCCAGCAGCTTTGGGTACCAGACTGTGAACTCCGGCCACCAGATTCTAGACTCCGGCCACCAGATACCAGACTCCAGTCACCACTCCGGGGACCAGAATCTAGACATCAGGCACCACACTCCAAACTACCTGTACCTGACTACCGACTTTGGGTGCAAACTCCAAACTTCGGTCACCAGGCTCCGGGCATCTTATTCTAGGAACGCCTCGCATACACTTAAAACGGTACGTTCTCTATCTATACTATACATTCCCCAGGCAGCGTAAGCTGAAGAAAAAATCCGCATATATATTTCCGTTAAAAAAAATTGAATAATACAAGATATTTTTATTAGACTACACAAAACAATTGATGAATCGATTAATAGGTACGTCTATTATTGTTTTTATAAAATATCGATTAATTGATTAATTCATTCATCAATTAATTGATTACTTTATGATTTTTAATCAAGCTATACATATTTCTTATTTAAATTTCCATCAAACTATCACAGTTGCCAAAACTGTTGAAAATTATTGATAAATTCAGTTCAGTTTTTATATATTTTATTCCTAACTTCGTCCACTGTAAGCCTTTAGCAATAAATCAATACATTTGCACGAGAAATCATAAAAACATCCACCTTCTCATTATATATGTATGAGATGACATTCACCATCTGTAGTTTTCTCAGTAACTCAACAAGGTTTGTATAACTCACAATTACCACAACTTCTCCTATAATAATAGCATAATATTGTTCCTGTAATGTACATATTTATTTACTAATTAATTTATACGTAGGAGTATTTTATACGTATATGAACAGTGGCTTAACTAGAAAGGAAGCAGCAAGGGGCACGGAAAAGTTATTTATTTAATGGGCTACCTGTAGATTTAAAAAATGTATCCCTTTTGAAACAGGTATAAAATATGTGCAATTTGATTTTATTTAATTCTTGTCCGGTGAACACGAATTATCTATAGATTTTAATCAACGTTTTGTTTTAAACGATTCATAGCTAACCACTTAATTGAACAAAAATGAAAATAATGAACAACACATATTTTATATGGGCCTAAACACAACGGTCACATTGGTCTGATGGTCACAACGCCAGCCGTGGACAGAACGGCTACATTAGTCGAGTAGACAAAACGGCCAGCGAATCCTAGTGGACACAACGCCCAATGACGTGCGTCATTGGCTGTTGTGTCCCTACACCAATGTTACCGTTATGAACAAGGTGGCTGATATGTCCGCCCGCAGGTGTCAGACTGCTAGTTATAAGTTTTTCGCGTTCTTTATGGAAAATTTTATTATATACAAGTAAACAATTCTCTATAGAATGAGCGCAAAAAACGACTAAGATCATACTTAAAAAATATTTAGAAACATTTTTTCTCACAAAACACTTTCAGGTTTTTAACTACACTGCTTCCTACGCGAGACTCCCAGTCAGATTCTACCACATTATGTTAGTCAGCACAACCAGTTTATTTTACTTTTTTCTATGCACCTCGTGAAAGTACTTTATTTAATTAAAAACCCCATTTACTATTTACAAAATATAAAATCAAAAAATGTTTTAAATTGTTATTGAAAACTTTTGAAGAATTTGGAGCTTTTTAAAATTTTGAGTTACTGAAAATTTTTGGCAATTCTGAATATTTTCATAATTTTGAAAATGTTTGTAGATACGGAAAAATGTATATAAATAAAAATCCATTGCCGCATGTTTGGTACATCATCACTTGAGAATGGCTCGACCGATTTGGCTCATTTTTTTTGTTGTGTTCGTAATTGTCAGGACAAGGTTTGTATGAAAGAAAATTTTGGGAAAATGCACCGGAAAAGTCGGAAAATTCGGAAAATCCAAAAGATAATTTTGTATGAGATTTCGTATGTTTTCGTTTTTGAATGGCTTTTCGAAGAGAAAAATGGAAAAACAAATGCTTGCGTGGGGCGTGGCCCACGAGTTCAGCTAATTATGAATATTATTAATTTTGCAAATAGAATTTCTTTTTATTTTTCAGATATTTTAATAGTTTTGCAAATTTCTGATTAATTTACAGAATTTTGAATTTTTTACGGTCTAATTGCAAACAATATTAATTCGCTGAAACTTTTAAAAAGCATTTTGCAGTTTGCTGAATTGTTCAAAATGAAATATTCAAACAATTTTAAAAATCAAACTAAAACACAAAATAAAAAATATTTTAAAATTTTTGAAAAACTACAGCAATTTTAAATATTTTAGAAAATTTTGAGTTTTTAAATATTTCTTTTAATTAACAAATATTTGAGAATTTTCACAATTCTTCCTATTGAAAAATAAAAACTTTAGAAATGGAACTTTTCAAAATTTTTTATCTTTATTATTTTCTAATTGCAAACAGATCTATTCTATAATTTAAAATTCATGTTATAATATGGTGAATTTTTTGAAAATTTTTGAAATATAGAAAATATTTGGAATATTGAAAATCTTTCAAAATTTTGTAATTATTGAAAGATTTTACATGAAAATTTCAAAAAATTTAAATACAGAAAGTTTTGAAAACGTTAAAAATGTTGGATAATTTTGAAAATCTGCATATAATATATGGAAAAAAATTTGAAAATTATTAATAAATTGAAAATTGAAAAATTTAAAATTTTTGGAAATTATAATAATGTTGAAAATTTAAAATTAAAAATTGTTTTTGTAAATTTTTTAATTTTTAAATTCTTTAAAAATTATGATAATTTTGAAAATCTTTATTAATTTTGAATATTGTAATTATCGAAAATTTTTGAAAATAATGTAAACTTTCAAAACTTTTATTTTTATTATTTCCATTTGCAAACAATATTTGTTCGTTGAAATTTAAAATCCATTATATAATAAATAGTCATTTTTTAGAGATTATCCAATTAAAGAGAAAGATCGCGCTTGCGCAGATTGGTCATTCGAGATGCGTAGATTACGGATCGGAGCTTCCTTTTTCGAACGCGTCTACATTGCTATTTGCTATATGACCATCCCCTTTTTTTTGGCGGACGAATATTTTTTTTGAGGTTTCATCCTAATGTGATTACCGATCATTTAAACCTAAATTGAATTTTTCTGGCTCAAAGCGTTTGGGCTGTAAAGTGTATACAGACACGATAACGACACTTTTTTTTTGTATTTTAGGATCTTAAAACGTGCATATCTGTAAAATCTCAAGGTGCGAATTTTGACGACAATACCTTTCTCTGGCTATACTCCGTATAGCGAGGAAGGCCTTTACGTCCCACTGCTGAGCACCGGCACTCTTCTCTACCACGTACTCTCCTTAGCGCTAAGGCGGAGTACGTGGGACCTACAGTTTAACGTCGAATCGGAACGACTAAATATCAGTGAAAGTTTCAGGCATTAAGACCCCACGGCTGCCTACACCGGACTAGGGAATGTGAGTGGCGGGTTGCGGCATAGATTTTTATTGCTGCATGGCTTCGGCGGGGAATCGAACCCTAGACCTTCAGCGTTAGAGACTGAGCGCCCAACCTCTGAGCTACCGCCACTCTTGCGAGGAAGGTAAAAAAGATAAATTAGTGATAGTAGAACATTGAGATCTTATACATTTTAAGAACTGAAAGGTTCTATGTTACTTAAAAGAAATTATTACAATTACATTAATATAATACCTAGCTTTGACGACTGTGTGCACATACCAACAAAAAAGGCAATTAATTAAAAACGAAATTTGTATTAGCATAAAAGTGAAATTCCATATAAAATGTTACATTTTCCTTAATGCGAAAGAAGAGTCTATTATTTTCCGCTCTACTAAACCTTCTTTTCGTTAATATCTTACGTAAGGCATAAGGCTAATGTCGAAAGTTTACTCGAGTCCGGAAATAGCTTTCAGAAGAGGATCTAAGTGGTCGGGTGTTTATTATGAGTCGAAAAGAAAATGTTCGGTCAACGAACGACTTATTGTAACAATTAAAGACGTGAATTGGCACAACTGCGGCCAACGAGCATAAATGTTTGTGTTTTGCGTTTCCAAGATTTTCGCAAAAGCCATTAAGCTCCGGGAATAAACCGATACTGAGAATTAGGTGACGTGTTTCCAAAGCTCATAATATATTTTCATTATTAGTACTCTGCAAGAATTCATTTTATTTTAATGCGTTAAAATATTAATTTAAGCAGAAAAAATATTTCTTGGCTGAAATCTATTTTGGGATCCGGAAAATGACAAATTTTTGTTAGATTAACACATTTTTTATCTGAAGTGTTGCCAAACGAAAACATTACCAATTCCACGTATACACATCATTGTTGATTGTTGCGGAGACAATGGAGAATGATGATGTTACTAATGTGTTCCATGGTGCTCACCGAAAAAACTCGTCATTTTTCTGTTTATTACCGCAGCTGTTGTTTAATCTGATGAAACTAGCAATTATAGCTGTCACGGATCCTGCTACGAGTTTAGATACATTAGGTAGCCGCCGGAGTATTGTTTCCCAAGCGCACTGTAATTAATTCTGTACTTTTTATACCTCACCAGTAGGAAAAAATTAATTTATCTAAAGCTTCCTCCCAAACAAACAAAAATAAATAAAAATGGAAATTTATTCAAAAGCACTAAGCTGAAAATTTAGATTGTTACAGAGATCTGGTGTGTATTAATTATCTTCCTTGTCTACGATTTATACACGGTGTTGCGTTAATTTCTGGACACACTGTAGGAGAGTTCATTCTTAATTTAAGTATAAAAACTTTCCAATAAACATGGGCCCGGAAACGCTTCCTTACGGACTTACAATCACCCAAAGATCTAATCACGCTTTAATTAACATCTCCGCCATAAATGGAGAAAATTGGTTGAAATTTTGCATGAATATTTCACTACTAATGGTTTACATTTTTACTTATTTTAGTTCAAATCCATTGACCGGGTCGTAGATGTAAAGGGTGCTCAAAATACGTTAAGGTGTATGTCGCGTACCCTCCCATACCTACGCCCCTGGTTATTGTATCTCCACGAAAACAAGCGAAAATGTAAACTATCATTAATTAAATATCTCTAGAAAATTTGAATCAAATATCTCAAATTATGGGGAAGATATTAAATAAAATGTGGGGGCTGTAACTCCGTAAGGAAAAATTTCCGAACTCATAAAACTGACTCGGAAATGTGGCGCTTAAGTTTTTCCAGAAAGTTATGCAACACTCTGTATATATTTTACTTTTTCAATTTAGTTTAAACTGTTTGAATCATCTACTTAATAGAAGTTTAGAAATGTGTCAAATGAAAACTATCTAACCGACAAGGGGGAAAAAATGTCGGACGATAAAAATAAACAGCTTATCCGGTTTAACAGAATATCCAAAATAAATCCAAATACCGGATTTTTGAATTGTACCATAACCGGATATCAGTCTACAAAAAATTGCCAGCTTTATTAAAAAGCTGTCGGGCAACCGCTACGGGAACTTCCTAGCATTTATTGAAGTTTTGTAAATCATTTTACTGACAATTTTATGAAATAAAACATTTTTTTTAATTCTTGTAAAATTATCAAATATCATTTTATTTATACCCGACGGTTTTACAAAACATTTAAATTTTTTTTGAAAATATGAAATTCTTTCAAAATTATCAAAATATTAAAAAAAATTGTAATTGCGAAAATTTTAATAATTAGAAAATTTTAAAATTTCCAAAATTTAAATAATTTGAGTTTCCTTATTTTCAAAATAATTCAAAAAAGGTCAAACATTTTAATGTTTCCATTTTGAGTTAAATTACTTTTAAAATATTTCAAAATTGTCAGAAATTTTAATATATGCAGATTTTCAAATAATTTCAAAATATTCATAAAATTTAGATAATTTTTGAAAATTTATATTTATTTTAAAAATTTTCGCAAGTTTTGATCGCAATTAGCCTTTACGTCCCACTGCTAGGCTCCGGCACTTTTCTCTGCCACGTACTCTCCTTAGCGCTAAGGTCAAGTACGGGGGACCTACAATTTAAAGTCGAATCCGAACGACTAAATAATGATATTTTGTGAAAATAATAATACGCTGGAAAATTTAAATAATTTGTGGAAATAATGAATTTTTTTAAAATTTTGATAATTTTATTAAATATTAACATTTTTGCAAATTTTGTAATTTTCAAAATTTAAAACTTTTCTGAAAATTTAAAAAATTTTTGATAATTAAATTGCAAACAATATTTATTGGTTGAAATGATTTAACATCGATTTCATAATTTCGTAATAGTTTTGTTGGAAATTACTTAATTAAACTGTTCAGGTAAACTACCGAAAGGAAATCTCTCAGTCGTGCTTTCTCAATGGAAAGTTGTTCCTTTTGTCATTTAGCGCTCCTGACCGATTATGAAGACGAAACTGGCAATTTTTTGAATATTCAAAAATCGGTCGAAATTTTGACGATAAAGTAAAAAAATCGTATGATACAACAGAAAAGCGAGGTGACAAAGAAATGAATTTTTCACCGCAGAATTTTCGTTACTCCTCTACAGAAAAATTTTAAAATATTATGCAAAGTTCTAAATTTTCTAATTTTTCTCTTAGAACATAAGCATCCGAACCGAGTCCAGATTACAACCCACACTACTCACAGTGATGGTTTTAACCCCCCAATTTGTATAGTAGTCACAACGCCCAATTACTGTCACGTTCACAATTCCCAACTGCCTTAATTCATAATTGGTCTTTGTAACCAGGGAAGCAATTGGGAGGTTGCAACAAAAGTGGGCGTTGTGACCAAAATAGAAGTTGGCGTTTAAGACCAAAATGTAAAGATTATGACAATCACTGAATTTAAGTAAAATACACTGTGGCGGTTGTGAACAGGTCCTCTCCTAACCGACCAAAAGCGAAAAATTTAAATAAAATATTCAAATCGATTTTTTCAATACAACTCCAATCCTAAAATTCAGCCAGGTAATAGTAATGTGATACGTTAAATGCTTATTTGGATTAAATTTCATCAAACTAATGGACTTATCACGAAAAGCTCTGTCTTGCTCGCTAGAAAAATCCGGCTAGGCCTTAAGAATCACCATAAAATGTTGTTAGCACTAGCAAATTCATGACTTGCTGTTTGTGCTTTAAAAAAAGTTATGGTTATTTTTATCTCCAAGCCTTTTTATGTATGTATGCATACATATTATAATCCACACATAAGTAAACGTCCGCAATAGTAAAAGTTCGTTGCTCTATAGCATGTTGACGCTATCTTTTCCAAATGGTGTAACGTAAAAAATGCAAATTCAGTTGTTTCGACGAAATTAGCAATTTTTTGTGTTCGTGTGTGTTTTCGTTAGCAAAAAATGTGGTACAAAACACAGAAGCTTTTAGAATTCGAACCCTGAACGTTAAATTCGTCTGCGAGTGGAAAAGCGAGCTGGGGCTGACGATAATATGAAATCGTAGCCACTCGAAATACAGTTTGGGATCTTCACATATATCCAAGTGCACTTCTATTCGAAACGATAGAGTAATATTACACACGCATGAACAAATTTATATAATTTCAGTAATACGAGAAATTCTGGGTTGTAATATAAAATAAAATTACCGAGGATATTTCGCAAACAAATATCTGCTGGGATGTAATATTGTTACTAGCATCACTATTTAGATAAAAACCTACTCTGATATGTAAAAAAATACATTAAAATAAAATAGAAATTGCTTAATAACGTCACTTGTTTTATACAGAAAGAATTTCCTGAAAGATGTGATTTACTGTTTGGTACCGATACTATACAAACGTATAGAAAGTACCGCAAGTATCGAAAGTATCTTAAGTAATGAGGTATGGAAGTATCAGTACCAGTACCGAAGTAACGAAAGTATCATAAGTATCGAAAGTATTGCAAGTAGCAAAACTATTGAAAGTATCGAAGTATCAAAGGTATAGAAAGTATGGAAGTATAGAAAGTATCGCAAGTATCAAAACTGTCCGAAGTATCAAAACTATAGAAAGTATGGAAGTATCAAAGGTATCGAATGCATCGCAAGTATCAAAACTGTCCGAAGTATCAAAAGTATCGAAGTATCAAAACTATAGAAAGTATGGAAGTATCAAAGGTATCGAATGCATCGCAAGTATCAAAACTGTCCGAAGTATCAAAATTATCGAAAGTATCAAAGTATCAAATTCAATAGTATCGTACTATCAAAAACTCAAAAGTATCGCTTCGAAACTGTCGAAAGTGTCAAACCTAAGTATCGAAGTATCAAAAGTATAAAAAGTATCGAAGTATCGCAAGTATCAAAAGTATCGTACTATCGAAAACTCGAAACTATCGAAAGTATCAAACCTATCAAAAGTATCGAAGTATCGAAAGTATCAAAAGTATCGAAGTATAGCATGTGTCAAAGTATAAAAAGATACAACCCAAGGATTCAGTTTTTTATTCAAAAAATTAAAAGGCAGAGACGGCAAAATTGCTATAAACATCGGGTGATACAATCTGACGGTTCTATCCACAATTTCAATTATTATTAAAGATAGAAAATTGTTAATTACATATTTTGGTTACATTTCCCGATTGCAAAAATGGGACATACGTGCTTGGTACTTTCGATACTTCAATATTTTCGATACGTTAGATAATTTTGAAACTCGATACTTCAAGATTTTTTATATTTTGATTCGTTCCATACTTTTAATACTTTCGATACTTTTGATACTTTAGATACTTGGATTATTTCGATACTTAAGATACTTTTGATACTTGGATTCTTTCGATACTTAAGTTACTTTCGCTATTTTTGGACTCGATACTTTCGATATTTGTATTCTTTTGACATTTTTGATACTTTCAAACTTTAATACTTCCCTCTTAACCGTGGCGCTTTTTTTTCAATGGTATATGCGGTTCGTGGTTTTTTGGGCTCTAAATAACGTACGGTTCCTGCAGTTAGGAGTTGTTTATATTAGCCGATGTGTACGCGTCCCGCAGTTGACGAGTACCATACAAACGGAATCGTCCATTTTCGGGAAGCGTTTCCGGATGCATGCTTATATGAACTTATCGTAAGGTTTGTTGATTAGCTGTCTGTTTTGAAAGTATTTACTAGCATTTAGCAAGCACCCTGTACATAAAAATTGTACATCTAAAAAATTAAACCGAACTTTTGTATGTCTAATTGTCTATTGAAGTTTATTGGGGTATTTTAAAAGAATAAAAAAATGTACTTTCTGACAAAAGTTTGAGCAACACTGAATTATTATACCTACGAGATGTAAAACCTACGACGGAGTATATGCAGGGCAGATAGAGTACAGCGAGTTACGTAAATATAGCATAACTAAAAAAACATTTTGAACTGATTGTGTGGTAGCCACTTGGTGAAACATTATTAATAAATATTTAACTATTAAAAATTAATAGTTTATTAATAAAATAAAACGTTTGGTAATTGTTTCACAATTTGTTGGTTTTTATTTACTCGACTCGAGTTTCAACCATCACGGTTATCGTCAGGAGTTTACAATACAACTTGAAACTCGAGTCGAGTAAATAAAAACCAACAAATTGTGAAACAATTACCAAGTGTTTTATTTTATTAATAAACTATTAATTTTTAATAGTTAAATATTTAGTAACTAAAAAACGTTTCGGACAAATACCAATTTTATACATAATTATTAGGTGTGGTAAGTGTTTGGATTTCTTACAAAACTGTTGGTAGGTACCTGGAAGACGTCTAGCCACAACTTCCTGAACCACAAAAGTGAGTGATAAGATAGCATAGCCATGCTTACCTGCAACCAAAAAATACATAAGAATTGTATGTGAAAAATCCTTAAAAAGCTGATATAGTTTTAAAAAGTTAAAAAAAAAGCAATATTTAAACTAATTTTTCGAGTTTGTCTGTAAAGTCAATGGCATTACCGTTAGATCCGCAGCAGGTCTGTCACTTTGTTTGTTGTTCAAAAATAGAATTATTAATATATGACGCGTACGAAACCTTAAAAGTGCGGTGTAGTAGCCCAAGAAATATAATACGAAAATTAGGCGGAAATGAGGGAGAACTATTTATAAAAATATGGAAAAATACAGCGAAAGAAAGAGGCCTAGCAATATTTCAGCCCACGCAAAATATCGAGTAGATGTGATTAAACAATTCCATAAAATAAGAGATTTACGAGCAAAACCAGAGAACTAAGAGATTTAAAACATATAAAGTAAGTGAATGCGGAAAACGTAGAGAAACTATAGCAAGTGCGGGAAATTACTGGGAAAATAAAGGAATTATCAAGCCGCAGGAAATACATTCTACACGATTTTGGGCTGTAAATTTCTATCTTTGTAAACAACGAGTGTGGCGGTTTCCAATTAGAACATTCTCTGTAAATTATTTAAAGTAACGCGGAACAGCCAAGTTTTCTTTTTAATTTGTTTTCAGGCGTGACAATAACGAGAAAACATTTAACCTTTAACAAATTTTGTAGAATAAAATATGAACGTTCAGATTTAATTCCAACAAATTAATAAAGTTTCTATATTAGGTCTATGGATGTTACGACAAGCAGTGGCGTACACTGAAACTATTTTAATATTTTTCTCATTTATTACGCTGGTCAACAGTTTTTCTTTTCTTACACTCTAATACGTGTACCGTATGTACCTTTTCATGCTGATTCTCAAATATTTTCAATTTTTTTCTACCACGTCAGAATTTTGAGAAATTTTCAATAATAGTTTTCTCCTAAAATGTATTAATTATTTACTGGATTTGACGTTTTCTGTTTTACCGCATTAATGTTAAATACTGAAAGAAATCTTGTGTTGCCTGACTTGTTTGAACAGGTCTGAACAGGTTTTGGCATGTTTTCTGCGTCACAACCGTAATCCACGCCTCTCTTTGCTTTTAAACCAATCCTATTTCGGAAATTCGTAGATATGCGATTATGCGGGTATATAAGAAGATACAGAAGGATTATTACGAGTATTAAAATTGAATTGAGCCAGTTTGTGATAATCTGTTGTGTTTTATATTGACAATGTCTCGTAAGTGTATAAATGATTCGAACAGCTTTTGTTATGTTTGCGGAGAATTAACTATTTTCAGCAGCTTAAGCGAAATATTACATCTACAATAGAAAAACCGTTATACTACTACTTTGGTGTTGAAATTAAAAATCAAGACAAATCTTGGACTCCTATAAAACTTGCCGTGCGCGTTGTGCTGTTACTCTAAGAAGCTGGTTGAATGGTAGGAGCACTGCTATGCCGTTTGCGGTTCCAATGATTTGGTATGAGCAAACGGACGATATGACGAACTGCTACTTTTGCTGCACCAAAATCTTCGGGTTTTCTAGCAAAAATAAGAAGAAAATTGCTTATCCCAGTTTGCCTTCTGCTACTCGTCCAGTACTTCATTCGACAGCCTTTCCGATACCTTCAACATGTCTAACCGTTTTGAAAGAAGAACAATTTGATACAGAAACAGAAGGAGCAACTGAAGATCTGCCACATAATGAAGAGGAATTTTTACCATTTTGAGAAGACAAATCTCATTTAATAACTCAATTAGAATTAAATGACCTGGTTCGAGATCTGAATTTATTCAACACTCAAGCAGATATACTAGGATCATCAAGTTTACAAGGATAGAAGTTGTTAGCTTCAGATACCCGTATTTCAGTATATCGCAATCGTCAGAAAGAATTGTTACAGTATTACTCAACTTAAGAGGGTCTTTCCTTCTGCAATAATATTGACAATTTAATGCGTGCATTAGGCTATCAACACAATGCAGAAAAATGGCGTCCATTCATCGATGCTTCAAAACTGAGCTTAAAAGCTGTTCTTCTACACAATGGAAATATTTACCCTTCAGTTCCTGTTAGACATGCTGTTCACATGAAGGAATCCTATGAAAATATGGTATGCATTCTTGACAAAATTAATTACAGAAAGTATGAATGGTACATCAGTGCTGATTTAAAAGTTGTGGCATTTGTGCTTGGCTTACAACTTGGATACACAAAGCATCGTTGTTTACTTTGCGAGTGGGACAGCCGAGCAAGAAACTCTCATTATATTGTTAAACAATGGGCAGCAGGAGAGCAGCATATTCCTGGGCAAAAGAACATAATCCATCCGGCACTAATTGAGCGCGACAAAATTTTCTTACCACCGTTACATATAAAATTGGGTTTGATAAAAAACTTTGTCAAAGCCACGAACAAGGGACATGGATTTTAATATCTCAAACAAAAATTTCCCGATATCACCCATGCAAAAATTAAAGAGGGTATTTTTGTAGGACCCCAAATTGATGTATTAATGCTAGATGCAGAATTTGAAATGACTGCTTTTAAAGCGGCAACACAAAACTTTTTGGGGAATACAAAATCTGAAAACTACAAAGAAGTTGTCGGTGAACTTCTTAGGAGTTATCAAGCATTGGTTGTAACATGAGCCTTAAAGCACACTTCTTCGATTCCCACTTGGATTTGTTCTTCCTCCGAATCTTGGTGACGGTAGTGATGAGCACGGAGAAGGATTCCATCAAGACATTGCTACTATCGAAAAACGTTACCAAGGGAAGTGAAACAGCGAAATGCTTGCTGATTACTGCTGAACGCTGATATCAGAAAGTTCCACAGTCCCATACAAAAGGAAAGTGAAGAGAATAACATTGTAATTGTAATGTAATAGTGTACCTATTAGTTATTGTGCGGAATGTCATTTATTCATTCTTTAAGCTAATTTTTCCAAAACCTGACCTGCTAGAAGTAATTTGTTTTTAAGATTGTTATTAGAACTGGAAAACAAAAATAAATTGTATAAAAATTTGTTGATCAGTGATGATCATTCAAAAACAATTTATTTCACCAAAATACTGTCGTAACTTGTCTTAAGAAAATGTCAAGGGAGTTGAGGTTCGCAACACCCCATTTTAGTAACCATGTAATTCCGCCCAACGTTAAATTCCAATTTAATAATAAAAAAAATTGTAAAGTTAAAATCGTGCAAAATTGAGTATAAGGAGAATAAATAATTAACTTGTAAACTCTCGCGAACAGGGGTAGTTTAAGACGACAGCAGGGTAGTGAAGGCCTGCACAATATGGAATATAAACTTTAGACAAGCCCCGGCGGTTGTGGGTTACGACATCCCATAGTCGTTCCAGTGGGAATGTTCCTTCATTAGAGCTGATGTGGGTGCAGGGTGGAGGCGGAAACGGTTCTCAGACTGGCACTTGAAGACCGGCGTCTTCACAATATAACGACCGGCCCTTGTTTCAGCTTGTGTTACTCGAGATTTAATATACAAGTGGCTAAAGAGGCATGTGTCGCCAAAAACACCGCCCGCTACTGAGATATTATGTTACATCGCTCTTGGTGGCGACGACCGTTCGAGGGTTTCTCGGATGATTTTAGAATCCTAATAAGGTTGGAAAGAGACCGTGATTTTGGCTATTTCTACGAAATTCTTTCCGTATTCGGTTTCGAAAAGACGTTTCAGCTTCGGTCAACTACAAAAGCGGGGTATGAAGTCTTCTATGCAGCGAGTTGATGATAATCAGGACGATTTTTCTTTGTCATAGAAACTTGCTTCCGGGTTTCCTATTACAAAGCTCAACATGAATCTTCTTTGATGTGTCTTACGTAAATGAGCGAAATTTCAAGTCGATTGAGCCCTCCGTTCCGCGATAACTTTGATCAGTAATTATTGGGAAAATTTGTCACGCAGAAACACTCGCATTTTCTTTGCAAGTTTGTTATATTTATCATTATTTAAAAGTGAAACTCGTATAATATCAGGCGCGTATTCGGGGTTTTGCAAATAGGGGTGCTGAGACGTGGACGCAAAAAATAGCTTTTTCCCTGCCACTGTGAATTTAAATTTGTTTAAGTGAAATTGATCGAATATCCAACGCAAATTAAGCTACTGTACATTAAAAATGTACTTGTTAAATTAGAAAAAACTTTACAACGTGCTCACAATACAGAATACACGACTCGACTGTTGCGGCATGCAAGAGCAGATGTGGAACTGCCACGACAAGTCAGAATGAAAGCTGCGTCCTCCAATTTTATCCTAATAAGGCAAACTTTACTACAAAGCCCAAATATTTCGAAATATTTAATTTTCTTTTATTTAATTTTTATATATTTCAATGTTTTTTTTAATCATTGTTAATTTTTTTAATTTATTAATTTGTTACTTTCCTCGCTATACAAAGTATAGCTAAAGAGAAAGTTATTTTGAAATTTTTCTTAAATCTTGATAATTATTAAAAATTTTGAAAAAATTTTTGTTTTTCAAATTTTTCGAAATTGTCAATTTTTCAAAATTTGCAAAAGTTTAAAATTTTTACAATTTTTAAAATTTTACATAATTTGCAATATATGCATATAAAAATTTTCAATATTTTGTTAATATTTAAAATTTATGAAAATTTTCAAACATTTTCAAAAACTGTCCAATAATTTAAAAAATTTTCAACAATTTTATTAATTTCCAACTTTCCTAAAATTTCAAAAATTTTGATAATCTTAAAATATTCCAGAGAATCCAAAAATTATTAAAAGAGCAAATGAATAAATATAGGAGATGCAGTTTTCTATATTGTTATAAAACTGTCAATTTTGTAAGAAATTTCTAAAAAAAGTTTAAATATTTCTAAGTAATTCAACAATAACAAGGTCAATAAATGCGAGGAAGGTCAGGTGGCGGTTGCACGACAGTTTTTTGGTTTGTTTTATGATAACGATAGGAAAGTAAAACCTTCATTGCCCGGATCCCCCCCCCCCTCTGGAGACACACCTCACCTGAGTAACATTCTTAGACACTGACACTGATCTTGAGATACTTTTCGGTATTTTGCCATGTTAAATGTGCAGTTCTGTGGCAAAATTGGTTTCAATAAAAATTGTTTATCAAACCAACAGTTTTCAGAATTTCAGGTTTACTAATTTTTCTGAAATCTTGAAAATCATTAACAATTTTGAAAAAAAAATTCACAATTTTTACAAAATTTTCAATAGTACAAAAAAGTTACACTTGTTAAATAAAACATTATACAACAATACTTTCAAAAGTACAATTAGCAACAATTTTTTAACGTAATGCAAAGGTGAGGCAAGAAGTCATAAAACTTAAGTTTTCTGTGCCATTAAAATGTTTGCCCCTAAAAATTAAGTCAAACAACACGATGCAACAATATACAGGATGTTCCGTTTAAAATAAAAGAATTACATGCTTTAGTCAATATTGAATTTATTATTTATTGTTAGAACCATTACATAAATTAATGTCGTACAAACGCCTATCCGCTTATTTGTCCGCCACACCGTGACACACCTACGGGTCACAGCACAATTTTGGTGATTACTTTAAAAATAAAACGAGTAGGTAAGAAAAATATTATAGTTATAAAATAGAATCAATTTGGTTGATAACTATAAAGGTACAGAAACTCAAAGAAGGCAAATAAATTATAATTGCTGCCAGAAACGCAACGTAATTGTACATAATTGTGTCAAAAATGCAATAAAATATTTTATGGTTTAAAAAATAAAATTTAAAATACCAAATTATTTTTTACGGCTGTATTTTCTTGACTGATTGGTTACCGTACAAACCAGGGTTGGGCCTGTAGAATATTACACGTAAAATAAACTTATTCTACGTGGTTATTGTGCATGTCGAATATTAACCTTTTTTCTTCTGCATATTCTGCAAGTAGAATTAACCGATGCAAAATCAGATAGTTTTAAACGTAAATGAACACGTATGCAACTTAACAAGTGCCTCCCCCTACACCAAAGTAAAATAGATAATACTAGCAAAACTCGTGGGCTACGCCCCACGCTTTTCAAAGACTTTTTAAAATAAGCAAACTTTTGTAATCAAATACCGCACCGACCTACCGGACTGTTACATAAACATCAGTAACGACAAATAATAATAAATAAGCTGTGTCGAGATGTAAGAATAGTCCGTTTCGTTACCAAAAGTTGAGACAGAGCAATGAGATTCCGATTTAACATATGAATTGATGGATTGGTTGTCTACGACAAACGTGCTTACTTAAATGTTGTAAGGATCTTACTAGAAAAAAATAAGCAAAACTAATTCCCGGAAATAAAATCCCGTAAAACACCGAAAAAACAACTCGAAAACACCGCACCGAAAAAACTTTTAAGAAAGAGTCAAAACTGCAGAAAAAAGACCCAAAAAAGTTCTATAAAATCTCGAGAACAATTTCTTTGAAAAAAAAAGCGGAATAAAAGTTAATTAAACTTTTCCCCATTTCCAAAGCATTAACAAAATTTTTCAAAATGTTTTTGGAACTAATACACACGTACTAAAAAATCAGGTTACCCATAAGCTAAGCATTTTCTGTAAACCTAAATTTGCTTATCTGCATTGAACAGTGTAACCGTGCAATGTACAAGCGAATCTGCGCCTATATAATAGACACGTAAATATGTAGCTTCTAGTAGCGAAGGGCCCTCACCACTAAATGTTGAGATAAGTGGAAGGGATTGGAATATAATATATAGATATATACAGGGTGTTCCTTATTTGCATGCTGACATTGCAAGATATGATTCCTTAGCTGATTTTAAATGAAATAAACATACATCCTAAAACACTTCGTTTTCGAGATACAGGGTGATAAAGTTTTATTTTCTTAATTTACCTCACACTTTTTGTGATAATTGGCTCACGTTTGGTACACCAGCCAATTTTTGTAATATCGATGAAAGAACATTACCAACATTCGGAACAATGTACAGGGTGATATTTGTTTCGGGTTACGTTCTCTTTTACTCCCCGGAACTTTCTTTTACGACGACACCATCTTTTACTAAAAAAAATCAGGTTTCTCGTTTTATTTTGAAACGTTTAGATTTCTCTGGTGTGCTCTACCGTTTTCAGTTATTTGAGAAAATATCCAATGGGGCATACACTTTTCGAGTCTTTTAGATAAATATACTTAATTGGATATTTTGTCGAATAACTACTGAACAGAGAAAGATATCAAAAAATTTTAAAGAAACAAAAGTTTCCGAATAAAACATGAAGTTTGATTATTTAGTGCAAAATAGTCAGTGGCGTCGTGAAAAAAATAGTTCGGTAAGGTTAAATGGATTGCGATTACGTATTTCACCCAGAACATGTTTTGCAGTTGTACGATTGGTCACAAAAAAAAATTGACGAGGTACTAAATTTGAATTCAAAACTTCAATACAGTACAGAAACAAAAACATTTACATGTTCGAGAGGGTAAAAGAATCGTAACCAAAAAAAATTATCACCCTGTACACTGATCCGAATCTTGGAATGTTCTTTCGTAGATATTACAAAAAGTTGACTGTGTATCAAATTTGAGCCAAAAAAAATTGTGAGGTAAATTAAAACAATCAAACTTTATCACTCTGTATTTGGAAAACGAAGTGTTTTAAGACATATGTTTCTAGGAACTTTTTCACTTAAAATCAGCTAAGGAACCACATCTTGAAATATCAGCACGCAATTAAGGAACACTCTGTATAGATATAGATTATTAAATTAAAATTTAAAATATCTCAGAATAATAAAAAACTAAAAAATATAAAAGGAAACATAATTGCAGCCGCTGTCGGTGTTAGAGTGGGGCGAGAGGGGCTTCCGCTTTAGGCGTAACGTTTTAAAAGGCGCAATTTTATTGTATAATTTTTTGATTGGTCCAACTTCTTTGTCGTTTGATAGTTGCCGATAATGAATAAAACTGAAAATAGGAAAGACAGCGCGCGTTCGTACCGTTGAATAGTTCTACATGTATAATATGTAGAAAAAGGTAGATAACTGTAAAATATTGCAATATTAGAGATCGATAAATTATTTTCACAACAACTCCATACATGTCCAGAATGTTTACATTTATAACAATTTAGTTATTCGAGCAAATCTAAAGATAAATACCAATTCCGAAGAACTACACTTAATATTTGCAAAAATTAATTTCTATTCTATATCTTAATTGTTTACGCCAGAAATAATAATTCTCTATTTCAATTTTAACGCTACGCGTTATTATTTCGCTTACAAAACGATGCTCGTTAACTATCCAAAACAATGCGTTGTGAAATTTTAATGCGTCTGTTAAAGTACCGAAAGCACGTGTCTGCTCTAAATAATATTGTGCTTTGATTGGCGGAATAATTGATTAAAAAAAATTTAAAACAATTCAAAGCTTACTTACAGAAACACATAAAATCACCTTTCATTTGCGTTGTAATTTCAGCAAGCACAGCAACATTGTGAAAAACAAAATGACTAAAAAATAAGCGAAAAATACAGATATAAAAAAAATGAGCCAAAAAATATTATATCGGTTGAAGTTATGTACAAGCAATTTTTGCTTTTGTTTAAAAAATTTACTGTGAAATCTCACAATGAAGCCTCGGTTTCCTGCGAGATCCTAGATAAAAAGCGAACGTTGTGAACTGAAAGGGAAAATAACAAATACTCTCATCAAGCTCCGAGGTTTCCACGAACAACGTGATTTTCTGGTCATTTTAAAAATCAACAGTTGTTTGAAATAGTTTTAAATAACAATTCGTGTAATTAGCTTAAGGTGTTACAACAACACCGAACAAACTTGTTAAATGTGGCGAGTAACCTGTTACAATTAAGGGAAAAGCCAACTGCAATTTCAAAATTGAAAATTGCGCAATGCAGAAGGTAATGGTATGGATTGAGAACAACATCCGCAATTCATCATCGTATACATTTTTGCAGAAGAAACGAAACGCTTTTAGAAGCGTTGTGTAATGCATTTTGCAATTATTCATGCAGAATCCCTATTCCGTAAGATTTTACTGCTTGATGATGTTCCCTTTCAATAGTTTGTGCCGCAATGCTAAGTGGAATAACATTTACGACACCAAGTTTTATATGAGTGTTGCAAACATATACTTCACGCTTTTGATGTAAAGCTAATGGGAATAAATAATAGTATGGTAACAAACGAGTCGGCTGAAATGAAACTTGTCTATGTAACTATTCGTATATTTAGGGTATGTAACATCATTAAATACGTTATATGTTTGTGTTGAAAGAATTATGAGACGTGTCAACTGTTAGCAGTTGTAGTATTCTAAGTTTAACGACTCGTTCAAAACTAAAATGACAGAAGCACTTTACGTTTAAATATTAAATAGCCTAGAATTTAATTCTGGGAAATAAATTCTCCAAACTGAGATCAGATTTTTTTTTCAGAGAAATAAAACCAACAATTTTAGAAAATTTTGTACGTACAATTTAAGTCATTTGGGATTTTTTGGAAAATGAGGTATGAAATATAAAGTTTTTCAGTGAAATCTGCGAAAATTTCCAAAACGAAGATTTTTTTGACTTATTTTATAATTCTGAGATATCAAATCAAATTTCTCACTTCGCAAATTTGCAAATGTCGTTGAAATTTTTAATCTTTTATATGTACACTGTGTCCATAAAGTAACCCCCCCCCCTAACTAACTTTTGAACGACTTAATATTTTACTAAAAAATTTGGTGTGCTGTAATGGGAAATTAAATACCATTTTTTAGCTCATAATTAAATAATGTATCATTCAAAATGGCGACTGGGCGCCATTTTGAAATTTTTTTTTTAATAGAAAGGGGGGTCGAGCGGCACCTCATTTGAAAGGTCTTTTAATTCTGCGTCTGATCCTAGAGTTTCAAAGAAAAATATTTAGCCATAACAAAATGACAAACGTTTGAAGTCTATTAAAAAAAACCAAGAATTAAAGCAAAAACAAATGAAATTAAGTGTTGGAAATGTTCACCATTCACTTATTGGCACGTAAAAAGTCGGTTATGACATTCCTGCCTTACATTTTCATAAGTTTCTGGAGTGACATTTCTGTAAAAAACGCATTACAGAAGTTTGCAGAAATATCACTCCAGAATCTTATGAAAATGTAAGGCAGGAATGTCATAACCGACTTTTTATGTGCCAAGAAGTGAATGGTGAACATTTCGAACACTTAATTTCATTTGTTTTTGCTTTAATTCTTAGTTTTTTGTAATAGACTTCTTTACTTCAAACGTTTGTCAATTTGTTATGGCTAAATATTTTTCTTTGAAACTCTAGGATCAGACGCAGAATTAAAAGACCTTTCAAATGAGGTGCCACTCGACCACCCTTTCTATTAAAAAAAAATTTCAAAATGGCGCCCAGTCGCCATTTTGAATGATACATTATTTAATTATGAGCTAAAAATGGTATTTAATTTCCCATTAAAGCACACCACATTTTTTAGTAAAATATTAAGTCGTTCAAAGGTTAGTTGGGGGGGGGGGGTTACTTTATGGACACAGTGTATACAAGTTGTAATCAAGTTTTATTATTTTTTAAATTTGTGAAAAATTTTAATTCTTGATTTCACAAATTGAAAATTGTAGAGGGAAGCTATCAAAAATTAAAAAATGTTTCAAAATTGACATTTTGAAGATGTGTCGGAATCAGAATCATCCCAACAATTAACAGAATTAAAAAAAACGATTTAGGTTCCTAATCAAGTTTCAAAAACCCTTAAAGTTGAAATTTTTTGTATGATTAAACTTCAAATGCAAATCTATTGGATATATTTTTACCTTCCTCGCTGCAGGTATTGTAAAAAAAGGGGGGAAGGGTTATAACTTCAATAAAGCTAAGATTCGTAAAATGTAGGAATTTCGACTTCAAAATCGGTATAAACATGTTAAATGATAATAGGGACCTATGGGGGGAGGGGTCCCTTGGGTCGTTTACCACAACATTTTAATGGAGTAATTGTCAAAAATTTGTTCTTTTTTTTTGGTTAATCGATTTTCAGCTTTCAGCGTATAAATATTGTTTAAAAATTTAAAAATTTCTCATATCATACAACCAGATAATTAAATATAAAAAATAAGGGAATGGCCTAGGGTGATCTACTATAGAAATTTCAAAACTTTCTCGATTTCAAACATTTTCAAAATTGTTCCAAATTTTTTAAAATTATTAAAGGTTTAAAATTTTCAGAAATAGATAGATTTGTCCCCCCCCCCTCAATGATACTGCATTTACAAATTAAGTTTTCACTCTCATTCTACTGTGGGCACTATGGCTCAGAAGCATTTGGGCCTGAACAGAAACGTTTTACAGTTCTTTGTTTATTAAGACGTCACAAAGGAACTAGCGGATTGTAACACCAACTAAACTGTTGCTCATCCCTAGCTCTATAAAAAAACGTGTAGCTAGTTTTTTAAGAAAAATTATTTAAAAAAATTCCGGAAATTTTGTAATTTCGTTTTCAAAAATTCCCGTACATAGTAACTGCCTAGGGCTGTTGCAATACCAAATTTAATTTCGTTCAGTTAACACGTTTTCACGAATTCCTGCATTTTCATGATTTTTAAATAAATTATCACGAGTCGTATTCGTCTTAACAATATCACTCACATTAATTTTGATGCATTTTTGGTAACACTGAACCAGTCGGAAACGCTCGGGTGTTTTCGGAAATCGACGCTCTGAACATGGTATTGTTTGTTTGTTTTCAAATGTTTTGTAGTGGCGTCCTTTTTTTAAATCTAATTTTTTATTTTGACGCTCTTATTTACTGTTGCTGTCAAGTGTTGTTGTAGAAATGGATCGTTTTTGAGAAAAACCGTTAAGTGGTATTTCATAAAATTTTTGAGGGTATGTACATTATTTTGTTATAAGATTTATTTCATATAACCTGCCAAACAAGATACAATTTTAATATAAATATAAATTTGTTTTTTAATGCCTATTAGCGCATGTTATTATTTTTATTATAGATCTACATTAAATATGGGTTTGAACACTCGCGATTCATGTTGGTTGACATCGGTATCATCGACTACCTTCGACGTTTCTCGTATTTTGTTTTTGCTGTGGACGACTGAGACAATTACTGTTTTTAATTCATAAATTATGTTATAATTAAATGTGTTCTGGCCGAAGCAATGAAAAACTAAATTAAAATAATAATAAATATACCCAAAAATCAGTGCACATCAGTTTTAAACGCATCAATTTAAGACTTAAACGCTATTATCCGAAGCTACTGCGAGTTTAATCAATTTTTTAAACAATACCACGCAGTTTAATCAGTTTAAAACAAACGTGATTGATTCATTTTATGAAAGGGAAAATTTGTGATTGATTTAATGAAATGCGAGTGGTATAGTCAACAGCGTAATGTTCCCAAAGAAACGTAATTGTTTCATCAAAAAATGGTCCTACTAGCATATTAATTTTTCTAAATCGTATAATTTTTCAAGTTTTCCTGGAATGTCCTAAATATTATCATATTTAATTCTCAATTGAATAGAAGAAATATTTTAAACGAAATTTTTGCATCTCCTCATCTAATCGTATTGATTAGACTCATTGGATAAAGACTTCATGGGCATAAGTCCAAACGGAACAAGGCCATTGTTACCAGCTAATTTGAGAATTAATCAATTTCTCATTTTCGCTGTGCATGACAACCAATTTTCGCCTTTTTGAAAAGCGTGTGAAATGCGGAACACAACTGGTTCAGAAAATGAAAAGATCCACTCCCATTTCTTTCAACCTTCACAGCTCGAATCTTCCAAGCCACCTTCTTCAAACATAATGCAAATCAAAATATGAATTTAAAATGTACATGGAAACAAGATGAATATATCCGCATCTACATAGTGCTTTATGAATAGCAAATATCGTCTGCGCATCAGAATGACGTAAACTTATTTCTGTAGATGGAAACAGTGCAGTAAGATTCGAATATTTATGAGAACAAGTCCTGCAAATAATCACGTACACAACTTCTAATTATTCTCTTGATACTTGAATACACAATGGATGAAAACATTACATTCGAAGCAGTTTTAATTAACGAAATGTCAAATGAGCAAAATTAAATATTTGAACAGAATCGGAAATAAATTTACACATGTGCAAATACTCGTAATTAAATGATTAGTTATTTTATAGCGAAAGTTTGTGCAAGGTCGTGGAAAACCTACTTTCATCTGCAAACAGATCTGCAACAAAATGTTATTCCGCTTCTAACAAAGCCTAAAAATGTTATGAACATGTAGGCCATCTTCATGATGCTATGGTGCGAATGCTACCCAAACACTTTTAATGCATTCTGGATTTGATTGTTTTGAAGAAACTCAATGGCCGTCAGATTCGCCCGACTTAAACCCCGCCCTTTGTAAATCTATTTTAAACGAATTACCAAAATTTATAATGTTAGAGAAGAATTTTAGCCAAGACGTTATTCCATCGAAGTGCTGCATCACCAATTCAGCATATTAAGGCATTTATTTGTAATTCTTCCCAGCGTCATCGTACATGAAGTCATATATAACAAACATAGAACATAATAACGTATTTTTGTGTTACGTGTTATCTCTTTATTTACAACCGTACCGGTAAAGAGAGAAAGCCAACAAGCCTTGGGTGCTAACGTAAATTCGCGGGCGGCTCGACAGCGTCGCTGGCCCCGCGATCAGGCATACATGGATCGGAATGCGCTTGCGCGCGTTCCTTCAGGCGCTCTCAATATTTAATGCTATTTAGAGATGGGAGGAAAAAAATCATAAATGGCACTTGAAAACTGTTCAATAAATTTGAATTGATATCTTTTTCAACGCCTGCTAACAGTTAAAATCAAAATGTAGTTATGTTTTTGCATCTAAATTTTAGTATTTTAAGTTTCCACCAGTGGAGTGCGTCGTCTGGTGATAGAATGTTGACTTTGCAATTATACAAAAAATACCCTGGCTAGAAATATCCTACTCTAGGTTGTAGAAATGTCCTTCCTGAACGTCCGTTAAAAGTTTGATCCTGATTTTCTTAAGGATGCGTGCAAAATTAATAATTTTCAAAATGTTGCTGCTGAAATTATTTTTAAGCGCCGTGAGGTAATTCTGGAATGGAATTTTGATCAGTGTTATGCTCTACATATAAGATATAAATTTGGTTAAGATCGGAACCGATCCGGCCAGGTTAGGCTGAAATTTAAAAAAAAAACACTGAAAATATTGAAAGAGTTTCTGTGAAAATCCCCCTCCCCCTGTTTACTGCAAAAAGCGTTGTCTAATGGTATGCAGGACAAGATTTCAAGGTCTACCTTTCGTATGTATAGAAATAATTTTAAAAGTAGTGAAAATACGTTTTGTTGTTCATAAAATTTGGACTTTGTAATTGTATAACAAAATCCTCAATACGGCACTGGCGAGAAACCCCATGCTCCAGGTTGTAGAAACGCCCTTTCTGAGCGTCCATTTAATGTTGAAATTTTTTTTAGCGCCGCATGGAAGTTAAATTAAAGTATACCCATTTGCTTAATCTTCGAATTTTAAGTTTGCTCCAGCGGCGTTCGTCGATTAGTGCAAAGATCGAACCGGGTACCCAATATATTATAATACCCTGGCGTGTCCCTAATATGTGTACAAAAACGAAACGACACCATTTCCATAAGGTCAAAACGTAGGATTTTAAAGTCCGACTCTGTAAATAATAGGTTTCTTGTTAAAGTTCAACCTAAAAAAATTCCCAATTGAGATATCAAAATGGGGTTTATTTTATTTAAAAAAGAATGAAACGCACTTTTAAACAGTTGTAGAAGTTTTTTGAAATCGTTTTTGGCGCCGCCGCCTAGAACTAAATTTAAAGTTATCGTCCGAATATGTTATTACCCTGATGTGTCCCTAACCCGTTTGCAAAAGCGAAACGTAAAATTTCAAGTCCGACCCTGCACAAAAATAGTTTTCGGTATACAGGGTGTTTCAAAAGATTTATAAATTTGGCTTCTCTCATGCAGGGTTGTAGATCTCGATGAGCTCTATCCAAATGCTCTAATCCACCTTTCGGAGTTGTAGCCTGTCAAAGAAAAAATTTGGGGCCTTCTGGCGGCGATATTTGCAAGTTTTCGGCACCGGTTCGCTACATCCAGCTAGATTTCAACGACCTCTTTCGGCTACCTTGTCTCCTTCTGGAAAATAGGAAAATTTTCTAAAATCGGCCACTAATTCGCGTGCATACCCAATTTTGGCCGCGAGTAGCGGAAAAATTAATAGAGATATTTAGATGCGGTTTGTGCAGGCGAACTCGGGGTATGGTCAAATATCTATACACCGACGCGTTTCGACGTTTGTGACCCTGAAGATGGCTTCTTTCGAATATGGTTTTATTACCTAAAACAAAAGTTCTACCGGATGCTATCGTCTCCGGGTCAGTCCGCGACAGTAAAATGTCCATAACATGGTGAATTTGAGCATCTTTTTTGGAGGCGTTCTGCAGCGCTAAATAATTTCAGAGACCAATTTAAAGTTAGCTTTCTAACAAAAAAAAGTAGACCCCGATAACTGGATTTTAAGCAGAGATATATCCGTCTAAAGGTAAGATTTTGCGAGCTTTATTCAAACCAGTGATGTTCGTGAACGGGTCGACCGACCTGGTTCCGCCTTTGATATGTTATAGTGAGGGGCGAGGGCCAAATCCTCGCCAAGTTTAAAATCGCTCCGTTCATAAACGTAATTTTCCGAATTTTCCAATTTATTTATGGCCATAGCACGCGGTAACGTTTTCTTCTAAGATCCGGTCCTTTTGCGCGTCGAATGGCGTGGATCCCGTTCCCCTAGCCCAATTTGAAACGAGAAATTGGGAAAAACAGTTTGGCGTCCTCTAAAGGTAGTAACCCGTGGCTTCTGGCCATTACAAATAGTGTCTTATATATATTTTTCAACTTATCATGATTTTTTACCTTTCATTACCACTTCGTATTTATTTCCTTCCAGTACCAAAATTAAAATTAACAAGAGTTAAAGGCCAATTTTTACATGTATTTGTAAAATGCAGTTTGATCTGATATGAATATCACCAGTGGCGTTACGACATGGTGTCCGGTCCTTTTGCGGGTCGAATGGCGTGGATCCCGTTCCCCTAGCCCAATTTAAACCGAGCAATCGGGAAAAGAAAAAAAGAAGTTTGATGCTCTCTGAAGGTAGCAACCTGTGGCTTACGGCCACTACAAATAGTTGCTTATATATTTTCCTCATCTTATCACAATTTTTTGCCCTTCAATAATACTTCGTATTTTTCTTCCAGTATCAAAATTTAAATATAAAAGAACAAAAGTTGAAGGCCAACTTATTACATGTATTTGTACAATGGAGTTCGTTGGGATATGAATATCGCCAGTGGCGTTACGAGAAGTCTTACAAGCCGTAGTGTCCAGTCATTTTGCGCGTCGAATGGCGTGGATCCCGTTCCCCTAGCCCAATTTAAAACGAGCAATCGGGGAAAGAAAAAAAAGTTTGACGCTTTCTAGCGGTATCAACCCGTGGTTTCCGGGCACTACAGTGTCATATATTTTATTATCTTATCAAAAATTTTTACCTTTCATTACCACTTCGTATTTATTTCCTTGCCGTACCAAAATTTAAATTTAAAATAACAAGAGTTGAAGGCCGATTTTTACATGTATTTGTAAAATGGAGTTTGTTCACCAGTGGCGTCACGAGGAGTTGGGGGCCTGGGTTTCAGATTCAGGTCAGGTCTCTGCCCCCCTCCCAGTAGAAGATAAAAACAAAACCTTTCGTCACAGAAATACTTGAATATGTTAAAAAAAAAGGTTATTGGTTTAAAAATCCTGCCCATTTCTAACAGTTTTGTTGCTCTTCCTGCACTTTCTAATTTTGTTTTCGTTTTGCGGCACATACTTTTTGAACAATGTTACCGAACTCTTCACTTCAAACGTTGTTATTGAAGCGATTTCAGCAGTCTTGCAAACCGTATCTAACAGTAAGGCGGTTGCCATGGTAACGTACCCCCACGCTCGTGCGGCAACACGGCTACTCGGAAGAAAAAAATGTCATATATACAAAGATATTCGTCGAAAGATAGTCGTTGAAGAAAAAAACTGATTTTTGCCTATTTTTAGGAGGAGAAAAGCTGTAAAAGGACGGGTCTTTGGCGGGCCCCACGACTCACGGGCCCTGGTTCCGTTGAACCCGCGGAACGCTGTCTGTTACGCCACTGAATATCACCTTGATTTGTTTACAAACATTTCCACCAAATTAAAATGTAACCGCCTCAGGTTGTACCCCTATCGATAAATTGTTCTACTTCAATTTCCTTGCGAGGTATGGGTGAAACACATGGATTCGGGCATCCAGCCAAAATGGGACGAGAAAAAGTAAAATACGTTAATACAAAATGCTCAGAGAAATGCTTTCGGCACACCGTTCCTTGTTGAAAATTTCTAAAACAGATGTCGCAAATTTCAAACAGTTCTGGATATGAAAGACAATATTGTAATGGAATTTCTTCGAGTTGGTTTCGCATATTTATGTATGCTAAAATATAAAGATGCTCAAAAAATGAATTCAACGTACATAAAGCGATAAACACGATGTGAAGCGTAAATGAACAAAATGAGATGATATTTTTGACAGCCTATTTTTATATATTCCTGTTATCACAACATAACTTGCAGTAAAAAAACAACAAATTTTTGCTTTTTCGCGCAAAGTTAAGGTGGTTTCTCCCTCAGGATACTGGCTTTTGTTTCCTTTTTGGTGCGCTTATTCATTTTTAAACATAATACGGAGAATGCCGACATTAATCTTTAAACTTGCCCGTATTCCGTAGTAATTCTCGAGGCTGTACTAAACCGCTAGATATATTAAATATACATGGGTGTACACCTCTATTAAAATTTATTAATGCACCCGACGGTAGTGGCAGGGAAATTCCTGGAATTCTTAACAGAAAATTATTCAATCCTCCTTCAAGTACAAGCTTAACGCCCTGTAAAAACCCCGCTTTAAATATTTAATAAAGCCTTAGTATTCGTACAAAAGCATTAACTAGTGAATGCGCAAAATAATCAACAGGAGTTATATTAATTACAAAACCCTCTCGTTCCTTTGCGTTCTGAAAAGCTGACATTTCAAAAACGCACGAATTATTTATACATTTCCACCGGCAAAGGATTCTAAAGACGTCCGTTGTTAAGGTAGGCATTAGAATTTCGCGAATGAGGTAAACTATTATGCGTTACTCAAAACAGAGAGAGAGTGAACATTCGGGTTGGGTCAGGGTGTCGGAAAATTACTTAACATCCGCAATTAACGTCTAAAGCATGAAATTACAACGTTAATTCTGCACTCATGACTATATTAACACACACGTACACCAAATAGATTGTTTCAGATTTACGATGAAACGTTAAGTTCGGCAAAACATGCGGAAATAATTGCGGTGGTGATCATATACTTTTACAATTATCGACGTTAATGCTGCATAAAATTATTTATGAAAACCGTGCGAGGAATTAAACGTGGAATTAATCAACCAAATTAATATTCTTTCTTCGAACTAATTTACAAAGGAATATTCACAACTGAAATACAACTAAGTAGTTATTTCAGCGCTGAATCTACTAGGGCTGTGCAGGGTGAAAAAACAGATAGTAATTACATATTAATTTTTAAATTTTAAAAACTTATTTCAATAAATTTTAAAATTTGGAAAATAAAAAACTATTTAGAATATACAAATTTTCAATAGCGCCTTGGGTAACAAACGATCCTACCTCATCAAGGTCAGACTTGGTGTTAGTATGCCGTCAATCAGTGAAAGAATGCAAATTTGTCTTCGTATTTATTCTTAAAAAATATAACTGCTATTAACAAATAACGTCACGTAAACAGCAAAACGCAACAACAGTGTTTTAAAAAAAATATAAAAAAAATTTGGCCCCAACCATAACTCGACCCCACAACTACTTATGCAGTAAAACGGCGGTACACCCTAACACACCATCTGTACCACTACGAACCTGCCAGTTATCGCTAAATAAGTGCCTATTGAATGCGTGCGCAATAGAAATGCACAAATAAAAAGTCTGAACTTGGTGGGATCGATTGAAGTCGAAGAGACTAGACGCTATTCAAATTTTCAACTTCTTGAAGATTTTTGAAAATTATGAACTTATGAGTATATTTGAAGTTTTGAAAAATGTGAACATTTTAAAAATTATTTGAAAATGGTGAGTTTTTGGAAACTTAAAAATGTCTTTTGTAAAAAAAACTTGGTAATTTTGAAAATGTTAAAAAATTTGAAATCCTGCATAAGTTGCAAAATTTGGAATGTATGAAATCTTAAAATTTTAATATTTTTTACGGTTTTGAACATTCCATACAAATTTAGAAATTGTTAAAAAAATTGAAAATTCATATAAAATGACAATTTGTAAAATATTTAACTTTCGAAATTTTTGAAAATTGCAATTAAAACATGAAAATTGAAAAAATGGTGAACAATGTTTTTGATAATCTATATATAAACATTTGAAACTATGAAAATTATGAATTTTTATAAAATTTAAAATCATGAAAATGTTAAAAAATGTTTAAAACTTCTCAAAGATTTTAAAAATTTTGAATTTTATGAAACTTTTTGAAATTTTAAAATTCACCCCCCCCCCCCCATCTACCATTGAGAAAGCACCTCTGGGAGGTTTGCTTTTGCTCTTTTACCTGAACTGTTTAATTGGATAATCGCCAAAATTAAGACTACTACCAACTAAATAATAATGTAATCGATTTTTAACTATATTATACGAATAACTATTATTCACCATTAAAAAATCCTTTAAAAAATCGTTTTCAAAAAATTTTTCACAAAATTTTTTTAAATTATAAAAAAATTTTAAATTTTAAATTTCAAAAAGTATCAAAAAAATCGACTTACATTTTATTATAAACTTTAAAATATTGCAACATTTTCCTAATTTTCAGAAATATTAAAAACTCAAAAATTTCCGAAATTTTTAAAAGTTTAACAAATTCTTTTTAAAATTTATAAAAATTTTCAAAATATAAAGTTTCCTAAATTTTTAAAATTTATATATTGTTCAAAAATTTTTCTAGAATTTCAACATTAAAAAAAAATTTTAATTTTCTTACTTAAAGTTCTATGAAATTTTTTTTTACAAACCTTTATAAATAGATATTTATTATATAAGGGAAAAAAGTAATAGATTTTAGCTCGAGGTGTCTGTTTGTCTCCCGACGCGAAGCGGAGGGAGACACTCACACCGAGAGCTAAAATCTTACTTTTTTCCTGTGTATAATACACTATTTTTTTCTGTGACGGGAAAAAATTTAATATATTGAAAAACATACACTGTGTCCATAAAGTACCCCCCCCCCCCCCCCCGCAACTAACTTTTGAACGACTTGATATTTTTCTACAAAATTTGGCATCATCCAAAATGGCGACTGGGCGCCATTTTGAATTTTTTTTTTAATGGAAAGGGGGGTCGAGTGACACCTCATTGGAAAGGTCTTTTAGTTCTGCGTCTGATCCTAAAGTTTCAAAGAAAAATATTCAGCCATAACAAAATGACATTGTTTGAAGATAAAGAAGTCTATTTAAAAAAACTAAGAATTAAAGCTTAAATTAATTAAATGAAGTGTTCGAAATGTTTACCATTCAGTTCTTAGCACATAAGAAGTCGGTTATGAAATTCCTGCCTTACATTTTCATAATTTTCGGGAGTGATAATTCTGCCAACTTCTGTAATGCGTTGCTCCAGTTTTTCAATTGTTTCTGGACGGGTTCTGTAAACTTTCGATTTCAGATATTCCCATAGAAAAAAATAAGAAAGTTAAATCTGGGAAGTGAGCCGGCTATTCTACAAGCCCCCGCCTAACAATCGATCTGCCAAAAAAATGTCCGTTGAAAAAGTCAGAACCAGGCCTATAATAATAAAGCGGCGCACCGTCTTGTTGGAACATAACGTTTTCAATATTATTTCAAGCCACCTGAGATATTTCTGGGAAAATTTAGTCCTGCAAATGAAAAAGTGGACTACTGGATAAGAAAATCAAAACAATTTTGAACTGAGTGAGTCCATTGGTTTACAATCCGCCATTTTGTTATGGCTCAATATTTTTCTTTAAAATTCTAGGATCAAACGCAGAACTAAAAGACCTTTCAAATGAGTTGTCACTCGACCCCGGATAAAAAAACCAAACAATTTTGAATTGAGCGAGTCCATTTGTTTAAAATCCGCCATTTTGTTATGGCTGAATATTTTTCTTTGAAACTCTAGGATCAGACGCAGAATTAAAAGACCTTTTAAATGACGTGTCACTCGACTCCCCTTTATATTTATAAAAATTCAAAATGGCGCCCAGTCGCCATTTTGGATGATACAAAATTTTAATAGGGTCTGAAATATAGTATTTAATTTCCCATAACAGCACACCAAATTTTGTAGAAAAATATCAAGTCGTTCAAAAGTTAGTTGGGGGGGGGGGGGGGGGGGTTACTTTATGGACACAGTGTATATAATAAAGTCGGAAAATTGGTCAACGTGGAATTTGAATTTTTAAACTAGTAAGCTGTTGTAGCGGGAAAAAAGTAATCACTTTGTTCCCCGGGGAAAAAGTAATTACTTTTTTCCGCGGGTAAAAGGAAAAAAGTAATTTCATAAAAAGTGATACTTTAGTACCTGTCAAGAGAGACAAAATGTTAAACTTTTTTCCCGTCACAGAAAAAACTTTATTTTTCAATAAATTTTTTAATATGTATTAAATTTTTTTTCTCGATATTTCAAAATTATCCAACATTATTTAAGCACCTTCAAAACTATTAAATTTTCAAATCCAAAAGTTTGCAATATTTTTATACATTTTCAACACAAATTTTCACAAATCTTTACAATTTCCCACAATTTTCAAATTACAAAGTTTAAAAAAATTTTTCTTTTTCGATTTTTATAGCCTTTTTAAATTTTCCACAATTTTCGTAATTTCAAGTTTTCAAAATTTCAAAATTTTTAGATTTTCAAAAATTTTCAGTTTCAAATTTTCAAGATTTCAATACTTTGTAAGTAGTTATGTCTAAAAATTTTCAAAATTCAAAGTATTTTAAATTTTGAAAATTTTCTAAATTTTCAAAATTCAAAATACTTGAAATTTTAAATACTTTAAATTTTATAATTAAAAGAAAATTTTCATGGTAATCAAAATTTTGAAAAATGCAATAATACTTGAAATTTTCAAGAAACACCCGTTAAAAAATATATTTTAAATTTTAAAAATACTCTACATTTCCATAAAATTGTCGCAATGTTCGAAATATATTAAGCATTTTCAAAATGCGATTTGCCCGACAGCTTTCTTTTCAATACACTAAATCAGCTAATAATCCAATTATATTAGTATCTTACCCACTTTTGAAATAACGCACACGAACATTACATACCTGAAACAAAAAGCACAAAATTAAACTCTGACTTTCATGAATAGTACGTATCTAGCACACATATGTAATAAATTAATAATGAAATGTTGTACAACACTGTACAGATATAAATTTACTTGCATAAAGACTAAACTGATGAATAATATAAAAGTTACATTTGTATTGAAATCAATAAAGCCACATTGTCAGCGGAAAAACAGTTCGCAATCTGGAAAAGTATGAACCGATATTACTAGTCTTTACGTTAACCATTGAAGAGTCAGGGACGGCTTGAGATTTTTGTAACATTGATGCAATAAATTACAAATTGTAATTTTTACAAATTTCTGTATTTACACAAAAATTTCTTAATGCGCTTCAAAATAAGCCTACTTAAAAAGCAACAAACGTATGTCATCGCAAGTAAACAGTACGTGTGGTATTAAAAAATAAAAATCTAGGAGTAAATACATAAAATACACTCAAGTTTGTTTACTGTGAATAATTTTCCCAAACAACAAACAAATACTACAACACAACGTAACACGCAAGAAAAGTGTAATAAGATATTGGTGCCTTGATCGCACGAACGAATCGTTGAAGCGCCCACTCACAAACGAAAATTTCTTCATTAGGTTAAAATATGCAAATGGTTTCCTTTTTAAGTAGTGCGTATTACGTTTTGATTCTAGAAAATTTACCGCGTTTGGAAATGATGAAAATGCAAATTTTCTCACTTTGAGGATCGCGCCGCGTTTGAATGGAAAAGGTTTTCTGACAGATAAATACAGAAAATTGAGGAAAATTCGGATGAGGTTTAGCTGAAGTTGCCGAGCAATGATGAATAATCGCCCAACGATTAAATTTTAATTTAAATGAAAATTATATGCAAAGCAGAAATGTAGCTTTTACTATAAAAAATATAATAAAATAAAACGCAAAAAACACTTTTAAAATTCTTTTTCAGGACCTTTCTTTCAGCTTCTTTTGTAATTTAATAAGTTTTTCATAAGTGGTTTATGGATAGCAGCAAACAGGTACAATAAAAAAAATTAAAAATATTAACCTATCATTTTCCCTAGTATACAGGGTGTTTTTAATAGACTACATTTTTTTGGCGACGAATTTCTAGTCTAAAGTCTTAAAACAATAAGAAAGTTATAAACATGGACCCGGAAGCACCTCCTTACAGAGTTATAGTCTCCGGAAGAAAAATCAGTTTAATCGTTTATTATTGTCGAGAGCTTCAATAGAAGTGGCACCAAAAATATTAAACAGGGCGATTCATAAAGATTTTGCCAAACGAGAGGTTACAGAGGAAACTAAGCGCAATAACTCACGACAGGCAACGCATGCCATCGTTTCGGAGGAAAACTTGTCATCTAATATTCAAAAAAGGCAGAAACCAAACTTGACCCAAATATTGGGAGCTCGCGTTACAATAACAAACGTACTAGAAACAAACAATTCGTGGTCACTGCGTCTATGATAACCAACTCGCATTTAAGGGTACGATTAAAAAAACTTAAAGCAATCAGAACATAATTACATCAACTAGGACTTCGATCGGCGGGCCGCACTTAATTAGCTTATTTATCGTTTTAAAAATAACCAAAAAAAGCGTATGATCCACAGGATCTTTCTCCGACTCTATCGGCCTCTCCTACGCTAGTCTCTTGATGTGTTTCCAAAAAAAAAAAAAAAAAAAAAGGTATCAAATCAGGCGACCGTGGTGACCACTGAACAAAAGTCCCAATTTTTCAATCGCGCAGTTGTAATTGCGTTGAAAGTGGGCGTGTCTAAAGTTACTCCGTTTGGTCCCTTCTACAAACTCCAACAGTTTGTCAAAACTTTCATGAACAGGCTGTAATGTGTATGCACTGAGTGGCGGATTCGGGATTTGGTATCAGATGTGGGCAAAAAATAGAGCGACAAACGTAATTGTTTTCGAAGTTAGCGTGACCAATCTAAACGCGTTTGAAAAGCATCTGCTAATATTGGAGTAAAAAAAATCAGAACACTCAAACTTCATGTTGTAAATAATAAATCAACCGACGCAGATTACAACAAACAAAGTATAAGCAGGCTTGACAACTCATAGGAAGCTGATGAAACAATTACTAACTGCTGCTATCCTTACTCTTATCGGCCGCATCTGTTATGAAGATTATTCGACGAGTGGGAGAAGGAGCCCGAGCGGCTGACATTTTTAGATAGTTTCCGTGGTGAGTCGGAAGTGTAATTAAACATTGTCACTCCATTCTGGATTCAGCTATTTGAGGTTACCCCTAACCCTAAACCTAAGAATGTGTTTAGGAAGGATATTTCCAAGATGTAACTCACCAAACCCTTCACATTTTTTGCCTATGTTGTTATATTATATGATCTGAGAATCTCGGTTAAATATGAATATTTTTAGTGTTTTCTCGTTTATTTTTGCTGTCACCCCCCTCAACCCGCGCCTGTATGCACTAACCATTCAGTTTTTTTTGTATTTCGACTCATGCTTTTTTACCCTCCTAGCTATACGGAGTATAGCTATAGGACAGCAATGGAATGAACACGTACAAATTTAGATTTCAGCAAATTTTTTCAAAATTTCCAATTTTTTAAATTTTAAAAATTGCAAATTCACAATTTTCAAAAATGCAAGCAATTTTCAAGAATTTTTAAACATCATAATTTCCCATTTTTAGGACCTATCAAAATTTCCAAGGTTTGAGGAAAAAACAATTATTTAATAACTTTCAAAACCAGCTAATACAGAATTTTTAAAAATTTTAAAAGGTTGAGAAGAATGTTTCCAATAATTTACCTTGCCAAACCCATCACATTTTTGCCACATTTTCAGGAACAGAATTTAAAAAAATTATCAAAATATCAAAATATGAATTTTCATAAAATATCGAGTTGGCTTGAATGTCTAGGTGTTTCTGCACGAGGTGCAAATAGTTTGTCAAGTAAATTGTGCGAAACAAACTATGACTAAAGTTCCCTCAAACGTAAATCCGCGAATGCTGCGGCGTCACGGAGTTGATTTTTTTTAAATTTGCAAATCAACTAAATTATCAAATCAAGTTAATTTATGAATAGTGGGTGTCTTATAGCAGCCAGCTATAAAAAAATTAATCTGTTATTGCTCGTGCTTTTAATAATCATTACAATACCTGCACGTGTTAATCATAGCTGCAATAAAAGTACCGACCTTCCAATACGCTTGAGTAGACAAATACTCCTACCCACCTACGTAAACTAATCTTAACAATAGATATTTGAATCGAGTACAGAAGTGTGTGTAGATGAATACAAAACACAGGTGAGCACGTGCGCCAAATAGAGTGTAGTCTTGTTTGTGTACGAACCTGCACAAAGGCGCAACTGAGAAACAAGCGAAGACTGCAAAATGCACAACAAAGAACTGTCTTAGAAACAGAGCTATTGTTCCAGGAAACATAAGGAAACGACATCCTATGCATATATGAAACAACGCGCAATAAACTATTTCGGTTCTAAGCTATACGAGAATGCACATATGAAATTGTTTCGGAAAAAGAATCTCATCAGGTATGCTAACAGAAAGCATCCGGCATGGTGTAATATAATATTCTTAAAATGCAAATTTGCATTTCGCAGTCTGTGCGCATTGTGGACACTTGAGTGTAAAATTTTGCGATAATTAAACGTAACCAAGGGGCCAAAGCCGAGGTGTGGCCAAGGGGTACAAATCGCGGTCCAGGATATCTTTGCAACTGGCAAGGACAACGGTCGAGTTTGGAACCCAAGGTAAAGCTGTAGGTCCTCTCTATCTAGAATACTACTGTTTCGTACTGTGGTAATAGTGACATCTGTAGGAAATGGGAAATTTCCATACTACATGTTGCACAAAAAAACAGTTCGAGATAGAGGGGAGGTTTAAAACCACAATATTAAAAAAAATTGCTTCTGTCGGTACAAATTAAGAGATAAAAGTGTAAATTTCAGATTTAATAAATTTTTGGTATTAACCACAACTATTAAGGTTTGTTTAGTTTAAGATATTGTTGCAACTAGAAAGGGCCAGGCAAGGACAACGGTCGAATTTGGAACCCAACTTAAAGCTGTAGGTCCTCTCTATCTAGGATACTACCGTTTCGTACTGTGGTAGTAGTGACAATTGTGGAAAATGGAACATTTCCATACTAAATGTTGCACAAAAAAAAATTCGAAATAGAGGGAGGTTTAAAACCAAAATATTAAAAATATTTGCTTCTGTCGGTGCAAATTAAGAAATAAAAGTGTAACTTTCAGATTTAATAAATTTTTGGTGTTAACAACAACTGTCAAGGTTTGTTTAGTTTAAGATATCTTTAACTGGTAAGGACACCGACAAGGACAACGGCAGAGTGTGGAATTGGAACCCAGCGTAAAGCTGTAGGTCCTCTCTATCTAGAATAATACTGTAGTAGTAGTGTCAACTATAGGAAATGGGGACATTTCCTTACTAACTGTTGTACAAAGAAAAACAGTTCGAGTGTTAACCACAACTATCAAGGTTTGTTTAGTTTAAGATATTGTTGCAACTAGAAAGGGCCAAGCAAGGACAACGGTCGAATTTGGAACCCAACTTAAAGCTGTAGGTCCTCTCTATCTAGGATACTACCGTTTCGTACTGTGGTAGTAGTGACAATTGTGGAAAATGGGACATTTCCATACTAAATGTTGCACAAAAAAAAATTCGAAATAGAGGGAGGTTTAAAACCAAAATATTAAAAATATTTGCTTCTGTCGGTGCAAATTAAGAAATAAAAGTGTAACTTTCAGATTTAATAAATTTTTGGTGTTAACAACAACTATCAAGGTTTGTTTAGTTTAAGATATCTTTAACTGGTAAGGACACCGACAAGGACAACGGCAGAGTGTGGAATTGGAACCCAACGTAAAGCTGTAGGTCCTCTCTATCTAGAATACTACTGTTTCGTACTGTAGTAGTAGTGTCAACTATAGGAAATGGGGACATTTCCTTACTAACTGTTGTACAAAGAAAAACAGTTCGAGATGGAGAGGAGGTTTAAAACCTAAATTTAAAAAAATTGATTTGGTCAGTACACATCAAGAGATAAAAGTAGAAATCTGACTTAATAAAATTTTTGGTGTTAACCACAACTATCAAAGTTTATTTAGTCAAAGATATTTTTTCAACTGGAAAGGGCACTGGCGAAAACAACGGTAGAGTTTGAAACCCAACTTAAAGCTGTAGGTTCTCTCTATCTAGAATACTACTGTTTCGTACTGTGGTAGTAGTAACAACTGTAGGAAATGGGACATTTCCATACTACATGTTGCACAAAAAAACAGTTCGAGATAGAGGGGGAGGTTTAAAACCAAAATATTAAAAAAATTTGCTTCTGTCGGTACAAATTAAGAAATAAAAGTGTAAATTTCAGACTTAATAATTCTTTGTGTTAACCACAACTATCAAGGTTTGTTTAGTCCAAGATAACTTTGCAACTGGAAGGGGTACTGGCAAAAACAACGGTAGAGTTTGGAACCCAACGTAAAGCTGTAGATCCTCTCTATCTAGAATACTACTGCTGCGTACTGTAGTAGTAGTGCCAACTACAAGAAATGAGACATTTCCAAACTAGCAGTTGTACAAAAAAAAACGGTTCGAGATGGAGGAGAGGTTTAAAACCAAAATTTAAAAAAAAATCGCTTCGGTCTGTACGTATTAAGAGATAAAAGTGGAAATTTCAGATTTATAAAATTTTTGGTGTTAACCACAACTTTCAGTTTGCTTAAATTTGAAAATTGCAGCCGATTTTTATTAACATACATTTTTATTAGCCTTCACAACGGCGCGCGTAGAGAATTTCTACATTTAGCAGTCAATGTCAGAGGAAAATCTTGCATAAATACAGTCACCGAAGAAAGTTATTTATCTCCGAAACTTTAAATTTCGACTTTGTCCGTTCTAAAGGTTACGCGGGTTCGTTTAACCCTCGTACATATTCTACACACGATCACTTGAGTTCATTGTTTTCTAATACGAAGATTATTCCGCACACGTTACCTCCTCCGGTGATCACAACACAAATCTTGATACTTGATGTATCCTCTGAGAGAAATAAGCCTTTAAGAATTTAAAATAAATATTTAGAAGTATTAATAATTAAACAAGGATTTTTATACAAGACCTTAGATTATTATAAATATTTGATTGAAGATTATTGCAAAAAAATAATTTTTGGGGTCAATTATTGCTTGCAGGCCCTCAAACCTACGCCACTGGAGAAACCAGCAAAATTAAAAAAAAAACAACAAATTTAAAATTAGTTAATTTGTTTAAAAAATAAGTACCTATTGGAAGTCGATTCAGGTTCAAAGATACCTCTTCATCATTATTTGCATCCCAAATATTTTATGCTTTGCAGGAACATTTTAAAAATATGTTGCGTAATAACTTGATAAGGCGGCAGTTACATATTTTATTAAAACAAAATCAAAACAAATACCTTTCTTTAAGAACAAAAACTTTTAACTCTCATCTTAACTCGACATAGCCCTTTGACTCGCAATTTGAGCACACAAACCGTTTCTGTTGTACGTCTTTTTCTTTCTTTTCTTTAATTATCTGACTTCTGCTTTCAATGCGGACCTATAATGATTGGTTCCACTTGAAACGCGAAAGAGGTTTGCCTGTTTTGACAAGAAACTGCAGTTAATAGGGCATATATAGCACACTACGTTAAGAGACCTTTGGAACAAACCTGCTTCAATTATCTACCATTTACTAGCGCAAACACGTACGGTTGGCAACTGCAAAGTGTTTAGCGTTTTAAGCGTTTTAAGAGTCGTTCAGAAGCTTCGTAGGAGGCAAACTCGATTCACAATATGGCACCGTTATGACGAGTATCATTACTTTATACAATTGTGTTCTGGAATTTTAAGGGAAAACGTTTTAGAAACTTGAAAATTTCAATACATGCCAAGGCGAAAAAATCAACCAAAACTATGTAAAACAATGTTGCGAAAACAGAATGGTTCATTTGAGTGTTATTTGCAAAGTCTTAAGTATTCCCCCTACCCCGTGATGCGCAGAAAAGGTACAATAAATCGGTTTTTCACCAATAACTCGTTTTCTTTTGATCGTACGGAAAAAATAGTATCATACAAAATTAATGCTGATAAAATTCTCCACAAAAACGTTCTTTACATATTTTTTGTTAAACCTATATTTTGAGAGCAGTAGCCACACAATATTGCTGAAAAATAGGTCCATTCTTAAGATATGTACAACAGGTAAAGCAGTCATTGGAATATTAAATAGACACCAATTACATTACAAGCAATTTTTGCTCAGATATTTATAAAATAAATACAGCTATCTCAGGTTTCCGTGCAGCTATGGGATGGAATGAACTGATTTGATTTATCGATTGCTGACGATGTTATGATCATGTTTACAAATAAACAGGCAAGGAATTCAGAATTAGAAATTACACTTCATTGACCAAAATGTTATTCAGCTCAAACTACAATAACAAACGCTCACATTTAAGACTACGATTACAAGAATTCACTCATTTAGTTTAAAAAACTTAAACAAAAAAGGTGTGCAGCATAGCCCACGGGTTCCACTAGTACTTAAGCCGATTCTGAAATATATTTTATTTCATACTGTCCACCGTACACTATTTTATGTCATTAATTTTAGTCCGGGAAATGACACATTACAGTACTAGTCCGGGAAGTGTTGCCTCACAACCTTTCGCCAATCACAAAACAAGAAAAATTTTCAGACATTTAGTTGCTATCGTTACTCTAAATAAGGCAACCAGATTATCCTCAATTATTTCCTTGATTAAAATATTATCCTTTATTTAAAAATTTAAAAAAGCGATACAGTATGAAATAAAAAAGGTTGTACGTCACACGGCCGTGAGATGATCTTACAATACTCGTCTCGAAATTCCAGATTCCGCTCCTTCGTCGCCTCATCCGGAAACATCTCGACTCGTTACTGTAATAAGTCATCTCCCGGCCTTATAACGTAAATAACTGTTTTAAATTAGCCATATCAATATTGATTTAAGGAAACTTATAATTTGTTTTGTTTCTAGTTTTAAAAACACAGTTAGTTTAACAATTCGATATATTATCAGTAGTAATGTAACAAGAACCCGTGTTATTATCACTATCAATATTTCGTATTATCTTACGACAATAAATTAATTTACTTCGAAATAACTTATATGCTATTTGCGGTCGCCATTGTATAAATAATTTTCGGTGCGGAACGCCCATTCATTTTTGATCTTGTAGGATATTTTTAAGTGTCATAGTATTTTTGATGTCGTGTCCTTTTGTAATAATGTTGAAAAAAATTCAAGAATTTTATAATAACTAAAATCACGACGCACTTACCAACGCTTGTTCTCACATTTCTAAATGCTGTTTGTAATTAAAATTCGTATACCATGTTATACGAACTATAACCACGCCGTTTAGCAAGGTTTCATACTAGTATTGAATAATTAATGAAATAATCAAGCACTCGAATAAACTGATTAATCGATTATGGACTTTAAGCGAAATTTTAGGATTCCGCGGTCATTGTCAATAGCTTCCGAGTTGGATCACGTCATCGGCACTGCTATTGCCGACGTTTCGTACACGGTTACAGGAAACATCTTCAGGGCTGTGGATGAAACGTAGGTAGTATCCGATGATGCGGCTCCAACCCAGAAAAGCCAAGATTTCTATTTAAATTCAATGCAATATAGTGAAGTCATTAACACTTTAACATTTCGATTTGTCTATCTTTGAAGTAAAGTTGCTTTGGTGGCAAGAGTAACCACGTGAATGCGATACGGAATTAATGACGGAAGTGATAAAAAACGGAAGTAATGCCACACAACTCTAAGCGAATGTATTTTGTTGCTTTGCTTATATACCCATCCTACGAACAGCACATCTAGTGAGATATACGATTTACAATACATTTGATTGAAGTTTGAATTACTTTCGAATAATATTTCCTTTCTACAAAAACAAAAACTATACATATTCAATTTAAATATTGAAATTTGAATATTAATAACATTTGTATATAAAAATAAATCAAAAATTGATGAAATTTGGGTGTTAGTAAAAGTCGCATTTTTCATTAAAAAAAATTTTTCTTCGTACAAGTAGATTATACCGACACATTCTAGCTAAGTACGTCATTTGCTATACAAAATGGCCATTTTCGACCGTTTTTATTGATACTGAATTTTTGTATTAATAAACAAATTGCCAATTTTCAAATTAAGCGTTTTTTAACAAATATAACGAATGTTTCGAGAAGTACTTGGCATATCAACTTGATTTTTTTTTTGTTTAAAAGCAGCTGAATCCCTGTCCACGGATCTCATTTTAATTTCCGAATAATATTTAATTTTTGCCCGAAGAAATTACGAATATGTGTTTCTGCTTTCGATGTAGTGAACTTTTTACTAAGCGACAAACTTTTTTATTTGTAGATTTTAACATATACATGCAGCGAACAAAATTAAGAATACACTCTGAGAAATATTTCAAAGCAGAAACAGATATCATATGGTAATGATTTTTAAGGTATGAATTGTGTATCAAAACACCGCGCGCTTTCTGTGCCGCATTGTAGGCGTAAATCTTGATAGTGCTTGAAGCTGTATACATATAAAAGTTAGTTGTATATTTTTTTTAATTATTAATAAAACGCGGAAAGAAATAATACATATATGTGACGTAATATAAAAAAAATGAGGTGTAAATAATCGATCTTCGAGTAAACTTACTAAACTATGGTTAAAATCTTTACAATTGAATTCACTGCAATATTTTAATTTTAGTCCCTCGTTTATGCCAAGGTCCATCCATGTTTGCTTGGACTTTCTAAATTAACAGTTGGAAAACGACTTGAATACCAGATCTGTAACTGAAGCCGTTTTCTGTTAAATCATAGAATTGAAAACAAACTTTCAGTGAGAACACGTTAAGAAGTTTCACTTATACTTGCGCACACATTTCTTTTCTTTTACAGTATATACATTTTTTTCTTTCATACAAATGTTAGGCACAAATGCGTATTTCCTTCATGCAGTTAGTGTTAAATCTTCACGTTTCTAAAAACGTGCAGTTAATTTGTTAAAAAGTGCAACAGAAGCAAATGAGCAATTTTAAATTAACAGCCAATTAATTTAGCTCTATATAATACAGCTTACATGATTAAACTTCTAAAATATTCTAACACCGAGATGCAGCTCAGATAAACATACTTGTTATAAAATTAACATAAAACTTCTAGAACAACACAATGGCTAAACAACAAAAGAAGCTTTGTTACAAAGTAACAAACAAAGCTTCCGAACAACGGAAAATTTACCTTCATTGTATTTCCATAAGCCGTCGGCGTGGACTATCCACACGGCCATCCTAAAATTAGAAATCCTCTTTACTTCCAGTGTGTAAGATCTTGGGCAAACAACACAGGCAACACAAAGTGAGTGGAGGCAAATGAATGCGGCGGTTAATTTTAGTTGCGTCTGCTGGAGGAGCTCAAGGTCAAGCCACAACCACAAAGAGATAAATATGTTTTCCTCTTTTTCGCGTGCACGGTTTAACAAACTTTTTACTACCTTAACTAAATGTTCATGTCACATATAATTAAAATACAAAAACTTCAATATTTTAATCACTCTAAGTAGAATTTGATGAATATTACAAAAATTACCAAGTCACAATTTTCTGACAAAGGAAGTCAAACAGCAAAGTGGTAATTTTAAACATCCGATTGTACTTATCCCATAGCAGCGGGATTTCAAATGTAAGCATCCCCTGCAGAATTTAAACAAAGGATTAAAGAGGTCCAGTAATTCTTCAGGACTAGGGATTATGGCGGCGACAACATATACCATTTGGGAATTTCATGCTTGCCCGGCTAATTTAATTAATGCCACATATCTACTTTTTGGAGCAGATGAAACCACGTATTATTATTATTGTGATGGAGACACACAAACGTTACCAAAAAGGATAATGAAAGGAAGGTTTGAGGTTTATTAAGGAAATCCTTTCGTCATTTTATAATAGCATTATGGTATTTTAAAACAAAAAATGATTTGTTGGAACTTATGGAGAACAATATATAGTGCGAGTCTGAAACAATTGTACAAAGTTTGAGGGCAAGTTCTACACATCAAAGCATTAACTAAGTTCCTGTATTATATGGAACAGGACACACTTCCTTATGGAGTTACAGCCTTCGGAAGACGGAACCATCCCAATAGTCCAGACTGACCGGCAGAGGAAGCCGGAGGCATTAATTTCGCAAGGAAGCCTTTCCGGGTTCATGTTCATGCGAACTTTTTTCATTCAGGCTTTGATGTGTAGAATTTACCCTTAAACGTTGCACAAAGTGTTTGTGCATCCTGCGGAAACATTCAGACCTTCATGGCAACTCAATTTTTGACAAAAATTATATAATCTTAAAAATAGCTAATTTTTTCGACTTTGGACAAAATAATTTTTTTTTGTACTCTTGTACTTTTTTAACCTTCCTCGCTGTAAGGAATTTGCAATTAGAAATTAATAACAATTACAAAACCTCAAAATTATCCAAACGTTTACAGATTTTTTGAAAATTCAAACATTTTCACAAAAATTCAAAATTTCCAAAAATTTTCAAAATTAAAAATATTCAAAACTTTCAAAATCTTTCCACATTTTCAAAAACCCAATTTTCAAAATTTTTAAAAAAATCAAATAATTCTCCAAATTTGTAATGTCTAAAAAATTTTCAATATTTTTAATGAGTGAAAAAAATATTAAAATTTTGAAAATATTCAAAATTTAAAAACAATTAGAAATATTTAATATTTTCGACACATTCTAAAATTTCAAACTGTTTAGCAGTAGCCAAAATACAGGAATACAAATCTATGCAAGAAAATCTAGGGTAGATAAATAAAACTATATTAAGAAATAGGTTTTGTGCCCCTCCTCCGCCCCATTTACTGTCCCTGAATTTGAACAAAAATAAGTAAAAATATAAATTATCAATAGTAAAATTATACATAACAAATTTGAAGCAAACATATCAATTAAGGTCAGAAATCTATACATTAAATTCGGATCCCTTCCACCTGTCTGAACTTTTTATGCTCCTACATCTCGACACAGCGTATTTATTATTTTGTTAGTATTATTTAGTAGGGGGCCACGCGAAACTTGAAATCAAAAGCTTGCGTGGGGCGTAGCCCACGGGCTCGGCTACCTGTTTTTCTTTTATTTGCTATATCCCCAACTGTCTCAATTTTACACGACGACGCCGACGGGCTGTGCTGTAATCTCGACACAGCTTATTTATTAGTTTGTTTAAAACGAGTGTGTTACAGTCATGTAGGTCAACGCGGCACCAAATGTTTGTCTATTTTATAAAAAGTAATAATTAAAAGCGTGGGTGTAGGCCACGGATTCAGCTAAAATTAATTCAAAGAAATTTCGCTGTACTATATTCAAAAGACGTTTTAGACATTTTCTTATAAGGTACCATCTCCCGAAAGTGCGGGCTTAGGATTTTAACCATGTTTATTGTTTATTTAGTTACGATCAAAGTAATTTTCTGCACAAAATTTTGCCACATTACATGCGAGTCAACATATTCATGTGTTTTGGTAAGATTGGTCTGGAGGTAGAGCAATCTCTTACCGATACGAAAATTTCGGGTTCTAATCCCATGAAATTATTTTTGGTCTTTAATTTATATATGACTAAAACTATTTCTATGCCTTTGTTGAGCAGCTGACTGTTGTTTTGCCTTTCTACAGTATCTAAATAGTTGATGCTTAAGAGGACTATTGCAGATGAAGGGGATTTACAACTTTAGATTGGGTTATTTTCTTACCCATTGAAAACAGTCTTCAATTTTTAGAAGAAACTTAATTTAATAAATTTTTTATATAATCGCTAATAACCTTTCTAGTAGTTACTGAAATTAAAAACAAACCACAAAGATACGTTTGATGAATAGAAAATACTAAAATATACTCTCCCAAACCCATTAAGTTTTTTATATCAAAATTATTTTCTTTATATCTCTCGACATTCTGAGCGTCGTTTCGTCGTTAATCAGTAAGACCATTAGTTCGAAACTTGAATAACACGATGGATGTTTATTTCTCACTTCTGTATGAAAAATAAGTCTATTGAGACGAGTTCTATAAAAATCGATTTTTAGAACGTGCGTAGGTTTTGGAAGCGTTTGTTGATCTTTGCGAACTTGAATAGCCAGAAATAAGTTCACGAGAGGCAAATATCAACAGCCGATAGTTTTAAATTGCTCCATTAAATTACATAATTATATTAATACAACATATCCAAAATGACGATTAGGTGATATACTGGGTGTACCAGGACGTATGGGACAGGCTTGCACCGCAATGAATATATTTTAGCTGATTCCAATAATATTTTTAATCAGCACTTGTTCATTAAAAAAACTTTTCACTTTAAAAATTCATTACTCGTCATCTATTCATCACAATCACAAATTAATCTAAACAGTTAGCAACATATCTAAACGCCATTTTCTAAGTTTCACACTTTATATCCTAATATACTGATGTTATTTAGCTATTCTTCCAATATTTTCCATATAATTAGTGTTGTAATTTTATAACGCGAGCAGCCTCTGTGGTTTACTGTAATGATGAGTGACCTTACTGAAGGCACTGATACCGAGGAGCTGAATGGTTGTAGGGCTGGATAGCTCAGTAACTGGTAATGGACTGGACCAACGTAGAAGTGGAATTTAGAGGTAGACCCAAGACATCGTAATGTGAGTGATTTTTAATTCTTGCAGCAGCACAGTCAGCAGTTAAAAATCACAATAACCATATACAAAATAAAATCTGTTACATTAGAGATGCACTGGGTGCACTCGGACGTATGGGATAGGCTTGTAACGCAATTATTATAATACATATATTAGCAGATTCCAACTACAATATATCTAAGCAGCACTTGTTCGTTGATAAATATGAGCGTTTCAGTTTAGAAATTCTTCATTATTCGTCATAACTACAGGGTGGTCACTAATTAATTTAAACAGTTATAGACAAATTATCCAAATTTCATTTTCTAAATCCAACACTTTATAAATTATAACTTTATACCTTTTTCTCTACTGCCATACCCTATTCAGGGCGTTGGCGGCCTTTCTTCTATGTCTGTTTGGTGCGCGGAGATAGATATTTTACACAGATCGACATTGGGAAGCTACAGTTTAAAGCGGGCTTCGAACCACAGGAAGTGATTCTTCTTTAATGAGGTTTTCCTAGGGAAAACCCACCTCGCTGGTATTCCGTTGACAAACACGGATCCGCCGCATTGGTAGACCGCTTACCACTGAGCTAGGGCTACTTTTCACTGCAATTCTTCATTATTCATCATCTACATGGTGGTCAAACAGTGGTTCTTTTAGTTCGCTACAACTTGTTATTTGAAAATGTTTTCTGTATTTTGCGTAATAATTGAGTTATAAGCCTGTCCCACACTTCATAGGACATCCTGTATACTTTTTAAGCTTTAGCTACATCTCTGCTTGATGTAAGTATGATTAAAGGTACTATAAAATAGAAAACATAAATATTACGCATTCCTGAAATGCATAAGCAAGGAATTCAGTTAAAATATTGCATATAAACTGCAATCGTATCTTGGAGATTTCGAATATCCAATAGTCGTTAATCCTACTTCACGAGCTTTACGCTTCCCTTAGATTTCATTGCGAAACGAATCAAGCTTGAAGTTTATTGCATTTACAAACTTTGAATATTATATGCAATTAGTGTCATCTTAAACATGAATAAGTGGCAGCAGAATTTCCGAACAAACGATTTTCATCTCGGAAATGTATTTCTCTATACTTTTCAAATCGCAACTGTGCACAATTGTTGCTGAAATGTGCATTTTCAGCAAACTGAGAGAGGCTCAAGTTTTCCTTTTTGGTGATAATCAAACTCGGGTCGTTTACCTCCTCGCGAAAATCCATTACCAAGATTTTAATGACTGGGAAGCTTTGCTAATGCTCTAATTGTGTTACTGGATGTTCGAAAGTTCTTGGTTTCAAACAAATGAGGCACAACCAACTTGTGTGGGCTTAAGAAAAATTAATGATGGAATTCAATCCTTTAAAACACTGCTCTTAAATAATTACCAGATTGTTTTTATTTGCATAACAACATTAATCAAACCAAACACGTAGCCTTTAAACAATCGGGACCAATTCAACCATAACGCAAAAAACCGGCACGGATGGCGGAAATTGTACATATTTAAATACAAACAGTGAGAATTACTACTGTAAACAATGAAATCTATTTTGTAAAAATGAGGCAATTAACACCATAACCGTCCCAATAGTTGGGAGTACAACAAACTCCGAAACGTATCCTAGAGGCACTAATGTAAATGTTAAGGTTCAAAGAGCGAATTCGGTTAATTAGTCGAGTTTTCGCGATGGGTCAATAACATTTCGTCCACTGAGCTATTCTGGGAGATGACCAGAACGAGATCCCTGCAATTGTTTCACACGATAACGTAAAATCTGATTTAACAAAAACTTTTGCAGAATTAAAATGCCAATAACCCCTGTTCACTACAATTGCGTTTGTTATTCTAGTTAATGAACTTCAGGTTTGCCGTAGGCCCGTAAAAAGATACAAAAGGTTTAACCCCAAATAGTACATATTTAAAATAATTTAGAAACTCTGGAAGTATGATCTGAATATAAATAATGTAAACTTGGAGACGACAAAACTATTATTTTTTATATAAACCAGTTGCTAATAAAGTTTTCGCGAGAGGTAAGAAGGAAACTATTTTTTTTTAAATTAATACAGAAAAATCGTGTTAATTTCTAGTTCTTTCAACTAAAACGAATAAATAAAATAAACGAACTTACCAACATTTTCCGATACTTCAAAAAATATAGATTAATTATTGGGCTTACCTGGAAAAAAAGATTCAGTTAAAAACGAGCAAAAACCATTATCATTTATACATTTATAAACCTGTACATTTTTATCGTTTTGAAAATTCATTCGAATTTATTAAATTCATTAGTTTGAGTTTACTCTGAATGCCGTAGCCCAATTGCGGCTCCCCTTCGTATTTCTCGCAACTTTTAACATTTTTTCTTGTCACTATAAAATCTGCTTTAACAAACATAATAATTTTCAAGGCTATATTGAGTAAACTAACAGTAAATAGAAATCAGAAATTTACAAATAGAAAACAGCGTAGGAATTATCACAATTGAGTAAAAGTTCACTTAATTCAAAATAATATGAGACTGGTCAGTGAAACAATATCATTATCTAGAAATTGTGGCTTTTACGAGCGCTTAATGGCTGCTGAATATGTATGTTTATAGCGGACTAATTGTATTTTAAGAGTCACATGAGGTCATCACATTCCTACTCATAGCAATTTTCTGCGGAAATAACACCCTCTCTTGTTCATTCCGCACTTTACTGGTTTCTTAAAATAGAGAGAATTTATATTAACTCTAACTAAAGCAATTTTTACTTCATAAGCTTTACGCCTTTTTCTGAGATCTATTTTTACGTCCCTGATCTTTTTCAACCTTTTGACATTTGTAAAAAAATTAATTACTTTCACTGCCCTTCAATAAATTACAATAATTTTTGATTGAATTCTACTCTTCTTTCAGTGCGGTCCTGTGTTTTTAAACCTTATACCATTGATTCTGGAGCTACGTTATAGATGGCACATAGTATTAGGTGACGCGAAAGCCCATACATGGACGGTTACTTCCATTTTATTCAAGTAACGGTAATTATAGGCTAGAACAAACTGCACGCCTGTTGATTGCTCCGCAAAGGGCAAATGCAGCACCAGTGTTGCACAGCATGTAACAAGTTCAGCTAAACTTGTAGGAAAAGTAATAAGCTCAGCGGTGTTAAGCTTCGTATTTTAAGGCAATAGTAGTACACTCCAATGCAGCTCAGAGTACATCAAATTGACTATGAAAAAAACAGTAGTTAGAAATAATTTTAAGATTTTAAACGGTAGAAAATCGCATTAGAAAGGCATCTAGTATATCTAATAGATATCTAATATTCCATAGCATTGGTGAGGAAACTGGGGTGGCACCTCAAGGTCGTTGTAAAATTTTTAAAGGCGCCCAGAAAGCAAGAAAAAAATCTTGGAGATTCGACTGGCAAATTAAATATATTTTTCAAAAATTGATCTGATTTAATCAACGATTCGGGTTCAGTGTTTGCCTTAAAATAACTAGTTAATATTGAATCCGGAACTGTTTCACTTTTATGGCATAAAGAAGCAGTTACAGCTTTAGCGAGTTTGTCCGTTGCAGTAGTCTGTCCTACAGAAACTCCACCGGCTTCAGATACAAGGGACGTGGCCCACGGGTTTTGTTATTAATATTTATTTATAACTAGATGAGTCCGTGCGCGCCAACTCGCTACGCATCTATCTATAGCCCGAGGAGTTTGGTTTGAAAATGAAAAGCAGCGGGCAAATAGCTAGCTTGTAGTAGTGGACGCCCGTCGTTGTGCTCGTCAAGGTGAGACAGCTGCGGATTTAATATAAGAAATGCAATAAATACCATTAAGTTGTGTTGCGTGTTTTTTAAGGCAAAGAAGAAACGTCTAGATGACATTCAAATTTAGGTAAAAAAAAATACGCACCACTGCACTATTCTACAGCATTAAAATCTGAAATTTGAAATTATTATGATATTCTGTACTATAGGCCGTTTATAATGGCATGTTAGCTTGAAAACGTACAGCTTCGTTAAATTCTCATCTTGTCTTGAAAACTAAACTCACTATGGCTTCCGTCATCTCAAGAAACGTCAGAGAAAGTATTCAAACTGCAAAACTTTGCTCTGCATGATGTTCAGTTTTCAGAAACTAAATGAACTATTTATTACATAAACTGCTCCCACCTTCTGCAGACGATTGCTTGCAAAGAAAGTCCAAAATTTGCAAAGTTAGTGAACTATGAACTTAAAATTGAGAAATTTTTATTAAGAGAAAATGATCATAGATAGTCGAATCCAGAATGAGCGATTGTTGCAGAAAAGTATGTATGTTACCTTCTTCATCTCCTGGAAACTCTTGATTTTTGAGTTATTATTCAAAATCATTTAATTGGAAAATGGGAACGAATTCTCTAACATTTAATTTGATAAAGGAAAGGAATTTTTTAACAAGAAATCAGATCAACAATACTTTTCAATTGTGTTCAACTAATCAGATCTTTTAAACATAACCTTGTAGATTTGCATATACGTACATTATAATTTCAACAAACAAAACTTATAGAAAAAGTAATGTTCGCCTTCCGTTTTCCTTAACAGGAAATGAAAGATCTGCATATTTCATAAGCAAAGGCCATTGTATTCTCCTCCATCACCTAGCAAAGATCTCGACATTTAAATCCAAGTATAGAAGTGAGGACATAAACAATTTCCGGCATTGGTGTCTGCGTAGGTTTGACTCTGTTGGGAGGAATCGCGGATAATGTACTCTGTTTCAAGGTCATTCGCGTACAAACAAAATGGGTATAGCACAGTCACCTTCAACTCCATGATTGGACGGGTTAATGTACGCTGCCGTACTGCTGGTTCGGCGGGGTTACGAGGGGTGGCGTTGACTTTAACCTTGTACCGCGGTGTAAACTCACGCAGATCTCAAACTCAACGAACCAGAACGACGGCATCATGAGATACATTCTTAACTATTTAAATATAGAGTCGTTAATCCACGCCATTTTCACGGAACTCTACTCGTAGGTCTTGTGTTAAATAGAAAACCATTACTTAAGTTTTCAACAAAAACAAAACTCGCACTCGACACGCAACGTTTGTGTACACATTTAACCAATTCAACGTTCGCTAAATATTCCAGCACACTTTCTAGCAACCCCCAAAATTATATAAGCAAACAATGTGTTTCGGTGGAAACGCAATTTACGTTGGTGCGCGCTTTTCTGAGCGCGGAATACATGTAATCCTGGCGATTATAAAATAATTGCATTGACAACAACTCGACCCGAATATTACTTTATAAATTTTAAAAGGCTACATAACGCAAGAAATTGTAAACATTAACGAGCAAACAAGAATTTAGAAGCTCATCGACCTTATTTCAAATATAAATTGAATTCAAGGACATAAAATAGTTATTTCCAACGTTAATGCCGGTCTTTTCAGGGCTTCCACTCTGTCCGTTCCTTGTCGAATGATGTCGTTTTCGATGGATCAAATTGAGCGTCAATTAAGCTTGGCTTCAACGCATGGTTCAGTGAAAGTGGATTTTGGCCAATTTTGATTTAATGGCACATCGACTTTTGTTAACGGTTCTGAATCTAAACGTGCGATTTATATTTTTTCTATAACGTGATTTAGTTGAAAGAGGCTATAACCAAGAGACCGTGTTAGTAGATATTAGTAATTAAATCTGTTGGCTGATAGCCAATCTATTTCTGGAACCCCGGAGCGTTGAAAACTTACAAACTAAATCTCAAAACTTTAAATTATAGGTGAAACGTTAGAAGACCAATATGAAACTTGTGGTTGCAATTTAAAAGGCACGGGCAAGTGCTACATATCAAAGCAACACACCCCGAAACTATTTTCATATTTTGGCATTAATAGTAATTGGATTTTACACAACGATTAGATTTTCTCGAAAACCGTTGGATTTGTGGACTTTCAACAAGAGTACCTTTTTTGTGTATTTTTGCATATAAACTTGTGGTTCCAATTTTAAGAAACACGGGCACGTGTCACCATCACAAAGCAACTTACCCCGAAATTATTTACATATTTTGGCATTAATGGTAATTGGATTTTACACAAAAACTTAATTATCTCATAAACACTTTTTGTGTATTTTTGCATAGAAATTTGTGGTTACAATTTTAAAGGGCACGGGCAAGTGCTACATATCAAAACAACTTGCCCCGAAACTATTTCCATATTTTGGCATTAATGGTAATTGGATTTTACACAAAAATTTAATTATCTCATAAACAGTTGGATTTGTGGACTTTCAACAAGTGTACCTTTTTGGGGTAATTTTGCATAGAAATTTGTGGTTACAATTTTAAAGGGCACGGGTAAGTGCTACATATCAAAACAACTTGCCCCGAAACTATTTCCATATTTTGGCATTAATGGTAATTGGATTTTACACAAAAATTAAATTACCTCAAAAACCGTTGGATTTGTGGACTTTCAACAAGAATACCTTTTTTGTGTATTTTTGCTTCGCAATTTGTGGTTACAATTTCAAAGAGCACGGGCAAGTGCTACATATCAAAGTGTCTTACCCCGAAACTATTTCCATATATTGGCATTAATGGTAATTGGATTATACACAAAAATTAGATTATGTCGAAAACCGCTGGATTTTGACTTTCAACAATAGTAGCTTTTTTTGTGTATTTTTGCATAGAAACTTGTGGTTCCATTTTTTAAAAAACACGGGCAAATACTGCATCACAAAGCAACTTACCCCGAAATTATTTCCATATATTGGCACTAATAGTAAATGGATTTTACACAAAAATTAGATTATCTCGAAAACCGTTGGACTTTCAACAAGAGTACCTTTTTTGTGTATTTTTGCATGGCAACTTTTGGGTGCAAATTTAAAGGGCACGGGCAAGTGCTATATATCAAAGCAACTTACCCCGAAACTATTTCCATATATGGGCATTAATGGTAATTGGATTTTACACAAAAATTAGATTATCTCAAAAACCGTTGGATTTGTGGACTTTCAACAAGAGTACCTTTTTTATATTTTTATTGCATGGAGAATATTTAGAATTCTAATCAAAAGTTGAAAATACTTCTTTTTTCTCTTATTATAGGTCAATGGCCTGTTGAATTTCCGCAACTAGTACGGATTCTATGAACCCTCTTCGCACGTATGCCGGGCAGGAGGCTGGCCTTACTCGTCAAAAAGGGAAGAAGTTCCACTAAATAATTTACGATTGCCAAAGATGTTAGTATGACAACCGGGACCGACGGCTTAACGTGCCCTCCGAAGCACGGTTGGTTGCAGATATACTATATTGGTCACCCATCCGAGTGGGGACCAGAGCGGACAGTGCTTAATTCGGAATACCGTGTAACCGGAATCCGCAGTTCTCTGCCATGCAGAACACATAAATACTTGAGTGTAAAAAAATACGTTGATACGTCGCGCACATCTACAACCCTGAATGATGAATTTAAACGAAAACAACACGGAAAGTTGTAAATTATCACCAGCAAAATTTCCATACAAAAATTGAATCAAATATTTCAATTTATGGCAAAGATATTAATTAAAAGGTGACTGTAACTCCATAAGGAAGCGACAAACTATAATACATGTATGTAAGTGCTAAAAATAGAAATAAACGGGGTGGGTGACTGCTTATCAATTTAAATATTGGCGGAAGTAATGAGAATCCTTTCAAGAAGTGAAATCAATAAAATTACATTCAGCTTGATTAGCACACCACAGACTGATGCTAGATAGAGACGCGCTGATCTATTAATACAACTTAACCGCATTAAAAGCCAAGAGAAATCGGCATAATTGAATTGATTTTCATATCAAAGTGACTTGTGGAATGACCAACCAAAAATTAAACAACCATTGTTAAATTCTCGCTTTAGTTGCAAAGTTGAACCAAACTGAAAATGGGAGTCATTTTAAGCTACTTTCGTTAAAATTTCAACAAATACTCTGGGTGATACTTCAAAATTATCAAATTATGATTACAATAACAAGGGTCCACAGGTGGTCAACGTGTTGAATTTTGAACAAAAGAAACAATACGCCGCCTAACAACTTAATGTAGCCCAAGTATGACTTGACCGTCGTAGATTTTATATATTCTGAGGATGCGGACATACTTCGGAGATCACATCATGGTAAAATCGTAAAATCTTTTGCACCATACCAGAAACAGAAATTAGAAAAACAATTCAAGAATCAAAGAAAGGTGGAATTTTATTTTCGACAGGTTACAAAAAGTCGAGTACGGTGGTCGCTTTGGACTACCTAAACGTCTTAAGCATTTCTAAATTTGTATGTAAATTTGCTTCGTTCGGCGTTAGATGGCGCCAACTTTTTGCCTACTAGGAAAAAGGAGGATCGGTGGCGGTTCATTCCCCATAAAGGTGAGGGCCGCCAAAAAGGTCTTTCAGACTCCGCACCAGAGCTCCTCTTCGGCCGAGAAAGGATGGGTTAGAACAAGGAATTTCGATTAAGGAGGATTTCCGCGAAAAGTACTGATCCGGTATTCACCTTTAGCTCAGGAAAATCAAGGAGAAAAACCTAAGCCAGGACAGTCGGCCTGACTGAGAATCGAACTCAGGACCCCCCGAATGAAAGGCAGACGGGTTAACCGCGGAGCCACATCTCTCGGTATTTTCTACTTTGCACCATGACTTGGTCTATAGTTCATATTTAGATAGGAAAATAGAACCGGCACCTTTCGACATGTAAAAGGATACCGCATACAGATTTTGAGTATTTTACTGGCAACAACGACAATTAGTGCAACAAGGAAGTGATAAACAACAAATCAGCGAGGCTAGGACGGGAGATAAGAAGCAGTTCAAGTGGGAATTTACATATTCATGGATACCTTTACATTTAAAATAGCAGCAAATTTTTAAAACAAATAAAAAAGTGGCCATGGATACGTGAATCCCCACTTGATCAGCCCATTATCTCCCTTCCTTGTCCCACTTCGACTTGGAAAACGCTGTAGATAAGCCGTTGTTCATGAACTGTAGTCGAATTATAGATTGCCAGATGTCCCAACTAAAAATACCATCTAATAGAGCAGTCCCTACCTCATGGTTTCGTACTAAATTATCAAAATTGATGATAATTATAACAGGGTAGTTGCGAAGGGTGGTTTACTATGAAGCGCCGTTTAGGCCATTTGAGAGATTAAAATCACATTTATGTTTTAACCCAAAAATTGTTTGTCAACAAATATTTAATAATTGTCAGCATAAATAATATTGTTTGTAAAAATGCTTTTAATTTACTCACATTTTTTGTGTTTATCTGGATTGTTTTGTCTTGGTAATTGAATTTCTTTTATTAAATTATTTTGTTGACGAAAAATTTGTTTTCTAACGCACAAATAATTTTTTAATGTGTGAAATTTAAAAAATAAGTATGCATTTAAAAAGAAATTATTATAACCGAGAAAATACTGTTTTTTTATTTGTAAAAATAATCTACAAATACTATTTTGGTGATCTCTGACTATGCTAACGCTAACGCGATCGCGCCACCTTGTGTGAACAAATAAAATTAATTTATCGAACTAACGCCAACGTCCTGAGTAGGGTATAGCACGAGAAGAAGATGGAACTAAATTACATATTATAACTACGTCAAACTAGATTGCACTAACAACTAAAAAAAAGGCAGATCTAATAAAAACATTTTGAGATACTTATAATAAAAATATTTGAAACTTTCTAAAATTTAACAAATCTTAGATAACTAAAAATTTTTTGAAAATCTTGATTATTATTGGAAAGATATTGAAAACGATGTATGATAACTAAAAAAAAACTTTAGAAAATTCTGACTAAAAAAGTGTAGAAATGCTGTAGAAATTTCGTTTCCACCAAGCAAAAGAGAGCTTCCTGAACACCACTAAAAACATAGTTTTATAAATTTCTCATTTTGCCGCTAGAGGGCTTCGAATAATTTTCTTTTTCGCGCCATACTCCGGACCAACCAACCGGGCTAAAAAGATGCCGTTTACGGCGTCTCAAAATAAACATAAACTAATAATTTTGCAAAACGAAACAATACCATTTAAAATTCATCCATAAAGTTCAACGAGCTGAAGGTTTGAAAGTCTTATTAAGTAAGCTTCATGTTTCCAAAAATAACATATTATTTCGACCTCAATATGCAAAATTAAAATGATAATTAGCAATATGAACACCATCCAATGTTAGCTTAATTAACGTTTTAAAAATAGTTGAATGCCAACCTTCCTCTTCAATAACCTTTAGGAAGAAGCTCAAAAACTTCATCATATCATTCTCCTCGACATCGCATCCCGACCTTATAAAGCTGAATGCTTGCGACGAATAGAACCTATTTTCGTTCAGTAACTTGCGTTCTGTTCTCCTTTCCGTTGCTACTGAGCAACCAACCCACAATGCCCTTAATTTACTTTGAATCATGTCTCCAGTCTTTGTAGAAATTGAAAGCCTACAAATGAGAATAAACGGACACGAACGTCAATACCAACAAGATATAGTCAACAGTGTGGGCGCAGTAATCAAGTGCAAATTTAGCCGATGGAAATTCACGCAACTATGCGAGCAAATCTATGAATGCCCTAAGCTCGTTTCTGAACTAATAGTGAAAGTTAACTAAGGCTTAAACTAGAATAACTATACCGAGCTAAAATTGTTCTCAATTTGTGGTGGCTCCCGTTTTTGCGGCCACCTCGGGGAGTTACTTGGTCAGCGGTTTCACCTAAAAGTAGGTTCGTATCAGGAAATTGCACCATTTACATTTCAATTATCTGCATTATTTATTAAAGCCCTTGATTGTTACTTAAATAAACGTCTGGACAAAATTGAAGGTTTGTTGACGAGAAACGGAAGTCCTCATCATTTATATTCATAAACACGTCCTTCCTATCTTACGTCGGATCAAGTAGAAGTTTTCCAAAGGATTACATCATTGATTGTTTCGATGTGACGAGTATGCCGCCGCCGCTGCTGCTGCTACCGCGCAACAGGCAAAAGTTCAACACATAAATAAGGAAAGCTACGGATATGTACCTGTCTGCACTCGGCAATAAAACAATAAATCTGGTATTTATTGTTGCACGACTCCTTTCCCTGGCGATTTTTAAGTCCGAGATCTATTATCAACGGGACAATATGAGGGAAAGCGCTTAGAACGCCTCCACATCGGGCAGAAGTAAAAATACTAAAACATTCTGATCACGAAAGCGTATTCTCCCAGCACTTATTTACTGTCATTGGTATTACTTTTACTTGCAGCTGACCTCAAGGTGCATCTTTGCGAAGATCAATACTGTACATCTTTTCGTGCGACTGAAGGAGAAAATAAACATGTAAAAGCAGGAAACCTGAATTTAAACAACGGCAGTGAAAACGCTGCAGGTGCTGTGAAAAAAATCAATAGCAAGGTGACAACAGAATTGTTGTAATTGGCTTGTTATTTTTAAAAACACGGAAAAGTTTTTACTGGAACTGACATCATAAATTATTAGAGTAAATATAAAAATAATTACGTTATCATTGCTTTTAGTTTTAATCTTTTTACAAAACAATTCTCCACAAAAAAAACCTGCACAATAACGAAAAACTTTCTTGTTAAATAAATACACCTCCACAAAAATCTTCAATAGTAATAAGAACAAAATGATGAAAATTTTATGAGCCACAGTAAACCATACAAATACAAACAATGGTCTGTTTACAAACAACACAAAAAAAGATCAGACAAAATTGTTGAAAAATAATGAAATATATCGAAAAGCAAGAGAAAACAGGTCCATTCATAAAAACAAGCGTAATTGAGAATTCGGGAAGAAATACATAAGCAAGGCAGTGGTGGGGTGGGGGAAGCAGGATATCATGATAGAGCAATGGCGGTTTCAGAATTTCGTAATAAATAAGAGCTTTTGTAATTTACAGAAGTGGGCATACAATAGAATTGCAACAAAAAGCAATATAAATTGCGCGTGGTTGATTTAAATCCATATTAAAAACAACTGACAATTATAATAGAAAAAAATCTTGAAATATCAAACTTTGTGTTGTGAATAATAAATCACACTAACCAACAACCTACTAGGCAAAAATGACAGTTCACAGAGGGCTTCCGAAACAATTATGTACTAATGACCGCTACCCCTACCCTTATCGTCCCTATCTGTTATGAGCTTAACGTATACGACAAGTGCGACTGGAAAGGCAGGCCGATTTTAAGAGCAGCTGACAATTTTAAGGTCATACGGGGCCATACAAAAAAATCTCAAAATATTAAACTGTATGTTGTAAATAAGGAATCACGCAGATTAAAATAGTCCATAACCTAGGCAGAAACGACAGCCCACAGAAAACTTACAAAACAATTACGAATGATTGCTATCACTACTCTTATCGTCCCTATCTGTTATGAGCTTAACGTATACGACAAATGGGACTAGGAAAAGAAGCCCATTTTAAGAGCAGCTACAAATTTTAGGGTCATACGGGGTCATATCAAAAACTGTCTTAATATCAAACTTTATGTTATAAATATTCAATCACACTGACACACATAAACTACCAACAACCTAGACAAAAACGACAGCCCACAAGAAGCATACGAAACAATCACTAATGACCGCTACCCCTACTCTTATCGTCCTTATTTTTGTCGAGTCTAATTTATACAAGCGTGAGGAGAGGTCGAAGAGGCCGATAGTATACGTTTTCTTTGGCGAGTGGCAACTTACAACAATGTCACTAAATTATAAATTCAGTCATGATTCAAACACATGTTGAAAGTGAACTATTTAGGGCAACGCTTAAATGTATCGATGTTGTCGTAAGGGCTGTTTCCATCAATTTACCACACAAAACCAATTTTTGACTCTGTCTGAGGATATATCGTTCTGCTCGACTAAATATTTAATAGATGTAATTGCAGATTATGATTCGTTTGCTTTTTTCATTTTGACATCAAAAATGGATTGATTTTGACGCCAGAAAACAAACTTTTGACGTCAACAAATCAATTTCTGGCACCAAAAAATATTTATTTATAATCTACAAATGAAATGGTAGTTCTTTTATTATACTATTTCAAATTATCCGAACGGTATCTTTTTAACGTCACAAAATTAATTTTTGACGTCAGAAAACGAACTTTTGACGTCAACAAATCAATTTCTGCAAACATTGATTGCTGTCAAAAAATAATGTATTTCTAGTTTACAAATAAAATTTTAGTTCTTTTATTATACTATTTTAAATTACCCGAACAGTAGCTTTTTAACATCATAAAATTAACTTTTGACGTCAGAAAACGAACTTTTGACGTCAACAAATGAATTTCTGGCGTCAAATATTGATTGATGACAAAATATAATTTGTTCGTTTAAAAATAATTTATTTCTAGTTTACAAATAAAATGTTTGTTCTTTTATTATACTATTTTAAATTACCTGAACGGTATGATTTTTATCGTCATAAAATTAATTCTTTACGTCAGAAAATGAACTTCTGACGTCAAAAATTCGATTACAGGATTTAAAAGACAAATATTTTAATCCGAAATGTTTGGGCTTGGAAAAATTATTTTTTGACGTCAAAAATTCAATTTACGACGCCTGAAAGTCACTTCTGAGTGACTTACGAAAACGTAATGTTGTTTTCATAATTCCGGAATAAAAAATAAAACGGCGTTCCATAATAAGCAATGGCAATCTTATTAACAACATAAACAAATAAAGCAATGGTTTCAATATTTTCCACTTAATAATTATCAAATTCGCAAATTTATCAGAACAAGCAAATATTGACCTTCTATCAGCACCATTGAAAATAAGTTAATTAATCCAGATTAATCAAGCGTCATATTTCATGCAGTAACTAAGACAGGCAAACAAAAAAACAATTTTCTCCTTATCGATTCCATGAAAAAGTTATCCATAATAAAAAAAGCTCTGGGGTCTTTTGAGGAGGACTCGCATAATTTAAAAACTGAAAGATCTACGGAGAAAAAAATAATCCATAGACGGACACTTCAAAGTAATTGTTTAATTTCAATGCCCACCAATAAGTGTACAGAACGATGACGTACCTTTCATAATAAGTTCCAATTTTACTTCGTTGAAGTTCATTTTACTGTTATAACAAATACAAATAATTAAGAACTTCAAAAAGTATTTATTTTAGACTTATACCGTGATGACTTGATCTTGGTTGTCTATGTCAGCGGATGGCTTGATTTCTATTCCAAAACTTCCTACAATGGCAAACTTAAGAAATGAATATAAATGATTGTGTTCCAGTAAGTGTTTAGAGAGCTAGCAGGTGGTCTAGTGGTTAGAGTCTCCGACTCTAGAGCTAGATTCCCAACGGCAGTAGCTTCAAATCCTCTGCACGTCGGAAATTTTTATAAATGGACGGTGTGTGTGGTGTGTATGTTGGGTTGCATGTTTATTCGGGGCGGGGCATGTTAGAGCGGTGAATAGCGCTAAGTGCGCTGAGCCCGGGTTAGGGGGTGGAGCGGGAATCATGGGAGTTGGGGTCACACACTGCCCTATGACTATTGAAAAAAAAGAGGTGTTTAGCGTAATTAGATTTATGTGATTTTGCAACAACTTAAGGGTCTTTGCACCTATGATATCAAAATTTCTTATTGTGTAGCCTACATAAACCGAATTGCAGTGGGAGCAATTAAATTTGTACATACCTGATTTTAATAAATTTTTATAAATCATCTGTTTACGTAACTACTTATAGTATATCATTACGGACAAATACATGAATAATAAAACTCCCTCTCAATTTAGTTATGTTTAATTCTGCGATGAACACCATTGTTTAAGTATTACACATGTTTGTTTCTATTTCAATAATTAAATATCAGTATAATTAAATTAATAATTATTTATACAATTAGCTTTTACTAACAGAAAAACACGCCCAATGTCAGTTGAACTGAACTTGACCAGTTGTGATTCATGTTTATTAATAAGGCGGTTAATTAAAAATCGTTAAAACACAACAAAACAAACTAAACGCAATAAAGGTACCCGTTCGAATTAATTGTTGGTTACAATTTCTTAATTAGCTGGAAATCAATTATCAATGAATCGACTCGAGGTCTACAATTAATTTTAAATAAAATCGGATGTTTTCATTCGAACTTTCAATGGGTGTAATTAATTAATCTTCTGTGCAGGTTAATAAGCTAATAAAAATAAATTAATAATAATTACCATGGCAAATTAAGAGCATTAATAAATATGTCGAAACCACAATTATTATCTAATTCTAAAATTAATTACTATTCTGGGTTGTGCGAAAAAAAAAATAAGCAATCAACGAAAGTTGTAATTTTGACACATTTAACAATTATTTAATAATTTACAAATATTTGTAATCGTATTAAAATTACAAAAGGGTGGGGAAGGAATTAATTATTATAACAACACAAATTAGCATTGATTAAAGCAGTATCCGACAGACATATTTTCAACATGTCCTATGCATTGTCGATATAACGTTATTGCTAAATTTAATAAAACATAATGGTGTTTGGCACGCGCAAACAACGCTCCCGAAAATATGTTTTTGAAATGGAAAATTGTGTGTAAAAGCAACTTTTCAACAATTTGAGTCCTTATTTCGCAATGAAAATCGAAGTTATCTCCGGTAGAACTAATTGATCCGACCCGGAATTGGGCCTGTAAAATATTACGTGTAAAATAAACCTCTTTTCTGCATTTTCCTTTATAAAATTGTAAGAAATTTCAAAAAAGTTTAAAAATTTTCGGAATACATAAAAAATATTAAATAGTTAAATAAATGCGAGGAAGGTCCCGTGGCGGTTAGATACTCGGCATCTTTTTTCCTTACTATTACACGCGCATTTTTTAAATTTTGACATTAACTTCAGGCCAAACTTTCCGATACACCCCTGCTTCAATATCGTTGGTTAAAACAAAATTATCTATTTATGTATGTATTACTTAATATGGACGGACGTATCAAACCTAATCTGATTAATCAAGCAGACAAGCAAGTCTAGACAGACATGGTCAAACACCAGTTAATGATAGCTTTTCGTAAATAGCATATTTATCAGTGGCGTACCCTAATCCTAACGCCTCCAAAAAACAACACTTTTCTTTAAATTTTTAGAAGATGCCTTACTGTTGAAAATTTCTGTACTTCATCTAACTCTGCACTGTTATCTCCCTACTCTCTTCATCCTTGTCTAGTCTATGTCGCTTAGTTTAGAGATTAAATGTGAAAATTCTAAAGTTATGGTTTCAAGTTTCCAAAAAATGGTTTAACGATAACTGGATTTATTAAATAAATTAGTTAAAATAATAATAAAAAAGTAAAAAAACAATTCATAATCTTACTTCAACTTTGTTTGCACCTTAATGAACGTTTCGGCTGCCAAGCAGCCATCTTCTGTAGGTTGAATCGTTTACCAGAATTTTTCTAGATTTCGGCGTTCATGAATATTTTTTCTAAAATGTGAACAAAATTTTAGGCCGAATACCAGCAAATGTGTTAACTGGCGATTTCCTGAAAAATCGAACTCAAAATATTTCTGACAAGCAATAAATATTTAAGAAACTCAATAAGCTCTAGAGAAAAATAACGCATTTATTGATATACTGAGTCGCAAATTCATTTGATACAGGATAGATTTAAGCAGTACATAAAAAAATATTGGCCGTCTAAATATTTTTCTGGGAATTACTCCTATTTACGTAATACCTAAACAAGTTTTGAAAAAATATATACTACTGATATTATTCTTCTGGTAAGCAGAATTTTGTAATAACCTTCGCGTTAAATTGTATTTAAAATATCCAGGTTTGTGCGAATTTAAGCGGAATGAGCAATTCCAACATAGAGTCATCTTACGTCCCCCTTATCCAGATACTATTGCTGCGTTCAAATTAGACAGACATCAGCACAGTGTTAAGGAAGATCATTTGTAGATACGGGGCACATACATAATTATAGAATTTCATTTGACAAAAAATTATTTATTTATCTTCTATATACAAAATAACAACGACACATTTTTGTGATAAATCGAGCAATACGTATTTCCAAATTTCGTTTTGGCATTCTACCAAATTTATACGCAATTAAAATAATTTTCTTGTCATACTACAGCTAAGCGGGTACATCAATTTCAAAATGTTTTTTTTTTTCTAAGAAAATAGTGACGCCACTGATATAATAAATAGAAATATCCGAATGTCTGTAACTATCTACTTAAGAAAATCATCCTGACCAAGGCACAATCTCGTTTTCAGTTGATCATTATCCAAAGCAGAAGCGTAGATGCGGAAAGTGCCACGTTAGGAATGTACCTAATATATTTCATTTTTACTGCCCAATAATTTTAACGGAAATACATATTTTGACCCTCCAGAAATCCAAGCAGTAGTTTTCTAAAAATAGTCCGTCTGTAATTAGGTTACGAACTTCCGAAAGGATTGTCCAGTTTAGATAAGCTTCTAAAATTTATCGGAAATATAAGCTTAAGAAACCCGAAACCGGAAGTAATTTTTTGAATCTGAATACGGATTCAGGTAAGACGACCTTAAGGAAAATCAAACGCTATTTTTCGAACGTTCTAGCTAAAATGATCGCCGCTACGATATTTTAAAAATGTTAACATATTACTCAAAAATGATTTGCCGCAACATCAAAAACCCTTCAATACCCCTAGGAAGACGCAATGTAACCATGGAAGAGAATTTTTGTGCAAATGAAAAGTGTGTGCGTTATCTTCAAAATATTGGTTCTATACTAAAGATATTGCTGAAAACTGAATACACGATTTTTTTTTCCTTTTTAGGCACATACAGCTAAGGTGGAGCTATAATTTGGATCGTATCCCAGTTCGCTAATTGCTCTGTGGGGCCTTGTATGAATATTTGAAAATCGAAAATTCGTACCCAATTATATAATGCAAGCAGAAAGATAAAAAATTTCTGTTTAAGCTGAACTTCTGATGAGAAGAAATGTGATCAACATATCGATATTATCGAATAACAGTAAGAATTTAAAAATATCGATAACATAGATAAAATCGATAGAATATCGATAATACTGATAGTATCGTAATGCCGATAATATTACATTACAAAATCGAAATAGTAACAGTAAGGGAAAATATAATTCATGTATAGTTATTAGACATATATAAAATTGAATATTCTAAAATTAAATGAATCCCTGCATAAACAAATAAGTTAACTTAGATACCTATACAAAAAGTGCTACACCGCAGTTCGGTTAAGTCAGCAAAAAATACGGTTTAAGCTGTAAATTATTTGTATACAATTTAAAAAAAATAACCAGAAAATGGGGAATGTTTGGGGAATTCGTGGCAATGCGAAAATTATTATGCAGATAGTATGGGCAGTGGCAATGAAAATTATTAATAATAATCACGGATATTATGGAATTATGTGTATTATAGATATTCTTACATTACCGATGCCATTAATATTATAGACAAGATCATATTATCAATATTATCATATTGTCGATATCACGAATAATATCGATATTATGAATATTATTATATTATCGATATCGGTATTATTACTGATATTATCATATTATTAGATATTCTTTATATAAATTCAATATCGATATCCGATATTAAGTTTTCAATGCCGCCCAGTCCTACTTATCAGTGATAGTAGAGCAAAGTTCACAACTTAATTTTAAGTGCAGCAATATTTACAGGAGTTACTTCCCCCCCCCCCTCCCATGCAATTTTTGGTTGATGAATGTGTTGTATAGTCTGTTATTTTAAATTTCGAGAAATATTTTTTCAAGATATCAAAAAATCCATTTCTTTTCTCTCAGAAAATTTAAAAGCGAATGATTCCCCCTCTCATGCAAGTTTTGGTTGATGAATAGTCTTTGTTTTTTTGTGCCGAGAAATGATTTTCCAAGATCCATTTCTTTTCTCCAAAAAAATTAATTTTTACCAATCCCATGCAGTTTTTGCTGGATAAATTTGCTGTAGTCTCTAGTTTTTTTTTTTATTTCTAGAAATGTTTTGCCAAAACATCAAAAAATTTATTTGTTTTCTCTCAAAAAACTTACAAAGTAAATTATTCCCCCTCACATGCAAGTTTTGGTTACTGATGCAAAATCAGACAGTTTAAACGTAAAAAAAAAGAAATCTCATTGTCGGTGTATTTTACGCGAAGGGGCGGCCACTATGGAGGTCTTTTAGACTCCGCACTCGAGTCCTAAGCCCTTCTTCAGCCGAGAAAAAATGGTGAGGATGGGTTAGAGCAAGGAATTTGAATAAGGGGTGATTTCCGCGGATAGTACTGTCCCAGTATTTACTTTGTGGTTCAGGAAAACCACGTAAAAACCTGATGCAATACAGCCGGCCGGGCCAGGGAATCGAATGAAAGGTGAACGAGCTTACCGCGGATCCACCTTCCTCGATTTTAAACGTAAATAAACACGTATACGACTTAATAAGTGTAAAAAATAGTAAAAAACTAAAAACCTTAAATTATTGCGACCAGTGCCGGAGTTATGATGGGGGCGAGTGGTACTTCCGCCTCAGACGTAATTATTGAAGAGAGCGCAGTTTTATTGTATAATTTTTTATGGAGCCAACTGTCGTTTAATAACTGCCGACAATTAGAAAAATTTTACAGTGCAGTATGTTTGAATAGAGAAAAGTTCATACCGTTGTATAGTCATGTCTCACTCCCTCCCCCCGTCTACTATGCACACACGCGTTCATCTACATAGTAAAGGTAACAGAATAATTTTATGCAGATGTTTTTCTGGAATCTATCTGTACATGTTTTACACATTCTACATACTTTACATGTATAATATGTAAAAAAAGGTAAATATTTAACATACATATTCTACATATTATTCTACATATTCTACAATTTTTCTACGTGTAATGTAGAAAATAATTTTCTACGTGTAAAGTTACAACCCTGATACATAGTCTCTCTTCTTTTACACCGAGAAATATTTTTGCAAGATCTTTTGTTATTCTCAAAAAAAATTGAAAATCAATTTTTACCACTCCCATACAATTTTTGGTTGATAAATTTGCTGTATAGTCTCTAACTTTTTTCATTCCAAGAAATGTTTTTCAAAGAAACCAAAACAGCTTTTTTTTTCTTTCAAAACACTTTAAAAAATTATTTCCCCCCTACTATTATGGTTGATTATTTTGCTGTATAGTATCTGGTTTCTTTTAATCCCGAGAAATATTCTTCCAGGATACCAAAAATTCATTTCTTTCGTCTCATAAAAAATTAGAAAATTAATTTTTCCCTTCCCATGAAATTTTCGGTTGATGAATTTGCTGCAGAGTTCCTGTTTTTGTTTCTTTAATTTGGAGAAATATTTGCCAAGATATAAAAAAAAATTTTTTTCTCCTAAAACTTAAGATAATTAAATTTTACACCTCACATACAATTTTTGGTTGACGAATTTGCTGTCTAGTCTCTGGCTTTTTGTAATTTCAAGAAATATTTTCCCAAGAAATCAAAAACATCTGTTTCACTGAGAAAATTAATTTTTCCCCAACTATTTATGTTTGATTATGTTGCTGTATAGTATCTGGTTTGTTTTAGATACCTAAAATCCATTTCTTTCGTGTAATAAAAATTAGAAAATTAATTTTCTCCCTTTACATGCAATTTTCGGTTGATGAATTTGCTGCATAGTCTGTTGCTTTTTAATTCGCAGAAATATTTTTCAAAGATATATCAAAAAATTTGTTTATTTTTTCTATCAAAAGACTTAGCAAATTAATTTTTAACCCCTCCCCCCATACATTTTTTGGTTGACAAATTTGCTGTATAGTCTCTTTGGCTTTTCATTTAATTTCGATAAATATTTTTTTAAGATATCAAAAGTGCATTTCTTTTTTCACACAAACCTTAAAAAAATTAAGTTTTCTCCCTTCCATGCAAATTTTTGTTGATGAATTTGTTGCCTAGTCTCTGGTATTTGTTAACTCCCAGAAATAGTTTTCTTCGCCTATGGTTCGTGCGAGAAACCCATTACCGTAGCCACTGTTGGCGTGTAAAAAGTAGATATAAAAATGAGCGAAACACTTCGCCTGGACTTTCCTATACATTTAAATACATTGTTTTATATTTTCCAACACTTTCGATATACACCCGTCTAGACACAACTAGTTAAAGTAAATAGTTCTTATAAGTTGTAACATCTTGAAGCGGTTGAAGAAAGCCTACCGCTGCGCTCTGCAAGCATAAGGTTGGGTAAAATATTCGGACTGAATCAACGGAAGCGCGGGAATTGATATTTGAAAATATATTAATAACTCGAGAAATATTATTTTTAGCAAGAAATTACTCTTATTAATTTGTATTTAGAATTTCAAAACCTTTCTGATTCTAAAGCCAAAATGCCACATTTCCATTTAAAAAAAAGTTATTGTTTACCGTGGCCGCCATATTAAAATTGGAAACTCAAGTTTTTTTCTTAAATACAATCGAGAAGAATTTGCCCTACAACTTTGCTCTTGGGTTTGCGAGTCCATCTATTAAAATAAAAAAGTTAGCCTACACTGAACATTAAACGACTAGTACAAGAATACAACTGCTGGACAAAAAGATTATTAAGGGGCAAAAAATTCGATTTTTTGATTTTTTGTAAAAAGATTCTCCTAGAGCAAACAAAAGAAGAAATCAATTTTTAAATTTTGTAGCGAAAATTTTTGGGGGAAGGGGGAACAGTAGCCCCCCTAAATATTAAAGTATCAAAAAAATATTATGATATTCGGATTTTGCTATCAATGATGAGCTTATATTGCTTTAACAGAAATATTTTATTGCCCCCGTTAAATAAATAAAAGGGTGCCAATTTTCAATTTTCAAAAATTCATAGAGGGCGTCACAGTGAAATTATAGCAATGCGCAAACGAAATAAATTGTAGAAGATTCCCAGCTCTATCAGCTTGAAAAGTTTAAACAAAAACGTGTGGGCAGTTTTTGAGAAATATTTTTTTGAAAAATTACAAAATTTTGGAGAGATGTCATTGCGATCGTTTTTGTATTTTCAAAATTAATTATATTTCATGGTATAGTACCCTTGAAGGGCTACCAAACAAGATGTAGTTGATTCCAATCAGATAACTGGTTTTTGAGTAAATGGGCGTTAAAGTCGAAATGTTCAAAAATTCGTAGCGGCCGCCATTTTAAAGCTAGAGAGTTCGGTAAAAAATCGTTTGATTTGTCCTAAGGCCTTCTTTAATCTCCACTATTAAAATTTCCAAAATTCAGTAGCTGAAAAAATGCTACCATAAAAAACATGTCTAAGTTCCGCTTCCGGTTTCGGTTTTTTTTAAAAGCTTATTTTGTCGGTGAATTTTTGATATACCCCCTCATTCCAAAGCACATCAAAATACTTCCCTATACTGAAAGTATAGGAAAGTAAAAATACTTTTGAAAATTTCTATAGTGTAAGCGAAGTGCTTCGCTCATTTTTGTAAAATTAAATTCTAGTACGCAAAATTAATCAGATTTATAAAAATAAAACAAACCGAAGTTTTAAATTTAATCGTATAAATACAAATAACAAAAAAATACCTTAAATACAACACAAAATCAACGTAACAAAAAAAACAAACAATTGTGTATTGTAAAATGGTGTTATTTCTACCTCGCATTTCCTATTAACCAACCTTATTCGTGCGTGTTCAATTTACAGAACCCGGAATTAATTTGTTGGTGCAATAATTATTAATAATCCTGATCGATTTTCCGAGATCGTACGTAAAAGCGATTCTAGACCAAATTCATTAGTTACAAATTTAACAGCTTTGCACGCAGCGTTGATCAAAAGCTTTAATGATTTATCCTCACACATATTTAGTTAATGCATTATTCCTAGTTGTTATTGAGTTGGCAATGTTTAACCACACAAACATGCTTTGTTGTGGATTTATGGAATTATACACAAGTTTAGCGTTTGTTCTTGTGAAAGTGGTCTAAATTCAGCCCCGATAAAAATCCGCACTGATGCAATAATGTTGCCGTATTGCAAAACTACAAACGCGCCACACTTTCAGGAAGTTCGCAATTTCACCTCTACTGTCGGAACAATTTTTATTTAATAATGTCAGTATTAAATATTATACGTAGACATCCTCGCTAAATAAGATTAAAGCAAAATGTTTGTTAGTTATGGATTTCAACGTAACAGCTAATCTTAACGTTGTTCTTTTTTTTCCTTAGAAGGATGCTGGATTACGGGCTTAGGTTCCTTGGCTCAAAATGAGATTTTTATTAAATTTTCCTGGAAAAGTAGATTTTCAGAGCAATCTCGCCTTCATAACGTGAATAAAACCTTTTGTTCTATATTTTTGTATTCTCTCCCAACAGGGAAAAGCTTTATAGACATTTATGTGGCGACGCGACGCCTCGCACATTTTAAAACGCAAACAGGTAAAAGAATATTTTTATCTCCTAATTAAAGAGCAAATTTTTCTTTTTCAACCTCTAATAACAATAAATCTTTTAAGCTAGGCATGTAATTTACATTTCTGCTTTATTAAACTTTTTACACGCCCCAGAAATTAATTTAACAAGTACCTGCGCTTATTACTTTATTTAATGCAAATTAAACAAAATGTTTTTTCCTTAATATTATTATTATTATTTTATTTCCATATTATCGTGAACCGGAAGTTCCCACCTTGTTATGCGACAACATTATTCACCGATTTCTACAAAAATTTCAAATATTTTAGAAAACTTTTCGCGGCTGTTAATCGATTTATAGTCTTAGGGAAACTAATTTGTTGTAGCGGATTTAATAAACGGCTGGCCCTAACTGTCTGGCGACAAATTACAATCATTAATTATCTTGTGTTTGGAAATTTGTCCTCGCGTTCTTCTTCTTCTTTATATACTTCACACAGTCGTTTTTCAAGACTCGATCGTTCGCTACTACTCAAGATTAACTCCAAGGAATTTTACAGCAACTACAAACAAAAACAGAGCTGCTTTTCGAATAAAGAATGGCCAGCATGGGGCGAAAAAAAGATATTAACCTTTTAGGACAATGGCAATGTATAGAAATTGTACATTTTATCATATCTTCAACAATATCAACATTGTAGCCTATAAAGGTACTTAAAACTATATTTAGTAGCGGCGCCTAGCGAAGGGTTTTGTAGCTGCATCGCGTACGAAATTAACATTCCCGTGCCAGGAGTGGTGTATTTTTCTATGGTTTAAATATGCCCTAAAACGGGAATCGACAAGCGCTGCCTGCGTTAGAGCTGTAAAAAATAATTTCTGAGCAATATTTTTTTGTAAATTTACACAATTATTTTACTTGGCAGTTTCATTGCCTTAAACAAATAAAATTTTATTCCGATCTATCGAACTGTTTTCAAGTAATAAACCGTAAAAACAAAACTTTCAAGAAATCATAAGGGGCCAGCCGTCATTTTGAAGCAAGAACATTTGAAAAGAGAGCGTTGAAATTGCCCTAAGGTCTTCTGCCAGATTCTGCTTATACTTTGACAACATGCAGGTTCTAAAAAATATGCTACCTAAAAACAAGTCTAACTTTTGCTTCCGATTTTGTATTTATTTCAAGCTTATTTTGTCGTTGAAATTTGTAATATACCCCTACATTCAAAAGCTCATCGAAATCGACCAACCGTAGACAAGATATGAGACGCACATGCCCATATACCTATACATACCCACTTACACATTTTTAAAACTACTTCTTTACCTTCCTTGCTATACGAAGTATAGCTATAGAATAGTGACGGACTGTCCTATTAGGCAGGGTACGTATTGCCTACCCATAACTTTTACAGTTTGTACTCTTTTTTTCTTAAAGTAATCATGAGGCCGTGCGTGAGCACGACTCCATGATTCCCATCCCACCCCCTTACCCGGGCTCAGCGCACTTAGCGCTATTCTCCGGTCCAACATGCCCCTGCCCGAAAGACATGCAACCCAATATACACACCACACACACCGTCCATAGACACGCCGGGTTTAACTTATTCAGACAAATTTCCGACGGGCAGAGGATTCGAACCTACTGCCATTGGGAGTCTCGTTCTAGAGGTTGGGACTATAACCACTAGACCACCCGCTGGCCCTTTTACTTTTTAACACCACCGCGTAACATTAAAAATTAGGCGCCAAATAAATACACCGTTGCCTTTAAACACCGTTTTACATACGCGAAGACCGAGCTTATCGGGCCAAATGATTCCAAGTACGACACAATCAACTAATCTATTATTCTTAATACGTTTGTTTGCATGCACATTGATGCAAACAATGCAATGATTATTCTTCAAAAAAATTAAATAATAAACAAAATTTCTAAATAGTTTGAACAAGAAACAATTTTTTCAAATTGTTAAAAACCTCCGGCATAAAATATATTCGAAATGTTTTGCAGAATTTTAAAAATATTCTAATTTTCCATAAAATTGTCAAAATTTTCGAAACATATTAACATTTTTCAAAAATTTCCATAATTGCACTGAAGGTCCCATGACGGTTGGCAGGAAGTTCTTTTGTGTTGTGTTTATACAATTTATATTTTTCTCGAAAAAGTTTTGCCATTAACGTTGTGATTCAACCTCTACTTGCGAAACTTAGCACTTTTACCCATTTCCAACTGAGTGCCTTAACAAAAATTATCAAAGTGTGTTTGCAATTAATAAATACGCACAAAAAATCAGGGCGAACATCTGTCAACCTAAATTTGCTTATCTGCATTGAAAAGTGTAACGGTCCAATGTACAAACGAATCTGCGCCTTATATAATGGACGCTTAAATATGTGGCTTCTAATAGCGGATGCCCCTCGCCACTAAATGTTGGAGTATTAAATTAAAATTTAATATCTCAGAATGGTGAAAAACTATAAACCAAAAAATAACTGCGACCAGTGCCGAAAGTAGGGAGGGGCGAGAGGGCTTCCGTCCCAGACGTAACGATTTGAAGGGCGCAATTTTATTGAATAATTGTTTTTGGAGCTGACTTCTTTGTCGTTTGATAGTAGATAATTAAAAATTTTTTGCAGTGCGCTACGTTTGAATAGAATAATGGGAAAAGCGGCGCGTTCGTACAGCTCACTGTCTAGTCGCACGTCTCACCTTCTCCCCATGCCATGCAGGTATGCATGTTTTTTTAGAATCGATAGTACATCTATTAAACATTCTACATATTCTACCCCCTTTTCTACGTGTAATGTAGAAAATAATATTTAACGTGTAAAATTACAACCCTGCTTGAAATTAAAGACCAGCAAAGCCCTAATAGAAAATTCATCAGCCGAAAATTGGAGAAACAGTTATGACGAATCCAAAAATGTTTGTAGTTTGTATATTGTGTACTCCGTAGCTGGTAAACTGGTATTTTCCCAAATGCTAATATAAGCATATATAGCAAGAAATTATCAGAAAATAATTTTACTGTAACATGAAATCGATGAACTATTTCCATTTGTGTTTTTCTTAATACATATTTTACCTAAATTTTCACATTATTGTGCAGGTATATGTACATATTATGATATATGTTCGGTATTATTTGGATACATGAAACTCTTGCTTTTGTTAAACTAATTTGACTTTCAGCCCCCCCCCCCCCCCCCCCCTGTAGAATATAAAACCCATAATTTGCTAAGGAATTCGAAAAAAATCTATTGTGTCTTAAAAGTCTTTTATTCGATTCCGTTAAACAGTTTTTCGGAAATTCCGTAAATACTCTTCAATATACAGGGTGTACCAAAAATAGTGGGTCGGCTTTGCATAGACGTATTAAACTCACTGAAATGATCAAAACAGTTCAGGTAAACATGTTGCTATGATATTCGGAGTTGTATGATTTGACTGGAGTATTGCAATTCCTGGAAGGCAGTTTTTGCTATAATTTTAATTTAGGATTGGAGGTTTGTGAAGACTATAAGGTTTTGGTATTCAAACTTAGAAACTCAGGGTTGCGTATTATTGCTGTAATTTCTTGTTTTAAAATTCAACTAATGTGGTTAACTTTATATCATTTATATTTTCATATTTGTGAAGTTTTGTTTACTCTGAAAGAAAGAAGAACACAATCAAATTGATACGATTATTGTTTATGTTAATTTTAACTATAAATTAGTTCAGAATTGTTTAAAAGGTTTAATATATAAGTTTAGACTTACTTGTTTGTGCATCGTTAAATGTCATTTGTGGGGGTTATGGATGTGAATGTCAATTTGACAAATGTATAAAAAGAACACTCATTGTCATGAGATTTATTTGTTTTAAAAAAATGGGAGATCAAGAAGGAAGACAAAAGCAAGTGAAAACTTATTAGTTAGTTACGGCTCGTCCTGAAAACAAAGACACAGGATTTTTCATTCTCTGCAAGAAAAAGAGAAAGAAAACGAGTTATATGAATTAAATAGTGGTATTGAATCGAATAGAAGCTATAACAAAACGGATCAAGTGTTTCTCAACTAATTAGGAAATATCCAAAAGAATAATAATATAAAAGCGTCCCAGAACGAGTTTACAGTTATAATGGTAGAAAAAATCAAGTATTAATAAACATAAAAGCAGTCCAGTACATATTGGTACTACAGCGGAGGAAGATTCTTACTAAAGGCGAGTGCTGTGGTTTTTGTGGAATATACACGCAAACGGGATATTCATAGAATTTATGCTATTGGCATCAATGCGCTTTACCACAGTACAACACTATTCTACATACATAATATAGTAATATGAACTTATCAGACAGCATTTGATAAAACATTCCTGTTAAGCAGGAAATGTCATCAACATCAAAGTGGATAATTTTAATCAACGACATTCAACAACAAACATCTAAAGATATTAAATATTCAGTCGAGATGAAGCAAATACAAATAAATACATTTCCTAGTTTAATAATTTTAAGAAATATTAAATTCTGATTTGGTTAAGAAGAAAATTATAATGTTAAAAACCAATTTCCATAAAGCCACTTCTAAATTAAAAATTGTAATTCGTCTGGAAGATAATCTTGCTCGTAGCATTTCAAACACGGTTAATAGGTACAAAATGTTAACTGACACTTTGGTCGGAATATTTCAGGGAAATGCAGAAATCTCGAGGTTCGTAATTAAAACTTTTAAGTAATATTTCTGGAACAGATTTGTTTTATAACTTATTTGAAGTGTTTAACTGGAGCATGCAATTAAATAAACAAAATTCTTAATTAAGTAAATTCTGGTGTAATTACTTGTCTAAATTAAGCATAAAATGTTTGTCAGTTTATGGAAAATAAAATAAAACAGAATCGGATCTATATTATATTTATGAATTCTAGCTTTACTTGGTTGAAGTCCATATTTAATGATTATCTGTATATAAAATACTTAATTACTTTAACAATATTTATTTATTTTAACCTTATACGTATTTTGACTAGTTTACATGCCATTGTCAGAGGTTATAATAGAAAGTAAACAGTTAGTGTTGTTATAGCAATAGAACTTGGTGACTTGATCTCGGTAACCGTCTGCAGATGACTTGATTTCTTATTCCAAAATGTCCAATAGAGGAGAATTTAAGAGATCAATTTGCTCATTCATTAACGGTGCAGTTTTTAAATGTTTCTGAATATCAAAAGCTTCTAGTATATCTAATTTACGTTTATCATCACAAAAATGTAAACATTTTATATTGTTATGAGATGAATTCGATGACATATGCAAAATCAAAAACAGACGATTTGCTAAAATCAGGCATTTACAAATTAAATTGTTCGCATTGTAATTCGGTTTATATAGGCCAGACAATTAGAAATTTTGATATTAGGTATAAAGAACACATGCGTTGTTACAAATACAAACACCCACATAAATCCAATTACGCTAAGCACTTACTAGAACACAATAATTCAATGACATCTAATAACACTATAAAATGTTTAGATTTTTGTGATGATAAACGTAAATTAGATATACTAGAAGTTTTTGAAATTCACAAACATTTAAAAACTGCACCGTTAATGAATGAGCAAATTGATCTCTTAAATTCTCCTCTATTGGACATTTTGGAATAAGAAATCAAGTCATCTGCAGACGGTTACCGAGATCAAGTCACCAAGTTCTATTGCTATAACAACACTAACTGTTTACTTTCTAATATAACCTCTGACAATGTCATGTAAACTAGTCAAAATACGCATAAGGTTAAAATAAATAAATATTGTTAAAGTAATTAAGTATTTTATATACAGATAATCATCGGATTATATTTTAAAATCTAAAATTTAAAATTTAGACATTTCATACAGAGTTTTCATAAAAATTCCATCACAATTTGATGCCCCTTTTTGATATTAGTACTTTAAGCCTGTAATTATTTATATTGTACAATTTATATCCCTTTACAGTTAAAGTGACATTAAATTAGTCGTGCGTATACACGCTCTGTTTAATACCTCCGTGCCATAATTATCCTGCCTATTTGCCACGTTAATAAATAGAGTTGATTTGTCAAAACTGTCAGAAAATAAGTGATTTAAAAATTTCATGTGCGCAACAGGGCGGATATCAGTACTAGTATTTACACGATCGTTATAAATATCTTACAATATCGCGGTAAACACGAACGAGGAAATATAATTTACTGAATTTAATAGTTCAGTAATGCTATAAACTTTTAGACCACCTGTGGCAAAAACAACTTTTTATAACCTAACATTTTTCAATGCAAAAAACAACAGAGATTGCTGCAACTTCGTGGACGGAACTAAACGCGCCGTTCCGTTCACGAACGCCATTGGTCGAAGTGGATTATCGGAAATGTCGAGTTTGGGTACGCACAGCTCTAAATTAGACTAGCAAGATGAACTTTTTTTAAAGTGGGCAGCCCCTATTGAATTCTCGACGAACCCGTATGTTTACGATTGCAAATGAATAACTTTAAGCGCCGCAATTCGGCTTCTACGTAACTATTTTCAACGAAACCCTGGTGGAATTAGCTTCGCCTAACTTAACACTAAGTGCGAAACCTCTGCAAACGCACCGGATTACAATATTGTGCGCGTGGTTGCCGGCTAGTTAAAACCACACGCCCTTGCCAGCATGGTCATTCCATTAAAAACATGTCGTAGCGCATAAGCAGTAGCATTCCATCATGTGCACAATAGAAAGATGTAATAAAAATCACATGTCCTACATCATTTTAAAAGAGCATTAGAATTAGGGATGTGAGGGGTACTATTTTCAGGGGCGCGCCTAGCAGGGCGTGCACAGCACGCGGGTGCCATCGCAAGGGGGGCGCTAAATCTTTAACAAAAACAAAGCAAATTAATAATAAAAAAACCGAACCGTCCAGACTCCTCTCAGAGTTCAGCAGTTTTTTATTTTTTACACGGTGGGATTTAGAAACACCTTGGAATTGTGTCTTATTTATACAGAGTGATTGGGAAAGGCCCGGCTAAACTAAGTGGCGCATTCTACTATCCCTAAATCTGAGAACAGTTTGAATAAACATGGGTCCCCGAAAGCACTTCCTTACGGAGTTACAGCCTCTTAGAAAAGAACTATTTTGACTAACAGGTGGTTTTTCAAGATTTGGCGAAACTTTAGGAAGGTTGTAAAATGCAGAGGGGACCAACTTTTGACGGGCAATCCATGTCCGGCGACGTCCCGTTCCGACGAAAACAGTAAGGCTACGCCGCTGGTTACACAAGTCTCGTCCCCCCCCTCGCCTAATACAACTGCGCGGCTGGTTGCGGATGTCTCCTTGCCTTCCCCCTCCACTGTGCATTTCAACTGCGCCGCAGTCCAGCAGTGCATTATCACTGGAAAATGCAGGAGAAAAGACAAAGCGACTTCCCTTCGATTGTTCCGTGCGACTGTACGGCTTCGCTGCTCAGTTGTACTGGAGAAAAGATGGAAAAGCCCGATGTGAGTTTATTTCCTCTCCGTTTTCGCCGTTTCTCACTGTTTTTGTGATGGGAATAATAGAATGCTTGCAATAATCGAATGATTTTAATAATCGAGAATTATTCGAAACAATCGTGTCCGTAACGGGCGCGTATTCATTTGAAATTTTCGCAACATTCTGCTACTTCATACAGTTTATAATAGAAGCGTGTAAATTATTCAAACGGTAGATGTAAATGTTCAAATCAGATCATTCTTCTCTCTTTGTTACTTCGGTTTGCTCGCATATTCTGTTGAAATTTGCAAAATAGTGCAATACTTCCAATGATTTGTGGCAACCTGTCGAGATATTACTAGTTAATTCAATAATCGATTATTTTCAGCCGAAATACAACATTACTATTGTTTTTGCCGAAACCCGTTCGTGGTCGGATATGGCTTGCCTGTCAATACCAGTGATTTGATATTTGGAATGAATATTATCAAACCACTCTATTACCACAATATCTCGAGATATCTTGAGTGCGGGTACAGAAAATAATTAGAATGATTTTTTTATTGTATAATTTTCGGTTATATCCACTTCGCTCGGCGAATTCTATTTAAATTTGCAAATTGGCAAGTAAAACGAATGATTTTCCGAAACCTCTCGAGATAGTTCGAGTTATTTAATACTCGAAATATACCATCATTCGTCGAAATGGGCCAAGCCGGTATGCTTGTCTGCCAAAACGTTTGAATCATTCGAATGAAATTTCGATTATATAATTTTCGGTTTTGCCTGCTTCAGAAGCAAAAGCGTTGAATCGATAGCCATTACATTAGTCAGCTGCAAATGCACAATTTGAATGCATAATACTACGTACGAGTCGTAGTTTTATGATACGAGTTCACGGAATCCGACCAAACGTCACCAAACATGAGGAACTTCAAGATAAAAATAATTTGATTTGAACATTCGGATATTGTTTTTGTTTTTTATTGATATATTACTGAAAAATCAGGACAAATTACTGATATCAACGTGATAAAATTAAAATACTATTCGAAGCCGAAGGAAAGACGACAAGAACGAGAATTCATTCATAAGAGCATTCGAGTAGCAAGCGGCGAGCGTTTTTAATACTTTCCACCGCATAGGTACTTCCCAATGAATCATTCGATTATTAAATTCATTCGAACGGCAATTTCATCTATAGTGCCTTTCACTACATTCAAAAGTTACTCCACTTGGTCCCCTCGACAACTTCCCGATGTTTTTCAAAATCATTATGAATGACTATTAAGTTAAACAAATTTTGAAATTTTAAATGTGAACATTACTTGCTTTTTTTATTTAAGAGCAACAGGGGAGTAGCAAACAGGGAGGACAGGTAATATTTTCTTCAGTTAATTTTAGACCTTATATTTTTGAGATGTTTTGTTTTGAACTCTCATTCTCCATACAAAATACGCTGAAAAACGTTTCGAGATAATTCAAAATCAAGTTTGCTACGAAGGTGACGAAATAATTTCTAAAACTTTGAGGGTAAGTTCTACACATCAAAACATGGGTTCAGAAGTGCTTCGTTACGGAGTTACAGTCTCCGGAAGTGGGTACAGTTTTTTCCGGAGACTATAACTCGGGAAGAAAGCGTTTCCCGAGTTATATATGTTTATAGGAACTTAATGCTTTGACTTATCCCAACACTTTGTACAAACTATAGTCGCATATTCTGGAAACACTCTGACCTTCATGGCCACTTGATTTTTGACGAAAATTAAATTACCTCAAAAACTGTTAGATTTGGCGATTTTTAGCAAGAGTATGGGTTTGTGTATTTCTGTATTACAGAAAATATCATTTTACAGACAAATATTTAGTGGAAATATTACGTGCAACTACTGCGAAAGTTATCGACAAAAATTGATTAGACCGTTTCATCTTCAGGAAGGAAGCGTTTCCGGTTCATTTTTATTGGAGCTATTTTCATGTTTAAGATCAGTTGAATTCGCTAGAAATGTGGCCGGACTTTTCCCAGTGGTTCTGCAATACCATAAAATACCTGATTTAAAAATTTTATTTGCGCCACAGGACGGATATCAGTAAGTATTTACACGATCGTTATAAAATATCTTACGATATCGAGGTAAATCCGAACTAGGAAACATAATTTACGGAATTTAATGACGCTATATTAAAAGTACATTATTTAAATACCTTGCAGAGTCCCGGGGATCTCTGATTAGTTGCTCAATTACAATCAGACTCGGTGTTATATAAATATGTAGATATTCTCATTGGCACTCTTACCTGCAACAAAAAACAAAGAAAAATCAACATAATTCAGAATTATTTATATCCGCAAATAATATTCAACCCGAGGTCTTATATTCGCCCTAAAAAGTTTGCTAGAGGGGTGAGTTTGTTTATTTTTAACCGCAGGAAGGATTTTTATATTGCACAAGTTTAAATGAGTTTCCAAATATTAATTTTCTAGCACACCAAGTTCGCATTTGGGTTATTACAAACCTCAAATTTAAGGTGGAATAACTTCGGAAAACTTTATGAAGGATTACGAAAACGAAACATTAAAGTGGAGAAAAGATAAAACTCCATAAGCAGGCTTTTAAAAATCAACTTGAGATAAGGCCGAAAAAAAGTAAATATTTTTGTTGTTTTATTTTCAAAACAACATAATATGTATTTTACCGATAAAAAAAACGATGTGTCTAGAACTGCGGAATGAACTTCTGCGTTTATATTTAGAAATCCAACGGCCCGAAAGATGGTTTGAATAAATTATGGCGATCTGTCGGAAGATTAACTCTTCTTATGAGACAGATATAAAATTATATTTTGGAGCCCCACGGTTAGGGTAAAAGTATTTCTACATTTTCCCACGTGTGTTAACTCTCCTGTCTATGACCTTCACCAAAGAACTAACCGACAGTAAAACTATTTTTCTTTGTTTCAGTGTGGACAACTGTCCGTGACGAGATAATTGCACTTGTAATGTCGTTTTTATATGATTGGTTTCCAAGTATTTTGAATTTTTATCTCCTTGGCCGTTACCTTTAAGATTCTCATCGCGTTTCTTATTGTTTTTTGTACAAAACCGAGTTTACTTGCTCCATTTGCTTTTAAATTCAGCTATTGTCAACCGTTTGCTCTTAGAATTCGCTCCACACGGGAAAATCTAATCGATACAACCATGAGAGCCTGTATACTAACAATCATTTCGGAGGTCTAAAACATTGTGTTCCTGCAACAAAAGCTCTATAGACCAAACCGGAAGAACTATATACAACCACGGCACACATCTTTTCAACGGAAAACTTTACATGTTTATGATATTTTAAGACGAAAAAATTAACTAATTTTTACCACTAGCTAGATAATTAGATCCGCCTAAATGACGGCGAACTGTATATAAATTCGTCAACAGTCACAAACCGTGTGGTCGAAAAAAAACGTGCTTTAGTGGTAAAGTAACAAACTTTTATTTAGAACCTTTTGCTTATTCAATTGGTGGCTATGAACAAAAAGTGCCAAAACAGTTCACGCTACCGACGTTTCGGTCTCGGTTACATCTAAACTAAGATATAAACTGTTTTATTTATACTTCTTGTATTATTTAAGGTTACGCTCAATTAGGTCATCGTCCGCTCAATCGGATGAAACCACACCGTTAATGCGCTGTTAAGACTGTATGCTTCCGTCCACAGGATATCTTTCATAAACTTCCGAGAGAGACGTAAAATAAAGCGGTTGTGCGGACTAACAAACTAGTCAAAGAAACCACCCGGAATCTTTTATGGAAACCAAAGCAGCATGTGCCTTTTACATAGATCGTAAGCTTCCGTTCACGGAATATTTTTCACAAACTTCAGAGAGAGACGTAAAATAAAGCGGTTGTGCGGACTAACAAACTGGTCGAAGAAACCACCCGGAATGTTTAATGGAAACCAAAACAGCATGTTTACATAACATGATGACTTCGGGAAATCACAGTTTGAAATTTCAAATTAATTTACAATCCTGAAAAGCTGTTTTGATTTTTTAAATTGGGAGCTTTTAGGAAATAAATCTAAATTTTTGAACTTCCTTATAAATAACATAAATATTTTAAATAATTTTATTAATAATGCAATGCTGCATGCTGTACTATTCACATAATATCCTATAGTAAATTACAAAATTTGTGATGGGTATTAAAAAATATAACTTTCAGTTTGATAATAATAAGTAGATCGTCGATAGCGGGGCCAGTATATCAGCAACGCCAATTTTCTTACTGAGCATGCATGACTACGCTTTATCGGAGGGAATATAACTTCGCTGTCGTGTTTTTCGTTGTTTGCCATAACCTCGCGTAGACCGCCTAGACTGGCAATAAAAAAGGAGTATAAATTATAAAAATTTGACCCCACCGGAAATCGACCACACAACCACCTATGCATCAAAAAAGTGCACATGCATTTCTCATCTGCGCGACCGTGAACCTTGCAAGAAATCGCTAAAACATAAAATACGAACAGTTTACAAACTTAGAAATGTAATGTGCCGAGTCAATCGCAGTAAGCAGTTTGGTTGACTTACTGGCTCTGATCCATGTCGATACTACTTCATTCAGGGTATCTACAACTCTACAATTTCAGTGTGGTAGATCTTTCTTCTACACACCGAGAGGTGCAAAACTTGCTTCCTATTTTGCCCCATAGCTCGTGCCCCCCCCCCCCCCCCCCCCCAAGGAAATGAGACCATCGCTATTTAACACGTATTATAAATATATAATATATTGTAAAATAGGAAATATCGCGGTATAAAAACTGTTCAAAGCACATGTTGCCAAAACAACTTTTATTTATCAAATATTTTTCAAACAATCAAATTTACATAATGGACAGAAACAGTTAAAACTTTCGAAAAATTTGGTACCAATCAAAACATGTACGAATTGAAAGCAAATACGTCGACCTGTTTACGAACGCCACTGATCAAGCTGGAACGGAGGAAATTTCAACTTTGGCTCATACCTAAATCTGAACTCAAAATTAAGCTATCGAGGCAACTTTTTTTATTGGATATTTGTTTGCCTTCTCTAACAGAGCTTTAAGAAACCGATAGCCAATGAATTACTTTTAGTGCCGCAATTCGGCTCCGAAGAAAATTCTGCAAATTTGCAATTTACAGCAAACCGTGGTGGAACTGCATATATCCAAAGCTCACAAATAAACTACTACGTGACGGGTCTGCCACTGTTTGCTTAATTTGTAATAACGATTACGTTGGACAAGGGCATCTTCAGGGTCGAAATTTACGAAAAACTTGCATCAAAACATTCCACTCTATTTATCGGCGGTGAGTGCATAAAGTTGATACTACATAGGAATCTGTTTGGTTGTTTTTCGTAAAAATGTCGACTTTTAAAATCATTATATATGTGAAACTACTAATTTGTTTTTGACCAATCAAAAGAACTCCATGAAAAGTAATTGAAAAACCGTTTCCAATTGGCAATATCATAAACTTTGTCATCTTGCCGTCAGGGGGATTTGAATCTCTGCAGAAACCAAGCGACATAGAGGAATTGCGCCACACTAACAAATCGAGGCCTAAAACTGTTTAGAACCATTTTTACATTTTTTTGGATTTCCCCAAATGCAACCTTAAAGAAATGGAGTAAAACTCAAAAAAATCGATTTATTTGATTTTAATTGAATTATTTTATTTAAATCGATTTTTTAATCTGAACGTATTTAGCGTGAAAAAATTAAGTACGGTTTAGGTAGGGCTCCTACCGCCTCGAGTACTACAACACCACACCGATAAATCGATGCTAAAACTATTTAGAACGTTTTTTACATTTATTAGAATTTCTCTATCCTACCCTAAGTAAATAGTGTAATTTGTCTTTGTGCACATGGGTTACCATGTCACGATATTAGTGCAAGGTGCAAAAAAAGCGTAACTTTTATTTTAAAAAATCAAAAAATCAACTTAATTGATTTAAATCAGATTTTTTTAAGTAAATCGAATTTTTTAATACAAACATATTTTTTATTTAAAAAAATACGGTTTAGGTAGAGCGCCTTCTACCTTTAGTATTACAAAACCACACTCATACATCCAGACTTGAAAACTTTTAGAACATTATTTATAAAATTTTCCTGTCATATCCTAAGAAAATGGCGTACATTAATCGTTGCCTTGTCCCAATACTACTGCAATTTGATTTAAACCAGATTGTTGTAATTAAATCGATTCTTTTTAATATATAGATGAAAAAAAATACGGTTTAGGTAGAGCGCTTCCCGTTTTAGGTACTACAACATCACACTAATACATCCAGGCTTGAAAACTATTAGAACATTTTTTACATTTGTTATAGAATTTTCCTATCCAACCCTAAAGAAATGATGTACAATTTTCACAATATTGGTGCAACGTGCAAAAAAAACGTCAAAATTAAAAAAAAACAACCTATTTGATTTAAATCAGATTTTTTAATTAAATTTGATTTAAATCAGATTTTTTAATTAAATCTATTTTTTTAATGTAAACAGCTATTTTTCGTTAAAACAATTAGGTACGATTTAAGTAAGACGCCTCCCGCCTGCAGTACTACAACACCACACTGATAAATCCAAGCTTGAGAACTATTTAGAACATATATTACATTTTTTTTAGAATTTCCCTATCCTACATTAAGTAAATAGTGTAATTTGTCTTTGTGCACATGGGTTACCATGTCACAATGTAAAAAAGGTGTAAAAAAGCGTAACTTTTAGTTTTAAAAATGAAAAAATCAACTTAATTGATTTAAATCAGATTTTTTTAAGTAAATCGAATTTTTTAATACAAACATATTTTTTATTTAAAAAAATACGGTTTAGGTAGAGCGCCTTCTACCTTTAGTATTACAAAACCACACTCATACATCCAGACTTGAAAACTTTTAGAACATTATTTATAAAATTTTCCTGTCATATCCTAAGAAAATGGCGTACATTAATCGTTGCCTTGTCCCAATACTACTGCAATTTGATTTAAACCAGATTGTTGTAATTAAATCGATTCTTTTTAATATATAGATGAAAAAAAATACGGTTTAGGTAGAGCGCTTCCCGTTTTAGGTACTACAACATCACACTAATACATCCAGGCTTGAAAACTATTAGAACATTTTTTACATTTGTTATAGAATTTTCCTATCCAACCCTAAGGAAATGATGTACAATTTTCACAATATTGGTGCAACGTGCAAAAAAAACGTCAAAATTAAAAAAAAACAACCTATTTGATTTAAATCAGATTTTTTAATTAAATTTGATTTAAATCAGATTTTTTAATTAAATCTATTTTTTTAATGTAAACAGCTATTTTTCGTTAAAACAATTAGGTACGATTTAAGTAAGACGCCTCCCGCCTGCAGTACTACAACACCACACTGATAAATCCAAGCTTGAGAACTATTTAGAACATATATTACATTTTTTTTAGAATTTCCCTATCCTACATTAAGTAAATAGTGTAATTTGTCTTTGTGCACATGGGTTACCATGTCACAATGTAAAAAAGGTGTAAAAAAAGCGTAACTGTTAGTTTTAAAAATGAAAAAATCAACTTAATTGATTTAAATCAGATTTTTTTAAGTAAATCGAATTTTTTAATACAAACATTTTTCATTTAAAAAAATACGGTTTAGGTAGAGCGCCTCCCACCTTTAGTATTACAACACCACACTCAAACATCCAGACTTGAAAACTTTTAGAACATTATTTATAGAATTTTCCTGTCATATCCTAAGAAAATGGCGTACATTAATCGTTGCCTTGTCCCAATACTACTGCAATTTGATTTAAACCAGATTCTTGTAATTAAATCAATTGTTTTTAATGTTAAGATATTTTTTTTTAAATACGGTTTAGGTAGAGCGCTTCCCGTCTTAGGTACTACAACATCACACTAATACATCCAGGCTTGAAAACTATTACAACATTTTTTACATTTTTTATGGAATTTCCCTATCCAACCAAGAGGAAATTAAACAAAAAACAACCTATTTGATTTAAATCAGATTTTTTAATTAAATTTGATTTCAATCAGATTTTTTTAATTAAATCTATTTTTTTTAATATAAACAGCTATTTGCCGTTAAAACAATTAGGGATACGATATAAATTGGACGCCTCCCGCCTTCACTACTACAACACCACACTGATAAATCCAAGCTTGAAAACTATTTAGAACATATATTACATTTTTTTTTAGAATTTCCCTATCCAACCGTAAAGAAATGGTGTACAATTTTCTTTGTGCACATAGGTTGCCACATCACAATATTACTGCAAGGTGCAAAATATCGATAATATTTACAAACAAATTTAAAAAAATCGATTTATTTAATTTAAATCGGATTTTTTTATTTAAATCGATTTTATCATATAAACAAATAATTCTCATTAAAAAAATAGGTATGGTTTAGGTAGAGCGCTTCCCGCCTTTAGTACTACCACACCAATAAACACTTTTCAGAAAATTTTTACATTTCTTAGCATTAATTACCCTATCCTACTTACTCTAAAGAAATAGTGTAATTTTTCTTTGTGCACATGGGTTGCCATGTCAGGATATTAGAGTGCAAGGTGCAAAAAACACGTAATTATTGTTTAAAAAAAATCAAAAAAATCAATATATTTTATTTAAATCAGATTTTTTTTAAATAAATAGATTTTTATTATTTAAAAAAAATTTGTAATTCTAAAAAAATTAGGTACCTCTGGTTAGTTGCACAATCTAATCAAGCATGGTTTAAATACTTTAATAACAATGTGTAACGTAATTTTAGACATATTCATGTTAGGTATCATATCTATTATTTTTCAAGAATTGCATCTAAGCAACTGTATGTTTCCCTCATCCCGCTTATCCTGTATCAGCGCATGACGACTCAGCAACGGGTTTATCCCTTCACCCCTACCCCAATTTCCAACAGATTCTCAACATTTCTGAACTTTTAAACATTCTGTAACCGCCTGAGTGTATAAGAGCGTGGCAGCAGAGTTGTTAACCGGCGCCAATCAATCTCCCTATTATAAATAGTGCAGAATTAAATTTTTTATTTTGTGTAAAAATTACTTGACAACGCATGCAGTTCAAATATTCAACACTTTTATGTTATTCTATTCTGTGTTTACTGCCAAATTATTGTACCAATTGAAAAATTTCCCACTTGATTAAATCAATATTTTTTTTTAATAAATAGTTTGATTTAAATTTTCACACCTTGCGTTGGTGTAACGATTCGTTCTACACAGCACATAGCGAACGTCACTAATATCTAATAAAATAATCGTGCTCATGTTTCGGTCAATAGTGTAGCCAGAAATTGTATCTGGGGAGGACTACAAACTAACCTGTCAATTACTGAATAATATGTCAAAATTGTAATATTCAGCCGGGCAGCCCCTCCTCTAGCGACGCCACTGGTTATAGTATGAAATATCTGTAATAGAACACGTCGATGATGCAAAGGTTTACTTTCAGTTAATAACAAACTTTTGGCGTCAACAGAACGTTACACCTGCAGAGTCGAGTTCGTAAATTGATTAACCTGTAATTGTAATTAAGAATAATCTTGTTATAGGTGATTATAAGCATCGGATTCGAACAGTAGGCAGTTAATGGTATGTAAATCGATAACAATTTGATTAAAGCGTAGGTACCGCCATGAATTCATTACAGGGCGTAATTAAATTAGCATTTACTTAGTTTTGATTACATAAATTATTTCACGATAAACTAATAATTCGATATCCTACCTACCTACTTAATAAAACGATTAATCAGTATTTTTCAAAACAAAATTACCAACAGCGAAAAGGCTAATTGTGGTTGCAAAACCAAATCTACAACTTTTGCAATTGAAACTTTGCGACACATTTAAAACTGTTGGAAAACTAAGATTTTACGATATACAATTAAAAGTTCGTTATGCATTGTACTTCTCTTGTAATTACTACAATTACCAAGTCAACAGATGCTGTAAAGACTCCACTTTTTCAAGTAAACTATCCCTGACGTAAAATTAACGGAACGTATTCTGAGTGACAACTTTCATTACTTTTCATTTGGTTGGTAACTTACATTGCTTTTTTACTGAAATTTCAGTATTGCTCGTTATTATGTACATCAGAACATCACAATACAAACAAGATCCTATCGTTGGTTGTTTGTTTAAACACCACGACCTTTGTAATCCTCTGTAACATTTGCATACATATTGAATGGTTGATAAAACGGCTTTTCAATCGATTGGTGTTTTCTAGTCGCAGCGTTGACAAACAATATTATACATTTGAATTCAGTGATGGAATTATCATGCACGTGGAATCTAAGAAAATGATAGCTTATGTAAACTTAACTTTAATTTTTATTTTCAAAAAGTGAAAGTATCGAGAAACTAGCATATTATAATTATGCAATCGTTTTCAATTATCCTGTAATTACATCCATACTTAAAGTCGAGAGAGTAGTTATTTTGAAATATTAATAATACTGGATTTTTTTGGCTAGAGTTCTCCCACAAAATTGTCATTAAGGTAATGCTTAATTAAAAGTGCGGAGAAGTCAACCGATCTAGGGTTTTGTACCGATCCGACCCAACCCAACCGGGACCCGGCTTAAAACTCAGAGCCGGTGTCCAACACCGGCCCGGTTTTAAACCAGGGTGTCCAAAAAACTGATTTGGTCACAAGCTAACACCAAACCACTTGTTGGCTGCTTTCGTTTTATCTCAATTCTGTTGATAAAGTGGGTCTTGTTTTGTCGACCCATTCCGACAGGGTTACCCAGTAAAACCCGTATCCAAGTGACATCTCTACAAAACCAGATACTGTTTTGTAGACCTTGCCCGGCCCGAACCCAATCTCTATGCTCAAATCCGTACTCTACGAACATCTCTACAAAACTAGGTCTTGCTTAGTGGACGCAGGCCGGTCCGGACCCGCCTATACCCGTTCCCAACTAATATCTCTATGATGCCGCCCAGACGACCCGGTAAGGTTGACCGCTCAAACCACTTCAACATCTCTATGACACAGCATGTTGTTCAGTGGACTTAAAGAGTACCCGCCTCAGTTACCCGGTAAAACCCGTACCTGATTGACATCTCTTACAAAACGGGATATTGTTTTGTGGATCTGGCCCGGTCGAATCCGATTCGTATACGCAGCCGACTTACCCAGTAAAACCGGTTCTTGTATTGGGGCTACCAGGTCAAATCCGTACTTTATGAACACCGCTACAAACCAGGTTTGGTTTAGTGGTCGTAGACGGGTCCGGACTCGAACCGAGCCAAACCCGTGCCCAACTACTATCTCTATCATGCCACCAAGACCCGAAGAGGTTAATCGGTCAAACCAGTGCCCGATTAAAGTCTCTATAACACCGCATATTGTTTTGTGGACCCAAACAGGACCCGGTCGGGTTACTCAGTATAACCCGTAGCGAATTGGCATCTCTTAAACCGAACGCACCCGACCAGGCCCGGTCTAATTTGTACACCATTGACATCGCTATAATAAAACCGGTCGTTTACTGAACGCAGGCCAGTCCCGGACGTGTTACACGGTCAAGCGCGTAATCAACTGACATCTCAATGAATTCGGGTCGTGTTTTGTGTAGCCCACATACACTCGCGGAGTTAACTGACAACTCCGTACCCGATTAACACGTCTACGAAACCATGCCTTGTTTTGTGGGCCCAAACCTGACCCGGTCAGGTTACCCGGTAAAACACGTACCCAATTGATATCTCTCAGAAACAAAGTCTTATTTTGTGATCCGACCCACACCGATCGGGATCCAGTCATGTTATCCGGTTATACCCGTACACGAGTGACTTCTCATCAAAAGCGGGTCTTGTTTATTCAACACAAATCGCTCCTGGCCGTATAATCCGGTTAAACCCGTAACCGGTTGACATCTCTATGAAACCGGGTCGTGTTTCCTGGACTCCACCCAGATCCGTGAGGTTAACCGGTACCCAATAACATCTCTATGAAACAGGGTCTTGTTTTGTAGACCCAAACTAAACCTGGCCGGGTTACCCGGTAAAACCCGTACCAGATTGACATCTTCGAAACAAAATCTTGTTTATCGAAACAGATTCTAATCCGACCCGGTACCGGTCAAGTTACCCGGTCAAACACGTACACGATTAACATCTCTACAAAAGCAGTCTTTGTTAATTGAACGCAGCCCCGACCCGGCCGTGTTACTCGGTCAAACCCATACCCAATTAACATCTCTACGAAACCAGACGCGGCGGGGTTGCCCGCTAAAACCAATATCTAATTGACTTGTATCGAAATCTTGTTTTATGGACCAGACCCTGATACGACCCGGTCAAACCGGTACACGATTGACATCTCTACAAATGCGGGGGTTGCTTATTGAACGCAGCCCGGTCTCGGCCGTGTTGCCCGGTCAAACCCGTACCCAATTAACATCTCGAAGAACCCGGATCTTGTTAAAATACATAATAAATAATTTTACTCGGGCAGTTATAGAACTTACCGAGTTAATTAATTATGCTAATTGTAAGTTGCTATTATGTTAACTTTTTAAATGTGTATTAAAAATACAGTCTCACGAGTCTCGTCTCGAATGTCCAAGACGAGAAATATCTCTTCCCAAGTCTCGAATTTTTGATACAATCAAGACGACTACACGAGATCCAAAAATTTCGAACAATAGCGTGTTGCCACAAGTCCCATGTCGAAATGAGTACTTTCGTATTGCAAATTACAATTCTCGTGACAAGATCGAAACATTTCTTGTCCGGGCGGTGTCGCTAATAATAAACATAAACGTTAAATTTACATTACAGTGTGTGTTTATATAAATTAAGACGGTTTAATAATGACGAAAAATAAATAGATGTAGCCATACTCAAAAGAAACACTGTTAAATACCAAAACAATTTTAAACTAAGTAAAGATAACGTTAAGACTACTATTATTAGAGTTTGATTACTATGAAGAGTACATTAAACTTAAGATATAAAAAATTATTATCTCGTTTCCTCACTCAAAGCCATTTATGTTATAATTTAAATAAGATAAGTTTATGTTGTGTTATTTGTCATAATGCGGCTTTCAAGCGCAATAATTATACGGTTGTTTGAGTTTAGTGGAAAGGTAATGGCTTTTATGATTCAAGATCGTTTAAAATGTAATACCTTTTATCTTGGTGCGTGTTTAGTTTGTTTTGTGATAAAACACTTTAGAAAAACAATTTCTCACTTATTTTTTTATACACGAGATTAAAGATTACGTTTTCTTATTATGAAAAAATTTAAAGCATCAACGGTTTATTTGTATTTATTTCTGCTGGTATGGCTAAACACCAAACACCGGGTAATTTTAAACACCAAAACGAAGTCCGGCTGATACTGTAGACGCACCATTACGTGTCTCTTCTCTGTTTATTCTCTGTTCACATCCAAAATCCCTTGTTTTAATAAAAGTTGACTAAAAGTTGTAAAAGCAATTTATACGGACGCGAATTTAATTCTCATTAATATTTTAACAACAGAGGTAAAAACAAAGTTGTATCTCACGCACAACAGCTGCTGTTTCACAGGAATTTCGATTAAAAAAAATTAATCATTCACATTTTATAGGCACCACCATTCCGGTAATAATTGTATCCAGGTAAAATCTTGGGTGGTTACAGTTCGTTTCTGTAAAAACTTGAATGGATACAGGTAGGTAGGCTGGTAGGCAGACCAAATATTTTTATTCTTCTTGGTCAGTACCCTCGATTCCTAACAGTCAAGGCCAGGACAGGTATAAGTAATTTAAAAGATTTTTTTAATCCTCTTACGCGCAGGAATAAAATACATTTGGAAAAAGTCTATATGTAAAGCCAAAATTACGCTTTTATTTAGCATTTTTTTAGTTTTCTATGAAAAACCTAAAAACGGAAATGTCACAATAATGTAAAGAAAGTAAACATTGGTCTAGAACGTAAAATGCACAGTTGTAGTAAAAATAAATATTTTTTGGCCGAGTATTTTGGCAAATATCTCGAAAACCGTTGACGATATCCTCATTTTGTTTTCACATTGCAATTTGTCAAGCTGCTTCCCGTTTGCATATTAGTTTTCTCGTGTAACCTTGCACGGAGGTACGTAATTCTAAATAAAAGCCGCCACTACTACTACTAAAGCACTAAACATATTCACTAAGTGCTGTTGAATGTTCCTTGATTAATATAGAAAAGGTAAATGATTGGCTCATCTATTATATTCGTAAGAACCTATCCACGACCATAAGTAGCGTAAAATATGAAGCGCGTAGGTTTAGTTTAGAAAACAAAAGTATTGCCCAAGGCCATCCATTACAGTTTCGAATACGTTGTGCGTATCTCGCGCATTTTAAATTACAGCGGGCTCTGGAATTAAAATTATAGGCAATCCTATTGTGCTTAGAGTTCAAGAATAATTTTCTTCGGACTCAGATATGGTTTTGAGGCAGTTCTTTGTCCAGGTGAAGCAGGTTTCTGCACAAGGCCGACCTTGATCCGCAACAGAGCACTCATCCCGAGTACGTTTACCCGTCTTGGCACAATGATCCGCATTAAATTCAAAGCTTCAAAGCCCGCCAAGTTTTTATGACGATGTCGCTACGCAACGTATTTTACTATCTAGGTGATCAATATTATTACCCTTTTTGTAAACATAAAAGTAAGTCTGATATTTGTTCTTTATTTACATATTTTTTTAATAATTCACGTCTTGTTTTCAACAGATCTGTTCAAACCACCACGTTTTGTTTGTAAAATAATGAATTTTTAATTTATTTTCAGGCTATTATAAGGTTTTAGGCAATTTTTACCGAACAAGTTTTTTGCTTCCCAATATTTCATAACAAATTTCTCTTCAATGATGTACATCGATTGTTCCAGTGAACAGGAAAATCCCCAGTCGGAAAATAACAAAAAACTAATTACTTATAATCGGCTTTCAGTCGTTAGTGAACTTTGCCTCTGATACAGCAAACTAACCAACTTAATCACTAATCAGAAATTTATAGAAAATTGTTGTTTTATATAAAATCTTGTTTACAAAAGCAATATAGATTGGGGTAAAAGAACTATCCGCGTGCATCTAAACGTCTAATACAATCTTTATATTAAATTCGGATACCTTCCACCTGTCTCAACTTTTAATAGGAGGGGCCTACGCTACGAGAACCCACATATTTACGCGTACGCAGTGGCGTAACGAGAAGTTGTGGAGCCTGCGTTCCATATTCAGGACGGGACCCTATAACCCCCCACTCCTTTCCAGTGGGAGATAAAAATAAAACAAATAGTGACCAAAACATTTAAATTTAATAAAAAAAAGTAGGTACCTTATAAAGGTTCCTGTACATGATGTCACTTGTAGATTGAATGAACTGGGACCTATGTTCAATTTCTGCGAAATGGTAAATGGTACCCATTGTACGGACAATTTAATTTTTTTAATAAAAAGCAATTTACCAATAAACATATTATTTTCGAAAATTTACAGCCAATAATCAAATTTCTCTCATATTCACGTTCATTAGCTGTAAAGTTGAAAATCGTATTCGAATAATTTGAATACAAGAATATTGTAATATTCAAATATTTAAATATTCGAATATTTGAATTTTTAAATTGAATTGATACAACACCCGTGAAGGCATAAAGGCTACCGGAGAAAGAAGAAATTGAATTGATTTTTTTTAACAAAGTTATTCGACCAATATTCAAATGTTCGAATATTCGAATATTTAAATATTCGATGATTTAAATATTCGAGTATTTAAATTATTCGAACACGATACCCAACTTTACAACTAATGGACGTGAATATGCGAGAAATTAGAAGATTATTAGCCGTAAGTTTCCGAAAATGGTATGATTATTTTTAATTTACGTTTTATTAAAAATGTAAAATTGTCCGTACAATGGGTACCAAATATGGAATCGTATATTCAAAACATCAAATATTTAAATATTCATTTATCCGAATATTCAAATATTCAATTATCAATAAGTATTGAATTAAATTTTTTTAAACGAAATTATTCGACCATTCAAATATTCGAATATTCAATCATTCGAATGTTCAAATGAGCAAATATTCGAATAATCAAAAAATGAAATATTCAAAAATTCAAACTTTCAAATATTTAATTAATACTCTTTTTATTTTCTTGAAGTTATTGTAGGCAAGTTTTTACAGTTGATATTGCCAAAGCTTCAAGTACTGAAATAGAAATTTAAGATACAAATCAGAAACAGTAGGTATACTTATTACGATTTTAAATGTAGATTAAAAATATTTTGCCTTGTTATCGTTTCTAGAAATTATATATTATATAATAAAATGAAAATTTTTTTCTCTGCTTTGGTTGCATAAAATTCACCTATGCGTTGTGTAGTAGTAAAAATCAAATTTTCTGTTTTTAGGCTTTTACCGCATATATGAAAAATGCTATCACTCCTAATTTTATGGACGCCCATCCATTCAGGATTTTCTATTGCCGTTCATTGAAGACGTCTTAGGATGTCCATAGAATCTTAAACGGATCTGCTATGGACGTCCATTGAGGATGTACATAAGACGTCCTATGCGCGTCCTTGCACTATATGGGAAAGAGATGACGGTGGGTGCATATGAATCAGATGAGGAACATAAAACTTCCAAAGAAAAGACAAATAAAGAGAGCCATAATATAAAAATGGGAAAAACAGCTGAACATGATGTACTAGAGAAAGAGAAAAAACACTGTTAAAAATAGTAAATAGAGCATGTATAGAAAAAAAAGTATAGAAGGACTGGGAGGTATCCGTTATATTGCCGATATTTAAGTCAGGATACCCCCAAGTTAAATACCAGTAATATAACAGATACCTACCAGTGCTTCGTTACTTTATTTTTCTATCTATGGTTTATTTATTATTCTTAACAAACATCGTAAACAGTGGGATAAAGAAACAACTAAAAGGGAACCCCGAAGAAGCACAAAGTGGCTTTAGACCAAACAGAAGTACGCAGGATTTGGCTTTTACTTTGAGGCAATTAAGTAAAAAACAGTTGTGAATAAAAAAGCTGCATTCGTACGTTTCACTGATCGATCGAAAGCACAGTATCAAGGAAAAAGATATGGAAAATCGTAAGATTCAAATTAGCAAATGAATATAGTCGGAGTAAACAGCCTGTACAAGTCTGTTTTGGTGCGTCTGGTAAAGAACGAACAAGATCTGCAGCATAACTTGAACATGATATTAAAGAGACACAATATGATTATCAACGATGCAAAAACGAAGACGATTGTGATAGCTAGCAATCCCGACGGTTAAAATCACTCTAGAACAAAAAAGGTGGACCAGGTAGCCAGGTGTGCCAAATAAACACGTTCAGTAAGTGTACAGAGGACGAGAAACTGGAAGAAGATCTGAACAGCAGAATACGGGAAGTTATAGCTACAATATTATACCACGTTGTGAAGAAGTGGTACAGAAATAAGATTACTAAGAACAAAAAGACGAGAATATTTAACTTTCAAGTCTGACAGATAGCTCACAAGCGTGGGTACTTAATCAAAAGCAAAAACAGAGGATACAGACTCAGAAAATGAGATTTCTGATCAGAATTGAAGAATGCAGACAATGACAGGACAAAAAATAAAGCAATAAGAATGAACTTGGTAGTGGAAAATTAAAAAAAAAAAGAAATAAAGCGAAACGACTAAGATGGCTGGGACAGCTATTGCGTATACTACCACTACCCATAAACGGCATAGAAAAGAAGTAAGAGAAGAACATTGATGAAGTGGGAAAATGGGGGTGAGAAAGTGAAATGGTTTAACCGGAGAGAGGTGCCAAGGCTAGTCGCAGATAGGAAAAGCTGAACGTTATCAACAGTTAGAACTAAAGTAAACTATAAGCACCGAAACTGAGAAGAAGTCAAGCTTTTACAAGTGTAAAAGGACAATGAAAAAGGAGAATTTGTAAATCAGAAATTCAGAGAATTATCCACCTCGACCTACTTACTGAATGCTAATTCCAACCTTATTATCGGAGGAGGTTGTTCACTCAATTGGAACTGTTCCTTTATGATTAGAACAATCTAAGCAAAATACATCCCTAATGGAAAAAACATCAATTTCAATTTTCAACAGAAGTGCAAAATAAATTTCTTCTTCTTGCTTCCTTAAATAAATAAATAAATTTAAGATATTCAGAAGAGATTCACAGACAGACCCCTATGTAGCCACAAAAACCTTATTTTATAAAACAAAACCGATGTTGGGGTATGGTTAGCTCAGTTCGGTACATTGAACGAGCAACACTCGCTGCTTCTAACAAAGGAGCCAGATTGCTAATGAAATGTGCACTTTATAATCAAAGGAGTGTGATCAATCGATTGGATTCTAAAACATAGTTCCGGTTAAGTTTAAATTAGATTATATAGACCGCTCTTGCCACGTTGGAAAACAAAGTACACATCGAAATTCTTGGCTAACAAAGGGAAGATTTGTGCAACTAGAGATGGACCTATGATGGGTAGAACTTTCAGAAATCGAATGTAAAGCAAGGCGAGCTTACATGATCTTCCGTTCTATTTGGGAAAAATCGGGCAGCTCGGGACGGAATGAATTTAATTAAAAATTGCCATTAAAAGTCATTCCCAGCCTCTTTATGGTTCTAACACAAACACCAGAAAAGGGGGTTGTGGAGGCTTGCCTGTAATCAAACATAAAACTCATGATGATAAGTAAAACACCAGAAGACAAAACAGAATTGCAATCTATATAAGAACCGAAGAGAAAATCTATGAAAAGAAAAGAAATCAGTGTGAATTAAATGAGGTCGAAAGAAAAAAACAATCAGATGCAGTTGTAGAACTTAATTTGGGTTGCGTCTTTCTCTTTCAACCTTCAATTCAGTAACACGCGATGTATAGTGAATTGTTACTTTGCAGCTTAAAAATACGTGGTAACAGCAGAGCTTACGGAGGTTCGGAACCCACCTAAAGCTGTAGATCCCCTTCATCTTTCTTATGCCCAAACTTACAGTGTCAGCTGTAGAAATGGGGCATTTAATTACGACTGCAGGTGATGAACTAAGCTCTACGATTCTGAAAGTAGTCAAAAATTTAATACTAGGCTACTTCTCGGAAACATAGCCAAGTAAAGCTTCGTTCTAACAAACGTTGCGCAAGGTCTTTCCGTCTATCTTGGTAGAGGTAAAAAGCGCTAGATAACATTTTTATTTTAATTACGTAAAATATTGTTTTCCCCTCTGAATTTTATAAAGTAAAAGTGATTTCTTACAAATTTCGTATTATTTAAATTTCAGCCCAACCCAATTTCCTAAAATTTCCAAAAATGCGGAAGTCATGCATCAAGACAGGTGTCCTTTTCGACTGTTTTATGCTAATTAATTTCGCGCGAAGGTTCACAAATTCCACTTGCAATCTGGAATTTTAGAATACTTTTAATTTTTAAGTTAGCACCGACGACGTTTGAGTCATTCGCTAATTAAATATACAAAGCAATAAGATTACGTGCAAGAATTTATTCCAGACCTTAGTTTTTAAAGTAGGTTTATAATGCCGGTTTTTCATTTTTATTAATTGTTGATGATATATTATTAGCATTAAGTTACCCAGCACGATACAGCAATGCAGCAGTGCCTCTGGAAAATATAACTGACGCTGCTTCTGACAAGGAAAGTTAACATTATCGTTTAAAATGAATTGAATGTGTTTTTTAAGGTGTAAGTCAGGCGACTTAGCTGGCCAAGAATCCTTTCCCTATTTTGTTGTGAATATAAATGAAGCAATTATTTTGAAAATCAACTTTTATTATTATTACGACTACAATTTTTCAATTTACATAGAAAATAAACATATTACGTATAACAAAGCTAATATTTAACCAGTTGAAGTTTTACTGTGGTTTTTGTTATGAGTTTATAGCGTTTCTATTTGTATTTTCGCTACTACTATACATGTACAGTTAATTCTGTTATTAATCAGAGCACCACTAATATTTGTGTAAATCAGTCAAAACTCTTTTCGAACGTTCCCCGTATATTTCCATAAAGCAACTACGATTATATTTTTATACTTTTAGAGAGTAATTTAATGTTAATCGTGTCAGCCTTGAGGATTACAGGCTTGTCGTGTTATTTCGCGTGGGTTATTCACCTTTCCATCATTTTACACGGTAAACAAAAGTTCGCTTTTAATACTACTGTCAGAGTTTTTTCCCGGAGTGATCTAAAATTATTTTCGGACAACACGACGTGCGTGCTCTTGGTGGTAGTGGTGTTCACGGAAAGGAAGTCCGCTTATCCACATGTGACGTTATAGGAAACCCTGCTGTTGTTATATTTGTTCTGCGGTATCGTGTAACGATAAGATTATGTTTGTGTACTTTAGATCCACGGTAATAAAAAGGCCGGTGCTGTTTTGTAATAATAAACGATTTAGCACGCGGTGGCTTTTGCCCATGTTGAAATAATTTAAATATTGTTAGTTATTCTGGCCAAGTAATGATTCGGGGGAGAAAACCCACATATTTTACCTGAAGTACAGGATGTTTGAAAGTGCGGTGAGAATTTTTATAGCAGTTACAAAGATAAGAAATCGACAAACGAAAGTACACACCTTGCAACCAGGACATATTAAAATGGTTTCGTGTTTAGTATTTTAAATGTAATATACAAATGTAAAAATAAAAATTACTTTTTCATTAGCAAGTAATTTACATTATATAAAAAAAGATTTTAAAAGAATACACAAAAATGAGCAACGCATTTCGCCTGCACTATCCTACACTTTAGAAGCTTTTACATTATAAAAGTATTTATGCACAACGTTGTAGCACCCAACAGCAATAATGCATTGAACCATTGGCGTACTGACGCGCATCTAAGTTCCCAGTATTTAGTAGCTTGAAAAAAGGAATGAAAATTTTTCACTATCTCAAAATTTATGAATACATCTTCACAGTAAACAAAAAATTCTAACAAGAAACAAAATAATATAACACATTAGTTGCTGCATATACAAACAATGCCATCACTGGAACAAGCTGTACACACTTTACGCACGTTTATTACTCCACAAAGGGCAAATGCAACACATACAAATATATCCCATTTGTTAGCTGCAATGCACAAGGATGAGAAGACTCTTCCACATAATGCCGCTGGTCAAGGTTCGTTTTACCAAATTACAAAGCAAAACTTAAGTGAGAAAAAAGATTATTTTATTTTAGGGAAAAAGGTTTCTTGTACAGAAAACCAGACCCAAGAGAAAATACGTCATCCAAAAATTGGGTAAGAGGAAAATTAACCCCCCTAATGCTCAGTGAGCAATTTCACTTAAAGCCCCCTTGCACTAGCCAACTTATTGGGTTCATGTCCCACTACTACCCACTCAAAATTGTCAAAAAATATATATAAATATTACTAACAGGTGCACAAAATAGATGATAATATCACATATGAACGTACAAGAAACAAGATGGGTTGGAATTTTTTTTATTACCATGACATTAATGTATTAATTGTAAAAATTAATAGTTATATTTGATTATTATATAATAAATTTCTTACTCTAATTTTTTGTTTGAATTTTTGCAAAATTTCAAAAACCAGTTGGGTTTAAATCCACAATACTTCTTCCAGGTAACAAATAAAACAAGGAGACATAAACTTTCAATTTAAAAAAAATTATAGTAGGTGTCGCAGGTAAATTAGTGGATTGGGACAGAAATTGTAGTTCATCCCAACCTCTATGAGTCTACATTACACATGTGGTCAGTATTTGGGCATATTTTTTGTAAATATTCAAAATTTTGAAATTGTTTTCTCTTCAGCTGCCACTTTTCCAAAAATTCTCCTAAGTAGTTTCAGTGTCTTCTCCTAGGGCTAATATAATTTATCAAGTTTATGTCTATCTGGCCAACTCGTTATAGAGTAATAAAATGTTGTTTTTTTTTTCGTTATTATTTGAAGCTGGAAGATTCGAGAGAGCGTTGGATTTGCCCTAAACTTCTATCAGATTCCGCTCACAAACATTAAAATTAACCAGATCCGCTTATAATATGGGATTTGTTTTAAAAAGCTTACTTTATCGTTGCTATCCCCCTATTCCGAAATTCATCAAAGTCGGACCATGCCTTCAAGAGTTACGGTGGCACCAACCCAACATTGTTTAAAACCACTATTTTGAGTTCCCGAACGTGGCATTTTGGTTAAAATCTAGAAGACTAAAATTTTTATGAAACCAATACTTCTGCTTCTTCTGTTTCATTCCCTGTTTACGGACGCGAGTGCCTCAGCCCATTTTCTGTAGATGATTTCTATCTCCTGTCATTCTATTCGGCTCCACCATCGTTTTTCCATTCTGTGCCGTTATGTCTTAGGATGTTAATTATCCACACTCTTCACGGTCCATCGCTTGACTGTCTGTCTTGCTTGCAGTATTTATCTCAGCTTTCAGATATTTCCTCCAAAATAATGAAACCTAAAATTTTCATGCAATCAATACTTCTTCTTTCTCTTTCGCTATTTGCGCTGGTTATTCGACCCATTTTTAGCAGATCGTTTCCATCTCCTATCATTCTATTCAGCTCCACCATAGTTTTTCCTTTCCGTATCGCTATATCTTAGGATGTTATCTATCCACACTCTTCTCGGTCTGTCGCTTGACTGTCTACATTTCATTCTTGTTTCCAGTATTCATCTTTGCATCCAGGACGTTTCGCCAAAATTTAAAATTTTTATGAAATCAATACATTTTCTCCTTCTTCTTCTATCTCTTTCCCTATTTGCCTGTTTGCGTCGAGTACATCGGCCCATTTCCTGTAGATGTTTCCATATACTGTCCTTATATTCAGATTCACCATCGTTTTTCCTTTCCGTGCCGCTATGTCCTGGATGTTATCTACCAACACTCTTCTTGGTCTGGATTTCTTCTAGGCATTCAGTGTTTAGCGATTCCTTTTGTGTCCATACCATTTTAGTTGTCGTGTTGGTTTTTGGTTACTTGCGGTACTTGTTGCAACTCCTCTGCACCGGTTGTGTTCCTTATTGTACCCTTTCTTGTTTTCACCGATATTTTCATTTCCCCTATCATTATTTGTTGATTTGTTTGTCTAGAATGGTCCAACTCTCTATCCCATAGTTCAAAATTGGTGCATATACCGTTTCGTATACCTATGTATAATTTTGTTTCAATTTTAATCTCTTTTTCTGTTTATGCTGCAGTACAGCTGGATAGTTTTATTCACTCTATTTAATATTTCATTATCTGTTCTGCAGTCAGTTGCAATTATTGTTCCTAAGCAAGGCACTTGTGTCTTTGTTTTTTCTCTGTTTCTATGTTGTTTATCTCTATTCTTTCTCCTGGTTGGTGTTCTTGTTTTGATACGTGCATTGTTTTACTCTTACCAATGTTGAGTTTAAATTACACTTTTTCTATTTCCTCTTTCCATAGATTCACTGCTGTCTGTAGTTGATTTCTTTTGGCTGCTAGTACCACTATATCGTCCAATTCCAATCCCCATCCTTATGTCCTGGTTCCCAATTTATAATTCTTAATCAATTTATTCATTACAAGTATGAAACATAGACGGCGGAGACTCTCTTCTTGCTTCCTCTGTTTTGAATTCTTCTGCTTAGTCTCTCACTATTCCTTTTCATTTTCTTATATACCCTTTCCGTTGCCCCTTATTCACCTGGAGTTCCTTCAAAACTTTCCATATTTGTTGTATGAAGGTTAGGTACATATTCCTTCCTTTGTCAAGTCATATTTTCCCGTTATTACTCTTATTGTAAAAATATGGTCTTGCGTCTGTCGTCCCTCTCTATACTCTGTCCGTTCCTCTTCTAACTGTAGTTCGGTCTCTTCTTCCTAGAATGCTTGGGTAGAATTTCCAAGCACAGGATGAAAGGCATATGGCTCTGTATTCGTCACACTCCGTTGGTTTCCCCTTTTTATGTATCAGTAGGATGTAGTTCAAATCAATACTTTCCCATACCAAAACTATACGAAAATAAAAATTGCCACATTGTCCAAAGTATTTAGTTTATCTGACTATATAATTACGTATCCAAATCCAAGGTAGTTCCAAATTTGTAAATTAAAATAAGTTTTCTATTTATTTCATCAACGTCAATATTAATATATAAAATACGTGGGAAAGTTTGTTTTCATCAATAAATAACACGAAGCAGGAAACAGAATTAGGTGGGACTTTTATCACTGCACGCAAGAGTTATACCGAATATCTTTCAGATATAATCCGGATAATGTACTCGCCAGGGATTTAACGAAGTCATACATTGCCGAGAATATTTTTAAAAGATTTATTATATCTTCCTTTTGTGTCCAGATTAAATGTGATGTTGGTAAATTATATTTTACAGTTATATGAATCGGTTTAAGGCAAAATATTTAGAAAACTTATCAGCTTTAAGTCAGTAATCTTCAAAATGTTATCTTAAGGACATATTTGACCAAAAAAAATTTTGGTACAAAAAATAAAGTCATTTCCATGCACAAAACAAAACTCTTATATTATTTTTAACAAGATTATAAAACAATAAATATTCGTAGCTTGTTCGGGCTCACTGGCCAACAATTTTATAACTGGTTTTAGACTTTATATAATTCGTCTTATGTAGAATGTTTAAACACCTGAGAAACTACTCCAGCTTTTATTTTGAAAGCAGAATGTTTCTTCAAGTCGAGATCCACTTCAACCAAAATCTTCTGCCATTGAACTTTATGACCCCTTCGAAAATGTGATGCCGAGATGGAGTTTTTGAACTTGACTGGCGGTTTCAAGATAAAGTTGAGAGGATTTTTTTACATTATGTAAGATATAATAAGTAGGAAACGCAGTTCTCTCATTAAATCAGATTATTTTGCCAACAAATTGGTAAACAAAACGAAATGGTCGGTAAGTTTCCAGTAATACCTATTCGAAAATATACAGTGTGTCCATTTCATCGCGTAACCTATTGTCCCATTAGAGTAGGTAGGCAACACACGTTGCATGCGATACGTTGTTTTACTATTAAAATCTACTTTTATATTAAAAATCTCGCTTGACTTTTCATTATTAAAAAGATGGGCTATACCCGCAGCAAACTGTTGTTCTCATTAATAGTTATATTGTAATATTAAAGCAACCTATGACAAGCAACGTTGGTTGCCTACCCCGAAGAGTCAATGAGTTACAGGATGAAATGGACACGCTCAGATCAATTATGTTCAAATGCAGATTTTTAATACTTACAATGTTCACTCGATAATTCTGCCCAGACTTCAAGACACTAAATCTATTGGTTACTTCAACTTACCTGTAAAAAAAGAAATAATTATAAAAATTGTATTATTAAATTTCTTGGAACATATAATAAACAATATCGTGACATTAAATTTAGGAACGATTGAAACAGCTATTGAACCACGCCTATAATGGTACAAGTTCACCTTTGCACGTACAAAAATAAATGCATTATCAGACCTTGTTAGGTGCATACGTTGGTGTGCCTCGGTGCATTACTGAATTGCATGAATTCCTTGTAGTTTTACCTCTGCGCTTAGTAACAACACAAATATTCAAAGTTTTACATACACGCGTATTGAACAGGAAACTACATAGTGTGAGAATTGTATATTGACTTGTTGGAAAATCTACCATCAATTTCATTAAATAATTAGAACAATCACAAGCACGCATTTCGTGCCTATGTGATGATGTAATTAGAAATAAAACCGAGAGATGACATTGAAGTTTAAATTTACGATGTCATACAGATATTTTGGGACCAGAAAAGGCACTATAACAACGATTAGGAGTGTGTTCGGGATTTTACAATTTACACATTTTTTAGCAGGCTTCCAATACTTTCAGTCGTCGAAACAAGAATAGTCATTCTAATTTAATGCTATTCAAGCCCCGAAAACAAAAAAGTGTTGTGGATTCTCGTCGGGTCTAGGACACAACGACACTTGCTATTACAGAGGGTGCAAACAATTGCGATTAAAAAATCAAAGAATCGATTTATTTGATTTAAATCGAATTTATTTATTTCGGAAAATAAACACTTAAAACCAAACACCCTGTAAAATTCAAAAACTGTTCAACGCTGAATTTATTACATTGGCCCATGTCCATACATGATGTAAAATATCGCATTAAAAAAACGTTTTGTTAGTCAGTTGGTACTGTTTTAAAATTGGCCTACAACACTATCAATTTTATTTTTGCTAGCGAATTTCTGAACAACCTTACGTTTTAGGTATTGGAACACTTTATATAATCTTAGAGAAAATTAAATCGTGCATTCAATAAGGTAATGCTATACAGATGGATTTTAATTAAAATAACAAAGTTGCGCTCATTGTCCCTTGAAAAGTAAACACCCTGTGAAAGTAAACAACTTTTGTATTCAACTTGTTTTCTTAAACTTATTAGTTAAGACTGTAGCATCCATGTTCTATATTATACACTCACCCTGTATATCTTATTATTTATTTTGAATTTTGTGCATAATTAAATTTTTATTTCTTGTATAGATATGCGTAGAAGTAAAAAATTATAATGTACGCAGCTCAAATAAGGCATACAGGGTGAGTAAAAATTAAAGCATAATGTCGAAAACTTCGTAAATATTGATTCCATGAAAAAATAGCCTTAATAAAAGTTGTTTATGAAATTTCACTACATACTGAGTTGATATACAAATTTTTTGTTTCGTGATTTGGTTGCTATGACAACCAACTATTGTTTTTTAATTGCACCCTATATTTTCACATTTTTGAACTCGACAATTGTTTCTCTTTCTGCAGAATATTTTTTTCCCTAAACCTACATCACAAAAAAATTATTGATACAATACCTACCTGAAATTTAAAAATTTTCTAGTTGCCATAGCAACCAAATAACGAAACGTAAAACATTGGTAAAACATGCGTTAAAATGTAAAAACGCCTTTTAGTAGGGTTATATATTTATAGAATCAATATTTACCAAGTTAGACCTTATGCTTACTCACCCTGTATAGTATAATTTTGTTCTATTCTAAGCTTACTGCCAAATTATCCACGTTACTGTATTATTTGGAATATTTGACATGACCCCGCTTAAAAAGAAAAAAAGAATTAATCAGCGATGTTTATAATATAAATCGTTTGATTTAAATCATGATTTAAATCATGATTTAAATCACGATTTAAATCTGCACCCTAGTATTTTACGTGCCTATATCGGCCGCATTGGCCTAGTGCAGTAATTCTCAAACTGGGGTACGAGAAACAAATTTAGGGGTACGTCATCGAAACATTTTATTCGAAATGTAATAGGTACACTGCGGTTTATTTTAACATTTTTTTTAAATGTCGGTATAATAAAATTACGATTTTTGGCTTCACATTTATTTGATGAAAATACAGAAAATATTAATTAAAAATTTCCTGCAATACTGTCCGTAAGTCACATAGGGACTGAGTCATTGAACAGCTAGAACGCTTTCTTACGGAGTTACAGCCTGCTAAAAATGAAACAATCGAATCATATTTTAATTAATAACTCCGCTAAAAATTAAGATATTTTTATTTCAACATGTTTTCGTTTAAATCTGTCAATTAAATGCTTAAATGTGGGGGTACTCGATGTAACGCTTAACGTATTTTAAGAGACCCAAAGAGTTTTTAACTTTTGGCTTATAAAAACAAGCAGTACACAAAAACAGGCATCTTGCTAAAAAAATCTCTATTTATCCAACAGTTTTCCAGTTTATCAATTTTTGTAACGCGAAAATACGAACAAACATGGGCGCAGGAAAACTTTTTTACAACGTTGCTTTCACTTTCGGAGGCTGTAAATTCGAAGAAAAAAACATTTCCAGGCCTACGTTAATATAAATTTTTCCTGATGTTTTTAATCTGCTATCGGCTCCCAAAATGTTTAGTAACATTTTAGAAATGCCTTGCATACAAAAATTATACGAATAAAAAATTCAACCCTATTTGATTAAAATTAGTTTTGCGTAGGTTCGTAAAATTGTATTGAAGTAACTTTTGACAAATAAAGGGTAGTTTATGCAACAAGTTTGAGGAGCACTGGTCTAGTGTACACAATGAGCAACATAAGACAAAAAAAGGCCACACATTTAGGCGAACACGACAGCCATTTTGGACACAACGGCCACATTAGTTTATTAGGCACGTTGGCCAGATTGAAACCCAACGGCCACCTGCGACACAACGGCCATCGCGTCTAGTGAAAGTTGTGTCCACGGTGGCCGTTGCGTTCAACAAAAGGTGTGGCCGTTGTGTCCAGCGAAAGGGTCTGGCCGTTGTGTCCGGCGAAAGGGCCTGTCCGTTGTGACCAAAGTAGCCATAATGGTCAGCTAAATTTTTTAATTTTTATATGTTCAAAATTAACGCAATTAATGTAATTTTTATATTTTCAAAATTTCCAAAAGTTACAAAAACAGATTTTTTAAATTTTCAAGATTTCAAAACTTTTTCGAAATAATAAAAATATTTAATATTTTCAATACGCTGGGAACGTGAAAGATCCCGTGGCGGTTGCCCGACAGCTTGTTTTATAGCGTCGTACTACAATTAATTTGCATTTAATTCTTGTGGGTTTTATCTTGCCTTGCTCATTTTCTTACCTTCATCAATGACTCACAATTTACATATGTGCATGTTAGAAGGTTAAACGGCTGTGATATTGCTTACAAATTCCGTTTTACTTCCTGTTTATAAATGTTAATTGCAATTCAGAACGTTTTTGCTAAGACCTTCGACTATTTCTTTATCATTTCTATGTTAGACCGCTATCGTGCACAAACCGCCTACAATTACCAATGAAAATGTTATTACATAAAATGTGTGGAGGTTATTAAACAAATTTTTATAAACTTTATTATTCTCGGCTTATGTTGTTTCCACAACACAAGGAAGAAAGTACATATCTATTTTCACATTCCCTAAACATGATAAATAAGGCGGATAAATAACACCATTACAAAGTGGTAAAATTAAAAATATGAAACAAATGTTCATAAAACAACCCTAACATTGTAATTTATATAGTTCAAACTAATTAAAATTATTTACTTTTAATGGGAAGAGATTTAAAATTCCAAGATTAATGAAACAAAAATCAATCACGTTATTTAAAAAACAATCTGCTTAACATTTTTATGTATGATCATAAAATCTGTCGTAATCTTCGCAATTTTCCCTGCCTTACGTAAATTATATAAACACAGATGCCTTTGAATATTAAAAGATTGATGTAAGAGTTACATAATTTCAGGTTTTAAAAATTTGCTTACATCAATCGTCAGCAAAATTCAACTTTCTATCAAATGTTAAATTCTTGTCATCGCAGTTTCCTTCCGGTTCAAAATCAATAAATATTATTGATTATTATAAAAATAGATATCCGTGGTAAAAGTGAAGATCTTGTCATATTTTGAAGGCCAATTAAATTTCTGCTTTCCTAATTTCAGGCTTGAAAGGATTCCTGGTGAAACTGAAATATCATTTCCTGTTGTAATTCAATTATACGTTTGTATTTTTTATCACAAAATACAACCGGAAAATGTAAACAAAATTTAGCGGCAAATTCCGGCACATTTATGTAAAATTGAAGGTTAATTACGGACACAAGTGTTAGAGCTTACATCAAACTTGCTAATGACAAAAAAAGTTTGTTTATTTATTAATAAGTTCTAGCTTTACTTCGTTGAAGTTAAGTTCATTTTAATTCATTGTAAATAAAACAACTGTTACTTCAACAGGTTCTTTATTTTACGTATTTCGACATGGTGACATGTCAGAAGCAAGATTAAAAGTAAACAGTTGCTATAGAAACAATAATTCTGCACAACGTGATCTTGCTTATTTATGTCTACCATCTAGATGACTTTATTTCTCATTCCAAAACGTCCAATAACGGTGAATTTAAGAGATCAAGATGTACATTTATTAAACGTACAGATTTTGAATGTTTGTGAATTGCAGAAGCTTGTAGTATATCCAACTTGCGTTTAACATCACAAAAGTGTAAACATTTTAAAGTGTTATTCGATGTCATTGAATGATTGTGTTCTAATAGGTATTTAGTGTAATTGGATTTATGTGGGTGTTTGTATTTGCAACAACGTTTACCTTTACCTTTATACCTAAAAATTTCTAATTGTTTGTCCTATATAAACCGAATTACAGTGCGAGCAATTTAATTTGTAAATGCCCGATTTTAGTAAATTGTCCTCGGTTTTTTCTTGAGGATTAAACAAAGTATTTAAAATGTTTTTGGTTGTTTTAAAAGTTACTTTATATTTATTTGCTATGTTTATAATTTTGTCAATTTTTTCTAATTTATGGTCAAAATATGGAATTGTTGCGTTTTTTCAAATTGCCATAATTATAAACAAAACAAATAAATGTAAAATTACTTTTACAACAGCAAAAAGCAAATGTAAAACACTGTGTTTAATGCTCAAGAAAAAACAGACAATTTACTAAAATCGGACATTTACAAATTGAATTGCTCGCACTGTAATTCGGTTTATATGGGACAAACGATCAGAAATTTTGATATTAGGTACAAGGAACACGGACGTTGTTACAAATACAAACACCCACATAAATCCAATTACGTTAAACACTTATTAGAACACAATCATTCAATGACATCTAATAACACTATAAAAATTTTACATTTTGGTGATGATAAACGTAAGTTGGATATACTAGAAGCATTTGAAATTCACAAACGTTTAAAATCTGCACCCTTTAATGGATGAACAAATTGATTTCTTCAATTCACCGTTATTAGACGTTTTGGAATGAGAAACCAAGTCATCTAGATGCAGACATAGTTAACCAAGATCAAGTTACGAAGATTTATTGTTCCTATAGCAACACCAACTGTTTACTTTTAATCTTGCCTCTGAAAATGACATGTCAACATGTCGAAATACGTTCAAGGCTAAAATAAAAAAAAACCCTGTTAAGTTAGGAATTGTTTTCCTTGGGTTTACAATAAATTGTTTAGTTATAGCAAATTTTTCTCTTTTTCGAGTATTTAAAAAAAACGTTTTTCAAATAAATCAAAGGTCTAGTTGTGCTATCAAGACTTAACACCGACGCCAGAAGGTAGATCACTACAGCTGGAAATTTTTGTAGAAATCTTTAAAATGTACCATACAAAAGATGGCACTACCCAGAACATTTCACAAACTTCGTCGGGTACTGAACCCTCGTCCGCTCGGCCCAAAGACAACAAAAATATACATACCGTAAAAGATGTGCATAATTTATACCATGATATTTAATAAGTACAGCTCCCTAAAATAAATGTCCATTTTTAGGCACAAATCACCCCTAAGGTTACACTACTGATTGCTTTCTGTAGTTTTGAATATTTCGAGCTGCCATAGCACAATATACTTTTTACTACAACAGTAATTCAATAATTTTTAACCAGATTTTAGCGAGTAGAACGTACAAAGCGAAGCACTTAGTGTAATCGCATTATCACACTCCGCTTTGTTTATCGAAAGCTGATTGGATCGCAGTGGGCGGTTTAGGCTTATTTCTGTTGCTCGGCCTCGTGTTTGGACGGCTTCGTGTACCGAACTGCAGGAAATAAACTTAATAACGTCGTCAATATTGACAGTTACTAAAATTATCTTCTAGAACCGAGGAAAATACATTTACATTGGCGAGGAGATGTATATGAAATCTTGGGTTAGCTATAAAATAAAAATTCCGATTTTTCAGAGCAATATGTTCAACAATTTATGTTGAATATTCATTGCCTAAGCCCTAAGGGAACGGAAATGTCATAGGTTTTACTAGGAAACTGGAAAAAAGTTTTAGTTAGGAATGTTGTATCACTATTTGTCGATATCCGGATCCCTTCCACTAGTCTCAATTTTTGGCGACGCGACGGCGGGCTACGCTCTTACATCTCGACACAACTTATTTATTATTTTGTTAGCATTATTTGGAGCGAATGATTATGTTACAGTCACATAGGGCGACGCAGCACTTGATTTCAAAAGCTTGCGTCGAGGCGTAACCCATGGGTAGGGTTAATAATAGTTAAAATACGAGTGTGGTATACAAAAGTACGAGGGAATCCGATGCCAGTGTTGCCAGACGAAGCTTTACACTATTCAATGATTTTTTTGCTGAAAATCGGAAAAAATCTGGACTCACTGATTTTCCTTTAAACGTCAATAATATTCAATTGCAGTATATCATCTTTTAACCTAAAAACGTACCACTGCAGGGTATAAAGTTGGTAATCACATAGATATTCTTAATATAAGAACTTTTAGTTAATACTCACATCCATTATGTTATACGTGAAACTTGTTGAACGATTTTCCAAGGTTGATACAACTGCAATATTTGAGATGCAGCGTTTCATACAGTGTTACTTTATTGTCAAGCTAATCCAGACGCTCTGCACTCAATATTTTTGCAAATTGTCATAAAATTGTTTCGTGTATTACTTTTAAAGCCATTGACTATGCATATTTTAAGCTTATCAACTCCGTTATAAAATAGCTCGAGATAATAACCCAGCTGACCAGATGAATAATACGTATCTAAACAAGCTCGCATAAGGTCAAATATGTGGAGTACGTTGCTATTTTAAGCCCATAAATAATTCGTTTAAAATTGCATATAAGCGCCAACTACATATTTAAAGAAATCATGCCAGAATTTATTAATTATTGATTGCCCGATAATTTAAAAACTGACTAAATACTAGGATAGAAATCCAGACACTGAGTATCACATAGAAAGTTGCTCTCATTATCTGTAAAATGTGAAAATCAAATCAAAATATAAACAATAACAATCTGAAAGTTCTCATAATTACAACTCAAGTCAAGTGTCAAGTCAGAAGTGTAGATCAAGTGTACTTCAGTGTAAGTGTACAAGCAATTAATCTTTAAAGTAAAGTGAAGTTTTTGTTCTGTACTGCATGAAGAACTACAAATAAACATACTAGAATATTGCCTACAGTAATTCGAAGCCCAAATCAATATTTGCTAGCACGTTTACCTTTAAACCGATGAGGTCGAGACAGTGGCGTAACAACGCAGTAATTTAGGGCAATTACAGCAATGTCACGGCGTCGTCAAACTGTGTTTCGCCCCACGTTTTTTTTATTGACGACTTCATTGAAAATACCCAAACTTTTGAAAAAAAATTCCGCGCCGCCATACTTGACATGTTAAATAAACAGTGGTATCGGCAAACATAATAATAAATAAGTCGTGTTGAGATGTAAGAATAGTCCGTCGTCGCCAAACGTTGAGACAGGGTAAGGGGATTCGAATTTAATGTAAACATAGTTTGCCTAAGGCGCAAGTGCTTACTTAAATGTTGTAAGGACCTTGTGAATCTAGAAAACTAGATTAAAAATAGGAAAAAAAAATTCGCGTTAAGAATATCCAGAACAATAATGAACAATACCTCGAAAAAAAAATTTAACAAAAGACACCAACCTAAAAAATCCCAGGGAAAAAATCATCCAATAAATGTTCACAAAATCCCCAAGCAAATTTCTTAGAAAGAAAAAGCGAAATAAAAGTTAAATAAACTTATCACTTTTCCCCATTTCCAAGAGAGTGCTTTAACAGGGATTTTTAGTCTCAGGTCCCAATAAACCAAACATCTTCTGTGAACCTGAATTCGCATATGTGCATTGAAAAGTGTAACGGTCCAATGTAAAAACGATTATACGCCTTATATAATAGACGCGTAAATATGCGACTTCTGGTAGCGGAGGCCCCTCATCACTAAATGTTGAAACAGGTGCAAGGGATCCGGATATAATAAATAAATTATTAAATTAAATTTTAAAAAATTTCACTAAAAACCAAAAATAATTCCGAACAGTGCCGGTAATTTGAGTGGAGCGAGAGGGGCTTCCGCCCCAGACGTAACGATTTAAAGGGCGCAATTTAATTGCATAATTTTTAATGTAGCCGACTTCTTTGTCGTTTGATAGTTGCCGACATTTAAAAAAAAATTTGCAGTGCGCTATGCTTGAATAGAAAATAGGAAAGGCGTCGTTCCGTTGCATAGAAAATAGTATTCTACGTGTAAAGTTACTACAACCCTGCTATTTATATCTGTGTTTTTTTGTGTTAATGATGTTATTACCTGAATAAGATAGTATTTTTTATTCGTTCAGATAATTATTTTTAAAAAACCTAGGTACGCCACTGGGCCAAGGCAATTTAATCTTCCTTTAAGTTATTCAAATAAAATGTGCCACCTTTCAGAAGAATTGTAAAATTATGCGTACTTCACATAAATGATTGCGTCTTCCTTCTGGCGCCGGTGATAAGCCTTAACGACAGAAATACGTAACACTCCTACTAGAAAGAGCTAACCTTGATATATTTTATTTTGCAACATTCCTAACAGAAAACATGTTATCTTTAGCAAAGGCACATGTCACATGTGATATTATTCTTCCGCACTAAAAAAATGGGATATCAGTCACAATATTGCCTTTGATAACAAAAGGAAATTTGAGAAAAAGGTCGTCTGTGTTAAAACAACACTGATATGCTCATGTTATCACTGATAACACGGTTCAGAATGTTATTCTTATTATGTTTATATTACAGCTAGCTCAAGTGCAAGTAACTTAAGTTATAACTAGATAGGAATGTAATTAAATTTGTGGTCTGCATTGGCAATGGTTTTTTTAGAAGAAACAAGGAGTCAACTTTCTTTTAATGGTAATTAGACGATCTAAGTAGATAAAAAGCAAATAATGAGATTTTTAATGCATTTATTTTATAGCAAGCTGTTAAAGTTCGTTATTTCACGGATCAATGCTCTTGTTAAACAAGTAGGTCATGCGATAAACGCTAAACTGCTTATGTCAGTACACCCAAAAAAATGATTTAAAAGCATAGAGAATTTAAAATCAACAAAATATGGGCTAGATCAATAAAAGCTTGATAAACCTTTCTCCAATAATTCATATCGTTATTATTTATGCACTTTGACGCTTTCGAGGTATCAAAATAAATATTGATATACTTTTTGAGCAAATAAATCCTTGGAGAAATCATTTTCTGACCCTCTAAATTTTTTTCCGTGGTTCAATAAGATAGGGAAAGTGTGACATGCAAGTTGAATATTTTTACAAGGCAAGACTCCAGCAGGAGAATGGTGTGGAACACCGTTTTACTTTAGTGGCAGCGATTTTCTGCAAAATAAAAGTTGTAGATTTAGATAATTCAAAAATATCTCCATGATCTTTTTATTTAATTAAAAATATCTTACGCATTTCTAGGTAGGTACGTGCTGTAAATATGTAGGGATTAAATAATGTAATAAGATGTTTTCAATTATTAAACAATATCTCCGAAATATTTTTTAACCATTACACAGAAACATCTCAAACATATTTTAAATAATAAAATAAGAAATAACTTAGATATTTTTAAATTACTCAACATCTTACATATGTTATTGAAAATTATTTGATTTAAAAATATCGTAGCTATTTTGAAATAAATTTATTTCTTTATATCTTACATATTTCAAAATCTCTTATTTAAAAACGTCCTTGCTATTTTGAAGTAAATTATATTTCTCAGTATCTTACGTGTTTGAAAATCCAAGATTTAGATATTCATATTATAAAATAAATTTAATTTTTCAATATCTTACATACTTGAAAATTTTAGATATTTTAAAATAAAGTACTCAATGTTAACTTACAGATTCAAAAATTATTTTATTTAAAAATTTCCCAGCTATTTTGAAATAAAGTAAATTTCTCAGTATCTTACATATTTAAAATTAATTCATTTTAAAATATCATAGATACTTTAAAAAGGAGGACTTGTCTAAGATGTTAAAAATTCGCTTCCATCTTTAAGAATTGTACTACCGCTAATCTAACTACCGGGTGATCGTAAAAAACATCCTTCAGAGCAGGCCATGACCGAAGTGTTAATGCTGGCAATACTTAATATAAGCCAATTGTCAAATGTCGACGGCTGTAAAAAATTTTGGTTAGATAGTAAGTTAAATGTATCTCGGTCATGGCCTGCCCTGAAAGATGTTTTTTACGATCACCCAGTACATCTGCTAACATTGAGTGGACGTTTTTCCCGCGCAAAGTTGAGCATCAACAGCGCGGGGTTCGCAATTCAGCCCGCAGCTAGTGCCTTTGTTTGACGGATGTAATTTCCAAATATCTTACATCTTCAAAAAATATCGAAAATATTTTAAAATATCAAAGATAAATGATATTATTTTAAAAATATTTTTCAGATAATCACAAAAATTTAAAATCTAAATACCATAGAGAATGTTTTCATTATTTAATAATATCTCAGCTATTTTATAATTAGAATAAAGCTCAAGGAAATTTTTACACGAATATATTAATATCGTAGATGTATTTGATATACTTGATGAATATAAATTAATTATATTTATAACTATATCTGAGATAATCTTTAGCATAAATAATATCAAAAATATTAACAAAAAAATTGAAGATATCAGGTTATTCGTTAACAAATATCTAAGAGATATTTTTAATAAAAAGCAGTCTCTGGGATATTTTAAATTCAAGTACTATGCTTAACATTTGTATATTGTAGTATAGGAATATCATGACGTGTTTTAAAATAATTCAATGTATCTATAAGATTTCTTTAAATAGCGGAATGAAAAATTTCTGAAGGCATATTTTTGTGCATATCGAAAACAGCTAGAAATATCAAAGACGAATTTAATTTATTAAAAATATGTTACAGATATTCACAAATATTTAAATTATAAATATCCTAGATATATTTTTAATTATTTAATAACATCTCGGATATTTTTAGTTAGTTTAAAATTCAGGGAGATTTTATTCAAGAAAAATATGAATATCTAAGATGTATTTGATACATTCAATGAATATAATTTAATTATAACTATAAATATCTCAGATGATTTATATCATAAATGTTAAAAGATATCTGAGATATTATATAATAAAATGTGTTATTTAGATATTTAGTAATATCTAAGAGATATTTTAATTAAAAGGCAATTCAAGTGCCATGCTTGACATATGTATGTATAGCAACATAAGTAAATCACGGTGTATTAAAATATTTCAATTTATCTATATGATTTCTTTAGATAGCCGAATTAAAAATGTCTGAAACATTTTTAAATATTTATTAATATCGAAAACAGTTTAAAATATCTACGATGAATTTAATTAGTTAAAAAGATTTACAAATATTTAGAAATATTATATTCTAAATATCCTAGAGATATTTTAAATTAGTTTCAAATAGATATCTAAGATAATTTTTATAATTAACGATACCCAAGATATTGTTTTATAAAAAATATCTAAGAAATCATATGCTAATTATTTATAAATATCCATTAAATGTTTTAAATAGAAAGCAGCATCTTAGTGATATTTCAATTTCAAGTAAGTACCTACATAACTAATAAATTTCTAGGTGGTGTTTTAAAATAATTAAAATATTTTCAAATATCCGAATTTAAAATATCTCAAAGCATATTTTTAAACATTTATGAGTATAGGAAACAGTTCCGTATTATTAAAAATATTAACAATTTTATGCTATTAAAAATATCGAGGTATTTGCAAATCAGGTAAATTTACTTTTACTGTGACGAAAATCGCTGCGTTCCATCTAAAAATACAATTATTTTTAATTTACATTCCCAATAAAATCTGATTCACGCTGCTATAATTGAAATGATTCATTAAAATAATCCGTAACTTATTCTAAAACGAGGAAATCGTGGAAAAACGGTAAGTCATTAGCAAACAGCGGTAGCTAGCAACGTCTTAGAGTCGCAGCGCAGCGTTCACATTCAGGCATTTATTAAACGTCGGATAGGAATAATTTAGCGCCTATGACCGTGACAGTGTCAACTGGAGTCAGTGGCCAAGCCATAAATATAGCAGAATGTAATGGAGAGGTACATTATAATCATAGCAAACATTCGCCTTAACGATGTTGAAGCTCGAAGATTTATATGTCAGTTGATTTTTCGATGCTAAACACTTTCGTTTTCAAGAATTAAAACCTGGTTGTGTTGTATGAAAGGTGCTAATTTAGAAGAAAAACATACCACACGACCCACGCAAGCCTTTTACTCTTGCTTTTCCATTGAAAGTTCGTTTGCATACAACAAATGGTGTTAAAAAAATAAAGATCGTGCAGCGCGCATTCATTACGGAGGAATGTCTAGAGGACAGATAAGAGAAATTTGATTTCATCCTTGTCATGCTGCAACGAGTCTGAATGGCAAATAAATTAAAAGTGAAACTTTGAGTTGTGTTAACTAGCCGGCTTGTGCAAAAATGCGGGTGCAGTTTTTTTCCTTCAAGGTGCGATTTTTTGATCATTAAACGAACTTACCTTACGTGAAGTTCTATCATAATTATATGGCCGCCTTTTTACGTAATGTACCAATATGAGCATGCAGTAAAAAGGCGGGAAACAGTCACACAACGAAATAAAACGGGCCAAAAATTACAAAAACTTGTTGCATGGCACACGCGTTAATGTTTTGAAAACTATTTTTAAATTGTCTGTAAATCTCCAACTATTCAGAGAATACCGCCGCCGCTTCCACCAACCAAATGGTTTTCCGCAGCGGAATATTATGCGAATAGTTTCGAAATAATAAGGCAGTGTATATTGACGTAGATATAACAAAAATGATGCATTCATTGTTTTTCATGTTTGCGATTTGAAATTTTACTCCGCGGGTTCTTTTAAACAAATTTTCCAAACTGTACAGATGCCTCCGTTGACGAAATTTGGCGGCCAAATTTTCCCAATTAGGGAAAGCCACGAAGCTTTTAAAAATTTCGAGTCACTTTGCTGTGCATATACAGGTTGCTACAAAATTACACCGACAAACTTCGGTAGGTTATTTGTTAGGTCATTTAAAGAGAAAAAATTCAAGCTCCAATTTATGGCAGAGATATTAGTGATTAAATTGTTACTTATTCGGAAGGCTGTAACTCCGCAAGAAAGCAGTTTTAGACTTTTAAAACTTGTTTCCTTAAATGATCTATAAAATCACCTCCCGAAGTTTGTCGCTGTAATTTAGCAACAACCTGTATAAACAGGCAGAATGGTGTCTGAGACATTGATTCAAATTTCGATACTACAGTTTTGGAATTGAGTATGATAAAATTTTGAGCGTAATAAAAATTTAAGCAAAACGGCGAAGTTCTTTTCAAGATCTCCAAAATATATGAAAACTGTCCCACAATTCTCGTTCGCATACTCGCCGCCAAACCTCAAAGTGCTGATGTTGCGAGTGCAAGCATTCATTGAAAAGTAAAACAACGACCGACTATCTGGTGAAGGCGAAAAATGCACCGGGTAGTAGGGATGCAGCGAGCAGTACTTTTTCAAAATGCCGGATAACGGATATTCGGTATCCGGCTGCTCAGCCGGATAGCCGGATACCGGATTATCCGGCATAGTTTTTACTTTTGAAGTAGTTTCAGCTTAAATGCAGTAAAATTTAGGTTTTAATCACACAGCATAATATATACTTAAAGAGTATGCAACGCTCGAATCCTATGGTCTTATTCTGTAGTGTTTTAGAGAGAGAGCACCGAGACATGGAAACTACTAAATGTAATATTTCAAGGATGTGCTGATTCGCTCTAATATTGTTTTTTGTTCACAATTAAGATTGGAAGTATGTCAACGCAATTGATTGTAATCACAAGAATTAATAATTTTCAACAAATGTTAAAACTAAAACGTGTTCTGTCCTGCTAGATCCGACACCATCAAGAAATCAACTGACATAACCTAACATATATGGTTTTTATCGACATTTAAATAAAATATTGACGATTGAGTGCTTTTTATAGATTCCTTGTCTCGGATCTCTCTGTCACATGTACTGCAAAATTGAGACCTGCATATCATAGCAACAGGCGGTTCATGCATGCTTCTTACGTTATACATATATTACTTCGTGGTTTTCACAAATAATACTTATTTATGTGGTTTGAAATCATTTCAAATTTTTAACTTGCATAAATGCCGATCTCAATAATATAAATTTAGTAAGTTTATGCAGATCTGCAAAATACTGGACTTATGGGATTTTTGCTCGCGTACTTTCAATTCTTTTAGTCTATACTTCCAAATCAAATTGCATGGATAATCTCTTTTACTTGAAGAAAAATCACCGGCCGGATATTTCATATTATCCGGCCAAACCGAATATTCGGTAAAATGTCCGGATTGGCCAGATAACGGATAAAAACCGAATATCCGTTGCATCCCTACCGGTTAGTAGCGCCTCTGTAGCAAGCGAATTTGTTGAAAAATGCCTGACGCGGCAGACCGTACAGAGACGTCATTCGGCATGAATCCAGGTAGGCGTGCTATAATCACTAATCATTTGTTGAAAGCACTAACATTTTCTTGCTTAAATTGTTTTTGATTGTAAATAGAAGTTCAATAAAAAAACAAGCCATCTTTTACTGATTTTGTTTGTTCACGCGAGGTGGCGCGATCGCGAAAGGATTTTACTTAGAATAAATACAGATTAGAGGGTAAAAACGAAATGTAAACCAATAGACGACTGGATGTATAAATGCAGCATTTTAACTACTAAAAATAATCAATTAGCCAAACTACGGTAGAAATATGACATTTAATTTAATTGTCTTGAGGCTAATTATTATTGTCTATAATTGTTTCATTAATTTAAAAGAAAAGTCCCAAATCCCTCGGCGCTTGGCGATTTTGTCCAAGTTAAATATTAACGCAATTGCACCACCTCGTGTGAATGAATAGACGGTTTTATGTTCATAAAATATATTTTTTTAAATTCACAAAAGTAGTATCTAGAGGCTTCAAATAGTTATTTGTGTGCCAAGGCCAAAAAGTGGATTTTTTTCGGCCGTGTCTGAGTTTAATGGCCGAGGCGAAGCCGAGGCCAGAAAGCAGACGAGGACGAAATAACACTTTTTGGCGGTGGTGCACACAATATTTTTTAGGCGACCTTCATTATAAAATTTACAAATTTGTTAGATTTTTATTTATGATTTATTGATATAATTATTTATAACAACTGAACAATTGTACATATTTGTGACTCCTTCAGAAACGTTTAATTTTTCTACAAATTTGTTAGAATTTTACTTAAAATAATCAAGATAAAATTACTGCTGCAGCAACATCAAAAAGCACACAAATTGTTCATACGAATAATGAAGCTATACATGCCGAAATTACTTCGAGTGTAAATAAAGAAAATATAAACGTTTCTGAAGGAGTCACAAATATGTACAATTGTTCAGTTGTTATAAATAATTATATCAATAAATCATAAATAAAAATCTAACAAATTTGTAAATTTTATAATGAAGGTCGCCTAAAAACATTTGTGTGCACAGCTGTTAAAAAGTGTTTTTTCGTCCTCAGGCAAAAAACGGTTACTTTTTGGCCGCTTTTGAGTACTAAAAATTCAATTTTTTGTTAAGGTCGCCTAAAAACATTATTTTTGTGATATAAAAATTGTTTTCTCGACAACAAAACAGATTTTCAGTTCGCAAAATTATTTTTATCAATTTCTCGCTTTTAAAATAGGTTTTCGTGCATTTGTTTTCTTAAAAATTACAAAATTTGTCAGAATAATAAAGAAATTTCTACAAAACATTATTTATGCGGACGAAAATAAAATTATTATTACACAATTTTTTTTAATTAAAAAAAATATAATAATTTTCGATCTTTAGCGTGGCCCAAACGGAGCTTCATAAAATCCCAGGGTTATTTTTAATTTCAAAAATGTGTGTCGCAGTATACAAAACTTTATTTTCTTAATTACGCTATCAAAATCGAAGAGTTTCAACTTTGCTGTTTTTAGATATCTCAGAAAATTCAGTTTGAATCAATATACATTTTTAAAATGTTTACTATGTTAATTTGTTAATACTACGAGAGAGACATTTTATAACAACTTTTTTTTTTAATTTGTGTTACAAAAATTTTAACTATTTTACAGAAATCATAGGCAACTAATGAGTGCGACAAAGAAGAGAGATAATTGGCGGGTCAAGTGAGGATTCATGTATCCATGAGTACTATTAAATTTAAAATCGATCGTGAATATGTTAAATTCATTTAAAAGTATTTATAGATACGTGAATCCTCACTTGGCCTGCCCATTATCTCTAACAGTGACAATTTGTGTTTTATCGCACCCAATAAAAAATTCCAATAATAGAAAAAATTATATACCATCAACAACTGTTTTGTACTAATAATTCCTACGTTTTTACCACTCCTTTCCTGCCTTAAGCTTGACACCCAATGAAAGGTACGGCATTTAAAATTAAATTGAAATGTGACGTTCTTTTTATCCGCCGGGCTAGTCTAGACTTTGAAACACCTTTTCTCTTGCCGCAATTAAGATATGACCTAAACCTCCAAAAATCTCACAAGGTGAACAATACTTAACGGTACGATTTATCATAATAAGAATGACGCATTCACAAAGTTCACAATATTCAGATAAATTCTATTTAGAATACCCGCATAACCGCAAGAGGAAAAATTTCAAATACTCAAAGTAATCAAAAAGTAACAAGCCAGGCGAGCGATATCATATTTCAACATCCGCAAAAAATTATATCCGAGTATCGCATCCCAAACAGCCCGAGGCAAGGTAAAAATCATCCTTGGTATTTGGTTTTCATAAATCGTATTGGGCAAAAATATTTGCTCGGTAAAAATAAATTCCAAACGTACCATCGGCGAACTAATGTTTATAGTAGCAGGGGATGGGTTAATTTGTGGCGAAATAATTCAAATACCGGGATTCAAGTGTTTGTTCAGGAATTTTAAGTGGAGTTCTATGCAGCTTACAGCAGCCAGAGCCAGTAATTCGATACAATATCGTGACCATCATCTTTGTTGGTCGATGGCTCGGACATTAAAGCGTGGAAGTCCAAGCCATATGCGGTCAGTCATCTGCCAGATTGAAAAACATGAATATGGGACGAACACTGCTGCTCGGAGTTATTACACGATCGAGTTCCATACAGCGGTTTAAAGAAAATAAACTGGGGTCTATTTTCGTCTTACCTACGCTTTTTCACACGCCACCTACTTTTCAAGAAATGTAAATAAGGCGGCGATGTGTTAGGTTGTAATATAAAATATAATGATGTTTCTTAAGTTAGCGTGAATATTTAATTGCAAAGGAGTTAGTTATAACAACTCATGCAAAAATATGGAGCAAAGTTAGAATATAACTCAAACTCAAAGGAACGTTTTTAACATGAGAACGTTTGAAGTTTTTGTAAAAAAACTAATACAATTTGAGCTAGAAATATGCAATTCTATTCAATTAAGAAACTTCAAATGAAATGTATCTTTGGAGCATAAAATGATTTGCAAAATTGAACTCAACAATACTTTGTAATTGAATTTCAACAAAAAACAGACTATTTGTCGATGAATTGAATTCGTTTCAATTTTTCCATATCGACTAGCTCGATGTATGGCTTTTTCTACATATCTGTTGCAAAATCTCCTCGACCTCTGATTCCGCGCTAACGTGACGGGTCCTCATACTAATTTTATCCGTATTACATAACATTTCTGCTGCTAAGGCGTAACACCGACGCCAGCGCCATACACTTCATTCCGCCAACCTTTATAGTATCACCTTGAGCTAACACAGCCACTAATCTAGCACGCTTATCGCTTTTCAGTATGAAAAAACAAGATCGTAAGTTGTCAATAAATTCTGTTTATAATGTACGGAACGCACAAATAAGGTATGTTTTGACTACCGACCTGCCGATGTTGGGTGGAAAGTGCAAACCGATACCCCATAAACTGCAGGAATATGGCGGACAGCAATAAATCAGATTAATAAATAGTGCAAATATTGTTGTAATCGTCCTGTGAGACAAGAGATATTTAAGCTGAATATTGATTAAAGGTTTTTTAATCAATAAATTGAATTTAACCCAGAAAATGACCATTATTTCTAAAAACTCAGAAGTGGGATTATCATTATACCCATAGGTGTCTTAAATGGTCGAATCTATCGCACACAAACTTCGCCCATACATTGTCGACTAAAGGCATATGCTGACTCACTGTGCCAACACGTGCATTAACTTTGCCCCACCAAACAGACGGTTCCGTCCCACCAAAGACACGATTCTGACCCACCTAAAAATCCGTTTTGTCCCACCGATAAAGCCGTTCTGTTCTGCCCCACAAGAAGGTGTGCCCTGTGCCTTTAAACAAACCGTCCTGTGCCACTGTAAGGGGCCTTCTGCTCCACCGAAAGGGTCGTTCTGTCTCAACAAACATGCTGTGCTGTCCCACCGATATAATCATTTTACCTTAGCAAATGGGTCGTTTTACCCCACCAGACCGGCCGTTCTGGCCCATCAAAAAGACCGTTCTGCCCTACCCGTTCTGTCCCACAAAGGCTGTTCTGCCCTTCAAAAAGGCCCATTCTATCCCAACAAACATGCTGTGCTGTCCCACCGATATAACCATTTTACCTTAGCAAAGGGGTCTTTTTACCCCACCAGACCGGCTGTTCTGCCCCATCAAAAAGGCCGTTCTGCCCTACCCATTCTGCCCCACAAGGGCTGTTCTGCCCTTCAAAAAGACCCATTCTGTTCCAACAAACATGCTGTGCTGTCCCACCGATATAACCATTTTACCTTAGCAAAGGGGTCGTTTTACCCCACCCGACAGGCCGTTCTGCCCCATCAAAAAGACCGTTCTGCCCTACCCGTTCTGTCCCACAAAGGCTGTTCTGCCCTTCAAAAAGGCCCATTCTATCCCAACAAACATGCTGTGCTGTCCCACCGATATAACCATTTTACCTTAGCAAAGGGGTCTTTTTACCCCACCAGACCGGCTGTTCTGACCCATCAAAAAGGCCGTTCTGCCCTACCCATTCTGTCCCACAAGGGCTGTTCTGCCCTTCAAAACGACCCATTCTGTTCCAACAAACATGCTGTGCTGTCCCACCGATATAACCATTTTACCTTAGCAAAGGGGTCGTTTTACCCCACCCGACAGGCCGTTCTGCCCCATCAAAAAGGCCGTTCTGCCCTACCCGTTCTGTTCCACAAGGGCTGTTCTCCCCTTCAAAAAGAACCATTCTGTCCCAACAAACATGCTGTGCTGTCTCACCGATATAACCATTTTACCTTAGCAACGGGGTCGTTTTACCCCACCAGGCCAGCCGTTCTGCCCCATCAAAAAGGCCGTTCTGTCCCAACAAACATGCTGTGCTGTCACACTGAAAAAGGCTTTCTGTCCGACCGAAATAACCATTCTACTCCAACAAAGGGGTCGTTTTTCCCCACCAAAAAAAGGCCGTTCTGTCCCACCGAACGGTCGTTTTGTCCCACTGTAAATTGCGTTCTCGTACACCGAAAAGGACGTCCGAACTCACCGTAAAAGTCGTTCTGTCTCAAAAAACATGCTGTTCTGTCCCACCGAAAAAACCGTTCTACCCCGCCGAAACAGCCGTTCTATCCCACCAAACGGGTCGTTGTGCGCCACAAAAAGGCTGTTCTGTTCCACCGAAAAATTGTTCTGTCCCACCAGAAGGGCCGTTCAGCGCCACAAAATACACCATCAAACGGCCTACTTGGTCCCATTGCAAGGGACGTTTAGTTCCACCAGAAAAGCCGCTTAGCCCACGAAACGGGCCGTTCTACCCTATCAAAAAAGTCGTTCATCACAAAATCTGTTTTCCCTTGTAGTGAGGACCGTTTTCTAAAGGAGGCCGTTCTGGCTCCTATGAGGTGTTATTCTGCCGCGTAGATGTATATTTTGTCAGTTACAAAATGCGATGTAGTCTCGCGGTCTGAGGATAGCTCGTAATACAGGATGTCCGAATGTAAGAAACGCATAAGGTCTCTAAGTGTTGTAAAAAAAGAGGGAATATTATATACATAATATTGGCTTCTAAAACGGGAATTTTCGGGATTTAAGGAGGGAAATATTTGATAATAAACTCATCTGGCAACAATTCATGAGAGTTCAGTGCTGAGCAGACTGTTGAGTGGTGCGTACTATTGTGGATGTGGTTTTCTATGTTTTTCGTACAATAATTACTTGTTTTACTAGAAACAATTGTTGCATACTGGTGGCTAAAGACAACGGACTGATTATTTTAAATGCATTTGACTTTGAAAACTCAGTTTGCGCCCGCACGAATCTACGGTTGGAGCGGCGAAATTTCGATTGCCCCGGACGCCAGAACAAGATAAGCCGCCACTGGTAGCAGGTACCAAATCAATAATACAAAAAATATAACAATGAGAAGCAAAATCATTTTTCATCCAATAATTCCAAAGTAATTTCACCAATTTCAAAGTAATTCCGCTTCATCAAAAGCGCCAAGTTGAATCATTAAAAAGGAATATCTAAAAAAACTGTTCAACTATAATTGCATACCTAATGATTTTGGCTATTCCACAGTACTTTAGCTAATCTTGAAAATAAATCCCCCCGTTTAAAAAAAATCATTGCACATTAAAGGAGATACACCGAATGACCGAATAATTGGCCGAGTATTCGGCCATTTTGTGGACTAAACAAAAGCAATATTAAAATGCAATAATTTCGTAAAATTTGAGAGTATGATTAAGAGTAAATACGTTGAATAAAAATTATTATTTCGGTGATTGATCACCAGCGAGTATTCGGCACTTGGTCGAATAGTTGGCTAATTATTCGGTACTTAGCCGAATACACGGCCTAATATTTGGCGGAATAATTGTTCTAATACTCAGTATTTGGTCGAAGACTTGGTCAAATAGCTTGTCCAAATATTTACCGAATACTTGGCCAAATATTCGTTATTAGGCTGTAAGAACATTCGGTATTCGGCCAGTGACGAAAATCACTATTCGGTAACTTAATATTAAATATCGAGCTAATCATTATTAACACCCTACACTAATTTCTTTAAATAAATTTCGAGAATTAAGAGTCCCGAACTCTTCTTGTCGGTAGAAAAACTATGTTTATTTCCAAAAAAAGTTCTGGTGCGATTAGATTCGAGAACAACAAAATTATTCCAAAATAAATTCGTATTACTATTACCATGTGCCACTAGTTAATCGTTCGAAGTAGACAATAAGGTTTATTTTTAACTCGCTACAAGTCACCATTATTCGGCTAATTTCAAAATAAATCGAATTTCTGAGAAGAACATAACTTAGAAATTCCATTATAAACGAGAAGCAGGGGAACCACCGTGAAATTGAGTTTTATCTTCGATGCGACTTTTAACAAAATTAATTACCTCAAGGAATTATTGGAAAATAAACAAACATTATCTAAACTAGTTCAGAACTATTGATATAAACAAATGTGATTTATACAATCATGAAATTAAATCTAATTTTACAATCAATTCGCTAATTTAATTAATCTGAAGCCATTTTTGTTGCGGTAGCAGCAGTTTCATTTAAATTTATACCTTTAAAATAAATAATTTGTTACTGCAACATAATTATCTATATTACAACAAATTGATTTCATTCAATTAATTCATTAAATTCTACGTTATTATTTCGCCCCGAGTTCTTATCAATAAATACCATGTTAATTTCGCTGGTACTTCTAGAAATTACATAAACATAAACGTAAGCGTCCAATCAATTCCAAGATAGTAGCAAAGGTAATTCTACTAATTCCAACAAGCTTATCGCAATTAAAATTACATCATTCTCATTTCAACCCAATTTTACTAATTGTACGCAAATTATAAACTAATACCATAAATTTGCGATATAATTTTGAAGCGTTTGCTTCCGTCAAAAATTGGAATTAATAGCAATAAATTCTCGAATCAAAAAACGACGTGTTTGCTTTCTTCCGAAAAATATAGAGGTCGTTACATCATTCAGCGTTTTAAAACGACTCCAATAACACTCTTGCAGACTCTACAACAGTAGGTAAACCTTTTAAGGTTTCATTGCCCTTTTCATAACAACGTCGGAAATATAAAATGTGGAAGGCTCAAAAGGGAGATCACTGAATACGTAGTTTTTATTACTTTTTCTCCCTTTGTTGGAAGACCATAAAACTCTGCATAAATGGCGGCAGATAGGATAATCAATAACTACGCACACGTTTGCTTTATGCGGACAATAATTAATTTGATATTAAATCTCATTTTCTAGAATCAAATGGGTTTCTTTGTAATCTAAAAATATTTTTAAATAACAAGCCGATAAATAGCATTTGCTTAATAATAACACATAAATCCTGTGCAAGAGCGTTTCGTTTTACGCTAAATTGAAAGTTATAATTAAGAGCTTATTGTAAATTTTCATAATGCATTGCAGCTGCAATACTTGCAATGGTAACTGCGGCAATGCAATCTCGTGCTGGTTGTTTTGCAACTCCGAATGCTTCTCTCCTCGAGGCTGCTTGCCATATCTGAACTTTTTCGAACTGGATTACTCTTACCATAATGAATATAAATCATTTCCAGTTATTTCTCGCCGCAGATGCTTCGAAAGTGAATTGGAATTCTCTGAATTTAATTAAATCTATTTTAACTCCTCGCACTGTTTTTAATTACAGGTTGACTAAGTGATGATGTTTTTGTAAAATGCATCTAATTATTTCTGGATTTACCTTCTGCGGAAACCGAAAGAATAAGATTTCATAAAATAATAAAAATTAATTAATAAAATTGAATAAACCGCCGCTGCTCGGTAAGCAAGGGAGTGGATCTGTTTACGATGTAAGACCGCAATTGGATGACAATCCAACAAAATCATTGAGAAACTTTTGCATGAGGTGGTGAGGTAGAATTATCCTTTGGAAGGGAAATTCCTTACGAAAAGCAAGTTTATCAGAAATTATTATCAACAAGGATGTTCCATAAAGCAGGAATTTTTGCAAATGTGCATAGCATTGGACCACCGGCGCAGGCACAGCTTAAACTTGTTTAAAGACATAGGATACACTGCACACAAGCAAGGAAGTGGCAGGCCATCGAGGGCAACGATGACAATGTAAGACCGCAATTGGATGACTTTCCAATAAAATCATTAACTTTTGCAGGAGGTAGGATATAGCCTCTAAAAGAACAATTCTTATAAAATGCAAGTTTATCAGAAATTACCGCCAGGGTTAAAAAGAGCAGGAATTTTTGCAAATCAAAATAAGCCTAGCAATGGACCACAACACAAAAACAGCTTAAACTTTGTTTTAAAACACAGGAAGCATTGCACGTAAGCAAGGAAGTGACCATCCATCGACCGCATTTGGCTGACAATCCAACAAAATCATTAGAAAAAGTTTTGCCGGAGGTAGGATTTAGCCTCTTACAAAATGTAAGTTTATCAAAAATTATAGCCTGCAGGGGTGTTAAATAGAGCAGGAATTTTTGCAAATGTGCATAGCACTGGACCACCGGCGCAGACACAGCTTAAACTTGTTTAAAGACACAGGATACACTGCACACAAGCAAGGAAGTGGCAGGCCATCGATGGCAACGATGACAATGTAAGACCGCAATTGGATGACGATCCAATAAAATCATTAACTTTTGCAGGAGATAGGATATAGCCTCTAAAAGAAAAATTCTTATAAAATGCAAGTTTATCAGAAATTACCGACAGGGTGTTCCAAAGAGCAGGAATTTTTGCAAATCAAAATATGCATAGCAATGGACCACAACACGAAAACAGCTTAAACTTTGTTTAAATTAAAAACACAGGAAGCATTGCACGTAAGCAAGGAAGTGACCATCCATCGACCGCATTTAGCTGACAATCCAACAAAATCATGGGAAAAAGTTTTGCCGGAGGTAGGATTTAGCCTCTTACAAAATGCAAGTGTATCAAAAATTATAGCCTGCAGGGGTGTTAAATAGAGCAGGAATTTTTGCAAATGTGCATAGCATTGGACCACCGGCGCAGACACAGCTTAAACTTGTTTAAAGACACAGGATACACTGCACACAAGCCAGGAAGTGGCAGGCCATGGATGGCAACGATGACAATGTAAGACCGCAATTGGATGACGATCCAATAAAATCATTAAGAAAACTTTTGCAGGAGATAGGATATAGCCTCTAAAAGAAAAATTCTTATAAAATGCAAGTTTATCAGAAATTACCGACAGGGTGTTCCAAAGAGCAGGAATTTTTGCAAATCAAAATATGCATAGCAATGGACCACAGGCACAGAAACAGCTTAAACTTTGTTTAAAAACACATGAAGCATTGCACGTAAGCAAGGAAGTGACCATCCATCGACCGCATTTGGCTGACAATCCAACAAAATCATTGAAAAAAAAAGTTTTGCCGGAGGTAGGATTTAGCCTCTTACAAAATGCAAGTTTATCAAAAATTATAGCCTGCAGGGGTGTTAAATAGAGCAGGAATTTTTGCAAATGTGCATAGCATTGGACCACCGGCGCAGAAACAGTTTAAGCTGGTGTAAAGAAAAAAGGAAGCATTGCACGGTAGCAAGGAAGTGGCAGGCCATCGATGGCAACAACTAAACTGTTGACGATGTAAGACCGCAAGTGGATGACGATCCAACAAAATCATTAAAAAGCTTTTGCCGGAAGTAAAATTTATCCTCTCACAAAATGCAACTTCATCAGGAATTATTGCCCACAGGGGTGTTCCATAGAGCAGAGGTTTTTGCACATGTGCATAGCATTAAACCACCGGCGCTGAAACAGCTTAAACTTGTTTAAAAACACATGCACATAAGCAGTAACATCCTAACCATTGGGCTAATTGGGCTATAGCCATAGGGCGCCAGAACTAAAAAGACGACGGGCGATGCCAAATATATGGTTATAAATAGTTATTCTTTACGTAACATTTCATAAAAGTATTTTTAGCTATACAATATTTGTTTTTTTTTATTCAATTTTTTTCACTAATCTGCTTAACAGGATTAAAGTGAATCGTAAATGTGTGTAAAAGTGCGCCTGCTTGTGGAGGCCAGGCACATACCGCTAGTATCACTATCAATCTACCAGGTCGGTAGACAAAGTACATCTGGTCTGGTTATAAGACAGTGTGAGTCTGCCCGCCTTCAGACTCATGCATGAACCTGTACTGTAGCAGTTGCTAGAGAGTCAAGTTACCAATCTGAACATATAATCAGTTGAATCTGATTTTTTCAGCAGGCAAATTATGAAGAAATTATTAAAAGCTTTGCAGACAGCAAATTGAGAAAAAAAATACAATTAAGTGTTTTTTTTTGTCAAACATGTTTTCGTTCTTTTATTAAACATTATTATAGTTGTGTTCTTATATTTTTTTAATTTAAAGTGTTGATTATGATTTATGTAGTATGTCCATTATTCAAAATAAATAGTATAACCATTTGTTCCTTAACTTTAGTTTAAAAGTACCACTGCTGTTAGAGCGGTGCAAATTCTTAGCCCAGGGGCTCCAAATTTCTTAGGGAAGCCCTGCACATAAGCAAGGAACTGTTGACAATGTAGTAAGGCCGCATTTGGCCGGCGATCCAACAAAATCATTTGCAAGAGGTAAGATCACTACAAAATGCAACATTATCAGGGATTATTACCACCAATTTACAACAGGGGTGTTTTATGCTTCAACACAATAAACGACGAATTTCGCTGGTATTTTAGCAAACCTCATCCCACTGATTTTTATAGAAAACAAATTCAAACGTGTACTTACATTTTTAATTAAATATTTTTTTCTTGTGCAATTTAGAAATTTTTATCTTCCCACACGTGGAAAATAAAATCGCAAAGCATGTTAAATAAATTACACAAAAGTGTCACACAATCTCATTTTCACAATCGCTGTATTGTGCAATTCGGTGCTAATATTATATATGGCTCCATTTACGGTATCGATAAGGCAAAGTATTAGAATTTAGAATGCAATACGTATGTTTACACACAGTTCTCGTTTGATTAAGAACTGCATACTCTAAAAATAACGGCAAAAGAAAAAATTAACTGCATTTAAAAAGAATAAAAACGCTTGGGAATGAATATATGTACCGACTTGCAAAAACCACTTTCACTTTCCAACGTTCGCACGATTATCCCATTAGTTACTTGCTGTAATGATGACATCATTACTCAATGATTGGATAATTACTAATTGGCATATTTGTATAATTCGCGTGATATCAACAATTTCGTGACAGCAAATACCATGAAATTTGCTTACAACGTTTTAATTTTAATGCATTAGAAATAAGAAAACGAACGACCAGACCAAACAAAACCTAGCCGAATTTATGCGGCTCAACAGGTAAGGCTATATCGCAGCAATTTATATGCAGCAATTTATTTTCGGGTTTAAGTCGGGACCTACGGCTCACCAGGTCGCCCCATTAATTTTAAAACAAACGAATCTGCAATTGTTTTATGTTGTCAATTAACAGGCAGTTGTTTCTGGATCAATAGTAAATTAACCTCGTCTTTAGTAATCTTGCTAGCCATGGTCTTATTTGTTTTATTGTAGTCAATCAGGTCCTTGCTTTAAAAGTGATCTGTTTCAAGGAGGTTTTCAATTATTTTACTGTCTAATTGAACATGCGTTTGTCCTGTTTTTAATCATCGACAAGCTTCAATTATTTTATTATCATGTTTTTGAGCGTTGTTTCCGATTGGTTTGTTATTGTCAGTTCACGCTAGAAACGTTTACGTTTGTATTAAATGCGAGATGAAAGAAAAACGCAATTAAATTCGTTGATAGCGACTGCAAAATGTACTTCCTGCAAGAAATACTTAAAGCAAAAAAAAGTTAAGAAAGGAAACGGTTTAGATATGCAGATGTTTAGTTACGTCGTATTTCGATAGAGATAAGGTGGTATTAAGTAAACTTCCTACACGTTCTACGGCCTAGGAAAATTTATCTTGTTTTGTTATCCATTGATGTTTCTAAATTTCACACGATCAATATGTTTGTATTTTAATTTATTAAACTACAATATTTTAAAACACCTTTCAAAACTCCCATGAATCGGCAATGAGCGCCAGCGGGTAGTCTAGTGGTTAGAGTCTCACGCTCTAGAGCTAGATTCGCAACGGCAGTAGGTTCGAATCATCTGCACGTCGGTAATATTTCTGAATAGCGGCGTGTCCATAGACGTTGTATATTGTTTGTGTATTTTGGGTTGCATGTCTTTTCAGGGTGGGGCATGTTAGACCGGTGAATAGCGCTAACTGCGCTGAGCCCAGGTAAGGAGGTGGGGCGAGAATCATGGAGTTATGCTCAAGCACAGCCCCATTATTTAAAAAAAAAGATGAATCGGCAACAAAAAAAGGGGGGAGAATTTATGTTGTATAAATGTAAAGCAAAAAACTGAACTGGTAATTTAATTATACAATCCAAGGTGCATATTTATAATTAATACCACTTAACTAAATATCAATTTAAGTAGCAATAAATTCATTTAATTATTTAACGCTCAATAAAAAAATTTAAGGTCATAATGATAATGAGCACGGAATTTTCTACAGTTTTTTTACGGTGCATAAAACACCAACAATGCTTTAAACGCTATTAAAATTAAATGCCTTGAAATAAGCTTGAAACTTTTCCAACAAGAAACGTTTTGTAACGAAAACAGGATTAAATGAAACCTGTTGTTTTTTAACAGCTAGCGCAGGGTGCGATTGCTCTAATATAATGAAGTTGCTTTAACTCAAAAGAACCCATAAAAAAATCATTGATTTAAATCAGTTGTCTGTTCTAGATTAGTGAATTAATACAAAATAAGAAAATACTTTTAATTCCGCAGAAATACCATATGGTCAAATAAAAAATACATAAGGGTTGGCCATGGAAAATAAAATTACTGTCTTTGCATGCTTTAGAATTTATTAACTGTCAACGCTCTGTCAGTATCACTACAAATGACATACTTTACTAAAAAATTTTAAATGAAATTAACTTTTGTTTGTTTAAACTCTAAAGCATGCATAGACAGTAATTTTATTTTCCATTGCCAAACCTTATGTAATTTTTATTTGAACATATGGTACATCATTAAACAAATCAACGCCTACTTATAAAATATTTAAACGTAAATTATGCAGATTAAATGTTTTTAGTTTGTGCAAATAAAAAGGGGTACTTATATTTAAAAAAAATCAACTTAACCAAAAAAAAACGATTTAAATCAAATGAATCGATTATTAGTTTTTTTTTTCTACAAAAAACGTGACTTTTTTTGGTATTTAAACCTTTTTCCGATTGCAAAATTTAGCAATACTGTCTTTATTTGTATATACATTTAAAACAAATCAGTTTAAATAACAACAATCCGATTAAAATTTAATTAATCAATTTTTGTGTTTTTAAAAAATAGAAATCGTGATTTTTCTGTGCCCTAAGAAGAAGCTCGATATTTTAAAACACTTGTTTACGAATATTGGTCTTTATTTACGTATATGGAAATATGGGTATTTAAATTTAAAACAAATTTGTTTAAATCAAAAAAAATCGATTTTTGGTCTGTTTTTTTAAATAAAAATCTTGATTTCTTTGCACCCTGGCATGGAGCTTGGTATCTTAAAACCTTTTTCCGCCTCCAAATTTGGAACATTACTAAAAATATCTGTAATATGTATTGGTGACTATAGTAAGCGAAGACGGTGGTGCACACCAATAAGTGCAATTTTGAAGGATAAATAACGCGTACGTGAAAATATATACAGGATGGTTCATCGAAACGTCATCTACGGAATTTTTTTTTCTTTTTTAAGATATTAGAGCGTTGTTGTGAATTATTCCCATATTCGCCAAAAGAAACTAAACTTTGTGCAAAACGGACAAGTTAAAAAAGTGAATTTTAAATTATAAGCAGACTGCAAAGACATTTTCAAACAGTTTGTCAATATTTCTAAATTAGTTTAATTTTTTTTAAATTTTACCGGGTGAATAAAAGTGAAAAGTAACGAATAACGTCATCATAAATACCGATTCTATGAAAAATTTGCTTTAATAAAACTTGTTTGTTTTATTTCAATGCATACTTACGGCCGTTATGTTGAATTTTTATACGTTTCGTTATTTGGTTGCTATGGCAACTAGAAAATGTTTGAACTTCAAAGATATTTCATTCAAAAATTTAGTGATGTGATCCCATGAGAAAAATGTTGTAGCAGAAAGAAAAACAACATTGCAGAATTCAAAGAAATGAAAAAAACATCTTAAAAAACAAGTTGGTTACTATAGCAACCAAATAACTAAACATATACAAAATTAAGTATACGGTAAAATTTAACAAACAACTTGTATTAAGGTTATTATTTCATAGAATAATATTTACGAAACTACAGACATTACTAATTACATTTTACTCACCCTGTATAGTTTTATTTATAGTTCTTCCTTCTCTTTGCATTTTTCACAATTTACGGAAAAGCCGATGCAACGTTTGTTATAATTATAAATTAATATAATTTTTATGAAAAAAAACAGGTGTGCTAACAACCAAAAATATAAAAAATGGCATTTCAAAAAAAATTCGAATTTTTACCCTAAAAAATAAATTCCCGGCATTTTTCCACCACTAATTTGTAACTTAAAAGTAGGAAAACGTGAGTTAAATAGAAAATTTTTATCTAGCAAGATAAACAACTTACCCCTTTTAACGACGTTTCCTATCTTGTTAAAAACAAAATAATCCGTAAAATACACTTTATTGCATCACACTCTATATATGAGTCATGATTCAACAGTTAGATATTGTTTTCATTTTCTGCGAATTCAATTATTTATTATGTAATTTTTTACACCATATGTTCAAATAAAAAATAAATAAGGGTTGACGATGGAAAATAAAATTACAGTATTTGCATGCTTTAGAATTTAAACAAATAAAACAATGTCACTTAAAATTTTTAGGTCATTTGTATTGACACTGACAGAGTGATGACAGTTAATAAATTCTAAAGCATACAAAGACAGTAATTGTATTTTCCATGCCCAACCCTTATATACTTTTTATTTGAACATACAGTATAAAAGAAAAATAATATTGTCCAGAAAAAAGTGCCTAAAACGGTAAAATAGTAACTAACGTCAAAAAAAACTGTTACAAAAAACATTCTGCTATAAATATATGAAAAAATTTCAGAAAAAAAAACAGAATCGAAATAAAATTTCAAAACAAAAATCTAATAATTATTTTGTCAAACTCGGAAAAAAGCTGGTCAAACCCAAAATACAGATGCGCGCCTTTTTTGTTTTGTCACAAAAATAAAGAGCAAGTCAGCCAGCAGTAAGGAATTCCCGGAAAAATGCAAATTTCTGTTAAATTCTATTCCGAGATTATAATTTATGAACTACGGCGTGTCTACCAAATCATTCGAATTCGACATTCCTAAATTTGCCCAATTCACCGAAATGGCTAAGGAAAATGTACTCAATTTTTAGGTTTGTTTGTTGTTAAACCGTAAATTTCATCAACTTTATCAATTTAATTTGAATAAAAGCCGCTGATACGTTATCACTCCATGTCTGGTTAGTTCTTATGGATTAACCGTAAAACCTTAGCGAATTGTTGATAAAATTGTACCTAATAACAACGCAAAATTTTGTTCCCAATAGGTTCAAATTCCGGCTAACCACAAACATCCTTTTTCAAATTTAACCCAACTCAAATTCTTAACTTTTTTTCCTAGTCACCACATTGGTGTATTTTGCGCCAAATTTTGATTTCTTCTTAAGCCCGCCCACAGTACTTCATAGATAAATTCGTTTTTAATCCTCAAATCAACATGATCCCATACGGAATGCCCAATCCTCTACTATATCCTTTGTTTCAACTGGAGGTTAAGATGTGGGATGAAACCGGAGCGGGCAAAATGCAATTACAGATGTTGTTGCCCTTAGTTACCTGAGAAGATGCATACGTGCCGGAGCAACTTAGGACAAAGTAAAAGCGGTGTGGGTGTGACGTGCGAGCCAATAAAGGTACATTCAAACGGAGGTCATACCTTATAGACTTAATGGTTGTTAATCTAACGAACGCGGAAAAGCGGCTTCGAAAAAAAAACACACACACACTTTCAAACAGGAAACCTCACCAATGCTATCAGTAAATGAAAATGAAATTGCGTCGACGATGTAGGTCGTTGGTAGCGAAGGTTATAGAGTACAGACTGGTTTGCTAATCGACCAGACGACAAGTTCTTTGTTCTCTCAACACCGTTGACCGTTTATTTCACGGACGATGCTCTCTCACCGCTCTTGCATTCCAACCACACTTCGCCGGGTAATGATGGAGGCTTTATCTAAACCATCAGTCGATTTATTATTATAACGAAATGTGCATGTGTGCAATGTACATCTTCATAATGTTATTACAAAGTGCAAGTACCGCGCACAAAATCATTTCTTCAATCAAGACTGCGTGCGACCTTTCAAGTCTCGGAGAGCCGAAGACGCGCCAGACGACAGGAAATGACAATCCGCTGACAGGAGGACCGTTGACTAATGAAACCGCCGCCACAAAAAAAGAAACTTCACAAATCACTAATTAAACAACAAATCACCCACGAGTTCCAAAAACGAGCTAAAAGCGTCGTTCGTTCGCGGGGGAAAATCCGGCGTTCTTGATCCTAAGCTACGTGAGTTGCTTACCTTTGAGTCGCCATGCGATCCTAAGGTAAACGAATGATAATTGTATGTCCAAGATGTGCACAATAACAACAATACTATTAGAAATGTGTAATTCACAATAACAACAGACGGCGCTCGGAGGGAGCAGTCGGTGCAGAGAAGCGATTACTTCGAAGAGTCGCGGTACAATGAGGCAGCAGCAGCGGTCGCCGGCCGGGCTCCGGGAAGAGGAGGGGACCACGTGGGGCGACCGGCTGCGCGAGGGGGCCCGCCGCGTATTGACGCAGCCACCCCAGGCCCGCACCCCCCGTGTTTATGATCGCGCGGATAATTATACCTGGTCAATGACGGTCGCCGCGACGCCGAACCATCCAGCACGCCCTTTGACTCGGCGCTCGACCCGACATACGCACTTAGAATTCTCAACGAGCCAAAAAACATTTGTTTACAATAATACGAGTTCTCGGAACGTCACCGCGGCGTGCAACCTAACCTACAAAATTTTGATGCCGTCGTCTATTTTAATCATCTTCAATCAACACGTTGCTCGATGTCGGCGCTCGCGGAAATTTGTCGAATTTTCATGCGCGGAACTCATTGTTTTGACAACGAAAACATAACATTTACTTTGCAACGCAAAATAAATTCTCCCCCAACACTTCCCCTATTTTTGTTTCCAAAAATATAAACGCCAGAATTTCTAATACAGCTGACATCCCTTGACAACCCTAAGGGTTCGCAATGGAACAGTCCGCGAGAATAGGGAAAAGCATAGTTGAGGTAGTACAGGGTGGTGGACTTACATGTGGTTTTGCTACCCTTTGTTAGTAAGGTATAGGTTGGATAAACAAAGGATAAAGCTCACAAAAAGGGACAAATTTTCCTTTTCGAAATTTTTGCTTGTAAAAATAGCAAAAGAATATTTAAAATTTGCTGGATGCTGAAAGAAAGTGTGGGGAAATTACTAAAACAGCTTGAGTGTATGGAAATGAAAAGGATATATTTTAAACGGATTAAAATTTTAGTCTTTTCATTACAAAAGTTTTGATAGCAGCAGAATGTGAAAAATTTAGAAAAATCAAGGTGCAAAAAATTGTGATTTTTTTTATAAAGAAATAAAAAAAAACAATTTATTTGATTAAAATCGGATTTTTTTTATATAAATTGATATTGATTTAAACTAATTTTTTCATTAATGAAAAAAACTGTGTCATTCATTTGTTTTTGTAAAAAATAACCTAACCTGCTGCCTACGCTCAAAACAAAGTTTCCTGAAGTTTTCGCATACTTAATGTATCTAAAAGTAAAAGTAAATAAGAGAAGTGTTTTGTTTTACTTTCATCAGTTCATAGCCTACTAGAATTTTCTCAAAATAAATTAAATGACGTGGTCTTTCCATGGCACTCTTATGAAATTTTAATTTTTTGTAATAAAATGCTCAAAACTTAAACAAAATGCAAAGTGTGACACATCGTTGAAATCAGAATTGAAAACTCTATCCAAATATGAAAAAATTTTAAATACCAACCATAAGAAAAAAAAAGTTGACAGTCGAAAATGAACAATGGTAACAGTTACACCAAATCTGATAAACAATTTAAATTCAGCATAAAAAAGTGTTCTAATAATGCGTCAACTAGAAATTGTAGCATAAATGATAAATGCGTTATAGTCAAAAATAAAAAATCCAAAATTTCAGTTTTTTTCAGATATCTGAAAAACCAGAGTGGCTACTTTAAATTTCTTTACAGATTATTGTTAGGCATAAAATTTGGCAACTTTGCCTCAATTTAACCAACTCTCTATCTCTTCAAATAAGCGAGATCCCCATGGTGGGGCTCGAATTTGAAACAGCCTGTATATCCATATTTTTAAGAAGCTGCAAATTCCTCTACAAACTCATATCGATGTGGCAACAGTGTTGGTTTACGCTACACAAAGAGAGGATGGTGCGGGAACCCCCTAATCATTCGGTTTGTTGGTGGTTGTCGGAAAATCCCATGAATCTGATTTGTGAATCCCCTTACTCTGTGCCTATACTTCGAACATGTTGGACCACAGATTTTTAAGCAAAATGCTCAGCAGTCTGCAGAAAGAAAAAGCGTACAAATTTCTGAAAGGAGTGAATACAGATTTTGTCCCGTTATAGCCCTGATAACAAAGTCGAAACCATTTCCCAAATTTGTGTTTGGCGGTCATTTCAAAAACACCGCTCCGTTGACATGGTGGAAAGGCTTAACCATACACGAGTCAGTATGGTCAGATAAGAAAAAGTTCATAGGTTTGTAAGAGCAACTACACACCGCCATAGCAGGAACCGCAGGATTGGAAAGATATTTTTCCACATTTGGATTTGTCCAATCCCAGTTGAGAAATCGTCTTGGTAACGAAAAAGCGGGAAAATTAGTATTTATTTTCAAGTATATAAACCAGAACCCCTCGACAAAACGAACTAATCTAGAAGAAGTTGAACCGTGCGTCGTCAAACACCGAAGAAGTATCACATGATGACGATGATGATATCCCATTATCAAAGATACTATTTAATGAATAATTAGAATAGGCAGTTCAGTCTCAATGAGCGAACAGAATACAATTTTTAATTTTTATTTTTCTATATAAATATACATTTGTGCCATGAATTGTTTAAAAATGTAAAAATATATCAATCTAAAAAAAGTGTAGTTATCTTGTTAAAAAAAACATAAAATATCTCAATTTTGATATATATCCGATTATTTGATATTTATATAAATATCATAATATTTACGAACCCTGAAATCCTGAACCCTGTAGCGCCCTAACAAAGAATGTAGGATAAAACATCTGAAAAAAAAAGACCTCGGAAAAATATCTCCAGGAAAACATAGCCCTGGAAAAAAAGCCGGGGGAAAAGATCTAGAAAAAAAAGTAAAAAATAAAAAAAAAATAATTCCAGAAACTCAAAGAAGTGGTTTTAAAAAAATGCCTGTTTGGCGTATGAGCGAGTGTGGGTTACGTGTTATACCTCCCGATCGGATAATCCAATTTTGATGAGCTTCGGAATGTCAAAACAAGCAAAATCAAAAGTTCACCGTCAAAATAAACTTTTAAAAAATTCGAAATCGGAAGCGGAAGTTAGCCATGTTTTTTTGGTAGTAAATATACCGGAAAACAAATTACCTTAAACTGAAAACGAGAGTTGATAGAAGACCTTAGGGTATATATAACAATGTTTTTTCCCAACTATCTAGCTTCAAAATGGCGCCTGATGGATTTTTTGAAAATTTTCACTTTAACGCATTATTACTCAAAAACGAGTTTACAGATCGGGATGAAGTTTGGTATTAAGATAGCCCTATAGAAACACGTTATTACTTAAGAGGATGTTTTTAAAAGTGAAACCTGTGAAAAGGTTGTTTTCACCGGGGCTGTTTTTTTCCAGGGGATGTTTTTACTCGAGGGGTAATTTTCTTTTCCGGAAATCATTATTCCGGCGATTTTTTCGGGAATAATTTCCAAAACTGTTTTTCCGGACACCGTAACATTCAGACAAACCACCATTAGTTTGCACAACGGCACAACTGCTACAGTAAAGGTGCATACATGTGTCTGAAGTCGGGCAATAGGCGGCGGCACGCATCTTTCTCGAACACTAGCAAACACTTCCTACTCAATTTTTACACAAATGCGCACTCAGCGCAGGCGCACCGATACCGTATTATAACCAGGCCAGATGTGTTTTGTCTACCGACCTGGTAGATTGATAGTGATACTAGCGGTGTGTGCCTAGCTTCCACTAGAGAGCGCACCAACATATTTCTGATCCACTAAGGGGATTATTGGGTCCAGCGCTTGTTTCTAGGACTGTAGCGCAATAAACCTGATGGTTAAGATGGTACTGAGTAAAATCACGTTAAATCTTCAGAAAAAAATTCACCCAAAAACCATCCTATCGTAGACTCAGAAAACATTCCTAAGAAGAAAAGCGTGAAGAAAGATAGTTCAAATTATCACTTTGCCTCATTTCCAAGGGAGTGCGCAGTGCCTTAACAAAGATTCTTGCAATGTTTTTGTAACTAATAATTACGCTAACATAAAAATCTTGTCAGCGCCGGTCGCTCTGCTGACAAACCAATATTGCTTTGTGAACGTGTCTGAAATAAGATTATTTTTTAAACTCGTTGCGCAAAGAATGTATAACCGTAACACAATATATTGCCAAAACGCGGGCAATAAACTTTGTCGAGATGTAAAAACCCGTCGAAGTGCGATGATGAGACAGTTAGAGATTTACTATTTAGATTTGAAATGGTTTACATATGCATTGGCACATATTATTTGACGTAGATTACGACTTTCTGGAGCTTCCAATTTCACCGGAAATAGCACTAATTTTCTTATTTTAAATATTGGATTTGTGGAAACGAAAGTGAGAAAAAAGGCAGATCACATATATTAAATCTGGAACCGTCTCACCTTTACGGCATTAAAAATTAGTTGCCACTTTCATGAATTTCTCCGTTGTAGTGGTCTGTACTACAAACAGCTACTATGCTATTTCTACATACCTGTTTTACTACTTTATACACATTGTTTTCTAATAAGAAAAGTTAATTAACTACAAAAAAAAGGTAGGTAGTATCGGAACCATTCGTGGTAAATTTTGTTAACGGGATGTTTTTAACTTTGAAAACTGTTCGGTGCAAATAACTCTTAAGGTCCGAAATCAGAAGATACAATTTTGTAATTTAAGTGTTAAAAAATTTAAGGGCGTTAGAGTGCTAACAATCTGCGTATTAAGGGCTCTCCAGTCAATTGCACCCATGTTAAAATCCCCTCTGTTTGCCAAACTCTGAACATCTCAGTTCTCACACATTATCTTTTTTATCTCAATGAGTTTCTTGTATAATTCATAAAGCAATGAAAAAAAGCTCTTATAAACATTGATCCGAAAACGCTTCGTTAAAATTAAACTTCTGGATGTGGGAACTTCCACCAATTCACTAGGTATATTGCTTCTTCCGGGGACTGTAACTTCGCAAGAAAGCGTTGCCGGACACAAACTAATCTCTTGTTTTCAAGCAAGGCTACTTTATTTTTGTGCATATTTACATTTGTAATTTTATTTTTTGTTAATGTAAAATCAATTAATTATAAAAGGAATATAGGTGCTAGTAGTGGAAAAAATAATATATAAACCACGGTAGAGAAGACTTATCAGCGTTGCCACTTATTTCCCTCGATGGTTCGCATCTCGGGAAATAATTCTGCTCGGCTGAGAAAAACGTCTTCTCTACCTTGGTCTATAATATACTATTTAATGTGTGGAATCTGAAAAAAATGCTTTTGTATATTGAAAGAAATAAAATTTTTATTGTTGAAAAAAACGTTTATTGTTGATTTAGTCTAGAAATATTATTTTACTGAAGTTTCAAAAATAATATTTCTGAACATAAAGCTTCTATTCCTTCAGGCGAGATGGCGCGATCGCGTTAGCATTTTATTCACATGGAGTCAAGATGAAATCCAACTATGTTAACACACAACTCGTGTGTAAATGCCCCATTTTACCTACTAAAAACAAACAATTGGCCAAATTAAGGTAGCAATGAAATATTGCCTTACTGAATGTTAAACTTTTAGGTTATCTTATGATTATATTATGTTAGCTAACATTTCTATTTCACCTTGACTTCGTATGAATAAAATGCTAACGCGACCGCGCCATTTCGTGTGAACGAATAGAAACTTTATGTTCACAAATATTGTTCTTTAGACTTTACTAAAATAATATTTCTAGACTTTCGAAGTATTGTCTTTGTTAACTAAATAAAATGTTTTCTTGTCTGAAAACTTTTTTTGTTTAATTTACACAATTGTTTTGATTTCACCGATTAAATAAATTTTTGCTAAGTTAAAAAAATTTTTAATTATATTCATTTCAAATTTTTTTCAGAAAAAAAAATTTTATTATTGTATTTTTTTGTATGCAATAATTTGTAGAAAATATAAAACAAATTTAGAAAAAAATATTATTTATGCGGACAAAAATAAAACATTCATTGAAAACAAATTTTTAGTTAAAAAATAATATAATTGTTATTCCTTTAAGTGGCCCAAACGGCGCTTCATAGTTAACTGCTAAAATATTTGCATCTATTGTATGACCACCCTGTATACTATTTTAGCTCAATATATTAGAAACTATTGAACGTTAAGTTAAAAAATTTATTTTTTACTTTTAAATTCGGCGCGTTTCTTTTTATTAATCTGGACGCCACACTTTCAGGTGGTGAACATTTAAGACGGCATTCCTTGTACAAAAGATAATTGAATAACTAGAATTTCTTCTTCCACTAACCCAGGCTTTAAATTTTAATTAAAATAATATGAATTTCAAGAAAGACGTCAAATCAGAGGTACAATCAGGCAAAGGAAAGAATGTTCGAAGTTTCTTATTTAATTTTATCGTGAGAAAAAAGCTCCCCACCTACGTTTTTCTTATGAATTAATATTTGTGATGTAAAAATGTTTCGCTTGCGGATATCAGACGAGTTTGAAATGTAAAAAATTAGAAAAATAATATTTTATTATTACAAATTTTTAGAAGAAATAGATAACAAAGTTTGAGGTCTTATTTATTTTCTGGCTTCAGTGTTAAGCCTTTTGCAGCAGAAATAGACCAATGTTAAATAAATGTTAACAATAATAGGTGTTGCGTTCTTCTCACGCTTTTAATCATTAACTGCGTTTTGCTTATTTTTACTTTCCTGTACTTTCAGTAGAGGGAAGTATTGATTTCAAGCAAATTTTTGAAGTCGATATTTTGACGGAGATACATGTTTTGACCCCCAGAAACCCAAAATAGTAATTTTTAAAACATGTCTGTAAATGAGTGGCCTCCATAACTCCCGAACGGACGGTTCGATTTGGATGATCTTGGGAGTTTGGGGGTATATCAAAAATTCATTGGCAAACCAAGATTTCAATAAAAATCTGATACTGGAAGCGGAAGTTAGACATGTTTTTTTGGTAGAGTAGCGAAAGCGGAATCAGAGAGAAGCAAATGCTTTTTTTAACCTTCTGGTTTCAAACTGGCGTCTGCTACAATTTTCTGAAATTTTGACGCTGACGCCTTATTAGTTATTACTCAAAAACGAGTTGACCGATCGGGATCAAATTGTTTATCGCAATAGCCTTATAGAGACACAATGTTGTTGCAACGTGTGCACAAATTTTTGAAAAGGCAATAACTATGAAATAAAAAATATTTATAAATATTAAACATTTTGAATAACATATTGCACAAAAACTGGCCACACGATTTTTTTTTAAATTTTGTAGGCTAATAGAACTACCATTTGATTAGTGTCCTAGTCCCCTAATTTCTCTTTGACACCTTTCATGTATTTTTGAAAATCGCAAATTCCAACCCTTTTATTTAATAATAAACGGAGAACGATAAAATTTTTCTGTTTAGGGTAAATTGCTCATCAGTGATAGTAGAATAAAGTTATTAATTTTTTCTGTGTTCTTTCCTCACAAAAGGCTTTGAAAAAATTTCACCCTACCATTTTGCTTCATATTTCTTTGACGAATAAATATTGTTTGCTATTAGAAAATACCTAACCATATTTCAAAATTTTTGGAATGTTTAAAAATTTTGTAAATATGTAAAATTTTCAAGATTTTTTCACAATTTTCAAAAATTTTATGGATTTAAAAATTTCGAAAAATAAAGAGCTTTTTAAAATAGTAATCACAATTTGCAATATTTCCAAAATTTACAACTTTCTGTATTTTAATTTTTTTGATAATTTCAACATTTACGAAATTTCCGAATCTCTAAATTATCAAAATTTAAACTCAAATTTTTAAAATTTTTCGTAGTTTCGAATTTTACATAATTTTCAAGTTTCAGAATTTTTTATTTATCAATATTTTGAATATATTTTCAATTTCTATGAAATTTATTACTAAATATTAAACTTTTGGATTTTCTAGAATTTCATACAATTTTCAAAAATTTTAAACGTTCAAAAATTTCGATAACTTAAGAAAATTTTTAAAATAGTACCTAAAATTTTTAGTTTCCTGTATTTCTATTTTTTTTATATTTACAAAATTTATGAATCTCTAAATTATCAAAATTTGATTTTAAATTTTATAATTTTTCCATAGTTTCGAAATTGACGAAATTCTCATGTTTCAGAATTTTAAAATTATCAACATTTTGAATATATCTTCGATTTCTTTGAAATTTATGACTAAAATTGGGTGTAGGACACTTCGCCGAATGCCCACAACGCCGAATCGATTTTTTAAGGTCCACATCGTCGCACGTGCCCACAACGCCGAATGCTTGCAAGGGACACTTTGCCGAATGTGCCCATAACGTCGAATGCTCGCAAGGGACACTTTGCCGAATGTGTCCACAACGTCGAATGCTCTTAAGGGACACTTTGTCGAACGTGCCCACAACGCCGAATGCTTGCAAGGGACAATTTGCCGAATGTGCCCACAACGTCGAATGCTCGCAAGGGACACTTTGCCGAATGTGCCCACAACGTCGAATGCTCGTAAGGGACACTTTGTCGAACGTGCCCACAACGCCGAATGCTTGCAAGGGACACTTTGCCGAATGTGCCCACAACGTCGAATGCTCGCAAGGGACACTTTGCCGAATGTGTCCACAACGTCGAATGCTCATAAGGGACACTTTGTCGAACGTGCCCACAACGCCGAATGCTTGCAAGGGACAATTTGCCGAATGTGCCCACAACGTCGAATGCTCGCAAGGAACACTTTGCCGAATGTGTCCACAACGTCGAATGCTCGTAAGGGACACTTTGTCGAGCGTGCCCACAACGCCGAATGCTTGCAAGGGACAATTTGCCGAATGAGCCCACAACGTCGAATGCTCGCAAGGGACACTTTGCCGAATGTGCCCACAACGTCGAATGCTCGCTAGGGACACTTTGTCGAACGTGCCCACAACGCCGAATGCTTGCAAGGGACACTTTGTCGAATGTGCCCACAACGTCGAATGCTCTTATTAGACGCCGACAATGTCAACAACGCCGATGGCTGATGCGTAGAGATGGAAGTGAAATGACCCTGTAAAGTTTGTCTCGTACTTAACTAGCACCCTGTATATTACTAATAGCTTTCAATTTTTTTACAATTTTAGGAAAACTTATATGTATTTACGTGTTTCATCTGTCTAATGATTTGTATTAAATCATTTTGGAGTTTTTAACAGATATAATCCGATTTTTTAAAATATTCAAAATATTTAAAATTTCGAATACTAATTCGAAAAAGATTAAAATATTTAAAAATTTGCGAAATATCCGGGATTTTAAATTAAATCTTTTTCAAATTCGGTTTTATACAAAATTAATGAAATTTTGGAAAATTTAAAAAAATTTTAAATTTTCTTTTCTAAAATTTTCGCCAATGAATAAAAATTCGAAATTTCTACATTTTACAAGTTTTGTAAGTTATCTGATTTGACTTTGACTTTTAGTTGACTTTTATTACTGAATTTTTATCAGTTTAACATTTCTGGACTTATTAAACATTGATTGTTCCGATTTGTTTAAACTTTCATTATTATTAAAATTTCGGATACTATTTTGAAATTTAATATTCTGAATAGTTTCAAAATTAATGACAGTTTCTAGAATCAATATTTTTGAAATGATTAGCACACATATTCCTTTTCCGGTTTTCTTATATTGAAAATGTTTAAAACTTTGCATACTATGTTGAAAACGATCAAAATATTGAAAAACATATTTAAAAATTGGCGAAATATCCGGAATTTTCGATTATGAATATTTTTAAAATTAGGTTACCAATAGCCTATAGGTATTCAAAATTAAAAAGTTTTGAAAAAAAATTCTATTGAAGTTTTTAATTTTTATATGTTTTCGGTATTTTCTAAATGGTTAAACTTTTGGAAAACCAATAACAATTCTAAATTTTACATTTTTAAAGTTTTCTAAATTATTCAGGGATGTGAACCGAAAAAAATAAAGTTTTGGTTTTCGGTTACGGTTCAAATGTTGACGTGCTACTGTTTTTGTTCTCAGGAACTTTCACCGATAGTGGTGCCGCAGGCGCAGCATTGTGCATAGTTTTACTTAAGAACTTGTTAGTAAAAAAATTGTATTCCATTGATAAAGTATTCATATCATGTTATACGATGACGTTATACTGGCAAAAACTTTGCATTCGGACAATCATTGGTTTGGCTACAAGCCTAAGGGTCAACCCAAAGGGCTGAACATGCGGAATGAGAAGATTAAATAGTAAATACTAATGTCGGTTCTACACTTGTCGGAAGGAAAAAATACCGGTCTATTCTTAAAATAATTACGGCTACGGTTTTCGGTTACGGTTCAAGAAATTTTTTAATTGCAGTTTTTGTTTCAGTTACAGTTCGGTAAATTTTGCGTTTTTTTTTCAGTTTCTGTTAAGGTTACAGTGCACGTCCCTGCTTTTATTACTAAATTTATTTTATTTATAAATTCCAGCTTTACTTCGTTAAAGTCCATATTTAATGAGTATCTGTATATAAAATATTTAATTACTTTAACAATATTTATTTTTTTAACCTCATACGTATTTCAGCATGTTTACATGTAAACATGCCGAAATACTTATAAGGTTAAAATAAAGAAATATTGTAAAGTAATTAAGTATTTTAAATACAGATACTCATTAAATTTTTATTAATGCAACATTTTTGGAATTTGTAAACATAGATTTTCCGATGATTTTAAAAGTTTCAAAACTATTAAAATTTCGAATACTGTTTTGAAATTTAAAATTCGGGATATTTTTAATAATGAAAATTTAATGAAAGTTTACAGAATCAAAATTTTTGATTTTTAAAGTATTTGGTATTTTTGCAATTGTTGCAATTTTCGAAAGATAATAAAAATTAATAAATTTCATATTTTTAAATTATTGTAAATTTTCTATATTTTTTTAAAATTTATGAAATTTTTGAAATTTAAAACATTTTCGAAATTTTTAAATATTTTTGTAAATTTTGAGTAATGTATAATAGTTTGAATCGGGGAGAGGGAAATCAGAAAACGAAAATTTCGTTGCAATTGCCTGGCAGCAATTTTTAAAACGGATCCCTAAATTTGGATGCAATTTCTGCATAATCCCGTTAAATATATTCAACAACCGAAACAGAAAAACTACATTTTTACTGCTTTTTCGCTGGTCATTTTTCATTTCGCTTCAGCAATTATTGTATGTACAAAAAAGAGGTGCGCTTAAAAATCTTTTTAGATCTCCCTTTGTTTTAATTTAACGTAAAACGTGCAAAATTAAATTACTCCCCCATAAAAAATTGTTTTGCATTGCTAATTTTAATTGTAAAAAAAAACCTTAATTTTCTTTGTTTCAACTTTAACAGATGCGGGGTAATATCTTAATTTGAAAACGCGCCAATTCTCTCGGCTGCAAGTTTTTCCTGTTCCGAGAGCGTTCGACGGTTGTGAATTAAACAAAGGGCTGAAGTTGATTCGACCCTAGACTGGATGTAAATCCATTATATTGGCCCCTACTAGTCGAACAAGCAGCTATTAAAACGAACAACCGTTTGCCTTTATTATTACAGTACTCAGATGAGTGCATTGCCACTGCGCCAGTGCATTTGCTTGTAGAAACAATAAAAATCGAAACTGTCGCCGCGTTCACAGTACCTCCCTACCTAGGTACATCGATTAATTTATAATGCAACAAGCAAATGCAGTTTTATTGATTATTACGAACCAATTCGATAAAATTGTGTTAAGGAGAGAACAAAGGAACACACGTACACACAGGGACAGACAGACGGCGGAGGGTCGGACGGCGGCCGGAAACATTATTTCTGTTCCAATTCGACCTAATGGAGAAACTTAGAAGTAAACGCACAAGTTCATTTTCTATCTATAAAAGATGAAACGACGAAATAAAGAAGTTAAACGGAAAAGAAGAATTTCACCATATCGCGAGGTACTAAATAAATTGATCGGAGCTCCCCAGTCTGAAGGCATATTCGTCAGATTCGGTGTTGTCAAACGTAGCGGGTTCGTTGTGCTGAGTTGCCAGTTTCATTGAACTCGGGGGATGCTACCCAGCCAGAACTACACTCCAGACAAAGCGGTCGGTGTAGGCGGTTTTGCTCGAGCTTGGACGACCATTCGCGCCCATTTAATCCCCAGATTCAATAAACGAATGCTCAGAATAAGACAAAAGCGTCTACTGAAATGCCCTCTCTTCGCATTTTGCGTTTACTTAAACGCCCGTTTAGGTGGAATTAATCAAATTGCCGTGTTCGGATTCGGCTGTAAATGAAACCACGCCGGATGTTTGTTTACGTATCGTTCAATTGCGGTGCTGACCCACGTCTTTCAAATTTTCAGCCTCATAAATATCCTTCTACTATTGATATTCAATAGAAACGACATTTTTCGATGTTATTCCAATTTATTCTGTTTGATATTTCCTCATTTGATACACGGGATGTTCACAAAGCATGCGACGGTTTTAGCGTACCGAATACATTTTTCTGCTGAGACCTTCCCGAGTGCATGCGGAAGTTTTTGTATAAATTTGTAATGTTATTTCGAATATACCGCATACTGTTCACCGGAAATTCATACTAAAGAATCAACTCGAACTAGGCGAATTTAGTGATCAATTGAAATGTAGGGCTCGAAGGACCATTTTGATGTTGTCACATTTTAAATTCCTGTGTGAAATGTAAAAAATTAGAAAAATAATTTTTTATTATTACAAACTTTTAGAAGAAATAATTAGCAAATTAGTCTTATTTATTCTCTGGCTTCGGTGTTAAGCCTTTGCAGCAGAAATAGACCAATGTTAAATAAATGTTAATACATAATAATAGGTGTTGCGTTTTTCTTACGCTTTTCATCATATTTTTTTTAAAGAATCATGAAGCCGTCCGTGAGCACGACTCCATAATTCCCATCCCACCCCCTTACCCGGGCTCAGCACACTAAGTGCTATTCACCGGTCTAACATGCCCCACCCCTGAAAGACATGCAACCCAACATACACACCTACATACACCATCCATGGACCTGTCGGATTTAACTTAATCAGAAAAATTTCCGGCAGGCAGTGGACTCGAACCAACTGCCATTGGGAGTCTAGTTTCAAAGCCTGGGACTTTAACCACTAGACCACCCGCCGGCCCGCTTTTCATCATTAACTACATTTTACTTATTTTTATTTTCCTGTACTTTCAGTAGAGGGAAGTATTAATTTCAAGCAAATTTTTGAATTCGATATTTCGACGGAAATACATGTTTTGGCACCCAGGAAACCAAAATAGTTATTTTTGAAACATGTCTGTAAGTGAGTGGCCTCCATAACCCCCCGAACGGACGCGACGGTTCGATTTGGATGAGCTTGAGAGTGTGGGGGTATATCAAAAATTCATTGGCGAACCAAGATTTCAATAAAAATCTGATACTGGAAGCCGAAGTTAGACATGCTTTTTGGTAGAGTAGAGAAAACGGAATCAGAGAGAAGCAAATGCTTTTTTTAACCTTCTGGTTTCAAAATGGCGTCTGCTACAATTTTCTGAAATTTTGACGCTAACGCCTTATTACTCAAAAACGAGTTAACAGATCGGAATAAAATTGTTTACTGCAATAGCCTTATAGAAACACAATGTTGCTGCAACGTGTACAAAAATTTTTGAAAAGATAAAAACTATGAAATAAAAAATATTTATAAATATTAAAAATTTTGAATAGCATATTGCACAAAAACTGGCCACACGATTTTTTTTAAATTTTGTAGGCTAATAGAAGTACCATTTGATTAGTGTCCGAGTCCGCTAATTCCTCTGAGACACCTTTCATGAATTTTTGAAAATCGCAAATTCCAACTCTTTTATTTAATAATAAACGGGGGAATATAAAATTTTTCTATTTAGGCTAAATTGCTCATCAGTGATAGTAGAATAAAGTTATTAGCTTTTTCTGGCTTTCTTCCTCGCAAAAGGCTTTGATTTTGCTTTATATTTATTTAACGAATAAATATTGTTTGCAATTACTTAACCATATTTCAAAATTTATAGAATGTTTAAAAATTTTGCAAATATGTAAAATTTTCAAGATTTTCTCACAATTTTCAAATATTTTATAGATTTAAAAATTTCGGTTCGAAGGACCATTTTGATGTTGTCACATTTTAAATTCCTCAATAAGCTTTCTAGAGGAAACTTGATATGAGCTTCCTTTAAAAACATATACTTAAATTGTATGAAAGCTACCAACAAATTTATTCGCATATACAATATTCCTTATCTTCATTTTTACATTATTGAAAATATAATATGGTAAGTCTGCTCTTTTGTAGTACCTACAATGGCAAATTGCATTTCTGGATTTTTAAAAATACACGCAACAGTGCCTGTCTCAAGCTCTCCAACCACTTCATAAATTATAAACAAGGTAAATGCATAATGTACCCTCCTGAAAATTTGGCGCGATAATATAACAAGTAAAACTAGTTTTGCAGAATAATAGAAGTAATTTTAAAAACCTATTTTTTAAAAATGCAGCTGAATGTTCAGCTTTTTAAGTGTAAAAAATTAAACTCAAATATTGTGATTGCTGCGTGGAAAATGTTTTTTATTGAGTATTAATAAAATACTTTTTTACTTCAAAAGTATTTATTTATTTTAATCTTATACGTATTTCGACATGTTTGCATGCTATTATCAAAGGTTATATTAAAAAGTAAACAGTTATTGTTGTTATAGCAACAATAGAAGTTTGTGACTTATCTTGGTAATCGTCTGCAGATGAATTGATTTTTTATTCGAAAATGTCCAATAGAGGTGAATTTAAGAGATCAATTTGCTCGTTCATTAACGGTACAGTTTTTAAATGTTTGTAAATTTTAAAAGCATCTAGTATATTTAATTTACGTTTATCATCAGAAAAGTGTAAACATTTTATAGTGTTATTAGATCTCATTGAATGATTCTATTCTTGTAAGTGTTTAGCGTAATTGGATTTATGTGGGTGTTTGTATTTCTGCCAACGTGCGTGTTCATTATACCTAAGATCAAAATTTCCAATTGTCTGACCTATATAAACCAAATTACAATGTGAACAATTTAATTTGTAAATGCCTGATTTTAGCAAAGCGTCTGTTTTTGATTTTGTATTAAACAAAGTGTTTAAAATGTTTTCAGTTGTTTTAAACCATACTTTATATTTAATTGTATTGTTTATAATTCTAGCATTTTGTTCTGATAAGTCACCAAAACATGGGATAGAAGCATATTTTAATATATCGGATGAAGTTGGGTTATACGATAAATTTTTTGAATATCTAATTTATATTTTTTTCTTTAATTAATGTATCAAAAAGTTTGCTATATAACCATTACTATATGCAATTTGTTTGATTATTGAAATTTCTCTATTATAACTTATTATACCTAAAGGAACCGTTAAAGCCCTATGTATCATGATGACAAGAATCGTGAGGTATTGTAACGTGAGGTTTTTATTATTATTCAAGTTTATTATTTGAATTAATTTTTATGTTTAAATCTATTAAGTTATTGGACCTATTTTGTTCAGTATACATTAAATCTGGTAGTTTGCTTATTTTAAAATAATGATAATATATGAAAACGCGCCAGTCTGTAGAAAGCAGCGCTAAGAATCGATATCGACATAAACGACCAAATAAATCGATTCTTGACATTATTCCCAGTTCGTCTGCATCTAACCGCATCTAAATATCTTGCTTACTTTTTTCGCCAATTAATGCTCAACGTTAGGAGTGCATATGCTAATATTTTGCAGATTTTTGAAAAACCTTTTCTTTGACACGTTGTAACTCCGAAACCAGGCCGATTTTAGAGAGATAGGCGCAGCCGGATAGAGCTTGGCCAGATATACAACCCTACGTGCGGAAAAGGACAAATTCGTAAACATTTTGAAACGCCTCGTATACAAAAAATTGTGTTTTTGCAGTGTCGCACTTAAAAATCGTATGTTTTCGCCAGGGTACAACATATTAGCTGGCCGCTTCGATCCTGGGAGCGTGGGACGAACGCCACTAGTGCAAACTTAAAATTTGAGAATTAAGTTGCAACACATTAATAAATTATTAAAACATTTCTAGGCGGTGCAAAATAAGCCCCAAATCTATATCTTAATTATAAAAATTTTGGTGACTTTTTCAAGTCGAACTTGAACAATAAACCCATGTTATGCAGGGTCGGACTTGAAAATCGTATGTTTTGACTATAGAAATATTGCCGTTCTACTTTCGCATACAGCTTAGGAACACGTCAGGGTAATAACATCTTGGGTGCCCTGTTCGATACTAGTCCTAAGCGACGAACGCCACTGGTGCATACTTAATACTTGAATATTAAGGTGCAAAAAGTATTTAAAGTTTAATTTAACTTCCAGACGGTGCTAAAGCAAATTTCAAAATTTAAACAGACCCTCAGAAATATACTCGCTATAACCTAGAACAGGATTTTCTCGCCAGGACCGTAATGGGATTTTTTATATAATTATAAAGTCGCAATTTTATAAAATCCATTGCATTTTCACAACTTTAAATTTCTTTTTACAAACCATGGTTCGGCTTCCATTATTGCCCTTGATCTACTTAACACAAGGCAACAATTTTAGCAATAAACCGGGGAGGGGGGTCTAAATTTACCTTTTTCAATATTTTGAAATTTTCAAAATTTCGATTTAATTATGCCAGGCGACGCGTGTCATTGATGGAAACTAAATGATTTCAAAACATTTCTTAGACAGTTTTAAAGTACTATAAAGTCCAATTTGATATCTAAATTAGGAGGCACGTGGCAATTTTTTTTAAATTTGAAGCTACACCAACAAATCTTTTCAAAAAAAATAATTATTTGTGAAATGCTCATATTAAAATAAATCGCTCCCCATCTCCATGTACATGCTTTGTATATCGTAAGCTCGCTGTAGGCGCGTCACCGGGTATAATAGAGGTTTAGTGCGATGCTGAGTTGTACAACTCCAACTCTCAATGAAGCTTAAGTTTGGCGACGTAATATACAACAATAAATTCCGAATATTAAATATTTTGGCAATTGCAATATTTAAATATACAGGGTGTTACATGTTATTTTTAAACATTTTACTATTATTGATTGAAGGAAAATGGCATAATGGACTGTTTATGTACGCGATCACATCTACGCAAACTAGAACGCATGCGCTTTGTCGATTATACAGGGTTAAAATCCGGCCTGGGTCTCGCTGCGCTTATAATACACGTGCACGTTTAGACGGGCGCGGGGAGACGATGGGTGAGACAATGCAGTGCTGCAAACCATTACTCTATTTGTTCAATTTAAATTTTAATTAGCCTCCTCCTTCCCGTGACCATAAAGGGAGGCCCCGCAATCCATCTGCGCTTCGGGCATACAAGTACCTTTATACGTAGCTGTACACGTACTAGATGTGTTAGAATATACAAACAATTATTGTTTGTAAGTACGAATAAGTTCAGGAGGAGTGTTTGTTCACTTTTGTTATTGTTTCCATTTCTCTTTTGTCTGTAGAGTTCCAACTTACGAATTTTTAGATTTAAAGCACCTCTTTTTTGTGCTTTCAATTTTGATATTGCTTTGCGAAATAAAAAATGGAATGGTTAAGCTGTGAATAGTGTAAAAGATCGGCGTTTAAATTTATTGTAAAAGCACTTCCGATTCCGACAGAAGTTGCTAAAGTTATTGTCTTCGAAGTAAGCCTAGTGGATTTTGGAAGTATTTATAGCAGAGTTCGACGCAGTGCGTATCTCACCAGCGAATAGATTGGATCGCAGATGTGTGGGTTCGTCGGAAGTGTGGAGAGGCCAAGTCCGCCGGATAGACGCGATGAGCCTTCATAACATCCTCAGATTTTCTGACTGGTGCTGCTGCTGCTGCCGCCGCCGCTGCCACCATCACCTTATACGCCTAGCCTTATCCTTGTTCTTACATAAAATATCATCTCTTTTTCTGTCTACTTTTCTTTCGGTTTAATATATTCCAAGCGGTGCCCGTTGTCAACCAAATGTCATTTCAGACTCTCTCTACGTCGCTTTGTTCGAGATCAAACGAAGCGAATACCAACAGAAAACCTATTTGGAAAAATATTGAAATCGTCAAAACCACTGTCGTTCACTTGAGATAACAATTATTTTTAGTTTAAAAACAGTCTTCAGCCTTGAACCCGCACACTTCAGCATTTTTACTTGTTTTAATACTTTCTCATACTTTGTTCAGTTAAACGGGCCCTCACATTAAACATGAACATCTTATATTAATACTATAACAACCATATTTGTTTTTTAATTCAATTCTGGCCGCTATGAATAGTTGTATCAAGATCGGAAAGGTCTTAAATCAGAACCGTAATTCATAATTATATAGAACTGTCCGATATTAATCAAATTGCAAATACTCAAAAGAAAGTCGGTAAGTGAAAGGAATTACGTTAGCGACATCTAGTGACAAACCGCCATACTTGTTACGTTGTTTCTGTCTATATACCTGCGTCCCAAAACTGCGAAAAAATGCAAGGGTGTGATTGTATTATTCAATACATGCAATATTTTCTTATATAATTAATATTCATTCTATTAAATTATGTCTAGCTTTGAGTTTTATATCATAATAGTAATAAAAATGTATAAAAAAATCGTTAAAGTGATTGTTGTTTGATTTTGCCTTATGTGCAGGGCTGGGCGATACCGCATAATGAGTATCGACTGCCGATACCAATTTAGTATCGATACTATAAAAAAGTAGCAAAATATCGAACGAATGGAAGTATCAAAAGTATCGAAGTATCGAAAGTATCAAAAGTACAGAATCTATCGATGTCTCGCAAATATCGAAAGTATCATAACTATCGCAGTATTAAAAGTAACGCAGCATCGAAAGTATCAAAAATATTTAACGTATCAAAAGTATAGAATGTATCGAAATAAAAAAAATCGAAAGTATCAAAGTATTAAAGGTATCAAAAGTATCGAAGTATTAAATGTATAAAATGTATAGAAGTGTCAAAAGAATCAAAACTACCGAAGTATTAAAAGTAGCGCAGTATGGAAAGTATCAAGAGATCATAAAATATTAAGTATCAAACTTATCGAAGTATTGAATCTGTCAAGGTATCAAATGTTATAACATGTACCGAAGTATCGACAGAATCGAAGTATTAAAAGTAGTGCAGTATCGAAAGTATCAAGAGATTATGAAGTATCAAGTATTAAAAGTATCGAAGTATGGAAAGTATCAAAATATCGTAAGCATTTAAAGTATCGAAAGTTTCAACCTCGGAATTTCGTTTTTTCGTGCTAAAGACAGAAAAAAGGCAAAATTACATAAAAAACCTTCGGGTGTTCCAATTTACGGTTCAATCTAAACACTCAATTATTATTAAAGATGCATACTTAAATTTTTGTTTCAATATTTTAGCTCCTTTTCCTAATTGCAAACATGGGACATAAGTGGTTGATATTTTTGATACTTTCGATACTTCTATACTTTTAATACTTGCAATACTTTGATACTTTTGATACTTTTGATACTTTCGATATACTTATACTTTGATGTTTTCGACACTTCTGTACTTTTGATACTTCGGATACTTCGGTAGTTATGATACTTAGATACTTCTGATATTTCAAATACTAGAGATATTTCGATATTTTGGCACCTTATTACTTTTGTTACTTTTGATACTTCCATACTTTAATACTTAGATATTTTCAATATGTTCGTTACTTTGATACGTTCGAAACTTTAGATACTTTTGATACTTCGCTACTGTCGATGTTTATCATACTTTCGATACTGGTATCGATGCTTGACACCAGCAAAAGTAAGGATACTTTCAGTAAGTTTGGATACTTTGCTCAGCCCTACCTATGTGTCTCCATCAGCGCATTGGCGCATCCAGGATTTAGTTTGAAAAACGACACTCTTTAATTTTGCAATTTGTTTAGTTTGCCTAATACTAATATTACGTGCTCATATTTTAATATTTGTATTGTGTCCTAGTAGAGAGAGGGGTAGGGCTGCCATCTTTGAGCGCCACTGTATCATCGCCCCCCCTCCACAGCAATTTTGTGCCCAGTCCCGCTATTTCTGCAAACTTAAATAACGTGTAATGGGTTATTTAAATTTTAGGATTTATTTTTAATATTTTTAATAACTAAATATTATTAGGAAAATTTTGGACGGAAAGATTTGTGGTTATAAATAAATACTCCTTTTTGATGAAAAAACCTTTCAATTTTCAAGCCCAAAACTTATCGCTTGTCCACACTTTAATAATGCAATTAGTTAATTAAGATCAGCGAAGATATACAAAAAATAAATTTATTACGAGTATAACCAACCGTTAAGAATTTAACAAAAAAGTTAGACATAAAAATGCAATAATTTGAATTTTTAACCCATGCTCTAAGATTTGTGGTTTGATAACAACACCTTTGCTTGATAAATATTATACACAAATTTTACGCCAAGTTGAACGAGAAATGAGAAAGATTTTATCACCTTTTTGCTTGCACGCCTTCCTTTTTTGTGTTCACTCAGATAATTAATTTATTGTATAGAGGCAACAGACACAATAATAAAGAATTGAAATAAAGTAATGTGTAATTTGACTTCTTGATTAACATAACGGATAAATAATTATGGCTTTGTGGGTGTAAATGACAGCCAAAACAATTTATTTTAAAACTGAAGCAATGTTTTTCAGCACTTAGATTAATGGACAAGTTTTTATGGAATGAAAAGAATCAAATTGAATATCACCTCAGCCATACTACATCAAGAAAGCAACAGTTATCTTGTCTTATCGAAAGTGAACTGTCAGTTCTGTATTAACAATTCTGTATTGTTTCTTTGTAACTGTTCCTTTTATTGCACGAGTATACCGGGTGACCACAAGAAAATGTGGCCATTTTTTCAATTTTTAAATTAATAATTTTAATTTTTTTTGGGTAACTAAAATAAAAACATAGAAATGCATATTACGAAGTTAAACGGTATTAATTTGGACTACCGGTTTAACAAGAAGTGATAGATTTTTTTTAATTTTTAATAGAACACCCTGTATATTTTAGCATATTTGGATAGACCTCTAAATTTCCTTTACAACCATGTATAATACTTATCCATTAACTAACAAAGGAAATTTTAAGGTCTATCCAAATATACAAAAACATACAGGGTGTTCTATTAAAAATTAACAAATTGCTATCGCTTCCGTTTAAACCGGAAGTTCAAATTAACACCGTTTTACGTCGTAATATGCATTTTTATGTGTATATTATCTTAAAAAACTTGAAATTAATAATTTAAAAATTGTGAAAATGGCCGGTTGTTACATGTTTTCGTGATCACCCGGTATAAATATTAGAGCACAAAGTTAATAGAAAAAATTTCATTTACAAAATTTAAAACCAATACCCTATTTACATGAAAAGCACATTTTCTTGGTGAAAAAATACTTTCGCAGCATAAAATCAACAAGGTGGGTGTAATCGTTAATCAATAGCCCCCCATATAATGATTGGTAGGTGTCTACTACAGAAGAAATTGGTGATAAGACCGCAAATTGTGACGTAAATTGAAAGTATATATAGTAACTGGAAATACGCTTACGTCTAAAACCCTTCATGATATTTTGGGTTGCAACGCAGTCTGTAATTCCATTTCTGGTATTAATTATGTTAAATGAAAAATGTATTTGTTTATATTATGCTGTTTTTATTAATTTTTAATTACAGGTGTGGAACTAATTGATTTTAATGCCGTGTAATATAGGTTATCTTTATAGATATGTTTGTTTTTATAATGCGAATTTTGAGTAATAAATACTGCCAACATAAACGAGTTCAATCGTAAAACGCTTCCTTTTCTCCTAAAGTAAAATACAAATATGAATTTAAACATTTTTAATATATATATGTATTTCAAAAATTTTGACAATTTTATAAAAATTCTCGAGAAAATTTGAAATATATTTTATACCGGATGTTTTTTAATAATTTACAAATTCTTTTCAAAACTTTTGTAAAATTTTGATTACCATGAATTTTTAAAAAATTATGAAATTGTAAAAATCAAATATTTATAAAAACCTTACAAATTTTGACAATTTTCGAAAATGAAAAATTATTGAAAATTATGGGTTTTTGAAACATTAAAAACCTGAAAATTTAAAAAAGGAGGAAATTGTAAAAAACTTGAGTTAAAAATGTTTTTGAGTTTTGAAAATTTTGCCATTTTTGGAAAATTTTGAAAAATCTAAAATTTAAAAAGGTACTGAGTTGAAGTTTTTTTATTTTGATAAAATCAGAAATCGATTTTATTGTATGGTTGGGTTGATTCGTATTCTACGCATATCAAATAGCCGATCTGGGCAAACTCGATTTCTCTATCATCTCCCGCAGGCTCCACACTATCGATTTTTTGTTTCTTTAAACATATAGGAATTTCGGCTTTTCTCTTTTTTTTATGTTGTTATAATTTCATAAAATTTAGAAATTTTTGTTTTTTCAAATTGTCATTAATTATCAAAAATTATTCAATAATTTTCAGCATATCTAAAACTTTTTAAATTTTCAAAATCCTAACTGTTTACATTGTCAAAAATTTTCCATTACTAAAAATTTTTTAAATTTCAAAATTTTAATATTTTTAAAGGGTTTAAAACTGCTCTCAGAATTTTCAAAATTTCATATAATTTATAAAATTTCGTTTGTTTTAAATTTTAATTATTTTAGAAAGGAAATTTGGTAAATTAAAAAAAATATTCGAAATTTCAATAAATGCGAGGTAGGTCTCGTAACGGTTGTCTTTTTTTCTCGATATTTATGTTGATACTAAACACCCCGGAACACAGCGCTACATAAGAGACGTAAAAGTTCAGCTGGTTAGATCATCAACGTTTTCCTTGAATCATGCTATTCGGAAGCAAGATGTTTTCATGTCATAGCATAATATTGGCCAAAGCAGAGGGAACATGCAAGCAAGCAAACAAACACCAAAATAGGTTACCGACTAGTGGCAGCAGTCAAATTTATTTTAGGTACAAAGTATTTTACAAGATCTTACAGACATTGTTTGTTTACGTTGTATAATTTATAGCCTATAAATGGCACTCATCGCCAGCAACTGTCTGTTCAACGACCTGGGACGGTTTCAGTCTTGTTGACTTCTGTTTTATAATGTTTATGGTAACGTCAATTCTCACGTTCCGTTGCTGTTAACACATTTTCTAATGTTCGAAAACGTCGTCGTTAGTAATTTGAAATCGAGGTTTAATTTTCACCAACACCCAACACCAATCGCATGTTATAGAATGATGTTGCTTTGCTATCTGAAATACGATCAAATATAATCACTTCGTGTGAAATTGGGATTCAGTAATCAACTCGAACTCGACGTACCTACTAGTTATTACTGACGTGTTCTCTACAATCCATTTTTTTCAGCTTGTTCAAATCAGTGGCGTTCCGTGGGTTCAAAATTTGGGTAGGCAATGGCAAAAATTATTTTACATTAAAATTAAAAAGTAAACAAAAAACATATACAGACGAATTGAGAACCTCCTCCTTTTTTTAGTCGGTTAAAAAATTATGGCAAATCCAATTCACCAAAACCTGTTGGTAAATGAGTTAATCTACGCATAAAATCCCTATGAAATTTCACTTTGTCATTATGCACATTAATGTGATAACGTAAACCTTCGTCCAAAGCCAAGTTAATGCGTGATTTGCCAAACAATTTTAATTTAACAGTGGCAGATAAATGTTCTTTGGTCGACGCACGTTTTTTAATTGCTGCTGAAATATTTTTTAAAACAGAGACTATACTGTTAAGGGGTTTGATATACATGAAAATAGTAAGCAATTCCAGCAAAATAGTTTATTTTTAATATCGCTACCAGTTAGCCAATCCATTCTTTTATACCATTTAGTATTAAACGATCTAGATTTCTTCTTACTGTCTGTTTGTAACGGCCCTAGTCATTTTGAAGTACATCGCCCACAATTCTTTATTTCCATTTGTTTTTCGTAAGATTATCCATTACATTTTTCTTTATAGAATTGGTCGCCAGTAGATTTGATAGACTAGGACAGCACCCAGCATTGAAGCATATCCGTCCCCCCTCCAGGCGGTGAAACCCTTCGGGACGCCATGATCGAGATACGCTCGATCAACGCGCCTGCCCTCAATACAAAAAAGAGAACAGGCTACCAGTCCTGGCATCAGGCTGCAAGCCCCAAGCCCCTACTGGTGGAGGGAGATTACCTAAATCTCTACTGATTTTGCAGATCAGTGCCCGAGCTGAAACGCAGCACACCCGTCGAACCGCACTAAGACGGCCCTAGTCTGCACTTAGGCTGTACCACTGCCACCACGAGTCCTACTCCGTGACCAAAAAACGGGGGGTGTGAATTCCCCGCGGGCTCGGCATTGGTCCCCGTAGTACCAGTCAAAGAAAGTCACTGGTTGGACTTGTCGGAGCAGTTAGCACCTCGCAGGTCCCAGCACTGGTGAGCTACGCACCGCCCAGACTGGTCGGATACCGGCCTGATCATAGTGGCCGGCGCCTTAACAGCGTCGGGTGTACATAAGTACGAACCCTCTGGGACGATACTTTGATGAAAATGCGCTTCACCCCTAGAATCCTAGATCCCAGTGCCAGCTGCACACCACTCCATCGTAGAAAGCACCATCACTTGCCGGAACACCCACTTATCCGGACAAGGAGCGGGGTTTCTACTTCAGTGATCATGCATTGCACGGAACCCCTGCCATCCAGCTCAGGTCCATCCAGCAACCAGGTTTGTACGCAAGAGCTCCTGGTCAAGGAGCGGGGTTTTAACTTCAGCGATTATGCATGAGGCGTTAGGACCCATATTGAGGGCTGCAAGCGACACCCCTAGGACTTAGGTCCCTCTGCAGCAGCAGCCACTCCATCCTGGAAAGCACCATTACTTGCCGGAACGACTATTTATCCGGTCAAGGAGCGGAATTTCCATTCCTGAGAGCGCTACCGCTTAGGTGTTGAGACTCATATTGGGAGCTCGCTTGTTTACACCCCTAGAGCACGAGGCTCTCATAGCAACCTTTTCTCCATCCTGGGGTACACCTTCATCCGCCGGACCCCCATCCGCCTATTTGATGTGAGGCCCGGTCAGAGAGCGGGGACCCCCTACTACCTGCCGGACCATTTGCATCCAGCTCTCGTCCGGGCGGTAACGGGCTGGTGCTCCCGGTACCCCGGTCAGGTAGCAGAGTTCCATTCAAGAGAGCGGGCTATCGTCGAGATGTTAGGACTCATCTCGAGGGCTACACTTCACCCGGTGAAATAACTCACCCAGTCTCCGTAGTCCCAATTAAGGAAACCTTGAACCTCTCCAAAGAGAGGTGGACGTACCAAGTTGAAACCACCGAAGTGACCGTTACAACGCCGACCCCACACAAGGTGTCTTTGTTCACGCCTCTCACCTAGGTGAGGGTCCTTGGTCGGGCCGCCTATAGAGTTGGTGAATGAGAATTTCCAATTTACTGCAAATTTGCAAACTACGTATGAAATCAATAAACACAATAGCTGCACGCTGCACCTAACTGCCGCTGACCGGCGCAAATAAAGTAAAAACTACCAGAGGCCGTGCCTTTGCCGTGTTTATTACGTTCTAAAATCCCCACTACTTTTTGCATCTGATCATTACATTATTTGTATCAATGTGCATGCAAACGTATTAAAAATAATAGATTGGTTGATTGTGTCCTAGCTGACATTTGACCCGATAAGCTCGGCCTTCGCGTACGCGAAACTATGTTTAAAGGCAACGGTTTATTTATTTTGCGCCTACTGTTTAATGTTACGCGGTGGTGTTAAAAAGTAAAACCTGTATAAAAGATAATTTTTATTTATTGAAAGTTAAAAGGCCTACCCTGCCTTATAGGACGGACCGCCTATGGTTCAGATATTATAGCAAATTAATGATTGCTATATTAGCTGCGAATGAATGCTTTACTAATTACCGAAAAGGTAAGTAATTTCATGGTAGAAAGTTTCCCGGCTATTAGTTATTGTTTGACGGTTTAATCTAGGTGTCAAATACAATCCAAGGTCGTAATTAAATTTTCGTTGGGCGATTGCCTGCGGAGAAGCTTTATTTAATGATCCGTTTCTAAAATTAATCCATCGATAAACTAACTTTCCAAATTATTACGCATCAAAATTTTCATCTGGAGTTCATCACTGAAATGAAATTTAGTAGAATTGTTAATTATTTGATTTTTACCGTCCTCGCTATACCAAGTATAGCTATAGAGGAAGGTATTGTGTTGGTCAGGTTGGATTTGGACCAAACGCATTCATTCGCTATGTTATGCCTAAAAGGAAGGTACTTTTATGCCAAGTATTTTTAACTTAAACATTTTTCCTAATCAGCAGGTTTTAGGGCCTTGGGAGACCGATAAAGCGGACGCTGCATAGGTGTCTGTGTGTGTGTGTGTGTGTGACTGTCTGTTTGTGTGACTGTATACACTTTACAGTCCCAATGCCTTAACGCAAAAGCAATACGCAAATTAGACTGAAAGATTGCTAATTGCAATAGGATAACACCACAACATAATGAAGTTGATCCGCCAAAAAAAGGAGGGGGGGGTGCGTTATGTCAAACAGACGCGCTCGAGTAAAGAAACCTTAAATTCGTATTCTACGCGTGTCTAATAGCGATCTGCGCAAACTCAATTTTCTTTTCCTTTCTTTCATGCTTTTTTTCTTCCTTAGTGAAAAATTTACGAATTTTAGCTTCAAAATCGGTATGAGTATGTTAAATGACAATAGGAATAACTTTCTATTGAGAAAACATCACTGACAGGTTTTTTCTGTTAGTCGTTTACCTAAACAGTTTAATTGGATAATCACCAAAATATATTTATACAGGCCAGACACTTAGAAATTTTGACATTAGGTATAAAGAACACGTACTTTGCTACAAATACAAACACCCACATAAATCCAATTACGCTAAACACTTACTAGAACAAAATCATTCAATGACATCTAATAACACCATCAAATGTTTACACTTTTGTGATGATAAACGTTAATTAGATATACTAGAAGCATTTGAAATTCACAAACTTTTAAAAACTGTACCGTTAATGAATGAGCAAATTGATCTCTTAAATTATCCTCTATTGAACATTTTGGAATAAGAAATCAAGTCCTCTGCAGACGATTACCGAGATCAAGTCACCAAGTTTTATTGCTATAACAACACTAACTGTTTACTTTTTCATTTAACCTTTGACACTGGCATGTAAACATGCCAAAATACGTATAAGGTTAAAATAAATAAATATTTTTTAAATTATTTAAATTTTCAAAATTATAAAATTTTTAAAATTTCAAAACCGAATATATTTTACATTTTCAAAAATTTTAATAATTTCCAAAAATCTTCAAAATTTAAAAAAAGATGAGGAGAGGAGAGTTATTAAACTCGTTTAGTAGCGGTGGGAATTATTCCCCTACTGACCCAGCGTGGGTCAGAAACACCTGGAAAAATGAACTTGAAATTTGAACAATAAGTCAACGAAACATATTTTAGCAATAATAGTTGGAATTTTTAATCATTATATTCTATTTTAACTAACCTTAAAGACATGATATACGATTTTGAGGATTTTTAAATCACTTCCTCTCTTTCATAGCAAGAGAAACAGTGGAAGAAAGAGTGAAAAGAAAGAAACTAGTAAAGAAAGAAAGGGAGAAAGAAAGAATGTAGGCAGAGTAAAACGGTGATGAGGAAAAAGGAAAGAGGAGAAAGGAAAGAGAAAAAAAAACTACGAGAGAAGGGGGTAGATGAGTAGAGGGAAGAGAAGGAAAAGAAGGAGAGGAAGAACGATAAAGTAAGAAGAGAAAAGTTTCTGTTATTGAACGCGTTTAGCAGCGGTGGGGATTATTCCCCTACTAACCCAGCGTGGGTCAGAAACACTAGGAAAAATGCACTTGAAATTTGAACATAAAGTTAACGAAATATATTTAAGCAATAATAGTTAGAATTTTTATTCATAATATCTATTTTAACTAATCTTAAAGACATGATATCCGATTTTGAGGATTTTTAAAATCACCTTCTTTTGTTAACAGAAAGAGAAACAGAGGATGAAAGAGAGTAAAGAAACAAAGGTGGAAAAAGATAGAATAAAAGGGGGATGAGAGATAGGGGAACACCGAGAAGGAGAAAAACGAAACAGGCAACAGAAAGACACGATATCAAGACATGGATAAGAGGGGGAGGGGACAGAGAGAAAAGTCACAAGGAGAAGAAGAGAGAGGGGAAAGAAAAAGGTGGAAGATAAAGAGGGGAAGAAAAACGTTTCTACTAATGGCCTCGTTTGTAATAGTTGAAATTAGTCTCCAGTGTGGGCCAGAAACATTGCTATAGTGAATGCTCTTGAAATTTGAACATTAAGTCAATGAAACGTATTTAAGCAACCATATTCAGAATTTTTTATTATGATAATCTACATTAAGAACATTGTATCTAATTTTGAATATTTTTAAAATTCTCTCCACTTATCTTAACTTTTTTCAGTAAAACAAATTTTCCATGTAGTACAGAAGATATTTTGCATTGTGTTCGTCATAAATTCAGTGTCAAACTGACAAATGTCAGTGGCGTAACTACCATGAGGCAGAGGGGACAACGGCCTCCGGGCCTGAGGCCTTAGGGAGTCCTGCCACGAGGCACGAGTTTTTATTTTTTTTTATTTCTCTATCACGAAGTTTTTTCAATACAATTTTTTGATTTTCGACAGTCTTTATTTTTATATTCAACAAAAAACATTTTAAATTCCATGTAAGTAAGTATGTACTTATACAATGAAAAATACTAAAGTGAGATTATATTAAGTAATAACACAACACCCACACTTTTTGGTACCGACCCAGACACATTAACTTCAGAAAATTTAAGATTTGCTGATCTTAATTAGACAAGGCTTTAATATATTTATTTTCATTTACTAGACTGCAAATAATTTTTTTCCTATTAAAAAAATTGTTCTTATTATCAATTACTTTATTATCGAAGTTTTTTTGAGGGTGGGGCCCGGGCCTTTCAGGTATCTTGCCCCCGGGCCGAAAATCTGAAGTTACGCCACTGACAAATGTGTTTTGATAGGTGCCTTCACTGCGACTTATTATATAATAAATATTTAGTAAAAAATATTTAACTGTGCATCTAACTCGAATTCACTAAAGTTTTCTTAATATTTTTAATGAATGAATGATAATATTCTAACAGACGAATAGACAATTTTGTCTCGAAATCAAGACGAGACAGGCTTTTAGTTACGCTTTGTCTCGTCTTGCCTTGCGGTAACACAAATTGTTACAAATTAGAAATTATTCCTTAGATAATTTTCGGAAACACGTGAAAATTTTGGGAAGAGTTTGGAGTGAAAATTTTTCTTAACATTTTAGTTTTAAATTTTTGTCGTTTCCTATTTAATCTAATATATAAAATTCTCGTGTCACGGGGTGCGTAATTGAATTACTCCGAAACAGCTCGACCGATTTTCGTGAATATTAGCGAGCATATCGGCTAGGGTAGAGAATCGGACAACATCTATTTTTCATCCCCCTAAATATTAAGGGTGGTCCACCCTTAAATTTTTTTTTTATTTTTTTGGGCAAACCTACAAATAATATACATGGCAAAACAACGTTTGCCGGGTCAGCTAGTTAATTTTATAAATAAGACTTTTCATTTTAGTACATCCTACAAAAAAACGAGTTGTTAGAAGGCATGGGAAACGTTTCGTGTAATTTTTATTCTATTGTAAAACAACTCCTTTACACCGTGAGCTTTTTGAGCTTTCAGCAGCGTCCCTTACGTTTTAATCTACACAAGCAAATTATAATATTCCGCGTTTAAAATAATTTACGACGCTATAAACTTGGTAACAAAAAAATCTAATACCCGCCAGGTAAGAAACGACGTTTACTTTTTTAACCGCCGGCCGCGTGTGTGTGTGTCTTCCCACTACGTGTGAGAGCCTAGACCTCTAGACCATCGACCTTGTAAAACCACGACTAATCAAATATTTACACTTTGAGCAATCAAACATAAAAAAGGCAAGTATCCAAACGAACCGACCTTGCAACAATGCAACGAAATTGGGAAATTAAAATTTACGACTTAAAAAGTTGAAAACGTGGCTCGGTCCGAGTCACGGAATTTCCTTGGCTGGTCCCTTTTTAGCCTACAATACAAGTCTTTTGTTGCGTTTGATCACACCCTGTTAGGGCGCACCGAGAATGAAAAATTGATGTTCTTCTTTCTGTGACGTCGGCCAGGTATGAGAAATGCCGGCCCTTGGGAATGCGCCGCGCTGCGCCTCGTCTCCTCTTCCTACCGACGTTTTTTTTACGATCAAACGTTTTGTGTGAGAATTGGATTACTTCTTGCTATCTGGAAAAGGAATTAGCCTCGCCGGATTCCAATTTAGACATCACGTATTCCTTTCATACGTTCCTAATTTACTTTCAGTGGGACATAATTGTTAATAGGGTAGCGCTTTGAATAGATTTGTATTGTATGGCAAGTCCTTATTTGTACCTCACAAAACTCACAATGATTTCATGTTTGGGTAAGCCCGGGAAAGCTCAAAAGTCGAATAGATAATGGCTGAAGGAAAGGTAAAATATGTCAGGTTGGTACGAAACTTCGCGATTTAAACCCAACTTTATTGCCACATTCACATTTTTTATTAGGAATTCAATAGTGTTAAGAAGTTTTGGCCCTTTGAAGTTTCGATTCATTTAAAAACGCCCTTACAATATTGGAAAGGTAAAGGGCAGTGTTAGAAATTCAATGTCAGTTTACGGAATTGTTTATCAAACTGTAGGTAAGTTTTAATACACTTTTTTTAAATTATTCTATTTTTGTCAATATAAATATTTTTTTTGTATTTTTTTATAATTCTGACAATTGTTTTATTTTTTTCAGAATAACAAAAAAAAATAATAAAGATAATATTTTCTTTGTGACGCATAAAATGTATTTTAAATGTGTTATGTCTATAAAAAAAAATTTTATGAATTGATTAAAAAAATTTGTGAAGTTGAAATGAAATAATTTTGTAGTTTAGAAAAATTATTATTATGACTTTTTACTCGTCCACGGCAGTGGCGTTCTGTGGGTTCAAAACTTATTCAACATTAAAATCAAAAAGTAAAAAAATCTGTTGTTGAATTAATCTACGCATACAATTCCTATGAAATTTCACTTTGTCATTATCACTTAAATTTGATAACGTAAACCTTTGTCCAAAGCCAAGTTGTTAATGCGTGATTTGCCAAATAATTTTAATCTAACAGTGGCAGATAAATGTTCTTTGGTCGACCCACGTATTTTAAATTGCAGCTGAAGATTGTTTCAGTCAGAGTATCCTGTTTCAGGCTATACTTTTGAAGCAATTCCAGCAAAATAGCTTATTTTTTATGTCGCTACTAGTTAGCCAGTCCATTGTTTTCAGTGGCGGATATTGATACCTATATTACGCAGCTACGAGGATCGTCCGAAATGTACGTGGCTTAACACAGAGATGGCGCTAATTCGGCAGAATTTGCATTACCATTTTTCAGAACCATCCTTACTTAGGTTAAATATGACAGTATAAAACGATCTGTCAATTAGTTTGTGTTTGACAGTGCGCCAAAGTGACCGTCTCGAGTTATTTCGTAAATAATGGAAAAAACTGATTTGCTATCAGTGATAAAGTACTTTCATTTGAAAGGCTTAACACCAACCGAAATAAAAGCAGAGTTGGATTCGACATTTTTGAAGTCCGCTCCTTCGTTTTTAATGGTTAAAAACTGGGTTGCCGAGTTTAAGCCTGGTCGTGTGAGCACAAAAGACGAACCCCGCAGTGGATGCCCAATAACGGCTACTACCCCGGATATGATTGAAAAAGTCCTCCGTATCGTATTGGATGTCCGTCGAGTAACAGCGCGCGAGATAGCAGTGGTCATCTCAAATGACAGTGTGCACAGAATCTTAACTGAATAATTAGAAATGAAAATATACTCCGTGCGTTGGGTGCCGCGTTTGCTCACACCGGAGCAAAAACTGAATCGTTTGATTGTTTCTCACGACCTTTTGGCACGTTTTCGCCGCAAACCGAAGGACCTTTTGCGCCGTTTCATAACCGTCGATGAAACCTGGGTCCACCATTACACTCCCGAAACCAAGGAACAGTCCAAACAATGTACACACAACAGTTCTTTGCCACCGAAGAAGGCAAAAGCGGTTTTGTCAGCAGGAAAGGTTATGGCAACTGTATGTTGGGATTCTCATGGAATTATCTTCGTCGACTACTTGGAAAAGGGAAAAACAATAAATGGCGAGTATTATGCCAATCTGTTGCAGCAATTGAGCCACAAAATCAAAGAAAAACGGCCTTATTTGGTGAAAAAAAAGTGCTTTTCTATCAAGATAACGCACCTGTACAGTGTACACCTCTGCAATCGCCATGGCCAAAATTCATGAATTGGAATTCAAATTAGTTCCTCAGTCGCCTTATTCGCCAGATTTGGCTCCCAACCATTTTTATCTAATTCCAAACCTGAAAAAATGGCTCGGCGGTAAAAGATTTTTGTCCAATTCCGAGGACTTTGGTTCATCGACCTACAAAGACGGCATTGCTGCTTTGGAATACCATTGGAATGAGTGCGTTGAGCGAGCAGGAGACTATATTAAAAAATCAAAAAATTTTGCCCAAAAAACTTGCGTTTTCTTTATTGTGCCACGTAGAATTTTTCTTAGTACATAATTTGTCAGAAATCAATCTCAATCTCATATTAATTTCGGATACTGTCCGGGTTCTGGATTACAACTTGCGTTATTTTTAATTAAAAACGTTAAAAACCTCCCTGGAAACGTTCCTTAAAGAGTCCCAGAACAAATTCGCTGCGAAAAACATCGATGGAGAAAAACACACGCCTACAAAAATCGTCTGAGGAAAAAGGTCCGGTAAAAACATTTTCCTGTACAATTATTTACCGGCAAAAAAAGTCCGGTACAATAAATTCCCGGAAAAACACCACCAAAAAAACATTCCCTAAATAAAAGCACGTGTTTTTTTATGCTGGCAGATCACTGTGTAATTAAGAAAGCGCTTTCGCGGACAATAGCACGGGTTTTTTTCCTGATCGATTCATATAAATAAGGTCGAATTTCATTTTGGAATGATATGCAAATGTCTAACAAGATGTTTTTAGTGCGTATTTATTAGACCCAAAGACCTTTTGAAAATCTTCGTTAAAACACTCCCCTGAAAATGGGGAAACGTTTAATTAACCTATTTTACGCATTTCTTTCTGAAGCTGTTATTGGATTTTTTCTTCGAGGGGTTTTCTCTTAAGAAGATTTCCGAGGCTGTTTGTCCAACCTTGTTTTTGGTATTTTTTGCGGGATGCTTTTTCGGGAGCAGCCTTTATTCCCCAGACCGACTCAGCTCGAAGAAAAATTCGGAGCGGCATAAAGTTTACTAAAAATAAAAGGCGCTACAGTAGTAGGCGAGGTGCATTCTTGGTAGGTATTTCCATTGCAAATTGCAATTTTAGTTCAACAGCACCAAAAACGCGAGGTATCGGGTTTGGGGACCCTATATACCCCCCCCCCTAATATACGCCCCTGATTCTTTTATACCATTCAGTATTAAATGATCTAGATTTCTTCCTACTGTCTGTCTGTAACGGCCCTAGTCATTTTGAAGTACATCGCCCATGATTTTTTATTTCTATTTGTTTTTCGTAAGAGTATCCATTAAATTTTTCTTTTAAAAAGCTGGTCAACAAGATTTTCCATATTTGCTGCAAGTTTGCAAACTACGTCTAAAATAAATAATCACACAATAGCTGCACTCTGCACCTGATTGCCGCTGACCGATGCAAGTAAAGTAAAATCTACAGAGGCGATGCCTTTTCGGTGCTTATTGGGTTTTGAAATCTCTACTATTTTTTTTGATCTGATCATTGCATTATTTTGTTAATGTGCTTGCAAATGTATTAAGAATAATAGATTGGTTGATTGTGTCGTACCTGGAATTATTTGAACCGATAAGCTCGCGCCTTTGCGTATGCAAAACGGTGTTTAAAGGCAACGGTCTATTTGTTTAACGCTCAATTTTTAATGTTAAACGGTGGTGTTAAAAAGTCAAACCTGTATGTAAAAGTAGCATTTTTTCTATGAATCTTAGAATGTAATTTTTTTTGAAAAGTTATCGGTAGGTACTGCCTACTCTACTCATTTTAACGGGAACCAGTTTTTGCTCAGGCAATTTAACGCATTCAGCTTCCAGAGAGGTGTCCTTAGAATTTGCCATAGCAATTGTTTTTAAAGAGCAGTGATTTTCTCTAAAGTTCAATTTAAATACAACCTCAATTTTTACATTTATGAATATTAATACAAATGAACTTCAGTTGCTTCAATATTCGAGTTTGTAATAAATTCAGCACGGGCAGTCGAGTTTGTTTTTTCGCTATGTGGGTTCTCTCAGAAATCTTGCAAACCAAATTTGATAGCCCCAATCTTAAAGTTTGCAATGAGATCAGATCAGAAAGATTAGTTAAGTCTTTAAAAAGTAAATGAAGAAAAAAGCGGCCAAAAATAAATTCGTTGCATGTTGCGAGTTGCCAAAATCAAAAAAGTTCAGTCTCTCTTTAATTAATAATTCTGCTATAAATTAAGATAATTGATTTACGTATTGTATGGATATTATTTTAAATTTTTCTTTTTCTTTTGAATTAAGGATTCACCGAATAGTCATTTTGGTCAGTGACCGAATACCGAATATTCAGCCAGTCTCTCACGGCCTAATAACGAATATTGGGCCAACTATTCGGCAAGGTCAAATATTCAGTGGAATATTCCGGCAAGTATGCATAGTATTGCACCCAATATTCGGTCAAGTACCGAGAGTTAGGCCAATTATTCACTTATGTACTAAATCAAGCTACCTATTCGGCTAAGTATCAAATATTAGCCAACGCGAGCCTATCATTAGGACAATTGCCGAATATTTACTTGTAATTGTGTCACATAAGCGGATTGCGTTCCCGTTTGGTTACAGAAATTATAACTTTGTTTCAATGTAAGTACTATAATCAAATTTTACGGAAATTTAAAATTTCGTACTGTTTTCGGTTAGTGCATAAATTGTCAAATTTTTGGCGTATATACAACAAGCTGCAAAAATATATTACTTGTTTAAATGTATTAAACAGGGACGTACATGTGGGAAGGAGAGTGCTCGACATACGTTTTAAAGCATTTTAAACACACTTAATATATTCAAATTTTTGACCTAAAACTGTTATTCTTCATACAAAAGAAACACAAAAAAGGACTCTTGTTAAAAATCGCTAAATCTAACCATTTTCGAGATAATTAACAGCTTGTACAAACTTTGAGGGTAAGTTCTGCACATCACAGCAATAAAAAAGTAGCTGCGGAGATAGGTTTTAAAAGGCTTTCCTACGAAGCTATAGCATTGGGAAAAGAGAACAATCCCAATAAGAACTTTTTTACTATTTTAAGGCGTTGAACTTAAATCTCTAAAGTTTGTACAAACTATTTAGTCACCGAATTTGCTGACCGGTTCAATATGCGTCTGGCACGAATATTGGTTTGCGCATTGAGTTCTAATCATCCAACCATACAGCGTAAACCTAATTTTCTTATTTGCATCGAAAACTGTGCTAGAATTACACAACATAGTGTTGCGCCTTATATAAAAGACAAGCAAATAAATTGTTTCTAGTAGCGGGAACCTGTCGTTACTAAACGTTAAGACAGGTGGAAGGGATCCGGATTTATTATTTGGGTAGATAGGCGAAGAAAACTGAATATTCCTCGAAATGTAACCTAAACTTCACTTGCAGTCATTCGATCATTTTGATTAACTTTTCTTGAATGATTAATGTGCTCATAAATTCGATTTTCTTAAATTTCCCATTGAAATTTATTACTTGGCACTGAACGATGAAAAGCTATTAAAGTAGATCAGCGACAGCTGGCTATTCGTATTTTCATGTAATAAGCAACAGTTCGACTTAGTTTACAGAATCGAAATAAAACGCGGTATGCAATAGTTTGATAACTTCGAATTCCCCGTGTTGGTGCTAATTGGACACGTGATAGTTGTAGAGTTAAGTTATATGATTTACGTATACAGACTTACCAAGAACTTAGACTTAAATTCTCTGTTTGATAGAATGGCACGTGACGCTTGGACCGATCGTATCACCGTCGATCGGCGTTTGACGACGGTTTGGTATGTGTAACCGTTTTTTCTTATTTCCTATGATAGTCCGGGGAAATTCATCCTTTATTTTGACTTTCGTGGTAACATCTTTAGAAATATACTTTCTTTATATGAAAATATGTGGAGAACACGTTCCTGGTGGTCGTCAAAATAATCGTGTCCAGGGGGAAAAAAGCAAAGAAAAAATTAAGTTGTAAATCTTATTTTACTATCACTCGTGAGCGCAATTTAGTTTTAACAAAAGTGTTGTATCGTTCCCCCTTTATTAAATAAAGAAAGAGCAGGAATATTCAATAGTGATACCACATAAGTTCCGAATTTATCAGTTAATTACCGATAATTTGTTGCAGATCGAGGGCAACAGTGAAAATTTGGAAAGCAATAAAAACCTGACAGAGCGTAACTCTGGCGGGTTGTTACTTGCAAAATTTGCACGATTTAAGTCCATCTGCAGTAAATTTCAGTCAAATAACCGAGACAAATTCGAAAGGTTGAGTGGTATTCGGCAAGATTATATTATGAATACACAATTAAACTAATGGCGGACTTTGTTGATCGTTGTTTATTAGCGTAACCATGAAGTAAATAGGGCGTAACTAGGCGTTGTCAAGGTAAATAATTGTAAATAACATATACGAAAAATTATGCTAATGCTGCATTTTGATTCGCTGCATTGTGTATGAATAAAATAATCGATTTTAATAAATTCATAGAAAGTGTCATTAGTGGACTGGATCGACAACCAAATTGTAGCTCATCCCAAGCTGTATGAGATAGTAACATTGTGTTCCCTTAGGCCTATTATAAGCTCTAAAGGTTACGGCAATCCGCCAACTCGTTTTTGAGTAATAAGGAGTTAAGCTCAAAAGTTTCAAAAAATCGTAATGGCTACCATTTAGAAGCAAAAAGGGTTCTTAAAGAAAAGGTTGAATTTTCCCTAAAATATCAGATTCCGCTTATAAATTCACAACATTCAATTGTTTTAAAAATATCGTAGCAAGAAAACACGTCCAAGTTCCGCTTCTGGTTTCGGATTTTTGTGACTTGTTTTGTCTACATTCCGTAACTCATTGAAATCGGAACATCCGTTCGGCAGTTATCGGGCGCACCAACCCACACACCCACTGACAAACATTAAAAAAAAATATTTGTTTGGGTTCCTTGAGGTCGAAAACACGCATTTCCGCCAAAATCCCAAAAACAAATAATTTTATACAAAAAGAAAAGTAGACTTTTTAAAAAAACAACCTTTTGTGAGCGTTTCAAACTGTAAAGCTGTCGGGCAACTGCCACGGGACCTTCCTCTCGTTTATTAAAATTTTTGATAATTATTAATACGGAGTGATCGAAAATGATTGAAGGTCACGTGACCACGATCTGGTCCCATTATTATCAATATTGCGTTTCGATGTGTCCGCGAACCTGTTGCTTATCAATACTTACATCCCAGGAATCCATTAGCGTACGCGCATTTTACCTGTCAAATGTCGTAATAATAACAGTTATTGTTTTCTTTTGTGTTATTGTTCTCGTTGTAATCCCCACGTTATAACAGTTTTTTTTCAAAACTTAAAGTTTGTATTCGTTCCCTTTATTAGGTAAGACAATAAAATTACAAAGTTTATTTTAAATGAGGATGATAACAGGTGTGTAATTTTAGGTTAATATGGTGTTTACAATAGAGCATGATAAATTTATTTTGGAAGCGTACTTTAGATCCGGAGAACGTGACCAAAATGGTGTTTGGCAGTACTCTTATCCCTCCTGTTTCAATCAGTTCCAAGAGCATTTTCCCAACGAAGCAGTTCACTATGAAATTTTTAGTCAACACGTTCGTCGTATTATTCACGGTACCACGAAACAGGCAGCGTCTGCAAAGGAAAGTCTACGGGCAGGTCATCTGTACTTACCGAAGACACTGTACATGATATTCAGCAACGAATGGATGCAAGTCCCAACAAATCGTTAAGATGTTTATCTGCTCAAACAGGTAATGAGCATAATGTTGTTTTTGTAATTGATTTATCTATGTTAGTTTCAGGTCTTTCATACGGATCGTGTCAGAAAGCTTGCAGAAAAATACTTCATATGCACCCGTACAAAGTGTCGGTGGTGCAAGAGTTGCTACCAGCAGATTTTGGAAAGCGTCGACAATACTGTACATAGTTTAATGAAAACTTCAACAATGATGACATTTTGGATCTAACATTTTTCAGTGATGAAGCCTGGTTTCATTTAAGTGGCTACGTAAACTCGCAAAACTATCGTACGTGGACAACTGAAAATCGGGAGACCTCATTGCATCCCCTTAAAATTGGGGTTTGGATTGCAATGTCGAGAAGAAGAATAATTGGCCCTATTTTTTTAAATGAAAACATCAATTATCAACGACTACTTTTAAGACCGTTTATTGATCAACTCCACGATGACGAACTGCAGCATGGGTTCTTCCAGCAAGATGGTGCAACAGCTCACACAGCAGATGCAACGTTGAACTTTTTAAGGGAATTCTTTGATGAACGAATAATAAGTAGAGGTCGTTGGGCACCGCAATCGCCCGACTTAACACCTCTCGACTACTTTATGTTTGGCCATCTTAAGAATGTTGTATATGCAAATCGTTTACACACAATTGAGGAGTTACAAGAGGCCATAGTAAATGCCGTGAATGAAATCACACCGAGACAGTTAGTAGCCGTTTTTGAAAATATGAAGCGCAGGGTCAATGTTTGTTTAGACAATGATGGAGGGCATTTCGAGCAGTTATTGTAACTATCTTACAAAGAATTTGGTTTTTGTATTCATTTAAATTGTGTTATTGAAAAATGTGTTTTTTATTAATTTAAACTGTTATTAAATTGTTAAATTGAGCAATTATTGTAAGCAACAATCAAGAAAAATGTGTTTTTTTATTAATTAAATTGTGTTATTAAATTATGTTATTAAATTGTCTTGTTTTTTAACCTATAGGTTAACTTTTGGAATATAAAAATTTACTAACATAAATCGTAATTTACAACAAGAAAGGTCCTTAAAAGTCCCTAACAGTAATTATTTCGCTAAAAAAATGGCGCACCAACATTCATATAAAGAACACGCCACCCATTTTTAAATTTCCCGCGCTATTTAAATTACCATTGCACGCCAGTGGAATTAGTCAAGATTACATTAAGTAGTAAGCGGACAAGATCAAATCATTTTCGATCGCACTGTACATTTCGAAAATTTTGTTTATGCTGCGCCAGCCTTTTACATAAACAGCCGGGAGTTCGATCTGCATTCTCCCTCCTCTTAGTTTGTTTTCGAAATGACAAACAGCAGCAGATTATATTTCAATAATACAAAAAAACAATATAAACTCAAATTTTCTTATCTGCATTGAAAACTGTAGCGGTCCGCTGTACAACCGAATGTACACTTTATGCGACGGACGCGCAATTGGGTTTTAGTAGCGGGGCAACCTTATCACTAAAGGCTGAAATATGGGTGGAAGGGATCCGGATTGAAAGAATGCAGACTCTCATAGGAACTCGATTTTTCACTGAATTTGAATTATCTCGAAAATCCGTGGATTGACCAATTTTCAACAAAAGTGCGTATTCTGTGTAAAAACTAAGACACTAACAAAAACAATTGTAAAAGCGGAAAGATTTTATATATTTACAAATATGAGAGAAATCTCTGGTGCACTTCTTTTAACAGAAATAAATAGGAATACTGAACTAAATAAGTGGTGCCTGCATATAAGCTACTGCCGAAGTTATCGACAGAAAGCGATTGAACCGAAACTTTGTTACGTAAATTTTGTGTTGGTTCTACAATAACAATAAGGTTCACTCGGCAGCTCAAGCAAATGGAGTGGGTCTCAATGGTAAAATTGGACCATAAAAAGAGATGATATTAAATTTTAAAATGGGCGCCAAATCCTTATGATAACCTAGCAATGAGCCAATTCCTATACGTATACAACTCCATCGGATCTGTATGAAGTTATTTATTTAATCAGACACAACGTCGAAAATAAACAACAAGAATAACAAATAGCATTGAGAGATTTATTAGATAAGCCAATAGATTGTATAAGTAACAAAATATATGAAAATATGTAATCCCCAAAATCAAATAACACAACATAAAAATTCTGTAGCCGAACCTAATAAATATAACAAATCTATTGCTGAATGAATGTAACCAATAATGAAAGGTTATACAGGGTAGATTATACAATGGCGATAATACAGCGTAAGAATAATAGTTATGTTAAATTGTATCATCTTATATATGCAAGCAAAATGTAATTGAAACTAAATAGTCAAATATATTTAATTTTTCCCTAAACAGGAAAGTACTAGCAAAGTATGAAAATGTATCATAAATTGACTAATAACAAACCCTTGTCGTTTAAATAAATCAATGTTTTATATGGGCTTATAAAAACATAACGGCCCACATCACTGCATTAATACGTTAATAAATATATCAAAGAGAAAAATATCATAAACATTTAAATAAATATAAATTGCAAATTTTAAATAAATAAATCACTAAGCTGTTTCGATAACAGCTTTGTATTAATAAAAAAAATATGTAAATGGTTAATTTTTAAATCTAATGCAACAAACTAAATGTACGGTGTAAATTACGTCAGTTACGCTATGATGTAAACGCTGCTAATTTTCAAACAATATCAATTGTACAACAAAATGGCTTCATACAACCAAAATAAACTTTGTTTTCAACCGTACAAGTGCTTGAAGTTAACTAACAGTGTGAATAATAGTTATTTGAACAATTCAAATCGTAAGTAATTAAATTAATTAAATAAATTAGAGCTCAATGCTTAATAACCTCAAAAATTATACAATAACAAATCTTTACAGCCAAATCAGCAAATAAATATCACAAATTAACTAAATTCATGAAAAATTAACTACAGGTAACTGGCAAATATAAATAATTTAACGTATACAATCAAAACTGTACATTCTGACCTTAACGAAGCTCGGTTTATTTAAGGGAAAACCAACATATTCACCCAAGAAGGTAAGATAATGTCCAAATATCTTAAAAGCTTGCCTTTTAACTGACTCCTTCTTACAGATCTATAAAGCCTCTCCTGATCATCAAAACATATCCAAAACGTCCAATATTTTATGTACAGGATTTTAATGTTTTTGTACAAAAGAGCAATCTCGGTAAAGGACCCCAAGGTAAATTGCACCAAAACAGGCAATTAAGCAGATAATTAGGACATACGATGAAACGTCCACAAATCATGTAAAAGCGTAAGAGTGTACAAACGTGTACAAAAGTATATAAGCAGAAGAGCTAAAATAGCAAAGAAACCGTACAAAATTAAAACAAACTGAAATCACTAAAATTAAATAACCTTCGGTGTTGATGCCCTGCTAACTAGATGAATAAAAGCTTCCAATAAACAAACCGTACCTTAACTTCTCCAGGATACTGTTTAAAGTACTGGGACAAAAGAAGGAAAAGGAAGAAGAAAAGATGGAAGTGGTAACGGAGGGACGGAACTCACCGACACCTCTACCCGAACCATCAGCCACAACGGCGGTAGAGCCAATTGATGAAGAGGGGCTGGAAACAGAACCTCTCACCACCACAGGGGAATCATCGGCCTAAAAGTCCTTCAGGTAAATATACACCATTGTAAGGCAGCATCTGCTGCACTACAAAACTACATTATGCACAAAAGCGTAGATATTGCTCTGATACAAGAACCCTGGATCTACAGGGGAGGTATCAGGGGACTCAGGATGTTTGGAGACTGGGAACTAATCAGACCAGCCGAAGGACAACCTAGAGCCTGGATTATTGCAAGGAAAAAACTTAATTTGATGCCGCTTTGGGGGCACTGTTCTAGGGACCTAATGGCGGCCACGATGAGAGCTGCTATCGGAGGGAGCGAGAGGGACCTGGTGGTCCGATCCGCATACCTCCCATATGACGAGCCAGGGCCTCCTCCAACCCAGGAGCTCAGAGAACTAGTCAGCACCTGCGAAAGCAAGAAAACCCAGATGGTACTCGGATGCGATTCCAATGCTCACCATACTGTGTATGGGGCAGCACAGGAACGAACAGAAGAGGTGAGTCACTCTTAGAATTTATTTTCAGCAATAAACTAGAAATAGCCAATCGGGGTAATGAACCCACCTTCGTGACTGCCACGAGGAAGGAAGTTATCGACATAACAATCGGAGCCATAGTTGCTTGCAGCGTGATCAAGAGATGGCATGTTTCTAACGAGCCATCGCTTTCAGATCACAGATACATCAGATTCGATCTTGAATCGCCACTGTGCGAAGCTGGGACATACAGGAATCCAAAAACCTGTGACTGGGGTCTATATAGACAGAACCTAGAACAGGGACTGGAGGACTGTCAAATGAGACCACAAATACCGGCGGGAATAGAGCTGATGAATGACTTAATATCATCAGCAATAAAGGACGCATATGAAAACAGCTGTCCGCTAAAGATGAGAAGAGAGAAACGTGGGTGCCCATGGTGGAACCACGATCTCTCATCACTTAGGGCAGAGACGCGTAAGTGTTTCAACCGGGCCAAAAGGACCGGTGAATGGGAGGAATACAAATCAGCCCGACTTAAATATGTATACGCCGTCAGGGCAGCCAAAAATAACTCAAGGAGGATGTACTGCAAGAAGGTCGAAAGAACTCCTGAATGTGCAAGACTCCAGAAAGCATTAGTAAGAGAGCACCAAGGAAAGGTGGGCTCTCTAAAGAGAATACAGGGAGACTACACTGGTACCATGGAAAAAACTCTTGAGCTGTTGCTCGAGACGCACTTCCCGGGGAGTGTAGTCATACCAGACAGAAACACAAATGACAATCCACACTTAGAAGTACCGTTAACACGGTCGAACAAGGAGGACTGGAGGTTGGCGGATAAACTAGTTAATAAAACAAGGCTTACATGGGCGATACACTCTTTCAAACCATATAAGTCATCGGGAACAGACGGAATATTTCCAGCTCTGCTACAACAAGGGCTTAATGTACTAGCCACGCCACTTTGCACACTATCCAGGGCAAGTCTAGCTGTTGGTTATGTACCACACAGCTGGAACCAAGTTAGAGTAGTATTTATACCAAAACCAGGGCGTGAATCATACGCCCAGGCTAAATCCTTCAGGCCAATCAGCCTGACATATTTCCTCCTGAAGACAATGGAGAAGCTGATTGATAGGCATATCCGGGACGATGTACTAAGGGATGCCCCACCGCATCGAAACCAGTTTGCATATCAAACAGGAAAATCCTGTGAGTTCGCTATACACGAGCTAACACACAGGGCGGAAAAAGCTATCAATAGCCAAGAAATTATGCTAGGAACCTTCTTAGATATTGAAGGGGCATTTGATAACACCTCCTTCGACTCGATAAAAAGGGCCGTGGCAGGGCGGGGAGCAAAGAGACCCGTAATAAAATGGATTAACTCCACCCTTCGAAGAAGAAGAATAACTACTTCTTTGGGCTCTGTTGCCAGGGAGGTGTCTGTCACTAGAGGCTGTCCTCAGGTGGGAGGGGGTGTTCTATCTCCCCTGCTGTGGTGCCTGGTAGTTGATGGACTCCTCCTGGAACTAGAAGAGAAAGCCGTGTATGCACAAGGCTACGCGGATGATTTAACCATATTAGTAGGCGGGAAATACGGGGGAGTAGTATCAAACATGATCCAACAAGCCCTAAAAACCGTAGAAAGATGGTGCAATAGAGAGGGCCTATCCGTTAACCCGGCAAAGTCCTCTGTAATAGCATTCACACGAAAAAGAAACCTTCAAGACCTGAAGGGACTAAGACTGTGCGGACAAGAACTGACAATGGGGAAGGAAGTGAAGTACCTGGGAGTCACTCTTGACACCAAACTGACCTTCAATTCCCATTTGGAGAGAATTTCAATCAAAGCGACACGGGCCCTCTGGGCCTGTAGAAGAATGATTGGCAAAACATGGGGCCTACAATCAACAATGTTGCTATGGCTTTATACAAAGGTGGTGATACCAACAATAACTTACGCTTCTTTGATATGGTGGCACAAAACCAGAAACAAAGCTGTTGTGAGCAAACTCAGCAAGCTGCAAAGACTTGCATGTTTAAGTATAACAGGGGCGATGACATCGGTACCCACTGCGGCCTCAATGGAGACGCTGCTGGACCTACCTCCGTTACACTTTGTAGTGGAAGCGCAGGCACTTCTGGCGTCATACAGAATGAAGGTGAACGGATACGGGAGAATCCTCCACAGAACAGGGTACCACACCGAAATCTTTGACAAATTTAATAAAAATAGCATACTAAATATGCATTCTGATAGAATTAATACCGTTTTCGACTTCAGAAAACGTTTCAGGGTACTAATACCTGAGAGGGGCGGCGAAGAAAGAAAACAGAAATTGAGGAGCGGAGGAGGATCGATCTGGTATACGGATGGATCCAAAACGGCAACCAGCTCGGGAGCGGGAATCTTTGAGGCAGACACAGGGGATAGCATTAGCATTAACCTGGGCAACCTCACTACCGTGTTCCAGGCTGAGATAATAGCTATTACAACGTGTGCACAGACAATGGTGGAGAGAGGATATGCAAATAGTCAAATCTACATCATGTCCAATAGCCAAGCCGCACTAAAAGCTTTGGAGAGGGTTACGATACACTCCAGAGTGGTTTTAGAATGCGTCGAGGCACTTGTGACACTGGCAGGACACAACGGAGTAGTTCTGGAGTGGGTGCCGGGACATGAGGGCTTCGACGGAAACGAAAAAGCTTACCAATTGACGAAATATATAGTCGGCCCCGAACCCACATGCGGGATATCATATCAGACCGCAAAGGGGACGGTAAAGGACTGGCTACACAGACAACACTGTATTTATTGGAATGACATTCCTGGACACAGGCAATCCCGGATGCTTATAATAGGACAATAATAGGACTACTAACAGGACATTGTGGCCTCAGAAGACACCTCAATCTATTGGGAGTGGAAGAAGACCCCACCTGCCGATTGTGTGGTAAAGAAGATGAAACACCAATTCACATCTTAGGTGAATGCCCTGCTTTAGGAGATAAAAGGCATATGCACTTCGGGGTGCAATTTGCGGAACCCGATGAAATAGCGGAAGCACCCATCAACAGGATCCTGAACTTTATCAGGAATACTGGACTGATGGAGTGAAAGAATCTTTGGGGCACAATAAGCTTAGAGCTTCAGTGCGGTGGGCGTAGCAGCACACCCAACACGAATTATTATTATTATTATTATTCCAAAAAATAATAATCGGCTTTAAATTACAGAAATTTAAGATGGAAGAGACCATGCGGTGTTCAAAGTTTACAAATCCCAAAAAGGTCTCTGAGACAAGATTTACCAAAAATCAAAATCTCCCATGTTGCGTCTCATAAATGTAAAGAATTTTTACTGATTATTATAATTAATTAAAAACTTTCAGAAAATTCCCAAAACTTCAACCAACCATCTGAACACTTCAAGAAACAAAATCAAAGTGGAAGTAAGAGCTGATTACAAAAGCCTTTCCAGGTATCTTTGACTAAGCAAAAAATTAAAAAACTATAAAATAGAAAGAAGAACACAACACTAAAAATTCAAAAATTATTAAACTGAACAACCAAAATAATAAAAGATGTACAAAGGGTCACCTAACTACCAGGAGTAAAATTAAGCTAACAATTAAACTAGAGCAACACAGTAAAAAACCATTTTCAATGGCGGCTAACTAATTAGCTGTTGCTTATTGGGCGCAATATTCGGTTTACCGAGAGAGCGTTCCTGGAAAATTCCTAAAATTCTCCCGAATAAAAATCGCTTAGAAAAACGGACGTGCAAAAATCACCTTAAATAATTATATAAGTATATGCTTCAGTAGAAACGCGCTCTGAAAAAAAACCACCCCCGTGTCATTCCACGAAAACACAGCCCATGGAAAAACATCTCCTGGAAAAAAGTTTGGTTAAAACATCCCAAAAACAAACAGCTGCAGAAAAAGCATCCTGTAGAAGGAACACGCGGCTTTTATTGCTGGTCGATCTTTGTAGAGCTGAGAAAGCGCTTTTCCAGAAAAACACGTTTATGTTTCTTCCTGGATCTTGTTTAATATACATAATTAAGGGCGAACTTCATTTTGGAATACGTCTATGTAAGTGCCTAACCGGATCATTTTTAGTGCAAATTTGTTATTTCGAAAAACATTTAGAAAGCCTCCCTTAATATAAATGAGATAGTAATTAATAAAATATTTATTTTCTTTTGCATTCTCCTGGATTTCTCCCGTTCTTTTCTAAGGGATTTATTCTAAGGATTTTTTTACCGGATTTTTCTTTTTTCTGTTTTTTCCGGTGTTGTCTTTCTAAAGCATTTTTTGCTGGCTTGGGTTTTTTTACAAAATTTTTTATTTAAAGCCATATATTTCCGAGAGTGCTAGATTTAAGAAATCCTTAACAAATAAGGCGACTTAAGTTACGGAAAACTAATTGATAAAAACAATGGAATCGTAAATTTTGTTAACTTAAAAAATGAAATATTTACGAAAACTTAATTGGCAAAAAACATACACGGTGTAACAAAAACGGTGGGCTAGCTATACATACACGTACTGCACTTACTGAAATGATCAAAACAGTTTAGGTGTTCTAAACTGCTCCTGAGGGGAGCTAAGGCCCCCTGAATAGGCCGAAAAAAATTTAATTTATCTCGGACACGTTTTAATCTAAAACAGCGAAATTTAGCATACGGTTTAGTATCAGTAAGTGCTACTATCTAGCACGATCAAAATTAAATTGTTTAAACCAAACGGGTCCTAGCTAGAAAGGGGGGGGGCTGTGTCATTTTTATTTATTATTTTTGTAATCTTTAATTTTCTTACCAATTTGAGTCAGTAATATGATTCTATGTTAAAATAAACATAAGAATTGTACCTTCGATGTTTGTTGTACGACTAGCCATTTTCCAAAGAAAAAATTGACTGAACATCTTGACTTCTTCAGAATGAGATAAAACGTTATTTTATTTTGTACTTGTTTATTAACTTTTTATTTAGAAAACTTAAAAATACTGCTTTGCAACTAAATACTTACTAATAACAAAACATAATTAATACAGTTCTTAAACAATAAATAATAGTTATTTATTTTTTGTAAGCAATTTAATTTCGATTTTTATTTGGCCAACAATTATTGTTTAAGAACTGTAAGAATTAAGTTTTGTTAATAGTTAGTAGTTAGTTGTCATTAGGGATGGGAATATTTATCGATATATCGATAATATCGATAACATCGAATAACGATAGTTTTGAAACAATTATCGATATATCGATATTATCGATATAATTTCATTATCGATATTCGATATTAAATTTTCAACATGGCCCAGCCCTAAACAAAACACATGTTTTGCTTTTATTACATGCAAACAACTTCTACCATTTTCAAATAATCGTAAAACATTTACTACTGATCAACAGAGGTCAGGGTAAAATGGTCGTTTATCCCTGTGTACATATTCTATTGGTAGTGAACGAATTATTTTTTTTTGCTTACCAAAAAGGTCCCAAGGAATTCCAGAATTTCAAAGAATCTCAGCAATTATTGCACCAACAACAAACACACTAGTTCATTTTTTAAATCATCACGAATTGATCGGAACTGTATTATTTAAAGTTAGAAAACACCCCGACATTAAGCAAACACACGTACCTTAACATTCATTAATAAGAAATCGGAACTAGACGCTCGTTTTTATTTGTCCCGAAAATAGTCGAATGCAGTAATTGAATGCACACCTGTTACTATATTTCGCCTTTTCAATTGTCGTAAACAACTCTTATCAAGTGCTATTAGAGATTGGACATCAAATATATGTTTAGTAGAGATGTGCTCGTAGAAAATTGTATTTAATACAGGGTGAACTAACAATTTAAAACAGCGAATCTAACACGTACTAACTATCGATATTCGATTTTAAATTTTCAATATCGCCCAGCGCTAGTTGTTATCTATTGTTTTTAATTTTTTGTTTCAAAAGTGAATAAATAGGTGCGACATAAAAAAATTTCAATCTGTTTTGAAGAAGAAAAATGTTTAAGCAGACTTTTATTGGAAAATGGCTAGTCGTACAAATAAAAAATTGAAAGGAACAATTTTACGCATTTTTAACGCAGATTCATATCATTTACTCAGATTGGTAAAAAAATAGATGCTTACAAAATAATAAATAAAAGGCCTCCCCTTCCCCCAATTTGGGACGCCTCTGGTTTAAATAATGTTATTTTGATCGCCACTTGTTAGTACTAAACCGTATGTCAAAATAAACTATTTTGTATTAAAGGGAGTTTGAGATATTAATGAAAACTTAAATTTTATTCACCCCCTTCAAGGGGCCCTACCTGCCTTCAGAAACATTTTAAAACACATGTTTACGTGAACTTTTTTGCTCATTTCAGTGAGTACAATACGTCTATGTATAGTCAGCCCACCATTTCGTTACAATGTGTATATCTAACAGGGATTGACGAAAGTGATCTTTTTATGTAATTTGAATTTAAATTACAAACTTCAAATTAATTTTTGTATAAATAAGTGAGGGGGGCTGGTCCTACGTACTTATTGGCACGGGTGCCCGTGTCGTAGCCCTCCCAACGTTGCCAATAATTGTTTGCCTCTATTTCCTCGTAACTTTATTAGATTATATCTGCTTCATCATCTCCTTGATGCAACTTTTCTAGGTCGCGCTTACTCATATTTCTTTTGCATTTTTTCCATATCCAATTTCCGCCTTTCCGACACTTTGTTCGAATTTAATTTCTTTTAACATTTTAACCTTACTCGTTGTATTTTTCTGTGTCTTCGCAGTGTTGTGCAATTTCCTCGTCATATTAAATCAACAATGGTATTTTTACGTTCGTTTGCTATTATAGAAAATTTTAATAAAACATAGTTTTCTTATTGATTTTCTCTTGAAAGCATATTAAAAATTGAATTACCTATGAAATCAAACTCGTACAGAAAATAAAAATAAATTATACCGAATAGAAATTTGCTTGGTTGTAAATAAAATATAAATGCCTAAATTACGTTTGGATATGTTACGTGCAGCAAAGATACAATAATTTTTCCTGAAATTACAGTAATTTACACAAAAAACCTGCCCAGAAATTGATTATGGCTTTGTGTTACGAAATTCATTCTGCGCATGATATTATCAAGATAAGGGAAGCTCTCACAAGCTTACAGTTTGGACCAATAGCAACGGTGGCTGCCATGGAACGAAGGGAGAGTCATCGTGGCTTTTTATTTTATCGAATATTGAAGGTCCTAACAATAGAAAATATTTTCTTCACTTCCTGAATGAAAGCAAATAATCTTTGATTTTAATTTATGCATTTAATATCGAGTCGAATTTTTTCGTAGTTTGATTGGTTAAATTTGAAAATAAATAGAAGTTAAAATATGTTCATTATTCGGGTAATTTCTTTTCAATCTTTGGCGTTTTATGTGCGAACTGTTGCTGTATTCTATAATTTCCTTTGTAATTTGTATGATAGAGAAGTTCTCTGATATTGAAGTTGAATGCGCAGTAAAACATTGTTTGTAGACAAAGCAATGCAGTACTTTCTCGACTGTAACAAAATACAAGCCCTTTTGTTTACCGATTTTTAGCGGAACAAAGCACGTTTTTATAATACAGGGCGTGCCGTAATTGATGGCAAAAAATATACAGCGGTATTCTTTGTATTTAAAATTAAGCGAAACATGTATAATACACATAGTGCCCAAAACACCGAGTTATTAAAAGCGGAGCAGTTTTATTGATATTTTTTTATTAATCAAACAATTTATCAAACATTTACAGAATAAAATAATTTATAGCAAATGTTTAAACTCTCCACCCTCTTGAAAAGCAAAGCTTTCATAGCTGCGCACCTAGTTCTATCTCAGGTGCTCAAATTGTTTGAAAATTTCGAGGGGTAAGCCGCAGGCTAAAGTTTGTACACCCACTTTCCTTTAGTAAACGATTTCCCTGGGACTTCGATCACATTTCCCCGACATTCCCTGGACTTCCTTTGGACTACCCCGACTTGCCTCGAAATTCCCCGACTTGCCTCGGACTACCCCGAGTTCCCTCGAACTTCCCCGACTACTCCCGGACTTCCCTTGAACTTCCCCGACTTACCTCGGACTTCTTCGACTGACCTCGGATTTCCCCGACTGCCCTCGGACTTCTTCAACTTTTCCGACTTTCCCGAGTTTCCCGACTTCCCTTGGACTTCCCCAAGACTTCCCTTGGACTTCCCCACGACTGCCCTTGGATTGCTCCTTGTAACCCCAAAATGTGTAATGTTTAAGTTGGTATACTAAAAATACCAAATTTCAAACATGTTTTTAATTTTCTAAATTTTCAAAATGTTTTTTAAAACCGAAAATTTTATAATTTCAAAAATTGGTTTTTAGCCTAATTTTAAAAATATTAAAAATTTCAAATTTTTATATTTTAAATGATTCAAAATGTTCCATATTTTCGAATATACGAATTGTTGAAAATCTCGATTTTAAGAAAAAATTGAAATTTTTAGAAGTTTAGTAATTGTAAGAACTCATATATTTACGCGTCCATTATATGGGCCCATATTACTTTGCACAGTAAACCGGCTTTTTTTTCAATTTAAATAAGTCACTTTGGGTGAACAACATTTGCTTGACTGAACGTATCGCGAGGCGCTGACTATTCATTCCCAATCCGAACAGCATTGAGAACACCAGTACTTCCGATACGCAATTATAAAATTGTGCAACAAAATGTCATACAATATTACTCAAAATAGGACATTCCATACAGGTAAAAGCAGCAGCCGATGAATAGGAAACGATTTCACACCACACTTCATTGACCCAAATATGGGGAGCTCAAATTACAATTACAAACGAATTTTGGACTACAATAACAAGAGCTAATTACAAACTAATTTTTAAAACTAAGGCTTTGATTCTCAGCCCGTCATTCGCTCATTCTAAGTACAATTACAACTACAATTACAGTACAAATACAGTTACAAATACAATTACAAATAGAACTGAAACTGAAACTAAAACTAAAACTAAATCTGGATGTGACACTAAAACTGAAACTGAATATGTAAAAGTAACCGTAACCGTTACAGCAACAGTAACTGTAACCGTTACAGTATCCGTAACCGCAACCTTAACCGTAACTGTAGCTGTAACTGTAAGTGTAACTGTCACTGGAACTGAAAATGGAACTGAAACTGGAACTGGAACTATGCCACTTACAGTTACATATTTCCGGCTATCAGTGGACTAGCTGTACTACCAAAACGATATATTTTGACAAGAAGATTCAAAATTGAAAATATAACACAGTTTTCGCGCCCTAGTGTTTCGCACCCTAATAGCCGACGCCTTAGTATCCTTGCGGCCTATCGTATTTGCGCCCTAATGGCCCGTGCCCCAATGTCCGGATCCGGCAACTTTTAGACGATCTATAGCTCTATGAACTCACTAAATAAAAAAAATCTTGTAATCAGATTTTATGCAACATATTTTTGAAAAATTATGAAGCTAATTTTCACTTCGCAGTTTTCATTCATACAGTCTCTTGCATAGCATTTTATTCTCTTGGGGCTATTCTAATACCAAACTTCTAGGTCTAAGTCAAAATTTTCAAACAATCGTAGCCCCGTCATTTTGAGACTAGAAAACTCGGAAACAATCATTCAATGTGCCCTAAGATCTTCTACCAAATTTTCAGATAAAAAGAATTCTATTTTTGAAAAAAGTGTTTCCAAAAAAACATGTCTAACTTCCGCTTTTGGTTTGGGATTATTTTAAAAGCACGTTTCTCGGTAAAATTTATGATGTACTTCCGCATTCTAAAGTTCGTCGAAATGAGACCATCCGTTCGGGAGTTATAAGCATCAGCCACACTCATACTCATATACATACAACACACAACCCTAAGTTCATAACTCACAGACAGAAATTTTTTTAAAATTACTTTGTTCAAGTTTCTGGATTTAGTAACTTCTTAAAAAAACTAATCTTCGTAGCGCCCCGCTTTGGTTGTATAATCTCAGCTGCAAGCGTATTCAGCTCAAGTTGAGACAAGTCAAAGGGATCCAGATTTATAGACTAGTACAACCCGTGGGCTACACCCGTGGGCTACACCCGTGGGCTACACCCGTCGTTTTTTTTAAGGAACTTTTAATGTTCCCTCTGCTGAGTCGATATCGGGATTGAGAGCCGCTCGCGGCAAGAAAAACGTAGGAATAATTGAAAAAAGACCGGAAAACAGATCCGGAAAATAACGGAAGTTAGCCCCGAACAAATACTTTAAACTAGAACACACCCATAACATCTTCAAAAAAAGGATCCACAAAATATTCCTAAAAAGAAAAGTTGACAATAAAATTAGACCAGAACTTGTCACTATTTCTCATTTCCAGGGAAGTACCTCAACAATAAAACAAACAAATATTCTCTTCTGAACGTGTCTGAAATAGAATTATTTTTTGAATTTTTTATAGCAGTATATCTATCAATTTTTGATGAGGTGTTAAAAACCAATTAGATTTTCAAAAACTCATACTGACCGCTATACTAAAAATAGGGAGTTGGGTTAAAAAATAATTTGATTGGTTTTAATTTAAACGCCTTATATCAGGTTTCCAAAACATTAAGTTTGGAGAAAAATATGCTGTAAGCATGTCTAGCTGTTGTTTTCGGTTTTACTTTTTTTTTTAATTGTTAGGTATACGCCTACAAAATTTTATCAATGTCGGACCAACCGTTCTCGAAATATGAGGGAGAACGAACAAACAAACGCACTTATTCAGCTACATACACATATCATACAAAACACCTGCTCTACTAGAAAAGTAGAAGGTACAGTCAATATTTTCTTGCTGCGTGTTTTGAACATTTTCTCTCTAAATTTGTCTAATTCCATACATTTGGCAATTTTTGAAAACAGTAACACATAATTTTAGTTGCATTAACTGAACAATATCTAACATCAGGAATAGCAAAACTTTTTTGTATGGAATAATTTATGCTATGTGAGAATTTTTATAAGACTCCATCTTTCAAAATATCCAATTTCTTCAATTTATTATTTTTAAATTTTTGAAAAACAACTTATCGACACAAATTTCAAATAAATTTAGAAAAAACATAAAACAACAGAATAATTGTATATGTTTATTTATAAGTTCGAGCTTTACTTCGTTGAAGTTCATTTCAATTTAATGTAAATAAAACAATTCTTAATTTCAACAAGTTTCTTATTTTAGGTTTAGAACAAAGTCTATTAACTTTTTAGATTTAAACATAAAAATTAATACAAATAATAAACTTGATTACTCAGTTTATACAAAACCTACACAAACAAACGTTACAATACCGCACGATTCTTGTCATCATAAAACACATAAATTAGCAGCATACAGATCCATGATACGTAAGGCTTTAACGGTTCCTTTAGGTGAAATTAGTTATAATAGAGAAATTTTGATTATTAAACAAATTGCATATAATAATGGTTATAATACTCAACTTATTGATACATTAATTAAAGAGAAAAAACATAAATTAACTATTTAGAAAATTTATCCAACTACTTCATCAGATAAAATGAAATACGCCTCAATTCCATATTTTGCCAAAATTATAAACAAAACAAATAAATGTAAAATAATTCTTAAAACAACAAAAAAAATTTAAACACTTTGTTTAATGCTAAAGAAAAAACAGACAATTTACTAAAATCCGGCATCTACAAATTAAATTGCTCGCACTGTAATTCGGTTTATAAAGGACAAACAATTAGAAATTTTGATATTAGGTACAAGGAACACGTACGTTGTTACAAGCATAAGCACCCCCATAAATCCAATTACGCTAAACACTTATTAGAACACAATCATTTAATGACATCTAATAACACTATAAAATGTTTACACTTTTGTGATGACAACAGTAAGTTGGATGTACTAGAAGCGTTTGAAATTTATAAACATTTAAAATCTGAACCTTTAATGAATGAACAAATTGATCTCTTAAATTCACCGTTATTAGACGTTTTGGAATGAGATATCAAGTCATCTGGACGCAGATATAGAAAACCAAGATCAAGTTATGAAGATTTATTGTTCCTATAGCAACACCAACTGTTTACTTTTAATCTTGCTTTTGGTAATGACGTGTAAACACGTTGAAATACGTATAAAGTTAAAATAAAAAATCTGTTGAAGTTAAGAATTGTTTTATTTGCAATGAATTATATGTATATGTATTTTATTAAAAATACTATTGTACAGTTGCCAAGTTATTGGTTTAATAAGCTTAAGAAAACTTGGCATCATAGCAAACAACATTATGCAGAATGCGTATATATTTTTAGTCACAGAGAAAAGGCAAAAATTGTAAGAAAGGCTTCCGAAAGTGGAAGTCCAGAATTAGTCTGAGGCGTTTACAGATCGGATATTAATATTTACCGGCGTTTCAGTTCTTTGAAGAGTAATTCCAATTCTAAGGGGCGTCTTTTTTATAAATTTATTGTAGGGTTTCTTGCCGGTGAGATTATGCCAACGAAATTTGAATTGTAAAGTTGTCTTATAGACACTATTTTTATAGCAGGCTTTCTGCTAACAGAATTGAGCTGCAAAGACTGTTTATTGCAAGAGGTAGATAAAGGAAATATTGCAGTGGCGTCTAACTCCGTTTATTTATGCGGTCCAGATTCAGTGCACCTAGAAAACGTTGGTAGAAAAAGTACAGTTTTTTCCGGGGGCTTCATTTTCAGGTTTTTTTCAAAGTGTTTTTAGTAATTTTTTTAGCCATCACTTTTTCCCAGGCCTGACATCCACGTACATTGATAAAAACAACCCAAGTGCCTGAAAAACGCACGAGAAAAAAAACGGAGGGGATTATTTCCTAAAGCTTATTTTTAACCAGAGCCCCTCTTTCTCGCAGGTTGGTTCGGGGCTTTTTTCAGGGGCTCTATTTTGTTTTTTACCGAGACCGTTTTCAGTAATTTTTTTAAGCCGTTACCTTATTTAGATTCTCAGGCCTGCCATACACTTACTTCGGTAAAAACATTCTGCGGAAAAAATCCCTCTAAACTCCTCGGAAAAATAAGTCCCTCAACAATAACTGAAAAGAAACCAGGCGAAAACATCCATTGGGCTTTTTCCTGTAGCTGTATTTTTTACCAGAGCTTTTCTTTCCTATACATTTTTTAACGTTATTTTCTGGGAGTTCTATTTTTAGGGTTATTTACCAGGAAATTTTTACTGTAATTTTTTTTCTTTATATTTCCAGGCCTGGCATCCACTTACTCCGGTAAAAATATTCTACGGAAAAACAACTAAGGTAAATTCTCCGGAAATGTAATTTCCTCAAAAACAGCTGGGAAAAACCGTGCGAAAATTTCTTCCTGGAGCTATATTTATTACCAGAGCTTTTATTTCTACAGATTTTTAAGTTATTTTTCGAAGGCTCTATTTTTAGGTTGTTTTTACTAATCGCTTGTAAAAGACATCCATGAATAATGTCGCCTGCAAAATAAGCTCCTGCAAAAGCATCTCCCGGTAAAAATATTCCTCGGAACGACGTTAGTCGTTAATCGTTAATTCCCCGGAAAAGCAAGCCCTTCAAAAACACCCCTTACAGATTTTTTTTGAAGCTTTATATTTACCAGGGCTGTTTTTTCTTCGGATTTTTAGAGCTTATTTTTTGGGCTCTATTTTCAGGTTTATTATCGGGGTTTTTTAAAATTTTTTAAGCTATCACTTTTCCTAAATTCCCAGGCCAAGGTGTTTTTTTCTATATTCCAGGGATATTTTCCAAGGACTTTTTTTCAGAGTTATTCGCCGGTATTTTTTTTCCCTAGGTTCCCAGAACTGGTACCCGCGTACTTCGGTAAAAAGAACGTCTGTAAATTCCGCGGAAAAATAAGCTTCTCAAAAACACCTAGGAAAAAACAGAGCGACATCATCCCCTGGGGATTTGTTCCTGGAGCTGTGTTTTTTTCATAACTTTCTTTTATTGCCGATTTTTTAGGATTATTTTCCGGGCGTTTTACTTTAGCGGGATTTTTTAAAGTAATTTTTTGTAGCTATTACTTTCTCTAAATTTCTAGACCTAGCATCTGGGTCCAAAATGTCCGAAAAAATAAATCCCCTAAAAACACCTGGAGAAAATCCTGTATTATCACGTTTTTTACCACGATTTTCTTTCGGTAAATTTTTTCAGCCATTACTTGCCCTTGATTCTCAGGCCTGACATTTATTTACTCCAGTAAAAACAAACCCTGTAACTTACACGAAAAAATAAGTCTCTTAGAAACACCTAGTAAAAAAAACGGACAAAAAAAATCCTTGGATATTTTTTCTTGGAGCTGTATTTGGCACCAAGGCCTTTCCTGTCGATGTTTTTCAAGGCTTTGTTTCCGGGGTCTCTTTTCAGGTTTTGTAAGTTTAAGTTAACGGGATCTTTTTTCGGTAATTTGTTTCAGCCGTTAGCTACACACCGCAGATTCCCATGCTTGCCATCCACGTACCTCGCTGAAACTATGTAAATTCCCCTGAAAAATTTAATCACTCAAAGATTTTTAAAGATTAAAATCCGAGCGAAAACATCCCCTGGAGATGTTTTTTTGGAACTGTATTTTTTGCCAGGGCTTTTCTTTCCTTCGGATTTTTCAGGGTTATTTTCTTAGGGTTTTATTTTCAGGGATTTTTACCAGCCTTTTTTTGGGCATGTTGTGTAAAATAGACATCTTGGGAAAGTTTTTCTACAGCTGTATTTTTAACTAAGGATTTTATTTTCTGCAGATTTTTCAAGGCTATTTCAGGGTGTTTCCAGTTTTTTTACAAGGACTTTTTTCAGTAATTTTTTTGTTAATACTTTTCGAGATTTTCAAGCCTGACATCCACTCACTACGGTAAAAACAAGTCTTGTAAATTCTAGTTCTGGAAAATAACTGCTCAAGAACACCTGAAAAAAAACCGGGCGAGAACATCCCTTGGGGATTTTTCCCTGGAACTATATTTTTATTACGGCTATTTTTCTGGGGCTTTATTTATAGATTTTTTTATCCGTATTGTTTTCCCGTGATTTTTTAAAGATATATCTTTCCTTAGACATCCATGTCCTCCGAAAAAATATGTCACTCAAAAACACTTGGATTGAAGACCAAGCGAAAACATCCCTTGGGGGTGTTTTCTTGGAGCTGTATGTTTACCACGGCTTTACTTTTCTGCGGATTTTTTAAGGCTATTTTCCTGGGGATTTATTTTCAGTTTTTTTCACCGACCTTTTTTTCGGTAATATTTTTAAGCCATTACTTTCTCAGACCTGGCATCCACGTACGCATTCGGCGGAAAAACATTTTCTGTAAATTTCCCGGAAAAATAAGTCTTTAAAAAATACCCGAAAAAATCACCGGCTGAAAACATCCCTTGGGGATTTTTCCTGGAGCTGTATGTTTTACCAAGGCCTTTTTTCCTGCAGATTTATCGAAGATTTTTAGGTTTTTCTTAGCGGGATTTTTATTCCGATAATTTTTTGCAACCATAATTTCCCTACATTCCTATGCCTGGTATCCAAGTACTTGCTGCTATGGGGGCCGTGACCCCCATTGAGTTAGGCTCCTACGGGCAACGTAAGATGTGACGTATGTTTTTATTTAAGGATTTGTTTCAGAGATGGTATTATAGTAAAAAATATATTAAACACCAGGAGTTGTTGTTGCTTTATAAATTTTGGAGAAATTTTTCGTTAACGCGCGGCTTGGTTCCGAAGGGAGCTTTTTTCGATATTGTTTTCATCACAGTTGTTTGTCAATTTATTAGCTATGTTTTTTGGGATTTTTCTACAGAAATACATTTTATAGGTCGAGGTTTCAATAAAGCTTCAGCTGATTTGTATTTAGACGGTTATTGTTTGTTTGTTGTTTGTTTTCGGTTTTTTTATTGTCAAAAACAAGCGCCGATGAAATTTGTTCTTTCTAACAAAGGAATTCTGCAGCTGTGGAAGGTAATTTCCTGCTAAACGATCTTATCAGCTGTGTTGGGTAAAAGTTTCATTGTGAAGTTTGAATTTTGACGTGTCACTTTAATTTAGCGCTTGCGATTTAATACTTTTTGGACACTGTTTAATTAAATATTTCTTGCTAGATTATTTGTAATGATTGGTTTGGCGAAAATTTTCTAACTGAACTTCAAATTCTAGTTGTTAGTAATAAAGTAATAATTAAATTATTTTCAAACTTTTTACACAAGAGGCATTTGGTCAAATTTTAATGTATCTAGTTTTCTCCAGATAATACGGGGTAAAGCTGCGCGATTATCAAAATGCATAATCCATAAATGGCTGCAAAAAAATAATAGTTTATATCGGTTAATGAATTACTTTGATAAATCGATTAATCGAACAATCGGTTTGAGTAATCAGAAAATGAAATAATCAAATAATCGATTTATCAAAAAAAGGCTGTCGGGCAATCGTTAAAAATTTTGAATATTTTAAAACATTTTTAAAAACGTTTTGTATATCTAGAAACCTTTTTTAAGATGTTTGAGATTTTTCTTGAAAATCGTTGAAATTTTGAAACTTGCAAAAATTAAAAATTTCAGGTTTTGAAATTACTTCGATTTTGAAAAATTTAACAATATTTTAAAATTCTTAAACACTTAAAAATCTAATTTTATTTAGAATCTTTTAAAACATTGAAAATCTTTGGAAATTCTGAAACATGGAAAATATTTATATTTTTAAAATGTGACAATTTTGAACCGATTTTACAATATGATGGTAGGTTTTTTGGCAATTATCCGAAAGGAAAGCTCCTAAAGATGTTTTCTTAATGGAAAGAAGTTTTATCTATCTATAAACGTTGTTGAGAATTTTGAACTTAACTAGGTATCGAAAAATAAATTTAAGTTTAGAAAATTTTGATAATATTTCGCAATTTGAAATTAATAAACAAACTTTAAACATTTTCAGTTTTAGAATTTTTGAAATCGTATGAATTTTTCTTTAAATATTGGAAATGATTGGAAATTATGAAACATTTGGAAAATTCTTTTAAGTATTGAAAAACTTTGACATTCTACAATTTTTCGCTAATTTTTAGAACTGGAAAATGTTGAAATTTTATGGAGCTTCTCTATCTTTAAATGAATTAAAACTTAATTCTGAAAACTGAAAATATTCAGTGTTTTGATAGTTTTGAAAATAATTGAATTTTTAGAAATTTTTAAAAATATTTTCTTAATGTTTGAGGTGTTGAAATATTTAACAAATTTTTAAACGTTTTTAATATTCGAAAATATTAAAAAATAAAAAATTTTTGATCTTGAAAATTTTTCAAAATAAAGTTTTTGAAAATAATGTTCAAAATTCGAAATTTTTTGAAATTTTAGTATAGATAATTTTGAAATATTTTGAAAAACTAAAAACTGAAATGTTTGAGCTTCTAAAAATTTGAGAAAATTTAAAATTTTTTTAAACATTTAAAATGAATATAAAGGGTCGCTATTAAAGCTCTCCTGCTAAAACGGTTTGAGATATAGATATGAAAATTGGAAGGCTTCCATTTTAAATTATATCACATATTTTGAGGTAAAAAAAAATTTTTTTTACACTTCATTTTTGAGCGCGGCCGCCATCTTGAATTTTTTTAAATGACAACATGGGCTTTGTGATACATCATTAGAAAGCTTATTTTTTTCTCTTTCTTACTACCTTAATCATGTATGGTGTTAAAGTAGAAAATAATGCCGTATGCGTGGCTGGCTAATGTATTGCACTTTAAATCTAGATACCTTTGCAATAACGAAACGTCAAAAATAAACAAGAAACAATCAGCAGGGGTTTAATAAGTGACAAAAAACACAGTACGTATGGTTTGTTTCCTTACAACTGTTGTATTACGTGACAAATAAACCTTAATTTCGTGAAATATGGACCATTTGACAGAAACAGAACGCATAGAAATTCTTATGATGATTGGGTATGGTGACAGAAGGAAATCACAAGAAGAGGTACGTCATTTATTTAATACCGCACATCCCGATAGAAATCCGATTAGTAGATCAACAGTAAGTAAAACTTTACGAAGATATCTGGTAGACCAAAATCTGTCTCAACTGAAGATAATTCTCTTGAGGCACTACTAGATGTGCTTGAGCAACCTAAAACGTCTGTGCAGCAACTTGCCTTAAATCACAACATGTGTAGATGTTCTGTTCAAATGATTTTAAAAGGAGCAAAAGTTTCACCCCTATAAAGTACATCTAGTACAGGAACTCGTGGAAGACGATTTCGACAGAAGGCTGGAGTTTTGTGAGTGGATCATGAAAGTCATTGCGCAAAACGAACATTTTTGCAACTCAATTGTATTCTCGGATGAAGCTACTTTTCATTTGCATGGTTTTGTTAACAGGCACAACTGCAGGTACTGGTCTGATACTAACCCACATTGGATGGAAGAAGTTCATACACAGCGTCCTCAGAAAATCAACGTGTGGGCTGGTATCGTTGGCCAGCATATTGTTGGTTCTTTCTTTACTGAAGGAAACCTTAATTCCGAGAGATATCTCCAGCTGCTGCAGGAAAATGTGATTCCTCGTATCATGGAACTCTTTCCAAATCCTCTTAACGCAAACGCAGTCAACGAAACCATCTGGTTTCAGCAGGATGGTGCGGCTCCTCACTATGGAAATGCAGTACGCAATTATTTAAGCAACATTTTTCCTCGAAAGTGGATTGGGAGAAGAGGAACTGTAAAGTGGCCCGCTAGATCTCCCGATTTGTCTCCTTTGGACTTCTTTTTGTGGGGTCATTTAAAAAGTCGCGTGTATGTAAACAGACTTCATAATTTAGATGAATTAAAAGATCGCATTCGTGCTGAAATAGCTGCTATTCCTAACAATTGGTTGCACAATTCCATAAAAAGTTTTATAAATCGAATTCATCAGTGCCAAGAAGTAAATGGGGAACAGTTTGAACATCTTCTTTCTTAAATAGTTTTTTAGTTAATGGTTTTCACAATTAAATGCTGTTATTATGATTGAGTTTTCATTAGAAATGTTTCTATTCTCGTCACATTTTAATGTACTGATTGTTTATAATTGATGTTTTGTTAATTCAAAGGTATCTAGATTTAAAGTGCAATACATTAGCCAACCACGCATGCGCTAAAGGTTTTTTTAATTTTTCTGCATTATTTTCTACTTTAACACCATACATGATTAAGGTAGTAAGAAAGAGGAAAAAATAAGCTTTCTAATGATGTATCACAGAGCCCATGTTGCCATTTAAAAAAATTCAAGATGGCGGCCGCGCTCAAAAATGATGTCAAAAAAAAATTTTTTTAACCTCAAGATATGCGAAATAATTTCAAATGGAAGCCTTCCAATTTTCATATCTATATCTCAAACCGTTTTAGCAGGAGAGCTTTGGTTCCATCTTCAATAGCGACTGATTAATCGAATAATTAAAATTATTTCAGACAATGATCGCCTATTTTATTGAAAAAACAAGACAATTTTTATTGGGTATGCTAGTTTTACCAGGTGTACAGTATAAAGTCAAACAAAATATTTAAAATTTTATTTTTTGTTGACTTATTAATTACTAATGTATTGACGTTAGTTTTTCACTGCGGAAATGTTTTTTTATAGTCTGGATTACGTACCGATTCCCTAATATAGTAGTCTGCAAATGGGTAGCAAGGAAATGGATTAGTAACCACAATAAAATTTCAGAAAAACGAGGTTGGTCCGTTCCGTAGATTTCGAAATTTCGGTTTCAAACTTAGGCTACAGGTTTGATTGTGCTTTCTGTTACTTAAAAAATATGAGAGGTTTCGATTTGGTCGATTAGGTATGTCAATACAGGTTGACAAAGATAAAAAACAGTTTCGACGTTTCAGCGTATAATAACACTTTTGAGATTAAAGAATATCTAAAATCCGAATACAAGCTTTTATTCATCATAGGATGGGGAAAATGAGGCGTGGGGATTGAAAGAATGGTCACGTGGCGTTGGTACGACGGTTTTTAAAAATAAGTTTTACTAGTTTTGTGGTAGTATTGTAATTATGCATTTAAATACGCGTTTAGAATGTTTTTTTTAAATGGCTTGGTCCATCGGAAGTTTAGGGTTCAAATCCCTGCCAGGTTCATGGGTGTTTGTGTTGTTTTGAGCACATTAGATTGGAGGGGGCATATGGCAGTAGTTGGTACCCCCGTAAGTGTAGGGTTAAAATTACATTTTCCCCCTTACATTAACAAAACAATTATGTAGAACGGTTACATTATTTTGACAAGAAAAGCTTTTATCCCATATAAAAAAAATAACGATTGCCCGTAACGTTTCATGTATCACAAAAGGGTTTATACTGCTACAAACAGCGCAGTAGGAATTTTATTATAACGACAAGGTACCTACCCATTAGGAGCCTTAACTACGGAACTTTCTTTGTTCCTTTGTCTAACGGAGCAACACCCCATAGTAGTCGTTCAATACCAGACGCCCTAACGAAATCAGCCGATAGCAAAGCTAATAAAAATAAGCGAAAGCCTTAATGTGTCTGAGCATCAAGCAAATTTAATCCCTCAAATATCCTGTTTTCTCCCAGCTTTGCGGCGATCAAGTTATAAAGTAAATTCGCGAGTCGACAACCCTTCCAACTTTATCTTATAAGCTGCACCCCCGTTTTGAATCCATCCGCCGCTTCTTAACTCGAAAATATTCTCAGATACTCTTGGGTCGATATAGCTAATGTTTAAGCTCGTAGAACGATCCATGGCCTACCCTAACTCCCGGGCCAAACAAACCCTCGACCACCCACTGCCAGAAGTCGCCGTTGCTATGGGGGAACCTTTATAGCAACCGTCTCCCTGCTTCATGCATCTCCACTACGAAATGCGTTATATTGATCACATTCTTAAACGATACTATGTGTTGTTTTCATACAAAAATCCCCTGGAAGTGAACGCCGAAGCGGAACTGAATTTTTACGAGAGGGCCAATCACATATTCATTCAGATTCAGCTTACAGCGTGTTTTTAATGGTTTTGTTTCTTGTTTCTGTCTAACCTTCGCTTTCGTATTGTCCTAAGGGCGTGTTTTGATAGCAGACTTAATTTAAAACTGTTTTAGGTAGTCTGACAATTCAGTTTCGCCATTTTCTCATTGTTTTATATTTATCTTATTTTTAGAGACGTTTTTCGAATTTTCTTTAATATCCAATTAATCCAATTTGTATGTTCTTTTGAAGTTTTGCTACAAATAGATGCTAATTTTACTCTAATTCATGCCTAACTCTAACGTCTTGAATGCTGATTATTATAACTCAAATCGGTATTTGTATGAAATGAAAATTAAGCTGTAAATCAACATTTGAATCCAATAAGCTACACAAATCAAGGGTTTCAATTTTGCTAAAACCTGCAGTATAATTACATTCTCCAATCATAATATCTAATTTAATTGCTCGCACTTCTGAAAGGCTTTGAAAACAATTTTAATTAAATTATTAATCTAAATCTGTAATTGCATTGAAGAACAAGTGACTAAAATATAAACCGAATTCAAATGAAGCGCAGAGATGGAATAGACAGGCGAGCATAATTTCGAAAGTTTTGTATTAAATAAATTGTTTATCAGCGCCGAATCAGGTGTGCAGAACGTTTGGTTAAGGTAACACGAATTATATTTTTGTCTTTAGCAACAGATACGTTTTTTTGGTTTTACGAATGGAGCGACTTAAATATAGTTTAGAGTATATGCCCATATAGTATAAGGATGTCCATAGGATGTTATGGCTGTCCATTTAAGATCCCGAGGACATCCTATGGACGTCCATACGTAATCTGTTTGGCACAACTCTGGACCTCCGTAAGACACCCTCAACGGACGTCAATAGGACATTCTAAATCAATATCCACTCGACATCTTCTTCTTAATGTTCATGATCATTCATATTTCATTAATTACTAGAAATATTGATAATAATAATAATACAATATACAATCACCATATATTTTATTTATTAATAATGGAATATACAACATACTAATTAAATTTTTACTTTCTAAACAGACTATTTCTTTAGCACCCCGGAACCCAGTTTTAATGTGTTTAAACTGCTTCGTTAAAGCATTCCTCATATCTCCTATTTAGCTCAAAATCAATAATTTTTTTTAACCAAAACAATTCACAAAGGTGAATTTTTTTAAGCGTGAGCAGTAATTTTATTTAGAAATATTCCACTTATTAAGAAAAATACGTTTACCAGAAACAATAACAAAAGTAGGTAATTTTTATTATTTACATTAAAATGCGAAATTTTGTTTCCACATGTAAATCTACATAAACTTGAACTTGTACGAAATTGCTTTAAGTTATGGCTGCATAGACTTACACACAGTAACTTCAAGAGAAACCAAAAAAATAAATTATAAGTAATGTAATATCTAAAAACTGCCAAACTACCACAAACGCCTACCAAAATCACAATTACCGAACTACACTAATCTGTATTCTGAAGTAAATAGATCAGTCACTTGACGCAGCGCACAACGTACAAAGTTCTATCACGGAGATTGCGGAGTAGTAGATATTCGCTCACTGCGCATGAATTACGTAGGTGATCGTACATAAACAACCACATTTTACCGTAAATGCTAGTAAATTAAAAAAATTAATTATTTTTGTGTACATAATATGTATTTTGTAATTATTTGCTGTTGTGAAAAACAAAATAAAAATTTTCAGCACCGGACGTAAAATGGACATCTCTAGGACGTATTATGGATATCTAATTCCATACCTATATCTTATAGATATCTATGTTCAATGACGTGCGGATTAGATTGGACCTGAAATGGAAGTCTACAGGATATCTTGTGTTATCTGGGTGTATATATGTATGTGTGGGCCCCATTTTAAGACGTATGTCTATTTGGTTTTGTGCGGATTAGTCGAATCTAGATAAAGGCGACGTATTTACAGTCGTAAATAAACCTAAGAATTAAGATGATCTGATACCGGAATTGAACTGGAGCCATACCGCTCAAAGCCGCGACATATACGCTTAAAGCAATAGCATATCTATAAAGATTTAAAAAATACGCACAAATCAAAAAAATGGTTCATGCTTTTTGAACTTTAATAAATTATTCTGCATTATTTTGCTCTTTATTAATTTAAATTTAAATTTTCCTAATATTTTCAGTGATGATGTTCTAAGAATATATTTCTGGTTTTCTGATATCTTAGGAGATTGGCTTTCGTTGTAGAGGTATATGAAAGATTAGTCGTTATGGGCGCCGTGTCGCTATAACAACAGTCACTAAGAAAAACAGCCGTCGACTACCGCCACGGGACCTCTTCGCATTTAATAAATTTTTAAAACATTTTGAAAATTGAGAAATTTCTTACATTTTTGACAATTTGATGAATATTGAGATAATCTTTTAAAATTTTAGACAAATTTTCAAATTTCAAATTATATACTAGATGCTTAAACAAATTTATACATTTTGCTTTTTTAAAACTTTTTGTAAAATTTTGGATATGTTTTCAGGGATCTACCGAATAGTAATTTTGGCCACTGGCGCAATGCCGAATATTCCGCCAGTTTACCACGGCTAATATCGAGCATTTTCTCAACACTTTGGCGAATATCGGCAAACTATTTGGCCAAGTATTCGGCCAAGAAGCAGAATACTCGGTCAAATATTTGGCCGAGTACCGAATATTAGACCAATTACCCGGCCAAGTATTCTGCCAAAGAACAGAATATTTGGCCAAGTATCCAATACTAGACCAATTATCCGGCAAAATCTTCAGCTAAAGAGCAGAATATTTGGCCGAGATTCGTATATTAGACCAATTACTCGGCCAAATATTCGGCCAAATATTTGGCCTATTATTCGGCTGAGTACCGAATATTAGACCAATTACTCGACCAACAATGCGACCAAAGAGCAAAATATTCGGTCAAATATTCGGCCGAGTACCGAATATTAGACTAATTACCCGACAGAATCTTCGGCCTAAGATCAGAATATTTGGCCAAATATTCGACCGAGTACCGAATATTAGACCAATTACTCGGATACGTATCCGGCAATAGAGCAGAATATTCGGCCAAACATTCGGCCGACTACCGAATATTGGACCAATTACTCGGCCAAATATTCGGCCAAAGAGCAGAATATTCGGCCGAGTATCGAATATTAGAACATTTACTCGATCAACAATGCGGCCGAAGAACAGAATATTCGGCCAAATATTCGGCCGAATATCGCATACTAGACCAACTACCACATATTTAGCCTAGTAACAAATAAAAATAGACCATTTATTCGGCCAAATATTGCTCCAATTACCAAATATTAGGCCAACTATTCGGTTAAGTACCGAATATTCCTTAACCCAAGCCAATTATATGGCCATCTGCCGAATACTTATACGCCGAATACACCCTACCGTGACTAGACTGTTTGAGAAGGGCAAGGGGCACAGATTAGTTGGAAGTGGTTGTGTTGGTTTTTTTCATGAGCACAAGTAAACCTTTAACTAAGCAGACACGAGACCTTATGCAAAATTAAAGTCTCTAAAGACTAGATTATATTCTTAGTTTTGAAATGATACACAAAGTAATTTTCATAAAATAACATGTTTATTTCTATTATATCACCATTGTCATAATGTTGTCTCAAGAAGAGTGCTAACATCTCAAGAAGAGTGCTAACACAGCACAAATACGACTTCATGTATTTTCTAGTATTGTTTTATCATGTAAGTGTCCAACTGTTCTAAGTTATTTTTCTTTTAAAAGTTACTTCTCTGTTCATCAAATTGCCCTGGAATTTCTAAAATATTTTTCGTTCCGCTATAGTATATTTTTCATCTATCTTTTATCTATCTATATATTAAATCCCCAACTGCCTCACCATAAGACAACGACGGCCTTGATTATCTCCCCAAAATTTATCACCATAACACGACCACGGATCCTTACATCTCCACACAATTGATTGTTTTCATCAAATGCTTATGTTGCAGCCACTACTGTTGCTATGATCTATATATATTAAATTCCCAATTGTCTCACCATAACACGACGACGGTCTTGTGAATTTTGATAAAATTTATCACTATAACACGACGACGGGTTCTTACATCTCCACACTATTGATTGGTTTGCCGAATGTTTATTTTGCAGTCAATGGTGTTGCTATAATTAGGTTATTTTTGGCTTACTTCAAATAGGGTGTGTCGAAAAACATAAATGGTAAACATCTTCCGTTCAATATATTTATCACGCTGCCATGTGCATCTTTTACATTTTATATAATTTCTTACAATAACAGATAATTAACATAATAGAAGCAGTGCACACAGAACATTATTACAACTTTATCAAAACCAGAATTTGTTTATCGCGAGTTGTGTGAATATAAATATGAGTATGATTAAAATGGTAAGGCAATAATAGAACAAATAGTTACTCATGCGGACAAAATAATTGTCAATAAATAAACAACAAAATAACAATTAAATCAATAAATTTTAACATTTATACCGGGAACAGAATATTAGTTTTACTTACCAAATAACGTGTCTGTTTGTTCGAATACTTACTAAAACTAGGCGAGATCTTAACAATTTTATTGACTCAAATATTGGGAGCTCTAGCTAAAATAACAAACGCTCATTAAAGTTATTGCAAATTAATTTTAAAATTAGCTGAATCCGTGAACTACGCCCACACTTTTCTCTTACAAAAAATGGTGGCAAATTTATTGAAAAAATATACTGATATAACCCGTGTCGAGATAGGAAGGAATGCGGGTTTAATATAGAATATAGACTGGGAATTCGATCCGCGGCCCGCAACGCTACCAACAAAATTAACAAAACAAGCGGGGTGGGGGGCGTAGCCCAAGGGATTTACTAGTTTCATTTATATTTCGATTAACAGACCAGTAATAACATTGCAGCGACAAGATAAAAGTTTACGTGGTATTTAAATTGTCTTTTTAAAAATTGTTTTCAGTTAGTGTTCTTCAACAAATAATTCATAAAGACATACAGAATGCGGAGTTATTTTTAGTTATAAACCTGCTCTAAAAATTAATGAGTATGCATCGCATGAAAGTGAAAAGGCTTCGTTACTAAACCTCACTCTCTAATTAAAAATTACGTCATGCAACTTAGCTTTAAATTATTCCTATTGCTAATTTAAAGGATAGTGTTTGTTTTGCACACATAAAAAATTGACAAAATATCACTTACATCAACTTTCAAAAACCTTAAAAAAACTGGTAGCTATTTATTATGTTACTATTGCAATTTATGCATATTGTGGTAATTAAACTATTGGAATGAGTTTAGATTGCAATAAGCCAGCATGCTGTTTTTAACGTCACCTGTCCATCAATCGCCATCAAAATAACGTGTAATTGAACTTATCATTTTTAAATATCACTGTAAAAATTCTGAAGTACGCTAAATCGACCTTATAAAAGTTTTTAAGCAAAAAATGCGGTTGTGGGTTTGTGAAAGTGTAATTATAAATGTATAAGGATGCATTAATTATTTATAGCAGTGATGTATTAATAACCGTTAACTTGACGCGTTCGTTTCCTAAAATGACGCATCACAGTGCCCTTTTCATTAGTATCAATGTTTATTAATTTTTATTGTCAAGAGATTGTCTGCTATGTGTTGAAAGATGGAAAAGGATGACGAATAACTTATAATGTTGTAAGGGAACATGATCTTTACAGTATGCGATATCGTAGTTCTTATGACACTGTAAAAAGTTGACCTGCGAACTGTATGAAAGGATACAGCAGTATTAATTTTATTTATAATTGTTAAAAAAAAAGCTGCCGGGCAACCGCTACGAGACCTTCCTCGCATTTAAGGTTTTTAAAAATCTTTTTCATTTCGAAAATTTTGACTGTTGTCTGGAAATCCAGAATATCTTTAAAATTCTAGAAAAAATTTCGAATATATTTTATATCGGATGTTTAATAAAAATTTAAAACTTTACTCGTTTTTTCCTGATTTTATGGCTAATTTTGATTACTATGAAATTTTTAAAAAATTATATAATTAAAAATTTTGTAAAATTTTAATAACTAAAAATTTTTAAAAACAGGTTTACAGTTTTTTTTTTAAATTTTGGAAGATTTTGACGACGATCGGAAAATTTTATAATTTTGAAAATTTTAAATAATGTTTTGGAGTTAATTTATAGAAAAAAAACTATTTAAAGTTAAAGTTTCATGCAATTTTGAAAAGCTAAAAAAGTACAAATTTTGAAAATTTTTGAAAGTATGTAAACTACTAAAAATGTTAATAATCCGTAAAAATTTTTAAAAATTTATAACTTAAAAAATTGCAACTTATTGAAGTTTTATAAAAACTGAAAAATTTTAAAAGTTTTGAAAATTTTGAAAAATATATGAATTTTTGAAAATTTATACAAAATTTTGGTATCTGTTAATTGTAAACAATATTTATTCGTTGAAATCTAAAATCGATTGCATCATTTGATTATAGTCTTTATTTTGGCTATTATCCAATTAAACTGTTCAGCTAAAGCACCAAAAGAAAACTTCCCCTAGAAGATTTTTCCTATTGTCATTTAACACGTTCATGCCAATTTTGCAGCCAAATTCGTACATTTTTTTAATATCAACAATTCGGTGAGGGGTCACTGGGAGGTGGTAGAAAGATCGGGCTTGCGCAGATTGGCTATTCGATATGTGTAGAATACGAATCTAAGGTTATTTTCCGAGCGCATCTATTTTGAAAGAGGCAGCGCCCACCCAGGTTTAGAATCAGTGAAGTGGTTTTAGGATATTTTGTGTTTTATACTTGCCACAATTGTTGCCAACCTTCACTAAATGGAGACGGTACCACAAGAAGAAGAAGATACTTGCAACTAATGTTTATCTCTTATAACGAGTAGTTATTACAACAGAGCAGACAGAACGGATTAATTATACCCTGTTTAATAAAAACGTTGTTTCACTTATTCGAGAGGTACAGTTCACGCGGCCAATCGGAAGAAAATTTTAACTCTTTAGCCGAAAATACAAGGAAGGTTAAATTGATTGCACCATCTGCGCATTCAATACTCTGTTGATGTGAAACTCCGTACTTCAGTGGCTCCAACTTCCAGAGGCGTAACAGTGACATGGTCATCAGTTCGAAATTAAATATTTTGAATAGTGTAATTTATTTTTAATACCAACGAAATAATTTAATTAATTAAAAATATTAATATATTAAAGCTTAGAGATTGGGCGCTTGTTTTCTAACGCTCAAGGTCTGGGGTTCGAAAAATCTATGCCGCAACCCGCTACTCGCACTCCCCAATCCGATGTAGGCAGCCGTGGGGTCTTAATGCCTGAAACCTTCTCTGGTATTTAATCGTTCGGATTCGGCGTTAAACTGTAGGTCCCCTGTACCCCACATTAGCCCAGCAATGGGACTTAAAGGTTGATAACGAATGTGAATAAATGTGGCTAAGGTTTAATAAGATTTTATTTTTTATCAAAGTGTAAAACTCAGATGTTATTGTCTAGGTATTTGTCGAAATGGTAGCCGAGATCCACTTTGGATGAACATAATCGGGTAAGTGTTGGAAAAATAGTTGGTAATTGCCTGGTTTGCAAACAATCAAGTTCAATTATTTTGTACCTCTACCACCCGGAGGACAATCTTTTTGTAAGTGAAAGTGAAAAAAGGCAAGAGAGGTCAAAGGTGAAGAATAACTAAAAAAATGAGCGAAACACTTCGCCTGGACTTTCCTATACATTTAAATACATTTTTATATTTCCAACACTTTCGATATACACCTGTCTAGACACGACTAGTTAAAGTAAATAGGTCTTATAAGTTGTAACATCTTGAAGCGGTTGAAGAAAGACCGCGCTGCAAGCAAAAGGTTGGGTAAAATATTCGGACTGAATCAACGGAAGCGCGGAAATTGATATTTGAAAATATATTAATAACTCGAGAACTATTATTTTTAGCAAGAAATGACTCTCATTAATTTGTATTTAGAATTTCAAAACCTTTCTGATTTTAAAGCCAAAATGCCACGTTTCTATTTAAAAAAAGTTATTTTTTACCGTGGCCGCCATATTAAAATTGGAAACTCAAGTTTTTTTCTTAAATACAATCGAGAAGAATTTGCCCTACAACTTTGCTCTTGGGTTTGCGAGTCTATCTATTAAAATAAAAGAGTTAGCCTACACTGAACATTAAACGACTAGTACAAGAATACAACTGCTGTAGAAAGTATGTGAAATTCTTCCAAGGACAAAAAGATTATTAAGGGGCAAAAAATTCGATTTTTTGATTTTTTGTAAAAAGATTCTCCTAGAGCAAACAAAGCAAAAACCCAAATTTTTAATTTTTTCGAAAAAATTTGGGGAGAGGGGGAACAGTAGCCCCCTACATATGAAATTATCGAAAAAATATTATGATATTCGGATTTTCCTATCAATGGTGAGCTATTTCACATTAACAGAAATATTTTATTGCCCACCGTTAAATAAATAAAAGGGTACCAATTTTCAATTTTCAAAAATTCATAGAGGGCGTCACAGTAAAATTATAGCAATGCGCAAAAAAACAAATTGTAGAAGATTCCCAACTCTATCAGCCTTAAAAAGTTTAAACAAAAACGTGTGGGCAGTTTTTGAGAAATATTTTTTTGAAAAATTCCAAAATTTTGGAGTGATGTTATTGCGATCGTTTTTATATTTTCACAATTAATTATATTTCATGGTATAGTACCCTTGAAGGGCTACCAAACAAGATGTAGTTGATTCCAATCAGATAACTGGTTTTTGAGTAAATGGGCGTTAAAGTCGAAATGTTCAAAAATTCGTAGCGGCCGCCATTTTAAAGCTAGAGAGTTCGGTAGGAAATTGTTTGATTTGTTCTAAGGCCTTCTTTAATCTCCACCATTAAAATTTCCAAAAAAACATGTCTAACTTCCGCTTCCGGTTTCGGTTTTTTTTAAAAGCTTATTTTGTCGGTGAATTTTTGATATACCCCCTCATTCCAATGCACATCAAAATCGGTCCAGCCGTTCCGGAGATATGGAGCGTAACACACCCACCCACCCACCCACAGACAGGCATTTTTTTTAAATAACTTTTTTGGGGTCCATGGAACCTTCCCCCCCCCCGACTATTTCCCTTAAAATCTCAACTTTGAAATTTTACAAGAAATCACTACTTCCCTATACTGAAAGTATAGGAAAGTAAAAACAGTGGCGAAGGTGAATTAAATCAGTAATTATGCAGCATTGGCTAAAACTTTTGGGTGTTACTTTCAAGAAAATCGTCTTTTTGCGAAAATGTAATTTGTGTAAAGTTCAATATAGGCAGTTAGTGAACTTCAAGCAACATAAACAAAAAAAAAGTAATCGTTAGTTCAACATTCAATATTACTTTATCCAAACTTTATTCAATTTCAAGTCTTCCGATAGTTAAAGCAACTTTCTCTAGAGGTTTTTTCTATTCTGCGAGACTGAAATACGTGGGAACGTGGCAAGCAGCATTTCAAAACTAATTTAGTTTAAAAAACAAAAAGGCAATAACTCGACTACCGCTCAAAATAGAAACATACATATGGCATATTTACAAACACGACGATAAAAATATCAGAGGGCAGCATGGCACGAGCGCGCGTGCTGCTTCTGTTTCGGGCCACGCGAGATTAGGAAACTTCATTATCACTCTTGTTAGTCACGGTCTTAGCCGCCTACAAATTATTGCTTGACCTTTCATTCTTTGGCTACCGCTTTAGTCCGAGTTGATCCGTTTTAATGCCTGTTGACAGTGTTTTAGAATAAGGGATATTTGAAACTTCTGTCGCTTTTCTAAACATCTTGAGGTTTTAACAAAATCATTCAACATTTCAAATTATCTTTTCCAATTGAAGCTTAGAACTTGCTGACAGAGAGAGAAAATCTTGGATAATTGTTTTTGCTTTTTAACAGCTTTTGACGAGTAAACATTTTTGATTTAATATTACATTATGTTAAACTGTTAATTTAAAATTTTAACAAAACATAATGATTCGGCAATTTAAAATCGCGAACTGGAAAATACCTTTTAAATTAAACGGTATGTCATAACGCTAAGGCTGACGAAAGAGCAATATGAAAATGAATTAAAAGAAAAATGTCTATTAAGTTGCATGTTTAAGGCTAACTCGCCGTGGTTAATGAGCGTATAAAAAGTGAGAACCAAGTAGATGATGATGTTATTAGACTAAACGGGCGAATAAATTAATTACAAACTTCATACGTAGAGGTAGAGGTCGGTCTAAAAAGTTCATTTTAAAGAGGTCGTTCGGTCTAAGATGTTGCACTGGATGGCCGTTGAAAACGGGAAAATAAACGTTCTTTTGTATTTTACGATAAAAATTTAAATAATAATTACTTTGCCAATGTATAGACAATTTAAATACTAATTTTACTAACAAGGTCTCGCAAAATAACTTCAATTACAGTGGTTTTATATTTTAATGGCGCTTTTAAGTTTTAATGTAAGCAGAACTTTTATCGGCGAAATAATCCCATTCTAGTAAGCGGGAAATATGGAGTTGTATCAAATATGATGCAGTAAGCACCGATGATTGGCGTTTAAGAGTCGGAAGTCAATTATTTGGGAGTTATACTTAACGCCAAAGTGACTGTCAATCCCCATTTGGAATAATTACAATCAAGGCGCTTTCAGGGCTGTGTAGATGATGTTTAACAATGCGTTGGAGGACAAAGCGTCCCCCGGCACTTAGGGTACTTGTGCTCATGGTGCCCTTTAAAAGATCTAAGTTCCACTGAACAGGTTGATCGCTTCAGCAAAGTACCAGATTCTGTTCAATGATACATCCTGTATTTCACTTGGTCTTGGTCTTGGTGTTTGACGGGCTGTGACAACGTCCAGCTACACACTTCGTGCCTCACGCATTTGGGGGAAATTCTGAAAGCCTATTTCGGACCCATCAGGGAGTCCTTAGCCCCAGCGACAGCCAAGGCATCAACCTTTTCATTTCCGTCAATTTCATTATGGCCGAGACCCATAGAATTTTCACATAGTTCGTAGCAGAGAGCTTTGTGAGGGTTTGCCGAAGTTCTTGGACCAGTCGTGACCCCATCTTAGGAGAGATCAAGGTTTTGATGGCCGCTTGATTGTCGGTACAGATGTAGATATGTCTACTTTTATATCCTCTTTTAAGGTTTTTGTTTGACAGTCTGGAAGACGGTTGGATATTTTCTCAGAGCAGATTTAATTTTGACTCTGTAATTTTCTCCATAGACATTGACCCATTCGTAAACCATACAAGGCCACAGGGCTGAAGAAAAGATCGGTTTTCAGATAACCACTCATCCTGGCTTGAGATGAAAGTACCGTGTGATTCGCCAAGGAAGAAGTAGGGAACTATACCATTACTTCCCAACTGAAAGATAGGATTGCCGACCTCAATAGTAAGGCAACCCTGGTATGTCCTACAGTCTCCTGTGTAGGTTTCGATTGCCCCGTATAACCCAGCCTGTGTCGGCTGCAGCTCGGGCCTCGGCTTTCACCAAACGGTATAAAGGCACGAGTCCAAGCAGCACCTTCATGACAGCTGTCGGGGCTGTGGACATTGCTCCAGTTATACAAAGACAAGCAATTTTTCGCAGCCGGATCAGTGCTGTTCCTGTGGTTGCTGTTTCAGTTCTAGATCACCATACAAGAACTGCATATGTGATCAGGGGGCGTACTACGGCCGTACAGAACCAGTGTACGATTCTACGTCCATGTTTGCCCTAAGCTGCACCTACACTTCTAGAAGGACGCGCAGGCCTTGTCTATTCGCATGACTTACCCAGGCGAGTCTGACATCTAAGGTGACTTCCAGATACTTTAACTCACCCGAAGTTTTGCAGTGTTTTGTAGAAGGAGACAAGCTCTGTAAACCCTCTCATATTCCTTTTCCTTGAGAACAGATCCAGTTTAGTATTCAAAAGGTTGACCAAAAACTGGTTGTCATTCAACATTCTTGCACTATTGTGAGGGTTTTTTGTGCTACCTCGCAATTTCCAGTTGTGAGGAGAACCAAGTCGTCAGCGTGTCTTTGCGTGTAAAACACCTCGTTGTTGAGCCTCAGGAGGAGCCCGTCGGTCACGAGGCACCATAGGAGCGGCGAGAGTAAGCCCGGCAGCCGCGGCCGGCAGGCACGCCCACTGAGTTCCCCTCAGGGTTGCAGTTATATTAGGGCGTCTGCGCATGTATTAATCCACTTTACTATTGTACGTTATACATCACGCTTAGATGCATAATTGTAAATGGAGTTGAAGGTCGTGCAATCAAATGCTTTTTTGATATCGAAGAAGGTTTGACTCCTCGAGCCAGACTCAGTGGTTGGTGTATTGCGTACAGCACCGTAATATGTGATACAGAGGCCTGATTAATATTTCCAGACGCTTTTGTAAGAGAGTCGGTAAAGTGTCGTTAGGCCCTGCTGATTTAAAAGGGACAAACGTTGTGATCGCCCATTTTGTACGGTCAACCGTTACAACTTTTGGGGGCCACCTTCCAGTCGACAGAAAACGGTCTGACTCTTCGAGTAAGTATCTTCCTAGAGTCGGAAAAGTGAGTTCTTAATAAGAGTTCTAGTTCATCCGCATTGGTGTGGCGAATTTATCATTGGGAAGCTGTAGGGCTGCTAGCCGGGTACCAGGACTTTTTGCGAGAACCTTGCAAAGCCTTGCTGTTTGTGGCATACTTTCAATGTCATTGCAGTAGCCCTTCCAAGTTGTTTGTTTGATACGCCTAACGGCGTTCTTGTACCTATCCTGTGATTGCTTATGGCGTTTCCAGTTTGCAGGTGTTCTAATAGGCTTAGCTATACATGAAATAGTTTGCGAGATTCGATGCAAGGATTGTTAAAAGGGTTTTTATATTTCGAATTAACGACACGCACAGGGCAGTTTTTCTCATATGACGATATAATAGCTCCCTGGAGGAAGTCTATGGACAGTTCAATTTTGTCCGCATACTTGGGCTGTTGTAAAACTCCATATAGGCAACTCGAGTACAGTTGTTAAACTAGGGGTTTCTGCACGTCTGTACGATAGGTAGGTTGAAATTAAGATTGCAGCGCAAAGGCTGTGTAGAGAAATGATTGGAAACACATGGACCAGAAACCTTCCACTGTGTTACCGTTGTATGGTAACTATAGTAGTGTTTACCAATTGCAACGTATGTTTCTCTGATCTTGTAGTAGAAAACTAAACACCGAGTTGCCATTAGCCAACTCAGGAAGAAACAAACTTTTGCATGCTTGGGAATAACAGGAGCAATAATATTGACTTTAACGCCCCTTGAATTAATGGATGTTGTGCTGGACCTTCTCCGCCACATCTAATGGCAGAATTGTAGGCACTTCTAGCGTTATGCAGAATAAAGGTGACACCAGGATCCCCTGCAGAAGGGAAGACAAAACTCAACCGAATCGTCTTCATAGAGTCGCTGACTCTATCCAAACGATTGAATTTACAGAAAATGCCGTAACAGCCGAACTAAGTAAAAAAAAATTTCAGCCTCCTTAGGCTTGCACGGAATCCCCTCAGTATTGTTTAAAAAACGTTCTTACTTCCTTTCTCTTCCTCTTACCATCATAATGTCACTGTTCTTCAACACAGCAGCATTGCCGCAGCATTGGAAAGCAGCAGTTGTCATTCCTATCTATAACAAAAGGGGATCCCGTTAATTATCATCCGATAAGCCCTCTGCCTATTATAGCCAAGATACTGTAGTCTATTTTAGCTAAAGCAATTCTTAATTAGATTTTAACAAAGAGTAACCAAGACTAGCACTTTTTGTGTTGCATAAATGATTAGAGCCTAACAGTAGACTCTGGCTCTTCCACGTTATCTGTTAAGACGTGTCTACAGCCTTTGATAAAGTGCCTAAAACTTCTGAGTAAACTGTATCGTTACGCAATACGCGAGAAACTTTACAAATGGCGCAACGACTACCTTCATGACCAGCACTTCTGCGTTTAGAGTTGGCTCTGTATGCTCGTCTTTCAAGCCTGTACTAAGTGGTGTTCCACAAGGGTCGGTGCTCGGCCCTTTACATTTTATTACTTACATTTCCGACCTCAGTCGCACCATTGGCTCTACGAGTACGCGATTAAGCTTTATCACCATACCGAAAAGGAGCGCATTTAACTTGAAGCCGATCTTGACAACATTGAAACCTGGTGTGATAAATGGCTATTGCCGTTGAGTTCCTCCAAATTCACTGTCTTGCACATCGCAAAAAGTAATCCAAAGCATGTGTATAACCGGCAGGGGAATTTGTGCTATAATGGTGCTAGTTTGGCTGGCGTTCTAATTATATGTTTGTTATCGTATAAACAAACCTTCTCGCAGGATGGTAAAAGTTACATTCGAATGGCAGTTAGTTGTAGTAAACAATGCGCTTTGCGCTGTTGAATTGGGACGACTAAAGAAACAATATTTTGAATTTAAAAATGAAATAAAGAATATGTGCAAAAATTTAGTACAAAATACTAGGTATAAATCTGCGAACTGCATTTGCGGGTGCAAAGTGAGAAGTGCTTTATTTTGTTTTATTTGTTCAATAAAGAATTGTGGTGTGCGACTTTTCCTGCACAGCGCGCTGTGTGAAATATTTAATCAGAAAAGCTTTATGGATTTAATTTATAGAACTGTTAATTATAAAGTTAAACTTTTTTTTTTAATTATTTGCCGCCCTATTAAACGTAGTAAATGATCACGTAGGGGGTTAAAAATAGTCAACTAAATCACGCTGTTTGTGCAATCTTGTAATAATAAATTAGTCGTATTAAACAACATAGGCCAGATATGAAAAATTAGAAATAAATAATAATTGTACGCAAAAAAATTGTACATCTAAAATATTTTAGAAAATAAAAAAGTGTTTATGTGGGGGCGGGAGGTCGAATGGCAAATGACACAATAATTTTATTTCTACTTGTTTTTTATTTTTTATTTCTACATATTTATATTTATATTTGTGTTTGTGTTTTTCTAATAAAACTGCACAAAAAATAGTGTAGCTTTTAAACCCTTGATTTAGGAAAGGGGGCAGCCAACATACACAAGCCGAAAATCATCATCATCATCATCATCTGACATGGAGCTGACTCGAGGGTCGATCCTGGATTACGCCAGGCCCACCCCATGCCAGTAAGGTGGGTAGGAATTTATGTGATAGGTGGGATCGGGTGAGGTATTGAACCGCGTTAGCATGTCTGCAATGCATACCGCAAGACACCGCTGCTGCAACACCGGGTAGTTAGTAGGCTACGCATCAATTGGGTTTTTGAGTACGCAACCAAGACCGTTATGCGATTATGCATTTTAACTTAATAAACTTTGGTATCAAAGTTTCACATTGTTCTTATTTCACACATATCTATTGTTCTAAGATTACAAATTGAAAATATCTTAATTTCCTAATAACTAATAAACTATTTAATATTACGTATCGTCCGGGTGGTATTGCTACACTTTGTTCCTCTATTCCTTGATCTAGCATGATCATATTTAGCATTCCATTCCTACTTCTCGTGGATTTGTTTTCTTCATTGGCAGTGATGCTGTCGTAATGATTTCTGGAACCGTCTCCTGATGTCCTGTACGCTATTCTCATTGCGCTGGGTGGTTGGTTGTTGTCTACCGGAGTGTGTGTGTGTGTGTGTGGAGGTTGGACCTGCTTCGTAGTGTATTTCTATTGACGCCTTTAGTATTTCTGCTGCTGCTGCTATTGATTCGGCTCCTCCCCAAAATCCTTCTTTCCCTAGGTCTTCTAAGTAGGCTTCTGTTTGTAGTGCTGGGCCGTAGGTATGTGTTAGATGGTCGTAGCGCGGAGCCAAGTTTCTTACATTTTCCTCCAGTTGCAATTGGAAATTTTGTGGGTTTTCTCTGATGTATGACACGATTTTTTTCCTTAAGATGAAAGCTGTTCTCGCGTTGCCGTAACATTCGTGTTTTGGTCTGCTATTGAGGTGAATAAACAATTTCCATCTCCTGGGATTTTCCGCACTGTCAATTTGTGCCTGTCCGTATATACTGTTTCCTGTTCCATGGTAGGTACTGTGCTGCTTCTGATTATTTCCGTTGGTTTGCTGGTGTGTTCACTTCCGTATATATTTACGCCGTAAGATTATATTTACATATAACGTATACCTATATACATACATACATACATTTACATACAACATATACCTATATACATACATACATACACATTACACAATGCTAGTATCAATAATTAATTAACTCAATAATCAAATAAAAATTTACATTGAAAAACTACGTTAAATTGCCTGCTGCCGGAGAATTATTTTACTGTTTTTGTTCCTACCCTCGGTTTGAAATTCAATAGGTCCGGCTTATACAACAGAATTTTAGTCTTTTCGTTAAAATAGCTTGTCTAAATTGTAAGCGATCCGTTCTCCCCGGCTGCATAAAAAGGGCCCTTTCTTAGAAGTATACTACCTGCTCCACGACCCTTGCGTTTGGCAACCCTATTCCCGGAATTTGTTTGTGTTTGTGGCTGCCGGGTTTAGACAAGAATCGGCTCTATTGCAAAACTAATGAAGTAAGATAAAATAAAAGCTCCTACTTTTTACAATTATTTTTGTTGTTTAATATCTATGCCCCCCTGATCTACCACTATCTTGGAGGAATTCTATATGTTTTCTACAAGGTATTTATTTTTACTTGCCTAGTCTATCTTATTGAGTATGTACTTATCTATTGAGTGGTTGCTGGTTAACCGGTTTCCTTTCACCTGTTGTTAGATGAGCAGGTAATCCAGGTGTTCCACCTCTCCTTTCCGGTAACTCTTGCCTCTTTGTTGGATTGTTTTTGAGCACTGGTGCACTAAACACGCAAATGCACCCGTCTTGCTCTGGCCAAACAAAGGACCTCCGCGACGCGCTATGTTTTTACCTGTTTTACCTGTTACGTTGAGCCACAGGTATCAATTCACGAACCCTGCTTTTGATGTTCACTCTAGGATCGAATTTCACTATAAAATTTCCGTTTTAAACGGCGAAAATTCTCGTTTTACTTTTAAAAGCTAAAGCTGCGCTGTTACACGTCTGCTCTCGGTTAATGTTCAAACTGAACTCTCCCAACATACAAAATCCAAAAATTAAAAAAAAAAAAAAAAAAGTTACTTATCCTTTCTACAAATCACTTAAAAATTGCCTATTTTAACAAAGTTTTGGAACAAAACACCCCTTAGCAAAATGTTTGACAAAAATCTATCCATTTTTTACTAATTTTTCTGATAACGCTTTATAGCTTGACATTTCCTTGAACTTAAATGAAACTGCATCATATTATGTAAGAAGGGAAATTATCTTAAAATCAGCTGAACAAATAAGATCGAAACATTTTCTTTGGGAAATAATTTAGTTCTTGAGTAAGGGTCGATGATGTAAGGGAGTTCTTGCTTTAGGGGCGACAAAATGTTGCGTCATCATTGACTAGCAAAAGTTGTTCATATTAAGGGCGTTCCGCTGCCACGCGAGTAGAATTTAGTTCTTTGGTTATTATTTTGAGTGCAAAACCAGTCTTTTCTGTCTCAGCAACTACTCCCAGGATTGTATTCATAAAATTCTATCTAGATGCATGCCGGGGGCGCCGGAAAATTGCAAAGAATAAATTGCTAAGCACTGTAAGATTACAAGGGTTGTTGTTGAAAAATATTATAGTGAGTTCCAAGAGACATTTGCTTTTCGTGGAATGCCTTTATATAAAATTCCCTTTACGGGGTCAGCGGTTAGGAATATGCGCGCATACCTTTGATATGTATTTTTGATTGTTTTAAAAAATGCATAAGTATAGTAGATGTAACGCAGACTGCCCTGAATAGTTGTATTTGTTTAATTTTCCCTTGAGAGTAATTGGATCTATAGAAAAAAATAGTAATTTTTATGTTAATTGCAACTAAGCAATTCCTATTACTGGGTGCGTTCGTTCCCCTCCGGAACTCCTTGAACGATTCTTGCAAAAAATTAGTATGTGAAAGTTTTTCAATTACCGTTAGTTTTTTTGAAGGTTTTCAACCGGAATAGAAAATGGAAATGGAAACTAGATACGTTTTAAGTATTGATTAATTGTAAAAACTTTTTAAAAACATAGCGTTGTAGTGTAATGTTTTTTTCTACAACTGTCAAAAAAGTAACGTTTTCAGGTTGGTTGTTGTTTGTAAAAATACGTTTTTTTTTCTAATGGTGGCTGTTTATTTAACATTGCCCATAGCAGCGTGCGCTAATAGTTATTTATTTAACTAAGCAGCAAAAGCATATTTAATGCCGGGACTGGTGTTTCATAGCCGAGGCTATGAACCCAGCCAAGGCAGTAAATCTGCATTTCTGCCGTGTTGAAAACATAACATATAATTTTTTGGCCGATAATGTTATCGACGTTATCGTAGGCATGATATTGCTATGACACATTTGATGTTTATAATTTCATAAATATCATTCTGATTCTTGTAAAACAAGAAAAGCTGAAGCGTTAACTTATTAATACTTACCGTATTTGCAAAAGTGTAGATTTTATAATTAAAACGTTGTACAGTTCACCGACTTTTAGATTTCTAAGAAAAGCAAATATATAGGCAACCCTCTATTTTATTCATACTATGCTACATTTTCTACACTAGTCAACCAAAACTTAAATTTGCCAGCAAACAATTAAGAGAACGAAGACGTGTAACCCCATCAAATAAAATTTTTTACGTTTTTCAATCAGATTCAATTCAATTATGAAAAAATCACGCTACCAAAAAAATGCGTTTAATTTTTTTGCTTCCGGTTTTAGATTTTTTGGAAAAACGACTGGAACTACAATTATTGATATGCCTCTTCGTTTAAAATTTTATTAAAATCGGTCCATTACTTTCGCCTTTAAAAGCGTTACACACCTACACCCGCACCCGCACCCGCACCCGCACCCGCACCCGCACCCGCACCCGCACCCGCACCCGCACCCGCACCCGCACCCGCACCCGCACCCGCACCCGCACCCGCACCCGCACCCGCACCCGCACCCGCACCCGCACCCGCACCCGCACCCGCACCCGCACCCGCACCCGCACCCGCACCCGCATTGCGTCGGTAGCGCCTAAGTTTACTTTTGTTTAGAGCGGCCAATTTCGGTTCACAGAGAAAACGTCCAAGAAAGAAGTCCGATAAATACACTAACCTATAAAAACCGTCCGAAAAACCCGGCACAAGCATCCTACAATAGAACCATTCCCTGTAAAATTATTTCCTGCAAGGAAAAACGCGGAAAAAACATTCCATAAACGTCTACTTTCTTGCTGCTGAGTCGTAGATCAGGGTATAATAAAGAAAGAACTTTCCCTGAAAAAGATACGTTGTTTTCTTGCTAATCGATTTTTTAAACGATGTCTATGAATAAAAGCAAATTTCATTTTGGAATTATATGCAAATGTGACAAACAAGATTTGTTACTGGGTATTGATTAGTTCTAAAAACATTTTGAAAATCTCCGTTAAGGCAGTCGTCTGAAAATAAGGATTAGTGAAAAAATCAACTAATTTTTCCCGCTTTTGTTAAACGAGTTTTTGCAGGGGATTTTATGGCATATCGTCTTTAAGCTTCTTTAAGGGGGTTGTTTCTTCTTAATTGTTTTCCAGGGTGGTTTTTTCGTTTTTTTTTTGTTTTGTTTGCAGGATTTTATTTTGGAGAGTAGCGACTTTCCTGAAATGCGTGCCTGGTATAAAGTTATCAAAACAAAACGCGCAAGGCGTAACCCATGGATTTTGCTAGTACATGTTAAATGTTGTAGCTTAGTATTACTAACTGGTATCTAATTGTTTCTGAATCGAGGTTATGCGATATGTCGTACCTATGTCGAGTACTATAAGGGTGCTATGTAGAATGTAAATTACAACGTTGACTACCATCTCGGTATAGACAAGCGTTGGCAGCCATTAAATAGCAAATCAGTCGTAGGAAACTTGTAGGGAGGAGAAAATGTAACGACAACTTACCGACAGCTATTTCAATAAAATAAATTAATCTGAAACGTGTACCTACTTAATCCTTGCAGTGAATTTTACCACCATCTTATCATTCTAGGAAGGACTAATTTAATCAATCAATTTTCTCTTTTAAGTGCCATAATTTGTAATTAAATTACTAAGTTTTTTGTCTAGTCAACTTTAGGTACTCAAACTCGGAGCAATTCGGTTTACTTTTTGGTTTTTTATGTAACATTCATAACGTGGCGTGTATAAAATTCCAAAGAGTGAATTATGCTGGTCTTACGAGCGTGGTGTCGTTTAATTTAACTCCACTTCATATATTACAGGGTGTAGTCGGCAGTAATTTTCCTGAAATGATGTCTCATAATGTATATCGTTACTTTTTAATTATCGTTCCCGGGATTATATGTCTACACTGCCACGAAATGTAGACGCAAGGCAAACAACATTGTGTTGTAATATTATTATGCTTTCGAACATCCTCATTAGGTTGCCAAACACGAACTACAAGGTAATATGCAAAATGAAATGCACCGTGAAAGCTGTCTTATTATTATTAATATTTCGTAACAGAATATACGGAATTTATACGCTTCATATACCATCTATTCAATTAAAACGGTTTTAATCAAATTTGCTCTTGGTTTCTGATGGAACGAACAGTGAACATGTTCTAATTAGAACATATCTAGAACTATGCAAGAATGTTGCTTTGTGTAATAGTTGATTAGGAAATCCGATAAAGACGATAATTAATATACGAATCAATGCACCACCACCGTAGTGAATGTTTTTTTATTGTAAAAAATCAATTAATGAATTGGACTTCGATGTAATATTAACTAAATTTAAGGCATTATTTTAGTAGTTTATTTCAAGTGATTCAAATATAGTACAAGGTGTTTAAAAAAATTGCATCTAGATTTCTCAGGCCAAAATGGTTACGAAACCCTTAATAATTTGATTAAAACACTGGTCTTGAAAGAATTGGAAGGAGTTAAAGTTTGAGGTAAAAGTTTGATCAGGAATTATTGGCCAACAAGAACAAGAAGACTTGTGGGCTACAAATACGAGGATGAGTTGAAAAGTTTGTAGGATGACAGATAGATGGCGCTGTTTTATATAGTTTTTGTGGCGCGCTCGCAAGTTCACTCCTTCTTCAGACCGTCAACTGTCAAATTTTGGATCGTTGCGTTCATTGGTTTCGTTTTGACAGCTGTTTAATTAAAAGCGTGTCAGAGTTTTTGACAAGATGGATAGTGTTGAAATTCGTGCTGTCATTAACTACTTCTTCTTAAAAGGCTTATCAGCAACCGACATTCATAAAGAGAGGAAGGATGGTCTGAAGGACTCGGCTCCTTCATTTTCCACTGTTGATAAAAGGGTTCGTGAGTTCAAATGTGGTCGTACAAAGATGCACCCTGTAGTGGACGCCTAAAATCTGTCATTACACCAGAAATTGTTAAAAAAGTGCACGCTATGGTGTTAAAAGAACGTCGGTTGAAGACGTCTGAGATAGCGGAGGCTGTAAACATCTCCAAAGAACGCGCAACGTATATTTTCAATGAAGAGTTGGCCATCGAGAAGCTGTCCGCGAGGTGGGTGCCGCGACTGCTCAGTGTTGATCAAAAATTGGCGCGGATGCAAATTTCTCGTTAGTGTTTGGAGCGTTTTCGAAACAACAAAGTGGATTTTATTTGCCGATTTATCACCACAAATGAAACTTGGGTCCATCATCATACGCCGGAAACAAAATAACAATCTAAACAGTGGCGGCACAGTGGTTCTATTCTTCCAAAGAAGGCAAAGGCTGTTGCATCTGCAGGAAAGGTAGTGGCTTCCATTTTTTTGGATGCAAAAGGCATTCTTCTGATTGATTATTTTACAAAAGGGCAAACCATCGCAGGCGTATACTACGCGAGTCTTGTGGATAAATTAAAGCGAAAAGTTAATGAAAAGCAATACACAATACACGGTCCCACACGAGTGTTATTGCTATGGCGAAAATTCACGAATTAGGCTTCGATTTGCTGCCACACCCACCTTATTCGCCAGACTTACCACCGTCGGACTTACCACCTGTTTCCACGTCTAAAAAATACCTAGCAGACCAGAAACTTTCAACAGACGACGATGTTAAAGCTACTGTGGATGCCTATTTTGAACAGGCAGTTCTGAATTTTATCAAGGCATAGAAGCTTTGGATCATCGCTGTTCTAAATGTATCAAGATGTCAGGACATCATGTTGAAAAATAAACGTAATTTCAAACCCCAAAGTTCTGTTTTCATTTTCATTTCACGGACTTTTCAGCCCACCCTCGTAATTACACATCACTCAGACACAATTGTCTAGTTTGTGGAAATTGTCTTGCCTGTAAATACCGAAAGTACTTTGATTCATGCAAGGAAAGAGCCTTGGCGCATTTTACATTAAAAATGAGTGAGTTTTTAAACATTTTGACAATATGCAAATTGATAAATTGAACTTTATACGTTTATTGCATGGCCATTTTCTTCTTCTTCTTCTTTATGCAGCCTCTGTTATCTATCGTTGGAGTAGTAGTAAACGACCTCATGTGCAGGTTGTGTGGAAAAGAAGAGGAATCTTTCCTCCATCTTCTCACCCATTGCCCCAAACTAATGGTACTGAGGCACCGACGCCTTAGCGTTCTGTTTCAGGAGCCAAGGGGACTACAGGATATCTTTATCAGCGGGGCACTAGCCTTTAGCTTAAATACCAGTCTGTATGAGGAGAATCTTTTAACTAGCTGTAGATGTACAATGGGCCAATTATGCCTGCGTGCTGTGGCGTTTCACACAGCCGTAACAAGAATAATAAAAAGATTCTTGGATATAGGCTTTCGTTAGCAGTTTCCATTCGTGTCTGTTCTAAGTTACCTAGATCTCCTTTTTTCCCTGCCATGGTCGTCATTGCATAATCCCTGTTGTCCATTTTTCCTTGCACATTCTCGCTACATGCCCAGTCCATCTCCATTCGTGTTTTGCTATTTTCGTAACGAAATCTTCTACTCCCGCTCTTTGCCTAATACATGTATTTCTCTTTTGGTTCTTTGGAGATATTTCTAACATTATCTTTTTCATTCTGCTTTAAGCTGTTCTCATCCGGTTTATAACTGCTTTTTTTAACGGCCAAGTTTCTGTGCCGTATGTCACCACCGGTATAAGACATTGATTAAATACTTGGGTTTTGTGATAGTTTTGAAAGTTTCATTTAAACAAACAGCTCAACCTCCCAAAAGCCAACCATCTCAATTAAATTCTTCTTTTATGTTCTGCCGTTTGGTTCAATTTACCTTTGGATATTCGTTGTCCCAGTTCGACATATTTTTCTACTTCTTCTATGAGCTCATTTTCTATTTTAAGTTGTTCTGGAGTTTCTTCAAGTATGCTCGACATATATTTTGTCTTATTTTTATTTATGCTTAGTCTTATCTGTGTTGATTATTCGTTTAATTCATTTATCATCCCCTGTAATTTGTAGAGATTGCCTGAAATTAACACCACGTCATCCGCAAATCGTAGATTATTCAACTCTGGTAGTCGATAAAAACTTGTTAAATGGGAAGGTTGTATTCTGTTGTTCCAGATGATCTAAGGTTTCGTAATTCTATCAGAAACCAGCCTGTTTGGTTGGCTGGTAAAAGTGATAACATCTTATATATTTGCGATATCAGGCTGTAATTGGATAATTGTGCCGTATCTCCTTTTTAATGCATTAAAATCATCATAGCATTTCTTCATCCATCCGGTATTTTACCTTCTTCTATGGTTTCTTGTTCTCCTTCTTTAACTAACTCGTCGATTTTTCATTTCAATTAAAGCATTTTCTAATGCCGTTAATATTATCTCAGGTATTTCTTCTGAGTTTACATTTATTAGTCTTGATCTTGTAGCCTGGCGATCTTTTCTCTTCTCTCTTTTTGTTTTGTACAGTGATTGATACAAATTTTTGGCTTTTCACAATCTTGTCCGCGTTTGTAGTTAGTCTGCCTTCATGATCTTTTGGTTTTGTTATTATCTTTTTTTTTCGAGGGATAGATTTCTACGTAATTCCTTTAGAGTAGCGTTATTTTCTATAGTTGTTCTTATAATTTCTTCTCTATACGCTTTTACAACTATTCTCAGCTTCTCTTTTATTAGCTTCGTCAAACGCCTGTCATTTTCAGTATTTCTTTCTCCTTTTGACACCAACTTTCTTTTCTCCTCACTAAATTCTTTGTTTCTACACTGGCATTTTCCACTTTCTTTCTAGGTTCTTCTTTCGTTGTCTTATATCCTGCCAGTTTTACTTGTTTCTGTAATAGTTTCACACAGTTTGTTTATAGATCTTTCTTGAATGCCAATTAGGAGATTTCGCTTAATTTCTGTTTGGCATTGCTTTTTGTTCTCTCTTAACTTTTTAATATTATTTTTTGTGACGCGCTTCTCTCCTTCATCGTTACATTCACTGACAGCTTGCTTCTTACTAATCTGTGGTTGCTGCTAGTTGCGAATTTATTTATCACTAAAACGTCTTTAATTGTGTACTTATGGGATGACATGATGTAGTCAATTTAGTTTCGAGTTCGTCTATCAGGACTAGCCCATCTCCATCGTCTTAAAATTTTTTTTACAGAAGAAGGTATTCATTGCATACATTTGATTGTTTTCTAGAAATATTACTAGTGTCTCTGCACGGCTTTGTTCTCTTTGTTCTTGGTGATCTTGTCGTATACCTAACTTTGCATTAAAGTCGCCCAGGAGAATTTTGTACCGGAAGTTTCCTATTTTGAAGCAGGTAGATATGTTACCATAAAATTCTGCAACTTCCTCATCGCTGTGATCGGTTGTTGGTGCATACGTTTGCACTACCATTAATTTATACTTTGTTGAAAGTTGGACAATTAGGTATGCAACGCGGGGAGATATATTTCCAATTTGTGTTGTTTTGTTTGATATGTTTTTATTTATAATAAATCCAACGCTTTCTGCGTATTCTTCTTTATTTTGGTTTCCGAGCTCTTCCAGTCGTTCTTCTGTTGCCAAAGAAGTCACATTGTATGTGGCTAATAATATAATATTTATTTGGCGTCGGTGCTTGATTATTTCACTCAAGTTTCTGTTCACCCTAGAATCGTCGGAACAGACCAGTTGCCAGGTGTGGGATTGTGGAGAAATTTTCCTACATACCTGGAGTATTATAGTTTCAAAACTCGAATTCTTCATTTTATAGCTAAGTTTCGGGTTATTTCGGCATTCTTTTTAAAACCGCCACGCTTGCCTATGCAGGTTGGCAGTTCTTAAAATCAGCCGCTCCTCTGAAGTCAGACGCTCTGCTGTGAACGCCCATTTTAGTTGCAGACGCTACTGAAGTCTGCTCTTCCACCTCTTTAAACCGTTGTGACTACTGTCATCTTCCGTTTTAAGAGCTGTTGACATTCTTCTTTTCTCGTATCTCTGGGTCTAGCTGGGTAGGAGGAGGCAGCTGAGCCTAGAATTTTTAAAGAAGTGTAACTTTTCTCCCTCCTCCTTTCTCAATCGGGCTTGGGACCGACTATAGCGGAGTTATGGCCATCTAGTTCGCAAGATTTTAACCCACTACATTATTTTAAATCGGGACGGGTTCAAAATCTTAAGATACGTAATTAAAATTGTGTTTGGTTTTACTTCCTTAACAAGGTTGTCTGTAAAGTCAGTTTTCCATTTCAATAAAATTCGAACCATTTGAGAAGTTAATTATAGTCAGGTGTTTGTAATTGCTTATTGCAAATTTTAAACTAATTATTGTGTAAATAACTTGTTTTTTCAAACTGTTCGCCATTAAAGGAGTAAACGTTAGAATTTTCAGGTAGTGGGGGGCTTACCCCCTGACGTCGGTATTAGTCTTAGCAGCAGAAGTTGGGCGCCGGAAAATAAATATAATGTAATAATGAAAATTAACCAGTAATGTGCGATTTTCTTCCAGGGGCTATTCCAGTTTATATTCTCTTTGATCGTTCCTTAGTAAACACATTGCCACAGTATTGTGCTGACAGTACTTTTAAAATTCATTAATAGCAAAATCATGTAATCAGCTAATTTGTAAGTGTAAACCATTGTTCTACAAGCTCAAAACAACATGCAAAGTATTATGTAGTGTAACTTGTATAACATTCAACAAATCAGACGTTTATGACATGCAGGAAAATTCCCATTTATGTTGTAAGCAAAAATGACAAGTCCGACAGACTTGAATTCATTCCTCGAAGCAACTAGCAATTTGAATGCACCTTCTCGTTATTGTGTACCGTTTATATCCTTAAAATTTTCCCTTGTTAGGAAAAGCTATATTTATTACTGGGAGCTTTCAAGGCATTACCCTTAGAAAATTGTTTCTCAAAACTACTTTAGCTTTAAAGAAAATATCTTTTCAGTTAAAAATCAGATAGGTACAAGCAAGTCATAATTTTAATAAAAAGAACAGTAGACGCGGAATACTGAATAACCATGTTTATTTATGAAACGTCGGATTTATTGCAAAATCTTTTCTCTTTTCAAACAAAAGAGAACAAGATAATGTAAAAGTCTTTCTCAGAAGCAGTTTTATAGCAGGAAAAAATAGGTCTTTGTTTAGTTTACTTTTAATTTTCGTTAAGAACAACGGAAATGAGAAAAGCACTTACCTGTGCACTCATTCGCATTAAATTACTGGTTCAGATATGAAAAGAGAAGTAGAGCACTGCACTTCCACTAGAGAAAAGAAAAATAGGTTAAGCTCGTAATGAACATCCAGATTTATCTATTCGCGAGCACGTACAGCATATTGGTTCGTATTTTTGCGACTGACTCAGTAATTCAAGGTGCTATTTGCGATGCATTTTTAAAGTGCAAAGCTGGCACGTCACATAAAGACTTTATTATGATGACATTGGATAAATTTCCTTGAAGTTGTATTTTTGGAAATGAAAACGTTAGAACTTGCTTTAACCTAAATTGCAAAGTAGGATGATATTTAATGTACCTAAATTCCATTTGTTATGTGTATATTTTAAATGCACAAAATCAGAAAAAATGCAGTTCAGGTGATAAACAGTTATATAATGGATATGTAACATAAAATTTAATAGGCAGTAAAATATAATCCTATTGTTTTTTTTAATTTACCATTACGATTATGAAGGTTAAATTTATATGAGTGAATTTAAAAATTTAAATATCAGTGCCGTTCCGTGGCTTCAAAATTTTGGTAGACAATGACAAATATTATTAAATATCAACATTAAAAAGTATAAAAATTACGGCAACTCCAATTTACCAAGACCTGTTGTTAAATGAATTAATAAACGCATAAAATCCCAATTAAATTTTATTTTGTCCATATGCACTGTAATTTGATAACGTAAACTTTCGTCTAAAGCCAAGTTAATGCGTGATTTGCCAAATAATTTTAATCTAACAGTTGCAGACAAATGTTCTTTGGTTGACGCACGTTTTTTAATTGCAGCTGAAAGATGTTCTAAAACAGAGTATCCTGTTTCAGACTATACTTTTGAGAGGATAGATGTAAATGAAATGGGCAATTTCAGCAAAATAGTTTATTTTTAATATCGCTACCAGTTAGCGAGTCCATTTTTATACCATTAAGTATTGATCGATCTAGAGTTCTTCCTACTGTCTGTCTGTAACGGCCTTAGTCATTTTGAAGTACATCGCCCATGATTTTTTATTTCTATTGTTTTTCGTAAAACTTTTCTTTATAAAGTTGGTCAACGAAAATTTCCATATTTACTGAAAATTTGCCAACTACGTATGAAATAAATAAACACACAATAGCTGCACGTTGCACCTAACTGCCGCTGACCGGTGCAAGTAAAGTAAAAACTACCAGAGGCCGTGCCTTTGCCGTGCTTATTGCGTTCTGAAATCCCTACTATTTCTGTGCATCTAACCATTGCATTATTTTATCACTGTACAATATGCATGCAAACGTATTAAGAATAATAGATTAGTTGATTGTGTCGTAGCTGAAATCATTTGGCCCGATAAGCTCGGCCTTCGCGTGTGCAAAACAGTGTTTAAAAGCAACGGTCAGTTTATTTGATGCTTAATTTTTAATGTAAAGGTGTTAAAAAGTAAAAATTGTGTAAAAGTTACCTTTTTTTATTGAAAGTTAGAATTTAACTTTTTTTTGCAACGTTATGAATAGCCACTGCCTACCCTGCCTAATAGAACGGACCGCCACTGTTGAAAATATGTGAGCAAAATAAGCAATGAAGATGGCAAATTTAAAATATGAGCAGATTTATTAAACCATCACAATTTAAAAGAATTTCATGCTATTTTTCGTAATTTCGTACGACTGTATTTAATTACAAAAAATACTAGTTGAATTCAAATAAATTTAAAAAAATGAGGAAGCACTTCGTCTAGCCTATTCCATAGTTTATTACCTAACTAACGTTTATATTTTCAAAAACATTTGATATCATGTATAGACACAACGTCTTGTAACAGTTAGCTACTACATAAGGGCATACCGCCAGTCGTTGCGCGTGAGGTTTCCTAGATGGTGTGGATAGATTATCATATGCCATCTAGAATCCTCTAGTTATACCTATAGATGTAGTGGATACTGATAAAGAGAACTAAAAAATACAACTACCTTGGAACTATAGTCAATGATAAGAACGATTATGATAGAGAAATCACAACATCTTCTCTCTGTTGCTATACAGCAGGCATGGGCAACCTTTTCAGCCGACGCGACGGCCAAATAAAAACTTTAGAAATGTTCTGAGGGCCGGACCAACACCACCTTCGTGTTACTTATAAAATAAATGAGATAATAACATTTATAAGGAGTGGAGTGTCAATCCATTGTAGTTATTTTCGCAATACATCCCATGTCGTTTAAAAGGGTCGCCAAAATGCAACGATAGTATTAATGTATTGTGAATAAAACAATTCTTAACTTTAACAGGTTTCTTATTTTAGCTTTATACGTATTTCAACGTGTTTACACGTCATTATCAAAAGCAACATTAAAAGTAAACAGTTAGTGTTGCTATAGGAACAATAAATCTTGATCTTGGTTTTCTATATCTGTGTCCAGATGACTTGATTTCTCATTCCAACATGTCCAATAACAGTGAATTTAAGATTAAAGGTACAGATTTAATTGTTTATAAATTTCAAATGCTTCTAGTATATCCCACTTACTTTGAAAGTATAAACTCTGCCTTACGCAGACTTGGTGTTGCACCTACTCTTTGTGAGTGGATAAAGCACATGCTTGCAATGAGAGCAGTGCAATTTAACTTAAGAGACAGCTCAATTAGAGGTGTCGTGATGAAAGGCTGCCCACAGGGCGGAGTTCTGTCTCCACTGTTATGGAATACAGTGGTGGACAGCCTTCTAAGCGCACTCAATGATGCTGGATTCTATACCATTGGATATGCGGATGATATCACCATCCTCATCACGGGGAAGTTTGAGGGCGTGCTCTGCACCTTAATGCAGACGGCTCTTTGAATAACAGAATAATGGTGTAATGAACAGTCCCTATCTGTCAACCCCTTGAAGACAGAGATGGTACTCTTCACAAAGAAAAAGAAGGTTGGACCCTTACGTACACCTTTCCTATTCAATACTTCTCTCAGATTCTCAGATAATGTCAAATACCTGGGAGGTATTTTTGACAAACAGCTGAACTGGGAGAAACACCTGAAAGCTAAAACGAACAAAGCATGCATGGCTTTCTGGCAGTGTCGCCGCGCTCTAGGTAAATCTTGGGGACTTTCCCCTAGAATTACCTTGTGGCTGTATACTGCCGTGATTAGGCCCATGCTATGCTACGGAGCACTTGTCTGGTGGTCCAGGTTCAGACAGGCTACGGCAGCAACCAAACTGGGACACGTGCAACGTCTCGCTTGTCTCAGTTCTACAGGTGCTATACGCTCAACCCCCACGGCCGCCTTAGAGGTGATCTTATGCCTTCCTCCACTTGATCTCTTTGTGGAGGAAGTAGCTGTGAGGACTGCTTTGAGGCTGCGCCACAAGGGGCTGTGGCAAACAGCAGGCAAGGGAGGCAGACACACCCGCAGCGTGGATGAGGCAATCGTCAAGATTCCTCTTCTGGATGCTATGGTGGACTACCCTCCTTTACAATATGCCTTTAATAAACACTTTAGTGTCTACGCGAATGCTGGACCAACCCAGCATATGGACATATCCATCTTCACCGATGGATCTAAAACAAAGCATGGAACGGGTGCCGGAATTTTCTCCGATGACCTAAACCTACGCCAGAGTATACCACTAGGCAAAATTGCCACTGTCTTCCAAGCGGAGGTAGTGGGAATAATGCATGGTGCAAATGCAATTCTTGAACGACAAATCAAGAACGTATTGGTATCTACAGCGATAGCAGAGCCGCTTTACTAGCCCTAGGCAGTTGCAAAATTACCTCAGGAGTGGTACTGCGGTGTCGTGAAACTCTCGACGATATCTCAAAAGATAATGCCGTTTCCCTTGTATGGGTGAAAGGACATGACGGAACCTACGGCAACGAAAAGGCTGATGAGATTGCGAGCCTGGCCTCCGGACAACCTCTCTGAGGGCCGGAACCCGTAATTCCCATATCCCTGAAGACATTAAGGTTTATGCTATACCAAGAAACCTTAAAAAGCTTCACACGAAGATGGGTTAACACTCAAAGCTGTCGTCAAGCAAGGGCTGCTATTACGGCACCCTCGCCAAAAACAGCCAAATACTGTGTGCAATTGTCCCGAAAGAACTTACGACTAGTTGTGGGTATCTTATCTGGACACTGCACCCTGAAAAAACACATGCACAGGATGGGACTGGCGGACAGCCCAAACTGTCGTGCATGCAACGAGGATGACGAGTCGGCAGAACATGTCCTATGTCACTCGCAACAACCAGAGGATCCATGCTGGAGACTTCTGGCCTAACATGGCCGAAATCAGCAACACTCCAATTGCGGATGTCCTCAAGTACATCCAAAAGGTTGGATGGCTTGGGTGACGTCCAATGTGGAGAGCTGCTGGGGAGGTAGTACAATGGGCTTATCTATTGTGGCCTAAGTGCGCGTGAGGTAACTCACACTCCCAAATTCCAAATCCAGAATCCAATCCCACTTACGTTTGTCATCACAAAAGTATAAACATTTTATAGTGTTATTAGTTGTCATTGAATGATTGTGTTCTAATAAGTGTTTAGCGTAATTGGATTTATGGGGGTGTTTATATTTGTAACAACGTACGAGTTCCTTGTACCTAATATCAAAATTTCTAATTGTTTGTCTTATATAAACCAAATTACAGTGGCAGCAGTTTAATTTGTAGATGCTTGATTTTAGTAAATTGTCTGATTTTTCTTTAGCATTAAACAAAATGTTTAAAATGTATTTTGTTGTTTTAAAAGTTATTTTACATTTATTTGTTTTGTTTATGAAGCTCGAACTTATAAATAAAGCGATAGCATTTTTTATTTTTTGTTCACCATGATTTTTCCAGGTCAATTTTGTATTCAGAATCACTTATAGATATTTGAAGTTGCTATTTTGCTAAACCGTAACAGTGCTATACCATGTAGTAGTGTTTGTTGTAAGTCTACAAAATTTTCTTTTTTGTGAAGACCGCCAGCTTAAATATTCTGCTATTATTCTAAAGCTGTAGCTAACTACTTCAAATTTAATTAAGATCCGCACTCATATTTTTTTTGAAGTTGGAGATAATATTAAGTATTACCGTCCAAATCTCAATAAAGAAACTAATACGCAACACCATAGTAGCCTCAATTACACTATACGGTTTGAAAATAAGAGCAATAATGAAAGCTAATAGAATCGTACTAGGGAAAATGAAAAGAAAATAGGGAGAAGAAGAAAATATACAGGAAGAAGTGAATAGGCACTAAGAAAGAAGGAAAAAACAGAAATGTGATGGTACTAGGAGAGGGGGGAGGGGAGAGGGGCAGAAAAACGAAGCAGTAAATTATCACGAAAAAAAACAAGTGAAATATGGAGATGAACCATGGCATGGCCCTACCCGATCCTAACTCACCATTGGAATTACAACCCACCTACTGGAAGGGTTTGGACCGGGTCTTATCCAGGATCGACCCTCGAGTCAGCTCCACGTCAGATGATGATGATGAAGATGAACATTAGAAATATTACTGATGATTTCAACTTAACTTCAGCTCGCCTTAGTTACGTATAATTAAGTCCAGTTTGTTTATGTTTTAAAATTAGTAATCATTAGATTGACAGGTACTGTTCTTATGATTCTAGATGTCTTAAAGCGACTTTCACTCGAAACTTGAGCTTTTCATTGTGAATTATTCCACAGCATTAACTTAACCGATAACTAATTTATAATTATTTTAGATACCTAGTTAAAAGTTGATTAAAATTTGATAATTTTACTTGATATCAGATTTTTTTTCATAATTATCAGATTTATTAGCAATCAGAATTTACAGTTCTATGAGCTAATGTGCTAACTTAAGTACTAATTACAGTACTAACTATGACATGATGAGGTGTCCTCTTCAACCATTTATTAGGTCAGCTAGCCAGTATCTCTTTAAACGTCGGTTATTGTGTTCTTCTAGTAGTGGATGTAGGAGGATGTTGTTATGACTTTCCAGTTTTTCGTGGTGGTTAACGCTTCGTTCCTTAATCACGTCCTTAACAAAGGGCACTTTCAGGTCTTTGTGTAAGGTTTGGTTTGAGACGTACCATGGTGCATTTGTGATCATCCGTAGTATTTTTGATTGGCATCTTTGGATTATTGCTATATTTGATTTACTCGCACATCCTCAAAGCTCGGCTCCATACATCCAAATAGGTTTGATGACAGTCTTATACAGCAATATTTTATTTTCTAACGATAGGTTTGATTTTCTTCCAGACAACCAGTACATGTCTTTTATTTTCAGATCCAGCTGTTTTCCCTTTTTGTTTATATGTTCTTTCCAGTTTAGTTTACTGTCCAAGTGAAAACCTAGATACTTAGCTGTGTTGGCCTGAATGTTTATTTATTTAAACAGTTGCATTGTAGAAATTTCAAGTTATTTTTATGCAATCTTTTTGTGATATATACACTACTCAAAATGAATATAGAGACACTTATAAAATATTGAATATTTTTGCTTAAGTAACACTGGATTTGGTAAAAGTGTCTTCGACTTTTTGAAAAGGATAACTATTTAAGATGCGTAGATTTCAGCCTTGTTGAATAAGCTTCTAAGAAAAAAAAATGTTAAAAATTATTGGGAATCATTTAATTAACAAACTTTTAAACAATCGACAATAAGAAAACAACAAATTAAAAAAAACTAATAATGGGTGTGGCCTGCTCTGGCCCGGATGACTTCAGCGCAACGACAGGCAAACACTCTCAATTAAATTTGAAATTGTTTGTTGAGGATGTTGCTCCCATTCTCGAGTAAGAATTTCCTCAACCTCATCTAAATTTTCAATAGGCTGACGATCCAGCAATCTTCTTCCCAATACGTCCCATAGGTGTTCGATGGGGTTAAGGTCTGCAGTATTAGCCGGCCAGTCCATTACTGTGATATTGTGGTCATGAAAAAAATTTGTAACTATCCCAGCCACATGTGGCCTGGCATTATCTTGCTGGTAAATAAAGTCAGGTCCCATTTCTCCAGCAAACAGCATCACATGTGGTTCTAAAATCTCCCTGATGTAACGCGCCGCCGCGCCGTGAGAGAACCTTCCCGAAGAACCACTAGCTCGGTGCGACCATTCAAAGTTATGCCGCCCCATACCATAATGGAGCCTCCACCAAAACGGACAGTTTCTTGAACAGTGGAATCTAAATAGCGTTCACCTTGGCGTCTCCACACACGCATTCGTCCATCGTTATGGTCTACGCAAAACCTGGACTCGTCCGTGAACATTACATTGCTCCATTGTTCTCTAGTTCAGTTACGATGTTCTTGTGCAAAGTTTAGCCGGGCTCGCCTATGTGCTGGTGTTAACCGAGGGACTTTAACTGCTCTCCTTGCACGTAACTGAATCTCGTGAAGCCTATTCCGAACTGTTTGGTCCGAAATTCTGGTTCTACTAGTGGCAACCAGTCGATTTTGTAGAGATCGGGCGGTAATTCTACGTTCTCTAACGGCCCGAAACCTTAATAGGCGGTCTTCGCGAGGAATAGTGGCTCTTTATCTTCGAGGGTAAGGACGTCTTCTTACGATACCATTATTTATATATCTGTTCCATGCCCTAGCTATAGCAGAATGACTCACATTTAACATTTGAGCAACGCGTCGTCTTGAGTATCCCTCTTCAATTAATGTCACCGCTCTAACTGTCTGATTTTCATTCAGATATACTCTTGGTTGTCTCCTTCTCCCTAACACATCCACATTCATGTTTCCACCAACAAATTACAGTGCGAAAGGGTAAAATCAAGTGAAACATTTTTTTGTTGAATTTAAACTTAAGCGTCTTTTTTGTTGTTTACTTTGTTTTTAAAATCTCCAAGGAAACAAGTGCCTACTTTTTTACAGGTAAAATGTAAAGGTATGTTCATATTATCTGCCAAGTTATAGAGTGTTTTGCTGAGATTTACAAAAAATACACACTAATAAGAAGGTGTCTCTATATTCATTTTGAGTAGGTATTTTACGTCAGATGCTTAGAAAAAATGTAAATTATAGATTTCAGTCCATTTTGAGTAATTTCATGTCAGAGTTTTCTATAAACGTTCTAATAATTTGAAAGCTATTTTAGATGTTTCAGGGTTATGTCAAGTGGGTAAAGTGCTTTTTTCTGACGAAGGTATTAGAAGTGGATTTCATTTATTCCAGTCTACATAAATCATGTAGTATTATTCTTAGTACATAAAAGATATGTAAGTATGCTGAAATTTGTTCAAAATGAACTAAAAGTACAAGACTTAGATTTATTTGTGTCAGTAAAATTGGAAGAAATCTGAAATGAACTACCCGGAATAGGGTCTATAAGAAGGATATTGCGGTCTTTCTACTGCGGATATCGGATATGGTTCCGTTGGCAGTATGATTTGAATTTAATAACATTGATTTTTAAGGTATCTTTGATAAATTAGTACCATTATAAAGCACATAATTATTGTATTAGTTGAAGTATGTTAAAAAACAATTTTACTTAAAATTGTCTTCATAGTAGCTTCCCATTTACACACGTTTTTCTGTTTTATAAATAATCTATAATTTAGAACACTCAAATCACTAGGTTCTTCCCAATAATTTTGCGCTTACACTTTTAGACACTGTAACAAAGTTATTTTTTGCACCTAAAATTATTTAATAGTGGTAGTAGTATCTCTAGGCCATTTTTCATTTAAAACGCGCTCCTAGTCAGAAAGTAGAGAATTTCACATACGAACTTCTAAGTGCTAGATAGCTCTGCTGATCCGGTGTTATTGCAAACTTGAGCGTCCAAGATATCACAGTTCGTTTGTAATATTTCCCTGAGAATCCGTCAAACATTTTATCGAACGCCCTCACAGATTTTATTTCAAATTTAAATAATTAAGCGTTTTAGTTCGTTTTGTAATATAATTCAAAATTTAAAGACGGAGTTTATTTCTAATGTGAACTATAGAGAATATCACGGTTCCTCAAAAACAATACTTAGAATGAATAGCTATACGCCCAAGCGCGAGCTCTGGAAATTCCAATTCATAAAATAGTCGGATTATAAAAGCTTAAATTCCGTAGCAATCAATTTTACTCCAAATTTAGAGTTCCCGAGATATTTATTTAGATTTTAAATGTTGGTACAAACCCGTGATAAAATTGAAAGGTTCTGTTCCTTCACCTAACTTTGTTTAACTGCTTCTGGCCGTGTGATCAACAAAGCGAAGTTAATTTACCTAGGACATTATTGACAAGTTACTAAAACACTGCGGGGGACTTACAAAATCTAAAAGGCATGCAAAGAAATTGCAGATGCGAGGCAGGCGTAATAAAAACCGTTTTGATTATAGAATTTTCGTCAACTGCTACTTGTAAAAATCCCGAAGGCATGTCTAAACCAGTGAAACACTTCTATTTCCTAATCAGACCGGCTGTTCGTTAATAGGGATAGGAGATATTTACTTTTAATGGTTATAGCGTTTAAGCTCGATAGTAATCGCCCCGTTCTTCTATACTAGTAGGATCGGGTTAGCATACGAGAGGTACACTCGAGCACAAATCAACTTATCCACTACTGGCATGCGATGGAATCGATAGGAAATCGGTTCATCGGCAAGGCACTTTATCACCATTTTTGCAGAGCTAGTTTTTCCTAAGTTGGCCAAAGAGTAGTTAATAACTCATGGCGTTGTTTTTTAAACTCATCAGGAATGGCACCAAATAATACGCCAGCTGTTCGTCCGTATTTCTAAACAATCTAGTTCAGTACCCGGCCTCAAAGTTCCCGCGCGGCGTATAACCACATTCGTTCCAACTTTCACTAGAATCACGTACGATAGATTTAAAAAGGCGCAACTAATGATGCAATTGTGCATCATCTGGTCATTGTTTACAACAATTGCTCAAATCACGGCGTCAGGTTGCCCTACGCGCTTACACTCGTTGTCCGGTTTCCTGTGAAATCGCGCAGCACTAAACCTTTTTCATTTTCCACATAAAGTCCGAGTCCTTCGACCACACTTTTTCGAAATAGAGTGCACAAACTGCCTGTGTTCACCAAACCTTATTTTTTTCGTTTAATGTGGCGGTCATTAAATAAGGGTGTTTCTAAGACTGTTTTTCACCGACTTCCTTTGCGGGTTCTTTAGTTTCTCAAGCTTGAAAGGGCACTCATACTGCTTATGGTCTGGACGGTTGCAATAATAATATTCTCTTTTGGATTTTTGACAGTTTGCTAGACGGTGGGGTCCTTTGCAACGAAATCACTGCATAGGTCGTTTCACGTTCCTATCAGGTACTTTGGGGACGTGTTGTCCTGGACTAGTCAGCACCTTTTTTGCTTTTATGAAGTTTCCTTTTACTGGCATACGTCCTAAAGTACTCAGATACGGATACAGTTCGTTGGTTTATGTAAATCTTGAAGATCTTGCGAAGCGCGCTACAATATAGATCCGTAATTTCTCATATGACGGCATTTATAATGCATTTATAAATTTGCGGGACCTCAAGTTATCGGACACGCAACTTGTCTAATTTTATGAAACAATATTTGGACAGATCTTGTCTTTTGCTTACTTCGTAGAGGGCGGTGTCCCTAAGAAGATTTGAAAATGCCAGTGGTTTGTAGAACTGTTTCGCAATTGATATCCCCAGCGTCTCCTAATCTGGTGTCAACCGATGCTTTGAATCGTATCATCTTATAATAGCTGATTAAGTGTTACGGACTGCAACCTCAGTTACGTAAGCAAGTCTGCTGTTACGAACGTCCAAAGAACTATTGTAACGAGACAACCTATCTGCAATCGTTTTAGGATTTATAAAAATTTGTTGTGTTGCTTTATTTTCAAGAAAAGGCGCTGCTGGCGCTTGAAGTAGATTCCAACCCACAGAGTAACCGCGCCGGAGCGCCGTACTTCAGGGAACCTCGCCTCGCATTTGATCTCCTTACCACTTTCAGCCAGTATAAAAGTAATATTTCGACTTTACTCAAATCGTTAACCTTCCAAGGATATTATTTTATTTCATCTTAATCGCTGAGTGCCAGAAATTTTCTTTTTATTATAATGACCGCTAGGTCACCAAAAAACTTATTTATTGTTAGTAGCTCTGAAAGCAGAATACTTAATTTTTACTTTCACCGATTTTTACCACAATTTTCGTTATTTATCGACCAACAGATTATGAGAATTTTGCTACGCAAAACTCATTTTATTTCAATTAACCTATGACGTCTTAATGAGCCTTTAGTTTTGATATTCCCATAGGCTTTCAAAAGGAGTTGATAACTAAATTTTTACCCTGTAATATTCCCGAAACCAACTTAAATTGGTTAAATTCTTTTACATGGAACGTCAATTTTAACATTTCGACATGAAATTTTCATGCTTCACTCATATATCTAACTAGCAATTTCTACGTTAAATAAAACCAGTAAAAGTATACTTTCTGTACTTACCTGAAGAATTCACGCGAAAACACCATAAACAAATTTTCTTTTCCAGATAATTAAAATACCTGCAAAACCGAGCCAGAATGTGGAAACAGCTCATCAAGAAAACATACACATTTATCTATATATTGTTTTATTATAGACAGCCGTGCACTTTTCGTTCGAGTGATAAAATTACATTTTGTGTGTTCCCTTTTTAATTACAGAAAGTACCAGGGCGAAGAGAACGTTATTCTGACCAGATACAGCAGTTCAATCAACAGTTCGATCTGACATTCGACCGAGCATCCCTGCGAACATCAGAAAATCAATAATACAAACTCTTGTGAACCAACCAGCCAGTGGCGTACCGTTCCAAAGGGGAAATTGTGCTTAATTATTATTATAAAGAAAATAATACCGTTCAATTTCATTATGTACACATAAATATTGTATAACTATATAAATAGGGGTAGAGTCCGAGTGGTTCAGTGCTAAGAGGATTTATAATGCGTGAGTCCTCGGTTCAAATCCAGGAAGAAGCAGAAAATGTTTCTGTTACTCTGTGAATCAGTACCGAGCTCGGCAACCATTCGACGTTAGGTTGCAATTAACGGCGCTTGCCTTGATTACTGGCTGACCAAGAGTAGAAACAAAACCACACACAATGAATAGTGGTTTAAAGGCCAAAAGCCTCACTACCTCCTACTACACAAGCGAAGAGCCTACTCGGAGTGAGAGACTTCGCCACCTTTCGGTATATGAGGATAGCTTATAATGAAGATGAAGATGATAAATAGGGATAATAAAAATTGTAATATAAAAGTTTTATTCGCAGTCTTCTGGTTATTTCCGACGAACCCTGGCTTTTGAGTTATGCAGGGCAATTTAACCTTTCCGGGACCTTCAGTTAAGAAAAAAGTTGACAGGTTACGCTATAAACAATTTCTGTTTCTGTTTTCGTTTTCTACTATCAAGAGCGACATTTACTACACGCCCTTGTTGCATAGGCAACTGCGATTAAGATTTTATTTGATCGTTTTATAATATGACTACTATGCAACTACGTTTCCGGTATATTTACCGCTGGCGCTTAAAACGTTGATACAAAATTGTTTTTAAAATGCGATAAGTCATAATTTTTTAATAATAGGTTAATTTATTCGTTGAATAATTGGTATTGGCAGTTGGTTTTGCATTATTTAAGATATTTTTCAAACTACCATACTCTTGCACGATTTATTATCGAAACGCGAAGCTACAATATAAGCAAATATTTTAGTTGTAGTAGCATAGGAAAGGAATTTCTTGAATTTGTTCTTTAATATTGCGAAATATTACAAAATGAAACGCGAATGATAAATCTAGAAAATAGTATAATAAAGTTGTGCTTTGAACGTTACTTTTTCCAATAAACGCTTGTCATTTTGCCTTGAAACCACCCAGGGAATATTTATTCAAAATCAATAATGTGCATTCGCTTGTTGAATGCCAGATAGAACGTTAGTTGAATGACATTGCCGTGAAAATTTTGTTCGTTTCAATTTGGATTTGTACAATACCAATTCCAAGGGTTTCTTTCTCCAACACATTTTTTTTTGGTTTAAAGTATTACCTTAAAATGGTGAATGATAGTTGTGTTATGATAATAATACAGTATAAGCGCAAGCAGTTCAAAGTTAAGAAAACAATAAAATTTAGAAACGCGTTGCTTCAACGGTCACATAGTTTCACGGTCAAGTGTAATCTGACTTAAAATGTGAAGTAACAGCTCCCTTGACCGTGAACTTTCCATGACCGCACTAATCTTCATCATTTGTTATTCAAATTTATGTTTTTTTTAAATAATTTTGAACTACAGTACTGCTTTACATAATAACATCACTTATCCAATTTACCAATAAAAAAATTTTCCCAATAATTTTTTCTGTTGCATTTTTATAAGTTTTGAAAAAAATTAATTTTATTTGTGGGTATTAAATTACAATTGAATTTTTATAACATGCAATGTATAGATTACATACAATTAAAATAAATATATAGTTTTCGTAGCTTAGTGTGACAATAAATATTTACTGTTTAAGTTTTAAATTACAAAATAACTGCGCTTATTGACCTTTGTGATCGTGGTAAATTGAAAAACAAAAAATAACAATTACTTATGTATCAGTTTCATTTTATAAATTACAATAGTTTCTATGTTCAATTATTCTGTTTATTAACACTGTAATAGTATAAATAACTAAAACTTAACTATACAGAGTGCCCATTTTAAAACTCTAAGCCTATTTTTTTTAAATAGGCAACACACAATGCAACCCCCAGATCACTATGCATTTCTACCATTTTTTTTTAAATTGAGTTCAGAGTTGTTTTACAGTACATGTATCTACTAATGATTAAGTACAAATTTAAGGTCACTTTAATAACTCAAATTTAATATTTGACAACAATAACTACAATAATTTAATAGGAACATAGAACAAAAACTAACGAAGCAGGTGTTCAAATTGCCTTCCCCCTTCGTTTTCTCAGAGTATAATTCTTCTACGCATCGAACCTCTAACACGAGCTAACATTTCCGGTGTGATAGAGCGACAACATTGAATTATCCTTTCGCGTAGATGTTCTTCATTTCGAATGTGCACTTTATACACATCTTTTTTACTTTGCCCCACAAAAAGAAGTCTAGCGGAGTCAAATCGGGACTACGGGCAGGCCAAGGATGCAATGCACCTCATCCAATTACGCGTCCCTCAAAACGTTGGTTCAGATAATTTCTCACATCCCTATGAAAATGCGGAGGTGCACCATCATTTAAAATCCACATGCTATTCTGTACGTTTTGAGGAACTGTTTGGAGGAGAGCCGGTAGTTCATTAATTAAGAAATTTAAATACATTTCACCATCTAAATTTCCATTAAAGAAATGTGGACCTATTACAAAATCGCCAATAATACCGCACCACACTTTAAGAGAAAAAATTCTCTGAAAATGAGTTATCCTGATCCAGCGGGAATTGTCTTGGGCGTAATAGTGGCAGTTATGTCGATTAACCAACCATGCCGTTGTTTGAAAACCTCGCTTCATCACAGAATAATACCATACTTAAAAATTCCGCATTGCCTTTTAATTGCCGTCTAAGAAATTGACAATACTGAACACGATGCTCATAATTCCTATCTTCAAGATGGTGTATGGTACAAACATGGTAGGGGTGAAATTTGTTCGCCTTAAGAATATTGAAAACAGAACCTTTGCTAATGTTTAAGGCATTTGCAATCGCTCCTTGACTTGTATGGGGATTATCCGTAACCATTTCAATTACAGCTACTTCGTTATGTTCAACCGTAACTTGCCGTGCCCTTACTTTTGGTTTTGAAAATTGCCCATACTCTTGTAAATTCAGAAGAAGCATTCTAAATGTTTTATCTGTTGGAATTCGTCTACCTGGAAAGCGTTTCGCATACAAAGTACTGGCAGCACTCGCATTTTTTCGACATTCACCCAGAATTAGAAGCATGTCCACTTTGTCAGCGTTGGAATACATTTTGCACCAAAGATTAGTGATCGATAATCTTTGTTTTGCACCGTTCAAGTAATGTGGTTTAACGAATTTGATTATTAAACTGTCAAGTTAATGCAACCATGATTGCCCTGATCTTAATTATAGAAATATTTTGTTTTAAAATAATAGTCGGCAGTGACTTGTATTGTGTGTTGCCTATTTAAAAAATTTTTGGCTTGGAGTTTTAAAATGGGCACCCTGTATACGGTATTGTCCGTGACAATTTACACGTACTGTGGAGCACTGGCGTTCAGTATGTTCAAAATTTGAGTAGGCAATGGCCAGTGGCGGTCCGGCCTATTAAGCAGGGTAAGCAGTGCCTACCCATAGTTTTTCAAATAAAAAATAACTCCAACTATAAGTTTCAATTACAAAATTAATTTTACATACAGTGTTTACTTTTTAACATCACCGTGTACCATTAAAAATTGGGTGCAAAAAAATAGACTGCTGTCCTGACTGTTTTGCATAAGAAAGTGTAATAAGGCAACAGAGCTCCCTTCCTGCGCATGTGCCAAATTTGACGGTCTACATTTAAAGCGCCTGGCCGCGCCATCCGTATCGCTAAAAACATCCCAGGAGGGGGATGCTCGCCTCATTACTAGGGAGGTTCGTTGCAGAAACACCTTTGAAGTCTGGCGCATCCGCAGAAAGAGAGCTTTCTTGCCTTAATAGACTTTCCTGTTAAACCTTAACGCTTTCAGCTACCAAACAATCAACCAATTTTATTATTTTTATTGTTATATTATTAATACCTCTGCATGCACTTTGGTAAAGAGTACAATGATCAGATGTAAAGAAATACTAGGGATATCAAAGCGAAGTAACCACTGAATAGGCGCGCCTGTTCCCGACTTCCCGTAGTTTTTATTTGTATCAGACTAACTCTAGAGTGCTCAGAGTTGGTGATTTATCTCTATTTTGGCTACCCAAGAACACCATTTGGCGTTTAAATTTTGTGATTTGCGAATGGCGATTTTTTTGGTAAAACCCGAGATGCTATATTTTAATTTGTTAAGCCCGATGATTTAAATTTCTAATCTACAAGTAAAATCGGTATAATTCGACACTAATCGTCTGACCTCGGTGGCGAAACAACTGACGTCATGAACTTGTGAGCAACATAGAAAGTTGATACTTTTCGTTTATACTCGTATACCGTCGTGCATACTGTTTTAAAGTGATTTTGTAATTAATGTCATTTACGAGTGCATCATGTGAGGTTATGTCAGGTATGTTGTGTTGGTTTCATTGGTTTATAGAGTGATGTAAAAAGACTGATGTTTGCACTCTATTCAATAACTGTTTTCATCTCTAAGCATTGAGATCTGAGGACTCCTTATAAATTTGACCAACAGATGGCGCAACTATAAATTTCAGTTTTATTTTAAAATAAATTTGGAAAGTAAATAAAAGCAAAAACGAAATTAATTAATTCCCCTTACCTTAGTAAATACGTGTTGTGCACAGAATAGGAGTCAAAAAGTGTCAACTAGTGTTCAGATACTTGTCAAACCGCGCCAGTTTTGAATTTTTAAGAACGCCATCTATACGCAACTGTCATAAAGAGTCCCGAAATTGAATTAGATTGAATTTTCTATATAGGAAAATGGTGGGAGTTGAAACATCATATTCATTCTAACATCACTGTTTATAGTATCTTCGAGTTTTGTGTAAAGAACCATTACAAATTTAGTTTATTTAGAATTCATCGTAAATAATACAATTTTCAACTTCAAGAGGGTTTTTTTTAAACTTTATACGTATTTCGACATGTTGACATGTCATTTTCAGAAGCAAGATTAAAAGTAAGCAGTTGGTGTTTGCTATAGGAACAATAAATGTTCGTCTTGGTGTTCTATATCTGCGTTCAGATGACTTGAATTATAGTGCGAGCAATTTAGTTTGTAAATGCCTGATTTTAGTTGCTTTTATGCTATTTATTGTAAACGTTGGTACGAAAAAAGTGTTGGCGATTTTTAGCTAGTTCTGCGACATGTTTTCACTTCAAGTCTCTAAATGATTTGAGCGCTCTGACTAACTTACTCTTTCATTTAAGAACCAGTCAGAGTCAGCGGCATTTATATGCAGCGTGCAGGATACGTTACACTACTGACTACACCAAGACAAATTTAATGGAAACTCTTTTGAAAAACCGATAGAAATAGGTTATAAACTTTAACAGAGTAATAGGCGGTACAGCAATATAATCGACCATTTTGCACTGATTTTGCAGTTATGAAAAAAAAAATGAGTCACCTTGTATACATAAAATACATTTTTCCTGTATAGTGTAAATAAGGTCAATTTGCCGAACATTGTATTGTGTTAAAAATATTTATTTATGAATATTTTGTTGCTTAGTTTGTTGACATTTGATAAAGATAACGAGCTTAATTTTTGAAATAAACATTTTATTACATTTTTTACCTAAGTGTTAAAATATTTTTGCATTTGCTATTGCCTACCCAAATTTGAACCGATGGAACGCCACTGGTAAAGGCAAATTCACAAATAATTTAAAATTAAAATTAACGAAACTAAAATTTTTATTTCAAAAATAAAGCTCCCTATCCCTATCAAATATGAACAAACAACAAGGCATTTTTAAAAAATTGGTCTACGAGATTTTTTATCGTCGCTGCAAACTACGTATAAAATAAATACAGTCCTGCACGCTGCACCTGATTGCGGCTGACTGATATACAAATAAAAAATATAGCGGAGTTGCCAAATCAAAAATTTAAATTTCACCTATCAGATAAAAAAAGTTTTATTTTACCAAGTTTTTTTTTAACAAAACTCCCCACATTTTTGCACAAAAACATTAACAATACATAAAAATAGCTCCATTAAAAACACAGGTTTCATTAGAATTCTGTGTAATATAATTTACTTCTTCTGATTATTTAACTTAAAAATAATAGGTATGTTGGTAAACGATTATTGTATGATGTTAAGTAAGGACTAATGCCTCAAGAAGACTCAAAAGGCGAGAAATCAAATAAAGATGCAGATTCGGCTATTGTAATACATCCGGCGCGGCGGGTTATTATTTGGGGGAATTACCGAATTCTAAAAGTATCAAAATAATCCTGGATTCCCTAGTGGCGGATTAAGGTCATTATAGTAGGCCTCAGGCGCAAATGTATTGCGCGAATGAGCCTACTAAAAATTTCAAATAGACAAATAGACTGATGGTCTGCAGTATTGTCTCACTGATGCATTATAAGCGTAGCGAGCCCTGACCGGATCTTTAACACTGTACTAGGCAAAGCGCCTGCTTTCTTGTTTGCGTAGACCGCAGACGTATACCGCTACTCGATACAAGCAGTAAATTATGGCTTGTTTCATGTAACAATAAAAATTTATAAATGAAAAATTGAGTTTTTGTTTATTTGTTTTGAGACCCCCCCACGGCTCACGTGAGCGCTTTGTGCGGTAATCCACCACTAATGGCTTTGTAGGCTCCCAGCTAGCTTTTATAGCGCTTATTTGTAAATGCACAGCTGCGGGGCTCCCATCCCAGTAGTCGAAACGGTTGGCCGAGATGATTCTTGTAATTTTCCCAAAATTTTATTATTTTGGGGTTGGGATCTACATCAGTGAGCTTTAAAGATGGTACTTTGAAACAGAAAACTTTTCTTATCGATTTTAGGGATTAAGGTGCACTTTGGGGTTGTTTGGAGATGTTAAATAAAAAAAAATGATTCTCGTCATTTTCCAGAAATTCTATTTTTCTGGGTGGAGTCATTTCAGTGTGATTTAGAGATGTTACTTTTGAAAAAGAAGATAATTCTAGTCAATGTTAGGGACTGTAGTGTACTTTGGCGTAGTTTAGAGATGTTAACTTATAGAGCAGATGATTCTTGTAATTTTTCCAAAATGTTTTGGGGTTGGGATGCACATCAGTGAGCTTTAAAGAAGATACTTTGAAAGAGAAAAATATTCTTATTAATTTTAGGGATTAAGGTGCACTTTGGGGTGGTATGTAGATGTTAATTTATAAAAAGATATGATTCTCGTTATTTCCCAGAATTTTTATTTTCCGGGGTGGGGTCACTTCAGTGTGATTTAGAGGTGTTACTTTGCAAAAAAAGATAATTCTAGTCAATGTTAGGGATTGTAGTGTACTTTAGGGTTGTTTAGAGATGTTAACTTAAAGAGGAGATGATATTTGTAAGTTTTCCAAATTTTTTGGGGTTGGGATGCACTTCAGTGATATTTAAAGATGATACTTTTAAAGAAAAAAGAAAATTATAGAGATTCATGTGCACTTTAGGCTGGTTTGGAGGTGTTAATTTATCAAAGGAAACAATAAAACAATACCCGTCATTTTACCAGAATCAGGGGCCACTTCAGTGTGATTTGAAGATGTTACTTTGAAAAAGAAGATAATTCTAGTCAATTTAAGAGATTGTAGTGTACTGTTGGGTAGTTTGGAGATGTTAATTTAAAAAAGAGATGATTCTCATCATTTTTCCAAAATCAATTTTTTTGGGGTTGGGCTGTACTTCATTGTGATTTGGAGATGGTACAGAGAAAAGATTTTTTGCTCAGTTTAAAAGATTCGACTGCACTTTGTAGTAGTTTAAAGATGTTTTAAAAAACGAGATGATATAATTTTTTAAGATTTCAATTTTTAGGGGTTGGGGCGCAGTTCAGTGTGATTTGAAGATGTTTTTAACCGTTCTGGCAATTTTCTTAATTGTTAAGAATAAAAAATACAAAAAAATATTTTCTTACAAAATAATTTACTTTTATTGTATGAAAATTTAAAACAGCCAATCCCTGTCGTTTTACGATTGGTGAATGTGTATATCAAGCATGTAATCCAAAGCGTTTGTTAAAAAGATCTTTAAGATTTAATTAAATTAATTACTGTAAGTCTAAGATGATGATCATTAACTGACATTAAAATTAAAACGTAAGGTAACACTTAAGATTTACTTTCACTAGGATTCAATCAACTTTTTATGACATTGGTTGGCTCCTTCCGTTTGTCTACATGATATTATTGAATCATACGTAGACTCGTTTCTGCTAATATAATTCTAGAATTATTCGTATGTTATACATACACGATCATTTAATATTTAGATAATGAGTATCTGTAAATAAAATACTTAATTACTTTAACAATATTCATTTATTTTAACCCTATACGTAATTCGGCATCTTTACATGCCATTGTCAAAGGTTATATGAAAAAATAAACAGTTAGTGTTGTTATAGCAATAGAACTTGGTGACTTGATCTCGGTAATTGTCTGCAGATGACTTGATTTCTTCTTCCAAAATGTCAAATAGAGGAGAATTTAAGAGATCAATTTGCTCATCAATTAACGGTACAGTTTTTAAATGTTTGTGAATTTCAAAAGCTTCTAGTATGTCTAATTTACGTTCATCATCACAAAAGTGTAAACATTTTATAATGTTATTAGATGTCATTGGATGATTGTGTTCTAGTAAGTGTTTAGCGTAATCGGATTTATGTGGGTGTTTGTATTTGTAACAACGTACGTGTTCTTTATACCTAATATCAAAATTTCTAATTGTCTGGCCTATATAAACCGAATTACAATGCGAACAATTTAATTTGTAAATGCCTGATTTTAGCAAATCGTCTGTTTTTGATTTTGTATTAAACAAAGTGTTTAAGATGTTTCTAGTTGTTTTATAACTTACTTTATATTTATTTGTTTTGTTTATAATTTTAGCAATTTTTTCTGATTTGTCACCGAAATATGGGATCGAAGCATATTTAATTGTATCGAATGAAGTTAGGGTATTCGGATAAATTTTTTGAATGGCTAATTTATAATCTTTTTCTTTAATTAATGTATCAATAAGTTTAGTATTATAACCATTACTGTATGCAATTTGTTTAATAATTGAATTTTCTCTATTATAATTAATTTCATCTAAAGGGACCGTCAAAGCCCTATGTACCAGGGACCTGTATGCTGCTAATTTATGTGTTTTAAGATGGCAAGAATCGTGTGGTATTGTAATGTCTGTTTGTGTAGGTTTTCTATAAACTGAGTACTCAAATTTATTAGTTGAATTAATTTTTATATTTAAATCTAAAAAGTTAATGGACTTATTTTGTTCAGTTTCTAGTTTAAATTGTATGTTTGGGTGCAAGCTGTTAATAAAAATTAAAAATTCATTAATTAAATCAAATGAACTATTAAAACATGCTAAAATGTCATCAACATAACGAAACCAAAATATAACTTTCTCAGATTGATTTGATTCGAATATTTGTTTTTCTAAATTTTCCATAAATATGTTAGCTAAAAGAGGTTTACCCATGGGAAGTCCAATTTCACCTCTTTTAGCTAACATATTTATGGAAAATCTAGAAGATCAAATATTCGAATCAAATCAATCTGAGAAAGCTATATTTTGGTATCGTTATGTTTCAAAAAACACTTATTCGAGAAACTCTTATCCACATGCTGACGTATAAATAATTATTGATGTGCATAATCGAAAGATTTTCATAATCGAATGATTTCCATTCGGATAGTTTAAATAATCGAATGATTCATTCAGACAAAATCCGGATTTAATAAGCTATAAAAAGTAGTAAAAACGCTTTACTTATAAAATAAACCACAATAAATTACGCTTGCCTTGAAACGTCTCTGCGCACTAACGCCCGTGCGCCGAAACGTCCCTGCGCCCAAACACCCGGTTCCGTAAATCAGGTACACTATGGAGTAAAAAAATTTCTAAGATAAATGATATTGTCGCATGATAAAACAACAGATACTCATTAAATATGGACTTTAACGAAGTAAAGCTGGAATTTATAAATAAAGAAAAAGCTATGGTTACATTATAGTCTGGCAGTATTAAGCTGATTCACGAATTTTTTTACTTTTGTCTGAGCATTTTTGAGATTAACAATGGTAACTGCGTTATGGAAATAGGCAAACAAATCTACAAGATTGTCGTAATCTATTTAATGACATGCTTCCAAATATAAACCCAATTTCACGATTCTTTGTTGGAAAATCATTAAATCTAAGTGTTGCTCGATTGATTTTATTTTTTTACCCAAAAACAAACCGTAGAACGTAGCACACGGGTAGGGTTAGCTCTTTTTAATTGCGAGTTGTTAGTGCAAATGCATCGGTTTGTTACCGGCGCCAACTTTGGCTCCCAATTTTTGGGTTACATTGTTTTTCTGTTTATGAAGTCCTAGACTATTTGTTTGTAAACATGAGCGTAACACTAACAGGGTAAACGCACTATAAACAAATCAAAATTTGGTCATCCTATCTCATAGCTGAATTTGAGTTGGCCGTATTTATTTTATTAATTTATGAGCAGAGATTGCTTATAATGTAATTGTTCAGTATCCACTTGTCCAATTACTGCTTGTACTTGTACATAGTTTTTTTAAATATAAATCGAAAAGAAAATATCTAAAGTAAATATTTGTGTTTAGTCTGTAGTTTAGTTTTATGCAAAATATTTTTGGCACATAGCGCCTCGTCTGGGGCGAATTAATTTAGGGTCAGGCGTGTCTTAAGGTTCATTTCTAATTTATTAGTAGCAGTGTAGCGCTTAGATTACTTGATTTTTTTTAATTATTTTTTTTCTTAATACCTAACTAAAAATACTTTTATTCAGTATTAGATATTGAAAGTGAGTTCTCGTGTTTGCTACCGTTGACTATTGTATTTTAATTGCTTCCGTTTGCTGCTGTAGACTGCTGTATCTTATTTGCTACCGTATTTTATCTGCTACCGTATTGCCACCGTATTGCAACCGCACCGCTTCCGTATTTTGATTTTGTTTATGTTTTGCTTTGATTGGCTTGTAATACCTTGCGCTTGCAGTATACTAATTATTTTTGTAAATAGTTCCTATAATTAACCTTCTGCTTTATTTTAACAATATATGGTTTACTTTTAATGTTATAGTCGTTTTGGTAAGTAAAACTATTTAGACCTCTGGAGATCGTCATCTTCACTGCAGTTAGCTAGGTCTTGAACTAGGTACGAGAGAACCGTGACGACCGACTTTGGAAAAGCCTTTTTTGTGCTATTCTAATTTCCCCTGGAAAAATAAAGTTTAGAGATTTAAAAACTGGTAAATAGGGTGTATATATTTGTCTATCAAAAAGTATAGAGCTAATTTTGCGAAAAATATAAAAATTAACTTTAAAGTGGTTTTATAGGCATATCAATTCATAAGCTACTATATGTCGGAACTGTTGTCTTTTATTAAAAAATAAAAAGAGTGTTACAAGAGAACTCGAGAATTAAGGAAAACATCTGTGTATTGTACGGGATTAAAAAAAATAAGCAAAGCATTTCATTGTTTTTGTTGAAGAGCGAAGAAAATTAGACACCAGAAAATAAAATTCTAACAAGAAAATGAGAGAGTAAAGAGCTAGCCCCCCCCCCCCTTCTATTTGTAAATATTAATGTATTTAAAAATTAATTTCAGGAAAATCTATTCCTTTTCTACAAATAGACCGACGTTTTCCAAAACACTGGTTTGCGTTGCTTTGCCTCAAGTTTTCGTTACTGGGTAGTAGCATGACAGAGTACAAATTTTATCTTTTTTCTCATGAATGCTTTATATAGGTTCACATTTCAAATTTCATCAATTGTTCTGAAAATATCAGGAAACGAAGCAGCGTGCACAATCAATACTTTCCTAAACCGGAAGTATGAGAGAACAAAAACCAGAAGGCTTTATTTTTGCAAAATTGTTACTTCCTGAATACAAGCCATCGCTAGGGAATGTTCATCGAGACTGCTTTTATTCCTTTTGGAGCGTATTAAAAGTTTTCTGTTTGCAAACTAATACGATGTGTGTGTTTATATTATTACACATCAAGTTTTCAAATGGTTTTCACCCCTATTTCACTAATTTTTAATATTTAAATCTAAGTCATATTTGGTTTAATTTCCATAAATTTTGTCGTTTTCTAAAAAAGGTTGCAAAAAGTTTGGTATAAAATTAGTTGCTTCAACTTTGTTTTTCATATTTACTTGGTTGAATTGCTTCGAAAGTTTTGCAAATTTTCACTGAAGTTATATTATGCATAGACAAACCAATATGATACATATTTGTGTCTGACCATTAAAAAATCAATAAAATGCAATGCACCCTATGTAAAATGTATTGGGGTAGGATACATTTCCCACCCCTGATACGAGCCGCCCCTTGCCGCAGTCGTTTTGAACGCATCCGCTTTATGGAACAAATTCATAGTTAAGCACTTCATTCAATCAATACTTTATGAATGGGTCTACGCTGAAAAAACTACGAAAATCAGCGTTTTTTGTTTGTTGACGTTTTACAACTGAAACAAAAAATTCTCTTTTCAAATCTCGTCGTTAAAATAAATTTGAATATTAATATTAATGGATTGCGTTCTTTTCTTTCCCATGAGGTCTGCTGTCCTGTTAAATAAGAATCATTATTTCAATAGACATACAATTATGGTGAGCTGTACAGGTTCTAGAAATGTCTAGGGACGGGGTTCGAAGACGGGGCTGCAGACAAGGGCAAAGGAAGTCAGTGGCCGATGAAACACGCGGTTGCGCACCGCGACTGCCAAGGCCAGGGTTTTACCTGAGGAACGACCCCGCTGCTCTACTATTATGTATTATATATCCTTCTTGTGCCTCTACAACCACATTTTACTGCTCATTGTTTTCCCCAGCTTTAGATGGATTGTACTAATCGAAGCCCATTAAGTACATAATCTAATCGCGCTCGTTAATGAAACACATAGCTTAAGATGTTTTAGCTCACTCAAGCGTATTCGTTTAGTAATTAGTTTGTTCTTAAGGTAAGCCTGTTTTGCAAGAAAATTAACGAGAGGAATAAAACAGTCCTTGACATTTAGTTAGAAGAAATAGATGGTCTTTATCATATCAATAACTATAATCAATCGTATAAGACGTGTAAAAGCAGTTTTAGTTCAGTATTCTAAGCATCAGTGGCGTATATTGATACTAATTTGAGGCAGGTATGTAGACAAAAAAGGCGCCATATTATATGGACACATATATTTTTATTGGAACTTTCCTAACCTATAGCTATATAATTTGTCACGGATATCTGGACCAATAAATAAACTATAAACTTAAAGTAGACGTTTTTTTATTATGTTAACTTTTCATGAATATATACATTTTAAAAATTTAAGAAAAATTGAAGAAGTATGTGTGTAACTCTACCCTATTGTATATACATATACATACTCTAGTGTAATAGAAACATAGAATTTATTATAATAGCATATTGCGATGTTTTAAATTATTAAACAAGTCTATTACCGTATTTAAGTCTATATTATTTGAAAACTCCCGCTCAATATTTAATGTGGCCAAATCAGACAGTCTCATTTCCGACATTGTAGATCTTAAATATGATATTATTTGTTTCAAACTACTAAAGCTGCGTTCAGCAGATGAGCTGCTGATTGGTAGTGTCAAAAATATGTTATATAAAGTATTTAAATTTTTAAAACTATCTGTCATATTATTAATATACATAAAATTTAGAACCTGGTTTAATTTAAAATTTTTCACTTTTAAGGTAAAAATTTGTGTGTACAAATTTCTAAACAGCTTGTATTCATCAACAGTGTTGCTCATTTCGTCTAAATTTGCTAATTCATTTTGAACACTTTTGACCATTGCAGACGCTGTTGTTAGATCTAAATAAACTTTTTGTAAATATTTGGAACAAACATCAATTTTTGTCAAAATATCTTTCCAAAATATTAATAAAATAAGAAATTAAAATTGCAGATATGATTCAATAAGTCCATGCTTTCTGATATGGTTTTTGCTGCTGTATTTGGAATAGTTGCTTCACTTATTAAATTTTGAATGATTGCAATTAAAGCATGTTTATGACTATACCAGCGAGTATCCGACAGACGTTTTAAAGTTAATTTGCACTTGAGCCTGGTAAAGCATCAAATAATAAAAATCTTTCTCGCGCGTAATATATACTGAAAATTGATCAATTCTAGATATGTCAATTGTAGAATCCACAACTATGGAACAAAACTTCGATTCTTGAATTTCACTTACAATAGCTTTTGTACAAAAAATGCTAAGGGTATGGATGAATTAATTTTGCATTCCAGGGTTCAAATACATAGATATCGATCCAGCTCGAGTATGTAAATGTGTAGCTAAAGATGCCTCATATTTACTTAAAAATGTGATAAGCTTTAACAAATTTCCCAGATGGCCTCGCAGTGGTAAACCTTGCCGGGCTAGAAATAAAATACAATCTAATATAATAGATACTACTTTTCTGTTTCGTTCTTGTTCTTCTTTCATTGAACTTAACTGCTCATTAGCTACAGTTTTATCCTTAATAATTCGATAAGTAGTAAGAAAAAGTGTATTTAAGGATTCCTTATGGCTAGTAGAGGATTCGTGAACTTTAATTTTTTCCAACCCCTTCCTAAAATTTCCTACTCCTTGATTGGGATCACTCCATGAGCCCTGCTTTGTTCCGAATAATACACAAGAAAAACAGAACATTTTGTTAGCTCTTGGCGAGTACATAAGCCATGCAGTTCTGGAGCAATATCATTCTTTTAAAAACCGCTTACCCTTACATGTTTCATGTAACAATATTTCTTCTGGAAAATAGAATGTTTCTTTCACACCCGGCTGACATGGTCCTATAGTAATTAGCAAGCGCACTAATTTTGGAGTAACAACTACATTTTTATATAAAACTGGATCGGATAAATACTCTCCGGCGAATGAATCATCTTCGAAAGCCTCTGATTCTGTTTGCACAATTTTGCAAACATGAACATATGCTTCAGAATCCTCAGCTTCTAAATCTGGCGTTTGTAAATGAAGCGCTAAGGTACAGTGAGAAGGAGCAGTTATTTCTAAAGCAGTACCAGAGGTAGATGGTTCCGAATCGGATAGCTATGCTATTTTTAATAATTTTGCCGAAGGACTACCATTACCAAATTCGTGATCAAGATCAATTTTAGCGGGATCCGGCGCTAGCGATAAAATATTGGTTTCCGAATGAGTACCGGCACGAGATGTATTTAATGCATCTTCACGCCCGGTACTGAAAATCAGATACATAGTTACTAACAGACCTTACATGCTATTTTAAAAAATACCTACTTATTTTGAAACGCAGCTCGTATATCTAGAGTTCCTGCGGTCGCTCTTTTAAATGCATTTAATTTTTTGCGTGCCCTATCAGACAATTTTAATTTTCTTTTTCTTTCCATGATTTATAGGTAATTACGAGTTCAATTCAAAAATTCACAAAATCACAAGTAACCAGAAAAAAGAAGACGTCAAGCACAAGTAGTAAACTAACTAAACTAAACTTGAGATGCAAAATAAGCCCTCCCTTAATTTTCTTAGAATTGAGTTGAGCCATTGAGAGTGACCCAAACCCCGGTTACGCTGACGCTGAGTTTTAAACATTATCTTTAACAGATGTGATTTTGTTTGAGTTATTTGTAGGTATTTTACAACAGGGTATTAAGAGTGGTAAATTTTAACATCTGTGTGGCCGTTAACTACGTTTATAGGCAGTCAAATTGTATTTACAGTACTTGGTAGGTATTCTATGATGAATTGCGACTTTGGTACAAGATTTTTCAAAAAGGCGCCGAAGGCGCCAAGCACGTGAGGCACCGGGTTTGAGGACCCGGAAACCCCCCCTAATATACGCCACTGCTAAGCATTCATATGAGGAAATTGTGGAAAAAGTGATTAAAGAGTTGACAGTTAGATCATGTGCAACTAATTTTTATAGCCGAATATCATTTGGTCATCTACGAGGATCGTTCGAAATGTACGTGGCCTAACACAGAGATGGCGCTAATTCGGCAGAATTTGCATCACCGTTTTTCAGAACCATTCTTTCCTAGGTTAAATATGACAGTATAGAGAGGCCTTGGTAGGTTAATGTGTAGTCGGCGCTTGCAGCCAAGGTTACAGTGGTTTTCGGGAGTTTGTGGCTCTATTTGGCCCGGTGTTTGAATCCGGGTTAGCGCAGTTGTCAGCTCCTGGAAACCTCTTAACAAAAAAACTTTAAGTAGTATGTAAGGTAGTATGCACAATGGGCCCGACAATGTGGCCTAAGTGGTGTAAGACCTAAAATACATACTGAGTAGCGAGCAGTGATAAAGTACTTTCATTTGAAAGGCTTAACACCAACCGAAATCAAAGTAGAGTTGGATTCGATATTTTTGAAGTCCGCTCCTTCGTTTTCAATTGTTAAAAACTGGGTTGCGGAGTTTAACCGTTTGCGTGCGAGCACAAAAGACGAACCCCGCAGTGGACGCCCAAAAACGGCTACTACCCTTGATATAATTGAAAAAGTCCTCCGTGTCGTATTGGATGACCGTCGAGTAAAAGTGCGGGAGATAGCAGAAATAGGGGGCATCTCAAATGACAGTGTGCACAGAATTTTAACTGAAGAATTGGAAATGAAAAAATACTTGCGCGTTGGCTGCCGCGTTTGCTCACACCGGAGCAAATACTATATTGTTTGATTGTCTTTCGCGATCTTTTGGCACGTTTTCGCCGCAATCCGAAGGACTTTTTGCGCCGTTGCATAACCGTCGATGAAACCTGGGTCCACAATTACACTCCTGAAACCAAGGAACAGTCCAAACAATGGACACACAAAGGGAAAACAATAAATGGCGAGTATTATGCCAATTTATTGCAGCAATTAAGCGACAAAATCAAAGAGAAACGGCCTCATTTGGCGAAAAAGTAAGTGCTTTTCATCAAGATAACGCACCTGTACACACGTCTGCAATTGCTATGGCCAAAATTCATGAATTGGGATTTGATTTATGCCTCATTCGCCCCATTCGACAGATTTGGCTTCCAGCGATTTTTATCTATTTCTAAACCTGAAAATCTGGCTCGGTGGTTAAAGATTTTCATCCAATTCCGAGGTAATCGCTGCTGTAAATAGCTATTTTGAGAACTTGGGTTCATCGACCTACAAAGACGGCATTGCTGCTTTCGAGCATCGTTGGAATAAGTGCGTTGAGCGAGCAGGAGACTATATTGAAAAATAAAATAATTTTTTGACCAAAAAACTTTTTTGACATTGACATTGTGACAAACGTTACAAAGATCAATATTGTATTGTAATTAAAAACCGTACAAGCACAACCATCACATCACAAATTATCTGTATTGAATGTTTTTATTAAACTTCTTCGTCTTTTTTTGATACCATCCCCTAACAAACGGAAAAATTAGTTACTTTAAAAGACTTGTTTAACAAAATCTTAAAACATCTGACAAAAAAGCCAGTGGCGTATCTAACATCAATATTTAATGCATGTTTAAGAATAGGACACTTTCCTCTACAGTGGAGAACTGCCCATATAATACCAATACATAAATGTGGAAAACAGTAAGAATGATCCAGATAGTTATAGACCGATCAGTTTATTATCAACTCTATCAAAATTCTTAGAAAAGGTGATCCACACAAGACTACAGCAGGTGCTAATGGAAAAGGATGTACTTCCGTCGCATCAATTCGGTTTCAGGCAAAACCATTCTACCACTCACCAACTTCTTAGAATTACTGAGTTTGTTGAAAAGGGGTATGAGGAAAAAAAAATACCCTGCCATTGTATTTATGGACTTACAAAAAGCATTTGATAACGTATGGCTTCTTTACAAACTAATAAAGATAAATATACCGACTTACTTAACCATCATAGTTCAATCGTTCCTGTCGAACAGAAGCTTTTCAGTACGAATCCCATCTACTCTATCCAGTAATAAGCCCATAACAGCTGGAGTACCTCAAGGAAGTATTCTGGGGCCAACACTGTTTAACTTGTATGTACATGATTTCCCCATAGTAATAAACTCTACACCTGCCATGTTTGCTGATGATACGGCCTTAATGACCCAAGGTGATACTCCAGAAGCAGCGACGGAACAACTACAACATGCGATAGATGTAACATGCGAATGGTTTCACCAGTGGAAGATCAACATTAATCCTTCAAAATGTCAAGTAAAAATGTTCGCATTGAGACGCATTAGACAACTTCCAGTAGTTAGAATAAATGATATCGAGTTAAACTGGAACCCAAATGATTCTGCAATAAAATACCTAGGCATATACTTGGATACAAAACTCAGGTGGGGGTATCATATAAATAAAAAACTTGCCGAATGCCATACTAGATTAACACTATTGTACCCATTAATTAATCGAAAATCTCACCTCAGATCTGAATGTTCCGTGCTTATATATAAAGCAATTCTTAGACCTATAATAACATATGCCTGTGTAGTCTGGAAAAATGCATCAAAAACACAAATGAATAAACTTCAAACAAGGCAAAATAAAGTGCCAGAGTGCCAGAGTGGCCAGAGAGCTATGCGTACCCCGAATTATGGACTTCATAAATAGTGTAACAATAAAGTTCTTCCAAAATAGAGTGCTGTGCCCTAGTGCAGTAAAACTTAACCTCGGACAAAAAATATCCATAGACGACTTAAACGAAAACTACCTCAAGACTTAATCTAATACAATGGATTGTGCAATAGCTTTTAACTATTATGTAAGTACCAAAAAAAAAAAAAAACTTGATTGTTGGTATGTATGCTAGAGGTGTGAATAAAATCACAAATCCTCGCTAGATATAGATATGTAATTATGTTAGAAATAATATAACAAAGCCGTGTATTGCATTGTATGCAGAGCCAGCTACAATAAATTAAAAAAAAAAGACTTGTTTAACTTGAAAACTTCAAAATCAATTAAAGGTAGCAACGATTTAAAAGATACAATAGAATTGCATCAAAAATGACCTTGATAACTTCACAATAGAGGCATACCAACAATAAATCGAAGAACTGCAACCAGGAGATCATTCCATGTGGCAGGCAGCCAACAAAATCTTAAAACAGCGAACGGTAATTTCACCGCTCAAAGGTAACGATAGCTTATATAAAACGGCAGAAAAAGTGTAACATACTTGCAAACACCATCACCATCCTTGGAGAATGTTGGTAAAGACCTTCTCAACGAAGTACGTACTTAAGTAGCAAGACGATTGCCTAAAGTCGTTGATAATATTCAGCCCACCTCTCCTAGGGAAATAAAAGCTATAATTAAGAAACTCCCAATAAGAAAATCGCCAGGGCCAGATAAAATACCCAATATAGTATTAAAAGATCTAACAAAAAAGGCGTTGGCGTAAATGCCTCAGACACGAATATTTTTTTAGGAACTGGAAATTTTCACATATACTGCCTTTTAACAAACCGGAAAAAACAATAATAATTGTGAAAACTACAGGCGCATAAGCATGTTATATATTCTGTTTAAACTTCTGGAAAAGAAGACTAAATGATTTTGTAACTAGCCAAAATATTATACCAACAGTACAATTTGTGTTTAGAAAAAACCATTCCACCAACCACCAATTACAGAGAATCACAGAAATAATAGAAAAGGGGTATAACGGCAAAACAATATACCATAATAGCGTTCTTAGATCTGACAGGAGCATTTGATGTGGTATGAATAGAAGGCCTATTATGTAAACTAATTCACCTGGAAACGCCAAGTTATCTAACTAAAATACTAGCAGCTTTTCTTAGCAAAAGAACATTTGCGGTCACAATTAATTCAACTTTATCGATTACCAAAAAATATACAGGCGTATACGAAGTACCACAAGGGAGTATTTTAGGACCACCTGTTTAACATCTATGTGCACTATACCTCAACATGCTGCTCGGCAATGATTGCAGTGTTTGCTGATCATACAGCCATTGCTGCCCATCATCATGATCTACCAACAGCAATTGAACAATTTCAACAATCAGTGGACATTATTTGGTAAAACTAAAATAATCACACTTAGCTGTATGAATAATCCTCCTAACATAAAAATTAACCAAACTCAAGTAGCCTGGAATGCAAAAGATTTGGCTGCTAAGTACCCGGGTGTTTAAATAGAAACAAAATTAATCTAGGGATACCGTATAAATAAAAAACTGAACCAATTTCATGTCAGACTTGCATTGCTTTACCCTTTGATAAACAGAAAATCAACACTGCAATTTAAATGCACCAAAGTCATATACTTAGCAGTTTTTAGACCAATACTAGTGTATGCTTGTCAGATATGGGGTAATACTTTAAAAAGTATATCAATAAGTTACAGGTCCAACAAAACTAAGTGTTAAAAATAGCAACCAAAGCACTATGGTTTTTAGAAAACAAACAATTTCATGAAGAAATAAGAATTCCCACCATCCAAGAGTACATAGAATGTAACAGGCCACCCTTTCCTTAAACTGATGGTCTTAAAAATGTTGAATTACCCTTGGTAGTTAATGGTTCGGCGGAAATAAACTGTAGACTGAATATAATTATATGCAATTTATGTCTTTATTCGTATATAAATACAATTTTAAAATAATTATTGATTTTATTTGATTTACAATAATAATTATAAAGCGCAATGCCCTCTTGGTACAGTACGCCACTGGACGGTTGGTTACTGGAAATTAGTTCTTTTGGTATTCTGATGTTGGTAGAGAGGTTGTGTCGAATAGCGGATCAAGATTATTAATTTGCTCAAAATGTCTGTAATGGCTGCCGCGTCTGCACCCTGGTGCTGTCTATAATCAAAATCAAATGATTTTGCACACACAAAATGTAGATTTTATTTACTCGAACTAAAAGTCTGTAAAAAACAATGTATCATTAAATGTAAATCGGCTTGAGTTGCTATCCACATCCTCTGCTCGCCTTTCTCTAGGATATCGAATCAGCGGATGAAAAAAAATAAGTTTGTGATGTGTTTATTGGTGAATATTACAGATAACTATAATTTTACTGGCTTTAAATGTTTGTAGAAATTGCTAATACAATATATTTGCGGAGTGAAGTGAATCAATTAAAGCGAAAATGTCAAAAATTTGACATTGATCGGTATAGATGAATTTAATAGTTATTTATGTATTAAGGGCGTAAAGAGGCTTTTATGGCGTAAGACGTAATTTTGAGCCTGACGCGGCAGCCGAGGGCTAAGAATACGTCGAAGGCCATAAAAGCAAGTTACGCACGTGGTACATACCCAACTTTATGCACGGATGAAGATTTTTTAATTTAAAAATATTTTTAAAATAAATGGAAAATATTTACAAAATAAGTTGAATTTACCACCCACATGTAGCGTTGCTTTGATTAAATTTGAGATTTGAAGCGTAACTATGGTAGCGGGTAAGCAACGGTAGCCATATTGCCTAAAATCTCAAATTTAATCAAAGCAACGCTAGCTGTGGGTGGAAAATGCAATTTATTTTATAAATATTTTTAATTTATTTTAGAAATATTTATAAATTAAAAAATCTTCATCCGATACAATTTTCGACTTCTAATGAAAACTATTCATTTTGCAAGTGTTTAAACTGTTTCTATTAGGTATGATATCGTAGTTTGACGTTTTATTATAGCCCATGGGCAATAAAGAGGTCCATGGGCTATAAAAAGACGTTTATGACAAAGAAATTGTATAATTGTCAATTTATGATACATCCGTGCATAATAGTATATTATGCAACAAGTTTTAGAAACGGCATTTTAGTCACGAGTTTTATTAGGAACGAGCGGAGCGAGTGTTTATTAATACGAGTGTCTAGAGAAGTTTATAAAACGAATTGCATACTACACTTTTTCTACGACCACCACAAAAATACTACAATTTGAAAATTATTTTCTTATCTTAAGCCATATTAATTATTTTGACAGATTGATGACAAGTGACAACTATCTTGATTTTTAGTTTCAATTGATTTTTGCGATTAAAGCGCACAAAGTCACAGCTTGTTGAGGTGTATTTAAAAGATCACTTAGCGTCATGGAAACATTTATGGTGCTAAAATTAGTTATAAACTAACTTTGAAATGAAATAAGTTTTGCGTAGCATAATTCTCATAAACTGGGGTCGGTAATAAAATAAAAACAACTTCTGGTGAAATCGTTAAAAAATTAAATAAGAAAAACTTCTGGTGGAAATAAAACAAAAAAAAATCCCTGGAAGTTTAACAATCGAAATTAAGCCGAAAGATTGCTTTTTCAACTTTATTCAAATGTATCAAACTTGCTGTTTTTACTGGTTGTATATAACGGAAGGTTTACTTCCTCAATTTTACACAATTAAACCAACGATCTCTGACAGTTTAACGTTTTAAATCAAAACCGGTATATTTATACTTTGACTTTTATTCAAACGAATTAAACTTTCTAGTTAAATACGGTTTATGCCTTTTCTAAGTCTTGGAGAAAGACGGTTTATTTGGGTTCTAGTCACGATTTCTAGAGAAAATATTTAGAAGATGATTCTGAAAGAAGAACGATTCCTAAAGAATAATTAAATAATTTGGACTGGTCATACAGTTTTATTCTGGCTGAAAGCTGGAGGGAGGTTAAATGGAGGTCGTTTTCCAAAGATCGGCAACCCGGCGTGGTTACTCTGCAAGTTAGAATTCACTTCAAACGCCCCCTACGCCTTTTCTTTAAACTAAAGCAACACAACGAATTTTTCTAAAATTCTAAAACTGTTGCAGCCGGGTTGTCGCGTTACAACAAAATACAAACAACGAATTCTTCAAGAATATTAGCAAGTGCAACAGTGTTACTTATTTTAACTTGTGTAAAAAAACGTTCATACCAGACTAAAGCGAAAACTAACCCAAGATATAGTTCCGACATCAGACAGAAGTGACAGTGACAGTAATTGAATAAACATCAATCAGTTAAACTTTAATTAACAAGATAGTGATAATATCACAATTCGCAAGAGCTAGTTAGGAGCACAGAAGCCCACCTCAGTAAAGCACTAGGATTATAATTAAATTAAAACACACTACCGTGCATAGCAGATATTTGCTGATCTGGTTACAATTATTTTAAAACAAATCTGTTAGAAAAGTAGAGTATATTATTGAATGTAATATTGTTTACCAGCAGAGCGTCACCCATCATCATTTATGAGCCGCTAGTGACAATATGTGGAATTTTAAGTACATAAAATCTGTTCAAGTTTAATAATTGCTAAATACTATAAACGGTTTATTACCGATTCATGAATATGCAGTAACTTTCAGAATTTTGCTAATTGACAAGTTTTGAAATTATAAAGAGTGTTGTAAATAACTAAACAGTAGATCAAATATTAAAAATTAATAATAATAACATGTTGCATTTAAGTGAGCGCTTGTTATTAGAAACTAGTTCATTATACTGTTTTATCATTCAATAAGCGGATATGTGTTTGGTAAGCAACCTGGCGCTCAAGTGTAAATTCCTGTTTTTATAAAACCTTATTTTTCTGTCATGTAATATTATTCAATTAATTACTATAAAAAAGTTACGGTTTTTTGTCTTCGAATTCTATTTTCGTAGAATATTTCATACCCAAATGACTAAACCATATAATTAAAGATGTGCTCGTAGACGGCCGTAATTACAGAGAAGTGTCAAAGTACCCTTCATTAGCCATTACAGTTTAAAATTATAGTAAATTACAGATTTTCCTTTTCATAACACAGGATATGTTAGTCAATTCGAATGAACATCGGTAATTTGTCTCTTTGTGACCTGTTTCAATACAGACATGCACGATATTAATTATTGCTTGCATAATGGTCGATTTATTAACCCACACTACAGTGCATGAGCAAATTGTAAATTAGTAAATCACCCGAGGACGACATTTACTTAGATTTACAAATTTGATCCCTATTTATTTGACCTACACGGTTTTGTATCAATTTCGAAATGTCATTAGTTCTAGTTTGAGAGTATCATATACCTTTGTGTGCTAATGAGCTTGTAGCCTTTAGAACAGACTAATAGGTTTGGTAATTTATGGAATTGTAAGTTATTTCTAATTTAAATTTAATTGAATCCGTTCTAATTATCATATGACCTATAGAATTATAATCGAATTAATACAATTTAGGATTTTCTTTGTTAAACGGAATGTGATAGTCGATCCTAACAATGTGTGAGTAATTCTTACGTAACCAAATGGTAAATTTACACGTATGTGAGTCATTGTCTTAGACATACCGTATATATACACACAAGTTTGTAGTTTGCAACTGTACCCTTTGAAGAACGAAAGCAAGATACACAACAAAATCCTTCTACAAAAACAGCTCAATAGCATGGCAAAAAACTCTTCTCGCATTCGAATCACTTTCTTTTTCGGCAATGTTAGAGTTTCACGCCAGAATTATTAAGTTTTTGGAATATGACGAGTGCCCTGTAGGGGTCTCCTGTGACCTCTCCAGGGCATTCGACTGCGTTAATCATGCAGTACTATTGGATAAACTGTCTGTTTACGGAATTAGGGGTACGTCACAGAATTGGATTGCGTCTTTTCTAAAAGAGAGGCGGCAGTATGTCTCTCTAACGCATACAGAAGGCGAAACAGTTCGAAAATTTAACTCTGGAGTAACCGAGATAAAGGTGGGAGTTCCCCAAGGCTCCGTGTTGGGACCCCTGCTTTTCCTGCTATATATTAACGACCTTGAAATGATAACTAGGGACGCACTTTTTACATTTTATGCCGATGACACATCTGTGTGTATCTCAGATAATTCGAATATATCACTAGAATCTAAGTGCAATGACGTTCTTCAGAAACTAACTTCGTGGTTCTCCTCAAACATGCTATATTTTAATATAGAAAAATCGAAATTTATCAGATTTCATAATATTCAAAAAGAATGTAATATATTAAACCTGAAAATTAACGACACTCCTTTATCTAATAAAGACAATCAGGTAAAGTTTTTAGGTTTATGGTTTGACGAATGCCTCAAGTGGAATATCCATTGTGCAGAGCTTATTTCTAAATTGGGCTCACTTTCCTACTTATTTAGAAACTTAAAATCGATTCTTCAGAAAGACCAGCTTGTAATGTTGTATCATGCACAAGTAGACTCAAGATTAAGGTACGGAATCTGCCTCTGGGGCACCTCAACTATGGCACCTGATATTTTTGTAGCGCAAAAGAGGGTCGTAAAGATGTATGGCTGGGGTGTCGAGCATGCAGTCATGCAGAAGTATTTTTAAAACATTAAAAATTTTGACAATTAGCTGCATATTAATTTATGAATTAAGTATTTATGTTTTTCAAAACAGAAGTAAATTTATGTTGATTAAGGACGTGCATGGTTTTAATACTAGGCACAAAAATGATATTTATGTCTCTTTTTGTAGATTGAGTGCTTCTTTAAAGTCACCTGATTGCCTAGGAGCTAACAGTTTTAATCATCTGCTTAGCAATATCAAAGAAAGCAAAACTCTTAGTTTATTTAAAAAGAAACTCAAAGATTATCTTATAGATAATTGTTTTTATAACATACAGGAGTTTTTTTTCCTACAAAAATAATAAATTTATTTAAGAAAAAAATTATATAATTACTTTAGATATAATAAATAATAGGTTGAACAATAGATATAATTTACTGTAATTATTATTATGTTACCATTGACAATTCCGATACTATTTTGTAGTTCTATGGAAATAAACATATATTATTATTATTATTTCTTTTGGACCTACCATTTTTCTGGCTACTACCCCTATTTTATTGTGTGTCTAGTTCTAGCTATTACACAACAATAAGTGTTTTCTCTATAATATTGCACTTCTGATGGGACTTGTTTTGACAATTGCTCGTTTAATTTGTTTTAATTCTATTGTAATCAAACTTTGCATAAGTATTTCCATAATGGAAGGATATTTTTTTAGAAATGTTATATTGGTACCCGAATTTGAAGATAAACTTTTGAAGTTTTTGAAGAAATTAAAAATGGCAAAGTCTTGTATTTAAATTGTTAATTTGGTAACCGTAGAATACGTATAAGACTACCAGATTATTTTTCAGGTTGTAATTACTGCCTTTCCTATCCTCTCATTGTTTAGTGGACTAACTCAGTTTTTTTTGTGATTTTATATGTGACTTTGTCGATGTTTTGACCATAGTTTTGTTTTCCTGTTGTAGGGTCACATGGAAAGCCGACGCTTGTTTGGAGGTTCACGTGGAAACTCCTACCTTCCTGGCTTAGTTTGCCGTTGGTGTGGGATTATGATACGACCACCTGCCAAACCTGCCTGTACAAATCTGCACGGGTACTTTGCGTAGCCAAGCTACAATCCGCGAATCCTCAAAAGCTACCCTGACACCCGTGGTGCCACTTAAAGTCACTGAGCGAATATTTTGAAACAGCTGAACCATCACGGCTTAATTCGACAGGGCCACCATCGGCACGGGATTACGCTCAATCATGCCAGGCCGCAAATGATTCTGAAGATCAGTATCTTAGCTTAAACATAGCTCACTCGCCGAGATCCGCACTAATACGACCCTTGCTTGCACATGGCTACCACTTCCACCACGAGTCCTTCTCGTAACCAAGCTGTGTTTCACTAGCAGGGCTATCCGTACACCTATGGTGTCAGTCAAAGTAACTGGGCGGATTTCTCTCAACATCCGAACCTTCACGGCTTAATTCGACCAGGGCCTAGTTGGCGCGAGATCAAGATACGCTCAGTCAGTGCGCCTGTCCAAGATAAAACAAGAACAAGCTACCAGTACGAAATCAGGTTGCAAGCCCTAGTCTCTACTGATAGGAAGATACCACTTACTTCTCTACTGAATCTGCAGTTCAGTATTCGAGCTTAAACACAGCAACCCACAGCGAGCAGCACCAATGCGATCCATGTATGCACACCTTTACCGCTGCCACTGCGAATCTTTTCCTTAACCAAGCCAAAAGCCGCAGTTTCCTAGCAGACACCCGTGGTGCCAGCCAAAGTCACTGGGCGGATTTTTTGAAACAGCCGAATCTGCGTGGCTTAATTCAACAGGGCCACTACTGGCGAGGGATTAAGATATGTTAAATCAGCGCGCTTGCCCTAGATGGATCAAGAATAAGCTACCAGTACGACATAAAGCTGCAAGCCTTAGTTCCCACTGGAGGGAGGAGGCTACCTAAATCTCAACTGATTCTTCAGATTATCATCCGACCTTTAAACGCAGAATACCCAACGAGATCCGCACTTTTCCGACCTTTGCCTGCACAGACCTACCACTGCAGCTACCTATATTCACTTAATCCGACGGTCGCTAGTCAAAGTGACCGAACTAATACGATCTCTGTCTGCGCTGACTTACCACTACAAGTATTTCCTGTCGCTAAGGCAAGAGCTGCGGTTCCCTAGCAGGGCTACGCGGACACCCGTAGTGATAGTCAAAGTGTGGGTGAATTTTTCGCAACAGCGGAAACTGTCTCACTCAATTTAGGCTTCTAGCAGTCCTTAGTCCCTTAGTACCGGTTGACTATGCACCGCCGTAATAGGTGAAACTATGTTGCATCCTTAAGGTCCAGGTCCCGAATGGCGACACCAATGCTACTCCTTCCTAAACGACATCTTTATGTGCCAGTCGATAGCTTCCAACCACTCAGTAATTGCTTAAGCAAATTTATCATCCTTTGCGTCTTCTCTGCATAGTGACTGCGACACAGGCAAATTTACATGTTCCCATTAAAAACTTAAACTTCTCTGCGAAGAGATGGATACGCCAAGTATAAATAACCGTTACAACGCCAGCCCAAATAATGCTATTCACTGAGGTGAGGTCCCTTAGCCGTCTCACCTACAGTGAGCCTGTAAGGCGTTTGTACACATGCAATACTTGAACACCAAAGCAAAAAATTGTTTCTTGTTATCTTCAACTCTGTTTAGAATTCAGGTATAAAAAGCATACCGAAACAAAAGAAACAATTACTTTTCTATCAGCTACCATCAACGCAAATAATACAAAACAAGCAAAGCATTGTATTTGATAGCTTACTAATAAATCTTTCTGAAAGTGTACAAAACAGTACAAAAAGCACAAACGTAGTCAAGTGCGTAATCCCTATTAAGCGGTGAGAAAACGAATTATTACTGTTGGATTGACCTATTTACTAACACCTGTACACATGTACAATCGCAAATCACATTGTCCATTTATGTAAAAAAAATCAAAGAAGGTGTATGGCCCGGTAAAAGAAAATGGAGAATTAAGTGACAATGAAAAAAAATGTCCACAGAGAGTACCAAGAGCAATATCTCATAACATTTATAAAACTAGAAAGAGTAAGTTGAACAGGTCTAACGAAATATAAGGCTGTGCCGAAAAGTATTGCAACTTCAAATGGGTAAAAAAAAAGGTAAGAGGAGATAGGCCGACGTTGTAAAACAAAAAGTTTAGATATTTCTACTAACCTGATGTTGTCAATCAAGAGCAATTGTTAAATAAACTATAAAACTTTTACAGCGTATAAGTTCAAGGGAAGAAAGTCGACATGTATATTTTAGCTGTAATGAATCGTTCGGGTAAGGCATTAGGTTCTTTTTGTTTTTCTTTAGGCGGCACAATTTACCGCAGAACTCAGAGCCAATTTGCTCATTACATACATGCCGTCGAAAGACTCATTACCATAAATCAATCACTTTGCCAATAAGCACGTTCTTCACTCTTATAGGTCTAAGACATTGCAGCTAAAGTATCGCAAGGCCAATAGTATGTTGCTGACACAAATTATAGATGGAAGTGTTTTCCTCTTTACCACATTTCCTGCACATAGGATTATTAATGATTGTTATTATGCTTAAACGCTTTTTCAACTGGATGTGATCTGTCACAATGTGCATGTCCTTCCTGCTTATTCGCAGAAGTTTTTTAACCATTGTAGTTTTGTTTGCCCTGTCAGGTAAGAACTAAGCATTTAAGCTGTTTTACTTTTCCGCCTGCCAGTTGCGTGATGAAGACCTAAGTCCAGTTCTGGACGAAGCAACGAATGTAATAAATTTTCACTGGTAAGGGTATTGTCCTTTTTGTTTCCTTTTTATATTACCATGGCTTGAAACCCATAGTAATGTATGTGACTCTGTGGTTACGAAAACAAAATTTAATTCGATTCTGAAAGTATTTCAGGACCAACGCTGAAAACATTCTGGGAGAGCTAGGTACTCTTCACGCCGCGCCGGACTACAAGACAAAATAAAAATATGCTTATCTGAGTAACCCCTTCTTGGTACGGACTAGGTTTGGATATATTCAAGATTGTACCGTGCAAGTCCAGAGCAAACGATAGCTTGATCCCTGGCATATCACCATGTATAACCACTCCAGTACCTTCCTTGGTCCGTGATCTGATTGTAAATTAAACTACAGTTGATTGATATTGACAGATTGAAAACTCTTCCAATGCCATCGAAGGCACTATAAACCAGGCTAGGTCATATGAACTGTGGAGTGCAGCCTTTGTGTAAAAAAACAGGCAATATTTGATCGCTCCTGGCCACTAGGAGCGCTCACAACTATCCTTGTTAAAAAAGGACGCATTGGTTTAGTTACACGGATATTTGAGAATTTGTTTTGAATAAAAACAAAAAATAAACACAAGCAGGAAGATCGCGCAAAGGTTGCACAGTATGACATTCTGTTGGCCCAAAACAAGTACATTATAGCAAGTGGGCCAAGAAAAAATCTGATTTTTGCATTCACTGGTAGTAATTGTCTTGGTAGACGATTTGTATATGGAACAACGTACAATTAAGAAAACGGAAAAGAATGAGTAACTTTGAAGAGAACTTTGATAGTATAGAAACGACTGTTGACGGTGTCCCCAAAAAACTAAGCAACCAATAGAGATAAATTGTGTGTGAGCATCTAAAATAAATAAAACTGAAATCGAAAAATATTATTACTAGTGCTGTTAGACAAATGGGTAATTTTAATCTTCAGTACTGTTATTTACAAATATTAACGTTGAGAACAGTTTAAAAAACCTAATGGATAGTTAAATCTAGAAACAAAATGCAAAATGGACGCTATAGTTAAGTAGATGACAACAACAAGCTTTCGCGTCAAACTGAAATATGTGATAAATTGTTATTAGTTTTGAAAATTACTACCAAACGTATGGAACGAGCATCAGCTTTAACAGTGTGACGAGATAATGGTTATGTCAAAATATGACATATTAATTTTGGGTGTGCTGTATTATTAATAATTAATAAAGTAATTATAACTGACATAATTAAATGGTAAAAGCCGATTTATTTAAAGATAATTTTAAATGACAACAATCGCATAAAGCAAAATTATAATTAATATACAGTCGTTGAGTTTTTTAACGCACCAGTCGATGTAAGCAGGTCGCATTCTTGACACACTCCGTGTAGAATTACAGGCATACAATCATTTCAAAATATTAAACAGATATACAAGGCCTATGGATATGGATATGGATCGATTATGACGCCGAATACCGGTTAATCGATTGTTGACCCGATCAATGAAAATCGCATCTCATCAGACGTGAACGACTTAGATAGGTAGAAAAAGGACATACCTGGCAACTGAATAACGTACAATTTTAGTTATCAGGTTCCAAGAAACTTCGCCTACAGGAAACGTCGCAAGCACGTACTTTAACTAATCCCAAGCCCAGGAAAAGGAGGGCTCGTCGTCAAGGTAAGCAGCCTACCCATGGTAGAACAAAAACAAAGCTCATATAACTAACAAACATGCCTTGGATAAAGAACGGATTACAACGATGACAACCACATTGCGAAACAGGAAAAAATCCCAGATAGCGTAATGAAATGTAGCCTTACGAAATCGGGAAGACCAAGAAAACATCTTCGAGATGAATAAACACAAATTAGATAAAAAAAAGGATCGCAAAGGATCATGACGCCATCAAAATTACATATTCATATAAAAGAGGAAACCCAAAGACAAACACACACAATCGGCAGTAGCAATACTGCTTCAAGAAAAATTCGAACAAAACATAAAAAACATTTACTACGTCAATGATATAATCATTAAAATTAAACTTAAATTGAATAGTAGCTTTTTACACATACCCAGCACTAGATGCAGGACAAACCTGAAGAAGAAACCAATAACTTCTATAGTGTTCTAGGAACTATCTACAAATATTCCACTCACATTGTAACAGCCAATGGTAGGCGTTAATTTTCAGGCTCAATTGTGTTGACGCTAGGCAATAGAATTTTTCCTAGCAACAACACAATTTCGTTGTCAATAAAGCGACAGAATTATCGATACTTTTTAATTCACTTGTGGTATTGCTGGTGATGATACGCAGCAAAGAGCTAAAGCTATTATAATGGGAAACTTGAACGCTAAAATTAGCAACCAGGTAATAATTGGAATCAAATAGCGCTTCAATAAATCATCAACGAGAACGCAAAAGCCCCCATAAAGTTTTGTGCGTAAAACAAATTATGTATTAACACATTTTTCCCCATAAGAGACAATACAAGTATACATGGCATACTTCACAAAGAAACAAATCCATTATAGATTACAGCCCAATAGATGGTTTCAACCTACCCAAATAATATATGTAAGAGCCCTAAGTTACCACAATATAGTACTGGCTAAGATACGTATGTCACCGACAATAAACAAAAATATCTCACAACCTAAAATAGTGGCAAAATTGAAAATAAAACTCTTTAAACATGGAAGTACTCGCACTCTATGCAGACAGATTTAAGCAACATATAAATGACGACCTAATTTTTGGGGAAGATGATGTAAAACTCAGTTGGAATAAACTCAAATTTAACCTATTAACAGCTGCGAAAAAGCACGAGGTCTTCGCAAAATAAATATTAACTAAAGATATAATAAAAAGCCTTGAAGACATAAAAACCCTAGCATTAGTAAAACGAAAAGCTTTTCTGCAATTATCATCAGTAGACCAGTCTAAAGCGGGGCATACACGCTCGAACATGCTCGCCGAGCATGTTGGTGAAAGTAGTTGGTAAATGGCTCGGCGGACATGCTCGACAGTGTGTGTGTTGAACGAGCCTAGTTGGCGGTTGGAATGCTCGGCTGGGGGCTCGGCTCGCGAAACCCTACGAGCCCCCACCGCTCGCCGGACAAGTCTGAACGTGTGTTGTAAACTGTCGAGCATGCTTGCTGATTACCATATAAAATTTAAATCTTGAGGAGTAATTACATACTCTTTAAAATTTTAATTATTCGTGTTTTCTCTTTTAGTTTTTTTAGTTATGTCATTCAGTGATAATGAACTTTTTTGTTCAGAATTCATTACTTTGTACAGAGACCAGAGACCTCTTTGGGACGTGCGAAGCAAAGAATACTGCAATAAACACATCAAGAGAGATTGCTACAGTAATCTTGTGGAAAAGGCGAAGGAAATATTTCCCGGCGCAGACGAAAAGTTTGTAAAGGGAAAAATTGAATCCTTACAAGCTTCGTTTCGTAGGGAGTTAAAAAAAGTACAGGGTTCGAAAACTACAGGAACCTCGTCAGAGAGTGTATATGAGCCCACGTTGTGGTACTTTGACCTGTTACTGTTTACCAGTGACCAAGAAATCAAATCTTGAGGTTCGCTGGCAGCCATCTCTTTCAAAAGAGGCATATGGCTAAATTTGTTCCGCTGTTTAAGCCAATTCTTTGCCCGCACGCGTCCACGTTTTTTTCTTTTTACTGTGTCATCCAAACACACAAAACCACCCAAAATCGCTACCATCGTTTGGAGATCCATCGCGATGTGATGCTCGCGGTTGCAAAGATTCAACTGAAGTTGACCAATTTCGTTCGAACGTGTATGAGAGTCGACGAGCATGCTCGGCTCGGGGTTGGGCTTGAGGTACTTTCTTCTGAGCCGAGCATGTTCGAGCGTGTATGCCCCGCTTAATCTAGAACGTACGCATTTCCTAATAGTTTTCACCAATCGCGGTCCTGTGTTGTTCGTATCCACGCCAGCTCCAGTGATTTTTTTATGTCGTTGTACCATCTCACCGACCACAGTTATTTGAAGGAGCGTTGCACGTAATCTTACAAAACTCGAGCCTAGGGAATTATTAATTAAATATCACAATTGTACTTGTAAACCACCACTTACAACATAAATTCTGAAATAGAACTTGTTAAATAATTCAAACCAACAAATAACAAAACACAACAATATAATAAAGAACTGGTAAAAAAATTAATTACGAAAATGTTAATTAATACAATCAAAGTTTAGAACTTACTTAGAAAATTATTTATATCACAACTGAGTTTTTCTTATCTTAATTGCTTTCTAACTGGATTACAATTAAATGGAACTTGAACTTGACTAAATGTGCGACTGCCTCCCAATCTCTAATGGTTGACTATTTCAAGTCAGTGGCGAAAGGTTTTGCTTGTAATAATTGAATAAAAAATAATTGACTTGCATTAATTAAAGTGCATTATCTAAACTTATTTCTAGATCTAAAACTATTACCTACTTAATTACTGACCAATTCAATACACAAACGCAACATTGCAAGAATTTGTATTCTATTCTGCTCTTCTTTTATGAAACTTTGTTGATTTTGCAAAGTTTAATATTTTCGTATGAAACATGTCTAAAATTAAAATTTCAAACACTTTAAATAAATTTATCTTTTAAATAATGATATATGAATTTGTAAAATTACTGTTCTGGTTACACCGTTACTTCTGGCACGCCTTAAGTGCTTTTGATGCTTGCATTTACAAATAGGAACTATACCTAACTAAGGAGTCCTAATAAGGACTAAACGCGTCCAAAGTTATTCTTATATATAAATGTTAGCATCTCTTCGCTTATTACATTAACAATTAATAATAAATCATCACCAACACCACTACTGTATATTCATTACCTCCATTACACAGGTATTTAAAGTTAATCACTAAACAATTATATACAAAACGCATACTTGTCATTTGCATAATATACTTTTTAAATCAAAGCATACTTTCATACATAAACGCAAGTTGGACCATAAGCGTTTCGTAGTTGGCCAATTAAACTTTGACACATTCTTAACTAAGTAAAACATTTTATTCAATAACATTACAAAACCTAATATAATGCAGTGTAACGAGTACATTATAATAATAAAACGAAACGTAATAAACACTGCTTTTAAAAGAAATTTCATCTTTATGCTATTGAAATTGTTTCATTTAACTCGTATAAAGCACCATTAAATTTATTAAACGCTGCATAGTTATGTTTGGTTTCATTCTAATTGTCTTTTACAATAAAGAACAAAAAAGCTTAATTACAAACGTTTTAACGGAAAAGGCGTAAAAATTTAGGGCGTTAACTCTGTAGCCTTGATAATTGTGTTTACAAAGAATATTCTCAGAAGTAACAAACGATTTATGAGTCTGACCAGAAGAACAACCCACAAAATCAAGCTTCGTATTGTATTCAAATTTTCTGTACACCAAAATTAAATTGCCCTCTTGAACAACGCTATTGTAGATTTTTTAGTCATATATAGAAGAAATCTCAGACGAAGACCATTACATATTCTGTTGCAGAATTTGCCAGAAGCAAAATGAAAAAATAAATTAAGCATTGAAATTGAACAATAAAGACATAAAGAACTGAATACTTGTTGTGACGGTTTAAGGGATATTGCCCTTTCGATTTTTAGCATATAGGTATATTATTTGCAGAATTTGTTTCAATAATCAATATTTGCATACTGCAAATAAAATACATATATGATAAACATGGAAGTCTAACTGGCATATTCAACACCTGCAGAGTGCAGACTGCAACGTATTTTAAAGGCAATTTCCTATGCATGAAAGTTGAAATCGTATTCCCTTTATGTGTGTATTTATAAGCTACAGCAATTTTGTTCACGTTTTTGAAGTAAACTTTGTATAAATACATTCAATAGAAGGTTATGTTGTATAAGTATTCAATAGAAAGTAATTTGCCGTGAAGATTGATGTAAATATTTACGTGCTTACAGTGCCGGATTTACATTTTATGTGGCCCTAGGTTATAAATAAATATAAGGCCCTGCTTTTCAAAAGTAACTTACCTACTACTCCTTGAATTGCGGTAGCTGCAAGGGGGAGGGGAGGGAGGCACAAGGCCATGTTTTACCTTAATATTTTGGCAAAAATGTTAAAATCTTCTGCACTACGCATACTTTTGTTGTACAAACACTCTTTATTACTAACTACGATTATTTAATTACTTTAAAAAAACCACAGCCTTCTAGATTAATACCGCTTTCGTGCCGCTAGAAGGCCTTTCGCCGTTTTACTTTACAGTAAAGGCATTACTAATAAGATAAAGCATGTTCTTAGAAGGTACATCATAAAGACGGCTTTTAAGACTAATGAAACTCTACGAAACGGTTCCAAATCTGCAAAAGACCAAATATCAAGCTTAAAATCAGCCGGGATCTACAACATTTCTTGTTCTTGTGGTTCAAACTGCATCGGACAGACTGGTCGTTCCATTGAGTTAAAATTGCGACAGCACTGAGGTATGTGCAAACACAGACGCATCACAAAATTTGCGTTGGCTGAGCATACTGGTTTAACTGAGCATAAGATGAACTTTGACAATGCTCGGGTACTCGCCAGAGTACCTTATTACCTCCTTCGTATCGCTAAACAATTAAAATTGAGAAACAACCTAACAACATAAACAGAGAGGATGGTTTTCGATTCAGTAAACCTTGGACTTTCGTAGTTTATCCTCTAAGGACTCGATCGAAACCAAATCCGTCTCCGCCCAATGGTGACAGCCAACCAGAAGTCAGCCGTTCTGACCGACTTGCTCAAATCACTCTGAAGATGAAAGCTGCAATGTCTTGCGAAACGTTAGTTTGTGTTCACAAACACATAACAGACGTAAATCTATTAAGTAATACTGTCTTGCAAAACAAGATACATTAAGATCAATACTTTGTACGGCCCAAGGTTCAAATAATCTAAACACGGCCCTGTTTAGGCGGGTAGGGTCCACGAACAAATATAGCTCAAACTTTTAGAGCGAATGCTCGTAAAGGCAGGCAAGCTACAGGTCGGTCCTTACATGATTTTGCTGGATGTAATCCCCAAATTACGTTGCGGTCTAAGCCGAAAGTAAATTGTAATATTGACAATTAAAATTTGGTTAGTATATTACAAATCACAATATTCACTCGAACACATTGTTTGTGTACCATAGGGGTTCTGTTTGGTTTTAGAATGATAAAAGTCATTTATTTATACATCGACGTTGAAGTTTCTATACAAATATGTGGAAATATTAGAACATACAAAAACGATGGAAATGGCATTATTATTTCGTTTGACCTTTTTGCTGGACAAACTGAAACTACTTTTGATAAAGTAGTAGCCTCACACGAGCGAATGAATTTATTATTACTATTAGCAATCGGGCGTGGTGCAGAAATCCACTGTACTGAAGCTCATTGGCTTGTTCTACCCCGCACGTGTTTCCTACTCCATCAAGCCAGTTTCGCTAATAAAGCTAAGAATGCTGTTGACGGGCGCAATAGCTAATACTTCGAGATCTGAAAATTAAACCCCAAAGGGTCTTAGTTTTTTGACTCCCAGAGCAGGGCATTCACAAAGCATGTGTAGAGAGGTCTCGTCTTCCTCTCCACATAGTCTGCAAGTTGGATCTTCCACCACCCTAATGGCGTTGAGGTGTTTCCTAAGGCAACAGTAGTAGTCTTGTCACCATTCTCAGTTTCTTTCTGCTTAATAGCAAAATATCCTTTTCCTCACCCCTAAATAGGTCCCTCATGAACAGCCCTAATTTTCTCAGTCTATTGAGCCCCCATCTAGTGTAAGCTAAGCGATGTCGTTTCCGTAGCAGGTCCTTCACAGCCCTTTTAACTACCTGGTACGAAACACATTATAACGATAATAACGATGTTATTATCTGGGTACTGGTTATAATAAACTTAAACACACAAGGTTGAGTTTCAACTATTTTAATATACACACAGTAACGCTATGACGCGGTTAAGTGCTGACCTACTCCTACATTCTTAGGTAGCTTGGTACCGCAACTCCAGCTCAGCTCTTCGCTCAAGGCCTATATACCTCACACCTCCCTCTTAGGTAAAAACATATTTACTTAATTACAACATGAGATCAACATTTCAACCTAGTAATATATCAATTATAGTTACATTAACTAACAGTAACTGCATTTTCAAATCTGTCTAGTAGTTTCCTTTTCATTCTCTAACTTCAAAATGGCGGCCGCTTAGATTTTTTGAAAAGATCGACTTTAACGTCTATTTGCTCATAAAGTGGTTGTCTGATCGGGATCAACTACAACTTCTTTGAGAGCTCTTTGTGGATAGTATTTAATGAAACGGTGATTTCTTGACAAGTCTGTCTCTGCTCGGAGAGGTTGAAGGTTTGCGTTAATTTCACTAAGTAGAGTATTACTAGCTCTCAGTGTGGGTCCCTAACACTTAGCGGCAGCTCGTTCTATGTAACGGGATCCCCGCTCCGTGGCTAATAATATGTTCCAGCCCCTACGTCGTGTCGGGGTGACCTTACATCATATTTAATTGCCCAGGCAACATACTGGGTGGTTGGGGGCCAATGATATAGGCAGGTGAAAGTGAGCTCCAAAAAGGAGTGGCGTAGTTGGTGGCATTAGGAACTTGGGCCCTAGGGTTCAGGTGCACTTTGCCTGCTCTCGCTCACTATTAAAGTGCCGACCTAGGGAGATCGTGCATCTGCACACCCGCCGCCGTAGATGAACCTGTCACTAAGATCAGACCGGCTACCGACCAATCTGGGCAATGCGTAGTCCACCAGTGGGTACTGCGAGTACCCAAACTGGTAGAAGCAACTTCGGATGTAAAATATTTTTGTCATAATATTCTATTTCCAACTGTTAATTAAAATCAAATAGTTTGAAGCATCGTTTATACTCTAAACGCCTATAAAAATACAAGGGTTGTGAAGTTCGTATGCTTATACACTAATGTAAAAATGCCAAAAATTTTATGAATTGAATATTGCAGAAAATGGAAATTTGGGATTAAGGAACGTTGGCAACCATAGAAAAAGAATTGTTAGCCAAAAATCAAAAAACCAAGAGAATGATTAATGTAATAATTTGCATAAGTTAACAAATACAAAGTACATCTATAAAAAAGATTTTTAAAGCAACGTTCACGTTATGAATTATGAATTTCCTGATATTACATTTTTAGATAACTTTAACGTGGGTTGAAAATTTACAAATAAAAGAGGTTGTTTGGAACGCTTTTAATCACACAACAAAGGGATTGTTTTTACACTCTTCGAATCAATAGGTTCCTGAAAAGCTAACAAGCTCTCAAAACTCCAACGCAAGTTTCAAGAATAGTCGCTAAAACCTGGTCTGAACTCGCCTACACTTTCAACATAATATAATATTTATATCTTATATTTTTGAAGATGTTTTTTATCATAACTTCTTAACCTCAAACTTGCTCAGTGAGGTAGTTACAAAGGTTATGGATTATGGACGTCGTGTACACTTTGGACCCCTATAAAAATACAACTACTGCACAGTACCAACTTTTTAATTCCGTGAAGCTTGACATGATTTAACTAATTTTAATGCCCCCAACCAGCCTTAGATCATTAAACTATTAATTTCGCCCCATCTATTAAATAAACGATTGTGCTTTATTATTGTTTGTATTATGCAGGCGTTGTTAGGCAACGAAAACTGTTTTCTTGAACTCGTAAAGTCAGCGGATACCGTTCTTCAAACAGCAGCTTCGCTCTGTCTCACCCTCTCATATTTAAATGAAGAAAAAAGTGGCAAATTTTAAATTATGGAAAAGACGAATTAAAAGCTTTGCCGACATTTGTTAAAAAAGCAATTGTGGATTTTGTTTGCGTATGTAGACGTTGGTGAGCAACGAAAAATTCAAAATTTATATATATATATATATATATATATATATATATATATATATATATATATATATATATATATATATATATATATATATATATATATATATATATATATATATATATATATATATATATATATATATATATATATATATATATATATATATATATATATATATATATATATATATATATATATATATATATATATATATATATATATATATATATATATATATATATATATATATATATATATATATATATATATATATATATATATATATATATATATATATATATATATATATATATATATATATATATATATATATATATATATATATATATATATATATATATATATATATATATATATATATATATATATATATATATATAAAGCGCATTTAGACAGGAAAGTACGTTGAATTTTAGATCGAGCATAAGCTAACGCTCCAAAACGTACGCTTGAGAATTTGCTTTAAGATCGAGCATTAGTATCCGATCCGAATCAAACCAACGCAACAAGTTCCTCCTAGAGCACCGTTTCCGAATTTATCGCAAAGTTCTTGTCAGAAACAAACTAGCCTCGCAGAATAAGCTTCTTCTAGAGCAGTAGTGCTAAATAACTATTTTTATATTGTGGCCGCAAATTAGCATAAAATATGCAAATACATACCTATGCATAATTGCATATCTCATCGCACTTTTTTATTTAATTAGAATATCAACCATGTGGCTTAGCCTACTTACATACTTATAGAAGTGAAAAAACTACATTTTAAAGAATATAAAGGCTATAATGAGACATTTAAATTACGTTTTGATACTGTACTTTAAAAGCTTTTCGAAAGAAAATTCTTGCGCCCTTTTCTTTTATCAACGTTAATCTTATTGCTCTTTCCAGGTTTGTTAGCTTTCAGCTAATAATACTATTTCGAATTATTATGTTATCCAAAAATTTCTAGTAATCGCACTGAGTTTGAGGACTACTGTTGTACACTGTACAGCCCAGCAGCGAAAGTTGATTTTTATTTCTCACAAACCTCAGTTTTTGGTTTAAAAACAAACGCCTAAGAATTTGCTTTCGGATCGAGCATTATCTAAGCGTCTAAAGTAAACTAGTCCATTACGGTGCATTGAGCGTAAGCTTTCAGTTCGGGGGATATCAATACCTAGTTCCGGATTGAGCATAACCTTTGTAGCAAACCAGCCCATCAAGTTCCTCTTAGAGCCCCGCAGCACCCAGTTCCTTCTAGAGTAAAGCAGCACCCGGTGAAAAAAATGACAAGCAGGTCCTGTAGCCCCTTCCCTCCGACCTTTGTTGCTTTTTAGAGCACCATCCCGCCGGCCGGAGTGGCATTTCTTACACCCCAACAACAAGCCCATCGTTATTCCTTAAGAAGGCGTGTGTTTTCCCTAGTTTTTTCGCTCTTTGTTGCTAATTAACAATTTTTTTGTTCCTGAATGATGAAATTAAATATAATTTTATTAAATACATACTTCAGACTTAATGTATTAATTGCGTTGCAATGCAAATACAAAAACCTGATTTTTTGCCAGAAAAGAATAATTTGGGAACATCAAAAAGCAAATAATAGCATTTACAAAAAAAATTAAGTGGAAGGGAGCAACGTGTATTTCTATATCAAATCTATCTGATGATAAGTAATTCCGATCAATAATGACACGGCACCAATTTCATAAATAATTGTATTGGCCCAAAAAATTCAAAATAAACCGTTAACAGTTTTATAAAAATAAACTATTAAATCCAGATCTCTTTCGCCCGTCTCACACTTTTAGCGGCAAGGAATTTCCACTACTGTAACCTCCACATTTCTTTTATTTATGTTTGCATGCTTCTCACAGGACAGCCGCCTATTGGTTTAGTGGTCTAGGCGCTGGACTCTTACTCAGCCGCCCAGGGTTCGATTCCCGAGAAAGGAAACATGCTCTATTGCAAGGCAGTAAACAACCAACAACGTACTTTGATGCGAGTTGTGTTGTCTATAGCTCGTAGAACCCTCTTTAAGGATTAGCGGGTTTTAGCTTGACTTCTCACATTTAGGATTGTTTTAATAAAATCTTTTCTGGAGGTGAAGTGCATGCAGTTCCGTGGTTAGGAGTCCACGTAAAGCTGTACGTCTCTACTGTTTTGTGCCACCCACACATTTACGCGTCTATTTTATAAGGCGCATATACCTTCGTATCGCAAGCAACTACAAGTTCTCAATGCAGATAAGCAAATTCAGGTTTCCAGTAGATGCTGAGGTTATTAAGGGCTTTTCTGCTTATAATTCGCCAATCAACCTCGGTGACTGGCAGAAGCAACCGCGTGGATCGCTTTATGCCGCGGTGTCAGATTCTGGATTACAACTTGCATTATCTTTCAATAAGTTGTGTAGTGTATACGACTAACATTTTATAATAAAAACAAAAATATTTAATTACAATTTAAGTACCACCCTAGTTCCTACTAAAATAAGTAACATATAACGCAAAAATCTAATACTTTCACGCACAACAAGAATGATGAAAGCGCGCAATTATTAATCGCTGGGACGTGCGACAACTTTACATAAATATTGGAAAATATAAAGAAAATAATCAAAACAAGTTATGCGCGGTTATTTAATATATGTTATATCAGTGGCGGTTGACTTTGCTTTGGATTATGGGGGCTATTAGCGATTTACGAAGAAAACGTCCTAGAATAAATTTGCAGGGAAAAAACATTCATAGAGAATACATTCGTCGGCTAACATCATCTGAAAAAAAGCTCCAGTAAATAAATATATTCCGCGGAAAAAACAAGTCCGGCAAAATAATTTCCCGGAGAAAAAAAAAACGTAAAAGAAATATTCTCTAAGCATCTGTATTTTTTTGCTGGTAATTCACTGCATTGTGCGTATTTATTAGTTCCAAAAAACAATTTGAAAACCTGCGTTAAGGCGAATGAGAAAAAGTGCTAAGTGTAGTTTTTTGTTGTTTTTTTTTGTTTCCGGAAAATGTTTTTCTTGAAGATTTTACAATGTTTTTTTTTCTTAAAAAGATACCTACTTATTTTTTTTCCGAGCTTTAGTCTGTTTTTTCGTTTTTTTTTCTTGTTTTCACGGGATGCGTACTCCACGGGTGCTGCTAGTTTTTTTATTAAATATTTAAAATTTGAAAATTCTTAAATTTCTTAGCTTCAACGCTATAACGGTTCTGAAAAGACTTTTTTAACATCAGATTTTACTCCTGTAATAATAATAATAATAATAATTCCCATTATTCCCTTGCGGGACATAGGGTGGTTATGAATTCTTTCCACTGTTGTCTGTCATCTGCGATTGGTTTTAGCTGTGCGAATGATTTCCTACTCTCTTCTGTAACAGTGCTCCTCTAGGTCGTTCGTGGTCGTCCTGGCCTCCTTTTCCCTTGCGGATTGCATTCCAGCACTGCTCGACATGGCTCTTCACGGGTTTTCCTTAACGTATGTCCGAGCCAGCTATATTTTCTCTTCTTTATTTCATTGTTGATATCTTCTTGCCCCGTTCTTGCCCATAGCTCTGCATTTGAAATTATTTCTGGCCACCATATCCGTAAAATGTGCCTTAGGCACCTATTCACAAGTGACTGCAACTTAGTTTTAATTTTGTTAGTTACGCACCATGTTTCTGACCCATAAAGTAGCACTGGTTTAGTCGTCGCGTTAAAGATTTTTAGCTTTGTTAGTTCACTGATATTTCTTGCCCGCCACACACTCCTCATGGTCGAGAAAGATGCCCTAGCTTTATTTATTCTGTGTTGCACATCTACTAGAGATCCTCCTTCGCCCGACACTATGCTACCTAAGTACACAAATTCGCGCACCACTTCTATGGTGCCCCCCATGATTCTCAGGTCATTCGCGGTTGTTAGGTTAATATTGAGCACTTTTGTTTTCTCTTTATTAATTTTCAGCCCCGCCTTTCGCGATTCTTCCTGAAGACTGTTTAGTTTGGCTTGCATTTGTTGCGTCGTTTTTGACATTAAGCACACGTCGTCAGCATATTCCAGGTCTTGCAGTGTTCCTGTTAAGCTCCAGTTGATACCCCACTTTTTATCTTTCAGTGTATTTATCAGGACATTGTCCATGACAATTAGGAACAATAGGGGTGATAAGATACATCCCTGCCTTACTCCAGTCGCTGCTTCAAACGGTGTCGATAACTTTCCTTTGTGTAACACCCGACATTTGTATCCCTCATATCCTGCTCTAATTAATTTTATAATCTTACTTGGAAGTCCTCTATTTTTTAGGACTGCCCAAATGTATTCTCTGTTAATTGAGTCAAATGCCCGCTCATAATCGATGAATAGTACTTGTAGCGGGGCCTGGTATTCGAGTGATTGGTCTATTAGAATCCTAATTGTGTTGATATTGTCAGTGCAGGAGTGTCCAGCTCTGAAACCGCATTGTTCTTTCCTTAGTCCTATGTCGAGGGTTCGCTCTATTCTGTTTAAGATTACTCTGTAAAATATCTTGCTCGGCACACTCAACAGACTGATTCCCCTCCAATTCTTACACTGCTGGAGATCTCCTTTTTTGGGCACCTTGACCACTGTACCTTCTTTCCAATCTTGGGGTAGGCTTTCTTCTGTCCATATCTTTTCTATCAGGGGGTGTAATATATCAGCGGTAAGTGTTACGTCAATCTTCAATAAGTCGGCTGTTAACTGATCGCTTCCCGGTGACTTTCCACTTTTCAACTGTTGGATTGCTTTCATTAAATCTTCTTTAGTTGGCGGGTCTGTATTTATTTCTAGTTCCTGACCTATAGCTTCTTCTGACAGTTGTATGCCGTCACTCTCCATATTCATCACTTCTTGAAAATGTTCTCTCCATCTCTGTAGTTGTTGTTCTACTGTACTTAGTATTTCTTCGTGTTTGTCCTTTATAGGTGCATTTATTGCTTTGTTTGTTCTGCCTGCTAGCTTCCTTATTATACTATATAACTCCTTACTGTTGCCCTTGTGGGCTGCTATTTGCGCTTTCTCTGCTAATTCTTCCATGTATATTTGCCTGTCTCTTTTAATGCTTCTCTTTACTTCCTTGCTTTGTCTGGTGTACGCCAGTTGTGCCTGTGTTTTGGTTTTTTCGTCGTTAGCTTGAAGTTTGCGTTCTTCACATTTCCTTCTTTTCTTTAGCTTTTCCCAGGTGTCTTGGCTAATCCATTCTGCTCGACTTTTCGTTCTGATGCAGAAGGTTTCATTACCTGCCTCGTTAAATGCACTTTTACATTTCTGCCATATTTCCTCTATTGTCATTGTTTGCTTCGTTTCTCCTACTTTTCGTCTCACTCTTTCTGTAAATGCGTTTCTTGTTTCTGGGTTTCTAGCCTTCTCTATGTCATACGTTCTTCTTTTAATATTTTCGCACTTTTGTTTGTGTTTTGTGAATTCAAACCGCATCTTTGCCATCAACAGGTGATGATCTGTATCTGCGTCGGCTCCTCTTCTGTTTCGGACATCTATGAGAGCGTTTCTCCACTTGCTGCTTATGCAGATATGGTCTATCTGGTTTTCTGACTTTTGATCAGGAGATACCCAGGTTACTTTGTGGCATTTTTTATGTTCGAATAATGTTCCGCCAATTTTGAGCTCGTGATTTCATCATAGCTCTATTAGTAGCTCACCATTTTCGGTCTGCGTGCCTATTCCATGTTTCCCCATGACATGTTCCAGGTCTTCGTTTTCGCTCCCCACTTGGGCGTTGAAATCTCCCATCAGTATTATTACATCATTTTTATTTATTTTTGTGATTGTTTTGTCGAGTAGGCTGTAGAACTGCTCTTTATGTTCTGTTTCAGACACGTCTGTTGGTGCGTAGCACTGCAATACTGTGACTCCTTGGTTCTGCGCTTTTAACCTGGCCGTTATTATTCTCTCTGATATCGCCTGCCATTCTATTAGTGCATTTCTAAACCTTGCGTTTAGGATTATTCCTACTCCATATTCATGTATATCGTCTTCTCCCTTTAATTCGGAATATAAAAGGCAGTGTTTGTCTATTGTTGTTATCTCGCCGTTTCCCTTCCATCTTCTCTCACTCACTCCCAATATGTCGATATGGTATCTTTCCATTTCTTTTATAACTTGCGCCAGTTTTCCCTCTTGATTTAAGGTTCTCACATTCCATTGTCAAATTTTTGTGCATTTTTTAATTTTCTCTATATTTTTGGTAGTTTGCCATATTCATTTTCCTGTTCCTCGCAGTTGCCTCCATGTGTCCGTCTTCATTTCGATCCGTTACTTTTTTTGTTAGTTTTTTGTCCACGAAGTCTTTGTTATTTTTCTTAGCTGCATTTCTAGCGTATCCTCTTTGGGTGACCTCTCGCTGACCGATCTCTTTGTACTAGCGCTTGCTTCACCGCTATATACCTTTTGCGGGTTTTGTTGGGGTGCAGATTCATTTCTCTCCATGTCGTATACTTCGTTATTAATTATTAATTTGTTGTACTTAATCAGTGCCTTCTGTCCTTTCGCTCTTGCCTCCTTCATGATCGGGATTAATTTTTTCCGCTCTTCTTGCACTTCCTTTGTGTAATCTTCATTTATCCATATATTTGTGTCTTTTAAATTCTTGGCCTGTTTTAGGATTTCCATTTTCTTACTAAATTTCCCTAATTTAATTAGGATTGGTCTCGTTCCTGCCTCTTTATATTTCCCCAGCCTTATGCAATCCTCTAGATCCCTTTCTTCATCTTTTCTTTTACTCCTGTACGTAGAATTATTACGCCACTATATATTACATGAATAAATTGTGAAAAAATCGTGAGTTACCAAATAATTACGGTAAAATTAAGAAAAAAATCGTTTTAATTATCTGGAATGTTTTTAGCAGTATTTACTTTTGTAATTCCAAAATTGTTAAAAAAAGGTTTTGAAAAATAGGGAAAAAAGTTCCCTTGATATAGTTACCAAATTTCATTCAAAGCGGTTTAGTGGTTTCACATATAATTTACATGAACATTATCTAAGTAAATAAATAATAATTCAGAATGTGCATTTCTGTCAAAATCTTCATGGGAGTATAAAAATCAAAGGAAGCTTTGTTGTTCAAGGAAGCCATTTAAAAAATGTCTCTTCGTTGAATATATTTATAGGGTAATTAATCTAAATTGTTATTGGCCGTTTCGGTCGTAATTAAAATAAATTTTAGAAAAATATTAACCGAGACAGCTACAAATTTTGGGTTCAAATTCCGATCGACGCAGATATTTAACAAAAATTTATTACAATATTTTGCAAGGGATAAGAGCACTTAAAAGTATCTTAATTAGTATTATAATAAACAGCCAAAAAAAAATTGTATTATCTATAGGGCAATATTTGATTGCATAAAAATCGATATTTTTAATTTTATCGAACTTATTTTTACGTTAAAATCAGGTCGAATGTTTTCATGAACCCAATACTTTCCTATACTGAAAGTATAAGGAAGCAAAACTGTTTCTCAGAGAAAAACTTTATGGAACCAATCTGGTGTTTTAATGCATATTAGTTAAACAAATAACGCTTAATTAGAAATTAACGAGATAATTTCCAAGTAAAGTAAGCGCGTTATGAACAAGAAAAGCTGCTTAGTGTTTCATATCATGTACGTACATCAACAATGTTGAATACACCGTTGCATGTAATTGAAGATCGGTTGAATGGGCGCGCAAACCGTGAACCAACCACCTGCTGCAACCGAAATATTTTGCTTCGACGTACGTCCGAAACTACCACACCTGTCTCGGATGCGTTAACCGCCCCGACGGCGTCGCTCTACGCACATGGCGTGATTATCTGCTTTTGGCAACAAACCACCGGAACATTAAATTTAACCGAACGAGGGCGGATATTTTAGTAGTAGCCGTTGTAGTGAAATTGGAATACTTGCGTTTGTTTTGGTTTGCACACCGCAAATTACAATTTCAAAACAATTTGCGCAACAAATTCAAACTCAAAAGTTCTCCTCCCTTTATTATCACGATTTTTTTAAGCTCTACAAAATTTTAATACTTTATAAAGCTTTTTGATTAAAAAAAATTAAAAATATCGAAAAGACCTAGGTCTAAACTAAATTACAATAAAATGGTTTCGGTGAATTATTATCTCACCGTAGCCTTCGAATCTAACTCAATTGTAAATTCGCTATTGGTTTCTAAGGATATGTTCTGAAAAACTAAAAATTTTTCAAGAAACTGCCACACCATTTTAATTCCGGAAAATATTACTGAAAACTGAAAGAATACCAAAATAATTTAGAAAGCTCCCGAAATCATTTTCTACATTTTATCTCTCAAAAGCTTAGTTTTAAATTCTTTTTAAAGGCAATAACTTGGATTTACACAAATTTTGAAATTACTGTAAGAACTAACGTTTTTTCCTTAGAAAGGGTAGTCCGATATTCATGTGATGAAAAAGGTTTGAAACCGGAGCTGTTAAAATTAAAGTTTTCAAATTTTTATTCGTTATCGTCATTCATCATTAAATTTGTTAAACTAACTCAGTCAAGGTAAGCTACAATTTTGTTTTCACAATAATGTAATTACTCTGTGAGGCCCACTATGAATTTTTGAAATTTGGAGTTTTAAGGCTTTGTATTCAGTAAATGGACGCATTCAATAAAATCCGTGTGTAACTCAAATAGATATAGTAATATAATTCAGTCAAAAAAACACCAAACCCACAAGCAATTTGTAAGAAGTTGAATTTTATGTAACAAACAACAGTATTCGTTCGATACAATTATATATGCTTCGATCCCATATTTTGGTGACAAATCAGAAAAAAATTGCTAAAATTATAAACAAAACAAATAAATATAAAGTAAGCTTTAAAACAACTAGGAACATCTTAAACACTTTGTTTAATGCAAAATCAAAAACAGACGATTTGCTAAAATCAGGCATTTACAAATTAAATTGTTCACATTGTAATTCGGTTTATATAGGCCAGACAATTAGAAATTTTGATATTAGGTATAAAGAACACGTACGTTGTTACAAATACAAACACCCACATAAATCCAACTACGCTAAACACTTACTAGAACAAAATCATTCAATGACATCTAATAACACCATAAAATGTTTACACTTTTGTGATGATAAACGTAAATTAGATATACTAGAAGCTTTTGAAATTCACAAACATTTAAAAACTGTACCGTTAATGAATGAGCAAATTGATCTCTTAAATTCTCCTCTACTGGACGTTTTGGAATGAGAAATCAAGTCATCTGTAGACGATTACCAAGATAAGTCATAAAGTTCTATTGCTATAACAACACTAATTGTTTACTTTTTAATATAACCTTTGACAATGGCATGTAAACATGCCGAAATACGTATCAGGTTAAAATAAATAGATATTGTTAAAGTAATTAAGTATTTTATATACAGATGCTCATTATTTAACAGTATAACACTTTAATTGGCTGATCTGAAAAATTGAAATACAATTTTTGAGATTTTAACGGATAAATATGAGAAGGGTCTAGAAAATATTATAAATCGTATAACAAAAACTTTAAAAATATCAATATTCTCTAATTTTAAAAAATTAGAAAATTTCGAAAACGGATAATTTTTCTATTATTAAAATTTTTGAACTTTTCAATTTTAGGCTATTTTAATTATTTCGATATCGTCGAAAGTTTTGAGTTTCAAGACTGCCAAAATTAATATTTTCATCTAGACAATGTCTTCTATTTTGAAAGTTACGAAATTTTTGCGTTTCAAAACTTCCAGTCTAAAAAGCCCCAAAAATTTGAAAATTACAAAACTGGAAAATTTGTAAAATTATTACAATTTTCGAAACTTTCAGTACTTATAAAAATTTCGATGTTTTCGAAAATGATCGAGTTTCAAAACTGCCAAAATTTAAATAGCAGTTTTAAAAATTGTCGTTATTTCAAAATATCCAAAAATTTTAAACATTTATTTTCAAAATATACGGTTTTTTACATTGAAGTAATTTTTGAAAGTTTCATAACTTTCAAAATTTTTCGTATTAAAATTTTGAAAATTTTCGAAATTATCTATATTTTTGCAATTTTCAAAGTTTTAAGACTTCCACATTTTTCATTACTTTGAAAACTGTCAAAGACCCAAAAAAATTCAAAATTTTTACAATTTTCCAAGTAATTTAATAGTTTAAATTAGAGAATAGGAATGAAAACGGTAGTACCATGGCGATACCCGGTGGCCCTCCCCTATATGCTTGTAGTATGAAGCGTTACCCTCACGAAGCTAATACAATTTTTAGCGGTGCAACCTATTTTAAAATTTTAACCTGCAACATGAGAAGTGCCACAGATAGATAAACTTCGACCACCCCGTGTATAAATGTAGTTTTGTTTTGAGTTTTGAGGTATAGGAAAGTCTAGGCAAAGTGCTTCGCCCATTTTTAGATATTTACTGTTCTCCCTTTCACATTCCCTTGCTGAAGGCTAAACAGTACTCACTTTTAGAGACTAACAGTACTCTGGGAAGATTCTTAGAATCACCTGCAAAAACAACCAGTCCTTAAAGTGGCCACAAGCGGCGGTTGCCAATCTTCCCGTTTTGTGGGATGGCGTACGTCTCAACGTCGCGTCGTCCAGGTGAATTAGTTTCCTAGATTTGTAATAGTGGCTCTTTGAGTTCCTGGAAAACCAAAAGGACACAGAAATCGTCCTGCGACACCAAGCAGTACGGAACCCCCTGGCTGGTGTTAGGGATTGGTGCATCTTTCACAATGCCAAAAAGGAAAACCCTCCAGGTAAGCTGTAAGATGCAGAAGCCTGAAGACGTACCTCCAGATTCTGAACAACAAAAACCCACAGGGCAACAATGAAGTTACGCAATCTCCATCTCCCATGGAGGTTACTTACGTGAGTACCGAGGAACTGGAGCTGGTACATATACTACTAGAACCCGGGTTTAGCAACGCTGGGACGGACTAATTCTTTGTCGTTCCAGTGTTCACACACACCGAACTCCATATTATACAATTTAATCTGCAACACTGTCGAGAGGCGCTGCTGTTACTTTACGCAGACATCTTAACGGCCAACAAGACACTGTTGCAGGGATTTATGGCGATAAGCCTAGGGCAGTGTTTCTTTGCCTTCTTCAGGCAGACATTTTTGCTAATTTAACCGGTGCTCGGGAAGAACTACGTAGAAGTTACTCTAATAAGCATATCTAAATATACAGCGACAGCCAAGCGGCTCTCAAGACTCCTGGTTGTGTTACAACCAAATCAATTCTTGCCAAAGATTGTAGTGAGGCCCTATGGAGTCTTGGCTCACACAATTTGGTCAAGCTACATCGTGTGTCTGGGCACTGCAACATTAGTGGAAATGAGGATGCTGATGCTTTGTCAGGAGGAGCTCTCCGAAGTTCCTTCTTGGCCCAAAGCTGTTCATCGGACTTCTCAAGACCATCGAAAACCGGGAGACTGAGAACTGGGCTTTTTCCAGTTTAAAATCAACTGGATCTTTCATCCAGGGTTGCGCCAGTCAAAGCTTAGTGTTTGAGAACCTCCACCTTGGCGTTCCAAACAAGTCCTACGCTTAAGTAGGAAACGCATCAAGATAGTAGGTTTTCGGACTGATCATGGTCTTGAGCGAAATCAACGACCCCATGTGCAGGTTTTGTGTAGAAGAGGAGGAATCTTCCTTCCATCTTATCACGTATTGTCCCAGAGAAATGGTACTAAGGCTCTGACACTTTGCCATTCTGTTTCAGTCAGAGGAATTACAGGATATCTTCATCAACAGGGTACTAGCTTTTGGCTTTAAGTATAAAAGATTTGACAATTGCAGCTCAACTACAGCAAAAAACTTACGAAAACAAAGTGATGAGACTATTCCATCTTCAAACGTTTGTAACTCCGTACGAATGTATTCGAACCCAAGTTTATACGCGATTGTTTCAGTGTTTTCAGATTTGTAATCCATCTTGTGTCTCATATGTTATGAATTTCCAATTTCTATTTTGCAATTTTAGCATCAGTTTTACACCATGATGCCGGCCCGTGATGGGAAATACTGAAGCAGCGCCTCCTTCCTTGGTCAAATAACCCTCAACATACGTTGTTGTGTTTCCAAATTAATTTACTGCCAATTTTCTCTATAATATTTGTTTATCCATAGTGAAATATTAGAATTGCTAGATATTCTAACTGTAGCAGTGGAATGAAAAATTTTCAACAACTTCCAGTCAATCACTAAAATTGTACTTAGTTATTGATTATAGGTATATAAAACACTTAATTACTTCAACAATATTTATTTATTTTAACCTTATACGTATTTCGGCATGTTTACATGCCATTGTGAAAGGTTATATGAAAGTAAACAGTTAGTGTTGTTATAGCAATAGAACTTGGTGACTTGATCTCGGTAATCGTCTGCAGATGACTTGATTTCTTATTCCAAAATGTCTAATAGAGGAGAATTTAAGAGATCAGTTTGCTCATTCATTAACGGTACAGTTTTTAAATGTTTGTGAATTTCAAAAGCTTCTAGTATATCTAATTTACGTTTATCATCACAAAAGTGTAAACATTTTATGGTGTTGTTAGATGTCATTGAATGATTTTGTTCTAGTAAGTGTTTAGCGTAATTCAATTTATGTGGGTGTTTGTATTTGTAACAACGTACGTGTTATTTATACATAATATCAAAATTTTACTTGTCTGGCCTATATAAGCCGAATTACAATGCGAACAATTTAATTTGTAAATGCCTGATTTTAGCAAATCATCTGTTTTTGATTTTGCATTAAACAAAGTGTTTAAGGTGTTCCTAGTTGTTTTAAAACTTACTTTATGTTTATTTGCTTTGTTTATAAATTTAGTATTTTTTTCTGATTTGTCACCAAAATATGGGATCGAGGCATATTTAATTTTATCGGATGAAGTTGGGGTATTCGGATAAATTTTTTGAATGGCTAATTTATAATCTTTTTCTTTAATTAAGGTATCAATAAGTTTAGTATTGTAACCATTACTATATGCAATTTTTTTAATAATTGAAATTTCTCTTTTATAATTAATTTCATCTAAAGAGACCGTCAGAGCTCTATTGTATCAGGGACCTGTATGCTGCTAATTTCTGTGTGTTATGATGACAAGAATCGTGTGGTATTGTAATGTCTGTTTGTGTAGGTTTTCTATAAACTGAGTGTTTAGAAGTTGTAATCAAAAATTAGAGGTGAATTTTAGTGTTTTAATAAACAAAAGATTAAGTCAGGAAGTCTTGTATTACACCAAAATTGTGAGCGCTTCGCCTGTAAATAAATTACAAGCCGTTATTACTTGACATAATATATTATATAATTAACTATTTAAATTCCACATACAAGCTTTTGTTAATAAAACGTTTCAGTTTTAACTTTAGAAGTTTAACGTTAAACTGAATTTTAAATTAAATTAAATTAAAGTAAGGCTTTTAGAAAAGTCCATTAAAATAATGTACCTGGAGTCAAACCGTATTTACCCCCAGGAGAAATGTTTCATGACCTTAACATTAAATACGTTAAATACTCAGAGAGAAAATGCTTTATTAAATAATATATGTATGTATACGCAGGAAATACAACACGGACAATTTTCTAGACGTTTATTAAAAAGTAAAGCAGTTGAAGGCAATTTTGGCAGAGACTCTTCTCATTAAATTAACTTTTATGTGACAGACTATACCGCAGCATTTTGAGTTATACATCACGGTCGTTATTATCGTCATACATGTCTGTGTAATGGGGTTATTTATGAATCCACATCCAGAATTCCAGTACCTGCATTATAAGATATCTCAAATATGTGCGAGGTTACTCATGGATATGTGTGTGTACATCCACAAATGCATAAACAGATATGGTGCGTGCATGTTAAGAATTATTTACATTCTGCTTCAGAAGGAAAGTCTACATGCTTAACAGTTAAAGGGTTATTATGATTTGAATTTCAGTTTTACTATACGTAAAAGCAATTTTAACCTTGATTGACATTCAGGGGAAGGGCTGTGTTGACAAGCATAACCCGTACAGAAGGAAATAGGATTTAGAAGTTTATTCAATGCCTGTAGGAAATTGAGATGATTGTTAAAGCTTTCTCATAATATCTAGACGAAATGGAAAATAAGGTTCTATTAGGTTGAGAAATGTAACAGGACTAACGTCTTTCTTAAGACAATAAGGTATTGATTACATCAAGAAATTTGACTCCTGCCCTCGGCTGACAAGGGAACATTCCACGAATTGTTTATTATGACCCTTGGAACACTGTAAATTGAGTTAAGATAATCGATAAATACTGGTTCAAATTTAAATTGTTGTAGTCGGACAAATGTACAAGGCAACCCAATAAAATGCTTTTAGAAAAAAAAGGTTTTTGCATCAAATCTTTGTTGTGTTTTCCTTATAGTGCAATTGCGATGACAAATTTGGTAGTGGTGGATGAGAATATAAAAATGCAATACTGCACCACTCTATCAATGTGTGTGAAACTGAAACGGAACGGTTTGGTCGGAGAGGTCTCCTGAATGCAGTTTTATATAGTACCCAGAAGGTTAGTAAAAGTATCTCTCCTACTGCCGACCGTAAAATAAAACTATACTGAAAAATGAGCGAAACACTTCGCCTGGACTTTCCTATACATTTAAATACATTGTTTTATATTTTCCAACACTTTCGATATACACCTGTCTAGACACGACTAGTTAAAGTAAATAGTTCTTATAAGTTGTAACATCTTGAAGCGGTTGAAGAAAGACCGACCGCTGCGCTGCGCTGCAAGCATAAGGTTGGGTAAAATATTCGGACTGAATCAACGGAAGCGCGGAAATTGATATTTGATAATATATTAATAACTCGAGAAGTATTATTTTTAGCAAAAGAAATTACTCTTATTAATTTGTATTTAGAATTTCAAAACCTTTCTGATTTTAAAGCCAAAATGCCACGTTTCCATTTAAAAAAAAGTTATTTTTACCGTGGCCGCCATATTAAAATTGGAAACTCAAGTTTTTTTCTTAAATACAATCGAGAAGAATTTGCCCTACAACTTTGCTCTTGGGGTTTGCGAGTCTATCTATTAAAATAAAAAAGTTAGCCTACACTGAACATTAAACGACTAGTACAAGAATACAACTGCTGTAGAAAGTATGTGAAACAAAAAGATTATTAAGGGGCAAAAAATTCGTTTTTTTGATTTTTTGTAAAAAGATTCTCCTAGAGCAAACAAAAGAAGAAATCAATTTTTTAATTTTGTAGCGAAAATTTGGGGGGGGGGGGGGGGGGGCAGTAGTCCGCCTAAATATTAAAGTATCAAAAAAATATTATGATATTCGGATTTTGCTATCAATGATGAGCTATATTGCTTTAACAGAAATATTTTATTGCCCCCCGTTAAATAAATAAGAGAATAATGTAATGTTTGTGTTCGTAGTTATTAAATAAAACACTATTTGGAGGAGAAAGTTTAATGGAGTTTACGTTTACAAAATCTTTTATGAATTGTTTTTATATTAATGTACATAACAACCAAGTCGCTAAGTTACTAATAAAAACTTCTGATCTTTTCAAAAAACAATACAAGTAACTAACTAATTGAACATAGAAAATAGAATTAGTTTGAAGTTGCTTCTAGTCTTTTCAGGTGCGTTTCCAATTCTTGAGGTTCTAAGAGCAGAGTCGAAAAAGTTCAGTTCACTAAAAAAACAGAACAAAAAGGGAAAAAAATGTGCAAAAATAAAAAGAACATAATATCTAAACAAAAATATTTAAACAAAAAAAGCTGGTTTGAGGCGATCTAGAGAAACAATTCCATTTCTACCGAAGCCCTCCAATACCATATATTTTTCCGTTCGAGAGATCACTTTGAATGGACCCAAATAATTCTGCTTTAAGCCTAGCGTATGACTGTCGTTGCGTACATACACGTGTGAGCACGATTTTAATTGCTGATCCACGAAAGTATTGCTATTATTAAAAATCTTAGTGAAAAAGAACTTGGCGTTGTGCATGTGTTTTCGTAATTTAAAAACAAAATGTGTTAACTCGGTGCGATCGTCAAGATCTACGTCTTGAAAAAAATCTCCGGGCAGACGCAATTGTGTTCCGTATAGAATATCCGCAGGAGACACCTGAACTTGTTCTTTAATTGCTGAGCGCAAAGCCAATAAAATCCATGGTAATCTATCTATCCAGTCGCTCATCCCCGTCGTTCTTACTGCTTGTTTAATCGTACGGTTAAGTCTTTCCACCAAACCCTGACTCTGTGCGTGTTGAACACTGCACTTAATATGTTTTATCCCCAAAGTTTTCAAAAAATTTTCCCACGTTGCAGAAATAAATTGCGGACCATTATCAGTAGAAATAATCTTTGGAACTCCAAAACGGCTGATCCAAGTATTGATAAGTTCTTGTATAATAATATCAGTTGTGGTGCTCTTTAATGGAATTGCTTCGGGCCAACGTGAAAAACGGTCTACTATTGTTAGCAGATATTTAAAACCATTCGAAGAAGGAAGGGTCATAATGTCCAAATGAATTTGTTCAAAACGATTATCAGGTTCGATTATAGGTTGCAATGGTGTCTTCGTGTGTCGTGTTATTTTATTCTGCTGACAATTAGAACAGCTCTTTACCCAATCCCGAATGTCTTTTCTCATACCAGTCCACAAGAACCTTCGAGCAACCTGCTTCTGCATCGTCCTAGTACCTTGATGAGCCATGCCATGCAACCGCTGGAAAATTCCAAAACGAAATGGCAATGGAACGTAAGGTCGCGACAATCCTCGACTCGTGTCGATCCATATTGGCGTATTGTTTGGTGTACGTGCTTTGACAAAATTGAAATTTTCATTCGACTGAAGTTGCAATAATTCTTCATCTTGAACCTGCGCATGTGCAATTGCATCATAATCAACCAACTCGGGTAAAATTGCTGAAACTCGTGTAAGTGCGTCTGCTGGAATGTTTTCGCTTCCCTTTAAATATCGGATATCCGTGGTGAAAGCAGAAATGTACTCTAAATGACGAAACTCTCGTGGTAAATAAGTGTCGCACGAACTTTTGATAGCTGAGCAAATCGGTTTATGGTCCGTATACACGTGAAAAGTCCTATATTCTATAAAATATCGAAATTTTTTAATTGCGAAATAAATAGCCAAAAGTTCGCGTGAGAAAATGCTGTATTTTCTTTCAGTAGGCGTAAGCGATCGACTGCAGAATGCGAGAGGTTTGTATAAACCATCTTGTAGTTGCTGTAATACGCCTGCAATAGCATCTCCGGAACTATCACAAGAAATACTGATCTCAGCTCCTTCTTGCGGGTGTACTAGAAGTGTGGCCTCAATAAGTGCCTGTTTGGCTTCATAAAAAGCTTCTAACGTCCTACCTTGCAAAACAACTGGTTTCGTGGAAGCCTTACCCGGAATAACTAAAGAATTCAGCGGAGCCAAAATTTTTGCACAGTTCTTAATGTGTTTATGAAAATATCCTATTAAGCCTATGAAATTGCGCAATTTTTTTTGATCGTTTGGTATTGGAAAGTTCTTTATCGCCTCAATTTTTGAGTCTTGCGGCAGTATGCCATTACATGAAACCTTGTGCCCCAAATAATCCAATTCACTAACCCCAAAAACACATTTATCAACGTTTAACAAAAGTCCGTATTCAGTCAGACGTTCAAAAACCATTTTTACATGACGCAAATGCTCTGACGCGGTTTTACTAAAAATTAATATATCGTCGAGGTAAAAATAAATGTAATACATCCCTGTAAGGATTTTCTGGACGAATCTGGACCAGGAAGCAGGAGCGTTTCTTAGGCCAAAATTAAGTCTTTTGTAACGATATGCACCAAGAGGCGTGGTAATTGTGGTTTTGTCCATATCATCTGGATGCAAAGGAATTTGGAAGTATGCTTTCTTTAAATCCAATTTAGTAAATATTGTAGATCCATATATTTTGTGAGTAAAGTCTTGCATGAAGGGAATTGGATAGGTATCCGGAACTGTCACCGCATTCAGCTGCCTGTAATCGCCACAGACACGATAGCTGCCGTCAGGTTTTAATACCATATGTATTGGGCTACTCCAAGGACTGTCTGCCTGCTCGATGATTCCAGCACGTAACAGTTCATGCAGATGTTTTTCTAAAAACAGTAATTGTGTTGGATTAAGTCTTCGACACTTTGCACTAATTGGCGGACCGCTAGTTTTTATACGATGCACTATATTATGTTTAATAGGGGTGTTAATGTCGAATTCCGCTGTTAAAGCAGGAAATTGTTGAAGAAGGTTAGAGTAAGGAGTGCGTTCAGGTGATAAAGATTGTAAAGAGGGTGAATTAGAAGAAATTTTTTGAGCATTAACATCTGCTTCTACCGTAGAAGGCGATTGGTAGTCGTTAAGTTCAGAAGAAAGAAGATTGGAAAGTTGATTAGGATGTGTGATTAGTTGTGATGTGTTTGAGAGAGATGATTGAGAGATTGGTTGGATGTTTGATTGTGATGAAGTTGGTTGGAGTAATGGTTGTGATTTGTTTGTAAGTTGAGAAGAGTTGTTTAAATGTTTTATAATTGTTTGTGACTTGTATGAAGTAGGAGGTTTTGTTTGTTGAACAGGTGAATTACCACCAGTCTGTGGAAGAACGGATGACTCACGAATTTCCGGGTCGAACATCATAGATCGATTAACAGAAACTCGGTCAACTACTCTTCCCACAGCACAGTCTAACATTAAATTATGATATTTTAAAAAATCTAGCCCCAAAATTGGAAATGCAATATCTGCCAAAATAAAGTTCCAAGTAATTGGTTGATTTGAAAAATCAAATTTTAAAGCTAGTGTTTTAGAACCATAAGTTTGTATTTGTGTTTGGTTCGCTGCCAATAAAGAAATCAAAGAGTCAGGATTGTGTGTTGTGTGGTTGTGGAAGAAAGCATTTGGTAACAAGCTGTAGTTTGAACCGCTGTCCACTAAAAAACGTATGTTTGAAAATACATCTTTAATAAAAATTAAATTGCACCCTTGAAAAGCCAAATTTTGCCAACTGGGTGATGTTGGCACGGCCGAATTTAGTTTTTTTTAAAAGAACATGGGTGACCGGCACATCTAACGGCTCTATTACCGAATCTTTCATGGTAATAACACAACTTTGGAAAATTTTGGTAATTGTGCGTGTTATTATTGGGAAAATTAAGTTGCTGAGTGGAAGTAGGTTGTGTATTTTGATTGTAATACTGACGTTGATTAAAATTACGTGTTTGTAATCGTGATGGTGCAAAAGAGTTATTTTGAAAATTTGATCTAAACTTTGGTTGAGAGTTTTGAAGTTCATTTTTAATGTTAGCGATTTCCTTGGATAGACGATCAAACCTATCATTCTCTGATGCACAAGGAATATTGTTCGGCACAACAGATAATAATTCATCGATCTTATTTGAAAATTCGTGAAGTTCCAAATCTGTTTCAAGTAAAGCAGCGGGTATTTTTAAATTATCAGGCAATTTTGAAAACAGTAGGTTCTTAAGGAACTCGTCTGGTAGTTGTAAACCATGAGAAAGTTTAAGAATTTCTTGTAAAAGTGCGTTACATGACGTTTCAAACTTGAGACCTGTCAAAAGTGACATTATCTTAATATTCCGTGGTTTGTTATACAAACGAATTAGTTCAGCTTTTAAAGCTTCGTATGGGGCTCGCTGAGGTCTGTTTAAGACTAACCGTCGTATATTACTTAATACTTCATGGGGAAGCTTCAAAGTCAATATATCAAATTTTGCTGCAGAGTCTGCAATAGCATTAACTTGGAAAAATTTATCTAGTAGTACAAAAAACAAATCGACGTCATGAATGTTAAATTCGGGAAAGTCAATACAAACACGGTTTAAAGCCATATTTAATAACGTTACTTATCTTGTAATTCAGTGGGGTTTTGAAGATCCTAGGTCTGTGGCGATGTAGCAGCTGAATGTTGCGGTTTGTGAAGGTTTTGAAATTCTGAATTCTGAAAATCTCAGGAATCTCACGTCGGGAGGGGTCCGTGTTCAAATCTTGTTGGAGGGGTCATCAATAATGTAATGTTTGTGTTCGTAGTTATTAAATAAAACACTATTTGGAGGAGAAAGTTTAATGGAGTTTACGTTTACAAAATCTTTTATGAATTGTTTTTATATTAATGTACCTAACAACCAAGTCGCTAAGTTACTAATAAAATAATACAACCGGGTTGCTACAGTACCAATATTCAATTTTCAAAAATTCATAGAGGGCGTCACAGTGAAATTCTAGCAATGCGCAAAAAAAAATTGTAGAAGATTCCCAGCTCTATCAGCTTAAAAAGTTTAAACAAAAACGTGTGGGCAGTTTTTGAGAAATATTTTTTTGAAAAATTCCAAAATTTAGGAGTGATGTCATTGCGATCGTTTTTATATTTTCAAAATTAATTATATTTCATGGTATAGTACCCTTGAAGGGCTACCAAACAAGATGTAGTTGATTCCAATCAGATAACTGGTTTTTGAGTAAATCGGCGATAAAGTCGAAATGTTCAAAAATTCGTAGCGGCCGCCATTGTAAAGCTAGAGAGTTTGGTAAACAATTGTTTGATTTGTCCTAAGGGCTTCTTTAATCTCCACTATTAAAATTTCCAAAAATTCAGTTTCTGAAATAAATGCTACCAAAAAAAAAACATGTGTAACTTCCGCTTCCGGTTTCGGTTGTTTTTTAAAAGCTTATTTTGTCGGTGAATTTTTGATATACTCTCTCATTCCAAAGCACATCAAAATCAGTGCAGCCGTTCCGGAGATATGGAGCGTAACACACCCACCCACCCACAGACAGATATTTTTTAAAAATTACTTTTTTGGGGTCTATGGCCCCCCCCCCCCGACTATTTTCGTTAAAATCTCAACTTTGAAATTTTGCATGAAATCAATACTTCCCTATACTGAAAGTATAGGAAAGTAAAAACTAATTACAAACTTCTCCAATAGATGTTTGGTTAATACACTATCGTGTTTAAGCTGTTATACACGTATTTTTACATTGTCCGATAACGCTAATTGTTCGGCTTACGACGACTTAGCATTTCTGGCAGTGGCGGTCCGCCCTATTAGGCAGGGTAGGCAATGCCGACCCATAATTTTCAAATAAAGAAACTCAAACTCTGAGTTTCAATTTAAAAAAATTCAGGGTTTACCCTGTAACTTTAAAAATTAGGCGCCAAATAAATAGACCACTTCCTTCAGTGGCGGCCCCGTCTCATGCCTACCTATAACTTTTCAAAAAAAAATCAAATTCTAACTTTCAATTAAAAAAATTACTTTTGCACAGTTTTTACTTTATACCACCGCGTAACATTAAAAATTAGGCGCCAAATAAATAAACCGTTGCTTTTAAACACAGTCTCGCATACGCAAAGGCCGAGCTTATCGGGCTAAATGATTCCAGCTACGACATAATCAACCAATCTATTATTCTTAACACGTTTGCATGCGCTTTGATACAAATAATGCAATGATCAGATAGACAGATGTAAACAAATTGTAGGGATTTCAGAACGCAATAAGCACGGCAAAGGCACGGCGTCTGGTAGTTTTTACTTTACTTGTGCCGGTCAGCGGCAGTTTGTTGTAGCGTGCAGCTATTGTGTGTTTATTTATTTCATACGTAGTAGAAAATTTGCAGTAAATCTGAAAATTTTAGGTAACCAGCTTTTGAAAGAAAAATTTAATGCATTCTCTTACAAGAAACAAATAGAAATAAAAAATCATAAGCGATGTACTTCAAAATGAGTAGGGCCGTTACAGACAAACAGTAAGATGAAATCTAGATCGTTTAATACTGAATAGCATAAAAGAATAAACTGGTTAACTGGTAGCGATATTAAAAATAAACTATATTGCTGAAATTGCTATATCTAACACTTTAAAAGTATAGTTTGAAACAAAGACACTATGTTTTGAAAAATCTTTCAACTGCAATTAAAACACGTGCGTCGACCAAAGAACATGCAACTGTTAGATTATAATTATTTGGCAAACCACGCATTAACTTGGCTTTAGACGAAGGTTTACGTTATCAAATTAAAGCGCATAATGACAAAATGAAATTTATTTTATGCGTAGATTAGTTCATTTAACAAGTCCTGGTAAATTGGAGTTGGCGTAACGCCCTTGGTTGCCTTTAAACACTGCTTTGCATACGCCAAGGCAAGCCTTAACGCTACCAGCCATGAAACAGTCAACCAATCTGTTATTCTTAATGCACATTTAAAAAGAGTACAATGATCAGCTGAAAAAAAATAGTAGGGATAACAAAGCGCAGTAACCACTGAATAAGCGCGCCTGTTCCCGACTTCTAGTGATCGACAGTGTTGCCAGGTCTGGTGAGAAACCACCAGATCTGGTAATTTTGAAGCATATCCTGTGATTGTTGAAAACTTTTAAAACATCACATGAATCTGGTGGTTTTTCAATAATAACTAAGAAATTAAAAAAAAACTTCTTTTTAGATAATTAGATGTTTAAAATTAAAAAAAAATAACTTTCAAAATTAAAGCTCTTAATTGTTTGAAAAAAATCGCCATTTTGTTAATCTACCAATAACTTCGACAATTGTGAACTCCTGATTATTTTTGTACTCAAAAAACAGCGAATAGCTGAATCTGCCAAATAGGAATTTTTGAATCGTTATCCGTTATGTTGTGGCTATACATAAGCTATACAAGGTGTTTTAAAAAACATGGGTCCCCGCTCAGAAACAGATTATTTACCTAAAAATTAGACAAAACTTCCTATAAACTGTAAGATATTGTTTAATAAATAACGCTAATTAAATTAATGGTAGATAGTACATAGCTCGGTATCTTACAAACTACAGTGTGTTGAAGTTTTATTTTTTTGGCTAATTTAAAAATTTAAATGGCTTGGAATATACTCCTAAAATTTTTCATGCCTCATAACCTTTTTGTTTCTAATTAAATTCCAAAAATTCTACCAGGGGCGTTCGTGTGGGTAATGGGGTCAAATGTGTGCTGAATGGATTTCCAATACCAGGAGACGCAACAAGTTAATAATTTACTTAGACAATATACCGGGTGATTAGATTTCATCGACTAGCAGGTAAAAGCGTTCTAGGAGTGAAGTCTCATTTTACCTTGTAACGTCCATAATTAGTGTCGACTATTTTCGACATTGTTTAGGTACCGGTATATATAAACAGACCTGCTGCTTTGAAAAATCTTACGTTTAAATGGTTTCAAGGGCGATAGGTTCGCTCTGTTAAGAACCGCGGCTAGTCCTGGTTACCAAAAAAACTCTTGGTTGCAGTGGTTGTACTGTGCAGGCAAGGGGGGTTTTTGGGCTCTTAAATTTGGGATAAAAAAACAAAATCTTTCGATTATCAAGCCGCATTGTTCGCCCTGAAAATTTGTAAAATTACTTTAAGAACGAACTTTTAGTGCCACCAAGCTCTTTAGCTGAGATCGAGAAAAAACGCTGTTGGATTTATTTGGCTGAAAGAGACATGGGTTAGGGTTAGCTTGGATAAGATTTTAACTTTTTTTGCTTTTCTCTTGCCCGCGGAACTCAATGCCCTGATAAATAAAATACCTTGATAGTCGTATAGACAGATAGGTTAATAATAATCGAGTAAAAACGCGGCTGAATTTAGTTGGGTGAAAGAACATGACGGGATGAAACGTAACAAAGAAGCGTTAGATATAGCTAGGCTAGGCTTTTAACAACCCTTCTGCGGACTAGAAGCGATTGACTCCTTCTTGCCATGCCACATAAAATACCGTATATAGTCATATAGACAGATGGGTTAACATGGAAAGTAGTCGCTAAGCGAGAGAAGTTATTGCTGCGCTTGGATGGTTAAATACTGTACGCGACTGTACCGCACAAATTTACAACCAATTGTGGGATTTTGACGGAGGGCTGGTGACGAAACAAAGACATATACAGAATGGTACTGGTAAACAGCCCTGACTGTCGTGGTGTTTAACCTTGAAACCCAGACGGCTGCGCCACACTGACAAGAGGATCCATGTTATGCAACTTCTAGCCGGACATGGTGGAAGAAGTGGAACTATTCTGGTTAGCTCAGAAGCCAGAATTCGTTGAAAATAAGTAGAAGACTCCTCCTTTTTCTATAACAGCCTTTTTTGTTCACTTCTGGACCTAACCCTATGCCTCTTCTAATCTATCTTGACTCAACTGGCGCTAGTTTCTAGCAACTTTCGCTTTTATGTCATAGATCCAGCGCGTTTGCGGTTTTCCCACGCTCCTTTTATGCAATCTTGGTCTGATGCTGAAGAGAATTTCTTCTAGATCCTACAGGTTAGTACTTATAAGTATTACATAGTTTGCGAAGCGGACATAGTTCAAATTACGACTAAGTGTGAATCATGTAGAATGTGTCTTTTTCCCATGATGTTCTGGTTCTCAGTTCGTGATTGGAGGTTGTCCTGGGACAGGACACTTCTACAGCTTTGGTATTTTCAGTGAAACGTGCGACGCTCTTTTCCCCAGTATCCTATTTGGCAACTCTGTAGTCCGGTAGTTAACTTGTATTTTGTTGCGGGCAAGATTATACGGCTGCTTATTCGTATACTCGTTGGGAAGTTGTCGGGCGCCAAATTTTATATGGAGTTTACTTTCCAGAACGGCTTCGCTGTAACAGAAAGGCTTAGCGAAGACCTAGGTAACTGCAGTTGAAGATGTCGGTCTCCAGGGGTCTGTTCGATGGAATGACAGCCTGCAGATTCTTGAAGCAGCTCTACTTAACTCGGGTATACTCAACAAATTAAAGAAAACGACGTAGTATGGTTTAAATACGTCTATCAAATATAAACCAACCCAAATTAGTATTATACAGGTAATGCGGATAATAATAAGCAAAATACAGTAGCAAATTCGGTAGCATTACAGTAGCAATTCAGTAGCAAATACGGTAGCAAATAAGGTAGCAATACAGTAGCAATACGGTAGCAATACATACATACGGTAGCCTATATATATACAGTAGTTGTTACGGTTCGGTAAATACGGTCGAAAACGGTACCAGTTACTAAAGTAAACAAACTGTTATCTTGACACCAGGCGGATAAATTCGCCACTATGGAATTACACAACAAAGCTCTCAAACAAATAGAAAAGAGAAGAGTAAACTTTGCCCAGGATTTTCGCATAGGCGAGTTAGAGGAATGCAACTCTATGGTGTTTCGCTAGAGCACACCCCGGAAAACACAGTTTACATATATAAAAGAGAGAGACAGGGCAATATAGTTTACGTTATAATCAATGGTGTCAAAATATAACCTGCTTACCCCAATATCCTGGATTCGGTATTCGGTTACCTCGGTCGGAGCACTGGTGACTGTAGTAGTTGCTGGACTGGAACTGGACTGGAACATCGAAGAACTGACTATCAAAATTCAAAATTCTGAATTTATAGCCTGCCGGTCTGCGTCCGAAATTAAAGCGCAACCCCACCACTCAAGAGTGGGGTCTTCGTAGCATCTCTGCGGCTCGATCCGCGGAGACGCGGTTATCTGATTTTCGGCCGTAAATGTAATGCATGCATGCTACTCAAATAATAGTTTTAAAATTACATTTAGAAATACTAAAACGGGTGCTAATTTAACTAAACTTATACAATATGGTTATACGGCATAAACAAACGGAATTCTACATATTTTAAATATAAAAATAAACTCACAACGGCAACCTAATGCCACAAACGGAAAACTGAATACAAAATAAATGTAAAACTTAAACGGTTCTTGTAAACTAAATCAAAATTAGTAACGGTTCGTTACAAACGAAATTGCAATCGAAGATAATTTACATCCACTTTTACTAAAATAAATTCTAGAAAATGTCGGTTTAGACAAATTAAAAGCTCTCCCGCACGAGTTTTCTTCTTCTTCTTCTTCTTCTATAATTGGTTCTGCCCATCTTTAAATATAGGCCTCTTCTAGGGTTCTCCAACAGCCTTCACGTTCTAACAATTTAGAGCCACCCCAATCCTGCGATCATTTTGACATTATCTATCCATTTAGCTAGAGAATGGTTACATGATGCCCAAGTTTTAATAAAATAAACTAAAAATTCTGTAAAATGGTTGGTTTAGAACAAGTCAAGTTTTCTAAATATGAAGAATCAGGATTGTAGTGTAAAGCTGGAAGATGTCTTGTTTTTTGGGCAAGCATCCTGGTTTTATATTTACGAAACTTGGTGGTAGAATACGTTGATGCGTGATTCCTTTGATGATAAGGGCTTCGACGCAGACATTTGGCGAGTTGGTCTTCACTTGTAGCGCTTCCAGGGTTTGTAGAATATTCTTTGAAGGTGAAGATTACTTAGCTCAGAGTCCACATAAAGCTGTAAATTTCCACTGTTCTTTCAAGTACCACACGAGCTAGGAGGCAGTGATTGGAACATTACTTTTTAAAAGTAATGCATTACAATTACTCATTATTTAGCCAAAAAAAGAATGCATTCTCATTACTAATTACTTTACGTGGAAGGTAATGCATTACAATTACTAATTACCAAAAAAAGTAATGCATTATTTTAAACATTACTTTTGTCGTTATTAAATACTACTAATAATTACACCACAAAAAACACAATAATTAAAAAAATGTATTCTACATATTCCGTGTTTAAATTTAACAACAATTGCGTTTCAAAATTGTTATCTGCTAGAGCGTGACGTTTCGTTTTAAAAACGTTTGCTGCCAAAAGCAAAAATTAATCAACATCCAATTAAGCTTTCCTAAAATGTTACAATACAGATATTTCACACTGTACAACATTGTACATATAAAATAAGGGTAATTGGCAAAATGTATGAGTAGGTATTAGGTATAGCTACAAATTTGGAATTAATAATAAGTAAATATCTGTAACATTCAAATAATAGGGTAGTTTTATACTAGGTACTGAGTAGGTACATACCACAAGATGTTTTCTTAAATTAGATGATGCTAATATGTTGCACGAAAGTATTTTAATTTTTGGAACACGAACTAAGTACCTCGTTCTCAACCAAGCAACAAATTCCCTATGAAACCTTACTTAACATTCCTTTACTCATTGCTGTAGGTATTACACATTATTCTAGGAAAATAAGGATTTTGTTGGTCCCAGGTTTACTCGGATTTGTCATGTCATGACTCATAAATGATACTCTGAACATCCTGATTATTTATTCTGTTGAATATGAAAGTAATGACAAAAGTAATGTATTTTTTCATCACATTACCAACAAAAGGTAATGCATTCAAATTACTAATTACTTATCAATTAAATTAATGCATTACATTCCTTATTACCGAAAAAAGTAATTTAATTACAGTAATGCATTACTTGTAATTCATTACTTCCAACCACTGCTAGGAGGACAGATACGCTACACTTTAAAAACGAAGAAGAAGTCATCTTCTGCTTGAGCAAGGAGTGCCATATTTCAATCAAAAGCGTTTGTTAGTGAATTGGTATAGACAGGTTTGATCAGATCTGGTGCATACATATTTCGTTATTTAACTTTCACAAAGTTATTTCCAATTCCGGAGTTCTAATTTTTGAGCCAACAGAATGGAATGATGTGCAGTTCTTATCGTGTTTGCTTATTATACAATATTACTTATAAATTTGCCCAATTATCATGTTTGTAAGAAAAAACAACAAATGAAGCTAAAAACCGCATACAATTCTAACGAAGCAGAATAACTTAAATGTGTAGACAAACATTGCTCGTGCATAAAGTATCACTATCTCAAAGAAATCAACTCATAAAATGGTACTAACATGCAGTAGTGCTTACTGGTGTGCACAAATTGACACAATATACGTGACATTTATTTCCAAGTTCAAATGAAACGAATTTATTTGAAGTGCCAATTATAACCATGCATCCGGCTAGAATATACAAGCTTTACGTTTACCTTAGAAGTAATAAGACGCTACGAGCTACAAGTTAACGATTCTGAATATTATAAAAAGAAATGTTCGTATTGCAGTTGCACAAATTTGATTACTTTGTCAGGAGCGCACACTTCAATTGCAGGAAATAGAATAGCTAGAAATGTATTTCGAAGCGCAAGATAAGCTTTGCAAGTTCAATTTATGTCCGATATTCTTGACTACTAAAATGTGCATAAAAATAAAATGTTGCTTTTCAATGCATTATGAAAGTATAAAGCAAGCACGAAACGACTAATGTTTTAGGTAAAATTAATGATTGGAATCGCAATTCTCAAAGCAGCTTTAAAAACCAATAAAACTCGACCAATTGAGTCAATTACCCAACGGAAATTAAGTTTTAGTTTTCAAAGAAGATAACGTGAACTACGTTATTCACTTGCCCCGTCAATTGCAGGGCACATTTCTTCTTGTGTAAAACTGATAATGAAAATTAATTTAAACTTATAATCACATAGAAAAAACTGATTGTTTTTCTAAACCAAAAATAGTACTATGACAGATTTTAAATAATAGACTAAAAAAATAATACATTACAATTGGGGAAAGCATTTTCCCAGGTCAAACATTTTCACACCTAATGTTTTCAAAGCAATTTTATGTTAATGTTTTAGCCATAAACAGCCATAAGATAAGATCAGGTTACTGCGGTTCGTAAGTTTATGGCATATTATGACGGCATCGCTAAGATTTCAATACGAATAAAGGTAGTGTGAAAATGTTTCCTCTCCCTACCTCAAAAAATCAAATTTGTCTCCAAACGACTGATTAAAATTAAACAACTGTCATTTGTGAATAATTCAGCTTAAAGGCTACTTTTATCGTCTACAATTTGGTAAATCACGAGGCAGTAGAACCAAACTTAAAAACATTCATAAAAAGCGTTACTGAAAACTTCGAGATTTGGAAGCAAGGTATAATTATAACTTAGCACCATCTTTGATACTTCGTATAGACTTTCCCATACTTTGTAACTCTAACAGCAGCGCTAGTAGTAAACTGCACTCACGTTGATTACTCTGCAAAAGTCAGACGCAAGACGTCATACAAATATATCACAAAAGGGGAGAAACCGGTAGTGCAACAAACAAGGCAGACTATGAGGTGCAGCTACAACGAGCCAAGCCGTAACCAAATTTTTTTCAATTATATTTTGGGATTGAGGAGAACCAGAGAGCAAAGAAGATATTCGTTGGGCAAAAATTGGATAGGAGAAGAAAATGAATCACTCTAAATATTGCTGCACCTACAATATTATGCTGTGCATCTTATTCTACTATAAGTTATGACTCATGAGCAATTTAGCTTAATGAAACAAATTACCAAACTGGGACACCAACCAAGTTGTAGCTCATATGCATTATGCAGCTCTATTAAACTACAAAATCAAATTTAAAAAAATTATAATTTAATAAATTATAAAATTATAAATATAAAACGAGGGAGACCAAGAACGAGATAAAGAAACGGCATAAACAAGGCTATGAAATGACGATATTTGGATAAAGATACATGATAAAAAAGAATAGCGTTGGGGATGCGACAGACGGCCACGAGAGCTCATGGTTATGCACTACAAACACCTATTGATGCGTAGCCTACTAACTATTTGGTGTTGCAGCAGCGATGTCTGTCGGTTTGCACCGTGGACATGATAACGCAACCCCTCACTGAATTGCTTATGCTGTTAGCATAAGGTAAGCCTGGGGTAATCCAGAATTAGCATCAAAGTCGGCTCCACACTGGTTGTGTAGCAGCAGGTAATCTATGCTAATGTAACTTAAAAATTGTAGGTTGAAAAATGTAATTTGAAGATACGTTAAATTATATTACGCCAATCAGGTTGTCCTTAGTATTTAAAATTAACGTCTGTTTTTAATCAGAAGCGACTAGTGGTGTTAGAATTACACATATACCAGGAAGCAGATTCACTCGTAAATCAACGGAAACCAGCAAAAGCAGAAGTAATAAATCCTACCATTGAACAAGATAATATAAGATTAACTAACAGACGCAGATTGACGGTGCGGAAAATCTCAGGAGATGGAAACTGTAGATATAACTGTACCTCAAGAGCAGATTAAAACACAAATTGCACAGCAACAAGAGAACGCATAAAAGAAAAAAACAAAACAACTTAAGGAAAAGAATCGTGTCGTACATTAAAAATATCCACAAGATTACTAACTACAATTGGAGGGAAATGTAAAAAACTTTGCTTTGCGCTACAATCATTTAGCACCCACTTACGGTCCAGCAGTACACATAGAAACGTACTTAGAAGATCTAGGGAAAGCAAGATTCTGGGGTGGAGGAGAGGGAAGCCGAAACAATGTCAGCAGCAGCAGAAATACTAAAGACGTCAATAGAGATACATTACAAAGCAGGTACAAGCTCTCAACCGCAGACAACAATCAATCACATAGAAGAATATGAACGGCCTACAGGATATCAGCAAACGGTTCTTCAAACCATTACGACAGCATCACAACCAAAGAAGAAAAGGAATCCATAGGACGTGCTATTTTTGCCCATACAAACGTACCCATTGATATAGCACAGAATCCGGAGTAAATTAAACGAGCGCAATCACAGAAGCCAATAGAATAGCACTCAGATGAAGGGAGAAGAAAATACTGAAACTATTTTAACTAAATACGAGAGAAGAAAACAATTAGACAGAACATGCACTTTTAGAAAAGAAAACAAATAATGAAACAACTCACTACATTAAGAATTAAGTATTGAGCACATATTCTGAGAAGACATGCCGACAATCGTTTGCAGCAAGGTTATGCCATGCAAACAAAAGAAAAAAATCGGAAGACCATGCTATACGTAGACACACATCATTGGAGCGGAACATCAAAAACACGGACATATCTAAACAGAAATGGGAACAGAAGAAAAGCGGATATACGTAAAAAAGCAAGAAGAATGTTTACACTAATTGAAGAATTGAACTAAGACGCGAATGAAGAAGAAGAACCGACTAATAGGAAAAAGGAGACAGAAATGCTATGAAGATGGTTAATATAACAAGGGAGGAAAACCCGCAAAACGCACCATCCGGACAAAACTATAGATATACGTGTCAACTGCAAAGAGGAAAATTGGAAGTAAAATCGAACAACTGGAACCTGAAAATTAGGTTTAAATAAGTTTTTCTTCTTTTTGTGGAAAGTTTTAAATAATTTATTAGCTATTAGGAACTTCAGATGCTTTAAATTTGCAATCTAGAATAATAGGAGCGCATGACACAAATATTATGTGCTACTCAAAACCCTACATTGCATTGATACGTACCTTACTAACTACCCGCTGTTGCAGCAGCGCTGTCTTGCGATAATGCTAACGTTGTTCAACACCTCACCTGATCCCAATGTATCCCACTTACTGGCATGGTGTGGGGCTAGACTAGTCCATGATAGACCTTCGAGTCAGCTCCATGTCAGATAAAAATATTGTGTGTCGATTAACGTGTTAAATGTTTTGGTATAAATTTTGCAATAGATATTGTCAAGTCTCTTTTTACTTTCCCATACCTTCGGTATAGTATTGATTTCACAAAAATTTTCGAAATCTAGATTATAACAGAGATACATATTTTGGGGCTCACAAAACCCAAAAAAGGTGTTTTTAAAAAATGACTGTCTGTGGGTGGGTGGGTGTGTGGGTGTGTAGGCGGGTGTGTGGGTGGGTGACGCCTCTCACAGGCGAAAGTACTGTACCGATTTTTATGATATTTTAAATCAAGAGGTATATCAAAAATTTTAGTTCTAGTTAAGCTTTTTCAAAAAAATCCCAAACCGGAAACGGAAGTTAGACATGTTTTTTTGGTAACGTTTAAGCGCGGAATCTAAGAGAAAAACTTAAGGCAAATCGAAAACATTTATACCAAACTCTCTAGCTTAAAAATGGCGGTCGCTACAGTTTTTCAAAAATCTCGACTTTAACGCCCATTTACTCAAAAAGTAGTTGTCTGATCGAGATTAGCTACCCCTTGTTTGAGAGCCCTACCTAGGTAGTATACGATGAAATAAAATTAATTTCAAAAATCCGAAAACAATCGTAATCGCGTTGCATCATAATTTTTAAATTTTTCGAAAAATATTTTTCGAAAACTGTCTACACAATTTTTTTTAAACTTTTGGAGCCGATAGAGCTTGCATTGAACTACAAATTCGTGTTTTACTTATCTCTCAAAATTCACTCTGACGTCTTCCGGGAATTTTTGAAAAATTTGAAATTGATTAATTATTTATTCAAAAACGCAGACGCCGATCGTTATAGACTTTCATCAGTTCCATAGACTATTTAAAGTACCGTATTAGGATTCGCTAAAATTTTCAATTATTTTAAAAATTAAGCAAAAGAAAACGATACCTTTTAATATCAATAACGCATTTTCCGGCAGTTACGTGATATTAACTACACCCATCAGTTAGCTCTAGTTAAAAAATATATTTTTCATTCTTTGCATATTTTTGATAACTTCCTAAATAAAACTATCATAGCCGTTTTGGTCCGACATCCGAAGCGGAATTTGTAATTCGTCGAAGCGCTTCGGCGGGCGTTTACCTTGCTTTGGTGCAGGTAGTCGCTGCTTCTATGGGTGGAGTTACGGTACGGAAAACCAATTGAACAGGCTATCGCAAATTCAAATTTCCGCTGCTTGTTTTCTTAGAAATCTAATAGGTACTCGCTGAACTGTACAACGTTATAATTATTAAAAGTTACATTTTTGCCAATACGGCAACGGCAAGTATTAGTATCTAGTATTGGTTACAATTTCTTTTTTTTTGAAAGCTATAATTTCGCTGTGGCGCTTTCTATTAATTTGGATGGATGAAATGGAAGGTTATAATTACAAAATTTACACTTTTGCAAATACGATAAGTTTTAGTATGGAAAAGTCCACTCGAAGTCCAGACTTCAGATTTTTGTCTCTCTCACAGACACAAACCAGCGGGCTCACGCAGCTACTTGTTAGTTTCCGAAAGGCTCAAAATGGAACTCTGGTCTGAAGAACGAAGGTGTTAACAGTAAGGAATTGGTGTGTATTTTTAGATTAAATCTATTCGGATAGATTTAAATCAGTGGTAATTGTTTGACATTAATAACACTTAAATTTGAAAATTATAACATGCTACTAGTTTATAGCTAGGTAAAGCGCGATTGCATCTATGAGTTTTTAACGAGACGGTCACGTGAATAGGTACATTAGTAAATTGCTAACGGTAACTAATTGGAAGGTTCTGAAAGTTTTATGGCCTATTTATGAATTTCAGAAATGACATAAACAATTTCAACACTCAAACTTAATCGTGTTAAAGGTCACTGCATTTATTCAGTTATTAATAGTAATCCAACGTAATTTACTAGTTTAAAATTTACTGAACTATTTCCTGGGTTAAAGTTTATAATCGTCAGAACTCATAGGAAATGTTTTAACTACCTTTAAAATGAAAGACGTTTCCTCCACTGTTAAGTAGTAACAAATCAATATTTATGAGGCACATTTAGACATCCGTAAAATTAAAATTTATTTGTCACATTTAGGGCAAAATAGGTTATCGATAAAATCGAGTCTAGCACTAACGGTCTCTAATGCGCGGTGGTACCATTCTTTTATATGCAGGTTGTGTCATTAAATCATTTGATAATTTAAAAATAAGGACGATGTTAATTTAGGATGTTCAGTTTTAGTTCATTTAAATATTTGTACACACATATTTATTGAACTGATAAATAAAGACGAAACTAAAATACATTCCACCATTTGTGCATGATTCTTTTATTATTATTATGTGATTATAGCTAAGAGTCTCGTTATTTATATACCAGCAAATAAAAGTGTTAATTTTAGAGTTATAGAATTTTAATTAATATTGATCCCTTTGTCCTTTAATTACACTAATTAGCTTAATTAATTAAAACAAGTAAACATCTTAGTTGATTCCGAAAAGTTTTCATAAAGTTCATAAACAATAATTCGGAGGTTTTAGGTACAAATCCGGCAACAGTTTTGAGAAAATGTCGTGATAACTATTCCAAGAAGGTCGTATAATTTCACGCTTTTTTGGTAATTCGACTTTTAGCGACGCGTTCTTTAACATATCTTACATCATCCAGACAGCTTAAATATTTAGAGGTTACGTTGGTGGGTTTCGCAATTTACGTTTAAATCAGGTAGGTATTAATTATATCATTATCTCCCACACTATAAAGTGGATAAAGTCTAGAACAAATCCAGTATCTCTCAAAATATTATATTTCAGTAAAAACGCTCGGACACTTTTATCCTAGCCACATTTTAAAAATATTGCTGTTGCTAAAGGGTCACGTGACACGACTTGATCCTTATTTGTTTTAAATAGAACAGTATGCCGTGTGACGGCTCATTTGAAAGCTCTTTTCAAGAGGAAGTCAGAACACTGTTTTTTTGCCGCCAATTCGGCGCCACCATTTGGGTGCGACCGTTGTGGCGCTGTCGGTTCGGCGCAAGCACGTTTCTGTCCCAGAGCGTTTAGGCACGAGTCCGTTTCGGCAGAGAGCATTTCAGCGCGAAGCCGTTATGTGGCAAAGCCGTTTCGGCTACGCCGATTCGGCGCTAGGACATTTCGACGCGAATATGAAATACCTCGCGTAGAAACGTCCCGGCGCCGATGGGTTGCACCGAAACATCCTATTTCGACGTCTGGGATATGGATTAAACGCTCTAGAAAATAAAATACAGAAAATGAATTTAATAGAATTTTTTTTGAACGTGAAAAATGCGAGGGAATTTAAAATTAACTTTTATTTCGAATTACATTATTTTTTTTCTTTTACTTTTGTAACGGTTAGTTCGGCCAAGAGCAAGTTTTAATAACTTCTCAGCACAAAAAGTTTGTAGCTCCAATTAAAACCGGAATACAATAAGCACTACAGCAGAATATCGAGTTCGCGGGTAAATTTTTCACGTACATTTTATTGCAGAAAACTATACTAACTAAGTTCCGCCGTTAATTAGTAATTAGCTTAGTTACAGCGTGTACTTATAATATTGCGTCTGAAGTAATGTGTACCAGACTTCGTCGTTCAGCGAAGCAAAAGTTAAGTGCAGCTAGCTCCAAGAAAACTTTTTTGTTTTGATTATGTTTTGTTGAATAATTAATTTAAATGTTTTATTGATTAAATTTTCTACGAAATATCAAAAAAACTCCGATACGCATTTTTCCATTATATTTTTTTGTTGAATCTGTTCAGAAAGCGGCAAAGCAACACTTGAAGTGTTTTTCCTAAAAGGGACGCGTATAACCAAAACGCGACTGCACTACCCGATACTTTTAAACATCCCTAAATAAATTACCACGGTCTCAAGGGATGAAACCGGTCGGACGGACGGATACACACCATGAAAACAACCTGTGCTATGTATCACAATCTTAACCTCGACCATTGATGGAATACAATATAGACTTCCGTTAACTCATGAATTATAGTCCTTACTGCCGCCTAATTTTTATTTTAAATTATTATTATGATATATGATTTTTCTGTCGTTTTTTATGGTTTTTTAAATTTCCACTTATAATACGTTTTTTACTAGGTATAGCATTTTTTATAAAATTTGCAATTGTGTTTCTAATATATTTTACGGTATGTTCGTCAACACAATTAACACATTGGTAAAATTACAATTGAAAGTTTAATGAAATCTAAACACACTCTTGAATTTGCTAGGTCAGTAGTTCGAAAAGGAGAAAGAAATTACTTTACCTGCCTGCGCACAGAACATTGAACTAAGGCATCACTGAATACGCACCTTAATCATTTAGGAATGATTTATTCTGGGGTGTTTTTATTAAAAGCAATTCAAGGAACAAACACATTTGTTTTAAAGGTAATTGGTAGAAATTTAATATTATTTTTTTATTAGTGTATTTATTTCTATTCTAATTCTACACGCTTTGTGTTGCATTTTTAGTAAACTTTTCCTAATGGAGTTGGTTTTGTTTTATATTTCCCAAAAGTTTTTTATGCACATTTAACAAAGTAATACGTATAAGAAACATTTTTATTTTTGCACATTATGTTATATTTAAATTTCTCAGATCGCAGAGAAAAAAATTGAAAGCTTTGGATTATAAAACATTCAGTAAATTTACTAAAATCAGGCATCTACAAATTAAATTGCTCGTACTGTAATTCGGTTTATATAGGACAAACAATTTTGATGATAGGTACTAGAAACACTTACGTTGTTACAAATACAAACACCCACATAAATCCAATTACATTAAACACTTATTAGAACACAATCATTCAATGACATCTAATAACACTATAAAATGTTTACAATTTTGTGATGGCAAACGTAAGTAGGAGAACTAGGAGTACTAGAAGCATTTGAAATTCATAAACATTTAAAAACTGTACCTTTAATGAATGAACAAATTGATCTCTTAAATTCACCGTTATTAGACGTTTTGGAATAAGAAATCAAGTCATCTGGACGCAGATATAAAAAACCAATATCGAGTTATGAAGATTTATTGTTCCTATAGCAACACCAACTGTTTACTTTTAATCTTGCATTTGATAATGACGTGTAGGCACGTTGAAATGGGTATAAAGAAATAGATAACCTGTTGAAGTTAAGAATTGTTTTAGTTACAATAAATTAAAATGAACTTCAATGAAGTAAAGCTTAAACTTATAAATAAATTCACTAAAGTAACTCGGAATCTACAAAATTAGTACCTACCAAAGAACAAACCTCAAAAAAGCTTTTCCAGGAACAGGTTCCCAAGAGAACGTCTCCAACAAGAGAATTCACAAAAAAAACGATAAGAAACCCACCAGACAGAATGAGTTGTAAATACCCCTAGAGAGATTGAATTTAAAAAATGTCCTTGAAGCAAAGACCGAGAAATTTTCTATATTACTATCAAGGCCCAATGATATACCCACCAAAATATCTCAAATATAAATATATTACAATATCTTCTGTTTTTGACATTTTCAGGCTTTATATTCTCCCAAAAGAATAATAAAAATTGTATTTCAAGGCTATTACTACTTTTCTATACTTTCGTCAAACAAAGTATTGATTCATGAAATTTTCGATTTTAAGATTTTTACGTAAATACATGTTTAGTACCTCAGGAAACACAACAATGTTGTTTTTTTCTAAATATCTGTTTGTTGGTGGGTGGCTTCTCGTTTCCCTAATAAGTTTTTGAGTAATTGGGATTAAAATCAAAATTTTCAAGGGTTCGTCGCGGCCTTCAGTTCGAAGATACAGCATTTGGAAGAGAAGCATTTAATTTGTCTTTCAATGCAGTAAAACGCTATGTATTTAGAAATATTTCCATTTCCGGTTCCAATTAAAAACCTTCTATAAAACTATCTGCAACTAAAAACTTCTAACCAATTTTGATAAAAGTCGGTCGAAAGGTTCTGGAGGTATATGAAAACCAACGACAGACCTTTCCAATAACCACTTTTTTTGGCTTCCTTGGACCCCAAATTTGAAAATTTGTATCAAATCATTATTTTTCATCTTTCAGTAGAAGTATGAGAAAGTAAAAATTTAAACATTCCCAAAACTTTTGAACCTGTAGTTAGTCATAACGCTAATTGGTTATTAGTTTGAAAAGTCAAATGGCTTTAAGTCGATTAGCTACAGCTTCTCAATATGGTGTAACATGACAACAAGATTTGTTTCCCAAACACGCGCCGGTGGCGCTTCAAGTGGACATCAACACGGCGGTGATCGTTCGAGACCTGCGTTCTTTGGAGAAGCTTGCCTCCCATCTTACCTCCCTCTAAATTTCGACGGGTATAAAACCCAAAATCTTGCCCAGAATTAAAAACTATTTCAAGTTTTTCAACTGAACCGAGACATTTTCTACTAGCTTGTAAATTGTCACTCAAAGAACCCGACCTGAACTTAGACGACAAAAATTGTCAGAAGTTGATGTTTACTTTTAACTTGAAAAAGAAATTATCCTGTTTGAATTAAACATATGATTTGACCGAAGTTTATGTTATTCGGCACTGCAAGAAAATGAGGTTGGTTCGCAAAAACAATAAGGGGTGGAGGAGGGGTGCTCTATGTCAAAATAGTCGTGCTCGAAAAGAACCTTAGATTCGTAATCTACACATGTCCAATAACCGATTTGCTCAAACCCGATCTTCCTACCACCTTCCACTGTCCCACCAATGCATTTTTGATATTAAAAAAACGTAGAAATTTCGGCATCAAAATCGGTATGCAAAATGTTAAATGACACCATTTGATTTAAAAAGCTAGGACAGCACCAAGCAACGAAGAATATCCGTCCCTCGTCCGGGCGGTGTCGCCTTTCGGGACGCCGCGATCGAGATACGCTCGATCAACGCGCTTGCTCTCGAAAACGGATACGAGGAAGAGAACAAGCTACCAGTCCTGGCATCAAACTGTGAGCCCTAAGCTCCTACTGGTAAGGGGACACTACCTAAATATCTACTGATTTTGCTGATCAGTGCCCGAGCTGAAAACGCAGCTCACCCGTCGAACCGCACCAGGACGGCCCTAGCCTGCATATAGGCTATACCACTGCCACAACGAGTCCTACAACGTGACCAAGACGGGGGCTACTATTCCCCGCGGGCTTGGTCTTGGTCCCCGTGCTACCAGTCAAAGTCACTGGTTGGACTTGTCCTAGTTAGAACCTCACAGGTCCCAGCACGGGTAAGCTACGCACCGCCCAGACTGGTCGGAAACCGGCCTGATCATAGTGGCCGGCACCTTAACAGCGTCGGGTGCACATAAGTACAAACCCCCTGGATCAACACTTAGATAGTGGGCGTGAGCAGGCAAAGTGCACCTCACCCCTAGAGCCCAAGTCCCTAATGCTGGCAGCCACGCCACTCCTTCCTGGGGGTCACCATAATCTGCTGGACCCCCACCACCCAGAACTCGCCTAAATGACTGGCACGTGGGAGGCTACCCGGTCAGGGAGCGGGGATTCTGCTGGACCCTCTACCATTCAGCTCACGTGAGAGGCCCGTGGCTGGTACGTCTGAGGCTACCCGGTCAGGGAGCGTGGTTCCCATTCCAGAGAGCGCGCTACCGCTCAGGTGCTAGAACCCATACTGAGGGCTGGCTGGCAACACCTCTAGGGCCCAAGTCCCTCATGCTAGCAGCCACGATACTTCATCCTGGAGGTCACCATCGCCTGCCGGACCTCCACCACCCAGTAGTCGACTACTTGACTGGCGCGTGCGAGGCTACATGGTTAGGAAGCGGGGATTCTCTATCACCTACCGGACCCCCACCATCCAGCTCACGTGAGAGGCCTGTGGCTGGTACGTCTGGAGCTACCCGGTCAGGGAGCGGTGTTCCCATTCCAGAGAGCGCGCTACTGCTGAGGTGTTAGGACCCATCTTGAGGGCTACACTTCACCTGGTGAAATCACTCACCCGGTCTCCATAGTCCCAATTAAGGGAACCTCGAAACTCTCCGAAGAGAGGTGGGTGTACCAAGTTAAAATCACCGAAGTGACCGTTACAACGCCGACCCCGCCGGTCATGCCTCTCACCTAGGTGAGGGTTGTTGGCCGTCCCGCCATGTTAAATTTCTAAATTTCAAAGTTTTAATAAATTCAACATTTTTACAATTATACGGTTTTGAAAACTTCCCGCAATTTTTAAAATTTCAAGTTCTTAAAATATAAAAGTTTTTAAAATTTATAAAGTTTTTAATAAATTTTAAATTTTTAATACTAAAATATGTTTAAAAATATTTAATATTTTGAAATTTTCAACATTTTCTAATATTTTCACTTTTATAATTTCAAGGTAACCAAATTTTCAAAAATTTTGTTGAAAAAGTAAAATTTTAAAAATTGTAAAAACTTCCGGTATAAAATATTTTCAAAAACTTCCATAAATGCGAGGAAGGTCCTGTGATGGTTGCTCGATTTCTTTACAGACGTTGCTGAAATAGATACTGCGCAATTTTTATAAATTAAATTACTATCAAATTAGGAAATTTTCTTGATATTTCAAAGCGTTCGTTGTAGTTCTGGATTTATAAAAAGATTTAATAAAGTTCTATAACGCAACGTGAAGTGTACTTTTCTTAATCGCTTATTCGATAGAAACGGATATAGTGTATAATACAAGGAAGCTGCTCAGCTAAAAGTTTTATTACATGTTGTAAGTTCGTGAAGTAAGTGGAAGTCTGACATTGTCAGATGCGAGCTGTAAAGTGGATGTTACTGAATGGTCTATTCATGTTCGCTTACTTATTGTTTGTATTGTGGTAAAAATCCACAGGGTGAGCATTGTTGTGTCATCATGCGATGTAACGTATTTTTGTTTTTTTTTTCTCTTTGATGTTCTTTTCAAACAGTGTTAGCAGAGTAGTATGTATGAGTAACAATGTACACACCAAACTCCTACGTATTAAAAATAATTAAAAGAGCTGTTGGGCAACCGTCACGAGACCTTCCTCGCATATGTGGAAATTTTTGACAGTGTTTCGAAAATTTTGAAAATTTAATGGAAATTTAGGATATTTTTCAAATTCTCCAAACAATTTTGAACCAGATTCTTTTTAAAAATTAAATTTTTTTTAAATTCACAATTCAATCTATTAAATAATTTATAAAAATTATAAATTTAAAAATATTCTGAATTTTTAATAATTACAAACATTTTCAAATTGTGCAGATTTTTGGAAATTATAAAAATTTTTTTAAATGTAAAATATTTTGGGTTTTGAAAATTCCAAAAATTTTTAAAATTTTTAGACTTATTTGTAGTATTAGAAATTTCAAAATTTTTAAAAACTACGAAAAATTTCATAATTTTTAAAATTTTTGAAAATGTTGAAAGGTTTAGAAATTTTCAAAACCTTGAAATTTCAAAAATTGCGGGAAGTTTTATGAACAGTAAAATTGGAAAAATGTGCGCAATTTTTAAAAATTTTCAAAATTTAAAAATTTGAATTAAAAATGTTTTTTAATTTTAAAAAAGGTTTTGACAACTTTTGGATAATTTAATAAGCTTTTAAATAATGTTTGAAAATTTGGAAAATTTGAAAAATTCTTTTTTCAGAAATTATTGAAAATTAAAGTTATATGAAATTTTTTAAAAATTCGACATGTGTAGAATACGAATCAGACATTCTCTTCCAAACGCATCTGTTTTAAAGTACCCCCCGCACATGTTTTGAAGCAGTCGAGTGGTTTTACGACATTTTGTGTTTTCTAGTTGCAATCAATGTTAATTTATTAAAATCTTAAAATCGATTTTTTACGTCCTATAGACCTTTGGCTGATAGCCGTATTTTTGCAATCACTCAATTAAACTGTTTAGGTAAACAACTAAAAGGAAACCCCTTAGTGACGTTTTATAATAATAATAATAAGTTTATTAATTAATAACTCAATGGTTACAATGGTTACAAATAACTAAATACACATCACCAACGTTTTACGAATATATAATATTTTACTAACACAAATAGGTACCTACAACATAAAATAATAAGTTCTAAATCTATAACACCTAAATTACCCTGTTCTATATGTAATAAAATGCATTCTTAATTATCAATGGATAATTGTTCCTATTGTTATTAAACATGCTCATGCCGATTTTAAAGCCGAAATCTGCAAAATTTTCAGAAAAAAACAAAAAATCGATGGTGGGGTGCAATGAAGGGGATCATAGGGTGATTGCGTTTACGCAGATCAGCTTATTGGCATGCGTAGAGTACGAATTTAAGGTTCTCCTTCGAGTGCGTCTGTTTTAACATCAAGCGCATCTCCCCTGTCTGTCTTTTTTTGGCGGACCGACCTTAGTTTCTTGCGGTGTCATTCTGCTGCAATTAGCAAACAAATTTGGGTTTTCTGCGTTTAGAAGTCTAGACTGTAAAGTGTATACAGACGCAGAAACAGACAGACAGACAGACACTCACAGACACCTTTGCAGCGTCCGCTTTATCGGTTTTCCAAGGTCCTAAAACCTGATTATTACTCAAAATGTTTAGGTTAAAAATGTTTACCATAAAGCGTAACTCGTATATCGACCAGTAAGCTCAAAGCAAAAAAAAACTTTGCTGAATGAACGCATTTGCTCCAAATCTAACCTGACGATCACAATACCTTCCTCTATAGCTCTACTTCGTATAGCGAGAAAGGTAAAAAAAAACGCTGAAGTGTGGACTTCGAGTGGACTTTCCCATACTAAAACTTGTCGTATTTGCAAAAGTGTAAATTTTATAAATATAACCATCCATTCCATCCATCCAAATTTATAGAAAGCGCCACAGTGAAATTATAGCTTTCAGAAAAAAGAAATTGTAGCCAATACTAGATACAAATACTTGCCGTTGCCGTATTTGCAATAGTGTAACTTTAAATAATTATAACGTTGTACAGTTCAGCGAGTATTAGATTTGTAATAAAACAAGCAGCAGGAATTTGAATTTGCGATAGCCTGTTTAATTGGTTTCCGTTCCGTAACTCCACCCGTAGAAGCAGCGACTACCTGCACGACAGTAAGGTAAGCGTCCGCCGAAGCGCTTCGGCGAATTACAAATTCCGCTTCGGATGTCGGACAAAAATGGCTATAATAGCTTTATTTGAGAAGTTATCAAAAATATGCAAAAATTGAAAATAATATTTTTTAACTTGAGCTAATTGATAGGCGTAGTTAAAATTACGTAAATGCTGGAAAAGGCGTTGTTGATATTAAAAAGTATCGTTTTTTTCCTTAATTTTTAAAATAGCAAATTCCAATAATTCACTTTAAATAGTCTATCGAACTAATAAAAGAAATAAAAAACAAGTTTGTAGTTCAATGCAAGCTCTATTGGCCCAGAAAGTTAAAAAAAATCGTGTCAACAGTTTTTGAAAATTTTTTTTGAAATTTTTAAAACTTTGAAGCAGCGCCATTGCGATCGTTTTCAGATTTTTGAAATTAATTTTATTTCATCGTACACTACCTAGAAAGTCCTCTCAAACAAGTAATAGCTGATCTCGATCAGACAACTACTTTTTAAGTAAATGAGCCTTAAAGTCGAGATTTTCAAAAAGCTGTAGCGGCCGCCATTTTGAAGCAAGAAAGTTTGGTGAAAATTGCCTTCAATTCGATTTGCCTTAAGTTCTTGTCTCGGATTCCGTGCTCAAATTTTCAAATTTTTTTGGAAGAAAACGCTACAAAAAAAAACATGTCTAACTTCCGTTTCCGGTTTTTGATTGTTTTGAAAAGCTTCACTAGAGCTAAATTTTTCCCACCCAACACACACCCAGAGACAGACTTTTTTAAAACCATTTTTTGGGTTCCTTGTGTATTTCCGTTAAAATCTAGATTTCGAACATTTTCATGAAATCAATACTTCCCTATACCGAAGGTATGGGAAAGTAAAAAGTGCGTTGGTGTATGAAACGTTTTAATATGGTATTGAAAATACAATCTAAAAATTTCCATTGTAGAATTCAAGTATTCATCAACAATGTAACTTCTCATTATAGTTGAAAGGTGAAACTGTTACGGGATAAATATTTGATGATACAAAATAGTAGAGTTTGCAAGTTCGGCTCTACACACGCATCGGGGAATTGGGGCACACATACCTGCAAAACCCAAACTGAAAGGAACTGTACCGGACGGATGCAAGTAACTTTCTTAATCAGTTACCCTCAATATACACGCAATCCCGCTGGGTTAAACTTACATATTTCCGAGTTAAACCCGCGATAACACTTATGAAAATATAAGCAGGGAACATAAAATAGCGAAATTAAATTAGACAACGCTCCTACCTTTTAAAAAGATTAGTAGTTATTTGGAGCGTCTGGGTTTTAAACAACGTCTAAAGCTATAAACCGGGGGTAATAAAATTACATAACTTGCTCTATTGAAAAAGAAGAATTTAGAGAACCTACGACGCGGAGACAGAAGAACATGAAGTACATTCACGACTCTATAAATCTCTATCAAGTAGCATCTACTGCCTGTCTGCTCGTATACTCAAACGACTCTTAAGGAAGTTTTGTAAAGTGTAAAATAGTTCTACCTAACGACTTTTATAAATAACCACAGTGTTAGCATAAAAGTATAACCGCAGATAACTTGAAAGAATTTAGCATGTTTTTTTGGTAACTCCTTCATTTTAAATTATAATAAATAAGCTGTGTCGCGATGCAAGACATTCACCAAATGCGTCTCGCAGTATTGTATATATTCTCAAATGCACACAGTCCGCGACTGATTGAACATGCGTAACTACTAAGAAATCATGCGAGTGTTTATTATTATGTAGTACATTTTTACACAGCGTGATCGACATCAAATAATCTTTAAAATAAATGTACCCACTTTGCCTTCATATTTTCCCCGTTTATTGGTGTTTGCAATTTTAATTTTCACATTTCAATCTTTTCTAACTGTAGAAATTACATCTGTTTTTGATTCCCATTAATGGCGATTTTGTATGATAGGTTCGGTTAAGTAAGGTTAGTCTTATCTAAACTTTTGTTTTGTTTTTAACTGTACATGGTAGTCCCCTGCCATTGCTCTTGTCTCTGTCCCTGTCCCTGTCCTTGTCCCTGTCACTATCGTGTCCCAGTCCCTGTCGCTGTCGCTGTCTCTGTCCATGTCCATGTCAAGGTCTATGTTCATGTCCATGTCTCTGTCCCTGTCCCTGTCCCTGTCCCTGTCCCTGTCCCTGTCCCTGTCCCTGTTCCTGTCCCTGTCCCTGTCCCTGTCCCTGTCCCTGTCCCTGTCCCTGTCCCTGTCCCTGTCCCTGTCCTCTGCCCTTGCTCTTGTCTCTGTCCCTGTCCCTGTCCCTGTCCCTGTCCTTGCCCCTGTCACTATCGTGTCCCAGTCCCTGTCGCTGTCGCTGTCGCTGTCGCTGTCCATGTCCGTCAATGTCTATGTTCATGTCCATGTCTCTGTCCCTGTCCCTGTCCTTGTCCCTGTCACTATCGTGTCCCAGTCGCTGTCGCTGTCTCTGTCCATGTCCATGTCTATGTTCATGTCCATGTCTCTGTCCCTGTCCCTGTCCCTGTCCCTGTCCCTGTCCCTGTCCCTGTCCCTGTCCCTGTCCCTGTCCCTGTCCCTGTCCCTGTCCCTGTCCCTGTCCCTGTCCCTGTCCCTGTCCCTGTCCCTGTCCCTGTCCCTGTCCTCTGCCCTTGCTCTTGTCTCTGTCCCTGTCCCTGTCCTTGTCCCTGTCACTATCGTGTCCCAGTCCCTGTCGCTGTCGCTGTCGCTGTCGCTGTCGCTGTCTCTGTCCATGTCCATGTCAATGTCTATGTTCATGTCCATGTCTCTGTCCCTGTCCTTGTCCCTGTCACTATCGTGTCCCAGTCCCTGTCGCTGTCGCTGTTGCTGTCGCTGTCTCTGTCCATGTCCATGTCAATGTCTATGTTCATGTCCATGTCTCTGTCCCTGTCCCTGTCCTTGTCCCTGTCACTATCGTGTCCCAGTCGCTGTCGCTGTCTCTGTCCATGTCCATGTCTATGTTCATGTCCATGTCTCTGTCCCTGTCCCTGTCCCTGTCCCTGTCCCTGTCCCTGTCCCTGTCCCTGTCCCTGTCCCTGTCCCTGTCCCTGTCCCTGTCCCTGTCCCTGTCCCTGTCCTCTGCCCTTGCTCTTGTCTCTGTCCCTGTCCCTGTCCTTGTCCCTGTCACTATCGTGTCCCAGTCCCTGTCGCTGTCGCTGTCGCTGTCGCTGTCGCTGTCGCTGTCGCTGTCTCTGTCCATGTCCATGTCAATGTCTATGTTCATGTCCATGTCTCTGTCCCTGTCCTTGTCCCTGTCACTATCGTGTCCCAGTCCCTGTCGCTGTCGCTGTTGCTGTCGCTGTCTCTGTCCATGTCCATGTCAATGTCTATGTTCATGTCCGTGTCTCTGTCCCTGTCCCTGTCCCTGTCCCTATCCCTATCCCTGTCCCTGTCCCTGTCCCTGTCCCTGTCCTCTGCCCTTGCTCTTGTCTCTGTCCCTGTCCCTGTCCTTCTCCCTGTCACTATCGTGTCCCAGTCCCTGTAGCTGTCGCTGTCTCTGTCCATGTCCATGTCAATGTCTATATTCATGTTCATGTCCATGTCCATGTCCCTGTCCCTCTCTCTCTCTCCGGGATCCGAATTTATTATGTAGATATTTGTATTTATTATGTAGACTTAATAAATCACTTTAGTTGTTACAAAATTCAGACGCATTTACGTTAAATCTTCGATAATATATAAATCGTAAGGTTTTCGGACAGCGAGCATTAGACTACGTAGCAATTATACATACAAATATTGTTACCTGAATTTTCTTAATAGAATAATTAATAGTACTGTAAGGTATCACTTAGTTATAGCATTAGAAAGAAACAGACAGACAAACGTGATTTCATAAGTAAAATAAATAATCCATTCCTGTTGTAAGTGTAAAATTTGGTTTGTTGAAAACTTTGTTGAATTCGTGAATTTCTGTTTTTGTTGGAGTTTATAAAATTAATTATTAAAACACTGCCAGTCTAGCCCATTTTACTGATACTGATATAAATACGATTTGCAATTTCAAAACACTAAAAGAAAATTCTAAAATTTAATTTTTTTTAAGAAATATTGAAATGTTACAAATTATTTACAAAATGTTTAAAAATTCCAAGTAATTTTCAAAATTTTTAAAAATTGCAAAATTTTCAATATTTTCTTCATTTTCGATATTTGTAAAATTTTTAAAAGTTTTGACTTAGAGAATAGAACCGAAAGCAACCAAGTTTTAAAGAATTACATACATACGAGCAGAACCCGTGGGCTACGCCCCCGATTGTTTTGGTAACTTCATATTCGGCGCTCGACGCATCGCATGTTTACTACGCTGTGTCGGCTTCGGAAACGACCGCTGCTCCCGACAAGAAAAGCTCGTGTAGAAAACAAAAAAAGACAGGAAATCAACCGGAAAAATCCACTCCAGAAAAATTTTAAGAAAACCCTCGTGAAGTTTCTAGGAAAAACATTCGCCAAAAGAGTTTCTATCACAATCCCAAGAAACAATTCCTTTAAAACGAAAGCAGGAAGAACAACGTTTTTTCTTATTTCCAGGAGAGTGCCGCAACAAAAAATTTTCAAACTGGTTTTGGAAGTAATAAATAAAAAGAAATCTTATCAGACATTTCCAAATGTTTGTTCTTCTTAATTATGCAGTGATTCACCAACAACAAATGCAAATGTATTATTTTCTCCAAACAAACAAACCCGGGAAAATTATTTTCCTGGGCTTGTTTGTTTATTCCATCAATGTTTTTGGCAGCGAATGTGTGTGTTTTTTTTTCAGGAATATAAACCGTAAATCGTCCCCAAAAGTAAAAGCTTTTTTTGATCGTATGATATTAGTGTGACCGCATTTCGGCGAAGCAATAATGTTTGGTATAGCTGGTGCTGGCGGCGACGCACGTGGCAATTCTAATGCAATAAATCCTCGATAATAAAATTGTTGTTTTGTTCTTAGTAAAATCTCATAATGATCATATGAAAGTCACAGCGCGCGGTTTCGTACCTTTAACACCAACTCTTCGCAAGATGTTGAAATTAAGAGCTGCTTGAGCATGTTGAATAAACAGTAGCGAGCTGCATGCTTCATTTTCTGCGTTTGTGTTCCAAATGACGGCAGCAGGTTATATTACTATAACACAAAGAAATAATAGACATCATAGGATCCAGTTTCTGTGTAATATAAATTCGGCCTATTTCAATTTTTTTAAATTAAATTACGACTTCTTAATATTTGTGGGGTTTACTATAAAAGCTTTAATCATGGTAGGTGAGAATTTTTTGGTAGTCAAAATATTTATAATAATATTAAGGTTAGAAGAACAAGCCCTTCAAGATACACAGACATTAAACAAAGATCTGATAAACTTACAATTTCGAAATAACTTTAGGAGTTTGCTCAGCAGGAAATCTTTACCAAAGGAAACTCATTTTCTACCAGAATCAACTTAAGAAATGAAGGAAATATCCGCAATAAGAAGTTCAATTTCCTTTCTCGAATGTCACTATAGGTAGCTATCATTCTGTTACATCCTCCTAGAGCCGAAAGCGGCAAGGCGTTAGCATAAGTGGGATGCTACGAAATGCATCTCTATTCCATCAAGGAAGGAAGCCCTTGGCTATAACTTGATAGCGTAGTCCGGAAGGTGCAATTGGGTCATATGATACCGGAAGTACCGTCATACAACTGCTTGCTAGTTAGACAAGCGCATCAAGTTTCAAAAAAATGTATTGCATTTCCTGCTGCAGATTAAACTGTATACATTTCTTTCAACGAGTGACTTTTGCTAATTAATCAAGGGTGGGCAACAGGATTTTACTTGAGTAGGAGCGGTAGGAACGTAAAAGATAAATTACTTATACTTATAGCTCTGCACAGTTCTTTAAAAACTTTAGGTTATTTGTTTTTCAGAAGTACCAGAACAGAGTATTTGTTGTATGTACATTTACAAGCCTTGTACCCATTTTAATTAAAACAAAAGTTTAGAAAAGCAAATTAAAATTTTACATTTTTTAGGTTTACATAAAAAATTTATAATGGTAAATTAAAAAGTTTCTAGAACATAAAAATTGAAAACTTAGTAGAAAGTATTAACAATATTTTATTTAAACCTAGTCGGAATGAAATCAATGTGACCTAAATTTAAACAAAGGATAAAATGTTGTTATTGTTCTATACGCAGTAATTAAATTTTCTTATCTAAAGTAATCAAAATGCAGTTAGAATTACCGTTCCACTTGGATGATGCGTAAACTGATTAAATATTTTATGATAGGTAGAATTGTTTATAATTTAATAATTGGTGCATGAAAAGGTACAATAAAGAATCTATAGTTTAATTTCATTTATAATATTTTTAGGAATTATGTACCGCGGTTCAAAGTGAAACCGAATTAAAAATATCAGAATATGGAATTTTCGCCTTAGCATCCATTTACCCCATTTTTGTTCCTTCTTTTCACGTTTTAATCCAATTTCTACTTCCTATTCATAAGTAGATCAACCTGGTATGTTTTGTAACTTCAAAATTTATCTTGCGCACTCTACACACTATCTGTTTTATTGGCGGTTGCTCTGTTAACCTAATTTCACAGCGTCTTGTTAAATTTCAAGTCAAATTCATAAAAGTTTCACAAAATAAAATTGAAGGGATTAATACGTTAACCCTCAGAGGTTCGGGAGAAGTTGAATTAACCTCTATAACCCAGAAGCCAGGAATCGTCAGAAGTATATACAAGACTGTGAACAAAAATAATATGCAATTTTTACCACCCCTACTTATACAAAATGGCCCTTCCGGAACGGCACGTCTCTGGTCTGATGAACCCATCTAGAACGGTACGTCCCTCTCTCTGGTAGTTGATTGGGTTGAGTAATGGTTTTACCCGATGGACACCGAACAGCCTGTCCGAAGACCAATTGAATAATTTATCGATATTGCTGCGTCGTTTGACCAAAAATGGTTGCGGCTTCTGTGATTTTTGCAAATAAAATAAATGTTGTTGTTTGCTTGCGGCTCTTCTTCCAACACTTTTGGCTGGCTCGAATTTCAGGTATTTTGGTTACCTGAGAAAGAAAATTTGCTTCTGGTGTGTTTTCAAGTGATATTCCTGGTACGTAATGAAATTATATATTTTTCTGGCTTTAATTAACTTAGTGATCGTTAATTAAATGTATTTCTAAAGTACGGGCCGATGGCACGTGGTATAGCATTACAATTTAACGTCGAAGCGTCAAATTGAAGGTCGATTCGCTGCAAATAAATTTTAACCAATTTCAACTGGTTTCGAGAATTTTACAGGGTGAAAATTAGTTATAAACTACCTTTGAAATCCTCTGGGAATATCATAATTATCGGGTAATTAAGATAAATGATCGGTTAGATAAAATTGAAAAAATGAATATTGCGTGGCAAAATTTTTGCAATCTTCTGGTTGGTAAATAAAATAGAGAACATTTCTGGTAAAGATCGGTTAAAGTAAAACTGAAGAATTCTTCTTTTAGTTATACTATAAATAAAATAAATTAGTTTCTGGAAGTTTAATAATTTAAATAAATCCGAAGGATCGCTTCCCCGATGTTATTCAATTGAATTAAACTTGCGAGCTAGCAACGGTTATGCAAAACCGAGAGATTTCTTCCTCGATTTTACCCAAACTAACTAAAACTAGATTTCTAGTAATGAGTATCTTTAACGAAGTAAAGCTGGAATTTATAAAGAAAGTTCTAGTAGTCTAATATTTTAAATAAAGCCAGAGGATCGCTGCTCTGAGTTTATTGAAAGGTATCAAACTTGCGGCCAATTAACAGTTTGAATGCAAATCTGGTTATTTGAAGAAAGATTGTTTTAGTTCGGAGCTCTCGTCAGGAATAATTAAAAAAAAATTCTGAAAGTTTAATTCTTAGTTTTGGGAAGGTCGTCGAGTTTTATACCTAATGAAAATTGGAGAGAGGTTGGATGGGAGGCGAGCTTCTCTGAAGAACTGCGTTCCAGCACGGTCACTCTGCGTGTTAAAATCTACGTGTTATTATATAGATGTGACCTCCTCCTCCTCCTTCTAATTGTTGTGGAACAAATTTCATTTTTGTGTAATTTTAGGTCAGTGTTATTATTATTCTTTTACGTAACTATGGTGTGGTTTTCTCACTTTAAGGAGTGTGGGCTTTAAAGAGTACACGAATAAACGCGTGAGGTATAGCGCGCGCCTACGCCTACACACATACGCGCGCACATAGACAGAAACAGACGAATATACCGGATATATCGGTTTGAAAGTTCTGCAACAATAAGATGAATTTGGATTACTGTTTGCCTAGTTTCTGGAGGTCTTACTAGCAAATTAATCCAACCCTGCGATCCAGATTTAATTATGAATTACTGGCATTTGGTTTAGACACTGGAAGGAGACTACCAGAACTCCAAACACTGTTACCGGCACCGGCTACCTATCCACTGCTTCATGCGATCCTAGTAGTTTTAGAGTTCAGGTTAGCCACCCTTCAAGTTTTGAAGTAAAAGCAACAACGTTATTTAATGCAATACAAACGACACTCGGGTGTTGTATTAATTAGGGTATTGTAATAATTCGAGTATTGTTATAATTCGGTAGTTGTTGTGCATTTAAAGCAATAGTATGGTGTTGCTATAAATCATTATTTGCAGCAATAGTCGCACATTGTATTCATTCGATTTGCAACAACACCTGCTTATTGCGAAACTTCATTAGAAATTTATTGCAATTGTCGGGTATTGCGTTAATTCGCATTTTCGTCAATACTCTGGTATTGTTTCAAATCATTATTTACAACAGTTGGACATTGCATTAATTCAATTTAAACAATACACGTCCACTGCGATATGGTATTTTTTGCAATAGTCGTGTATCGTTTTAATTTGGTAGTTGCTTCAATTATAAATATATTTATTCCTGCATTGTGATATTGTTTTTAATGATATCGTTCATAGCAATAGTTTAATTTGATTTCAGTTCGGTTATTTGCAACAATGGTCGTGTATTGTGTGGTTTACAACAAATGTGGATTGTTGTTCTATTGTAGATTGTTTACAACAGTCGCATATAGTAAAAATTCAATATTTACCGCAACTTTCAATGTGCTCATGTAGAAATTTGAAGGGTTTTTGTAGTATTTAAAACATCCTGTACCTGAAGTATTGTTTTAAAATAATAGTAACCATGTTATTCTCATTTTAAATAAAATAATCGACTATGTATTACTGGCATTACTGAATATGTTACGCCTTGAAATAAAGTGGGAAACATTTGTAGCGGAAATAAAAAAAAAAGTATTTACTCTGCAAGATGTTTGGTTTGCAAAATAAAATTTCTGAAGTTTTCAATTAAACCGTAGAAACGCCGTACATAATTTCGGGGCTGCATCTTGAATTATTAAAGCTTGTTAATTCCGTAAAATAATTTCCAACAGTAACCTCTGTAACTTGTAGGAAGTGCTTATTATTTTAACCTTAATCCTTTGTATACACAGTACACGTTTACACTCTCCACGCTTTTTTGTGCTTAAATAGAATTTTGGGAATATAATCTTGCCTGTGTTATAGCTTCTGTTGTTTGTAAAAATTTCTGAATAAGTTAATGTTAAGAAAATAAAAGCTCGAAGGAAAAAGTAATCATCGGTGGGTTTATATAGTTGGTCACTGTATTCGTAATATATGGGGGTGACAGACAATGGTCACGGGTCGCAGGCCAACGTCCCCCTTGCTGATCTACCCTCTAACCGGCCTTTCCACTCTCACTCAGCCGCATTCCTCTTAGACAACACACATTATTCCGACCACGCAGTGACATCCCATCACAGCCGATTCTCTCGTTTCATCCCACGAATTATGTAGTATCATCTCAGTTGCCCATACGTGTAAGAAAGCGTCAGGCCAATGGCCAGCTATATCGAGTTTTCTACCTCTCCAAACCTTAGTCAACTTTGTATTTGCCCATTTATGTTGGTTTCTTAATGATAAGGCGCTCTCGCATATCGAACAATAAATTGTTGAAACATAACTTCATTTATTATTACAGATTAAATTATCGTTTTCTCGGTGCAGCGTGTTATTCGAATTGCTGTGTGTCCAATAAATTAATTTCAACTGCAGATAACTGGAACGATAATAAATAGTAAAATTGCACTTTGCAATGTTTAATTAAAATTTTATTTTTCATATAGGAAATAAAAGTAAATTGAAGGCTAAAAATATTTTCTAGTTTCACTAATTTAGTAATAACTGGATTTAATAAAAATTTGGCAAATCAGTACGCCTGGACATTCCCAAGATCAAAAATACTGGGTGACTGGAAAAAAACATACCTGGAAAATGAAGCCGGAGATAAAAAAAAACGGTGAGAAATTCCGAAAAAATACCTATGAAAAAAAAATTTACAGTACAAAAATGCTGGGAAATCCCTGCAAATAGCAGCACCGGAAAAATCCCAGAAAAAAATTCCCCGATAAAAAACCCTGGAAAAAAGTTCTGAAAATCAAATCTTATGGAACAAAGTCCCGGTAAAAACACCTTCGACAAAAACAGCCTCTTTACTTGTACAACACTCTCGTAGATAGTGACATTCTGTTCTATTAGGGCTGTTTTAATACCAACCTTCATGCTGATCTGTAAACCCGCTTTTGAGTAAGAAATAATCAAGGCGTTAAAGTAATAAAAAATCGTAACCGCTGCCATTTTATAGATAGAAAGTTAGGAAAAAAGAGTTGGATTTGCTCTAACGTCTTTTATCGTATATAGTTTTGAGATTAAAAAAATGTTTTTCGGTAAAAAAAACCTTCTCTCACACACACAAACCCAGCCACTCACAGACAGATATTTCTTAAAAACCTTATTTTTATGTTTCTGGATCTCCAAAACTTGTCTTTTTTACCAAAGTTTTATTTCGGGTCTTTTTTTACCGGGTTTAATTTCTATCAAGGGGCTTTTTTAGTGGTGATTGTTTTCGGGTATTTTTTACTGGGGCTATTTTCAGGGGCATTTTTCCTAAAGCTTTTATTTCGAAGGGGTTTTTCCTGCTAATGTTTTTCGCGTCTTTTATAATGGGGCTTTTTTCAGGAGCTTCTGCTTGGAGCTTTTATGTCGAGAGGCTTTTCTTACTGTAGATTTTTTCCGGAGCTTTTTTTACTGGGTCTTTTTTCGGGGTCTTTTTTCCTGAAGCTTTTATTTGCAGAGGATTTGTTTGGGGATATTTTTTGGGGGATTTGTTTCGGGGATTGTTTTTGTTGCTTATTTTCGGCGACTTACTTTTTCAAAAACACAAAAGTTTTCGTCCCGCACCCTCTACCTCTGCTGTCAGATGAAGCTGATAAATGTTTTATAGAATTCGTAAAAAAGCAAGATAATACCGGCGGAACTAATGCGGATTTGGAACTTTGTTAGAGCCTGCTACCAGATGTAATGAAATTGGATTGTAAAAAAACGATTTAAAAGATGCACACTTGAACTGATTGATTACATATTGGCAGAACAGGAGAATAAAGAAGTACTAGCAAGAACTTTTAAATGCACTAACTTACCTTAAAGTGATAAGAAGGCAAATACTTTGATCAATTTTTCATTTCAAAGTTAAATAAGTTTTTTTCTTTTACGGATAGAATTAAATAAAAAAAAAACTGAAACATCGATTTTTACTTACCTACAGATTTAATAAAAATGAAAGTAAAAACTTATGAAAAAAAGAAATATAAAAAGTAGGTGATCAAAGATATACTTACTTTAGGGATACTTTAATCACCTTCTCAACGGTATATCAAAGTAACCCATTAAAACAAAACCATAAAAATTTAATAAAAAAATCTAAAATTTTTCTATGCGTTCTACGAGCACATTTGCAATGTAGGGTAACATTAATCAAGGAGAAATTCGTCTTTTTATAATCTTATATAAGAATCTTTATTTAATAAGAAACATACGGCTACAAAACGACCTAACTTATTAAAAATAAAAACTATTATGAAAAATTAAATTTCAAAAACTTCAACGTCAGTTTCAAATTTATAGAAAAATAATGTTGTCATCGTCGTCCATGTCTGGAGAAGGATTTGGCAAAATCTTATCATGTCACTATCTTTTATTTCTGAAATATCATCAGCAATAAGTTTAAATTGTCTTTCATTCTTTCGAATGGATTTCACCCCAAAAACAACAATTACTGGACTAACTTCTATTATTTTACAAACATATTTATATGTTTGGTTTCCTCGTTGCGACGAAAAATTACCCAAAATATATTGATCAACTGCTAAATCTTGTACATTAGGTGTGACAGAAGCAGGAGAGTCTTCGGTTTCCATTGAGGTTGAGGCAATTGATCGTCATCGCCACTTTCTTGATCATCATTTGTCAGTGCTACTGTAGACACGCTCCATCTAGGTGCAACAGGAAGTCGTTGTCTCTTCCTTGTTGCGAGGCCTACTCTTTCAAATCTTTGCTCTTTCAGAAGTGCTGTCAGTGCATCTTCGACGGCAGCGGTAGGGTCTTCATTTTCTACTACTGGTGGCAAACGTTTGAACACCTCTTGTCGATTCAAAGGACAAATGCCAGAAACCTAGAAAGCGTTGATCAAGTTGCGTTTGATTGCAGATGTTTCAGTTAGTTTTGATTTCGTAGAACCCATTTGGTGAGCCGTACTAAAAAAACACAAAAGTATTTTTTTTCAGAAAATCAAATTCGGTAGGTATATATATATCCCTAGTAAAGGCAAACGCTAAGACCACCGTACCTCAGGAGGAGAGAGAAAGACTAACCGAGGAATATGGAAGACACAGAAGAATATTGAGAAATGCCATCAAATTCCGCCAAAAAAAAGTCTTGGAAGAAGGTGTGTGAGGAAATAGACAACAATATATGGGGAGACGGATATAGAATTGCATGCAAAAAGCTAAGAATACTGCCCAAACAAGAGATGACAGAAAATGAAAGAATAAGAGAAACGGAAAAACTATTTCCAAAGCACGAGATAATAAATTGGCACCAACTGATACAGACCGAAGTAGGCAACGAAGGACCACCATTCACAGAAGAAGAACTAACAGAAGCGGCAAAAAACATGAAAGACGGAAAATCGCCAGGAGTAGACGGACTAACATCAGAAATCACGAAACTGATGGTTCAACTATACCCCCAATACTGCCTGAAAATGTACAATAAATTGCTGGAGGAAGGACAATTCCCCAACATCTGGAAGGAGGCAAAATTAGTATTCCTGAAGAAAGAAAAAAAGCAACAAGACTCCCCAACAAAATACAGACCTCTGTGCATGCTGAATAATTTTAGGAAAACTTATGGAAAGGCTGATAAGAGATAGAATACTTAAAGAACTGGAGGAAAAGGGAAACCTATCCGAAAACCAATACGGATTCATAAAGAAAAAATCTACAATAGATGCAATGAGTGCAGTACAAAAACTCGCAAAAGAGGCAAAAACGGGAAACTATAGGAAAAAGAAGTTCTGCGCAATGATAACCCTAGATGTCGAAAATGCGTTCAATACGGTACCATGGAAAGGAGTGATCGAAGAACTCACCAAGAAGAACATATGCAAGTATCTGATTAAAATTGTCTGTAGCTATTTTACAGATAGAAAATTAATAATCAGTGCACAGAACAAGATGGATCAGACGAGTGGAGTTCCACAAGGATCGGTTCTTGGACCGATATTGTGGAACATCTATTACGACCCAGTACTGAAGCTAGCAGTCCCCCAACAAGTAAAGCTCATCGCCTATGCCGACGACCTTGCAATTGTCGCCAAAGCAAAGACGGCAGAAGAACTGACAGCAAAAATCAACAAAACAATCCAAATAGTTAGCAGGTGGATGACACACAGAGAACTTACGCTGCCGCCGCAGAAGACCGAAGCGGTGATACTGGAGGGGCGTAGGACGATTGGAGAACTTACAATAAAAGTCGAGGACATAGAAATACAAACAACAGAGGCGCTGAAGTACTTGGGCGTAATTTTTAACCGAAATATGAATATGACGAAACACATAATAGAAGCGACAAAAAAAGCAAGTAATACAGTGACAGCGTTAACCAAAATTATGCCAGCTATAAGGAGCGCCAGACGCAGCAAAAGTCGCGTTCTGGCTTCGGTACTATACTCCGCCGTCTTATACGGAGCACCAATATGGAAAGACGCTATTAAAATGAAGAAATACAAAAGCATGCTAGAAAAAATTCAGAGGAGAATGCTGATCAAGATCTGCATGGCATACAGAACGACATCAACGGAGGCATTACAAGTAATTACAATGAGCCTACCTATAGATTTAATGGTAGAGGAAAGAGATGGACAAAACGCCTGATTCCGAACATAGCGGAATGGTGCAAAAGAAAGTTTGGGGAGATAAACTATTACTCCACACAAGTCCTGACCGGACACGGGTGCTTCGCGTCATACCTTAAAAGAATGAAGATACAAGAAAAAGAAAGTTGTTATTACTGCGGCGAAACGGATACAACGGAGCATACCGTCTTCCATTGCGGACGATGGATCCAACAAAGAAGGGAAATGGAATTGGTAGTAGGAGAGATTTTAACACCAGAAAACCTGATAGCAGGTATGCTAAAAACTAAAGAGAATTGGAAGAGATGAATAAAAAGCTAGTAGAAATTATGGAAACCAAGGAGACAGAAGAGCGAACAAGACAGAGAGCAAGAAGAGACGCCAACTAAAACAACGGCATGAGCTATAATTATAAACATATATTTATTTAATACGAATACAGAAGGAAAAGCATAACAAGGGTATCCAACAGACACCCTGAAGTAATGCTACGGTGGTTCCGGGGTGCCCGTTTACTAGCCAGGAAGGGGTTTTGGTGGGTAGAAATCCCACAGTATCTGGCGGAATAGAAGATCTTCCCGCCAGGTCCCTTTTGAAGGTTTCCCCACCCAGCAAAAGAAAAAGTATATATATGATAATTACATAAAAAGTTAAAAAAGTTACCGCAGAAAAACTAAAGGAATCTACCCGTAACTGGCGCCCTCTCTAGAGTTTTATAAAATCATTGTTTGGCACACTTGCAAATACTTTTGGTCAGTATGCATACCAAATTTCATTAAAGTCGGCTTAGTATTCACAAAAAACTATTTTCAAAAACCAAATATTTGGGGGCGAGTACGCCTATTAGAAATCGAAATCGAGGAAAACAAAAAAATTCTGGTTACCTCATTTTCGATGCAGGACGTACCCCTTACGGTACCAACAATGAAATTGGAACACCTGTATATAGGTAATCCTCCATTCCATTCATACTTCTATCTTTATTACAGCTCAGTCAATCGTTTATCGTTACGTCGTCAAACATGACGCCAACTTTTAGTACTTATACCTGCTCACATCCTAACTTGTCCAACAAGCGGAGCGTTTCAGCGACCCTGCACTGATTCGGTACAATTAAAATTCCGTATAATTTTTTTAAATAACATTTAATTTTCCGGAGAATAATCGCTCACCATGGATATCTCTCCACTAAAATTTTGAGACAGGTGGAAGGGATCCGGATTTAATACATATAGAGCGAGTAAACAGCGCCACGGTGGTCGATACTTCTTTACTATTTAAAAATACAGAAAAATGTTTCCAAAAATGTTTTGAGGGACTGAAAGAGCCACAGTAAAACAGTAAGTAAAAGGTAAAAAAGATATAAGTTGGGTATGCCACTCGTACCGGGAGATCGAGAAAGGTTGTCCGAAAAAAACTACTTTCTACAGAGAGTATATCAATCTTTACATCCTCCACCTGTCATGGTGCTGTCATGTATGAAATGAAGTTAGCAATTTCTGGTAGATTCAAAAGAGGAAAATAATTATGAAAATAAGAAGTTATTTGCAATCAGTTTTAATTACGGTTAATAATGGAATTAATTAGAACATTATTTGTTTTATTAACTAATTAGAATATTAAATTTTACAAAAATAAATTAACAAAATTAGTAATTAGTAATTACAGTTCATGTTCGAAATGAGCCCCATTATTGTTGATACAGCACCCTACTCTTCTTTTCATGCTGTTAAATACATTTTGTAGCTGTTGCACAGTTATATTTGCAGTAGCGGCAGTAATAGCATCCTTCAGTTGCTCAAGTGTGTGCTCCCATGCATTCTGATATATCGTGTTCTGTAAATGCCCAAAAAGAAAATAATCCAGGGGTGTCAAATCGGGTGACCGTGGGGGAAATTCAATGATACGATCGTCATAAAATTGTTGTATATATTGATTTGTTCGAAGGGCTGTATGTGCAGGTGCATTATCCTGCTGAAAATATCCCTGACATAATTCATCATCGTGAAGCTGATTTATAAATGTGTTTAGAATTCCGATGTAGCGGTCAGCTGTTACGGTATCTTCAAAAAAAATGGGACCAATTATGCGTCTTCTGGAGATGGCAATCCACACGCCAATCTTTATCGGATGCAGTGGAGTTTGTAAAAATTCGCCAGGGGCCTCTGCAGACCACATCCTGTAATTTTGTTTATTTACGTAACCGGTGAGATGGAACCAGGCTTCGTCTGAAAAGAAACTTGAATCCAGCATTTCATAGTTATTTAAATTTTGGTTAAACCAATTGCAGAACTGCACACGTTTTTCATAATCGGGACGAAGTAATTCTTGCATTACTGAAATTTTATATGGGTGTAAATGCAGTTTTCGTCTTACTGCCTTTTGACACGTTCCATAGCTTAACCCTGCAATTACAAATTATAATGAATTTTATATGCAAAAATTTATAGTTTACAAAATACACACCTGTTTGTTGCGCTAACTGTCGTAATGGTTTTTTAGGGCTGCGTTCGATACGCGTCTGTATATCCTCTAATGTGTCCTGAGTTAAAAGGGTTGGTCTTCCAGGAGATTTTTGTGTATCTACACTACCCGTTGTTTGGAAACGATGTACGATGCGCTTTACATGCCTGCTTAGATTATCGTAATCAAAGTCGACGTCGGGGAAACGATTAACGAATTCATCTACACACAAATTTACTGAATATTTCCATTCACCATCATTTTCATTGCGTTGGCCATTGCGGAAATAAGATTCAATAATAAACTTGTTGTGTTCAACGGAATACATAACCTTAAATTTACAAACAATTATTACTGTTTTCAATTAATTGGAAACACTGTACTTACTGTAAACTTCGTTTAACAATCTCTAATTAGTATTGAAAAATACTATTTGTATAATAATAACAGCGTCCAAGAATATAAAGTGAAATTAAGAAACGTAAACACACGGAACAAACATAAACAAACGTATTGCGCAGTATGGCTAAATCACACTGGAAAGAAACATTGATAACTACTTAGAAGGTAGTTTTTTTTGTACAACCTTTCTCGATCTCCCGGTATATGAAACCCATGTATAATGAAAAACAATTTTAAAATGTGGTCCTTTGAGTCCCCTAAAACATTCATTTGAAACATTTTTTTTGTATCTCGAATAGTAAAGAACATATCGATCAACGTGGCGCTGTTGACTAGTATCATAGGCAAGTACAGCAAGTGCCATTTAACCTTGCAAAAAAAATGACGATAAGTTTAAAAGGCGAGAAGCCGTTACACTCTCAAGCAAAAGCAAGGTTTTTTATTACATTTCTAGTTTCTTTGCTGTATTTTTTATACGTAACCTAAATTATCGTTAATCGCTCCTCAAAGCAAACTGTTTCTAACCTTATGGCGCACGACCTTTTAATTTGTCAAAAAATCCCCAAATTTTTGGTAAACCATAAATAAATTGACTTTCACTTTTTAGTAGAGTGTACCACACTGTCCAACAGCCAATTAGAGCTAGTTTAAGTTACGACTACCGACGAAACAAAGCGTAAGTATCCGAATCAAAGCCCACTAAAATTTGCAAGGTTAGGTGGCACATGCTGTAACTAATTAGTGCGACAGGGAAGTAAAATAAAGGACGGCTCACGTGAAGATTTGAGTATCCATAAATACTTTTTAATTATCTAAAAAGTTGGCGTAATTATTCATTTCAATTTTTTTTGTATTTATGCGCTTTAAAAATCAATCATAAAAGATGAAGGTACAACTTTCTCCAGTCTGTATTTTCGTTTTTAAGAACGTCATTATCACCTGAATTAGTAGTTACTGTTTTCATTGTTAGGTGAAACTTCCATCGTTGTTCACTAGTTGTTAGTTCTGTTGCCAGATGGCACTACTGTTGTCGCTTACTATTAATATACAGCGAGTTTTTCTTTGTTGTATACATACCAGCTATGTATACTTTTATAAAAAACATGTCAATTCATTGTTTCACTGCAGTCTGTAGGCAACCAATTATACACTACATTTCAAAGCTTCAATTTTTGAAAAGAATAGTCTGTTGTGGAAACAGTAATCAAATTGTTTAATGTCGAATTAATAGCAATTAGTTTTGTTTTTTCTGAATTTAGCATAATATTTGTGTATTGTTGATATATTTTATGGTTTTAAAATAAGTTTTATTAAAAATTTTTGATATTGAAATAATTTTGCGTTTTATTCACAAACCTACTCATTGAACATAACCTCACACTATGAGGAATAACCTTTCTCTCTATTTCATTTTCTGTACAGTTGGTTGCCTATAGATTGCAGTAAAAAAATGCATTGACATTTTTTTTTTATAAAAGTATACATAGCTGATATGTATACAAAAAAGAAAAACTCACTGTATATTATATAAAGGTATTCGGTACCAAAGTACAGAGCCTTCGTTAATTACTGATACCCACGTGACCTTTGGTCCGCAGTGACTTAGGGAGCTTTAGATTTAGATGTTAAAGTGAGTTCAGGATTGATACTCGTGGTAACTAAAAATTCCCTGTAAGTGTCACTGTCAACACTCAAAGTAAGGTTATGTATGTAAACAAGCAAGCCTTGATAAGTTAACAAACGGCTTGGGAATTTTTGGATAAAAGGCATACCAACAGTGTAAGTTGGGTTGCTTATATTTTGTGGTCACGTGGGTATCAGTGATTAATGAAGGCTCTGTAGTACACGCGTCTACGGCCTGACCATTCTGCAAGCTTCGCGCAGGCGCAGTCTGGTAAAAGTGTGTTGACGTTTAAGTTTAAAACTTTCTGAGTTCTTTAGCTTGCCTTTTCGCGGTTTTCTAACCCTAACTGACCTAACCTATTATCTACGCTCTTAATATTTATTTGTTATTTCGTATTCCTTGTTTCGCTCAGTTGAGTGTTGTATGTCATCCGTGCACATCAAACTGAACAAAATGTTTGCATGCAATATAATTAGCAACACAAATTATTCTACACCTACCCTTCTTCATTCAGGTAAGTTGTCATGTATATTTCTGAAATATAAATAGCGAAACATATAAATTTTAGGAAATTTTAAAGAATTAGCGCCTACGAAGAAACCGCGAAAAACTGAAAATAATCAGTCTAGTTGTCACTTGCGCAGTATGCAGCAAGAAATTGCAAGCTACAGAACCGGGAAGGTTGTAAACTTAATAACAGTCAACAAGCTTTTACGAGACTGACTGCGCGAAGCCTGCAGAATGGTCGGGCCGTAGACGCTTGTCCGAAGTAGTTAGCTATAAACAATTTAAGGAATGTAATAAATCTTAAACTAATTTTTTAAGACTGATTCACACGCCGTGTGAGATTAATCCAGTCGTATACATAAATTTAAATGTAATAGTTATAAATCACTAGCATGTAATTTTTAAAAATCTAAAAAATCGGTTTTTGACTCCATTCAATGAATAAATTCATACTTTTTGCCATTGCATAGACAAATACGTAATAGGCAAAACCTTTCTATAATTTTAAAACTTTTTCACTTTTAATAAATTGAATAACTTGTTTGTGAATGTTGTTTACTTACTTGTTTTATATAAGATGTATGCTCGAAGATGATACGCTTAAAGCGAGATCAAAAGTCTCGATTTCACAGTGTCTAATACCATGACAGTAAAATATGAAAACTAGAAACGAGCGAGAGCTCAGTAGGGATCAGAATTGATGGCGTTCAGAAAAGAGAAAACTAAAATGCTCCTTTGTGGTACACAAATATTCGTTGAGGGTGCGACTGGGCCAAGATGACTAGGTAGTAAATTTGAGGATGGAGTTTGATGGTTAGATTTATTTTGTATTCCGAAGCCGCACGCAGACAGGATGCGTAGGTAGACCGTAAAAGAAAATGAGTATAAGAAATTTAACAAGGCGGTCGAAATTCAATACATATTTCGATAGAAATTTATCTCGGAGATTGCCTCAAAGCGGGGTTATATGAGCCCGATTCGCGTTTAAATTTACCGAGCATTTCTTAAGATTACTCTTTTTACTTTCCTATACCTTCAGTATAGGGAAGTATTGATTTCATGCAAAATTTCAAAGTTGAGATTTTAACGGAAATAGTCGGGGGGGGGGGGGGATGTATGGACCCCAAAAAAGTAATTTAAAAAAAATGTCTGTCTGTGGGTGGGTGGGTGGATGTGTTACGCTCCATATCTCCGGAACGGCTGGACCGATTTTGATGTGCTTTGGAATGAGGGGGTACATCAAAAATTCACCGACAAAATAAGCTTTTAAAAAAAACCGAAACCGGAAGCAGAAGTTAGAAATGTTTTTTTGGTAGCATTTTTTTCAGAAACTGAATTTTAGAAATTTTAATAGTGAAGACTAAAGAAGGCCTTAGAACAAATCAAACGATTTTTTACCGAACTCTCTAGCTTCAAAATGGCGGCCGCTACGAATTTTTGAATATTTCGATTTTAACGCCCATTTACTCAAAAACCAGTTATCTGATTGGAATCAACTACATCTTGTTTGGTAGCCCATCAAGGGTACTATACCATGAAATATAATTAATTTTGAAAATATAAAAACGATCGCAATGACACCACTCCAAAATTTTGGAATTTTTCAAAAAAATAGTTCTCAAAAACTGCCCACACGTTTTTATTTAAACTTTTTAAGCTGATAGAGCTGGGAATCTTCTACAATTTGCTTTTTTGCTCATTGCTATAATTTCACTGTGACGCCCTCTATGAATTTTTGAAAATTGAAAATTGATACCCTTTTATTTATTTAACGGGGGCAATAAAATATTTCTGTTAAAGCAATATAGCTCATCATTGATAGCAAAATCCGAATATCATAATATTTTTTTGATACTTTAATATTTAGGGGGGCTACTATTCCCCCTCCCCCCAAATTTTTTCGATAAAAAATTAAAAATTTGGTTTCTTGTTTTGTTTGCTCTAGGAGAATCTTTTTACAAAAAATAAAAAAATTGAATTTTTTGCCTCTTAATAATCTTTTTATCCTTTTATCCTACATACTTTCTACAGCAGTTGTATTCTTGTACTAGTCGTTTAATGTTCAGTGTAGGCTAACTTTTTTATTTTAATAGATAGACTCGCAAACCCAATAGCAAAGTTGTAGGGCAAATTCTTCTCGATTGTATTTAAGAAAAAAACTTGAGTTTCTAATTTTAATATGGCGGCCACGGTAAACAATAACTTTTTTTAAATGGAAACGTGGCATTTTGGCTTTAAAATCAGAGAAAGGTTTTGAAATTCTAAATACAAATTAATAAGAGTAATTTCTTGCTAAAAATAATACTTCTCGAGTTATTAATATATTTTCAAATATCAATTTCCGCGCTTCCGTTGATTCAGTCCGAATATTTTACCCAACCTTATGCATGCAGCGCAGCGGTCGGTCTTTCTTCAACCGCTTCAAGATGTTACAACTTATAAGAACTATTTACTTTAACTAGTCGTGTCTAGACAGGTGTATATCGAAACTGTTGGAAAATATAAAACAATGTATTTAAATGTATAGGAAAGTCCAGGCGAAGTGTTTCGCTCATTTTTTTGTTAGTCTGCAAAGTAAGGGAATTGCTTTCACAACGTGACTTACAAAAACATGATTGTCAAATAAAAGACAATGTTGTAAAGACTCTAGTTTTTATTTTTATTTATTTCGAGAATTTGAAATTGATAATTATTTGAAATAATTGCAGGAATGAAAGAAAAACACAAAAAAGGTGAAACATTTGTATACAGGCTGAGGCAGTTATCTGTATATTTAATCCTAATTACTTTAATATGACTAATAGAAACAAATTTGTTAAACAAAAGTTGAACAGTAGAACTGGCTCTCCACATTTTGACGCTTTCGGTTGTTTTCTACGTTCAACTGTTTCAACGCAGCGATGTTCATTTGTTTTTGCTAATGGCACTATATGTTTTTTATCGCTATCTTATAGAGAATTTAATTCTTTTTTCAACGATTTTTTATGAGAAAAACACAAAAACCAATACGTTGCAGTAGGCCATGGACAGATCTGTACAATCGCACTTTGACATATAAATTGAAAAAAACATGGCACATCTGCATGAATTAATTATCTTAACATAATACCTGATTTTTTTACTTGTACAGAGTGTGTTAAAATCATTGTACCTAGTTTTTTCACGTAATGAGTCTACATAAAATGTTAAAATTAATTACAAGTTTTGATTTAAAACTGCCCCTAATTGTACATAAGTAAAAAATTAATTACTATTTTGATTGTAGTAGGATAATCCATAATTCATTATAAATTTAACTATATGTACAGGGTTGGGCAAAAGTATGGAACAATGCAAATATCTTCAGTAGGGCAACCGTGATTTGACAAAAATTTTTACATGAAGGTTCTGATATACGGCGGATACAATGAAGGTATTGGCGGTTTAAAAAGACTTCCGGTTTAGCCGGAAATGATATCAACTTTTTTATTTTAAATGAAAGACACTATATATTTTTTGATATATCGATAGAACTCTTTTTTGCGAGTTCAGTGATATAAGGTTTGATGCCTTTATTTTTAATAACTCTAGAGATATTGAACAATAATGTTTCGTAATTGTTATCCAGGAGCTCATGAAAACAAAAGAATGTGAGAAGCCTAAACAGTTTCGTAATGTTGTCATATATGCTTGGTTCGTGTTGTGTAGTTTTGATGCTTGATAGATTGAGTAGTGTGCTTGCAGTAATCAATTAATTAACCAAAATTAATTAAAACTGCTTATTTTAACATCAGAAATGGTTCAATTAACAGAAAGAGAACGAATTCAAATTTTAATTATGATTGGTTTTGGTGAACGTCGTAGAACTCAGCAAAAAGTTTGTACTTTATTTAACAATTTGCAATCTCTCTGTTAATTAAATCATTTCCGATGTTAAATTCAACAGTTTTAATTAATGCTGTTAATTAATTGATTACTGCAACCACACTGCTCAATCTATCGAACATCAAAACAACACAACACGAACCAAGCATATTTGACAACATTACGTAACTGTTTAATCTTCTCACATTCTTTTGTTTTCATGAGCTGCTACATAACAATTACGAAACATTATTGTTCAATATCTCTAGATTTATTAAATATAAAGGCATGCAACCTTATATCACTGAACTCGCAAAAAAGAGTTCTATCAATATATCAAAAAATATACGGGGTGTTCCGTTTAAAATAAAAAAGTTGATATCATTTTCGGCTAAACCGGAAGTTCTTTTAAACCGCTGATACTTTCATTGTATCTGCCGTATATCGGAACCTTCATGTAGATAGTAAACTTAACGCGACGGGTTGAAACTATTGTTTCTAAATTTTTTTTGGACGAGGCTACCTTCAAAAGCAATGAAATTTGGTAAAACGGATAAACCACTTTGTATAGATTTGCTCATACTGCAAAAAGATTTATTTAGTATATTTTCAAAAGTAATTTTATATCAATCTCTAGCCTCAACAGTCCTTGTAAGTTCACAATAAACAGCGCATGGGAATCAACAGCACCGTTTTGCCCGTATACCGTTGAGCGCGATGTTGCAAAGCCTATAAGAAAACGTCTGCAGTTATTAACAGCAATTATAAAAAAAATAAACAAATCTATTTATTTTTACTTGTGTTGCTGAGCTCTGTTAGGAACACGCTGCGGTAGGTTTAGTTTGCTTTTGACTATAAGCTCAAGTTCGATCCGCAAGCAGGGCTCTAGGAGGATCTTGCTATGTTGGTTTGTTACGGATCGCAAGCTTGCACCCGATCTAAAAGCAAGACTCCAGAGGAGCTTGCCTGAAGGGTTTGCGTAGACTGAAAGCTGTTTATTCAACAGATTAGTGAAAGTAGTTATTTTATATTAGATAATTTATTTCGAGCAACTTTGTGATCTTTTCCCACCCCACTAAGCCAGGATCAGCCTATTTGGCTACACGGTGTGTTCCGTATTCAACGATTATTTAATGATTTTTTTGAGTTGCACTGGCACACGTGTCTTACCAAATGAAGTGTGCCATTTTTTTCGGTAAAAAAAACAAAAAGTTGTTGTTATCAATACCATTTAGTACAAAATGGTGTTTTTTCCTCGTGGTCTTTTAAGTGCTAAAAAAGACAGATGGTGCAACCTCTGAAGAAGACACCAGCGTTAAAGGGGACCCCTATACATTGGCGAACTACCTGAATTGGCGTAGAACTGACACTTTCAAAAAGGTAGGAAACAGTAGTGTTAGTGCAACTTGTGTTTCTTATAACCGCAAACACGGTGACTTTTTCTTTTTTGTATACATACCAGCTTTGTATACTTTTATAAAAAAACATGTCAATGCATTGTCTTACTGCAATCTGTAGGCAACCAACTATACACTAAATTTCAAAGCTTCAATTTTTGAAAAGAATAGTCTGCTGTAGAAACAGTAATCAAATTTTTTATTGTCAAATTTTTGTTTTGATTTTTTGAATTTAGCATAAAATTTGTGTGTTGTTGATATTTTATGTTTTTAAAATAATAGTTTTATTAAAAAAATTTTGATATTCATATAATTTTGCGTTTTATTCACAAACATTCTCATTGAACATAACCTCACACTATGGGGTATAACCTTTCTCTCTCTATTATTTTCTGTACAGTTGATTGCCCATAGATTCACGGTGTGTTAAATCAACTTAAAAAATACAATCGATAATTTAGTTCTGACTCTAACCACCAATGGCGCTGATTGCAGAATATGTTTTGGTTGCTAAGATACGGTAAGTGCATTTTTCGTTGGCAGTTCGGTGTTTTGGTATTCTCTGACAGTTCTTTTGAAATTTGAAAATAATTTACACACAATTTACATAACAGATATTTTACGTTTAAGTTAGACTATTTTATAACCATGGTGTTTAAATGTTGCGTTTTAAATTGTAAATTTACAAATAATGAGAAGAAAATGCATCATTTTCCAAGTAATTCTGATGTAAGTTATTTCTCTACATTATCAGTTTTATGTAGTTTTCACAAACTTTTGTTAAAATAATTATTTTAAATTAATAGATTTACAAGAAGTGGATTGAGGCTTTAGGACGAAACATTGTTTTTGAAAAGAAACACAAATTTAGAGTCTGCGATGTACATTTTAGCGAAGATATGAAATTTCAGGAACATCATAACAAGACCAATCTAAAATTTAATAGTTTTTCTACTTTACATTTACCAGAACATGTGCAGTTACCTGGGACATCTTCAAATAATTTAGATGCTTCCCAAATTTTACCCGAGATGGAAATACAAAGAAGTCCAAAAATTCTAAAAATGAATAACTCCCCAATTTTATAAGCAGGAAATTTTCAGTAAAAACCTAGAGCAAATTTTCCTAAAAATATGACAATTCAGAATATTTTCGCTAGAAAATGTCACCCCACATCACCAAATGTAATATTATGTAATCTGATATGGACATGTGTTTGCCAAAAGATCTTGTAATAACACCAGTAACTGTATTGTACGAATTTAACTTATTTCTTAGGTCCTCATTTATAAATTTTCTTATATGGTATTAAAACGCTTTATTTCCGATATATTTGTAGTTTTACTAACACATTTAAATGATATAATTTTACCTACAATTTGAATTTCCCGCTGTACAATGTTTAGCGCCATTTGCGATCATAGTCGGTACTATTTCATGTATTGTATGTTTGTAGAGTTTCCTATCTATATAAACATAGATTGCAGTAAAATAATGCATTGACCTGTTTTTTTATAAAAGTATACATAGCTGATATGTATACAAAAAAGAAAAACTCACTGTATATGAGTCTACCACTTACCCTAAACCCAAATCCTGACGGATTCACGTATTGGACGGCTCATGTATTTTCGAACAATTTTATCATTTTTTGAGTGACGTTTTGCAGTTTCTAAACAAAATCGACACTAAATTCATGTTTCAAATTTTTTTAAACGGCTGACATTTCAAGGCTAAATTATTGAAAATTGTTGCGTAAGCATACGTATTAATGTTTTTAAGTCTAGCTATTTTCTTAATTTTTCCGATCATTCGAAAGCACCAAACAAATTTTGCGCACGAGTTGCATACAACGTTTTTTCTACAGACTTAGTAAAATAAAAAAAAATTGAGTAAAATCATAATAAAATTCAAAAATGAATATTCATTCTATCGCAATCTAGTCTGTTTTTTTGTTATTAAGTGTGGTCGGCGTCTTTTTTAAAAAAGAAGGTTACCATTGTCGTCATGCACGAAATATTTTTCGCTCTAGTGCGCGAAATATTACGTGCACGTTGTTGCATACTGAGATTAATGTAAAAATGTCATCATTTTTTGACGTCTGTAGAAAAATGTATTATTATCGGGAAAAAATTATATTCACAAAGCTTGCGTATTGCAGAGTAATCAAATTTTGATCGTAACAGATGATCGATCAAATAGATATGTATTTCAGAATTCCCTAACATTTTAGAATTTGATTTGAAATTTGATTTTACCGAGTAAAAACGTAAAATATTATTCCGGAGTCATTCAGGCACGTTCGTTCAGTTGACGCCCACATGTTCGTTTTTATGTTGAATGCCTAGCGGTCCCTTCGAAATATACCGTGTAACAAATTATGCTGACCCTAGAAAAACCAAGCGTAGTCACAACCAAGATCATCTGTTTTGGATATCAACTACCCACGATAACGCGGGGTTAGGTAAGACCAGACAAGATCGTCTTGTCATACTAGTCCGGTTACAATGCGTGTAGACACAGGCCCAATCTAAACTGGAAATTGTCTGCTGCGTAGTGTTACCATATTTAGATGAATTATGCATCTAACATGAAGTCGCGACATAATATTTAAATTGCGGTTGAATTACAGAGAATTACAGCTGAATAAATTATGAAGATTTCGCTGGCAGCGCTTTTTTTTCACCTGCAACTAATACAAAGCAGAAAGTGGATTTGTAAAAAAATTGATATTTTATGTTTTCAGCGCTCTCGTTTGTCTAAAAAAGGTGGTTGTTGATGAGATTTAGAGAACCTGTTGTCGTAATTGTCTTGACAGCAAAATTAAATTACTGCCACTAGGTTTTTGTTTGGTATTTACTAATCGTAATTACAACTCTTTTTATGGAGTTGAATTATTATTGTTATACAGGGTTGGGCAAAAGTACGGAACAATGCAAATGTCTTTAAAGGCAACCGCGATTTTGACAACATTTTTTACATGAAGGTTCCGATATACGGCGGATACAATGAAGGTATTGGCGGTTTAAAAAGACTTCCGGTTTAGCCGGAATTGCTATTAACTTTTTTATTTTAAATGGAACACCTTGTATATAGGTTTTGATATGGACGTAGATATGCAAAAAGGAATCAACTGGCAAACTGCAATTTTACGTAAGAGCCCGCCAAAGTATTTTTTTGTTTACTAATAATTACTGATCTTAAGTATTCCAATATCGAAGTAAAATTTTTACATTGGTTGCATAATAGTAGCCACGAGTTATATATTGAAAAAAATAGCTTTTTTTTAATATTACAAAAGCTGTGGTGATTAGTTCCTTCTTGCTTAAATAGTATTATCATAAATCGTTTTTTTCAATAAAGAATCATTGTTGACGATAACATTTTTATTATTAAAGTAATACAAAAATTGTTATTAGATAAAACAAGATACATAATAATATGAACAATACATTATTTCATTCATTTTGGCATTGAAAGTCGTGAATAAAATTATTTGATTTTATTCAACTATTCATCTACTTCAATTTCGAAGTCGAGGTTTCCATTATATCCTTCGATGTTTTCGTCTCCAGTTAAATTAAAAAAAAAGTTCTGTAGATGAGAAGGAATAAGGTGTAAGTAGGATTTTATATCATCCAGTTTTTTTGGTGAAATGTTTGTTATTTTTTGTTCAATTTCTAACGTCGAAAAAAACTCGTCTGCCAACATATCGTTTACGACAAAAGGATTTTTTCAAGAAAACAAAGATGAATGGTTTGTAGATCTTTATGTTCGTGTAGTACACCTTTAAGCATGAGCACAATTTTGATATTTCAATTCTGCCCACCGCAGGAATCACTCCAAAGGTGTAAATCCGTGACATCGTCGTCGACGTAATTGACAATGTGTTTCCTCAGAGTTGAACCAACTTCTTGAGCACCACGTCCAGCTTGTCCTTCTAACCAAATGTTAAAGTATCCCTTATCGTTTTTTCCGCTATGAACTCCTGCATTGTACAGCATCAATTGCCTCTTGTAGTATATTATATTTGTAGAGATTCTTGGGTTTTTCTACATCAAATGTAAGAGTTTCGATATTTTCCAATTGTTTTGCTTTTTTCATGTCCTCGGTCATTTTATCTCTTGCTAACTTGGCATCTTCTAAATGTTTGTCATGATTTAGCTTCAATGTCTCAGTTTCTTCAGCTATAGCGTTCACCATTTTAGCAGAAAATGTGTCGCATTTATTGCAAGTATCTTTTTTGGTTGTTTCGTGCGTAAATTGAACACTGTTAAAAAAATCTTTCTGTAAGTAGAAAAACTGACTAGTTTTGAATTTTGGTTGTCTTCTTTATACAAGCGAAACATTTTGTCAACTGTCATACCTATTGGCAAAAATTCCTGTTTATTAGATGATTCCCGATAGTAATGTGATTTGTACCTGGGAAATTTACTAAGGTGGTTAATAACTAAGTCTTTCACGTCGGTTGCTAATTTGTTTTGGCCTCCGGCACAGCCCCGTTTGTCTGGAATCGCTAAATTACGAACTTCTGCTAATGCGGTGTTTACTTTTTTAGGCGAAATTACTAAAGTTTTTGTAAACAACTCTCTACAGACTTCCGTTTTATTTAAATGATAAATTCTTGTAAATTCTTGTTTCGTCAAATTCTCTTTATTTCTTTTTCTTGATACTGGCTTTTCTGTAACCGTAGATGCTAGGTCTGCAGTCTGGGAATCATAACTGGCTAGCTGCCAATAATGTTCAAAAACTTTTTTTTTTATTTCTACTTCTACCCATTCTTGGCATTTCTTTATACAATTGCAGTTGAAATCTGTAAATACTCTAGACGCTCTCGCTTTTCCTTTTGCTGTATAATAAGGCTTGTTGCTGTTGCAATTTTTTTTTCTGATTTGTCTACTCTGTTCTGGATACTTCCTCTTTCGTCCTTTTTTTGGTCTTCCCTTTCTTTCGTCTTGGTAGTTTTGTTGTGCTGGTTTATTCTGATTAACCGCATCATCTTCATATTAACTATCTGATGTATTAAATTCTTCTGTTTTTAGTATGTATTCGTCACTTTCATTTACAACGCTAGCTTGTTCAATTTCATCATCTGTGTTGTAAATAACCATATTATTTACTAAAGTTATCTAAAAAATTGATATTTTGGATTACTTTAATATTATTAATTTAACAATAACTAAATTTTTCCTTGCCGTTTTCCACTTACCCCAGTGTCACTAGCTGTTAAGGAGTTATCTTTTGTTAACGTCTCAGCTACTGCAACATCTTCAAGTTCCGTTAATGTTTCGTTAATTGCATCAGATTCCTTTTCATTATTAACAGTTAAAATAACAATACTACCATTAGTATTAGATTGTGATTTACGGGAAATGGTATCCTTTAAATTTAAAAACGTATTAGAACAAAAGCCACTAGGTACCAAGTTTTCTTTGGCACAAAGTTACCTGCTGTAGTTCAAATTCGTACCATTTGTTGGCTGCCAATATCTCTGTATTTTGCAGATCATTAAAACTTGCTGTGGTGTTTTCGGTAGGTTCATGATTTTGCACATAATCTTTGTTAGTTACTTCTAGGGTTACATCCTAAGAAAAATTTTATCACAAACAATATAACTTCAAAAGAAAGTATTAAGTTAGCAAGACTAAAAAAATCAACAACTTACATTATTCTTAGATTCCTGATGAGTGGCCAAATAAACCAAATACTCCCCTCTCCTTCTTTGATGCATTGTTATAATAAACACTACACTAAACTTTAATAATCATGTATATTTATATCAGCGACTATCAAACACAAACAACAGGTTGATTCCCCGAAAAAAACATCTGACCTAACCTAAGGCGAAAGCTGATATTATTATTTTGCAATATGGAACTAATAGCCAAAACACGGCGTTTATTTCCAGCTTACAGCGCGCGCTGCTATAAAATCTTATTTCGCAATACAGAATCAAGTACTATACCGATTCCTTATTGCAAAAATGATGGGCACCGTTAGACGTTGTTCAATAAGGTTTTTGGGGGAAAAACGCGCTAAAATTTGTAAAATGTTTATAAAACTGTATTGCATAATGTAAACTAGTGGTTCCTTTTTGCGAAAATGTAAAAATCGGAAAATTGTCAAAATGTCGGTTGGTTCCTTATTACATATCTATGTCCATATATCGATAGAACTCTATTTTTACGGGTTCAGTGATATAAGGTTTCGTGCCTTTATTTTCAATAATTCTAGAGATATTAAACAATAATGTTTCGTAATTGTTATCTAGCAGCTCATGAAAACAAAAGAATGTGAGAAGCCTAAACAGTTTTGTAAAGTGGTCAAATATGCTTAGTTAGTGTTGTGTTGTTCTGATGTTCGATAGATTAAGCAGTGTGGTTGCAGTAGTCAATTAATGAACCAAAATTCATTAAAACTGCTGAATTTAACATCAGAAATGGTTTAATTAACAAAAAGAGAACGAATTCAAATTTTAATTATGATTGGTTTTGGTGAGCGTCGTAGAACTCAGAAAGAAGTTTGTACTTTATTTAGCAATTTGCAATCTTTCTGTTAATTAAACCATTTCTGATTTTAAATTTAGCAGTTTTAATTAATTTGGTTAATTTATTGATTACTGCAACCACACTGCTCAATCTATCCATCATCAAAACAACACAACACGAACCAAACATATTTGACAACATTACGAAACTGTTTAGGCTTCTCACATTCTTTTGTTTTCATGAGCTGCTAGATAACAATTACGAAATATTATTGTTCAAATCTCTAAAATTATATATCAAAACCTATATACAAAGTGTTCCATTTCAAATAAAATTTTCTATCATTTCCGGCTAAATCGAAAGTTCTTTTAAACCGCCGATACTTTTATTGTATCTGCCGTATATCGGAACCTTCACGTAGAAATTTTTGTGAAAATCGCGGTTGTCGTATTAAAGATATTTGCATTGTTCCGTACTTTTGCTCAACCCCGTATATAGCATTAAATGCTGAAAAAATGTATCTGATTAGACTTCAACTCGGCCCAGTATTTGGATTTGAATAAGATGGTAAACAAAATTATTCATTCCACGTTCAAGGCTTCATTAAAATAGAAATTGAAGCAGGGTAAAATTAGGAAAGGTACCGAACAATAGTCTCTGACAATATTGTAATTAATGTAAATTAGGTAACGTGGTAACTGAAAAATTATGACAAGAAGGCAAGTTACCAATGACATATTTTTTTATAAACTTTTTAAATACTTTAACAAGGCTTATTACGCTTTGTTGAATCTTTCCTTGAAATAAATTTAATATGCTCTCACCCTTCATGAAACGATCTAGCTGCGCCTTTGGTTTGAGTACCTTATGCTGTTCGTTAGTTTATTAGTTCTCTCCCTCTTATTTGCGGAATAGATGGACCGATTTTAAAGTGGGTATATCAAAACTTTATGCTGAAAATACGTTTAAGGAAATCCGAATTTGGGAGCGAAAAATTTGATTTGAACGCTTTTCCACTCATCCTTACACTATCAAGGCATGCATAATTAATTCATTCTACCTCTTCCTCCGTGGATCTTCTTTGGTTTATTCCCCACATCGTATTAATAGTGTTGCTGCTTTATTTGTCAATTCCCTTACTTCCGGTTTATTGCTGTTGTTTCCTCGTGGAATGATGCCAATTATTTAGCTCGGCTTTGAAATAATGGACAAAACAAGAACAAAATATATACGCGGAAGTAGGCCAAAAGGCAATATATTATCCAACTATAAAAAATCATAGCCTCTATAAGGCAAGTAACGATAACGGTATCCGACTAAGAAACTTTGCCGCATCCTTTTAAATGACCATTACCAACACCCTATTCAAACATAAGAACATCCACAAAAGAACATGAACATCGCCCGATGGTAAAACAAAAAATGCTATTGACCACGTCCTAATACACTCGAGAGACTGTCCCAGCATACATCATCATCATCATTATCTGTGGCGCTACAGCCACAACCCTGCGAGGGCCTTGGCCTCCTCATGCACGGTCATCCAGGCGTCTCTGTCTGCTGCTGTTGTTAACCAGTTCCTTACGCCTAGTTTCTGAAGGTCTTTTTTCACTGCGTCTCTCCACCTAAGTTTAGGGCGTTTCACCTTCCTTCGGCTTTGCTAGCATCAGTTTCTTCGTAGGCTGTTCGTCAATCATCCTAGCTACGTGGCCAGCCCATCGAAGTCTTCCTATTTTTATTGTTTGTACCATATCGGTGTCCTGGTATAACTCGAAATTATATCTAATTCGCTATTCGCCTGCTTCCTGCACCGCTCCATAGATCTTTTGCAGTATCTTCCGTTCAAATGCTCTTAAGCGAGCTTCATCGGATTTTGTGAGGGGCCACGTCTCGGATGCGTACGTAAGGACTGGCCTGATTACGGTTATGATTTTCTGGTGAGCAACTTAGAGTTAAGTTGTTTGATAAGCCCAAAATAGCACCGGTTTGCCAGCATGATTCTTCTATTTACTCTTTCGCTTGTGTTTGAATCGTTGTTAACGAGGGATCGCAGGTACACAAAGTCTTTGGTGACCTCAAAGTTCTGATTTCCTATGTTAAAGTTCTGGCCTATTCTACGTCTCACTTCCGTCTTGGGGGATACCATTAGCTTCGTCTTGCCTTCATTGATTTCTAGGCGCATTGTATTGGCTGCCCTCTCGAGTTGTACAAAGCTTTCTCTGCATGTTGCGATGTCTCTTGTTATTAAATTCAAGTTGTCGACATAGGCGAGTAATTGCACAGATCTTGTGTATATAGTGTTTCGGGTGATAATACGAGAGTCCCGAACGACCTTTTCTAGAGCTATGTTGAACAGAAGACACGCCAACGCGTCTCTTTGTCTTACTCCCCTTTGTGTTTGAACTTCTCTTTACAGGTCCGTTTGGATCTGAGCTGAGCACTCTGATTTGGCCATCATTATCGTCATTTTCACCATCCTGATTAATTTAGGTAGTATCTTGAGTTGTCTCATTGCTTCGTACAGCTGTTTTCTTATCACGTTGTCATATGCGAATTTGAAGTAAATGAACATGTGGTATGTCGTGATGGAAAACTCTGTTGTTTTTCCTAGGATGTGGCGCAGAGAGAAAATCTGATCGGTGGTCGATTTCCCTTTACGGAGCCCACTTTGGTAGCTTCCAATAATGTTTTCAGCGTAGGGGTGGAGTCTTAGGTAGAGAATATTAGACAGTACTTTATACGCCCGTCGTGTTTAAGAGAGTGATTCCTCGCTGATTGTTGCAGTTAAGTTGATCGCCCTTTTTATGTAATGGGAAAACTATTCCCAAATTCCACTCTTCCGGAAGGGTCTCCGTATTCCATATTTTTGTCATCAAGTGATGTATTACATCTAGCAGGTCTTGGCCTTTGTATTTAAGTATTTCTGCTGGAATTCCGACTCTGGTGACTTATTGTTGTGGAGTTTTTGTATGGCATCCTCCATTTCTTGTAGGGTAGGAGGGGTCTGCTGCTCTGCTCCATCTTCGTCTTCTCCTTCACCTTCTTCTAGGCTAGGATCTTCTTCGTTTGTGCTATTTGGTTGCCCGTTCAAGAATTCGTCGAAGTATTCCTTCCGTCAATTCAATACCAGGTTTGTCTCGCTAATAAGGTTGCCCTCTCTATTATAGCACATGTTACACCTAGGCTTCTAGTCTTTGCGCATTTGATTTACTGCTTTGTAGAAAATCCATGTTTTGTTCTGGCTCCTATTCCCCGCAAGCTCTTGTATTCTTTTGTTCTCGTCTTCTTCCGCTTATGTGTTTTTTTCTTCCCTTTTCAGTCTTTAGTAGTTCTCAAATGTTGCCTGTGTTTTGTTTCTCTGCTGCATTTTCTTATGCGGTTTATTCTTCTTGGCGGATGCCTCTAAACATTTGGGGTCGAACCAATCGCCATGCGCGGTGTTCGTGGCCTTACCAAGTACCTCGTCCCCTGCTTCTTTTAGGTTTTTTTTAATTGTCTCTCATTTTTGGTTGATAGTCAAGTCCTGTGCTTTGATTGTGTTGAGTCGTCTGCTGATGTTATCAGCTAGGTCTCTCTTTTTTCCCGGTTAGAGAGCGCCTGCACATTCAGTTTTCTCTTCCTATCGCCTCTTTGTTCCTTTACCTTGGATATTCTGGCCCTTAATTTGTACCCTAAGAGGTAGTGGTCTGAGTCCGCGTTCGCACCTCGGTACCAACGTACATCTAGTAAATTCGAGCGGTGTCGTGCGTCAATCAACATATGATCAATTTGGTTCTGTGTTTGTGCTTCTGGGGAGTTCCAGGTCACTTTGTGTATTGTTAGATAGTCAAACTTGGTTTCGCCAATTATCATGTTTCAGGGCACTTGCTGTATTCTTCGTCCAGCATGTCGTAGAACTCCTTTTTATCCCTGTCATCCTTAGCTTCTGTTGGAGCATGGCAGTTGATTATGCTTATATTGAAGAACTTTCTTTTGATTCGGATTCGGCACATTCGGTGGTTGACTGGCCACAAGCCAATCACTCTTTGTTTGAGTTTTTGGTTGACTACGAAGCCTGTTCCAAATACATGTTCGGTTGGGTGGCAGTTGTAGTATATATCGCATTTCTTTTTTGTATGACGCTTGATTTTAACCACCTAATCTCCTGTATGGCTGTTAAGTCGTGTTTGTACGAGAACAGGTCGTTCGTTAGACATCTTAGAGGTCCACCTCTGTATAGTCATAGGACGTTCCACGTATAGAGTTTGAGATCGTTATCATTAGCCGTTAATCGTTTGCAGGGTCGTCGTTGTTGGTTCCGTCCGGCTTTCCATTCTTGAGTTTTTACAACAAGGCTTTTTTTACAGGGTAGGGTTGTTATCCCTACGCCCAACCCTCCTCCTTTATTCGGGTTTGGGACCGGCAACAGTGGTCTTTGGACTACTCAATCCACCCAGCGGCCACCGCAGGCGGAGTTTCCCAACATACTTGATGTCCGAATATTCAGAGAGACCAAAATTTGGTAGCTGCAAAACCACGAGCTTGAATTTCAAACCTAAAGAAAGAAAACGCCACTGTACAAAAGAAGTATGACATGGAAATGCTAAGGGGTAACAACAAAGTAAGTAATTTTATGGAAAAAGCGAGTCAGAAACTGAGAGAACTTACTGGAACGCCCCGGCAAGTATAGACGAAAGATGGGAACGCCCAAGGTACGCATTATATAATCCAAAATACAAAGACAATACAATAAATTCCAACCTCAAAAGTATTAAAAGTGAATGCTTACATTTAAAATAAAAAACCAATATACGTCAGCTGCCGAAGTACTCTGGCGGGAACAAAACCTAAGGAAGAACCACTGGTTCAATCAAGAATGCGCAAAAGTAACAGATAACAAAAATAAGGTATTTATCCAAAAACTGCAATAATAGCAAACACGTCAAGGGGAAGAAGAGTATGAAGAATGAAGAAGAGAGTGAATAAAGCCAAGAAAAAAGCAACAAAGAACAAGAACATATAGAACTACTCAAGAACCAGACAAAAACAAGAAAATTGTATAAGAAAGAATAATAGACGAAGTACACAGCGTGAAGTAAAAAAATGAGCGAAACACTTCGCCTGGACTTTCCTATACTTATAAATTAACATTGTTTAATATTTTCCAACACTTTTGATATACACCTGTCTAGAAACGCAAAAGCAGTGTTTTAAAAAAATAAAACTATAAAATTATAAAAAATTTTTGGCCCCAACCGAGGCTCGACCCCACAACTACTTATGCAGTAAAACGGCAGTACATTCGAACACACCCGCATATCCATCCATGCTATTCCGAATCTGCTCGTTATCGTTAAATAAGTGCCTATTGAATGCGTGCGCAATACAAATGCATAGAACGTTCAAAACTCTCGTCACTTCCGTACAAGAATACAACTGCTGTAGAAAGTATGTGAAATTCTTCTAAGGACAAAAAGATTATTAAGGGGCAAAAAAATTCGATTTTTTGATTTTTTGTAAAAAGATTCTCCTAGAACAAACAAAAGAAGAAATCAATTTTTTAATTTTGTAGCGAAAATTTTGGGGGGGAGGGGGAACAGTAGCCCCCTAAATATTAAATTATCGAAAAAATATTATGATATTCGGATTTTGCTATCAATGATGAGCTATTTTGCTTTAACAGAAATATTTTATTGCCCCCCGTTAAATAAATAAAAGGGTACCAATTTTCAATTTTCAAAAAATCACAGAGGGCGTCCCAGTGAAATTATAGCAATGCGCAAAAAAATAAATTGTAGAAGATTCTCAGCTCTATCAGCTCAAAAAGTTTAAACAAAAACGTGTGGGCAGTTTTTGAGAAATTTTTTTTTGAAAAATTCCAAAATTTTGGAGTGATGTCATTGCGATCGTTTTTATATTTTCAAAATTAATGATATTTCATGGTATAGTACCCTTGAAGGGCTACCAAACAAGATGTAGTTGATTCCAATCAGATAACTGGTTTTTGAGTAAATGGGCGTTAAAGTCGAAATTTTCAAAAATTCGTAGCGGCCGCCATGTTGAAACTAGAGAGTTCGGTAAAAAATTGTTTGATTTGTCCTAAGGCCTTCTTTAATCTCCACTATTAAAATTTCCAAAATTCCGTTTCTGAAAAAAATGCTACCAAAAAAACATGTCTAACTTCCGCTTCCGGTTTCGGATTCTTTTTAAAAGCTTATTTTGTCGATGAATTTTTGATATACCTCCTCATTCCAAAGCACATCGAAATCGGTCCAGCCGTTCCGGAGATATGAGCGTTACCCACAGACACACAGACACACCCACAGACAGACATTTTTTAAAAACCACTCTTTTAGGATCCTGGAAGCCCAAAACATGTATTTCCGTCAAAATCTCGATTTTGAAAATTTGCATGAAATCAATACTTCCCTATACTGAAAGTATAGGAAAGTAAAAAAGAGAAAGATGAGGAAGCCAAGCGCATAGCAACAGTCTAGGAAGCAAAGCCGGTAATCGGTAAATTCAAGAAGAAACTCAACTCTACAAGTCACCAGGTTCGGAAAACTGGCTAACGGAATTATTTAAAGCAGGAGGAAATGTACTAGTGGAATACATACACCAAATAATAACACAAATATGGAGACGACCGAGGTTATCCAAAGAATGAAATTGGAATGTTATCTGCCCACTGCACAAAAAGGATACCAGCTGGAATGTTCTAATTACAGAGCCATCTCGCTGTTGAATATTGCATATAAAACATTTTCGAACATCTTATTCAGTCGATTTCAGTCCCATACAGATACAAGAGTAAGAAGTTACCAATGTGGGTTCCAGAAAAACAAGTCAACAAACAAACAGATATTTATGCTTAAGCAAATATAAAAAAAAAACTTTTACCAACTTTAAGAGCGACATGGAAGAATTGGAAATTCCTAAACACTTCATACAACTAACAAAACTAACGATGAACTAATTAGACTGCATAATAAAAGTTCAACTTCAACTGGCACAACGCCTGCTGCAGGGTGATGTGATGGCCTTTCATGCCCACTATTCAACTTGGCTCTAGAAAAAGTTGTCAGAAACTCAGAGATAAATACATCTGGCACAATGTTTAGTAAGTCTACTCATATACTCGCTTATGCAGATGACTGTAAAATCATCGGCAGGACACTGGCATTAACTAAGGAAAGCTTCATAGCACTAGGAAGGGCTGCGAAGGAGTTGGGACTTACTATCAACAAAGGAAAAATGAAGTACATAGCTGTAATAATAAAACGACGGCGCCCGATAATAAGACAAAATTTCACAACGGCGAATACAACATCAAAGCTGTCTAGGAATTCATATACCTAGAAGCACTAGTGATTAACCAAAAAATGCCACTCTAGAAATCAAGCAAATAGGCCTGCTGGCAAACAAGTGCTATGGTGGATTGTTTAAGCAGCTATCGTCACTTAACCCAACGGGATAAACCTAGGTACATCTGTATAAAACCCTAATAAGACCCGTACTAACATACAGCTCAGAAACATGGAGTTTCAATAAGCAGGAAGAAAGACTGTTACAGTGTTTCAAGAGGATTTTCTTGAGAAAGAGCCATGAATGGCCTCTGAGGACGACGCTACAACTTCGAACTTTACCAACTGCATCGAGAACCGGAAGTTGTAAAGCATATACAACTCGGGCAACTACAATGGATTGGTCACGTTAGAAATATGGATAACGATACTCCGTTAAAGAAAATTTCATTCCGTTGTCTAAAAGGTACTAGAAAACCAGGCCGCCCCGAGTTAAGATACATAGACCCTATAGAACAAGATCTTAGAATTACTGGGGTTTAAAGCTGGGAAGAGCGGTCGTTGGATAAAGTCCCTTTAAATGAAGATTCTGGAGGAGTCCAAGGTCCATGCAGAGCTGTACTGCCAAGCTGATGAGGATATGGTGGAATTGTACTGCGTATGCTTTCTGAAATGTGTCGTAGCCGTAACAATATGCACATTTTTTCACTGTGGTAGTTACATCAACGTGGTTAATAACACGACTGTCGGTGTACTATCTGAAGAATACTGACGAATTGGCGTAATTATATTTTACACCGACTTGACTTGAAAATTGTATATTCACGTTTTCAAATAATTGAAATTGAAGAACAATTGTAAATTTTGTATAAAATTATACAAAATTTTACTTGGGTACATTAAGTACATTAAAAAGAAAACACAAGAAAAAATTTAACAAACGAAAAGTCTCTAAAATTTTTTTCAGTTTCAGTTTCAGTTTCAGTTTGAGTTTCAGTTTCAGTTTCAGTTTCAGTTTCAGTTTCAGTTTCAGTTTCAGTTTCAGTTTCAGTTTCAGTTTCAGTTTCAGTTTCAGTTTCAGTTTCAGTTTCAGTTTCAGTTTCAGTTTCAGTTTCAGTTTCAGTTTCAGTTTCAGTTTCAGTTTCAGTTTCAGTTTCAGTTTCAGTTTTTTTCAGTTTCAGTTTCAGTTTCAGTTTCAGTTTCAGTTTCAGTTTCAGTTTCAGTTTCAGTTTCAGTTTCAGTTTCAGTTTCAGTTTCAGTTTCAGTTTCAGTTTCAGTTTCAGTTTCAGTTTCAGTTTCAGTTTCAGTTTCAGTTGCAGTTGCAGTTGCAGTTGCAGTTTCAGTTTCAGTTTCAGTTTCAGTTTCTGTTTCAGTTTCAGTTTCAGGTTCAGGTTCAGCTTCAGCTTCAGCTACAGTTTCAGTTTCAGTTTCAGTTTCAGTTTCAGTTTCAGTTTCAGTTTCAGTTTCAGTTTCAGTTTCAGTTTCAGTTTCAGTTTCAGTTTCAGTTTCAGTTTCAGTTTCAGTTTCAGTTTCAGTTTCAGTTTCAGTTTTAGTTTCAGTTTCAGCTTCAGTTTCGGTTTCGGTTTCGGTTTCGGTTTCAGTTTCAGTTTCTTTTCAGTTTCAGTTTCAGTTTCAGTTTCAGTTTCAGTTTCGATTTCGGTTTCAGTTTCAGTTTCAGTTTCAGTTTCAGTTTCAGTTTCAGTTTCAGTTTCAGTTTCAGTTTCAGTTTCAGTTTCAGTTTCAGTTTCAGTTTCAGTTTCAGTTTCAGTTTCAGTTTCAGTTTCAGTTTCAGTTTCAGTTTCAGTTTCAGTTTCAGTTTCAGTTTCAGTTTCAGTTTCAGTTTCAGTTTCAGTTTCAGCTTCAGCTTCAGCTTCAGCTTCAGCTTCAGCTTCAGCTTCAGCTTCAGCTTCAGCTTCAGCTTCAGCTTCAGTTTCAGTTTCAGTTTCAGTTTCAGTTTCAGTTTCAGTTTCAGTTTCAGTTTCAGTTTCAGTTTCAGTTTCAGTTTCAGTTTCAGTTTCAGTTTCAGTTTCTGTTTCAGTTTGAGGTTCAGTTTCAGTTTCAGTTACAGTTTCAGTTTCAGTTTCAGTTTCAGTTTCAGTTTCAGTTTCAGTTTCAGTTTCAGTTTCAGTTTCGATTTCGGTTTCAGTTTCAGTTTCAGTTTCAGTTTCAGTTTCAGTTTCAGTTTCAGTTTCAATTTCAGTTTCAGTTTCAGTTTCAGTTTCAGTTTCAGCTTCAGTTTCAGATTTAGTTTCAGTTGCAGTTTCAGTTTCAGTTTCAGTTTCAGTTTCAGTTTCAGTTTCAGTTTCAGTTTCAGTTTCAGTTTCAGTTTCAGTTTCAGTTTCAGTTTCAGTTTCAGTTTCAGTTTCAGTTTCAGTTTCAGTTTCAGTTTCAGTTTCAGTTTCAGTTTCAGTTTCAGTTTCAGTTTCAGTTTCAGTTTCAGTTTCAGTTTCAGTTTCAGATTTAGTTTCACTTTCAGCTTCAGTTTCAGTTTCAGTTTCGGTTTCGGTTTCAGTTTCAGTTTCTTTTCAGTTTCAGTTTCAGTTTCAGTTTCGATTTCGGTTTCAGTTTCAGTTTCAGTTTCAGTTTCAGTTTCAGTTTCAGTTTCAGTTTCAGTTTCAGTTTCAGTTTCAGTTTCAGTTTCAGTTTCAGTTTCAGTTTCAGTTTCAGTTTCAGTTTCAGATTTAGTTTCACTTTCAGCTTCAGTTTCAGTTTCAGTTTCAGTTTCAGTTTCAGTTTCAGTTTCGATTTCGGTTTCAGTTTCAGTTTCAGTTTCAGTTTCAGTTTCAGTTTCAGTTTCAATTTCAGTTTCAGTTTCAGTTTCAGTTTCAGTTTCAGTTTCAGTTTCAGTTTCAGTTTCAGTTGCAGTTGCAGTTGCAGTTGCAGTTTCAGTTTCAGTTTCAGTTTCAGTTTCTGTTTCAGTTTCAGTTTCAGTTTCAGTTTCAGTTTCAGTTTCAGTTTCAGTTTCAGTTTCAGTTTCAGTTTCAGTTTCAGTTTCAGTTTCAGTTTCAGTTTCAGTTTCAGTTTCAGTTTCAGTTTCAGTTTCAGTTTCAGTTTCAGATTTAGTTTCACTTTCAGCTTCAGTTTCAGTTTCAGTTTCGGTTTCGGTTTCAGTTTCAGTTTCTTTTCAGTTTCAGTTTCAGTTTCAGTTTCGATTTCGGTTTCAGTTTCAGTTTCAGTTTCAGTTTCAGTTTCAGTTTCAGTTTCAGTTTCAGTTTCAGTTTCAGTTTCAGTTTCAGTTTCAGTTTCAGTTTCAGTTTCAGTTTCAGTTTCAGTTTCAGTTTCAGTTTCAGTTTCAGTTTCAGTTTCAGTTTCAGTTTCAGTTTCAGTTTCAGTTTTTTTCAGTTTCAGTTTCAGTTTCAGTTTCAGTTTCAGTTTCAGTTTCAGTTTCAGTTTCAGTTTCAGTTTCAGTTTCAGTTTCAGTTTCAGTTTCAGTTTCAGTTTCAGTTTCAGTTTCAGTTTCAGTTTCAGTTTCAGTTTCAGTTTCAGTTTCAGTTTCAGTTTCAGTTTCAGTTTCAGTTGCAGTTGCAGTTGCAGTTGCAGTTTCAGTTTCAGTTTCAGTTTCAGTTTCTGTTTCAGTTTCAGGTTCAGGTTCAGCTTCAGCTTCAGCTACAGTTTCAGTTTCAGTTTCAGTTTCAGTTTCAGTTTCAGTTTCAGTTTCAGTTTCAGTTTCAGTTTCAGTTTCAGTTTCAGTTTCAGTTTCAGTTTTAGTTTCAGTTTCAGCTTCAGTTTCGGTTTCGGTTTCGGTTTCGGTTTCAGTTTCAGTTTCTTTTCAGTTTCAGTTTCAGTTTCAGTTTCAGTTTCAGTTTCGATTTCGGTTTCAGTTTCAGTTTCAGTTTCAGTTTCAGTTTCAGTTTCAGTTTCAGTTTCAGTTTCAGTTTCAGTTTCAGTTTCAGTTTCAGTTTCAGTTTCAGTTTCAGTTTCAGTTTCAGTTTCAGTTTCAGTTTCAGTTTCAGTTTCAGTTTCAGTTTCAGTTTCAGTTTCAGTTTCAGTTTCAGCTTCAGCTTCAGCTTCAGCTTCAGCTTCAGCTTCAGCTTCAGCTTCAGCTTCAGTTTCAGTTTCAGTTTCAGTTTCAGTTTCAGTTTCAGTTTCAGTTTCAGTTTCAGTTTCAGTTTCAGTTTCAGTTTCAGTTTCAGTTTCAGTTTCTGTTTCAGTTTGAGGTTCAGTTTCAGTTTCAGTTACAGTTTCAGTTTCAGTTTCAGTTTCAGTTTCAGTTTCAGTTTCAGTTTCAGTTTCAGTTTCAGTTTCAGTTTCGATTTCGGTTTCAGTTTCAGTTTCAGTTTCAGTTTCAGTTTCAGTTTCAGTTTCAGTTTCAGTTTCAATTTCAGTTTCAGTTTCAGTTTCAGTTTCAGTTTCAGCTTCAGTTTCAGATTTAGTTTCAGTTGCAGTTTCAGTTTCAGTTTCAGTTTCAGTTTCAGTTTCAGTTTCAGTTTCAGTTTCAGTTTCAGTTTCAGTTTCAGTTTCAGTTTCAGTTTCAGTTTCAGTTTCAGTTTCAGTTTCAGTTTCAGTTTCAGTTTCAGTTTCAGTTTCAGTTTCAGTTTCAGTTTCAGTTTCAGTTTCAGTTTCAGTTTCAGTTTCAGTTTCAGTTTCAGATTTAGTTTCACTTTCAGCTTCAGTTTCAGTTTCAGTTTCGGTTTCGGTTTCAGTTTCAGTTTCTTTTCAGTTTCAGTTTCAGTTTCAGTTTCGATTTCGGTTTCAGTTTCAGTTTCAGTTTCAGTTTCAGTTTCAGTTTCAGTTTCAGTTTCAGTTTCAGTTTCAGTTTCAGTTTCAGTTTCAGTTTCAGTTTCAGTTTCAGTTTCAGTTTCAGTTTCAGTTTCAGTTTCAGTTTCAGATTTAGTTTCACTTTCAGCTTCAGTTTCAGTTTCAGTTTCAGTTTCAGTTTCAGTTTCAGTTTCGATTTCGGTTTCAGTTTCAGTTTCAGTTTCAGTTTCAGTTTCAGTTTCAGTTTCAGTTTCAATTTCAGTTTCAGTTTCAGTTTCAGTTTCAGTTTCAGCTTCAGTTTCAGATTTAGTTTCAGTTGCAGTTTCAGTTTCAGTTTCAGTTTCAGTTTCAGTTTCAGTTTCAGTTTCAGTTTCAGTTTCAGTTTCAGTTTCAGTTTCAGTTTCAGTTTCAGTTTCAGTTTCAGTTTCAGTTTCAGTTTCAGTTTCAGTTTCAGTTTCAGTTTCAGTTTCAGTTTCAGTTTCAGTTTCAGTTTCAGTTTCAGTTTCAGATTTAGTTTCACTTTCAGCTTCAGTTTCAGTTTCAGTTTCGGTTTCGGTTTCAGTTTCAGTTTCTTTTCAGTTTCAGTTTCAGTTTCAGTTTCGATTTCGGTTTCAGTTTCAGTTTCAGTTTCAGTTTCAGTTTCAGTTTCAGTTTCAGTTTCAGTTTCAGTTTCAGTTTCAGTTTCAGTTTCAGTTTCAGTTTCAGTTTCAGTTTCAGTTTTTTTTGTTCTATGAAATGAAATGAAATAGAAAGGCAGAGGCATTTTCCTATGCAGTGCTTGTGTATTAAAATGCTCCTACCTCACACCATTTTATAATTATACGCATGGCAAATATTTGCAAATAAAAGGAAATTTGATCTTCTTCAAAACCATGAAGATAACCAGAAATTAAAATAGAACATATACCAATAACACTACACATTTGATACATAATATTTTATCATGATCATCATCTGGCTCTTTACGGTCCATGTAGGATCTTTGCTTGCTTAATGAAGTTCTTCTAGTTTTCTGTGCCTAGAGCCTTTCAGCGTTGTTTTGTAAATTTTACCCCAGCCGATGATACCATACCGAACAATTGTCACAAGAGCGTAATTAAAAAATCTTTAGCTGGCTGAGTTCAAGGAAGTGCTTTAATTGTCTAAAGAGATACAATAATTTTCTCAATTTTTTTACAGTTTTCTGTGTATGCAATTCCCATTTTAGATGACTGTAGATGTGTAATCCTAAATACTTTGTGCTTGTAGTTACGATGACTTCTAAATCGGTATTCCTAATTTTTATAGTCATGGTATGACAGATTATTTCTATAGAATATAAAATGCACAAGCTTTTTTATCAATGGTTAACATAACTAAATTTTTATTTAGCTACAACACTGTTTTTGACATATTGGTACTTCTTTTATTTGAGACATTGTTCCAGGAATATCCCGAAAAACACAGCATAGTATCAGCGGTGTAGGAGATAACAGTATTAGTTTCAGATAATAAAATAACATTATTTATTTAGAATAACAAGAGTACTGGACCAAGCACACTACCCTGGGACACACAATATCAGAATTTTTTTTATCACTAATGACGCCAGAAATTTGTACTTGCTGTGTTCTGTTTGCTAGATATGTTTTGAATAAATTATTACCAACTTATAATACTTATAACATTTTGATTTACGTTGTTTTAAATCAAAGTCAGTTTCAGTTTCAGTTTCGATTTCGGTTTCAGTTTCAGTTTCAGTTTCAGTTTCAGTTTCAGTTTCAGTTTCAGTTTCAGTTTCAGTTTCAGTTTCAGTTTCAGTTTCAGTTTCAGTTTCAGTTTCAGTTTCTGTTTCAGTTTGAGGTTCAGTTTCAGTTTCAGTTACAGTTTCAGTTTCAGTTTCAGTTTCAGTTTCAGTTTCAGTTTCAGTTTCAGTTTCAGTTTCAGTTTCAGTTTCGATTTCGGTTTCAGTTTCAGTTTCAGTTTCAGTTTCAGTTTCAGTTTCAGTTTCAGTTTCAGTTTCAATTTCAGTTTCAGTTTCAGTTTCAGTTTCAGTTTCAGCTTCAGTTTCAGATTTAGTTTCAGTTGCAGTTTCAGTTTCAGTTTCAGTTTCAGTTTCAGTTTCAGTTTCAGTTTCAGTTTCAGTTTCAGTTTCAGTTTCAGTTTCAGTTTCAGTTTCAGTTTCAGTTTCAGTTTCAGTTTCAGTTTCAGTTTCAGTTTCAGTTTCAGTTTCAGTTTCAGTTTCAGTTTCAGTTTCAGTTTCAGTTTCAGTTTCAGTTTCAGTTTCAGATTTAGTTTCACTTTCAGCTTCAGTTTCAGTTTCAGTTTCGGTTTCGGTTTCAGTTTCAGTTTCTTTTCAGTTTCAGTTTCAGTTTCAGTTTCGATTTCGGTTTCAGTTTCAGTTTCAGTTTCAGTTTCAGTTTCAGTTTCAGTTTCAGTTTCAGTTTCAGTTTCAGTTTCAGTTTCAGTTTCAGTTTCAGTTTCAGTTTCAGTTTCAGTTTCAGTTTCAGTTTCAGTTTCAGTTTCAGTTTCAGATTTAGTTTCACTTTCAGCTTCAGTTTCAGTTTCAGTTTCAGTTTCAGTTTCAGTTTCAGTTTCGATTTCGGTTTCAGTTTCAGTTTCAGTTTCAGTTTCAGTTTCAGTTTCAGTTTCAGTTTCAATTTCAGTTTCAGTTTCAGTTTCAGTTTCAGTTTCAGCTTCAGTTTCAGATTTAGTTTCAGTTGCAGTTTCAGTTTCAGTTTCAGTTTCAGTTTCAGTTTCAGTTTCAGTTTCAGTTTCAGTTTCAGTTTCAGTTTCAGTTTCAGTTTCAGTTTCAGTTTCAGTTTCAGTTTCAGTTTCAGTTTCAGTTTCAGTTTCAGTTTCAGTTTCAGTTTCAGTTTCAGTTTCAGTTTCAGTTTCAGTTTCAGTTTCAGATTTAGTTTCACTTTCAGCTTCAGTTTCAGTTTCAGTTTCGGTTTCGGTTTCAGTTTCAGTTTCTTTTCAGTTTCAGTTTCAGTTTCAGTTTCGATTTCGGTTTCAGTTTCAGTTTCAGTTTCAGTTTCAGTTTCAGTTTCAGTTTCAGTTTCAGTTTCAGTTTCAGTTTCAGTTTCAGTTTCAGTTTCAGTTTCAGTTTCAGTTTTTTTTGTTCTATGAAATGAAATGAAATAGAAAGGCAGAGGCATTTTCCTATGCAGTGCTTGTGTATTAAAATGCTCCTACCTCACACCATTTTATAATTATACGCATGGCAAATATTTGCAAATAAAAGGAAATTTGATCTTCTTCAAAACCATGAAGATAACCAGAAATTAAAATAGAACATATACCAATAACACTACACATTTGATACATAATATTTTATCATGATCATCATCTGGCTCTTTACGGTCCATGTAGGATCTTTGCTTGCTTAATGAAGTTCTTCTAGTTTTCTGTGCCTAGAGCCTTTCAGCGTTGTTTTGTAAATTTTACCCCAGCCGATGATACCATACCGAACAATTGTCACAAGAGCGTAATTAAAAAATCTTTAGCTGGCTGAGTTCAAGGAAGTGCTTTAATTGTCTAAAGAGATACAATAATTTTCTCAATTTTTTTACAGTTTTCTGTGTATGCAATTCCCATTTTAGATGACTGTAGATGTGTAATCCTAAATACTTTGTGCTTGTAGTTACGATGACTTCTAAATCGGTATTCCTAATTTTTATAGTCATGGTATGACAGATTATTTCTATAGAATATAAAATGCACAAGCTTTTTTATCAATGGTTAACATAACTAAATTTTTATTTAGCTACAACACTGTTTTTGACATATTGGTACTTCTTTTATTTGAGACATTGTTCCAGGAATATCCCGAAAAACACAGCATAGTATCAGCGGTGTAGGAGATAACAGTATTAGTTTCAGATAATAAAATAACATTATTTATTTAGAATAACAAGAGTACTGGACCAAGCACACTACCCTGGGACACACAATATCAGAATTTTTTTTATCACTAATGACGCCAGAAATTTGTACTTGCTGTGTTCTGTTTGCTAGATATGTTTTGAATAAATTATTACCAACTTATAATACTTATAACATTTTGATTTACGTTGTTTTAAATCAAAGTCTTTATAATTTATTGTTTAATTCAAAAAACACTTACTAATACCGTGGAAAAAGTCTGTTTTCCCGGGTTCTTTTACTAAGAAATCCTTACAGCATTCATAACACTTCTCGGAAGGCGAAATTTAATTTACTCTAGTATTTCGTTGTTTTTGTAAGCAAATTAAAAACTGCTTGTAGATTCTTTTTAATTAATATTTGTAATTATACTTTGCAAGAATTCCTTAATGCTTGGAAAAGCAGTTCGCGACATGAATTTTGTATTTCCTATTTCAATTTAACGTTTCATTTCTTCATGAATAAATTTACCCGGTATTATTTTTTGGAACCTACGATTACAAAATTGAAAAACTTGTTACAAATTTAAATTATGAGGAAAATAGGAAATTACTAACTTTTTGTTATATTTCAAGTGGATTAAATTTTGGTACATCATCTAATTTACATCCTTTCATAGCTGTTGAATTTAAATTAACATTATTACATTCTACCATACTTACTTGTTATTTTCATGGAAAAACCATGCAGGCAGAATATTCAAACAATGCACAGTAATGAGCAAACAAAAGTAAAGCATATTATATTATACAGACGGAAACGTTGAGTGGTTAAGTTCGCGTATTGATCGATAAATCTCGAAAGTTTTATTATAGATACACATCTGATGCAAGGTCCAGTGTAATCTTTAGGAAGCGTGCTGGCAATTTCTTCAAATAAGCTTCACATATCGGATAAATGTCTCGCGTCAACTATCAATGTACAAAACGAGAAGCATGTAAAGAAAAGTATTTTAACGGTGTCTTCAAATTGTTTCTCTGAACGTTTTTATTTTTCTTTTCAACCTTATTGGGTTTAATCTTATTTTAACTAAATTTGTATTTAAATTGTAACATCAAACTGAAACAAACAATAGTAACACATGAACACAGAATAAAGTTTAAATCAACAGTTAATTTCAAAGAACAAAGAACAAAAAACTCGGGCTTGAATTTATAAAGTTTGTGCCCGCGTAGAGACCGGGCCGGGCGCTTGTTAGTCCTGGGAGTGGTACTTGCAAAGCGCAGCTTCGTTTGAAATCAGCAGGTGGTGCTAGAAGCCTTGAGACCTTGTATAGCCGTTGCTTCATTCTTGTACGGGTCATGGTGTTAGGCAGGCTCTTCCGAAACCTGGTGTAGCTGCTGTTTTGTACTCAACGAGACTTGAAGTGCTGGAAGGCTGCGGACCATAAGCTTGTGCTCGATCCGGAAGCAGGAATTTTGAAAGAGTCTGCGATGATAATTGGTTTTCTAGCGGAAGCTATTCCTAAAAGTCATCTAACTTTTCTGATTATGATTTCGTTGCTCAGCACTGTCAACAATTTGCATAACAAAATCTACGCAACACAAGCAAAACGTCACAGTACTTTTATTGACGATAGCGGAACAAACGTTTACTTTTTCTATTAAATAACTTTGAAAACCGATGATTTGTTTTTTACCGCTTTAGGGGAGAGTGAGGAGAACCGTGGATGCTGCTCAAAAAAGAGATAGAGAGAGAGTTGCTTCCGGAGTGTCCGCAAATGAGCAAAACAGAATTCACTGTTGTAACAAAACACGCCCTCTTGACGCTGAGCTTAGTCATAGTTAGATAGCGTACAGTAAGAATCTACTTACTAGCCCGGGACATGAAAATGCTTTAATCATGTCTTTTTTTGCATACTGCTATGGTACCGTAATTTACTGTAGCATATCTTCGTGGATTATCGCAAAATTATGTCAAATTAATCATTTTCTACTTATACCACTCATATACGTAAAACTTTAGTGCCTGAGATAGTTCTTCTTTTGTGGAATGTAATGGTGAACGAGATCGGGAGATTGGGAAGGCAAGATTTGATGCTTTGGTACGAGATTTAAGACCACTCTTGCAGTATGCGCCTTATTATGTATTAAAACAAACTCTCGTAAAACTTTACATAAATGTATAACTACATTATTAAATCTTTTCTACAGGTTTTAAACAAAACTAGAGAAAACCACGGCGGAACCACAACCGCGAACATGATCCAGATGCGGACAGCAGCTACCGCCATGTCAAATCCTATAGAAAGTGCCAGTACTCCAACTAACAATGAAACAACTACAAATGCTAGTAACATCCATGAACAGTAGGGAAATTCATGGTGCGGAAAACTCCAGGTAGCCCCACGACAAAGCTTTCACGTCGTGTAGGTAACAATTGCGGGACTATGCAGATACAGCCCTCAAACCAAATGAAACTTCAAAATAATCTATAGAAAACGTAAAATCTCACGTGCACTCAACAATTAACGAACAACTCGATTTTCGATTTCAATCATAAGTGGAATTACCCACAATTACTATCGTCATCTACTTTCCACACTCCTCAAAAACGAAAGTACCAAAACTAAAAATTTAACTGGTATATCGAGGATTTGCAGTTGCGACCCGACCGACGAGGGAGCCTTCTAACCCTCAGGAGGGGACAAACTTTAACCAAATATTTGCAAACTAGGTAGAAACGTTCGCAGCAGGAGAAAAATTTACTTGCTTTGGCGAACACTGCCTTACAGGCTATTTCTACCAAAGCAGGCTATACATACAAAGATAAATTTAAAAAATGCTAGACCTCGGGGTCATCGCGTAATGCGATAACCGACAGTTACCCGTTACCTAAAACGGATGTGGTTTTTGTTACACCGCAAAGCCGTCGACATCTTCGCCTTGGACATTAGAGCCGGTTACTTGCAGATCTCGATTAGACTTGAAGATCGGAATAAAACACCATTTTAAACGATATTTCGGCTTTTTCGGTTCCCTTTAGATTACGAAATGCCCTGGCTACATGACAGAAGTTATTGGACTACTTCCGCGCAGGCTTTCCTTAGGTTACCATATTGGCATACCTGGACAATATGATCACCCTCTCACGATCTGGTAAAGCTTATCTAAAAGACCTTTCACAGATATTTCAGTAAGTTTAGGTTTACAAATTGTATGTATGCAATATCGTTTGAACGCAGGTGAGGTACCTGAGCCATATGACCCTAATATATCGGACCGGGACCGCACAAATGAAGACCACTCAATCTGGATTATGCCGAGCAATATCAGCACGCCCCAAGAACTCTAAGTGGATACTACGAAGACTATGCGACTACTAACCTAACGGGTCCTAGGACGTTGAAACAGCTTAGATTTTGTAGAAGTCTCCACACCTCTGTCTTTTCCTCTAAAGAAACTAGTTATCTGGCAGTGAGGCCCATTGCACGAAATTGCATTTAACTACCCCAAGAGACTGTTTATCACTTTTTCCCGAAAAGAAGGGCGTGAGGAACGTTTGGTTAAGTATCCAAGTCATATTAATTAATAATTTAATTCCCACCAAAAGAAACTACTCAAAAAATGAGTGAGAAGTCCTAGTTATTGTATGGGTCATTTCCAATTGTCTTGGAAATATAGAGTAAAATTTTGTAACGCTCTGCACAGACGACCAACCTCTTCGGTGGCTAATAAGTTTAATATTGCTTATAGGACGCTTCGCTAGTTAGGCCCTTGCGCTACAGCTATACGAAACCACGTATACCTACACGCCAAAAAGTCAATGCAATCGCTGATACCCTCCTCCAGGCCGACCTGTAGGTACTTAACGGAAAAACAGTATATCAAGTCCATCGACCTGTCTGTTCGTCGTCCTAGTAACATATGACTGCAGCTGCAGAAAGATCACGAAACGGTCAGGGATTGTTTCGAAAAACCCAATGTCGCCGCCCTTGACTACCTACACCCGATGGTCAGCAAGCGGATATTTAATCAAAAACGGCATCCTATATTGATGCTCCCGGAAGGTAGACTTTGAAGAGGGACAGTTAGTCGTACTGTAATGTTTGGTTTGGGAGTTGTAAATAAAATACTAATTTTCAGGAAGAACTTTTAATGTGTGTTACTTTTACAAGATGATCTTGATGAATGTTTATAGCAACGTCAATAGCAACGCAAGTCGCCAAGTTACAAAAATACAATTGAATCCAAGGGCTGCTACATTAATACTCCCCCCCCCCAACTTGCAGAAGAAAAAAACTACGCAGCAAACGTGAAGCGCATGCTATCTTAGCTACTAAAACTTCTGATCTTTTCAAAAACAATACAAGTATTAAGAAAGTTACGTAAATAATTGAACATTATAGAAAATAAAATTAAATTAGCTTGAAGTTGCTTCTAGTTCTTCTAGGTGCGTGTCCAATTCTTGAGATTCCAAGAGCAGAGCAGAAAAAGTCCAGTTCACTAAAACAAAACAGAACAAAAGGGGAAAACTGTGCATAAACAAAAAGTTGAGTCTTGTGGCAGAATGCCTTTACATGAAACCTTGTGCCCCAAATAATCTAATTGACTAACCCCAAAAACACATTTATCAACGTTCAACAAAAGTCCGTATCTAGTCAAACGTTCAAATACCATTTTTACATGACGCAAATGTTCTGACGCGGTTTTACTAAAAATTAATATATCGTCGAGGTAAAAATAAATGTAATACATCCCTGTAAAAATCTTCTGGGCGAATCTGGACCAGGAAGAAGGAGCGTTTCTTAAGCCAAAATTAAGTCTTTTGTAACGATATGCACCAAGAGGCGTGGTAATTGTGGTTTTGTCCATATCATCTGGATGCAAAGGAATTTGGAAGTATGCTTTCTTTAAATCCAATTTAGTAAATATTGTAGATCCATATATTTTGTGAGTAAAGTCTTGCAGGAAGGAAATTGGATAGGTATCCGGAACTGTCATTGCATTCAGCTGCCTGTAATCGCCACAGACACGATAGCTGCCATCAGGTTTTAACACCATATGAATTGGACTACTCCAAGGACTGTATTCTTGCTCGATGATTCCAGCACGTAACAGTTCATGCAGATGCTTTTCTAAAAACAGTAATTGTGTTGGATTAAGTCTCGACACTTTGCACTAATTGGCGGACCCGAATCGGGAGAGCAGTTATACTCCGGAAACTCCACAATTTTCTCACAGCGGGTCACTATGGTAAAGAAAGAGTCTTCCACCGCAGTGACTTCCGCCACTATTGATTAAGAATACGAAAACGTGTAGCAGACTAACAATAAACAATATCTGAAGTGCCAAAGTTTGAAAACCAGAAATTTGAAACCCGTATCTTTGCTACAAACTCCGAGTCCAACACCGCGGTTTAGTTTGGTGGTATATCCGTAAAGTTTCAGGAAAGAAACGCTAGGTCGTTATTGTTGAAAACATACTTCAAGGTTGATCGTCTTATTTGACGTAAAACAGTAGACGCTAATTCTGCTTAAAGATGCTATTTGAAGAAGTTTTCCCAAGATTTGGAACACCGAGCAGAATCTGCAGATACATGGGACCCTGTTTGTCAATGGTGCCATGCAACACGTGACCCGCTGTCTAATCGTTAAGCAGTCCTAGCACCGTTTTCCATACTTATGCCAACGCGGTTTTAAGAACAAACCACGATCTAATACCATAATTGGCTATCCCAGGCCAGGTAGCACACAGCCACTAGCTAGCCAAATTGCTACCCATTAGATTTGCAATGAAGACTGCACGGTGCTAGTCAACAGGACACACATCAGCTTATCTCACTTTTGGTCGAGAGTTGAGGACCACAGACGGTGTTACCAGAGATCAGAAGATCATGATCCGGTTCGACATTTTGTTTCCTGTCATAGTTTTATATAAGGCGAAGCAGAGTTACAGGACCGAGATAAATAATTAAATAAAGATTAAAATATATGTCTATTTTTTTAATTTTTCGATGTTTTTCTTCCCAAATTACTAGAAATTTTTTCAAGGAACATTTTTTAACGTTTATTTGTTCTGAAGTATCTTTATATGACACCTTTTGTTTTGAAACTTCTAAAGATCTTTTAAAACTATTTCCTTAAAATATTGTAAAATCATTATAAAACGTCTATGTTTAATAAATTTCTAAGGAATGTTCCTCACCGAAATTTGTTCCGCGGTATTGCTTTTCTAGAGACGAATATCTAAAAGAATTTTAGGAATTTTTTAAGTCCCTGATTCAAATTCCACCAAATTAGCTCTTCAAAGGCATCTTGTTAATTACCTGTTTTGAGGGCTGTTCCGCTGATTTTAGTTATTAAAAATCTAATCCCTAAAATCCTGGTTTGTTAATTCCAGGGGTTCATATCATTTAGAATTTTGGACTGAATTCTTATCATTTAATATCTACTATTACAACTATTTTGTTAAGTTACATTAGCCATTTTCTGCTGTTCCATTGTACATGACCAGCCCCGGTGTTACTACAAAAATCAAACAATTTAAGTTTATTTTCGGACAAGCACAAACAACAGCGTTAACACCCAGAGTTAGTACTAAGTTCACACCAAGATGATCCGGTCAGTGTTTGGAAGAATGTTATATTTTAAATACAAAAATTGTGTTTACTTTCTTGTTTATCAGTTTTCTATCTATAAAAGTGAAGAGTTGCACGCTAGAGCAATTCCATTATTTAAAAATAACTGCAAAAAAATCTACCAATGAATATGAATCGAAGGAAGTGAATTACTTACTATATGGCTAATGGGAGTGGCGCTCGTGGTGTGGTGTACTGAGAGGCATTGTCAAGTGTTTTTGGAAAAAAATTGTTCTTACTCAAGTTTTATATTTCAAACCCATCCTTTACGTTGGCAAAATGTAAATTTTTACTAACATTTTTATTGATGTCTTTTAATAGATTTTCGATAAGCACTCTCTAATAAAATTATTGTAAATTGGTGCCAGTGTGTCAAAATGCACATGTGGTTTACCGATGAAAAATGTGTTTGAATTTTAGTTTTTAAATGTTTGCAGTCAATATCGCACAATAAATTATCACAAAATAGCAAACAGTGGAAACAAGTGAAAGCATTTTCTTACATGGCGTTCACAATCCAAAACTATTTTGCACGGACATCGTACAACACCACTAAATTATGATTACACAACCAACAACTGTTTTCACACTACTACGTCGTGTACGTGCGAAACCCGCAAGTAAGGCGGCTATTGGCATGCGCTTATCAGGGACAGCTGATAGCATAATTCTCGGAAGTTGTGGGTTTGTAACCCTGAAGTCTTTAATACGCAGATACTTCTATCCTCTTTTAGCTTGTGTAATATGAATTTTACCGCAATGAGATTTCTATTTCACTCTTATTGATTTAAATGCCGTTTGAGCCGGCGCGGCGGCTTTATTCGGTGGCGTATAGCTGGATTGGGGACTGACAGTCAAATGACCCTCGCATAGATTCGTTAATGCGCGCGAAATACCCAAACATTCAAATGTTTACGGATCCTGCGGCAGCTCTTTAATAAACGTCCTCGCGTGGAAATCTCATACAAAAGTTAACTATAAAGTATTTTCTAAATATTATAAATTATAATATGTTATGTACTTAAACAAAAAGTAATTATTTATTTATTTTATTTTATTGGGAGGTCAATGACCATTTGACCATTTGGCTAATGGTTAAACAAGAGCTCTCATTATTCCTACTTAAGGAAGAAACGAATGTTTCAACAATATAGACGAATATGAAACCATAGCAGATACAATCACAATCCATACCCATTCAATTCCAATTCTTCGTTATGGTGATGTTCCAAACCTTAAAAAACTCCGAAATTTTGTAACGTTTTCGTCGATTTAAAACGTTCGAATCACGTTACATTATTTATATTTGTTTCGAGTAGCTTCAGGGAGTTGTCCAGGGTTCACCTGGGATACCAGAACCTTTCAAATAATGTACAGATCGGAAACGGGTTAAATTAATATCAATATAATATGTATAACTATGTACAATTTATTTAAATATATATATTCACCGGAAAAATAAATTAAGTATTTCAACCTGTTATAAATAAAATAAAATATTAATTCTGTAGACGTTGTTTTAATGAGTCTGGTGGCACCTAATTTTCTGCCGCACTCTGTATGGTACGGTTCTTCGCCGGCCTTCAAATTTATTCTGGACGTCTGGGTAAGTTCGCGCGTCAACGACCTTGTTGGTTCAAACGCTGGTTTCTGCGCTTGCTTATCTTGTAAACGATTGTGGACTGGTATTTGAAGCCTAAACAAAGATTAGTGCGTATTTTCCGCCGAGTTTCATGTATTAATGAAAGACGAATAAATTCTGGAACAGTTCATAAGTGACGCTAAACGTTTTAACGGTAATTTCTGACTTTAAAACAACCGGTTACCAATATAGGATAATGTAGCGACCTCGCCTTTAATTTCAAACAGTAAGTAAACAACAATTTTCTAGTTTTAAAATACTTTTCACTAAAATCACACCTGTTTGTTACGCTTTAACTAACCAGGCTGCGTTCGAGTATTATCTGTTCGATGTTTTATCTGTTTCAGGGATTATTATACTAATTGGTTTGATGAATGTTAACTTCTTTCGCCATGCGATGAAGTACATTTACAAAGGGGTAAATTAACAGCAAACTACTGACATTTTCGCCTAGTGAGTTTGGAATTTCCCCAGAATAACACACCTCAAGATTCTTAGAATATTGCACCCCGTAATCTGAGATTAACATCGCTTTCTCCTGTGATTTTTCACCCAGGAAAAAGTCAACGGTTATTGAGCAAGATAGTGGACTGTTAATACATGAAGATCCTACGCCTCCAAATTTATCGATAATTCACTACGGAAGAGACAGTTGGCCCCTGAAGCATTGAACACCACGCTCCAAAAGTTGACTGTTAATAATTACTGTCCTCTGACATAAACAGGTTAGTACCTCGACAGTGAACTCAAATCGTGACGGATAAGTTTTAACGCAACTTTTAATTTCAGGTAATAAGTGATTTGTGAAATGCACCTTAATACTTGCCGATATTTGGAACATGTGAATGCTAAACAGGCTGGATCTCTCGGATGTCTGTACACTGGTAACTGGAACAGTAATAAAATAATTGCAGCAATTATAATTCAATTAATTGCGTACACGGCTGAACAGTTCGGGATGTTTGCAGTAAAACAATTCGGTAACGGCTGGATTCGCTGGTATGAACTCTTTAAATACTTTAAACTGTATTTATTTAAATGTGAACTCAAATACACAGGCTAAGTTCAAACTGTATATTTGCCAGTTAAGCTAGCGAATTGTTCGACTGGTCGGTTTGACCCTAAGGGTCTGAGTCTCTGGATTCGGCACCTCCTTTACTTTTTATAGCTAACCCAGCTCATCTTGCGGTTCGAATTTCGCGCATTTCCCTCTCTGTTGTAGTGGGAGATGCCCTTGCTCAGTCATCTGAGGTGGGTCGGTACTAGAAGCGCCATCCGCGCCTTTTTCGAGAACTAAGGGCGGTGCTCGTCTAAATAAAATTGTAAAACCACAAATACGCGTATTCTGCGCGCACTACACTTTGGATATAATTTTACCCTGTCACAATTTTTATTTGTAAGCAAACGATATCAAAAAATTAGAAATAGAAATATTTTTAAACGTTTCACAACTTATTGATATTACATTAAATAATAATAATATTTAAGAAATTCCAGTGGGTGTTTTCAATAATTTAGGTATAAGAAAACAGTAATATAAAAAAAGCTGAAGTGTGGACTTCGAGTGGACTTTCCCATACTAGAACTAATCGTATTTGAAAAAGTGTAATTTTAATAATTATAGCCTTCCATTCCATCCATCCAAATTCATAGAAAGCGCTACAGTGAAATTATAGCTTTCAGAAAAAAAACAACAAATTGTAGCCAATACTAGATACTAATACTTGCTGTTTTCGTGTTGCAAAAGGGTAACTTTTAATAATTATAACGTTGTACAGTTCAGCGAGTATTAGATTTCTAAGAAAACAAGCAGCGGGAATTTGAATTTGCGATCGCCGGTTCAATTGGTTTCCGTACCGCCGTCACTCTACTCATAGAAGCACCGACCAACTGCACCAAAGCAAGGTAAGCGCCCGGCGCGCCATCTGGTGAATTACAAATTCCGCTTTGGATGTCGGACAAAAATGGCTATAATGGCTTTACTTGAGAAGTTATCAAAAATATACAAAGAATGAAAAATATATTTTTTTAACTAGAGCTAGCTGATAGGCGTAGTTAAAATCACGCAACTGCCGGAAAACGCGTTGATAATAAAAAGTATCGGTTTTTAATTAATTTTTAAAATAGTTGAAAATTCTAGTAAATTTTAATAAAGTACTTTAAATAGTCTATCGAACTGATAAAAGTTTATGACGATCGGCGTTTGCGTTTTTGAATAAATATTGCTATGATATGCGTGGTCTTGCATTCACTAGAAAACAATTCCTTAAATGCCTGCAATTCACGCAATTCCAAATTATATTTTCTATGAGACTCTTTTATTAACTTTCTCAGGGTCGTTATTAAGTTTGGAAGTAAAGTTATTAATAAATATGATTCAAAAAGAAAATACACAAAATAATATCAATGTTACAAAAAACTTTTATTCAATAAATCAAGTTTTGGGGTCAAATTTTCGAAAGTTCAAGAAATTTCTATTAAATACTATTTTTCTTAAAACCGAACACTTATCTTTGTGTCTTCTTATTAAGATATCCTTCACTCGACAAACGTCTAATGTCCAACTCCCTCTTCTCTGGTTTGCAGGTTACTCAAATAACCACAACACTCGCCTTTAGTTTGAATTCTTCTCTGGACTGCTTTTATGTTATTTTATACTTGGCTTTTCTATTATCATAACCGGAAACTCGTTCTGGATCGCTTTATACTTATTATTCTTTTGGATTTTCCACAATTCGTTGACAAACACTTGTATCCGTTTTATAATAGGTTCTTTTAAATTCAAAACCACTTTTATATTACTTTAAACTCGTTTTTCTTCTCTACTCATTCAGAGAATATAAAATTCTCTGTCTTTGTTTACAAGGACGAGTCGTACTAACTAAACAAATTTCTCTTTCTTCTGTCTTCCCTCTTGATCTTTCATATTTTTTAAAACAAATAAATCTCGTGACAATGAGTATTCTTTTATACATTTGTCAAATTGACATTCAAAACCATACCCCCCACAAATGACAATTCACAAAGCACAAACAAGTATGTCTAAAAACTTCTGATAAATTAAACCTTTTAAACAATTCTGAACTAAATTATAATTAAAATTAACATAAACAATAATCGTATCAATTTGATTGTGTTCTTCTTTCTTTCAGTGTAAACAAAACTTCACAAATATGAAATATAAATGATATGATGATAATCACATTATTTGAATTATAACAACAAGAAATTACTGCAATAATACGCAACCCTAAGTTTGAATATCAAAAACTTACAGTCTTCACAAACCTCCAATCATAAATTGAATTGTAACAAGCATCCCAAAAATTGCCTTCCAGGAATTACAATACTCCGGTCTAATCATACAACTTTGAATATCAAAATGTTGGAGCGACCGCCATTTTAAAGCTAGAGAGTTCGGTGAAAAACGCTACAAAAAGAAACATCTCTAACTTCCGTTTCCGGTTTCGGATATTTTTGAGAAGCTTAACTACAACTATAATTTTTTTGAGTTCCTTGAGCCCCGGTATGGGAAAATAAAATAATAGCATTGCTTAAATTGCAGCGGAAGCTTTAGACAATATGCCTATTTTAAGCTATCTTAACCCGAGCAATAAACTGAAGTTCTGGAATACCGAGTGGTTTACAAACACTCCTGGTATTAGGCATTTATCAATAATGTTCAACGAATTAAATGAGCTACCCGCCAAGGCTTTCAAGAATTTCAAAGGAGTAGTAGAACCAATGCTAGCGATCTCTTTTCTAACAATAAAATTGAAAATGTAGATCAGGATGCATTTGAAGGCTTCAAGCATTTAATATTTGTTCAATTGGACTCACGTCACAATGATATAAAGTGCTTGCCTGAAAAATCAATGGAAAGTTTGCCATCCAGTTAAGCGGCGAATACTGAGCACAATTCAAAGATCATAAGAAAGTGGGCGGTGGGAAACGATCCACGCAATAATAATATTATTGTTCAAAGTGAAAGACAAATTCAAATACAGTGTGATGATGAAATTTTAGAAACGTTAAGGGATGTTTTGAAAAGAATTACGGATTTGGAAAAAGTTGTATTTGAAGGACGATCTAAAGGGTTGTTTTTTACCATATTGCGTATATGTATGTATGTGTCTGATTAAAGTAATGTTACGGTTAAATAAAGTGGTTGTTTTGCTGTTGCTCCTCAATTGTACCGATTATTTGAGGTTGGCGGTGAATTTAAGGGTCGTTTTTAAAATGACGGTGTAGGAAGAGCGATGACTACTTTCATTTTTAAAAACTTATAATTTTTAGGAGTTGGGGGTCTACTTGAGGGTAGACTATAGGTGTTGTAATAAAAAGGGTGTCTCATCAATTAGAGGTTGACGGTAAACTCAAGGCTGGTTTAGAAGTGATGGTGTAAGAAAAGCGATGATTACATTCATTTTTTTTAATTTACAATTTTTAGGGGTTAAGGGTTCGCTTCAGGGTGGACTCGAGGTTTTGTTGTAATAAAAAGGTCGATTTTTCCCAATTTTAGCATATTTATTTTTTATAGATTGGCGAGGAACTTGAGGGTGGTTTAGAAGTGATGGTGTAAGAAAAGCGATGATTACATTAATTTTTTTTTAATTTATAATTTTTAGGGGTTAAGAGTCCGCTTCAGGGTAGACTAGAGATGCTGGTGTAAGAAAAGCGATGATTGCATTCATTTTTAAAAATTTGTAATTTTTAGAGTTTGGGAGTCCGCTTGAGGGTGGACTAGAGGTGTTGTAATAAAAGAGGCGATTCTCGGTAATTGCAGCAATTTTAATTATTAAAATGTGGCGGTAAACTTAAGGGTGGTTTAGAAGTGATAATCTAAGAAAATCAATGATTACCTTCATTTCTAATATTTATAATTTCAAGGGATTGGTGGTCCACTTGAAGATGAACTAGATGTGTTGTTGTAGTTAAAGGAATGATGATTCTCGTCGCTTGTAACAATTTTAATCTTTAGAAGTTGGCGGTGAACTTGAGGGTAGTTTAGAAGTGTTGGTAGAAGAAAAACGATGACTATATTCGTTTTTTAAAATTTATAATTTTTAGGGGTTGGAATTCTATTTGAAAGTGAACTAGAGATTTTGTTGTACTAAAAGGAGCGATTCTCGCCAATTTCAGCAATTTATATTCTTAGAAATTGGCGATGAACTGGAGGGTGGAGGAAGGCAATGATTACATTTATTTTTAAAAATTTATACATTTTAAAAATTGGAGGTCTACTTGAAGGTAAACTGGAGGTGTTATTTTAATAAAACAAACGATTCTTTTGTTTTTTTTATTATCGCAAATTGTCCACGGCTGTCGCCGCCTCGCCCTCATCAGTTTCCAATTCTTTCTGTCGTAGCACACATTTTCCTGTAAGTTTCTTGTTCCTATTGCCTCGTTTACGTCATCTCTCCAACTTCTTTTTGGTCTTCCTCTCTTTGTTTTTTCTGATGCTACTCATTCTAATATTTTTCTTAGCCATCTTATTTCGTTCATTATTTTTGTATGTCCGAACCATGTCAATTGTTTCTTTTCAAGTTCGTCTACAATGTCTCTCTCGATGTTCATACTCCTTCTAATGTCTTCATTTCTGACCCTTTTGAGCCTCGACCGCCTGCAGCTTCTTCTAGGGAAGTCCATCTCTGTGGCTAGTAGTTTCCTTCTAATAACTTTGCTTAAGTCCCATACTTCTAAGCCATATGTTATAATACTTTGTACAATTGATTTGTAAATTCGCACAAAGTACTGAGTTGAGGGCTCCGATAGATTTTCTTCCTTTAGTTATTCTTTCCTGGATCTCTTTTTTATTTGTTCCTTGTTTGTTAAAGATTACTCCCAAATATTTAGCTTTTTCTACGCCTGCTATCGTTTCATTTTCTAAAGGTAGGTTGTTGCATTTGGCGCTTCCTATTATTAAATACTCGCATTTATTTAAATTCATCGTGAGTCCAGCTCGTTTGTACTCTTCCTGTAGCTTTGTAACCATATAACTTAGGTCTTGCTCATCTTCCGCAATCAGTACCTGGTCATGAGCAAAATAAAAAGTGTATAGGGTGTCGTCTCCTACCTGAAGTCCCATCTTCTTGCATTTTCGTGTCCACTCTTTGAGGGCTTGGTTCAGGTATATCTTAAACAGAGTAGGGGATAAACAGAACCCTTGTCTTAGCCCCTTTAATGTATTAAAAAGATAAAGGAAAAATTGGTACATGACTAACTAGTCATGTACCAATTTTTATTGCGGCATTATTTTTTTGTAGTCCAGTTGAACAGCCTGAATTAATGTTGATCTTATGCCGAGTTTTTCCATTTCTTTCCACAGCTGTGATATTGAGACGCTATCATACGCTTTTTCCAGATCTATGAACGCTATATGTGTATCACTGTTTTGTTGGGTCCGCTTTTCTAGTGCTATCTTCAGAGTAAAAAGGTTATCCGTTGTGGATCTGCCAGCTCGAAAACGTGTTTGCTCCTCTGGTTGTTTTCCTTCAATGTCCTCCTCTATTAGGTTTCTAAGTACTCAAGAGTATATCATTCCTATTGTTGGTATGGTGGCTTTTGTTAATTATAACAATTTTCACCTGCTGCTTGACCGTTTGAGCTGTTGAGGGTTCAGCGATAGATGCCAAACAGTGAAAATGTAAAAGTATGTGATGTTATGATTGAATTTGTTGGGATTTATTAGTTGATGGACAATTCGCTAATCGATGAGAAAGCCACATACTATTTAAGCAAAAATTTTAAAGAATATAATCTGAAATACTACAAAATCCCACGTGTCAGTGGGTGGATGCAGGTTTTTTTACTTCAGTAATATTCTGTGACCGCAACGAAACGCAGGGCGGGGGGGGGGAAGCTCTCTTCCCTTATTCACCAAGTATAAAACCGCTTGATCAGCCCAGTCAGGGACACTTCATCTTTTCATTCATTTGAAACCAGACCTGTTAAGAAACTTTAACTTTTAATGTAATTGAATCTGGACTTGCTAAAAATTGTTCTTTTGAATTCCCGTTGGATCTCTTGTTTAAATGAAATCGTTTATTATTAGATATTTGATTAAGATCTTGGAGATGTCAGCTCTCTTGTTTAAATTAATATTTAATTACCAGAAAGTTGGTGTTTGGTTTTATTGTTTGATTTCAATTTGGAGATGTCAAGTCTCTTGTTGAAATTAAAGACATTTACATCACCTGAATTTGATATTTAAATTTAACAAATCTATTGTTCGAGTTAAATAATAAATTTCTAGTTATTAAATTTTTATCTAGAGATGCCAATTCTCTTGTTTAAATTAAATGTTTCTTAAACCCAAATTTCTAGTAATTGTTGTTATTTGCCAGAATTCGACTTTTTAGTTACTGTTTTAAACAAGTTGAGTAAAACTTTCCATTAGTTGAAACTGTTATTTTTATTTTCACATAACCCTGTAAATATTTAAACTTCTCAGTACTTACCCGCCGTGAGTTTTTTAAATTATTTTGTTTAAAAGTAATTAAAGCCAATAAAAAAAAGTAAAAGTCCAATTTAACGTACTTACCTGAATCATTCATTTCCAAAACAATCACAAGCCGTTTTTATTCCAGTAAAACCACATCCTGCGCACAGCAAGTGTAAAGGTACACTAACCACCAGATAACACTGTTTAATTACTACTTAATTTCTTACAGACAGCTGTGAATTTATTGGACGAGTGTGTATATGAATTTTGTGTGCACAAACATTGACTTTAGTTTACAGAAACGCTGAACCTGTCCTGAACCATCTTGCCGTTTGATAAATAAATGAAAAATAAATTGTCAATAATAACTAAAGTACATAAACTACATATCCAGATCTTTTGCATTGTAATAGAAAAGTAATAAACATTGAAAATAATTTTTATTCTCAGTCTTCTCTTTATTTCCAACGAACCCTGACTTCTAGCTTCCCAAGTTAGACCGTTACAGTGTAAGGACAATGCAAACAAATTAAGAGATAAAACTCCTATATAACGAACTCAGCATAATCAATACTACACAAATCCAAATTAAGATGGCTGGTACACGTGATACGCATGGGAGAAGGAAGAGTGGAAAGCCGTTGTTTAGCTCACCAAGGTCCTAAATCGACTGTAAAGCTAAAACAGAAGAAGAAAAAGATGACGAAGAAGAAGAAGATGAAAAAGGCGCCATAACGAAATGCAATAAATAATAAATTAGCAAAAAGTAACAACTTACAAAAAGTAACAACAATTAGTTAAATAAACGCTTAAATTGCAATACCGTACCAATATTAGACAATGAGGAAAAAAAACAAATCTTTGGAACTTTTATATTAAATGACGGAATTTTGACGGGCGACTACAATAGTAAGCGATGCAAAATTAAAAACAAAAACTCAAATATATGAAAAATTTACAAACGTTAAAAAAAACTTTTAAACTAGAAAAATTTACAAGTCGAGCAACCCTAAAACGTGGTTTCCAGAATCCGACTTGAAAGACCGAAGAATGCTGAGTAAGGAGTCGCGAATTAAAGCGTTTACTTACCTTGACGTAACAAAAACCAGGGCCGATCCTGAGCTTCTCAGCGCCCTGTGCAAGTCACATGTTTAACGCCTCCGCATAGCCGGAGTAGGGGACTTGACCGGGGGGTCTGGGGTGGACTCCGTATACCCCGGTTAGGGGGGGGTCCGCGGGGTCTTCCCCGGAAAGTTTTAGAAAATTTGAGGCAAAATACGCACCAAGTTGGCTATTTTAATAAACATTTTTAATCCACAACTCATTGATAAGAAAAAGAATCGGCTATATTGCCTATACTGCAAAACACAAACAAAATTCAAGTAACAATTTGATAAATTGAGGCGTACACGTAGTGACGTAGTTATTGTTACAATAATAATATTTATTTTAAAAGTACCTATAATTTTTGTTACACATTTTATTTTAGATTGCAATAAAAACGCATTATCTTCAATATGCTGGGTTGCCGGCCCCTGTTGAGTTTTCTTTACCCAAAATAAAAACATTAAACACTTTATTTTAACTAAATTTTTAACATAGATACACGTATGTGCATTGTGGATGTACCTTCAACTATTACGAGTATAAATAATATGAACATAAAAAAACTACATGTTTTATATAATAAAAATTAAAAATTGACAGTTCTTGATTTTTGGGAAGCTCACTAAAATCTAATGAATCGCAAAATGCGCTTTCAATAGACAGCAACGCCAAACTTGATAATTTATTTTGAGCTGAACGTAAATAGTTTTTAATTATTTTCAATTGCGATAATGACCGTTCCCCAGACGCAACTGTCACCGGCATGGTAAGTAAAATTCTTAAAGAAATTACCTAAATTAGGTAGGTAGCATTTCTTCCATGTCGTTTTCGTAGATATATTTTAGCAGTCTCTCAGGATGACCATCATAAGTTGTACCTATAGCCTGTAATGATTTGATTTCTTGGAACAACTCTAAACCGTCTAATGTAACTTTCATTAATTGAATTGTCAGCCAGTTCGATGTGCAGATCTTTGCAATGTTTTAGTGATTCGTCATAATCATCGTTGAAACTAAACTGTCATCATCATCATCATAATCTATCCTCATATACCTGAAGGTGTCGAGGTCTTTCCCTCCGGGTAGGCTCTTCGCTTGTGTAGTAGGAGGTAGTGGGCCTTTTGGACTTTAAACCACCACGCTCCTGAAGCTTATGCCACCCTTTATGCACATTCATTCAAGCCATACGCACATGTGTTTTATTTGTATGTTAATGTTGTGTGTGGCTTTGTTACTTGTCCTGGTCAGCCAGTAATTAAGGCAAGCGCCGTTAATTGTAACCCAACGTCGAATGGTTGCCGAGCTCGATACCGATCCACAGAATTACAGAAACATTTTCTGCTTCTTCCGGGATTCGAACCGAGGACCCACGCATTGTGAGCCTGATCTTCTTACCACTGGACCACTCAGACATTGAAACTACTAAACTACATAAAAATTAATTAATTAATTAATATACACTACTCAAAATGAATATAGAGACACCTTCTTATTAGTGTGTATTTTTTGTAAATCTCAACGAAACAATCTATAACTTGGCAGATAATATGAACATACCTTTACATTTTACCTGTAAAAAAGTAGGCACTTGTTTCCTTGGATATTTTACAAAACAAAGTAAACAACGAAAAAGACGCTTAAGTTTAAATTCAACAAAAAAATTTTTTCACTTGATTTTACCGTTTCGCAGTGTAATTTGTTGGTAGAAACATGAATGTGGATGTGTTAGGGAGAAGGAGACTACCAAGAGTATATCTGAATGGAAACCAGATAGTTAGAGCGGTGACATTAATTGGAGAAGAATACTCAAGACGACGCGTTGCTAAAATGTTAAATGTGAGTCATTCTGCTATAGCTAGGGCATGGAACAGAATATAAATAATGGTATCGTAAGAAGACGTCCTTACCCTCAACGACAAACAGCCACTACTCCTCGCGAAGACCGCCAATTGAGGTTTTGGACCATTAGAGAACGTAGAATTACCGCCGGTCTCTACATAATCGACTGGTTGCCGCTAGTGGAACCAGAATTTCGGACCAAACAGTTCGGAATAGGCTTCACGAGATTCAGTTAGTGCAAGGAGAGCAGTTAAAGTCCCTCGGTTAACACCAGCACATAGACGAGCCCGGCTAAACTTTGCACAAGAACATCGTAACTGGACTAGAGAACAATGGAGCAATGTAATGTTCACGGACGAGTGCAGGCTTTGCGAAGACCATAACGATGGACGAATGCGTGTGTGGAGAAGCCAAGGTGAACGCTATTTAGACTCCACTGTTCAAGAAACTGTCCGTTTTGGCGGAGGCTCTATTATGGTATGGGGCGGCATAACTTTGAATGGTCGCACCGAGCTAGTGGTTCTTCGGGAAGGTTCTCTAACGGCGGCGCGTTATATCAGGGACATTTTAAAACCACATGTGATTCTGTTTGCTGGAGAAATGGGACCTGACTTTATCTATCAGCAAGATAATGCCAGACCACATGTGGCTAGGATAGTTACAAATTTTTTTCATGACCATAATATCACAGTAATGGACTGGCCGGCTAATAGTGCAGACCTTAACCCCATCGAACACCTATGGGACGTATTGGGAAGAAGATTGCTGGATCGTCAGCCTATTGAAAATTTAGATGAGGTTGAGGAACTTCTTTCTCAAGAATGAGAGCAACATCCTCAACAAACAATTTCAAATTTAATTGAGAGTGTGCCCCGTCGTTGCGCTGAAGTCATCCGGGCCAGAGGAGGCCACACCCATTATTAGTTTTTTAAATTTGTTGTTTTTTTATTGTTGACTGTTTAAAAGTTTGTTAATTAAATGATTCCCAATTTCAATTTTTAACATTTTTTTTCTTAGAAGCTTATTCAACAAGGCTGAAATCTTCGCATCTTAAAGAGTAATCCTTTTCAAAAAGTCGAAGACACTTTTTACCAAATCCAGTGTTACTTAAGCAAAAATATTCAATTTTTTATAAGTGTCTCTATATTCGTTTTGAGTAGTGTAAATATTAATCAAAGTAAACGATTATTGAAGAAATAACATATGACGTTCGTCACGGAAAACACATTTTTTCGTGCTTAAAATAAAATGTGTTTTCCGTGTTAATAAAGTTTCTAAATTTCTCTGAATGACGCCCCGTATCGTTGGAGCCCTTGTACGGTGCCCAACTCGCCCTATGGGTAGGATCGGCCTTGACAAAAACGAAGCCTTTCAGTTGACCAGCACAACCACTTTTTCGAGCAACGACACTTCTCGAAGATTTCAAGTTGTAAATTAAATTCACAGATCTTTCCATATTTTCGTGCACAACACAAACCGCTTACTAACGACAGACTAAAACCAAAATCAGAACAATGAGGAAAGTCAAGAATGCTTTTATTATGTAAACAATAAATAAATTATAGGAAACGCAAACAATAAGATTTGAACAACTGTAAATGAATAACAATTTAGTTTAAAATAACAAAGTAGTAGTAGCATTATATTCAAAATTATTTAAAATATTTATTGGTTGTTTAAAATTATTATAAAATTATCTGCAACAAATAAAACCACATTCAATTACTTCTACAAATAAAATACTTTGTACTCAAATTGTATTCTAAAATATCGTAAAATTCGGTTTGAAATGGCGTTTAAAATATTTAAGCCCCGTTAACTTCCTTCCGGAACGAATTATAGTTAAGTTATCAACTGAAGCAATCCGAAAGCAAATGGAATTAATTTATCGAGCAGAGATAAATTGAAGCTGCCTAAAATTACGTTTAAATTGTTTGCAATTATTCCGAAATTACTTAAATTTAAAACTCCAATATATTTGTAATTTTTTTTAAATTAGTATAAATTTACAAAAACGATTACAAATCGTAAATAATAATTTGCTACATTTTAAATTTAGACTGATTTATAAATTATGACCTAATTTTAAAGTATAAGTAGATACTGGGACAAGAATTGCAATTTTAATTAACACACACATTTCATTAATTAATAAATAATTTTCGCAGGATAACAGTATGACAGCGAAATAGAATTTTAACATCATATACTTATACAAGTAGTACTAATTGTGAGAAATCCCATTAGCTTCTACGTTTACAATTTCCTCACAGGATTTTTTGCTGGAATTCCGTTTTCGCTCTAGCAGAATTTGCTGTGAGAATATTCTCCCAGCATCACGTTGTTTTTGTTGTGTAATGCGGAAACTTTCGATGCAACATTAAGAAGCCGTGGCTAGCCCGGAAAATAAATTAATTAGCGGTCCGTTGCTACAGTCTAGGGTCGGGATCATCGAGCGGGGTTAAATAGATACAAATGTAGCCGGTTCGATCAGTTCGTGGTAATGGCGGACACGTTAATTCGGTTAGTTAGTAGGTTAGTGGCTATCTTGTGAGGGGTTAGGTTAAGCATCATCATACTAAGAGCGACCTTTCCACTTAACTGATTGGATGGCTTCATGACCTGTGTACTTTATTTTCACGATCGCTTGATATATGATACACGTATTTTGTTAATCTTTGATAAATCCCGTACTACGTGGATTTAATGGCAGGGATTTTATACCGCTGACATTCTGATTGTGGACAGTGTTGCCAAATATTTGTTGTTTGTTGTATAAGCAGATTTTTAGCCAGTGTAGGGTGCAGGTGTAGAAAAAATAGAAGCTTATAACACGATGCTGTCACAAAATCCAAAGCCAAAACACCAGAGGATGCTACTAAGTTATTATACCATGCAAATGAGGCTATCAGGCATAAATAATAACGATTAGAGACAAGGACAATAAATTATTATGTTACCAAACTTAAAGGGGAACAAATATAATAATTTACAGAACACCTAAATGAAGATACACAAGCGTTAAACCAAGATACGCTGAATATGAGAAAAGAAGCTTAAGAACAACAACAGACCTGTATAAGATACAACACCAGAAGAAATATTGAAAACCCTCAGAAACATGTTACAAAAAATGATACATGTCTGGAGTGTCCCAGGGTAACGTTCTCGGTCCAAGACTCTGCCTTATATACAGCTGACCTTCCGACACCGCTGGCTATTTTCGCCTATCATACTGTCACATGTGTGACTTAGACAACTAATAAAATAATTAAAATTGCGTCAGATTTCATAATATAAGTACTGATCTTGGTCATCTCATGTGTATATATAAATACAATCTGGGGCTCAATGCATATGTCTTAGATGCAGTTATTGATTAGAGTATATTTAGATACGATGTGGGTCTCAGTGCATGCATGGAAACTGACACGTACTCCATGTAATATTGATTTATAATTAAAAAGGCTGACCTAGATTAAAATCTATAAAAGCGTACGTCTTCTCTGTACGGATATCAGTCTACAGTTGACTCTGCAATCAATGAGAGCTACTGCTCCTACGCCTTTCGCATATGGGGCCTTAAGCCCCAAGTTACCAAACTATTGTAATTCATGTAAGTAGTTTTATCCTAGTATTAAGTAATAATGTAAAACTCTTAACTAAATATATTATTGTTGTATTTTCGCAATTCCTATGATTCACCTAGACATTGGTCACATTTACGAACAACCGTTTCTTTTATATGAACGGCCAAACCGTACCGTTACAATGCGACTATTATGGCATCACACCAGAACTCATACTCTAGAAAAGTATTGTAGGAAAAGTGGCACAAAACCTGGCGTATTAAAGTTAACACCTCCAAATTGGTATGTATCACCTTCACTCTAAGGAGAGATACATGCTCAGCGGTTATTCTAAATAGAACTCTTTACCACAGAAAAATGTCAAAGAAGTCAAATAGTTAGGCGTTCACCTTTACAGACGTTTAAACTGGTAAAAGCATATATAGTACAAACGATTACAATTTGGCTTTAATTATTATTACAGGGAGATGTACTGGCTCATAGGTGGAAACTCCAGACTAGCTATGGAAAGCAAAGTGCTGCTCTATAAAGTCCTACTAAACCCCGCGTGGACGTATGGCATCAAGCATTGAGGATCAGTCAGCAATTAAAACATTATGAAAATTCAACGCTTCCAGTCAAAAATTTTAAGACCAGCTACTAACACTTCTTGGTTTGTCCCACACCATGTCGTACATCAAAATCTGCAAATTGTGACAGTGATCGAAGCTCATGCAAATATTAGTGCGCGCTTTCTGAACTGGTTAAGTGAACATGTCAACATCCGTAGGGTTATTATTATTGCTATTAATTCTAAATTTCAGGATGTCATAAATAAAATTATTTATTTATATATTAATGAAGTGCGCCACTGGATTTACTTTCACAGTGTCGTGTCTCTCGCTTATGAAACCTGCACTTATTGTCTCAGAAAAAGACTGTAAAATTCATGGATGTCAATAAAAAAAAGATAAAACATAAGATATGATAATCACCTTCAAATACATGTTGTAAAAAACAAATATCTCAGAATTGATAAAAACGTACCCTGCGAATACCAATTTTCATTGCAAGAATCTTGACTAGGCAGTGCCCTCTAAAAAAGCACATGCACAGGATGGGGCTGTCATGTTTACTAGTATGTAACCTGTACGACGAAACAGTACAATACGTACTATGCCACTGTCCTGCCCTCGCAACAATTAGAGGATCCATGCTGGGGAACTTTTGGCCTGACATGCCCCATCAGCAACACCCCAATTGCGGACGTCCTCAAGTTCATTAAAGAATTGGGTGGTTTGGGTGATTGCCGTGTTGGGAAGCTGCTGTCGATTAGGGAGCTTCCATACTCGACGAAACGTACTACCGTTCAGGTGTTAGGCAGTACTATTAATGAACACTCCAACTCGTTAACAATAGGCCAGCTCATTGTGCTACCTACAGGCTGCATGGGTTATAAATTTGCTTAGGCGATAGATTAGGTGGTTAGAGGCCATCGATAATCCATAATGATAGTGTTGACCGAGGGGCTCGCATTCACGACGTTATTTAGGTACCGGTCAGTATGACCAGCGGTCACTAACTAATGTGGACGGTGTGCGTAGTTGACCAGTATTGGCACTGTGAGTAGCCTATACTGGGAGGTTCAGTTTTTGCTCTTCCAAAAACTCCAATATATAAATTGGACTGGTATCAGTTATAGGCCAGTATAGGCAAGGGTCGTCTTGCTGCGCATCGTTTGGTTAGCTTTGGTTAGTTTTACTTATCTGTAAAGATTCAACAATTTACACATAGGAAATGAAATCATAAAGGCATGCACAGAATATAAGTATTTAGGGTCAATAATATCTGACACTGGTAAAATGGAGAAGGACATAGAAGATAAGGTAATAAAAGGAAAAAGAGCGACGAAAGCACTTCACGGAACAATCTGGAACCGTAACCTCACGAAACAAACCAAGAAACATATTTTTAATGCAATTGTAGAGCCCATAACAACATACGGGGGAGAACTATGGCCTATGACTAATAAAATAAGAGATAAGATCCGCACAGTAGAATTGGATTTTATGCGGCGAAGCCTACAGTATACGCGAATGGATAGGATAAGAACGGAAGATATATGGAGAGAGATGGAAGTAGAAACATCAATTACTAGAAGACTTGAAAATAAAACATTAAGATGGTATGGTCATGTGCAAAGGATGAATGAAGAAAGATGGCCTAAGGTGATTATGAATTGGTCACCGAGAGGAAAAAGGAAAAGGGGTAGACCAACAGTAAAATGGAAAACATGTGTTTACAACATTATGTTAGAGAAGGATCTAAGAGAAGAAGATATAGAAGATAGAGATTATTGGAGGTTGAGAACGGCAAACCTGTAAGGGAAATAAGCCAAGAGAGAGAGAGAGAAAGATTCAGGTAGTCTTCATTTACAACTGGAGAATAGGGGTCGCAGCCTGTTATCAAGACTGGTAGCTTGCTCTTGTCTCATTTTGGGCAAGCTGGCTGTTTGAGAATAATACAATCCATTGCCAATGATGGCCGTGGCGGATTAAGCCGACAGGCAAAGGCCGCCACGTTAAAGAAAACTTACGCGACTCGACCAAGTATCTACATTTAAGAAAATGGTGAACAAAACCTGGGATTACGGTTTTAACATCTTTCAAATAGTTGTTAGCTTTACTTAAACTTTACGGCAGAACAAGCAAGACCACACTTTTTGAAACAATTAAAAATTTTAAAATACTCACCAAACTGCTGAAAATAATAAAACATACATCCAGGTGAAGATAAAAAATAAAATATAAGAAATTCCAGTAACGACAAAGGGGGTTCAGTCAATAAGAGTGCCTATTACCACTGGCGTTTAACTGGGTATTGGCAAAAAGTAATATAAATTATAGACATTAACCTAAACGGTACCATTTATAATAAGTCAATACAAATTCTCAAATATATGGTGATGATATAAATATCATGGGATCGATGCTCAATGCAAAATAACTTCTTTTAGAATTCGATTATCAGCACAAAGAAATTGAACTAAAAATTAATGAAAACACGATTACAGTAAAGGTAATCACTAAAAACCAATAGAAGAGAATATACGAAGAAAAGGCAACATTTAAAAAAAGGGGGTGGTTCCCCACATTTGTCGCAATTGTTTTAAGAGGTAGGGCGCACTACAAAGTGGCTCCGTGTAGCATTATTTGAAAGGGGGCTAGTGGCACCCCTTCCACAATAAATTATAATGAGTGAAGTGAAGGTATGTTGTATCGAAAACAGATACTGGGAAGAAACAGGTGGCGCTGCAAGTGGCAAGCGTAAGTTCATAATATGTGTTTTTGTTTAAATCGAGGGTTTGCTATAATTCTTTTTTAAGTTTTAGGATTTTTGCACACATCTACACAGTAATAGCTTTTGTTTAAATAATGATCAAAATAGGCTTAGTAGAACTCTCGGAATAGATGGCGAAAGAAACCGCTAAACGTTGTTAAAAAAATTTTGAGATTGGAGGTGTATTTCTCATTTTATTTATAAATTCCAGCTTTACTTCGTTAAAGTCCATATTTAATGAGTATCTGTATATAAAACACTTAATTACTTTCACAATATTTATTTGTTTCTCAGTTTGCAAGCGCCCCGCACGCACACACATCACCGATTTGGGGATGAACAATAAGCGACAGGGCGCTTGCCTAGATCGACTATTATTTGGTAATCATCAAACACGGATCTGAGCTGACATTTACCTTCTAATTGTTGTCGGACCAATCTCATTTGCTTACAGTTTAAATCCTAGTCTAGCGTTACTTCGCAAAAGCGTTTGGCTGGGCTTAGCTCTTAGTTATACGATGTATTGGCGAGGTAGGTAATAAGTTGTTTCAAATAAAAATAAATAAATACCATGTTCGTTACAATAATAGCAATGTAAAACGCGAACACAAGCCCATATACAACAGTAAAAAAATTCAAACAAGTTTCATTACGAAAGTAAGAGCGATACACGTGAAGTAATGCAATATTTTAATTACAGCACACTATTACAATTGATCTGATACTGTAAACGCGTTCTGTTTTTCAAGGTAGTTTCGTTTCTTCTAACGTGTGTTTTGTAATTTTCTTTTTAATGTCCTTAAAACTGTTTAAAATTAGACGGTTTTTAAAATAAAACTTACAAAGGCAATTATTCGCTCATGCTTAGTTTCGCTATATTGGGAAACTACGTTAATTATAAACGTGTTCTCGTGACCAGTGCGAGCGGTTATTGCATACAACCGGTGTAATTCTGTGGTGTTATTATAGTGGTGTTATTGATGTCGACATGACAAATGCAGACTGCAGAATTGTGAGATAACAAAACGTCCATCGATCGTACTGCTAACACAATTATGCATTCTAAAACAAAAGCAATCACTGCAAATTCGTTTCCAGTTTACATATCAGGTTGGACAAACTGAAGCACCATGTTATGACTACGAATACACTACATCAAATGGTGCAAATACTGTTTGTTCTGATTTTAATTTTGTTGTCGTTGCTGAACTAAAATTAAAATTGAATCTGTCGGGCGAACTAGTTATTAGATTTTGTAATGTCGCTAAATTAATAACATTTGCATTAAATGACAATTTTTCCATTGCGTTTCATTCAAAAAAGAATGAATTGTTCGGTTCGTTTTTTGCCTCATATCTAGGGAACAACTGGTCCGATTTTGAATATTATTAATAAATGTCTAATACCAGGAGTGTTTGTAAACCACTTGAAATTCAAGAACTTTAGTTTTTTATTGCTTAGGTTAAGATGACTTAAAATACCCATGTTGTCAAAAGATTTTGCTGTAATGTAAGCAATGTTATTGTTTTTTATACACAATTGTCTTATCCTTAAATTTTGGAAAACACCCATGGACTTTCTTGAATATTATTATTATTCAATGTGATATCAATAAGTTGTGAAACGTTTAAACATTTTCCTATTTCTAACTTTTTGATATAGTTTCCTGACAAATCAACATTTCTGAGTTTTTAAGGTATTGAACATCATCATAACGAAGAATTGGTGTAACGGGACAACTTGGCTGCAACAGATTTACATTACAATTTAAAAAATTAGTTGTGTTGCTTTAGTTTTAAGAAAAGGCGCAGGGGGCGCTTGCCGGATTGCCGATCTTCGAAAAGACAAAAATGAAAATTGGTGTTCGTTCATTCCCCGTGAAGGGCCTAGCCGCTATAGAAAGCCCCCCTTCAGCCAAGAAAGGATGGGTTAGAACAAGAAATTTTGGATAAAGAAGGTTTTTCGCTGAAAGTACTGTCCCAGTATTCACCTTTTGGTTCAGCAAATCGCGGAAAAAAACTAAGCCAGGACAGTCGGCCCGTCCCCTATTTTAACATCCCTCCAGCCTTCAGCCAGTATAAAAGCAAACGACCGACCCAAAATAATTAATTAATTATTCTTCTGGAAACTTTCTTCGGAATCATTCTTTTAGAATCATTTCCAAAATTTTCTTTCTAGAAATCTGACCAAAATTCAAAACTCGAATAAACCGTTTGTTACCAAGACCAGAAGGTTTAATTCGTTTTAATAAAAGTCGAAATATAAATATTCCAGTTTTGATTTAAAACGTTAAATTGTCAGAGACCGTTAGTTGAATTTTGTAAAATTGCGGCGGTTTTTAATCAGTAAAAAACCAGCAAGTTTGATACATTTGAATAATGTCGAAAAAGAAATCTTTCGGCATTATTTCGAATGCTTCCAGGAATTTTTTTAAATTTTATTTCTACCAGAAGTTTTCCTTATTTTAGTTTTCACCGATTTTCACCAGAAGTTTTCTTTATTTTATTTTCACCGTTTCTCCACCAAAATGTCCTTTATTTACCGAACCCAGTTAATGAGTATTATGCTACGCAAAACTCATTTTATTTGAAAGGTAGTTTATAATTAATTTTTTATTCCGCAAAATTGCTGAAACTGATTTAAATTTGTTCAAATTTATTTATACCAATTAAGGTCAAATTTTGATATTTATACGTTAATTATTTCACAGCACTCCGCAAATATATATTTTATTAGCAATTTCTACAAACATTTAAAGCCAGTAAAAGGATAGTTTTACCTGTAACATGGATCAATAAACACATCACAAACTTATTTTCTTTCCCCAGCTAATTCGATTTCCAGGAGAAAAGCGAGCTGAGGGTGTGGATATCGCTTCATATTCTTTGCTAAAATTATCTGCAACTATTGTTAAATAATGTAATTGTTCTCGCCAACAACACAACGTTTGTAAATAAAAAACCGATGAAAAATAAAATGAAATAAAAAAAATTTTGTATTTAAACATAACATTCTTCCAAACACTGACCGGTCCATATTAATGTGAACTTAATACTAACTCTGCGTGTTAACGTTGCGTTGTTGTTTGTGTTTGTGCGAAATTAAACTTAAATTGTTTGACTGTTGTGGTAACATTCTCAGTACATTAGAGCAGCAGGAAATGGCCAATATAACATTTGAGGAAATTATAATAGTAGATATTCAATGATAAGAAATCAGTTCAATGTTCTGGAATTATATGGACACTTGGAATTAACAAACAGGGATTTTAAGGCTTGTTCCTTAAAACCCCGTTGGCTTGAGTATGGAAAATGGTGTTAGGACTGCTTAACAATTAGGCAGCGGACCACGTATTGCATGACGCCACTGACAAACTGGGTCCCATTATCTCTGCAGATTCTGCTTGGGATTCCAATTCTTAGGAAAACTTTATCAATTACCATCTTTGTGCAGAATTCGCCGTCTACTGTTTGATGGCAAATAATAATTCGACTAAGCTTAAGGTATGTTTTCAACAATGACGACCCAGCGTTCTTTGCCTGAAACTTTAGTGAACCGAACCAAACCGCTATGCTGGACTTGGAGTTTGTAACAGGTCTCCGGATTTCAGATTTGTGGTTTTCAAACTTTGGCACTTTAGATATTGTTTACCGTGGTTTGCTATGCGTTTTCGCATTCATACCCAGTAGTTGCGGACGACACTGCCGGTGGAAGGCCCTTTCTTTAGCATAGTGACCGTCTGTGGTAGATTCGTGGTGTTTCCGGAGGATAACTGCTCTCTCGTATTCGGGTGGTACGACTAACTGTTCCACTTCAGAGATATAGATACAGGATGCCGTTTTTCATTAGGTATACGCGTGCTGTCTATCGGGTGTGGACAAAGACGGCGACATTGGGGTTTTCAAAACAATCCCTCACCGTTTTGATCACGATCGTGGTCTTTCTGCAGCTGCAGGTACTAACACGGCGAACAAGCAGGTCGATGGACTTGATACACTATTCTTCTGTACCTGCAAGTCGGATAGAGCAAGGAACACAAATAAGGAAAGTGACTAAACAAGAGCGTATTATGACGAAGCTGGATAATAGACAACTGAACTGATATGGTCACATAACAAGAATGGACCCAGAAAGAATAGTGAGGAGAATGATAGAGACAGGAAAAGTAAGAAAAAAAAAGGAGAGGCCGACCGAGAGACACAGATAGAAAGGATAACTTCCTCTATCCTTTTCATTCATGTTTTTCTTGGTAAGCAGAGGGAAAACATTAAACGAATTGAAAACCTTGGCACGTGGCCGGAAGAAACGGAAGAAGTGAATTAAGGAAACGGGGAGTATGCAACCCATTCCAACGCCCTAAAAGGCAGGAGGACTTATGAAGAAGAAGATTATTATTATTACTTTTACCAAAAAGTACTTTTTAATGTTTGTCCATGGCACACTATGATTTCTGACATTAATCTCTTTCTTATTTAATATCTTCAAAGTTTTTAAAATTAAGTACATAAACCCTTAAAGAAAAAATAATATTTTATTGGTACAAAATTATACCATGATGCCTTGATGACAAAATACAAGTTTATGGGTTTTTTTTGGAAAACTAAACAAAATAAAGTCACTTAAAAATTTATATCTTATACAATCTAAAAAGTTGTAAAATTTTTCTCCTTAACTTTTTTTTAATTTTGATGATAAAATGATACTGCAATGTAAAAAATTGACGTTCTTCGTTATGTTTCAAATATCTTGTAAGTCACGCATTATTTCAAAAAACCAAAAACGCTACTAAGTTTTGCTCTAAAATATTAACATCTTTCCCAAGTTAAGCGACTTTGTAGCTGTTATCATTTCTAAGATACCAATGGTATGCGTCTCCCATCGGATGCTTGTATAACCGCATATTGATAAATTGTGGTTTTAAGAATTTCTCAATTTAAAGATTGACGTTAAAAGTTGTTTTATTGCCATGAAGATTTTAAAACACCCGACAACTTCTTGAGGTGAAGTATTGCTATTAAGCAGTCGAAATTTTCAAAACTAACATCACACTAAAAGTGCAAACTTAATTGTACCTAAAATGTTTCACATGTCACACAACGCACTCGATTTGGCCTGAATGTGCCTGAAAGTATAATAAATAACTGTTGCTGGTATAAATTCATTACGCATTATTCCCCACCAAAGTTATTTCTCGACTTTATTACCTACCTATTTATTATTTATATAAATTTAGGACTAGCCGGGGCTTGCTGCGTGACAATAATTTTTATCAGAATAGCTATCAATTGTCGTAAACACATGCTGTTTTACAAAGTCACGAAAATATATGAATTTTTATTATTTTTTTCTTTTAGTTCTTTGTAACAATGCTATAAATTCATTTTATGCCTTTAGCAAACACTTCTAATTAATCTTTTAGGGAAGTTATTGGACCTAACAAAGTTTTGTAGAAAGACGTAAAGGTTGATGTTGAATAATGTTTTGGAGGCGTGTAATTTGTAATAGTTGAAAAGTTTAGCCGTAAAATATATCGTATAGTGTAAGAAGGCAGCTTAGATTTAATCGTATTTAGAATATAACATAAAATGTGTTTAAATCTGTTTGATAAGTTATTAACTTAGCCCTGGTTAAAATGTCACAGGAACACTAGCGCCATCAAAAATGTTGCTGGCAAAACTATCGCCGGTCAAAAATGTTGCCGGCAAAACTAGAGCCGGTCAATAATGTCTCCGGCAAATATAACACCGGTGAAAAATGTTGCCGGTCAAAAATGTTGGCAGCAAAACTAGCGCCGCTAAAAATGTCGCCGGCATAAATAGCGCTGGTCAAAAATGTCGCCGGCAAAAATAACGTCGGTTAAAAATGCTGCGGCAAAAATAGCACCGTCAAAATTTTTGATGGCAACATTTTTGACAGGCGCTATTTTCGCCGGTGACATTTTTACCAGCGCTATTTTTGCCGGCGGCAATTTTGACCGGCGCTATGTTTACCGGCGCCTTTTATGCTGGCGACATTTTGGACGGCGCTGTTTTTTCCGGCGACATATTCCATTAACGTAGCTTTTGCCTGCGACATTATTGACGGCGCTATTATTGCCGGCAAAATTTGTGATGGCGCTAAATTTTCCTGCTACATTGTGGACCGGCGAAATTTTTTACAGCGCTATTATTGCCGGCAACATTTTTGACAACGCTAATTTTTCCTGCGATGTTTTTGATCGGCGCTTTTATTGACGGCGACATTTGTAACGGCGCTAATTTTTCCGACGACATTTTCAATCAGCGCTATTTTTGCAAACGACATTATTCATAGACTCTGCATCGGCGGCATGATTGCCTGGCGACATTAATGATGGGCGCGAACTTTAGCGGCGACATTTTGACCGGCGTTATTATTGTAAGCGACATTTTTGACTGGTGCTACTTTTGCCTACTACATTATTGGTAGGCGCTATTTTTGAAAGCGGCGTTTTAACCGGCACTATTTTTTACCAGCGCTTTTTTTTTCCGGCTACATTTTTGACGGCGCTATTTTTGGCGGTGGTATTTTTGCGGCGCTATTATTGCTGACAATATATTTGCGGCGTTAATTTTTCTTGCGACATTTTTTATCGGCGCTCTTATTGCCGGCAACATTTTTGACAGCGCTTATTTTTCCGGCGACATTATTCATAGGCGCTGCTTTTACATGCGCTAGTTTTTTCAGCAGCATTATTGCCTGGCGACATTATTGATGGACCCAATTTTGGCGGCGACGTTTTTTACCGGTGTTAGTTTTTTTGGCGTTAATTTTGACGGCAATATTATAGAGGGGCTAAAAAATATTTAATTGTTTTTGTTGATTATATTAAAGTAAATAACTATTTTCAATGTTGAATTATATTTAGAGGTTAAAAAAATATTATTTATAGTATACGCAACTGGCATAATGCAGCAAACGTGTAAAAAGTGGAGGTAGTTGCTTTGATCAATTTATTGCATTGTATTTCGAATAAATATGATTTTTTTTGGTAATCTTAAGCTCGCTTCGATTACTTCTGATTAATGCAATTTCTGTAATTTTGACCGGATGCTTGGTCTGCTGCACTTTTTATCCAGCTTATTTATTATTTTAAATTTGTGATATTATTTAACGATATTGTTTGCTGGTGTAAAACAAAGCAAATTATGATGAAAGGTCTTTTATCGCCCATTGTAATGTCAGACAGCAGCGCTGAATATAACGCGCAACGTGCTTGAATGAAGCTATCGATTCCATTCATAACTCGGTTGAAGGTATTCATGAAACCGTAGCCGCTGCTTATAAAATTGGGTATAATTTGGACTCGTCTAAAGTTTCCAGTTTGCATGTCTGCTCGTGGCTCAGAGGAGGTCTATCAGTTTTAGGTTTTAACAAGGTGAGTTGAAGAGACTATGGGGATGTATTTTTAGACCAGAAAGGTTGACCCCATTTCGAATATGTGAGAATCTAAAATATCTTGTTTCTTTAACGATAAGCTGTTTTTTATTGAGAAGTTTGAGACATCTTGGCATCAATTTATTATATTATTGTTCAGTTTCTTTAAAATCAGTAATGGTTTCCGCCAAAACGTTTCTAAGAAATTTCCAGGGTAAGATGTCCAACTGTAATGGAAAAGCTTTTTAGTTATTTATTTTTTCTTTTTATAAAAAGTTTCATTTATTTGACATCAAAGCCATCATTGACGACTGAGCTTATACCCTCATATATTATATTTTGTCTGTTAACAAGCGAACATTTAAAATCAAATCTCTCTTAACTTTCTATAAGTGTCATGAGTTTAAGTTAACGGAAAGTAATTTCCAAGGATAACGTTCTATTTTAATAGAAGTATGCTTGGTATTGTGATCGTGCAGTTTCGTAGATATTTTTATTTACAAAATTTAATAGTATTATTTAAAATTAATCAAGTTCTTATACTAAATTGATTATTTATTTCCAATGATCGGTGTCGGACCTACGTTGTGTTTTACTTATTAGTCATGTCTCATTTACCCTGTCTTTATTGAGGTTAGAAAAAATGATATTTAAAGCTAATTTAAAAAACAGTAAACCTGTTAAAGTATTTACTATTTTTGTGGTGCAAATGTTAGTGTTATGAGTGCAGGAACCATTTATCTAGAATTAGTATGTCAGTTGTGTGGAGTAAAGTTGCCAACCAAATTTGTACCCCAGTTTTACTTATACTAATACTTTTTTTTGGGACTGCTTATAAATGTCGAGAATTGTACAGCTTACGCAAGTAACCGAGTACTCTTCACAGGAACGCCGTGTGCTATCACTCATTTGTACGCAATACTCTCAGCCTGATTAAGTCTCATCATAACGATGTCTTGGCCGCTTTACCTCATTACCGAAGGACAATAGCGTCGCTTACGAATACGCCTGAGAATTTAACCCAATAACAGCGATCGTATACGTACAATTGAGTAATAACAACAAGCAAAAAAAAAACGTTTTTTAGCCATCAAAATAGAAATTACGCTATCTTTTACTCCAATCGGCTTCCCAACAATAGCGCATCAATTGTTACGCCTAAATCCCTCCTGAGAGGGACAATAGCGCCACGCTTGATACGTCTAATCAGGTGGTTCACAATAATAAACATCTACGTCTAAGCCTCTTGATTTTGGCAAAGTGCTCCTCGTAGCCCAATACCCAATATTGTGATATTTTATTTTAAAAGTTTCAAATCGCAGACTTGTCATACTGTGACAGAATATTAGCAATAATGCTTCCAAACTGACGTTAAGGTTCCAGCAAACTGAGTAATCTTTGAGAATCAGGAAGGTTGATCTCTTTCTTTCGGGCACATACACTTTTATTCAAATTCAAGTTCAACCGCCAAAAGGTTGGACTCTATTGTTTCAATATAATGACAGCCCTACCCTCTTTTAATTTTTGCCAATACACGGAAACGATATTCTACTTAGAATAGGAACAGTTTTTGACTTGGTGGCTGCAGGAGGCGCTATCGTCGCTGTCATCGACAGTGCTATCCAATATTTTCATCGTCTGGGATTGAAACTGCTTGACAAAGTGATTGTGATGTACGATCTACAGATCCAAACAGTGCAGTTGATTTTGACAAATTCCGTGCGTTTATTAAAAAGAACGACGAATGCCAGTACGTAACAAATCAGCTTGCATGAAATAAATTTCTCTCTTTCACGTTATAGCCACAAACAATTGAGGAATATATTGGAGGATCGCTATGGAGCAAGCATTAAATGCATAGACAGTCCAAAACATATTCCCAGTTTGTTTCTCCGGATTTGCCAATAAGACACTCTCACGGATAAGGGGTATGCAGACAAGAAAAAAAACGAAGATGATGTTCGGATAAGAGTGGTTTAAGCTGCAGCTAAAATAATTCTACTAGACATTAGATCACGGTCATACTAGTGTGAATGGTATCCTGGACTAACTGACGTTCTATTCACATGTGATGATTTGGTTCCAGAAACACTCCGCGTGTTGATAGACGGTTTTATAATGGCATGAAAAAAAATCAAAGACAATGAGAAAGTCCTCATTTAACTGCCAGGCGGCTTAGATCATTTCTTTTTCCGCTACATTACAGTCGATGTTTTAGTTCCCGATTGCTGCTGGATGTACTATCCAACTTAGGAGTGTTTGCAACATATAAAAAAACAGCTCATTTAAAGAAAGCTGTAGCTCAGCACGTTCCTACTTATGTGAATAGAGGTGCTTACGTTCAGTCCGTATATGACAATGCTGATCACAATGTGAATAAAATAGATGGCCTAAATTCTTTTCATGCAATGGGCGGCATTAAGTGCATTACGCCTGCAACCTTCTTGAACTTTGATGCACTTGTACCCAGAACTGCACCACATCAGTTTGCACCTGATCTAAACACGCTTGGCCTTACTGAGATAGCTATCTATGAGAAACCCGTAGTATTGGGTTTATAGCAGATCACAGCTATCAATATCAGTGGAAAAAATTAGTCACAGAGCTCAGACGCATGTCATGGTGACATATGACCAGTCACTGTACGTCAAAGCAGTTGAGATCATGTTAGCTGCTCCAAGAGGCAGTCCGCTTACTCGTGTTGAGTTGTAAGACAATCATGGAAGCTATCGGAATGATAATGGCGGGCAGTGGTCTTGAGGGTGCATGTGCGGTGTATGGTAGGAACAGAATCGTGCACATGATGAGTAGCCATCACTGCGTCAGAGGGGTCCATGCACATTTTCGTACACACCAGATGTAAGTTCTCTCCTTTTCCAGCAGATTTCCGACATCGGGAACATTAAAGAAAATCTCGAAGCAACCTTCGCCGACCTTTTGAATAGAGAATAAACAGTGGATGCCATTGAAAGCCCAAGACATGTAACCGGGGCTTTTGCTGTCCTTGAAGAAGAACTCCATGAGGATTCAGAATTGAATAGAACTGCCAAATTGTGGATTCAGTATTTCAAACTTGTAGACAAGTCTGAACACAATGCCGTTTGTACACTTACGTTAGTTATCTATTGCTTGACGAGGATACGCAACGATCAGCTTCCAAGAATAATAAAGAACAAGACTTTAGTGAATTAAGAAAAAATATTATTAAGACTTTTTAATTCTCAGAAGAAGTTTTTGCACTCTAAATGTATCGTATTGAATTTATAGTTTTGGGATTCCTCCCCTTTGGTTGCGTTGTGCGTTTAATTTATACATATAATGAATGAATGATGTAAAATGTTGTTTTGGAATTTGTAGTTAAATCTGCTTTTGCATACGTCGAGTTCTCTAGGAATTTAAAGCTTGACAAAAAATATCTAGTTCTACATATATTAAAAAAATTAGGGTGTGTTCTTGATGGTTTTTGTCTAGATTACAGCGGCATCCTCAGATTTTTACCTTACTCGCCGCTTTACGGAGTAACGCTAGAAGGAAGCTACTGTATTCGTCTTTTTTAATTTAGTGCAAACGTGAACTTTCTTCACAAAATGGTAAACACGCGGTAAGCAACGACACCGGAATAAAATTAATTGATTTTGCATCAGGAAGAATTATAAAAATTCAGAAGAAAAACATATACAAAGCAACACAGGTGTTTCCAGACGAAAAAAACGAGGAACCAAATGTAAACAAGAAACATCAGAACACAAAATGCCAATACGAAGATGAAGTAGCAAGTTCAATATGAACATTCTAAATCAGGAAAAGAAAAAGCAAATATTTGTTTCAAGGATGGAACGGAGATTAGCAAACAGAAGCGCGACGAAACATAGATATAGGCGGTGAGAAGAAATTGAAAATTGAATTCACAGCACAGTGAAAGATACTGGGGAACAAACAGAAATCAAAGACAAAAGAGAGGTACGATTAAGAATTCAAAGAAGCAATAGCAGAGAGAACAAAAACAAAACTGAACTAAATAAGAGAACACTAGAAAGTATACATATGAAAAAAAGCGATGTAGAAGAAAGAAAAGGAAGCAACACCCAGGAAAATTAAAAAGCAAAGATATTACAAGAATCAAATAAAGACGCAATATTAGCACAACATTTTGCAAAGACATAGAAGGAAATCTGGTAGGAGGGCAGGACGAAAATCTCAAAAGATGGAATAGATATTTTTCCTAACTACTAACTATAAAAGATAGTGATAACAAAGCGGAAGAGAAAGATATAAAAAAAGAAAAAGAAGAACATAACAAAAATACGATGAGGAGATAGAAAACCCAAAATTGTAAGAAGTACAAATAAAATAATACCTAAGAAAATTAAATAAGTGCGTGACGAAATACAAGCAGAACTAGTAAAATATGGAGGTGAATGGCTACATAGCAAAATACATACGCTTATATACAGAAATCATATATATTATATATACTACCTCGGTATGGACATGTTAAATGATCATAGGAACATCTTGCCATTAAGTTTATTCTTTTGATCGTTTACGTAAACAGTTTGAAAAAACCACTATCAGCTAAAGATGTACGTACACGAAGTTGAAAATCGGTTTTCGGTTTTCAGCAGATAAACATTGTTTGCTATTAAAAAATATCAGATTTCATAAAACCAGATATTTCCAGCAAAAAATAAGGGGGTTGTGGAGGGGTACAGTATGGACGAGCTTGAAATAGAAGCTCAAATTTGTATTCTACGAATGTCGAATAGCCAATCTGCGCAAGCGCAATCATCACTCCAACATCAGTTCATTGCGACTTGAAAATCGATATGGTCTTGTCTAATGCCCATTGAGAAAACACTTATAGGGGGTTTTCTTTTGGTCGTTTACCTGAATATTTGGTCGAAAACCCAAATAAAATGTGTATAGGAAATGGACTACCGATTCTGAGATTTCATCGGATAAACATTGGTTGTAACTAAAATCTATCATCTGATATAATATATTGTTTGCAATTAAAAAATTCAAAAAATCATAAAATTTCAAATTTATTAAATTTACAAAACTTTTGGTAATATTTAATCATGATACTACGAAGTAGTTAAGATATGTTCAGGCGCAGGTGGCGCTCTATCCTTGTTTACCCGATGACGTAGATCCGTGACAAAATTAGGATCGCTAGTCCTGTCAACGTGGTCCGCGGTATACAGAGGCGGTATACTTACTGTTAATAGTTTGGTCCTTGCTAATTCCTACAAATATGGTTATGTGTGCGGTAGTAAATTGTAAGAACAACAACAATAAAAAGGCAACAATTTCTGAAAATAAATGCCGCTATTTTTCGTTTCCAAAAAAAAAAAGAAATTTGTGATAGTTGGGTTCGAAGGTGTTTGCAACTTCATAAATTTAATACCTCTACAGCACGGATCTGCTCAATGCATTTTAATAACGATGACTATTGCTTACAACAACGACTTTTAAATCTTCCTGAAATTAAATGGACACTTAAACCAGACGCAATACCATCAAAAAATGTACCTTGTTCCACAACGACGACATCTAGTATTAGCTCACATCAGTTAAAAAGTGAACAAAATAATAGAATGAAAAAGAGGCACTTGCTTAAAGATTTGGATAAGTAAGTTCCGTTTTTTTTTTATCTAAGCAATAATAATACTATACTATACTTTTTAAATAATATATTTATTAGTTTTAAAACAACACAAGTTAATGAAACTACCACAGAAAATATAGAGAATGATGCAGTAGAATCAGAAGACCAAACCAATCAAGACCTGAAAATAGACCAAGCCTCTCAAACTGAAAGGTGCAGATTTGTCTGGCACTCTTATAACAAACTTGAATTAAATCATAATATATTATTTCTAGCATTCGTGATGATATTTTATCCAAGCTGGAGTTGCTTCACGCTGAAAATGTTAAACTTCGAGAAGAAAATAAGACATTAGACACGAATAATAAAAACACCCAAGAATGTTTAAGAATAATTTTTACAGAAGGCCAAATCCGTAAACTTAATTCTGGTAATACACGAGTATATATGAGGTGGTCAGTGGAGGATATTGCTGCTGCTATTTCACAACATGCTGCAGGACCACGAGCCTACAGATTGCTCCGAAAAAGGGGCCATCCATTACCAGGGGTGTCTACATTAAGAAGATGGGCAGGAAAAGTTGACGTGCAACCGGGTATGTTCAAAGTAACCAACCTGCCAAGTTTATAATAACATATTGTTTTAGGCATATTAAATGTGGTTCTAAAGCTAATGAAAAACTGTAACTTATCAAAAATGGAGCGAGCATGCATAATTTTATTTGATGAAGTAAAAATACAAAAAATGTATGATTATGACAGGAAGGCTGATACAACTATTCCACCATCGAATTATGCGCAAGTCATTATGGCTCGCGGTATTTGCGGAAATTGGAAGCAGCCCATATATTATGACTATGATTCAAAAGTAACGAAAGATTTATTATTTCAAATAATTGAGGCACTTGAAACTTGTGAATTTCCTGTACACACCATTAATTGTGATTTGGGAGGTGGTAACAGGGGATTATGGAAGGAACTGGGTATATCTGAAAACCAAACATGGTTTCTCAATTCGGTAACAAACAAAAGAATTCACGTTTTTGCAGACGTCCCTCATATGATGAAGCTTCTACGAAATCATTTTCTTGATTCTGGATTTATAATAAGAGAAAAATCAATAACTAGGGAACCAGTTGTAGAACTTTTACAAATATCAGGAAGGTCTGATTTAAATATAGCTCACAAAATTAATTCCACCCATTTGACAGTAAAGAATGCAAAACGTCAAAAAGTTAGATTGGCAACAAAGTTATTTTCGCTTACAGTTTCAAAGGCCATATCGCGTATGGGTCATCTGGGCTTGTATAAAAATGTTAACAATAATTGGTTAGAATGTTCCGAGTTGTTTAAACTTACAAACGATTGGTTTGATGTATTTAATTCAAAGATTCCAGAAACAGATTCGCGCAATAGGACTAAAGCGTACGGACTTGCGTTGGATGATCAGAATAAAATTTTGGATGAAATGGAGGATCTCATGAATAATTTAAATGTCAAAACAAACCAAAATGTCATTTCCAAAACCAAAGCTAAAGTATCGGTTCAAAACGGGGCAAGTGCAAGTAATATGGGGAAAAAATGTAAGCTGCCATTTCAAAAGGGTATTACGATTTCTATTAAATCTCTAAAATTACTTTTTGAAGATTTAAAAACTGATTTTCATATAAAATACGTTCTAACCTATCACGTCAATCAAGATCCGTTGGATGGTTTTTTTTCGATAATTAGAGCAATTGGAGGATTGCATGATCATCCGACACTTATATATTATATACTTGGAAGAAATGAAGATGTAATTTCAGAAGCAGCAAATGTAAATATTTCTAGTAATGCTCCCAATTTGACAAGCGTAGAGACTTTAAAAGACAGTATTAATGGCAGTAATAAAAATATTTTAGACGATGATGATGATGAACATAATATTGTTGAAACAGACGATGCCAAAATTGTAACTGTACAGCTCTTCGATCACTTAAATAATTCACCTTTAATTCTAGAGGATGATTTATGTCATGATCTATCAGATACAGAATGTGATGGGTTGGAGAATTTGGCGGGATATATAGCTTTTAAATTTCGCAAAACAGAAAATTTAGGATATGCAACTTCTTCGAAAAGCGTGCCATTTACCTGGGTTGATCATCTTCGGAAGGTGGACTTATGAAACCACACGACGACTTTTTATTGAAATGCAAAAATCGTGACAGAATTTTTAAAAATTTAAATCACGAAACTTACTGAAAATTACTGAAAAGTTTCTACATGAACACATTGAGGAAGCTAGTAATACTGACCTAAGTTATGAAGTTAAACATTTATTTTTTAGATGTAAAATGTATTTTAGGATTAGGTCTCTTAACCAAAAAATTAAGGAAGGGTCTACTCTGACAAATCGAAAAATTGTAAAAATTGTAACATAAACATATGCTGTATATAATATTTTTTTTCTACAAACACTATTCAAAATTGATTTTTTAACCTAATATTACTTAGTAGCGTGTTAAAAGTAATTCATGTTTAGTGTTAAAAGTAAACTAACACAAAATTCTGTCAAAGTGACATTTGTATTAATCAACAAGTTATAAATTATTTGGAAACAATTATTAATATTTAGGTACCCCTCTTTTGATTATGATTTATTTTATTCCCTATAATTACCCATTAACGGATTGCCGCTACTTTACGTAACACCCTGTATGTATTTTCTGTATTAATAAATATCTATTATGTACTTAGGTAAATCTTAGTTGTTTTATTACAAACTTTATTTATTTAAAATCATGCGTTTATTAATATTATATTCTTCGATAACTATACCGCTGCAGCAGGCTATTGCATGCCTGTTGTCACGCGCCTACGTCATGCGCAGTATAGAACGAAAATGGAATCTTCAATGAGCATATCTTACATAGTTATAGTATCATGATATTTAATACTGTTGTAGTTAACTATAAGAATATCTAAATTTTTTTGTTTTTCAATATTTTGTTAACCTAAAATTTTTAAAATTTTTAGTCTGCAAAATTTTCGAAATTAAAACCTTTTTCAAAAATCTTTATTTCAGAACTTCCAGAATTCAAAATTGTTGTTGATAATTTTTAAAATTTCAACAATAAAAGTACAGTTTATGAAACTGTGTAAATTTGTAATACAGAAATTGAAAAATATAATAATAAATATTTTAGATAACAGAATCTACATATTTACGTTTATTTCCTAGACGGCCTTGGAGATGCCGATATCCTCCAGTAACAATAAAGACATTACTAATAATAAACAATATATTTTAAACCAAAAACGCTTTAAAACGCTGTGATTTTGCTGCGTCCGCCGCCGCATGTGTATATTTTTCTACCGATTTACGATTGTCATTAATAATAATTATGCAAATGATGTACCTTAGATTATTTTTGTTTATTATACCTTAACACAGGTACTATTTGTTCATCATACCTTCTATATGACCCTAATTTATAATCTTGAAGAATATCTAATAGACAATTGTAAATATTCAATTTTCAACATTTCCAATGTTTTCAAAATTTTCGATATTTTCGTAATTTACGAAAGTTTTAAAGTTTTTAAGATTAATAAAAAAATATTATAAATTTTCACGCTTTTTAAAATATTAATTCTAATGTGATGACTGAAATAGAGATTTTGTTAGTGTGTGTTGTCTTTCTGCTCAACTCGTAAAGTTTAAGATTAACCAAGCAGATGTAATTCAACCGTATTAATGATTTTTATGTGATTGTACTGATTGCCAACGTCTTCAGCATTGTCTTGTGTGTTGTTAGATTTCCATTTCGTATCATTTGTGGAATTTGAAGCTATCTGTTACAGCAACAGATATATCGCGACGTACCGCAACTTGATAAATGTGCGGGATATCTGTTTCATTGAATAAACATTCCGATTGGAAATGGAACAGCTGATAATAAATCGACAGCTTTAGTATCCTTCTGTAAATATCCATAAAATGACATAAAGCATGTTTTATGAAATCTCGACTTCGCAGTTTTGAAATTTTCGCCAGCAACGCTGTCATTAGCCCCGACTGATGCAATAAGCTGCTTTAAGTAGAAATCCTTTTAATTTCCATCACCTCTTGTCTTTTATTTTAGATTTCTAGTAAAAGTTCATGATTAAATCTTTAATATCTGTTGTAGAATTTTAAGTTCGCATCGGGAAGTACTTTAAAAGTTTGCACGAAATCGCGCTCGGAATTAAAATTTAAGAAGCAAGTCTAGCGAGAAAAATTAGCAAGTCCTATAGGTGTTCGATTTTTTAAGTTTTCCGAGAGATGATGAAAACTTTTAATTAATTTAGGGGTACGTATAATAAAAAGTTTGTGGAATTTTAATTTCTTTTCCATCGATCGCTGCTTTTACGATTTTTAACAGGCCCTTCGTAATGAGAAAACCACAACATTGCTGTTGCTTACTTAACGCCTAGCAGAAGAAAAGTAAGAGCAAAAAGGAAGGGAAAAAACGTTATGTATATCGCTCTCCTTTGATGTTTGAAGCAAACCATATACTCATATAATTGCAGTTGGAGGTCTCTTGATGAGTGAGTGCATCGTTCGACTCACACGCATCACAGTGACCTAGACAGCTGGAATGTGACTCCACATAAATGTGCATCTGATCGGATGGATAACACACAAGGCTGCTTTTACAGCTTATGTTACACTGTCTTGGTGTGGTTTTAATCGCACCAAGAAGCATAGAAAGCATGAGCCAGTGTCGGTTTTAGGTGTAATTCGCCCCTAGACACAGCCACCTTTTGGGCCCTTGTAACGAACGTTAGGAGCCCGACAGGGGGGTCCGGGGAATTTTTTTTAGCAAAATACACAGTTTGACGCATCATTGTGATACACCACGTATCCAGGTTTTGTATTAAAACGAAAAGTTTAGTTTACGGAAAATATTTTGGCATTCATTAATATTTACAGAAAAAAAATTTTTTTACTGAACCTCGCCCCCCCCCCTCGAGCCGGCGCCCGTAGGCACGGGCCTATGAGTCCTAGTCGGAAAACCGGCCCTGCTTGAGCGTACACAAATACAAATAAATGCACTTTTATCGGATGAAAATAGACAATGGTGTAAATGGATGTCATTAAAACAAGTACCCTAATGTGTGGTTAATTTAGTTAACAATAGCGTTAGTTCATAATAACCAAGGACAATTAAACTTTCACCTTGTAGTTGCATAAACTCTATCATAGCACTTGTGGTGAAATAAGCGGCTTAACAATGCGCGTCTAACCAATCAAGTTATAACTAACACGAGAAAGTTATGGAAATACGGGAACGATAAGCTTGTTGTTATAAGCTTATTATTTTTATAATCAAAAATTAACAGGTGAAAGTACTAAAGTAATTACATTTGATTAAATTATCGCTATATGACCAAAATGTTATTATTTGAAACTAAAGTTTCTTTTAGCGTTAATTAGAGCAATATTTTTCGAACTGATTTACAGCAATCCAGATGAAAATTCTGTAGTGCATAATAAATTAATTATGTACCAGTGCAACTAGATATTGACTAGCTGTCTGGCTAACGCCACAAACACCCGGTTTACATTTGCACTTTAGGTAGTAGAAGTGACGTTAATCAATTCTGCTACCATTTCATAATATTTGTTTTCAAACTTAACTTTTGGTCCCGTTTGGTGCTGTTTTTCTGACGATTCGTAATAGACTAAAGTTGGAACGTAGTTATTACAATTATATCTTGACAAGCGATTCTGCCTTGGCCTACGGGCCACGCCTTTTTTGTTTGAAAACTTTTTTGTAACGGCTCTCATGGCCAATTCTCCGTTTTAAAGTAAACGCCCTGTATAGGGAAAACAGTTTAGAATGGTTACTCTTATAGCTTTAGCATATTGTTCGTTGATAAGTAAATGGTGCACAGTAGCCTAACGAGAAGTTCTGGAGCCTGGGTTCTAGATCCAGGTAGGGCTCCTATAACACCCCCTCCTAGTAGGATATATTTGAACAAACTACGTAAGCAAAATAACTAGGGTTAACGGTTCGCAAACCGTATCTAACAGCAAAGCGGTTGCCATGATAACGCACCCTCCCGCTCGTCCGGGTGTTCAGCACGGCTACTCGGAAGAAAAAATGTCATATTACTGACTTACATTATTGCTTAGTTGAAATATAAAGAGAAGCGTTGGACTAATTTATTACCAACCATTACCCTAACACTATCAGCCTACCGATATATCGAGATATTTGACGAAAAAAGACGGTCCTTTGGCGGAGCCCATCACTCACAGGCCCCGGTTTCGTGGAACTCGCGGAACCCCGGTAGTTACCCCACTGATAAGGCAGAACTATCTATCAGACAATTTTTGTAGTGATATTTTTCTGTAAAGTTATTGGGCTAAGCATCATGAAACTTCTAATATTGTAACAAATCAACCCTCCTTTGAATTGAAGGTTCTGGAGAAGTTGACTTACCCTGGATTTGTTGGAAATAAACAAAAGACTATCGCTAAGAATTAAATACAATTTCTATTCTTCTTATTTATACAATATCTACTTGTGTATTTTGTGTCAATAAAATTTATTATATGGTTTACCAAATTTAACTTTATCAGTCAAACAAAATGACCCCTTCGAAACGGTGCATTACGGGATTGATTTACTCTTCCGAAACGGTATGTTCTTGGATTGGGTAGTATACTGTATTGATTTTTCTCGATGTTGGAGGAACAGCTGATCGAATGGCCAATCGAAAGGCTGATCGATACATTTTTTTGAGAAAATGCTTGTACAAAAAATTTCTAGCACAAAAAGTAATTTCTCTGTAAAAAGTCTGTTTTATATCCGCAATAAAACAAAATTCATAACAGTAACGATAGCTAGCCACGCTGCGGTAACTTCTTCTAGCTCTCTTTTCAGGTTGGCTGTTATCTGGAAAGAAAAATTAGTTTGTTGTGAGTTTTCCAGTGATTTGTGATCGGGTAACTAAAGAAATTGTATCCTTCACTGGTAATAATTGACTTACTGATTTGTATATCGATTTAACAAAAGTTTGTGCCAAACATGCGGTGTATGTCGTGGATATTTTACTTGGAACGTAAAATTGAAGGTCGTTTTATTGCAAACCAATTCCAACTGTTTTATGAAATTATATAGGGTGAAATAAGTTGTAAACTACCTTCGAAAGCCTGTGGAAAATCAAAAATTATCGGGTAATTAAACCTTCATGGGTTAGTTGAATAAAATCGGGGAAGCAATCCATCAGTTTTGTTTAAATTGTTAAACTGCCAGAAATCTTATGTAGTTTCATTTTAACTGCTTATTGCTAGAATTTTCGTTATTTTATTTAACGACCGGGATTATCAGCATTTACTTACGTAAAATTATTTTATTTTAAGAATCAAGAGGCCGTGCGTGAGCACGACTCCATAATTCCCATCCCACCCTTACCCTGGCTCAGCGCACTTCAGCTCTATTCAACGGTCTAACATGCCCCACCCCTGAAAAACATGCAACCCAACATACACACCATCCATGGACCCCCCGGATTTAACTTATTCAGAGAATTTTCCGACGGGCAGAGGACTCGAACCTACTGCCGTTGAGAGTCTAGTTCTACAGGTTGGAACTCCAACCACTAGACCATCGGCTGGCCCAAAATTAATTTAATTTCAAACAAACCAAACTTTCTGACTAATAACGGTTGTATAAAACCGATGGATTGTTTTCCCGATTTTACCCAATTTTAATAAAATAAAATTTATGGCAGGTTAATGATTTAAATAAAGCTGAAAGATTATTTCTCCGAGTTTATTAAAATGTATTAAACTAGCATGAAAATAACGGCTTGAATTCAAATCAGGTTCTTTGAAGAAGAGAATTTGTTCAGGTTCGCAGTGCTAGTCGGCAATAAATTTGAAAAAATTCGGAAAGTATAACTTTTAATTTTGGACAGATCTTCGGGTTTTATACTGGATGCAAGTTAGAGGGAGGTCATATCGAATGCGTACTTCTCCGAAGAACGGTGTTCCGGGCGATCTCTCTGCTTATTGAAATACACTTGAAGCGCCACCTTAAAATCAAAGCAACAAAACAATTCTTTATACCTTTTAAAATTGTTGCAGCCAAGTTGGCTCGCTACAATATTAAAGATGCTGTTAAAACATTTAACATATTTGATATGGTAGTAAGCTTTGTTTTGTAATTATCAATTCACTTAACTTCACCTAACAACAAAGACTTTTTCAAAACTGGAGCTGTAAGGGTCGTAGTGCGGAAGGCAAATTTTTCAAATGCTGGCGTGCGTATGTGCTGTTCGGCCTCGGAGCTAGGCACTGATTGGCCAATGGCAAAGGGTTGCCCCGGACATCTGTGAGAGGGTGTTAGTTCATACGACTCTAAGAGAAACCTACGAGGACAGTCCACGTGACCGGAAACTAGTACTCGATCTGGGGGTAGTGCTGGTGACCGGAAGCTATAGCTAAATCTAGGGCCCGAAACCTTCAGCTCATCGTTCTCTAGTGCTTATTTTATGACCGGTCTAATCGGTCCTAAAGATAAACTGATTTTTCTGCGTTTGCTTATTTTGCATTTGGTTTTATACTTTCTTCTGGCCGTGGGGTCAATACCAACATTATTCCGGCGCTCTTGTGCTTTCGTAACTCTCAGCGTGAATTTTGTAATTTTTTCTGTTATTACGCAATTTTTGAAGGTCGTGATAGTAAGACAGAGCGGGGTTGTGGAGCAGAGGGAAAAAGGAGAGATAAAAAGCGGTTTGCATTTCATACCCTAAGTTTAATTTATGGTTGTGTAGGACCACACCCTTCGAAGCACTGATTGGCTGCGAGCGCAAACGAAAGGGCGTTCTCATTCTTTTGTAGAAATTAGTAGCGTCCACTTTGATCTGCTGTTACCGTTTTCACGCGTTTCACTCTAAACTATACAATGGCGTCAAAATTCAAAGCTGCAGGCTGGTTGTAGTAAATCCATAGCAAAGGAGTTGGATATTGCAGGCTCTGGTGACCATTTCGCTACGCAGCTAGATCACCCGATGTAAAAATTACTTGCACGTGTTGTATTTTCTCTGACTTTACACTTTCGGATTAAACTTGTTTCTGCTAAACAGTTACTAACAGTGAACGCTTGAGCAGGGGGTACGCCTGTAGCGCCGTACCCCTGTGAGGGTAGGTCCTGCTAATTGTTTTCATAGTTCCTTTTGCTTTCGAGGAAACAAACTAACGACGTTTTAGCGGATTCGGGCTGCCTTAGGATCTGTAGTGGTTTTGTCAAGGTGCTGCGATGTTGTGAAAGGAAATAAGTACTGCGGGGCTCTAGGACGAGCTTACTGTGCTGGTTTGTTTCGGACCGGAACCTAATCCTCGATCCGGAAACAAGGCTTTAGAAGGAAACTGATGTGTTGGTTTGCAGCAGAACAAAACCTTACGTTCAACCTGCAAGCAGAGCTCTAGGAGAGGCCTGAAGAGATGGTTGCTCCGTTCCGTTATATTATGCTCGATCCGGCAGCAGATTCTCACGCGTTGGTTTTTGGACCGAAAGGTGGGGCTTGCACGATTTTCATGTGTATTGCGCTGTTTGTATAAAACGCCATCAAATTGCAAAGAAAAAGAAACAAATCGTTTTTTAAACATATGTGGTAAAGTAATTATTCTGGTCTCAAATACTGGTAGTTGGTAATTTTCGTTTTACTGCCATATGTGAGACTGAGACGGACTGTGGCTGTTTTGCATAGTTTTCTAGATCTCATAGGGTGCGGATGCAAATGTTAGACTTGGCCAAGGACATTAAATTCGTTTTCATGTAAAGAAGAGTTAGTTCTGTAGTCAGTTAAGACGTTTGTATACAGTTTGAAACCGCGATTCTGAAAATTGTGAATGAACGAAAAATTAATAGTGGGGAAAATGGAAGGACGGATTCTAACTACAATCTCTTGAAATGAGTGAAAACAAAATTAGGCGACATTGTATTACAATTTCGCAAAATTCTCAAAATTTTATAGCACGAGTAAATTGAAAAATAATCGGTTATTAAATTACGAAGACTTGTTACATACCCGCAAGTGTTTATTCTGTTTGAAAGTTTTACCAGACGCGAATGTGTTCGTTTATAATTTTCTTAAAAAAGAAACAAACACTATTTGCTATGCAGGAAGCTTGAGTAATTTACTCTATTTATTTTTCAATTTAACATTACTTAGCGTCTGAAATTAGATATGTAAATCTTTATTGATTCGTGAGAGGGATTTAATTATAAGATATTTTTGACTTTGCTTTTCCATGAAGACTGATTAAAATAACTGTAGGTTATTCTCAAGTGTACCTAATAGATATTATGATATACAATTTCTAAAAACATAGGGCACTACTTAAATTTAGCTGCTTATACACATTTAAACTATTATCAGAAAATGTATTTTAGTTTTAATGCGTTTTAATGTATTAAAACGAGTATAAAATGACGTTTTGAGCCACTCAATATCTTTAAATATATTTTCATGAAACACCTTTGTTTTATTGATGTTGGTTTGGGTACAACCTTTATTGTGTGTGCAACGATTGTGTTCAAATCCACATATTTTTATCAAAGTAGGTAGGCATTTTGACACTCTTCTGCTGATAGTGTGAAAAGCCACTCAAAGACATCCTAAACCTCTTAAATTTTATAAATCGGATTGCCAATATCAAGCACTGCTTCAGTACATATCTACGAGACCATTCGGTGAACCACTTGACCTAAGAACTTCCGCTATAAAGCGTTTATAAATAAAGACAGTCTGAACTTCTACGTATTCCTGTTTCCTTTAAATCTCGGAAACCTTTGTTTGTTTTTATTTTTTTTCTCACCGTACGGTGTAGATTACAGGCGAACAATCTGGGTAGCTACATGCTCTTTCAAGCCGTTTTGTGAAAAATTGGAGACCGACTTTTTGTACTTCAATTTAAATGCTTCGGATTCTTGCCGCGCCACGGGGCTCCTGTTATTTATACCAGCGTGTTTACAACAACCCACATGTGTTTTATCCGGGAGTCCCATCCGGTATGTATGTGTATAACGTTGACAAGGTTTAGGTTTCTATTACTCTGTTAAATTACGGAAATATACCGGCAGCTGACTTGTAAAATTAGAGTATTCGTATGTATGTTACGTCATTATATTCTGTTGAAAATATTACGCATCGAAAAAAGCAAACCGAAAACGATACATAATTTGCTTTCAAATTATTAAAAGAACATTTATATATCGTTAATAAATAACAAGTATAAAGCAAGTAAATCATAATCAAATTTATCGAATTCGAAGTTTTCTACAATACCATTTTATTTATTAAATTATTATATGAAGCACAGATGTTTTTGTCGCTCTTTATATCCCTCTGCAACACTCTTTTCCCCGGTTGCCTGTTTGGCAACTCTGTAGTCCGGTGTGTAACTTCTGCGTTTGGTGCGGGCGGGATTTTACGCCACTTATACGTATAATCAATGGAAAATTTTCGGGCGCCAAATTTTATACGGAGTTTACTCTCCAGAACAGCTTCGCTGTAACAGAAAAGCTTAGCAAAGACCTGGCTAACTGCAGTTGAAGATGTCGGTTTCCAGGGGTCAGTTTGATGGAATGACAGCCTGCAGGTCATGGAAGCAGCTCTACTTAACTCAGGTTTACTCAACAAATAAAGCAACAGCGTAATATGTTAGTAATACATCTATTAAACAATAACCAACATAAGTAAATGATGTAAAGGTAAAGCGGATGACAAGCACAGACGGCAGTATAGCTAAAAGAAAATGAACATTTAAAATTATTATTTGTAAGCGGTAGCAGTTCAGTAGCAATTAACACGCAAATACAGTAGCAATACGGTAGCAAATAATAGGAAAATACGGTAACAATACGGTAGCAGATAACAGGCAAATGCAGTAGCACTACGGTAGCAAATAACAGGCAAATACGCTAACCATACGGTAGCAAATAACAGAAAAATACGGTAGCAAATAACAGGCAAATACGGTAGCAATAGCAAGGAATAGTAATAATACATACAGTAGTCACCAGTAGTCGGCACGGACTGGTAAATATGGTCGGAAACGGTATCGGTTACTAGAGCAACAAAACTTCTACTTTGACACCAGGCGAACAAAATCATCATTATGACTTGCACAAAAAGGCCATCAAACGAACACGAAAAAAACAATTTTGCCCACTGGTTTTAGGCGTAGGCGAGAAAGAGAAGAAGATGTTCCCTGGTTTTTCATAAAAGCAGAAATGTAAAATAGTTGAAGAGAGAAAAATAAACTTTGCCCACTGTATTTTCGCCTAGGCGAATAAGAGAAGAGAATGCTTTCTAGTTTTTCAGGAGGGCAGAAATATAAAAAAGTTGGAAAGAGAAGAATAAACTTTGCCCGCTGGCTTTTTGCGTAGGCGAGTAAGAGGAATGCAACTCCCTGGTTTTTCACAAGAGTGCTCCCTGGTTTTTTACAAGAGTGCACCCCGGAAAATTTAATTTACAGAAGCAAGAGAGAAAGAGAGCTAGATACAAATAATTCCTAATAGACTGGTCTCGGTGTTCTTTTACCTCGATTGGATGACTGATGACTGTTGTAGATGTTAGACTGTATTCAACTTGGAACATTGAAAAACTCTCTTTAAAAATTTAAAATTTACAAACTGGCGGTCTGCGTCCGACATGAGAGCGCAGCCCCACCAGTCGAGAATGGGAATTAGTGGCGTCTCTACTAAAAACATTTAAAAATACTAAAACGGATGCTAAATTATCTAAACTTGTAAACTGTTACTAGGCATAAACAGAATCCTACGTATTTTAATTATAAAAATAAAGAAGCTGATCGTTCTTATCATATGTTTAGGTTATCGTATAAATAAATCTTCCCGCGGAATGGCAATGTCATCTTCCAATGGCGCTTAAAATGCATGTGTTAATATTGGTCAGAAGCAGTACCGTTTACAGTGTTTGGTTGTGATGAGTTCTGTAAACAATATTATGCGTTAAAAAAAATTAGTATCAATTTACTCACGAGATGAAGCTTCAAGTGTAAAATAGTTGATTTTAAACATAAATCTCGGTTCAGATATATAGAGAATACTTTTGTCATTTGGTCTCACAAACGCCAAACACTAGAACACTTTCTAGAACACCTAAAATCAATTCGCAATAATAACTAATTCACCATGGAAGTAGAGAAAAATGGCAGTATTCCGTTCTTAGACGTACATGTTACACGTAAACCAGATTACAGCTTGGAGCACGCAGTGTACAGAAAGAAGACACATACAGACAGACATTTAAATGCAAACTCGCATCACCACCCGATGCAGAACGCCACTGTGCTGAAAACTCTAACAACCAGAGCAGTCCGAATTTTAGATGCAACAAGAAAAAATTCATTTCTTGATGTTACAACAGAATGGTGATACAACCACTGAATTTTACAGAGCAATACTAACTAGGGCCTCCGGAAGGCTTAGCTTTTCTACCTTACAGTAAAGGCATAACTGATGAGAAAGGGCATGTTCTTAGAAGGTACAGCATAAAGACAGTCTTAAGAACTAATGAAACTTTGGGAAACGGTTTCAAATCCGCAAACAACCAAATATCAAACTTAAAATCAGCCAGGATCTAAAAGATCTCTTGCTCTTGTGGTTTAAATTATATCGGACAAACTGGTCCTTTTATTGAGTTAAGATTGCGAGAGCACAAAGATGATTGCAAACACAAACGCATCACAAAGTCTGCGGTGGCTGAACATAATGGTTAACTGGGCATAAGGGTTTTGAAAACGCTCGAGTACTCACCAGAGTACCTTATTACTTCTCTCGTATCATACAGAAAGTATGGTTTTAGACTCAGTAAAGCTTGGACTCCAGTAGTTCATTCTCTAACGACTCGTAAGCATCATCGATCTCACTACCCTTAAATTGTTTCCCAACACGTTAATTTTGATACATATTGTTTTCGCAATGCATAGACACTACTCTGACTAATTATTTTTAGTTAAATATGCACAGACGACATACAATCAGTTAAACCAGTAACACAGTAATAGCGGTCATAGAACAACAGGGGCAAGAAGAGGTACAGGGAGAAGTACAAAATGAACCAGGAAAAGGAAAAGAAGTACCACAAGAAATAAATTTGAATACATTGATGCAACTGATGATAAGAATGGAAAAGAAAATAGATGAAAAAATGGATGATAATGCTAAGAAAATCGAAGAAAGTGTGAAAGGCTTAAAAACAAGCGTAGGAAATTTGGATGGGAAAATGCAGGTTTTGGAAAAGAAACTAGATGACAGTGTTAAGCAGCAGATTCAAAATTTGGAAGACCGAATCGTTAAAAATATACAAGAAGTTACAGATGAAACTGGCAGTAAATTGTAAAAATTAAATATTGAGGTGTTAAATCTAAAACAGGCTCAACATATCACTACAGAGAAACTAGTAGGAATACAAGAAGGTTTCGCAACATTGGAAATTGAACATGTGCAAATCAAAGAAAAACAAGTAAAGATTCAAAATGAGCAGGTTAAATTAGATAAAAAGCATGATGAAGAACTTAAAATAATAGAAGAAAATCTGGGGAACCTGAGTGTTAATGGGTTTATCAGGGTATACCATGATGCCAATGATGGGGGCATATCAGTCAGAAGGAGCGCCAAAATTTGAAAGAAGAAAAAATGAATTTCCAATGATAGTATCACCAAAATGGACCAGATTGTAAAAGGATATAATAGCGAGGATAAAAAGATTGAAACGGTAAGGAATGCACTAAAATTTAATGCGGAAGTTTGGTACAGTTTGGTAGAGGATAAATTTACGACCTACCAAGGATTCAGGAAGATGTTTTTGGACCAGTACTGGGGTAACAGTCAACAGGCTAGAATTAGAAATAAATTGACCATGGGCAGACATGAGATAAATAGAGGAAGTTCAAGGGAGCTTTACATAATGCAGCAATTTAGCAAGGCAAAGTATCTTACACCAATTATCACAGAAGAGGAGATAATACAACATTTATCAAGACATTTGGAAGGTGAAATTACTAGAGCAGTGGCAGTCCAAAATATTAAAGCAATAAAAGATTTTTTGGAAATAATTTAATGTTAAAGTTTATCCAATACCTTTTTCGTATAGAATACAAGTTAGAGAAGAAATAAATAAAATGTTAGCAGATAATATTATAGAATCATCCACAACTAGTTATATGAACCCTTTGGTGGTTGTTAAGAAAAAAAAATGGTACCCTTCGATTGTGTTTAGATGCTCGTAAAATAAACAACATTACCACACCACAATATGAATCTCCGAAAACGATTGACAGTTTATTGTCAAGAATTAAGGGGGCAAGACAGATACTCAAAAGAACGAATCATGTACAACAGCATGCAGAGGTAGTAGAAGATGTACGTGAAATTTTAGAACAAGCAAGAATCAAAAACAGCGCAGCATTGAACAAGTATGAAAGAAGGAAGAATAAAAATTTAAAAAGAAAGAAGTTTTATCAGATAGGTGATTTAGTAGTAGTTAAAAACTTAAAAGTTGCAAATAGGGCTGAAAAGATTTCTGCAAAACTACAATTATCTTATCCTGCAAACTAGTGAAATAGAAGTTGGACATTCATCGTTTGCTCGAGTAAAGGACATCTCTATAAGGAGACATTAAGATAAGTGTTTTTTTTAAAGGACGATAGTATTTAGTAAAATTTATTTGATTTTTCGAAAATGATAGAAATGATAGAAACACAATGTTACTCTGAAAAAAATTTAGGAAAAGATAAACGCTACAAAGTGAAAACAATTTCCAAAATATTCAAAAAAATACTTCTAGAGCAAATGCTTGTAAAGGCAGACAAGCTACAGGTCGGTCCTTACCCTATTATGCTGGATGTAGTTCCCAAATGAAGACACCGTCTAAGCTGAAAATAAATTGCAATATTCACAAAAAAATATTGCCCAAAAATGCCCATACAATACACGATGTTTTTCAAATTTTGTAAACTTAGAGAGCTTAAGATGAGCTACAATTTGGTCCGTGTCTCAGCTCGCAAATTTCTCTCTGACACCTTCTATGAATTTATGAAAATTTGAGAATTAACGTCTATTTACACAAAAACGACTTATTAGATTGGGTGAAATTCGATACTGAAAATGTTCTAAAAGTACACAAACTACTAAAAGTCTAAAACTATGAAATAAAAACGTATCAAAATGTTGACTTGTTCAAAAACATACTGCTCAAATACTGGCAATAAAATTTTTTTTCAAATTATGTTCACCTATAGACCTATAGATCAGCCACAATTTGGTTGATGTGCCAACTTTAACTTTTTTGTGACACTTTCTATTAATTTTTGAAAATCGATAATTTCTACCCGCTTATTTAATTAACGAGGGCCGATAAAAAAATTCTGTTTATGCTGAATTGCTTAAAAGTGATAGTAGAATAAAGTTAATAACATAATTTTCCCTCTCCCCTCCCCCCAGTTTTTGGTTTACGAATTTTTCATTCCGTTTTTGGGTTTCATTAATTTTAACCAATCTGTTACCAATAAATTAAAATACTGACTTTCTGAACAAAAACTTTTAAAAAATTCAGTGTACTATCAGTTTACTTACAATGTTGGGGCATCACACATTAATAATAAGATACTTTAAATATTATAGTAAGTAACAATATCTAAAGTATAAAAAAGTCCAGGCTTTGCTCATTTTTACATTGAAACGTGGAAAGACAATTTGAAAATTTTTGATTAATGAAAAACAAATTCGGGTTGAAGAACTTTGAAAATTTAAAGATTATTTTTTTTGATTATTTGTTAATTGTAAACAATATTTATTCGTTAAAATCTAAAATCTATTTCATAATTTGGTGATGGTTCTTTTTGGCGATTATCCAATTAAGCTGTTCAGGCAAACGACCAAAAGGAAACCTCTCAGTGATGTTTTCTCAATGTAAAGTTATCTTATTGTCATTCAACATGTTCATACCAATCTTGAAGACAAAGTTGGTTCATTTTTTAAATAAGAAAAAATCGTTGAGGGACACTGGGGGTGGTAGGAAGATCAGGCTTGTGCAGATCGGCTATTCGACATATGTTGAATTTAAATTTTTTTCGAGCGTGTTTATTTTGCAGTAGAACACCCCCTCCCGACCCCTATTTTTTGACAGTTGCGTAGTTTTATGATATTTTGCGTTTCCTAGCTGCAACCAATTATTGGTACCTTGAAATCTCAAATTCTATTTCATAATTCGTTGATCGCCGTGTTTTTTGCGGATTACTCAATTAACTTCTTCAGGTAAACGATCAAAACGATACCCCTCTGTGAACTTTTCTCAATGGAAAGTTGGTTTGTTTTTCGATTGATGGCGGAAGGGCAGTGGCGGCGATTGTGTAATAAATTAATAATATAATAAATTGATAAGTGTGACAGAAGATTCAACATAATTTAAATTATTTTTTACATTATTATACCATAAATAAAATAAATAACATAATTCTGCAGGAGAAAGTTGTTAAATAATAAAAACGAATATCATTATTAATAATAACATGTATTATAATACAACATAGATACTATAATGCAAATACAATAATAAATGAAAATTATAACTTACCCCTTTTATAACAATCTAGTTTTACTTTACTTAATACCTTTTAAAGTAAATATTTTGCAACTTCTCCCCCGTGGGAGGACAATCTGTACTACCGAATTACATCTTGAATTGTTGGTGCTTTACAACTGTAAGTTGACTAACTTTGTAACTATAACTGCCTAATTTCGCAACTATCCAACTGTACAACTCCGTAACTCCGTAACTGCCCTTTAAATCCTAATGCATGACTATTTAAAGTCGGTGGTGACAAGTTTTGATTGTAATAATTGAATTAAAAATAACTGACTTGCATTAGGAATTGAAGTGAGGTTTTTAAACTTATTTCTTCATCTAAAATTATCACCTACTTAATAACTGAGTAGTGCAATACACAAACGCAAGTTTGCAATAAATGTGTACTACATTCTGCCCTACTTTTATGAAACCTTGTTGATTTTGCAGAGTTTGATATTTTCGTTTGAACCATGTACTGAATAACTTATAATAAATTTATTTTTAAAATAATAATTTTTGAGTTTGGAAAATTATTGCTCTGGTTACAATTGTAAGATCGTGTTTGAGCAGACCGGCTATTCGACACGCGTAGAATACGAATATAATTTTTTTTAAAACGCATCTATTTTGAAACAAAGCATCCCCTTCCGCTCTCCTTTTTGTCGGATTAACCTTATTATCTTGCGGTTTCATCCGACTGCAAATACCAAACTTTTAAGCCTGTAAAGTGTATATAGACACACAGACAGACAGACACACCCGTAGACACCTCTGCAGCGTCCCTTTTTGCCGGTCTCCCAAGACTCTAAAACCTGCTTATTAGTCAAAATGTTTAGAATAAAAATGTTTGCCATTTCTTTTAGGCATAACTAGTATATCGGCCAGTAATCCCAAAACGAAAAAAGACTTCGCTGAATGAAGGCACTTGTTCTAAATACTACATGACGATCATAATATCTTCCTCTTTAGCTATACTTTGTATAGCGAGGAAGGTAATAATTCTGCAATTCAACAAAATACTGTACTTGATAATTGTTACTTTTTTATTTTATGGTATAGTGATAAACAAGGGATTAAATTTTGAAAGTGAAAAATCAAACAGCATTTCCTAAACTTCAGTGCTGTGTGAGAAGTAAACTATTATTTTATTTTTATTTCCAACAGCTTTTCCCTTTTACATATTCTAAATTCAAAGCACACAAAAGCTTTGCCGCGTTTGCAACTACTTTATTTGAAAAGGAATTTAAAAATAAGTGATACTGATGGATATTCTTTCAATCTCGTTTTCTATGGAAATAGAATAATCCAACCAAAAGCAAAAATGTCTAAGTGATTCAATTTTCAGAATTTCAAATAATGTAGCAAGCACCACCCACGTAATAATAATTGGGCTGCTTATTTTCCCGAGCTGAAAATCCTTGTATTTACATCAAAAACAGGTCAACATCTGCGATATTTTCTTTCCACATCAAAATACGCGTAAGACACGAAATTGCTTGTTTACTTGCGTATTTTCTTATACTGTAAAAAGTTTTACTAAAACTCATATTTTATTTCAAAACCATTTTTGCTTCTTCTAATATGAGTAAAGAATAGAAAAAAATTAAATGTCATATTCCATATTTAGTTGTTAACATTTCATGTCCGTACGACAATTATTAACTTGAAAATTCTACAAAAGTCGCTCGTTAAACAGTTGCTCTGTGTATTTGCATGCATGTAAATGCTGCAAATGTACGTGACTACGTGACAATTACACAATGCAAAACAACGTTGGAATTATATTTGTTGCAGATATGTAAAAATATGCTTCATATATAACTGGCGACATAATTGAATTTAGCATAAGGCAGTTTTTGTAACGATGCGGAATTAAAAAAAATATCAACGCGTATTAAAACGTAGAAAGTTATAAATCTAAGTTAGTTATCACTAAGAAAAGTTATAAATTAATTATAACTAGCAGAAGCCGTGGTCCACACTCCACTCATTTTTTGATAATTTCTATTAAAATACGCAAGCTTTTGAAATGAAGTGCCGCGTCTACTCCAATAAAAAAATATTAAATGGCAACACACTTCTTGTGTTACAACAAATTAAAGCGCTAAAAAGAACTATCAAACAGTAAAAACAAATAAAAATAGGACAATTATATTTTCAGTTATAGTTTAAAGAAGTATAAAAACTTTTGAAAAAGAGTGTGCCATGGAAGGAATAGTTAACTACGTGTTTATGTTTGCGTTTTGTGTTGACAGTACTGTAACTTTAATTAAGTCAATTTTAATGTAACGTTCTATTTGCATCCGCAACCACTCCAACTCAAAAATGTTAGCAACATACCCTTTGTGCTCTATCAAATTAAACGAACAGCGACATAAAAATTGTAATCGTACAATCTGCTTGCCAGCTATGGCTTAATAGTTATTTATGTTACTAGTGGGATAAAGGCGTTATAACACGAATATGAAAGTTGCATGACAAGGTCGTAGACCGAGTCGTGTAATCAAACGAGTGCCATAATAATGCATTATCCCACGTGTGACACACAAAATTTCATTTCTACGACTGCTGAAAGTTTGTAAAAATTAATTTTTTTGCTTGAAATGACATTTGACATTTCGCATTAATTTATTTGCAAATGTCAAGTCACTTTTAAAATACTTTTGTCTTAAAATCAAAGGAACGAGATAGATTCGATTTGTTTAATATTATGGCAACCAGCCAGTTTTCTTATAAAGAAAGTTTCAGTATTGTTTGTGTAAATAAAATGAGTCAAGTTAGGTAATAAATTCATTATCTCACTAGCGAGATAATGAACTTCATTACCACACCCAAATGAATGACATAATAAGTCCTTATCTAAGCAGTCGTAGATAAACAAACTTAACAAAAATTTATTGTAATTATAACAATTCTTAACTTTAACAGGTTTTCCTTTTTCGCTTATACGTATTTTGACGTGTTTACATGTCATTATCAAAAGCAAGATTAAAAGTAATCTGCGTTTAGGTGACTTAATTTTTCATTCCAAAACGTCTAATAACGGTGAATTTAAGAGATCAATTTGTTCAGTTATAAAAGGTTTTAAATGTTTGTGAATTTCAAATGCTTCTAGTGTATTTAATTTACATGTATCATCACAAAAGTGTCAACATTTTATGGTGTTATTAGATGTCATTGAATGATGTGTTCTAATAAGTGTTTAGCGTAATTGGATTTATGTGGGTGTTTGTATTTGTAACAACGTACGTGCTCCTTGTACCTAATATCAAAATTTCTAATTGTTTGTGCTATATAAACCTAATTACAGTGCGAGCAATTTACTTTGTAGATGCCTGATTTTAGTAAGTTGTCTGTTTTTATTTAGCATTAAACAAAGCGTTTTAAATGTTTTTTGTTGTTTTAAAAGTTATTTTACATTTATTTGTTTTGTTTATAATTTTGGCGATTTTTTCTGATTTATTGCCAAAACATGGAATTGACGCGTATTTCATTTTATCTGGTTAGATAAATATTCTGAATAGCTAATTAATTGTTTTTCTCTTTACTTAGGGCTCCAATAAGTTTAGTATTATAACCATTACTATATGCAACTTGTTAATTTGTTAATTAAAATTTCTCTATTATAATTAATTTCATCTTTACAGCCGTTACAGCCCTATGTATCAGGGACCTGTATGCTGCTAATTTATGTGTTTAATGATGACAAGAATCGTGTGGTATTGTAATGTTTGTTTATGTCGGTTTCTACAAACACGTGTGCCATGAAAAAATATATACCATGGCTTCGTTTCGGCTTTTTCTTCTTATTTTGACAATATTGTTAGTCGATTGCTAGTTTAGTTAAGTCAAGTTTAATTTAACGTTTTGTGACTAATTAGCAGGTTTTAGGGCCTTGGAAGAGCGGCCGTAGCTCAATGGTAAGAGCGCGGGCTACCAATGCAGCGGATCCGGGTTCGATCCCCGGCCCGGTCGTTCTCCCTCGCAAGGCAACTGGAAACCAGGGAGGTGGATTTTTACCCAGGAAAACCTCTCTGGAGAAGAAGTGCATGCACTTCCTGTGGTTCGGAGCCCACGTTAATCTGTAGGTCCCCTATGTCTGTCTGTGTAAATTATCTATCGCCGCGCACCTAACACAGACATAGGAGAGAGGTAGCCAACGCCCTGAATAGGGTATAGCACTACAAGAAGAAGAAGGGCCTTGGAAAACCGATAAATCGGACGCTGCAGAGGTGTCTGTGTGTCTGTCTGTGTTGGCCCAAAGTTAGCTCAAAGATTGGTTATTCCACTAGGACGAAACTGCAAGAAAATGAAGTTAGTCCGCCACAAAAAGAGGAAGAGGGGAGAGGTGCTCTATTTCACAATAGCCACGCAGAATAACCGATCTGCGCAAACGCGATTTCCCTAATTCCCACGGCCTCCCACCATCGATTGATTGTTTTGTTTTTAATTTCTGAGTTTCGGCTTCAAAATCGGCATAAGCTTGTTCAATGACAATAGGAACAACTTTTCATTGAGAAAACACCACTGGGAGGTTTCCTTTGGTCGTTTACCCAAACAGTTTAATTGGGTAAGTGCCAAAAAATGCGCGTCAGCCAAAGGTCTATCGGACGTGATATTTTAAAAGATAATAAACATTGTTGCATCTAGAAAACACAAAATATAAAAGCGGGCGACTGCATTAAAAAAAATGGGGAATAAGGGGTGCTTTACTTCAATACAGCCGCGCTCAAAAAAAAGTTTTTCCTAAACTTAATTTTTTTTACATTTTTATACAATTTCACAAATTTAAAAAAAATTTCAACACTTAATTCTTTTTAATTTTGAAATTTCAGCATTGCAGTCGTTTTCAAAACTTTCTGAAATATTTAACATTTATAAATTTCAAAACTCTTTAAAATTTTAAAGGTTTTTATATTTTCATACAATTTGAAATTTTTCAGGTTTTGAAAATATTTAAAATTTTTTAAAATATTAAAATTGTTTAAAAATTTTCTAAATTTTTATAGTTTTAAAATTTTCAAAACGCTAAAAATTTTGAAAAATTTTAATTTGAAAGAAAATTTTAAATATTGCATATTATTTAGAAAATCTTTGAGTTTTCAATAGTTTTTAAAACTTTTAACAATCATTGTCAGTTCTTGGCAATGTTATATCTGCACTTGTAGAAGGCAAGAGCAGTCATATCCCCTATCGCAATTCCAAGTTAACACGCCTTTTGCAAGATTCCTTAGGGGTAAATTGGAAAACTGCAATGGTTTTTATTAAAATTAACTATAATAATTTTTTTTAAATTATAACAATTTTCTGAATTTTCAAATATTATTTTGTCAAAATTATTAAATTTACAAACAAAAATTTCCAAAAATTTCTATTTTCAAAATCAAAATTGCTTAAAATTTTATCTTTTTCAAAAAGTATCAAATTTTCCTTTGAAGTTTAAATATTAATAATTTTTAAAAATTAAAATCTGAACCAAGAGTAATCCCCCTGAGAAACAAGTTCATTAAAGTGTACATTAGAATACGATAATATTTCTATTTATTCTAAGTATCTTGCAAAAAGGCAGTTTATTAAATAATTCAAAGGCTCCCTTTGAAATGCTTTTCCAATAATTTTGATAAAAATGTTTCCTTTACCTTATTCTATGCGTGTCCTCAAGTTCTTCTGACAAACTTCTTTGCGACTAGCGTTTGCCTGTGAAGTTATCAAAATACCATGGAATAATCTATTTTAATACAACATTAAACGTATCAAAAATTGAAACAAAAATGCAATAGCAACAAAACGGTTTTCTTGACACATTTTCCTACATTTTCAATTTATATATTGCCACGACACATCACCGGCGCACAAATTAATCTCGAATTAAAAGTACTGCTTTTGGAACGTGTAACAAGCTAATTCCTATGGGAATTAAACCATTCACAAAAGCTTTTAGCGACTATTTCAATTTAACAAAGCTTTGTGAAACTTGATAATGAGATTTAGCTCCAACACAGCAACTCGGAATATAAAAATGCCAGCATGTGCTGCTATCATGACTAAGTTCATAAAACGATGCTATCATAAATGTTGCAATTAAGTTATGTTGGTGGACGAGTTAGCTTTATGGTGTCTGCCAGACAACCACATGAAGACGTCTGGTGTTTTATTTCTTGTCTATCTGTGCTGCTAGAAGTCACGTTCTTTTTTCCCCGTTAAAGGGTAAATTTGACCTTGACTGGGAATTTAGAAACAGAAGTCATTGTGGGTTCTAATTCATTACGTTTTATCTCTACTGCTGTTGCTTTTCTTAGAACTAGTTAAAGTAGAAAGTGGGCGTAAAATAATTTTATATCTTTCCAAATTGCTTGTTATAAAATAAGAACACACAGATTAAGTTTTGTTAAGATATGGCCGTCGTGCAACTTGACGGTGCGTTAACACTGCGTTGTAATTTTGAAATAAGGAAAAATGTAAGGCTAATATGTGTTTGTTTATAAGTTCTAGCTTTAGTTCGTTGAAGTCCATATTTATTGAGTATACATAAAATAGTTTACTACTTGAACAGTATTTATTTATTTGTTTACTTCATTTCTTAGTCCAAAATGTCCAATAAAGATGAATTTAAGAGATCTATTTGCTCGTTTATTAACGGTACAGTTTTTAAATGTTTGTGAATTTCAAAAGCTTTTAGTATATCTAATTATCATCACAAAAGTGTAAACATTTTATAGTGTTATTAGATGTCATTGAATGATTTTGTTCTAATAATAATTTTTTAAACTTATTTAATATTTATTTATAAATTCGAGTTTTGTATCGTCAAAGTTCATTTGAATTTATTATAAATAAAACAATTCTTAACTTCAACAGGTTTTTTATTTTAGCTTTATACGTATTTCAACGTGTTTACACGTCATTATGGCAAGGTTTAAAGTAAACAGTTGGTGTTGCTATAGGAACAATAAATCTTCATAACTTGATCTTGGTTTTCTATATCTACGTTAAGATGACTATAATTTTTCATTCCAAAACGTGCAATAACGGTGAATTTAGGAAATGAATTTGTGCATTCAATAAAGGTGATTTTAAATGTTTGTAAATTGTTCTTTGTACCTAATATCAACATGTCTAATTGTTTGTCCTATATAAACCGAATTACAGTGAGAGCAATTTAATTTGTAAATGCCTGATTTTAGCAAATTGTCTGTTTCTTCTTTAGCATTAACAAAGTGTTTTTCGTTTCGATTAATAAACAAATTCCATACAATAATTGAATAATGGTTATAAACCGATAACGAAACGTCGGCAGTTCATTCACCGATGACACGGCTCCAACCCGGAGGTTATTAACAATGGCCGCGGAAGCCTGCGACATTATAACTTATAATGCTTAACTTATTGATACACTAATTAAAGAAAAACATTATAAATTAGTTATTCAGAAAATGTATCCATCTAATCTAACTCGCAGGCTTCCGCGGCCATTGTTAATAACCTCTAGACCTCCGGGTTGGAGCCGTGTCATCGGTGAATGAACTGCCGACGTTTCGTTATCGGTTACACGGAACATCTTCAGGGATGTGGTCACTCTGGGATCTGGAACACAACTGCAACTGCAACTTATTGCAGTTGTGTTCCAGGCCCCAAAGTGATTACAGCCCTGAAGATGTCGCGAAGATGACGCGGCTCCAACCCGGAAGCCTAGATGTTGTATCCAACTTCATCAGATAAAATGAAATACGCGTCAATTCCATATTTTGGCAATAAATCAGAAAGATTTGCCAAAATTGTAAACAAAACAAGTAAATGTAAAATAACTTTTAAATCAACAAAAAACATTTTAAGCACTTTGTTTAAGGCTAAAGGAAAAAATGAGCGAAACACTTCGCCTGGACTTTCCTATACATTTAAATACATTGTTTTATATTTTCCTACACTTTCGATATACACCTGTCTAGACACGACTAGTTAAAGTAAATAGTTCTTATAAGTTGTAACATCTTGAAGCGGTTGAAGAAAGACCGACCGCTGCGCTGCAAGCATAAGGTTGGGTAAAATATTCGGACTGAATCAACGGAAGCGCGGAAATTGATATTTGAAAATATATTAATAACTCGAGAAGTATTATTTTTAGCAAGAAATTACTCTTATTAATTTGTATTTAGAATTTCAAAACCTTTCTGATTTTAAAGCCAAAATGCCACGTTTTCATTAAAAAAAAAGTTATTTTTTACCGTGGCCGCCATATTAAAATTGCAAACTCAAGTTTTTTTTCTTAAATACAATCGAGAAGAATTTGCCCTACAACTTTGCTCTTGGGTTTGCGAGTCTATCTATTAAAATAAAAAAGTTAGCCTACACTGAACATTAAACGACCAGTACAAGAATACAACTGCTGTAGAAAGTATGTGAAATTCTTCTAAGGACAAAAAGATTATTAAGCGGCAAAAATTCGATTTTTTGATTTTTTGTAAAAAGATTCTCCTAGAGCAAACAAAAGAAGAAATCAATTTTTTAATTTTGTAGCGAAAATTTTGGGTGGGAGGGGGAACAGTAGCCCCCCTAAATATCAAAGTATCAAAAAAATATTATGATATTCGGATTTTGCTATTAATGGTGAGCTCTTTCACATTAACAGAAATATCTTATTGCTCCCCGTTAAATAAATAAAAGGGTACCAATTTTCAAAAATTCATAGAGGGCGTCACAGTGAAATTATAACAATGAGCAAAAAATAAAATTGTAGCAGATGCCTATCTCTATCTGCTTGAAAAGTTTAAACAAAAACGTGTGGGCAGTTTTTGAGATTTTTTTTTGAAAACTTCAAAAATTTTGGAGTGGTGCCATTGAGATCGTTTTTCGATTTTCAAAATTAATGACATTTCATGGTATAGTACCCTTAAGGGGCTACCAAACAAGATGTAGTTGATTCCAATCAGATAACTGGTTTTTGAGTAAATGGGCGTTAAAGTCGAAATTTTCAAAATTCGTAAAGGCCGCCATGTTGAAGCTAGAGAGTTCGGTAAAAAAACGTTTGATTTGTTCTAAGGCCTTCTATAATTTCCACTATTCCAATTTCCAAAATTCAGTTTCTGAAAAAATGCTACCAAAAAAACATGTCTAACTTCCGCTTCCGGTTTCGGATTCTTTTTAAAAGCTTATTTTGTCGATGAACTTTTGATATACCTCCTCATTCCAAAGCACATCGAAATCGGTCCAGCCGTTCCGGAGATATGAGCGTTACCCACACACCCACACACCCACCCACACACCCACACACCCACCCACACACCCACAGACAGACATTTTTTAAAAACCACTTTTTTAGAATCCTGGAAGCCCAAAACATGTATTTCCGTCAAAATCTCGATTTTGAAAATTTGCATGAAATCAATACTTCCCTATACTGAAAGTATAGGAAAGTAAAAGCAGACAATTTACTAAAATCAAGCATCTACAAATTAAATTGCCCGCACTGTAATTCGATTTGTATAGGTCAAACAATTAGAAATTTTGATATGAGGTAAAAGAAACACGTACGGTGTTACAAGTATAAACATCCCCATAAATCCAATTACGCTAAACACTTACTAGAACAAAATCATTCAATGACATCTAATAACACCATAAAAAGTTTACACTTTTGTGATGATAAACGTAAATTAGATATACTAGAAGCTTTTGAAATTCACAAACATTTAAAAACTGTACCTTTATTGAATGAGCAAATTGATCTCTTAAATTCACCATTACTGAACGTTTTGTAATAAGAAATCAAGTCATCTTGACGCAGATATAGAAAACCAAGATCAAGTTATGAAGATTTATTATTCCTATAGCAACACCAACTGTTTACTTTTAATCTTGCCTTTGATAATGACGTGTAAACACGTTGAAATATTTATAGGGCTAAAATAAAAACCCGTTGAAGTTAAGAATTGTTTTATTTATAACAAATTATTTTATATTTATTTGTGTGGTTTATATAACAATTAAAAGCATTTTGATTATTACAAAATCACAAACAGATAATTTGTTAAAATCTGGCTTTTACAAATTAAATTGTTCGCATTGTAATTCGGTTTATATAGGCCAGACAATTAGAAATTTTGATATTAGGTATAAAGAACACGTACGTTGTTATTAATATACAAGAGCAAGTGGCGTTAATAAATATTTCACAAATTAACACTATTCAACAAGGGAATCAAGAAGATTCTTAATCTAATAAAGGTCGGTAGCATTTACAACATCAGGAGAACATTTTGAACATAACAGCGTTTAGTAAGTATCGATTACGAGGGTTGTTGTGGTCAATGTGTAACACAGTACATTTACCAACATTAAGAGACAACAATCACTTTGAACACGTGATAGGTCAGCTACTTGGGTAAAGTCGGCGTTGTTGATCTGAAGCATGTGGCTGGTCGCTGATAAAGACATCAAAGAGCAATGGTTTGGCTACTGAACCTTGCGGTACACCACTGAGCACCGGAAATTTATCTGAGAATATATTTTCAATGCAAACTTGAAAAAAATCCTTAATCCCAGAAGGTATCTTGTATATCGCAGTAGTCGAGTTTGTATAGAAGCTTGTTTATTAGGACCCTATCGAAGGAAGTCTTGTTTGTATAAAGATTTATTTTATTGTATTAGTTTCCCAAAGACACGCAGGTGGCGTTACAAGTGAGACCGACTTGCCGAATTTACGAAAATATGCACAATTGTAAAAATTATTGAAAATTTTGAAAGTTTTAAAAATACTGAAAATTTAAAAAATAGAGATTAAAATTATTAAAAATAAAATTTTTAGAAATTTTAAAATTTGTTAGAAATTTTGAAAATTTTGGAATTTTTGCAAATTAAAAACATTTTTCTAACTTATTGAAAATATTGATACTTCAAAAAAATTTTAGTTTAAGGGAATTTTAAAAATGTTGAAACAGTTTGGAAATTACTGAAAATCTTGACATTTTTACGAAATTTTTGATAATTTAAAAATGTGAACATTACTTAAAAAATTCAAAAAATTTTGAAAACTTAAGCATTTGTAAAAGTTTTAAAAATTTTGAACACTTTTGAATCTTGTAAAATTACGAACACAATTTTTAAAAATTTGGTTAGAAAATTTTTGAAAATGTCAAACGTTTTGCAAATTGTCGAAACTAGCTAATTTTTTGAATCTATTAATAATTATCAATATTTAAATAAAAATTATGTAAAAGAAACATATTTGATAATAATTATTGAACATTGAACTAGTATTTAACACAAAAAAAAAGTTTTTCGAAATGTTTAAAATTTGGGAGATTTTTATAATCTATGATATATAAAAAAAATTCAAAAGTAATTGTAAACAATTTTTTTTCGTTGAAATCTCCAATCGATTTTATAATTTGGTAATAGCCGTTTTTTGGCGATTATCCAATAAAACTGTTCAGGTAAACGACCAAAAGGAAACTTCTGAGAGGTGCTGTCTCAATGGAAGATTGTTCCTATTCTCATTTAACATGTTCGATTTAAAGCCGAAATTCGTACATTTTTGAAATATCGAAAAATTGTTGGTGGTTGAAGGTTTTCTTTGCAAGCTTGTCTATTTTAAAGTAGAACTCCCCACCCCTTATTCCATTTTTTGATGCAGTGTCCCAGTTTTATGATATTTTGTGTTTTCTAGTTGCAACCGATGTTTATCAATTAAAATCGTTTTATCCACCTTCTGTAAACCTTGGGTAGTATTTTGGCGATTACTCAATTAAACGACCAAAAAGAAACTCCCCAGTGGTGTTTTCCCAATGGAAAGTTGTTCCTATTGTATTTAACATGCTCATACCGGTTTTAAAAATTTGGAAAAACAAAAAGTCGACGGTGGGGAGCAGTGGGGAGTAATAGAGAAAGGGCGTTTGCGCAGATTGGCTATTTGACATGCGTAGAATACGAATGTAAGGTTCTTTTTCGAGCGCGTCTATTTTAAAGTAAATCATTCCCTCTTTCCCCTTTTTTAGCGGACGAACCTCATTTACTTGCGGTTTAATCCCATTAGAATCACCAATCTTTGAGTCAAATTTGGAAATTCTGCCGCGTGTGAACTGTAAAGTGTATATTATGACCGTTTAAGCGTATATTTTGCAAGCGTATTTGAGCGGTTTTGGTGCATACAAATCCGGATTTAGTCAATGTTAAATCTAATTGTTCATTGGTTATCGCTTGTTAGTATCAATGCTGCTTTGTGCATTTCTGCCTTTGACAAACATTTGCTTTCGGGTATAATACTTGCGTACAGTAATTCAATATTTTGCTTAAAGTGGTTTGATGTAATTAAATTTGTTTCATATTGCTGCATTACTTGATATATTAAGAATTTTTAAATGTTAGCGGTATTTCCAACCTGTAGCTGCTGGAGTTATTTTTACCACTCTTTTATGCACTTTTTTGAATGCAAATTAAAATAACGTTATTTAAAACTGTACACCACAGAATTTAATACTTTTATAACTTTGTAGAGTTAAATGCTTACAAGCTTGAAAGACAAAAAGGGCAAAAGGGCCAAAAAAGTTTATACAGTAATTGAGCGTTAGTATAAAAGAAAATTATAAAATACTTTGACAGCGAATAAAGTGTTATGAGAATAAAATGCTAAATAGAAAAAGAAGACAGTGATTTATGAAGCAGCCACTAGCACCAACAAAGCAATAGAAAAGTTTAGAAACAATATCAGAGGATTCTACTTTTAAAAGTTGCTAAACAGCGCGGTCCAGTTAAATTGAATTAAAGTCACCTGAAAACAGTTCAGACTACCTAAAGTTGTTTGAAAAACACTTGAAATCTAATTAAATGTATAAAGTGTTTTACTACCCAAAGAACAAACTTTGAGAGGTTGTTGGAAGACCACTTAAAGTACTAACTCCATATGAACATACGAATGTTATAAAGTAAATACCCTGTAATGAATATTTCCGTTTGAATACAAATGCTAGCTTACGTTTGAAAGCTTGATTTGAACAATAGCATTGTTTGCGGTTGCTATGACAACCAGAAAAAAGTGGGAGTGTATTTGAAATCTGTATATTGTAATGTATTATACGAAACATGAACTGAAGACTGACGTTCAGTAGCGGAAAATCAAAAAAAGTGGTTATTATTTAACAATAATAGGCCAAAAACGTAAATGACCTCTTGCACCTATCAAAACTTTCATCCTTCACGCCAAGCTGTTTATAAGGCAACCAATATCGTCTTGTGGTATTTGGTGCCATAATTACATAATTAGGTTGGAAAGCTCCCGAAGAGTAACAGTAGAAAAGAAATCTTTTCTAATAAGACGTTTTACTACATCCCAACCATGTTCTACCGGGTCCAGTGCTCATGGCTTTAGCCTGACTAAGTGAAGTACAGTTGTAATAATTACCTTGCATTATTGTAAAGCGGGACCCAAAAGCAAATGGCTGTACATGGGATACCTCAAATTTGTCCCTGTATAAGATACTCCTCTGCGGAGAAGTTCAAATGGGATAAGAAAAATAGACAAGCAAGCAATTCTACGAGGTAGTGTTCCACTATCTTCTGAGATGTGTACCGAGCACCTGAGCGGTAGCGCATGGCTCTGACAATCGAAACTCCCTGGTCCTTAGCCGCGGATGAAAATTTGCCTATGTCACAGTCGCATGGCGGTTCCGCAATTCTTATTCGCAACAGCATCTCACATTACGAGCTACCCAAGTAACAAGCAGCACATCTCCAAGCTACTAGTGTACGAATCAACGCCCACCTTGGTCTTTAGCCAGATCAATATAATAACTTTTTTCAAACCCCGGGCCATAAGTTTATTGCTGGGGGTGATTGGAATGCAAAACACACGCACTAGGGGTCTCGACCAACCACTACCAAAGGACGCAACCTGTTTCGAACAATGAACGACAATAACTATATACCTCTTTCAACTGGTAAACCCACGTACTGGCCCACCGATACTCAGAAGATCCGTGACCTGATAGACTTTTTCATAGCTGCGGGCATCTCGGGAAACTACTTTCTTGTCGAAGAAAACTATGACCTTTCCTCAGACCACTCTCCTGTGATTACTACCCTTGGCACAGAAGTAATACTCAAACCTATAAATTCTACTCTGCCCACACAATTAATAGACTGGGAGCAATGCCAAAAATATATTTAGGATAATATTAACTTAAAACAGCGCATAAAAGAACCTACAGATCTAGACAATGTGGTTCAATACCTCACTGAATTTATTCAAAAAGCAGCATGGTTGTCCACACCGAAATCTAATGTAATATAAGCAAAAATTAACAACCTACCCCTCCAAATTCGAGAACTTATTGCTGAGAAAAGACAGGCCAGAGGAAGATGGAACCGATCACGTAATCCTGAAGATAAGCGTATATACAACAGACTGACCAGAAGACTCAGCAAATTATTGAAAGAACACCAAAACTCCTGTATTGAAAATTACATCACGAAGCTAAACAAAGAAGACCACTCTATCTGGAGGGCCACAAAAACTTTTAAGCGTCCACAATTAAACAGATCACCAATACAAAAACTAGATGGCACCTGGGCACGATCTGATATCTGATTTCTCACCATTCGATGCAGTGCCAACTGTAAACCCTGAGGAAATAGTAAACTTCTTGGATATCCCATGCCAGTTGTCACCACCGATCAAGCCTTTTACTCCAACTGAAGTAAGTACTGGAATTAACGTTCTAAGAAACCACAAAGCGCCAGGGTGCGATTTAATCACAGCACAAATTCTAAAGCATCTCCCAAAAAAAGCTGTAGTTCTACTGACCACTATCTTCAACCGGATACTCAGCCTGTCTTACTTCCCCATACAATGGAAATACGCTCAGGTCCTAATGATACTTAAGCCGGGCAAACCATCACATTTACCTAACTCTTATCGACCGATCAGCCTGTTGCCCCTGCCAGGAAACCTGTTTGAAAATCTCCTACTACAAAAACTTCAAGAAGATTTAGACATGACTACCCTGATACCAAGTCACCAATTCGGATTCAGGGAGCACCACTCGACAGTACAACAAGCCCATCGAATCCTCAATTCAATAGCTATGGGCCTTGAAGAGAAAAAGTTTTGCACCGCAGCCTTTCTAGACGTCAAACAAGCATTTGACAAGGTGTGGCATGTCGAATTATCATATAAATTAAAGCAACTGTTACCGAATACCTATTATATTTTGATAAAGTCATACCTCACCGACCGTTATTTCACTGTAAAACACAATAACCATCTACATATCATCCAATAAAAGCAAGTGTCCCACAGGGCAGCATCCTAGGTCCTCTTCTGTGTCTCCTTTACACCTCTGATATCCCAGAAACTGAAAATACCTCAATTGCTACATTCGCCGACGATACCGCGATACTCTCTACACACAACGACGCAGCTGAAGCATCACAACAGTTACAAACACACTTGAACAGTCTAAGTGACTGGGCGGACTTAAGGCGAATCAAGATAAATAAAAGTAAATCTGTACAAGTAACATTTACGACAAGGAAACCACATGTCCTCCTGTAACATTTAAGGGCATTCCACTACCGGTTAGAACAGAAATTAAGTACGTTGGGCTCCACCTAGACAGACAGCTAACCTGGTCCCCTCATCTTAGAGCAAAAAGGAGGCAGATTGATCTAAAATTCAAGCAAATGTACTGGCTCCTCGTACCTAAATCTAAGCTCTCAACTGAAAATAAAGTACTGCTATACAAAACAATCCTAACGCCCATCTGTAAGTATGGAATCCAGCTCTGGGGGTGCGCCAAGAAAACCAATATAAATATCATACAGCACAATCTAAAATTCTCCGAGCCCTCGTAAACGCACCTTGGTTTGTCAGCAACCGAACCCTACACGATGATCTCAACATACCGTTCGTGACGGACGCAATAGAGAAGTCTGTGTCATCCTACTTTACAAGATTACCCGGCCACGAAAACAATCTCATCCTACAACTCATGGACCCACTACCAACACGAAGACTGAATAAACAATGGCCCATTGATCTAAATTGACGAGGAATGCAATTCCAGCCATCCTAGTAAACCTCAAGGGAATCATCGCTGGATGAGGACCCCTACATGCCACAACAGTCAACACATTTACTTAATACTCTTATGTATTTACTAGAGTAGATTGTAAATTAGCGGTTCTATCAATAACAAAATGTCACAGTCGCTATGTTTAGAAAACAAAACGTATATTAATTGTTCATATGCAATATACTGGGCGGCTGAAGTCCAGAGATAGGCAGGTGAAGGTGACGTGCCTGTTGACACTGGGGACCTGGGCTTTAAGTGTGTCGTTTTGCTTCGCTTCCTCATGCCCATAACCTAACTTGACCCAGGCAAGTCACATTTACGACGTCGTTCAGTCAATACGTTCAGACCGGCTACCAACTTATTTGAGCGGTGTGTACTAGAACTACAAGTAGCCTAGCTTGCAGCTTCAGCTTTTGTTGTTTAGAAAATTTTAACCAGTGACTTTGACTGGTACTGTAGCAACAATCGTATTTTAGTAACTTAGCGACTTGGTTGCTATTTACATTCATCAAAACAATTTCATCTAAATTATTTGTAACGTGAAAACTTCATTAAAACTTTCTCCTCCAAATAGTGTTTTATTTAATAACTACGAACCCAAACATTATATTATTGGTGACCCCTCCGACAAGATTTGAACACGCAACCCTCCCGACGTGCGGAATTCAGAATTTCAAGATCTCCACAAACCGCAACATTCAGCTGCCACATCGCCACAGACCTGCGGATCTTCAAAACCCCACTGAATTACAAGATAAGTAACGCTTATTATATATGGTTTTCGAAACCACACAACATGCATAATTTAATGACAGACTGTGCTGCGAGAAGAGTGTTTGAACGAGTTTATGATAATCGATCTATAATGTTCGACTCAGACATTCGTGAATCATCCATTCTTCCACAAACCATCACACCAACCCACTTCATCACATCACAACCATCACAAACATCCAACCAATCTCTCAATCATCTCTCTCAAACACACCACAACTAATCATACATCCTAATCAACTTTCCAATCTTCTTTCTTCTGAACTTAACAACTACCAATCGCCTTCTACGGTAGAAGTATATGTTAATGCTCAAGAATTTCTTCTAACTCACTCCCCTTACAATCTTTATCACCTAACATTACATTATTCTACATTAACACCCCTATTAAACATAATATAGTGCATCGAATTAAAACTAACGGTCCGCCAATTAGTGCAAAGTGTCGAAGACTTAACCCAACACAATTACTGTTTTTAGAAAAGAATCTGCATGAACTGTTACGTGCTGGAATCATCGAGTAGGCAGACAGTCCTTGGGATATAACCTGATGGCAGCTATCGTGTCTGTGGCGATTACAGGCAGCTGAATGCGACGACAGTTCCGGATACCTATCCAATTCCCTTCAGAAAGCATACTTCCAAATTCCTTTACATCCAGATAATATGGACAAGAGTTAATTTTGGCCTAAGAAGCGCTCCTTCTTCCTGGTCCAGATTCGTCCAGAAGATTCTTACAGGGATGTATTACATTTATTTTTACCTCGACGATATATTAATTTTTAACCGCGTCAGAACATTTGCGTCATGTAAAAATGGTTTTTGAACGTTTGACTAGTAGATATAGACTTTTGTTGAACGTTGATAAATGTGTTTTTTGGGGTTAGTCAATTAGATTATTTGGGGCACAAGGTTTCATCTAAAGGCATTCTGCCACAAGACTCAACTTTTTGTTTATGCACATTTTTTTCCTTTTTTTGTTCTGCTTTTTTTTAGTGAACTGAACTTTTTCGACTCTGCTCTTAGAACTTCAAGAATTGGACACCCACCTGAAGAAACTCGAAGCAACTTCAAGCTAATTTAATTTTCTATAATGTTCAATTAGTTACGTTACTTGTATTGTTTTTAAAAATCAGAAGTTTTTGTAGCTAAGATAGCATGCGCTTCACGTTTGGTGCGTAGCTTTTTTTCTTCTGCAAAAGGGGGGGGGGGGTACTAATGTAGCAACAATCGTATTTTAGTAACTTAGCGACTTGGTTGCTATTTACATTCATCAAAACAATTTCATCTAAATTATTTGTAACGTGAAAACTTCATTAAAACTTTCTCCTCCAAATAGTGTTTTATTTAATAACTACGAACCCAAACATTATAGTACCAGGAGAGAAGTGTTGAGGGATCATGCTCCAGACCTGGTTTCAGGAAGAACCATCGTGGTGGCAATGATAGAACTGGACAGGCAAGGGTGATTTTGGTGCGTTTCAGCTTGGGTAGTGATCTGAATAATCAGTTGAGGTTTAGGTCTTCCCCACTAGTAGAGCCTAGCGCTCGCGGCCGGATGTCGGACCAGTAGCTTGTTTTTATATCATCTTGGCCGAGCGCGCTGATTGAGCGTATCTCAATTTGTTTTTCAATGATGGCCGTGGTGGATTAATCCGAAAGGTAGGTTCCGCAACGTTAAACAAAACTCATGAGTATCTTACTGCTGTTGGTGATCCACTAACCAGTAAAAACTAATTCAGCACGATTATCAAAAAGTATGCCCACACTATTTAAGAATCTTTAGAAATTTTTTTCACTTTTCTCCTAAACGTCGTTAAATGCGAACGCGATAGTTATTGTGTGGCAAAGAAAATAGCCCCGAGAATCCACATGCCTTACTTTTCAGCTAGAAATATAAATTTGTCTATTCCACAGTCACTATGTTTGGAAGGCAAAGAGGATATTAATGTTCATATGCAATATACTGGGCGGTTGCAGCCCATAGATAGGCAGGTGAAGGTGGTGTACAGGAAGTAGTAGCGTGTCTGTTGGTACTGGAAGCTTGGTCTCTAAGAGTGTGGTTTCTCGTCGCTTGCTCATGCTCATAACCAAATTTGCGATCCAGACAAGTCACAATTCCGACGACGGTCAGGTATCGGTCAATACGATCAGACCGACTACCAACTTATCTGGGTGGCGTGTATTAGAACTAGGCGTAGCCCTATATTGCGAGCTTTAACTTTTGATGTTAAGTAAAAGGTATTGCTAGAAACTACCTTAAAGCCGAATCATGCCTAGATCTTTCGTCTGATAATTCCCCAATTATAATCACATTTCGCCTGCAGGTGATAAGAAGGAAAATACCTCCATTTCTCAGCAGTAAAAAGACGAACTGGGAAGTCTTAAGAAGTCCGCTAGATCACACACTATCACTACAGATCTCCTTAAAATCGGAAGAAGATGTGACTAGTGCAGTAGAACATCGTAACGGAGCCATCAAAAGTTCAGCCTGGCAAGCTACTCCAGAGCAGAAGCAGACTGAAGAACGCGAAAAATGCCCTACAATTGTCAAAGAGAAGATTGTCGAAAAGGGCAGGCTTAGAAGGCAATGGCAAAACACTAGAGCCCCAGCAGACAAACAAAAATTCAACCGAGCAGTAAGAGATCTGAAAAAACTATTGTATGTTCTAAAAAACCATGCGATCGAAAGCTACTTGGAGAACTTATCACCTACAGAAGCTACGGACTACTCCCTCTGGAAAGCCACCAAAAAATTAAAACAACCGCAGCAAGCCATTCCACCAATTCGGGCAGCAGACGGACACTGGATAAGGAAGGATGAAGAAAAGACCGTGACATTCGCTAACCATTTAGCAGATGTGTTCAAACCATTTTCGGCTGAGATTTTAGAGGAAGAAGAAAGTGACATACGCCAGTTCCTGGAGGCGACTTTCCAAATGAGCTTACCGATTGAAAAGTTGAAAGTGCGAGAGGTACGAGCAACAATTCTCACTGGTTTGAACTCCAAGGAAGCCCCTGGATACGATCTAATCACAGGTCAAGTGTTAAAAGAACTATCAGATAAAGGTATGAAATTTATCACCATCTTATTTAATGCAGCACTAAGGCTGGGCTACTTTCTTGCGCAGTGGAAAGTAGATCATTCTTATCCCAAAACCTGGAAAACCTCCTGCTGAATTAACATCCTATCGACCAATCAGTCTTCTGCCTATTTTGTCAAAAGTTTTTGAAAAACTATTTCTGAAAAGATTGAGACCACTACTATTGGCAAATAACGTAATCCCAAAATATCAATTTGGGTTTCGCCAATAACATGCCACAATAGAACAAGTACACAGAGTAACTGAACAAATCAGAAGAGATTTTGAAGGAAAGAGATACTGCTCAGCAGCGTTCTTAGATATATAGCAAGCTTTTGATAAAGTATGGCACGATGGCTGGCTATACAAAATCAAGAGTTCATTGCCATGTGTGTACTACCAAGTGTTAAAATCATATCTTACAAACACCTACTTCCTTGTAAAACAACAAGAAGCATACTCACCGTTATACTCAATTCACTCAGGAGTACCACAGGGAAGTGAACTAGGACCCATTTTGTACCTCCTATATACAGCTGACCTGCCAACGACAAGACTTACGATGGTTGCAACCTTCGTTGATGATACAGCACATACTGACCCAACTATGGCATCACACCACCTACAAGTACACCTAAACAAGATTCAACAGTGGTTGAAAAGATGGCGCATCAAGGCGAATGAAACAAAATCTACCCATGTGACCTTTACTATGCGCAAGGAAACCTGCCCAGCAGTGACGCTAAACAACCAACAGTTGCCACAAACGGCGGAAGCTAAGTACCTTGGTATACACCTAGATCGTCGCCTCACCTGGAAAAAACACATCTGGACTAAGAGAAGGCAACTTGTATTCAAATTCAGAAAAATGTACTGGCTAATCGGCCGTAGGTCACAACTCTCCCTAGAGAACAAGTTGTTGCTCTACAAGACCATCCTAAAACCGGTATGGACTTACGGAATCCAATTATGGGGGACAGCAAGCAACTCCAACATAGAAATTTTGCAACGATTTCAGTCCAAAGTACTGCGAACCATCGTAAACGCTCTATGGTACGTTCCTAACCAGATGATCCATCGAGACCTAAGGATGACCACAGTCAAGGAAGAAATAACCAAATGCAGCGTGAAATACCGTGATAGACTCAGTGAACACCCGAACAACTTAGTTGCAAACTTGCTAGACAATAGACGTGAAGTGCGTAGACTCAAGAAGTTTAAACCTTTAGACCTAATAAATAGATTCAATTAGATTTAAGTATTTAATTTAGTCTAAGTTCTTTTAATTCTATGTAGCCACAAAATAACTTAGTCTAGGCTAAGATGAACTTAAGAGACAAAGCCTCACATGGCATGTATACTAAGTGTCACATAAGTTGCTGAATGACCACTTAGGTCAGCTTGCAAATAAACATAGATGTTCAAAAAAAACACTTTTGACGTTCGAGAAATTTTAACCAGTGTCTTTGACTGGTACTACGAGAGCTAGGGTGGTGTTAAGGGATCATGCTCCCGACCTGGTTATCAGGCAGGACCATCGTCGTGGCAACGATAGAACTGGGCAGGCAAGGGTCGTTTTGGTGGTTTTTAGCTTGGGTACTGATCTGCATCATAAGTAAAGATTTAGGTAGTCTTCTCTACCAGTAGGGCTTGGAACTTGCGGCCAGATGTCAAACCAATAGCTTGTTTTTATATCATCTTGACCAAGCGCACTGATTGAGCGTATCTCAAACTGTTTTTCAATGATGGCCGTAGTGGATTAATCCGAAAGGTAAGTTCCGCAACGTTAAACAAAACATATGAGTATCATACTGCTGTTGGTGGATCTAATAACCAGTAGAAAGTAATTCAGTACAATTATCAAAAGTTATGCCCATACCAATAAAGAATCTTTAGCAATTTTTGTCACATCTCTCCTAAACGCCGTTAAACGCAAACGCAACAGTTATTGTTTGGCAAACACAATAGCTCTAAGAATTAAAACTTCCTGCTCTTCAGCCGGAAATATAAATTTTCTTCTTCCATAGTCACTATGTTTGAAAGGCAAAGGAGATATTAATAATCATATACAATATAGATAGGCAAGTGAAGGTGGTGTACAGGAAGGAGTGGTGCGTCTGTTGGCACATGAGAACTGGGCTCTAAGAGTGTGGTTTTGCTTCGCTTAGTCATAACCAAATTTTTGACCCAGGTAAGTCACATTCTCGACGTCGTTCAGGTATCGATCAATACGATTAGACCGGCTACCAACTTTTCTGGGCGGTGTGTAATAGGACTAGGTGTAGCCTATATTGCGAGCTTCAGCTTTTGCTGTTCAAAAAAGATTAACCAGTAACATTGACTAGTGCCACCGGAGCTAAAGTGGTGTTAAGATATCATGCCTTCGACCTGGTTATCAGGAAGAACTATTGTGGTGGCAACTATAGGCCTAGACAGGCAAGGGTCGTTTTGGTGCGTTTCAGCTTGAGTACTTATCTGCATAATTAGTAGAGAACGTATCTTAATTTGTTTTTTAATGATGACCGTAGTGGATTAAACCGAAAGGTAGGTTACGCAACGTTAAACAAAGCTCATGTGTATCTTACTGTCGTTGGTGATGCATTAACGAGTAAAATTAATCGTAAACAAAAAACTAATTAAAACGGCAAATACACGTGCCTTGAAATTACCTTAACAAAAGACGGAAACAATAGAAAAAACATACTGCAAAAAGTAGAAAAAAGAAGGACCATCACGAGTCAATTTAATTTAATACCGTGGAGCAAAGGTATCAAAATTAATACAACAAATGGAAAAAACAGTCACATAAGGGTCAGAAATTTGGACCCTTAATAAATATATGCAAAACCGAATTAACTCAGTTGAGAACAGCTATTAACAAAAATGCTGTAGGGTAATATTACAAGATCACATAAGAACAGAAAGAATTCGAGAAGGGATTAATGTAGAATCAATACTAACAGATACAATAGAGAAAAAGCTTTCCTGGTATCCACACATAAAACGAATGTCAGAAGACGGGCCACCAAAAAAAACATGGAAATGGATTCAAAATAGAAGATGAGGGAAGGGAAGACCTAAGAAGTCCTGAGAAAAAGGAGTTGTAACAGCTATGAATAGAAGGGATATTGATGAAGGCACATAGGAAAATAAAAAACAATGGCTCACGTATTGCGTTTAAATGTAGCTAATTGTAACCAAAACAATCACGACACAGTGCACATCCTATTCGCCAAAAACAACAACACACGTACTAATAGTTCCCCACCCGTTGTAATAAAGGTTTAGTGCGAGTGTGATGTTGAGTTGTCCAACACCAATTAGCACGTGGATTTAATGTTATGTGAATAGACTTTACAAATCAGCAAAAAAATTCGGTTCTACTGCTTTAGATGCGGTATAGTAAGCGATTCGTTCTGTAGTAGGAAGTAAATTTTTATAAATTGACCCGCCATTTTGTAACGGTGATAGATATCAAAAAAACTTCAGATACAAGAATTGTTCAGTGAAATAAGACCTATAAAATGAGGTATCGCTTGACCTCTCGTCTTATTTAAGATTTTTGAGATAGCATCTCTTGAATGTTCCCGCTTTTTCGAGGAAGAGAGACATTTATGTTTTGTTTTCATGTGGTACATTGTTGGAAAGCTAATTTAGCGATCTTTAACGATCGGTAAGAGTTTTAGTGGTTTAGAGGTTTAGTGGTCACTTTACATGCTACGTCCCGTATATACAGAATCGATTAGTTATAGCTGTCAGATTGTAAACTAACTTTTTCAAATCATTATAAATAAATAATTAATAACTTCAATTTACTTCTTGAATTTTCTTCAAACGTGTTTCTAAATTTTGTTCGTTAAGGCTTTTGGCGTTATTCTTCTTTCTATATTATTATTATTATGAAATTTTACCTTAGATCATGTGGTTATATCAGCGGTTTATCTATTCGGTTTGGTTCTTGTGCTTCCTTGTGAATCCAGGCAGATGTTAAGCTTGGCTTACGCTTATTTGTTGTTTGGGAACTGACGCAAACTAACAACATTTCGCAATACAATGCAGCTTACAATTTCCAAGTGAACAAGGCAGCGCCTTATTGTATTTCTCAAATTACGTCCCAGTCTAACCCGAAAGTCGATAATAATAATAATGTAACCATTGTTCGTGGTTTTGTAAAAGTTTTATCAACGTGTTTAATGTAAAGACAAGTATTAACTTTTCAAAACTGTATCCTTCTTTATTTACCACCACAAAGCAAGCTAGTTAGTTTTGATGTTACTAATATGTTTTCCCAAATTCCTCCTCAGGGGTGTATTCTTTTGTTAAATAATATTCTTATTAACAATGCAATTATATATGCCTTGATCCCATGTTTTGGTGACAAATCAGAAAAAATTGCTAAAATTATAAACAAAACGAATAAATATAAAGTAAGTTTTAAAACAACTAGAAACATCTTTGTTTAATGCAAAATCAAAAACAGATGATTTGTTAAAATCGGGCATTTACAAATTAAGTTGTTCGCTTTGTAATTCGATTTATATAAGCCAGGAAATTAGAAATTTTGAGATTAGGTATAAATAACTCGTACGTTGTTACAAATACAAACATCCCCATAAATCCAATTACGCTAAACACTTATTAGAACAAAATCATTCAATGACATCTAATAACACTGTTTACTCTTTTGTGATGATAAACGTAAATTAGATATACTAGAAGCTTTTGAAATTCACAAACATTTAAAAACTGTACCGCTAATGAATGAATAAATTGCGCTCTTAAATTCTCCTCTACTGGACATTTTGTAATAAGAATTCAAGTCATCTGCAGACGATTACCGAGATCAAGTCACCAAGTTCTATTGCTATAACAACACTCACTGTTTACTTTCTAATATAACCTTTGACAATGGCAGGTAAACATGCCGAAATACGTATAAGATTAAAATAAATAAATATTGTTGAAGTAATTAAGTATTTTATATACCTATAATCAATGTATCCTTCTTATAGAAACAATGTTCTAAATTGCAAAGTTTCATATTTTTTTTAATTTTATGGAAATTTCCTTTTTTGAATGAATGTGCATGAAGGGTGGCATAAGCTTCAGGAGCGTGGTGGTTTAAAGGCCAAAAACCCCACTACCTCCTACTACACAAGCGAAGAGCCTACCCGGATTGAAAGACCTCGACACCTTCAGGTATATGAGGAATATGATGATGATGATGATATTTATTTTTGCTTTCCATATTTGATGGTTCATTTTGGTTTCTCTCAAGGTCAGAAAACTTGAGGTACCTAAAATACAAAAACCATTCTATAGCATTTTAATGGTAAGCAATCCTAAGATTTCTAAATTTACATTAAGTACCTAAAAGCAAAACAAAGTTTTCCTGGTAAAAGTAACCCTTTTCAGCGTGTGAGCAGTTTGTTCAAGTAACTTGAGTCTTTTATAAATGTTTAATTGACAAACGTCTAACCCTTTTTAAAGTATCTGCATTAGCACTTAAATATGAAGGCAATACGTCTGAAGGCAACCAAGCAACCCTTTTATATTTTAAACCTTCCATTTGCAGTTATCATAAATATTTAATTATAGCAACATTTTCAGAAGTGACATGAAATTTTATTGCGGAATTACAAAAGACAGAATGCAATATTGTAAAGACATGCACATCCATATTAATGCGCAATGCAGTCTCGGCTCCTGCAGAGTAAAGGCACTTTCTCACATTTCATGCAAATCGCATGTTTAATTCTGTTTAATTTTCCGGTGACAGATGGCGTGCTAGAAGGCTCCTTTACGTTTTTTAACTTACCGACTAAGTGCCTACATGCGACACTAATATTTAACTTTAACTACCGTTAAATTCAGTTTGATTTTTATTTTTCCTGTATTTCTAAATTAAATTAGTTAATTATCTTGGTTAATATTGGCTTTTTTCACGACATGCGGCATGAGTTAAATTTTACTGCTGCTGTTAGTGCTTTTTACTGTTTTAATATTCTCCAATTAACTAACAATGTTTAACTGCTTAATTAATTCTGTTTTGTTTATCATAGCATGCGTCCAAGTTGTAGTTTTAGTTAAAATTTTCGCTACTTCGAAGCAACCTTTCCAGGAGGTAGCAGTAATTTGGTTTATTTTGAGAATGTAGGATTGGAGGTAATCTTGTTTTAAACTATACGATAATGCTGTTGAGCTCTTTACATAAACATAATCCTTACATTCTGGTCTTGTTTTTCAGTTAAACAACAGTTTGCCGAATTTCACACGGATATTTTGCTACAGCTTTCTGGGTTTTAGTAAAAATTAGGAGAATTTACGGCAGTGGCGGCTCGTAACGATTTACTACGAAAAGTGAACGAACACTTTTAATTAACAGTTCGATGAATTAATTCTATACGCGTTTCTTTCTCTTTCACAGAATGTTCAATTAACACGTTATTAAAATTATCGATGTTTTGAATTATGTGTTTTTTCCCTTCTGCTGCGTTTTTTAAATTTTTTAACACAGCTTGCAGGAACACACACAGCACAATTTATTATTAGACAAATAAAACAAACTAAAATTTTTCTCATTTAGTACAGGCAGATTTATACACATTTTGCGTTAAATTTTTGCACATATTTGTTATTTTTTTGTATTGTCAAATAATTTAACTTTTTAAATTAGGAAGAGAGTCCATATTTGTTATTTAAAGCTTTACGTCGTGAGTAAGCTGCTACAAATTATTTTTTTAACTCGAGCTGTGGTTTCCGAATTTATCACAACCCAGCAGCGCAAAGGGTACGTTTATTAAAGTTGAAATACGATTTTTTCGTTTTGCAGGAAGGTTTGTTTATACGATAACATAAAAGTGCAGCATTAATAACGCTTTTGTTTCTGACCTACACTATCATTGCGCAAATCTCACTGCTGGGGAATTTTGTATATGTATCTTGTTTATTTACATAACCGTGGTTTCGTTTAAAAAACAACGTTTCCGGGACGCGCATATCTGAAGTTTTGCAACCTTACAATGTTTTACAAAACACATCGCATCGTTTGGGTGATGTAAAACTTAAGCGGTGTTACCTGTACGTTTTAAGAACGTGAAGTGTGTAATATGTAATACTATTTGTTTTGGGTGTCTGTTAGAGAGCGCGTCGCACACATTGCGTTTCATACGAGCCGCCACTGGATTTGCGGAAAGTATTTTAAAGTTTGCATATTATTTCTGTTTCAGAGGAAATAGGTGCACAACAATATTTGTCCTGCATGTAAATGTAACTTTTCATTCTGTTTGTAAGAAAGCATATTGTCTTCTTTAAAAGAAAAGTACATTCTTTATCAACATTTTAACATTGAAAATGTTTAACGAATTGGAAGTGTGACTGTAATACGGGGGTTCATTAGCAATTTGTGTGACGCTTGAAAATGACGCAGTTTTTGCGAATCCTTGCAAGTTCTATGTATGCTAGGTGGATGTTGTTAATGTCATTTTGAAAATTTTATCAAATGCGAACTTTTAGGGGAGGTTCAGAAATTGTGAGATTGGAGGGGGCGAAAATACGGGGGTTAAAACGATTTTTCGGACACGATAGCGTCCGGTGCTGTTACATCGTATACTTTTTAAAAGATCCAAATTTGATTTTAGGATATTTGGAAAGAGGATGAACCAGCGCTCATCGCGCGGGCTAGTTTTGGCATCTGCGATGCACGTGGGCGAAGTTACAGGGGTGTAAAGTAGAGGTACGTTTTCAGCAAATTGGCATTTCGTTTAAAAGGGAATAAAAAAATTTCGCATTGCGTGAATTCGTGATATCAAAGGTATGGACTACTGTCGGGTTGTATATTTCTGAAATTGAAGCAAATACGGCGGCCGCGACCTAGGACCTTGGACGTACAACTTAGGACTTAGGACCTAGGACCTGAGACCTAGCACCTAGAATCGTTGCAACTTAAACTTGAAAGTTAGCCAATGCCATAACGAAGGTTACTAAATTGCAACTTCTGTACATCTCTTAATTTATTAACCAGGAAGGCTAAGAAAAGACATTTTAAATATATCATATTGTTTATCATAATTTTCGAAAGTTTGAACTTGAAAGTTTTCAAAATTATCAAAAATTCCAATTTGAAAAATTTTCATAGTTTTAAAACATTTTCAACTAAAATTTTTAAAAATTGTTACATTTTTCCTCAATTTACAAAATTTCAAAGTTTTTCAAAATTGTTCAAAATGCTTTAAAATTTGTCAACATTTTTTTTTAGTTTTAACGTTACAAAATTTTTAAAATTAAAGAAAATTTATAATATTTTCAATTTCATGATTTAAAAAAAAATTTATAGTAATCAATGTTATCCAAAAATTTGGACAAAAAGCAAAAGTTTTAAAAAACATCCGATATAAAATATTGCTATGATATTTGGAGGTGTATGTTTTTACTGGGGTATTGTAGTTCCTGGAAGGCAATTTTTGGGATGCTTGCTACAATTCAATTTGAGATTGGAGGTTTGTGAAGGCTGTAAGGTTTTGATATTCTAACTTTTAAACTCAGGGTTGCGTATTATTGCTGTAATTTCTTGTTATAAATTCTAATAATTTATATTTTTCATATTTGTGAGGTTTGTTTTTACTGAAAGAAAAGAAAAACACAATCAGATTTATACGATTTTTATTTATGTTAGTTTTAATTATAATTTGGTTCAGAATTGTTCAAAAGGTTTAATTTATAAGAAGTTTTAGACTTACTTGTTTTGTGCATCGATTAATGTCATTACGGATGTCAGTGTCAATGTCACAAACGTATAAAAGAATACTCATTGTCATGAGATTTATTTGTTTAGTTAATTACGACTCGTCTTTGTAAACAAAGACAGAGAATTTTATATCCTCTGGATGAATAAAGAGGAAAAACGAGTTTAAAAGTAATGTAAAAGTGATTGTGGATATAAAAGAAGAAAATACAACTAATTATCAACGTATTGTGTAAAGTTCCAGAAGAATAACAAGTATAAAGCGATCCACAAAGTTTTTACAGTTGTGATGGTGGTAAAACCAAGTTTAAAATAACATAAAAACAGTCCAGAGGAGGATTCTAACTAAAGGCGAGTGTTTGTGGTTACTTGAGGAACCTGCAAACTAGTGAAGTAGAAGTTGGACATTCATCGTTTGCTCGAATGAAGGATATCCCAATAAGGAGACGTTAAGATAAGTGTTCTCTTTTTAAAGGACGATAGTATTTAGTAAAATTTATTTGATTTTTCGCAAATTTCATTAAAAAATTTGATTTATTAAATAAAAACCTTTTTTTGTAACGTTGATATTGTTTTGTGTTTATCCTATCTCAAATTTATTTATTAATAACTTGTCTTACAAGCTAAATAACGACCCTGAGAAAGTTAATAAAGAGTCTCATAGAAAATATAATTTAGAATTGCGCGAATTTCGGGCATTTAGGGAATTGTTTTCTAGTAAGTACATGCACACGCATATCATTGCAAATAAAATTCGAAATTAATTCGAGACTTTTGAAATAATTATAAATTTCTATAAAGTTGTAAAAATTTTCGAAACATACCTACTTAACATTCTAAAAAATTTCATTAAATGCGAGGAAGGTCCCGTCGCTGTGTCCCGAAAGCTTTTTTCTTTCACTGTCATGTTACAAAGTACGACGAGTTGCGGCTGTATGTGCTTGTGCATAGAGAAAGAGAGAAATTAAGCAGCATTACGTAAATTTTTGCCTTTCCGATTGCAATTTAATTTCAATTTTTGGATTTTAATTTTTTTCAAAGCTATGTTGCACGGAAATTGTTGATAATAAATACGGCTTTGCTGATGCATAACTTAAATATAACAGAAATTATATACGTGAGTAAACAGAAACAAGTAAAGGTCATCCTGTCAGTTATCCCATGGTATTATTATTAGCTTCGTTACAAATTGCTAGTTACTACACATTAAAACATTTTATGCAAGCATCCAGTTGCATCAATTTTCTGAGAGTCGTTAGTTCGGAATTGCACAAAGGATGAGTTTAATAATAGAATGCAGAGCTAAATTAGTGCGTGTCAAGGCTACAGCGATGCGCTAGAAAATGAAAGTGCTTGTTTTGCTCTCAGTTTTCTTTCTAACTTGCAAGCTACTGTGGGAGTCTTTGCGCAAACCTCGTCATGCTTAGCTCAAACAAGCATACGAAATGAAATTTCTATTTGTGTAGTGTGTGAAAATCAACGAAGCGGTTAAAGAGGCATTATAAATTCTAAATATTTGTAAATGAATTGCTACGATTTGTTATACATTTTTAGAATTCGTGTTTGAATGATATTTAAAGCAGTGTACGCCTGAAAATTATGCAACTTAGTTTTCAATAAATTTAAAATGTATAGTTTTTCTATCATCATGAGGGATTTTGAATACTATGATTCGCGCTAATCAAATTCGAAAAGCTGTGAAGTATTATACAGGGTGACACAGAAAAATTTGCCATAATTCTTATAGTGCTTTTACCGACTTAAAACTTAACTTCTTAACTTCGCGTTTTGTTATTTTAGGCTAAAGTTAAGGATTGTTTTATTTACAATAAAAAAAATAATTTATTTAAGTCAATGTATGTCTGTAATGGACTGTAGATTTTTAAAATGTAATAAATAAGCTGTGTGGAGTTGCACGACACGTACTGAATGCGTCTGGCAGTATTGTATATTTTCAAATGCGGAAAATCGGCGACTAAACTGAACATGCTAATTAGGTAATCATGTAATTGATTATTATTTTGTATTTATATCCTGATCGACATCAAATAATGAATAATATAAATGTAGCCATTTTTCATTCAAATTGACCACGTTCATTAGTAAATGAATGAATGTCTGTCTTTGATATCTATAAATTCTGATTGTGTATGGTATGTTTCGTTACGTAAAGTTAGTGTTATCTGAAATTTTGTTTTCTTAGACTATAATTGACAAATCTGGTACCCGAAAGTAACAAAATGATTGGGCATTTCTAAATATCTGCCCTCTTGATATCCCAGCTGAAATGCAATTCGTAAACCTGATTTGAACCAATTTTAATTATTTTTGGGCGTTTGCATGATCTAGCTTACATTTTTCTACAGAATATTGCAAAACCTGGTTTAATATCTTTCTTGAATTTAAACAGGGATTCTCAGATACTCATCTAAGAGGAAATAATTAATATTTTTGCTGCTAACTATTACAGTAAAGATTCATCTACAGACCGTAATGAACGCATAAATGTGTGGCTTTTATTAGCGGAGACCCCTTGCCACTAAAAGTTGAGATAAGCGGAATGAATTGGGATTAAATAAATAGATAGATAGTGGAACTCGTGGGCTATGGTCCTCGTTTTATTTGTCTATCATAAATAAGCGAATGACGCAGGTAACGTAAAGCGCCGCAGATTGAAGTTTCTCTGTCCGTTTGTATGTCCGTCTGTCTATCCTACTGTCACTTTATTCGTCAGATGTCACTCCCCTATCCGTCCGTCTGTCTATCTGTCTGCCTGTCGATCGGCCTGTCTGTCCATCTTTCGGTCTGTCTATCTGTCTCTCTGCATATCTGTCTGTCTGATATCTCTCCTTCCATACGTCCTGTTTTTCCGTCTGATAACTCTCTTTCTCTCTCTCCGGTTGTTTGTTCGTCTATCTATCTGTTTGTCTGTCGATCAGTTTGTCTGTCCACCTGTTGGTCTGGATTTCTGTCTCCTCGTGTGTCTTTCCGTCTGATATCTCTCCTTGCGCACCCTGGTCTTTTCTTTTGTTCTTCCATTCGCCCGTATGTTTGTCGTCTTTCCCTCTGTCCCCTTGTCTTTCTGTTTGATGTTTCTACTCCCGTTTGTTCGCCCGTCTGTCTATTTGCCTGTCTGTCGGTTAGTCTGTCTGTGCGCCTGTCGAACTATCTGTCTACCTCTCTGTTTAGTTGTCTGTCTGATATCTCTTCCTCCGTACATTGCTCTGTCCTTGCGTTCATGCATTCGCCCGTATGTGTCTGTTGTCTTTCCCTCCGTGCCTCTGTCCCTCGTTCCATCCGTCTGTCCACACGTCTATCCGTCCGTATTTAGTTTGTTTGGATGATGTCTCTCTTACCGTCTGTCTGTCGCTGTGTCTGGTCTGCCTTTCTGTGTGTCTGTCTGTCTGTCTGATGTATCTCCCTCCGTGCGTACGTCCGTATTTCCATTTATTTCGTTTTGGTTTTTTTTATTTGCAATGAATCCTTTTCCAAAAAGTCAGAAAAATCAATATTTTTCTCACTAGAAACTTAGATAAATTCCGTCGCCTACGGTACGACAACTTGCAGCTGATTGTGCCCTTAGCTATGATTTCCCGGGTGCGCTGTACGCAAGGTCTGTAGATGAATCTTTACTGTAATAGTTAGCGGCAAAAATATTAATTATTTCCTCTTACATGGGTGTCTGCCAATCCTTGTTTAAATTCAAGAAAGATATTAAACCAGGTTTTGCAAATTTGTATTAAAATATATAATTCAGGTTTCAAATTAGTTATAACTCATACAAGCTAACCTTTAAGCAATAAAATTGTCGATTCAGTATTGGCGCGTAAATCGTTAATACAAAATTACTTTTAAAAATATGATAAGTGACAATTTCTAAAGTGTAGGTAATTTTTGAACAACATCTTAGACGTAGTTTAAGATAATTTTTTAAATTTTGTATTTTGTTTTGCATGTTTATTTGTTTTCGTCAAAATTGATTAACGAACACAAAAAGATGGCACAATTGTCTTTAGCAATTATTTTTAAGTGCACACAATTGGTGAATGCTTTTTTATTATTTGTTATTTTTAACAGCAAAACACGCAAAAAAGACACTCTTCGTTTGATCGTTTACGACTAACCGTTTTTTAAATAATTAACAACTTTATCTTTCTAAAGCACCGGCAAAAGGCGTAAAATTAGTAACACGTAAAAATATGAAAGCAATAACTGAGATAATTATATGTATAGTAATGACTTGAACGCACGTATTAAAACGACCGAAAAATTCAGAAAGGAGGATATAAATAAGAAAATTAGATCAAACAAAAAGTGGTTATTATTAAAGTAACATTTGATATGTGTTTCAAAATACAATAAAATATAATTTATAGGGTGATTCAAAACTGACGGGTCAAAATTTTGGTAGAAAGTTGTACTGAAAAACACAAAACAAAGTGTCGGTAAAGTTATCTCCGGAAGAGCTTCCATCTGGAGACACACCCTTCGGAATAGGAAACAAATTTTAAGCTTTTAAGTCCGGTTACCTTGCGGCCCAGGGAATAGGGCCTCTACGACATATCCATTCGTTGTGGTACATAGTGTTAATATCATATTATAAATTTTTTTTTGAACACATGTAAATAACAGTCTCTGTCTTTGTCTCCAATTTTAAATTGTTGCACTTATAACTACCCCAAAAAAAAGTATTAATATAAAATTAAACTGTATACGTTTTTAATTTTTTGATGTAGTTTTGTTGAAACGTTGCGTTCGTTGGCCGAAATTTTTGAAAGCATCCCGCTTTTGAAACACATTATTTCAACCACGTAGAAGTTTAATTTAGACCTTGACTGGATATTTTAATTTCACCGTTAAATATTTAAATGTATCCGTCACCAATATGCCAAAAGGTGTTGTAAATTAAAAATTCGTCTCACGGAAGTGTACAAAGAATACACCCTGATGCGATCAGTCCTTGACATTTTTATCATACTTTTATTTAAAAGTAGGGTAGCGCAAACAATAAAGTTGTTTACAATTTGTTAAAGAGGTCGTGGGCGACTTTGAAAGTTATATTTTAAAGATCAATAACTTTTGAAATATTCGTTATAATTTACAACAAAGGAACGTAGATTGCGTGTTTTGGCATGGTATCAAGGTTTTGTATTGAATTACATTTTTGGATCATGAGGCGACTTCCTTTAACATTATTGCAAACCACACAAAACATTTATTATCTTTTGCACAGCATACTAATAATTTAATAACAATAATTGCCTGTACACGACATATATGTGACCTAGATGTTTCGTCAGTTCGAATTAAATTCATTATTGTTTATTTCGGCTTTAATTTAAAATAACATTTGACATAAACGAGACATGCAATTTTCGTCCATGAAGTAATACAAGCGCTTAAAAGATAATGTATTAGTTTTAATTTCATTATATCTACTGAACTTTGACATACTTTGATCTTAGGTTTTTGTCTTTATTACAAATTAACTTATACTGTATGCGTATGAGCGTTCCGAGTTTAAACGAGTGCTGCGAGCCAAAATGTTAGGAGTATTTTGATCTTAAAAATTGTCCCCTTTGTAATAACATTACTTCAAAATCTGCCTCTAGTGAACCAAATAGCTAACTAATAAACATTTTAAATAATTATTAAAATCGTTCCCTTTTCGTAGAAACAACATTCCCAATCCAACTGCTATTGCCGCTCATTAATCTTAATATTTGTTAAATAATCTTGTATCACTTGTGAACAAAGGAATTGTGGGTACGTTACTTTTCTTGCATCGACTTACCTGTCGATTCTTGTTTTCTTCTCCTAATATCTTTGGCACGTCTATATTATTACTTAGCAAACCATCCCGTACAAAAAAAATCTATGTATATTTCAGATTCCCTGTAAAGATTGACTAATCTGTTACAATTTACAGAGAAAATTAATCAATTCATATTAAATATGGTAACAGTGTATGGCTCAAATGATTATATAGGTTGTGTCCCATGGTGTTGGATTTTGACCTTTTTAAATATGCGTACATTTTTTAGGAAATTAAAAGCTTAAAAAAAATGAAAATCTTGACAATATAGAAAATGTTTTTCAAAAAAGTAAACAAAAACGATAAATTCGAAATTTTTTAAAATTTATAAAATAATAGTGTTTTTACAATTTTGAACATAATGAATTTTTCAGAAATGTTTTGAAACCTATTAATTTTTTTAAAAAATTGGAAAATTTAATTTTTGGAAATTTTTGATTATGTTTATATAATAGTCTATCGAACGATAGAAGTTTATAACGATAGGCGTTTGCGTTAACGAACAAAAAATTAATCAATTTCAAAATTTTCAAAAATTCGTAGAGGGCGTCAGAAATTAGTAAAGAACAAATTTTGTAGTTCATTACAAGCTCTATCGGCTCAGAAAGTTAAAAAAAAATGGTATGAGCAGTTTTTGAGGCATTGTATTTTGAAAATGTCCAAAACTTTGAACCGCTAGTATATTTACAATTTTCATTTTTCCAAACATATTTTTAAATCACTCGATTATACTTATTAAGAGCTATCAAATAATATCCTAATTTGTATTGATTGGATATTTTGTTTTTATGTAATCGGGCATTAAAGTTAAAATTTTCAAAAATCCGTATCGGCCTTGATTTTAAAGGTACATCATTTGCCAAAGAAAACATTTGATTTGTCCTTAGATGCACTACAACGCTATGTGTTCATTCTAAAAAGTGTTTAGAAAAAAATCTATACCAAGAAACTGGTCTAATTTCCGTTTCCCGTTCCGGTTCCGATTAACAACCTTACAAAGAACTACCTGCAACTAAAAAACTTCCACCTAGCAAATATAAAAATCGGTCAAAGGGTTCCGGAGATATAGGGGGACGAACGCACCCACCCACCCTCGGACCGACATTTTTTAAAAACCACTTTTTTGGCGTCCTTAAACTCCAAAACGCGCATTTCCGTTAAAATCTGAAATTCGAAAATTTGCATGAAATCATAACTTTCCTTACTTCAGTAGAAGTATGAGAAAGTAAAAAATTCACGAAAAAAACGAAAAAATTAAAAAACAAAATTTTAAAATGGCGGTATTTGAAAACGGCAATACATTTTAAACATTTTATTGTTGATTTGGATTAAGCTTTGAACGCTTACGTTATTTTGTAATAATTTTAAAACCCTCTTTCTGCAATTAAAAAAGCTATAAGGCTAGGGTGTTTTGGTTGGGACACCCTGTACACTGATATTAATAATAATAATAATAATAATAATAATAAATAGGAAACTTATTTGCATACTTAACCACATATCACTGTAGCTATTATTTGCGGATTATGAAAAGCATTTGCATGCAACGAGACATGACGACCTAGGATAACTTACTTTTACTTGCGGCATTGCGGAGTGCTCGCACACTTGCGATATGCCTTCATCACATATGAAACCTTGGGGCTGTTTTATCTGTTATGATACGCCGAACAGGCGACACATTTGACGAACGAAAATGAAATGGGTATTATGCTGCCTTTTATCGGGACGATAAAATTTCTAAAAGCGTGTAAAACCTGAAAATGCGAAAAGTTCCATTTCTAGCTTTACGCGCTGAGATGTCAATTTTTAAAATTTTGCTTCCATCAGCTTTTATTGCTTTTTTACGGCCAACTCATACAAATTAGTTACTGAAAATAATGAGTTTTGAATGTTGAATTTTTTAATTTTAAAGTATTTTTTACCATAAATTAAGTTCTTGGCTTTAAACGATTTTATTTTGCCTTACATCCGTGAAGCGGGAATGTAAGTTTTTTTAAAGAACAGTATTTCGAAACACTAATCCATTTATTTACATTTAATAAAAATCTTTTTGAAAAGAAATATTTTTTATTACTTTGAACAGATAAACTATGGTTTACTCACTGCTTCGTGATTATTTTTAAAATTTGCATTAAAATTAGTTATTACCTACTTATGTGTGCAATAAAATACCTTATTAGATATTAAGTAGGTATTTATTTATTGTTTCTATTGTTTTAAAAATAATTTTTAAAATATTATTTAAAAATTAATTAAAATATTTGTTCATGTTTAAATATTTGTAGTTACAAAAAAACTTCAATTGGATTGTTAACCCAGACAGGTGAGCCCCCTAGGCCTTCGCCCCCGGGAGCTATTGCTCACTTGGCTCCCTCGGTAGTTACGCCACTGAATGATGTAATTATTAAATTCCAACGGTATCACAAGTTTGTAATGACCCTTACATGAACCCCCTGTATAACTGAAAATAATTTTAAAATGTGGTCGTTTTGGTTTCCTACAACTTTGTATTTGAAACATTTTTCTTTATTTTATGTAATAAAAAAAATCCACCACCACGCCCTTGTGGCAGCATGGTGGACCCGATTACCCTGCGTGACTGTTACATAAATTGTTACGAAAGCCGCAAACATAACATACAGAATGTGTCAAGAAGGTTCCTGAACGCGTCGTCACTAGATGTTGAGACAAGGGGATAGGATCTGGATTTAGTATCTAGATTACACTAGACTAGGATTTAAATCCGCGACCCGCTACTTTACCTACTTCATTTGCTTATTTATTGCTTTAAAATCGTGGGGCATAGCCCACGGATTCCACATGTATGCTATCAATGTATCTATGTGTATATTAAATGCGGACACATATTCACGCGTTTGTTATATAAGGCGCATAATTACTTGTACAGGGGACCGCTACAGTTTTCGATGAAGAAACCCAAAATTTAATGTCTACGGTTTGTGTGTAGGATCGAGACATAACCTATCAATAGTTGGGATTACCACATCAGAGGAACACACATTTCGAGCTTACGGATCCCTTCCATCAAGCTAAACTTTGACCTACGGGAGGATCCGGGACAGATCAGTACCAAAACCGACTCTGGAGAGAGGTTTATGTCAGAACATGCAAATGATGCTGCGCGAAAAGTTGATGATAAATATTTAAAATCAGATTTACAAGTTGCATTGCAGCTGAAATTTCAAGAGGGCAGATATCGAAAATATTGTTTTACTATCTACAATTATTTTATCATTCTCTGGTACTGGATTACCGTTTGCAGTTTAAACAAATAAATTTCAAATAAGATAAACCTTACTTAATTGACCCTATCACATTTAATAGGAATCGAGGACACCATTCATTTCCACGGTTAGAAGAGTTTCAGGTGAAAATTAAAATTGAAAACATTATGCGGTGCCAATTTGAAGCAAAAATGGGTATGTATTTTAAAGATTATTTAATGTCGATCACGTTGGGTAGGGATGTACCTACAATAGTTATTTACGTCACTAGTCCGGGAAGTGACATATTAAAGTATGAGCTTAGATATTTGCGGACGAGGCGACGAAAGGAGCCGAGTCCGGAATTTCTAAACGAATGCTTTAATAACCATTTCACGGACGTGTATCGTACAAAATTTTATTTCATTACTGCCAAAACCATTTTTTATTTGAATATTTTCTTTTTATAAAAACGTCATTTTTAAAATGTATATTCTGTCAAATTAAACATTCGCTGTTGGTATTTCTCGTTGCTTAGCTACAAATAGATGTGTTTGATGAATTTTTCTCCAAGCAGTCCGGGAAGGGCTGCTAAGCAACACTTCCCGACCTTGGCCTGTAATGTGCCATTTCCCGGACTCAAATCAATGACGTAAAGTGGTATATAGCGTACAGTATGAAATAAAATAATGAACATTCGCATGGTTACTTAGTAGTTACGTATGTTTAGTTCAGTCGTTGACTTTGCGTATTTCAGAACATACAGTACTGCAGGATGCATTCCGTACATGTCTTGCGTCTTTACAAAACCTATTACATTTACAAAAATGTTACCAAAAAGCGTGGGGCAGAAAACGTTTTCTTTAACCAAGTAAACAAAAATATTTAAACTTGTTTTGCTTAGAGGTTTTTTGAAACCAATACTAACGTAGACATTAATAACAATTCTAGTTTGTTTGAACCAAGTTCAAAATTCAAGATTAGTTCAGTATGCTTTTTTAAAAAAATTGTAAGATTATAGTTTTTCTGTCAGAATCAGGAATATGATTACCTAATTATTAATGTACCACCTTTAATTTAATTTAAACGCTTCAAACGTTTTCGCCATCTAGCAATTATTAATAAAGTACTTGTAACAGTTCATTCTTTTATGAAGTTATCTGCTATCGGAACTCCTTTGGCAAATTTATTTTTATCAAACATTTAAAAGGCAGAACTTTTCTACAACTTCAAACAAAGTAACCATAAATCCGGAAATTTCTAACCATTTTCCCCTTTCCGCCGTAACAATTTTAAATCCCTTTTTAGTGCCTCTACAAAATTCATTCTCAAAGGAAATTCATTTAAATCTGAGTTTAACTAAGGGAAAATACCTATCAGCAATCCTAATGTATGAGTCATTCGAGCTCGGGGTTGAAGTTAGTCACGCTGTCGTTGGCCGGGAGTTTCCGGGGTGAGTTAGTTCGATTGATTCAACATAAAAGCCGCTAGCGATTTGGGAAGCGACGTAGTATAATTTACGACATGCTAATATAAATTAGTTAATATCGTCTAACTTTAACGTTGTTGCTGTACATATAAATGTTGTTGTTTATGTTTTTCCAGTGTTTATTGAATGATCAGCATTTGATACTCACAACAATAACAAAACTATGTAAAATATATTTAATATTTTAAATATTTCGAAGAACTGTAAAACACCTTGGTTACCATCTCTTTAAAACTTCAGAATTAATTTTTAATTGTTTATAAGTTCTTTGCTTGAATGTGTGTTAAAAATACGAAGCTTTTGTAGTGTGCCGTCTGCTTCGTTCTTTCAGGTTATAATGCTTTGTACTGGTACGAGCTAAAGGCTAGATTTATATGGACTAACACAGTTGCTACAATAAGAAAAACATATCTAACAATGCTTTTAGTGCATATACATCCGCCTCTGCTACTATACGAAAATAACTCTGTTAACATTGTTAGTGCATATAACAACGGCCGGCACTAACGGTGTTGCCAGATAAGCATTTCCAGCTGCAATAGAAACAATATATGGCAACGATGTTAGTGCATATAAAACCGACCTACAGTATAATTTTTTGCTGCAATAGAAAACACATGTCTAGTAAAATATTTAGAGCTTGCGTTAATATGAACGGTACTAACACTGTTGCCAAATAAACTTTGCCAGCTACAATAGGAATAATATACATGATTATGGGGCGCCAAGTGTAAAGTGAAAATTTGCTGTGCATTTCACGGTATTTAAGGCAATTTGTCCCATTATTTATTATATATACACACATTTAGCTAAATGCTTTTTATTTTAATAAATCGTTGTAGATTTAAATAAATCCTTAAACATTTGGTTTAAATATTCCAACATTTAATAAAGCATTAGAGATTTAAATAAATCTTAAAACATTTACTTTAAATTTTCAAATATTTAGTAAATCTTTAAGTATTTAGATAAACCTGCACATATTTGTTTTAAATCTTTCAATAGTTAATAAATATTCGCAGATTTAAATAAATCTTTACCGATATAAATAAATCCTTACAGATTTAAATAAATATTTCAACATTTAATTTTAAGCTGTCATATTTAACGTTAACTAGTCATATTTATTTGACCTTGGTAGACCCAGCCTACATAGAAGACCAAGACCGTTTAAACTGGTGGTAACGTTCAACAATTATGAATACGTTTTCCGTATTTCAAAAAATGTGTACAATTAATGTTAGTTCAATCATCAATAATAACATATTTAACAACATAAACATTGCATAATTTATTATTCATACAATGCAAGTTTCCTCAACATTCCCTTGAGAATGTAATTTTCGGTCAGTATTGTTTAAGGGTCGAACGCTCCCACCATGACCCTGCTTTGCGCCTTACTACCGATATAAACGGTCTTGGTGTCCTAAGTCGGCTGGCCACACCAAGGTCAAATAAATATGACAGGTTAACATTAAATGTGACAGCTCAGAATTAAATGTTGAAACATTTATTTAAATCTGTACGGATTTATTTATATCGGTAAAAATGTATTTAAATCTGCGAATATTTATTAACTATTGAAAGATTTAAAACAAATATGTGCAGATTTGGCTAAATACATAAAGGTTTACTAAATATTTGAACATTTAAAATAAATGTTTTAGGATTTATCTAGATCTCTAATGCTTTATTAAATATTGGAATATTTAAAACCAAATGTTTAAGAATTTATTTAAATCTAGAATGATTTATTAAAATAAAAAGCAATTAGCTAAATGTGTGAATATATAACAAATATTGGGACAAATTGCCTTAAATGCCGTAAAATGCACAGCAAATTTTCACTTTACACTTGGCGCCCCATACATGACAACCCTGTTAGTGTACATAAATTTGGCTTGCAGTAACAATGTGGCAAGATATGCTTTTCTAGCTACAAGAGGAAGCACATGTTTGGCAAGGTTGTTAAAGCATATAAATACGGTCGGCACTAACAGTGTTGCCAGATGAGCTTCGACAGCTACAATGGGAAATATATACAATGTGATCGAAAATGATTGAACGTCACGTGACCACGATCTGGTCCCATTATTATCAAAAATGCGTTTTGATGTGTCCGCGAACCTGTTGTTTATCAATACTTACATCCCTGGAATCCATTAGCGTACGCGCATTCTACCTGTCAAATGTCGTAATAATAACAGTTATTGTTTTGTTTTGTGTTATTGTTCTCGTTTTTGTAATCCCCACGTTATAACAGTTTTTTTCAAAACTCAAAGTTTGTATTCGTTCCCTTTATTAGGTAAGACAATAAAATTACAAAGTTTACTTTAAATGAGGATGATAACAGGTGTGTAATTTTAGGTTAATATGGTGTTTACAATAGAGCATGATAAATTTATTTTGGAAGCGTACTTTAGATCCGGAGAACCAAATGGTGTTTGGCAGTACTCTTATCCCTCCTGTTTCAATCAGTTCCAAGAGCATTTTCTCAACGAAGCAGTTCACTATGAAATTTTTAGTCAACACGTTCGTCGTATTATTCAACGGTACCACGAAACAGGCAGCGTCTGCAAAGGAAAGTCTACGGGCAGGTCATCTGTACTTACCGAAGACACTGTACATGATATTCAGCAACGAATGGATACAAGTCCCAACAAATCGTTAGGAGGCCATAGTAAATGCCGTGAATGAAATCACACAGAGACAGTTAGTAGCCGTTTTTGAAAATATGAAGCGCAGGGTCAATGTTTGTTTAGACAATGATGGAGGGCATTTCGAGCAGTTATTGTAACAACTATCTTACAAAGAATTTGGTTTTTGTATTCATTTAAATTGTGTTATTGAAAAATGTGTTTTTTATTAATTTACACTGTTATTAAATTGTTAAATTGAGCAATTATTGTAAGCAACAATCAAGAAAAATGTGTTTTTTATTAATTAAATTGTGTTATTAAATTATGTTATTAAATTGTCTTGTTTTTAACCTATAGGTTAACTTTTGGAATATAAAAAGTTACTAATATAAATCGTAATTTACAACAAGAAAAGTCTTTAAAAGTCCATAACAGTAATTATTTCGCTAAAAAAAATGGTGCACCAACATTCATATAAAGAACACGCCACCCATTTTTAAATTTCCCGCGCTATTTAAATTACCATTGGACGCCAGTGGAATTAGTCAAGATCACATTAAGTAGTAAGCGGACAAGATCGAATCAGTATGAAGCGGCACGTTCAATCATTTTCGATCGCACTGTATATATAGCAACCCTGTTAGTGCACATAAATCCTACCTGTAGTAACAGTGTTGCTATAGATATACAGTGCTTTCATTTCAAAACTAGCTTCAATAACTACCAATTTTAAGTAAATTTGATTTGAACACGAAAACTTCGATTTAGATATAGAAGGGGAAGTTTAAAACCAATATTGATTTAACTTTAGGTTTCACCCCCTCACCCCCAGCCACCCATACTTTGAAATATTTAAATAGCACTCCCAACCTTGTGGTACATCATTTTAAAGGTGAAAAAAATCCTCATCTACCCACGTTAAAAAAATTGGATTTAGTCGATCCGTTTACCAGATAGAGTTGAAAACATTTTATTTATAAAAATACTCCATAGCACCCCTATCTTGTGATACATTTTTTTTTGAAATAGATAAAGCAAATGGATCCGGGCTTATAATTTTTGTCAAGCCTGTACTGTAGCAACCTGGTTGTATTATTTTATTAGTAACTTAGCGACTTGGTTGCTATGTACATTAATATAAAAACAATTCATAAAAGATATTCTGTAAAGCTAACACATTAAAAAGTTCTTCCGCAAAATATCGTTTTATTATACAACTACGAACCCAACATTACAGTAGTACATTATTTAGAAACATTTTACATATAATTGTTAATTCTCCTCAAACTAAACATGGCATACTTAAATTTAATCTCTAGAGGGTGTATAAAAGGAAATTTATGAATTGAACGTCGATCGAGCATGAGCGTCAACAATAAGGGCGTTTAATTAATTTAGCGCTTTTGAATATTTCCATAAATTCATATCGTACAAGTTAATTTAGGTTACAGCAAAAAAGTCGGCTTTTATTGCGTTAAATATATCATGAACGTAAAATAGGCTTGGGACCGACCTGGCTGCTATTATATTCTCGGAAAACTCCCGATAGGTTATCAAGCTCTAATTTTCAGCAGTAAATTACACAGATATGAAAAATTACGAGTTGGTTTTCCCACAAATTGGTGTTTATTCCGGCTTCAGTCTGTAATATAAGAGGAGTTTGCTCTGAAGGGTCGCTGTAAATTATTTTCGAGGAATTTATTTCAGCGGAATTTTAAATAAAACGTTATAAACGAGTTTTATTTCAAACATGAATTCATAACGCTTTAATAAACAAACGCCAAAATCATCGTGTTTGTGAATTCGTTTCGAATGTATTATATGCAGATGTTTTAATTTTCTGTAGTCGCAAATACTTTTAACTGCTGTATCGTTGGGCTTTGATAAAAACAAACATATGGAACTGTATTGTCTGTCTCTAAACGTACGTACACGTACAAAGGCAAACAATAATACAAAGAGCTTAAAGGTTTCAGTTTAAAGGATTTAGATCAGTTTTTGCAGCATTGTAAAGGATTAAAGCGATGAAAAGTTATGTTAAAGGTTTTATTGTAAACTAAATTATATTTCCTTTTACATTTAACATAAAAATAATGTTCTGGAAAAATAATTTGTTAAAAGTGAAATAAGCACAGCGAGATGAAAGGGCAATATTCAGAAACAATAATAATAGCAGGACCCTGGTAAGCTGCTAAAAAGTCCTTGGTAAGCTGCTAAGAAGTGGGTGTCGAGTTTAGTTTCCAGTCCGAGTTTAACAAATCTTGAAGTTTGGGGTATATGCAAAACTGTATTGAACAAAAACGCGTTAAAAAATCAAAATTGTGGTTATAATGGGCAACCCTCCCTTGAACTGATGGTTACGGTAAAGTTAAGCTACCCTGGTTTGCCCAAAAGCCAAAATTCGATGTAAATGAACAGAAGACTGTGGATTAAAAACTATAATTATACAATATTTATTACCCTATTATTGATTGATGCAATACAATTATTATGTAGTTTATAATATTCATTTTTCCACGATCGGAATAGAAGTTGGTTTCTATGGCATCATAATTATGACAGAAGTAAAGCATTTACTCTCTAGGGACGAAATAAGACAACAATTTTCCTAGGGGAATTTTTATTTAATTTCATATTTATTTTTGTAAACAAATGTCTGTTGTCATGGTACGTTGCATGGAAACATCCCAAAGGCTTCTAAATATTGTAATTTCGCTCCGATTTATTATAATTCTTTATTTATGAAATTAAGTGTTTCTACTCCCGATCGTGGAAAAAATAGTATATACACCTCGGGAGAGACCGCCACTTTTTCCTCGATCTATTTGTAACCCTCGAGCTTCGCCCTCAAGCTTCAAATTACACCTCAGGAACAATAAGACGTTTCTTTCCCTTAGTGTATAATGTACTATTACAACAGCGAAACCTAAATTATATCTCTTCAAAACGGTATCGCACAAGCAAATTAAGTCACGGGGTCTCTTTTACGTTAAGTTAACTTGTTACACCTTTCTCTCGTTTTCGGAGAATTAAGGAATCACAACGAAAAAGCTACAATCAAATATTGCTGGCAAGATTACCCCGGTGACTCAGGTTACGACTTTATATAGATCGACGCGACTGTTTCTAGAGTTTATTGAGAGTCTACAAACCCATTTGAATGACAATCTCCTTCTTTATTTTAATGTAACCACCATTTGCGGTAGGTATCCGGAACCTTCCTTCTATTGTGTCGTTGTGGGAAGTTCAATTTTATGGGTGTAGTTTCAAGAGCTGGCTTGATTTCTGGTACCACCATGACAACTGGAATATTAGATGGATACTTCTGGTACTACCAATAAAATAATGTCGCACGCTGTATGTGGTTCTATAGGATATTGTAAACTAAAGAAGTGGAAAAAAGAAACATCTTTTGTCCACTTCTTTAGTTTCCAATAGACCCCCGGAGAAGGAGTATTTGAGGTCCTGGCATAAATACAAGACCGCTTCCTCTTTGGTCTGTCTCAGCTTCCCATGCCTACACATTACAGTTTGAATTAACATCACGTAGTCGGCTGCTATTTCCTTTCGGCCTTGCGTACGGTTTGGTATTTCTTCCTCCAGCAATGACCCAAAACCTAGAAGGTAGGTACTGGGTCTTGAAACTACCTAGAAAATTCTTTCAAACTGCCCTAGTTATGGTAATGGCATAAAAGTACCCTGCCTTGGAATAGTTTGGATAGAGCTAACAGCAATCCCCTCTTGGTGAAGTTGTAGCATTTGGTTAACTCCTCCACATGTTCCATTAAATCTTATCCTCGAACTTTATCAATGTTACGTCTACCTCTCCTCGGAGAGTTTGAAGGTTTACTTTAATTAGGACCATGGAGAACTGACTAAGTGATTACACCAGAAATGGTGTTGCTAGGTCTTAGTATAGGTACCTAACACCTTAGCGGCAGCGCGTTTTCTGTAACGGGATCCTCGCTCTCTGGCCGTGGCTATAAACTTGCTGGCGCCTCAGTCACTACGTCGAGGTGATCCCTAAGGGTTATAAAGTTGCGTAGGCGATATACTGAGTGGGTTGGAGGCCGACTAATTTAAGCCGGTGAAGATGAGCTTAATAAAAAAGTGGCGGGGCTGCTGCCATTAGGGACTTGGGCTCTAGGGATGAAGTGCACTTTGCCTGCTCACGACCAGTATCAAAGTGTCAACCTAGGAGGCGTGCTTATGTGCACTCGATGCTATTAAGGTACTGGTCATATCAGATTAGCTACCGACTAATCTAGGCGGTGCGCAGTCGACCAGTACTAAGGATTGAAAGTAGCCTTAACTGGTAAGGAAAGCACTGCTTTCGACAGGTGCTGCTCCGGAAAGTCTAACCAGTGACTTTGACTGGTATCACGAGAACCAAGTCTGAGAGTGAGCCCGCGGGGAAATAGCTGCCCCCGTCGTGGGCACCGCATAGGACTTATGGTGGCAGTGGTAAACCTATGCAGGCTAGAGCCGCTTTGGTTCGTTTCGACGGGTAGGCTGCGTTTTCAACTCGGCCACTGATTTGCAGAATCAGTAAATATTTACGTAATCTCCTTCAACCAGTGGGGTTTTAAGACTCGCAGCCTGATGTCAAGGCTGGTAGTTTGTTTTCGTTGAACCGTTGTTAACTTGAGCAGGCACGGTGATTGAGCGTATCTCCATCAGGTTCGAAGAGGGACGTAGCGGATAAGGCTCACGCTAAGTAGCGCCACGTTAAACTAAAGAAGTAGGCTGTAATGACAGCCTCACACTGGTTTGTTACCAGAACTGGGCACACTCGTGATTTTCAAAAACAGTACATCTCTTTTGAAAGGTAAGTGTCAATGTCAGTGTCAAATAGACCAGTTAATGGCCACCAAAAACGCTGGACAGTGCATCTGCTCTCAATTTCCAGATTATCGTGTCGTGGTAAAAAAATTTAGGTGAAAATCAGGACCTTTTAACATCATCAATGATACCGGTTGCTCCAGCGGCATTACTTCTAAATTTAGAATTCTTACTACTTGTTGCGTCACTATCAAACATTCGCTTTCCCAATCAATAAAACATTTTACTTCGTGTTATGCTAATAATATAATGCTAAAGAATTTCTTGTTTGTGTTTCCAAATATAAAATTAGTATTTCTTGTATACACAGAAACCTACATGGAACAATTGTGACATGTGTGTCCCCAGCCTTTACAGTTATAAAAGAAATTATCAGCTCGTTCAGAGCGTTCAGGACCCGCTGATTGTGTACTCATGGTAGCCGTTGGTGTTTTCGCCGATATGCGGTTGTGCGTTCATTGGTGACTTCAAAGTGTTGAGCTAACACAGATAGATTCTTTATTTTTGCTACTTCTACGGAAAACTGCACTTAATATGTTCATTGTAAACCTCACCCATACTTAAACTGACCTGATCTTTACCTGTTAAAGGCAAGCGCAATTGGTGGATATATTTTAATTTTGAATGAACCCATAAAGTGACTGGTTATGTTTTGGAACATAACCAAGCATCGTTAAAAGTAATTTATTGGGGTCACGTTTGGGTTTGAACGTACTTGTGAGCATTTCTCGCTACTCCGCACACGTGTTGGTAATCCCTTGTACCAAGTTTTTGCTGGACCCTGTAACTTATCTAAAGCCAGTAAGTTGACAAGTTATTTGATTCGACCAGTAATACATAATTGCATATTCATCGACCGCGTCGATCTATTTGTCAACATTATTTTGCAAAGGATTGAAATCATAAACTATGTTATGCATTACAGAAATACCTATCTGTATTATCATTACGTCTAGATTTCCCCTGTCTCCTACTACCAACAAGCTTATCAATACCTTTTACAATAGTTTCGCTAATTTACGTTAACGATTCACTACTTTCTCTCTGTTGTTGCCGGTGGTTGGCAGTTACCCGTTTGTTTCTGCGGGGAGGGGCGTCAGGTTTTTGAACCGCTTCGACTTACGTACTGGAGATCTGGCAGGTGTTGATGTTTGTTTGCAAGTGACAGATGGTAAGGGTCTACCACTTTTCTTGTTTGTTTTTGGCATTTTAGTGATATTCACCCACTGTCTCTCGCTGGAACACTTTGCACAGGTATTATACAAGGTACGGCAATCCCACTTCTGATTTAAACAACTAATTGCACAATGGGCCCACCTATTGTGGCCTAAGTGCGCGTAACTCACTCTTCCATTTCCTAATCCAGAACTCAGAACAAGTAATTCGTATAAACTGAATTAACATAAAATAATTAAAGCTCATTCCGATACATTTCGCACCCGCTAATGTCTCCTTTGCTTCTGAATGACTCAGCCATTGTCACCAGTCAGGATAATACCAGCATTCATGTGAAATCCGCTAACATACTGTTTGTTTTAATTTTTATTCCATTTACAAATTCTGTTAACAAATCATATCACATTTCGTATCTAATTCTAATCAATGTTAATCATTGTATCAATGTCACTTTCATTGCTTTCTGGCACACTACATTTCTTGTGAATTTTTAATCACTGAGATTGTAACAAGTTATCCTGCCAACAACAATTTTTAGTAAATCGCAACGATTTATTTTGTTGTAGTTTCAAGTAAAAGCGTTCGCGGCGCTAGAAGTAGAAGTTTATACGTGGAGTTACCGCAGCTAAACGCAGAGAGTGGGAGAAATTGATTCCAATCCGATGTCCCTTCCTGATTCACCAGGTATAAAACCCCTTGACTAGCCCAGAGCGAGAGACTTCTACCATTCATTCTTTTGAAACCAGACCTGTCTAGAAGACTTTCACTTTTCAATTTTATTTTGAAATCCAGATTCGTTTAAGAACTTTAACTTTTCAATTTATTGGAATCCCAACTTATTATTTCAGTTTAATTTTTATTCCGACCAGTTTACCTGTTGGTAATTTTTGAGTTTATTAACCAACTCCCGAACTTAGAAAATACTCGAACCACATATTTGACTTGAATGTTGAGGTGCTACAACATTCTCTTGCTCAAGTTAAATATTGTATAAACCAGCTATTAAATATTTTATTTTCTAAGTTGGAGGTGTTGAGTCTCCTGTTCGAATTAATTATTTAATCACCAGGGAGTGGTTGTTTTGCGTTGGACACCGTGATGCTCCAGTCTCGGATTCAAACAGAACAATTTTACTCTTAATTAGTGGGTTAATTTCAATGAGGAGAAGTTCAAGCTCTGATTGAAATTAGAAGAGTTTAATGTATCCGAATTTGGAATTTAACTTTAACACTTCAATTTTTGGGGTTAAATAACAAATTTCCAGCCGCATTAGCATTATTTTTAATTTGTAGGCGTCAGATTCTCCTATTGAAATTAATTGTTTAATAATTTGTGTTGGGTGTGGTGCTACGCCCACCGCACTGAAGCTCTAAGCTTATTGTGCCCCAAAGATTCTTTTACTCTATCAGTCCAGTATTCCTGATAAAGTTCAGGATCCTGTTGATGGGTGCTTCCGCAATTTCATCGGGTTCCGCAAATTGCACCCCGAAGTGCATATGCCTTTTATCTCCTAAAGCAGGGCATTCACCTAAGATGTGAATTGGTGTTTCATCTTCTTCACCACACAATCGGCAGGTGGCGTCTTCTTCCACTCCCAATAGATTGAGGTGTCTTCTGAAGCCACAATGTCCTGTTAGTAGTCCTATTATATTATATATATTTCTGGTTTTGTGCCACCATATCAAAGAAGCGTAAGTTATTGTTGGTATCACCACCTTTGTATAAAGCCATAGCACCATTGTTGGTTGTAGGCCCCATGTTTTGCCAATCATTCTTCTACAGGCCCAGAGGGCCCGTGTCGCTTTGATTGAAATTCTCTCTAAATGGGAATTGAAGGTCAGTTTGGTGTCAAGAGTGACTCTCAGGTACTTCACTTCCTTCCCCATTGTCAGTTCTTGTCCGCACAGTTTTAGTCCCTTCAGGTCTTGAAGGTTTCTTTTTCTGTGAATGCTATTACAGAGGTCTTTGCCGGGTTAACGGATAGGCCCTCTCTATTGCACCATCTTTCTACGGTTTTTAGGGCTTGTTGCATCAAGTTTGATACTACTCCCCCCGTATTTCCCGCCTACTAATATGGTTAAATCATTCGCGTAGCCTTGTGCATACACGGCTTTCTCTTCTAGTTTCAGGAGGAGTCCATCAACTACCAGGCACCACAGCAGGGGAGATAGAACCCCCCCCCCCCTGAGGACAGCCTCTAGTGACAGACACCTCCCTGGTAACAGAGCCCAGGGAGGTTGTTATTCTTCTTCTTCGAAGGGTGGAGTCAATCCATTTTATTACGGGTCTCTTTGCTCCCCGCCCTGCCACGGCCCTTTTTATCGAGTCGAAGGAGGTGTTATCAAAGGCCCCTTCAATATCTAAGAAGGTTCCTAGCATAATTTCTTGGCTATTGATAGCTTTTTTCCGCCCTGTGTGTTAGCTCGTGTATAGCCAACTCACAGGATTTTCCTGTTTGATATGCAAACTGGTTTCGATGCAGTGGGGCATCCCTTAGTACATCGTCCCGGATATGCCTATCAATCAGCTTCTCCATTGTCTTCAGGAGGAAAGATGTCAGGCTGATTGGCCTGAAGGATTTAGCCTGGGCGTATGGTTCACGCCCTGGTTTTGGTATAAATACTACTCTAACTTGGTTCCAGCTGTTATTATTATTAAATTAATTGTTTAGTTATACCTGAATTTCCCGCTAATTTTATAAATTACCAGAATCCGATTTTTTTTTATAATTTGCATTAATTGATGAAAATTTCCCAGCCGATGTAATATCCTCTGATAATTTTGACAACCCTATGTATATATTTAAAATCCGAGATAACTTATTTTAATTAAAACCAGCAACGATTATTATTTACTTCTTTCTACGTACCTGTAATCCGTTCGCAAGAACACAATCACAAATCATTTTAATTTCCAGTTATAACCAGATCCTGGGAAAAGCCGAGTGTAAAGACACTAACCGATTCAGAACACTTTAATACCAGTTATTTGTTTACAGACATTCCTGAACCGGTTGAACGAGCAGATCACAGAATTTTCGTGTGCATAAACGTTAATTTTAATTCACAGAACGTTGAGCTGTCAACCACCATTTAATGATCCTAACGGGTCGTAACCAATAGAGGTCGATGCGCAAGTGCTGCGTAGTAGGGAATTACGTATTTAATCACTCTACCAACCAAAACCACATAGGGGTTTGAAAACCATAGTCGACTTGTGCCCAAGGGAGCATTTCATTTCTTTATTGCACAATAAATATAAGAATTGTAAATAATAACTATGGTACATAAAAATGAATAATCAGATCTTAGAAATTGTAATATAGCGTTAATAAACATTGTAAATATTTCTCCTTCTTAGTTTTCACTTTAATTCACCGAACCCTGGCTTCAAGCTACCCAGGTTAGACAATTATGCAGTGGCCCGAAGGCGGGGCATTACAAGAATAATTTTTATTAGAATGTTAAATTTTCATAAGCGTTCCGAGGTAAAGCTTTCCTTTTCTGCGTCAACTCAAAATAATTCTTTTACCTTTATTAATTGTAATACACCAAAATTGTTTTTAAGAACACCAAGATAAAATAAAGCCCACAAAAATGAATTTCTTAAGATACTCTCTGGCAATACCAATAAGATGCTCCATTCCTGTTTTATACGCTCTTTTATTATTAAGTACTTCTTCACTTCTTCCCCCATCGCAATTTATTCTCGTAGCAAGTCCGTTTTCTGGGAGCTTTATAATTCCCTTGATTTCTCCCTTTGTTCGCGAACAGATTCAAATTTAAAAATATCGATGTTTATTAATTGGAACAAGTAGAGCGTATTTCAATTTTCGTTTTATTTATACTTTATAAACGGTCTTAAGTTTTGGCATTATTTCATATTGAAAGCGATATAAAAACATTTTTAGATGAATCACAAGAAGACACTGAAATTTAAAATTGCAAATACCGTTTGTGTTAAAGCTAATGCGAAATTGGCGTTTAAAACAAACAAAACTCGCAGATTAAACTCATTAAATTCACTAACTTTGTTTAAAGTTTACCAAATGCTACAGAATGAAAATGAATGTGCTTCAAGTAAGAGTGCAATTTAATGGCTTCGAGAAGTTTAAGGCAAATTTCAAACCTTTAAAGAAGCCTTTCACGATTAACTTCAGTTGCCTCATCAGCCAGGCATTCCGGGTTAATTAATTCTAGCTTAGTGGGTCAACCACCCACGTTTGTTTTGATTGTTTTCATTACATTTGAATGCATTTAAACACCAGTACGAGTGGCGAATCAATAATACGGCGGAATATGTCACATTACAAGGGTTTTTATATGCAAATTAATTGAAGAATTGATAGCTGTTGTTTATTTTATAGCATCCTATTATGTCAAGTTTCAGCGATTTCCTTCTTGTCAACTAAGGCACAAATAAAGACATGAGTTGAAAAGTACCAATTCTTTATGCAGTTCAGTGCAGTGCCAGCGTGCGGGGATGGGTGCAATATTTCTGCACGGGGCAGATAATTCAGTGGCGCACCCAAAGCCTCAGTTGCCAGGTTAATTATTGTGTACAACCTTAACCACGAGCCTTTAGTATGCAGTTTATCTACGTTATTGAACTAAAAAAATAGGAGAGAAATTCAATAAAAAAATTGGACAGAAAACAATATATAAGATGCTGAAGAACAAGGATGTAACAAGAGAACCTTGCTGTAAGAGTTTTAAAATTTATAAAAATTTGTTTCGTTGCTTTGGTGTCAAAAAGCGCTGTTTTGCGCTTTAAGTGTATTTCAACCAACAGAATGGCCGCGCCGAAACGCCGTTTTTCGGAGGAGCTCAACCCCCATCCAACTTCCCTTCCATTTTCAGTCAATATAAACTCCGACGACCGGCCCAAAATGTTTAATTATTCTTTCGGAATTATTCTTTTACAATTATTTTTGATTAGAACTTTAAAACAAAACCAACAAACCAACAAACAATTGAAATCAAACCGTGATTAAAATTGGAACAGCAATATTTTGATTTTATTTGAATGGTTAAACTGCCAGAAATCTTACGTTAGATTGAGGAAACAATACTTCAATTTTGTACGACGGTGATTAACCAGAAAGTTAAAATATTTGAAAAAAATTGTGATTTTAATTGAATCGTTAAACTGCCAGAGATCATATGCTAGTTAAATTAGGTAAAATTGAAGAAATGATACTTCGGTTTTATACAAGCATTATTAGCCAGAAAGCTTAATACATTTGGATAAAATTGAAAAAGTTATATATCGATTTTATTTAAATCGTTAAATTTCCAGGATTCTTATTTAATTTTGTTTTTATCGCTGAGTGGCAGAAATTTGTTTTTATTTTATTTTGACCGTTAGGTTACTAAAAATTTTAATTATTTTTAGTAAACCTAAAAAAGGAATCTTTAGTTTTTTTTTCACCGATTTTTACCAAAATTTTCTTAATTTACCGACCGACAGGTTTTGCTACGCAAAACCCATATAATTTTGATTAACCTATGAAGTCTTAATTATCCGATAATTTTGATATTCCCAGAGGATTTCAACGGTAGTTTATAGTAATTTTCATTTTATAACATTTCAGAAACTAAATTAATTTGGTTAAATTCTTTTGTGATGTTTCGATCCACAACTTGACACTTCGACGCAAAATTCTCATTTTATACGCGGCACAAGCTTCAAAATTACTTTAATTATGAATTTTAAGTTAATTAAAGCCATACTTTCTGTACTTACCTGAGAAATTTACTAGAAAACCTACTACAAACTAATTTTTCTTTACCAGATAACCAAAATACCTGAAAAAACTAGGCCAGAGGGTGGAAACAGCCCATCAAGCAAACATCAACATTTATTAAACATTATTTTATTACAGACAGTTGTGAACTTATTGCTCGAGTGAATAAAATTACATTTTGGGTGTGCAAAACTTCATTTTAATTACCTAAAGCACCGAGGTTAAGCGGCAGCCATTTCGATCAGAAAAAGCATCTTGGTAAATATTCGGTTGATCGTTCGACAGCTGTTTTGCTTTCATCAGAAGAAAATTGATACTGACTCTTTCCAACCAATCAACAACCAGAGTATTAACATCAATATTAGGCATAACATTGCGAAATACACAGAAAAACATAGACGTGAGAAGAATATGTGGTATAGAAGATGTAGTGAAGTGGATAAACAACAGTAAGAGAGAGTGGAACAATCACGTGAAACGAATGGGTCCAGAGAGGTTAGCATATACACTGTTCAACAACAAATGTATTTTAATACATTTTTCAAAGTTTTTTATCTGCTCAATAAAGCTGATCACCGCACGGTTATTCAATTTTTGCATATAATCTTTAGAATTTGCTCAAAGTCAATTATAGAACGTCGTTAATTTACTCGAGAAGGATGTTACATGCCTGTAATCGTCAAGTGGATGTTGCTGCCAGATAAAACAACACGTAGAGGTAGGTTACGGCGGCGATATCAAGCAACTGGAAACGTGGCAGAAGGACATACTGACAGAGGAAGAAAAACAACTGAAGTTCAAGGTCCTTATATAACTTTGGAAGCCAGCCGTAATCGTACTCATACCGCCACCAAACACTATTTGAATCTTCAAAACGCCTTTGGAGTAAGTGTTAGTTTTCAAACAATGAGAAACAGATTACATAAGTCCAGCCTTCATGCTCGGCGCCATCGTAGGGTTCCTGCTTCGTCCTCAGGAAATCAAGGGACTCCTTCAGCTTGGACGCAAGAACACGTTCAATGGGGTGAAGATAAATGGTCTAATGTAATGTTTTCTGACGAGTTATGGTTTGGATTTCGGCCCGACAACAGAAAAACTAGGATATGGGGAGAAAGCAGAGCACACGAACGCGTTAGATATGCCCAAGAACTTCATGGATACAGAGGCGGAACCATCAATATGGGCTGAAATTTCGCTACAGCATAAAACGAAACTTGTTTTTTACGGAAGGGTATTTTAATGAAAACCAATATTTAATTCTTATTCTATAGCCTATACTGAGTCCATTTGCAGAACAAGCAAAACCGTTTTTTTTAATTAATGTATGGCAATGCCCAACCTTACAATGCTAAAGAAGTGCATTGATGGTTTCGGGGAGAAAGCATAGCCGTTTTACCATGGCCATCGCAGTCTCCTGCCCTAAACCCCATCGGACATGTTTAGGTCATGCTTCAAAGAAGACTTAATTCCATCATAGATGATGTTTATACGCGTTTGAAAATGCTTTCAGGGTTCAATAATGGGCATTGTTACTACAAGATTAGATTCAAAACTTAATCTTATGCATGGGAAAACGACGATGGGCTGTAATTAATGCGAGAGGTAGCAATACAGGTTACTAGTTTTTTTGCTTAAACTGTTGGTAATTTTTTAATGTTTTTTAAAGTTCAGTGGTAAAAAGATTAATGATAATAGTAATAAAACAAATAGTAGTAATAAAAACAATTGCTTTTAAAATCATTTTGAATTTTTTTTCTAGGCTCTTAAAGTTTCATATAAATCTCAAGCTAGTAGTTTTTCTTTATATATTTTTAAGCAGTGTATATGCAAATCTATTCATTGAATTGGAAGAACACCACCCAAAAGATCGGTAGAAAGTTGCATCTCTTCGTCGATGGAATGAAAAGTCAGACAAATAAGGAAATATCCCTAGTCCCTGCAAGGTTGTACGTAACCGGGTGCATTTCTCGCACTAGCCTCAAACTGAACCTGTAAATGTGGCTACAAAATTAAGCGGTTGATACACTAAAAATGTAAAAAGAAATGTCAATGAATCTTAATTATAAATTGTAATTCTTTCACCACTTATAGTTAAAAGTTTCTTTTTACCACTACTTGCAAGAACTCTAACTGCTAAGGTCATACGATCCTCATGCAACATGGCTTAATTTATTAAAACATTTACAAACTGTCAGTGCAGCGAGTAGGTTACATTGAACAGTTCTAGAACCTCCCCCCCCCCCACTCGATTTTGATGGTCAAGGTCATAAAAATGGTCAAAGCTACCTCCCCCATCAACAAACCTTGAGTTTCAAGGTCATTGGTCAAGATCACCCCCCCCCCCCCTACAAAACCTTGAGTTTTAAAGTCATTGATCAAGCCACCTCCCCCCATCAAGAAGGTCAACTTGGAAGACAAACATACAATAATTGAAGCGCAAATAGAATAGAATTTGTTTAATTGTTATAAATTATAATACATTACAATTTGTTTAATTGTTATATTACATAAACACATAACATTGAATGTTAAGTGACAAATTATTTTTGTTGAAGTTGTAGATATGTTACAACAAGGATTATTTAAAAAATTACTAAAAGTTTAAGTGATGATGTACAATCTACTAATATCCCTTTTGACGAGGTGAATCCATTCACCCGGTTATGGGAATGGTACTAAATTTTTTTAACAGCAACTGTGATTTGAAACAAAAATTAAGTTTACACATCTGAAGCAGATACATTTACAATGTGAAGGAACTTTTGATACCATCGACTTTTATGGTGAAAACACTCGGAAGAAAATTCGCTTTTGTTAAGACTTTATTGTACATGTAATAATAAAACTAATTTGTATTTACTATATATTACCATTGTAATTAAACAAATTCTATTGTATTTGCCAAGGCATATAGACTCTACTAGGTATGCTACTATATACGTGTATCCAGTTCCTGGATGCCCCTCGCGGGCGGGGATTTCTGACGTCAAGAGAAGACTCGACAGCGCATTAGCCGGCATGCACCAGCAAGTGCATACTAGCGAAACCAGCAGTCTCTATTTACCGCTGGCAAATTTAGGTTGTGTTTAGTGTGATATGTATAAATCTGAGAATCCGTTTTTATTGACGTTTCGTAGATATAGCAATAGAATAATTGCTGAAAAAATATTAATTCTAGCAGTTCAGGGTATGTTGAATGCTCTTTATCTCTAATTTACTACAGCATTTATTGACTTGGTAGATGCCTATTAATTGTGCCGTAGCACTTTGCAAGAACATTCACAAGAAAAAAGGGGATGTGCATTTTTTTACCTTTCCTAAAGACCCTCAAATCCGAAAAATATGGATCAATTTGTGTTCAAGGAAAGATAACTTTAATCCTAATACGAGTCGAATTTGTTCTGCCCATTTTACATTCACTGACTTTGAAAATGCTTTACAACATCAGCTATTAGGGAATGTGGGCAAAATGAAATTTTAAAAAAATGCAATACCATCCAAAGATCTTAACAAACCTGAAAAACTCCCGACTGCGCGTAGTGCTAGGTATCAGAAAAACAGCCAGCGGAGGGATGTCGATGATATGATCACAAATAAATTTAATACCGATCCTAGTGTACTTCAAAATACTTCTGAACCAAATATGAATTCAGAATTAAATTTACAGAACAGTGCAGATGATATCGCGGAATTAAAGCAAGAAATTATATACTTAAAGGAAAATAACGAATATTTAAAACAAGAAGTTCTGAATTTAAAAAACCAAAATTCAAAACTTAAAATTGAAATGCGAGCTCTTGTAAAAAAAATTCGACGTTTGTCCAACAAGGAAATAAAATTAAATAAGAAACGTATTGACCTGGAAGTACGAAACATTTTAGCAAAATATTTTACAGTAGCTCAAATGGATATACTTTTGAATAACAAAAGTAGGGTTCGTTGGTCAGAAAAAGATATATCTATAGCATTTTCTCTTCGGTATTTTAGTAGACGTTGTTACATTTTCTTACGAGATAAACTGCACTATCCACTCCCAGGTATATTTTGCAATTTTATGCGTAATATATTATTAAAGCCGTTTCAAATTTTAGGTTTATCTATTCTTCGAAAGTGGGCTGCAAGGATTGATATGACAACTGGTATTTTAAATGGGATAATTAAACTTATTAAATTGGCTGGAGCTGCAATGACTCCCATTGAAAAACTTGTTGTGCTTCAATACGACGAAATGAAAGTAGCGGAAAAATATGAATTTGACGTAAAAAATGACCAAGTAATTGGTCTTCATAAACAATTACAAGTTGTCAACGCTAGAAGTCTGTGCGGTTCGTGGAAACAGCCCATTTTCGCCGATTTTGACAGAAAAATTACACCCGATTTGTTAAACGAATTAATTAAACAATTATACTCTATTGGTTTTAGAGTAGTAGCCTGTGTTAGTGATTGTGGGCCAACCAATACAGGCTTATGGACTTCTTTTGGTATATCACCCGAGAAGTCTTGGATAGCACATCCTTGTATAGACAAGAAGATATATTGTTTTGCAGACGTTCCTCATATGTTGAAATTAATCAGAAACTGGCTGTTGGACACGGGTTTCGTTTTACAAAATGGGGTGCGTATAACAAAAGGACCTTTAGAAAAGCTTTTGCATATGAAGACTGAAGTTAGTTCAATTTTTAAATTAACAAAGCTACACCTAGAGTGCCAAGGACCACAACGACAGAGAGTTTTTCTGGCAGCTAATTTACTATCTCATACCACTGCTAAGGCTCTGGAATATTATAAACCAGCAGATGACGACGAATTTATGCATTTTTCAAAATTTATTACTACTGTAAACAACTGGTTCGATGTAATGAATTCTTATCTACCTAGTGATAAGATCCCAATGAAATCTGGAAATGGAAGATCAGATACAAAATGTATTCACGATGAATGTCTGAATCAAATGTACGATACAATTTTAAATATGCGTTGCATCACTAAGAAAAGTATTCTGAAATTTCAAAAAGGCATTCTATAGTCAATAAAATCATTACAACAATTATATGACGACTTGAAAACAGAATTTAAAATTTCATACATATTAACGCACAAACTGAATCAAGACGCTCTTGAAAATCTGTTTTCACAACTTCGGACTCGTGGAGGTTTAAACGATCACCCCACTCCGATGGATGCTTTAAACAGGTTAAGAATTAATATTTTGGGCAAAACGGATATTGTTCAGAGTAAAACTAACACAGTAGACCAAAGTAAAAATGAAACATATATTGTGGGAAGAGTATTAAAGCAAACCGGGATAGATATTGGAAAAAATCTCCACAATATCCAACTCACAACTAATGCAGAAGAAAGCACAGACTCAGTTTCATCAAATCCATCATCAAGTTTAATTGTAAATGCTACTCCGATATCGCAAACTGCAAGCAAAGAAGAAGATGGACTTCAGTATCTTGCCGGCTGGATAGCAAGAAAATTAAGATGTAAACACCCTTATTTAGGAAAATACACTTACCAAATTCGAAATGAGCAAAGTTTTAATATACCTTCGTGGGTAAGTCATCTTTCTTTCGGCGGTCTTACTGAACCCTCCGAAAAATGGATACAAGAGATACATACTCTAGAAAAATTATTTAACATCTATTTTGGGAGAGGGATAAACAATACGAAAAAAATTAATTGTAAACTGCTAAAAAAGTTCAAAAAGAAAACATCAATCGATGATGAGATTTTATCTGCTTATATTCGACAACGAATTTTTATAAGAATAATTTTTTATAATAGTAAAAAGGAAGAGGAAAAACGGCAAATGTATAAAAGGAAACGTGAGAACAAAGATTGTAAGCAAGCAAAAAAAAATGAAAAAAATTATTACTTAGAAATTTTATTCACTATGCTTTATTTTATTGTATGTTAATGTTTAGTTTAGTATCGTTTATAATTTATTTTAAGCAGAAACAAACTTATTATTTTTTGTGTGTTAAGTAATTTACGTTATTTATGTATTTGAGATAATTGCTTTTAAAATATATATTTAGTCATCTAACAGAAAACAAAGTTTCATTTAGCAGCAGGAAAATTGCTGATGAGTTTTTAGTAGATAAGTACGTTCTGAATATTTTTTACAAGAGAATTTGATAAATAAAGAAAGAATATTGCTAACATGTTTTTAATTTTATATTCAAAAGTATAACAAAACTTTTGTATGCGTTGTCCCGAATAATTTTTATCGAACGCAATTTTACACTAATAACTTTTGTAATACGTTAAATTTTTCATAGACAGTGAAAATTGTTACGCTTTTGTTCAACAAATTACTTGATCAAATTAAAATTACGGTTAATAGTACTATTCTTCGTAATATAATCGGGATAAGCTCTTACAGCGGTTCGGGCGGAATCTACCTGTGACGTCACACAGTGAAATGTACAGCGCTTATGGGAGTTCGCGTAGTAGCATACCTAGTAGAGTCTATATGCCTTGGTATTTGCGTTTCAATTATTGACTTTCGTGGTGGGGGGAAGTGGTCGTGACCAATGACCTTAAAACTCAAGGTTTGGTGGTGGGGGAAGATTGTAGAACTGTCCAAAATACTCTACTGCAGGCCTTAAGTTAAAAGTAAAGTTAATAATTTTATAATCTGACACATTCATTTAGTTATGTTGTTTTTACAAACCATGAACGTGGAAACAGCTCAGCATACACAAAAAGAAAACACACCAAATCCCAGTAATTGTTTGTTTTCGTGACATTTAAATAATATGCTTTGCTGAATGTGAACCGGATTTTAAATTCTTTGCAGCATTTTTTTACTTCAATTATTTTGTTACGCTGTTTTCGGTTTCCTTTGTAAATTTAATATTTCCTACCGGAATATAAAATCCACAAAGTTTTTATTAACTTTAACAGCGAAAACGTATATTTGCCAGATTTCAGTTTCAAGGATGTGAAAATTTCTTTACGATCGTCCTGAAAGTTGTGTCTAATGCCAGAGCGCTGCTAACGGCATCTACGAAACCGAAATGGACGATAAAGCTCCGAGTGAATACCTATAGCAATTTATTTTGAAACCTTGGATGTTTCATTAGGTGGAAACCCTTAAGGTCCGTGTTTACGTAGTAATTCTGTGTCAAGGATTTTAACGGAATTTGATTAAAGAAGTAGTGTGTGTTCTACAGCAAATTTACCAGGTCATGTCATACACAGGTTTCAGCATAATTTGTTTTGCAATATTTCCGGATATACACCTAGATTGAAAGTTTAATAAGTTAAAAGTGGATGGTGGAGAGTTATTTCGAAACATGAAATTTGTACACCTGTTCGAATTGACGATTTTAAACGGGTATTTAAATTCCAAAATCGACAATGTTTGACATTGACAGTTGTGTTCCAGATCCCAAAGTGACCACAGCCCTGAAGATGTCCCGTGCAACCGAGGACGAAACGTCGGCAGTTCAAACACCGATGACGCGGCTCCAACCCGGAAGCCTAGATGTTATTAACAACGGCCGCGGAAGCCTGCAACTTAGATTAATGTTTGACATATCTATTTTCTTTGTTAATTATAATATGAAACAATATTTATTAAATAGTGTTAGATTAAATTTAAATAATAGTTCAGTTATTTTAAATTAAGCCGGTACTGAAACCTGGCCAAATGAAAATTTTGTTTTGCATAGCTGTTATTTTTAAAAACTATAGAAAAATAATACTATAACATTTCATACTTGATGTAATATTAAAACAAATAAATGAATTTACTTGTTGGGGTTCCCATGTACTCACAAAATATTGATGTAACCTGTCTGGTAAACCTTCGTGGCTTCCACAAAAGATTTTTGCATACATTACACTTTTCCAACATACAAATCTTACATAAGAATATAGCATTCAGACAACAAAAATAATTACGCAAATAAATTAAAGTTCTTTATTGTAAATGTTCTTAATATTATCTTACTTGGTCTTTCTTTACAAATAATAAACTATCCAACTCCGGTCCTGTCACTACGTTCCTCGTTATTGATTCGAATTCGTCACTGTAAAATTTGAATTAGAAAATCAGCTGGTTGCCTGAACAATGTTGTGCAGTTCAAATTTACTTGTTTTTGATAATAAGCTTAGTTTATCTAATTTCTTAAATAATCACTTTACACACCGTTCGTTGTTTGTTGTTGTTTGATTGGATTATTCCAATATTTGGGAACTAAAATTTGGAATAGATAAATTAGCCAAAAACTAAGCGCGTCTATTAAAGTACGCTTGATTTTTCAGTTTTTAATTGTTATTAACATTTTTTAAATTTGAAGAATTGATCTATCCACAGTTTCTAATAATTAATCACATTTTTTTATGATTTTTCTACCCTTTAATTCAAATTTAATTAAAAAATTCGCAAAAATTTGAGAGTCGTTAAAAAACGTGTGGTTTTTACCAGCGCTTGAAAACGACTAAATTTACAAATGATAAATTCTCTAAATTAAGAAATGGACCAATTACAAAGAAGCATTTTTGAAACAATCGAACATCAACCTAAAACTACCATTATATAAACAGAGTGTATGAATTGTAGGGACAAACTTCTAGGGCTTGCAAAACACAACAAAGCAAACAACTTTTGTTAATAAATGTGTGGTCAAAAGTGTTTCCTTTACAAAATAGAGCCTCTTAAAGATTCTTTAAGAAGTACCTGAAAATAGGCAACCCAAATTGCATTTTCAATTATTTTGCACAGGTCACACGGAATTGATCTAGACATACATGCATTCAAATAACGTCAATTTTGACACAATTCGATATTTTTGTTGTATTTTTTGACTTTTCTTGCATTCGTTTCTTTCTGTGCCTTTTATAATTCGTTTTTTTCGTTCTGTGATTTTTTTGATAATAATTTTCTTCGTTATTTTCGTTCTGTATTTCGTATTTTGTGTGGCAAATTTCACTTTTGCAGAACAGCATGACATGATGTTCATGTATGAAGCTGCTTGGGGCAATGCAGCAATGCACGCGAAGCTGCTCCCCTGTACCAAGAACATTTTCCGAATAGGAATCATCCATCGCACAAGGCCTTTAGTGTAGTTTCACGTCGGCTGCGGGAGGAAGGTACATTCGTTGTCAACAGACACAACTGTGGAGCTACCAGAACAAGACGAACGGTGGATTTTGAAGAAGAAGTTTTGGAGTGAGTGGCTGAAAATCCTTCTACTAGTTCAACAGCCATCGCTCATGAAATGGGAGTGAACCATGTTTTAGTATGGGAGGTACTACATGAGCAGCAGCTACATCCGTACCATCCACAGAAGGTACAAGCCATGGTTCAAGCAGATTTTCCCAGAAGGGTAGAATTTTGCTAGGAATTTCTGTGGCGGTGTAATGAGGATCCAGAATTCCAAGTAAACGTTCTGTTTAGTGACGAGGCATCTTTTACGAAAGAAGGAATATTTAACAGTAGAAACCGCCACATTTGGAACGATGAAAATCCCCATGCTGTGGTTCAAAAAGGATACCAGCAAAGATTTTTAGTGAATTGTTGGCGATAGACTCATTGGACCATATCTGCTACCCCAAAGATTAACAGGAGCAATTTATTTAAATTTCTTGCGCCATGTCCTGCCTGAACTTTTGGAAGATGTTCCGCCTCAAATGTGGCTGGAGCACAATGGTGACCTGCTCATTTTTTGGCGGAAGTCAAGGGATTTTTAAATAACACTTTCCCCAACAGATGGATAGGTCGACGAGGGTATGTGGCGTGGCCTCCACGTTCTCCCGATTTGACCCCACTTGATTTCTTTTTGTGGGGTCATGTTAAAACGTTAGTGTATGCTACCCCAGTTGAAACTGTAGTAGTTACGGCGCGTATTCTTGCTGCATGTGAAGAAGTTTAACAGACTCCTGGTATATTTGGAGCGGTGCGCTGGAATTTACTTCGTAGATATGCTTCGTGTGTAGAAGCTGGGGACGACATTTTGAACATTCCTATAATTTTGTTAATTTTTCAAATAGTTGATTTTTGCTTTGTAATTTTGGTTTTTTCTATTGCTTAGTTTTGTAACATTTTGTTAATTAATTATTATTAAATTTAATTTGAATTTGAAAAGTGGGAAAAAAAGCTTTATTTATCTTGTATTAATTTCCGTTGTTATGAAAACAAATACTAGGTAATCAATTGAATTGCCTACATTTAGGCGCTTCTTAAAGAATCTTTGAGAAGCTCTATCCTGAAAGGTAACACTTTTGACCACACATTTATCAACAAACTTTGTTTGCTTTGTTGTGTTTTGCAAGCCCTAGAAGTTTGTCCCTACAATTCATTAACACCCTGTATATATATTATATAATACATTTTTTATAATTAAATTAATCTCATAAATAAATGCAAACCTTTTTAAAGAGTAATTTCATATTCTAATTTTTAAAATTTTTCCAATCTTTTGATATGCAATTTACTGCTATGATATTTAGAGGTGTTTGATTTGACTGGGGTATTGTGGTTGCTGGAAGGCAATTTTTGGAATGCTTGCTGCAGTTCAATTTACATTTGGAGATTTATCAAGACTTGTAATATTTTAATATTCTAACTTATAAACTCAGGGTTGCGTATTTTTGCTAGAATTCCTGTTATAAATTCTAATAATTGTTATTTTTCATATGGTTTGTTTTTACTGAAAGAAAAGACAAACACAACAGATTGATACGAAGACTATTTATGTTAATTGTAATTATAATTTAATTCAGAATTGTTAAAAAGGTTTAGTTATAAAAAGTTTTAGAGTTACTTGATTTGTGCGTCGACTAATGTCAGTTAGGATGTCAGTGTCATTGTGACAAATATATAAAAAGATACTCTTGGACATGAGGTTTATGTGTTTGTTTTATAAAAATAAAAATCAAAGAAGGAAGACAAAAGATATAAAGAAATTTGTTTAATTAGTTACGGCTCGTCTTTGAAAAAAAAAGACAGAATTTGATATCCTCTGGATGAAAACAGAAAGAACGAGTTTAAAACGTAGTGTAAACTGATGTTTAATAGATCAGAAGAAAATATAGATGATTATCTACGAATTGTAAAAAGTACAGAAGTATTATAAGTAAAAGGCGATCGAGGAAGTTTCTTCGTTTTGTGATAGTGGTAAAAATAAATTGGAAAGAATATAAAACAGAGATACAAGAAGATTCGGATTAAGGGCGAGTATTATTTGTTGCTCGAGAGGCCAACAGAATGAAATAGAGGTTGGACACTCAGAGTTTTGCTAGAGCGAGGAATGTCATAATAAGAAGACGCTAAGTTAAGTCTTCTAATTTAATAAAAAAAGACGATAGTAATTAATAAAAATTCATTTAATTTTCGGAAAACACATTTTGAAATTCTATTAATAAATAAAAATTTATTTTGTAAAGTTGATATCGTTGTGTGTGTTTATTTCTATTTAAAATTAATTAAAATAACTTATTTACAAGCTAATAACGACCCTGAGAAAATTAGAAGAGTCTCATAGTAAGTTTGAATTTAATTGCGTGAATTGCAGACAGTTTAGGGATTGAATTCTAGTAGTCACAAGACCAAGCATATCATTGCATTACTTACATTTGCAATAAAATTTTTTAACACATAACAATCCTATACAAAATCCAACTTGATCTACTTTCGTGAAATTTTATAAATTTATATAAAAAAGGTTAAAGGATACATTTGTAAATGTAATTCAGTACGGTATGTCAGATTGCATCTTTACTAATTTTGTTTCAAGTCAGATTAGTTAATGGAATAGGATCCTAAATTAGTGAAATGTACGGAAATGTAATAAGCTTATACGAACCGGTTGTACACCTTATGTGGCTGAATTATTGACAGTAATAAATTATTTAAATTTATATTGAATATTTGATTTAATTTAAATTCTACTGAATAAACGAATTCGCATTGCTCAATGAAAAATAATGATTATTGTGAAAGGTCGGAGGGACTTTGCCTAGCAATATTTCAAAATTTTTTATTGCAAGAAAATTGGTTTTTCTAGTTTTTCTGCGTTGATATATGTTACATCTCATATCGAAACACCATTAATCAATACTTGCAAATTTTTGGTTGAAAATTATTACTGACTTTAACATATGAACTAGATCGTAATACACTAATGGACATGGTGCAAAGTTCAATCAAAAAATGATGAATTACATAACTTTCACCTTCGTTCAATCTCTTACATTTATAGGTTGTGTAACTTGACTAACACACACACAGCTTGGGGTAAATCCGAGGGCGACAGATCAATACGAAAATTATGGTGGCAGCGAAGAGTACCTGGATACAGAATATACCCTCCGGGAACTAACCGGACACGTCCAAAGTAATTTGCAAAGCGTCGCATGCGAGCATTTCTCTGTGCAAAAAAAGTTAACGGTTAGAATTATTTTTTTTTGCAAAAACCACAGTCAATTTCATACAAAAATAAAATAATACATTAAAATCGTTAAATAAGTAAAGATAATTGTATAAAACGCGCTTATATAATAAAGAAGTAAATGTGCTAAATGTGACATTTTGGTGGAGGCAGGTGCTCTTACTTGTCTTTTTTTCAGGCAATTGTAAAAAACAACCTTTTAATTTAAAATATATTGACTACTGTAATAATATAACATAATGACATCTAGATTAAGATATGTTATTTTATTTAATGAGTATTAAAATTAAATTGATTTTAGTAACTTCTTTAAGTTTATAAACTTTGATATACGTGTAATTATGAAAATTTGTACAGTTATGTCTTATCTCTAAAACCAGACAGACTAATAGTCACTCCTAATTGGCGGCTGAGTAGCGCTAATTACATACCAACTTTGACCTCAAATAGTTAGAGAGAATTCCTCGTAGTCTTGTATAACGTCTGATAACAATAACGCAAACTTACATTCGTAAACTTATAGGATTTGTTTGCGGCAGGAATGCGCTTGTATTAAAGATTGTTCTAACTTTCATCCACGGTAGGGGATCAATGCATGTATTTAAAGCAAAACAAGGTGAGTTGAATGTTCAGTGTTTGTCCTGATAATAATAAACGTCCAGCGACTTTTGTGTCTTTAATATTTTTTGAAAGAAATTCGTTTCGAATAGAGAGCAGCTGTATTCTGGGTACAGATTTCTTTATGTGTAATTTAATTTAAAAATAAAGTAAGTACTCTGTATGTAAAGTAACTTCTATTGTTGTCGAGAAAAACTATTATTCCTATTTTATTACTACGCAAAAAAAATTAAGAATTGTATTTAGCAATTTTAGTTCAATTAATTAAAGTCTTAAAAGAACTCCCTCTTTAAATTGAAAGTCGAGAGTAAAAATTGAATTGCAAGAAAAAATTTAATTGAAAAATACGGAGAGAAACAGGCGGAACGATTTATCGATTGCAAGCCAACACCTAACGAAGATGATGTTTGCACATCGCTGATAAGACGATTATCCTTTGTCAATAAATAAGTTCAAGATTTTGCACAATTTAATTTTCACGCTGAAATCTCCCGGAAACGTTTTTCAGAGAAAATATTATGAGATTTCGTCGTAAATTGACGCAGTACAATTTTTATTCAATTTAATTCCAGTTTTACAAATTCCGCATAACCAGTAATTTAATGTTGGGCATTTTAATAAAACTGTTGTGCCTTCTTTGGTAGAAGGTTGAAGATGCGATTCTGAAAAAAGCAATCAGGTTAGAAGAACAGATTAGTTTCCGGGTTTTGTCTAGGTTGAGCTTTAAATTGTTTGCAGTAAACCACTTTTCAGCTTGACTTTCTAATTCCAGAATTTTGTTTAAAACTCTAATCACTATTTCACGTGATATGTAGTATTGTCAGCAAAGAGAGCACATTTTGCTGCACTTAAAAAGTTGCACATGCAGAAGTCGTATATGTATAATAAACAACATTAGTAACAATACGTAGAATATACAGAGAGTATGTTGACTCTATTTTAGGCTATTATTTGATCGAATGTCGATTAATATCTTAAGCCGGTATGTTAGACAGCAACAGGTACCTGGATTCTGGATTAGGAATTGGGAGTGTGAGTTACCTCACGCGTACTTAGGTCACAATAGGTGGGCGCATTGTACAACCTCCCCAGCAGCTCTCCACATTGGACATCACCCAAGCGATCTAACCTTTTGGATGTACTTGAGGACATCCGCAATTGGAGTGTTGCTGATGTCGGCCATGTTAGGCCAGAAGTCCCCCAGCATGGATCCTCTGGTTGTTGCGAGATCTGGGCAGTGACATAGAACATGTTCTGCCGACTGGTTGTCCTCGTTGCATGCACGGCAGTTTGGGCTGTCCGCCAGTCTCATCCTGTGCATGTGTTGCTTTACGGTGCAGTCTCCAGATAAGATACCCACAACTAGTTGCAAGTTCTTTCGGGACAGTTGCACACAGTATTTGGCTGTCTTTGGCGAGGGTGTCTTAATAGCAGCCCTTGCTTGACGACAGCTTTAAGTGTTAACCCATTTTCGTGTGAAGCGTTTTAAATTTCCTGGTACAGCATAAAGCGTAATGTGTTCAGGGATATGGGAATTACGGATTCTGGCCCCCAGATAGGTTGTTCGGAGGCCAGTCTCGCAATCTTATCAGCCTTCTCATTGCTGTAGTTGCCGTGATGTCCTTTCACCCATACAAGGGAAACGGCATTATCTTTTGAGATAGCGTCGAGAGCCTCACGACACCGCAGTACCACTCCTGACGTAATTTTGCAACTGCCTAAGACCAGTAAAGCGGCTCCGCTATCACTGTAGATACCAATACGTTGGTTCTTGATTTGTCGTTCAAAAATTGCATTTGCACCATACATTATTCCCACTACCTCCGTTTAGCAAACAGTGGCAATTTTGTCTACTGGTATACTCTGGCGTAGGTTTAGGTCACCGAAGAAAATTCCGGCACACGTTCCATGCCTTGTTTTAGATCCATCGGTGAAGGTGGATATATCCATATGCTGGGTTGGTCAAGCATTCGTACAAACACTAAAGTGTCTATTAAAGGCATATTGTAAAGGAAGGTAATCTACCATAGCATCCAAAAGAGAAGTCTTGACGATTGCCTCATCCAAGATGCGGGTATGTCTGCATCCCTTGCTTACTGTGTGCCACAGCCTCTTATGGCGCAGCTTCAAAGCTGTCCTAACAGCTACTTCCTCCACAAAGAGATCAAGTGGAGGAAGGCATAAAATCACCTCTAAAGCGGCCGTAACGGTTGAGCGTAAAGCACCTGTAGAACTAAGACAAGTAAGACGTTGCATCTGTCCTAGTTTAGTTGATGCTTGTCTAACCCTGGGCCACCAGACAAGTGCTCCGTAGCATAGCATGGGCCTAATCACGGCGGTATACAGCCACAAGGTAATTGTAGGAGAGACTTCCTAGGATTTACCTAGAGCGCGGCAACACTGTCAGAAAACATGCTTTGTCAGTTTTAGCTTTCAAGTGTTACTCCCAGTTCAGCTGTTGTTTGTCAAAAATAACTCCCAGGTAATTGACATTATCAACAGATACGTAGAATATACAGAGAGTATGTTGACTCTGTTTTAGCTATTATTTGGTCGAATGTCGATTAATATCTCTAGCCTGTATGTTAGACATCAACGGGTACCGCAGTGAAACGTGTCCTTGGCAAGACATTTTCAACTGTTAATACAGACTTTTTTTAGTCATCAAATTCCTCTGAAGGTACAGAGAGCAGCGACAGCAGCACAAACGCAAAAAAACGCATCAACAACCAGGATGACCTAAACAATTCCCAGAGGAACTCCTATCCTACCGCCTAATTAGTCTAACCTGTTTTCTACTAAAAGTAATAGAAAGATTATAGACTACCACATAAGAAGTGAAATTCTTATATGAACACAATTTCACAAAAAGCGATTTGTTTATCAAAAAGGCAAATCTACGATAAATGCCCTACACTGCTTAGTCAGCGTAATAGAAAAAACTTTTAAAGCAAAAGAAGTAGCTATGTGTACATTCATAAATATAAAAGATGCCTTTGATAACACTTTCTATAAGTCGATACGTAAAGCCGCAACAAAAAGAGGCATAGAAGCTCCAATCATCGCATGGATAGAATCCATGCCAAGAAGCCATAGAATAAGACTTGTACCGGGAGTGAATTGATGGTATTTTCTACAACTAAAGAATGTCCGCAAGGCAGAATCTTATCACCTCTGATGTGGTCACTGGTCGTGGATGATCTCCTAGACAAGTTGGATAAACATGGTTTTAACATCCAAGGATATGCAGACGACCTTGTTATTATTGTAAAAAGCAAGCATGATGCTTGCTCACAATATAATAAGAAAATGGTGTTCGGACGAACAGTTGGTGTAAATCCAAACAAAACCGTTGTAGAAGGAAATTCAATTTAAAATCTCCCATGCTGAATGGAAGACCGTTACAACTCTCCGAAGAAGTTAAGTATTTGGAAATTACCCTTGACCAAAAACCTACCTGTTTTTTACATTTATTTGGAAAAGACTCTTACAATAGCAGCTAATAGAATTATGTACATGCTATAAGGGGTTTGGAAAAACTTGGGGCGTAAAGCCAAAATTAATCTATTGGCCGTATGAAATGGTTATAAAGTCCATTGTCACTTATGCTTCACTTGCACGTTGTCTAAAAAAGAACAAAGTGTAGCTGTTAACAAGCTACGCAAACGTTACAGATTTGCATTATAGGAACCACAGGAACCATGAGCTCATGTCCTACAGCAGCAATGGAAGCATTGCTAAACCCCCTACCGTTACACATTATGTGTAAAAAGGCTGCAACAGATAACTCAGTTTAAGCCAGGAAATCTAGTTCTTCACTTAAGGATTGTTAAGTTAATTTAACTATAATCTGTGACCAAACCTACAGATACAATGCCAGCACAGTACGATTTTGACTATCCTTTTAAAGTGGTTATTAATAGCCGCACAGAGAGTAGATCAGAGTGAGAGTATAGCTGAAACATGGAGCAAACATTTGGTATACTAGTGGTTCAAAAACGGATGAAGGGGTTGAAATGGGCATTTTAGGGCCTAGATGTAGGATTTTAAAATCCTTAAAAAGCACCCTATTCATCGTTGAAGTGGGAATCTACGCAATAGACCTATGCACTCAAGAGTGCATTAAAAGGGAGCTAAGATTAACATTCTATCAGGCAGCAAGGCTGCTCTAAAAGCTCTTAAATCTAAAATTTTTAGTCTAGAGTAGCCTGGGACTGCAGACAATCCCTGAAACACCTGGCCAAAAACAACACATTAACATTAATGTAAGTGCCATACCACGAGAGAATTCAAGATAACGAAACCGCCGACGCCCTTGCAAAAGAAGTAGCAAAGAAGCCATTAATCGAACCAGAACCGTTTGGTCTGCAATGACCAAGGACCACATAGCGCAAGTGGTGGGAAAATAGGAACATTACCAAACAAACTCCTACTGAATTAACACTCCAGGGCAAAAGCGGGCAAAAAAGTTAAGAAAATTTAAAAAGCTTCTCGAATTAGAAAAGACGGATATCAGACTAATAAGTTTTTAACTGGCCACTGTTCTCTGAGATATCATCTCAAAAAAATGGGCAAAACCGTCACTGAAATCCTCAAACTCCGTGAATCTGCAGGTAAAGCTGCAGAACACATTCTCTGCCATCGTAATGCACTAATTCGCAGCAGCTTTAAATTCCTCGGAAAGGCTTGTATTACGCCTGAAGAAATAGGAAACCTGGGCTCCAGGAAAGTTATAGACTACATCAAAAGTTTAAAAATTTTGGGAACTAAATAAATTGCAAATTTAATCACAAAAGATCTTATCAGGTCGAGTGATGAAAGGATTCTACAGCATAGCGACCTCTGAAACAGCCTACAATCTACAACCCAACCAAATCACATGATGCACTTTATGCAAGAAACAATTACCAGTCAAAATAAGTTAATAATATACCTTATGAGTTATGTCTGAAGCAAAAGAAATGAAACAAATCGTTGAACCGCTTTCCACAGAAATCACCTTACTGATGCAGAAAATAAACAGGAACTATAGATTAGTATAAACTACTTACAAGAAACGCAAATGACTTGTCGAGGTATTGCCAAGAAGTGGAAATATGTATGAATACAAATCAAATCAAAATAGTTATTTGTTCTCCGATGGCAACAATAATAAAACTCGCTCGGCTCCTTGAGCAAATGGGGTAAATGGTAAAATTAGACCATAAAAAGAGTTAATAATAAATTTTAAAACGAGTGCCAAGGCCTTTTTGATAACCCAATAGTAATGACCCAATTTCTATAACTTTGCCTTATCTATATAAAGTTATTAATTGCATCAAACACAACATCAAAATAAACAACAACAATAGCAAACAGCATAAAGAGATTTATTAGATAAGCCCTTAGATCATATACGTAAACGTAGATAACGCATTCTGCATTCTATTCTGTGCCAACATAACTAACAAGAATAGCATTATGTTTATTTGTGAATCATACCCTGATATCAGCATCCTTGAAAAACTGAAAGTAAGTCGCGTTTCGTCGTGATTACAGTGTGCGTGCGCACATTAAAAATTTACGGTGTAGCAAATACGTTTTCCTTGTCGGGTATCTTGGCACAATCGAGTTATATAGGGAAAGCGCTATCTACGTTTACGTATACATGATCTAAGGATAAGCCAATAGATTGTATAAGTACCCAATATATAAAAAAATATTCCACAACATCAAACAGCACAGCATAAAACTGTAGCTAAGTTAAATCAATACAATCAATCAATATAACTGAATAAATGTATCAAAATTAATTAAAATATTGATACATTAACGGTTCCGTTAGGTAACATTAGTTACAATAAAGAAATTTCGATTATTAAACAAATTGCATACTATAATGGTTACAATACTTAACTTATTGATACACTAATTAAAGAGAATAATTGTAAATCAGCTATTCAGAAAATTTATCTAAGTGCTTCATTAGATAAAATTAAATACGCGTCAATTCCATATTTTGGCAATAAATTAGAAAAAATTGCTAAAATTATAAACAAATCAAATAAATGTAAAACAACTTTTAAATCACTAAAAAACATTTTAAACACTTTGTTTAATGCTAAAGAAAAAACGGACAATTTACAAAAATCAGGCATTTACAAATTAAATTGCTCGCACTGTAACCCGGTTTATATAGAACAGGTAAAAATTTTGATATTAGTTATAAGGAACACGTATGTTGTTACAAATACAAACACCCACATAAATCGAATTACGCTAAACAGTTACTAGAACACAATCATTCAAAGACATCTAATAACAGTATAAAATATTTACACTTTTGTAATGATAAACGTAAGTTGGATATACTAGAAGCATTTGAAATTCATAAACATTTAAAATCTGTACCTTTAATGAATGAGCTAATTGATTTCTTAAATTCATCGTTATTAGACGTTTTGGAATGAGAAATCAAGTCATTTGTATGGAGATGTAGAAAACCAAGATCAAGTTATGAAGATTTATTGTTTGACATGTCGAAATACGTATAGGGCTAAAATAAAAAACCTGTAAGTTAAGAATTGTTTTATTTACAATAAATTTATTATATAAAAGCAGAATGTAATTAAAAACCAAATAATCAAATGTAAATGTTTTTTTCTTAAACAGAGAAATACTATCAAAACGTAAAAATGTTTTTCAATACCAATGTAAACTGATTAATATCAACACCTGTCGCTTAAAATACAGAAATGTCTTTCATGAGCCCATAGAATAACATATTTTGACTTGCGAACTGTATATTACTGTAATAAATACCAAATCGTTTGCAAGTTTTATAACTGCCTAAAGAAAAATATTTCAAACAAACAAAATATATATAAGCAATACAAAAATTTTTAGTAAATTTGTGGAATTATACAGGGTGTTTCGAAACTCGCGGACGCGGACTGCTGGACGATATTTTACCACCAAAACTGAACAAAAAGTTCCTCTGCGATTTTTCGACTTGGCCAATATTTTTGGAGTTAATAAAGTTTTAAAAATCTAAAAATAATCAAAAAAATAACATTTAAAATTTAAGTGTTTGAACAGGTACTGAAAATAAATCTATGATACATTACAACAACAAGAGATAGTTCAAAACGATAATTGACAGGAAAATTTACAAATGTTGTTTCAATTAACTGAAAAACTGAAGTTTACGTGTTCAATTTAGCAGTGGCACGCTATTGGCTGTTGAAAACAGCACGTCATTATTTATTTGTTTCATAGTTTGTCATTTGTTTGAATTTAGTACTAAAGTACGACAGAACGACTGCGAATTATTGGAACCAATAGTATTAAGATATGCTAATGGCACTTGCGGCTTCTGATAAACAAGCAGTACGAGCGGTACGTTTACACGCGACCATTTTTTTTGCACCTTAGACCGATTTTTAAAATTTTGAACTAAATTCAAACAAACGACAAACTATGCGTGCTACTGCTTAATTGAACATGTAAATTTGAGTTTTTAAGACACTTTAAGCAACATTTGTAATTTTTCCTGTCAATCATCGTTTTGAACTAGCTCTTGTTGTTGTAATGTATCATAGACTTATTTTCATTAGTTATTCAAACACTTAAATTTGAGTTAGAATGTTTATTTTTTTATTATTTTAAAATTTTTCTAAATTTAATAACTCCAAAAATATTGGTAAATCGAAATATCGCAAAAAAACTTTTTGTTTAGTTTTTACGGTAGAATACCGTCCCGTAGTCCGTGTCCGTGAGTTTCGGAACACCCTACAATTTTACAGACTAAGTACTCCTCTACGCAGTAAAAAAAGTTTTCAACTAAAAATGTTTTATTTTTTTGAGGAATATGTACAAATATGAGTGCATAGCTGTGTATAGAAAGGTTATAAAAGTTAGTATTTTAAGATTTTTGAAAGCATTTCTGCATGACTTTTTTTATCCCAAACCAGACAACACTCTTATTTTGAAGAAGAAAATGATTTTTGAATGAGTGAATTTCCCCGTATAAGAATGCCATAACGTTTGACTTTGCATCAAATTGTGTGGATCGAGCATGGTAGAAGTTTGTTGCAGATTTAGTTTTGTGTCGACTTGAATATTATGAGAAGAAAACATTATTTTATTATAATCTATGTTAATTTCCAATTTATTACTATTAAACCAGTTAACTATATCAATTAGTATATTATTTATAAAGATACAAAATTGTGATATGATTTCAGCTGTGACGGTCACAAGTGTCATCGGCATATATATTGTATATGGTGTGGTAGATCCCTAATAAATATTATAAATAGCAAAGGGCCTCAAATTAAATCCTGGGACACCCCGCAGTTTACTGTTATTTTCTGTGACGCGTATCTTAAGATTACATTACTATGACTTTATTTATGACTTCTACAAACTAGAATTAAAACATGACAACGTCATTAAGAAGAACTAATTTATTTTTACTAAAGTGTTGGATATTAATAGTAGCTTATACGGATTTAACAAGACACCAAGCAACTATGCTGCAATTTCCGTGGAAACTGCAACCTTGTACTAATTTTGTTTTCTTGCAAAGTAATTAGTTCGAATAAGGTTAAATTTAAAGTTTCACATTAACAATGGTCACAGCTGTTGTTGCGCCCAACTAGTCGTTGTATGGAGGTGGGAAATAGGAAATGTTTAATAAATATTCAGCGAGGCGAACCACAGGAGTTATAGCCGCTTTTGCAACTGCACCAATTTAAAATACGACCTCACTGGTATATGCACTAGGCACAGAAGGCGACTCATTCCGCTTGCAAATTATTACGCTTGTGATGGATTTGCGAGCTGCACAGGTAGCTCCCAAGTTATTTATTCACTGCGCTAGATGTCCCAGATTTTGATTTACTGTGCTCTGCGCAGCGATGCGATTGTTTGGTTTAAATTGTTATTTTTAGGCTGTATCAATTTTTACTGCTATTCGTCGAAAAGTACATTGCGTTTAATTCGCTAAGAGAAGGATGAGGACAGGAATAAATGAAAATAAATATTGCTAACTACATACAAAGTATAAACACAATATTTCTGACGGATTACTACTGGTATGTATGTATGTATGTATTTCAGGTCTTACAGCACTTAGGCCACGTTGTCGGGCCCATTGTGCGTACTACCTTACATGCTAAGTCCTTAAAAACTACTTAAACTATTCTATGTTAAGAGGTTTCCAGGAGCTGACAACTGCCCCAGCCCGGATTCGAACACCCGGCCAAATAGAGCCACAGACTCACGAAAGCCTCTGTGACCTTGGCTGCAAGCGCTTACTAGACTCGCCTACCAAGACCCCCGATTACTACTAGTAAAAAGTAAGTTTATAAAATGTATGTAGTCACACATTATTATGAATTTCAACAAACCAAAGCTAGAATTTAATGATTGTTAGAACAACGGCACAAGGGGATTTTGCAGCTTTACGTATAAATAAAGAAGCTGTCGGGCAACCGCCACGGGACCTTCCTCACACTTATTAAAATTTTTGAAAATTTTGAATATATTTCAAAAATTTTAACAATCTTATGGATATTTAGAATAATTTTAAAGTTCCCAAAAAAATTTTAATTATGGTTTATACTGGATGTTGTTTAAATTTAAAAATTTACTTTTTTTTCAAAAATGTTTGTAGAATTTAGTCTAATAACCTCAGGTGTACCACAAGGGGACTCCTTGATTCTTTTCCTATAATAACAATAATATGCTTCGCTGACGATGCAGTCCTTCTCGCCGAATACGAGAATGGGCTGCAAATGCTTTTACATAGGTTTAATCTGGCAGCCGACAATAGAATATCACCATAAACATAACATAAACCAAGAGCATGGTCATAAATTAAAGAACAGACAATGGCATTTAATTATTTAGGCGCACAGATCACCAGCGACAAAAGTAAAAAACACACAAATAAAACATTAAGAATGTCGGAATGCCTTAAAAAGCATATATGGTGCAATAATCATATAGCCCAGTAACTCTAGGGTTTCACTTCAAAAAAATTAGGACCAAGCTGGATTTTTGCATACGCCTTCATTTTGACGTTATAAATAACTTGTGAAAAGTCCCCATCGATATCGTGACCGCTAACAAAGTTATACGGGGTCAAAGGTCACCAAAATCAGTTTTTCGCTTATATCTCGGTTGCTATTGGTTGAATTGAATCAAAAATGTAGAGCGGAAAATTCCCTACAAAGTGGTAATTTACACTTTTTACGTAGGACCGTCCGTTTTCAAGTTAGAGAGCTCACAACGCGTCAACATCAGGAAATCGCGCTGTGAATGGTGGATGCATTCGTTTCCGCACCACCTTTGAGGTAGAATGCACGGCGCGCTTTTTTTTACATGGTCTTCCCCATAGGCCTAATCCATGTCTCTCAAAATCAAAAAATCAAACTTCCTCTTCCTCATCGTCTTCTAGAGGAAGTAGTGACTCATTATAAAAGTCATCATCAGCGATTAATGAGTCCTGTTGTGATCCTTCTCCGCTCTCGTGATCGAGGTCTATGAAGATGTTGTCTAACTCATCGTCCTCTTCCAACGTATTTTCAGATTCGGATGGACTTGCGTTGAGACAGGATTGACCATGATAGTATCCACAGACAACTGAGCATGGCAATCCAAGCTTCCTGCAACCGCAGTTTGTTCCACAACCTTTTGCACAATTGCAGAAAATCATATGAAGGAGTTCATCAGGCGCTGGTGGTAACAAAATCTTTACCGGTTCTAACACATTTTGTTTCATTACCCAACCCCACTGTTCAGGATTTAATTCATTGCCCAACCAAATTTGAATTTGATAATAAACTCGAAGTAGATGTTGTCGGGCGGCTTCAGTTGTTGGAGGAAGGGCTGGTAATTTAACAGGTTTATTCAACCTTGTTGATTTCGCAAAAACAAGGTAACGGAAGTTATCAAGTGACTGCTCTTTAAGAGGTGCTCCATATATAGCCAATAAAAACTTGATTCCACTTTGTATGATAACTTCAGGAGAACAATTCTTTTGATGAAACACTTTCGCTGAGCGCTGTAGATCTTGACGATTTTGGATCAACTTTAAACCTTTTTTTTTTTACCGCGATTGAAAAGCGCAGATGTTGTATCGCATCCCGTTATAGCGTGTGCAAATAAAATATGTTGTTTGCAGTTCGTGTATCCATCGATCTGATTGGGAGAATAAATTTTTGTTTGAACGTTGCCTTTGCCGGGTTTAAAAAAAAGAATTCGCTGATCTGTAGTAGCACGTGTAATAAGGATAACAAGCAAATCTACATCTTCTCCTACAACATGTGACGTCACTGAGAAGCACGACTGGGAGGAAGCCGTATATCCACCATTTACAGCGCGATTTCCTGATGTTGACGTATTGTGAGCTCTCTAACTTGAAAACGGACCGTCCTACGTAAAAAGAGAATTTTCCGCTCTACATTTTTGATTAAGGAAAAATTTTTGTACAACTAATAGCAACCGAGATATAAGCGTAAAACTGATTTCGGTGACCTTTGACCCCGTATAACTTTTGTTAGCGGTCACGATATCGATGGGGACTTTTCACACGTTATTTATAACGTCAAAATGAAGGTGTATGCAAAAATCCAGCTTGGTCCTAATTTTTTAGAAATAACACCTCTTTTTCGTCTAAAGTTACTGGGCTAATATGACAACAAACCAGTTAATAAGCACGTTTGAAATGAAAATATGTTACAAACATTCCATGGGAAAACTGTAAGAGACAGAGTAGCCAACAAAGATACCAGATACATATACAATATACAGGATATAACAAAATGGACTAATGATAGAAGGAGGTACTGTAGCAGACATGTAAATAGAACAAACATCAACAGACTAGCAAAAACAGCAAAGGAAGGCAGGCCAATGGAAGGGAAACGAGATCGAGGAAGACCGCCCAAACATTGGATAGAGAGTTAGGGGGTCCACATCAGAAAAGGCGTTAAAAGCAAGGTTTAAGAAAACAAAAGCCTTTATTGGAAGAAGAAGAAGAAGCAATTCAAAACATTTAAAACACCAATATTTATACACCGTGAATACTCGCATGACATTGCCAAACTTATATTTATTTAAGTTTGTTCTTAATAACAAAAACTCATTCAATATGAACATAGACTTGAACAGCCTATTCAACTAGAAATAACTGCGAAATTGTCTTACTAAATGTAATTCTAGTATTTATACTAAATGTTGTCTAAATGCAGATGTTAAATACTACAATAAATTTACACTAAAAGTAAGAAATTAAAAAAGTCGTTAAAAATATATTAACAAAAAATGTCTTCTACTCAGTGGGTAAATACCTGCAATGTGGAGATGATACACAAATTGTAATTGTTTTGTTAGGTTGTAATTGCTGTAATTATTTCCCAGCCAGCACACCTACGTGAAAATCACGGAATATTTTCGTGTATTTCGTCGGCGACGTCGTATGACAAGATAACGACGTGTTATTGACGTCATTGTCTAGTTAAAGTGTGACGTACACTAAACCTTCTGTATAGATCATATTAAGACTTGATTTCAATTTTATTAATAATAATAACAGTAACCGATGTAGGATCATTAAAATAATTAACTGCTATGAATATTGTCAAAAATAAATAATATTAAGCATAACAAATAACAAATTTTTCCTTCAAACTTTCGTACACGATTTTAACACTAAATATTTAATAAAACTTATTAAAATTATAATTGAAATATTATTAAGATACATTAATAATAAACGATTTACTAATAAGATGTATGTGTCAAGCATCGCGCCTTGCTAGTATTAATGCATAAATTTTCCGCTAGGACAACACAAGTGACACCTCTTTCTATGTCTGGTTTTGCGACGTTTAACTTTTAGCTTGCGTCCCACTTTCTGCGCAGTGTAGTTTCCTCAAAAATGGTTACAACTGCTTTTACCCACGTTCTACTCACGTTTTACCCACGTTTTGTGTTTTGTGATTTGGGTGTGTTGTCGCATTCTACACACGAACAGTTGTGTTGTATCCATTTCTTCGCTTTAAGTAAGATAATGAGTTAAAAGTTTCCTTGTTGTATTGTTTTCAACCACCAACAAACAGTGTTGCCACAAGGTAAAAATGTTGTGTACCAACACTACCGAAAAATTGTACCAGATTTAACACCAAATGTACCAAACTTAGAAGAGCGGAAATTTTAAAATTTAAAATATAGTTCGCCGTATACAATGATCTTTTTTTGCCGATTTTGTGGCGAAATTTTTTTCTGTTGTATTGTATATAGAAATTTATACCTTAATATGATTATATCTCGCAAATGAGTTATAGCTGAAAACAAAAAAATCCAAAAGTTTACTTTTTCCCAGTTTTTTTCAGAAACTAAGCAAGATAGCTCCAATTTCACAACTTTTCTCTAATTTAACCATCGTTGTATCTCTTCAAATAAGTGAGATCCCCATAGTTAACACGCAATTTGATACATCCTGTATAGTTAAAAAAAAATTACAGTTCAAAGACAATATATGACGTTTCATCACATTTTAAACAGGATTGCAACATCCAACTGCCAGCTTAAACCAACCAAATTAAAATCAAGATAGCCAACTTTATCGCTATCATTATTCACTATAGAGATTGAAAATCCTAAAAAAATTATGATTCTATTTTTTTTAATAATTTGTATTTTGTACCAAATATAGGACTAATTTTGGAATGTAGTACCAACGTACTGTTTCCCTACAAAATGTACCAAATCTGGTACAATTGTACCACCTAGGTGTTGCCACAGGTGCACCTGTGGCAACACTGCCAACAAACAAGAATTATAGGTTAGAATAAACGAAATGGCGTTTAAAAATGTCACGTAAGTGTCACGAGACACCGAACGAAGAGACTTGGAACTTATAATATAAAATAAAACTTGAATATTCTTCAAAGTTAGTGTGTACATATTCTGATTTTATTATTCTCTAAATTTGGAGACGTTACAAATACAATACTAAATATAAGTTTTGGCGTCTTTTCCGTTAACGCATTCATTTTATACAGTCTCTTTGGCAAATGAAAATTAAGCTTTTAATATTAAGTTGCTACAAATGAGTTGTTGTTTTTGTTAAGTAATTTTTTAAGTTTTTTTTTATATTAGAATAAGTTTTATTTTGTAATTCATTCAATTAATTGTTTCGCCTTTTTAAATAAAAAATTCTGTGGCAGTGCTATATCATGTATCTACATGAAAATCAATTAAATTACTACATTATATAGAATTTTAATTGTTTATCATGACTGAAAATACGTTATAATAACGGCGTTATTATAACGGCATAAGACGACGTCATTGAGATGTGACATTAGGCCGTCATTTTTACGTTATTTTGACTTAATATATCACAGCACAATGACGAATACGATGACAAAAAATGGACGTAAATAGGACGTTATCGTGCTACCTGGGTTTGCATTCATTGTAACCTACAAATTGTTAACAGATTCCATGCATCGCAATAGCAATAAAGCTTTATCTTATTTTATTTTATTGCTGGCTTTTCCCGTCGTAATACGTTTATACCAATTTTTAAGTAGAAAGTTGTACATGAGTAGTAAGGATATCGCGCTTGCGCAGATTGGCTAGTGGATACGCGTAGACTACATATTTTCTAGTGCTCTTATATTTAAGTAGAACACCTCTCCCCTCTTGTTTTCACGGCCAACCGCACATTGCGGTTTTATCCTAGTGTGACAACGAATCTTTTAAACCTGCATTGAGTTTTCTGCATTAAATTAAATTAACATTTTAACTAGTGGTGACTGCTTGTAGGGTTGTTTATCGAAACTGCGGAATCCCCCCATAGTGACATAATTATCACATGAATTAATATCTAACAACTGGGGATGGTAGGAAGATCGCGCAAGTGCAGATCGGCTATTGAACAAGCGTATAATACAAATCTGTTTCCGTTACGAGCGCGTATATATTAAAGTAGAGCACCCCTCCCCACCACCCTTATTTTTTGCTAAAGTCAGGTTTTATGATGGCTGTTATTTTGTAATCGTGAACAATGTTTTATATGTTTTATCGGCTGAAAACAGGAAAGTCAATTTGGCAAAAAATTCATTTCTGCCAAAATCTCAACTTGCGAATTTTTGACGGTTACAATACCTTCTTTAGTTACACTCCGTATAACGAGAAAATTAAAAAAAGGTACACTTAACCTTTACACAAATTTTCTATCACTTTGTTATTTCTTGTATTAATTCAATTATGATGTTTTAAAAATTGCTATGGATTAAAGAGAAAGGGTTTCACATATCGACTTAATACAAATAATTGGATCACAATGGACCAACATGCCAAATGTATATTCTTCTTTATATATTTTATATATACAGGGTATTAATTTGAAAATGTACAACGTGTTGTATCTCTGGAAGTAAAAGAAGTATTGAAAATGTCTAGAAACCGCTTCTACGACATTGAGGGGGAATAATCATGGCCCACAGGGTAACCTTCCTTATTCAACTCCTTAGGCTGTAGCTACCCCAACAAAGAAATTTAAATGGGAACACCCACCTTGTGATACCCCATTAAAAAGCTTTTCAAAAATGCTATGCAATAGTAGTAAACATTTTTTTTACTTGATTCGTTCATCATCATCATCATCATCATCTGACATGGAGCTGACTCGAGGGTCGATCCTGGATTACGCCAGGCCCACCCCATGGCAGTAGGTGGGTAGGAATTTATGTGATAGGTGGGATCGGGTGGGGTGTTGAACCGCGTTAGCATGTCTGCAATGCATACCGCAAGACACCGATGCTGCAACACCGGGTAGTTAGTAAGCTACGCTTCAATGGGTGTTTTGAGTACGTAACCAAGATCGTTATGCGATTATGCATTTTAACCTAATAAACTTTGGCATCAAAGTTTCACATTGTTCTTACTTCACACGTATCTATTGTTCTAAGATTACATATTGAAAATATCTTAATTTCCTAATAGGTAATAAACTACTTAATACTATTCCTTGATCTAGCATGATCATATTTGGCGTTCCATTCCTGCCTCCTATGGATTCCTTTTCTTCTTTGGCTTGTTATTGCCCTGGGTGGTTGATTGTTGTCTACCGGAGTGTGTGTGTGTGTGTGTGGAGGTTGGACCTGCTTTGTAGTGTATTTCTATTGACGCCTTTAGTATTTCTGCTGTTGCTGCTATTGATTCGGCTCCTCTCCAAAATTCTCCTTTCCCTAGGTCTTCTAAGTAGGCTTCTGCTTGTAGTGCTGGGCCGTAGGTATGTGCTAGATGGTCGTAGCGCGGAGCCAAGTTTCTTACATTTTCCTCCAGTTGCAATTGGAATTTTTGTGGGTTTTCTCTGATGTATGACACGATTTTTTGCTTAAGATGAAAGCTTCTGTTTTGAGCTGTTCTCGCGTTGCTGTGACATTTGTGTTTTGGTCTGCTATTGAGGCGAATAAATAGTTTCCATCTCCTGGGATTTTCCGCACTGTCAATTTGTGTCTGTCCGTATATACTGTTCCTGTTCCATGGTAGGTATTGTGTTTCCTGCTTCTGATGATTTCCGTTGCTTTGCTGGTGTGTACACTTCCGTGTATATGTTTACGCACCTTCTAATACTACTAGTTCTGATTGAGATCAGACGTTAATGTTAGATACTAGAACCAATCTAATTTGACATACCCGGTTCTGAGCCTTAAATTCAACATTACGCTCCAAACCTTACTTAAATTACATGAACATAAACGTACTCCCCAGATGCTCTGTTCTACAACTTAATATATAAAGTTTCTTAATGTTAGGTGTATATCACTACCTTAGAGTATATAATAAATAACCATCTATACAAACATAATACTAAAAAAAGTGTATTTTCAATACAAATATCGGTAATTAAATCAATTAATCTAATGGAAAATTATTGTACTTTATTGTAGGTATCGCGGCGCACGTAAAAGAATTCGTTTGCTTGAATTTTCCCGCCTGTTGAGTGGTAACTTATTTTGGTTCCAACTTTGCTAAATTATAGCCGATCTCGTTTGCCTTTTTCTGCCGAAAAGACCCTTAGAAATCTACCTGCTTCAAGACCTTTAGCGTCGAGTTCCAGGAATTCGTCTGTTGGCGTTCTCTATTGTCGGGTTTGGACGAAAATAAACTCTATTGCCTAACAGACTGCCCTAATAGAATAACAATATCTACCTTTTTAAATTATTTGTATTGTTTAATATCTACTTACAGCCGCCTGTTCTTAACTTATCTTGGGTATTTTATCTATTTATTCTTTATTAGAAATTACTACTCATATTTATAACTTAGCTTTAACTGTTTGCTGATTATCCATTTTCCGGTTTCCTTTCATCTGTTGTGACATGGGCAGGTAATCCAGGTGGTACATTTAATCCCGCAGGTAATTCTCGCTTCTTTGTTTTTGAGAGCTGGCGCCTGTTAATAATGCACCTGATTTGCGCTGATGAAACAAACATTCTCCGGGTGCGCGCGCTACGTTGTTATCTGTTTTACCTGATATGCTAACCCAAAGGTACTAATTTACTAACTTTAATGAACACTCTACACTAAAATTGTCTTTTCAAACGGTCAAAACGCCGTTTTACATTTAAAAGCTGGAGTGGCGTCGTTAACACGTGTGGACTCGACCACTGCTCGAACTCGACTTCACATTTTTTTACTTGATTCGTTTCCGAAAAATTAAAAAATAAAATGACCCTTAAAATCTTCGAATTTGGCCCCCATTAGACTTCTTTTTATAGGGTCGCTTAAAATCTGCTGTCTACAAAACTCAGCTTCAGTTCATTGCACAACTGCGACAACGAATAGTTCAGGAGTGCCAAGCTATTCCGCGCGAAACCTTCCGAAATGTTTGGGGAGAATTTGAGAGTAGGCTTTACTATTGCCTAGAGAATAATAAAAATCATTTAGAACATTTAATCTATTATTTTTAAATTTGAATTAAAATAATCTGTTCTAAACCTTTCGAGCTTTATTTCTCAATTTTTTCGAAACGAATCAGGTAAAAAAAAAGTTTGCTACTATTAAATAGCATTGTTTTTTAACTTTTCAATGATGTATTACAAAGTGGGTGTTACCATTTAAAATTTTGTTGTTGAGGTAGCTAGAGGCTAGGGAATTGAATAGGGAACGTTACCTTATGAGTCATTATAATTTCCCCCTCCATGTTGTGGAAACGATTTCTAGAAATTTTCAATACCTTTTTTAATTCTAGAGATATAACACATTGTGCGTTCTCAAATTGACACCCGGTATAATACTATCGCTGGGTGTAACTTTTTGTTTATAACGAATTTAATTGATGTAGGCAGTGTTTCTATATGTTTATACTGTGATAATAAACACGAAAAGACCATCAAAGAAAAGTTTTATTGCATCATATCTAAAGTAGATTTACTTCCAGTTTAACTGTTATTATGCTTGCTGAACATTTATTTTAAAGTAGAAAGTCAAAGAATAAATAAAACAGAAACCAGCAGCAAACATCCACCGAAATGACGAATAATAAGTACGAGTATAATTAAATTTATATATTTAACTAATCTTAATTTAATTAAAAGTTAAACAAAATTTTATAATTTTTCAGAGCTTCCAGTTTTATTTATTTTTGTTTGAAACAGGAAGAGTTTTTTTTATAAAGTAATTTCGATCAGATTTCAAGATAAATATTATTAGCACTTGCAAACGCGATACGAAATTACAAACAGAAATCAAACATAACTTTACTAGCCAATGAAAAAGTTAATGTTTCATCAAAAAGAGATTAAGCTCAAGTTCTGAAAGCAGAGCTTAATCGAAATCCGCGATATTAACGTACATTTTACGGCATTTTGTAACGTGAGCGATGTGTTTGATAACATAAAACACGACTAAAGGGAAACGTTAATTTCCTGCCGTGAAAACTGGACGAAAAGAAATCAACTTTTATGTGACGTTATGAAACGCTCTTACGCGTAAAAATATCAGATAAGACCGATAAGGTTCAGCATTACAATATGCAATATCTACAAATAATGCGACAAAAGAATAACATGGTTAAAAAGCTTTTTTTGGGTTTTCCTTCATTTTTTCGACGCAGCATTCATCCAGGTATTTTTAGGTGTTATAAATTTTTTGTTTACACAATACGGAGATGTTAATCAAATTAACTTAATAAAAAAAATACAGTCCAGCGGCAACTTAGTAAGCCGACTGCGTTGATTTAAGCTAAATGGCCTAAATTGACTGCACCTACCTAAAACTTTACAGGCTGTTTCAAATTCGAGCCCCACCATGGGGATCTTGCTTATTTAAAGAGATAGAGAGTTGGTTAAATTGAGGCAAAGGTGCCAAACTTTATGCCTAACAATAATCTGTAAAGAAATTTAAAGTAGCCACTCTGGTTTTTCAGATATCTGAAAAAAACTGAAATTTTGGATTTTGTAATTTCGGCTATAACACATTTATCATTTATGCTACATATTTCTAGTTAACGCATTATTAAAACACTTTATTATGCTGAATCTAAATTTTTTATCAGATTTGGTGTAACTGCTACCATTGTTCATTTTCGGCTGTCAACTTTTTGTTTCTTATATTCGGCATTTTGAATTTTTTCATATTTGGATAGAGTTTTTAATTCTGATTTCAAGGATGTGTCACACTTTGCATTTTGTTTAAGTTTTGAGCATTTTATTACAGAAAATAATGATTTTATAAGAGTGCCATGGAAAGACCACGTCATTACTTACGCTTACGCCTGTTAGCTTTTTGGGAGCCCATACAAACGCTTTGCAAAACATTGCAGATTACATCTTTAGAGTGATTATAGCACTGAATTTTAATCCGCGATGCAGAGGTATATAAACGCCTTCTAGTTAGTCGGGCGGAGCGGAGCTGTGGTTGTCTGTCACCGTTGAACGGATACGGATTCGGTGGAGCGTGATCGTGAGATCGATAGTGCTTATGAGTCCTTAGAGAATGAAGTAGTAGAATTCAAGCTAAATTTACTGAGGCTTAATCCATCTTATATGTTCATGTTGTTAGGTTCTCTCTTAATATAAATAAAGGAGTGCAAACCGTATCCCAGGGTTTGATTAGTTTTAAAGACTGTGACAGTGGGAAAAAGGAGGTAGGCGTTATCAACAAAAATGGCAAACTATTCGTAGAATTTTGCACAGAAAACATTCTAATTTTAGGAGGTACTCTTTTTAAACATTAAACTACACACAAGGTTACCTGGAGCTCACCGGCAGGAAAACTACAAAATTAAATAAATTATATAAAAATAGAAAGAAAATGGAAAAACATGCTGCGACGTAAGAGCAATGAGAAGGGCTGATGGAAACACAGATCCTACGCTACTCAGGGCAAAGATAAGGATCAAATTAAGGGGAAATAGAGAAAATACAAAAAAACGAAACAAATACAATGTACAGTGGCTAAAACGAGAAGAAGTCAGAAACCAATACAAAGAAAAACTTGAAAGTGAATGGGAAAAACAGAAAAATAAAGAAAATGAAGGAGTAGAAGGAGTAAAACAAATATGGAATAATTGCAAAATCACTATCAAAGAAACAGCAAAGAAGATATTAGGACACAAAAAGATAAACAAAAGGTAAGGATATCCAAATAGAGTAGGAAAGAATAGAAAAAGAAAGAAGATTAAACAACAAATGTTGGCAAGTAAACATGAAAATGAGATATAAATACAAGAAAAATGATATAAAGAAGAAGATAAACAACTCAAAACAAGCGCTAGAAATAATAAGATACAACATAGAGAAGAAACATTAAAAAGAGCAGAAGAAGCAGCGCGGAAAAATAATATGACATCTATATACAATATAACAAAAGAGATAGCAAGAAAGAAAATAATAACCAAAACAATGGTGAAAAACAAGCGTGGAAAAATCCTCAAAACAAATACAGAAACTGAACAGAGATAGATCGAATATTTCGAAGAAATATACAAGAGAAGAAATAATGAAAGTACCTAAACAAATAAGAAAAATAAATAAATATAAATCCAGAAGCGATTACGAAAGAAGAAATTTAAAAAGCCATCAGAACTTTAAAAAACCACAAAGCAGCAGGTATAGACGACATCCCAGCAGAATTAATTAGAGAAGGAAATGAAACAACAGAAGAAGTGATGCATAAGCTGTTAAATAGCATATAGAAAGAAGAAAACATCCCAAGAGAATGGAATGAAGAAATAATTATAAGATTACCAAAAAAAAGAGATGAAAGAGAATATTTAAATTGGAAAGGAATAACGCTGCTATGCACAGCAAGCAAAATACTCATGAGAATACTCTTAAACCATATCAAATATGGAATAGAAAAGACACTAAGATACATACAGGCATGATTTAGACAAACACCATCATTGAACAAGCGATGTACATAGAGCTTTGACGGTCCCTTTAGATGAAATTAATTATGATAGAGAAATTTCAATTATTAAACAAATTGCATATAGTAATGTTTATAATACTAAACTTATTGATATATTAATTAAAGAAAAAGCATATAAATTAGCCATTCAAAAAATTTATCCGAATACCCTAACTTCATCCGATACAATTAAATATGCCTCGATCCCATATTTTGGTGACAAATCAGAAAAAAATGATAGAATTATAAACCAAACAAATAAATATAAAGTAAGTTTTAAAACAACTAGAAACATCTTTCTTAAACACTTTGTTTAATGCAAAATCAAAAACAGATGATTTGCTAAAATGAGGCAATCACAAATTAAATTGTTCGCATTGTAATTGGGTTTATATAGGCCAGACAATTGGAAATTTTGATATTATGTATAAAGAACACGTACGTTGTTACAAATACAAACACCCACATAAATCCAATTACGCTAAACACTTACTAGAACACAATCATTGAATGACATCTACTAACACTATAAAATGTTTACACTTTTGTGATGGTAAATAGATATACTAAAAGCTTTTGAAATTCACAAACATTTAAAAACTGTACCGTTAATGAATGAGCAAATTGATCTCTTAAATTCTCCTCTATTGGACATTTTGGAATAAGAAATCAAATTATCTGCAGACGACTACCGAGATCAAGTCACCAAGTTCAATTGCTATAACAACACTAATTGCTTACTTTCTAATATAACCTTTGACAATGGCATGTAAACATGCCGAAATACGTCTAAGGTTAAAATATATAAAAATTGTTTAAATAATTAAGTATTCTATATACCTATAATCATTAAATAATATACCAATTTGCATTATTCAGATAGTTTGGTTTTGAGTACTCGGGCGTTAAAGTTAGAAGTTTCAAAAATTTGTAGCGGTTTTTATTTTTAAGATACAGCAAACGGAAAAAAGCCTTTAATTTGGCTTTACATGCACTACAAATTTCTGTTTTTAAAAAGTTTAGAAAAAAACTAGTCCAAAAAAAAACATGTCTAATTTGTTTCCGCTTCCGGTTTCCATTAAAAATCTTCCACAGAGCTACCTGCACCAACTGTTTAGATTTTTACCTTTGAAAATGGCATATAAACATTTTAAAATACATATAAGGCTAAAAGAAATAATTATTGTTGGAGTTACTAAAAAGTATTTTGTTTAATGTCCATATGACCTTGAACGACGTAAAACTACTAGAGCTTATTAATCTATTTATTTACTTTATTAAATAAAATATTACTATAAGCCTCACACTTTCAATCATTTCCGAAACGAATCTATCATTAGTTTGTAGACAAGAACAACAAAGTACGGCTGTGTTTGAATGATCCTTTGACGTCGGAAGTTTACATTCGTGGCACGTTACCTTTAATTTCCTGTCAAGTGATTTTGGACAAACGTGGTATTTTTTGCGACTGTACGTTCCCACTGGATTGTTCACTGTCTTCGACCTCAACAGCGCAAATCCCGAAATTTCCATTACTTTTATTGTCAACTGGTGCAGCACGTAACTGAATCTGCGACAGTTTCTTTTAATATTTTAAATATAAACAACAAATTGGGATTTAAATTGTTCCAGTTTGGATAAATAGGCGACCACATCATCAATGCCTTCTAACTAGTAATTCAAGGATATTACAAAATACCAACATGGGTTAATATTTTGAGTAATTTCACTTAGTTTATCAAGGTTTATAACTTTTATTTTTGCTTGATCTCATTACGTTATTGATATGAGAATTGCAGAAGAGAGTTAGCAAATTATTATATCTCTACTGCAACCATAGAGGGCTTTACTTTACATTTTTGCCTCGTAATTCATTGAGTAACTCATTTGCAGATTTAGGAAGTAGGTAACCCCTTTTCTTCCTTTTTTTCTTGAGAAAAAACTATCTTGTTTCTATTGCATATTTATGCCCCAAGCGAAATATACACAGCAAACCATTCGTAGTGTATTAACTAGTCTGTCAGGTTACATAACAATTACTTCATGGCTGACAGAATATCTGTTTTTACCATCAAAAGTAGATGCAAAAATTTTTAATTACGATGTAAAGATACATGGCATGAAGGTGGACATGCTGAAAGTATGCAGATGGCAAAGCTACCTTGACATGAACTTAAAAAGCGCTTAAAAGATCATTAAAAGTACTGAAGAATAATCCGGCAAGTGAGTACAAAATGGAAAATAATGAAAGAAGGTTCGATAACCTTAGACGGGTGGTGCGACAAAAAGGTAAAGAAAGAAAGTGCCTACGCTTAAAAAGCTTTCTAATCTAAAAAGTATTTACTGCCATCAAATGAATCAAAGACGCTAGGAAAAGCAAGGAGAAAAAAATTAAACGCGTTTGGTGGTTGCTATAGCAGAATGATGAAGGTGAGCTGGGCTGAGAGAATAAGCAATGAAGATATCTTAATAAAAGCTGGTGAATAGAATCAAAAATACTTCAGAATAGAAGAGATACAGCAATACGCCACGTGCTACGAAAAAAAAGGAGTAGAAATAGAAGGGAATGGTTAACTGCGACTAAAAACTTAAAAAAAAAGAATAGCAGGGAAATATTCATGATTTACTTTGAATTTATTAAACTATCAAAAAAAATCGGTATGTGTACATAAAGCTACAGCGTAGGTAATTACTACTGTTGAAAGGGTGAGTCTTTCAGTCAATCTATTTTAAGCCGTGCCGACCGTGACTACGCAAGTATGTGCTCAGTTTCCTGACCGAGAAGAGGCCGACCTGGACGTGAAACTCTAACAATGTTTCAGTCGGTAGTCGGTCTGGTTAAAGACATTGGTACCTTAGTATTGGGGTAAAAGCCCTCTAAGTGGAAAGTTGATAACCGGGGCGTAAAAATGACAATGAATCACCACCATCACCGCCTAGAGCACACTCAACTATTTCCCGCAACTTTACCTGCACTAGTTGGGCCTTCCTAGTCCAAATGATGTACCAAAACACATTTGCAACCTTAAGACTATCCGAAACGTGAGGCCAATGATTTTCCAAATAATATAATGCGCTCACCGATTCTGTATTTTTTGTAATGCTTTTGGGTTTCTTTTTTTAAAGCATACAAGTGACAGCAACTCCAGTTTGATTACGTCGTCGAGTTATCTAAATTTGCAAAACTGCCTTTATATATACTGCAGTTGTGATCAAGCTGGATCAGATAAGTTTAAATAGCGACAGTTGAAAGAAAGACTACAAACATGTATGTATATTTGGAATTGACAACTGTTGGGTCTTGGTTCCTATTTTGCTCCCTTGTTTTAATACCATAAAATTGCATGCATTAAACCCGCAATTATAATATGGTACCTTGTTTTTACTTTCTTGGCCATATTTGAGCCGCATTTGGTGCCCAAATAAAATTAATTAATAAATATTTACGCAGGGTAAAATATATTAAACGGCAACCGCAAGGCGCTAAATCATGGAGAATACGCACTAGAAATCTATTTAAATATCCAAGAAACGTTCGATTGTACTACCTTCGACTCCATGTGCAATGCTGCATCTGAGCGTGGCATAGAATCCAGTGTATCCATATAACTGCAACTTTAAAAAGGGACTCAGAGGAAGTGCATGCCGGCCGTGAGTGCCTGCAGCACGGCATACTCTTGCCACTCCTGTAGTGCCTCGTGGCTTACGGACTCTTTCTGGTGCTCAACAACAAAGACTTTTACACGTAGGGATACGTTGATGACTTGACTATCTTTATAACTGGAAAATTTCCCAACACGATTTGAGAGGCAAATTAACAGGCTCTCACAATAGTGCAACAATTGTGTAATGAGAACCAGCTTTTGATCAGCTTGTCAAAGACTAGTTCTGTTTACGAGGAAAAGAAAGATTACAGGTTTTAAATTGCCCGTTCTTTTCAATTAAACACTACAAACTTCGGAGTGGTTAAGCATCTGAAAGTCATCCTACATGCCAAACTCACCTGGACAAGTCATGTGAAAGAACAAGAGCAACGGACTTGCTCGTCTTTCTGAACGTGTAGGCGCACCTTGGGAAAACAGGGACTAAGGCCTGAAATCATTCACTGGTTCTACATTGCCGTAGTAGGCCCCCTGGCCACATATGAAGCTCTTGTTTGGTGGCTTAAAATTAAACCGCCCACCATAAGAACAACGCTCGCTTAGTTGCGGAAAAGTGCCTGTTTCTGTATAAGGAAAGCACTATACACAATCCCGACAGTGGCCATGGAGGTGCTGCTTCTACTTGTGCCTCTTCACATTTTGGTGAAGGTCTACGCCAGAGCGGCGGCATACAGACTAAGCTACAGGAGTAATACACACTCACGCAGGAAAACGTAGGACACACGAAGTTGCCTCGATTAAGGTCGACCAATACTAGTTGTTAGATGGGAAGTGACAGTATGGTTACTCACTTCACCTTTGGGAGACGATTTGTTTTTTATTTTTGTGGCCTTGTGTGGTCAAGGACTAGGGAAAAATCAAGAGCCGGTGTTTTGGAAGAAAAATCTAGAGTCAACCTTGAATTTGCTCTGGAAAAGTATCCAACGGTCTTCTAGGCTGAGATCTTTGCTATTATGGCCTGTGCAAACAAAACCCGCAGAAAAGGGGATAAAAGTAGACATACCCACAACTATACCAACGGTCAAGCGGTCATCAAAACCGTGATCTCCCCTAAGTTCGGGTGACGACTGCTCCAAGAATGTCAGCAAACCCTCACAAATCTCTGTGCTAAGAACTATGTGAAAATTCTATGCATTCTCGGCTACAGTGGAAATAAATAAATAAAGGCGCTGATGCCTTGATTGTTGCTAGAGTTAGGTACTCCATAATGGATCTAAAAGCCTTCGGAATTTCTCCCAAATGTGTGAAGCATGAAATATGTAGCTGAACAAATCAGAACAGGCCTACTGGCTGGCCACGGTCACCTGCAGAAATATTTGCTGTTAATAGCCCACAATGCAGAATGTGCCAAGTTCGGGAGAAAACCCCCGAACACATGCTTTGTGAATGCGCCGCTTTTGCACCCGTAGGTTTAAACATCTTGGCTTCCCCTCTCTACAGCCAAGTAAACTTCAGGGAATATCATTGAATAAAATCTGGTTCTTTGCTAAAGCTACTCACCTGTTTAATGAAACCTTGATCTTGTAAGGGACACAATGGGCACAAGTAGCCTAAGTGCGGAAGGACGTTTATATGTCTTTGGACCCACTGGTAATCAGCATCACAAGTTTAATATCCAGTCGTCTTACACGAGTTTAGGGTTTACGGTACTTTCAGGGAGTCCAGTACCAGACCTACCTAGCCCGCTTCCTTCGACGACACTCTGCTTGGACAAAGGGAAACAAACTACGCTCTTAGGATCTAGCAGCTTCCGATCAGATCCCGATTTCCTAAAGTTGCATCCGGAACCATAGGAGTGCCAATAATTTGTGAGGGAGTGGTTCTTCAGGCCTATTGCGGTAGCCTACGCGAAACCCAGACATCTATTTGACCACAGCATATGTGTGCGCCTAAAAAGGCGCTGATTGTTTAATTTGCTGTTTGTGTATTTATTAAATGTTAAACCGAGACTGAATAGTAAGCCTAAAACTGCATCTGATTCTGTAGAGTTAAAAGTTTGCTATATTTATTTGTGTAAACATTGACCATTTGCATTGGATGTAATAATATCAATTCATTTGTAGTGAGTTTTAAAAAACAATTCAATTATTTAACTGATCGAAGCTTAACTTTATAGTTAGGATTACCTGTTGATTGTTTAATTGTGGAATTTCGTGTTTTGAAGATTAAGTTAAGCAAGTAATAGAACTAGCTTTAGATAAATGCTTCCCTTTATTGGGTACATTCACGCGCATTAAATTTCCTTTTCTGTGTTATGCTAAACCGTTCGCAGTTGCACTCGCATTTCTCTAAACATTTTAATCCATCACGCTTTCACCAACTCAATCCGCTAGTTGGTTTTTCATGAGATTCAGGAAGGAAGGTTAGTTGTCACAAAATCCGAAACATGATTTGTAAAATTCCACCAACAAATCTAAATAGTAATAAAATGCGCAACGGCAAGCACATGTAAACACGTTTTCAAACCGGGGACCTAGACCTTCGTTCAAGGCGAAGTGCATCTGCTATAACGTCAATAACGATCGCGCATGAGTGGGATGCACGAGGCCCAAGGAAATCTAGCTTGAAAATAATTGTTAAAATGAGTACAAATAGGAGAGGTAACGAAAGGGAAGGAAAGAAAATTATTCTAGTCATATTATAATTTTGTTCTTGTATAAATAAATTACGAATTTTTGTGTTTGGAAAATCGAAATAATTTATAATTGAAATTTTTATTGTAAGAACTTGTTTTATCCATTATTCTTTCAGTTTTGGCTAATAATAATAAGCAATAACGAGTTTGATACAAAACTGAAAAATAATTTAATCATGAACGCAGCTTCATGCTTGTGGTTTTACTCCATGAGATTGAAAAGTAAAGAACGTAGATGACCAGATTGGCAGTAGCAAGTGGGTGGTGGCTTTGAACTGAAAGATTCCTTTGATTCTGGGCAAAGTTCACCTTAAATTTATGCAGTAAGTCAACCTGCCGAGAGCTTTGACCAAATTCGTATGATATACTTCGCGGTTTATGAGTTCCTGGAAATGGAAGCATCACAGTTTCCAGCAGTAGGATTTCACGCAAACCTTTTCTCTAAGGTACTACTGTTACTCACGAACCATAAAAGCCATAAGCAAAAATTACGTGCAAATAATTACGTTATTCGAAAGGAGATATGACAAAATAACATATTTTTTAGGTAAACTAAAATTATATGACTGTGGCTAAGGGTAAACCAAGGGAAAGTAAATAAATTGTAGACTAGATTTTGTTGTATTCTCACATTTCACTAATAGCAATACCCACTAACACCAAAAATATGTAGGAAGTTGTGCGAAAAGGGACTTTCTATGGTGTAATAATCGTTACGTTTTTAAATTAGTCTCAAAATGTAGACATCATTGGAATTTAATTTACATACAAATTAGGCAATTAACATGTTCCCACAGGATATGGGAAAGGTAGAACTCCATATTTTAAACGCGGCGCTCTTTCAATTTACTTTCCTCTCTGACTGCGAATACGACGACGGGCGATTACATGTGCGTTCAGTTTATTGATCGTTTTCGACGAATGCTTATGTTACTGTCACCACTGTTGCTTCAATTTGGTTATTTTATTTTATTCTGGGGGGTCTGATGAATTTTTGCATAGCAAATTGGTATAATATTTTTCAATAACAGACAATTGTAATAAAAGATTGCACACAGAACATTATTACAATTTTATTAGAATCAGCAGAGTATAATTAAAATGATGCGACAGGTAAAGTAAATTGAACAACTAATCAGTAACGCAGAATAAATAAATAGGTAAATAAATAAATAATAAACTAACAATTAAACCAACGAATTTTAGCACTTATTAACAGGGACCAAATGCTAACTGTTTTCATGAGATTATGTCTGTCTATCTGTTTGTTTTTATGCCAAAACTAAGCGGATTTCAAAATACAGTTAAATCACATTATATCTCCAATAAGTATTGGTGAAAACTACTTTATTGGTATTTTTCTATTGGTCGTGCTAGTTAATTGAAAACTCGAAGTCCTTATTACAAACTGATTTGCAATAGGATCGGAGAGGGAGAGCTTTGATGTTCGGGAGAAGAATTTTTTACGGATTTTTTGGAATTATTACAAACGAGGTTGCACATAAGACCAGAGCTAGAAAACTAGTGAGTTCGATGAAGATTTAGGGAAGAATTCATGACTTTCTGAGTGCAGAGAGCGTTTTATAGTGAAAATGGGCTACTCCTACTCTAACTTAATTTAGGGGTGCGCGCTCAATCGCAAAATAGTATAGAGGAAAGAAGAGGCCAACGAACTAATTTGTGTTAAAATCGAAGGTTGACTAAAATAAACCAAAATAATTTAAACCGACAAAATAAGTTCGTTGCAAAGGTAAATGACTGTTAAATAATGACAATGCACTTGCAAAAATTATTGATGAAATTACGAATTATATATTTTGTCGAATTTTTGACACAATGTCTTCAAATGATGTAAAAGCTTACTTCTTACATTTAAATAGGTGGAACGCTCGTTAACCAACATCTTAAAAAAGATGGGAAAACATGCCAAGATAAAATAAACTTTGTCAGTTAGTACGAGATTCAGCGGAAAAGTTAGTACGACAGTTTGATATGGCAACTTTGATCAAGAGAATTCGAATAAAACTTGTTTGCAGGTGTAACTTGTAAGAATACCTCAAAGTTCTAATCAGCAGCTCAAACATCATTCGTTGAGAAACCTCAAGCACTTCCACTAAGGGATGAAGTACTTGAAACGTTTTGTTACAGTTTCGAAAAATGCGTCAAAGCTCTAAGGGTTTATGTGAAGCGTAGTCTTGATTTATTAAAAACATTTTCTTAAAAATCTTCTAACATTACAATTTTAAGTTTGTCATAAAGATGTATTTATCATAATGTATGCTGCTTGCACAAACTTTTCATAACATTTAAAAATATGCATTCGTTAAACATAAAATTCTAAATACATGTCGTTTACGTACAATATTATAGTCGTACAGATTTTAACTTAATTATTGCCCTACAATTGAATTCTGGATCAAAACTAAATTTAGAACACTTCCGAAGCGGCAAACATAGTAATTGAATTTAATTACTCCAATTAGGGATTATTCCACATTAATTCTTGTTCTCTAGGGTTAAGTCAGTTTAGATGTTTTAAGCTCTAATTCGAAGTGCTAGAAATATAGTTGTGGTAGCTGATAATTTAATATAATTGTCGCTTAGAGTCCCACACGTTTGAATTTACCAAATATATTTCCATCCCCATATGGCAATAAATAACCCCTCGCTTTGTTACAAATTCAATTTTGATTTATGAAATTGTACGGTGCCTGAAAGCGGAGAAGTTTGGCGTATTGTTTCAGCGATGCGGTTTCCAGAGTGATGTTATAATTTAGTTTGGATGATATATTATTGTTATGTGTGTTCTCTGAACGTAGCGGTTGGATAATTACCGTGACTACAAAGCTGCTTATAAGATAGTGAGCTATACAACTTTGCCGAAATGCTACTTTGTGTGTTATTGGGTTGGTTCCTCAAGGAACAAAAGGTTACTTATTGTGCCTTTCCGTCACTTGCCAGTAGCACAAGCGAGCAGAAAGGATTATTGTTTTGCCACACAATTGGTATAAAAGGGGTTTTACTGTTATTATTATCACGACTCGTGTAGCTCTTCTATTATAACCAGCGGAGATTACGTAGTATGATAGTTCACGTAGTGTTTCAGATACTATATTTTCGGTTAACTTCGGTTACACTAAGAGGAGCGAAAAATTGAGCTTCTAGAGCAAGACTGTATTGTTAAATATGGTGCAGCGTCATCTGCGTTGATGTTTGGAGACTGACAAACAGTTTTCACAAATCAACGCAGGCGACGGGGTGTATAATGAATAGGGAAACAACTAAAAATTTAAAAACGTAGATCACAGATTGCAAAACAATTTAACCATATCATAATTTTAACATTACTTCTGCCAGGATTGTTACGGGCTAAAGCTTGGATTGCGACCCAGTAACAAAAAGATGCACTTCGGCTGAAGGCTCTGAAGCGGAGACGGCGTGGTTCGAAATTTAGGGTCGGAAGGACTTCCGTACTAGCAAAAGGGGTTGTCGAAATCGAGATTAGGGTATGTTAAGGGCGCCACCTGTTTTGATAATTGAAGTAAGAGGAGGGAAGGGAGCGGCTCGCGTCCAGTGGTCCAAAACAGGATATTCCCTCTGGATCGGCTCGTGTTGCTGTTGAAACTCACCTTTATTCTCCCTCTCCACTAAATGGAGTTTTACAACGTTTACTTACACAAATCAGCTTAATACGTTAGATTCAGAAGCAATAAATGAGACAAACAGAATAAGTGAATAAGCAAATATATTGATTAAAAAATATGTGGTTAAAATAAGTTAGGATGAACAGTTAATTACGGTTAAGATGGTCACAGTAAATTAACGAACAATTAAGTCTAAATACACAAGTGTTTGTGCAACGTTGCTACAGGCAATATCACAGGTCGGAGCGGGTTTTCCTTTATTCCAAGGCAACCAACTCAGACCCGGGTATTGAATAAAACAGGCTAAATACACAACCAATAATACACAAATAATTATCTTCACGAAAAGTTCTTCGAGACGAATACGTGTGACAAAATATCGTTGTAGCACTGTTCACAAAATTATTAACAGAATGTATCGGGTACTTACAGGCGTAGAATCTAAGAACCCCAACTGGTGGCTATCGGAGGACGAGTTTCCACAGGAACACGAAGCGTCCAGAGGGTTGTAAGGGGTGCTGCAGGGTGTAGAAAATGGGCCAGTGGCGTTAGTTGACGGCAGGATACGTGAGGGTCTGCAGATGACGTTAATCGAATGGACGGAGGTGCAAACAGAGCAATTAGCATCGGCGGTAGTGGTACGAGACGGAAAAATGCTCCAGGAAATTGCGATGAAGGGCTAGTGATGTGTTAAATCCGCGTACAGCGTGAGGGACGGGGTACGATCGACAACCCGTGCCCAAAGAAGCCTTTAATTTGTGGGAAGATTACTCGATCAACGATTGCATTAAAAGACGTCCAAGGACGATGCAACTTGACGGTACGGTATTTTGACGAAATTCCCCAGCAATAGGCACATCACATCACCAAAAGCTTTTATTCAAAGGCGCTTCCCCGGAAGGAACTAAACGTATTACATAGCGGAACTCGTAAACTCAACGACCGAATGACAACACGTCTGACTGTTCTGACTATCGATGGTCAAGTGTCCGTGCGTTACCTTGATTTGGACGGTCTGAAGACGGTCACGTGGTTTCCAAATGTTCTAGAACGTTCTAGAGAGCACAGGACCGTAATAAACGTAAAATCATATAACAGGATGTGAGACCTAAATGCCAATGTAGGGAAAGAAAAGACCCTGCGACCAAACACAGGAATTCATTGCCTACGCGACAGCTTAAATGACAACGATCTACGGTTAGCATAGCTAGCGGCCAGAAACATCTTCCTAAGAAAATCAACAATGTTTGATCACATTAACAAACATGGTCAAACGATGGGAAAACCAGAAACCAGATAAATCATGTGCTGATCGACGCAAGGCGTGATAGCAATGTGCTGGAGGTCAGGAGCCGAAAAGAAGCTGATGCAGAATCTGACCATTTTCTTGTCAGTGTGAAAATAAGAGCCAAAAAATCTATGAAAAAGATAAATAATAAAAATGGTCATATAACAAAATGGAATACTGAAAAACTAAAAGAAAAAGTAACAAAGCTACAGTATCAGACAGAACTCGAAAAGCAACTACAAACATTACCGGAATCCAGAGATGTAAAAAAATTGTAGACGAATCTTAAAGAGGAGATTGTTAAAACAAAGAAGGCGGGCGGCTATATGAAAAAACTCAAAAAAACAAATAAGAATAAGTAGTATGACGGAGAATATGAAACACTACTCTTAGAGAGAAATAAAAAAAATGCTAATGTTACAATACTCAACAGAGACATTTTACAAAAAAGTGTCCAACATCAAAAAGGATTTCAGACCTTGGACGAATATCCTTAAGACAGAAAATAGTGACCGGGTTGCCAATAAAACAAAAATTGTAGAAACATGAAAGAACTACTTTGATAACCTTTGAAATATAAATAACAATAAAAAACAGAGAACCAAATCCAGAAATATTTTATACAAGCAGAAATACAGGCGGAAACCTCTACACTAACAGAAACTAAAGAACTACGAAGCCCCGGGGACAGATACTATCCCTGCGAAATGCCTAAAATAAGCTGAAAATGCTTGGAATGAACACCTACGCACACTAATCGACCTAACGTGGGAAAAAGAAGTAATCCCAGAAGAATGAAAAGAAAATATAATATTACCAATACACAAAAAAGGCGATAAAATGAGGTGTCAAAATTATAAGGATTTTTAATTTATACAGCTAACAGTTAGAAAACAAAAGCTAACAAGACCAAACATGCCAGTTTCTTTTCTTTGGTGGTCTTGAGGATTTCGCTCATAAAATTCTAAACATACGGCGATAAAACCATAGTTCATGTTTCTGCACCATATAGTAGAATAGAGAACACGTAGCACCTGAGTACCAAAGTTTGAAGTTTATTTTCATTCCGTGTCTTTCCAACACAGACTTTTATTGTACCTTATCTAGAGGTGTTTGATCTATGTAGAAATTCACATTTACGTTGGCACTTTTACATACTATCATCACTTTGGCTTTTGCTACATAAAACTGCAAGCCATACTTTAACACTAGCCTCTGTCACTCGGTCCATTAACCATTGCAACCTTTGTGCACTACATGCCAATAGAACTCTATCGTCCAGATATTTAATATTGTTGATGCTCTCTCCACTTATTACTTTTACACTTTTTGTCCCAAATAAAGATTCTCTGCAAAGGTTTTTGGAGTAAGAGTTGAAAATCATCAGAGACAATACGGATCCTTGTCAAACGCATTCGCGGATGAAACATTCTTCCGATGTTCTGTCCTATATACGGATTGTCGCTCTTTGTTGCCAGTACAAGTTGGAGATGATTCTAATATCTTTGTAATCTATTCCCGCTTGCAATGTTTGTATTAACGTTCTGTGTTACTTTGTCAAAGGCAATTTTAAAATTAATGAAACCTGCATTTATATCATAGTAAACATCATGCGTTCTGTGTATGAGCACCTGTATGGAGAATAAGGCGTTCCTTGTACCGAGACCGTTTCTAAAACCGTCGTTTCAATGTTAGTAATACGACCTCGGAATCAATAATTAGTTGCTTGATTGGACATTTCCAGCAACAGAGTTCCGTAAGTAACAGGCCACGCTTTGGGAGACTACATTAGTCCGCACGGAAAAAAATATCGAATGTGTGCAGAAGAGTATTCGAGAAGAACCAGGAACATCGACCCGAAGCCGATCTGGTCAGCTGGGGGTGTCTGGGACGTCACTGCAGCGCATTTTGAAGAATTATTTACACCGGCTCCGATACAAGGTGCAATTGGTACCAGAATTGTAACCGATACATTATCAGCAACGTCTAAATTTTAAGAGTTGGCCAGAGAAGAAAACAAATTTTGCACCTGAAATGCTTCGTAAATAAGCAGAACAGGATTTAGGGCACCGAGGATCTGAAGGTTATTTACCAGCGTCAATTGCACCCTTTCATCACTCCTTTAAAAATGAAACTGAAAACGAGCGACGGTTAAAAGTGAGCGGTATCGAGCCATGATCAGAAACATTGTGCGCCTTGCAATAGACCTCTTAACGCAAATTTGTGGCAAGCGAATAATTTCGCGATATTCCGCAATTAGCTGGCTATCACGTTCGCCGAATTTGACGGCACCTGACTATTTTCTTTGGAGTTAGCTAAAGGAGCGGGTGTATGTCAACAATCCACAGACTATTCTGCAGCTCAAGGACAACAACTGTGCAAAAATTTGAGCGCTACAACCAGAAACATTAGCAGCTTTCATGGAAAGCGCTATTGAAAGAGGCCATTTTTGCAAAACCACACGCAGAGCATTTACATGATATTATTGTTCGTACATTATTTAACATTAATCTCTATTTTTTACATATTATTATAAAAAAAATAAATCATAATGAAGAAAAAAGTTATTGAACTGAATAGGCCACCTCGTTTCGTTTCGGGCTTGTTTGTTATTTAGATGGAAAGTTGAAACTTCCATCTTGCTGAGGTTTAATTGAAATTTCTACTTGACGTAGTAGCTGCTTAGAGTTTCAAGATCAATAAAAAGTGTTTGCTCGGCTTCTGCAAAATGACGATGTTGTGTGACTAATGCTACGTCTTCCGCGTACATAAACTTCTGAGAAAAGCAACCTGGTGTATCCGGCGTGTACACATTACAAAAAGTGGTGATAAAATTGTGCTTTGTGGTAGTCCGTTGTTGAGAGATCTATATCTGTTTTTTTAGGGCAACTTAATATAGGAGGCCACAAAAAATAGAGTATAGAGCAGCGGTTAGATCGATGAGAGCTATTGCCGTTTTTGGATTTTTTTGGAAGCGTTTTTTGATCTACAAAGTCAAAGAAAGAACTTGATCGCAGCAGTTTCTGCCCGGCCTAAAGCCAGTCTGCTCCGCTGAGATAGTTTCATTTATAATTGGCTATAGGAGGAGATATAGTTATCTCTCTAGGAGTTTGTAATACACTTAGTGGTGCTATAGCTAGTTGCGCATTTCGGATCTTTACCTGGCTTAACTATGGCTACAACTTTGCTTCTTTGCATTTAGAATACTGGTATAGTTTTTAAAGCTATTTTCATGTATTTGTACCAGAGTGCTTTAGAAACTCTGGGTATATGTTATCTATTCCGCTTTTTATTTTATTTCTTGCTTTTTTACGAGAAGTAGATTTAATTGTGGCGTGCATTCCTTCTATGCTGAATTATTTTATAATTTGAAGGTCTTGCTTTTCTTTATTATGCGCAGTTCTTTTCTCAATTATTGCTTGTGTGATTTCTCTATCGTGGGTTTAGACAGTTGTTTTATTATATTGGCAATAGCATTTGGGTTTACGGAGATTTACTTCTTGGCACTAGTTTTGCTGCCTTCTAGCGGGTTCACTAAAACCCACTCGCTTTTGCAACTGCTAGTAGATTTCAAATTTTTGTATGTTTGCTTTGTCCTACCGTAATCAAGCGTCCGTGATGGTCTTTCTGATATTTTAGGTTTGTATTTAGGTTTAGATTTGTTTCATTTATTCGCCCAGCAAGGTATGAATGTTTTGCAAACGCCCCTGGGCGTGTGTATTCTAGCTGCACGAATGACAAGTCTGAAAAAGTAGTTGTAGTTTCTAGCTATGGGCTTTTGTAAGGTTCTATCGTGGTTTAGGAACAGAATTTATGAAGGGTATCGTTGTTCATGTTTTTATAATAACAGGCCTGTGTTGTAAGCGTGGGAAACCTTTAAAGATACCTCTGGAAGTTTGAGGTTTTTGTAAGTACTCGTTTTGGCAAATAAGGGATAAGTCGGGGTTATAATCCTGAATCCACGTTGCAGTGTGGAAAGTTTCTTTTTGCCTGACGTTAAAGATCAGACGTATATTACACTGCTATATCTAATCTGAGAGTCTTTTCCCATTACACTTATTTTGGCGGTAACTCCATAGTTCGTGACGGCTATTGAAATCTCCAACATAAAACATTGGGTGGTCAAATTTTGGAATAACATGGTTAGTCCAATTTCTGATTGGAGGTTTGTATGTTTGCTATTGTATAGTGCTCGACTTTAATGGCCACCATAAAGCTGTTTGAGTGGCGTAAGGTATGGGTCAGACACCAACCAGGAATGCTATTTGTACATAGGTAGCGTAACGTTTATTTGAACTTAATTAATAATTTGCTTAGATATTCTCATTTACTGTGGCTCCGGATTCCGGATTTGGAATTGGGAGTGTGAGTTACCTCACGCACACATGGCCACAATAGGTGGGCCCATTGTACTACCTCCCCAGCAGCTCTCCACATTGGACATCACCCAAGCCATCCAACCTTTTGGATGTACTTGAGGACATCCGCAATTGGAGTGTTGCTGATTTCGGCCATGTTAGACCAGAAGTCCCCCAGCATGAATCCTCTGGTTGTTGCGAGAGCTTGGCAGTGACGTAGGACATGTTCTGCCGACTCGTCGTCCTCGTTGCATGCACGACAGTTTGGGCTGTCCGCCAGTCCCATACTGTGCATGTGTTGCTTTAGGGTGCAGTGTCCAGATAAGATACCCACAACTAGTCGCAAGTTCTTTCGGGACAGTTGCACACAGTATTTGGTTGTTTTTGGCAAGGGTGTCGTAATAGTAGCCCTTGCTTGACGACAGCTTTGAGTGTTAACCCATCTTCGTGTGAAGGTTTTTAAGGTTTCTTGGTATAGCATATGATAAAGCTGGGAAGGGAAAACCAAAAAATAGAAATTTACAGAAGAAGAAGACTGGCCTGTGCTGCCTTTGGAAAACTAAGTAAGACGCTAAAAAATAAAAATATACCGATGCATCTACGTTCTAGAGTATTTGATCAATGTGTCCTACCCGTTCTTACATATGAAGCTCAGACGTGGACTCTCACTAAACAGTCGATGAACAAATTAAGAGTGACAAAGAGAGCAATGGAGCGCCAAATGTTGGGCATAACGCTGAAAGATCACAGAACAAACACTTGGATAAGAGGCATAACAAAAATAAAAGTCGTTGCCGAAGCAGTGGCAGAGCTGAAATGGAACTACGCCGGTCATGTGGCTAGATATAAAGATGAAAGGTGGACCAATACAATACTGAAATAGAGGCCCTCCTTGGGGAAGAGATCTAGAGGACGCCCCCCAATGCGATGGACGGACGATGTAAAAAGATCTGCCGGACTGATGTGGATCCGAGAGGCGCAAGATAGAGACAAATGGGGAAGAATGAGGGAGGCCTATGTCCAGAAATGGACCGAAGATAAAGGCTGATGAGATGAGATGAGATGAGGTATAGCATAAAGCTTAATGTCTTCAGGGATATGGAAATTACGGGTTCTGGCCCCCAGAGAGTTTGTCCGGAGGCCAGTCTTGCAATCTCATGTCGTTTCGTTGCGGTAGGTTTCGTCATGTCCTTTCATCCATACAAGGGAGACGGTATTATCTTTTGAGATATCGTCGAGAGCTTCACGACACCGCAGTACTATTCCTTAGGTGATTTTGCAACTGCCTAGGGCTGGTAAAGCGGCTCTGCTATCGTTGATTTGTCGTTTGAGAATTGCATTTGCACCATGCATTATTCCCACTACCTCCGCTTGGAAGATAGTGGCAATTTTGCCTAGTAGTATACTCTGGCGTAGGTTTAGGTCATCTGTGGCTCACTCCTTTAATGGTTAGGTGGCATATCTGCATTGAAGGGCTGATTGTCAAGTGGCTCTCAGAAAAGCCATTTGTTTGGGCTTTCTGTTGGTATTTATTTCCAATGTATGTTTGCCGGTAGGTTTGTAGCAAAAGAAAAAAAAGATGGAAAGGTTTCTTTGTTTGGTACCTTTGACCTTAAAACTCTAATGACTAATGAACTCACCGCTAAACAATCAGCTCTAAAAATCACGCAGATTATTTTCATTTTCATACTTAAATTAGTATGAGATATTAATTTGACTACAAAGTCGAAATTCAGACTGTTAAAATCATTCAACGTAATTAATTTTTGATTATTACTTTAGAAACGTAAATTAGATACTAATATTAATTATTCATACACTATAACTACTCTTCTGTTTGTGTTGAAAGCAAACACGAAATCTAAAATATTGCGCGAAACCGAATTAGAGGAAACAATAAAAATTGGCATCGACAGTAAAATACCTCAAAGAACATCAATAAAGTAAAGGATCGCGTTGTGGTATGGCGGAATAAATATTCCCTTTTGTCTAACAACAAATTTTTACGACAGCAGATCAGTTTTCCCGTCGAGTGCCCCCGAATGATCTCCCACATTTGTTTCCTTTTCATGTCACACATAAGTGTCATTTTCAGGAGCTAAGAACTTTACGTTTTCTAAAAGGGAATTTTATGTCTGTCCTTTTACATAGAGGATCCTTCTGTCGCCTACCAGATCGAACTTGCTATTTATCTAACTCGAAATAAAACGGGGTTAGCGCGAAGCTACGCTTCGTCTTTCAATTTGTCGACAAATTGATTACAATATTATAAAGAAAAATGTTGAAAGAAAATTGAATTAAAGCGGAATTTTAAGAAGAACGCTTTATTGGATCCACTTTGTTAGGCTTATAAATGGACTGCTTAACTCCTTACCAATTCTCAACCTAAATTAAATCTAGGAAACATCAAACGATCTTCGCTAATTTACTTTAAAAGTTGGATAAAGCAACTGGTAACATAAAAATATTCCATTAGCCAGTAATTCACTTAGAACTTTGATAAAACAAAAGTTTAACCTTCTATTACATGGAACGGATAGAAATAAAATAACGAGCAGCTTTTTATTAGTGCAGAAACTACAATGTAATATAAAAGCTTTTATACATTTAATCAAAGATTTATGTGAGTAGTAGTTATAAATTTATTCAACTAAAAACCATATTCTGTACACGTTCGGATTAGGATTGTTACTGATTCAGTTATCTGTCCTCTAAAATTGGGAGGACGATTAACTAACTAGGCATTTTTTGACAGTAACTAGCCGGGCCCTAAATTTAGAAAGAAGTCAATTATTTTTATTTTCCATAGAGGAAATTATTGTGATCGTCAGGTTGAATTTGAAGCAAATCCGATCATTCAACAATGTTTTTTTCGCTTTGGTCCTCCTGGCCGATATGCGAGTTACGCCTAAAAGAAAAGCACTTTTATGCCAAACACTTTTAACTTTTGATTAATAAGCATGGTTTAGGGCCTTGGGAGACCGATAAAGCGGACGCTGTGTGTCCGTATACACTTTACAGTCTAGATGCCTTAACGCAGAAAACCCAAATTTGTCTAAAAGATTGGTACCTGCAATCGGATAAAACCGCACGGAAATGATGTTGGTCCGTCAAAGGAGGAGGAGGAGAATATAATTTGAGAATAGACGCGCTGGAAAAAGAACTGTAGATTCGTATTTTTACACATGTAGAATAGCCATAATGCACAAACACGATCTCCCTATCACCCTCACAACCCCCCTCTTGGTTGGTGTTTCTTCATCATTGATTCCAGATCGCCATTCCATATTTTAAATCTTTTTCCTTATGTATTTAAGCCTTCTACCTATTGCTTCATCCGCTGCTTTTTCCATTGCTTCTCGATGTTATTTATTTCGTGGTCTATACAGGGTGAGTCAAGCTATACGCCTTTTTTTAGTGAGTTTATTATTAGGAATTTATTAAAATTTTTTGGTATGCATATGTTTCGAAGGGTGCTCTACAACCTGGCGCAGTCAGTTTTTTGATTGGACGTCAAATGTCAAAATAGCGATTTTCAACTGTTTATTTTTAAATGGAACGGTACGACTTTTTTTGGCTTAAACGATGCTGTACGATGTTTACAATATGACCCTTACTGAAGTTTATCACAATTTTTAAGATTCGGCCGTAAAATATGCATTCATTATGTTAGTCTATATGTCGGTTATGAAATTCCTGCCTTACATTTTCATAAGTTTCTGGAGTGATATTTCCGCTAACTTCTATAATGCGTTGCTCCAGTTCTTCAATTGTTTCTGGACGGAGTCTGTACACTTTTGATTTCAGATATCCCCATAAAAAATAATCTAAGGGGGTTAAATCTGGGGAGCAAGCCGTCTATTCTACAGGCCCTTGCCTATCAATCCATCTTTCAGGAAAATGTCCTTTGATAAAGTCAGAAGCAGGCCTATAACAATGAGACGGCGCACCGTTTTGTTGGAACATAACGTTTTCAATATTATTTCTAGCCACCTAAGATATTTCTGGGAAAATTTTGTCCTGCAAATTGGACTACTGGATAAAAAAGTCAAAACAATTTTGAATTGAGGGAGTCCATTTGTTTAAAATCCGCCGTTTTGTTATAGCTGACTATTTTTCTTTGAAACTCTAGGATCAGACGCAGAACTAAAAGACCTTTCAAACGAGGTGTCTGGATTTGGAATTGGGAGTGTGAGTTACCTCACGCGCACTTAGGCCACAATAGGTGGGCCCATTGTACTACCTCCCCAGCAGCTCTCCACATTGGACGTCACCCAAGCCATCCAACCTTTTGGATGTACTTTAGGACATCCGCAATTGGAGTGTTGCTGATTTCGGCCATGTTAGGCCAGAAGTCCCCCAGCATGGATCCTCTGGTTGTTGCGAGAGCTGGGCAGTGACATAGGACATGTTCTGCCGACTCGTCGTCCTCGTTTCATGCACGACAGTTTGGGCTGTCCGCTAGCCCCATCCTGTGCATGTGTTGCTTTAGGGTGCAGTGTCCAGATAAGATACCCACAACTAGTCGTAAGTTCTTTCGGGACAGTTGCACACAGTATTTGGCTCTTTTTGGCGAGGGTGCCGTAATAGCAGCCCTTGCTTGACGACAGCTTTGAGTGTTAACCCATCTTCGTGTGAAGCTTTTTAAGGTTTCTTGGTATAGCATAAAGCTTAATGTCTTCAGGGATATGGGAATTACGGGTTCTGGCCCCCAGAGAGGTTGTCCGGAGGCCAGTCTCGCAATCTCATCAGCCTTTTCGTTGCCGTAGGTTCCGTCATGTCCTTTCACCCATACAAGGGAAACGGCATTATCTTTTGAGATATCGTCGAGAGCTTCACGACACCGCAGTACCACTCCTGAGGTGATTTTGCAACTGCCTAGGGCTAGTAAAGCGGCTCTGCTATCGCTGTAGATACCAATACGTTGGTTCTTGATTTGTCGTTCAAGAATTGCATTTGCACCATGCATTATTCCCACTATCTCCGCTTGGAAGACAGTAGCAATTTTGCCTAGTGGTATACTCTGGCGCAGGTTTAGGTCATCGGAGAAAATTCCGGCACCCGTTCCATGCTTTGTTTTAGATCCATCGGTGAAGATGGATATGTCCATATGCTGGGTTGGTCCAGCATTCGCGTAGACACTAAAGTGTCTATTAAAGGCATATTGTAAAGGAAGGTAGTCCACCATAGCATCCAGAAGAGGAATCTTAAAGATTGCCTCATCCAGGAGGCGGGTGTGTCTGCCTCCCTTGCCTGCTGTTTGCCACAGCCCCTTGTGGCGCAGCCTTATAGCAGTTCTCACAGCTACTTCCTCCACAAAGAGATCAAGTGGAGGAAGGCATAAGATCACCTCTAAGGCGGCCGTGGGGGATGAGCGTATAGCACCTGTAGAACTGAGACAGGCGAGACGTTGCACGTGTCCCAGTTTGGTTGTTGCCGTAGCCTGTCTGACCCTGGGCCACCAAACAAGTGCTCCATAGCATAGCATGGGCCTAATCACGGCAGTATACAGCCACAAGGTAATTCTAGGGGAAAGTCCCCAAGATTTACCCAAAGCGCGGCGACACTGCCAGAAAGCCATGCATGCTTTGTTTGTTTTAGCTTTCAGGTGTTTCTCCCAGTTCAGCTGTTTGTCAAAAATAACTCCCAGGTATTTGACATTATCTGAGAATCTGAGAGAAGTATTGAATAGGAGAGGTGTACGTAAGGGTCCAACCTTCTTTTTCTTTGTGAAGAGTACCATCTCTGTCTTCAAGGGGTTGACAGATATTGATTGACAGATGTTCATTACACCACTTTTCTGTTATTCGAAGAGCCGTCTGCATTAAGGTGCAGAGCATGCCCTCAAACTTCCCCGTGATGAGGATGGTGATATCATCCGCATATCCAATGGTATAGAATCCAGCATCATTGAGTGCGCTTAGAAGGCTGTCCACCACGGTATTCCATAACAGTGGAGACAGAACTCCGCCCTGTGGGCAGCCTTTCATCACGACACCTCTAATTGAGCTGTCTCCTACGTTAAATCGCACTGCTCTCATTGCAAGCATGTGTTTTATCCACTCACAAAGAGTAGGTGCAACACCAAGTCTGCGTAAGGCAGAGTTTATACTTTCAAAGGTGGCCTTGTCAAAGGCTCCTTCAATATCAATGAAAACTCCCAGGGTAGACTTTTTGTTGTCTAATGATCTCTCGATCCGATTCGCTACGGCATGTAGCGCCGATTCGGTAGATCTCCCTGGGATGTAAGCGTGTTGGTTCAGGTGCAGTGGGTGTGAAACAAGCACCTTCTTCCTTATTTCCCCGTCACAAAGTCTCTCAAGAGTCTTTAATAAGAAAGAAGTAAGACTAATGGAACGGTAAGATTTGACCAGGGTGTAGTCAACACGCCCTGGTTTGGGTATAAAAACTACCTTCACTTCTCTCCAGCTCTCCGGTATATATCGAAAGGCCATACATGCCCGGTAGATGCGCACCAGGTAGGCAATTATCAGGTCCAGACCCCATTGTAATAGGGCTGGGAAGATACCGTCCACCCCTGGCGACTTGAAGGGGAGAAAGGAGTTTATAGTCCAGGTTACTTTGTCGCCCCTTACGACCCGGTCCGCCACTTCCCAATCCTCCTCAATGGGAGGTGGGGTGTCGGGCCTTGGCCATACACAGTCAGGGGTAACAATGCAGCCTGGGAAATGTGTTTGAATTAGCACTTGTGCTGTCTCTTCGGGTTTGGTTGTCAGAAAACCATCCCCTTGCCTGAGACAGCCAGGTTGTTGATTGGGGTCTTTGGAAAGGATCCTTTTTAGTCTTGCCGCTGAGGTAGTAGTCTCTATAGAACCACAGAAAGTTTTCCAAGAGTTCCTCTGCCTCCGGCTGATTTCTTTTTTATATATTCGTTTTTGGTCTTTGTAGGCCTCCCAGTCACTAGTAGTTCTAGTTCTCTTTGCTTTATTGAAGAGTTTACCCAGCACTGATCTCATCCTGTCGAGTTTCTTGCACCACCAAGAGGTTGTGCGACTCGCCTTGGGTGTCTTCAGGGGGCATGATGATTCATAGGATTGTAAGAGCGAGTTTTGCAGAATGTCCACGCTGGTCTGCAGGTCCTCTACCCGAGCAATCGTGTCTGGGAAAATCGACACCGCCAGGTGGGCTTCCAGATCTACTTTATATGATAGTCTGTCGGTCTGCCTAGGGTTCCGATATTGTTTTGGTATGGCCGTAGTTCCAGATAATCTGAAACAGAGCCATCTGTGGTCTGACATGGATACAATAGGTGATACATGCCAGCCCACAATATTATTGGAAATACCTAACGATGCCAGGGTGACATCAATCACCGTCTGGCTGCGCGTTGTGACAAAGGTAGGTTCACATCCGCGGTTCAGTATTTCTAGGTTTGTACTTACTAGGTACTCAAGTAACGATGTACCTCTGATGGTACTGCTACCCCACGAAACGTGGTGAGCGTTCGCATCACAACCAATAATTAGGTGTTTATTTTCCCTCTCACAGTAATCCACCAGTTCGATCAACTCCGCGCTGGGCGGAGGGTCGATTGAGTCACCGGGAAGGTATACCGATGCTAATATAACATCTTCTTTTCCTTCGTTAATGCTGCAACTCACCTGTACCGCCGTAATATCACGCGTACAGAGGTGTGGCAAAGCGAAGGCTTGTAGGTGCTTGGGACAGTAGATGAACGTCCTTGGTTTCTTTTGGGCGTTATCTGTAAAGACAGTGCCATTATTATTATTTAATCCACAGATCTTAGATTTTACAATCCAAGGCTCTTGTATTAATGCAACAGTGTCCTTCTGACTGTCGAGATGTCTGCGTAAGGTGACAGCAGCCACTCGACAGTGTTGCAGGTTAATTTGTATAATATTTAGTCCAGGCTGAATGGACATGGGGTCAACAAAAGAGTTAGTCGGCCCCGGTGTCTGACCCGAACTCCAACAGTATCTCCATCAGCATCCTCTCCTCCTCACAGGTTGTGTCCATGGGGGTGGGGAGTTGTGGGGATTCCTCTTCGGATGGCTGCGCTGGTAGCGGCTCTTCGGGTGGTGGTGGAGGGGTGTCCGCAGACGCACCCTGATCTGTAACTAAATAGGGTTGAGGGGTGTCCGTAGACGCACCCTGCCCTATAGGCTGGTTTTCAGAGGCTGGAGGTGCATCTCCAGGCTTCTGAATTTTTATGCTTAGGGTGATAAACTGATAGTGCAGTTTACCTCCTTAGCTTTTGACGGCCGTCTCGGCCTCTCTGCTTAGGCCAAAAATTAGGAGCCTACCAAGTGGCTCCTTCTTTTCGGCAGTGTGGAAGAGGGGCCAGTCCCCAACGCCCATCCCGGGGTTCTGCACTGCCAGTCGACGAGAGGCAGTCTCCGTAGGCTCGGGTTTCCCCGGAACCCACAGAGCTGCCTTCGCCAGCCTGGGCAGCCGATCCACTTGAACGACGCTGAGGCGAGCGCCCTCCCACAGGGCAGGCAGGTTCGCGACCGCGTCTGTCAGCCACTTCAGGGTCTGGTCGTCCTCACAGGTGATTCGAAGAATCTCCCCGGAGTACTTCCTTCCCCTAAAAGTGGGTGGGATTTGGCCTTCAACTAGGGCGAACATGTAGTTGTCCAGAGCCACTAGCAATTGGGCTTTTATTAGGTCCGCTTGGACCTGGGTGATTTTGCCGAGGGGGGTCCTAAGATCCACGATGGCCACGCGGAGGTGCCTGGTAAGGGCCTCTTTGTAGCCACCTGTCCTCTCGGTGACTTTATGGTCAGGTTTGACCTTCTTCCTTGGATTGGAGGTGGAGGGCGTGCTTCCATCCGATCTAATCCTTTTGCTAGTGGAAGGTGTAGGACCACCGGAACCGGCCGCCTTGGGGCTTGCTCTGTGAGCCAGTTTCTTGGTAGCGGTTGAGGAGACCCCACTTCCCCTTCCACTTCTGCTTTTTATTTTGCCTAAGCCTACCGCCCTAGGGTTAGCTGCAGGAGCCAGCCCTTGGGTGGAGGTAGAGGCAGTGGCGTCGGAGTTCTCTGCTGCTAAGCGAGCCTTCCTCCTTCGTTTCTGTTCAGAGCCAGAAATCCTCTTCCTCTTTGGAAGAGTCTGTTCCTCCTTCTTTTGTTTTTGTTGTTGCTGCTGCTGCTGCTGCTGTTGTTGCTGCTGCGGCTGCTGGCTTGTTACAGGGGTATCCGAGGACGCACCCTGTACGATTTCTTGGTTTGGTGTTTCCATGCTGAAATATATATTCATCTCCCTAGCTCCTCACCCACCACGGAGCCCAACAAGGAGACGTCGAACTTCGACGCCAAGGCTACTAGGGAGATATAGTTCCCAGAGATGAGTTGCACACGAGTAGGCACCACCAGAGAAACCCTAGGAAATCAGAAATCAGAACCCCTAGGGACCCTAGGGACCCACTGCGCGCCCCTCCACCCCCAAGGAGCTCGCCCTACCGGCGGTCTGACCCGACGATACAGCCGATTGGTCGAGTGGGTTAGTCACTCGACCTCCCGTCTAGGTGAAATCAGGGCCGAAGAGATGTGTTGCCGCACTCCAGGAACCATACCTGTCCCAGAGGTAGCTCAATCACCAGGATCCCTTCATCCAACCGACACGGGTCGCCCGCACGGCACAAACACGAGGGTGACCTAAACCCTGTGAAATCTATTGAGCGGTCACAACTCAATGGAGAGGGGGGATGGTCCGCGGCGGCAGCTTTCGTTTCACCACACGGGGGTTTAGACCCGGGATGTCCCTACTAACTAACCGCTAACCTAGGTCCGAGGACTTCGGCCGTTCTCCTATCCGCCACCTGGAGACGCGCTCGGTAGGTATCCCAACCCCCGAGAAACGAGGTGTCACTCAACCCTCTTTTCTATGTAAAAAAAATTAAAAATGGCGCCCAGTCGCCATTTTGAATGGTACAAAATTTAATTATTGACTAAAAAATAGTATTTAATTTCCCTATTAAGCACACGGAAATGGTAATGGTAAAATATCAAGTCGTTCAAAAGTTAGTTAGGGGGGGAGGGGGTACTTTATAGACAGATGGTATATACTCCACATATTGTTAGATTTTCTCTTATTGTTTTAATTTATGCCGTAGCATGTTTTAAGTGTTCTGGATTTTGTTGTAAAGATGCCAAGAACTGCTGTTTGTTGGAATATACTTTGCTTCTACAAAATATTAAGTTAATTTCTAACTTCTAATTGTCCGATTGTTTAGATTGAGGTCGTTTACCAGAAGATTTTTCTTGCTCATAGTAACGCACGACGGCCAAGCTACATTTATTGAGAATGAAGAAATTAGGTAGGTCGTAGAAAACAAATCATCCAGTGTTATTTAGAGCAGTTATATATCTGTCATTTGACACTTTGTTTATCCATGTATTTAAAATATTAATTTTTTAGTAATACGTGTTTAGCCTTCCTACTACCAACACTTGTTTGTGACGTTAACCCTATACAGGGGTGCAAATGCACCCCAACGAATTTTTGGGCTATTTGTACCTCTATAAATAATTAAACCACATTATATTGTTATATTGTCTATATTTATGTTATTTAACATCAAAAATTATAATACCACATACAGGATGTTTGAGAATTAATGGATAAAAATAAGTTTGTACCCTATACCTAAACTACAGAATGTTTTACAAGTCAACGTCATACTTGTTATTTAATAACAAAAATTAAAATACCACATACAGGGTGTTTGAAAATTAATGAATAAAAAATAAGTATGTACCTCTAACTACAGAATGTTTTACAAGTCAACGTCATTCGCGGTTGAATCTTCTTGAATTTTACTGTCGCAATTCGTAGACATCACTTTCCGACAGGAATGTTCACTACAAACAAAGTTTTTGCATTTTATACAATGCTGCCTAGACTTCCTGTCTTTTTTTCTTTCGCACAAATAGCAACTTCCTTGTACTTCTTTTGGTGCCTCGGTCGTGGTGGAACCTTCAGAATGTTTGAAATATTACGTCTAGATTTTTTGATCGGTACTTTTGACCAAACTTCACCATTTTTAGCTTTATAAATGTTATCCCCCACATTTTCTTCGTCACTTTCACCAGAAGACACATTTTCTTCATCACTACTTTCATCGTCAATCTCTTCCACATGATCCTCTTCAATCTCATTTTCTTCATCATTCATTTGGTGTAAAATATTGGAAAACTCCGGATCTTCAAAATCATTCTCTAGATAAGCCTCAGCATCAGTCAGTTTTGCACTATTTCTTGGTTGAAAAGGCATTTTTACCTATTGCAACTAGATAACACACGGAAGCAGTTCGAATAAGACTAAAATGCGTTCCACGGATCGTCTAGTTTATATACAATCTCTCACACCCATGTCTATTCTAACATAAGCCTGTTTGGCGCGTCCTACACAAGTTCAAACATGAATATGGAGCATACAGACCGCACTCTAAACAAGTTCAAGCATGAATATCAATATGAAACCGGCACTATTAAAATGAACAAAAAGCACCAACAGGGGTGCAGGTGCACCCCAGATCCAAAAAATAAAAAAAAGTCATAATTGATTAGATATTTTCGAAATATTTTGAATTACTAGGAAAGTACATATACTAAACAACAATAAATAAAAAGGAGAACCACATGGCAGCGGCACACAAAAAATTACAACAAAAAAACGAGCAGTGGGGTGCAGGTGCACCCCTGTTGGTAGTAGGAAGGTTAGTGTAAGAATAGAATTAACCTGGGATCATTTTCACATAACGATTTATTGTGATTTTTAAAAAGGTTTAAGTACTTATGAGTGTGAAGAAAGTTTAAAATTAACGTTAGTGAGCAGGCACCTTTTTTGGCAACAATTTATAGGTGGTACAAAGAATTCGGTCGTGGAAGGAATACTGTTGAGCACCAGAAAGGAGCAGAACCTCCGGCTACCGCTGTTACTGAAAAAAACCTTACTGCTGTGAAAAAGATCATAGAAGAGGATAGCAGAGCTACCTATGCCGTAACAAAAGCTCAATTTAGGATTGGATCCTTAGCTGTAAAAACCATAATACATGACCACCTTCATCTGAAAATAGTTGTAAGTCGTTTTGTGCCCCATCATCTTATAGATTTCAAAAGGAAAACGCTTAAGAATTTCCCATGAAACTCTAACATTTTTTAATAATGGTCGACATCATTTTCTTTCGAAAATTGTGACAGGTGGTAAAATTTATACATCATTTTTTAATATGCCAACTCGACAATAAAGCCGCGTGTAGATTCATAAAAATGAGGGAACGCCAACCATAACCAAGAAGCAGCGTGCAATAAAGAAAGTAATGCACGCTGTGTTCCTTAAGATTACAGGTATCGTCAATTAAGGTAACGCATCGTCGCACACTGCCGCGTCAACACTTCAGTATTTAGCTGAAAAATAAGATTAAAGTAATAGAACATCTTACATACTTGCTTGGCCTTGCTATATGCAATTTTTGGGAATTTTGTAGAATAAAAAAACTGATGGGGAAAAAAATGTTTTTCAGAGGAAGAGATTGATACTGCTATTAGGTAATATTTTGACAGTGTTTCTTGCGATGCTTGGCTTGAAGCGTTTAAGGAGTGGAAAACATAGTCAATTGCATTATAGCAGAAGGCAAATATTTTAAACATACCTAAAATAAAAATTTGAGAAGTTATCTTGGTTGTTTCATTCTTAGTAAATGTAGCTTGACCCTCGTATACGGCTTTGTCTCTTCTATTAAAGAAAAACGAAATTGTACTGATGAAAATAATTTTAAAACAAACTTTGACTGGAGGTTCTGGTATTTCGGCGTTGTTGATTTTATTGGTGAGCCTCAAGTTGAACCACTTCTAGGTGACAATAAATGTAATGTCTTCTAAATAAAACGCAAGACTATGTATTATACTTTATTTAACGAAGACCAAACATACACTCTCTGGGAACAACTCAGTTCCCAAAACTGAAAACTCCCCTCCATGTACACTATACTTGTATTAACCAAAATAAATACATATACATTACAATAAATGTTTTAAGGACGGTATAACGGTGCATTTATAGAAAAAGCAACATCCAAAATGTTGTGGAATCATGTTCTGCAATTGCGAGCTTTAATAAGCACAACTGGGAATTTCACCCGTAGTTGAAAATTAGCTACAATCAAGAAAATGATCGGTTGAAGTACAACTGGAAAATTCTTACGCCGTTGTTCTAAAATAAACTAAAAAGAATAGTCGGTTATAATTATGATTTCAATAGATATTCTGATTTTATGTCAAGATCTCTCAAGAAAAATAATTGTTTTTTGTGTGTTTCTGGTTTATGCTGGTGAAAGGATAGTCTAAAATAGGTTTTTTGATAAAAAGAACATCGGCGTACATTGAGCGAGTTTTCTCTACTTAATTCTAGCCTCTTACAAAAAAATATATTTTTTAAAACATCAAAGTCTATATAGCTATCAACAGAATTAGTAACAATACCATAATATTTATGTAAATAAAAATAAATTTTAAGAAAAATTAATAGAAATATGGAAAAAGAATAGTAATGGAAATAGATTTTGAAAGGAAATACAACAGTTTGGAGAAAACAATAATTAAAAACTAATAATGATATATTTGCATATAAAGCTAACATTTGGGGTAAGTAGGAGACATAGAAAATTATATTAACGGGATATCTCATATCAAACAGAAATACTCGTGAAAACGGAATTCTAGAGAATATGCGGAAAGAAACAAGACAAAAACAACATTAAGGAGAAGTTCAATGAATCACTTTCATCTTCTCTATAGTAGTTTCATTCATCTTGACCTTATCTAACTTCGACAAATCATTTCTTTTAATTATAATTTGTAGCCTCAAGTGCGCCCCAAATTGTGTTTTTTGCAAAATCTGCAATTACTTAACAACGCTGGATAAACTATGTAAATTATTACTCGTAAGCTGCCCATAACTCATCCTATTAAACTTCAACCTTATCTCGGTTAAATTGAGTTGCGGGGCGCTTCAATGAAGTGGAGCAAATTTAATAGTTCATGTCATAGACTTCTTGAGACTTTGGAGTTGAAATCTAAAGCTTTGTGGATTATTAATTTCTTCCAAATGAACGCCAATAAAGCGTTGTCAACGCGTTTCAAGAGGGAAATAATATAAAATTGAATACACAACTATGCTGCTATAGAGAGATAGTTATTGGGCTTACAGTACAAAATTAGATTGTGTGTAAAATCAATAATTTTATTTAATTAATGTGTTACAATATCACAAAATATGGAAAAACTGTATTTCATAACAGACTATTAAATGCTTTTTGGCTTACCTTATACAGGGTGTTAATGAATTGTAGGGACAAACTTCTACGGCTTGCAAAACATAACAAAGCAAACAACTTTTGTTAATAAATGTGTGGTCAAAGGTGTTTCCTTTAGAAAATAGAGCCTCTTAAAGATTCTTTAAGAAGTATCAGAAAATAGGCAACCCAAATTGCATTTTCAATTATTTTGCACAGGTCACACGGAATTTAAAAAAACCCGATCAAATAACGTCAATTTTGACACAATTCGATATTTTAAAACGTTAGTGTATGCTACCCCAGTTGCAACTGTAGAAGAACTTACGGCGCATATTCTTGCTGCATGTGAAGAAGTTCAACAGACTCCTGGTATATTTGGAGCGGTGCGTGAGAATTTACTTCGTAGATGTGCTTCGTGTGTAGAAGCTGGGGGGCGACATTTTGAACATTTACTATAATTTTATTAATTTTTGAATTAGTTATTGTTAATTTTTCAAATAGTTGAATTTTGCTTTGTAATTTTGGTTTTTTCTATTGCTTAGTTTTGGAACATTTTGTTACTTAATTTATTTTAATTTTAATTTGAATTTGAAAAGTGGAAAAGAGGGCTTTATTTATCCTGTATTAATTTATGGAAACAAATAGTAGGCAGTAAATTGAGTTGCCTACATTTAGGCGCTTCTTAAAGAATCTTTGAGAAGCTCTATCCTGAAAGGAAACACTTTTGACCACACATTTATTAACAAAAGTTGCTTGCTGTGTTGTGTTTTGCAAGCCCTAGAAGTTTGTCCCTACAATTCATTAACACCCTGTATATTAAATTCATACTTAGTTCTTTTCTTCTAAAATATGTACATACGAGGATGGGTTAAAAAGTTTGTGGGATGACGGATAGATGGCGCTGTTTTAGACAGTTTTTGTGGCGCGCTGCCAAGTTCACTCCTTCAGACCGTCAACTGCCAAATTTCAGATTGCTGCGTTCATTAGTTTCGTTTTGTCAGCTGTTTAATTAAGAGCGTGTCAGAGTTTTTCACAAGATGGGTAGTGTTGAAATTCGTGCTGTCATTAAGTACTTCTTCTTGAAAGGCTTATCAGCAATTGACATTCATAAGGAGATGAGGGATGGTTTGAAGGACTCGGCTCTTTCATTTTCCACTGTTGATAAATAGGTTCGTGAGTTTCAATGTGGTCGTAGGAGTGTTAAAGATGCACCTCGCAGTGGACGCCCAAAATCTACTACTACACCAAAAATTGTTTGTTATGGTGTTAAAAGACCGTCGGTTGAAGACGTCTGAGATAGCGCAAGCTGTAAACATCTTCAAAGAACGCGCAGCGTACATTTTTAATGAAGAGTTGGCCATGAAGAAGCTGTCCGCAAGGTGGGTGCCGCGACTGCTCACTGTTAATCAAATATTAATGCGGATGCAAATTTCTTGTGAGTGTTTGGAGTGTTTCTGAAACAACAAAGTGGATTTTATTCATTCGCCAATTTATCACCACAGATGAAACTTGGGTTCATCATTATACGCCGGAAACAAAACAACAATCTAAACAGCGGCGATACAGTGGTTTTCCTCCTCCAAAGAAAGCAAAACCGTTTGCATCTGCAGGAAAAGTAATGGCTTCTATTTTTTGAGATACAAAAGGTATTCTTCTGTTTGACTACCTTCCAATAGGCCAAACAATCACAATCGTACAATACGCAAGTCTTTTGGACAAATTAAAGCAATAAGTTAATGAAAAGCGTCCTGATTTAGCCAAGCGAAATATCATTATTCGCCAGGACAATACACGGCCCCACGCGTGTGCTATTACTATGGCAAAAATTCACGAATTAGGCTTCGATTTGCTGCCACGCCCACCTTATTCGCCAGACTTAGCCCCGTCGGGCTACCACCTGTTTCCACGCTTGAAAAAATACCTAGGAAGACAGAAATTTCCAACAGACAACGCAACAAAGCTACCGTGGATTTTGAAGAACTTGACAATTCTAAATTTTACCAAGGCATAGAAGCTCTGTATCACTGCTGGTTCAAATGTATCGAGGTGGCAGGGGATGATGTTGAAAAATAAACGTAATTTCAAACCGCAAAGTTCTGTTTTTCGTTTTCATTCCACGGACTTTTCAGCTCATCCTTGTAGATATCATAGATAAATTCATCGGGGTTGCGAAGTGAGTTTATAATTGATCAAAGACTTGCTAGAGACTTTCTCTATAATCGTATAAGCGATATGATGGGGATGATCAAAGTTATTAGGAGTATTATAGGGCAATGAAGCTGCTCCTTTGATGAGTGATACTGCCTGATACTTAATGTGGTAGACTGTGCAAAGCATTTCTGTTTGTATTAATTAACACATTATTGGGTCAGGTTGGCGAACTTTTGATTATGGTATACGACATAGGACTAAAATGGCAAACGGTTATAAAAACGTGTGGGCCAGTGCATTTAATGTATTTTTACCTTGCTCGCTATACGAAGTATAGCCGTAGAGAAAGGTATTATCGACAGGTTGAATTTGGAGCAAATGCTCATTCTGCGAATTATTTTTTGCTTTGGGCTCACTAGCCGATATACTAGTTATGCCTACACGAAAGGTACTTTTATGCGTGCGCCCGTGCAAGCCAGCGCGGCGCGTGTTTGTGCGTGTGTATGTGTCAAATTTAGCTCAAAAATTGAGATAGAATGCCACTGCAAGAAAATGAGGTTAGTTAGTCAGCCAAAAAAATCAGAGGTGGGAAGGGAAGTTCTAATTCAAAATAAACGCGCTCGACAAATATTCATAGATTCGTATTCTGCGCATGTCAAATAGCCGATATGCGCAAACGCAATCTCCCTATGACCGATTCTTTGTTATTTCACAAATTAACGAATTTCGGCTTCAAAATCAGTATGAGTATGACAATAGGAACGACTTTCCATTAAGAAAACACCACTGAGAAGTTTCCTTTTGGTCGTTTACCTGAACACGTTAGTTGAGTAACCGCACAAAACAGTTTTCACCAAATTATAAAATCGATTTTGAGATTTTAATGGATAAACATTGGTTGCAACTTAAAAACATAAAATATCATAAAACCATGCATAAAATCATCATAAAATAGAGGGAGGGGGCTGTTTTAATATAGATGCGCAAACATTTTATTAGATTCGTATTCTACACATATCAATGCGGTATTCCTATTGTATCACACCTAGTGCTCGTATAAAAGTTAACTTGTTAAAATGTTTGGAATTTTTAATTTTTTTTAAATATTTTAACACTTTCAAAAATTAAAAAAAAATTTCAAACACTTTTGAAAAAAGGTGCCTAGTGTTTATAACGAGGTTGTCTGATCGAAATAGGTGGTGTTTATCTCCCTTGGCAGAAATAAATTTTTTTAAAGTCAAATCTGCAACGTTTTTTACCAAAATTAACTTCGACAAGAGATAAAAAAATTGCAGGGCATTGATCGCGTAAAATAATTTATCTTGGCTATAAGTGTATTCATTGAGATCGATTCAAGATCGAAGCAAGAATAAGTTTATTAAGGCTTTCTTAAACGGACGGTAGAAATAGGGGGGTTTATCCTCGTTGGGAGTAATTAATTTATTCAGGTCGAATCTGCCACCATTCAACTTTGATAAATGATAAAAAAAATCCCAGGGCATAGGCATATCTCTAAAAATTTTCATAAATGATAAAATTTTCCAAAAAATTAATAATTTTCAAAAATTGATGAATTTTCAAATTTATTTAAATTTTACATAATATGAAATTTTTGTAAAATTGAAAATTTTACAAATTTTGATATTGTTGGAATAAAATTGTTCAAATAGTGAAAAATAGTTTTAAAAGAACTGTTTTTCACCATGAACAATTTATTTCCAACAAAATCAAAATTTTGAAAATTTACAAATTTTACAAAAATTTCACAATTTTAAAATATTTTAATTTTTGTAGTTTCTAATATTAGAAAAATTACAGTATTTTAAATTTTTTATATGTATATCACCATTTTAAAAATTTGTGAAAAATTCCAGTTCTTCAAATTTTCAAAAATTTCAAAAATATTGTTCAAAATAATTACAAAATTTCAGTTTTCAAAACATGAAAATTTAAAAATGTAAATTTTAAAATTTTCAAAATGTTTTTAAATTGTTCAATTGTTGTTATTGCTTAAAATTTTTGATAATTGAATTTTTTATAAATTTTCAATGTTTTCCAAATTTCAAAGATTTTCACATTTTCATGATTATAAGAATTATCAAAAAAAAAAGAAAATTATCGAAAGGTCAAAAATGTCAATAAACGAGAGGAAGGTCCCGTGGCGGTTTCCCGACAGCTTTTTTAAACGCTGTACATGAGTTTTTATTAATTTTATTTTATTGTATACAGGGTGTGGCAGCCCGCTGTAATTGGTCGATTGCAGGTTAAGTATTAGAGATAGAGAAAACTTTTTTAAATAAAAGTTATTCGAAGTCGTGTATACTATCACGTAAAAATATTTTGCATTATACAGGGTGTCCAATATCAGAGTGGCATAGCCAACTTATATCTTTTTTTAATTAAACACCCTGTATATTTTTGCAAATTATTATTCGACTTTTAATTTGCTTTCCCCCTGTTTTTTGTTTTTTTAATTCCGTCGCGGTGTTGCCAAGTTATTTAATTTTTTTCTGTAAATTTGACATTTGCAGACCTTACTAGTAAAATTTGTTCAAGCCGTATTTTTAAAGATTAAACAATTTTTTTCTGGAAAATATTAGTCAAGACCATGTTCTATTTTTCAAATATTTTAAAGTTGAATTTGGTTATACAGGATGTTTGTTGCCGCGGTCCAAAGTTTTTGAACTTTAATGTGTCATAACTTGATTTTTTTTAAATAAAACCCCCAAATTTTTATTTAATTTTTTAATTCTACTGTAAACTCCCCTTCAAACGTCTATTTCATTTCCTATACCCATCTCCTTTAGTTTTCCTTGTTTTTTTTAAATTTTAATTATATTGTAACAATCTCTTCAAGTTTACCGCGCAGCATTACTTAAAAACAAATGAAAAGTTATTTGAGAAAGAAGATTTTAATTTTATTTAAACAATTACATTACATTACAGCTTGTTAGAAGATGTACCACCAATAACTAGAAGAAATATGTAGCTACAACATGATGGTGCTCCTGCACATTATAGCGCCGCAGTACGGGAGTGGTTAAATCACAGATTCGAAAGAAGATGGGTAGGAAAGGGAGGACCGATGGCTTGGCCAGCCTGATCTCCAGACCTAACCCCGTTGTATTTCTTCTTATGGGGTTACATAAAAATCTTGTGTATCGGGCACTTCCAACTACCTATGAAAACATGCGGGAACGTGTAATACCGGATTTTGGACAAGTTACAGTAGCGATATTGTTAACTAGAGGGTACAAGCATCATTTCGCGAACGAATTGGTTTGTGTTTGCATAACGGAAATGCACATTTTGAACAGCTGTTGTGAATAATCACAAGCTGTAATGTAATGTAATTGGGTAAATAAAATTAAAATCTTCTTTCTCAAATCACTTTTCATTTGTTTTAAAGTAATAGTGCGCGGTAAACTTGAATAGATTGTCTAAATAATATTAAAATTGAAAAATCAAGGGAAACTAGTAGAGATAGGTATAGGGAATGTAATAGACGTTTGATGGGAAATTTACATTAGAATTCAAAATGTAATAAAAATTTGGAAGTTTCATTTGAAAAAGCAAGTTATGACACATTAAAGTTAGAAAACTTTGGACCGCGGCAAAAAACATCCTGTATAACCAAATTCAACTTTAAAATATTTGAAAAATAGCATATGGTCTTGACTAATATTTCCCAAAATTGTTTAATCTGTAAAAATACGGTTTGTACAGGTTTTACTAGTAAGGTCTACGAATGTCAAATTTACAGAAAAAAGTTGAATAACTTGGCAACACCGCAACAGAATTAAAAAACAAAAAAACAGTCGAAAATCAAAGTAAAGGGCGAATAATCATTTGGAAAAATATCTTTAATTTAAAAAATTTATAAGTTTGCTATCGCACTTTGATATGAAACACCATGTATAATGGAAAATATTTTTATCTGATAGTACACACGACCCTGAACAACTCTTATTTAAAAAATTTCCTCTATTTTTAATACTTAACCTGCAATCGACCAATTACAGCGGGCTGCCACACCCTGTATATGGGACAAGTTGCCTAAACATAATACAGTTCAGTGGCTGATGAGATAGTAAATTTCATTAATTTTATTTACCGACTAATGTACGTTTGTCATTTCTTTCTCTAACTGTCCATGTGATTTCCAAAAAAATAATAATATTCAAAAATTGATAAATTTTCAATTTTATTTTATTTTTTCATATAAGTTTCATAATTTTAAAAATTTGTACAATTTTCAAAAACAAGAACTACATTTCAAAGGTTTAAAATTAGGTTTAATATTTTTCAGTATTTTAAAAAATTTTCATTTTTGTAAAGTTTCTAAATTTAAAAAAATTAAACAATTTGCAGGTTTTTAAAATTTTTTAAAATTTTAAATGTTTTAAAGATTTTAAAAATTCACAAGTTTTCAAAATTATCAAAAATTTTCAGTTTTCAAAACATGTAAAAATTTAAAAATATTTAAAAATTTTCAATATTTCTGTAAATTTTCGAAAATTTTTAAATTGTCAAAATGTTTTTAAACTGTCTAAATGTTGTAAATGTTTAAAATTTTTAATAATTGTCGAAATTCTGAAAATTGTTATAAATTTTCAGTGTTTTCCAAATTTCAAAGGTTTTCACATTTTCATGATTATGAAAAGCATAAAAAAAACAAAAAATCATCGAAATGTCAAAATTTCGCTACTGCTTACTGAGTTGTTGTTAATGGAATGGCCGTGACAAGTAACGTAAGCTGATAAAATAGTAAATTAATTTCTTTTACCGATCAATAAACGTTTGTCATGTCTTTCTCTAACTGTCCTTCATTTAATATCAAAAGAAATAACATTTTCGATAATTTAATAATCGTGTTAGACAGAAACGGAAGTACCAAATGTTTTTGTGTTATCGTCATTAGCAGTAAACAAACGGGTCAGATTAATGTTTGTAATTGACTCATACCAATTTTTTTCTATTGTCTAATACGTTTTTCTTTTTTACTCTATTTTGTGTAATTTTTAACAAAACTACATGGATAAAACAATTTCCTTTATGCTCACATTTATAGATTTTCTTTTAAACAAAATTCTATTGCACAAATAAATACGTTCACGTCAGAAGAACGTTGGTCGTTTACGAAACTGCATTCCATTGGTTTAAATTGTAGTGGATCAGGAACAAAGCCCAAGTCGTACTGTAACCATGAAGACCAATTGATTTTGAGCTGCCTGTTGGCTTTCACGATGGACATAAAAATGCTTTTATCCCTTGTATCAGCACAGAGAGGGAAGGTAAAATGAAAAACGCATTTACTCGTTTCAAATGCTGAAAACAAGAAATTTTGTTTCCTTGCCGTATTTAAATTCCTTCGTCATAAATGCTTATTTTAGCACATCCGAGAGGACGCATATAAGCTCCGATCCATTTCTTAAATTAAATTTTTGAATCGTATCGGCTCATCCTTTTATAACAGATTACGTATTTATAGAACACGTTTTCGCCCATGATGGATGAGTCTGTAGACTATAGCGTGAGGTGTACTTTTTCTATTTTACCGAATTGAATGACGGTTAAATCGGGAAAGGTTCATGAATCATGTATGTGATAAGCCCCTGATGGAGACGGCCAGACTGCGGTGCGTGCCGAGCTTCCGTCGCCGCGGGGGGTAGCATTCCGCGGAAATACGGGGGTGGTTCAGTTCAGATATATACGCAGCAACTTGTGGAGGGTGGAAATGCCCAGGAATGATATTGACTCTCTTAAAGGCTGGAGAATTTCGAGCGTTCCCTTCCTTGTATCCGCATCTTATATTTGGGTAATGCGTATGCGGTGTTATGTTTACTTTTCGGGATTTTTCTTCTATCATCGCTTTTACGAATTCGCACTTTGAGAAGACGAATGATGTACCTTTATTTATTTTGTTCTTTTCAAACTGCTTGTTTGTATTTACCTTTGCTTTAGGTATGAAAATGTTCGAGGCTTTTAACAATATTATGTAAAAAAGCCGTTTGGCGGAAGCAAGTTTTCTCCTAAAATATATGAAATATACAGTGTCCATAAAGTAACCCCCCCACCCTCCCAACTAACTTTTGAACGACTTGATATTTTTTTACAAAATTTGGTGTGATGTAATGGGAAATTAAATACTGTTTTTTAGACCATATTAAAATTTTGTATCATCCAAAATGGCAACTGGGCGCCATTTTAATTTTTTTATTAAATAGAAAGGGGGTCGAGTGACACCTCATTTGAAAGGTCTTTTAGTTCTGCGTCTGATCCTAGAGTTTCAAAGAAAAATATTTAGCCATAACAAAATGGCGGATTTTAAACAAATGGACTCACTCAATTCAAAATTGTTTTGATTTTTTTATCCAGGGTCGAGTGACACCTCATTTGAAAGGGGTTTCAGTACTGCATCTGATTCTAGAGTTTCAAAGAAAAATATTGAGCCATAACATAATGGTGGATTGTAAACCAATGGACTCAAAGTTTAAAATTGTTTTGATTTTCTTATCCAGTAGTCCACTTTTTCATTTGCAGGACTAAATTTTCCCAGAAATATTTCAGGTGGCTTGAAAGAACTAGTTAATTTTTACAGTGACAGTTAATGCACAAAATTTTGTGGAATGGCTTAATTTTGAGTTGAATTACTTTATAAAATTGTATTCCTCATATTAAGATTTGTAACCATATTGAAGAATGTGTCAGAAGCTTAATTGGCCAACTACCATAAAGTTACTGGTAATGACTTAATGAGAGTGGTAAAAATAGACGCCAATCAACAGTCATTAAAAAAGCTTTTTAAAATTATTAAAAAGACTCGAAAAATTAAAATGTTTCAGTTTTTGACAATTTTAAAAGTATTTGGAAAATTCAATAATTATCAAAATTTTAAAACTTTAAAATAAAGATATTTTAAAAATTTGAAAATTTTTTTTTAATTTTTGAAACTTGAAAAGTGAAATTTGTTTTCAAAATTTTTATTAATTTGACGTTTAATATTTGAATGAATAAAAAATTTTGAAAAAAAACCTCAAAAATTTGAACACGCATTGAAAATTTTAAATAATTGAAAAAAGTTGATTATTTTAAAATTTCAATTTTTGACAAATTTAAAAAAATTTTTGTAAAAATTTTAAAATGGTAAAAAATTTTGAAACATTTAACAGATTTTGATAAATTTCGTAAATTTTGAAACATTTAAATTTAAAAAATTTTTAAAATATGTAAATTTTTTGAAAAATTTGGTAATTTTGTAAATTTAAATTTTAAATTACAATGAAATTTTTTAATATTATAAGATTCAGTATTTGTTAATTGTAAGCAATATTTTTTCGTTGAAATCTAAAATCGATTTAATTATACAGTGTGAATTGTAGGGACAAACTTCTAGGGCTTGCCAAACACAACAAGGCAAACAACTTTTGTAAATAAATGTGTGGTCAAAAGTGTTTCCTATCAGGATAGAGCTTCTCAAAGATTCTTTAAGAAGCGCCTAAATGTAGGCAACTCAATTTACTACCTACTATTTGTTTCCATAACGACGGAAATTAATACAGGATAAATAAAGCCCTATTTCCCACTTTTCAAATTCAAATTAAAATTAAAATTAAAAACAATAAATTAACAAAATGTTTCAAAACTAAGCAATAGAAAAAACCAAAATTACAAAGCAAAAATCAACTATTGAGAAATTTTCAATAACTAATTCAAAAATTAATAAAATTATAGTAAATGTTCAAAATGTCGCCCCCAGCTTCTACACACAAAGCATATCTAGGAAGTAAATTCCTACGCACCGCTCTAAATATACGAGAAGTCTGTTGAACTTCTTCACATGCAGCAAGAATACGCGCCGTAAGTTCTTCTACAGTTTCAACTGGGGTAGCATACACTACCGTTTTAACATGACCCCACAAAAAGAAATCAAATGGGGTTAAATCAGCAGAACGCGGAGCCCACGTCACATGCCCTCCTCGACCTATCCATCCGTTGGGAAAAGTGTTATTTAAAAATTCCCTGACTTCCGCCGAAAAATCAGCAGGTGCACCATCTTGCTGCAGCCACATTTGAGGTGGAACATCTTCCAAAAGTTCAGGCAAGACATGGCTGGCGCAAGAAATTTAAATAAATTGCTCCTGTTAACCTTTGGGGTAGCAGATATGGTCCAATGAGTTTATCGCCAACAATTCCAGCCCAAATGTTCACTGAAAATCTTTGCTGGTATCCTTTTTGAACCAAAGCATGGGGATTTTCATCGTCTTAAATGTGGCTGTTTCTACTGTTGAATATTCCTTCTTTCGTAAAAGATGCCTCGTCACTAAACAGAACGTTTACTTGGAATTCTGGATTCTCATTACACCGCCGCAGAAATTCCTGGCAAAATTCTACCCTTCTGGGAAAATCTGCTTGAACCATGGCTTGTACCTTCTGTTCTGTGGGTGGTACGGATGTAGCTTATGCTCATGTAGTACCTCCCATACTGAAACATGGTTCACTCCCATTTCAATTTTCATGAGCGATGGCTCTTGAACTAGTAGAAGGATTTTCAGCCACTCTTTCCAAAACTTCTTCCTCAAAATCCACCGTTCGCCTTGTTCTAGTAGGACCACAGTTGTGTCTGTTGACAACGAATGTACCTTCCTCCCGCAGCCGACGTGAAACTACACTAAAGGCCTTGTGCGATGGACGATTCCTATTCAGAAAATGTTCTTGGTACAGGCGAGCAGCTTCGCGTGCGTTACCCCAAGCAGCTCCATACATGAACATCATGTCATGCTGTTCGGCAAAAGTATAATTCGCCATAATGCAAAAATACGAAACACAGAACGAAAATAATAAAGAAAATAATTATCAAAAAAATTACAGAACGAAAAAAACGAATTATTAAAGGCACAGAAAGAAACGAATGCAAGAAAAGTCAAAAAATATCACAAAAATATCGAATTGTGTCAAAATTGACGTTATTTGAATGCATGTATGTCTAGTTTTTTTTTCAAAGTTCCGTATGACCTGTGCAAAATAATTGAAAATGCAATATGGGTTGTCTATTTTAGGTACTTCTTAAAGAAACTTTAAGAAGCTCTATTTTCTAAAGGAAACACTTTTGACCACACAAAAGTTGTTTGCTTTGTTGTGTTTTGCAAGCCCTAGAAGTTTGTCCCTGAAATTCATTAACACCCTGTATAATAGGGTCTTTATTTTGGCGATGATCTAATTAAACTGTTCAGGTAAGCGCCCAAAAGAAATCCAATATTGGTAAATTTTTTTAATATCAATAATTCGTTTGAGGTGGAGGCACTGGGGGGCTGGTAAAAACATCGGGCTTGCGCACATCGCCTATTCGACAGTGTGGAATACGCATCTAAGGTGCTTTTCTGAGCGCATCTGTTTCGAAGTAGGCACCCCCATTTTTTGCAGCAGTCGAGTGGTTTATATTTTATGATTTCTAGTTGCAACTAATCTTTATCCCTTGAAATCTCAAAACTGATTTCATAGTTTGGTGATTGCTCAGTTAATCTGTTCAGTCAATATTTAGCAAAAAAATAGTGCTCTGAATTCCTCTTAAAAAGAGCTTCCAAATGAGCCGTCACACGGAATACTGTTCCATTAAAAAAAAGAATCAAGTCACTGCGTCGTGTCACGTGACCCTTTAGCAACAGCAATTGCGAAAATGTGGCTGGGATAAAACTTAAGTTTAAGTGTCTGAGCGTTTTAACTGAAATATAATATTTTGGGCGATACCGCATTTGTTCCAAACTTTATCCACACAAGAACCATAAAAGAACCAATCGATGAACAAAGAATGAAATAGGAGGAACACCTTAAAAGAAAAAAATAGGTAATCATAAAAAGTCTAAGCTCACGCTAGGAGTGTAAATAAAAAAACGATTGGAGTAGTACCATTTGATTTAGAAAATTTTTTTTACTGCCAAAATCGAATATAAGAAAAACATTCTATAAACAAAATTGTCATGTTACAACTTAACTGTTCATTTGAATAAAAATAAAACGGTTTATTGTGCAATATGGTACAAACTTACTTGTAGAATAGCCGCAATTCATATTGCTAGTGCCTTGGTGCAAATTTTAAAAGAAATTGTAAAAGATAAACCCAATTTAGAAAAACTAATTTTGTGGTCAGACAGCTGCGTCCCACAAAATAAAAACTTGATTATGTCTTTTGCACTGCAGCACTTTCTGCAACCTGATAATAGTGGAAACTTGAAAGCTGTAGACCAAAAGTTTGGCGAACCACGACACGGAAATGTGCAAAAAGTCGATGCAGCACATAAAAACACGGATTTTGCAAGTCCTTTATCTTTAAGAAGAGTATTGCTGGCTCTACCAGAAACGTAGAAATTGGCTTTTAAAATAATTGAAATGAAGCAAACAGACTATCTAAACTATTACTAGCTATCTTCGACGATGACGTACTGCAGCATTCTGTATACTAAAATAAAGCACATTGCATACAACAGAGAGAATATCTTTGACGTGCATTACGGGGAATCATTTGAAAGGGAGGTAAAAAGCGTAAGACTGCACCATTCTAAAACGAAACAACTACAAAATAAAAAGGAGAATAAAAAACAACTTCAATTTCCATTAATGTCCCACTTGCAACAGTTCATTAACCAACAATACTTTTTTTTATTTGTTTAAGCAAATTTATTTGCAATCTGTTTATATCAACAATAAGCAAATCTGCTAATAAAAATAGTATGAGAAATCAAAGTATGACGTGAGAACCATTGAAACATTTAACCATGATGACATAACATTGCTACTAGTAGATGCTCAATATTTATGTGGTAAATCTAACTGTATGTTCCTTTTTAGTCTAGATTCATATACACTATTGTCTAGTAAACGAACAGTTAATGGGTTGGGATGCACTTCCAGTCTCTTTGAGTATTTGGCACTGGTTTTAACTATTTCTTCTTTAACTGAAGGTATATTGAGGTCAGCACGTATTTTCCTGTTTGGAATGAAATAAGGAGCATTGACCATTACTCGACGTACCTCGGATGTGCAAGTAAGACTTTTGTCTACGTGCAAGCTTAAATACTTAACACTATCCTGGTGACTTGGGATGAGACCCCACGACATTTGGTAAAGGTAATATGCACTGACTTATATTAATTAAGTTTGATACGCTACTTATCTGTCCACTGTTGTATCCTGTTTAGATTTTCCTGGAGAAGCTGGGAAGCTACTACCGGATCAGAATGTCTTGCAGTAATCGCTAGATCGTCAGCAAATGCTGCAGTGTCTGCATGACCACCGGTAGGTAGATTTGCAGTATACAATAAATAGAAGATTGGTCCCAAAACGCTACCCTGTGGAACTCCGGCTCTTATAGGGAACAGACCAGTTGAAAGTGTCGTTCTGCCAGGTATGATTCTAGGATAGCGTAAAGCATGTGAGGAAGTGCTTTCTCTAGCTTGTACATTAGGCCTTTGTGCCAAACCCTGTCGAATGCTTGGCTGAAATCTAGGAAAACAGCCGAGGAGCAACTTTTCTCTTTAAACGTGGTATTTATTATATCGACTAGTCTATGGACTTGCTCTACTGTACCATGCTGCCTCCTGAATTCGAATTGGAAGTCTGGGATAAGCTGAGTTTTATTAACTGATTGTGGTAGCCGTTCTGCTATCATTTCTTGTAGCAGTTTAGATAGTATGGGCAACAGGCTTATTGGCCTATAGGATATAATAGCATTGTCCGGTTTACCTGGTTTGTAGATTAGGATTACTTGAGAGACTTTCCAGTGGGCTGGAAAATAGCCCAGTCTCATCGCTGCATTAAATATACATTACAAGTCCCTTTCTGGGTAGCTCCTTTATGATCTAACGTGTAATAAGGTCGTATCCTGGAGCTTTATTTGGGTGAAGGTTTTTGTTGATTGTATTTTTTACTTCGTTTATTGTAAACGGTTTTATAGGTAGGGACAGATGATTTGGTGCCACCAGATAGTCTTGTATTTCTTCATCTTCCGATACTGCAGGTAGAGGTTGAAACACATTTTGTAAGTGTCTAGCAAGGGTTTCTGCTTTTTCCATTCCGTGCGTGTCCAGGAGCGATCTTCATTACGGAGTGGTGGTATTTGTTATTTAGGTCGATTTAGACGTTTTGTGGCTTTCCAGAGCTAGTAATCTTTATTGGCTGTTGGGTCTAGGGCTTCCAGATATTCTTTAAAAGCTTTATTTTTAAGTGAATAGACCTCATGTTTTAGTTCTTGTGCTGCTTGGTTCAAACGCCGTTTATCGTCAGGGTGACGGGTGGGGAACCATATTCTCAACGACGCTTTTCTGCAATCTTTTGTTTATTTACCGCAGGACAGTTTTGAGTCTTCTTAGGTGCCAATGTGTTTGCCGTAGCCTGTAGTGCCGCGGTTTGGATGTTCTGTACTAGGATTTCCACTGCACTTTCGGTGTCTTCGGTAGATTTCGGTGAGATATTTAGATCTAGTTTCTCTGGATTCTCGATTTGGAATTGGGAGTGTGAGTTACCTCACGCGCACTTAGGCCACAATAGGTGGGCGCATTCTACTATCTCCCCAGCAGCTCTTCACATTGGACGTCACCCAAGGCATCCAACCTTTTAGATGTACTTGAGGACATCCGCAATTGGAGTGTTGCTGAATTCGGCTATGTCTAGTTTCTCGTTAATGATGTCTCTAAAGAAGTCCCAGTCTGTTTTATTGGTGCACAGCGATGGGTTTTTCATCTTCTCGATAATGGTGACACTAACAGTAAAAATTACTGGTGTATGGTCTAATGTTAGAGCTAAGCTGGGTCTTTTCAAGTTTTGTTAGATATACGGTCTGTGTCTGTTTTAGTTCTTCAGTTGTTGGATATCTTGCTTTCCGTTGCATCAAACTAATTCATTCGAGTTTAGTATACCAATCAATAGAGTAGCTTTTATGAGTCTGTGATCACTTCCGGTATCGAAAGTGTTTACAACCGATGTATCTGTGCATACTTTTCTGTTGTTTGATAGAACGAAGTCAATTTATTTTTTTGTATTTCCATCCGGGTCCCTTCACGCACACCTCCTTTATGGAACATTTTTAAAGAAGCTATTCTTGTAATATTGGCTTTTATTGTGTAAATAATTTAATAATCTTTCTCCTCTGTGGACAACCACCTAGAATTAAAACTAAACCTGAAACAATTTTTAACGTAAATATTTTAAACCACAATTTCTTAAGTATTTTTATGAAATTGAAATGCCCTGTCAGATGTCAATTAGCACTTGAAGAGCAACTTTTAGTTAGGGATAATAAAAAGCAAAGTATGACATTCCGAAAACGGTGACTGTTAATAAAGCACTTTACAGCACATCTTTTGTAAAGCTGATAAGCCTCTTAGGAAACACTGAAAGCCCACGTCAAGAATTATTCCTTGGCTTTTAGGCTTCGCTTTTATATACAAAATATCAACACGTCGCGGTTTTTATTTTTATAGAATGAAAAGCGTCTAAGCTAAAATAGTTTTAAGAAAATAAAGAGGTGTTATTATTTTGTATAAAAGATTTTGTTGGTCTTACAAAAGCGGTACGGTTTTAGTTTAATTGAAAATTGAAATGGTAGATTCCTGTTCTAATTTATATGCTGTGGTTGACTGCCCATGACACGTTGTGTTAAGTAAAGGAAACAAGGATAACGAAGCGCGTTTGCAATCACGTGTTTGAGGTTGAAATGCGGTCGGTTTGTAGCATGTTAGCAAGAATGAACACGCTTAGGCACATCATGTTACATCGAACGTGAAAATGGATTTGATTTTACATTAACTATACTGCATTTAGTTATTCATGCTTATAATAGTATTTTGCGATGCACAGTGCACAATGGTTAAGCAAACAATATTCCGGACAGCGCGTGCTTGTAAATGCAGAATAATCAATGCAAACAGTAGTAGATACATTTTATTCTGTGTCGGATGATTTAATAATAATAATAATAATAATAATATTTATTTCCATAGACTTTACAGTATCGGAATTGTCATTGACGGCGTGTGAAAAAATATAAACAAACGAAAACAATTTAAAATACATGTTTAAAATACACTAAATATATCTAATCTACTATAATATTACTATTAAAATATTCGTGGAGTGAGTAGAAACTTTTTTCTTTGAGAATATATTTTATATTTGTTTTAAATTGTTTTAGATTTTGAATGCTTTTCAGGCTCTTGGGCAGATGATTATAAAGTTTTATTGACATGGTATTTGGACCTTTAGTGACTTTATTTAATCTATGAGAAGGCATGTAGATATTGTTTTTGCAGTCCGTGTATTATAAACTATTTACTTCACCGCATTTCACGTAATTGTCAATGTTTTTATGTACATGGCATACACATTGCAAAATGTACAGACAGTGGATAGTTAAAATTTCATGCTGTTTAAAATACGACCGACATGATTCTCTGTACGGTACTTGAAACATGCTTCTAATTATTCTTTTTTGTAATGTAAATATTTTTGTAATGTGTACACTGTTTCCCCAACACATCAATCCATAAGATAAGACACTATTTACGCAACCATAATAATATATTTTTAATGTGACGATATTTACTAATTTTTTTAGTTGAAGTATTGAATAATTTAATCCTGCTAGCTTTTTTGACAAGTTATGTATATGAAGTTCCCAATTTAAAGATTTGTCTAGCAAGATTCCTAAAAATTTAGTGTTATCGTGTTGCTTTATGCTTTTGTTGCCGGACCTAACTAAAACACTACACTCTTGTTTTGACTGATTTTGATCAAATAATATTAAGTCTGTCTTTCCGTTATTTAATGCGACTCCATTTTCTTGACACCAAGTTATAATTTGATTTACACATTTGTTTGCTTTTTTACTAAGTAAATTTAAGTTATCTGCAGTTATTATGCTAGATGTATCATCTGCATACAGTGTAAGAATACCTGTATCAACATAATGTATTATATCATTAATATAAATAATAAACAAGACAGGCCCAAGTATGCTGCCTTGAGGCACACCCGTATCTACTACCACACTATTTGATACAGATGCAATACCATCCTGGATAATGCGAACAGTTTGGGTTCTATTGGATAGGTAAGATTCGATCCAACTCAATGCTGGCCCCCGTATTCCAAAGACTTCCAGTTTTGTTAGCAACATCTCTTTATTTACAGTTTCAAAAGCACGCGTGAAGTCAAAAAATATACCTGCTGACAGAAGTTTGTCATCGAGATTTGTTAATATTTTATCGTAGAATGATAATAGTGCATCTTGAGTTGACTTACTTGTTTGAAATCCAAATTGTCTATCTGTAATTAATTTGTATTTTGATAAAAAATGTGTTAATTTTATATAAAAAGCTTTTTTAAAAATCTTTGAAAAGATCGATAATAATGCTATTGGCCTATAAGTTTCCAATTTATTAGGCCTTTTTTATACACGGGAACGATTTGTGCTTGTTTTAGACGAGCAGGAAAATAACCCATTTCAAACGATAAATTTATTAGATACGTTAACGGTTCGGTGATATATTCAGCAACTTTTTTGATTAAACAACATGGAGTTTGATCAAAACCAAAAGATTTTTTATCTGAAACAGATAGAATAATATCCTTTACCTCTACGGAACTCATTTCCATTAGAACCATTGTATTACAGACGGTAGTTGGTTGTTGTAGGGGGTTAATTTTTGGATTATATTTTGATGTTATGGACTTAATGGACTCAGTGAAGTAATTATTAAACGCGTTTGCAATTTCATATTTATTTTTGACTATTGTATTTTCTAGGGTTATCAGGGAGTAATTATTTTTTAAGTTTGCGTTTTGTTTAATTATATCCCATGCCGTGCTTGATTTATTTTTGGAATTTATAATCATTTTGCTATAATAATCCTTTTTTGCGGCTTCAATATTTTTAACATGCCGATTTTTAAGTATCTTATATCGTGCTTTAATTACAGGATCTTGACTTGGTTTACAGAAATGATAAAAATTTCTTACTGTGTTGCCTTCTCTAATTAATTCAGGCGTTATCCAAGGCGTCTTTTTTTGACCTGACTTTTGTTTTAAAAATTTAATTGGGAAAGCTATATCAAAGAGACTACTAAAAGTCTTAAAAAACATATCAAATTTTTTTACATTTGATGGCTCAATATACATTTCCTCTTTAGATAAGGAGAACTTAAATTGATTTAAATTTTCATCTGAGAATATTCGTTTATTGATTTTTTTATCACATTTATTTTGCTTCAGCTCTGATAGATAATAAGCTATTTGTGCATTATGGTCCGACATTATTGTATCAATAGTCTGAGTTTTTAAAATATTATTATCTACATTTGAAAAAATATTGTCAATAAGAGTTTTTGAATTACACTGTATGCGGGAGTATTCGTAAACATTTGAACAGAAACCATATGAATAAAACAAATTTACAATATCCGATGCCTTCCCCTTTGTATCTAAAAAGTTATAATTAAAATCGCCACAGACAAACGTGACGTTGCTGATTTTACTTTCCAAAAGTATGTTTTCTAGAGTATTTATAAAATAACTATCATTTGAGCCTGGAGACCTGTACAAGCAGACAACACAAATAGTATCTTCTTTATATAATACATTGACCGCGGCTGCTTCAAAGATTTGATCAGCCGTTTCAACATTTGCTAACTGATTATGAATAAATTGGAGATCTTCCCTTACGAATATCGCCACACCACCTCCACGAATATAAGCTCTACAATAACAGCTTCCAATGTTATATTTTTCAATTTTTATTGTTTTTAACTCATCTATAGTGAGCCATGTTTCTGTAAGACAGATAATTTCTGGATATGATAAAGATTGAAAAAACAAATGTAACATTGTTAATTTATTACGAATACTACGTATATTTAAGTTTACGATGCGGATGATGGTATGATCTTTCGCCTGCAAACTACCACTTATTTTTGGATCCTGACTGTCTAAGTTTTTATAGGACTTATTTTCAGGTATTGAAAATTTGACGTATTATCCATTTTTAAGTCGGTAGTTTCAGGCAACAGCGTATTATCTATTGTTTTAGTGCTAGAACTAGATAGATTTAACGTTAAATTATTACAACTGTTGTATAAACTATTATTTAAGTCAGTAGTTTCAGGTAACAACATTTCTTGTTGATCGGTATTTATTTCACTGAAACCATCACATTGACTTTTATTTGAACACAGAAAATTTGATACTTGAGAATTTTGTTTTTGTACATCAATCAGATTACATATACTCGAAGAGTCAGCCTTCAATTTTTGCAGGCACTGCACTAAATTTTTACACATTTGTATTTTGCCACGTTTATTTAAATGTATTCCCCCGCCAGGTGTAGTCTGTTCTGGACATTCCACAATTGAAATCAAAAACCTTCATATTTTAACAAAGCGATGCTATATTAAAATACAAGGAACGCATAGCATTAATGCATGAATAAATATTCATTAACCTAGATTTGTAACACATCAGACGATACAGCCAAGTCGCATTCTTCAGAAACTCGGTACAAACTTACTCTAGATGCGTACTTTTCGTAATTATGTTGTTCTGAGACTTATCAAACATTCAGCATTTAGAAATAAGCAGATATGCACTAATATGTTAGCAAAGCACGATCAAAACATATTATTTGGGAGGGGGGGGGGTGTATTTTTCTAGCTAAAACCCTATGTAGGTTCTAGTAGTTAAGCTTCTGGATGCGTAACCGCATTATTTTCAGAGCACTAACTCCTGCAAGAGAAGAATGCGATACTTATCACGCTGAATGCCAGTTAACCGATTGGAAATCCAATTAATGAAAAGTGATCGACGTTAATGCGCTCACTATTTAAAATTTATTTTCCCCAGAAGACATGATTCATGTAAATTAGGAGGAAATTGGCATCCGTTCCAGCCCAATATATACGTTTCGGGGTCACTGATTAATACTTTTTTTAATTAACCGGACCTAAGCATTTAGCTACTAGATCTCAGGAATGCATATAGCTATCTCCACGGATTTCATCAACTTTTATTTGGGGCCAAGAACGATAATAAAGCAATAAACAAAAATAATCAATAAACTAACTATTAGTAATAAATCATCAACAGTAGTTTCATATTTTATGCTGCACCAACACCTCAACAGCCTACCACTAAACAGTAAACATCCAAAAAACACAAATTTACTATTTGCATACCCAAACTTTTCAACTAAAGCTGTATTTACTTACTCCTTAAAAATCATTTCCACTACCGTTTCCCGCTAATCCTGTATAATTAACGACGGCCCTCTACCTCTCTTCTGCGCCCTATCCAATGGAACAGTTTCGCAGTCAGCCAATGAAACTTTTGACACATTTATAGGCATTTGTCCACTAAAAGTTGAAAACTTAATATAATGAAGGTTAAAGAACAACATTATACAGTAATTTGCATCTCTAGTCAAACGCATAATTACACATTACTTATAATACTACCCCCTCTACCGGTCACCACGTGCACCACTACCCGCATAGCCGAAATTTATTCTAACCCTTCTTTTACTTAGGAAGCTATGGTGGGAGGTAACCTTACCGCCCACTATTGAAGGTGAGTTCAACCAATTCCCAAGTGAACACACCGGCAAGCAACTTGTAGCTACTGCTTTTAGTTAGACTTGTGTTTCTTGCAATACCAACATAATGTGCCGCTATCTGCTACGCTAACACTTACGTCCAGGTTATGTTTGTGGTTCTCGTTTTGTGATTTGTATTGTACTGTTATACGTACTCATTTTTATTGATTTGTAGTTTTGGCAAATAAAAAGTTTTCGAATTTTGAGTTTGTTTATTGAGTAACGTGAGCGTTGCGTGTCAAAGCACCCGTCTCCCACAAGTGGCGCCTACCTGGCCGATTTATGCGTTGCCGCGAAACATTTTGCTACCCCAGGGTTTAGTTACGAGATATTAGGCAAAAATGGCAGTGGAAAATTTATCTGCAGATCAGCCGCACCCCAATGTGATGATGCAAATAGACCAGCTCCGCCTTCTACTAGAGTCCATAGGAAAACAATCAACTTTAGCGCAGCTAAAACCAGAGGGGTAATTTTCCAAGTGTGGGAAAAAAGTTCCAAATCAACAAACTGGTGTTTGCGTGTGAAAGAAACACGCAAAGCGAGTACTGGGAATCACTACCGGCTTCTATGCACAACACACCAAAAGCCGTGTAGCTGGGATAGATTACTACATGTTTATCGTGTCTTCATAGAACTCATCAGGTAGACACCATCCTAGCTATAGTTGAAACCAAAAGCGACAAGCAAAAATATACCCACTAACAAAAATTACTAATAAGTAACAAATTTGTATATAATAAATAATGTTGTTTGATTGGTGCATACAGATTCAGACACAGAAACCGGGCCAGGGGCTTGAACGTCCTGATGGTAGTCCTTGCAGGGCGCTGTTTCGTTTGAGAATGAGCTTCAGAATGTAAGTTCTGCGCTCGATTTGGAAGCCGGGTTCTTGGAGGAGCTGGGAGCTGGTTGGCTCTTAGAGAAGTCTATGGCGATGGTTTGACTTAGATCGGAGGATAATATTCATTCTTCAACAGGATGTAGCTCTCACAGTTTGTTTTAGGTTTGATTAAGTGACTAAGTTGCCTCGTAACTCCACCAGGGTAGAAGCTATAGAAAGGATGTTGCATCCTCGATAATGCAACATCCCCTCTACAGTCTCAGCCCTGGCGGGGTTACGAGGCAACTTAGTCACTTATTAAAACCTTAAACAAATCTTGAGAGCTGCATCCTGTTTAAGGATGAGTATTACCCTCTGAGCTAAGTCAAACCACCGCCATAGGCTTCTCTAAGAGCCAACCAGCTCCCAGCTCCTCCAAGAACCCGGCTTTCAAATCGAGCGCAAAACTTACATTCTGAAGCTCCATCTCAAACGAAACAGCGCCCTGCAAGGACTACCATCAGGACGTGCAAGCCCCTGGCCCGGTTTCTAACCTATGTAGCTCTAGCCTCATTTATTGTTCCTTGAATTAGTTTGTTTATGTAAAACTTGTTGTTTGTATCAATTAATTGATTGTTTTTTAAGTTTAATAAATATTTTTGAATTAATGTGCTTGTTCAATGTTGTTCTGTTTGATGATAAATATTATAATACAAATTTGTCTGCCAGTTAAATACTCAAATACAAAAATTGTGTTAGCGTTGTAAGGCAAAATATGTTAGGGGAATTTTGATATTGTAGTAACTATTTGGGGTAGGTACAGCATTCTTCCACACAAATAACTATATACCAGATGTATTTCGGGAGCAAAACTATCATCATTAGTGATACACTGACACAGTGCCAGTTTACCACCGGTAATGATGGTTTTGCTGTACATGAGGCGATCGACGGAACCCCAGGTCGAGGTCTGGGAGCTCGTGCGAGACTATTTCAGACGGTAAGGCGTGAGATTTTACTAGACCAAGGAGCACGTGGGGAATATCGGGAACAAGCGGCGCAGGACGAGGGCGCCGTCTTTAGGTACGATTGGATACCCAGGGGCTTAGTAAAAACGCGAACGCGAGGACATACTGTACAAAAATAGGAGCAGCGATTGATAGTTAAGAATCAGAAACTACCAGAAAGGGACGTAAATGGCGAGTGTGGGGAACCCGAAACCGCGGAGCACGTGCTTCTAGAATGCAGCATCGAGGATGAGACCAGGACACGAGCGGAGAGGATGCTAACCATAGAAGGGTTGAGATGGCTAAGAAGCCTAGAAAAGGCGGGGGTATGACAGGCGAGAGAACCTGGTGGAAGGCGCTTGCGGAATTGGCGGAGGGGGTGGGGTCGATCGATTACGGCACCAAGGAAAGGCGCGTAGTAGGGAGAGAAGTGCTGTTAGTGCATGTTGTGCTTTTTGTGCGGCAGTTTAGTACAGAGACTTCATTAATTACTGATACTTACGTGACTACGAAATATAGGTAACCCAACTTACAATGTTTTAAGCCTTTTAATCAAAAATTCCCAAGCCGTTTGTTAACTTATCAAGGCTTGCTTGTTTACATACATAACCTCACTTTCAGTGGTGACAGTGACACTTACAGGGAATTTTTAGTTACCACGAGTACCAATTCTGAACTGATTTCAACATCTAAATCACTGCGGACCAAAGGTCACGTGGGTATCGGTAATTAACGGAAGCTCTGTATTTAGAGACCGACCAAGACAACGTAGCGTGGTGGATAGTTAAGGCACTAGAATTAGGAAATTTCTGTGATTTGTTTTTCATGGCGGCAGTTTAGTGCATAGAGACTGATCAAGACAGCTTTTTATTCTCACTCTTAATTTTAATTGTGTATCTTGTCTGGCTATAATTGTATAAATAGGGCCAGTTTAAGTACACACCATTTTAAATTTAAGATTTTAATTGCTTTAAAGAGGGGTTTGTCATTTAATATTTTTTTCTAATTCTACGCAAACCATAAGCAACGGGACATCAGATGTGCACGTAAACATAAATTGCATTTAAATATACAAAGATTGCGAAAATGGGAGTAATTCCAACGCACTTAGAGGTCTTCCGATGCTGTTAGAAAAACCAGCGATTACCTGGTGGTACGGTGGCAGGGTGGTACGGTGGCTTAACCTCAACATTTCAACTTAAAACATTTGGCCGCCATCTACGATTCTTTTTTCATTCTTTGTCTTCGGTGCTGTCTCAAACGTTGGCAATCATCATACCATATTTGGTTCTCTATCATATGTTTTATGGAATATGGTGGCCGTGTTCTGGACTGTCCAACCTTTTATGTTAATAAACCAAGACTTTCTCTGCTTCCTTTTTCCCTCTATTTTTTTCTTTATTGCTGACCTCTAAAACTGTTCTTTAATACCGCACTCTGTTTCTGGTAGGCTTCATAAACTATGTTCCTTTTTAACTTTTCCATCAGAGGGCCGTGGGCCGTATCTGTTTTGCAGTTAAACAATTAGGTGATTAACACATTCTTAGGCAAATGCAATATTTTTTTACGAAGCATTACAAAATTTAATATCAAGAGCATAATATACTTCTCAAAATATAACATACGAGGTGTGTTCGAAATGTTAGAGAACTTTCCAAATAGCGCGCCAGTGCGATGTCGTAGCAATGCAATCTTTGGTAAGTGACACTGCCTAGTGGTGATTTTTCTAAATAACCTCCCGTTTGGCGTGTCATGCTACGTTGATTAGTCATCGCCCTGCAGCTGTGTGTTTACGTGCGTACAGATTGTGTTTTACAATTTTTGAGATGGCTGAATTTGTTGAGCAGCGCGTCGACATCAAATTTTGTTTCAAACTAGGGAAAACGTTGACGGAGTAATATGAAATGATGAAGCTACTTCATGGAAATCAGTACATGAGCCGTATGCAGTTTTGTGAATGGTTTAAGCAATTGACAGACGGCCAGCACTCAGGAGATGACGACCGGTGTACATGCCCTTAACGTAGTCTGATACGCTCATATTGCACAAGTTCGTTAATTCGTGCGTCATATTCGTTGTTAGACAGCTCGCAAAATACCAGAAGAATTTAGCATCTCGGTAGGAGCATGTCATAACATGGGAGAAAATTTCAGGAGGTAGAGGTTCGAGTTGTGAAGAAAAAACTCTTGGTTTCTCCATCATGACAATGCGCCAGCGCACACATCGCTGCTAATTTGTGACTTTTTGGCGCAAAACGAAAACAACTGTGCTTCTCCAGCCACCCTACTCACCGGACCTGGCCCCACAGATTTCTTACTATTTCTTGAACTGAAATTCGCTTTGAACGAACGAAGATTTCAGATTGAAGACGTTAAGGAAAACTCGCAGATGGACGCAATTTCGAAAAACGCTTACCAGAACTGCTTCCAGAAGTTGCAACGGCGTTGGGAGCGGTGTATCAATAGAAAAGAGGAGTACTTTAAAAGAAACAAGGCTAACTCGGTTGTAGATAAACCCTAAAAAATTATATCAAAAATTCCGAAACATTTTGAACAGACCTCGTATACTACAAACATTATCGCAAATAAAGTTTAGAGTTTTAGTACAGGTACTATTGAAAATTTCATACAATTAAACTTTACATGAAGAGTAAACACGAAACTGTAGAAGATATTATTCTAATAACATTTACTAATGCAAGAATGTTACGATAGAAACATGGAACAGGGTCCGATACGAAACAGCGCAGCGCTTCAAGTAAACTAAAACTGCTTACTTTGCAGCAGCTCAGATACTGTTAATATGCATGCTATTGCCGACGATGGAAACGTTAAAGTTTCCAAACTAATTTGTTGGTCTCCTGATCATGAGAAACACCCTAAGGATTTGTGGTAATTTCAGTAGTTTTCTCATTCGCGAGAGTGTTGTCGTCGCTTGTTATTAAAACTGGTCAACTTTAATAATAAATTTAGAAATTTCAAATTACTTGTACACATCTGAGAGAATATATCAGGTGCGAACGAATAAACTTTGACATGGTTAAAACGCATTTCCAGTTTCCTATTATTCGATATAAGTATTTTATGCACTTTCGATTTAACTAAAACTGGCTCAGATTTTTTTATCTTAAATAAAACACTTTGCGCATTTTTATAAATAATAAATTCCGTACATGTGTTAGCACTTTTTATTGACTTTCATTATCATCATCATAATCTGACATCGAGCTGATTCGAAGGTCGATCCTGGATTATGCCGGGTCCACCCTACGCCAGTAGGTCGGTAGGAATTTATGTGATAGGTTAAGATCGGGTGGTCTGCGATGCATACCGCAAGACGTCGCTGCTGCAACATCGGGTAGTTAGTAAGCTACGCATTTATGGGTGCTTTGAGTACGTAACCGAGACTGTTACGCAATGCGATTTAACCTAATAAACTTTCATATCAACGTTACACATTATTCTCAGGTCACACATATCTATTATTCTTAGATTACACATTGCAAATATCTTAATTTTCTAATAGCTAATAAACTACTTAAAATTTTTCCCCAAAACTTTATTACGACTTAATTGCAAGGTTCCAGCAGTTTGATTTTACTTCCTTCTGTTTTAAATTTCTTCTCTGCAGGTGACACGTATATTCATCGTCTTCTTTCCCACTGACACATTTTTCGTTATTTCTCTTTTGTTTTCTCACTCTTTCTCATCGTGTTTCTGCCTCCTCTTCTCTGTTAGCCTGTTCTTCTTTTGCAATCGATTCTGGATACGATTCTTCAATCAGTGTGTAAATTCTTTTTGTCTCTCTTCGTTTATCCTCTTTTCTTCTTACCCATTACTCTCCGTATCTTTAGGTATGCCCGTTTTTTGAGTGTCCCGCTGTAATGGTGTGTTCCACGTATACCATGGTCTTCCGATCTTCTTGTATTCTGTTTGCATGGCACAAGCTTGCTGTTGAGGATGGTTGGCGTGTCTTCTCAGAATACGTGCCTGATATGATTGTTGATGTTAATTCCTACTTCTCATAAATTCTGTTTCTTCTTTGGCTATGATGCTGCCGTCGTTTCTGAAACCGTCTGCTGATGTCCTGTAGGGCATTCTTATTTTCATGAAAATGTTCAATTTTGAGATTCTGACGGAAGTACATGTTTTTGCCACCGGATGGTACTTTTAAGAAAAGCCCACAACAATTTAAACAATTGTATACCTACAATAGAAGAAGATAGCAACTAACAGCACTCATGACGAAACCAACGTCATTCTAACAATACACAAGATGATTCCTTATGTGCATACAAAGCTATGTCCGAAAATGATTTCTCACAGAGTGGCAGCCCTCTGAAGAAAGAATAGTCTAATCACTTTGGTTGATGACTTTCGGAATAGTTGCGCTAAAATTTGAATTTTATATATGAGCGCTACTCATTTTGTCTTAGTATTATTATTATTAGTATTACTAATTGTTGTTTAAATAGTGCACCAGAGGTGTCTCATATGAAGGGATCACGTAATATTTTCTTTTAAATATTGTATATCTTTGCAATTTATGAAAAATCAAGTTTCCATGAAGGTCCGAATGTTTCTCTAAGATGCAATCATAGTTTGTATAAATTGTGAGGATAAGTTCTACACACAATAACAATAAAACAAGTTCCTTATAAGTTCCTCGGAAACAATTCTTTACTAAGTTACAGCTTTCTGAGTAGGTAATAGTTTGATTTAATGAAATTTCCCACTTCCGAAGACAGTACCTCTGTAACAAAGCGTTTCCCGAAACCAAAACTTTAATATTTGTAAACATCTAAAATATGTAGAAAACATATTACGTGCCTTCTATGAAACACCTCTGATAAATTTATTTAAACAAAAATTAGTAGAAATACTGGGCTAAATCAGTAGTGCTCACATTTAAATTTCAAACGTTTATTGCAACCACTGCGAAAGGTATCGACAAAAAATTATTATGCTGTTTTTTTTCTTTAAAGGTCTGTAACTCCGTAATGAACCATTTTCGCACTATGTTTATCTGACTTTTTATTTATGTAATAACAACTTAAAAAATTACTTTTTAAAGTTTCTGTGCGTACTTAGGAAACACCCTGTATAATACAATAAAATTATGGACATACGGAGATTACTTGTTTTAATGAAAAATATATACATATTTGCATCCAAAATTATATCCCACGAGCAATCTACAGACAAATGCCTTGTAACAGGCCTTGACCAACATACGAAACGTCACAGCTTAGCTATATCGGGTGTCAACGAAATCATTAGTATTTTCTGGAGTTTTTGAGATGAAGCAACGAAATCTTAACATAAGTATTTTGACCGGTTTGGTGCATATTTTTACTTCCAGTTTCACCGCAAATGACTTCAACTGTGAATTTCAAATGGTACACTCTATATTTTGACATTTTTTGAATCCTGAAACAAATCTGAGTACACCTGCACTATTTTAGAACATTTTTAAGCAAGCATTCTGGTAGGTAGAGATATTCATGTTTGAAAAAATTATCTTCTTGTAAATTAGTAATTTTTTTCAAATGGCACCATTCTTTAGACACTAGGTAGGACATCTGTGCAGGTTTTCACCACAAATCTAATAATATCCGCAAATACAAAATTGAGTTGATATTAATCTAACCCAAAAAAACTAAATTGTAGCCCATGTCCGCTACTATATGAGTACAAAGTTTAAAAAAAACGTGTGGCCAGTTTACGTGAAATATTATTTTGACAATTTGAAATATTTGGAATTTACATTTTCTACAGTAGCCCCACCAAGTATAAAAATATTTAAAACTAACATTAAATTTTAGTTCTTTTAGTCATGATGAGCAATTCTCTTCAAAAAATATTTTATCTACGACTGCTTGGATAATGACTTATGCCATTCATTTGCGTTACGTAATGAAGTTCATTATCGCAGTAATGTGAAAAGAGTTATGTAATGAATTCATTACCCTGTTTATTTTATTTACATAAACAAAACTGAAGCTTTGTTTATAAGAAAACTGGTTGGTTGTCATAGTATTGAACAAATCGAATCTATCTCCTCTTCCTTTGATTTTAAAACAAAAGTATTTTAAAAGTGACCTGACATTTTCAAATAAATTAATGCGAAATGTCAAACATCATTTCAAGCAATTAAATTCAATTTTTAACAAATTTGGAGCAGTCGTAGATAAAATTGTGTTTGTCACGCGTAGGATAATGCATTATTATGGCACTCGTTTGATTACCCGACTCGGTCTACGATCTTGTCGTGCTATATAACTCTTTTATTCTACTAAAGAAAAACTTCAACATTTTGGAGATTGTTTTCAGATTTTTGAAATAAGTTTTATTTCATCGTATACTACCCACAAAGGGACATCTACATATTTTTGAATAAATGGACGTTAAAATCGAGTTCTTTGACAAGTTTATTGTAGGGGTCGCCGTATTGAAGCTAAAACGTTCAGTAAAAAGGTTTTCGATTTGCCTTAAATTCTTCTCTCAGATTCTGTGCTCAAATTTTCAAAATTTAATTTTGGAAAAAAAAACAGTACCAAAGAAACATGTCTAACTTCTGCTTCCGGTTTCGGATTTTTTTGAAAAGCTTAACTAGAACTACAATTTTTGACATACCCCTTGATTTAAAATTTCATCATAATTGATCCAGTATTTTCGCCTTTAAAGGCGTCACACACCCACACAAATTACAAAAAACTGCAGGTGTACTCAGTAACGTCTCTGAAGACATAATGCACTTGTCTAATAACTTTTGATTTATTTACAGGAATATTATATTTTCTTCACCAATTAAAAACCTTAATTAACAGGGATCACTTGACTAAGCTAAATTGCTGTGATTTAATTTTAGTTAATCTTAAGCAGGTGGTCGTTTCAGTGCAGCTGCACACAGTTTTGTACATAAATGTAAAATCATGATAGTAAAACACATGTTGACATGTATCAATGACTTTGCCGCCTAATGTGTGGATTATTGGAGCCGATCTAATATTTAAAATTTCACGCTTTCAAATTTCAAGGATTAGGGGTAAATATTGGGTTGTAGTTATTAATATAAATTGGGGAAACGTGACAGCTTTAATTAACATAAGTGTTTTAGAAAGCTTGAGAGTGCGAGACAAAATTTTATTGATATTGCTATCCAATCAAAAATTAAAAGAAAGTGGTACTGTAATTTTATTGAAAAAATAAACAAGTTCAACCTTTTGGAGGTTGGACATAAATTTTGAGCTCCGAGGAGCACTTTGGCAAAATCAAACGGGCTTAGGCATAGATGCTTATTCTTGTTGGTGTACCTGATTAAGCCTATTAAGGGTGGTGCTATTGTTATTCGAAAATTAGGCGTACAATTGAGGCGCTATTGCAGGGAAGCCGATTTGAGTGAGGGACGGCGCTATTTATACTTTGGTGTCGGCAAGACGTTCTTCTTGCGTGTTGTTGTGACGCATTTGTACGAAATCGATCGCTGTTATTGGGTTAAGTTATCAGGCGTATTGGTAAGCGGCGCTATTGTCCTTCGGGAAATAGGCGTAGCGCCCAAAGCGCTGTTAAAATGAAACCTAATCAGGCTGAGAGTATTGCCTACAAATGAGTGATAGCACACGGTGCTCCTGTAAAGAGAACCCAGTTACTTACGTAATCTGCACAATACTCGACATTTATAAACAGTCCCAAAAAGGAGTATCAATTTAAGTAGAACTGAGGTACAAAATTGGATTGGCAACTGTACTCCACACAACTGACGTGCAAATTTTATATAAATGGATCTCTCACTTATACCACCAACATTTGCATCACAAAAATAAATAAATACTTTGAAAAGTTTACCGTTGCTTAAATCAGCTTAACATCTTATTTTTTTTAACTTCAAAAAAGACAGGGTAAATCAGACATTAGTAATAATTAAAACACAACGTAAGTCCGACACCATTTATCGCAAATAAGTAATCAATTAAGCATAAACACTACATAAATTTTAAATAATACTATTAAAATCTGTAAATAAAAATACCTACGACACTGCACGATCACAGTATCAAATATGTCAAAATGTGCCTTTTTGGGAACATATTACCTAGGCCAAGTTTCGTTGCCGTTGTAGGTTTCTGAATAGGAATGTAATAAATTTTTTAATATGTTATTTTAACAAATAAAAATTTAATGAGTATCTGTATATAAAATACTTAATCACTTTAACAATATCTATTTATTTAAACCTTATACGTATTTCGGCATGTTTACATGCCATTGTCAAAGGTTATATGAAGGTAAACAGTTAGTGTTGTTATAGCAATAGAACTTTTTTACTTATCTTGGTAATCGTCTGCAGATGACTTGATTTCTTATTCCAAAATGTCCAGTAGAGGAGAATTTAACAGATCAATTTGCTCATTCATTAACGGTACAGTTTTTAAATGTTTGTGAATTTCAAAAGCTTCTAGTATATCTAATTTACGTTTATCATCACAAAAGTGTAAACATTTTATGGTGTTATTAGACGTCATTGAATGATTTTGTTCTAGTAAGTGTTTAGCGTAGTTGGATTTATGTGGGTGTTTGTATTTGTAGCAACGTACGTGTTCTTTATACCTAATATCAAAATTTCTAATAGTCTGGCCTATATAAACCGAATTACAATGCGAACAATTTAATTTGTAAATGCCTGATTTTAACAAATCGTCTGTTTTTGATTTTGCATTAAACAAAGTATTTAAGATGTTCCTAGTTGTTTTAAAGCTTACTTTATATTTATTTGTTTTGTTCATAATTTTAGCAATTTTTTCTGATTTCTCACCAAAATATGGGATCGAAGCATATTTAATTGTATCGAACGAAGTTAGGGTATTCGGATAAATTGTTTGAATGGCTAATTTATAATCTTTTTCTTTAATTAATGTATCAATAAGTTTAGTATTATAACCATTACTGTATGCAATTTGTTTAATAATTGAAATTTCTCTATTATAATTAATTTCATCTAAAGGGACCGTCAAAGCCCTATGTATCAGGGACCTGTATGCTGCTAATTTGTGTTTTATGGTGACAAGAATCGTCTGGTATTGTAATGTCTGTTTGTGTAGGTTTTCTATAAACTGAGTACTCAAATTTATTAGTTGAATTAATTTTTATGTTTAAATCTAAAAAGTTAATGGACTTATTTTGTTCAGTTTCTAGTGTAAATTTTATGTTTGGGTGCAAGCTATTAATAAAAATTAAGAATTCATTAATTAAATCAAATGAACTATTAAAACATGCTAAAATGTCATCAACATAACGAAACCAAAATACAACTTTCTCAGATTGATTTGATTCGAACATTTGATCTTCTAGATTTTCCATAAATGTGTTAGCTAAAAGAGGTGAAATTGGACTTCCCATGGGTAAACCATCTTTTTGGAAATAAATTTTATTATTAAAAGTAAAATAATTTTGATTGGTGCAAAGTTCAAATAATTGAATCAACTCAGTCCGTTTTATTAACTCAACATTTTTGTTAACAAGAATATCATTTAACAAAGGAATACACTCTTGAGGAGGTATTTGGGAAAACATATTAGTAACATCAAAACTAACTAGCTTGCTTTGTGGTGGTAAATGTAAGTTAGACAACTTTTTGATTAATTCGGAAGAATTTTTAACTGAATATTTTGGTTTATAATCAAAACTGGTAACTATATTATTTAGTATTTTTGCTAGCATATGGTTGGGTGCATTTATGTATGATACTACTGGTCTAATGGGCATGTTGGGTTTGTGTATTTTTAATAAACCGTATAGTTTTGGTGGTTGTGGATTTGGATTTATTATTTGTCTTTTTTGATAATCTGTTAAACAAACCTGGCAATTTTCCAATGTTTGTTTTAATTCTTTTTGTCACCATAAAACACATAAATTAGCAGCATACAGGTCCCTGATACACAGGGCTTTGACGGTCCCTTTAGATGAAATTAATTATAATAGAGAAATTTCAATTATTAAACAAATTGCATACAGTAATGGTTATAATACTAAACTTATTGATACATTAATTAAAGAAAAAGATTATAAATTAGCCATTCAAAAAATTTATCCGAATATCCTAACTTCGTTCGATACAATTAAATATGCTTCGATCCCATATTTTGGTGAGAAATCAGAAAAAATTGCTAAAATTATAAACAAAACAAATAAATATAAAGTAAGCTTTAAAACAACTAGGAACATCTTAAACACTTTGTTTAATGCAAAATCAAAAACAGACGATTTGCTAAAATCGGGCATTTACAAATTAAATTGTTCGCATTGTAATTCGGTTTATATAGGCCAGACAATTAGAAATTTTGATATTAGGTATAAAGAACACGTACGTTGTTACAAATACAAACACCCATATAAATCCAATTACGCTGAACACTTACTAGAACAAAATCATTCAATGACATCTAATAACACCATAAAATGTTTACACTTTTGTGATGATAAACGTAAATTAGATATACTAGAAGCTTTTGAAATTCACAAACATTTAAAAACTGTACCGTTCATGAATGAGCAAATTGATCTGTTAAATTCTTCTCTACTGGACATTTTGGAATAAGAAATCAAGTCATCTGCAGACGATTACCAAGATAAGTAAAAAAGTTCTATTTCTATAACAACACTAACTGTTTACCTTCATATAACCTTTGACAATGGCATGTACACATGCCGAAATACGTACCTATAAGTTTCAAATAAATAGATATTGTTAAAGTGATTAAGTATTTTATATACAGATACTCATTAAATATGGACTTTAACGAAGTAAAGCTGGAATTGATAAATAAATAAAAATTTGCCAGCAAAATAAATAAGAACATTACTACAAAACAATGTTATATATTTTGAACAAAAAAAAAATACATATTAAAAAAAATTTTAAAACAATCAAATTATTTTCAATTCATTACTTCCCCAAACTTTCGCTTCATACTAAGTAATCACGTTTTTGTGTATTTTACGTGATATGGCGTTTATAAAATTCTATTAATTCGTCTTTATTTTTCTCCGTATTTTATCATAATTTTGATTAAATAATCTTTGCGTTAAATGGCGATTAACTAGTTATAGTACCAAAATAGACATCTGAAAATAATCTAATAATATTACAAACAAAGTCATTGCCAAACGTCTATAAAGTCGTGATAAAACTATCAACTGATTTGTATAATCTGTAAAAATTTGATTTAAACAAGTAATGAAATAAACATGCAAAACTACCAAAGTTAAGTACTAATAGTACGTAGACCATACTTTCTCATACTGCAATATTTAACATTATAACACTCGGAAACTCAGGAACATACGTATTTTGGTGCAATACGAATTCAGGATTTTTAAGCATTACAGTAATGTTTTTAGTAAATACTGGTGCAGCCCATCAACATAATTTAAAAAAATGCAATTAAGTTTTTGGTTCAAAAATTGATAAGTCTTCTGAGATAAAATTGCAACCAAAAAAAGGAGGGGAAGGGGAAGAGCTCTAGTTCAATATAGACGAATCTCAACAGAATCGTAGATTCGTATTCCACACATGTTTGGTAGCCGCTCTGCGTAAACGCGATCTTTCTATCACCCTCAGCGGCCTCCGCCATCGATTTTTTGTTTTTTAAATAAAATGTATGAATTTTATATTTAAAATCGGTATGAGCATGTTAAATGCCAATAAGAACGTTTCGTTGAGAAAACACTACTGCACTGAGAGGTTCCTTTGTGGTCGTTTACCTGAAGCGTAATTTTGAAAATTTCAAACAAATAAAAAAATTATCAGAATAAAAATTTTCAAAATTTACATAATTTTTTTAAATTTTTAAAAATTATTATAATTTAAAAAAATTTTCAATTTCAAAAATTTTCAAAATATCAAATTTGTATCAATATTTCAATAATGTAAGAATTTCGGCTGAAAATGGGTATGAACATGTTAAATGGCAATATGAACAATTTTCCATTAAGAAAACAGCTCTGGAGCGTTTCCGTTTGGTTGTTTACCTAAAACAGTAATTTTCAATATATCTAAAATTGGCCATAAAATAAAAAAATTATCAAATTTATAAATTTTCGCTTTCCAATATTTTCAAAATTTTTGTAATTATCAAATCTTTTTTAAAATGTCTAAGAAACATTTAAATTTCCAAAATTACCAAAATTATTATAAATTTTCAAAAATTTCCAAAAAATTACGTTTTCCATATTCCTAAAATTTTTAAAAATTTTGAAAATACATAAATTTGTATTTCTAAAAAGTTATTAAATATTTAATATTAAAATTTTTTAAATTTAAAAATTTCATAATTGTTTAAATTTTTTCAAACATATACAAAAATTGAATTAAAAAATCTTTTCCAAAATATCAATAGTTGCGAGGAAGGTCCAGTAGCGGTTACCTGACAGCTTTTTGATTTCTACCGTTATAACGTTACCCACAAAATAGCATTTTTATTATACAAGGTGATTGATAACCAACGGGCGAGCTCTTCGGATGGATTCAAACGCTAAAAACAATGGTTAAAAATCTGATAAATATTGGTTCGAAACTAAAATTTAAAAATTTTAGTAGCGAAACCCGTGAGCTAAGCCTCACGCCTGTTGTGTAAATGGTAATCCGTATCTGAGAGTGATAAATTTATTGTAGGTAATAAATCAACATTTCCAGATGTCTGCCCTCTTGAAATCTCAGCTGCAATGAAATTTGTAAACTTGTAGTGTTACTTTTTTTGTCGTATTTGTCGCAATTTTTAATATAATAATACATATAAATATATAGTTATATCCCTAAGTATATTTATTTTTATATTTACAAATATACTGTATGGTTGGCACATTGATACTTTATGCCAAATGTTTCAAAGGTTTTCACTTAATAAATAAGTTTATGAGATTATTCATTCTCTACCTTGCCCTCATCTTTGGCTCCTCCCAGAGGAGCCGTGAGACAAAGCTGGGAAAAAAAGCCTTCCTCTAGAGTAAGCGAAATTTGTACTAAATTTTGGAATTTTTTTAAAATTTAAAAATTTTGGTATCAGTGGAATTATGTGCAAGATTTGAATTGCAAACAAATAATATTTATTATTAATATTTATATTGCCTTTCTCCTCAAAGAAGCGACTATTGAGTTTGCCCTCTCTTTTTACAAAACACTGGCTATTCCCAAAACTTTTATTTTTGTAAAATTAAGAAAATAAAAAATAAAACATTTCAAACAAACATCAACAACGAACAATTAAAGCCAGAACATTTACAGCTAACCATTTGCCATGAAAGATATTTTCAAGTCAAAGCTAATATCAACAAAAACAAAAATTAGATTATACAAGACAGTAATAAGACCCATATTAACATACGGCTGTGAATCATGGACATTAGTAAAAAAGACCGAGAGAGAAACAAACATTGGTAGAAATACTAAGCTAAATGAGTTATGCTCACATACAAAACTGCTGCAAAAGTTATACAAAAAGGTATTAGACTGTTTCATCTTCAAAAAGCTGTGTTACTTCGTATATAAGCCTTTTCGGACTCATTTTTATTTGAATTTTTTAGATTGCTTTTAAAAACAAAACAATACCGTTGCGAGTAATCAACTTGATTATTTAAATCGTAGTTTTTTCGTCCGAATTGAAGGATCGATATAGCTTGGTTGCATATGCATCAAAAATATGCTTTACAACAGCTGAAAGGTAATTTTGGATTAAAAGTATAAACAATGAATAATAGGGGCCCCAGGATTGATCCCTGAGGGACATCAGATATAATTTCGATAAATGTTGACATATTGCCTGACTTGTTCACTGTTTCAAATCCATAGGATAAATAATCGCTAATTTTTGTTATATAGCGGATAACAATGTAATCAATAAATAGAGAGACATATTTTATGATTTAAAGTATTAAATGTTTTTAAAAAATCGGGTAGGATTATAAATTAATTTAATTTTATGTTATGCTGATAGAATATCATCAACAATGTTCAGTAACGCACTACTGCAACTATGGCCGCTCTGTATCGTCGCAGCATTAATGGCAGATTGTCAAGCTATATGACTATATAGCTATAATTCCATTAACGTTTCGAGAATTTTCAATAATGTCTTTAGGATATTTGATTCGGTTTTCGGTAGGGATATAACTATAAGTTTTTTTCGTGCACTTGGCAAGACTGATATACTTAGACAAAAGTTAAAGCTAAGGGTTAGTTGTGGGAAAAAACATGGTACACATAAGGAAATTGTTGAAATAATAATTTTATCTGGTCCAATTGCCTTGTTTTTAAAACCATTAATTATTTTAAACATATTTCCTGCTTCAATTGGTGTGAAATTAAATTGTGATTTAATCCATTGTTTTAAATTGCTATTACAAAAATAAATAAAATCCATCAGAATATGACGAAGAAGTAAATTATGAGCTTCAAAATGGACGGTGTTGTCCAGAAATGAATCCAGCTCCATTTCTTGTAGTGTAATAATTTTTCAGTTACTCAGCCAATACAAAATAATGCTCACAGGTAACATCACAAATGCCGAGAATTTCTTGAGAATGATTTGTCGTTTACTTGGAAATTGTTGCGTCAAAAGGGTGATTTTGTTGTGTTTTGATTAATAATAATTTGTAAAGAAGTGACAAAACATTTTCTAAATAAATTCTTGTCACGAGTGGTATTCAACAATATAGGTGGCGGTAGCTTAGAGGTTGGGCGCTTGGCTTCTAAAGCTAAAAGTCTGGGATTCAATTCTCCGCCGCAGCCGTGCAGCAATAACAATCTATGCCGCAACCTGCTACTCATATTCCCTAATCCGATGAAGGCAGCCGTGGGGTCTTAATTCCTGAAACCTTCTCTGATATTTAGTCGTTCGGATTCGACGTTAAACTGTAGGTCCGCCGAATTCCACTTTAGCTGCAAGGAAATTAGTGGCAGAGAAGAGTGCAATATCAATTATTAATTGTGCAAAACTGTCAGTAGCTTGTTTAATTATTTAATTTGATAGTGGTAATTCTATTAGTTGATTTTTTGATAGCAGTTTTCTTTAAATTGGCAAAATGTAAAAAAATTAAAGCCTATTATTGGCTGTTATAATATAGCTATAAATAATCATGAAAATTGTTTCATTACTCACAATTTTATCTAGTCGTTGTTAGTTAACTTTAATAGCTACCCACATAGGATCGGCATCCTTTTAAATTAACACTGTTCATATTTTAAACTAACAAACAATAATTACATAACAAGTTTGGTGATAAATAAAACTGATAAAACCAGAAATACTCGCATAAGAAAAAAATCAGACTTTTAACACGAAGTACTAAATTGAAGTTGTTGCGGAGAGCAGTTAAAAATGAAAATAGAAATTATAATTGTTGCAATTGCTTTAATTGTTGGTGGTAAGTACTAATTAATTTATATTTATTTAATTTTTATTTCGCCAATTTGTTTTCTATACAATATTTACTATGGTTTTAATACATAGCGCGCCAACTAAAGTGTTACATGTTGATATCTCTAAAACTATAAAAGATTGAGCAACGTTTTTTTTTAATTTAATGGGGCGGAGGGTATATTAGACCAAGAGGGAGTTTCGACAAGCTGGTCAATTTTGAAAATTCTAAATGGAATTATATATATAATTTATAATATTTTTTTTAAATATCTGCACCAAAGTAGCTATAAACGTTTTTTTTTTAATTTTTTGAAAACGTTTACTATTTTTAATAATTGTGGGAATGAAATTCTGTTAATATTAAAAACAGGTATGACAGTGTTTTTTCTAATGTAAATGTACGTACTAAAAATAAGCAACCAGAGCGAAATCAAGCAAAATTTAATAAAAGTAAAAACGGTACATTTAGAACCCCTAATAAGTGGGCGATGATATTTTGTACATTTCTCCTTCAATTAAATTTTGCTTACTCTAATTTTTTGTAGACACATTTAAATTAAATAATAAAATTTAGTTCTGCTTTTTAATATCTACAGATTTTCATTCCCACTTTTATTAAGAGCAGTACGTGTTTTTCAAAAAATTAATAAAAAATAGGTGTAATTATGTTGGACGAGGATATTAAACATATATTCAAAATTATTGTACATATATTCCGTTTAAAATGTTTAAGTTACCCCCATTCTTTAATAGGGAGTAGTTTTTCAGAACTCACCCTTAGCGTAATACATGGCCCCTTGCAACCCATAAATTAAAAAAGAAATGTTCTTCAATCTCTTATAGTTGTGCATTTATCAGCTTGTAACACTTTCGTTGCCGCACTCTGTATAATAATCGAAAAACAAACCGGTTTTGTATCAAATAAAGGTTCGTGATATTTACTTTAGAAATATATGAAAAATTTTTTCTTTTTGATTTTAGTGTTTAAACCTTTTTTTAATTTTATTTATACCACGAGGGTGTTCACTGATTTAAATTTACGAAAATTTATTTTAAATTACGGCAAAGTCATAAAAAATCCACAAAATAGTGCACAGTTTTCTAAATCAAACAAATGCAATTTTTATCAGTTAACTACAGAAACTAACGCTATTTAAAACAAAATTTTTGGCATAATTTTTAGTCATTTGTTTGACCTCTAAGAATTTAAAACAAAAATGTTCAAAACTTGTCTGTCTGTGGGTGGATGGTTTGGTTCTGATGAACTGCGGATAAAATGCAATAAAAACATAAGCTTTTATAAAAATCAACTAAAACTGAAAGCGGAAGTTACACACGTTTGTAGGATTTTTTTCAGACTCAGCGTTTTTACTTTCCTATACTTTCAGTATAGGGAAGTATTGATTTCATGCAAAATTTCAAAGTTGAGATTTTAACGGAAATAGTCGGGGGGGGGGGGGGGGGTCGATGGACCCAAAAAAAGTAATTTTTAAAAAATGTCTGTCTGTGGGTGGGTGGGTGGGTGGGTGTGTTACGCTCCATATCTCCGGAACGGCTGGACCGATCTTGATGTGCTTTGGGGGTATATCAAAAATTCACCTACAAAATAAGCTTTAAAAAAAACCGAAACCGGAAGCGCCCATTTACTCAAAAACCAGTTGTCTGATTGGAATCAACATCTTGTTTGGTAGCCCTTCAAGGGTACTATACCATGAAATATAATTAATTTTGAAAATATAAAAACGATCGCAATGACATCACTCCAAAATTTTGGAATTTTTCAAAAAATATTTCTCAAAAACTGCCTACACGATTTTGGTTAAACTTTTTAAGCTGATAGAGCTGGGAATTTTCCACAACTTGTTTTTTTGCGTATTGCTATAATTTCACTGTGACGCCCTCTGTGAATTTTTAAAATTGAAAATTGGTACCCTTTTATTTATTTAACGGGGGGCAATAAAATATTTCTGTTCAAGCAATATAGCTCATCATTGATAGCAAAAACCGAATATCATAATATTTTTTTGATACTTTAATATTTAGGGGGGGCTACTGTTCCCCCCCCCCCCCCCAAATTTTCGCTACAAAATTAAAAAATTGATTTCTTCTTTTGTTTGCTCTAGGAGAATCGTTTTACAAAAATCAAAAATCGAATTTTTTGCCCCTTAATAATCTTTTTGAAGAATTTCACATACTTTCTACAGCAGTTGTATTCTTGTACTAGTCGTTTAATGTTCAGTGTAGGCTAACTTTTTTATTTTAATAGATAGACTCGCAAACTCAGAGCAAAGTTGTAGGGCAAATTCTTCTCGATTGTATTTAAGAAAAAACTTGAGTTTGCAATTTTAATATGGCGGCCACGGTAAAAAGATAACTTTTTTTTAAATGGAAACGTGGCATTTTGATTTTAAAATCAGAAAGGTTTTGAAATTCTAAATACAAATTAATAAGAGTAATTTCTTGCTAAAAATAATACTTCTCGAGTTATTAATATATTTTCAAATATCAATTTCCGCGCTTCCGATGATTCAGTCCGAATAAATTACCCAACCTTATGCTTGCAGCGCAGCGGTCGGTCTTTCTTCAACCGCTTCAAGATGTTACAACTTATAAGAACTATTTAATTTAACTAGTCGTGTCTAGACAGGTGTATATCGAAAGTGTTGGAAAATATAAAACAATGTATTTAAATGTATAGGAAAGTCCAGGCGAAGTGTTTCGCTCATTTTAAAATCTGAAAACGCGGTCTAATAGAAGACCTTAGGCAACAATTAACGTTGTTTTACCAACCTCTCTAGCTTTTAAATAGAGGTCTCTGCAATCTCTTGAAAATTTTCACTTTATCGCGCATCTGTTTAAAAAGCTGTCGGGCAATCGCTACGAGACCTTCCTCGCATTTATGGAACTTTTTAAACATTTTTAAATTATTTCGAAAATTTTGACATTTTATGAAAATTTAGAATAATTTAAAACTTTTCAAAAAAATTTCGAATATATTAAATATCAGTTTTTAAAAATTAAAAAAAATTGGTTTTTTTGCAAAATTGTGATTACAATTAAATTTTTTAAAAATTTAAAAGTTTTGTTAATTTTGAAAATTTTTTCTTAAATTTTAAAATTGTGAAGATTTTTGGAAATTGAATATTTTTGAAAATGTAATACATTATGGGTTTTGAAAATTTTTTTAAATTTAGATAATATGAGACATATTGTTAGTATTAAAAATTTAAAATTTTGAAAACTTTTATATTTTGAAATTTTAATAATTTTGAAAAGTTTTGGAATTCCAGTAATTCGGTAAATAGTAGAAATTGTAAAAAATTTGAGTTGAGAATGTTTTAAAACTTTAAACATTTTTAAAAATGTTGACAATTTTTGTAGAATTTTTTTTAATTTTGAAAGCCTTTAAATAATGTTTAAAAATTTAGAAAATTTGTAAAAAGATGTTTTTGAAATTATTGAAAACACATTGTTTAATTTTTTTACAGAGATGATTACTTGACACAACGACAAACATTACTTGGCCTTTTCTGAAGGATATCTCAACATTTTTGTATTAATACCTAGATATTAGTGCACATACATAGATTTACATTATCATTTAATTTTACTATAACAGGATTCCTAACATTGCAGTGGTCTGCTATGATAACACCACCATGGGGGATCTTCCACCAGGCGTGGCTGCACAATTACTTAGCCTGTTGGCGAATGATACCATATCAGCAACCGGAGGATGTGATGAGCCACAAGAATCCGAAATTAAACTTGAATTGTACACTCGCAACAACGCAAATAATTCACTAACCGTAAATTTAACCAATCCGACTGAAATAGATCCCAGTGCGACGCTCTTTTCCCCAGTTGCCTATTTGGCAACTCTGTAGTCCGGTAGTTAACTTGTATTTTGTTGTGGGCGGGATTATACGGCTGCTTATGCGTATAATCGCTGGGAAATTCTCGGGCGCCAGATTTTATATGGAGTTTACTCTCCAGAACGGCTTCGCTGTAACAGAACGGCTTAGCGAAGACCTGGGTAACTGCAGTTGAAGATGTCGGTCTCCAGGGGTCTGTTTGATGGAATGACAGCCTGCAGGTTCTTGAAGCAGCTCTATTTAACTCGGGTATATTCAACAAGTCAAGTAAAACAACGTAGAATGGTTTAAATACGTCTATTAAATAATATCCAATCCTAATTTAATAATATACATGCAAAGCGGATTATAATAAATCAATACGGAAGCAAATACGGTAGCAAAACAGTAGCAAATACGGTAGCAAATACGGTAGCAAATACGGTAGCAAAACAGTAGCAAATACGGTAGCAAAACAGTAGCAAATAAGGTAGCAATACAGTAGCAAATACGGTAGCAATACATACATACGGTAGCCAATATATATACAGTAGTCACCAGTATACGGTCGGAAACGGTACCAGTTACTAAAGCAAACAAACTGTTATCTTGACACCAGGCGGACAAATTCGCCACTATGAATCACACAACAAAGCTCTCAAACAAATAGAAAAGAGAAGAGTAAACTTTGCCCAGGAATTGTTTCGCGTAGGCGAGTTAGAGAAGTGCAACCTCAGGAAATGTTGCGCATAAGGTGCACTCCGGAAAATAAAAGAGTCAGAGAGAGAAGAGGAAACTTTGCCCAGGAATTGTTTCGCGTAGGCGAGTTAGAGAAGTGCAACCTCAGGAAATGTTGCGCATAAGGTGCACTCCGGAAAACACAGTTTACAAATATACAAGAGAGAGAGAGAGAGAGAGAGCAATATTTGACGTTACTAGTAATGGTGTCAAAACACAGCTTGCTTACCCCAATATCCTGGATGCGGTGGTCGGTTACCTCGGTCGGAGCACTGGTGACTTGTAGAAGTGGCTGGACTGGTACTGGGCTGAAACATCGGCGAACTGAACTCGAAAATTCAAAATTTTGAATTTATAGCCGGTCGGTATGCGCCCGAAATCGAAGCGCATCCCCACTCTACGAGAGCGGGGTTGACATAGCATCTCTGCGGCTCGATCCGCAGAGACGCGGTTATCTGATTTCCGGCCGTAAATAAAATGTTTGAAATCAAATATACATTAAAATTACAATTTTAAAATACTGAAACGGTTGCTAAATTACGGAAACTTGCACACAATGAATATAAAGCATTAACCAACGGAATACTACTTATTTTAAATATACAAATAAACCCCTAACGGTAACATAATATTGTAAACGGAAAACGGCATATAAACTAAATGTAAAAATTAAACAATTCTTGTAAACTCAATGCAAATTAAATCAAAATTAGTAACGATTCGTTACACACCCCTCCTTCTTCGGAAAGAAAAGGATTTATCCTTTTCGGCACAAAACAAAATTAACGGATATTGTTGAAACTAAAACTCACGGAACGAAATTTTTTTACGTGGAACCCTTGTTCACCTCACTCGATAATGTTGCACTGCACACCCCGGTCACAACACCTGGTGATGCTGGTCGACGGTGGTGACGGTTTCGGTCCCCTCGGAATACACCAGCAGTTCCTGGACATCTTCCCTATCAGTCCACAGCCGGAGCTGAACAGAAAAGCTTCGTCGTTGAATCGAGTGGGGGTCGGAGCGGTTTCCATACTCGGGGAAGGAGTAATGTCGGTAATAATGTCGTTTAAAACATCGGTTGCGGTTTCGGTGGCCTTATCGGTAAATGGTCTATCTTGGAAATTCGGTACTGGTTATACATGGGCCGGTTTAAGATCTTTAATATGAACGCGAGGAACACGTTTTCCGGTTATACCTTTTAATTGATATACCACGGGTGAAAGAACTTTGGTAACGGTATAAGGACCGGAATATTTCGGAGCTAACTTGGCCGCAAATCCTTGAGCTGCGGAAGATAGGTGATGTTCTTTCTTCATCACTTTGTCACCTACATGGCACTTCCAATCTCTTCGGCGTAGGTTGTAATGGTGTCCTTGGGTAGTAAATGCTCTGGCTAGGTTAACTCGAACTAACTCGAACACTTCTTGTAATTTCTTAATTCGGGTCTGATGGTTTTCAGGAATGGTATCATCCTCAGGTTCGGTATCTTCGGTCGGATCCTCTGCCCCTCGTCTGAGAGTGTTCGGTAACTCCAACTCTCTTCCAAAGTTGAGGAATGCGGGAGAAAAACCACTGGATTCATTTGGTGCAGTATTTATGGCTAGCATAAATTCGGATAAATGCTGGTCCCATTTACGGTGATTACCTTCACAATACTGAGCAATCATGGTCTTCAGCGTTTTGTTGGTCCTTTCAACGGGGTTAGCCTGCGGTGTATACGGTGGTGTAAATCGGTGGTTGATGCCAAAATCTTTGAGGAGCTGACTGAAGGTACGGCTATTATACTGAGTTCCATTATCAGTAATGACGGTTTTCGGCGTTCCAAATCGGGTTATAATATCCTCAAAAAGAGCTTTACTTACGGCTTGAGCGGTAGCTGTACGGATCGCTCTAAACTGCACCCACTTAGTGAACCTATCTTGAAATACGGCAAGGTAACAATTACCCTTAGAAGATCTTGGTAGTGGTCCAACTAGGTCGGTACTAACGGTTTCCCACGGTTGTCGGTTGGCGGACGGTTGCATCTGTCCAGGTGTCTGCTGCTGCGATGTTTTATAGCGTTGGCAGGATAAACACTTCTTGACATATTTTGCAATCTCACGAAACATCCCCGGCCAGTAATATTGTCTGGCGATCCGGGCTATGGTTTTGGCTATCCCCATATGTCCGGCGGTTGGGACGTCGTGATTTTCTTCTAGCACCTTTTGGCGTAGAGGGGTCGGAACGCACAACTTCCATGGGTCGGTAAACTCATCGTCCTTCAGACTGTTGTCGTAGAAGTGACGGTACAGTTTCTCACTTCGGATGACATAATCGGGAAAATCGGCAGGTCGCTGTGCGACTTCTTTGTACTTGCGTTGATACCAGGCGCAGTCTGGCACATTGACAGCACACAGTTCCGGGTCGGTTGGTTCTTCGACATTCGGTAACGGTTCACGGGACAGGGTATCTGCAACACGGTTAAGTACTCCCTTTCGGTATTTTATTTCGAAGTCGTACTGCTGCAGAAAAACACTCCACCGGGCTAATCTTCCAGCTGGGCTCTTAATAGAATGAAGCCAGCGAAGGGACTGGTGGTCGGATACTACGGTGAAATGATAGCCCTCTAGGTACGGTCTCATCTTCTCGATTCCCCAGACGATGGCTAAGCATTCTTTTTCGGTCACGGAGTAGTTCTTCTCAGCTGGAGACAACGTACGGCTCGCGTAGGCGATGATCTTGTCCCCGCTGCTGGTATTCTGAGTAAGCGCGGCGCCTAACCCATGATCGGAAGCGTCGGTTTGCAGGATAAACGGTTTGTTGAAATCTGACACGCCAGGACGGGTGCTTCGGTGAGGCTGGCTTTTAATTTTATAAAAGCTTCTTCCTGTGCGTCGCTCCAACACCAACGTTGTTGTTTACGGAGTAGCTTAGTGAGCGGAGCTACTATATTGGAGAATGACGGTACAAAACGGCGGTACCAGGAAGCCACACCCAGAAAACGTCGCAGACTTCGAACATTTCGTGGGGGCGGTATGTTACGGATGGCTTCCACCTTCTCCGGGTCGGTATGAATTCCTAGCTCACTAACGGTGTGCCCCAGGTATTTCAGGGACTTTCGGCAGAACTCACACTTTTCGGGGTTGAGCTTAAGGTGTGCTGTACGGAGACGGCGGAAAACTTCCTGCAAATTACTCAGATGCTCTTCGAAAGTCTTCCCCAAGACAATAATGTCATCTAAGTATGCAAAAGCCTTGGGTTCCATCTCTGGACCGATGATGGTGTCCAGGAGACGCTGAAACGTGGCGGGTGCTGAATGAAGACCAAACGGCATTACACGGAACTGGAACAATCCTCTTCCCCCAACGGTAAAGGCTGTAATCGGTTTGCTGTCCTCGGTCAACGGTATTTGCCAGTAGCCTTGTTTGAGGTCAATACTGGAAATATAACGGGCTTGTCTCAGTTTGTCCAAGATAGCATTAATGTACGGGAGCGGATAGGCATCTTTTATGGATACCTCGTTAACTTTACGGAAGTCGATACAAAATCTCGGCTTTCCATCCTTCTTCTGAACCATAACTATGGGAGAACTCCATGGACTGCTTGACGGTTCAATTACCCTTTCTTGGAGCATTCGGTCTACTTCGATGTTGATGATTTCTTGCATTCGGGGATTCTGCGGTCGGTAACGCTGTTTAATCGGTGTGCGGTGCATTAAACGGATTTGATGCTCCACATTCTTGGTGGTACCCTTAATACCTTCAAACAAGGGTAACTCGGTGTCTAGGAAGTTGTTGAGCTGTTGTACTTCCCTCTCGGTTAGACTAGCCAGTGAAGTTGACGCTTCTTGTACCATTCCTACGGATACGGCATCCTTCTTCTTGATGGACACAATGCGGTTTTCTAGAAATACATTGCCGGTAGTTAGGTTAATGTGGAAATTCATGGACTGCAGAAAATCCATCCCTAACAAGATGTCGGACACCATGCCGGGTATGTAGTTGAACTGGTGTGTCTTGTTCTGGCGGTCTATCTGAATTGGAACAGCATAGGCTCCTTGTACACGGACGGTTTGACCATTTAATACGGTAGCGTTTCGGGTAAGGGGCGGTTGTTCGGTTATCTGCAATTTCTTGCAAATGTCAGCTACTCGTGGGCCAATGTAGGACAGTACGGCACCGGTATCCACAAGTGCAGAAAATGTTCGGTTGGCTATTCGGACGGGCAGGTACGGACGGTTATCCCCTGGTAGGGAGGCGGTATTTGTCGGGAGCGGTTCAGGCCTCCTTACTGAGTGGCTCCGTTTGCGTTTCCCGGCTGTCGGCATTTACAGTCCCGGGACATAACTCCTCGTGTACCACACCTGGAGCAGAAGAGGACCCCCTTGTTGGTACATTGTTGTCGGTAATGACCGGTTTGGCCGCAATGCCAGCATACTGCGGGAGTGCTCTTACTCGTTTGGTTATTGATGGTCGGTACTTCTTTGGGAGCGGTAGCATACTCATTGTTCTTCCATACGGGTTTCGGATTGGTTCTCGGATAAGTCGGACCGGCTGCTACTACTGGTGTTGGTGGTATGCTAGGTCGGGTAGCTGTAATCAATGGAACGGGTTTGCGGATGTCTTCATATTCTTTGACTGCAGCTAGCAACTGGTCTACGGAATGGCATGTGGATCGGTGTATAAATAAACGGTAGTCGGGGAGTAAATTGCGGTGTAACCAGAATAATTCTTGGTCCGGTGACATCGCTCCATGTCTTCTGATCAGTGTTTGCAAGTCGATGATGTAACTCACCGCTGTTTCATGCTTCTGCTGTACCCGCTGGCTGATCTGGGCTTCCAGGTTAATCAGGTAGTCGGCAGGTAGGTAGAAGGCTCGGAAGTCATGAAGGAAATCGCTCCAACATCTCCAACGCTTCTGGTTATTTCGGTACCACAGCAGAGCGGTGCCGGTAAATATCTCCGGTAGCACTGGTAACAATCGTTCTGCCTGTATGTTGTAGCGCAGGCAGATCTCGTCAAGTCGTTCCAAGAACGCTACGGGGTCGGTGCTTCCATCGAATGTCACATTCCATTTATGGACATTCAAATTATCGGTCTGGGGTGGTTGGGTCGGGATTGATACGGTCACTGGTGGCGGTGCTTGGTACATCGGAAAGGCTGTAGGCATATAATACGGCATACCTGCGGCGGCGCTGGTTACGGTTGTACGGGTGTTCAAATAATCCTGAGGTACGGATGCCGATGCTGATAACGGTGGTTGATACGGTGTAAATGACTTCGGAAAGTGATACGGTATACCAGCGGTTGTGCTGGTCGTGGCGGTTGACGTCTGGGTATACAGAGTGCTTACAGTCGTAGAAGTCGGTGCAGACATCACGGGTACCTTCCACTGAAAGGGGTTTTCCATGCTAGTAGCTGCATAAGGTACGGTCGTTGCTGGGGTTGCTGGTGGATCGGTCACTAGTGGGGCGGTTGGTCCTTCTCGTATAAACTGAACCAGGCGGCGTCTCAATACCTCCGTTGTACCTTCTGGTGACAAACGGAACTTGGTGGCTTCCTCCACTAGTTGTGCCTTCTTAAGGCGGTACACCCAGCTAACCCGGCCATCGGTGAAGTCGAAATTTCTACCTGGATCGGCGTCATCTTCGAGTGGGTTGTTCTCCAGGTCGGACTTCTCAGAATCGGTCATAGTTGCGGTGTTCACTTGTTGGTATACTTGCTGGAACGGAAATGCCCTCCAAGTCACGTTACGGGACGGTTCTTCTTTGGGATTGACTGGACAAACACGGTCCCTGCTCGGGCGCCAAATTTGCGACGCTCTTTTCCCCAGTTGCCTATTTGGCAACTCTGTAGTCCGGTAGTTAACTTGTATTTTGTTGTGGGCGGGATTATACGGCTGCTTATGCGTATAATCGCTGGGAAATTCTCGGGCGCCAGATTTTATATGGAGTTTACTCTCCAGAACGGCTTCGCTGTAACAGAACGGCTTAGCGAAGACCTGGGTAACTGCAGTTGAAGATGTCGGTCTCCAGGGGTCTGTTTGATGGAATGACAGCCTGCAGGTTCTTGAAGCAGCTCTATTTAACTCGGGTATATTCAACAAGTCAAGTAAAACAACGTAGAATGGTTTAAATACGTCTATTAAATAATATCCAATCCTAATTTAATAATATACATGCAAAGCGGATTATAATAAATCAATACGGAAGCAAATACGGTAGCAAAACAGTAGCAAATACGGTAGCAAATACGGTAGCAAATACGGTAGCAAAACAGTAGCAAATACGGTAGCAAAACAGTAGCAAATAAGGTAGCAATACAGTAGCAAATACGGTAGCAATACATACATACGGTAGCCAATATATATACAGTAGTCACCAGTATACGGTCGGAAACGGTACCAGTTACTAAAGCAAACAAACTGTTATCTTGACACCAGGCGGACAAATTCGCCACTATGAATCACACAACAAAGCTCTCAAACAAATAGAAAAGAGAAGAGTAAACTTTGCCCAGGAATTGTTTCGCGTAGGCGAGTTAGAGAAGTGCAACCTCAGGAAATGTTGCGCATAAGGTGCACTCCGGAAAATAAAAGAGTCAGAGAGAGAAGAGGAAACTTTGCCCAGGAATTGTTTCGCGTAGGCGAGTTAGAGAAGTGCAACCTCAGGAAATGTTGCGCATAAGGTGCACTCCGGAAAACACAGTTTACAAATATACAAGAGAGAGAGAGAGAGAGAGAGCAATATTTGACGTTACTAGTAATGGTGTCAAAACACAGCTTGCTTACCCCAATATCCTGGATGCGGTGGTCGGTTACCTCGGTCGGAGCACTGGTGACTTGTAGAAGTGGCTGGACTGGTACTGGGCTGAAACATCGGCGAACTGAACTCGAAAATTCAAAATTTTGAATTTATAGCCGGTCGGTATGCGCCCGAAATCGAAGCGCATCCCCACTCTACGAGAGCGGGGTTGACATAGCATCTCTGCGGCTCGATCCGCAGAGACGCGGTTATCTGATTTCCGGCCGTAAATAAAATGTTTGAAATCAAATATACATTAAAATTACAATTTTAAAATACTGAAACGGTTGCTAAATTACGGAAACTTGCACACAATGAATATAAAGCATTAACCAACGGAATACTACTTATTTTAAATATACAAATAAACCCCTAACGGTAACATAATATTGTAAACGGAAAACGGCATATAAACTAAATGTAAAAATTAAACAATTCTTGTAAACTCAATGCAAATTAAATCAAAATTAGTAACGATTCGTTACACCAGTAAAAATGTAATACTGTTGATACATGGATGGGTTTCTAACCCATCGCGATTCGTTCCAGAAACCACGGATGCATATTTGGAACGATATGATGCTAATGTAATTACAGTCGATTGGTCGATATTGGCCAAAAAATTCTACACTACAGCAGTATGTTACGTACCGAAAGTTGCCGAAATCGTAGCAGATTTGCTGTGCCTACTTGATCAGAAGTTTAATATGTCTGCAAGTACAGTTCACTTAGTTGGACACTCGCTAGGAGGACAAATGTCAGGTTTTATTGGGCAACGCGTCGCGGCTAAATGCGAGAAGCGGATAGGACGGATAACAGCGATGGACCCAGCTGGACCACTTTATCAAGGCCTTCCAACATCTCGACGTGTAGATAAATCAGATGCGATATTTGTTGATGTAATACATACTAACGGAGGAGCCTTAGGGTATTGGGGCAGTTGTGGACATGCAGATTTTTATGTAAATTGCGGCACCTTACAATTGGGATGCCCAGAAATAGGACTTTCCCTTAAAGCTTTAGAGAATATTCCTGTATCAGTTGGTAAGTGTTGATATGTAAAATATAAAGTATCGGGTTTTGGATAGCCGTTGGCAAAATGTGTACGGCGCGGCGCGCCGACGGGTCGTTATCGGTTCTACATGACACCTTTAGGGCTGCTTGGACCTATAATTTGGAAAGAAGCAGCTCCAATAATGTCAGATGGAACCAGAAACGAAACGTCAGTTTTTTGGCTAAAAAAGGACGTCACCCAGAAACTATAAATTTTATATTTTTGTATCAGGTTTAAACCCCTTTTTTTTTTTTATTTTAGTTACTTGTCATCATAGCCGTAGTGTAGACTTCATGACGGAAAGCATTTTACACACCGATAATTTTCCAGCTAAAGTTTGCAGCGGTTGTCCATTGCCATGTCTTCCTAATCTATTTAAGCCAAAGGGTGAAATAGAAATCGTTATGGGAGAAGACTGTCCTAATTCTGCAAATGGAGGTTATGTTTTAGCTACAAATTTAAATTCACCGTATGGTGGAGAATCGCGATTGAAAAAACTGGTTTCTGACATATCTTTTAACATTCTCTAACTACAAAAAATTTTAATTAATACAAATACACTTAATTTGAGTTGGTGTGTTTTATGAGTCTGTTTTATGTATTGTTTTGTATTCCTCTTTTCACATTAAAAGCAAAATAGAGTTTGACAACTTTTTTTAATTTTGACTTTTAGCAGCTATCCAGTATCTACTGAAGTTTTTAAACACATAAAAACTCCTAAAAAATACAAGTTTGAAAATAAAAAAATATATTGCCTAAAAAGCATTTGTTTGTTTTTTGTAAAGCTTTATAGCGTGTTCTTACTACAAGTGTACCTTAAATTGCATAATTTAACAAAAAACAAAACGGTTATGTCATGTTCGCGTTAAGGGGTAGAAATCGCTATATAAACAGTTAGACAATTTAGAGGGGGTTTGTGCCTTAATAGATAAATAAATAGATATGCAGTGACAGTATTTAAGCATATTCTAATGTTAGATTACATTACCAAACCACTGTTTTTCTACCAGACTGCGAGTCACTGTTAGCTAGCATAGATCATACGATTCCCCCGTCCAGTCAAGTATAACGTCAATGCGCACAAAAGTCCGTCTGAGCTAGGCAGATAGTGGCCCATGCAGGAGAATTTTATAAATACGTGCCGCCCACAATATATGAGGGAGACTTGAAGAAGGAGCCCAGAGCTCTGAAGTTTGATCGTTTTCCAGCATTTTACATTAATTTTGTTTTTAATATTTAGGTTAAAACATATAAAAATGGTGGTGTAGCAATCACAAATAATAGGATAGCAACTTGGCAAGTGATACTTTTTGTCATTTAAAGCTTAGATAAGCATCTCTACCGACACCAGATTGACTTTTAAACGACATTTAGAACATGGTACAAACCAAGCCACCAGGGTATTCTGGACCTGCAGGCGAATGTTTAGAAAAACGTGGGGGTTGAAACCAAACATGGTAGATTGGCTGCAAATGAAAACAATAGTTCCAACAACCACATACTAATCCTTGGTGTGGTTGCACAACGCAAAAAGATGGTTCAATAAAAAACAGGCTGAGTAAATTACAGAAATTGGCTTGCATCTCATCTACCTCTTCTTCACCTACGGATGGAATAATGAATGAAAACTACATTTTACAGATGCAGTCAGATGAAGTAAAATCGTCATTCAATTTCCGGAAACCGTTCAAAATAATTATACTAAGAACGCGACTAGTGAAAGAAGAATAAAGTTTTCACCAAATCAAATGGGGACCTCGTATGGTATACTGACGGATCCAAAACAAACAGTGGTACAGGGCTGGGCATTAACAGAGAAGAACCAGGCAATGCCCATAGCATAACCCTAGGCCGCTTTACAACAGTGTTCTAGACCAAAATCACGGTTATTCTTACCTGTGCCCAAGTTATGATAGAGAGGTCCTACAGAAATAGGAGAATTTACATTATGACTGACAGCCAGGGAGCGCTGAAATTGCTGATAACTTGCCAATTTGATTTGAAATTGGTTCTGGAGTGCTACAGAAAAAGGGTGGAACTGCAGGTACACAATAAGCTACGCCTAATGTGGGTACCAGGACACCAAGGAGTACAGGACAACAAAAAGCAGACAAGCTAGCAAGAACTGGTAGTCTAAGACAGCTAATAGGACCAATCTGCCCGTTAGCCTACAGCACCATCCGAAAGCAGACTAGGAGCTGGCTAAGAAACACTTACCGGGGAAAGAAGAGGAGCGTCCAAGAAAGTTGCTGAAAAACTCGTCACATTTAGTAGAGAGAAACTAATATGTACATGTACAACAAGGATCCGTAGTAATGTTGAATTTAGGTGCACACTCAGCCGAAAAGGACCAAATATCAAATTCGAAATCCGCCGAGATCTACAACATCCCTTGCTCTTGTGGCTCGAACTACATCGGACAAACTGATTGTTCCATCAAGTTAAGATTCAAGAGCACAAACGTGATTGCAAACACAAACTCATCAAAAAATCTGCGGTGGCTGAACATACTGGTTTAACTAGGCATAAGAGGGACTTTGATAACGCTTGGGTACTCGCCAAAGTGCCTCATTACTTCGCTCGTATCATACGTGAAGCAATTGAAATTGAGAATCAACCTAACAACATAAACAGAGAGGGTAGTATTAGATTTAGTAAAGCTTGTACTCTAGTAGTTTATTTCTTAAGGACTCGCAAGCATCATCGATCTCACAATCACGCTTCACCGAATCCGTTTCCGCTCAACAGTCACAGCCAACCAGAACTCCGCTGTTCTGCCCGACTGGCTCAAAGAGGTTTAAATACCTCCGCATCCTGGATTTGAATTCAGTGCTCTAATCTCTCTGCAGATGCAAGCTGCAATTTCTTTCGAGACGTTACTTTGTATGGGTTCACAAACAGCTAACAGGCATAAGCCGGTTAATTATTCTTGTCCTGACAAACAAACTACATTAAGATCAAATTTTTGTCCGCCTCAAGGTTCAAATAATCTAAGCACATGGCTCAAATTTGTAGAGCAAATGTTTGTAAAGGGAGACAAGCTACTACAGGTCGGTCCTTACCTGATTATGGTGGGTGTAGTCCTGAAATGACGACGCGGTCTAACCCGCGTCGTCACTTTTATAAAATTTTAAAAATTAATAAAAGTTTGAAACAGTTTATAATTTTAGGAGTTTGAAAGTTTTAAAAAACTTGAAGAAGTTTTAAGTTTTTGATTATTTTGAGTTTTTAAAAAAGTTTGAAATTTCTGAAAATTTTGACTAAAATTTGGAAAATTTATTATATTAAATAAATAATAAATTTATTTAGATTTGTACATCAAAAGTACTTATCCTTGTCAAGAGGCAAGTTGGGATAAAATGCAGCAAAAATAGATTATGATCTAAACATTGAAAACACAAAAACGTTAACAATTCAACAATTTCACATTTGACTTTTACCTACATGTTAAAATGATCTGTGTTAAATATCAGTTTCAAAAAAATGGTTAAATTTGAGGTTGTTAACAATATTGCTTAAAATTCTTTTGTAATTACATCCTCCTCGCGGTGTAGAAGTTTTGGCTTATTTCGGTTCAATAATCCCACATTTTCTTGGCCTTCTTAGGTTCCTTTTTCTTCTTGGCCTATATTTTCAAACTAGCTTTGGAAGGAAAATCCATGTCAGTTCATTCCCCGTAAAGGGCAGGCCGCTGTAAGGGTCTTTCAGATTCCGCACCGGAGTTTTAAGCTCCTTTTAAGACGAGAAAGGATGGCAAAGTAAGGATGGGTAAGAACAAGGAATTTTGATAAAAGAGGATTTCTGCGGTACGTACTGTCCAGTATTCACCTTTCGGCTCAGGAAAACTGGGGAGAAAACCTAATCCAGAAAAATCGGCAAGGTTGAGAATCGAACCCAGTACCTCCCGAATGAAAGGCGGATGCGTTAACCGCGAAGCCACCTCTCTCGGTAGCTTTAGAAGCCTATCCACGTCCATTCTTTTTATGGTGTTGCGCTCACATTCTTATACATTGTCGTACGTATATACGCGTCAATTTGCCATAATTATAATTATATTCAATTATTATAATGGTAAGTTGTTTTGTAAAAAACAAACACATTTTAATAATAAAAATCCCCGAAAATACTCTGCACTAATATTAGATTTAAAAAAAAAAGTAGTTTGCTAAACCTATTCTTATAAATACATTACCTTTCATACACTTAAAACTCAAAGTTATAATTGCACCATCGCATCGTACAACTAGTAAGGTAACACTTCCTTCGCGTGCACACATTAACGTTAAAATTGTACCTAGCTTAAATTACTTATCTTTCCGAATTTAATAAATTAAAATAAGACGAGAAAGTATAAATATGGGTTTTCACAAAACCGAAACGCGTAATAACCCTGACGATGATGCAGAACTCGTATAAATATTGAACGAAATTTAGACTTAGCATAACATCAACCACGAGCTAGCAGCAAAAAGCTAAGAATGAAGCTAAAAATTGCAATTTTGTTGAATGCATTAGTTGTTGTAGGTAAGTGCCGCTGCTACAAGTTTCATAATATATTTACTGATCTGCTTTGAATTTTTGCTATTTTTAGCGGTCTGTTATGACAACACCACTATTGGTGACCTTCCTCCTGGAGTGTTTTCTGAGCTACTTGGTTTACTCAAACACGTAGCCTTAGAAATCAGAGGAGGATGTGAAAATCCGCAAGAATCCGACATTATATTCTGGTTATATACAAGAACTAACCGAAATCTACCAATTGCTTTAAATCTAACCAATCCAACTGAAATAGATCCCAGTAAAACAGTAAAACTGCTAATTCATGGATGGGTTTCCAATCCATCTACGTTTGTGCCAGAAATGAAAGATGCGTATCTAGATCGTTACGACTGTAATGTGATTTTGGTGGATTGGTCAAAATTGGCACTGCAATTTTATTCACAATCGGTCTGTTTTTTGCCCAAAGTTGCCCAGCTGGTAGCAAACTTTTTATGTTTGCTAGAGCAAGAGTTTAAAATTCCCGTGAGTTCAATACACTTGGTTGGGCATTCGTTGGGAGGACAAATGGCAGGTTTTATTGGTCAAGGTACGGTGGATAAATGTGGACAACGGGTAGGAAGAATAACAGGTATGGATCCAGCTGGGCCTCTTTTTCAAAGTCTTCCGACATCTCAACGTTTAGATAAAGCAGATGCGACATTTGTTGATGTAATACATACCAATGGAGGAGTTTTGGGTTATTTGAACAATTGTGGACATGTAGACTTTTATGTTAATTGTGGCACAATTCAATTGGGATGTCCGGCAATTGCACTTACACCTGAGACTGTACGCAATCTTCCCCTGGCAGTAGGTAAGTTTGTAAATACAGATCTGGAATTGTTAATCTTATCTGTTATTTTTTTTGCTTTTTAGTTATTTGTCATCATATGCGTAGTGTGAACTACATGACCGAGAGCATATCCAATTCGAACAGCTTTAAAGCTAAAATGTGTAGCACCTGTCCTTTGGCATGTGTTCCTAATTTGTTCATGTTCAGACAGACTGAAATGGTTATGGGAGAGCATTGTTCGGATTCGGCAAGGGGTGGATATGTCTTAGCTACAAATCTAGATTCACCTTATAGTGGAGGCTTAACGGATCTTATACCTAGCAAACCATTATTTAAAAGCCCGTTTGGATTTTAAACATTTTTTATATCTGAATACTTTTTAAACAACTATTATAATTGCAATTGTAATTTTGAGCTCAAAAAATATATGTTGTTTTCTGATTATTAACAAGTTGGGGAATTGTACCTAAAATATTTTTTATAAAAAAATGTTATGTGTAGAATGAGAAAAAGGTGCACTTTCCAAATCTAAAAATATTTCTAAAGATGCTCAGCGAATTTAAAAAACAATAAACAAAATCAAGTTGTATTACTTTTTAGGAATTAAAATCAATATAAAATTATTTTGTGAATTTGTAAACACTCTTTGAAATCGGTTAGAAATCATGGAACATTTTGGTAACTATCATCAAACTGTTTGTAGTCAAATGGAAATTTATGCTATTTCTGCAGATTAAGGAGTTTGAAACGGGCACACAATTACAATCTTTTGGTAGAGCGCGCCACAGCTGGGCCAAAACGAAAGGTGGGGTCGCGACTCACCTTGGTATTTGAAATAATGTAATTAATACAGCGTACGAATATTTTAGAGATTTTGTGTACCACGTCATATTCGTAAGTGACTTTGTCGAAGTGAAACAATTTTGTCATTTTTGGTGTTTCGAAAAATGATCTTTTAATATAAACAAAGAATATTTACGGACACTTTAGACGTTTTTACTACAAAAAAAGTATTTATGTCTGCAGAGACGACAACAAGCTTCGACGATTGTACGTGGCTACGCCCCCAGTGTCGTTATGCGCTTCTATTTTATATAGTGGATTTTGGCCGCCAGTAGCTTCTTTCTCGCTCACACAACTTACGTTAAATAGTAAACTGCTTTCTGAGAACTGTATTGTTTTAAAATATAAAAATAATTTCATAATGATAAATTAACAAACATGTCAGTTAAAGATATTCCGCTTTCTGTTCCATACACACATTTATTACATTGAAATCTACTTCATTTTTACTAATAACTTCTTAGATGTTGTTTCTGATAGAAATATTGTTTTGTTAGAGTTTCTCTGCTAAATGATATCTCAACTAAAAGAAGCTGCTAAATCGTGCATGAGGCATGGGGCAATCGGGCATGGGTTGCAATAGAACTATAAAAGTAGGCGAAACAGGTACTTGGTACGCTGGTACTTTCCATACTTTTTACGTTTTAAATATTCTCGCGTCAAGAAGTGATTAAAATTCACATCTAGTCATCTCCAGGCGGTACAAGTATTGTTGATATTAAAAAGTATTCTTTCTTAATTTTTAAAATAATTGAAAATTCTTGCCTATCCTAATTAAATTAAATTAAATAAATAATTATTCTAAATTTGGGAGTTAAATAAAAATTAAATTTCTAGTTCAGTGCAAACTGTATCGGTTCTGAAAGTTTAAAAAATATGGTGTAGACAGTTTTTGAGAAATAATTTTTTGAAAATGTCCAAAATTTTGAGCCGTTAGTATATTTACAATTTTCGTATTTTCAACAATATTTTTACATCACTTGATGACACTCATTAAGGAATATAAAATAATATGGCAATTTGTAATGTTTGGGTGTTTTGTTTTTCATTAATCGCGCATTAAATTTAACATTTTCAAAAATTCGTAGCGGTCTTCGTTTTGAAGATACAGCATTTGAAAAAAAGCCTTTAATTTGTCTTTAGATGCACTACAACTATCTATTTAAAATTTTAAAACAGTGTTTAAAAAATAATCTATACCAAAAAAACAAGGCAAAATTTCCGTTTTCGGTTCCGGTTCCTATTAATGACCTTAGAAAGAACTACCTGTAAATAAAAAACTTCCACAGACCAAATCTTATAAAAATCAGACAAGGGAATTTGAAAATATAAGAAAAAGGACGCACCCACGCACGCATACATCCACCCACAGCCAGACACTTTTTAAAAACTACTTTTGTGGGTTCCTTGGACCCCAAAACGCGTATTTCTGTTAAAGTCTGAAATTTGAAAATTTGCATGAAATCAACTTTATTTACTTCAATAGAAGTATGAGAAAGTAAAAAGTGGTAAAGTGATATCGACAAGGTAGTATCATGGCAATCTATATAGTAAATTCGGATTTCTTCTACTCGCCTCACAATTTACCACCGTCCGGTCCCCGCAACTACACGTCGCATCTTCACGCGGCAATTTTATAAAGCGTAATAATTCTAAAGCGCAAATCCGTACGCAATGGGGAGCAGACGACTAATGCACGTTTTGTAACAAATAGAATCAATGCGGAAACAGTGGACGGCTGTCAGATAAAAACGCAGAAGTTTGCCGTCCTTCATTTACAATCTAAACTTCGCAGTGTACACATCGCATATTATGTCTGCGACTCTCTGATTACAAGAACCTGGTGTAAAAAAACATGGTTTTCACTTCTTTTTTTCTTTATTTATTAAGATAAACGAAACAAATTTAGCATAGGTAATGTATCTATGAAATTCAATTATTTGATAGTATTAGCAATTTTTTAACACTTTCTGTTTAACCGGAAGTGGCCATAGCTTTCTTATTTTAAAAGCAATTTTTTATATATTTTTACATATTTGTAAATTAAGAAAAAAATCTGCACACGACTGTGTACTACAATTGTTTTTTCAATACATTAAAATTTTTATATATTTTCTGTTTGTTTTGCGTTTAGAGTGCCATGACGGTCATAAACCTGTTCCTCTGCAGCTAGGCCTTACCATAAAACTGTTTATTATCGTTTGCTGTCCAAATCTGTCAATCCCGGGCGCTTTAAAAATGTATAAAGCAGTTTTTTAAGAAAAAGTTAATAATTTCAAATGGAACAATACTGACTAATATCGTTTTTCAAAAAGATCTTTTTCTAGCGGTTACAACGATACCCATCGATACTGTATTCAATTTTTAACCAGCAAAATTAGGTTTTAATTAGTTGTTAAATAAATACTTAACTACAGTCGTTATACCTTCAAACGAAAGAACACCACGACATTTTAAATAAAAGAGGAATGCAATTTGTTAACAAAAACAAATACAAATTAAGTAGACAGTAAATAAACAGCAATTGAGAACGTTTTGTTTATAATAACGTAGAAATGAATTTTAAATTTAGCGCGCAAATCAGTCTAAAATATTTCCGTTGTTTTAATAAGATTCGATTGTTTATAATAGTCTCAATACACATAAACTATTTTTCGTCTTGTTTAAATATTTTAAACTGATTCCTGCGCTAAATTTAAAACTCAATTATACATTATTATAAATAAAATGTTTTCAGTTGCTGTTTATTTACAACTTGACATATATTTGTTTTTTGTTATTAAACTGTTTTCCTCTTTTGTGTCGAATGTTGTGATGTTCTTTTGTTTAAAAGTATAACGACTGTAGTTAAGTTTTTATTTAACAATTAATTAAAAGCTAATTTTACTGGTTAAATATGTAATAGAGTATCGTGTTATGGGTATTGTTGTAACCGTTAAAAATTGATCTTTCCGAAAAACGATATAAACCAATATTGTTCCATTTGAAATTTCTATCATTCTGTCGGACTTGTTTGGCTTTTGTGTGTTCTAAAATAAATAGTTTTTAAGAATAATTTTGGTCGTTGAATAAACATAAATCGCTGTTAATGGAAAGCAATTTTAACTTTCAACATAAAAGGTAAATATTTGGTATTTTTCAATTTTTTTCACTAAGCAGCAACTAATAAACTGTATTAAGTAATAGCCTTTACACACGAAACAATTTTGGAACAGATAGATCGGCTTTTCCAGTTGTTAGTTAGTTTCTACCTGTGTCTACTTATACAATTCAGGGGCTTTCTGGCCCAGCGGGATGCATATTTACACATGCTAATGTATGTTGACACAAGAGTGTTAAAATCAGTAAGCTTTTGTAGCAACAACTAATTATGCAAACCCTCAAGCATCTTTACACTCGTACATCGCGGCAGTGTCCAAAAAGAAGTTTAATTCATTTATAGTACAAATAACAGTAAAACTTTGCGGTGGAGTCGGAAAGAAATGTAATTTATTATTACTAATAATTAATAAACAAAACGATAATAACTATACAACATTTTTAGGCACATTTTAGAACAATACTTTAATGCGCAGATCCATGCCCTTTCGCGTTAGGTTGGTTGTGTTCAATGTTTCTCGTCAGGTTTCTAGCTCTTTTTATTATTCTTTTACCTACTTCTGTTTTGGAATGTCGTCCAGATTGAATCCTGCGAGATCCACAAGATAATCCCTTGCGATGTTTTCTTCTGCTGATGGCAGTTGGCTGCACCTTAATTTTTTTACCCCTAAACATGAGTTGTTTATTGACTGGCACGCAAAAATCAAAAAAATCTGACGGAGTTTCAATTTTTTTAGTTTATTGTTAAATATTCCTAGCATTTTCTTCATATGACTGCTTTTATTGGATGTAATTATGTTCATTAAGTTCTTTACGTTACTTCTAAATTCATCTACTTCTTCGTCACAATTTACGCTAGCTGAAAGATCGTCTGGAACTTGTGTAATTGAGGAGTTTATTTTCGCCTTGAAGAAACTTTCATTAGATGTTGTTGGCATTTCAGACGTATGTATGTTTTTGTCTGTGTGGCTGTTATTTAAGTCCATGCTTTGAAAACAAGAGTTGTCAATGTCATGTCGTTTTGCTAGTTTCGCCAATGAGATTCTCTCAGCAAACGTTAATGTGGGGGTGTTTTCTAAATAGATTTTTTCCTTTATTTCAACTGCTCACAGGTGCTTACAAAATGCGCCTCTTTGGCCTAGTGGACAGTCACTACGTATAAATAATATCCATTTGAGGACTTCACGTGGTAAGCATTGCCACTTAACTTTCTCACTTCTAATTCCTTTGATTTTAAAGAAAATTTGTCGTGCAACAAATCTGGTTTTTTGACGCGGCTGAGAGCATTCTTTCGTATACGCCTCACATAATGTTGTTCTAGCTGATTCGACACAAAGTCCATTTTTAGCTACGGCATTAAATACTTTACTTCGCTGTAAAACATTATCTTTAAATATCCTAATTGATACTTCGACTAAATTGTTAGTATTATGCCCTCGAGTCAAGTAAGATGACCTATAGCATACGCACCATTGAGTCTTTCGTTCCCAAAATCGGTGTTGCTTAAATAAAGGATGTTTCATAAGAAAATCGTGGTTTAAAAAATCTTTCGTTAATTCTTCAGTGGTAGTCACCACATAAGGGGTTTACGGTCAGATTTTTCAATGCAATGTTTTAAGTCCCAAACCATCTCCACATGGCTTGGCATACATGAAATGAGCACAGCAATAATTTTGATTAAGGAAATGTTGTCATTATAACTGACGGAAATTTTCCAGCAAATCCCGTGTTCCCAATAGTCTGTTTTAATGCTTTAAATACTTCAGTGCAGCATTCTTCGTTTTGAGATTGATGAATGACAGAACCAAGTGGTATAGCACTATTTTGAAGATAAATGTTATGCAGGATCCTGTCTGATCACAAGAACCTTTGGAGTCGATAACAATTATTTCAGAACTAAATATTTCTTGATGTGCTCTTACCATAAGGGGTGTTAACACGCATACAGTAAATGGTTCTTCTCTTACAGTCAGTTGCACATTATTGTCAACATAATATCCGTTTTGTTTTTAATAACTTCGATCATACTTTTCTTGGTGCGGTTGCCAAAATGATTGGATCTGAAAAAAAGTTTTGTTGCTAAGAAAAAATCACCTATTTTTTTAATTATTACTACGTACCTCCACATATCGTGAAGATAGATAGAAACTTCGATCTAATAGATTATTGTGTCCATCTGCAAAAATTTTGGTTACATCTCCTTCCTCTGGTGCAGACGCGATCAGGCAGGTGAATTTGTGCTGCTGCAGGAGTAAGTCCTTGATCAAAATATGTCAGAGAAGCTGCTTTACTCTCTTCACTCATTCTTAGATAACTATACGCTTCGGCAACATGTACGTTTGTCAACATCGCATTTATAGAACGCTGGTACAAAGAACACCATTTGTCGTTTTCTTAAAAAAATAAATCTAAATTTATAATTTTACCTTTATGGTTGCGTGAAAGCCGTCTTTCATCAAAACATCTCTTTTCCTCCTATCAATTGTGTTCTTTCGAACTCGAACCACTAAAGTTGCTGAACAATTGTAATTTCTATTTCGTAAGCGACTGCTACCAAACGATTTATTTTTCTTGGAATGTTGACAAACAAAGTCTTTACGGAAGGCAAGTTTTGTCAAGTTCGGATATGTTTGAGAAACAATCCAATCTGTATGGGTTTCCATCGAATACTTCTTCACCCAGTCATTACAAGCCGATGTATAGTCGCCAGCAAATTTTGTTCTTAGCTCCACACTGTATTTGCTGTCACTTACAATTGTAGATGACATTATTTTGCATAAAGAATCAATCCGTTTAAAAAGTACAACACCTAGTTCATAGTTATCCATTTTCTTTCCTACGTTTAAACTATAAAAGTATTGTAGAATAAGTATACAAACAACAACAGATAACGTAGATACACTGATTTTGACACCGTCGACATGTACCTACCTACAACGAAAATCTACAAAAAACAACGAAGCACGCAGGCGCGCATGTTTTTGACTCAGCCGACATTATAGAGTGTCAAGATCCATGAGGGTTTGCACAATTAGTTGTTGCTACAAAAGCTTACTGATTTTAACACTCTGGTGTTAACATACATTAGCATGTGTAAATATGCCAGCGGGATACCGAGAAAAACCCACTAAACTCTAGAAAATACAATACATTTTGCCGACCAATTAAAATAACAAGACAATTTAAGAGGGTTTTTTTTGTTTTGATTTAGGTAACATTTCCTTTGTTCTTTAAACATTTAATTATTTTTTAATAATTTCTCTTTCAACGGCTTTAATATTAAATTGCGATTTTATTGATTCTTTCTTATTGCTAATATAAAAAGAGTAACAGAAAAAGCAGAAGAAGTAAATCGTAAGCTTTGAAATAGACGGAGTTGTTCAAAAACTAATCGAGCGCCTTTTGTTACAGGATGATAATTTTTCAGTTATCCTGCTTTATGTAATAAAAAATAACGCTCACGTGAACTGTTTGGCTACATACAATTTGACTCTCAAACCCTGTGGGCTATGCCCCACGATGTTATTGTTTCTGTTTTTGGGCAGTGTAGCGAGCCGCAGATCGAAGCCTTAGTTCTGTGAATTATATACGATTGCTATAATTATTTCTATATAACAAACCCGGTTCCCTTCTCATCCCTGTCTCATCTCGAGAGGAATACGGCTGCAGCTGAAATTATGAGCGTAAGGCATTTAATTTTTTTTAAATTACTAAAAACTAAGCGTAGTACTTCTTCTGACCTTCTCAATATTTTAGATGTTGTTACCTATCACATATTTAAAAGTATTTCATTGCTAACGTTTTACGCCCCTACACTGACTACAGTAACATTCTCCATATTTACCGAGAGCATAGCTGCATAATAATCATATTTTAACCACATGATATTGACACTTCCACATAAAAATAATAACATAAACTTTTTGGCAGTTAGAAGTATTTTGGAAAAAATTGATTTGAATTAAAGAAAACTAAAATCAAAATGTCCAATTCGCTCGCCAAACATTGGATGAGTGGGAAAAAATTAACTTTAACTATATGCTTATTCCTCAAGAGCAATTTAACTTAGGCAAAATTTTTATCGCTTCCTTTTATTAAATGAAGCGTATTTAATGAAAATTACAAAAAACGTAACAGAGAAATTAGCGAACTGGGACACGTACCAGATTGTAACCCATTCCTATCTGTCTAAGCCTACACAATTTAAAAGAATTCGCGGCCAATTTTTGAGCAACACTTTCACACCACAATGTTTTATTTATATACGAATACTTCTACATAGTGACGTTTTGCTATTGTGATACCCTAGGGTTTTTATAGTACTAAATTGCATTTCTATCTGCTAACTCGTTTTTGAGTAAGAACGCGTTTAAATCAATTTTATCAAAAACTCGTAGCAGCGGCCATGTTACCGTTAGTTTGTTCTAAAAAAAAACAACATTTGTTTTTTACCCTAAGGTTTTCTAACAAATTCCGTTATTTAATTATGTTTCTTTCTACCAAAAAACTTGCAACTCCTACTTTTGTTTCGGTTCAAAAAAGTTAAAAATTACCTTATTTTATATTTTAATTTAAAAATATAATCGATTAGGAATTTTTTTTTAAATTTTTTTTGGTTTTGTGGCTGTTGGTGACATTGAAAACAATTTCAAACAATTCAAACTACTGTCAATTAAAATTGAGACAAACTGTGTTTGAAAGTGGTTTAATTTTTTAAATACCTAAGATTTGAAGATAAGATGGAAGAAGAATTATCATGCACCCCAGCCGAGCTACGCAAAGTAGTGGAAAATACGCTAAATAATCTTAATTTTTAGAACTTACAATTTGAGGGTTATGTTTATAACGCGTGAAGGTTTTGTTGTCACATGGTTGTCACCAACCTAGTAAAATAAAATTTCGAATTCTTTGAGGAGTTGCTTTATGAAACCCAAATGAGTTTCATAAAGTAGTCAGTAAAGAACCAAAATAGAAAAATATTTTTTTTGTATCTCTAATACTTTAGCTGTAATCCGACATCGGATAGAGAAGAAAGTCTCCTGAGCACTTGAAACTGTTTTGCAAATGGTTGTTTGTAGCTTCATGACCTGTAAAGATTAAAAACTTGCAACTCCTACTTTTGTTTCGGTGTTTTAAATACTTATTTTGTCCGTAAATTTTTAAACTACCTTTGCATTCCGCAGCTCAGCAAAATATCACAATTTATTCTGTGCAAGATTTACGTAAAACAATTATGAGGCGTCACCGACACACACATACATTAATTTTTAAAAACAATGTTTTTGGGGTAATTTGGAGAAATTAACAGTAAAAGTATAGGAAAGTAAAAACGCGTAGGTTGTAGGGCTCAGCTAGTTCACCGATAATGTCTCTAGACGCAGCAGTTTCTTAGTTTGTTATTGCTATGAATTCTTATCATAATTTGAAGTATTAGCGTAAATCGTCAATCTACGTTAAACAGAATCATAGCAGCACCGTAACCTTATCATAAAATGTATACAATCGCTTGTAATGTAAATTCGTAACGTAGGTGCATTTGCTATATTATTTTTCACCTCTAATAAATAAACAAAAATGTATGAATTTAAACATGCAGAATTGTTTTAATTTAATTAGAATAAATTGAGGATATATTACTGTTTATTTGTTCCGACGCCGACCTTCATTGGTATTGGAACCGTTCAGCATAGACAACTATAAAACACTTCTGTCTTATCTGAAAGAAAATTTTATTGTAACTTAGAGGTTATCGGTAGTAAACCATTAATAACCAAATTTTTAAAACAGCTGACAGCAACATATAAATAATTGCCGTAAACAATCAATAAACTAAAACGAGTTGCAAGGGGCCGCCGTTGTATTAAGGTAATAAATTTTGTGGAGAAGCAAGATTTCGCCGTGTTGTTATATTTCTATTGACGCCTTTAGTATTTCTGCTGCTGCTGCTATTGATTCGGCTCCTCCCCAAAATCCTTCTTTCCCTAGGTCTTCTAAGTAGGCTTCTGTTTGTAGTGCTGGGCCGTAGGTATGTGCCGAGCCAAGTTTCTTACATTTCTCTACAGTTGCAATTGGATGTTTTGTGGGTTTTGCATGATGTATGTCACGATGTTTTCCTTAAGATGAAAGCTTCTTTTTTGAGCTGTTCTCGCGTTGCCGTGACATTCGTGTTTTGGTCTGCTATTGAGGTGAATAAACAATTTCCAACTCCTGGGATTTTCCGCACTGTCAATTTGTGTCTGTCCGTATATACTGTTTCCTGTTCCATGGTAGGTACTGTGCTGCTTCTGATGATTTCCGTTGGTTTGCTGGTGTGTACACTTCCGTATATATTTACGCCGTTAGATTATATATACATATAACATATATACATATACCTATATACCTATATACCTACATACATACACATTACACTATGCTAGTATCAATAATTAATTAACTCAATAATCAAATAAAATTTACATTGAAAAAACTACGTTAAATTGCCTGCTGCCGTTTAACAAAGTATTTAAAGTTTTTATTTAAAGTTGTTGGAGAGTTATTTTACTGTTTCTGTTCCTGTGTTAACCCTCGGTTTGAAATTCAATAGGCCCGGCTTGTACAAAAGAATTTTAGTCTTTAGTTAAAATAGCTTGTTTAAATTATAAGCGATCCTTTCTCCCCGGCTACATCAAATAGGGCCTTTTCTTAGAAGTATACTACCTGCTCTACGACCCTTGCGTTTGGCAACTTTATTCCCGGAATTTGTTTGTGTTCGTGGCTGCCGGGTTTAGACAAGAATCGGCTCTATTGCAAAACTAATGAAATAAGATAAAATAAAGCTCCTACTTTTTACAATTATTTTTGTTGTTTAATATCTATGCCCCCCTGATCTACCACTATCTTGGAGGAATTCTATATATTTTCTACAAGGTATTTATTTTTACTTGCCTAGTCTATCTTATTGAGTATGTACTTATCTTTGCGTGGTTGCGGGTTAACCGGTTTCCTTTCACCTGTTGTTAGATGAGCAGGTATTCCACCTCTCCTTTTCGGTATTTCTTTGTTGGAAAAAATTGCCGTTTTAAACGGCGAAAAATCTCGTTTTTACTTTTAAAAGCTAGAGCTGCGTTGTTATACGTCTGCTTTCGGCCAATGTTCAAACTGTCACTCAAAAAAAAAAAAGTCGATTTGATTATTGTGATTTTAATATAATATAAGAGAACTTTCTGCTGGTTTATATCTTTGAACTGCTAAATTAGTAGGTGTTAACATTTGAAATTGTTTTGTTGGGGTAGCCGGAGTCTAAGGGGTTGAATAAAAAAGGTTACCTTATGAGTCATGATGATTCTCCATTTATGTTGTAGAAACGGTTTCTAGAAATTTTTAATACCTCTTTTACTTCCAGAGATATAACACATTGTACGTTTTTAAATTGACACCCTGTATAAACATTATTTTATGATTGTTTATACAATCAATTTATGTTTATATGCATTATCTATGTCGCTTTATTTCTAAATCACTAAAACAACGAACGCGTTGAAAAAAATTTAAAAAGGGTATTAAATTTGAAAGAAGCATGAACTGCATATGATTTAATTAAAGTACATGTAAAAATTATTCAATCCATTAAACGCAAAGTAAAACTTCACATCATTTTTAATAATAATATTGAACAGTATTGCTATTTACAAAAATACAAAATATGTTACACAATAGATCAATTAAAACTAACCAACCATGAAGGTTTGTTATGATCACGTTCGTCATCAGACGGACCATTACACCAAATCTAGCAACGAAAGCAAGGGCATCTGTATATTGTTTTGGCAGCCACAATGTTTTTTTACGTGTTCACCTCTGTGTGACTAACAACATTTTAAAAACCAACATCCTCGTAAACAGACATGGAATTCGAAAAATTTTGTTGTAGTGAAGCTAGTTAAAATTATGGTTTGCTGCAACATGTATATACATATTATGATACAAAAATTAATAATATCTGCAACTCTAATTGCTTTCATAGCAATTGGTAAGTATTGATCCAACCAACTATTAATTTTATGCGTTTCGAATCTAAACTGGTGCGATAAGTCACGTTTAAGTGGTATTTTACGTAATATGTTAAAATACATTTGCTGCTGGTTATAGTTTTAAATAGTACCAACATGTTTTAGTCGTTTCCGGTCATCATGGTAAAATGCCGTATGGTGATTACTGCGCACCAGTACGAGAAGGCGATGTAAGACTACTATTATACACTCGTAAAAGTTCACACCGTCCAATTACCTTAAACAAGGCTGCCCCAGTACAAATAGACCCAAGCAAAAAAGTTATTTTTATTATACACGGTTGGCTTTCAACTCCGTCGACGTTTGGCTTTCCAAACATTAGAGATGCGTATTTAAAGCGTTACGATTGTAATGTAATTATGGTTGACTGGTCGGTTGCTGCGTATCAGGTTTACGAAAAAGCATACTGTTCTATACCACAAATTGGCCAAATACTATCAAATTTCCTGTGCGTGCTTTTGGCACAACTGAAGATTCCCGTAAATACGGTGCACATGGTTGGCCACTCATTCGGAGCTCAAATATCAGCTTTCACTGGCCAAGACACTATGATAAAGTGTAGACAACAAGTCGGAAGGATAACGGCGATGGATCCGGCTAGACCTCATTATCAGGGTATTTCGACATCTCTACGTTTGGACAAAGATGACGCTGTGTTTGTTGATGTTATACATACCAATGATGGAGAGTTCGGTTATTTTGGAGATTGTGGAGATGTGGATTTTTACGTAAACTGTGGATCGCTCCAACCAGGATGTCCAACTACTAATTTGGAAGACTGGATAGATCATCCAACAGCAGCTGGTAAGTTTTATTGTTTTTTAGATACCATGGGTGTTGTCTGTTAGCCTCACCTTCTCCCAGATGGAGGTGTTACCATATCTTTTTATGTATATTGTGTATTATAGCCACTTTCTATGTTTTCCGTTTTTCTTAAGATTTTCTTATTTTCTAAGTCAACATTTGATGCACTGTTCTCATTTTTCTTCTATATCTAATCTTTGCTATTACTGTTTTTTTTGTAGGCTTTTGGAGTGTGTCTGTATTGTTTAGAGCAAGTACCAGGTGTCTATTATGTGGGGTTTGTAGCAAATGCGATCATTAAAGGAAGTTTTTGAAGTGAAACTCCTTTGACGGAGGGTGCAACAAGCGATTGTGGGGTTACGCACCAGAGTCGGAAGTCATTTAACGAATGTAGCCCGCGGCTATCTTTCCGGAAACATATTCGATGGCTTTGTTTGCTCCAGACCAGTACTATTCAGACGCTCGTTGTTTTGTGTGTTGCGTTTAAGCAAGACGCAGCATGGACAAAGGTTTGAGCATTACTATGGTTGCTTATCTATGCGTAAAACCCCATGTAAGCAAAATAACAAGATACTGAGATAGTTTCTGCATCTGGCAGTAAAAACCTTGATTGTACATAATCAAGGATAAAAGTAAATTTTCTAAATCTGCTAGTGTCAGTGATGTAGAGAAACCAAATGAAATTGTTGTACTAACAAGATCAAGCTGCAGCATCAGAGCCGGCTTTAGATATGTTGCCGCGGGTGTTAACTTTTTTAATTTGCTTATCATAAAACTGGAGGTAGGGGTGAATGCCTACTATAAACGTATACAGGGGGCTCTTACGGTTTGCATTACGCCAATGAATGCTGCACTACCATTTATATAACTGAAAATAAATTTTAAAACAAAATAAATTCAAAATGCTGTTAAACATTTCATAAAGGTATCTAACAAAAAGTTGTGTTGAAGCAGTTTTGGGGCTGCTAATTACAAATTCAGGTTCTAAATTATAAACTTTAAGATGGTAGATGTAATATAGCGAAAGTATTTCATACAGTTATCCGATTTTCATAAAAATTAGCATTCGAGAGGTTTTGGGACTGCTAATTACAAATTGAGGATAAAGTTTAAGATGGCGGACGCAATAGGGCGGACGCGATATGGCAGAATTATTTTACAAAGTTATTTGATTTTTATAAAAATTTGTATTTCAAGGGATTTTGGGCTGGTAAATACGAATTCAGTATCTAAATTATAAAATTCAAGATGGTGTATTTAAGATGATAGAATTGTTTTATAAAGTTAAGGGATTTTTATGAAAGTTACTGTTTGAGGGGTTTTTGACCAGGCTGTTAATTACGAATTTACATTATAAAATTCAACATGGAGCAATTAAGTTGGCAGATTATATCAATATATTTGAAGTAATTCATAACTTTTTATAGTGATTCCTACAGCTAACTAAAACATGACATAACCGTTTTTGGCTTCTGTTGAATCATTGAATTCAAAAAACACTATCAGTGACAACACGTTAAGAAGTTTCACTTGGAACTTGCGTGCTCGGCGCACATATCTTTTTTTTGGGCTTACTGGCTGGTGTATGAATGATGCCAAAAGGAGAGGTACTTTTATTGCAAACAATTTAAATCGTCACATTTTGACTAATTAGCAGGTTTTAGAGCCTTGAAAGACTCATAAAAAGGACGCTGCAACGGTGTCTGTGTGTACACTTTACAGTCCTGATGTCTTAACGCTAAAAACCCAAATTAGGTTCGAAAGATTGGTAATTCCCCTCGGATAAAACCACAACAAAATGGAGTTGGTCTGCCAAAAAACGGACACTCGAAGAAAAAATTTAGATTGTTATTCTACACATCTTAAATAAGGGTTCTGCGCAGGCGCAATTTTCCTACTAGCCCGCAGTGCTCCTTCTCCAACGATTTTTTGATATTACATAAATTTCCGAATTTCTGTTTCAAAATCGGTATGAACATGTTAGAAACAACAATACAGAAATAGGTTTTGAGATTTCAGTGAATAAGCATTGGTTGCAATTAAACGATGCAAAAAAATCATAAAACAAGGCAACTACCTAAAAAAATAAGGGGTAGTTGGTTAGGATGCTCTACTTCATTATAGACGCGCTCGGAAATAAACCCTAGATTTGTATTCTACGTATGTCGAATATCCGATCTGCGCAAGCGTGACTCTTCTGTCACCTCACAGTGCGCTCCAAACAACGATTTTTTGTTGAATCAAAAATTTACAAATTTCGGCTTAAAAACTGGTATTGAAAATGTTAATTGACAATAGGAACATCATAAAATTTACAATATCAAAAAATTTTTAAATTGTTAACACCTTACAAAATTATTAAAATTTTCAGAATATAATATATATACTTTAAAATAAAAGACGTAACTAAAAGCATTTTTAATAAATTCAAATAATTTCAACTCAAAATTTTAATTTTTCCAATTTTTCAAAATAGTTTAAAACAAAAATGTTTTATAATTTGTAAATTTAAAAACAAATATAAATATTTTGAGACTTTCCATTCTTTAGAAATTAAAAAATTTTTTTTTAATTTTTCGAAAAATAAAAAAAAATTATCAAATTGTTCAAAGCGTTTTTAATAGTGTCAAATACTTTGAACTTAAAATTTTGTTATATAATTTGTCAAAATAGTTAAAAACAAAAATTTTTTATTGTAATTCAAAAGTTGTCCAAATAAAAAAAAAAATTTTAATTTTTAAAAATTACAACTGTTGAAAATTAAAAAAAATTAAAACAATTTATACATTTTTCAAACAAAAAATAAAAGATTACGAAAATTTTCAAAGCACTTTTAATAATTTCACACTTTCAACTTAAAATTTTCCAATTTTTAATTTTTAAATTAATTCAAAATTTAAGAAATTTCTAAAATATTTTTAAGTTTAACAACACATTCACTTATTGAAAATTAGGAATTTTTTTAAAATTTGTGCAATTTGAACGGTCTCATGGCGGTTGCCCGATATTATTTTATTTTCTTCCATACACAGACCGCGTTGTTCCCCCTTGTAATAATTTTAGCTTTCTACATATTTAAATGCTCATGCTAGCAGTTTTGTTTCAATCAATATAAATGTAGTTTGATCTGGTTTCTTCAGTTACAATGCTTGTGAAAAGACAGTATCTATCTATCGCCGCGCGCGCCGCGCCGTCTTCTTAGTCTTTACTGTCTTTTGGTGTCACCGTTTTTTCCGAGTATTCATGCACGTTTTCACAAAGCGTCTTCACGGTAGTAGACTGTGCTGCTGGGAGAACAGAATTTAACATCAGCCACCACAGTCCTGAAGATGTCCGTGCAACCGCGAACGAAACGTCGGAAATAGCAGTAGAGAAAATTCGGAAGGCAATTGATAGTGGTTTGGAAGCCTACGATTTTGTCTTCTACTATCTTTAAGTGTCTTTTCTGGTTTGCCCTTTACTGTTTTCACCTATGTTGCTCTTAATATTCTGTTATAAGCATTAACAAATAATTAAAAACGATTATTTTTATGTTGCAGTTTCTTGCGAGCATTTCCGCAGTGTGGAATTTATGGCCGAGAGTATCAACTCTGATAAATTCAAAGGAAAATTATGCACACAGTGCCACTTCTTTTGTTCCGCAGATGAAACTAGTACAGATGAAATCGTCATGGGAGAAGATTGTCCTACAAATGCATCGGGATCTTACGTTGTATTTACAAATTCAAAACCGCCGTACGCTATGGGATAGAAAACGGAATTATTTTTTGTCGTTGAAATCTTTTAAGCAATTAACTTGTTTAAGCTTGCTTTTTATTTTTCTTATACTGCCATTTCTTATCAAAGGCTCGCGATTCTCAAGTTTATTTTAAATTAACGTAACCCTCTCCGGAACAATAATTTAGTGTTTTATGCAACCCATTCACGTAGTTTTAAGCCCAAATATACGTTTGCTACCAACACTTCGTTAAGTTTGTTTTTCCCTATCATAAATAACTGCAGAGTTGATTAAACTTCTTGTAAATTATTTTATTTTAGGAGCGGCGGTAGCTTGGAGGTTGGGCGCTTAGCCTCTAACGCTAAAGGTCTGGGGTTCGAACCCCCACCGAAGCCATGCGGCAATAAAAATCTATGCCGCAACCCGGCACTCACATCCCCAATCCGGTGTAGGGTCTTAATGCCAAAAACCATCTCTTGTATTTAGTCGTTAGGATTCAACGTTAAGCTGTAGGTCTCCTGTACTCTACCTAAGGAGAGTACGTGGCAGAGAAGAGTGTCGCAGCCCAGCAGTTAGACCTAAAGACTGATTACAAACGACCAACAATTGTAAATTATTATTCGCCTAACAAAAAGCAAAGCAAGCAAATATTCACCGCATGCAATAAAATTAATACAAAATTATTTTGTTTTTATCAACTTTCTGTAATGTTCTTATATGTATAGCTTGTGTTAAACTTTATTAAAATTAGGTATATTTATTATTGTATGAATATCGGTAAATATAAAAGATTATATAAATGTAATGGTTATGTAATGAAATTTTTTTTTTAATTAACTTAGCAGTGGCGATGGGCATCAACTACTGAGGTCATGTGTCCCCCTCCTTTATTTTATCTATACGAGGAAACACAAAACTTATTTAGGTCGTGGCGCCAATTTTAACGGCAAACCTCTTCATTATTGGCACTCGGTCTATTGGGCTGAGTCACTATACATCGAGCAGCTGTGACGTCAGGCCATGATCAGCTATTGCTAGGCTCTTGGTTTATTGTTTAGTTATATGAGAATCTTTTGCAATTGATCCTGATGTGTATTTGTAACTGAGTATCTAGATAGGGAACACTTACAGTTTTAAATGTATTCCTAATCACAGAAAGCTTTACTAGTACGTAAACATAAGCGCTTCTACACCCAGACAATTCTTTTGCCGTACAATCGGCTAAATTTTGGTAGGTTTCAACTAGCCTCATATAAATCTAAGATGACTTGACGGCAGCATTTTAAAGCTAGAGTGCTCGGAAAAACTTTAGATTTGTCTTAACTCTCTCTACCATATTCTAAAATTCCGTTTGTAAAAGAAATACCACTAGAAACATGTGTAGCTTCTGTTTTCAGTTTCGGTTCGTAAAAGGTACTTAACAGCTCAACAACTCTTTGTTGCACCAAGGTATAACAAATTTCATTAAAATCGGTTCAATAGTCATTTACTTAAAACCACTGTTTTGTGTTCCCGAAGGCCTAAAATATGTATTTTAGTCAAAATGTCATTTTCGAAAATTTTAGCGATCATAATGTCATAATGAAAGTATGGGAAAGTAGAAAAGCGTACAAATTCAGCTAGTTCTTCATGAAATGTTAGCTAGCAATGTAGGTACGCGCAGCAGTTTTTCTACGCGAAAGTTTATGTTATTACTACTCCCAATATGTGCCCCAATGGAGCGTGGAATTCGTAACGTATATTTATTTGCTTTGTATGCTGAAAAAACTTTTGTTGTGGCTGTTCCCCAGCAGCTTTTTAATATTACAAGTGGCAGAATATAGCAGTTTCAGTAACAAAATTGTAATATTGTTCTGTGTGCAAAGGTATTATTGTATTAATTGTGTTTGATTATTAGAAATTATATAAAAGTAGCAAGACCCGTGGGCTACGCCCGCCGTTTTTTTTGTAACATCAAATGTTTCCTCTGCTAAGTAGGTCTTAGAATTAAGAGCGATTTCTGGAGAGAGAATCCCGTAGAAAAATCAAAAACGAACCAGAGAACAGATTCGAAAGGTAAACCGAAGAAAAAGTTCGGAAAAACAATTTAGTAAAAACGGGCAAAACCAGAAAACTCCCCATAAAATCACAGAAAAAACATTTTTCAAAAAGTCCTGGTATAGACCCAAAAAAATTCTTTAAAAAAAGCAGAAAGAAAGTTAGTTAAATTTATCACTTTTCTTCAGTTCCCGGGGATTGCCTTATCAGACGTTTTCTCAATTTTCTTGTAACTAATAAATACGCAGAAAACAATTTTATTATTTCCAAAATGAAATTCGCTTTTATTCATAGAAATCGATCACCGTACGTCCCAACAATAAAGCATGTGTCTCTGTAGTGCCTATATGTTAAAAGGGTAAAGTAAAGCAATGTGTAAGAACGGCTCCACCGAAACTATTCGCTGGGCCAGTTTATGTGGGCAGCTGCCGCCACTCTGTTGGCTTGCCTCGAGTGGTTTGCGTTATGAAAGCTAGCAGCAGATTATGTTACAATAATACCAATAAATATTCCTTTAATAACGTGTCTAAAATAGGATTAGCTTTTTTAACTTGCCGTACGCGGGCCTTGAGTTTAGTAACAAAGAATATATAAATAACTAAAACAGGACCAATTAACAGAATTTATTGCCAAGGTACAGCGGATAAACTGTGTCCCACCGGATTGTTATGTTGAGACGGTTACGGATTTAGTATATAAATTCCAGATTCTAAGCCTATAAATCTCAACATGAGCAAAGACTTTCTCTGCTGTATCAATATAATTTTATTTAACCATAATTCAATCAAATCCAATTATAATAAATGTCAGTCAGATTGAAATCTTTCAAGAATTTCAAGTCAATGAATCTAAGCATGGGAAAATTAGCAATCGGTTTATGTTTATATTTGGGATAACAAAATGTGGTTCATGTTTTTCAGCCTACGCATGTTTGTAAACATGACCTTAATTTCCGTCCTGCAGCTGCATGTAAACCCGACCCGAGATAGCATTTTATAAATGTATAGGCAAGCAAAAATACTTTAAATTAAATAAGATCTGAATAATTGACAAAGAACTGAGTACTAATTAAACATTGGAATAAGTAGCACAAGTGCTCCATCAAGAGCATCTTGGTAAATACGACTAAAGCTCGCGTTCTTCAGGCAGTATGCTGACGTCACCCCAACGTGATTGTAAGATTTCTAACAATCGGTCTTTCTATGTAGTAACTAATATTTATAGATAGTTTACTAGCCGTGGATTTCTAGGCTAACAATTACGGGAAAATAAAAGTGTTTATGTTCGTTATGAAAACAGAAAGTGCTGGCATACCGAGCTGACAACCCGATAACTACAATTAGACAAACAAAGCGTGCTTACTGAAAAGGGGGTCCCTGCTTCTTATTTGCATTGACAAATTAACTGACGGAATATATATACTATTATAGCACTTACATACGGCTTACAAAGATTGATTTTTGTAGTCTGAACATTAGACACTTAACGCCTTTAATATATCAGGTGTCAACGCAATCATTTGGCAGTTCGCTTTTCTAGATTTTTTGAAATATGGCAACGAAACATAGCATTGGTAATATGTACCTAAAAAGGCACATTTTGACATGGTTGACATATATTTTTGACTTCCGGTTTCACCGGAAATGATCCCAAATTTTGAATTTCAAAAAGGACACCTTGTATATTTTGAGATTTTTGGAATTCTGAGACATTTCTCAATACACCTGCTCAATTTTTGAAAATTTTTATTCCTATTTTTTTGGAGTACATTTTTATTATAAATCTAAAGTGCTAAACCGGGCGCAAATCATTCTAAGGGACGAAGACAATAACAGAAAAATAGAAACATAATTTTTTACGAACAGTCCTATTTAAAGATCACTTTTTTGTAAATAAGTTATTTTTTGCAAATGAAAGCATTCTTTAGACATAAGGTATCTAAATGCAGATTTTGTTGGTTGCATGGCGGAGAACTGCGGATGCCGGTCACACGGTATTCAAAGTTAAGCACTATCCGCTCTGTTCCCTACTTGGATGGGTGACCAATATAGGGGTATATCTGCAACCAACAGTGCTTCGGAGGGCACGTTGAGCCATCTTTGGCAATCGTAAACTATTTAGTGGAACTTCTTCTCCTTTCGACGGGTAAGGCCAGCCTCCTGCCCGGCATACGTGCAAAGAGGGCTCACAGAACCCGCACTAGTTGCGAGTATTAAACAGGCCATTGGCCTATAACAAGAGGAAGAAGAAAGAAGAAGAAATGTAGTTTTTACTACAAACCCAAAGATGTCCTCAAATCCAAAATCAAATGAATGTTAATTTAAACCCACAACATTGGTGACATTGCCGTATTGAGATTAATATCAATTCGAGTTTGGATTTGAGGGCATCATTAGACTTGTGCTAAAAATCTGCATCTAATAATTCTTTGGACCTTATCCTTGATTTGATGTTTTTATTTTTTTAGTTCTAAAAATGTAATACGTAAGCCTTACATCTCAGATACTCCCACATAAAAAACTCCGGAACGTCAAATTCGGGGAGGTCGCAAGTTACCTCCATTTTTTGAAATTAGGCGGCTTTCAAACAGGCCGTAAAGCTTGAATACTTACTTTAGCGTGTGCGGCGTGGCTCCGTCTTGTTGAAACCAATGAATACGTCTTAATTAAATTCACAATGAAATTTTGTCGAAATATTTTTCGAGTCTGAATAATGGACTTATTTCGAATAAAATGCTTTACGGCGAAAACACGTTGATCTATCGGCCACAAAACTAGCATTAACAACCAACAACAGTTGGGGATTTAATATACACTGTGTCCATAAAGTAACCCCCCCCCCCCCCAACTAACTTTTGAACGACTTGATATTTTTCTACAAAATTTGGTGTGCTCTAATGGGAAATTAAATACTATTTTTCAGACCATATTAAAATTTTGTATCATCCAAAATGGCGACTGGGCGCCATTTTGAATTTTGTTTTAAATGGAAAGGGGGGTCGACTGACACCTCATTGGAAAGGTCTTTTAATTCTGCGTCTGATCCTAAAGTTTCAAAGAAAAATATTCAGCCATAACAAAATGACAGTGTTTGAAGATAAAGAAGTTTATTTAAAAAAACTAAGAATTAAAGCTTAAATTAATTAAATTAAGTGTTCGAAATGTTTACCATTCACTTCTTAGCACATAAAAAGTGGGTTATGAAATTCCTGCCTTACATTTTCATGAGTTTATGGAGTGATAATTCTGCAAACTTCTGTAATGCGTTGCTCCAGTTCTTCAATTGTTTCTGTACGGGTTCTGTACACTTTCGATTTCAGATATTCCCATAGAAAAAAATCTAAGAAAATTAAATCTGCCAAAAAAATGTCCGTTGAGAAAGTCAGAACCAGGCCTATAATAATGAGACGGCGTACCGTCTTGTTGGAACATAACGTTTTCAATATTATTTCAAGCCACCTGAGATATTTCTGAGAAAATTTAGTCCTGCAAATGAAAAAGTGGACTACTGGATAAGAAAATCAAAACAATTTTGAACTGAGTGAGTTTACAATCCGCCATTTTGTTATGGCTCAATATTTTCTTTTAAATTTTAGGATCAAACGCAGAACTAAAAGACCTTTCAAATGAGGTGTCACTCGACCCTGGATAAAAAAATCAAAACAATTTTGAATTGAGTGAGTCCATTTGTTTAAAATCCGCCATTTTGTTATGGCTTAATATTTTTCTCTGAAACTCTAGGATCTGGCGCAGAATTAAAAGACCTTTCAAATGAGGTGTCACTAGACTCCCTTTTCTATTTAAAAAAAAATGTCAAAATGGGGCCCAGTCGCCATTTTGGATGATACAAAATTTTAATATGGTCTAAAAAATAGTATTTAATTTCCCATTACAGTACACCAAATTTTGTAGAAAAATATGAAGTCGTTCAAAAGTTAGTTGGGGGGGGGGGTTACTTTATGGACACAGTGTATACATTTTTGTGTGCTAACGATTTTGAGCAATTTTAGCAAATAAATATATGTAAAATAAATGTATATTAAAATAAAACTACTTTTATTGAAGACCAATACGTAAATAGTATTTTACAGACCAAGGTAGAGAAGACATTTTGTTCAGCCGAGCAGAATTATTTCCCGAGATGCGAAGCATCGAGGAAAATAAGTTGCGAGGCTGATAAGTCTTCTCTACCGTGGTTTATATATTATTTTTTCCACTACTAGCACCCTTATTCCTTTTATAATTAATTGATTTTCGATTAATAAAAATTAAATTAGAAATGCAAATATGCACAAAAATAAAGTAGCCTTGCTTGAAAACAAGAGAATAGTTAATTTCAATTGACATTTATGTATAAAATATATATTTTATAATAGTGGTTATTAAATGTTCAATTTTGATGATTTGAGTGAAAACTGCACTCCTCCTAAAATTAGGGAAGGTGCAGAAAGTGTTGGTGAACAGTTATTACCAGTAAAATCAAAAGATTTTTACATGAAAGTTTATAATTTTAAATAAGCATGTGAGTACTAGATAGCAATTGTTTTCATTATTAACCAGTAGTTTAAAATGAAATATTATTAACCACTAGGAAATAAATTCATCTTCTTGGCTCTAAAACAAAGTAAATAATGATATCGTTTAATGCTAGTAGTGGAAAATAGTATATTATACACCAAGGTAGAAAAGTCTACTATTATAGCCTGAGGGCTAAGGTTAGATCCCGAGGCGCATAGCGTCGAGAGATGTAAGGCCCGAGGGCTATAAGACTTTTCTACCGAGGTGTATATACTTTTTTTATCACTACTAGTGATATAAACCCTTATAATTGTCGAAAAATGACTATTTTAACTTAAATCCCTGTTTATTTCAAATTATAAAACAAATGACAGTTTTTTGTTTTGTTGGCATGACAGTTGTTTGAAAATTGTTAAATCATCATTGGTATTCAAAAACATTGTTTTTAAGAACTGGTTTCATCTAAAATACTGAAATTATTAACAATTTTCTCTTTTTTACTTTGTGTGGTTGTATTACAGGCGAAATTGATATTGACAGAGTTGTCATTTATTACGGCGCGAAAAACGTATATTCAAATACACCAAAGTTTTTAAAATTAAATTAATTTATTTAAACAACTATTTTATGCATAAAATACCATTAAATAGAATCTCTCCATTATATTAAATCGTGCTATAAAAACGTTCTCTTTAAGCCTGTCACAGAATTATCAAAAAATATAAATTTGTTCATTATTTGCCAGTGGTTAATAATGAAAAATTAGTTACCTGTCAGTAAGCAAAGGTAGAGAAATTGAATTTCACAGCATTCTATTATGTGTCAAAATGCTACGCCATAATAAAAAAAAGTTTTTATAATGTAGAGACTTTCCACAACCACTTTTCCAAAGATATTTTTTATGTTATAGCAGCTTTCAATATAATGTTAACATTTTTTTTATACTTTTTTTTTTAAATATTTCCTATTAAAGATATGTCATGTAGACTTTAATTTTTATGATGTCTACTAACAGCATTCAACATGCGACTTTAAATAAATTTCTAGAGAACGTTTTCTTAAATGATTATAATTAGTGTAGTGAGTAAATAAATGATAAGGGAGTAAGTATGCTATCATCAAAGAAGGGACATTAGTATTTTCTAAACATCAATATCAAATTAACTTTAGAAAGTTGGAAAGTTAAATTCTAGTTTAATTACTTAGGAGTTAAGTACACCACGATGAGCTTCATATGTATATGGTATCTGTAGATCATCACATTTTCGGCACAGGATAATAAACCATTTACTTTAAAATATTTATAAAGGCATTGCAATATAATTATTTTACAAACTACTGGGTATACCTATACAGGGTGCGCCAAAAATTTGAAATACTCCGGCTGTAACGTGTTGTTTAATAATTTTATCAAAAATTGATTTAAATTTTTAATAAAATAAATACAATATAACATGCCAAAAACATGTTTGAGCAGCCAGCTTAAAGTTATGAGGTTTTCGATATTTTTTAAATAAAAACAAGCCAAATTTGGTGGCATTTTTTAAATCTATTCAGTGATATGAATATTTGTCATTTTTTGTTATACTAAAAAGTGAAAAAAAAAAATTGGGCAACCGCCACGGGACGTTTCCCGCATTTATGGAAATTTTTCATATAATTTTAATTAATTTCAGAAATTTTGACAGCTTTATGGAAATTTCAAATATTTTTAAGATTCTCGAAAAAATTGCGAATATATTTTATACCGGGTATTTTAAATTATAAAATTGATACAATTAAAAATTTTTTAAATATTTCTGGGAATTATGAAACTTGAAAATGTAAAATATTTTAAGTTTTGAAGATTTTTGAAAAATTATTAAAACTTAAAAATTTCAAACATTTTTGAAAATTTTAGAAATTGTGAAATTGTTGAGCACCTAACTTGACGTTATGACGTCGATATATTTAAATGTTAAAAAATGTAGAAGTTCTGATTAATTATAAAGTTTCAATAAATTTTAAAATTTTAAAAATTGCGGGATATTGTAATTAAGTTAAGAATGTTTTACAATTTTTGAAATAATAATTTTTCAAAAATTTTGATAACTTTTAGAAAGAATAAATAATTTTAAAAGTTTTTATACAACGTCTGAAAATTTAAAAACAATTTTGGATTTAATTTTTAAAATTTAATGGAAGTTTGATGAAATGTGTAAGAATTGTTGAAAAATTTTCCAATTTTAAAAAATGTTAAAAATCAATTAATTAAAAAAAAAGTGTTGTGATGTTTTGTGTTATTTAGTTGCAACTAATGTTTATTCATTGAAATCTCAAAGTCGATTTCATAATTTGGTGATTATTCGATTAATTTGTTCAGGTAAACGACCAAAAGGTAACCTCTGAGTGGTGTTTTCTCAAGAGAAAGTTGTTCCTATTGCCATTTAACATGCTCATACCGACTTTGAAGCCGAAATTCGTAAAATCCAACTTTAAGGCTCTTTTTCCTTCTCCCTCTTTCTTTTTGGCGGACCAACTTCATTTTCTTGAGGTGCTACACAATTGCAATTACCAATTTTCTAAGCCACATTTGGTTTTTCTGCGTCAAGGCGTTTGAACTGTAAAGTATATACAGACCTAGACAGACAGACACACAACAGACAGTCCGCTTTATCGGTCTCCCAAGCGCCCAAAAACCTGCTTATTAGTCATTGGTTCAAAATGTTTGCGTTAAAAGTATCTTTCCTCTAGGCATAACTCGTATATTGGCCTGAAGGTCAAAGCGAAAAACGCTTCGCTGAACGAAAGCATTTGCTCCAAATCCAACCTGACGATCACAATACCTTCCTCTATAGCTATACTTCGTATAGCGAAAAAGGTAAAAAATCAAAAGATTGAAAAGAAGAAGAAATTTGTATACAACAGACAACAATTTAATTTCGGTACCTATTAGAAAACTTAAGATATAATAGAACTAATCGTAAACAAAATTTAAAAAAAAAATTAGAGCAATTTAAATTTTAATGTATTAATGCTGTGTTTTTAAAGCCTGCTGTGTTAAAGTCAATGAGCTTAATTTCTGCACGAGACATTTTAGTTGATCTCTCGACATTTTAAAACATTGTTGAGTACAACATTAAATCCAAACGTTCACGTCACTGAATAGACAAAAAGATGATTGATCCAACGGTACAAAAATTTGATATCGTTTTTCTATTAAAAATAATATCGATGACGTCATAACTTTAAAATACAGGCACAAAATAGGATAATTTGCAACAAATCTATAATGATAGCTATTAATGCACGAGTGAGATTACGACACGAGCGGCAGCGAGCGAGTGTCGTAATTCAAACGAGTGTTTTAATAGCCATTAAATAAGAGTTGCATACACTATTTTTTCTACGACTAGTTAATTAAAAAAATTATTATTACATTGATAAAAATACTTGATACTTGAAAAAAAACTCAAACTGTTTTGCGAATTGTTAACTGAGAAATGTCAACAACTTTTGTAACCATGGTTACCAAAAACAATGCTTTGCTGCTATTGGTCAGTTTGGGTCATTTCATTATAAACATCTGTATCGAAATAGGTATCATTATAGTATAGGCAGCGCACACTTAATAAGTAAATTAAAACATAGTAGTAGAAAATTTTTTTTTAATGTTTTATCATATTTCTTGCTATGACAGTTTGTATACCCCTTGAAGAATTGTTAGATAAAATTAATAATCAAGACGTACAGCCGGTATTCCGTACTTTTAGCGCACCCTGGTACCGTCTTATGTCGAGATAAATTAAGTAATATCTATTCCAACAATGATGCAGTAACCGGAAAAACTTAGGACTAATGAAAATTTTAACAATACATAATAGTTTAATTATAATTGTAATAATCAAAACTGTAACGAGTTGCAAATCTATAATATTTTTGTATTTTATTAATACCTCTACAAAAATTTAAAATAGATACGTTAACGTTAAGAGCATAAAAACTGTTGCATAAGGTGTTAAACCTTGTACTTTAGTATATCGAGTTTATTTTGTCGCACGATCTGTTCGTTTATTCTTGTAGTAAACAAAGCGGTTAAATATATACTAAAACATAAGGAATATTCCAAAATTATTGATCTTTTTTTGCTTTGCTAAAAAAGTCCAAGTATTCTATGACGTCATTCCAAGACAAGCAAAAAAGGATATATAATTTATTCCCTCGTCTTTTAATACGTTTTTTTTGGTATACCTGCTAATATGTTTTACAAAGAAAACAATAATTTTTTCAATATGTAATATATTCCGTCATATTCTAACAGATTTCAAGCTAGTGGAAACAACCATGAAACTATAATATTGTTGTCATTTGATAGGTAATTACATAAAATTATAATCCATATAAATGACGTCTTTTGTTTTCCATCGCTAGGGGGGGTTCCGGTTTTCAGCATAACTGTACGTGTATTCGACAACATTTTTAAAACTAACCGTAGCTTCGTTTACTGATCGAAAATTTCTTAGATTAACCACAGTTGAACGTCAGTTGACCATTGTTGTAAGGTGTGTTTGCGCGCATATATAAAAATGAAACCTGTGATTTTCTTAGTTTTGTTGTTTGTGGGTGGTAAGTATTGCACGAATTAATTAACATAATTTTAAATTTACAAGGAAATTTAAAATTAAATATTTTGTATTGGATTTGTTTAATATACACAAAGTTTGAATAAGTCTGTTTTTAGCATTCTAACAGTAAAATTTTATAACACTAATGATGAAAAAATCAATTTTTAAATGAGACCATTTTCTCTTGCATCTTTTTATTTTTTCAATGTACAAAGTTTTTGGAAATTTCTGATATTATTTAATTTTCCTATACTTTTAGAATAGGGAAGTATTGTTATCATAAAAATGTTCGCTTTCGAAATTTCGACGGAAATGCATGTTTCGGATCAAAGAAACGTGTTTTGAAGAAATGTTTGTGGGTGGGTCTCACATTGCCCGCACGGATGCAAGGACCTATACAAAATGTTTTGACGAAATGAGCTGTAAAAAAAATCCGAAATCGGAAGCGTAAGCTAAACATATTTTATTGGCAGCATTATTTTAGGAAACAGAATTTTTTTAATGTGAAAACAGAATGAGATAGACAACCGTGAATTAAATTAAACGTTCTTTTTAAACTCAAATGGCGGCCAAAACAAACTTTGAATATTTCAAATTTAACACCCTATATCTCAGAATCGAGTGTTCAGATCAGGATAAAATTTGGTATTGTCATAGCTTTAGGGGTATACAATGTTCACGTGTCTTAAAATTACTGCTTCAAAATTAAATGAATTTAAATCTTCAAAAAATTGAAAAAAAAATTGATCAAAACCCGGTCTTTTGATTTTCATTAAATTTTGTCAGTTCATAGAGTTAGGGATAAGCTAAAATGTGGTTGGAGTCATAATCTGTTAATTTGTCCTTGATGCATTCTTGGAATTTTAAAACCCAAAAATTGGCGTCTCTTTATTTAGATCGTAGAATCGTAGAATAATATAAAAAACTTAATTTTTAGATGCAGCATTACTTATGGACACTTAACTTCCCGGTTTCTTTTCCTTTTTACTTGGCAAAATTCCTGCTTGTTTTTAGTTTCCTATAATCCCAAGCGACTGTCTGTTTGTGCGCCTTATAATTCTTAAACGGATGGTTCAATTTCAATGAGTTTTGGAATATGGAGGTACATCAACGCTTCATCGGGAAAATAGGCTTTTAAAAGTAATCTGTAACTCAGTGGCGGTTTCTCCATTGGGTCAAATGGTCATTGACCTCCCAATGAAATAGAAAAAAGTAAATAATTATTTTTTGTTTGAGTACATAACATATTATACACTATAATATTTAAAAACTACTTTATAGTTAACTTTTGTATGAGATTTGTTTGCGAGAACGTTTATTAAAGAGCTGCCGCAGGATCCGAAAACGTTTGAATGTTTAAGCATTTCGCGCGCATTAAAGGAATCTATGCGAGGGCTATTTGGCTGTCAGTCCCCAATTCAGTTAAACGCCATCAAATAATGCCGCCGGCTTAAAAGGCCTTCATATTGCACAAGCTAACAGAGGATAGAAGTATCTGCGTATTAAAGTCTTCACGGTCACGAACCTACAACTTCCGAGAATTCTGCTATCAGCTGTCCGTGATAAGCGCATGGTAATAGCCGCCTAATTTTCGGGGTTCGCCCGTTCACGACATAGTACTGTGAAAACAGTTGTTGGTTGTGTAATCATAATTTAGTGGCGTTGTACGATGTCCGTGCAAAATAATTTTGGATTGTGAATGCCATGTAAGAAAATGCTTTCACCTGTTTCCACTGTCTCCTATTTTGTGATAATTCATTGTGTGATATTGACTGCAAACATTTAAAAACTAAAATTCAAACACTTTTTTTAATCGTAAACCACATGAAAAATTTTGTGCATTTTGACACACTGTCAATGTGAGTGTCAATTTACAATAATTTTATTAGAGAGTGCTTTATCGAAAGTATATTAGAGACTTCAATGAAAATGTTGTTAAAAATAGATCATTTTGCCAACGTAAAGGATGGGTTTGAAATATAAGGCTACCTAAAACTTGAGTAAGAACAAATATTTTCCAAAAAAATACTTTAAAATGCCTTCCAGTACAACATACCACGAGCCGCCACTGCTGTAACCCCAAGCAGAAGTTAAGCATGTTTTTATGGCATTTTTCTTGGCAGAGGAATTTTTTAATTTTTAGTTGCAGCTCCATGCTTGTTCTTTTTGCGAAACACAACTCGGTACCTATCACGTGAAGGTGGCTGCTAATCGGGCTTCATCCCTTTCCCATCCAGTGCCTCATTCCTTGGTATCAAATCATAATAATAATAAGAACAATAAATCGTCTAATAATACATATTAGTGTCAATATATGCTGAGCGAGGTTTAACCGAAGGCTGCTCTTACATGTAACTCAGCCAATCTAACTTCAACCAGGAAAAACAAAATTCTCTAAAAATCATATAAGCTTTAACTTAAATATAGATTAAATTCAAAGAAAAATACGAATAAACCACTACTTATTATAAAAAACAAAACAAATAAGTTTCAAAACCATCTGAGCGAAATTAGCCCAAGACTACTTTTACCTCTAACTTAAGTTTACGGTTTACCCACAAAAATGTCTCTTGGTTTCAATAGCTTTTCTAGCTTGTATCAATCCATTTCTCGCAGAAGGTCCCACAAACTAAAGAAGATGCCGCTGTCACCATCTTTATATGTCGTTCTACGGCTGTGTGACATGGAAATTTTAATATGTCAATTTCATACGGTACTTCTAAAATCATCTCTTGAAGATCTGCTTTAGTTATATCCTTGGTTATAGAAGGCTCGGTTATGCTAACATTGCTGACAAAAGGTTTTTCGGGTGATCCAGATAACTGTTGCGTTTAATAACTTGTCAACACGCATTGATGGAATAATTCCAATTTCCATTTTCTAATTGTTGACCATTGCAAAAATAAAATTTCACAATAAAGGTTTTTTGTTCTTGCGTAAACATTTTATAACAAGAAATATGCAGAAAGTAAATAATTCAAAATAAAACCCTTTTAATTTAAATTGACATTGACTTATGTCAAATAAATTACTTAGATATGACTGAATAAAAGAAATGCGTTATACAATCCATAGCCGCTTTGACTGAAAGACTTTCTAGACATCCGTTACTTTGACGACGTATTCGGCCAATATTGCCTCTTTAGTTTAACGTAGAGGCACCTAGCGTGAGCCTTATCACCGACGTCCTTCTTGGGCCAGATTAAAATACGTTTAACCAGCGCGCCTGCTCAAGTAACCAACGGTTCAACAAGAACAAGCTACCAGTTTTGACATAGGCTGCGAGCTCTAAGCCACTAGTCAAAGAAGATTACCTAAATCTCTACTGATTCTGCAGATCAGTGCCCGAGCTGAAAACGCAGCTCGCCTGCAAAAGCTTACTACTGTCACCACAAGTCCTACGCCGTGACCAAGGCGGAGATGTTATTCCCCCGCGGGCTCGTACTTGGTCCTTGTGGTACCAGTCAAAGTCACTGGCTGCACTTTTCGGAGCAAGCACCTGCTGAAAGCAGTGCTACCCCTACCAGTTTAGGCTACTCGCAATTTTTAGTACCGGTCTGATATGACCGCTACCTAAACAGCGTCGGGTTTACACAAGCACAAACCCTCTGGATCGACTCTTTGATAGTAAGCGTAAGCAGACAAAGCGCACTTCACCCCTAGGGCCCAAGTTCCTAATATCAGTAGCGCGCGATTTCTTCCTGGAGCTCACCACCACCTGTTTAAATCAGTTGGCTTCCAACCACCTAGTATATCGCCTAGGCAAATTTATAACCTCTAGGGGTCACCTCGTCGTAGTGACTGGAACGCAGGCAAATTTTTTAGCCAGGGCCAGGGAGCGAGAATACCGTTACAGAAGACACGTTGCCTAAGGTGTTAGATACCCATACTAGGCGCTAGCAACACCTCACTTCGTGAAGTCACTCATACAGTTCTCCAAAGTTCTAATTAAGGTAATCCTTAAACCTACCCGAAGAGAGGTAGACGTACCAAGTTAACAATCATTGAAGTGATTGTTACAACGTCGACCCCGCAGAAGGTATGTTTGTTCAAGCCTCTCACCTAAATGAGGGTCCTTGGCCGTCGCACCAGTTGCAACATACAGTCTTAATCCCCTGTCTGCTGCAGTTGAACACCTGGATCTTTCTAGGTTGTCTTTCTGCTAACTGTTAAGGTACATTGTCATTCTTGATTGCCAAACACATCTCGTACAGATGTTTTTGGTTGGTACTAAGTTCATCTATATCCACTGGAGGCATTTTAACTTTTCATATTTTCAAACGTGAAGCATATGCATGAAGCACTATGAAGCATGGGAAACCTTTTAGATCATTTGTGTTGCCGTCTAATTGCTGCATTAAATGACGAAGCGGCAATTCATTGGCAAGCATATAAACCATTGAAAGAGTTTCCCCAAAGATGTCTCGATTTGCTTTATAACACCATTTTTCGAGCTGGTAATAAGAACCGTACCATTACAATCCGCAGCAATAATCTTGTTTAAATTTTCCCTGTACAGGTCTTTCAAAAAGTTTATAATGCTAGTCCTAATGTCATTGGCGCTACTGGATGTTTGAGACACATGCCCTAAATATCTAGAGCTCGGTTCAGCAATAATCACAATATGCTCCTCAGGAATAGCTTTGTGCGATGCCTTGATTCTTTTTTTTTCAACCGAAAGAGCCTTATCCTTCTTTCTATGAAAGTAAATCCTAGAAATCACGAAATTACCAGTCTCCGTGTTAATAAGATCCGCTAGACATCTCTTTCGCTCTCTTCTTATTTTGCCTCTGTCAAAGCTCTTTGATGGGTCTTCTTTATTAATCATGCTTAAATTTTTCAGAACAGCATTTACAATAGAGATGCTGACCTATCAGATATACCACTTCTGTCACATGCCTCTGCTAAATTTTTTAGAACCAACCCTAAATATATAAATGCAAAAAAGCATTGTTTTTCAAAAAATTATTTAAATTGACTGGCTCCTAGGGACCTGAAGACGAAGTCACACACAGATGAGATTTTTGTGATTTAGATAAACTTAAAAAGGCACCTAATCCAGCCCCAAGAATTGCAATTTAAAAAAATTATTTATATGGACTAGCATTTTTTTAAATCATTGAATTTGACTGTCTTCTAGAAACCTGAAGATGAATACACACATATCTGAGATTTTTTTGTGGTTTGTACTAACCTAAACATGCACCTACTCCAACCACAGACTTTTGTAATTAAAAAAAATATATATATATATGGGCCGCCGTACTGAGCAGTATAATTAGATAATTGACAAAAAAAAGACCAATGCCAAATTATGAAGTCGATTTTAAATTTTAACAAATAGATATTGTCTAGCAAATAATAGAAACAAAAAAAACTTAAGTTTTAAAAACAATTTTACTTTTATTTTAATTTTTAAAAATGTTTTCAATTTTCACATATTTTTCGGACTAACGCAGTTTGGAATTATCCGCTAACCGTAAACATGTGCTGAGTGGTAGCTTCGGTCTAAACCGTAAAAGGAATACAACTGGCAGGCGTGATTTAGTTTACGTTAACGCATGTCCTAGTTAATTCATATTTATGCTTCATAACCACAGTATACTACTATATAAAGGGAGGTATTGGCACTCCATTCGTTGAATGCAGTACCTCCAAAATGGCCTCCATATGTAATTCATAAATCAATACGAACTTCAACGAAATAAAGCTAAAACTTCTTAATAAAGGTTATATTACCAACTTTTATTATATAGTGTGTAAATTAAGTAACGCATAAATTCATTTACTCAGCTATTAGCAATTTTTGAGAAAAATGCTGGGACAGGTCAATTTTTATTTTCATTTTGGCACATTTTTGAGTAAAATTATTTTTTTGTAAACTTCAAAATGTCGGCCGTGCGCCATCTTGGAAAACAATTTTAAATAGAAAGGGGGGTCTTGAGACGGCTCATTTTAAAGCTATTACTGAGGAGAGTACAGGTGCAAATTTTCAAATATTCTTATCCACCCAAAACAAAATGGCGGCCAGTCAAAACTTTACTTGTTTACTTGTTGGAACAAAATTAGAAGTTTAATGTAATAATGAATAACAATTTAATCTATTTATTATTGTTCTTTTGGTCCCCGTCTGCCTATCCACCTCCTTGGAATGTTTCATTTAAATAAAATTGGTAAGACTGGTACTAAATCTAGATACCTGGAAACGAAAGTTAGTGTAAAAAACAAAAAATATCCTATTTTGTACACAGTTACATTTTGACAGTTTATGAAAGTGCTTTAATAACTGCAAGTAGGTATGAAGCTTACAGAAACTGAAAGAATAGAAATGTTGATGATGATTGGATATGGCGATCGAACTAGGACGCAACAAGAAGTATGCGATTTATTTAATACTAAATATCCAAACCATCCACCGATAAATCAGTCGACAGTGAGCAGACTAGAACAAACATTTCGAGAAACAGGACATGTAAAAGATCGTCCTAAAGCAGGAAGACCAATAGAAATTAATGAAAACTCCCAATTAGACATTTTACTAGAAATTCAACAAAACCATCATTTATCAACAAGACAGGTTGCAATGGAACACGATATTTCTAATATGTCGGTTTTCAAGTTATTAAAATCAAGAAAGTTTCACCCACATAAAATTCAGCTAATTCAAGAACTGGTAGAGGATGATTACGACCATCGTTTGAAATTTTGTGAAAAACTGCAGAGATTATGTGATGAAAATCAAGAATTTTATCATACAATTTTATTTTCCGATGAGGCAACTTTTTGTTTAAATGGAAACGTTAATAGACAAAATTGTCGGTATTGGGCAGATCAGAACCCCCATTGGATGAGAGAAAGCCACACCCAGTATCCACAAAAAATTAACGTATGGGCTGGAATTATCGACAACAGAATTGTAGGTGCCTATTGTTTTGAAGGTACGTTGACAGGACAACGTTATTTGCAGTTCTTACAAGAAGATTTAATACCAGCTTTAGCCGTTTTATTCCCAAATAAAGAGGATCCAGACGTACCAAGCAATAGAATTTGGTTCCAGCAAGATGGTGCTCCACCGCATTTTGCATTGGAAGTTAGAAAAATATTTAAATGAAATATTTCCAGGGAGGTGGATAGGCAGACGGGGACCAATAGAATGTCCAGCTCGTTCACCTGATTTGACACCCCTAGACTTTTTCTTATGGGGGCATTTGAAAACTAAAGTATACGCTACTCGTCCGCGAAATTTAGAAGATTTAAGAGAGCGAATACGAAACGAAATTCGAATTTTTAATGAAGATACTTTAAACAGAGTGCATGAAGAATACAACCAACTTGGAATATGTCAAGTAGCTCACGGGTACCAATTTGAACATCTCTAAATGCAGTAATAAATAAGTTATACAATTGTTATTAATGTTATTCATTATTAAATTGAATTAGTTCTAATTCTAATTTTGTTAATTTTGCAAGTAAACTTTTGACAGGCCGCCATTTTGTTTTGGGTGGATAAAAATATTTGAAAATTTGCACCTGTACTCAACTCAGTAATAGCTTTAAAATGAGCCGTCTCAAGACCCCCCTTTCTATTTAAAATTGTTTTCCAAGATGGCGCACGGCCGCCATTTTGAAGTTTAAATTAAATGGTTTTACTCAAAAATGTGTCAAAATGAAAATAAAAATTGACCTGTCGCAGCATTTTTCTCAAAAATTGCCAATAGCTGAGTAAATGAATTTATGTGTTACATAATTTACACACTGTATATTTTCAAATTTCAAAATTTTCTAGAATTATTGCAATATCATTTTTTTTCAAATTTTATAAATTTTAGTAATTTTCAAATAATTTTCTAAATATTGACGGATAAATAGTTCCATCGGTTTTTTAATTCCAAGAAATCTTAGAAAAATAGATTTTTCATCTCGCGCATTTTCTAGAAAATCAAATAATCAATTTTTTTCTGGGCGTTGTGAGCGGCAAAATTTTACGAGTATTCCACTTGTACGGTCATTGCTAAGGTTAGCACGTTATGGTACGAAAGTATTGCTATAAATACAAAAAATAAAAATGTTTGAGGTTTTGGGAAAATCCAGGTAAAGTGATTCCCCCATAGTTTTTTATTAACTAATATTTTATGTTTTCTCGAAACGATCCTTATTTCTTGCAACAAGATATAAGAAAATGTTTTTAAATTGGCTTCTTACAATAAAAACCTGTTTGTACAACTGTATATCACCGAGTAAACTGGAATGCTTCAAGAATTTTTCCACGATTTTATTTAGGGTGGTGAGCCCTGAGCATCATCATTGTACACCAAAAACAATATTTTATGTCAAACTGCGTGGTGGATGCAAACAAAATTTCTGCTTGTATAATAAAAACTTAAGGAATCTGTTACCTACAGACATTAGTCACTGAATTAATCAATAATGTAAATACAAAATTCACTGACGTAAACCAGAATTACTTTTACACGATGAAGGCAAGGTCAGAATCGTAAAATCTCCCGCATTTCATCGTTAATTAACTAATCGCAGTTAGAATGATTCAATTATAACTAAAATAGAATTATTAAATTGACACCTTCACCTTCACCTAAGAGCTGTAGTTCAAGTTTTATGACTTGGTACAAATACGTTTTTACGTAAATAAATTTGTAAGGTTTAAAAAAACTAATTTTATTTTCAAAGTTTTTTTTAAAATCAGTTATGCCTCTTTAAGCATTGTTTAGAAGTTTTAAAAATAGTCTAATAATATAAAAGTTTATTCTCGGGCGATGTTGATCAGCTTTAGGAACAGAAATAAACAAACGATAAATACATACATTAAAAGAACTGCCGGGCAACCCCACGAGACCTGCCTTGCATTTATTGATATTTTTGAAAATTTTTAACATATTTCGAAAATTTTGACAATTTTATAGAAATTTAGAATTCTTTTAAAATAAAAAAAAAGTGAAATATGTTTTGAAGTATATGATCATTTTGAAAATTTTTAATTTTATCTGATGATTTTTGAAAATTATGGAAAATTCAAAAATTTTTTGAAAATTTTGGAAAATTGAATTTTGAAAATATTTGATAATGTAAAATATTTTGAGTATTGAAAATATACGATTATTGTAAAAGTTTTCGAAATTTTTAAAAATTTGAAAATTTTAAACTGTTTTAAAAAAAAATTGCTGGTGGGGGAACCGGTGATAGGAAAATTTACGTTTACGCAGATCTGAGGTTATTTTTCAAGCGCTTCTATTTTGAATTGGAACACCGCCCCTCTTTCTTTGGCGGACCATGACGATTACAATACCGTTCTCTATAGCTATACTTCGAATAGCGAGGAAGGTAAAAAAGCTGTCGCAGACCTTCTTCGCGACTATTGATACCTTTATAATTTCATTTTAAACTAAAATTTTTGTAAATTTTTTAACATATTAAATAACTTTAAAATATTCAAAATTTGTTAATATTGAAAATTTTTTAAAATTGAAAATAATCAAAAATTTTGGAAGTTATGAAATTAATAGACGTTTTACAAATTTTCAGAAATTTAGGAAAATTTAAATAATTTTTGAAAATTTTTCAAATATACAAGAAGGCAAAATACAGAAGTTCAGAAAAAAATTTAAATTTTGTTTACTAAATATTGAATATATTCATAACAATGACAACTTTTGAAATTAGAAAAATTCAACAAATGTTTGATGTTCTGTAAAAATTTAGACATTTTGACAAATTTTAAAAATTTTGTAAATTTACATTATTCTATATTATTCAAAAATTTTCAAACGCTGAGAATTTTTGAAAATTATGTTATGTTTAGGAAATTTTAAAAAATTTAAAAATTTTGGAAATTTTTTTATAAATTGTTTGAAAATTTGGTAATTTTAAATTTATTTTGAAAATTACGATTCTAGTGATAATCAAAAAGAAACCTGTGAGAGGAGTTTTCTCAAATTACGTAATGTTTAAGAAATTTTGAAAATTTTAAAAGTTGTGAAGTTTTTATTGTGTTTAAAATTTAGAGATTTTTGCCAATTTTCTACATTCTGTTAATTTTTGAAAATTAGAATATTTTTGCTAATTTAGAACTTATTAAAAAAGAAATTTTAAGTGTGATATTTTTTTTATTATTTCTAGACTACTGAAAATTTTAAAAGTTACGATTCTGGTAAATTATCAAAAAAAAAACCTCGCGGGGATGTTTTCTCAATAGAAAATTGTTCCTATTGTCATTTAACTTGTTCAAACCAATTTTTAGCCGAAAATTCTGCATGAATGTAATGAAATATTGACCAATTCTTAAAGGAATGGGGGGGGGGGGGGGGATTTCGTAAATATACAAACATTTTTAAAACTTACATAGTTTTAATAAATTTTTTTTAAATTATTGGAAACCTTTTGATTTTGATTACTCAAATTTTTTTGAAATGCGAACTTTTAAGTATTGATAAATCGTTGAAGGGAAGCACGGGAGGGGATTGATAAAAAAATTTCAAAAGTATACAAACTTTTTTAAAATTTAGAAAATTTGAAAATTGTTAAAAATTTCAACAATTTTCAATGTTTGAAAACAAAAAACTATTAAAATTTTGTTAAAATTGTGAGATAAGGGGGAGTTTTTAAATTTTTCAAAATTAAAAGACATTTATAAATTATGATAATTTTGATGTTGCGGTTTCATCTCAGTGGAATTGCCAATCTTTAAGCCGAATTTGATTTTTCTGCGTTAAAACATCTGAAGTGTAAAGTTTATATAGACAGACACACATACGCGCACGCGCCCTCATGCAAATTTCTCTAACCAAAACTAATATTGAATAAAAACTAAATTTTGAATAACTGAAAATTTTCGAAAATTTTAAAAGTTATCAAATAATTTTTTAAATATTTTAATATTTTTTTCAATTTTGGAAATTTTTGGAAAATCTAAAATCTTTTGAAATTTGAAGACTGAAATTAAGGAACTATTAAAAATTTTTAAAATTTTTGAACATTATGTACCTTTTTCTTAACGTTTAGAATTTTTTTTATTTATGGTATTTTCTAATTACAAACAATATTTATTAATTAGAATCTAAAATAAATTTTGTGGATTATCTAATTCAACTGTTCAGGTAAACGACCAAAAAGAAACCTCCCAGTGGTGTTTTCCTAATGAAAACCTGTTCCTATTGTCATTCAATATGTTCGTACTAATTTTGAAGCTGAAATTCATAAATTTTTGAAATATCGAGAAATCGTATCAATAGATACGTAAAAAAATAAATGCTATTTTATTGTTGAAAGCAAGCGTGGTGTAAAGGGTCTGTGGACTACTAAACAAATTTTCCCGGTTCGAATCCGGATGAATTTATAGAATCCACATTTGACGATAAATCGGACAAAATTGATAAAATTGTAAACGAAAGTAATGAATGTAAAGTAATTTTTAAAACTTAAAACGTTTGAAACATTTTATGTACCTAATGCTAAAGAACACTGCTGTCGGGCAACCGCTGCGGGATATTCCTGGCATTTATTAAAATTATTGCAAAATTTTGAATATGTTAACATTTTAAAAATTAAAAAAATGTTCACAAAACTATATTTTTGTGTATTTTGAAATTTCATTTTGTTTTTAATCTTGCCTTTGATAATGACGTGTAAACACGCTGAAATGCGTATAGGGCCAAAATAAATACCTGTTAAAGTAATTAATATTTTTATCTATAATATATTGGTGTAATCTTCCACGAACTCAAGCTCAAACTTATGAATAAAAAATGTGACTTGACTTTCTATGGTTCGGAGCCCGCGTTAAACTGTAGGTCTTTTGTGCATGTGTCCCCAAACATGCACATGAGAAATAGGTGCCAAGAGCCTGGTAACATATATGGCATTATAAAACGCAAAAAACATTAAGATAAAACATAAAACATACAAAACTCATCTTGAATTACCGTTCATATAATAGGAAATAAAAAAAAAATAAAAATAAATTTAATCTTATAAAACTGACTGTTTCTATTAATTTTTAGTTTTGTTTCTCATTATTTTTAATTTTACTATCGATATTATTCTAGTGGTTTCCAGTCTTCAAGCTGTCGACTTAAGGCAATTCATATCCGGAGCATCTTCTCTAATAACAAACCAATTGACCACCCAACTATCAAATATATTAGATATCACCTCAACATTACCAGGAGGAACATGCCCTCGCCTACAAGAAAATGATGTTAAATTTTTATTATACACACGAGATAATCCCGACCGTCCAGTGGCTCTAAATCCTTACGTTCCTGTAGAAATACAACCAGGAAAAAAAGTTATTTTCATAATGCACGGATGGGTTTCAAATCCTTCGAGTTTTGGGTTCCCCAAATTGAAGGATGCGTACCTGAAGCGTTACGACTGTAATGTGATTATGGTTGATTGGTCCATATCAGCGTTTCAGATGTACAGAATAGCGGTTTGTTATTTGGAACAAATTGCCAAACTTATGGCAAGCTCTCTGTGCCTTCTTGAGCAACAGCAAAATATTCCAGTAAATTCTATTCATTTGGTTGGTCACTCACTGGGAGCACAAATGGCTGCTTCTATTAGTCAAAAGACGTTAACTATATGTGATCAGCAAGTAGGAAGGATAACGGCATTGGATCCAGCCAAGCCTTATTATCAAGGCCTTCCTAAATCGCAGCGTTTGGATAAAGATGATGCAACTTTTGTTGACGTACTACACACCAATGAAGGGGTTTTGGGATACTATGGAGATTGTGGAGATGTGGATTTTTATGTAAACTGTGGAAGGACTCAACCAGGGTGTCCATCAATCAACCTTGTTGACGCTCTCGATCATCCACTACCGACTGGTAAGCTTTGGGATTGATATAGTTATGAACAAGTCCGTCATTGAATTCGTATTTCAAACAACATATTGAAATTATCTAAGTTGCAGGCTTCCGCGGCCGTTGTTAATAACAGCCAGGCTTCCGGGTTGGAGCCGCGTCATCGGTGCATGAACTGCTGACGTTTCGTCCTTGGTTCCACGGGACATCTTCAGGGCTGTGGTCACTAAGGTTCCTATCCCTAATTCCATTTCTTTAATCCAGGACATATTTTCCTTACACAACCAACCCACTGACTTGTCCCTCCTTGTAGAAAATTGTTTAGCTTCCACCTATTTTCTATTCCGTGGACAGTATTACGAACAAGTGTCGGGTGCTGCCATGGGTTCCCCACTCTCTCCTGTCGTTGCTAACATTTTTATGGAAGCATTCGAACAGGAAGCCCTAGACTCCGCACCTTTAAAACCTAAATGTTGGTTCAGATACGTCGATGATACCTTCGTTATCTGGTCTCATGGACGGGATTCCCTTTCCGACTTTCTGTCTTACCTAAATTCCCAACATGCTAGCATCCATTTTACTATGGAGATTGAATCCAATGACAACCTTCCTTTCCTCGACGTCCTGGTGAGTCGTCGCCCTGACGGCAAACTAGGACATTCCGTGTACCGCAAACCTACACACACAGACCGCTACCTAAACGCACATTCCCATCATCATCCCGCCCAGAAACGTTCTGTCATCAATTCCTTAGTTAACCGAGCCTTTGCCATTTCTGAACCATCCCACCTGAAAGACGAACTCAACCACATTACGACTGTCCTTTCCCAAAACAGCTACAACAAACGAGACATCCAACACGCTATTACTCAAAAGGCCCAACCCGCAAACACAGAACGTACCAATACTCTTACACCACCTACCTCTATAGCATTTCTACCTTAATACACAAAACCACCGACCGCATCAGCAGACTACTTAAACAACAAAACAGAAAAACCGTTTTTACTCCCTTTCAAAAACTTTCCAATTTCCTTCCTCCGACCAAAGACAAGTTACCTACCCTCCAATCCTGCGGTGTGTATAGTGTACCTTGCTCCTGTGGGAAAGCCTACATCGGTGAGACGAAGAGACCGATCAGCGTTCGAGCTTCTGAACACGAGCGCTGCACTCGACTGAAACGTCCTGCAGAGGCGGCTATCGCAGAACATAAACTCGATATAGGCCATAACATTCAATTTGACAAGACCAAAATCCTAGCCCGTTCTTCCACCTACCTCAACCGTGTGATCCGTGAATCCATAGAAATACACAAAACTCCTAACAATATTAACCGAGACCACAGCTATCCCCTGCACAATGCCTACAAACTTTTATTTCCGAGTAAATCCAAGCCCCGTCCTGCAACCGCTCAACCCCTACAGCCCGACAGCCAATCACAGACCCAACATTCACACCTTGTTACCCACCCGTCCCTTATAAACCCGGTGCCTGCACCGGTCTCGCCGGTTGTGTTCCAGATCCCAAAGTGATCACAGCCCTGAAGATGTCCCGTGGAACCGAGGACGAAACGTCGGCAGTTCATGCACCGATGACGCGGCTCCAACCCGGAAGCCTAGCTGTTATATTAAAATTATTAATTATTTTCTATTTTAGTTTCTTGCAACCACTTTCGTAGTGTGGAATTTATGGCTGAGAGTATCAATTCAGACAACTTAAAAGCAAGACCGTGTCCAAATTGCCCGAACGTTTGCCAAGCTGATGTAACAAATACTGTTGAAATTACGATGGGAGAAAACTGTCCTAGAAATGCGTCAGGTGCTTATGTTACATATACAAATTCAGAATCACCATTTGGTATGGGCCCAAACAACGTTCATCGTAGGGTGCGTCGTTACTAATACATTTCATGAAGGAACCTAGTAATTATCTGTCTCTTATTATCCGAAAAGGCAGACCAAAGGAGTATTGACAAAATAAAATAAACAAAAGAAAATTTTAAATATCAGTATTTACCTGTGTGTGGTGTGTATTATGTATTTACGCACTTTAACATATCAGTATTTTAAGAATTTTGTAATTTTAAGAGGAGCTTATTAATAAAATTGTTATTGTTGTAGTTGTCACTTATATTAGCTGCAAATATAAAAAAGTTATTTAATACAAGGTATCCCTAAAAAGGAGCAGCACCTCATTTAGTTTAATGCATCAGAGGTGTAATTTGAACGGTGAAACATGTATTTTTTGCTATGAAGTTTAGATAGAAGATATGTTTATAAAACCTTATTTCTCATACAAAAATGCACTCTTGTTGAAAGTTGCTAAATCCAACGGTTTTCGAGATAATTTAATTTTTGTAGAAAACCATGAAAGTCCAAAGCCCCTGCCTTCATATGAGCTACCTCTGGTGCATTTATGAAAACAAATACAAGTAGAAATACTAAACGTAATGGTAAGTTTTCACAAATGAAATTGAAGACTAATAATGTGATTACTGCTGAGTTAGCCACAAAATAGTGAATTATCTCCCGGAGATGGTGTCATCTTTGGGTGTTTCAAGCACTTAAACGCCTAAACGACGTATTGTGCTCCCAGTCCTAATCCTGTTTTTAAAAAAACTTCAAATTGACTTTAATTGAGATCTTTTGAAAATTTTTGTAAATATGAAAAAATTCTGAGCATGTTTCAGAATATTTGAAATTTTAAAATTTTAAACAATATTAGAAATTTTGAAAATTATGAACAATTTTAAATTTTGAAGTTTTGAGTTTTGAAAATATTTGATCATTATAATATTTATTGAAAACTAGCTGAACTCGTGGGCCACGCCCCACGCAAGCATTTGTTTTTCCATTTTTCTCTTCGAAAAGCCATTCAAAAACGAAAACATACGAAATCTCATACAAAAATACCATACAAAATCATCTTTTGGATTTTCTGAATTTTCCGACTTTTCCCAAAATTTTCTTTCGTACAAACCTTGTCCCGACAATTACGAACACAACAAAAAAAAATGAGCCAAATCAGTCGAGCCATTCTCAAGTGATGATGTACCAAACATGCGGTAATTGATTTTTATTTAAATTTAAATAGATTATAATAATTTTTGAAAATTTTGGAACAAGATTATTTTAAAATTTGTTTAAAAATTAAAAAATTTGGTTTAGGAAAATCATTTAAACTTTTTTTAGTTTTAGTATTTGTTATTTGTTACAATGTTTATTCTTTGAAATCTACAATCGCTTTTATTATTAAGTTATAGTCTTTATTTTAGAGATTATCCAATTGAACTGTTCAAGTAAACGACCAAACGGAAACCTCCCAGAGGTGCTTTCTCAATTGTTCTAACTGTCATTTATACCTATTTATTTTGAAGCCAAAATTCTTACAGTTTTTTAATACCAAAAATTCGTTGGAGAGATACTGGGAGGTGGTAGAAAAATCGGGCTTGCGCAGATCGGCTGCTCATGTGCAAAATACGAATCTAAGGTTCTTTTCCGACCACATCTATTTTAAACTAAAGTTCCCCCCCCCCCCCCCCCCCACCTGTGAAGCAGTCGAGTAGTTTTATGGTATTTTGTGTTTTCTAGTTGCAATCCGTGATATCTCAATATATTGCAATGATATGCTTGGTCTTGTGACTACTAGAATTCAATCCCTAAACTGCTGCAATTCACGCAATTAAATTTAAACTTGCTATGAGACTCTTCTAATTTTCTCAGGGTCGTTATTAGCTTGTAAATAAGTTATTTAATTTAATTTTAAATAGAAATAAACACACACAACGATATCAACTTTACAAAATAAGTTTTTATTTATTAAAAGAATTTCAAAATGTGGTTTTCGAAATATTAAATGAGTTTTTTATTAAATACTATCGTCCTTTTTTTATTAAAATTAGAACACTTATCTTAGCGTCTTCTTATTATGATATTCCTCGCTCAAGCAAAACGCTGAGTGTCCAACCTCTATTTCGTTCTGCTGGCCTCTCGAGCAACAAATAATACTCGCCCTTAATCCGAATCTTCTTCTGATCTGTTTTATATTATTTCCAATTTACTTTTAACATTATCACAAACGAAGAAACTTTCTCAATCGCCTTTTACTTGTAATGCTTCTGTACTTTTCACAATTCGTAGATAATCACTTATATTTTCTTCTTTTATATTGAAAATCAGTTTACATTACGTTTTGAACTCGTTCTTTCTGTTTTTTCAGAGGATATCAAATTCTCTGTCTTTTTTTTCAAAGCCGTAACTCATTAAAACAAATTCTCTCTTTTTTTTTATCTTTTGTCTTCATCCTTTGATCCTCATTTTTTAAAACAAACACAAAAATCTCATGTCCAAGAGTATCCTTTTATATGTTTGTCACAATGACACTGACATCCTAACTGACATTAGTCGACGCACAAATCAAGTAACTAAAACTTCTTATAAACTAAACCTTTTTAACAATTCTGAATTAAATTATAATTACAATTAACATAAATAGTCTTCGTATCAATCTGTTGTGTTTTTCTTTTCTTTCAGTGAAAACAAACCATATAAAAATAACAATTATTAGAATTTATATCAGGAATTCTAGCAAAAATACGCAACCCTGATTTTATAAGTTAGAATATTAAAATCTTACAAGTCTTCATAAATCTCCAAATGTAAATTGAACTGCAGCAAACATTCCAAAAATTGCCTTCCAGCAACCACAATACCCCAGTCAAATCAAACACCTCTAAATATCATAGCAATATCAATCGATTTTATAATTTAGTGATAGCCGTTTTTTGACGGTTACCTTGATTTGTTCAGGTAAACGACTAGAAGGTAACCTTTTCAGTAGTGTTTTCCCATTGGAAAGTTGTTTCTATTGTCATTTTACATGCTCATGCCGATTTTGAAGCTGAAAATCGTAAATTTTTAAAAAACAATAATCGATGGGGTGGGGCAGTGGGGGTGATAGACACCGCGTTTGTGCAGATCCGCTAATCGACACGCGTAGAATACGAATATAGGAAGGTAAAAGCACACGCATACAATTTAATAAAACAAATAAATTAGAAAACAGAAGACATCAAACTTAAATTAAATTTTCTTTCCAACAACTGATAAGAAGAAATATTAACACCTGATATTTGCCTAATCTTCGGTAACGATAAAAAATTAGTTTTAAAATAATCAATCAAGTTTTGTGAAAAATTAAAATATTCAGCTGTAATCGTAGTATTCGATACAGTATTAGGTGACAATGCGAAAAAATCTTGAGACCAATAAGTAATAACGCTTTAAATTGTATCATTAATTGAATATACAGAGTGGCTAGGAAAACCCCGGCCACTTTTCTTGCGCCGGTCAAGAGATGGCGCTTTAGTAAAGAAAAATTAAATTAAAATACTGGCAACAACGCAGAATCCAAGACGCTTTAGTTATTAAATACGCCCCATATTAAATCAAAACAACCAAAGCGTCTTGGATTCTGCGTTGTTGCCAGTATTTTAATTTAATTTTTCTTTACTAAAGTGCCATCTCTCGACCGCCGCAAGAAAAATGGCCGGGGTTTGACATTGAGGAGTCCAAAAGGTAACTGTGGGTAAACGGAAGAGTATACCAATTCCAAATTTACGTTAACCGATCGATTTTTCGTCGTAAAATACGAATCCCAGATTATTTCTCAGACCCGTTAATTTTTAATCAAAGTCGTTTCATTCCCCGCCTATAAATTGTTGGCAGATCAAGTTCTTTATCTGCAATTTTATGCGCGTGCTTTTACCTAATACTATTTTACACTAACAATAAAGTTAACCGAAGAGGAAAGTAAAAAAAAACGGCAATGTTTGTGTTATCACAACCTATTATGCAAGCTATCTCTGATGTAAAAAACGAGTTTACATCATAACTCCGCAACTATTGAAACAAAATGTAACGAGCCATGACGGATGACGAATACGTTTATGCTCATTCACGAGGCTGTATTTGTTGTATTTTAAATACTAAATTTGCTGTAGAATGTGCTGAAGAATGAAAATTCAAACGGAGGCAAGTGTAAGTGTTTTTACTACGCTAATTGTAGCAGGTAAGTACGCCACTGCTTCATTATATTAAATTATTAATTTTGAAATTAATATTATTAATGTGAATTAACAACAAATTAAAGATAAATTATGATTTTAATATTTACACTTTTAAACAGGAATTCGGTTAAATGTTAAAACACCACTGAGATCAATGTTCAACAACATAATCATCATTTACTAACTTTGATAGTGTAGTGAAAATTGTTGCAGTTACCTTCATGGCTGTTATCTGCGACGAGACTTCCAAGAACCACTACCCACCCAAGATCACTTCTACGTTTATGAGTTTGTTAGCACCCACGAGCATGCAGACAATAGGAGGGTGCTTAAATCCACAAGCATCTGATATAAAATACTTTTTATATACTCGCAATAACTCTAATCGCGCAGTTGCTCTAAATGCAGCAAATCCAGTTCAAATAAACCCAAGAAAGAAGGTCATGGTTTTAACACACGGATGGTTGGCCAATGCCAACAGTTACGGATTTTCAAGAATGAAGAATGAATACCTAAAACGATACGATTGTTATTTTATTATAATTGATTGGTCGAGGTATTCGCAGCTAGTTTACGCAACATCGGTCTGCTATCTTCCAAAAATCGGTCAAATTATTGCAAACTTTTTGTGTCGTTTGAACCGACAATCAGAAGTTAATTTAAATATGGTGCACTTACTTGGACACTCATTGGGAGACCAATTGTCAGGATTCATTGGCCAATATACTCCAACTACGTGTAGACAGCAGGTGGGACGAATCACCGGAATGGACCCAGCAGGACCTTTGTTCCAAGAGTTGTCGATATCTTTGCGACTAGATAAATCAGATGCAATTTTTGTTGATGTAATACACACTAATCAAGGCGTTTTGGGTTATGTGGGAAAATGTGGACATGCTGATTTCTACGTAAACTGTGGAACGTACCAGCCTGGTTGTCGACGAACTGACTCGATTGCTAGCAGTAAGTATTACTTTTCAGCTAGCCTAGCGCTTTAGGTAACCAACCGTTTGAAAAACAAAGTAAAACCATTGTGATAATAAATTGAAAGTGATACAGACTTACGTTTAGGTAAACAAACTAATTTTTTCAATGCTAAAATGCGATTTAGAAGTTATTTCTTAACACGTTGACTGCTGCAGTAAAGAGAAAAAAAAAATGTCCTGACGCCAAGGGTTTTCTTTGTTCTTTTTCTTCTTCTTCGTTTTACTCTACTACCTACCCGGGGTTGGTTTTGGCCTGCTCTATAATAGCTAGACAATTTTTCCTATCGGTAGCTATTTGTTACCAACTTCTGCATTTAAGCTTCTTCAGATCCTCAACTACATCATCCTTCCATCGTTTCTTAGGTTTGCCTCTATGTCTTGTTTCGCAGGGTCTCCATTTAGTTAACCTTTTTGTTGGTTTTTCATTCTCCATTCTTTGTATATGGCTAGCCATTTAATTCTCTGGGATTTCACAAACTTTACTATATCCTCTCCATGTACTAATGTATTTAGTTCATGATTCATTCTGTATCTCTATGATCCATCTGTGTTTTTCACAGGTCCAAATATCTTACGTAATATTCTACTTTCAAATGTTCTTAGACGGTTTTCATCTGCTTTAGTGAGGGTCTATGTTTCGCAAGCATATGTAGCTATTGACAGTATCATGGTCTTATATAAACTGAGTTTTGTCGTTCTGCTTATCCGTTGCGATGTCATAAATTTCCTGTATATGCATGTGCTTTTAATTCCAGCTATGCATCTGGTTTTCATTTCTTGGCTCATATTGTTCTTATTGTGTAGTTTTAAACTCAGGCAAATGAAGTTTTTAACTTCTTCAATGAGTTGCCCTTCTATTTCTAGATCCTCTTGGTTTGTGTGGCTTTTGGTGTATCTCATGTATATAGGTTTTTGTGTGTTAACCGTTAGTCTTACCTTTTTAACTTAGTTTTTTAGTTAAGTATAAGTTGATTGCAGCGTTGTCTTTTTACGGCATGATATGACGCTATCGTCTGCATATGCATATAGTTGTTGTTTGGAGCTGAGTACATTGTTCTTCAGGTTTAATACTCTCATTGCTCTAAGGCTAACTTAAATAAGAATTCCCTAAATGCATTCCCACAACGGACCCCACTGTTTACGTTGATGCGTTCGGTTACTTTGCCTTGGATTGCGATTACTGCTCTCGATCCGTTCAGAGTCATTCTGTTCAATTTAATGAGCTTCCTTCATATGCGCAAGGCTAGTAATCTGAACATTAGCGTGTTCCTATGTATTCGATCGAAAGCGTGCTTGAAGTCTACGAATATATTATACACGTCTATATTCTCTCGTAACATTTTTTGAACAACTGCCTCATTGATCGATTTGCTTTTTATTACAACCTAAAAATTGAAGCACTATTGTCCGATTCCACTTACAGAAGGCTTAATCGCAATCCGTTTAACTTTCTCATCTCAAACTTTGCTGCTGCTATCAAATGCTCTGATAATATTAACACTACAGAAAAACACCATATCATACCCAAAAACTCTATCACACCTCGTGTTTATGGTTTAACCGAAATACACAAGGTTAAAGTTTTACTAAGACCTATTGTGAGTGCTATAAACTCTCCTACACATGTTTTAGCAAGATACTTAGCCCCTAAGCTCCGCCCACTTAGTGGCATTACAGAAGCTTACATAAGGGATTCCTGTGACTTTGTCAACAAGATCAAAGGCTTACGGCTGTGTGAAGGAGACATTCTAGCCAGTTTCGACGTTGTCTCCCTTTTCAATAAAGTACCGTTAGATGGTGTGTTAGAGATCCTAAGAGATAAAATACCTACAAATCTAAACCACGTAGTCAAAATATGTTTGCAAAAATCTTTTTCAGTTGATGTGGCCACTTGTTTGAACAGGTTGAAGGAACGGCTATGGGTTTACCGCTATCACTTGTTATTGCAAACATATACATGGAACCAAAGCTTTGGCGGCAGCTAATCTTAAACCTAAATCCTGGTTTAGATATGTAGAAGATATTTTCGTTATTTGGTTTCAGGGACGCCAAACACAAGAACAATTTCTAGTACACCTAAACTCAATTCATAATAATATCCAATTCACAATGGAAGTATAATGGCATTATTCCATTATTAAACGTACATGTTACACGTAAACCAGATGGTAGCTTGGGACACGCAGTTTACAGAAAGAAACCACATACAGACAGGTATTTGAATGCAAATTTGCATCACCACTCGATGCAGAAAGCCACTGTGCTAAAAACTCGAACAACCAGATCAGTTCGAATCTCAGATGCGGAACAAGTATCTACAACAAGAAACCACTTATCGCTTGATGACGTTACAAGGAAACGGTTATACAGCCACAGAAATTCATAGAGCAATCCCCAATGCGGAACAGCCCAAGGCTAAGGAGAAACTGGCACCTCCGGAAGGCTTAGCTTTTCTACCTTACAGTAAAAGGATTACTGACAAGATAATGCATTTTTTTAGAACGTACAGTATAAAGACAGTTTTTAGCACTAATAAAACTCTGGGAAACGGTTCCAGATCCGCAAAGGATCAAATATCATATTTAGAATTAGCCTGGATCTGCAACATCCCTTGCTCTTGTGGCTCAAACTACATCGGATAAACTGGTCGTTCCATTGGGTTAAGATTGCGAGAGCACAAAGGTGATTGTAAACACAAACTCATCACGCAATGTATGCTGGCTGAACATATCCTTGCAACACACGTGAAGTAATTGAAATTGAGAAACAACCTACGAAATAAACAGGGAGGATGGTTTTATACTCAGTAAAGCTTGGACTCTAGTAGTTTATCCTCTAAGGACTCGTAAGCATCATCGATCTCACGATCACACTCCACTGGATCCGTCTTTGCCCAACGGTGGCAACCAACCAGAACTCCGCCGTTCTGCCCGACTGGCTCAAAAGGGTTTAAATACATCCGTTTCCCGGATTTGAATTAAGTGCTCTAATCACACTGAAGATGCAAGCTGCAATGTCTTGCGAAACGTTAGTTTGTATGGGTTCACAAACAGATAGCAGGCATAAGCCGATTAAGTATTCTTGTCCTGACAAACAAAATACATTAGGATGAAATCTTTGTCCGCTTCAAGGTTTAAATAAAGTATACGGCCCTTTTTAGACAGGCAAGGCCTACAAACAAATATCGCTCAGACTTCTACAGCAAATGCTTGTAAAGGTAGACAAGCTACAGGTCGGTCCTTACCTGATTATGCTGGGTGGAATCCCCAAATGACAACACGGTCTAAGACAAAAGTTAATTGTAATATTAAGAGATCGAGAAACCGCGAAAGCCTCAAAAAGTATAGGAAAGTTTTGTACGTGCGGAAGATATTCTATAGTAGATTATAATTACCTTATTGTGTTGCTTGTGTTAGTACAAATTTTTCTAATAAATACCTTTCTGTTCCAGCTATCTGCGATCACACTCGTAGTGTAGACTACATGACGGAAAGCATAAATTCTAACAATTTCAAAGCCAGGTCCTGTAGAAATTGCCCAACCGCCTGTAACCCAAACCTCTTAAGATCTATTGAAATTTCCTTAGGTGAAGATTGTCCCAGAAATGCATCGGGTGCATATGTCTTGAATACAAATTCACGACCACCGTTTGCTCGAGGATCTCGAGCGGTTAATGGATAACAATATTCTATGTATTTGAACATGTCTCAAGTCTTCTAGCATTAAAACATTGCAACTTAGACACAATAAAAATAATTGGTGCATTTTACTACCATAATTTGAAATAGTTTTTAATAACATTAAATCAAGAAAAGATTTGTTTACATAAAAATACTTAGCCCATAGTTTTATAAGGTACGCGATTTTAATTATTAAAAAACATTTTCATTTCATGTTTTTTTGTGGCACGTATTGTTTATTATTTTACTTTACTGCGTGCACTTCTAAGAATAACAATACAGTTTTATGAAAACTGTAACACAATATTAGGCCTTAGTCTTTAAATCTGTTTAGAGTTTCCCAAACTGCCGGACCGCCCTTTTGAGAGGTGAGAAATATTTAAACGGGGAGGGGAGGGATGTCATAAGATGTATTAATCTTTGCCCGCTTTTAAGCGAATTTTATAGGATTTTTTTGGCTTTTAGTTACTTAAATCTTTTTTAGGGAGTTGTTCTATCTTAAATTGTTTTCCAGGACTGATTTTCGGGATATCTCACGGGTTTTTCCTACCGGAAGTAGCGCTTATTCTCGACACGCGTGCGACTACTAGAAATTTACCAAAAAAAGCAGGGTCGTAGCTTACTGGTTCTGCTAGTTACTATTACGTATACTAAAACAAAGGCCAAAAGTTTGGCCGTGAAAAATATAGCACTTATCAAAATTTAGTTTATATACCTGGTAAGAAATTGTCACGGGAAAAATTATTTTTAAATGGTAGTTTGCAATTCTGAATTAGGTTTTGTATTCGATTCATGGCCAAACGTTAAATTTTTATGACTATACGATATATTACCATGCAACACAATATCGTCTCCCAATAAATCGACGAAATAATAAAAAAAGACAATACTTGTGGAATTATTGTAGACTAGTTTCCAAATAAATTTTTGAGCAATCAGATGTCTTGATTTTTTTACTTTTAACTAACCAAATATAACTTACAGCAAATATTCCACTCACATTGTAACAGCCAATACAGCCGTTTATTTTCAAGGTATTAACCAATCACACCCTAACTGATTGCGATAATACTTTTTAAGGAAGCTCCGGTTTTATCACTGTGGTAACCATAGCAATCTCATCAACAACCTTTTTTATGTTTGACTTTAATAATTAAATAACGCGTTTGTACTTCAGTAGGTAACAGATAACTATAACAACAAGGTATTTAAGTTTTAGTTTTGTGAAATATTCTAAAAAATTCTATTCGTGAATTAAAAATTATCTATAATTCTGTCTATCATTGAACAACTCCATTGTGTTAATGCACGGCAACATCGCATCTTTTTTGGATCGGCTATGTTTCATAGCAATAGCACAATTTCGTTGTCAGTGAAGCGACAGAAAAATCGATAATTTTTAGTTCAGTTGTGGTATTGCTGTTGAGCATTGACCAAGAGGAAATTATTGATAGTTTCCCGTAGGCGAATAGTCCACAATTTTTATTATTTATTTAAACTTTCAAATACAACTCAAAAAAAATTTTAATTCCTAAAAAAATTAAAAAAATTTTGAACAATTTGATCTTGAAATAATCAACAGCTATTTGTGAGTGCCTTTCGTAGTGAAGTCTCCCGAATTTCTAAACTTTTTGAAAAGTTTGGGATCTTCTTGGGGGCTATTACGTTACCTCTTCTATGAATTTTAACCTTTTATGTGTCAGTGCGTTGCACTTGCATAATATATTGCTATGATTATGCTTGGTCTTGTATTCACTAGAAAACAATTCCCTAAATGCCTGCAATTCATGCAATTCCAAATTATATTTTCTATGAGACTCTTTTATTAACTTTCTCAAGGTCGTTATTAAGCTTGGAAGTACAGTTTTTAATAAATATGATTCAAAAGAATAAACACAAAACAATATCAACGTTACAAAAGGTTTTATTCAATAAATCAATTTTTTAATCAAATTTTCGAAAAAATCAAGCAATTTCTACTAAATACTATTGTTCTTAAAACCGAACACTTATCTGTGTGTCTTCTTATTAAGATATCCTTCACTCGACAAACGTTTAATGTCCAACTCCCTCTTCTCTGGTTTGCAGGTTCCTCAAATAACCACAACACTCGCCGCTAGTTTGATCCTTCTCTGGACTGCTTTTATGTTAATTTATACTTGGCTTTTCTACGATGGTAACTGGAAAACTCGTTCTGGATCGCTTTATATTTATTATTCTTTTGGATTTTTCCACAATTCGTTGATAAACACTTGTATCCGTTTTATAATAGATTCTTTTAAATTCAAAATCACTTTTATATTACTATAACTCGTTTTGCTTCTCTGTTCTTTCAGAGAATTCAAAATCCGGTGTCTTTGTTTACAGGGCGAGCCGTAACTAACTAAACAAATTTCCCTTTCTTTTGTCTTGTCTCTTGATCTTTCATATTTTTTTAAAAACAAATAAATCTCATAATCAATGAGTTTTTTTTTTAAATTGTCAAAATGACACTGACATCCATGACCCCCATAAATAAATGACATTTCACGATGCACAAACAAGTAAGTCTAAAACTTCTTATAAATTAAACCTTTTAAATTATTCTGAACTAAATTATAATTAAAATTAACATAAACAAAAATCGTATCAATTTGATTGTGTTCTTCTTTCTTTTAGTGTAAACAAAACTTTACAAATATGAAATATAAATGGTATAATGATAATCACATTATTTGAATTTTAACAAGAAATTACTGCAATAATACGCAACCCTGAGTTAATAAGTTTGAATATCAAAACCTTACAGTCTTCACAAACCTCCAATCATAGCTTGAATTGTAACAAGCATCCCAAAAATTGCCTTCCAGGAACTACAACACTCCGGTCAAATCATACAACTCTGAATATCAAGCAATATGTTCTGCAATTTCTGCACTTTCATTCTGCAGTAGTCATTGTCAACTTTGCCATTCTTAGGCAAGCTGGTTATAAACGTCTTCGCTTGATGTTGGCTTGGAGTGTTATTCCAGTAGGACCTTCTCAGCCCCTTTTACCATTTACGAACCTCTTCCATAACGTGCCCTTTTAAAAGTCCACAAACGGCTTCTTCTTTTGCAAGGTGATCAGCTGCTTCGTTTCCTGCAATTCTTTTATGCCCCGGCACCAATATTAGGGTAATCTTGTTGTTTTTTGCCAGTTGCTTTGAGAATTGTTTACAGTCGAACGCAATCTTTGACTTAAAAGTGTAGAAACTTAGAGCTTTTAGAGCGGCTTGACTGTCGGGCAGTGTGTATACCGGTGCTTAACGCAATCCTTCGCTATTGCACTTTTATGTGCATAGACCAATAGCGTAAATTTCAGCTTAAAAGATTATTGCAGTCTATACCACTGGTATAGATAGTCTGCATCTAGTTCCGACTGCACCTACTCCAACCTCTTCGTCCATATTTGAGCCGTCCGTATACTATGTACTAGCTTCATTTGCAATCTGTGACGGTATGGCTGTACTCTCCGCGCGGTTTTTGATGACCACTTCGAAGGGACAGTCAAGTCACATTTTGTCAGCATTTTATCTGTGGATTTGGTTAGGTGCATTATATCCTCAATCTTTAGATGACTAACCAGATCTCCTGGTTTAAAAGATGTTGCCTGTTTCAGCTTAGAGGCGCTCATTCTTGCTTTCTTCCTCACATGCAGGTGCAATGGTAGGTGTTCTAGCGTCGCCTCTATAGCAGCTGTGCGGCCGGACCACATCGCCCCTGTTACCCCCAGACAAGCAAATTGCTGTATTTTTGATTGCAGTAATCTGTTTAGTTTTTGGCCACCATACCATTGCAGTATAGGTAACCAGGGGTCTTACCAAAAAGCCTTTGGTATGTCCATGATGCCATTTGTGCTTTGGTGAGTTTTTTGGGGTTTGTGAATTCCATGTGAGTTTTTTTATCTAAGTTAACTCTTAAGTATTTGACCTCTTTGGAAAATTTTATCCAGGTACTATTCACCTAAGGAGCCGTCAGATTCAACTTTGTTCTTAGAATTAATGAAACAATAGTTGTTTTTATCGGATTTACGCTTAATTGTTTATCCAAGCACCAGTTCTTGACTAAATGTAGGACAATTTGCATGAGCCTTTAAATACCCTTTTCATGTTGTCCTTTCATTGTATTGACAAGGTCATCAGCATATTCTTGTACATCAAGGCCACTGTTACCCAGCTTCTTCAGAAGACCATCGACAACCAGTGACCACAACAAGGGCAATAATACTCAGCTCTGCAAACAGCCCTTTACTGCTGTAACTTTCGCCGACGCGCCACTGATTATGGTCAAAATCTTTCTGCATCTTAGCATAGATTTTATTCAGTTTATAGTTGAGGCTTTAGTTCCTTTTTGATTTGCTGGTTTTTTCATGCTTTCATTGGAAGTGTTATCAAAAGCGTATTTTATATCTATGAATATACATAGCCATTTTATTTGGCTAAGAGAGTCTTCTGTTTAACATTCGTTAAACAATGCAAAGCTCGAATCTCATATTTGCCTTTCTGAGAAAAGCAAATTGTTTGGGATGAAGTGGTTTATTCTGTAGAATGTTGCTTCTAATGTATAGTCTATTATTTTCTTTATGGAATAAAGGAGTAAATACTACGTTTACCTTTGTCCAGTTTTTTGAAATGTATCCTAAATTGTAATTGTTTCTAAAAACACAGTTAGGTGTGGGATAAGCATCCCATGTCTATATTGTAAGAGAGCTGGAAAATTCCTTTTTTCCCAGCGAAATAAGAAACGTTCAACTGTTAATTGCCCATTTAATTTTGGAGTGAACATCTTCTTGGACAAGTCAATGCTCACTCTAGTAGGGAGGTACTCTCCATCATTTTTCCAAAAATTCATTCATTCTGAATTGGTTCTGAACCGGGCAAGTGCGTCGCCAAGAGCAAATCTTCGTTTTCTTGCGGGGTTCACCGTAAAGGTGTTATCAGATCTTTTTAACTTTATGTACTAAAGTAATAACGCGTTATTTGATTAATAAATGCAAAAATCAAATTGTTTTACGTATTGCTATGGTAATACAACGACGATAACAGCGGGGATTTCCAAAAAATATATTATTGCGATCAGTCTAGGTGTGACTGGGTAAAAGCATGAAAATAATCTGCTGTCATTGGTTGTTACAAAGTGAGTAGAATATTGTCACGTTAGGGGGTTCGTTTGGTTCATACTAGATGAACCAAACATCGTAGCACGTGACTATGTCCGTAGATGAAACACAACACGAAATACACAACAATATATTTGAATAACCTTTTACATGATTGCTTAAGACCAATACAATTACTTACATGACTAACAACACTTCATACTAAACCCACATTATGTTTATGTAATGAGAGTATGGATGTTTCTAGAATTGTAGATGAAAGCTGCTTGCTGGATTGGAGTTGATTGTCGACTGTCTTTGTACCAGTAAGCTCGAACCCTTTCATACTCTGTGTTGCAGAGTAGGGACGGTTTTATTAATAACTAATATGGTGCAGTGCAGATACATCTGAGACCGGATTGGCTTGTAAATAGGTCAATCAATAATGTAATTGTATGACAAAGAAAGAGTGCATACAATCCCTTGATATTCTAAGAATAACCTGAGGTATGTCAGGTGACCAAGTCGTATTGATCTGTATTATGTATTGCACCACATTGTGACAAATAAGTAATACTTTAATTACTTTAATAATTAATATTAAATATTCTAATTAAAACTAAGTCGACTAGTGACAATATTCTAATGAAATACTTCTCTTGCATATTTTAAACTCAAGATATGATTTTTGATTAGTTTACTCTCAATATTAATAACATAAAATCGAAGACTGTAACAAATTCAGCCAGTGACGGCCTACAGCCACTATTCTCTAACTTTCTGTATAGTTAGTTTGTTTCCATAGTTACTGATCATTATCGCCGTGGATACCATAACGATGAATAAATAGCTCCTGTTTTCGCTATCGTGAAATATTCTTGACATAATATATCTATATTTAATTTTTTGATTTAAGTTCTTTAGATTATTATACGCCATTTTTGTAAAACACAATAAGTTAATCGAGATATTTAAATATCCGCGCAAGTACTCGACTTAACGCAAAATATTTTGCAAACTTTTCATCATTTATTCATTGCTCATATTTGAAAGCAAACAGTTTGCATCCTCTATTGATAAAAGTTCAACGAGATATAAAAGTTTATTCATAGAGACATTTTTAATCATGAAGTATTAAAATATTTCATGTATGTCCTTTACGAGGCGTTCTGTTAGCATATCGTTTCAAAGACTCATAAAACGGTTAGCAATGTAATAGCGTTTTATGTGAAAAGTGCAGCGCGTTGCCGTTTCATTATTCACAGGGTTGAAATTCGTAAAGTAGCTGGAACGGAAGTACTGCGGCTGTAGAGGTCCGCTTTATCCATGACTAACGATACTGGGTTTAAATCGGAAAAGTCCTTAAAAAACTCCTTTTTTCTGCTAAAATATATTTCGAATTTATATTCCTTTGTTTGTCAAATTTATTTTTTATTCTTAAATTCAGTTGGTTAAATTTAAATAATATACAATATAAAAGTTCTTCGCTTTTTGTTGTAGGAATTTAGGTTTGGAATACAAATCCAACATAAAAGATGGTTCACTAACATTTTATTTCTTTTATAAAGTATTGCTGTGGAAATACATTTTTTTAAATAAAATGTATTTAAATTTTCAAAAAGGCGTCATGAAAGATGCTATGTTTATGAATTTTTAATAATTCATAAACTATTTATTTTAATTTAATAAATCTAAAATAGCCCCACGTTGGGTCGATATAAATAGATGATATGTGTTTTAATTTCAATCTTTAAAATTTTAATAATGATAGAAATTATTATTTGAAAAACAATAAATGAATTTAAATACCGAATTTGTTTTAATTCTTTTTTTAAGCATATAAATTTTTATAATAACATGAGACTCATTAATTAATAAATAATGTTGAAATTATATATTATATATTATCCCTGAGGATAATAATAATTTGATGAAATTTTTCGTAGTTTCCCTCATTTGGATTGGAGTTAACTAAAACTTTTCCAGGGTACAAACAATTTTTATACATAAATAATTCAACATGAAAATTGTAAGCCCTACAATAAATAAAACTACGATTTTTATTAGATTAAATTCCAGACCATTACTTATCTTACAAATCCATCCCATTCCATCCTGTTCTGTTCCTTCATATTCATCCTCTAGTGCGCGAACTACAACAAGCAGTTGTGTTCCATATCCCAAAGTGACCACAGCCCTGAAGATGTCCCGTGGAACCGAGGACGAAACGTCGGCAGTTCATGCACAGATGACGCGGCTCCAACCCGGAAGCCTAGCTGTTATTAACAACGGCCGCGGAAGCCTGATTAGAACAGAACTGAACTTAGATTAAACTACTATTATTTATGTAAGTGGTATATCTTAGTCTTAAGTGATATGGTATACCTTCTAGTTAAATACATTATTGTTGTTTTGGAGAATTGTATTCATCCATAGTGTTAGTCACGAACTACGAACTATAGTTTATCTTAGATAAACCGTGGCGTGGCAATATGCAACTATTTCATATTTTATGTTCTAAACTGCAATGTTCCACCTGAATTTGAATTCACTTTATATTTATTTGTAATAGTGTTACCATAATTGTATTAGGCAATCATATTACAATTTGTATAGTTTCCTACCAATTAGGATGCATACAAAATTTACTAAAGTGATTTTGAGATTTATAACTTAGCTAGGATGATTGCTGAAATTTTAAATTAGAGTTTTCCTTTTTTACTGTATTAAAATTGAAATTAAATTAAGTAAGAACTGAAGTTTGGTAAAAAGCAAACTAACACCAAGTATAGAAAAGAAAGTGTGAAGTCGCGCCTTTCTTCAAAAATGCTGTTCTTATTTTCTTTTATTATTTCCTCGATACTGGATCTTACTTCCTCTGATAGTTATTTAACCTCTAACTGTTGTGAATAGAGTACCGACTTAGTACGTGACATAAATCCTTATATCTCTTCTAAACATATTAAAATTTGTGTGTGCACTTGTTATTTATGATTAATAACAATTTCTCAGACGAGAACAAATTGAGAGACAGAACTAAAAACATTGACCGTAAAATTAGCTAAATTGGACAGTAACGACCCTTTTATAAATTAACTCGTAGCTTTTCAAAGAATTACACAGAAGGAATTATTTATTTTCATTATCCTTTACGCCGTTTCGAGACAGTGATACATGGAGAACGGAGGTAATTCAAGAGAGGGTCCTTGTAGAATACAAAAGGATTACGGAAAGAAAGATACGACACGTCTGCGACGAAAATTGTGTATTTACGATTAAGATTGAGATATAAAATCGGATTTTCTTTGCTGTGCTGTGAAAAACCCTCTTCTGCAGTACTTACGCTTGTTCCGTTCAATTCTAGACTTATTTCGAATAGATTAAGGGAGAAAAAATTGTTAAGGGCACATGGGAGCTGTTCCACATTACAGCATTGCCAAAGGAGAAAATATGTTACAGGTTTCGATTTATTCGGAAGGTTCTACATTTATTAGATTGTTTGAATTTCAACTGAAACTCAGTGGACCTTAAGTGATTCGTGTTATAATATTTATTTTTCCATACAATTATTTACACAATATTTAGGTAAATGTGATGTTAAAATACTTTTAGATAGCTTTAAACCTATTTTTGAGTTTCATTTGGTTTTATTAAACATAATAATAAACTATTCACAAACTTTTTGGGCAATTACGTGTTTTCAGTAAGAAAAATATTGAAATTATGACAAATTTGAGATATTATTGGAAAAACACGTTTTCGTGTCAGCAAACCACTGTGCGTAATATCACAACTTTCCGATTTAAAAAAAGTATGAGAAAAAGAATAAAAAAGTGCGATTTGTTTTTGATACCAACATTCATTCAAAATAAATGCAAATTTGAATACATTTTTCCAAAATCTTTAGCTTTAAATAAAGGACGCAATGACGATTTGATATGTTTTACACGTGGTTAGCACAAAATTTAATAATGCTGTTATGGAAAGGTAGTCCGAAATTATAAAAACTGTTGAAATTAAAAATTTTAATTTCTGATTTTTCTTACATATTTTTCTAAAAGCTGAAAACTTGACCTTTTATCTTCCTTGCTACACGGAGTACAGCTAGAGGTGGGTAATGTGTTCGTCAAAATTTTGGACCTAGAAAATTTAACGAAAATGCACGTTATAGGGTCTGAGAAAACAGAAAAACTCTGTTTCGCCATGGTGTCTGTGTGTGTGTGGCTGTCTGTGTGCCCAAAACAGGGGTGATGTGAAGGGGTGTTATATTTCAATATAAGCGCGCTGAAAAAAAAAGCTTGCATTACTGTTCCACGCATGTCGAATAGCCGATTTGCAAAAGTGATCTTCTTATCACATCCCGCTCACCCCACTATCGATTTCTTGTTTGTTTTTTTTACTTTATGAATATTTACTTCAAAACCGGTATGGACATGTTAAATGTCTTTAGAAACAACTTTCCAAAGCAAAAACCTATTGCGTGTTTCGTTTCGGTCGTTTACCTGAACAGTTTTATTTGAGTAATTGCCAAACAAACGACTTTCGGCTTTTGACGGTTAAACACTGTTCGCAATTATACAATACCAGAAATCATAAAACCAGGTAACTCTAGCAAAAATAAGAGTGGTGCGAAAGGGTCCTCCACTTTGCTATAGACGCGCTGAATAGCGAGCTCAGGTTTGTATTTAAGTCGAATGGCTGATCTGCGCAAGTGCAATTTTTCTACCACCCCCGGTCACTTCCTCCATCGATATTTTGTTTTTGCAAAATTAATGAATATTTATATGAAAATCAGTATGGAAATATTGAATGGACATAGCAATAACCTCCCGCTGAGAAATGACCTATAGCGTATTTCGTTTTGATCGTTTACCTAATCAGTTGAATTCAATTATTGCCAAAATACGACTATTGTGGTAGCCAGGATACTGTATGTAATATTTAAACACAAAAGAGCGCGTTTGCTCCACTTGGAGAAGAAGTAACTTTTAGTTTGAAGCTGGATCGTAAGATCCAAGATAGACTTGAATAAAAGTATAGCAATTTATTAGATCAACTATGTAAATATAGATATACACAAATAACACAATAATATAACAGGAAACAAAAGCGTAGGCTAAGCGTAAGCAATCACTCGTTCTTACAGGAAAAAGCGGAGCGCTTGTGAGCTTGAGGCTTTGCTTGTTTTTCCGTTCGCAACTAAGCGCTTATAACCTATGACCATATTATATCCGTTAGTAAGAGGTAACTCGGCGCGTGAGATGCGTGCGTTTCAGCTACGTGTGTGGCGCTACGCGAGGTGACTGGTAGAGGAAGCGATGTGTTACAGACTTTCTCTCAAGAACTTAAGGCGTCTCGACGAGGATCCTGAACTGGGTATGGTTCCTTAAGCGACTGTATTTCTTGGTCTACGTCGTCTTCCTTTGAGTTGGACAGCTTCCAGGATGGCATTCTTGAAGCCGTGGTATAGACGAAAGGCGGACGTATGGTAGGTGCCTACTGGTGGTCCTGGCTTCTGCGGTTTATGACCTTGTAGGTCGTAATGTACTTGGCGTACAAAACTCTGCATGGGACGTCTCTTTTGTAGTTAATTTTGGCTGTCGTTCCCTAGTTTGCATTGTTCAGGGTGTGTGAGGTGACCCAGACTAGGTTTCTTGGTTCTTGTTGGTGTCCCTCCTGGCGATGTTTATTTTCGTACTTTTGCTAGAGTATTGCTATAGTTTTTTTTAGCAGTTTGGCTTCTATTAGCATGTTTGTGAGGCAGAAAAGATAAAGAGTTATCACGGAAATAAACAAATTTGACTGGATGATAGCTCGTTGATTGAGGGTGACGTCTTCCGTGGTTCGGAGCTCTTTTTCAAAGGTAAGGTATGCTGCTGTACATCCAGTGGTTTGGCACTTGGCGGTGTTTATAGCAAATCGTATTGGTAGTAGTTTGGAAGGCCAGCTAGTAAAAACTGCTCAGCTTTTACTAGGATGGCTAACTGTGGCTTGATATTTCTTTTCTTTCTCTTAACCGGGTTGGCTTGAGGGTGGTAAAGCGGAGTCAGCGTTTGTTTTATGCCTATACAGTGTGTTGCTTACCCCATGTTTTTGCCAACGAATTGTGTTCCACTGCCACTGCTTATACGGCCTGCTGTGCACGTAGTTTATTTCTGTTATCAGCGTATGGGCACAGGTTTGGGCTTAGTTTGAATCAGAGCAAGTAGTTCAACCCATCTGTATGAGGTGTCCTCTCTTATGAAAACCCTGAAGCTTCAAGTAGTGTATCGAAAAGGTTGATTGCGATGTGTTCAAAGTGCTGAGCCGGTACTGGAATTTGAAGTAAACCGGGGGCTTCATTTTGTTTGCTTTGTAGCGCTGTTGATCTGGACAGTTCCTAACATTTACAAAAATTATGTAAATATCCAGATTGTCAAATTTTCTTTAAATTTAATAATTTCGGACACTTCCAACAAAAAGTAGCTTTTTCAAAAATTTAAATTTTAAAAAATTTTAGAATTAACAAAAAATTATTATTTACAACATATTAAAAAAATTAATATTTCAATATAGGCGGTGAAGGTCCTGTGGCAGTTGCCCGACAGATTTTTTTATCTGCAAGTAATAAAACTGCTAAAAATGAGCTACAGTTTAAATACGCCAAAGCTTTAGTTTTTTGTGAGAATTTCTTTGACCTTTTAATAATTCAAAATTAATGGTTCAGTGTTAAATAAACGGGAGGTGATAAAAAAATCTAGGAACAAGCTAAATTGTTTATTAGAAAGAGCAGAATGTAGTTCTAAAGTTACTTTTAAATTTAATGCCATTTAATGGCATAAATCTGTCTCCTTACCCTGCAATTTTATTGAAGTGAAACTTCTTTATCAGCGGGTGCACCTTTGGTGGGTGGCGAATCCAATATGGCAGAAAAATTTAATACAAGTGTCCGATTTCCATGAAAATTGAAATTCGAATGGTTTTGGGGCAGCTAATTACGCATGCAGTATATAAATTATAAAATTCAAGATGGGGGATTCAGCATGGCAGAAGTATTACATAACGTTATCCGATTTGCATAAAAGTTGGAACTCGAGGGGTTTTGGGGTTGCTAATTACGCGTCTAGAATCGAAATTATAAAACGCAAATTGGCGTTACATAATATCAAGTTTTAATGTAACTCACTCACGCACATTAACGTTTTTATAGCGATTCCTGCAACTAACTAGAACATGACAAAACCGTATTTGTTTTCTGTTAAACCATACAGTTTCAAATACATTTTCACTGACAACACTCTAAAAAAATTTATTTATAACTTGCGTGCTTAGCACACTGTTTTTTTTTTTAATTTTTGTTGTTTTTAAACCTGAACTTTCTACGCAAAAATAAACTGACCAGGATCATTGCCTTTATTTCGTGAGAACAAGTAACGTTATGGATTCTAACTATATTTCTATTCTTAATGGTAAGAATGTAACTGTTGGGGCTAAAACATAGACTTAACATTGTTTATACAATACTTGTTCAACATATTCACCCAAACGACGAGTCTTCCCAAATCCACGTTCTTGTGTATTGGTTTAGCTTCTGCAGACGTTGTTTTCTCGCCGCTGCCCTATAGGGATATATCTACCTTTTATTGTTTATTCACCTTAAGTAGCTTAAAAGAAAGCTTTTTTATGGCAAACATTTTCCACCTTTCTGTGTGTCTGTATGTATATGTATCTGTTTACAACATTTACACACTTTACAGCCCACACACTTCATAGTAAATAAAGCTAACTCAAGCTCAAAACATCAGTAATCACACAGTTATGAATCCCAAAAGAAACGAGGTAGGTACGTCAAGAAAAAAGGTGTTGCATGAGAATAGGTACAACTCGTCGTTGAGAAGATACCTCTGGAACGTTTCCCTTTGGTCGTTTACCTCAACAGATAAATTAAGTAATCGTCAAAAAATATGTATATTTTAAAATGGAAAAATCAATTTTTATCTTCGACACATAGTCAGTAGCAAGAATGATAAACGTTATTGCAGTTAATGTCGAGGCGTGAAACGTTAATATTAAAATAATTTTGAATATTTATGACAAGTAACAACATCTAAGTTATTGGAAAGCTTGGGAATAGTGTATACTTTACCAGTTTTTGCTAACTAAGAAAATCTACCCTGTGTCGCTTGCGTTGCATAATATCCGCTGCAGCCCTATTCCTCTTAAGTTGAGACAGGTTAAAGAGATCCGAATTTAATATACTGAAAAAATTATAGCATTCGCTATATAATTTATAAAACTAAGACATCGATCCGCGGTCCGATACAACACTTACTTGATTAGCTTATTTTATAAAAACGAAACAGAAACAAAAACATTGTGAGGCATAGCCCACGAGTTCCGCTAGTATGTTTATCTTTAGACTTGCAGTGGCAAAACCGGTCACTCACTTAAGATGTTTCTAAAACGTTTTGAAGTGTGCTACAGAGCCTGCTTCAGGATTGGTAATTCCTAGAAGATAAGTGAGAATTTTGAATCTTCAATATAACATTTAAAGAATGAAACTGAAACTTGCAACATTAACGTAAAAGTATCTAGAAAGTATTGTCAAAAATACGTTGAAGATAGTATAATTTTTTATGTAAGATAAAGTAATGACGATATACTAAATAAATAAAGTTGTTGGGCAACCGCCATGAGACCTTTTTCGCGTTTATTAAAATTTTTAATATATTTTAAAAATGTAGACAATTTTATGGAAATTGGGAATATTTTTTAGAATTCTCGAAAAAATTTCAAATGTATTTTAAGCCTCTTATATATGTTTTTTAATATCACCAATTTTGCTTATTTTTCAAAATTTATGGAAAATTTTGATTATTATGAATTTTTTTAAATTATGAAAATTTGAAGTCTGAAAATTTTTGAACTAGATTATTTTTGGAATATCTAAATTTTTAAAATTTATTGTAAATTCTAAAATTTAGCATTTTTTTTAAATTAAATTATTTTATTATTTTTGGAAAATTCTTCAATTTTCAAAACTTGAATAATTCAAAATTTTAAAATTTAAAGAATGTATGAAAAAGATTTTAAATTTTTTTTAAAGCATTGATATTAAGCAAAATTTTTAAACTTTATGGATTTTGTAAAATTACAAAAATTTTGAAAACTAAAATTTTCAAAATTCCATACGAAAATTTAACATTTTTAACAATTTTAAAAATATGTAAATTTTAAAAATATTTGCAAATTTTAAAATTAAAGTGTTAAAATAAATTGATATTAAATTAAGAAAAAATGAGCGACTGCCAAAAAATTATAACAATAACAAAGAAAACATCTTTAGTTCTCACAAGAACAATTATTAGTACGTTTAGATGTACATTTCGGCTGCTAAGCAGCCATCTTCAGTGAACTACAACGTATGAAACAAACACTACGCCGAAGTGGAAAAGCACAACGATACACATAAGTAACTTACCCCTGGTGATATCAGATGATATGACTTTTGAAATAGAGTACCCCTCTTTTACCTTTTTTGGCGGACCAACCTCGTTTTCTTGCGGATTCTACAATTTCCAAAATTTAAGCCAAATTCTGGTAGTCCGCGTGAAGGCGCCAGAACTCTAAAGTATATACGGACACACAGACACTGCAGCGTCCGCTTTATCGGTTTGCTAATGCCCTACAACTTGCTCATTAGTCAAAATAATTAGGTTGGAAATGTTCACCATAAAAGTAGCTTTCTTTTAGGCATAACTCGTAGATCGGCCAGCACGCCAAAAGCGAAGAAAACTTCGCTGAATGAATGCATTTGCTTCAAATTCTACATGATGATCACAATATGTGCCTCTGCAACTACACTTCGTATAGCGAGGAAGGTAGAAGCATTGTGCGGTATAGTAGGATACCGCATAAAGCTTGGCAAAATCGGTGTCACCATAATTTACTAAGATACTACACAAAACTGTTGAAAGATAGAAGTTAGTCAAAGACCTTGAAAATAAATACATAACTTTCGTACAGAAAAACAGCATTATTAGGAATATCGCATAGTAAAGAGAAAAAAAAAGTGATTCTAGGATTGAAGTGTTTGAAGAACGTTGTTGTAATTTCACTGTGAGGCGCGGCTAGGGATAGCTTACGTAAGACGTTAAGTTTATACCAATTCTAGCAAAACTGTATCGTAGATATTTTATAGAGAAACAAGTCTTGTTCTAAGTAACGAACTTTTAATTATTCAACATACACAATGTATAAAGACCATCACTAGCAGTAAGTAGTTAAAGAATTGAAATTATTACGGGTCAGTGATTTTTGCCAAAGGCAGTATGTTTTATTTTTCCTTATATGAAACCTGTTTACTAAAACATATCGCGTCGACTTTAACCTTCAACATGTTTATCTCATATAAAAATATTTGCATCTTGTTGTGATAGATTATAATTGTTTCAATATTGAGCTGTAAACACTTGCAATGTATCTAACATTTATTGTGCCCTTGCTTCTAGTGCAAGTACACGCTGGTAATGTTTCTATTAGATTAGTTTAACTTTGAATATAACATTTTTTTTAGAGCAATGTACTACACCAAACAACGAACCAGGCGAGTGTGTTCTTTTAACTTCATGTACTGTACTTTACGAAGCACTGCAGGGTAAACCTGAAACTTACGTTGAAGAATTTGTGCAAAACTCAATTTGCGGTGGTACTAAATTTATTCCTAAAGTATGCTGCGCAACATCATCAAATTTTACTATACCAAAACCAAAAATTTCAAAACCTAAAAGTGTTACGAAGAATAATGTGTTGCCCGGTAGAAATTATTGTGGATATCAACATTCGGACGACTATTTTCGTGCCGAGAACGATACTTCCGTAAGAATCAATGAATTTCCATGGTTAGCAAGAATAATAAACTCATACAATGCTCATGCAATCAAGATATATTTATTATGCGCTGGTTCTCTTATTAACACCAGATATGTTCTTACTGCGGCAAATTGTGTGAATGAAAATCCCTATCCAGTGTAAGTTGCGTTTAAACTATTTTGGCTATAAAGGTATTTGATTTATAATGTTTTTAGCGTGGGCGTCCGCCTTGGAGAATTTGCTTATAAGAATGAAACGGACTGCATTAAAGAACCGTACGAAGAAGAGTGCAGCAGATTTGAAGATTTTGGAATCGAAAAAATAATACGGCATCCAAATTACAGTAACTTGGATGATAGCAACAACATAGCTTTGATAAGACTGAACAGAACGGTGATATATACAGGTGAATCAAACTTCTTTGTTTAGTTTATTTATCTTTTTTTTCTTTGTTTTTCCTTGCCTGCCATTACAGCGTTGGGGCCTTTATCTATCTTCTATAGTTGTTCCTGCTTCCTGCCATTTCCTTCACGTTCCTTAGTGTTTTACCTCTTCTCGCTGTTATTTCTGTTGAGGTGTCGTTTTTTTCGGTCTTCCGCTCGGTCGCTTTCCTTTGATTCTTGCCTCATAACCCTGTTTTGGTATTCTGTTATTTTCCATCCTTACCACGTGTCCTAATAATTTTAGTTGTTTATTTTTAACTGTGTGTATCAGGAGTTCCTGTTTAAGTTGTTTTCTAATGACCTGGTTTCTAATTCTATCTCTCCTCGTTATTCCCTGCACTTTACGTAGGTGCTTCACCTCCGCGGCCGTTATTTTTGATTTGTGATTATCCATCATTCTCCAGCATACAAATCCAAAGTTGAGTGTTGGTATTTATATTGTTTTGTATAAGTGCATTTTCGCCTCTTTGCTTATTTCTCGCTTTCTAATAATCGTGTTGTTTATTAGGTAGAAAATTTACTCGTTTTACTTATTCTATTCCGTATCTCCTTGTCTATTTTTTTGTTTTTTGTTATTACTGTGCTCAAGTATTCATAGCTTTCTACTTCCTCTAGTGTCTTTTCGGGTATTTTATTTTCTTCTCCTTGGGGTTCTTGATTCTTCGATATACTCATAATTTTACTTTTCTCCTCATTGATCTTTAGCCTTTTACTCCCGGTCTGTTGCACCCACTCTTTCAATATTGCTAGAAGTTTTCTTCTGCTATTGGCCACTAGTACTACATCGTCTGCATAGAGCAGACTACGTAGGTAAATCGGCCTCAGATTCTAATTTCCTATTTTTGCTTTCTTGCGTTTGTTTTACACTGCTTCACTATTTTGTCCACTAGTATAATAAATAGTAGTCGGCTCAAGATGTCGCTTTGCTTGATTCCTTTTTCAATTTAAGAATTCTTTGAGAATGTTCCGTTCAGTCTTACACATCTTTCTACATTCTTGTATATCCTTTTGTTTGTTTTTCTTAATTTTGCAATGATGTTGATTTCTTCTGGCATCTTTTATAATATGTAGTGTTTTAGCGCTGTACCGAAAGCTGCTTTTGAGTCAAGGAATGCCAGATGTAACGTTTTTCTTTTCTCTAAATATTTTTTGGTTATCGTTTGCAGTGTAAATATGTGGTCTTGTGTTTTTCCTTTGCCTGTATGCTCTCTGTTCTTGCTGTAGTTCTTTCTCTATCTGGGCTCTGAGTTTTCATTATAATATTTTTTTGTATATACTTTTCAGATTACTGGTGCTAGGTTTATTGATCTGTAATTATTGCATTCCCTGGGGTTTCCTTTCTTATGTATTGTTACTGTAAGGTTTTTCTCCCATTCCTTTGGTATATCTTCCGTGTCCTATACCTGCTGGCAGATCTTGGTTAGCTAGTCTATTACTCTTTCTCCGTTGTATTTCAGAATCTCTGATGTTATCTTATCAATTCCTGGGGATTTTCTATTTTTCAGGGATCTTACTGCTGCCTCTACTTATCCTCTTCTTACCTCATCTTTTACTTGTTTATTTCCCTGTTGACCATTATTCCTTTTTTGTCTTTCTTCTTCTTCTCTCTTGTTTCTATTCTCTATTTTCTTAAATTTGTCTTCGTAGTGCGTTCTCTAGGTTTCTAAGATATTTTCTAAATCTGTTTCTACCTTATTATTCTTGTTTTTGTTTCTAACAATTCTTACTTGCTTTCCTGTCTTGTTTCTTCGTCTTTTAACAACTGTCCAAAACTTCTTTTGATTTACCTTGTACGTCTGTTTAATGGTTGTGGCGAAATTTACCCATGACTTTATTTTTGCTTCCTTGACTGCGTCTTTGGCCTTGTTGCGCCTTCTTAGTACCTTTCTTTGTTTTCTTTGGTTCTTGTACTCAGGTAAATCTTCCACGCTTGTTTATTTAGCCCTACTTCTTCTTTTACTATATCATCTCACTACTTTGTCTTTTTTGCCCTTCTTTCTTCTTTCTGTGGCCGCTTTCAGTTCAGTTACTTTGAACCTATTCCAACTTTTATAGATATTCCATATGCTTCTATCTTTTCCGTCTTGCTGCTCTTGAGCTGTTAACCTATCTTGGAGTCATTCCCTGTATCTTTGTTCGTTGTGTTCAGTTTGTAGTTCTTTAGTTTTAGCTTGTTCATACTTCTTTTATCTCTCATTTTTTGGCGGTCTGAATCTGGTGTCTACTATCAATAATATGTGGTCCGTTCTGCTTCCCTTATTACTAGTATTGCGTATCTGGAACTTGTGCTGTATGTTGTATAGTTTATCACGCTTTTTACCTGTCTTGCTTCTTCCTCAAAAGTATGTGTTTGTATCTTTTCATGTTTGAAAAATGTGTTTTCTATTAGTAATTTGTTATCTATGCACATTTCTATCATTCCTCAGCATCTCTTCTACTGTATGTCTTCCGATCATTCCAAATCCGTCTTTTCCCCTTCCTATTCGAGCATTCTAGTCTCCTTGTATATTTATAGTTTACTCGTTTTTGTACGGTAATGTTATCTCCTTCAAAATCACGACGTTTTTGACGTTTAGAACGCTTATTTTTAATAACCGTGTCCGTTGTTACTTTAAGTATGATTTTCGTACTGCTGTTGGCTGTTCTTGGATTTAAAAAAAAGTTATTATATTTGTCAATAAATTTTAAGAGGATTAAGCTGGTATTTCAGAGAATTCATTGGAAAAAATTGGTATGGAAGATGGGCTACTTTCATTGAATGTTTACCGGAAATATGGAAAGGGAGTAGTTCATTTATTTGTTGATTTAAGTATATTTTTCATATTACTTTTTAGTCATGTGATTTGTACGCGTTCAAGAAACTGCGGCCTGGAAGACCTATTGTTCCACCCATTTGTATGTCTTTTAGTCAAGTAGATTCAGCCCACGTGTGGACTTAGTCACCTGACAAAGGTTGATGCTACGTATCTCCTCAGGCTCTAAGGTCCCTGTTGGAAAAGTAGTATATCTGCGGGCCAGTTTCCTTTGTTATTTTACACTTTCTAGAGGTTGGTGCCTTAACAAGTCCCATATTGTGTATATGCTTTCGCAGTGGACAGTGTCTTGTAACAAGACATACTATCTTTCTAAGTTGGTTAAAACTCAGCGCGAGCTACTCATTAGTTTTTCCATTTGGCTCTTTGATGAAGCGCTTTGAATCTCTAAGACGATGGTCTATGAGTTCACCTTCAGTGGTTTGCAAATTTTGCTTGTGTCCAGTTCATTGTGGTTTTGTACAAAATTCTGCAAGAAGGTTCAAGTCCAGAGGGCTTGGTGGCTGCCCCATTTCTGGCAAGATAATCAGTTTTCTCATTGTTTTTGATTCTGTAGTGTCCTGTCCTCGTTACTCTAATGTGGGTGACATTAGGGTAACGGGTGTTGTGTTTCGTAAGACATGTCAGTCTCAATTGGCGTTATGAGACAAACTTTGATCGTACCTGGGAACTTTCAAATGTTTTAAGCGCAGTTTGACTATCACTCAGATTATAGATGTTCCTGTTTTTATAGATTCTCCTAATATTACAATACAAATACAATACTTTAATACAACTTTATACAAAATTTATTATTTATATACATATATTCGTAAATGTTAAAGTAGGCCTATTTTAAAAGCCACAGGTTCCGTGTGTTTTTAAAGGCAGGTAGAGGAAGGTGCCTAACTTCCATTGGTAATAATTATGTTAAAAAATGTGGGGCCATAGTAATTTGAGCCTATCTTGCTGCAAGACAGTCGTACAAAGTCTACCCTAATATGAGGGCCCGAGCGGGTGTAATGATAATGTATATTCTGGTTTAGAGTACATTGATTAATTTTTTCTTTTACATGTATTAAGGATGTGTATATATATTGCGACGGTAAAGTCAAGATTTGTAATTTAATAAATGATTGACGACAGTCATCTCTATAGTTAAGGCCGTCGAGCACACGTACTGATTTTCTTAGTAACGCGAATAGGCGACTAGTTGAGGCTGCATGACCCCAATTCAGGATAGCCTAAGCTATCGAGGTATGGCAAAAAGCAAAGTAAACTGTACGTGCAGCCCGAACGCCCACACTTGCCTTGAGATGGCGCAGCAGGAAAATCTGCTTAGAAAACTTAGTGGCAATGAAAATTTATATGATAGTTCCATTTAAGGTGAGGGTCAATGTAAACACCTAAAAATGTTACATACTCGGGATTAGGGTGAGATATTTGTCTCAAGCTAAAGATAGGTGTTTGAGTTTTGTCAGGATTTAAAGACAACATACTTTGTGCAAACCAATTTCTAGCATGCAACTGGGCTTCACTTAAGTTATTTATAACCACAGGTTCCAATTTATTTTGTGTAATTAGCGTAGTATTATCTGCAAATAGTATTACACTAGTGTTTGAAAATTGTTCATGTAAATTATTAACGTATAGAAGGAAAAGCGTAGGTCCCAGTACGGAGCCCTGAGGAACACCATGTTGGATTCTCTTTAGGTTTGAATGTGTATCACGAATGCTACCAAACTGGTACCTTTCATCAAGATATGATTTTATCAGTGTGCAGCTGCTCTCACTGAAGCCGAGGCGACCCAAGCGTTCAGTAAGAATACTGTGCGATACGCAGTCGAACGCTTTGCTAAGATCGCATAAAGTGGCTCTAACAAAATTTCCCTGCTCCATACCATCAACCACAATAGAGCACAGTTTATCAATGGCTGCGGATGTAGAACATCCCTTTCTAAAACCGAATTAGTTTGGATTTAACAATTTATTATCATTAATAAATTCAGTCATCTGGTTTTTAAGATTTTTTCCAGTACCTTGCCTAAAATGGGTACCAGGGATATAGGGCGGTAGTTTGAAAGTTAATTCAGGGGTCCTTTCTTATGCATAGGTAAGACTTTTGTGTCTTTAAATATTTTTGGGAAATAATTTGATTTGATGCATAAATTGAGAAGTTTAGTTAGAGGAATTAATATCACATTTATGATTTTTTTGATCAACCTTGCATTCATATCAAATTTATCTTTGCTATTATTGTTTGGCATTTTATTTATTAGGACCTTTAATTCATTAAAGCTAATCTCTCTGAATACAAAAGGGTTGTGGCATAAATAATTATTTGTAGTATTATTTTCAATAATTCTCATTTTCCCAACTGGCTTAGGTAGGTGGTCTATTACATTTTTAGCAACATTTACAATGAAGTTGTTAAATTCATCTGCGCTAGGATATTTAGTAGTAGTTTCTTTGTTTTGTTCGAGTTTATAATTGGCCATAATGATTTTTGTGGGTTTTTGGAATTATGAATAGGGCGCTCATAGGCATTATGCTTATTTTTGATTATCAGTTCTCTGTAACGAGACCTGTAGGCATTAAATGTATGTAGTGATTCAGGTGAAGGCTTTACTGTATGGCAAGTGCGTAAAGCCTTCAATTTCGTTCGCATCTGTGCGATCTCGTTGGTAAACCATACCGGTGTCTATCTTGAATTTCCTTTTACTGTTTTAGTTTTCCGAGGCATAGCAAAATCAATACTTTCAGTTATTACCTTGACAAACATATTTGCTTTGTAATCTAGATTGATATTTAAATTGGTGAGAAAACCCCAGTCAACCAATTCCAGTTTGTTTATCAAAGTGCAAATATTTCTTTCTTGAAAGGGTCTAAAAGTAATGGCCTCACTGCAATTTGTTGACTGACTTTCCACCTCAACGTAAACACCCTTATGGTCAGAGAAATTCAAATCAATAGTTCCTGAATTATGTATCAGGCTGATATTATTATTGACAAATATATTATCCAGACAACTGTTTTTACGAGTGCATTCGTTTATTATACTATTGAAACCGAATGATTTCATCATATCATAAAAATGTGTGGTGTAAGAACAGTTGTCTTTAAACAAATCTGCATTGAAGTCGCCTGTAATTATAATTTTTCTATTAAGCCTATAAACAAGAGTAAGTAAAAGGTTTATAGACAACTATAACTATAAGTTTGTGCGTGAGGGCCTCCACCGCTGAGATCTCACATACTCGTTCCACGATTAATTCCAAGATTTCCGGAAGTAATCTGTATTTTGTACCATCTCTTAGAAAAATTGCGACTTCACCATGTTGCTTTGCAGGACTGCAAAAACTTGCACAGAAATATCCGTATCCGCACGGTTTCCAACAGATCTACACAACACCAGTGTTCACTGACGCCGATGACGTCGAAGTTGTAATTTCCTGAGTTATCCATAATAGCTGATTCGAATTCACCCACTTTATTGCGGAGGGACTGTATGTTTAGATGAAGCAGTCTAAAACTTTTGGAGGTATTACTTACAATGTTGTTTATTAACTGAAGTGGGTCGGGCGATGACTTCGCTAATTTGATTGTTGAGGATCTCTGGGATGGTCTAAAAAATGTCTCCCTCGATTGGAATTAAATCCTGCGTGGGCGACACCCTTAGACGAAAATTAGGGTTGATACACTTGTTCTACTACTGAGGGGTTTAATCCCAAAATAAAGCATTTATTGTCCACAACTTTTTTCCTAGTGTCCAATAATTTTACCTCCGCTTTTTCGTTTATTTTATTGATTAGGTAGCTTTCTACTATCTGTTCAGTGACGTGATCCTTGACTCAGGATATGAATAACCAGATCTTTCTGTTATTATTTTCTTTTCCTGCAAAACCAGTTGTATTATCACTATCGCTTACCACCTTAGCTATACCTACTGGAGTTTAGCGAGTGGTGATTTTCCTTTTATGAATAACCTTGGTGAATCCGTCACTTTGATCTACTCCGCTTGTTCGCTCGAGATTTGTATTTTTATCCTGACCAGTCGATTTCTTAGTTTCATCCCTTGGGTTGTTGTTTTTGTCTGTCAAAATTTGTTTGGCAGCCGCACTATACGTATCCGTATCTAGTGCTGGCTTTAAATTTTTACTGATTTCGTTTGGTTTGGTTTCAAAAATACCTACAGTTTGTTTACAATTTGCTTGTAAAGGCCGTTTCTGTTGCTCCACAGATGGCAGCTTACGTTCCGCTTGAACTTGAAGACTTTTTACACACTGTACCAAATTTAATTTCTCTTCCAATAGAGTGATTTTTTCACGTAATTCTTTAATGATAATATCCTTGTGATTCATAATGGTATTCAAATATCCCACTGCATCGACCTGCTCAATGGTTTGATTTATCAGTTCGTTTGCTACACTGTTTGCGGCGCCGTGATTGTCGTTTTCACGATCACCCAACTCACAACAAATTATTTGGCTATCATTAACATGTTTAACTGTTTTTATATGCTTTACACATGCCGGGTGGCTTAATGAGTTACACTGAACACATTCAGTTCAAATCGTGGGGTAACTCTACAGCGTTTACAGGGTTTATGTCCATCCGTTACAGGTACGCTCGCCATAACACACTTGTATTATATAGATATAGTTTCAAGGTTAAGACTGATAGATATTCTTAGTAGATAATCTTAGTAGATAATCTTAGTAGATTTTAGTATGTAGCAATGCCCGTCGATTATTTGAACTTCTTAGGCTTATAGAGCTGGGAATGAGTATATTTTGATTCGTGTCCCAGTCTGCTAATTTCTCTGTGACGCCTTCTATAAATTTTTAAAAATTAAAAATTTTTGTCTCCTCATTTAATAAACAAGAAACGATAAATTTATTTTTTAGCTAAATTGCTCATGAGCGATAGTAGAATAAAATTTACAACCGCATTCCGCCTAATTTGTGGTTGATAAATCTGCTATATAGTCTGTGGTTTTGTTTAATACCAAAGAATCTTTGCTAAAAAATTTAAAAATTACTTTTTTTTCTAAAAAGAAAAACTTTAGGCTTTAATTTAGTTAGGTATATCTACCCATGCGACTAATACCCAAAGAATTTTAATGTTTAAAAGTAGGCTCTGCGTCTGCGGCCTACGCTCTCTTTGCAGTCCGCGTAATGAAGCTTTCAGTATTCAGACCATAAATATTTAGTTAACTTGGAATAAGAAACATTATTCTTTGCAATCCCTAATGATTTCATTGATAATCATTTATTAGTTTTTAAAACTGCAGAAGAGAGTTTGTAGCTAATCTTCATTATATTACAGAACTATAAATCTAAATGGCAGTAAACAGTTCGACCACTGACCACCACTGTGTCGTGTACCTAATTTTTTCTCTGAATGTCATGGGTTCGGAACCGGATGTTTGTGTGCGGCCGATTGGGAGCGGCAGTTTGGACGCTACAGTTTGAGTGCAACGACAATTTTGCTCAGAGACGTTTAGAACGCAGGGAACTTTGAGCGCAAGAACGTTTGAGCGCAGGGACGTTTGGCGCCGAAACGTTTTTGCGCAAGCCGTTTGGCCGTAGAGACTTTTGTGCGCAAGCGTAATATATTCTCGGTCTTTTTATAGAAAATGCAATATTTGATAAACTATTCATTTTTTAAAAACAATTTGTTAAATTTTAAGTAGTGGGTAGTGAAACACTTTCAATTTTTTTGGAATTACAAATTATTGTTTCAGAAACGTTATTACTTTTGCTTAATTATATTGATGTAAAAATTCTTATGTTAAATGTTAATACATAATTGAGTGGCTATTAAAATGTTCATTAATAAAAAAAAAGACAAAATCAAATAATTTCCTTCATTGCGCGGAAACGAGCCTGCGCCTAAACGGCTCGCGCCGAAACGTTGCTGCGCCTAAATGTCCCTCCACTCAAACGGTCCCGCGTCGAAATGTTCTTGCGCCCAACCGTCCCTGCATTGAAACGGCCGTTCTTAAAAGTCTTAGACCACATGGGCCTAACATTAAGGTGTAAGAGTTTAACAATTTCACTGAAAATAGACAAAATCTTCTCACACTTGCACCTCACAAAACTTAGTAAGATGTCTGCTACTAGCGTTCTTAACAGTCGTTGGACGGTAGAACGATTTACTTAATTTACTTTTGCAAATACGGTAAGCAACAATAATTAAAGTATGGAAAAGTCAGGGCAAAGAGTTTCCTCGTTTTTCTTAATTTTGATAGCTGTTGGCTGGGGGACAAGAAACATCATTTACAATTGCCGACAGTGCTATATGCGGCTTGTAAATCAATGCATTGTATTTTATGCGTTTTTAGATAACAAGAGTTCAAAAGTTTTGCAGAAAAACTTATAAAAACGACGCCAACGTTATAATTTTATTTATGAACTGTCAACGCATTATGGAAAGCATATAAAAATTCTCATGTCGCCTTCCCCTTCTCATTCTTTTTGTTCTTCTTGCAAACTGGCATTTTCTCGTTATAGCTTACAATGTGTTAATTTTATTTCCATTTTGATTTTTGTATAAGTTTCCCGAAGAGCACATTTAATAAATACTTTTTTATACGTTGAGTTTAGAAGAAAATTTTTTTTTTTTTTTTTTTGTAATTTAATTTAAATAATCATTAGTTTGCCATTAATAGCTAATATTTAACTCTGGATCTTTCGTTCGTTTGCATCTGTAGTTTTTCTTTCCATTTTTATAATTGTGGTATAAATTATCGTTTTTAAATCTCGCTTCCCATCTTATACGACGCATTTATGTTTCATGTGCATTTATTTTACTGTTATTTTTTAGTTTCATCTATTTTTTTTCTTATTTTTGTTTTTAGTTTTCTTTTTTTTTATTTGTTCTTACCGTTTTCGTATTTTCATTTTTTTGTTATTCTTTCCCAATTGTATCTTATTAACCTTGATTTGACATTTACGTATTATTTATTAAACGGTTTCGTTTATAGACTACATTCGTCCTATCTGCCTGCCTTCGCTAGCAACAGTACGTGCGAATTTTGGAGACATATTAACAACATCCGGTTGGGGGTTTCACCATCGTCTAATAGACCACAAGAAAAAAATTTTAAGCAAATTAGTAACGGAGGAAGAATGTACAAGAAATTTGAATTTGAATTCCTATCTTAGCATTAGTAGTAGTCTAAATGAAAATTATATCTGTAGTACTGTCGAACAAGGTAGTAATGCTGAAGAGGAATGTTTTGGTGATCCTGGTGGACCTGTTATGTTTTCTTTTAATTTTCAATGGCATCAAGAAGCTATAGTATATTTTAGCAAAAGTTGTCTAGGAATGGGATTGCCAGAAGTACACACAAGTTTGACGAATTATTTGGATTGGATTAAAAACAGCTTGGAAGCGTAATGGGCAGAAAGTAACAACTGTGGTTATGTTTGTTATATCAACTATATGCATTATGTAACTAAAATGTTAGATATATTTTTTTGTAATGAGAACCTGAATGGATTTTTACAAGCTGTAAATGGAATTTAAAATGTGTTTAACAAATTAAAAAAAATATATAACAATATTTGTGTATGTGTAATATATCTGCTGATATGAAATTTTAACTTACAACTCGTTTCATGAAGTCTAACAAAATATGAACATTGTTAATTGTATATCTCTTGTATATTAGACGGATGGTGCTATTTTAAAAATTAAAACAATTTCATGATAATGTGACATTGCACCAACATTTCCAGTTCTAGTTTAAAACCGAAATAAAAAAAACAACTACTACTTTCAGGTCTTCTTTAATCTCAAACTACGTTATTTGGTTTCTACACGTTTCACATCTCTATACCATATTAATTGTTAAAAACAGAAGTAAAAACCAGAAATTTGGTTTCAACTATGACTAGGACAGACCGCTACGATACTTTTTGTTCTTCTTAGAATTAGTAATGAGCATAATCAAATGATTACCATTCGAATAATTTTGCTAATCAAATAATTCATTTGGATACATTGTTTTAGATATTTCTATGCGGTAAAAATAGTAATAACGCTCTCCGCTTGCTTTTCAAATGAAAAATGATCGTTCTCGTAGTCTTTCCTCGAGCAGCTCCGCAGAACAGTGCAAACCTTCAGGCTGGAACAGGCAGGTTTTTATTAATTACATCATTTTTTATTGCTAATTTGGGCCTGGTTTATCGACTAATATTTCTATAAAGCTCGAAAGTGGATACATTTTTCTGTTTTTATAAAACAATTAATATTGTTTAAAGTGAGACCAGGGACAGAAATAATATTTTGTTATTTATAATTTTAAAATAAAATGACCACAAGAAATAAAATAATCTAGTGGAAATTGCTGTGTTTGCTGTATCAGTATATCTCGTTGTGCTTGCACGGCAAAACACGAGTTTGGTCGTATTTATGCAATCGCATTGCGGTTATACTGTCTTCATTAGTGCTTCTGCATTGTAATACCACGAGTAATGTTGTCATTGTTTCATGTATTTGCATTGGGCATTTACAGTTGGCTAACGTACGGAGTATCGCTTCATCACTCGTTTTCAAAAGGATCAACAACGACGATCATTAATATGCCAGAAAGACAAAATCTTCAATGTGGACTTACAAATACCATGCCTTTTAATATATAGCGAAGAATGTTGCAAAGCAAAACCAAAAACCGCTGCATAGTGCGAGAGGAACTTGCTAACTATGTATCTACAATCATTACCAACCTTGTGCACAAAGGTTTTACTGTCTTATCGTTAAGACTTTTTGCTCTCTCTGCGATTAGGATGTAATAGCTTTTTATTACAATAAACTAGTATACTAGATTTTATTTTTAAAAGCAAACATTTAATAAATTGGTATTTACTTTTAGTTTCCACTGCATAGTGCTGTTTTCATACTTAGCAGACCGTTAAACTGTATACAAACAAATTTTGTATTTCGTTGTGCAAAAGCTTTATACAGTATTAAAAATTATTTTAAAATGTAACTTCATAGCAAAAAGTTTCAATATTACCTACCTAGAATGTTTATAGCAAATCGTATTGGTAGTAGTTTGAAAGGCCAGCTTGTAAAAACTGCTCAACTGTTACTAGGATGGTTAACTGTGGCTTGAAATTTCTTTTACTCCTCTCAACCGGGTTGGTTTGAGGGTGGTAAAACGGAGTGAGAGAGATAGCGGAAGCATTTCATAACGTTATTCGATTTGCATAAAAGTTGACATTGGCGTGGTTTTGGGACTGCTAATTACGCGTCCAGATGCAAAATTATAAAATAAAAATTGGAGTTTCATATATCAAGTTTTAATGTAATTCACTCACGCACATTAACGTTTTTATAGCGATGCTTTCAACTAACTAGAACATGACATAACGTATTCGTTTTCTGTTAGATCATACAATTCCAAATACACTATCAGTGAGAACACGCTAAGAAGTTTCTTCTAGAACTTGCGTGTTTGACACACTTTTGCTCTTTTAACTTTAGTTGTTTTTGAACCTGAATTATATACCTTTAATTGTTTATTCACTTTAAGTAGCTTAAAATAAAGCTTTTTTATGGCAAACATTTTCCACCACTCTGTGTCTGTATGTATATGTATTTGTTTACAACTTTTACACACTGTATTGTAAATAAAGCTTACTCAAGCTCAAAATATCAGTAATCACACAATTATGAATTCCCAAAGAAACGAGGTAGGTCCGCCAAGAAAAGAGGTGTTGAATGAGAATAGGTACAGCTCGTCATTAATAAGAAACCTCCGAAAAGTTTCTCTTTGGTCGCTTTCCTTAACAGATAAATTAAATGATCGCCAAAACAATACGTATATTTTCGAATGAACAAATCAATTTTAATCTTCGGGACTTAATTAGTAGCAAGAATATTGAACGTTATTGCAGTTAATGTTGGAACGTGGAACTTTAATATTAAAATACTTTTGAATATTTATGATAAGTAACAACATCTAAGTTATTGGAAAGTTCGGAAAAAGTGTATACTTTACCAGTTTCTGCTAACTAAAAAAACCTATTCTGCGCCGCTTGGGTTGCATAATCTCCGTTGCAGCCCTATTCCTCTTAAGTTGAGACAGCTTGAAATGATCCGATTTTATTATTCAGAAAAATTATAGCATTTGCTATATCTTCTTCTTCTCTAATATATAAAATTCTCGTGTCACGGGGTGCGTAATTGAACTACTCCGAAACGGCTCGACCGATTTTCGTGAATCTTAGCGAGCATATCGGCTAGGGTGAAGAATCGGACAACATCTATTTTTCATCCCCCTAAATGTTAAGGGTGGTCCACCCTTAAATTTTTTTTTATTTTTTTGGACAAAATTTTTTGTTTTTATTTTTTTATGATACATCATACAAAAATACATACAACCCTAAATTTTCACCCCTCTATGATCAACCCTTATTTTTTATTTATTAATTAAAAACTTTAATTTTTTTTGGCAAGATTTTTATTTTTATTTTGTCATGACTTAGAATAAAAAAAATTCATTTTTCACCCTTCTACGATCAACCCCTATTTTTATTTGTTAATTATAAACTTTAATTTTTTTGGCAAGAATTTTTTTTTTAATTTGTCATGACTTAGAATAAAAAATTTCATATTACTCTCAATTTTCACTCTTATACGATCAACCCCTATTTTTCCATCCCGATTTTTATTTTTTTCATTCTATCCACAGATCCGCAATAGGGTTGCAAGATGGCAATCGAATATTATAATTGTAGTACGTTAAATTCTTACTCAGAGTTTATAATTTTAAGTTCCTTTAATTATGATTTTTTTTTAAATTCAAACTGATCAACTATCAATCGATCAGTTATCCCCGCCAGGTGTCACCACTCATCCAGCAAACATCACGGAGTAGGGATGAGGACGAAGCCGGTCTCCTGTCTTACTCACTATACATTTTTCAGCCATTTGTTTTTGGTTTTATTAGTGTATCAATCGTAGCAGTGACTGTTATACCTATTATTTTAATTTTTCTGTGCAACTCTCATGTTAATTTTACTGTCATCGTAAATTTATCATTAATTTCCAGTGCAATAATTATTTATTTACAATTTATTAATCTGACAAAGACAGTTTTAACTCTCAGTTAATTAAGTGATCTCATGTAAATAAACACGTGTTGTAAGCTCCCGCCAACAACGGCCATTACCGTACCTGTATATATTGTACTTAACATTTTTTGGAAATAGTTTTAATTCAAAACGAAAACGTGTACGTGGTTAATAAATATACCCGTTTTATTATTGTGAAAGGTAAGTCAAATAATAAGCAAATGAATACAATATTAAGTCACTGTTTTCCACCAAGGAAGAAGGATTTATTAACTATTAATAATTTATTTAAGTACATCCCCGCACACTTATAGTAGATAGTTATTTTTATTGAACTAAAAAAATGTTTCCTACAAATAATATACATGGCAAAACAACGTTTGCCGGGTCAGCTAGTAATTTATAAATTTAATACATCGATCCGCGGTCCGCTACAACACTTACTTGATTAGCTTATTTTATAATAACAAAACAGAAACAAAAACATTGTGGCGCATAGCCCACGGGTTCCGCTAGTATAATAATTACCTTTAGACTGCAGTGGCAAAACCGGTGCCTTACTAAGGTCACTCATTTAAGACGTTTCTAAAACGTCTTAAAGTGTGCTACAGAGCCTGCTTCAGGATTGGTAATTCCTAGAAGATAAGAGAATTTTGAATCTTCAATATAACATTTAAAGAATGAAACTAAAACTTGGAACATTAACGTAACAGTATCTAGAAAGTATTACCAAAAACACATTGAAGATACTTATAATTTTTTATGTAAAGTAAAGTAATGACGATATATACTGAATAAATAAAGTTGTTGGGCAACCGCCATATGACCCTTCTCGCGTTTATTTAAACTTATAGTATATTTCAAAAATGTAGACAATTTTATGGAAATTTGGAATATTTTTAGAATTGCCGAAAAAACTTCAAATATATTTTAAACCTATTATATGTTCCGTTTTTCAAATTTAACAATTTTGCTGATTTTTTCAAAATTCATGGAAAATTTTTAATATGAATTTTTTTAATTGTAAAAATTTGAAGTTTATGAAAATTTTTGAACTAGATTATTTTTGGAATACCTAAATTTTTAAAATCTATTGTAAATTCTGAAATTTTGCATTTTTAAATTAAATTATTTTATTATTTTTGGAAAATTCTTCAATTTTCAAAATTTGAAAAGTTCAAAATTTAAAAAACGTAAGAAAAAGATTTTAAAATTTTTAAAAGCATTGAGATTAAAAAAAATTTTAAACTTTATGGATTTTGGCAAATTGCAAAAATTTTGAACATTTCAAGTTTTGAAAAATGATGAATTTTTTAAAATTTTTGAAAAGGTTGGAAAATTTTGTAATTTTTTTACAATTTAAAAAAAATGTAAATTTTGAAAATATTTGAAAGTTTAAAAATTAAAATGTTAAAATAAATTGATAAATTAAGAAAAAAATGAGCGACTGTCAAAAATTATAACAATAATGAAAAACACTTCTTTACTTCTTACAAGAACAATTATTAGTACGTTTAGATGTACATTTCGACTGCTAAGCAGCTATCTTCAGTGAACTACAACGTATGAAACAAACACTACGCCGAAGTGACAAAACACAACGATACAGATAAGTAACTTACGCCTGGTGATATTAGTGTCGTGACTTTTGAAATAGAGCACCCCTCTTTTTCCTTTTTTTGGCGGACCAGCCTCGTTTTCTTGCGGTTTCTACAATTTCCAACATTTAAGCCAAATTCTGGTTGTCCGTGTGAAGACGCCCGGACTCTGAAGTATATACGGACACACAGACATACAGACCGACAGATACCGCTGCAGCGTCCGCTTTATCGGTTTGCTAATGCCTTACAACTTGCTTATTAGTCAAAATAATTAGGTTGGAAATGTTTGCCATAACAATAGCTTTCTTTTAGGCATAACTTGTAGATCAGCCACTAAGCCAACAGCGAAGAAAACTTAGCTTCAAATTCTACATGATGATCACAATATGTTCCTCTGCAACTATACTTCGTATAGCGAGGACGGTAGAAGTATTGTGCGGTATAGTAGGATACCGCAAAAAGCTTCGCAATATCGGTGTCACCATAATTTACTAAGATACTACACAAAACTGTTGAAAGATAGAAGTTAGTCAAAGACCTTGAAAATAAATGCATAACTTTCGTACAGAAAAACAGCATTATTAGGAATATCGCATAGTAAAGAAGAAAAAAAAATGATTCTAGGATTCAACAACAACAATTTTGTTTTTGTATTTCACTGTTTGACGCGGCTAGGGATAGCTTCCGTAAGACGTTAAGTTTATACCAATTCTAGCAAAACTGTATCGTAGATATTTTATAGAGAAACAAGTCTTGTTCTAAGTAATGAACTTTTAATTATTCAACATACACAATATGTATGTACACCTTGTATAAAGACCATCACCAGCAGTAAAGAAGTAAGTTAAAGTATTGAAATTATTACGGGTCACTGATTTTTGCCGAAGTTAGTATGTTTTATTTTTCTTTATATGAAACCTGTTTACTAAAACATATCACGTCGACTTTAACCTTTAACATGTTTATCTCATATAAAAATATTTGCATCTTGTTGTGATAGATTATAATTGTTTCAATATTGAGCTGTAAACACTTGCAATGTATTTAACATTTATTGTACCCTTGCTTCTAGTGCAAGTACACGCTGGTAATGTTTCTATTAGATTAGTTTAACTTTTAATATAACATTCTTTCTTAGAGCAATGTACTACACCAAGCAACGAACCAGGCGAGTGTGTTCTTTTAACTTCATGTACAGTACTTTACGAAGCACTGCAGGGTAAACCTGAAACTTACGTTGAAGAATTTGTGCAAAAATCAATTTGCGGTGGTACTAAATTTATTCCTAAAGTATGCTGCGCAACATCATCAAATTTTACTATACCAAAACCAAAAATTTTAAAACCTGAAAGTGTTACAAAGAATAATGTGTTGCCCGGTAGAAATTATTGTGGATATCAACATTCGGACGACTATTTTCGTGCCAAGGACGATACTTCCGTAAGAATAAATGAATTTCCATGGTTAGCAAGAATAATACACTTATATAATGCTCATAATGGATCCGAGATATTTTTAGAATGCGCTGGTTCTCTTATTAACACCAGATATGTTCTTACTGCGGCATACTGTGTGGATGTAGAGCTCTATCCAGTGTACGTTGTGTTTAAATTAATTTTGGTTATACAAGTATTGATTTATATTGTTTGTAGCGTGGGCGTTCGTCTTGGAGAATTTGCTTTTAAGAATGAAACGGACTGTATTGAAGAACCGCCATACGAAGAAGAGTGCAGCTGTTTTGAAGATTTTGGAATCGAAAAAATAATACGGCATCCAAATTACAGTAACGTGGATGATAGCAACGACATAGCTTTGATAAGACTGAACAGAACGGTGATATATACAGGTAAATTAAACTTCTTTGTTTAGTTTATTTATCTTCTTGTTCGTTGTTCTTCCCTGCTTTCCATTACAGCGTTGGGGCCTTATCCATCTTCTATAGGTGTTCCTGCTTCCTGCCATTTCCTCCACGTTCTTCAGTGTTTTGCCCTCTTGTCGATGCTATTTCTGTTAAGGTGTCGTTTCATGTTTTTCTCAGTCTTTCGCTCGGTCGCCTTCCTTCCATTCTTGCCTCATAAGCCTGTTTTGGTAATCTGTTATTTTCCATCCTTATTACGTCTCCTAGTAATTTCTGTTGTTTATTTTTGACTGTGTGTATCAGGGGTTCATGTTCAAGTTGTTTTCTAATGACCAGGTTCCTAATTCTATTTCTCCTTGTTTTTCCCTGCACTTTACGTAGGTGCTTCATCTTCGCGGCCGTTACTTTTAATTTGTGTTTATTCATCATTCTCTAGCTTTTAAATTTAAAGTTTAGTGTTGGTATTTATATTGTTTTGTATAAGTGCATTTTCGCCTCTTTACTTATTTCTCGCTTTCTAATAATCGTGTTGTTTATTAGGTAGAAAAGTGTACTCGTTTTACTTATTCTATTCCGCATCTCTTTGTCTAACTTTCCGCCTTTTTAGATTAATGTTCCCAAGTATTCGTAACTGTCCACTTCCTCTAGTGTCTTGTCGTGTATTCTTATTTCTTCTTCTTCTTGGGGTTTCTGGTTCTTCGATACACTTATAATTTTCTCCTCATTGATCTTTAGCCTTTTACTCTCGATCTGTTGCACCCACTCTTTCAATATTGCTAGAAGTTTTCTTCTGCTATTGGCAACTAGTACTACATGGTCTGCATAGAGCAGACTCTATAGGTAAATCGGCCTCAGATTCCAATTTCCTATTTTTGTCTTTCTTGCGTTTGTTTTACACTGTTTTACTATTTTGTACATTAGTATAATAAATAGTAGTCGGCTCAAGTGTCGCCTTGCTTGATTCCTTTTTCCATTTAAGTATTCTTTGAGGATGTTCAGTTCAGTCTTACACATCTTTCTACATTCATGTATATGCTTTCGTTTGTTTTTCCTAATTTTGCACTGACATTCATTACTTCTGTTATCTCTTATAACATGTAGTGTTTTAGCACTGTATCGAAAGCTGCTTTTAAGTCACGGAATGCCAGATGTAACGTTTTTCTTTTCTTTAAATACTTTTCAGTTATCGTTTGCAGTGTAAATATGTGGTCTTGTGTTTGTTTCCTCTGCCTGTATGCTCTCTGTTCTTGTTGTAGTTCTTTCTCTATAGGGTCTCTGAGTTTTCTCTCTAATATTTTTGTATATACTTTTAGGGTCACTGGTGCTAGGCTTATTGCTCTGTAATTATCGCATTCCGTGGGATTTCCTTCTTTATGTATTTTTACTGTAAGATTTTTCTTCCATTCCTTTAGTATATCTTCCGTGTCCTATGCCTGCTGACAGATCTTGGTTAGCTAGTCTATTACTCTGTCTCCGTTGTTTTTCAGCATCTGATGTTATCTCATCAATTCCTTGGGATTTTCTATTTTTCAGGAATCTTACTGCTGCCTCTACTTATCCTCTTCTCACCTCGTCGCTTACTTGTTCATTTCCCTGCTGACCATTATTCCGTTTTTGTCTTTCTTCTTCTTGTCTCTTTTCTCTCTTTTCTATTTTCTTAAATTTGTCTTCGTAGTGCGTTTTCTAGGTTTCTAGGATATTTTCTATTTCTGTTTCCATTTTATTATTCTTGTTTTTGTTTCTAACAATTCTTACTTGCTTTCCCGTCTTGTTTCTTTGCCTTTTAATAACTGCCCAAAACTTCTTTTGATTTTCCTTCTACGCCCGTTCAACGATTGTGCCGAAATTTATCCATGACTTTATTTTTCCTTCCTTGACTGCGTCTTTGGCTTTGCTGCCCTTTTTTTGTACATTTCTTTGTTTTCTTTGGTTCTTGTACTCAGGTAAATCTTGCACGCTTGTTTCTTTAGTCTGACTTTTGTTTTTACTATATCATCCCACCACTTTGTCTTTTCGTCCTTTTTCTTCTTCCTGTGGCCGCTTTCAATACAGTTACTTTGAACCTATCCCAACTCTTATAGATATTTCATATGTTTCTATCTTTTCCGTCTTGCTGCTCTTGAGCTGTTAACCTATCTTGAAGGCATTCTCTATATCTTTGTTTGTTGTGTTCAGTTCGTAGTTCTTTAGTTTTAGCTTGTTCATACTCCTTTTATCTCTCTTTTTTTGGCGGTCTGAATGTGGTGTCTACTATGAATAATCTGTGGTCCGTTGTTGGTTCTGATTCCCTTATTACTTTTACATCTAGTATTGCGTATCTGGAACTTGTGCTGTATGTTGCATAGTTTATCACGCATTTTGCCTGTCATGCTTCTTCCTCAAAAGTATATGTATTGCTATGATAGTTGGAGGTGTTTGATTTGCCTGGAGTATAGTAATTTCTGGAAGGCAATTTTTGGGATGCTTGTTACAATTTAATTCATGATTGGAGGTTTGTGAAGATTGTAAGGTTTTGGCATTCAAACTTATAAATTCAGGGTTGTGTATTATTGCTATAATTTCTTGTTGTTAAAATTTAAATATTATCATTATACCATTTATATTTCATATTTCTGAAGTTTTGTTTACTCTGAAAGAAAGAAAAACACAATCAAATGGATACGATTATTGTTTATGTTAATTTTAATTATAATTTAGTTCAGAATTGTTTAGAAGGTTTAATTTATAAGAAGATTTAGACTTACTTGTTTGTGCATCGTGAAATGTCATTTGTGGAGGTTATGGATTTGAATGTCAATTTGAGAAATATATAAAAGAATACTCATTGTCACGAGATTTATTTGTTTTAAAAAAATATGGTCGTTGGTTGCATGGCGGAAAACTGCGGATGCCGGTCATACGGTATTCAAAGTTAAGCACTGTCCGCTCTGGTCCCCACTCGGATGGGTGACCAATATAGGGGTATATCTGCAACCAACCGTGCTTCGGATGGGCACGTTAAGCCGTCGGTCCCGGTTGTCATACTAACATCTTTGCCAATCGTAAACCATTTAGTGGAACTTCTTCCCCTTTCGACGGGTAAGGCCAGCCTCCTGCCCGGCATACGTGCGAAGAGGGCTCACAGAACCCGCACTAGTTGCGGGTATTAAACAGGCCACTGGCCTATAACAAGAGGAAGAAGAAGAAGAAGAAAAAAATATGAAAGATCAAGAGAGAAGACAAAAGCAAGTGAAAACTTATTTGTTAGTTACGGCTCGTCCTGTAAACTAAGACACAGGATTTTTTATTCTCTAAAAGAAAAGAGAAGGAAAAACGAGTTATAAGTAATTAAAAGTGATTTTGAATTGAAAAGAAGCTATTATAAAACGGATGCAAATGTTTATCAACTAATTGTGGGAAAATCCAAAAGAATAGAAAATATAAAAGCGGTCCAGAACGTGTTTCCAGTTATCATTAAAGAACAGCCAAGTATAAATAAACATAAAAGCAGTCCATTACATATTGGTACTACAGCGGAGGAGGATCCTAACCAAAGGAGAGTGCTGTGGTTTTTGAGGAACCTGCAAAGCCAGAAAAGAGGGAGTAGAACATTCAACGATTGTCGAGTGAAGGATATTTTAATAAGAAGACACAAAGATAAGTGTTCAGTTTTTAAGAACAGTAGTATTAGAAGAAAATTCTTAATTTTTCGAAAATTTGAACCCAAAATTGATTTATTGAATAAAAGCTATTGTAACGTTGATATTGTTTTGTGTATTTTCTTTTTGAAACTTATTTATCAACAACTTTTCCTCTAAGCTTAATAACGACTTTGAGAAAGTTAATAAAAGAGTCTCATATATAATATAATTTGGAATTGCGTGAAGTGCAGACATTTAGGGGATTGTTTTCTAGTAAATACAAGACCAAGCATATCATAGCAGTATATATCTTTTCATGTTTGAAGAATGTGTTTTCTATTAGTAATTTGTTATCTATGTACATTTCTATCATTCCTCACGATCTCTTCTACTGTATGTTTCCCGATCATTCCAAATCCGTTTTCTCCCATTCCTATTCGAGCATTTTAGTCTCCTTGTTTATTTATAGTTTGCTTATTTCTGTAGTTGTTGTTATTGGTAAGAAAATATCTACTAGGTCCTACGGTAATGTTATCTCCTTCAAAATCAAGAGGTTTTTGAGGTTTAGGACGCTTATTTTTAGTAACCGTGTCCATTGTTACTTTAACTAGGATTTTTGTACTGCTTTTGGCTGTTCTTGGGTTTAAAGATAAAGTTATTATATTTGTCAATAGACTTTAACCAGATTAAGCTGGTGTTTCAGAGAATTCATTGGAAAAAATTAGTATGGAAGATGGGCTACTTTTATTGGATGTTTACCGAAAATATAGAAAATAGTTGATTTGTTGATTTTAGTATATTTTTATTATTACTTTCTAATTACGTGATTTGTACGCGTCCAAGAAACTGCGCCCTGGAGGACCTATTGTTCCATCCCTTTGTATGTCTTTTAGTCAAGTAGATTTAGCCTTTGTGTGAACTCATTCACCTGACTAAGGTTGATGCTACTTATCTCCGAAGGCTCTAAGGTCCCTGTTCCAAAAGTAGAATATCTGCGGGCCAGTTTTCTTCGTTATTTTACACTTTCTAGAGGTTGGTGCCTTAACAAGTCCCATATTGCGTAGATGCTTTCGCAGCGGACAGTGGCTTGTAACAAACAACACATACTATCTTTCTAAGTTGTTTAAAACTCAGAGTGAGCTACTCATTAGTTTTTCTATTCGGCTGTTTGATGAAGCGCTTTGAATTGCTAAGACTATGGTCTATGAATTCACCTTCAGTGGTTTTGCAAATTGTGCTTGTGTCCAGTTCATTGTGGTTTTGTACGAAATTCCGCAAGACGGTTCAAGTCCAGAGGGCTTGGTGGCTGCCCTATTTCTGGCAAGATAAACAATTTTCTCATTGTTTTTGATTCTGTAGTGTCCTGTCCTCGTTACCCTAATATGGGTGACATTAGGGTAACGGGTGTTGTGTTTCGTAAGGCATGTCAGTTTCAGTTGGCATTCCGAGACAAACTTTGATGGTACCTGGGAACTTTTAAGTGTTTTAAGCGCAGTTTGACTATTACTCAGATTATAGATGTTCCTAATTTTATAGACCCTCCTAATATGCGCACTTTATAAGAGCTTTGAATTTTGGAAACTGGTATAGTTTTCCAAGGTGAAGACTGATAGATATTCTTAGAAGATAGTCTTAGTAGATTTTAGTGTATAGCACTGCCCGTTGATTATTTAATCTTTGTAAGCTTATAGAGCTAGGAATCAGTATATTTTGATTCGTGTCCCAGTCTGCCAATTTTTCTGTGACGCCTTCTATAAATTTTTAAAAATTAAGAATTTTTGTCTCTTTATTTAATAAACAAGAAACTTTAAATGTATTTTTAAGCTAAATTGCTCATGAGCGATAGTAGAATAAGATTCACAACAGCATCCCGCCTAATTTGTAGTTGATAAATTTGCTGTATAGTCTGTGAATTTTAGGCTTTAACTTAGTCAGGTATATCTACCCACGCGACTAATACCCAAAATATTTTATTGTTTACTACTAGGCTCCGCGTCTGCGGCCTATGCTTTCTTTGCAGTCTTCAGACCATAAATATTTAGTTAACTTGGAATAAGAAACAATATTCTTTGCAAGCCCAAATGATTCTTTGATAAGCATTTATTAGTTTTTAAAATTGCAGTAGAGAGTCTACTTAATCCTCATTATATTACACAGCTATAAATCTAAATGACAGTAAAGAGTTTGACCACTGACCATCGCTGTGTCGTGTACCTAATTTTTTTTCTGCATATCATGGGCTCGGAACCGGACGTTCGTGTGTGGCCGATTGGGAGTGGCAGTTTGGACGCTGCAGTATAAGCGCAGGTAAAACTTGGCGCAGAGACGTTTGGTACGCAGGAAACTTTGGGCTCAAGAACGTTTGGGCCCAGGGACGTTTTGGCGCCGAAACGTTTTGGCGCAAACCGTTTGGCCGCAGAGACGTTTGTGCACAAGCGTAATATATTCTCGGTCATTTTATAGAAAATTCAATATTTGTTGAACTATCCAATTTAAAAAACAAATTTAAAGTAGTGGGCAGTGAATCACTTTCAATTTTTTTGGAATTACAAATTATTGTTTCAGAAAAGTTATTACTTCTGCTTAATTATATTGATGTCAAAATTCTTGTGTTAAATGTTAATACATAATTAAGTGGCTATTAAAATGTTTATTATTAAAAAAAAAGACAAAATCAAATATTTTCCTTCATTGCGCCGAAACGAGCCTGCGCCTAAACGGACCGCGCCAAAACGTTGCTGGGTTGAAATGTTCTTGCGCCCAAACGTCAATGCATTGAAACGGCCGCTCTCAAACGTCCTAGACCACATGGGCAGAACATTAAGGTGTAAAAGTTTAATAATTTCACTGAAAATAGACAAAATCTTCTCACACATGCACCAGTCGTTAGACGGTAGAACGATTTACTTTATTTACTTTTGCAAATACGGCAAGGAACAGTAATTCAAGTATGGGAAAGTCAGAGCAAAGAGTTACCTCGTTTTTTTAATTTGATAGCTGTTGGCTGGGGGAAAAGAGACAGCATTTAAAATTGCCGACGGTGCTATATGGGGCTTGTAAATCAATGCATTGTATTTTATGGGTTTTCAGATAACAAGAGTTCAAAAGTTTTGCAGAAAAATTATAAAACCGATGCTAACGTTATTATTTTATTTATGAACTGTCAACGCATTATGAACAGCATATAAAAATTCTCATGTCGCCTTTCCCTTCTCATTCTTTTTGTTCCTTTTGCAAACTGGCATTTTATCGGTATAGCTCTATCAATGTTTTCATTTTATTTCCATTTTAATTTTTGTCTAAGTTTTCCAAAGAGCACATTTAATAAATACTTTTTCATACGTTGAGTATCGAAAAAAATTATGTATTTTATTTTGATTGTTTAAATTAAATAATTATTAGTTTACCAATATTAGCTAATATTTAACTTTGCATCTGTAGTTTCTCTTTCCAATTTTATAGTTGTGCTATAAATTATCGTTTTTAAATCTCGCTCCCTAGCTTATACGACGCATTTTTGGTTTCATGTTCATTTTACTGTTATTTTTTAGTTTCATTTATTTTTATTTTTTTTTTAGTTTTGTGCTTTGTTTGTCGGTTTTCTTATTTTTGTTTTTTTTTTCAGTCTTCCCCAATTGTGTCTTATTAACTTTGATTTGATATTTACGTATTATTAATTAAACGGTTTCGTTTATAGATTATATTCGTCCTATCTGCCTGCCTTCGCTAGCAACAGTACGTCCGAATTTTGGAGACATATTAACTACATCAGGTTGGGGGTTTCACCATAGTCTAATAGACCACAAGAAAAGAATTTTAAGCAAATTAGTAACGGAAGAAGAATGCACAAGAAATTTGAATTTGAATTCCTATCCTAGCATTAGTAGAAGACTAAATGAAAATTATATCTGTACTGTCCAGCAAGGTAGTAATGCTGAAGAGGAATGTCTTAGTGATCTTGGTGGGCCTGTTATGTTTTCTCATAATTTTCAATGGCATCAAGAAGCTATAGTACATTTTAGCGCAAGTTGTCTACGAATAGGAATGCCAGAAGTACACACAAGTTTGACGAATTATTTGGATTGGATTAAAAACAGCTTGGAAGCGTAATGCGCAGAAAGTAACAAATGTGGCCATGTTTGTTATATCAACTATATGTAACTAAAATGCTAGAAGTGTTTTTTTGTAATGAAAAACTGAATGGATTTTTACAAGATGTAAATGAAATTTAAAATGTGTTTCACAAAATTTAAAAATATATAACAATATTTGTGTATGTGTAATATATCTGGATATGAAATTTTAACTTACAACTGGTTTCATGAAGTCTCACAAAATTTAAACATTGTTATTTGTATACCTCTTGTATTTCAAACGGATGTGTGAATGGGTCCTCCACTTTGCTATAGACGCGCTGAAAAGAAAGCTCAGGTTTGTATTTTACACAAGTCGAATGGTTGATCTGCGCAAGCGCAATTTTTCTACCACCCCAGGTCACTTCCTCCATCGATATTTTGTTTTTGCAAAATTAATGAATATTTATATGAAAATCAGTATGGAAATGTTGAATGGACATAGCAATAACCTCCCGCTGAGAAATGACCTATAGCGTATTTCGTTTTGATCGTTTACCTAATCAGTTGAATTGAATTTTTGCCAAAAAACGACTATTGTGGGAGCCAGGATTCTGTATGTAATATTTAAACAGAAAAGAGCGGGCTTGGGCCACTTGAAGAAGAAGCAACTTTTGGTTTACAGCTGGATCGTAAGATCTAAGATAGACTCGAATAAAAGTATAGCAATTTATTAGATCAAATATGTAAATATAGATACGCACAAATAACGCAATAATATAACAGGAAACAAAAGCGTAGGACTAAGCGTAAGCAATCACTCGTTCTTACAGGAAAAAGCAAAGCGCTTGTGAGCTTGAGGTTTAGCTTGTTTTTCCGTTCGGAACTAAGCGCTTATAACCTATGACCATATTACATTCGCTAGTAAGAGGTAAGTCGGCTCGGTGCGGCGTGCGTCTCAGCTACGTGTGTGGCGCTACCCGAGGTGACTGGTAGAAGAAACGGTGTGTTACAAACTTCTCCTCAAGAACTTTAGGCGGTTCGACGAAGATCCTGAACTGGGTATGGTTCCTTAAGCGACTGTATTTCTTGGTCTGCCTCGTCTTCCTTTGAGTTGGACAGTTTTCATGATGGCATTCTTGAAACCGTGGTATAGACGAAAGGCGGGCGTATGGTAGGTGCCTACTGGTGGTCCTGGGTTCTGCGAGTTTATGACTTCGTAGGTCGTAGGGTACTTGGCTTGCAAAACTTTGCATGGCCTTCTCTTTTGCAGTCAATCTTGGCTGTCGTTCCCTTGTTTGCATTGTTGATGGTGTATGAGGTGACCCAGACTAGGTTTCTTGATTCTTGTTGGTGTCCCTCCTGGCGATGTTCATTGGCGTACTTTTGCTATCGTGTTGCTAAAGTTTTTTTAACAGTTTAGTCTCTCTTAGCATGTCTGTGAGGCAGAAAAGATAAAGAGTTATTTTGGAAATAAACAATTCCGACTGGATCATGGCTTGTTGATTGCGGGTGACGTTTTCCATGGTTTGGAGCTCTTCCAAAGGTAAGGTATGCTGCTGTACACCCAGTGGTTTGGCACTTGGCGGTGTTTATAGCAAATCGTATTGGTAGTAGTTTGGAACAGCTAATGAAAGCTGCTCAGCTTTTACTAGGATGGCTAACTCTGGCTTGATATTTCTTTTCTTTCTCTAAACCGGATTGGCTTAAGGGTGGTAAAACGGAGTCAGCGTTTGTTTGATGCCTATACAGTGTGTTGCTTACCCCATGTTTTTGCCAACGAATTGTGTTCCACTGCCACTGCTTATACGGCCTGCTGTGCACGTAGTTTATTTCTGTTATCAGCGTATGGGCACAAGGTTGGGCATAGTTTGGACCAGAGCAAATAGTTCAACCCATCTGTATGAGGCGTCCTCTCTTATGGAAGCCCATTTTTTCTCCTAGAGCTTTCTTGTAGTGCAACGATAAGGTCGATTGCAATGAGTTCAAAGCGCTGAGCCGGTAATGGGATTTGAAGTAAACCGGGGGGCTTTATGTTGCTTGCTTTGTAGCGCTGTTGATCTGGACAGCTCTTAACATTTACAAAAATTATGTAAATATCCAGAAATTGCCAAATTTTCTTTAATTTTAATAATTTCAAACATTTTCATTAAAAAATTTAAAAAAAAATTATTATTTACAACATATATTAAAAAAATCAATATTTCAATATAGGCGGTGGAGGTCCCGTGGCAGTTGCCCGACAGATTTTTTTAGCTGCAAGTAATAAAACTGCTAAAAATGAGCTACAGTTTAAATTCGCCAAAGCTTTAGTTTTTTATGAGAATTTCTTTGACCTTTTAATAATTCAAAATTAATGGTTCAGTGTTAAATAAACGGAAGGTGATAAAAAAATCTAGGAACAAGCTAAATTGTTTATTAGAAAGAGCAGAATGTAGTTCTAAAGTTACTTTTAAATTTAATGCCATTTAATGGCATAAATCTGTCTCCTTACCCTGCAATTTTATTGAAGTGAAACTTCTTTATCAGCTGGTGCACCTTTGCGTGAGTGGCGAATCCAATATGGCAGAAGAATTTTATACAAATGTCCGATTTCCACGAACATTGGAATTCGAATGGTTTTGGGGCAACTAATTACGTATGCAGTATGTAAAATAATAAATTCAAGATAGCGGATTCAGTACGGCTGAAGTATTTCATAACGTTATCCGATTTGCATAAAAGTTGGCACTCGAGGGGTGTTGGGGCTGCTAATTACGCGTCAATAATTGAAATTATATAACGCAAATTAGCGTTACATATATCAATGTAACTAACTCACGCACATTAACGTTTTTATAGCGATTCCGGCAACTAACTAGAACATGACAACACCGTATTCGTTTTCTGTTAAATCATACAGTTCCAAATATACTTTCACCTAGAACACGTTGTAAAGTTTTATTTAGAACTTGCGTGGTTAACACACTCTTGGTTTTTTTTAACTTTTGTTGTTTTTCAACCTGAACTTTCTACGCAAAAATCAACGAACCACGATCATTGCTCTTATTTCGTCAGAACAAGTAACGTTATGGATTCTAACTACATTTCTATTCTTAATGATAAGAAAATAACTGTTGGGGCTAAAACATAGACCTAACGTTGTACATAAAATACTCGTAAAACGTATTCACCTAAACGACGATTCTTCCCAAATCCACGTTTCATGTATATTGGTTCAGCTGCTACAGACGTTGTTTTCTCGCCGCTGCGCTATAGAATACCTACCTTTTATTGTTTTTTCACTTTACGTAACTTAAAAGAAAACTTGTTTATGGCAAACATTTGTCACCTTTCTGTGTGTATAAGTATTTTTTTACAACTTGTACACACTTCATCGTAAATAAAACTAACTCGAGCTCAAAATATCAGTAATCAGACAGTTGTGAATCCTCAAAGAATCAAGGTGGGTCCGCTAAAAAAAGAGGTGTTGTATGAGAATAGGTACAACTCGTCGTTGAGAAGATACCTCTGGAACGTGTCCCTTTGGTCGCTTACCTCAACAGATAAATTAAGTAATTGCCAAAAGATACGTATATTTTCAAATAGAAAAATCAATTTTTATCTTCAAGACTTAGTCAGTAGCAAGAATGATGAACGTTATTGCAGTTAATGGTGGGGCGTGGAACGTTAATATTAAAATACATTTGAATATTTATGATAAGTATCTAAGCGTCTAAGTTATTGGAAAGTTCGGGAAAAGTGTATACAATACCAGTTTTTGCTAACTAAAAAAACCTATCACTCGTAGTTTGGGTTGCAAAATCTCCGCTACAGCCCTATTTCTCTTACATGGTAATGCTGGTCGATGGTGTTGGCGGTTTCGGTCTCCTCGAAATACACCAGCAGTTCCTGAACATCTTTCCTACCAGACCACAGCGGGAGCAGAACAAAATCCTGTGACGACGGCATGTCTGGCGATGGTGTCCCTGCTGCCCATGCGTATGTTGTAATGGTGTCCTTGGGTGGTCAATGCTCTTGCTAGATTAATTCGGATTAACTCGAACACTTTTTTTAACTTCTTTATTCGGGTCTGATGGGTTTCAGAAATGGTATGACCCTCAGGTTCGGTATCTTCGGTCGGATCCTCTGTCCCTCGTCTTAGAGTGTTTGGTAGCTCCAACTTTCTTCCAAAGTTGAGGAATGCGGGAGTAAAACCACTGGATTCATGTTGTGCGGTATTTATGGCTAGCATAAATTCGGATAAATGCTGATCCCATTTACGGTGGTTACCTTCACAATACTGAGAGGTCATGGTCTTCAGAGTTTTGTTGGTCCTCTCGACGGGGTTAGCCTGCGGTGTATACGGTGGTGGAAATTGGTGGTTGATGACAAAATCTTTGAGAAGTTGACTGAAGGTACGGCTATTATACTGAGTCCCATTATCAGTAATGACGGTTTTCAGCGTTCCAAATTGGGTTATAATGTCCTCAAAAAGAGCTTTACTTACGGCTTTAGCGGTAGCTTTACGGATAGCTCTGCACTGCACCCACTTAGTGAACCTATCTTGAAATACGGCAAGGTAACAATTACCTTTAGAAGATCTTGGTAGTGGTCCAATTAGGTCGGTTCTAACGGTCTCCCACGGTTGTTGGTTGGCGGACGGTTGCATCTGTCCAGGTGTCTGCTGCTGCGATGTTTTATAGCGTTGGCAGGATAAACACTTTTTGACATATTTTGCAATCTCGCGAAACATCCCCGGCCAGTAACATTGTCTGGCAATCCGGGCTATGGTTTTGGCTATCCTCATATGTCCGGCGGTTGGGACGTCGTGATTTTCTTCTAACACCTTTTGGCGTAGAGGGGTCGGAACGCACAACTTCCGTGGGTTGGTAAACTCATCATCCCTTAGACTGTTGTCGTAGAAGTGATGGTACAGTTTCTTATTTCGGACGATATAATCGGGAAAATCGGTAGGTTGCTGTGTGACTTCTTTGTACTTGCGTTGATACCAGGCGCAGTCTGGCACATTGACAGCACACAGTTCCGGATCGATTGGTTCTTCGGTATTCGGTAACGGTTCACGGGACAGGGTATCTGCAACACGGTTAAGTACTTTCTTTCGGTATTTTATTTCGAAGTCGTACTGGTGCAGAAAAACACTCTACCAGGCTAATCTTCCAGTTGGGCTCTTAATAGAATGAAGCCAGCAAAGAGACTGCGGTGAAATGGTAGCTCTCTAGGTACGGTCTCATCTTCTCGATTCCCCAGACGATGGCTAAGCATTCTTTTTTGGTCACGGAGTAATTCTTCTCAGCTGGAGACAATGTACGGCTAGCGTAGACGTTAATCTTGTTCTCGCTGCTGGTATTCTGAGTAAGCGCGGCGCCTAACCCATGATCGGAAGCATCGGTTTGCAGGATAAACGGTTTGCTGAAATTGGGACACGCCAGAACTGGTGCTTCGGTGACGATGGCTTTTAATTTTATAAAAGCTTCTTCGTGTGCGTGGCTCTAACACCAACGTTGTTGTTTACGGAGTAGTTTAGTGGGCGGAGCATACCATGTGGTAGAATGACGGTACAAAACGGCGGTACCAGGAAGCCACACCCAGAAAACGTCGCACACTTCGAACATTTCGTGGGGGCGGTATGTTCACTTTCTCCGGGTCGGTATGGATTCGTTGCTCACTAACAGTGTGCCCCAGGTATTTCAGGGACTTTCGACAAAACTCACACCTTTCGGGGTTTAGCTTGAGGTTTGCTGTACTGTAGCAACCCGGTTGTATTGTTGTATTGTAACTTAGCGACTTGGTTGTTATGTACATTAATATAAAAACAATTCATAAAAGATTTTGTAAACGTGAACTTCATTAAAACTTTCTCCTCCAAATAGTGTTTTATTTAATAACTACGAAACCAAACATTACATTATTGGTGACCCCTCCGACAAGATGTGAACACGGACGCCTCCCGACGTGAGATTCCTGGGATTTTCAAACAGAATTCAGAATTTCAAAACCTTCACAAACCGCAACATTCAGCTGCTACATCGCCACAGACCTGCGGATCTTCAAGACTCCATTGAATTGCAAGATAAGTAACGTTATTAAATATGGCTTTAAACCGTGTTTGTATTGACTTTCCCGAATTCAACATTCATGACGTCGATTTGTTTTTTGTACTACTTGATAAATTTTTTCAAGTTAATGCTATTGCAGATTCTGCAGCAAAATTTGATATATTAACTTTGAAGCTTCCCCATGAAGTATTAAGTAATATACGACGATTAGTCTTAAACAGACCTCAGCGAGCCCCATACGAAGCTTTAAAAGCTGAACTAATTCGTTTGTATAACAAACCACGGAATATTAAGATAATGTCACTTTTGACAGGTCTCAAGTTTGAAACGTCATGTAACGCACTTTTACAAGAAATTCTTAAACTTTCTCATGGTTTACAACTACCAGACGAGTTCCTTAAGAACCTACTGTTTTCAAAATTGCCTGATAATTTAAAAATACCCGCTGCTTTACTTGAAACAGATTTGGAACTTCACGAATTTTCAAATAAGATCGATGAATTATTATCTGTTGTGCCGAACAATATTCCTTGTGCATCAGAGAATGATAGGTTTGATCGTCTATCTAAGGAAATCGCTAACATTAAAAATGAACTTCAAAACTCTCAACCAAAGTTTAGATCAAATTTTCAAAATAACTCTTTTGCACCATCACGATTACAAACACGTAATTTTAATCAACGTCAGTATTACAATCAAAATACACAACCTACTTCTACTCAGCAACTTAATTTTCCCAATAATAACACGCACAATTACCAAAATTTTCCAAATTTGTGTTATTACCATGAAAGATTTGGCGATAGAGCCGTTAGGTGTGCCGGTCCCCCATGTTCTTATAAAAAAAACTAAATTCGGCCTTGCTAACATCACCCAGTTGGCAAAATTTGGCTTTTCAAGGGTGCAATTTAATTTTTATTAAAGATGTATTTTCAAACATAAGTTTTTTAGTGGACAGCGGTTCAAACTACAGCTTGTTACCAAATGCTTTCTTCCACAACCACACAACACGCAATCCTGCCTCTTTGATTTCTTTATTGGCAGCGAACCAAACACAAATACAAACTTATGGTTCTAAAACACTAGCTTTAAAATTTGATTTTTCAAATCAACCAATTACTTGGAACTTTATTTTGGCAGATATTGCATTTCCAATTTTGGGGCTAGATTTTTTACAATATCATAATTTAATGATAGACTGTGCTGTGGGAAGAGTAGTTGACCGAGTTTCTGTTAATCGATCTATGATGTTCGACCCGGAAATTCGTGAGTCATCCGTTCTTCCACAGACTGGTGGTAATTCACCTGTTCAACAAACAAAACCTCCTACTTCATACAAGTCACAAACAATTATAAAACATTTAAACAACTCTTCTCAACTTACAAACAAATCACAACCATTACTCCAACCAACTTCATCACAATCAAACATCCAACCAATCTCTCAATCATCTCTCTCAAACACATCACAACTAATCACACATCCTAATCAACTTTCCAATCTTCTTTCTTCTGAACTTAACGACTACCAATCGCCTTCTACGGTAGAAGCAGATGTTAATGCTCAAAAAATTTCTCCTAATTCACTCTCTTTACAATCTTTATCACCTGAACCCACTCTTTACTCTAATCTACTTCAACAATTTCCTGCTTTAACAGCTGAATTCGACGTTAACACCCCTATTAAACATAATATAGTGCATCGAATTAAAACTAACGGTCCGCCAATTAGTGCAAAGTGTCGAAGACTTAACCCAACACAATTACTGTTTTTAGAAAAGCATCTGCATGAACTGTTACGTGCTGGAATCATCGAGCAGGCAGACAGTCCTTGGAGCAGCCCAATACATATGGTATTAAAACCTGATGGCAGCTATCGTGTCTGTGGCGATTACAGGCAGCTGAATGCGATAACAGTTCCGGATACCTATCCAATTCCCTTCATGCAAGACTTTACTCACAGAATATATGGATCTACAATATTTACTAAATTGGATTTAAAGAAAGCATACTTCCAAATTCCTTTGCATCCAGATGATATGGACAAAACCACAATTACCACACCTCTTGGTGCATATCGTTACAAAAGACTTAATTTTGGCTTAAGAAACGCTCCTGCTTCCTGGTCCAGATTCGTCCAGAAGATTCTTACAGGGATGTATTACATTTATTTTTACCTCGACGATATATTAATTTTTAGTAAAACCGCGTCAGAGCATTTGCGTCATGTAAAAATGGTTTTTGAACGTCTGACTGAATACGGACTTTTGTTAAACGTTGATAAATGTGTTTTTGGGGTTAGTGAATTGGATTATTTGGGGCACAAGGTTTCATGTAATGGCATTCTGCCACAAGACTCAAAAATTGAGGCGATAAAGAACTTTCCAATACCAAACGATCAAAAAAAATTGCGCAATTTCATAGGCTTAATAGGATATTTTCATAAACACATTAAGAACTGTGCAAAAATTTTGGCTCCGCTGAATTCTTTAGTTATTCCGGGTAAGGCTTCCACGAAACCAGTTGTTTTGCAAGGTAGGACGTTAGAAGTTTTTTATGAAGCCAAGCAGGCACTTATTGAGGCTACACTTCTAGTACACCCTCAAGAAGGAGCTGAGATCAGTATTTCTTGTGATAGTTCCGGAGATGCTATTGCAGGCGTATTACAGCAACTACAAGATGGTTTATACAAACCCCTCGCATTCTGCAGTCGATCGCTTACGCCTACTGAAAGAAAATACAGCATTTTCTCACGCGAACTTTTGGCTATTTATTTCGCAATTAAAAAATTTCGATATTTTATAGAATATAGGACTTTTCACGTGTATACGGACCATAAACCGATTTGCTCAGCTATCAAAAGTTCGTGCGACACTTATTTACCACGAGAGTTTTGTCATTTAGAGTACATTTCTGCTTTCACCACGGATATCCGATATTTAAAGGGGAGCGAAAATATTCCAGCAGACGCACTTACACGAGTTTCAGCAATTTTACCCGAATTGGTTGATTATGATGCAATTGCACATGCGCAGGTTCAAGATGAAGAATTATTACAACTTCAGTCGAATCAAAATTTCAATTTTGTCAAAGCACGTACACCAAACAATACGTCAATATGGATCGACACGAGTCGAGGATTGTCGCGACCTTACGTTCCATTGCCATTTCGTTTTGGAATTTTCCAGCGGTTGCATGGAATGGCTCATCAAGGTACTAGGACGATGTAGAAGCAGGTTGCTCGAAGGTTCTTGTGGACTGGTATGAGAAAAGACATTCGGGATTGGGTAAAGAGCTGTTCTAATTGTCAGCAGAATAAAATAACACGACACACGAAGACACCATTGCAACCTATAATCGAACCTGATAATCGTTTTGAACAAATTCATTTGAACATTATGACCCTTCCTCCTTCGAATGGTTTTAAATATCTGCTAACAATAGTAGACCGTTTTTCACGTTGGCCCGAAGCAATTCCATTAAAGAGCACCACAACTGATATTATTATACAAGAACTTATCAATATTTGGATCAGCCGTTTTGGAGTTCCAAAGATTATTTCTACGGATAATTGTCCGCAATTTATTTCTGCAACGTGGGAAAATTTTTTGAAAACTTTGGGGATAAAACATATTAAGTGCAGTGTTCAACACGCACAGAGTCAGGGTTTGGTGGAAAGACTTAACCGTACGATTAAACAAGCAGTAAGAACGACGGGGATGAGCGACTGGATAGATAGATTACCATCGATTTTATTGGCTTTGCGCTCAGCAATTAAAGAACAAGTTCAGGTGTCTCCTGCGGATATTCTATACAGAACACAATTGCGTCTGCCCGGGGATTTTTTTCAAGACGTAGACCTGGATGATCGCACCGAGTTAACACATTTTGTTTTTAAATTACGAAAACACATGCACAACGCCAAGTTCTTTTTCACTAAGATTTTTAATAATAGCAATACTTTCGTGGATCAACAATTAAAATCGTGCTCACACGTATATGTACGCAACGACAGTCATACGCTAGGCTTAAAACAGAATTATTTGGGTCCATTCAAAGTGATCTCTCGAACGGAAAAATATATGGTATTGGAGGGCTTCGGTAAAAATGGAATTGTTTCTCTAGATCGCCTCAAACCAGCTTTTTTTGTTTAAATATTTTTGTTTAGATATTATGTTCTTTTTATTTTTGCACATTTTTTTCCCTTTTTGTTCTGTTTTTTTTAGTGAACTGAACTTTTTCGACTCTGCTCTTAGAACCTCAAGAATTGGAAACGCACCTGAAAAGACTAGAAGCAACTTCAAACTAATTCTATTTTCTATGTTCAATTAGTTAGTTACTTGTATTGTTTTTTGAAAAGATCAGAAGTTTTTGTAGCTAAGATAGCATGCGCTTCACGTTTGGTGCGTAGCTTTTTTTCTTCTGCAAAAAGGGGGGGGGGTACTAATGTAGCAACCAACCCGGTTGTATTGTTGTATTGTAACTTAGCGACTTGGTTGTTATGTACATTAATATAAAAACAATTCATAAAAGATTTTGTAAACGTGAACTTCATTAAAACTTTCTCCTCCAAATAGTGTTTTATTTAATAACTACGAAACCAAACATTACATTATGGAGACGGCGGAAAACTTCCTGCAAATTACTCAGATGCTCTTCGAAAGTCTTCCCTAGGACAATAATGTCATCCAAGTAAGCAAATGCCCCGGGTTCTATCTCTGGGCCGATGATGGTGTCCAGGAGACGCTGAAACGTGGCGGGTACTGAATAAAGACCAAACGGCGTTACACGGAACTGGAACAATCCTCTTCCCCCAACGGTAAAGGCTGTGATCGGTTTGCTGCCCTCAGTCAACGGTATTTGCCAGTAGCCTTGTTTGAGGTCAATACTGGAAATATAACGGGCTTGTCTCAATTTGTCTAGGATAGCATTAATGTACAGGAGTGGATAGGTATCCTTCATTGATACCTCGTTAACTTTCCGGAAGTCGATACAAAATCTCCGCTTTCCATCCTTCTTCTGAACCATGACTATGGGAGAACTCCATGGACTGCTTGACGGTTTAATGACCCTTTCTTGGAGCATTTGGTCTACTTCGTGATTGATAATTTCTTGCATTCGGGGATTCTGCGGTTGGTAACGCTGTTTAATCGGTGTGCGGTGCATTAAACGTATCTGATGCTCCACATTCCTGGTGGCACCCTTAATACCTTCAAACAACGGTAAATCGGTGTCTAGGAAGTTGTTGAGCTGTTGTACTTCCCTCTCGGTTAGAGAAGAGAACCCTCTTGTTGGTACATTGTTGCCGGTAATGTCCGGTTTGGCCACAATGCCAACATACTGTTGAGGTGCTCTTACTCGTTCGGTTAACTGTGGTCGGTACAGGTTGGGAGCGGTAGCATACTGATTGTTCTTCCATGCGGGTTTTGGATTGGTTTTAGCATAAGTCAGGCTGGTTGCTACTACTGGTGGTGGTGGTATGGCAAATAGAGTAGCGGAACTGGCTTGTGGACGTTTTCATACTCTTTGGCTGCAGCTAACAGTTGGTCTACAGAATGGCATGCTGATCGGTGTATAAATAAGCGGTAGTCGGGGAGTAAATTGTGGTGTAACCAGAATAATTCTTGGTCCGGTGATATCGCTCCCTGTCTTCTGATCAGGGTTTGCAAGTCGATGATGTAACTCATCGCGGTTTCATGCCTCTGCTGTACCCGTTGGCTGATCTGGGCTTCCAGGTTAATCAGGTAGTCGGTAGGTAAGTAGAAGGCTCGGAAGTCATGAAGGAAATCGCTCCAACATCTCCAACGCTTCTGGTTATTTTGGTACCACAGCAGAGCGGTGCCGGTAAGTATCCCCAGTAGCACTGGTAACAATTGCTCTGACTGTATGTTGTAGCGGAGGCAGATCTCGTCAAGTCGTTTCAAGAACGCTACGGGGTTGGTGCTTCCATCGAATGTCACATTCCAATTATGGACATTCAAATTATCGGTCCGGGGTGGTTGGGTCGGGATTGGTGCGGTCACTGGTGGCGGTGCTTTGTACATCGGGGAGGCTGTAGGCATATAAAGCACCTGAGGTACGGATGCCGATATTGATAACGGTGGTTGATACAGTGCAAATGACCTAGGAACATGATACGTTATACCAGCGGTTGTGTTGGTCGCGGCGTTTGACGTCTGGGTATACAGGGTGCTCACAGTCGTAGAAGTCGGTGCAAACATCACGGACGGGTATCTTCCACTGAAACGGATCTCCCATGCTAGTAGCTGCATAGGATAGGTCGATGTTGGGGTTGTAGGTGGATCGGTCACTAGTGGGGCGGTTGGTCCCTCTCGTATGAACTGAACCAGGCGGCGTCTCAATACCTCAGTCGTACCTTTTGGTGACAGACGAAACTTGGTGGCTTCCTCCACTAGCTGTGCCTTCTTAAGGCGGTACACCCAACTAATCGGCCATCGGTGAAGTCGAAATTTGTACCTGGGTCGGCGTCATCTTCAACTGGGTTGTTCTCCAGGTCGGACTTCTCAGAATCGGTCATAGTACGGTATTCACTTGTTGATATACCTGCTGGAACGGAAATGCCCTCCAAGTCGCGTTACGGGACGGTTCTTCTTTGGGATTGACTGGACAAACGATGTCCCTGCTCGGGCGCCAAATTTGCTACGCTCTTTTCTCCAGTTGCCTATTTGGCATCACTGTAGTCTGGTAGTTAACTTGTATTTTGTTTCGGGCGGGTTTATACGGCTGCTTATTTTTATAATCGTTGGGAAGTATGTAGTTTAATCTCCAGAACGACTTCGCTGTAACAGAAAGGCTTAGGGAAGACCTGAGTAACTGCAGTTGAAGATGTCGGTCTCCAGGAGTCTGTTCGATAGAATTATGACAGCCTGCAGATTCTTGAAGCAGCTCTACTTAACTCAGGTATACTCAACAAATAAAAGAAAACGACGTAGTATGGTTTAAATACGTCTATTAAATAATAACCTACCCAAATTAGTATGACAAAGGTAAAGCGAATAATAATAAGCAAAATACAGTAGCATTACAGTAGCAATTCAGTAGTAAATGCGGTCGCAAATACGGTAGCATTACAGTAGCAATTCAGTAGCAAATACGGTAGCAAATACGGTAGCATTACAGTAGCAATACAGTAGCAATACCAGTACCAGTTACTAAAGTAAACAAACTGTTATCTTGACACCAGCCGGACAAATTCTCCACTATGGAATAACACAACAAAGCTCTCAAACAAATAGAAAATAGAAGAGTAAACTTTGCCCAGGATTTTCGCATAGCGAGTTAGAGGAATGCAACTCTATGGTTTTTCGCTAGAGCACACCCCGGAAAACACAGTTTACATATATAAAAGAGAGAGAAAGAGCAATATAGTTTACGTTATAATCAATGGTGTCAAAATATAGCCTGCTTATCCCAATATCCTGGATTCGGCATTCGGTTACCTCGGTCGGAGCACTGGTGACTGTAGTAGTTGCTGGAGTGGAACTGGACTAGAACTTCAAAGAACTAACTTTTAAAATTCAAAATTCTGAATTTATAGTCGGCCGGTTTGCGCCCGAAATTAAAGCGCAACCCCACTACTCAAGAGTGGGGTCTTCGTAGCATCTCTGGGGCTTGATCCGCGAAGACGCGATTATCTGATTTTCGGCCGTAAATGTAATGCATGAACTCAAATAATAATTTTAAAATTACACTTAGAAATACTAAAACGGGTGATAACTCAACTAAACTTATACAATATGGTTATACGGCATAAACAAACTTAAAACTGCGACTTACTTCATTACCTTATTTTATAAAAACAAAACAGAAACAAAAACATTGTGAGGCATAGTCCACGGGGTCCGCTAGTATATTTATCTTTAGACTGCAGTGGCAAAACCGGTGTCTTACTAAGGGCACTCATTTAAGATGTTTCTAAAACGTTTTAAAGTGTGCTACAGAGCATGCTTTAGGATTGGTACTTCCTAGAAGATAAGAGAATTTTGAATCTTCAATATAACATTTAAAGAATGAAAATAAAATTTGGAACATTAACGTAACAGTATCTAGAAAGTATTGTCAAAAATACATTGAAGATTTTTTATGTAAGATAAAGTTATATACTAAATAAATAAAGTTGTTGGGCAACCGCCATATGACCTTTCTCGCGTTTATTTAAACTTTTAGTATATTTCAAAAATGTAGACAATTTCATGGAAATTGGAATATTTTTAGAATTATCGAAGAAACTTCATATATATTTTAAACCTATTATATGTTTTTTTTTCAAATTTAACAATTTTGCTTATTTTTTCAAAATTCATGGAAAATTTTAAATATTATGAATTTTTTTTTAATTGTAAAAATTTGAAGTTTTTGAAAATTTTTGAACTAGATTATTTTTGGAGTTTATAAATTTTTAAAATCTATTGAAAATTCTGAAAATTTTGCATTTTTTTAAATTAAATTATTTTATTATTTTTTGAAAATTCTTCAATTTTCAAAACTAGAAAAGTTTAAAATTTAAAAAATGTATGAAAAAGATTTTAAAATTCATAAAGCATTCATATTAAAAAAAATTTTAAACTTTATGGATTTCGGAAAATTGCAAAAATTTTGAACTTTTAAAGTTTTGAAAAATGACGAATTTTTTTAATTTTTGAAAATCTGGAAAATTTAACATTTTTAACAATTTAAAAAAAGTAAACTTTGAAAATATTTGAAAGTTTAAAAATTAAAGTGTTAAAATAAATTAAAATTAAATTAAGAAAAAATGAGCGACTGTAAAAAATTATATAAATAATGAAAAAAACTTCTTTACTTCTCACAAGAACAATTATTAGTACGTTTAGATGTACATTTCGGCTGCTAAGCAGTCATCTTCAGTGAACTACAACGTATGAAAGAAACACTACGCCGAAGTGACAAAACACAACGATACAGATAAGTAACTTACGCCTGGTGATATCAGAGTCGTGACTTTTGAAATAGAACACCCCTCTTTTTCTTTTTTGGCGGACCAACCTCGTTTTCTTGCGATTTCTACAATTTCCAACATTTAGGTCAAATTCTGGTTGTCCGCGTGAAGGCGACAGAACTCTAAAGTATATACGGACACACAGACACTGCAGCGTCCGCTTTATCGGTTTGCTAATGCCCTACAACTTGCTTATTAGTCAAAATAATTAGGTTGGAAATGTTTGCTTTCTTTTAGGCATAACTCGTAGATCGGCCAGCACGCCGAAAGCGAAGAAAACTTCGCTGAATGAATGCATTTTGCTTCAAATTCTACATGATGATCACAATATGTTCCTCTGCAACTATACTTCGTATAGCGACGAAGGTAAAAAGTTTCGTGCGCTATACCGCAGAAAGTTTCGCAAAACTGGTGTCATACTTTATAAGATATTACACAAGACTGTTGAAAGATAGAAGTTAAGTTAGTCAAAGACCTTGAACACGAATACATAACCGTCGTGCAGAACAACTACATTTTTAAGAATTTCGCATAGTAAAGAAGGAAAAAAAGTGATTCTGGGATTCAAGCGTTTGAAGTGATTTGTTGTACGTATTTCACTGTGAGGTGCGGCTAGGGATAGCTTACGTAAGATGTTACGTTTATACCAATTCTAGCGAAACTGTATCGTAGATATTTTATAGAGAAACAAGTAATGTTCTAAGTAGTGAACTTTTAATTATTCAACATACACAATATGTATGTAATGAAATTATTACAGGTCAATGATTTTTGCCGAAGGCTGTATGTTTTATTTTTCCTTATTTGAAACCTGTTTACTAAAACATATCGCGTCGACTTTAACCTTCAACATGTTTATCTCATATAAAAATATTTGCATCTTGTTGTGATAGATTATAACTGTTTTGTATTTTGCGCTGTAAACACTTGCAATGTATCTAACATTTATTGTGCCCTTGCTTCTAGTGCAAGTACACGCTGGTAGTATTTCTATTAGATTAGTTTAACTTTGAATATAACATTCTTTTTTAGAGCAATGTACTACACCAAGCAACGAACCAGGCGAGTGTGTTCTTTTATGTTCATGTACTGTACTTTACGAAGCACTGCAGGGTAAACCTGAAACTTACGTTGAAGAATTTGTGCAAAAATCAATTTGCGGTGGTACTAAATTTATTCCTAAAGTATGCTGCGCAACATCATCAAATTTTACTATACCAAAACCAAAAATTTCAAAACCTGAAAGTGTTACGAAGAATAATGTGTTACCCGGTAGAAAATATTGTGGATATCAACATTCGGACGACTATTTTCGTGCCGAGAACGATACTTCCGTAAGAATAAATGAATTTCCATGGTTAGCAAGAATAATAAGGATAGATAATGCTCTTGGAATCAAGATATTTTTATTATGCGCTGGTTCTCTTATTAACACCAGATATGTTCTTACTTCAGCATATTGTGTGCATGACGCGTAAGTTGCGTTTAAATTAATTTTGGCTATAAAAGTATTTGATTTATAATGTTTTTAGCGTGGGCGTCCGCCTTGGAGAATTTGCTCTTTGGAATGATACGGATTGCATTAAAGAACTGCCATACGAAGAAGAGTGCAGCGGTTTTGAAGATTTTGGAATCGAGAAAATAATACGGCATCCAAATTACAGTAAAGTGGATGAAAGCAACGACATAGCTTTGATAAGACTGAACAGCACGGTGATATATACAGGTAAATTAAACTTTTTTGTTTAGTTTATTTATCTTCCTTTTCTTTTTTTTACCTGCTTTCCATTACAGCGTTGGGGGCCTTCATCTATCTTCTATAGTTCTTCCTGCTTCCTGTCATTTCCTTCACGTTCCTCAGTGTTTCACCTCTTCTCGCTGTTCTTTCTGTTGAGGTGTCGTTCCATGTTTTTTTTGGTCTTCCGCTCGGTCGCTTTCCTTTTATTCTTGCCTCATAACCCTGTTTTGGTATTCTGTCATTTTCCATCCTTACTACGTGTCCTAGTAATTTTAGTTGTTTTTTTTTGACTGTGTGTATCAACGGTTCATGTTCAAGTTATCTTCTAATGACCTGGTTTCTAATTCTATCTCTCCTCGTTATTCCCTGCACTTTATGTAGGTACTTCACCTCCGCGGCCGTTATTTTTGATTTGTGATTATCCATCATTCTCCAGCTTTCAAATCCAAAGTTGAGTGTTTTACTTATTCTATTCCGTATCTCCTTGTCTATTTTTTCGTTTTTCGATATTACTGTGCTCAAGTATTCATAGCTTTCTACTTCCTCTAGTGTCAATTCGGGTATTTAAAATTCTTCCGTTTTGGGTTCCTGGTTCTTGGACATACTCATAATTTTACTTTTCTCCTCATTGATCTTTAGCCTTTTACTCCTGGTCTGTTGCACCCACTCTTTCAATATTGCTGGAAGTTTTCTTCTGCTATTGGCCACTAGTACTACATCGTCTGCATAGAGCAGACTCTGTAGGTAAATCGGCCTCAGATTCCAATTTCCTATTATTGTCTTTCTTGCGTTTGTTTTACACTGCTTCACTATTTTGTCCACTAGTATAATAAATAGTAGTCGGCTCAAGGTGTCGCCTTGCTTGATTACTTCTTCCATTTAAAAATTTCTTGAGCATCTTTTGTTCAGTTTTACACATGCTTCTACATTCTTGTATAGACTTACAATCTTTCTTAATTTTGCACTGACGTTCAGTTTTTCTAGTATCTTCCATATCTGGTGTCTTGTCACTGTATCAAAAGCCGCTTTTAAGTCAAGGAATGCCGGATGTAACGTTCTTCCTGTGCAGTGTAATTATGTGGTCTCGCGTCTTTTACCTCTACCTGTATGTTCTCTGTTCTTGCTGTAGTTTATCCTCTATCTCGTCTCTGAGTTTTTTTCAAATTTTTGTATATACTTTTAGGGTTACTAGTGCTAAGCTTCTTGCATTATTCCTTTTTTGTCTTTCCTCTTCTTCTCTCTTTTCTCTATTCTCTATCTCCCTAAATATGTCTTTGTAGTGTGTTCTCCTTGTTCCAAGGACATTTTCTATTTCTGTTTCTACCTTATTATTCTTGTTTTTGTTTCCTTGTGCGTCTGTTCAACGGTTGTGGCGAAATTTACCCATGACTTTATTTTTGCCTCCTTGACTGCGTGTTTGGTCTTGTTGCGCCTTTGTTGTACCTTTCTTTGTTTTGTTTGGTTCTTGTACTCAAGTAAATCTTCCACGCTTGTTTGTTTAGCCCTACATTTTCTTTTACTATATCATCCCACCACTTTGTCCTCTTTTGCCCTTCTTTCTTCTTCCTGTGGCCGCTTTGTTTGTTGTGTTCAGTTTGTAGTTTTTTAGTTTTAGCTTGTTCATACTCCTTTTGTCTCTTTTTTTGGCGGTCTAAATCTGGTGTCTACTATCAATAATCTGTGGTCCGTTGATAGTTCTGCTCCCCTTATTACTTTTACATCTAGTATTGCATATCTGGAACTTGTGCTGTATGTTGTATAATTTATCACGCTTTTTACCTTTCTTGCTTCTTCCTCAAAAGTATATGTATGTATCTTTTCATGTTTGAAGAATATGTTTTCTATTAGTAATTTGTTATCTATGCACATTTCTATCATTTCTCGGGATCTCTTCTACTGTATGTCTTCCGATCATTTCAAATCCGTCTTCTGACCTTTCTATTCGAGCATTCTAGTCTCCTTGTTTATAAATAGTTTGCTTATTTTTGCTGTTGTTATGGGTAAGAAAATATCTACTAGGTTCTACGGTAATGCTATCGCCATTAAAATCACTAAGTTTTTGACATTTAGAACGCTTATTTTTAGTAACCGTGTCTGTTGTTACTTTAAGTATGATTTTCGTTCTGCCTTTGGCTGTTCTTTGTTTTAAAGATAAAGTTATTATATGTATCAATAGATTTTAACAGGATTAAGCTGGTATTTCAGAGAATTCATTGGAAAAAATTAGTATGGAAGATGGGCTACTATCATTGGATGTTTATCGGAAATATGGAAAGGGAGTAGTTCCTTTATTTGTTGATTTTAGTATATTTTTATTATTACCTTTTAGTCATGTAATTTGTATGCGTTTAAGAAACTGCCGCCTGGAAGACCTGTTGTTCCACCCCTTTGTATGTCTTTTAGTCAAGTAGATTCAACCCACGTGTGGACTCAATCACCTGACTAAGGTTGATGCTACTCATCACCTCAGGCTCTCAGGTCGCTGTTCCAAAAGTAGCATATTTCCTGCTGGCAAGTTTCCTTCTTCATTTCACACTTTCTAGAGATTGGTGCCTTAACAAGTCCCATATTGTGTATATGCTTTCGCAGTGGGCAATGGCTTGTAACTAGATATACTATCTTTTTAAGTTGTTCAAAACTCAGAGCGAGCAACTCGTTAGTTCTTCCATTCGGCTCTTTGATGAAGCGCTTTGAATTTCTAAGACCATGGTTTATGAGTTTACCTTCAGTGGTTTGCAAATTTTGGTTGTGTCCAGTTCATTGTGGTTTTGTACGAAATTCAGCAAGACGGTTTAAGTCCAGAGGGCTTGGTGTCTGCCCCATTTCTGGCAAGATAATCAGTTTTCTCATTGTTTTTGATTCTGTAGTGTTCTGTCCTCGTTGCCCTAATGTGGGTGACATTAGGGTAACGGGTGTTGTGTTTCGTAAGGCATGACAAACTTCGTACTGATCGTTCCTGGGAACTTTCAAGTGTTTTAAAGGCAGTTTGACTATCACTCAGATTATAGATGTTCTTGTTTTTATGTACCCTCCTAATATTAACAGTTGCGCACTTTAAAAGAGCTGTGAGTTTTGCTTGGAAACTGGTATAGTTTTCCAAGGTTAAAACTGATAGATATTCTTAGTAGGTAGTCGTAGTAGATTTTAGTATATAGCAATGCGCGTCGATTATCTAAACTTTGTAGGCTTAAAGAACTAGGAATGATTATATTTTGATTCGTGGCCCAGTCTGCTAATTTCTCTGTGACGCGTTCTATAAATTTTTAAAAACTAAAAATTTTTGTCTCCTTATTTAATTAACAAGAAACGATAAATTTATTTTTTAGCTAAATTGCTCATCAGCGATAGTAGAAGAAAGTTTACAGCTGCATTCCGCCTAATTTGTGGTTAATAAATCTGTTATATAGTCTGTGGTTTTGTTTAATACCAAGGAATCTTTGTTAAAAAATTTAAAAATTACGTTTTTTGATAAAAAGAAAATCTTTAGGCTTTAATTTTGTTCTTTATATCTACCCACGCGACTAATACCCAAAGAATTTTATTGTTTACTAGTAGGCTCTGCGTCTGTGGCCTACGCTCTCTTTGCACTGCGAGTAATGAAGCTTTCAGTATTCAGACCATAAATATTTAGTTAACTTGGAATAAGAAACAATATTCTTTGCAAGCCCAAATGATTTCTTTGATAAGCATTTATTACTTTTTAATATTGCAGTAGAGAGTCGGTACCTAATCCTCATTATAATACAGAACTGTAAATCTGAATGACAGTAAACACTTTGACCACTGACCACTACTTTGTCGTGTACATAATTTTTTCTCTGAATGTCATGGGCTCGGAACCGGACGTTTGTGTGCGGCCGATTATGAGCGGCAGTTTGGACGCTGCAGTTTTAGCGCAGGTACAATTTGGCGCAGAGACGTTTGGAACGCAGGAAACTTTGAGCGCAAGAACGTTTGGGCGCAGGGACGTTTTGGCGCTGAAACGTTTAGGCGCAAGCCGTTGGCGGCACACACGTTTCTCGGTCATTTTATAGAAATTCAATATTTGTTGAACTATCCAATTTAAAAAACAAATTGTTAAATTTTGAATAGTGGACAGTGAGACATTTTTAACTTTTTTGGAATTACAAATTATTTTTTCAAAAAAGTTATTAGTTTTGCTTAATTATGTTGATGTAAAAGTTTTTGTGTTAAATGTTAATAAATAATTGAATAGCTATTGAAATGTTCATTATTAAAAAAAAAGACAAAATCAAATAATTTCCTTCATTGCGCCAAAACGCCCCCCGCCAAAACGTTGCTGCGCCTAAATGTCCCTCGCCTCAAATGGTCCTGCGTTTAAATGTTCTTGCGTCAAAACGGCTCTGAATTAAAACGGCCGCTCTCAAACGTCCTAGACCGCATGAACCTAACATTTTACTGTAATAGTTTAACAATTTTACTTGAAATAGAAAAAAACTTCTCACACTTGCACCTCTCAAAAAACCTCCTAACAGTGGTTGGACGGTAGAACGATTTACTTAATTTACTTTTGCAAATACGCTAAGTAACAATAATTAAAGTATAGGAAAGTCAGGGCAAAGAGTTTCCTCATTTTTAAATTTTGATAGCGGTTGGCTGGGGGGACAAGAAACGGCAAATAAAAATTGCCGACGGTGCTATATGGGGCTTGTAAATCAATGCATTGTATTTTATGCGTTTTCAGATAACACGAATTCAGAAGTTTTGCAGAAAAACTTATAAAAACGACGCTAACGTTATAATTTTATTTATGAACTGTCAACGCATTATGAATAGCATATAAAAATTCTCATGTCGCCTTCCCCTTCTCATTCTTTTTGTTCTTTTTGCAAACTGGCATTTTCTCGTTATAGCTTACAATGGGTTTATTTTATTTCCATTTTGATTTTCGTCTAAGTTTTCCGAAGAGCACATTTAATAAATACGTTTTTATAGGTTGAGTTTAGAAGAAAATTTAATTGTTTTATTTTTCTCGTTTAAATTAAATAATTATTAGTTTACCATTATAAGCTAATATTTAACTCTGGATCTTTAGTTCGTCTGCATCTGTAGTTTTTTTTTTCATTTTTATAATTGTACTATAAATTATCGTTTTTAAATCTCTCTTCCTAGCTTATACGACGCATTTTTGTTTCATGTGCATTTATTTTACTGTTATTTTTTAGGTTCATCTATTTTTTTTTCTTTTTTTGTTTTTAGTTTTGTGTTTTATTTTGTTCATACCGTTTATGTATTTTTTTTATTCTTCCTCAATTGTATCTTATTAACATTGATCTGATATTTACGTATTATTAATTAAACGGTTTCCTTTATAGATTACATTCGTCCTATCTGCCTGCCTTCGCTAGCAACAGTACGTGCGAATTTTGGAGATATATTAACTACATCAGGTTGGGGGTTTAGTAGCATAGAACACAAAAAAAGAATTTTAATCAAATTAGTAACGGAGGAAGAATGTACAAGAAATTTTACTTTTCTTAGGATTAGTAGAAATGTAAATGAAAATTATATCTGTACTTTCCAGCAAAGTAGTAATGCTGAAGAGGAATGTTTTAGTGATTTAGGGGGGCCTGTTATGTTTTCTTATAATTTTCAATGGCATCAAGAAGCTATAGTACAATATAGCTCCGGTTGTCGAAAAGGAGTGCCAGAAGGACACACAAATTTGACGAATTATTTGGAATGGATTAAAACCAGCTTGGAAGCGTAATGCTCAGGAACTAAAATCGGTGGTTATGTTTGTTTTATCAACTATATATAGCTAAAATGTTAGATGTATTTTTTTTGTAAAAAGTAACTGAATGGATTTTTACAAGCTGTAAATGAAATTTGAAATGTACTTCACAAACCTAAAAACATATAATAATATTTGTGTATATACACTGTGTCTATAAAGTAACCCCCACCCCCAACTAACTTTGAACGACTTCATATTTTACCAACGAGAAATTAAATACTAGTTTTTAGCCTATAATTAAATTTTGTATCATCCAAAATGGCGGCTGGGCGCCATATACAATTTATTTTTAATATAGAAAAGTGGGTTAAGTGACACCTCATTTGAAAGTCTTTTAGTACTGCGCCTGTTTCTAGAGTTTCAAAAAAAATATTTAGCCATAACAAAATGACAAATGTTAAGATAAAGAAGTCTTTGTCTCACTTCCTAGCACATAAAAGCAGGCTCTTAAATTTCTGCCTTACATTTTCATAAGTTTCTGGAGTGATATTTCTGCAAATTTCTGTAATGCGTTGCTCCAGTTCTTTAATTGTTTCTGGACGGGTTCTGTACACTTTCGATTTCAGATATCCCTATAGAAAAAATCTAAGGAGGTAAAATCTGGGAAGCGAGCCGGCTATTCTACAGGCCCCCGCCTACCAATCCATCTTCCAGCAAAATGTCCGTAGAGAAAGTCAGAAACATATAATAATACCTAACGTTTTCAATATTATTTCTAGCCACCTAAGATATTTCTGGGAAAATTTAAAATTTTGTCCTGCAAATCAAAAAGTAGACTACTGGATAAAAAATCAAAACAGTTTTGAATTGAGTGAGTCCATTTGTTTAAAATCCGCCATTTTGTTTTGGCTAAATATTTTTCTTTGAAACTCAAGGATCAGACGCAGAACTAGAATACCTTTGAAATGAGGTGTCACTCGACCCCCTTTCTATTTAAAAAAAATGGTATGGTACAAAATTTAATTAATAGCTAAAAAATAGTATTTAATTTCCCATTAAAGCACACCAAATGTGGTAAAATATCAAGTCGTTCAGAAGTTCCTTAAGGGGGGGGGGGGCTACTTTATAGACAGACGGTATAATATATGTGTTGATATGAACTTTTAACAATACTGGTTTCATGAAATCACACAAAATATAAACATTATTATTTGTATACCTATTGTAGTTTAGATAAATGTTGCTGCCCTAAAAATGGGCGCCAGAGTGGCCGAGTGGTTAGGGCACTTGGCTGCTACGCGGAAGGTCTTGGGTTCATATCCGGGACTGGATTCCTGGCGGGTGGCCTACCCAGTTGCTTCTTAAATATTGGGAACCAAACCTCTCGAGGGGTGAGGGAAGTAAGGCAGCCGTCTAAAGCGTGGTGCTTACCACACCACCCCGTACTTTATATAAGAGTGCGAGACGGCTGGGTATTGGAAGCGATGTCCGGTGGCTTTGGCCCACCGCATTGCTGGCCAAACTCCCCATTGGAGTGTAGTGCCACCGACTTTACTTTACTTTTACCCCAAAAATTAAATTCATCTAACGATAATGTGGCATTTCACCAACATTTCCAGCTCAAGTTTAAGACTAAAATAAATCAAACAAATACTACTTTCAGATCGTTTCTAATCTCAAACTATGTTGGATTCTAAAAATTGTCTTTCGTTCTTGATTGACTAATAATATTTTCATTGCATTTTAGTTACCTTAGCGATAGTTAAGTTGGCTTAGCTATTTATTTGATCAGGCTGAAGCTTTTCATAACATGTTCAAGTTTGTTTCCTATACATTTCACATCTCTATGCCGTATTAATTGTTAAAAACAGAAGTTTAGAATTGAAAAATTGCTTTCACTTATGGGTAGGACAGACCGCTACGATAGTTTTGTTCTTCTTAGAATTAGTAATGTGCATAATCGAATGATTACCATTTGAACAAATTTAATAATTGAATGATTTATTTATTTAGATAATTTATTTGGATGTTTCTACGCCGCAAAAAAATACTAAACACGCCCTCAGCTTGCTTTTCGAATGTTTCTATGTTTTTGTCTAATATTTTTATAAGCCGCAACAGCAGATACGTTTTTCTGTTTTATAAAGCAAATTATATTTTTTAAAGTATGACCAGGGACAAAAGTAAGATTCTATTATTAATTATTTAAAAATGAAATGACCACGAAAAATTAAATAGTGCGGTGGAAACTGCTGTTTGCTATATCAGTAATATGCGAATGTTTAATTCAAAACATTCTTATCTCCTTGTGCTTGCGCGACAAAACACGCGGCGTGTTTGGTCGTCTTTATACAATCGCATACGGAAGGTCTGTCTTCATTATTGCTGTCGCATCGTAATATCACTAGTGATGGTGTCATTGTATCATGCAATTGCATTGGGCATTTGTAGTTGTCTAATGTACGGAGTATCGCTTTAACACTCGTTTTTCGAAACGGTCAAAAACGACAAGCATTAATATGCCAGAAAGACGAAATCTTCAATGGGGTCTTACAAATACAATGTCTTTTAATATACAGCGATGACTATTGCAAAGCAACGCCAAAAACCGGTGCATAGTGCGAGAGGAACTTGCTAACTATGTATCTGCAATCAATACCGACCTTTGTGCAAAATATAGGGTAAACCCTAGGCTACGATGTAAATAAAAACCAGAGATTGTTCAAACCAAATCTCCGATGTTTAGTCGCAGTGCTGCATGGGCTTGTCCGTGTTTAGTGCACAGAGGTCGGTAGTGACTGTAGATACTTGCTTAGCAAGTCAGTTGTGTTGTTTTTGTCTTTATGTCTGTCTACATACATGAAACCTGATACAACTATTGTCTTATGTTTTATCGTTAAGACTCTTTGCTTTCTCTGCAATGAAGATGTAATAGCTTTTTATTACAATAAACTAGTGTACTAGATTTTATTTTTAAAAGCATACATTTAATAAATTGGTATTTACTTTTCGTTTCAATTGCATATTGCTTTTTTTCATACTTAGCAGAGCGGTAAGTTGTATACAAACAAATTTTGTTTTTCGACATAACACCGATAATAGCGAGGCTTTCTAAAAAATTTATTATCGTGATCAGTCTAGGTATGATTGGCTAAAAGCTTGAAAATAAACTGCTGTCGTTGGTTGTTGCAATGTGAGTAGAGTTTTATAATGAAATACCTTTCTTGCATATTTTAGACTCAAGATATTATCTTTGATTAGTTTACTCTCTACATTAAAAACATAAAATGGAAAAATTTTAACATATTCAGCCAGTTACGGCTTACAGCCACTATTCACTAACTTTCTGTATAGTTTCCATAGTTACTGATCATTATTGCCGTAGATATAACGGCGAATAATGTTGTCGCTATCGTGAAATAATCTTGACATAATACGTGATATTTAATTTTCTAATTAAAGTTCTTCAGATTATTATACGTCATTTTTGTAAAACACAATAAGTTAATCGAGATATTTAAATATCCGCGCAAGTACTCGACTTAACGCAAAATACTTTGCAAACTTTTGATCATTTATTCATTGCTCATACTTGAAAGCAAACAGTTTGCATCCTCTATTGATAAAAGTGCAACGAGATATAAAAGTTTATGCATAGACACATTTTTGATCATGAAGTATTAAAATATTTCATGTATGTCCTTTACGAGGCGTTCTGTTAGCATATCGTTTCAAAGACTCATAAAACGGTTAGCAATGTAATAGCGTTTTATGTGAAAAGTGCAGCGCATTGCCGTTTCATTATTCACAGGTTTGAAATTCGTAAAGTAGCTGGAACGGAAGTAATGCGGCTGTAGAGGTCCACTTTATCCATGACTAACGATACTGGGTTTAAATCGGAAAAGTCCTTAAAATACTCTTTCTTCCTACCGAAAAGTTTTTACGAATTTATATTCCTTTGTTTGTCAAATTTATATTTTATTCTTAAATTCAGTTGGTTAAATTTAAATAATATACAATATAAAAGTTATTCGCTATTTATTGTAAGAATTTAGGTCCGGAATACAAATCCAACATAAAAGATGGTTCACTAAAATTTTATTTTTTTTGTAAAGTTTATTTATGTATATTTCTTAGCTGGACCATTTTGTGTGCACCTCTGCATTTTGTCGTTACGAATTTAAATTTTTTAACTTTATACAGCAACCGACTTGCGAGTTTTATAACTTTGCATTTTTTTAAGTACAAAATATAAATAAATATTTAAAGAGAAAATACCTCGCACGGTTGTACCTAATTATATGCGTCTAGATTTTTGAATTTTATGTTAGAGTTCGTTTGTACGTTGTAATTTGCTTTACAGAACTAATTAACGCAGAGTTTGAAATGAAATATTTAATTTTTCATTCCACAAATTGTTCTATTCGTATTAAACTACCAAGGTTTTGCGGTGTACATACAAGTTTTAATTATTGCGTGTGTTAAGTTAATTAAAATTTAAAACAATAGTTGGGTCTAACAACCCAGATTTGCAGCTTTGATGTTGTCTATTATCTCTCTGCATATAGAGCCGCAATCCGTCTCATTCTCTTGTACATGGTACTAAAAAAAGTTAGCAATTTTAAATTACTTACCACACCGGATAAAAACCCTAAAAGACGACAAACTCTAGTAGTCAAGGAGGGCACAGACGCCATAGCTCCCCATAGCTTCACCATATCAATAGATAATGCTACAACTATCCTCTAAGCTACACAACTAACACAATAGTGAAACAAAGCCAACTTAGAAGGGAATGGCAAAGCACTAAAAAAACAGAAATTAATAAACTGCTCAACAACTTAAAACATCGACATAACAAAGAGCAGGATCAATTCAAATTTCAATAGTATCAAAAATATATGGAAGACTTTGACCCCGGTGGCCCACGCATTTGGAAAACCACTAGGCAAAATATTTAAGAAGTATGAGCAACTATTCACGCGCACATCCGGCAATGATACTTTTTGCTCAAATGACGAAAAATTGGAAGTCTTTGCCTAACATCTGGAATAGGTCTTTAAAGTAATAATAAGCCGCAACTCCATCCACAAAATCGAAGTAATCAATCACATTAAACGACACCTTTCGGTCATTGTTGGAAATATCCAACGCGCGTCTTCCAAAAATAGGCTCCTTTATTGCTGCTTTGCCAAAACAAAAATCACTAGGCTACAATCTTATACCTAACTTGGTTCTACAATACTTAACCAAGAAAAGATTGGCATACTGTAACATTGTAGACCCTAGGTGTGTGATATTTTTGTGAAAAATCTACACCCGGTATTTACTTGTTCAGACTAGGGAAACTGCCAAAGATAGTCAACATAAAGTAAACTCTCGTTAGTGATACAATAATCATGAGAAAGTACAAAATGTAGCCTCTGAGTAGCCAACGGTAAAACCTCAAGCGCTGGGCGGAGTGGGAAAGCCTACGAAACTTTAAAAGAAACTCAAGCGCTGGTCAAAATGAGTCAGCCCACGAGCAGCCAGAGGTAAATCGGCAAACGCTTTGCAAAATGGAAAGCCCAAGAGCAGTCAAAGCTAGAACCTCAAACGCTAGGCGAAATGGGGAAGCCTACGAGCGGCTAAAGGTAGAACCTCAAGCGCTGGGCAAAATAGGGAAGTCCGCGAGCAGCCAAGGGTTAAACCTTAAACGCTAGACGGAATGGAAAGCCCACGAGCAGCCAAAGGTAGAACCTCAAGCGCTGGGCGGAATGAAAAACCCACGAGCAGCTAAAAGGTAAAACCTTAAATGCTGGGCAAAATGAGGAGCCTACAAGCAGTCAAAACTAAAACCTCAAGCACTGGGCGGAATGGGAAGCCCACAAGCAGCCAAAGGTAAAACTTCAAGTGGTGAGCGGAATGGGAACAGGTAAGGGCATTTCGTAATATGAACGTAAGTCGGTTCTGCATTAAGAGTGTGTCTTGACTGATGAATGATTGTTTTAGAAATGATCCCTTTTGAAAAACCACGTTGCTATTATAAAGCAAATCGTGTGAAAAATGCGATGTAAGTTTACGTAATTTCTGTAACATATGACTCAAGAACAAAGAAAATCTATCAAATAATCATAATTTCATAAAATAGTAGTTTGGTGTTAACTTGAATTTAGTGCCCGAAGCACTAAGTTTATTTAACAGATAAATTTTCCTTAAATTGTTAAGCAGAGTCCGTAGACAAATGAGCCGTGGAGACATTACAAACATGTGGTGTTAAATATTTCACAATAATACTTAAAAATAGGAATTTCCTTAAAATATGGCCAGGCGTACATAATAAACGGACTAAACAGTATTGAATAATTAAGTTACAGGATCAAATCATGCAGACACAAAAGATGCTAAAATAATAATTAAAAATATGCATCAGCCAATCTTGACTCACAAACAGGAGTTCGCGTAAAGCAAATATATTAAAATCTAAACAATGTGTTACAGCTAAACATTTTAGAATACGCTGCAGAATTTAAATAGTTGTAAAATAATTGATAAAACTGGATTGTCCAAGGGCGGTAAGCGGTAATGCATCTCTACTAATCACCTATTTTTTCCAGATATGAAAACATCCTCACATCCTCATTTTCGTCAAACTCGGCAAAAGTAAACAGAACCTTAAAAATAATCGACTAATAAGCCTTCTCACAACTGTCTCCAAACCCTTAAAAAATCGTATCCACGCTTGATTAATTAAAGTCATAGACACTCTTAACATCTTGCCGCCTTTTGAGTTTGGCTTTAGAAACATCTTCCTTAGGAAGATACTGTAGAAGACGTCTTCAAAATTGCAAACGTAAAACTACGTCCAACAAAACAAATTTACCGTCACTTTTTCTTTACGTCGACGCACTTTCACTGCCATAAAAATTGCAATATGTCATCTCAATGTTGACTGAAATTCAGATCTATGACCAAAACATTAGAGAGAACATGTAAGGCGGAGAAAGCCAGTTCGGAAGCACTATCGGTTGCCGCGCTACAGACGAAATGGTCGATATTTACCGACGAAAGTGGAAGTCAGTTGTCTTCTAGGACCTAATGATCGTTGTCTAGTGTAGCATAATAAAGTGACCGTATCCATACGGTAGCAGTGCTGTACGCAGACAAATTTGTAGGTGGGTCTGTCAGGGTCTATTATTTACTCTCCATCCGGCTTAAATCCCATCAAACACTCTTTAGAATAAACTTGATTGGTAGATCAAGAATCATCCTGCAACCTCTGAGTCTAAGCAACAACCCATCGAGATTCTTGGGCATGACCCAAATATGTCGAGATTATGTGCCACCGTTTCTATAGGTCCTGGGTTCGTGTTTCAGCATGACAAAGCTAGGCGGTACGTGGTAGCCCCGTCTGAAATTTGAATAATGGCTTTAAATCTTATGCTATAAACTTGTTTAGAAAGTCAAAAATTGTGCTGAAGTCTGACAGACCATCTAGTAGCTCACTACAGCTGTCCTGCAGGAACCCCTCAAAATAACTTACCCTTCGGGCAGATTTAAACCTGACTCGAAAATGTCGAGGAAATTTTTGGCGCTCATGTGGTGATTGGTGCTGTTACTGTAGGTCCTGGGTTTGTGTTCATGCATAACAATCTTAGGCCGCACGTTGCAGCGTAGACCGAGAAGTTGAAATTGGCTTCGACTTGAAACCGATCCAACACATTGAACTTATTTGCAAGGTCAAGAATCGCTTTGTAATTTGACAGATCATCTAGTATCTGACAGATGCTTCTTTGCAAGAATTAGAGGATGTCTACAAAATGATTTAAAACGTGAAATGAAGATGTGGACAAGATTCTTGAAAATCATATACTAACTGTTGCTCTTGTTATGGGTCCTGGGCTCACGTGCATGACAATTTTAACTGCATGTTGCAGTATCGACGCAAAGCTTCCTCGAGGAGTTTAACATTTGGGTAATAAGTAGTTTAACTCCACCCCGACCTAAAACCGCTAAACTCGGTAAGAAGATCGGCAATCGGGCTACAACTTTACACACTATTCAGTAGCAGCTCAGGTTGACTTTTCTGAAAGACTTAGACAATATCTCTTATAATAACATTCGGCGGCTCAGTATGCCTCGAGGATAGCCATACACAAAATTAAGAACCTATAAGAAACGCATATCAGAAGTTAGCGCTGTTTATTTGTTTGATAACTCTAGCTTCTTTATGACATGTCGTGTCGCGCACTGGTAGAAAAACTGCTTCTTATGCTAAAGATTAAGTTTGTTGTTATCTTTTTGCTTTACCTGATTATTATTGTTACAAAATCAGAGATCTCATCTCGGTTTGAACTCATAATCTCTAGTTAACCAAGCAGTCTCTACCAGTGCGTCACATGAACACTTCTATTTTGCAAGCGGTTACATCAATAAACTAGTGACTTGATTATTATTAACACTCTCGCGGACAGCCACTCTATAGCAGTATTTTCTGAGTTGTATACTGGAACATGACTGTCTTAGCAGTGCTCTGTTTAAATTATCATACAATTACTACTACTGCAGCAGTGGTTTTTTTCATAGGTTTACTGTATACCAACTCTCATACTGTCTGTTTCTGCACATTATAAATCTATTTAGGCACTGTCCCTAAATATTAATCAACAATATGATTAACTAAAGCTGTCGGCTAGTAGATGTGCGCATATGCGAACCTCTTTCAAAACCCGAGTGTTCGTGAAAGTGTTACATCATTTATTTGAATCTTTATTTGTATCAAAGTTTTCAACAATTTTTCTATTTAGAGTGACTGCAAGTAATAAAATTCCGCTAGCGACATAATATTGTTACGAAGCTGACTTACGCTTATTCCAAATTATTAAGATTTTATAATATTTTACAATGTGTAAGAAGTATTGATTTAACACTAGCTCAAATCATAATTAGAACAACCAGGGGTGTTCCTGCTTTTATGCACGTAAGCAATGCAGCTGTTGATCATGTGACCTATTTAGGTTCCTTTATAAACGTATGCATTTCTCATACAAGTCAGTTGATAGTACCATCTCCGCTAAGAGCTATCGCCCCTTATACCTCTCGCATATGGGCTTTTGCCCAGAGTACTATACAATACCAGAAATCATAAAACCAGGTACCTCTACTAAAAAATAAAAGGGGTGGGGAACGGTCCTCCACTTCACTATAGACGCGCTAAAAAGAAAACTCAAATTTGTATTCTACACAAGTCAAATAGCTGATCTGCGCAAGTGCAATCTTTCTACCACCGTCGGTCACTTCCATCGATATTTTTCTTTTATTTTTAAATTATAAAATATTCACTTGAAAATCAGTATGGGCATGTTAAATAGACATAGCAACAACCTTTCGTTAAGAAAAAACCTATAGCGTATTTCGTTTTAATTGTTTACCTACACTATTGTGGAAGCCAGGATTTTGTCTGTAATATTTAAACACAAAAGAGCTGGCTCGTTCCACTTGACGAAGGAGTAACTGTCGGTTTAAAGCTATATCGCAGATCCAGAGAATAAAAGACTCCAATAAAAGTACAGCAATTTAGTAGATTAACTATGTAAATACAGATATACACAAATAACACAATAATATATAAGTAAACAAAAGCGTAGAACTAACCGTAAGCAATCAAGTGTTCTTACAAAAAAAAAGCGGAGCGCTTGTAAGCTTAAGGTTTTGTATGCATTTCCGTTAGTAAGAGGTAACTCGGCGCGTGGGATGCGTGCGTCTCGGCTCGTTGCGGCGTGCGTCTCAGCTACGTGTGTGGCGCTACGCGAGGTGACTGGTAGAGGAACGGTGTGTTACAGACTTCTCTTGAAAAACTTTAGGCGTCTCGACGAGGATTCTGAACTGGGTATGGTTCCTTAAGCGACTGTATTTCTTGGTCTGCCTCGTCTCCCTTTGAGTTGGACAGCTTCCAGGATGGCATTCTTGAAGCCGTGGTATAGACGGAAAGCGGGCGTATGGTAGATGCCTACTGGTGGTACTGGGTTCTGCGGGCTTATGACCTCGTAGGTCGTAGGGTACTTTGTAACGAAGTATCCTGTAACAACAATGTTTTAATAATTCGGTAGGAATTATATTGTTGTAATTTCAAGGCGAGGCGTTCATGGCGCTCGAAGTGGACAATTTTAACGCGAAATGCTCGCAGAAGAAATCGTGTGGGGGAAACGGAACTCCCATAATAACTCCTTCCAAACCATCCCTACCACCTTCAGTGGGTATAAAACCGGCGCACCAGCTCAAAATTAGAGAATTCAATCCTGTCTTTCTTAGAAACCAGAATTTATACCTGACCTTTCTTGGAAACGAGAATTCAGTTTAACTTTCATTTTCCTGTTCAATTTATTTGATACAACTTAGTAAATTTCATTTTACTCCGAACAACTGTTCAACTGTTAGAAAATTTAAATTCAAGTTAAGACTGGACTTAGAATTCAAAAACCAGGCTGGGATTTGATTTAAACTTAAACCAGGAATTTAATTCAATGTTTAATTTTTATTGTAAGAAGATCTTTCATGAGAATTGAATATTCATTAAATTATTTCAACACGTTAGTGAGGGTTGATGTTCTTTTAGTGGAGTTTGACTAGCTTCTGAAAGAAATAAAACCGTAATCACTAGAATTAATGAATTTAATTTCAAAATTGGGGTGCCTCATTGCGATTTAATCATTATATTCACTCAAAAGTTACCAGTTAAGTTTATTAATTTGAAACTTTCCATGAATTGGATTTGTAACCTGAAACCTGTAAATAATTACCCGTGATTTCAAATCCTTTAATTTATTTATTTAAATTCCATTCCGATTATTTAAATAAATCCAGAAAGCACTTACCTTATGAATTCGCAATTAATCCGTTTATTTCCAGTTATAACCGTAACCAGAGGGTGTGTGAACTTTGGAGCACAACACAACACACTAATTAATTTAATTTTAGACTTCGTGAATAGGATTGAGTGAATGTAGAGTATGCAAAAGACATTAATTATTTTCACAGAAGCACGAGAAAGCCATTTTGGTTGTAGTTCAACATCGACCTGCGTATTGACCGGTGTTCCCTAATGACCAATGATCGTGCGCAGACAGGCATATCGATCAGCTGAAATTAGACGTAGAACCCGTCCAAGAAAGTAAAAGCATAGTCGACTCGTTCCAGAGGAAAATTTATTTATTTCGCAATATTTTAATTATGTTTAATTTTATTACACATAAAATTATTAATTTTACATTTTACATTTCTCCGATACAGTGATTTATTTTTGTATTGTAAATAGGATTGAATAAACATTATAAATAATGTGATTTACAGTTCGATCTTATTATTTCTCCGATCTCTGGCTCTAAATAAACTACCTGGGAAGAGCTGGTGAGGTATTACAACTTGGCGTGCAAAACTCTGCATGGGCCGTCTCTTTTGTAGTCAATCTTGGCTGTCGTTTTCTTGTTTGCATTGTTGAGGGTGTGAGGTGAGCCAGACTATGTTTCTTGGTTCTTGTTGGTGTTCCTCCTGGCGTACTTTTGCTAGCGTGTTGCTAAAATTTTTTTAGCAGTTTGGGCTGTCTTAGCATGTCTGTGAGGCAGAAAAGATAGAGTTATTTCGGAAATAATCAATTCCGACTCATGATCCAGTCGGACGTTTTCCACAATTCGGAGCTCTCTTCCAAAGGTAAGGTATGCTGCTGTACACCCAGTGGTTTGGCACTTGGCCGTGTTTATAGCAAATCGTATTGGTAGTAGTTTGGAACAGCTAGTGAAAACTGCTCAGCTTTTACTAGGATGGCTAACTGTGGCTTGATATTTCTTTTCTTTCTCTTAACCGGGTTGGCTTGAGGGTGGTAAAACGGAGTCAGCATTTGTTTGATGCCTAGACAGTGTGTTGCTTATTCTATGTTTCTGCCGACAAATTGTGTTCCACTGCCACTGCTTATACGGCCTGGTGTGCACGTAGTTTATTTCTGTTATCAGCGTATGGGCACAGGTTTGGGCATCAGTTTGAATCGGAGCAAATAGTTTAACCCATCTGTATGAGGCGTCCTTTATTATAAAAACTCATTTCTTTTCCTGGAGCTTCAAGTAGTGTAACGAAAAGGTCGATTGCAATGTGTTCGAAGCGCTGAGACGACACTGGGATTAGAAGTAAACCGGGGGGCTTCATTTTCAAAAAATTGTAACTTTTTCAAGAACTTCTAAATTTTTAAAAATTTAAAAATTTAAAAAAAAATTATTATTTACAACATATTAAAAAAATCAATATTTCAATATAGACGGTGGAGGTCCCGTGGCAGTTGCCCGACAGATTTTTAACTGCAAGTAATAAAACTGCTAAAAATGAGCTACAGTTTAAATTCGCCAAAGCTTTAGTTTTTTGTGAGAATTTCTTTGACCTTTTAATAATTCAAAATTAATGGTTCAGTGTTAAATAAACGGGAGGTAATACAAAAATCTAGGAACAAGCTAAGTTGTTTATCAGAAATAGCAGAATATAGTTCTAAATTTACTTTTAAATTTAATGCCACTTAATGGCATAAATCTGTTTCCCTACCCTGCAATTTGATTGTGAAGTGAAACTTCTTTATCAGCGGGTGCACTTCTGGTGGGTGGCGAATCCAATATGGCAGAAGAATTTTATACAAGTGTCCGATTTCCATGAAAATTGTAATTTGAATGGTTTTGGGGCAGCTAATTACGCATGCAGCATAAAATTATAAAATTCAAGATGGCGGATTCAGTACGGCAGAAGTATTTCATAACGTTATCCGATTGGCATACAAGTTGGCACTTGAGGAGTTTTGGGGCTGCTAATTACGCGTCTAGAATCAAAATTATAAAACGCAAATTGGCTTTACATATCTTCTTAAGGTGCCATATCCGTTAGCGAATGTTGGCGATCATGTTGGCTATGATCACTTTGTCGACTGCTGCTCTGAAAAGTGATCCTGTTGTCTGTCCAAACCATTGCCTCAGGTTCTTCAACCATGAGGTTCTCCTTCTTCCAGGGCCCCGCTTGCTTTCGATCTTTCCTTGTATGATCAGGTGTAAGATGTTGTATGTGTCTGGCTGTCTCATGATGTGCCCAAAGTATGATAGTTTTCGTATTTTGATTGTTCGTATGATCTCTTTGTCTTTTTTCATTCTTGCTAACACTTCTTCATTTCGTACGCGATCCATCCAACTTATGTGCAGCATACGTCTGTATGTCCATAATTCAAAGGCTTCTAGTCGTTTTAGGGAAGTCTCTGTTAGCGTCCAAGCTTCTACTCCGTAAAGAAGGACTGTGAATACATAGCAGCGTACTAAGCGCATTCTCAGTTGTAAATTGATGTCATGACCACACAACACTTTTTTTAGCCGTGTGAATGCTGCTCTGGCACATTCTATGCGGCATTTGATTTCAACTGTATGATCCCAATCACTGTTGATAACACTTCCAAGATATGTGATTTTGTCAGTTCTTTCTATTGGTGTTCCGTTAATATATATACCATGATCAACCGGTTGTTCTTTGCTGATAATCATGTACTTTGTTTTTTTAGTGTTGAGTTGGAGACCATATCGGTCAGAAGTTTCGGTAATTCTGTCGAAAAGTATCTGTAACCCTTCCAGATTATTTGCCATGAGTGCAGTGTCATCTGCATATCTTAGATTGTTAATTGGCACTCCATTTATTTTTACTCCTTCTTCAATTTCCTCTAGTGCTTCTTTAATTATTCCCTCAGAATAGATGTTAAAAATTAACGGCGACAGAATGCACCCCTGTCTGACTCCTCTTTGTATAGCAATGTCATCTGTTGTTCTGTTCTCCACTCTAACACACGCCTTTTGATGCCAATATAAGTTAGCTATGATTCTAGTGTCCTTGTCGTCAATTCCTGTGTTTCTTAAGATGTCTACCATTTTTTCGTGTCGGACCTTATCGAAGGCTTTTTCGAAGTCAATAAATCCCATAAACACATCGCTATTTACGTCTCTCGATCTTTGCACTAAAACTTGGATAGCAAACAAAGCCTCTCGCGTTCCCAGACCCTTCCGAAATCCAAATTGTGTACTTCCAATATTCACTTCTATTTTCCTATATATTCTTTCGTGTATCACTCGTAGAAAGACTTTTAATACATGACTCATCAGGCTAATTGTACGGTGATCACTGCATTCCTTCGCTTTATGTTTTTTCGGTATGGTAATAAATGTTGATCTCAACCAGTCTGATGGAATTATCCCTGTTTCATAAATTGAGTTAAATAATTTTAGAAGTGTACTTATTCCATGGTCTTGTAATAATTTTAATAATTCCGTTGGTATTTCGTCTGGTCCTACAGCTTTTTTATTCTTTGATCTTTCAATGGCTTTTTCAACTTCTTGTTTTGTTATAGGTGGGCCTGTTAAGGGGTTTTGTACTTCGTGCTCCACATTTCTTTGGTCCGCGAAGAGCTCTTCTATGTATTCTTTCCATCTAGCCACTTTTCCTTCAATATCTAAAATTAGGTTTCCATCTCGGTCGGTAAGTTTGCCCGTAGTGTTGTGTCTTCGGACTCCTCCTGCCTCTTTGACTTTTTTGTGTAGGTGGAATGTGTCATGTCTTCTTTCATACTCTTCAATCTCTATGCATTCGTTAGTGAACCAGTCCATCTTTGCTTTTCTTATCTGTTTTCTTATTTCCTTATTGAGTTCGTTATATTTCTGTGTATTTTTGTTTCTATACTGTCTTCTCTCTTCCATGAGGTCTAAAATTTTATCTGTCATCCACCTTTCCTCCTTCTGAGGTCTATTCCTTTTTAGATTCGACTCTCCTGTTTTGTTGATGATCGTTTTGAATTTCTTCCATCTTTCTTCAATCGCTTTACATATATCAAGTTTTAATGTAACTCACTCACGCACATTGACGTTTTTATAACGATTCCTGCAACTGACTAGAACATGACAATACCGTATTCGTTTTCTGTTAAATCATACAGTTTCAAATACACTTTCACTGAGAACACGCTGAAAAGTTTTATTTAGAACTTGCGTGCTTGGCACACTATTGTTTTTTTAACCTTTGTTGTTTTTGAACCTGAACTGTCTACGCCAAAATAAACGGACCAGGATCATTGCCTTTATTTCGCGAGAACAAGTAACGTTTTTGATTCTAACTACATTTCTATTCTTAATAGAAAGAAAGTAACTGTTGGGGCTAAAACATAGACCTAACATTGTATATAAAATACTCGTAAAACATATTCACCCAAACGACGATTCTTTCCAAATCCACGTTTCATGTATATTGGTTCAGCTGCTACAGACGCAGTTATCTCGCCGCTGCGCTGTAGAATACCTACCTTTTATTGTTTTTTCACTTTAAGTAACTTAAAAGAAAGCTTGTTTATGGCAAACATTTGTCACCTCTCTGTGTGACTGTATGTATATGTATCTGTTTACAACATTTACACACTTTACAGCCCACACGTTATCGTAAATAAAGCTAACTCAAGCTCAAAATATCAGTAATCACACAGTTGTGAATCCTCAAAGAAACGAGGTAGGTCTGCTGCGAAAAAAAAGTAGCATGAGAATCGGTACAACTCGGCGTTAAAGTTACGTTCGGGAAACGTGTATACTTTATCAGTTTTTGCTAACTAAAAAAAACCTATCCCGCGCCGCTTGGGTTGCATAATTCCACTGCAGCCCCATTCCTCTTAAGTTGAGACAGGTTAAAGAGATCCGAATTTAATATTCAGAAAAATTATAGCATTCGCTATATAATTTATAAAACTAAGACATCGATCCGCGGTCCGCTACAACACTTACTTGATTAACTTATTTTATAAAAACGAAACAGAAACAAAAACATTGTGAGGCATAGCCCACGAGTTCCGCTAGTATGTTTATCTTTAGACTGCAGTGGCAAAACCGGTCACTCACTTAAGATGTTTCTAAAACGTTTTGAAGTGTGCTATAGAGCCTCCTTCAGGATTGGTAATTCCTAGAATATAAGAGAATTTTGAATCTTCAATATAACATTTAAAGAATGAAACTGAAACTTGCAACATTAACGTAAAGGTATCTAGAAAGTATTGTCAAAAATACGTTGAAAATACTTATAATTTTTTATGTAAGCCAAAGTAATGACGATATAACTAAATAAATAAAGTTGTTGGGAATCTGGAAAATTTAACTTTTTTAACAATTTAAAAAAATGTAAATTTTGAAAATATTTAATTTGAAATTAAAGTGTTAAAATAAGTTAAGAAAAACTGTCAAAAAATTATAACAATAACAAAGAAAACATCTTTAGTTCTCACAAGAACAATTATTGTACACCTTGTATAAAGACCATCACTAGCAGTAAATAGTTAAAGAATTGAAATTATTACGGGTCAATGATTTTTGCCGCAGGCAGTATGTTTTATTTTTCCTTATTTGAAACCTGTTTACTAAAACATATCTCGCCGACTTTAACCTTCAACATGTTTATCTCATATAAAAATATTTGGTTCTTGTTGTGATATATTGTAACTGTTTTGTATTTTGCGCTGTAAACACTTGCAATGTATCTGACATTTATTGTACCCTTACTTCTAGTGCAAGTACACGCTGGTAGTATTTCTATTAGATTAGTTTAACTTTGAATATAACATTCTTTTTAGAGCAATGTACTACACCAAGCAACGAACCAGGCGAGTGTGTTCTTTTAACTTCATGTACTGTACTTTACGAAGCACTGCAGGGTAAACCTGAAACTTACGTTGAAGAATTTGTGCAAAAATCAATTTGCGGTGGTACTAAATTTATTCCTAAAGTATGCTGCGCAACAAAATCCAATTTTACTATACCAAAACCAAAAAATTCAAAACCTGAAAGTGTTACGAACAATAATGTGTTACCCGGTGAAAATTATTGTGGATATCAACATTCGGACGACTATTATCGTGCCGAGAACGATACTTCCGTAAGAATAAATGAATTTCCATGGTTAGCAAGAATAATAAACTTATACAATGCTCACAATGGACCCGAGACACTTTTAGATTGCGCTGGTTCTCTTATTAACACCAGATATGTTCTTACTGCGGCAAATTGTGTGGATGAAAAGCCCTTTCCAGTGTAAGTTGCGTTTAAATTAATTTTGGCTATAAATGTTTTTGATTTATAATGTTTTTAGCGTGGGCGTCCGCCTTGGAGAATTTGATTATAAGAATAAAACGGACTGCATTAAAGAACCACCGTACGAAGAAGAGTGCAGCAGTTTTGAAGATTTTGGAATCGACAAAATAATACGGCATCCAAATTACAGTAACGTGGATGATAGCAACGACATAGCTTTGATAAGACTGAACAGAACGGTGATATATACAGGTAGCTTAAACTTCTTTGTTTAGTTTATTTATCTTTTTTTTCTTTGTTTTTCCTTGCCTGCCATTACAGCGTTGGGGCCTTTATCCATCTTCTATAGTTCTTCCTGCTTCCTGCCATTTCCTTCACTTCCTTAGTGTCTTACCTCTTCTCGCTGTTCTTTCTGTTGAGGTGTCGTTCCATGTTTTTTTCGGTCTTCCGCTCGGTCGCTTTCCTTTTATTCTTGCCTCATAACCCTGTTTTGTTATTCTGTTATTTTCCATCCTTACTACGTGTCCTAGTAATTTCAGTTGTTTATTTTTGACTGTGTGTATCAGGAGTTCCTCTTTAAGTGGTTTTCTAATGACCTGGTTTCTAATTCTATCTCTCCTCGTTATTCCCTGCACTTTACGTAGGTACTTCACCTCCGCGGCCGTTATTTTTGATTTGTGATTATCCATCATTCTCCAGATTTCAAATCCAAAGTTGAGTGTTGGTATTTATATTGTTCTGTATAAGTGCATTTTCTCCTCTTTACTTATTTCTCGCTTTTTAATAATCGTGTTGTTTATTAGGTAGAAAATTTACTCGTTTTACTTATTCTATTCCGTATCTCCTTGTCTATTTTTTCGTGTTTTGGTATTACTGTGCTCAAGTATTCATAGCTTTCTACTTCTTCTAGTGTCTTTTCGGGTATTTTAATTTCTTCTGCTTGGGGTTCTTGGTTCTTCAATATGCTCATAATTTTACTTTTCTCCTCATTGATCTTTAGAAGATATTTTCTATATCTGTTTCTACCTTATTATTCTTGTTTTTGTTTCTAACAATTCTTACTTGCTTTCCTGCCTTGTTTCTTCGCCTTTTAACAACTGTCCAAAACTTCTTTTAATTTCCCTTGTACGTCTGTTCAACGGTTGTGGCGCAATTTACCCATGACTTTATTTTTGCTTCCTTGACTGCGCCTTTGGCCTTGTTGCGCCTTTTTTGTACCTTTCTTTGTTTTCTTTGGTTCTTGTACTCAGGTAAATCTTCCACGCTTGTTTCTTTAGCCCTACTTTTTCTTTTACTATATCATCTCACTACTTTGTCTTTTTTTGTCCTTCTTTCTTCTTCCTGTGGCCGCTTTCAGTATAGTTACTTTGAACCTATTCCAACTTTTATAGATATTCCATATTTAATGAGTATCTGTATATAAAATACTTAATCACTTTAACAATATGTTAAAGTAATTAAGTATTTTATATACAGATACTCATTAAATATGGACTTTAACGAAGTAAAGCTGGAATTGATAAATAAAGATATTCCATATGTTTCTATCTTCTATCTCCCTTTACTAGTATTGCGTATCTGGAACTTGTGCTCAATGTTGTATAGTTTATCACGCTTTTAACCTTTCTTGCTTCTTCCTCAAAAGTATATGTATGTATCTTTTTATGATTGAAAAATGTGTTTTCTATTAGTAACTTGTTATCTGTGCACATTTCTATTATTCCTCAGCATCTCTTCTACTGTATGTCTTCCGATCATTCCAAATTCGTCGTTTCCCCTTCCTATTCAAGCATTCTAGTATCCTTATTTATTTATAGTTTATTCGTTTTTGTACGGTAATGTTATCTCCTTCAAAATCACGACGTTTTTGACGTTTAGAACGCTTATTTTTAGTAACCGTGTCCGTTGTTACTTTAAGTGTGATTTTCGTACTGCTTTTGGCTGTTCTTGGGTTTAAAGATAAAGTTATTATATTTGTCAATAAACTTTAACAGGATTAAGCTGATATTTCAAAGAATTCATTGGAAAAAATTAGTATGGAAGATGGGCTTCTTTCATTGGATGTTTACCGGAAATATGGAAAGGGAGTAGTTCCTTTGTTTGTTGATTTTAGTATATTTTTAATATTACTTTTCAGTCATGTGATTTGTACGCGTTCAAGAAACTGCGGCCTGGAAGACCTATTGTTCCACCCCTTTGTATGTCTCTTAGTCAAGTAGATTCAGCCCACGTGTGGACTCAGTCACCTGACTAAGGTTGATGCTACTTATCTCCTCAGGCTCTAAGGTCCCTGTTGAAAAAGTAGCATATCTGCGGGCCAGTTTCCTTCGTTATTTTACACTTTCTAGAGGTTGGTGCCTTAACAAGACCCATATTGTGTAGATGCTTTCGCAGCAGACAGCGGCTTGTAACAAGACATACTATCTTTCTAAGTTGTTTAAAACTCAGCGCGAGCTACTCATTAGTTTTTCCATTCGGCTCTTTGATGAAGCGCTTTGAATCTCTAAGACAATGGTCTATGAGTTCACCTTCAGTGGTTTGCAAATTTTGTGTCCAGTTCATTGTGGTTTCGTACAAAATTCCGCAAGAATTTAGAGAAAAGTTCCTAACTTCCATTGGTAATATGTTAAAAAATGTGGGCCATAGTAATTTGAGCCTATCTTGCTGCAACACAGTCGTACAAAGTCTACCCTAATATGAGGGCCCGAGCCGGCGTAATGATAATGTATAATTCTGGTTTAGAATATATTGGTTAATTTTTTCTTTTACATGTATTACATGCATGTGTATATATATATATATATATATATATATATATATATATATATATATATATATATATATATATATATATATATATATATATATATATATATATATATATATATATATATATATATATATTATATATATATATATATATATATATATATATATATATATATATATATATATATATATATATATATATATATATATATATATATATATATATATATATATATATATATATATATATATATATATATATATATATATATATATATATATATATATATATATATATATATATATATATATATATATATATATATATATATATATATATATATATATATATATATATATATATATATATATATATATATATATATATATATATATATATATATATATATATATATATATATATATATATATATATATATATATATATATATATATATATATATATATATATATGCAAAACGACAAACTCGCCTCTGAAACTCTACGTTGAAATGTAGAAGTGGCCTCCGATCCGGAGGCGAGTACGTAAAATCGGAGGCGAGTAGGTATCCCCGTGTATAAGTGTATCAATCAATAATTGACGTCACACACGTGTGTTTTACAGATTTTTGGGTGGAGGCCAGTTTGACCATACACATATGCAGTTATACACTTCAGTTGGTGGAAATGATTCTAGATGGCGCGACCATTTTATACACATATACACTTAACGAAGTATGCCAGTAGTACTCGCCTCCACATATACACCGTAGTTTTACGCCTCCGAGACTTGGCAACAGCGCTCGAAGGCCTGTAGCTAGTAATGTATTTAAGTAAATCCAATAAAACCGCATCTAACTGGACATTACACAAATGATATAACAGCCCATTCTTCGATTAGAAAAATTCAGTGTTCTTAATTTTAAGCGCGTAGTATTTAATTAATTAAACTAACTAATTGTAAACAAATTAATTTTTATATACAAAACCGTTAAATGAAAATTACTCAACTATAGAATGAAAAATTGATTACAAAATTCCATAAGACTAACAAGGATAAAATAAATTAAAATTGTTTTTTGTAAAGACGCTTTTATTTAAATGGACTAAAAAGTAAAAAGTGATTTCATTTTCAGCTCTTATTAGAAACATTAGTTGCATATACGTACTAACTATATTGAAAATCACCCATTTGGTTGCAACCAAATGTCAAAAAATTGTCACATTTTTTTCTAATGAACGAGGCTGTGGTGGTTGTAATATTTTTTACATATACCAACAAATAGAAGTGAGTGCAACTAAATAATACCAATGGTTAAAGAAACAAGACCATTCATAAACGTAAACGTAAACATACAATTTTTGTATGTAACCTAATATGGGAAATAAACAGTCTATAAATAAATGATTCATTGTTCCTGACATTTATTATTTATCCGATACGATAAACATATTTTATAACGCGAATCCAATTCTTGTTTCTCAATAATGAAAAGAAATGTTCTAGTACAGTTGCTCTTTCTGTAAGATATGTGTGTACTGAATTTCAGATCAATATCTTACAAGTTGTCCAAGAAATAGAAAAATAAATAAAATATTTCAATCTTGAAAACTCTAAGCTCTAAAGCTCTGAGCACATGTTCATAGGAACTTTTCTTCAGAAAATTGCTTTAGAAATCACCCCCTTAATTATTTTAGCTTACTTAGGAAACACCCCCTGTACGCCAAGTCAATTAATGCATCTTTAGCTCTTATTTCTCATTCACCCCGTATAGATACAACTTTGTGCCAGTAGTAAAAATTGCTTGTCTTGACGCAACTATAACAACATACTAAAATTTCATAAAATTCTCAATGGTACCAATTTTTCGTAAGAAAAGTGCGATGTCCTTTAGCGGAAGCAGGTATCTATAAAAAAAATACGACTCAAGCTCAAAAATTATTTTGAAAGAAACATAATGTTCCCCGGAAAAGTTTGACAGTGAAACAACCAGGTTAGTTTACTAATATAACCGACCGATGAGTTTGAGTAATTTAGCTATAACTGAGCAGTGCATAAATAACAGTAAATTATTAATTTAAAAAAGATTCTGAAGTACCTGTAATGACTTAAAATACACGCATAAAGTACAGGTGAGATTTTGAAAACAAAAATAGCTTATGTACTATACAGGGTGGGGCAATAGTGCGTGGGAGTTCGATAGCTCGTACACTGTAACAGATAAAAAAATATTTCTAATGCAGATGTAAACTGTGGGTAAATGTGTATACATAGAAATTATTTTCAAATATACAGGGTGTTACAAAAAATGTTGCACGCTTAAGGCAATTTTTTTTTAAATGGAATGCCCTGAATATTTTTACATATTTAACACTTCTCTTGGGATGTTTATTTATATCTAAAATATTAGCGCCATCTAATGTCCGGTTTAGAAGTAATAATATTTTTTTCAAAAAAATTGATTTTTACATTACTCCACTTAACAATTCACTACTTCCGCGGCCGCAGCTTTGAATACGAAATTAAGTAAGGACCTTATTGTAGGAGGTTGTAGGGTGCTCTTGTTTAAATATCGTAGAGCTACCATATACAGGGTGTCAAAATTAATTTTCAAATTTTGAGAACTTCAAAGTTATTCTTCTCAACTTTTTCAAGTGGAACACCCTATATAATTTTAACGATGTTATGTAGAATTAAATAGCGAACATTTTTTGTATGTAAATCCTTATGGGTATTTGTAACCACTTTTGATTTATTGCAAAAAGTACAAAATTCAACAATGTGTATTAAAAAAAATTAAGGTTTTTTCAAATAAAACAAACGAAAAAAATTATATTAAGTGCTCCACATGTTGCCCATTTTGATTGACACACATTTATATGCGCCTTTGAAATGAGGTTTCTAGTTTTCTTAAAATTGCCGGTGTGATACTTCTAAAAGCATGTATTATCCTTTTCTTCATATTTTGGATTGTTGTTGGTGTATCTGTATAAACAATTTCTTTCACGTATCCCCATAATAATAAATCCATTTTTGTAAGATCGGGAGATCTAGCAGGCCATTTAGTGGGTCCATTCCTTCCAATCCATTGATGTGGGTAGATATTATTTAACTGGTCTCTTACTGCATTTAAATAATGTGATGGAGCACCATCTTGCTGAAGCCACATCTTATTTCGGATCCTTTGAGGAAGATTCACCAATAATTGTGGCAGATAGTTCTCCAAAAAATGAAGATAAATAGCTCCGGTTAATGTACCATCAAAAAATGTGGCCCTATTACATGTTCTCCAATAATTCCCACCCAAACGTTTATAGACCATCTGTGCTGGTTATCAAGTTGCCTGAAAAAGCGAGGATTTTCCGTAGCATAATAATGGAAATTGTGCCTGTTAACAAATTCAGTTTTATGAAAAGTTGCCTCATCAGTGAAGAAACATTGTTGAAGAAAGTAGCATCTTCTTGCATTTTACCGTTGTCCCAATTACGAAACTGTAAACGCTTTAGAAAATCGTCATCAGTTAATTCCTGGTGCATTTGAATGTGAAATGCATGAAACTTATTTTTTTTTCTAAGATTCGATCAACAGAACGTGTACTTATTCCTACTAATGAGCTCACTTCTCTCTGACTAATATGGGGATCCTCAATCGTTGCCAGCACGACAGATAACTCATTTTCTTCGTTCACAACATTTTTAATTCGTCCACGTTTTTCATATTGTACATTGCCGGTTTCCACAAATCTATCAAGCAGGCTTTGGAAGCTATCAACTTTAGGGAGCCTTCGTTCAGAATACCGTTGGTGGTAAATTGTATTGGCAAGCAAACAATTTTTTTCCGACTCGTCCAAAACAAAAATCATGTCTACAAGTTCTTCTTTATTAAAATTCATTTTGGAAAACTCAAATACTACAAATAAAAACTGATGGTCGATAACTGCGAGAAATGTAGGCTTGACGTTTGTGCAAAACAATTGCTAGCGAACAGATGCTTTATTGTTTTGTCGAACACAAATTTTTTTCTTTTGTTTTATTTGAAAAAAACCTTAATTTTTTAAATAAATATTGTTGAATTTTTTGCTTTTTGCTCAAAAAATCAAAAGTGGTTACAAATAGGGATGCAGCGGATATTCGGTTTTTATCCGTTATCCGGTCTATCCGGCCATTTCACCGAATATTCGGTGTGGCCGGATAATATGAATTATCCGGCCGGAGATTTTTCTTTAAGTAAAAAAGATTATGCATGCAATTTGATTTGAAAGTATAGACTAAAATAATTGAAAGGTAGAGAGCAAAAAACCCCATAAGCCCAGTATTTTGCAGACCTGCATAAAATTACTAAATTTATATTATTGAGATCAGCATTTATGCGAGTTAAAAATTTGAAATGATTTCAAACAACATAAATAAGTATTATTTATTAAAATCGCGAAAGTAATATACACTGTGTCCATAAAGTAACCCCCCACCCCCCCAAATAAATTTTGAACGACTCAATATTTTTCTACAAAATTTGGTGTGCTGTAATGGGAAATTAAATACTATTTTTCAGACCATATTAAAATTTTGTATCATACAAAATGGCGACTGGGCGCCATTTTGAATTTTCTTTTTAAATAGAAAGGGGGGTCGAGTGACACCTCATTGGAAAGGTCTTTTAGTTCTGCGTCTGATCCTAAAGTTTAAAAGTAAAATATTCAGCCATAACAAAATGACAATGTTTGAAGATAAAGAAGTCTATTTAAAAAAACTAAGAATTAAAGCTTAAATTAATTAAATTAAGTATTCGAAATGTTTACCATTCACTTCTTGGCACATAAAAAGTCGGTTATGAAATTCCTGCCTTACATTTTCATAAGTTTCTGGAGTGATAATTCTGCAAACTTCTGCAATGCGTTGCTCCAGTTCTTCAATTGTTTCTGGACGGGTTCTGTACACTTTCGATTTCAGATATTCCCATAGAAAAAAATCTAAGAAAGTTAAATCTGGGGAGTGAGCCGGCTATTCTACAGGCCCCCGCCTAACAATCGATCTGCTAAAAAAATGTCCGTTGAGAAAGTCAGAAACAGGCCTATCATAATGAGGCTGCGCACCGTCTTGTTGGAACATAACGTTTTCAATATTATTTCAAGCCACCTGAGATATTTCTGGAAAAATTTAGTCCTGCAAATGAAAAAGTGGACTACTGGATAAGAAAATCAAAATAATTTTGAACTGAGTGAGTCCATTGGTTTACAATCCGCCATTTTGTTATGGCTCAAAATTTTTCTTTTAATTCTAGGATCAAACGCAAAACTAAAAGGCCTTTCAAATGAGGTGTCACTCGACCCTGGATAAAAAAATCAAAACAATTTTGAATTGAGTGAGTTCATTCGTTTAAAATCCGCCATTTTGTTATGGCTGAATATTTATCTTTGAAACTCTAGGATCGGACGCAAATTAAAAGACCTTTCAAATGAGGTGTCACTCGACCCCCCTTTCTATTTAAAAGAAAATTTCAAAATGGCGCCCAGTCGCCATTTTGGATGATACAAAATTTTAATAAGGTCTGAAAAATAGTATTTAATTTCCCATTACAGCACACCAAATTTTGTAGAAAAATATCAAGTCGTTCAAAAGTTAGTTGGGAGGGAGGAGTTACTTTATGGACACAGTGTATAACATAAGGAAGATGCATGAACCACTTGTTGCTATGATGTGCAGGTCTCAATTTTGCAGTACATGTGACAACAGAGAGATCCGAGACAAGGAACCTATAAAAAGTACTCAATCGTCAATATTTTATTTTAAATGTCGACAAAGACCGTATATGTTAGGTTTAGTCAGTTGATTTCTCGTACGGTGTCGGATCTATCAAAACAGAACATATTGTAAACCATTATTAAAAATTATTAATTTTTGGGATTACAGTCAAATTCGTTGACAGATTTCAAATCTTAATTGTGAAAAAAATAACAATATGAGCGCGAATTAGCACATCCTTGAAATAGTACATTTAGTAGTTTCCTTGTCTCTGTGCTCCCTCTCTCTAAAACACTACAGAATAAGACCATAGGGTTCGTGCATTGCATACTCTTTAAGTATATATTATGCCCTGTGATTAAAACCTAAATTTTACTGCGTTTAAGCTGAAACTACTTCGATAGTAAAAACTATGCCGGATAATCCGGTATCCGGCTATCCAGCTGAGCAACCGGATACCGAATATTCGTTATCCGGAATTTTGAAAAAGTACTGCTCGCTGCATCCCTAGTTACAAATAGCCATAAGGATGTACATACAAAAAATGTTCGCTATTTAATTCTGCATAACATCGTTAACAAATATACATTTGAAAAAGTTGAGAAGAATAACTTTGAAGTTCTCAAAATTTGAAAATTAATTTTGAACACCCTGTACATGGTGGCTCTACGATATTTAAGCAAGAGCACCCGACAAGCTCCTACAATAAGGTCCTTACTTAATTTCGTCTTCAAAGCTGCGGCCGCGGAAGTGGTGAATTGTTAAGTGGAGTAATGTAAAAATCAATTTTTTTTAAAAAAATATTATTACTTCTAACCCGGACATTAGATGGCGCTAATATTTTAGATATGAATAAACATCCCAAGAGAAGTGTTAAATATGCAAAAATATTCAGAACATTCCACCTAGAAAAAATTACCTTGAGCGTGCCACACTTTTTTGTAACACCCTGTATATTTGAAAATAATTTCTATGTATGCGCATTTACCCCCAGTTTACATCTGCATTAGAAAGATTTTTTATCTGTAACGGTGTACTAGCTATCGAACTCCCACGCACTATTGCCCCACCCTGTATATAAGCTAAGTACTGCAGTTTTAAGTGATTTTCTGGATTACTTTTTTAGTCTTATTAAATCCGAGTCGGCGTTTCATATATCGAACGTTTCGATAGGCGCGATCCCGCTTAAAGCCGCATAAAAAATCAACCAGATAACGAATTCATTTGAATTTCACAGAGTCGTTTTTTTCTGAAATGGCTCGGAAAAAAATGACACCAATAATTTATGATTTTCATTGCCTTATTCGTATTAAATATGGTTAAACTTCGTGTTAACGACTGTAATGTCGATTCAAAGTTAAAATTTAATTAAAAAATCGATCGCTCTCATTTAGCATTTTGGAGACTTACACTCTCTTGGTCTCCTTTTACCTAGCAGGTCATTGTTCAGGACCGTATTACGTAACTTTATGGCACAAAAAATAATGGGTCAACATTTGAAAATTGTCAAACCAACTCTGAAATTAATGGAAAATCAACCGTTTCTCTGGCTAGTATAAACTTACCTAATACGGTGAATGAACATTTTGATTTTCCCTTGAAAATTCAAAAACACTTTTTAGAACAGTGGGACAACCGGAAAGTGCGTAGTGAAATGGTATCGCGAGCGAACGTTTCGATACGCGCGATCCCGCTAACGAATTGATTTTTTTGATTGGAATAAGTAGTTGTTGTTTTAAGTTTTGGTTTTGGGCCCCATAGGTGTTGAATCATCCGTCAGCTCGCCGAATTTATTGCTTGTTGATATATTTGGTGTGTTAGTTTCTTCTGGATATTGGTTATTATTTTGTAATGCCAGTTTTGTTAAGGTCGGTGTTTTCTTGAAGTTATGAGGATCGTATTTGTATTGGGGAATAGCCCTGTGGGTACTGTCTTGGCCTTTTCTACGCCCTATTTTGATAGGATTTGGTTTTACTATAAGCATACTGCAGAAAATTCTAAAGCAACCACTCTAGAAAATTTTGTTCTCTCAAGCACGTTCGTTCAGAGCGACGTTTTAAACTGACTACATATGACAATTCAAAAAATTACTGTGGCAATTCTGTTTGTTGTTCAGAAAGAAGGACTAGGTGCTAGAAACAAAAATTTACGCGGATTTTCCCAAAGTTTAACACATTAATCATTAACTCCAATATTACCTCGAAAATTTCATTAACTACAAGGCAGCTGATTTAATTAGGTTATTTGCATTACTGTATGTAAGGTACAAGAATTTGTTAACACACCCACAACGCTATCCGCGCGATGCTAAGTACCTCATCACGTTCGCCGTGCCGAAATGCGAAAGCAGAATGTCGCGCTACTTCTAATCCTTCCGCAAATAATACAAGAGAACGGCAACATTGCTGGAGGCGAGTACGTCGACTGTCTTTGCACAACCATATACACCTGGAGGCCACATTGTAGTAGTGTAGTCGGAGTCGAGTTGCTATTTCTTGCGCATAATTTTTTTGTATATCTCAAATATCGAAATTCCTTACCCCTCTCTTGATGCCCTTGTTAAGAAAGCCTTATTTAATATATTAACGAAGAATACACATGGAAAAACCTATTCCTTGAGATGGAGGCGTGGGCGTCTGTTACATGTTCGGAGGCGAGTAAGATAGCCGTGCACATATATATATATATATATATATATATATATATATATATATATATATATATATATATATATATATATATATATATATATATATATATATATATATATATATATATATATATATATATATATATATATATATATATATATATATATATATATATATATATATATATATATATATATATATATATATATATATATATATATATATATATATATATATATATATATATATATATATATATATATATATATATATATATATATATATATATATATATATATATATATATATTGCGATGGTAAAGTCAAGATTTGTAATTTAATAAATGATTGACGACAGTCATCTCTATAGTTAAGGCCGTCGAGCACACGCAATGATTTTCTTAGTAACGCGAATAGGCGACTAGTTGAGGGTGCATGATCCCAATTCAGGACAGCCTAAGCTATCGAGGTATTGCAAAAAGCAAAGTAAGCTGTACGTGCAGCCCGAACTCCCACACTTGCCTTGAGATGACGCAGCAGGAAAATCTGCTTAGAAAACTTAGTGGCAATGAAATTTATATGATAGTTCCATTTAAAGTGGGGGTCAATGTAAACACCTAAAAATGTTACATGCTCGGGATTAGGGTGAGATATTTGTCTCAAGGTAAAGATAAGTGTTTGAGTTTTGTCAGGATTTAAAGACAACATACTTTGTGCAAACCAATTTCTAGCATGCAACTGGGCTTCACGTAAGTTATTTATAATCACAGGTTCCAAAATTTGTTTTGTGTAATTAGCGTAGTATCATCTGCGAATAGTATTACACTAGTGTTTGAAAATTGTTCATGTAAATTAGTAACGTATAGAAGGAAAAGCGTAGGTCCCAGTACGGAGCCCTGAGGAACACCATTCTGGATTCTCTTTAGGTTGGAATGTGTATCACAAATGCTAAGAAACTGGTACTTTTCATCAAGATATGATTTTATCAGTGTGAAGCTGCTCTCACTGAATCCGAGGCGACCCAAGCGTTCAGTAAGAATACTGTGCGATACGCAGTCGGACGCTTTGCTAAGATTGCATAAAGTGGCTCCAATAAAATTTCCCTGCTCCATACTATCAACCACAATAGAGCCCAGTTTATCAATGGCTGCGAATGTAGAACATCCCTTTCTAAAACCGAATTGGTTTGGATTTAACAATTTATTATCATTAATAAATTCAGTCATCTGGTTTTTAAGATTTTTTCCAGTACCTTGCCTAAAATGGGTACCAGGGATATAGGGCGGTAGTTTGAAAGTTAATTCGGGGGTCCTTTCTTATGAATAGGTAAGACTTTTGTTTCTTTAAATATTTTGGGAAATAATTTGATTTGATGCATAAATTGAGAAGTTTAGTTAGAGGAATTAATATCACATTATGATTTTTTTGATCAACCTTGCACTCATATCAAATTTATCTTTGCTATTATTGTTTGGCATTTTATTTATTAGGACCTTTAATTCATTAAAGCTAATCTCTCTGAATACAAAAGGATTCTGGCATAAATAATTATTTGTAGTATTATTTTCAATATATCTCATCTTCCCAACTGGCTTAGGTAGGTGGTCTATTACATTTTTAGCAACATTTACAAAGAAGTTATTGATTTCATCTGCGCTAGGATTTTTAGTAGTAGTTTCTTTGTCATGGTTTGTTTTGTTCGAGTTTATAATTTGCCATAATGTTTTTTGTGGGTTTTTGGAATTATCAATAAGACGCTCATAGGCATTTTGCTTATTTTTGATTGTCAGTTCTCTGTAACGAGACCTGTAGGCATTAAATGCATGTAGTGATTCAGGTGAAGGCTTTACTGTATGGCAAGTGCGTAATGCCTCCAATTTTGTGCGCATCTGTGCGATCTCGTTGGTAAACCATACCGGTGTCTGTCTTGAATTTCCTTTTACTGTTTTAGTTTTCCGAGGCATAGCAAAATCAATACTTTCAGTTATTACCTTAACAAACATATTTGATTTGTAATCTAGATTGATATTTAAATTGGTGAGAAAACCCCAGTCAACCAATTCTAGTTTGGTTATCAAAGTGCAAATATTTCTTTCTTGAAAGGGTCTAAAAGTAACGACCTCACTGCAATTTGTTGACTGATTTTCCACCTCAACATAAACGCGCTTATGGTCAGAGAGATTCAAATCAATAGTTCCTGAATTATGTATCAGGCTGATATTATTATTGACAAATACATTATCCCGACAACTGTTTTTACCAGTGCATTCGTTTATTAGACTATTGAAACCGAATGATTTCATCATATCATAAAAATTTGTGGTGTAAGAACAGTTGTCTTTAAACAAATCTGCATTGAAGTCGCCTGTAATTATAATTTTTCTATTAATCCTATAAACAAGAGCAAGTAAAAGGTTTATAGTTTTATTAAATCTATCAAAATCTGCTGGTGGGGACCTGTAGACAACTACAACTATAAGTTTGTGCGTGAGGGCCTCCACCTCACATACTCGTTCCACGGTTAATTCCGAGATTGCCTGTATTTTGTACCATCTCGGCAAAAACTTGATGCACAGAAGTATCCGTTTATGTGCACGGTTTCCAACAGATCTACACAACACCAGTGTTCACTGACGCCGATGACGTCGAACTTGTAATTTCCTGAGTTATCCATAATAGCTGATTCGAATTCACCCACTTTATTGCGGAGGGACTGTATGTTTAGATGAAGCAATCTAAAACTTTTGGAGGTATTACTTACAATGTTGTTTATTAACTGAAGTGGGTCCGGCGATGACTTCGCTAATTTGATTGTTGAGGATCTCTGGGATGGTTTAAAAAATGTCTCCCTCGATTGGAATTAAATCCTGCGTGGGCGACGCCCTTGGACGAAAATTGGGGTTGATACACTTGTTCTACTACTGACGGGTTAAATCCCACCATAAAGCATTTATTGTCCACAACTTCTTTCCTAGTGTCCTATAATTTTACCTCCGCTTTTTCGTTTATTTTATTGATTAGGTAGCTTTCTACTATCTGTTCAGTGACGTGATCCTTGACTCAGGATATGAATAACCAGATCTTTCTGTTATTATTTTCTTTTCCTGCAAAACCAGTTGTATTATCACTATCGCTTACCTCAGCTGTACCTACTGGAGTTTTGCGAGTGGTGATTTTCCTTTTATGAATAGCCTTGGTGAATCCGTCACTTTGATCTACTCCGCTTGTTCGCTCGAGATTTGTATTTTTATCCTGACCAGTCGATTTCTTAGTTTCATCCCTTGGTTTGTTGTTTTTGTCTGTCAAAATTTGTTTGACAGCCGCACTATACGTATCCGTATCTAGTGCTGTCTTTAAATTTTTACTGATTTCGTTTGGTTTGGTTTCAAAAATACCTACAGTTTGTTTACAATTTGCTTGTACAGGCCGTCTATGTTGCTCCACAGATGGTACCTTACGTTCCGCTTGAACTTGAAGACTTTTTAAGCACTGTACCAAATTTAATTTCTCTTCCAATAGAGTGATTTTTTCACGTAATTCTTTAATGATAAAATCCTTGTGATTTATAATGGTATGCAAATATCCCACTGCATCGACCTGCTCAATGGTTTGATTTATCGGTTCGTTTGCTACACTGTTTGCGGCGCCATGATTGTCGTTTTCACGATCACCCAACTCACAACAAATTATTTGGCTATCATTAACATGTTTCACTGTTTTTATATGCTTTACACATGCCGGGTGGGTTAATGAGTTACACTGAACACATTCAAGTTCAAATTGTGGGGTAACTTTACAGCGTTTACAGGGTTTATGTCCATCCGTTACAGCTACGCTCGCCATAACACACATGTATTATATAGATATAGTTTCAAGGTTAAGACTGATAGATATTCTTAGTAGATAATCTTAATAGATTTTAGTATGTAGCAATGCCCGTCGATTATTTGAACTTCTTAGGCTTATAGAGTTAGGAATGAGTATATTTTGATTCGTGTCCCAGTCTGCTAATTTCTCTGTGACGCCTTCTATAAATTAAAAATTTTTGTCTCCTAATTTAATTAACAAGAAACGATAAATTTATTTTTTAGCTAAATTGCTGATGAGTGATAGTAGAATAAGATTTACAACCGCATTCCGCCTAATTTGTGGTTGATAAATCTGCTATATAGTCTGTGGTTTTGTTTAATACCAAAGAATATTTGCTAAAAAGTTTAAAAATTACTTTTTTTTTCTAAAAAGAAAAACTTTAGGCTTTAATTTTGTTAGTTATATCTATCCACGCGACTAATATTCAAAGAATTTTCTTGTTTACTAGTAGGCTCTGCGTCTGCGGCCTACGCTCTCTTTGCAGTCCGCGTAATGAAGCTTTCAGTATTCAGACCATAAATATTTAGTTAACTTGGAATAAGAAACAATATTCTTTGCAAGCCCAAATGATTTAATTGATAAGCATTTATTAGTTTTTAAAATTGCAGAAGAGAGTTTGTAGCTAATCTTTATTATATTAAAGAACTGTAAATCTAAATGACAGTAAACAGTTTGACCACTGACCACCGCTGTGTCGTGTACCTAATTTTTTCTCTGAATGTCATGGGTTCGGAACCGGACGTTAGTGTCCGGCCGATTGGGAGCGTCAGTTTGGACGCTGCAGTTTGAGTGCAACGACAATTTTGCTCAGAGACGTTTAGAACGCAGGGAACTTTGAGCGCAAGAATGTTTGAGCGCAGGGACGTTTGGCGCCGAAACGTTTTGGCGCAAGCCGTTTGCCCGCAGAGGCTTTTGTGCGCAAGCGAAATATATTCTCGGTCTTTTTATAGAAAATTCAATATTTGATAAACTATTCATTTTTTAAAAACAATTTGTTAAATTTTAAGTAGTGGGCAGTGAAACACTTTCAATTTTTTTGGAATTACAAATTATTGTTTCAGAGAAATTATTACTTTTGCTTAATTATATTGATGTAAACATTTTTATGTTAAATGTTAATACATAATTGAGTGGCTATTAAAATGTTTATTATTCAAAAAAAAGACAAAATCAAATAATTTCCTTCATTGCGCGGAAACGAGCCTGCGCCTAAACGGCCCGCGCCAAAACGTTGCTGCGCTTAAATGTTCCTCCACTCAAACGATCCCGCGTCGAAATGTTCTTGAGCCCAAACGTCTCTGCATTGAAACGGCCGTTCTCAAACGTCTTAGACCACATGGGCCTAACATTAAGGTGTAAGAGTTTAACAATTTCACTGAAAATAGACAAAATCTTCTCACACTTGCACCTCTCAAAACTTAGTGAGATGTCTGCTACTAGCGTTCTTAACAGTCGTTGGACGGTAGAACGATTTACTTAATTTACTTTTGCAAATACGGTAAGCAACAATAATTAAAGTATGGGAAAGTCAGGGCAAAGAGTTTCCACGTTTTTTTTTTCTATTTTGAAGCTGTTGGCTGGGGGACAAGAGACAGCATTTAAAATTGACGACAGTGCTATATGCGGCTTGTAAATCATTGCATTGTATTTTATGCGTTTTTAAATAACCAGAGTTTAAAAGTTTTGCAGAAAAACTTATAAAAACGACGCCAACGTTATAATTTTATTTATGAACTGTCAACGCATTATGAACAGTATATAAAAATTCTCATGTCGCCTTCCCCTTCTCATTCTTTTTGTTCTTTTTTTGCAAACTGGCATTTTCTCGTTATAGCTTACAATGTGTTTATTTTATTTCCATTTTAATTTTCGTCTAAGTTTTCCGAAGAGCACGTTTAATAAATACTTTTTTATACGTTGAGTTTAGAAAAAAATTTATTTGTTTTAATTTTCTCGTTTAAATTAAATAATTATTAGTTTACCATTAATAGCTAATATTTAACTCTGGATCTTTCGTTCGTTTGCATCTGTAGTTTTTCTTTCCATTTTTTTAATTGTGGTATAAATTATCGTTTTTAAATCTCGCTTCCTACCTTATACGACGCATTTATGTTTCATGTGCATTTATTTTACTGTTATTTTTTAGTTTCCTCTATTTTTTTTTCTTATTTTTGTTTTTAGTTTTGTGTTTTATTTTGTTCTTACCGTTTTCGTATTTTAATTTTTTTTATTCTTTCCCAATTGTATCTTATTAACCTTGATTTGACATTTACGTATTATTTATTAAACGGTTTCGTTTATAGACTACATTCGTCCTATCTGCCTGCCTTCGCTAGCAACAGTACGTGCGAATATTGGAGACATATTAACAACATCAGGTTGGGGGTTTCACCATCGTCTAATGGACCACAAGAAAAAAATTTTAATCAAATTAGTAACACAGGAAGAATGTACAAGAAATTTGAATTTGAATTCCTCTACTAGCAGTAGTAGAAGTCTAAATGAAAATTATATCTGTACTGTCGAACAAGGTAGTGATGCTGAAGAGGAATGTTTTGGTGATCGTGGTGGGCCTGTTATGTTTTCTTTTAAATTTCAATGGCATCAAGAAGCTATAGTACATTTTGGGGCAAGTTGTCTAGGAATGCGAATGCCAGAGGTACACACAAGTTTGACGAATTATTTGGATTGGATTAAAAACAGCTTGGAAGCGTAATGCGCAGAAAGTAACAACTGTGGTTATGTTTGTTATATCAACTATATGTAACTAAAATGTTAGATGTATTTTTTTTATAATCAGAAACTGAATGGATTTTTACAAGGTGTAAATGAAATTTAAACTGTGTTTCACAAAATTTAAAAAAATATAGATTAATATTTGTGTATGTGTAATATATCTGCTGATATGAAATTTTAACTTACAACTGGTTTCATGAAGTCTTACAAAATATGAACATTATTAATTGTATATCTCTTGTATATTAGACGGATGGTGCTATATTAAAAATTAAAACAATTTCATGATAATGTGACATTGCACCAACATTTCCAGCTCTAGTTTAAAACCGAAATAAAAAAACAACTACTACTTTCAGGTCTTCTTTAATCTCAAACTATGTTATTTTGTTTCTACACGTTTCACATCACCATAGTAATTGTTAAAAACAGAAGTAAAAACCAGAAATTTGGTTTCAACTATGACTAGGACAGACCGCTACGATACGTTTTGTTCTTCTTAGAATTAGTAATGAGCATATTCAAATGATTACCATTCGAATAATTTTGCTAATCAAATAATTCATTTGGATACATTGTTTTAGATATTTCTATGCGGTAAAAAATAGTAATAATGCTCTCCGCTTGCTTTTCAAATGAAAAATGATCGTTCTCGTAGTCTTTCCTCGAGCAGCTCCTCAGAACAGTACAACCCTTTAGGCTTGAACAGTGTTTTTACTAATTACATCATTTTGTGTCGCTAATTTGGGCCTGGTTTATCGACTAATATTTCTATAAAGCGCGAAAATGGATACATATTTCTGTTTTTATAAAACAATTAATATTTTTTTAAGTGAGATCGGGGACAAAAATAATATTCTGTTATTAATAATTTTAAAATGATATGACCACGAAAAATAAAATAGTGTGGTAGAAACTGCTGTGTTTGCTGTATCAGTATATCTCGTTGTGCTTGCGCAACAAAATACGTGTTTGGTCGTTTTTATGCAATCGCATTGCGGATATTGTGTCGTCATGAGTGCTTCTGCATTGTAATACCACGAGTGATGGTATTATTGTATCATGTATTTGCATTGGGAATTTGCAGTTAGCTAATGTACGGAGTATCGCTTCAACACTCGTTTTTTGAAACTGTCAAACACGACAAGCATTAATATGCCAGAAAGACGAAAACTTCAATGGGGACTTACAAATATAATGCCTTTTAATATACAGCAAAGAATGTTGCAACGCAAAGCCAAAAACCGGTGCATAGTGCGAGAGGAACTTGCTAACTATGTATCTACAATCATTACCAACCTTTGTGCACAATACACGGAAAACCCCGGGCTGCGATGTAAATAAAAACCAGAGATTGTTTAAATAAAATTTCCGATGTTTATTCACATTGCTGCATGGGCTTTTCCGTATTTAGTGCACTGACGTAGGTAGTAACTGTAGACACTTGCTTAGCAAGTCATTTGTGTTGTTTTTGTCTTAATGTCTGTCTACATACATGAAACCTGATAATATTTCCCAGCTATTGTCTTATGTCTTATCGTCAAGACTCTTTGATCTCTCTGAAATTAAGATGTAGTAGCTTTTTATTACGAAACACTAGTAAGTATATTAAATTTTATTTTTAAAAGCATACATTTAATAAATTTGTATTTTTACTTTTCGTTTTTACGTTTCCATTGCATAGTGCTCTTTTCATACTTAGCAGACCGCTAAGTTGTATACAAACAAATTTTGTATTTCGTTGTGCAAAAGCTTTATACAGTATTAAAAATTATTTTAAAATGTAACTTCATAGCAGAAAGTTTCAATATTACCTAGAATGTTTTAAGCCATCATAAAATAACACATTTACATACTGTGCATGGTACTTTGATGCACCATAAAGACTTGCAAATTCACTTTGCTAAGGTTAAAACATTGTTGAGTTACGAGAATGTTGTTTCTAGAGCAAGCAACATTATAGTGCAAATGTGTACATAAAGCAGTTATGATAGGAGACAACCAAGACTTCAAATTTAGCTGCAGAAATCTCGAAAATTGACGCTACGCGGAAAATTAATAGGGCGTCATTTGGTTGATAACATTTTACTATGTAAAGTTGCCAGAAATCATTATAAAACACAAGTAATTAAATTATTTGAAATTGTTTTAACAGAAGCCTAACAGTATAGAAATTAGGCTGGAATTAATACCGTAATTTAAACTACGACCTCGACATAATCATAAATGGAAATTTCGGTTTTCGTTTCGCTGTTAGTGGCAAGCGAATAGAGTTTGGAGGTAATAGTACGGGGAAGTAATACAACTTGTGGCAAGTTTCCCAATCACCTTTGACAAGAGTTGATAGCTTTAACCCTTCGAGTAGTCCATAACGGCAGACGCATATTACTTCATAAGTGAATTTGCGGGGAACTAGTTAAAAGTGCCGCACCTCTATGCCTAGTCATGTTCCATTCATGCAATATGATTTTTTGACTGTTAATGGTCCCATTTTAACACAAAAAACTTAACTTTACTCATTATTAAATTTTACACATCAAACAAGTCTAAAGTGTATGGCATTTTGAACAACTTAAAAAAATGCTAACATCCGCTTGGTTAAGAAAGTAAGTGCAAAATTATATCATTATTAGTAATGTGTTTAAATAACGAAAAAATTTGCCAGAGAAAATTTATTTTCATTGTCAAACTTTTATGTGGGTATGATTGATGAGCGGGTAATATAAAGAGGCAAGTTCTGAAACCAAAGGACATCAATTTATTACGCTGGCAGCATTGTTTACTCACCTTGTTTAACTTTCATTCGATTTATGAGGTGATGTAATAAGCTCGGTACTCACAACTGGGAACTAATCTACAAGAGTGTTGTAGATGCAGGATTTGCAGCGAATAATAATCCGCTTCCACAGCAGTCTGCCTACACATCTCCACTTTCAAATTAAATTGCCCCGTCGTGCCCCGGAAGATACAAAGGATAAAATAATTTACATATTATACGTCTCTCAATACTGTAATTACATAGTGCTGAATTCTATATCTTTTAATGTGTTTTGGCTATGTTCTCTTTATATAAACGTAAATGGAAAATATGTTGTAAACACTTCAAAATTGGCAATTGTAACCTGTTGTAGCTTGAAGCTATGGTTTGTTGGAAATGAAGTGAAGGCAAAGAATAAAAGTTATTTACAACGTTTATTACGTTTATATTACAATTTAAACTATCTACTTATTAATTTCATGTACTAGAGTAATTATTTACGATTTATATTCAATGTACAATTAAATATTTAAATACCTCTTCTGGAACGAGACGACTATGGTTGTTCAACCCCTATGGGACGCTTTCCTGGTGTTTTCGGTTGGTAGACTGTTTTAATACGGAATTCCCTGTTGCTGTATAAACGTGCATCAACTGTTATTAACCGTGGCAAACTCGGATTCCAAAATGGTGTTTGACAGCATAGTGTTCTGTAAACTAAAGTCAATGTTTGTGCACACCAAAGTTCAGTTATACACTCGTTCAATAAATCCAGGAATGTCTGTAAAGAAGTAAATTAGAATATTAATGTTCTTTGGCGGTTAGTGTCTTTACACTCTGTTTTCCCAGGATACGGCTTCGGTTGAAATTATAATAGTTTGTGTTTGTGTTTTTGGGGACGAATTTTCAGATAAGTATGATAAATTATAATCCCTACATTCTTTTACTGAGATTAATAACTTTCAAATCAAGTAATTAAAGAAATACGCGCTGAGAAAATACTGGGACATTTAAATATATACAGTGTTATGTGTAAATGAAAATACGGTTCCAACTCGTGAAAAGTTTTGAAAACATAAACTAAAGATATCGGATTCTGGAAAATAACAAAAATAACTAGAAATTCAAGCTTAATATAATTGTCGCAATCTCAACAAGAGAACACCTCTAAACTAAAATTAAATACATATATTGGAGTGACAAAAGGTTTAGTTTGAACAGGAAAAACGGCATCCCCAAATCAAAACCAAACGTCAACTCTCTGGTAATTAAATACTTAATTTGAACAGAACACACATCTCCAAGTTAAAATCAAATATCTATTGTCTAATAAAACGATTTATATTAAACAAAAGACTTTAACATCTTCAAATTCAAATCAAATACTAGCAGGTTCGTTTAAATTCTAAGTTCATGGTTTTGAACGGCGAGAGCGTTTACCCCGTTTTATTGTGTAATGCAGTAGCAGCTTGTTAATAAAACTGATGAAGTAAACTTAGCAAAAGTCAATGTATATATTAAAAACGTTTTAACTTAAACAATATTAATGCTTCTGAGTTTCAAAAGTATTTTATTTATACATTAGTATTCATCGCTGTCATTGTTATCACATTATTGTATTAGAAGTAGAAGGCAATACTGTACGCAAAATATAATGCCGTATTAACCGCAAACATATCTTCATAGCGCAGTTACTAAATGGGCGATCATGCTCGCGACGCAGCAACAGTACCGAAAGTGCAGCGGTTTATAGCCCTTAACCGCCAATTTATTTTGCTATGTTTTTCTTAAATTTATAATTATCAGTTTTATAAGAACTAGATATTACATTTGCACTGTTTGTAAGAGAATTGTTAAGTCACACAATAGTATATTATAGTTAGCTAATTCTTTATTGAGTCATCGTTGCATAATAACGCATTAATTTGACAAATAAAGAACTAAAAATAATAACTCAGGTATTTCACAACTCGAAAAGCATAGATTATGATAAATAATCTATGATTTTAGACGTTTCAATTAAATTTATGTCAGCTGATTTGAAAAATTTCAGGTTGTTCCACGGTTCCTCAATATGTACTAATAATTTTGATTTTGCAGATTGCATGTAATTTCATAGACAGTGTTTAACAAATAGTTTTTTATTTTTTATTTAGCATTTAATTACTAAACCATACTTCAATGCAATTGCAATATTGTTATTTGGGTTATTTAATTATTAATTAGAGATGACTTAATGAAGTTTAATTAAATATAATATCTTGTAGAATTAAACAAAAACAGCTCTTAGAAACTAAAACAGATTATTAGAAATAAAGAAAAAAACAATACAAATAATTGGCGGTGATGGGGATTTGAACCGCTGCATTTTCCGTGCTGTTGTGTAGTGAGCGTGCAACGCCCGTTTTTAAACTGCGTTATAAACACACGCTTGCAGGAGAGCGTAATTTCGGAGTTATAAGTAGAACTTGTTTATTGCAATCGTGAATTACTTAATTTAAGCTGTAATAAAACCGAAAATACTGAAGTGTATACCGAGTAATACAAAAATGTCCGTTCTGACGTTTAAAATTGGCAGGAGCATTTTAGGGAGATATTATACGAGATTTTCAGTTTTCTCATGTTATTTGACACATTGTATACGCGCCTGATGTAGATTTAAAACATAACTGTTTAGCATGTACAATTAAACTATTGCAAATATTGGCTCTCCTAATTATTTTAGAGCAAAATAGGAAAAAGATCATTTGCTCTGCATTAAACACTGCACCTAATGCATTATTTATTTTCTAAAATATTATAACTTTCCGTAGAAATAAAATAAACCGTTATTGAAATAAACCAAATTAATAGCGGCTATTACTTTAACTACTAAAAATAAACATTGACATGATAATAATAATTAGAACAACGTTTAATAACTCTTAATAATTGTTGCCAAATGAAGCATAGCATCAATTATTATTATTATTATCACAACAATGATGGAGTTTAGTTGTCAACGTCTTGGCTAACCGCTATTCATTTGTTTAATTTTTTTCTTGTATTTTTATGGTTTTTATTGAAAATAGTTCTGCTTCTGCCTACCGCTATCGGATTTTGGTGATAGACATGACAATTTAACTTGTTTTTACAGTTTTTCTAATTTCTTTTTTTATTCTACTCAATACTTTGTTGTTCGTTACGTCATCATAAATTTTGTATTTTTAACGTTAATTAGCAGACCATATGACTTACTTGCTTCTTATATCTTGTTCAATAATTGTTGTAATCTATCTATAGTGTAGCGTACTGCCCTTGGACACCCCAGTTTTATTAATTATTTTATAACTATTTTAATTCTGTACACCGTATTAAAAATTTTTTAGTTGTAATTCAGCGGTGACACAATAGTGGGTATTTATAAAAATAAAGCATTTACTTTGAAGTAAAAGGTAGAAGTAAAAGGTAGCGCCAAGAAGTAAAAGGTAGAAGTAAAAGGTTTTGCTTCAATTCGTATTCATAATCTTTACCTTTTCCTTGCAGGCAAATACTTCAGATAAATGAGGTAAAGGGTACAGAAGATTCGTGATAACAGACAGCGATCGTTTATGTCACTGGTTCAAGAGGTTGCTCCAAAAAAATTACCACCTAAGCCAAAACGTACAGTGGTTGACGCAAGACCAGAAGAATCTGATGAGACGAGACAGTTGACGACTACCCAGCTTCAACGATTGGTTTTAATTGAGCAACTGAAGACTTCTCGTCTCCAGCAAGAATATTTTTCCGCTAAGCTCCAGAAGTTGGCAGAGACATCCAACAAAGAACCTTCGAACATGTATGCTGTCATGGGAGATAAAACTTACTGTATTCTTTAATAATGAAGTATGTATGTAACTAAAAGCAGTTTTATTTCAAAAGATACAAAATACAGTATTTAATTGTAATGCAGGATATTAAATGATTATATTATATACTAGGTAGATGTAAGTTGTGTACAGTTTTCCATTGTCGTGTCGGTACTTCTCGCTTTATTCAAGGTCCTATAAGAAATAGATTAGTTATTCATTGTTGTGGTCATTTTAAAGCGAACGTGTGTGTAAATATACAGTTGTGATACTCACTAACGTTGTTATTATAAATAAGATAAGCCAATTTTTCTCGCCGTCTTTGCCTTTGTGTGCCAACAGCTTCCTCATTCATTTCCTCTCTACGTGGCAAGTCCTGTTCTTCCTCTTCTTCACATTCAATATCTGCATCTCCTAGGTACTTGGCTATGTTGTGTAACACGGCACATGCAATTATAACTTTTGAAATACTGGGATATTTAACTCTGCATGCATACTTCAGAATAGGGAATCGCTGTTTCAGTTGTCCAAATGTATGCTCAATCACAACTCGCTCTGATGTAAACAGCCTGTTGAAAGCTTTCTGATATTCCTCCTGGGGGTTGGGATAAGCAGTCATGAGACATGGCATTATGCCATACCCACTGTCCCCTAGCAGGACAGTGTTTGTTGTCCTTTTCATGACTTCACACACTGCTGAATTCTTCCATATGCGAGAGTCATGAACTGATCCAGGCCATCTGACATCAATATGGTTATAACATAATTCGCGTCGCATGTGGCCTGCACATTAATACTGGTAAATCATTTTCTATTGACATATTCGTCTCCAAATTGGGCTGGCTTTTCAATACGAATATGCGTGCAGTGAACAACTCCAATCGCTGTTGGGAAATGGAACTTGGTCAACCATTTCTCCTTGCCCTGCATGATTTGATTTTCTGTTGTTGAAAACCGAATCCATTCGCCGGCCTTTTCTACAACACACTCAAGCACCTTATAAAATATTCTGGACACTGTGGGTTGCGTACATCCCAATTCTTCACCAATTCCGCTCTGGAATCCAGGGTCCGCACAATAACGCAGAAATACTTTCACTTTGTGCACAGGTGACAGGGATGCTCCACGAGTTTCTGTATCCTCTCCCAGAATGTGGCCTGCCAACCACACCGCATTGACTTCTTCAAATCCAAATAACGTTTTGAAATCTGATTCACGAGGTGTATGTTTTGGTTTATAATATTTCCTTGCACGTAAATGCACCATATGAGCCATAGCAAACACACCACTGTAACCACCCACCTAAATTTGAAAGTTCAACTTATACAAACACGTCCAGACTTTAACACGTAAAAACCACTAACTTTAGTACACCTAAACATACACCACCTTCACCATACACGCTGTATGCTGGCTGGCTAACTAGTGAAAGACGTGAGATTCTCGCAAAAAAAGTTGCTGTTGACTAGATACGTTTTTTTAGAAGCAAATCCTCCAGTTCTGAACCAAATGCTTCTTTTTATAAATACGAAAAAAGTGAAACCTTTTATTTTGAAGCGCAACCTCTTGCCTTGAAGCAAAACCTTTTCCTTAATTTTTTTTATGCATATAACCTGAAGCAATTGCTTCATTTTTTTCAAGCAAAAGCTAATACTTCTTTTTATAAATATCCACTAATGTTTAGATTTTAATATATTTGCTTTACTGACAAATTTAAGTAAAATTCTTTAGTTAAATATACTTGGTTCTTTAGGCACTAAATTCAAGTTAACGCCAAACTGGCTCCACCATTATAATTATAATTATTTGTAGAATTTTATTTGTTCTTAAACCATGTGTTATAGATATTATGTAAACACAAGTCACGTTTTGTTAAAAAAAAACAACGTGGCTTTCATAGGGGGATCATTCTTAAAGCAATGCTTCTTGATGCACCAGTCAAGACACACTCTTAATGCAACAGCTATAACACGATTTAACAAACACCCCTTGCACCTACCTGTATTCATCCGCCCAGAGCTTGAGGTTTTACTTTTGGCTGCTTGTGGACTGCCTCATTTCGTCCAGCGCTTGAGGTTTTATCTTTGGCTGCTCGTGAGCTCCGCACTCTGCCCAGCGCTTGAGGTGTTACCTTTGGTTGCTAGTGGGCTTCCCTATTTCGTCCAGCGCTTGAGGATTTATTTTTGACTGCTTGTGAGCTTCCCCATTTTGCCCAGCGCATGAGGTTTTTTACTTTGATTACTCGTGGGATTCCTTATTTTGCCCAGCGCTTGAAGTTTTACTTTGCTCGTTTGTTGCATTTTTTCGTCAAGCGCTTGAGGATTTACCTTTGGCTGCTTGTGAGCTTCCCCATTTTGCCCAGCGCATGAGGGTTTTCACTTTGGTTGCTCATCGACTTATCTATTTTGCCCAGCGCTTAAGGCTTTACTTTTAACTGCTCGTTTGCTGCATTTTTTTGTCTAGAATATAAGATTTACCTTTGGTTGCTTGTGGGCTTTTCCATTTCACTTGAAGATGCGCCTTTGGCTGCTCGTGGGCTGCCTCATTCTGGCCAGAGCTTGAAATTTTATTTTTCGCCGCTTGTAGGTTTTCTTTTTCTACCTTCTCATGACTACTGTATTACTAACGAGGGTCTCCCTTATTTTGACTATCTCAAGAACACCAAACAGCCTACTGTGGCTAAATTTTCTGCAGTTTCTTTGGTTTAAACAGGTGAATACCGGAGGGAGATATTTGTAAGTCAGCTGCAGTTGCAATTATTGCGACGAAATATTATTGAACAACTTTACAAAATGTATTAAACTTCTCTTGAGTTTTATTTTTTAAACTTAACTACTTTAGAACCCGAGATCTCGAACTTGCTACTACATAAAAGGACACAACGTACCACAAAAAGTCACACCGTATCACAAACCCACGGTCTGCAATGTTATAATAGAGTCTGCAAATATCATGTGGTTATCAGTATACCTTATATTATTGAGCCGTTCACCGTTTACAAGAATTTCTTGGTTTGCAACTTGCAGTGTTTCTTTAAAAATGGTTTCTTAATATAAGTTGAAGAGTAATGAAACAGAACGCATCCCTGTCGAAGGCTGCGCTGGATTGCAACTTTTTCTGTGTTTACTCCTTCAATTCTCATGTCAGCGATTTGGTTCCAGTACAATATCTTAATAATTCGCAGGTCTTTATCATTTAGTTCTGGTTCACATAGAACGTTCATTGGCTTTGAATTCTGTACTTTGCCAAAGGTTTTCTCGTTGTCTATGCAAAAAGCAAACACATTACAATTTATATTTCAAAATTTTTTTATTAGCACTTGTTTGCAGAACAGTGCTTCTTTTGTTCTTAGAGCGTTCCTGAAGCCAAACTTAGTGTTAAACAATTGTTTTTTATTACAACTATAAATACGGCTGTGCATGATTTTTTAGGAAGATCTTTAATAAGTCACTCGTTAAACTTATTGTTTAATAGTTTCCACAAGTCTTAGCGTTATGCTTCTTAGGAATGGGAATGAAAGTTGAATGTAACAATTTTTTAGAGATTTTCCTGGTGTGGTATATAAGGTTGTATAATTAGTGATGATGTTGATAGCGTTGTCGTCGCACAGTTTTCACTTTTCATTTTTTCCTATTTTTGTTGTTTTCCACTTCTTCTTTAAAAATTTTGAAGCCAAACTCTAGTTATTCTTGTCTGTACTATGTCTTTCATGTTTGAAAAACGTATCTGTGTATTTTTTGCAGGCGTCTATTATCGCAGCTCTTTGCATGATGATATTTCCTTTTCCATCCATCAACCTACTTGCTGTTTTGGATCGATACATTTCAGCAGCTTCTTTTAGAAAGGTTAAAACTGTCATGCTTGCTTTCCGAATTCTATTTTATCACATTTTAACTCTTTATCGCTACTCTTTCGCTTTCTTATTTTTTTTTATTTTTCTATCAATGTCTGCATAATCAGTCTGACTTAAATTTTCGAGCTCAAGTTTTTTTTCATCAGCTTGAGGATTTTCTCACCTATTCCTTTCTTTTTCTTAATATTTTAGCCAGGTTTAAGGCGTTTTCGCGCTTTATTTCTCAGTGTCTCCTCAATTTTTCTTGCTGCTGATTGTATGTGGGTGTGTGCTAGGCCTATGTTCTTCGTTAGAAATTCGTTATTAACGTCTTTGGTAACTTTGATGTTAGTCACTTCGTCTTTAATCATTCGGGCTTCTATTTTCACGTTGTTATTTGCTTTTGCTAGTTTCTTGAACTTTGTTTTGACTGTAGCAACAAGAGGTACATAGTCTGGGCCTACATCTGCTCCAGGTCGTGTTTTGTTTGCTTGAAAGCTATTTCGGAATCCTTTGTTAATCAAAATATTGTCAATTTAGTTTATTATGATGGTAATATAGGTTCTGCTGGAGATTTCCACGTGTATAGTTTGCGTGGTGGTAACATAAAGAATGTATTTGTTACTTATAATTGATGTTCAACGCAAAATGTAGCATTCGCCCTCTTCGGTCATTCCTATTGGCCAACCCATATAGGTCTACTATATTTTCGTGCCTTCCTCAGCCGATCATGGTGTTGAAAATAGTTGGAGTATTTAAAACACGATCATATGAATGAGATGTTTTTTTAATGCTCAACAAATTATTTCTTGACTATTTTGCTATAAAACCATTAGGGGGCCCATATTTGCAAAAGTTAATTTCTACATAGTCCTATGCCTTAAATATAAATGAAAATCGTGTATATATTAGGGTATATCTGCAACCAGCCGTGCTTCAGAGGGCACGTTAAGCCTGCAGTCTCGGTTATCATACTAACATCTTTGGCAATTGTAAACCATGTAGTGGAACTTCTTCCCCCTTTGACGGGTAAGGCAGCCTCCTGCCCGGCATACGTGCAAAGAGAACTTACAGAATACGCACTAGTTTCGGGTATTAAACAGGCCATCGGTTTATAATAAGAGGAAGAAGAAGGAGAAGTGTATATATTATGGAGCCATTTGCGCTCGAGGAAAGTTAGCGTCTAACCAAACAGTTGAATAGCTTTTAATGTTTTGTTGTGGCTAGTAAGAAGAACTGTCGAATTGCGTTACATGTGGTCGATACCGCAAACGGCTGTAAAAGCCGCCGGCGGTGTCTGTAGCTCGCGGTCTTTATCCAGAAGGAATACTTAGTTCTCCATGTTTGTTTCGGGAATAAGGCATCAGCAGCATTATGTTCGAGTATCGCAAATGGAGTAGCGTAGCGGGCTAGTATGCATGCGACAGGTGCAAGGGCTGCGGGACGACTATATACAAGTTAATTTGAATATTGTAGGAATTGAAGTTTATTAGTTGTAAAATACAGAAATGAAAATCTCGAGATTGTTTAAAACAGTGTTTAGGGCGTTATCTCGAAATAACTTAATAATGTAAATTCTAGGAATCAGGGAAACGTACTGGAACTCCGCAAACACGTCACAAGTCCCGTAATAATTTAATTATATTACATTTTACCGTCCCAGAGTGGCTCATTAGAAATTTAAAAGGCTTATTATATTTTTGTTAAAATTGGTAAAGGATTGTTCTGTAACAGTACAAACTGGCTGCAGCGGTTTGAAAATTTATACGAATTTGTCTAGTTGCATCGGTTTAAAGAAACGGCGTCCGCCGCGCCGCAAGTGGAGGTTTATACGTGAAGTGACCGCAGCTAAACACAGTGCGTAGGAGAAATTAATTTCAAACAAAGACCCCTTCCATTCTTCTTCAGGTATAAAACCCCTTGACTAGCTCAGAACGAGATCCCCTTTATTCATTTGAAACCAGACGTGTTTAGGAAACTTTCACTTTATTTTCATTTAAATCCAAGCCCGTTTAGCGATTTTAATTTTTCAATTTATTTGAATCATGACTTAGTGAAATTATTTTTACTTTTATTCCGACCAGTTTACCTGCTTGTAATTTTTGAGTTAAATAATCCAACCCCGATCTTAAAAAGTACTCAGACCGAATATTTAATTTAAATGTTGAGGTGCCGAATACCCTTGTTTAAGTTAAATGTCTTATAACCAGCTATTTAAAATTTTATTTTCTAACGTGGAGATGTCGAGTCTCCTGCTCGATTAAAGTATTTAATTGCCAGAGAGTGGTTGTTTTGTTTTAATGTTAAGAAGTGCCTAATTTTCTTGTGCAAACGAACCAATTTCTCGAACTAGTGTGTTCGACTTTAATCTGGAGACGTTGAGACTTTAGTTGAAATTAGATGAGTTTAGTTTACCCGAATTTGGTGTTTAATTTTAACAATCCGATTATATCAGCTAAATTACAAATTCTTACTTGATTTGAATTTAATTTTAATTTGCAGATGAGCGATTCTTCTATTGAAATTAAATGTTTAGTAACACCTGAATTTTACTTAATCTTCTTATTTGCCTGAACCCAATTTTTAGTATAAGAATTGCATCAGTTGATGTAAATTTTCTAGGAGGTGAAACACTCGTTTGTATTTTCAACATAAACCCTGTGTATATTGCTATGTAATACCCCACACTTGTGGAAATTAATGATTTACAAAAAACTGTATCACATATTGATCTATTTCATTACCTCGACTTGAGTACTCTTTCAAATTCTCAGGGTTCTTTTACTTGTATAAATGACAAAACGTGGCTTCCCTTTTTGTATTGCAAGATTTATGTTCTTTCTTTTAAAAAAAATGACATTAAACATACATGTATAATCTTCTACATTAAATACTAAACAAAACGCACTTATCTGACATAAAAAAGGTTGAAATCATTCAACTAAGCTTTATTTACTTTTTTCTTTGTATTATTTCTTTTATTTTCAGTCATCTTTTACCTTAATTTCTGTAGCTCCTTCACTGTATGTAGGTCGTCCTTCTCTTCTTGATTGCTATGATCTTCTGCTTACGTCTTGATTTTCTGAATACTTGAATCTTCTTTTACTTATTTCAGTTGCGAATTTAGTTTCACATAATTAATAACTTTTTACCCTTCGTATTTTTTTCAGGTTAGTCGTAGAATTACGTTACCCCAGTAACTTGTATCTGTCCCAGTTTCCAATGTCAAACAATTGCTTCTTTTTATAAATTTACCTGTCACCTTTCTTTGTCGATTATATTCACTTTGTTATGCACTAGTCTTGAAGTAAAACACTTTTTTATAAACTGGCAAACTTTTAATAAATACTTTTAAATTACTTTATACAGCTTTTTACAAATCTTTGGGAGCGTTTTAAATGTACGTCCTCTTACTTCGATGTTATTTTTCAGTCCTCTTTTTTTTTCTCTAGCAACGTCAATTAAAAACTAAATTTTGTGATCTAAACAACTTGATTAATTTTATCGTATTTCCAAAATAACTTATTCTATACTTATAAAATATAAATTAACAATTAAACGAAACAACTTATTCTACACTTATAAAATACAAATCAACAATTAAATAACTTAGTTTTTACCAACTTTTAAAACTTGTAACAATAAACTTTTATTAAATATTATCTCGCTATTGTAAACGTCTCTGATACTATCTTCGTACTTCTTCATTTTTTTACATTTTATGTCCATCGCACGCACTACATTTTATAATTTACTGTTTTTTTAAAGCTTTGTCAATTATTGGTGAACTCCTTCCCTCAAGATTATACATGTTTTATTATCACATCCAAATTACATAAATAATTCCATAACCCAAAGTGAAACCACGCCAATTTATTATATTCATTTTTATTTACTTCAATTATTTAATTTAAATTAAAGAATTCCTGTACTCGTGAGTCGTCATGCCAAGGTAATCAAATAATAATTTTAAAATTGATCTTTTTATAAATATTTCGTCAGTGTGGTTATAATATCACAGCATAAATTCCCCTCTAAATTTAAACAAAATTTAATGCATGTACTGTACTAATATTTTGTTAAAATTTAAATTCGCACTACCCTTAAATGTTTTATGATGACCTGATCTCCTACATTAAATTTAGATGTACGTATTATTAATACGTTTCCCGAAATATTAACCCCAACTTTCTAATTCCTACATCTCCATACTCCTTATGGAAATATTTTGATATCTGTTCTATAAGTACTGTATTTGATACATACCGCTTTAAATCTTTCATATTTTTACATAACCTCCCCTCTACTATCAAATATGCTCTCGTTTTCCCTGGATTGACAAATACACCAGCATTTCTTACTCTTGCTTCACCCATTCTACTTTTAACCTCTTTATTTACTACTACTTTATTAATTAAACTCTGTTGTCCATTTTCTAAATCAATTATTTTTCTTTCATAAATTTCTTTATTTTCCCATATATCTGTAGTTATCGTTTTTATTTTATCATCTAACCTACTCTCACATTCATCTATTTTTATTCCTATTTCAACACTATTTTCCTCCTTTACTTTACCACACATTTCTACCATCTCCTTTCTAATTTCTGTATTCTCATCTTCGCATCTCCTATTTACCCAACCAATCTTTTTCTCAAGTTCTTTATTATTTTCCTCCATTTTTTTCTCCAACTTCATACCTAACTCATTAATACTAGCTTTGAAACTATTTTTCATATCTCTATTCATAGCTTCCTGTTTCCTACTTGTAACTTTTAGAAATTTCATCAAATCTTTCATGGAAATTTCCTCATCTTCGTCATCTGACTCTACCCCAGATATCATTTCTTCTTTTTCTTTCTGTTCTAAATTCCTATTATCCTCTTTTTCATTAACCAATTCCTCAACTTTATCTATTTCTACTTCCTCACTATTATTTCTCCCCTCTACTTCACCATTATCTACACTTTCCTTTAATTCGCTCATATTTTCATCCCTTTTTGATTTCCTACTTCTAGTTTCCATTCAACATTTTATATACTAACTTACCACCTTATCTAACTTTACCTTATCTCACCTGGTTGTCTAGCAGCCCCACGTTGTCGGCGACATAAATAGATGCTATGTAATACCCCACACTTGTGGAATAAATGATTTACACAAACTTTATTACAAATGGATCTATTTTATAACCTCGGCTTGAGTACTCTTTTAAATCTCAGGGTTCTTTTACAAGTATAATCAACAAAACGTGGCTTCCCTTTTTGATTGCAAGACCTTTGGTTCTTTCTTTTTAAATGACGTTGAACATTCATGCATAATCTTTTACAATAAAATTAATATCAAACAATTTTGACAAAAAAAAATATTTTATATAGCAAAGTTTTATTTGTTTTCAGATATTCATTCTCTTATTGTCACTCACTTTTTTTTTAACACACAGTACCTTAGTTTCTGCTGTAGCTTTTTCTCCTTATGTAGGTCGCATTTCTTTTCTTTACAGTTATTATCTTCTGCTTACTTAGTCTTTCTCTTAATCTTCAGTCTCCAGTTGTGAACTTAGTATGACATTTAAAATTAAATTTATCTATGTCATTTTTTTCAATCGAAGAATCACATTATCCTGGCAACTTCTCATCTCGGCTTCCAATGTCAACACAATTGTTTTATATTTAAAATTTTCTTTTACCTTCTTTGTCGTTGAACTAAGCTTTATTACACTTGACTTCAAGTAAAACACACTGTTTTATTAACAGGCAAAACTTTTTAATTAGTATTTGTAAATTATTTTACACAACTTTTACATTTCTTTGGGAGCGTTCTCAAATTACGTCTCCTCACTTCGATGTTATTTTACCGTCTTCTTTTTCTATAGTAACCTCAATTAAATAACTAAATTTTAACATATAAAACAACTTGATACTTTTTATAATAAATAAATTTCTTTTATCGTCTTTCCAAACTAACTTATTCTACACTTACAAAATATTTGAACTCCCCCCCCCCCAAGATTATACATGTTTTATTATCACATCCAAATTACATAAATAATTCCATAACCCAAAGTGAAACCACGCCAATTTATTATATTCATTTTTATTTACTTCAATTATTTAATTTAAATTAAAGAATTCCTGTACTCGTGAGTCGTCATGCCAAGGTAATCAAATAATAATTTTAAAATTGATCTTTTTATAAATATTTCGTCAGTGTGGTTATAATATCACAGCAATATATTTAAAACCCCGAATACTTTCACACCGTAGATTCATTTCATTTTCTTTGATTAAAGCCCGCAAAGTTTATTTTAACATAAAAGCTTATCTAGAAAATTCGTTAACAAGACACCAGTTAAATCATTTCACTTCCAGCATTCCAGAAACCTGTACGAAACGAGGCTAATTCCAGCATAAAACTTGAATTTAGGTCTTTTCAGGTATCTCTGATTGTATTAACTAAGTGTATAAATTAATAACAGCTAGGCTTCCGGGTTGGAGCCGCGTTATCGGTGCTTGAACTGCCGACATTTCGTCCTCGGTTCCACGGGACATCTTCAGAGCTGTGGTCGCTTTGGGATCTGGAACACAACATCCTAAAGCAACCACAGCCCTGAAGATGTCCCGTGCAACCGAGGACAAAACGTCGGCAATTCAAGCACCGATGCCGTGGCTCCAACCCGGAAGCCTAGCTGTTATTAGCAACGGCCGCGGAAGGCTGCAACTTAGATTGTATAAATTAACTTTGTATGCACAAAACATTGAATTGAGTTTACAGAAGCTGAACTGCCAAACGCCATTTTAGGATCCAGGACCGAGACGGTAAATAATAGCCGCTGTGCGCATACCGCAACGGAGAGTTCCGCATTCAGACAACAGACCAACTAAAAAGGCACTAAGCCGACGACGCCGATGTCTCATCAAGGTCGGACTACAGATACTTTTCATATTTAATATAACGATAATAAAAATTGTAAATAATTCTATCTTCAGTTTTGTTTTGTTACCAACAAACCCTGGCTTCTAAGCTACCCAGGTTGGTCCGTTACAGTTTACGTTATTGCATATACTAATTTTTATTCCTGCTCTGTAGTAAACGATTCGAATTTAATGTTAGTAAATTTAATTCGTATTTATTGTTTTATGATAATCAGAAAAGAAATGAACTTTTTGAAGTGACGATCAGTTTGATAAAACATAAATAAATAAAGAATTTAGTTAAACAAACTACACGAAAGCCTTCTAAAATGCACTGCTTTTAAAGTTAAATACAATCTTCAAATAAGAAAATTATCACTTATTTGCAGCGACCGTATGGAGAGGTCGTTACACTAATTTATAATTTAAAGTTACTTACTTGAAATTCCTTTGCATTTAGTTAAAACCCCCAACATAATGTTTATTTAAGTGCACTTAATTTGTTATAATGTAGCGTAACACAGTTTGTTTCAGAGGATCAAGGGAGCTCTGCTGCATACCTTACTTCGTAGCTTAAGCCAGCCGCGACGGCAAATTTCATGTTATTCGTCCCCGTATTGCCGTCAGAGTTTATAATTGTTTAATTTTTTAATTAGCAATAAGTTGTACATATTAGGCTAATTTCTAAATACTTACGTTGATTTTTTAATAGTTAAAACTCATTACATTGTTTAATTTGATTTTCTGTTATTGACTTGAGATTGCATGCTTTATGCTGGAGATATAACCACTCAACCTGTCTTTGCATACGACGTTAGATTTGCGCACCCAGAAGAACCCCATTGCTCCCGCAACAAGACGAGGTTCGAAGTAATTTTTTTTCTACAATTTCGTTTTTTACAAACAAACTTCAGTGGCGACCCTGATTTTGCAACCGGTTATTTTTAAAATCAAAAATACGTCGTTGTGTAGTTTGGTTTTATTTTGTCGTTTGCATAGAACGGCAAATGTGATGTTTTTAGATATTGGTTTTTCATGCTAAGTTCTTGACGCCCTATTAACACATTTGGACCACAGTTAGATAATCCACTCTCAACGCAACTGAGGGCCCAAAGCATCTAATTTTAACAAGGCCAAAACCATTAGTCCTTTAACACATTCTATTTATTTTAAATTAAAGGTGGTGACATTTATCAGTATTTAAAATACAATAACAGTTTAACAAAAAGTCTATTATAATATAATTTTACTTTGGAATAATAATTGGCCGAGATACAGTCGCATAACTGCGAACAACAAATAGTTCTACAGACCGATATATTACTTGCACTTCTGTCATATATTGACCACTGGGAATAAATGGAGGAAACTTAGCCGGATTTGGTGACCAATTGCAGATGTTGTATACTTGCCCCTATTTTAGGTTAAACAAACACAAATTTAAAATTGTGCCTATATTTATAAACTAATAATCCAAACTTTTGCATTTCAACAAATATGTGTGCAACATATTCTTTGAGCACTGGTCTAATAATCAGAATGTTTTCTGTCTCTATTGCACTATGTATTGAATTTTTAAAACATTTACAAGGAATTGAGGCTTTAGACTGCTTACGTAAGGTGATACACAATCTTAGTAAAAAAAATCGTATTAAATTACAAATGTGACGCAAATAAAAGCTATCAATAAAGGTATGAATCGTAATTGACTTTTACCAAACTAATATTCGTTAAATTAGAGTCGAAAAAGCATGCCTCAGCCTGGTTGTACACACTTAATTTTTTTTAATAAATTCTCTGATTCATACGGTTATTGCATGTGTATTGAAAACATGAAATCCAATTCTCTGTATTAAGCTTTTTGTAAGATACAGAAAGTAGTTTAACTGTAATACTATAAAGAATTGAACACCTTTAAAAGTTAATTTATTGCAAATAATAACATTCTTAACTTCAACAGGTTTTTTGTTTTAGCTGTGTACGAATTTCGACATGTTGACTTGTCATTTACAGACGCAATATTAAAAGTAAACAGTTGGTGTTGCTATAGGAAGAATAAATCTTCATAACTTGAACTTGGTTTTTTATATCTGCGTCCAGATGACTTGATTTCACATTCCAAAACGTCCAATAACAGTGAATTTAAGGGATCAATTTGCTCACTTATTAATATTACGAAATTTAAATGTTTGTGAATTTTAAATGCTTCTAGGATATCTAACTTTCTTTTATCATTACCAAAATGTAAACGATTTATAGTGTTATTAGAAGTCATTGAATGATTGTTTTTTAATTAGTGTTTAGCATATTTGGATTTATGCCATTAAAAAATTTTATACAACTACTTCATCAGATAAAATGAAATACGCGTTAATTCCATGTTTTCGCAATAAATCAGAAAAATTGCTAAAATTTTAAACAAAACATATAAATGTAAAATTAGTTTTCAAATCAACAAAAAAATTTTAAACACTTTGTTTAATGGTAAACAAAAGAACAGACAATTTACTAAAATCAGGCATCTACAAATTAAATTGTTTGCACTGTAATTTGGTTTATATAGGACAAACAATTAGAAATTTTAATATTAGATACAAGGAACACGTACATTGTTACAAACATAAACACCCGCATAAATCTAATTACGTTAAACACTTATTAGAACACAATCATTCAATGACATTTAATAACACTCTAAAATTGTTACCTTCTTGTGATGATAAACGTAAGTTGATTATAATAGAAGTATTTGAAGTTTACAAACATTTAACATCTGTACCTTGAATGAATGAGCAAATTGATCTATTAAACCTTTATTGGACTTTTTGAAATAAGAAATAAAGTCATCTCGACGCAGATGTAGAAAACCAAAATCAAGTTATGAAGATTTATTGTTCCTATAGCAACACCAACAATTTACTTTTAATCTTGCCTCTGAAAATGACGAGCCAACATGTCGAAATACATATAAGGCTAAAATATAAAACCCGTTGAAGTTAAGAATTGAATTATTTACGATAAATTAAAATGAACTTCAACGAAGTAAAGCTCGAGTTCATAAATAAACTTTTAAAAGTTGTTTTGGATTACATTTAAAATTCTGTAGTAGGCCTCTCATCTTACATAATCACATTATGTAGTGGCATTCCTTAATAAAAATACGTGTGTTTACCTTTCTAAAAGGACACCCAGTGAAGTTACCGCATTTATCAAAATTTTTAGTGCCAATTGCATCTTTATTCAATGCTTCACAGACATTTGCTTGGAAACGAACTGGAAATATTCTATACTCATTGCTGGCAAACTTGTACCCTTGCACGATTGCCTATAATAGAAAATTATTACTCAATGTCTGTGAGCTAGTGTTAGTAGTGTAAAAAAATTAAAATGTCATCATACAAATGTATCACCTCTAAACTGTATCCAACGTCTATATTATACATAAGTGTAACATTTAGAAGTGGGCAAGTTCTGTTATGTTTAAACGTAACAAAATGATAAAAATGTACATAACGTTTATCAAAGCGACCCAATTCCACTCGTTCAAAATCAAGTTTATAATCATGTTGCTGAAACTAATTAAAACAAAAATAATGATCACACATCAATAAATAGCTTCCGAGTTACCTTGTCAAGTAGGGATGTTTCAGTATGGTTGTTGCCGTTGGTATGTTCCGCTGATACACCAAAACTCGTTAGATGCCAACCCAAGAGAATGATGTGCATGCTTAACATTTTTAATAATTTGGCCATATTTCTTCGAAAACTAGTTTTTTAGGACTCTACTGCAAATGTGTTCCAGAACAGACTCGTCTAAAATTTTAAATATAATAACGTATTAATTAATTTTATTATAGGATTGATCAATTTTACTTTAAAGTAAAAAAGTAATTATTTAGTACAAATAATTAATACAGTAGTAGTAGATAAGTAGTTTTGTAAATAATAGAGTAAAACAAATTAATATTAAAAGGTTAGTTATACATTATTATTTGCAGCGATCGAACTATGGCTCTGAGTTTCCCTGAGGTTAAATGTGTTTTTCGCAAAACTAAAAAGGCGTTTTTTTTAATGTAGCAGCCATCGTTTTAAACCTCACCCGCACCTCTACACCACCAGCACTGCACCCGCACCCCACCCGTACCCCCGATAGCACCCGAACTCGCACCCGCACCCAAACCCGCAATAGCACCCGCACCTACACATGCTGGAAATATGAAAAAAATAAAGAGTACAAACACTCGAAGAATGGCCGATGCATATATAATAGTTAAATCTTTTCAATGTTTTTCTTTTTGTGAATCACAAATTAGGATACTTCTAAACATGATAGTGTTTAAGATATTTGATTATAAATTTTTTTTTAAGATTTCACCAGCAGTCTGTGGCGGGATTTAAAATCCAAGCCAACTATTGGGCATGTACAAGATATTTAATACTAGTAATTATCTCCATTTGTACAACAAAACACGTTTAATATCTGGACAAACCGCGTGATAAGTTGTGTTGCTGGTTTGATACTATTAGCACTCAACTAAATATTTTAAGCAAACAAGATAAATTTGTTTTTAAAATATTTTATCATAATTAACTTACCGTTTTTTTAATACCAGTTTAGTATATTTGTAAGTACAGTCAAATATTTCTGCATTCAAATCGACTTTCAATAAATCTAAAATGTAAATTAAACAATAGGTACCGTGTTTTTTGTGTATCACGGTAGTAATGAGTAGAAACTGATGCTAGCCATGAAATTATGAGTTAAACCTAGTGTTCTATTTTGTCCTATGCATTTGTTTTCGACAAAAACAGGAAATGGGTTTATGGTGATCATAATCGAGACTATGTTAGTAACCTTGTCGTTTAATTAAATCGTTTCATTTGTTTGTTTGGGAGTAAATATTCATAAACTGGCGTCGTACGCTTTTTTGCGGATATTAATCTAGTACCTGAAGATGATAAAATAATTGTAGGTAATAAAACTACGTTTATGATATCTTCCTTGTTAGAATTTCAGCTGCAATTAAATATGGCAATTTTATATTAGTGCAGGCCTAGCCTTAGAAAAAGGCGCGCAAAGCGGTTGCGTTGCGCTACAATTATTATTAATACATATTTTATTTAGTTAACATTTCAAAGTATTTTTATTTTCATAATTATAAATATCTACATCGAGATTTTTGGTTGTGGTTGGCACCAAAGATACCTTATGCGTCAAGTTTCATTTCGCCCATTTCGCTATAGAAAACTCACAACGCCCAAAAATTTTCACAACGCCCAGTACCTGAACAGGGACACATTGCCCACGATGAGCACCAAGCCTAAAAATAGCTAGAAACACAATACCTAATGTGTCTATAACGCCTAATCATTCAGGAGGGCGATAATGCCCACTGTGACTATAACGCCCAAACTGACAGGTTCATAAAGCCCAATAATGTCCCGACAACGCCCAATTAGTTTATAAAACCACAACGGCCAAAAAAGACCCATAATGCCTAATTGCTCTCGTGTAATATCGGTCTTGTTAATCAGATCTCAGAGGGACACATCGCATCCAGGTTTTCCCACCGTCTTTTATTTAAAAGGACAATCTTTTATAATAAATAAGTTTATGAGATTATTCAATCTTCGGCCCGCCTCCGTCCTTGACTACTTCTATAAAAGCAAAGAGAGAAAGGAAAGAGGACGACAGCCCTCCTCTGAAATAAAAATTTAAAAAGTCTGTAATCGTGGAATAATGTGTAATATGAGAATTCCACAGTTTGAAATTGCAAAGACATAATAATAATAATAATTCTTAGTAATATTATTTATGTTGACTATCCGGCACACTAAGCGACTATTGAGTTTGCTCTCTCTTTTTAAGTAAATCTGACGACATCTTTAGCTTTTCCCAAAAGTTATAATTTGTACATATGAAATAATTGTTTTTCTAAAATTAATAAAATATAAATTGTTTGCCATCGCAAATAATAGTAATAATGATGCAGGGTCAGGGCTGTATTATGGTAACAATAATGGTCCTGTTGCCAGCATGCCACTTTAATCCCTGTAAAGTGTAGGGCCAGACCTCTATTAGTATATTCGCATTTCGTACAATATTTGGGTTTCAGGTTACCGCAGACGCGGCGAAATTTTTTGCACAATATTGTGTAATACAGTACATGCTTGTTAATAAAGTTGATGCAGTAAACTTAACAAAAGTCAATGTATACCGTCTGTCTATAAAGTAACCCCACCCCCCTAACTAACTTTTGAACGACTTGATATTTTACCACAATATTTGGTGTGCTTTAATGGGAAATTAAATACTACATTTTAGCCAATAATTAAATTTTGTAGCATTCAAAATTGCGACTGGGCGCCATTTTGAATTTTTTTTTTAAATAGAAAGGGTGGTCGAGTGACACCTCATTTGAAAGGTCTTTTAGTTCTCCGTCGGATTCTAGAGTTTTAAAGAAAAATATTTAGCCATAACAAAATGGCGGATTTTAACCAAATGGACTCACTCAATTCGAAATTGTTTTGATTTTTTCTCCAGTATTCCACTTTTTCATTTGCAGCACAAAATTTTCCCAGAAATAACTGAGGTGGCTGGAAATAATATTGAAAACGTTATGTTCCAGCAAGACTGTGCGCCGCCTCATTATTATAGGCGTGTTTCTGACTTTCTCAACGAATCTTTTCTTGGAAGATGGATTGGTAGACAGGGGCCTGTAGAATAACCGGCTCACTTTCCAAATGTAACTTTATTAAATTTTTTTCTATGGGAATATCTGAAATCGAGTGTACAGAACCCGCCCAGAAACGATTGAACAACTGGAGCAACGCATTACAGAAGTTTGCAGAAATATCACTCCAGAAACTTATGAAAATGAAAGGCAGGAATTTCCTAACCGACATTTTACGTGCCAAGAAGTGAATCGTAAACATTTCGAACACTTAATTTAATTAATTTAAGCTTTAATTCTTAGTTTTTTTAAATAGACTTCTTTATCTTCAAACATTGTCATTTTGTTATGGCTGAATATTTTTCTTTGAAACTCTAGTATCAGACGCAGAACTAAAAGACGTTTTCAATGAGGTGTCACTCGAGCCCCCTTTCTATTAAAAAAAATTTAAAATGGCGCCCAGTCGCCATTTTGAATGATACAAAATTTAATTTATGGCTAGAATAGTATTAGTAATAGTATTTAATTTCCCAATAAAGCACACCAAATTTTGTGGAAAAATATCAAGTCGTTCAAAAGTTAGTTGGGGGGGGAGGTTACTTTATAGACACAGTGATATTTAAAACGTTTTATATAAAGTATTGCTATGATATGAGCCTATAACAATATAGCCCCAACCCACTTACCGAATGACAATTTTCTCAATGCTTGTATTTTGCTATTACCAATTATTTTTAATGAATTTTTTTAAATCTCAGGGCTGTTATCAAACTTTAGGAAAAACGATGGGATAAAATGAATAAAACAGACACACACAACCAAATATCACGTTACAATGGTCTTTATTACATGTTAATTTAAAATTATACTAATTTATAGGGGATCACGCAATTTTAAAATTTTATTTTTTTTTAAACAAACGTTTATCTTAGTTTTTTCACAACTACTGTTGCGGTCCTTGACTTAATAACTGTTGTACAATATACTCTTTTTTCTCTGGTTAAATTATTTTTAAAATAACACACTACGTGGCTCCAAATAACAATCTTATTTCCATTTATTTATTCAAGATCATTAATGCAATTCCGCAGCTGCCTCCACTGTAGCCTCAAACACGTATTTGATTGCTTTTACACTATCTTGATTTTGAATACTATTAACATGATTCAAAATACTTGTAGCCGTTTTCTTATAGATTTTATCTAAATAGAAAACACCATTTTCATTTAATAAAACTCGCTCTCCTCCTTTTTTCTTCCAAGAGTTTCAAAATTCTGTTTCTCTGTCAATATTACAATTTACTTTCGGCTTAGACCGCGTCGTCATTTGGGAACTACATCCAGCATAATCAGGTAAGGACCGACCTGTAGCTTGTCTGCCTTTACAAGCATTTGCTCTAGAAGTCTGAGCAATATTGGTTTGTAGGCCCTGCCTACATTAACAATTGTATCTCGATCTGTTATATCATTTTGACTAATAAAACATAGAAATAATTTTTTTTAAATATAGCAGCAGCTGCTATGCCATTCTAAAACTAATGAATTTGCAACAAAAAAAGGCATTCGATTATCCCTAAGATCTTCTATCACATTCCGTTTTCAGATTTCTTCAGCTCGGTTTTGGAACTAAATTCTAACTAAAAAACGTGTCTAAGTTTCGCATCTGCTTAATTAAATTTATTTTGTCGATGAAAATAATGTTGATATACTGTAACGGGCCCTAAAATAAACAATCTATTAGCAAACGTGATGTTTAAAATCTGCGATAATTTATTTATTTGTTTGCATATAAACGCGCTGGTGTTGCCACTAGTACGAGACGGGAGACCAAACCGCGCGCAAGTATTCCTACTTCACAAATCGCCCCATCTATAAAGTTTTCACGTGACGTAGATGGTGAAAATTATGCGTATAAAATCAATACCCCAGTATTGAAAAATCAGTTCGACTTTCTTGAGTTGGCCACAATCAACACCACGACCCAGGGACTTCAACCGGCAACAGTCTAGAACCAGGGACACTAGGGAAGCTAGTTCGCCGAATTGTGGGTCGACAACAGCCAGGCTAGCAGCGGGTGCAGTTTGTGCTTTTACTACAAACCGACCAGATCAGCCCGAAGGAAAATATTAGACCAGTTACAGGAATCAGCATCTAGACTCCTCAATCAAGAGGGAGAATCGTTACTAGAACCGAGTTCAGTCGACCGAGAGAAACAAAATTAAGCGAGTATCAGTGCCAATCCAAAACCAAGAGAACAATCAAATGTAATTCAGAATCAGTTATTGATAAATGTTACACGCTTTACCTATCTAATAGAAAAAGATTCCTTAGAATTATAGATAACTAAAGGCCAAAGAGGAAACTCGCCAGTCAAAAATGTCGTAAGAGGAAAACATTTACCCCAAGTTCCCAAATACTGCTGCGCCTAAAGGTTAAGTTGTAAGTTTTATTAGAAAACATTGAAAAAACTCCGTGATAATCATTCCAAAAAGTCATATAATTTACAAGATTCCTGGCAAAAAATTCAGTTCCTGCAACAGATTTGTTAGTAAGTTAAAACTTGTTTAATTTTGTAATTATCTAAGCGCAGAGACTACCAAACAAAATATAATTATAAATTTAAACAACAAAACTCAGTTACCAAACCATATGGGTTTCATAGGACAGTTGATGAGGATTTAACTAATACTACAAATGCTTTTAATAAATGTTTCATTAAATCTATATACAAAACAGCTGTGTGCCTGCTTAACCAACTGCATTTTATTAAATTAAATATTGTTTTATCAAACAAAAGTGAAATGGTACTACACAAATTAATTATTTAAATTTGGTATATTATATTTAGCTCAGTGCGAATTTCCGATGCGCAGGCAGCAAAACAGCCTTGACTTGTTCTACATCTGTGATACCTCAACTATTCTCGTAATTTAAGCTCCTGATCTGCATAACAAATACCTATCTAATTAGTGAAACATAGGTGGGCAATATACTACTCTTCCTCAAAACAATAAAAAAGTGTAAGATGTCAACCCTCTACGGAATTTAAGGTTCCAGAAAAATTCAATTACCCTGGATAACTCAAAAGCCAGGATTTGGCAGAAATAAACAAAAAACTGTGAATAAAATTATACACAATTTTTATATTATTTTATTTATACAATTCTAAGTATCTGTGTGTGTATTTCATGTAATTAAATTATATTCTATTGTATACCAAAAAAATTAACAACTAAGCAAAACCAACTTTCCGGAACGGTACGTAACTGGATTGATTAACCCTTTCAGAACGGTACGTCTCTGGTTGTTGATTGCATAGATTGAGTATTAATTTTTCCGGATGTAAGCCGAAGTGTCTGTCAGAGAACCAATTGAAAAATTTATCGGTACTACTGCCTCTTTTGATTACAATGGTTGCCGGTTTAACCTCTATGATTTCTGCAAATAAAATAAAGTTTCGCACACAAAAGCAATTTATTCACACGAGTTTACTGCTGCCTGTAATAAAATAATCAGTAATTAAACAGTGTTGTTCGTTGGCCACGCTGCGGTTACTTCTTCGAGCTCATTTCAGGTTTGCTGTTATTCGAGAAAGAAAAATTGGTTTGTTGTGTGATTTGTAGTGAATTGTTGTTCATGTTAGTTTAAAAATTATATCATGTACTGCCTCTAAATAAGTTAGTAATTTGTAAAGCTTGTGGCGAATGCATGGAAATTTAACGCCAAAGTTAAGGTCGTTTTAGTAGAATATTTAATATTTTTTAACAGGTCGTCAGGTTTTATAATTGATGAATGTTGGAGGGAGGTTGGGTAAGAGAGGGACGAGTTGTTTCAAAAAACTGCGTTTTAGAGCGCTCACTTGCCGCGTAGAAATTTTCTTAAAACCAAAGCAATATAACAAATTTTTAAAATTGTTGCTGCCAGGTTGACTTGTTACAGTTAGTACTATTGTTTTTGTTCGACCGGTAAATCAAACCATTTTAGTTTGAAATAAGATTATTAATGCTCTTTCTATTAAATAAATTTATTGTGATAATGTTACCTGCACCTTGAAGAAAAATCTTTTGAAACGTATCGGAATGAGTAAATTTTCTGTTCTTTTGGGTAGTTTAGTAATGTTATAGAGAAAATAACAGTGGCGGTAGCTCAGAGGTTGAGTGCTTAGCCTCTAATGCTAAAGGTCCAGGGTTCGATTCACCGCCAAAGCCATGCAGCAATAAAAATCAATGCCGCAATCCGCCATCCACGTTCCCTAATCTGATGTAGGCAGCCGTAGCGTTCTAATGCCTGAAACCTTTTCCGATATTTAGTCGTTCGGATTCGACGTTAAACTGTAGGTCCCCTGTATTACACCTTAGCGTTAACAAAAGTACGTGGTAGAGAAAAATGCTGGGGACCAGCAGTAAGACGTAAACGCTGATTACGATAGAGGAAAGGCGTTGATTACAGCGAATGAAAGAATAATTCAAGTTAATAATTTTTAAATGGTTTCCTTTTAGGTTTAGAATACAGCTATTAATCTACAGTTGGTTTTAAGTTCAGCATGCGGAAAGAAGGTTTAGCTTACAGTGAATGAAACGGTTATTTAAGGAAATCATAGCGAATGAGATCGTCATCCAGCATCTGACTACAAGTTTCAGAAAATTAATAAAATAGTGGAATTTACTACCTGGTTCTGATACTATTTGACTGTTACGTGACCAAGTACGGTTATAAAGTTGTCTTCTTAATTTGCTAAAGTGAAGTGGTTATTGGTAGTTGAAGTCGATTCATAATCTCCCAGGCTGGATTGGAGTGGACTTTTAAGTCTCTTTGGGCTAGACTAATTCGTGGTTTGTTTCTTATTATGTATATTCATGTTTGGACATTTACAATATGAAGAAGCTGCTTTTGTTTTGGTTGCTTTTGTTAATTTTCAAAATTGCTGCAGTTAGTTAATCAAATTTATTAAGTATTGCAAATACAATAAAATAATAAAAAAAAGCATTACTAAAACATCATTTTACTGTGGAACCGGAATTGGACGAGATATAGTCAGATATAAGCTTGTAAGTGAAATTTCCTCTGAATGGTAAAGTGATTGCAGTTCTGCCATATATTGACCGTTGGGAATGTATGGTGGAAACTTGGCCGGATTTGGTGACCAGTTACAGATGTGGTATGCCACCCCCTATTGCAGTTTAAACAAACATAAAGTTAATTACTTATATTAAGCTTACGCTATATTAAAAAATGCTGAACTTTCGATTAAGGATGGTTTTTATACAGACCGATACAAAAATTGAAAGTGTGAAATTAGGACACCAAAATAAACACAAAATATCAAAAAGAATTACTGCTAGTTGAACTAGAAACACTCAAATTTTTAATATTACTGCTCAGAAAAATTAATTACTGTACCGTGCATATTTCATTTCAAATCAGTTTATTTTACCATCGAACTACTTGATTGGATCAGTTTTTGAATTTATCATATTTATTAAATTTATGTTGGCTATGCCTTACAAATTAATAATTTACAAATGTTATATGAATACAGCTAAATGGAATTTTAAAGGAGGGACGTATAATCAAAGCACTTAAACATTTAGGTTTATGTGTCTTGGTGAGCAGGCAGTTTCAGATATTTTGCAATTTTTCGATTTCTGCATTTTATGCTAAATACTGTACCAATAAACTTCATATTGTGTGAATCAGGTTGTATCAAATGGTATTTATTAATAAAAATGTCTGTGGTTTACCTTTCTCAAAGGACATCCAATAAAGGTACCACATTTAGGAAAATCTCCAATACCACTTACGTCTTTAGTGAAAGCTTCACAAAAATTTGCTTGAAAACGGATTGGAAATACTCTATACTCATTACTGGCAAATTTGTATAATTGAACTATCAACTACAACAATAGATTCTGTACAATTCTTTATAAAATGTTGTTAGTTGTGTAAAGAATCAGGCAATTTTAGTAAACAGTATTACCTCTAAATTGTATCCAAGATCTATATTATATATGTGTGTAGCATTCATTAGTGGGCAAGTTCTGTTATATTTAAAAGTGCGCATAGAATAATATTTCATATAATGTTTATCATAACGCACCAATTCCATTCGTTCAAAATCAAGTTTATAGTCGTGTTGCTGAAACTAACGTCGACAGTTACGACCGTAATAATAAAAAAAATTTGATTTACCTTCTCAAGTAGAGTAGTTAGATTGTGGTTATTATCCACATTGATGTGTGCCGCTGATACTTCAAAAACCATTAGATGCCACCAAAAGATAGCAACAAATATCTTTAACATTTGTGATAAAATAATTATCCTTTCCTGAAGATTATGTTTAAATACACTGTTCATTTAGCTGTTAAAAATTAAATAATTATTAGACCAAGTTAAACGTACCCTACGTTTCTTACTAGATGATCACAGTTACAATAGTTACAAAATTATTCACCAAACAAGTAAGCAATATATTTTTTACTACAATTTTGACACAAACAAAGTTACCATTGCATTGTTTCCTTAATTAGGAATTTTTTATCTAATTTAACCAATTTTGTATCTTTTATAGTTTTCGAGATCACTATTAAGATAGACGACCTGTATAGAGCAAAAACTCATGATGAAGTATGATAAAGAATGTAGTAGAAAGTACTCAATAACTGTTTTAGAAAGTTCTCGAAAGTATGAAAAACAGCAGGTCACACTACTCAATATCAGTAAGAAGAAGACAAAATCATTAATAGATAGAGACGGAATTTAATAAAACTGGTGACAGCGCAAAACTTATAAGAACATAGTGAAGAAGATAAAACATAACAAAAAGGGTAGTAGATCAGCAAAAACGTATCAAGTGCAGTAAAAGTAATTAAACCTGAGAATGCAGCTGCTCATGACATGGTGGCCGTAGAAATTCTGAATTACAATAGTGAAAACCCTCGGGGAAACCTGAAACACCCAGAGGTGCGTCTCCAGGTGGCGGTGGCTGGGAAAACTTCCCAGATGTGGAAGGTAAAAGAGAAATAAATCAGCTCCGCAGACCAACGAGCTCTGTAGCATTTGACTCAGAACGAGCAACTACAAACAGCGTATGATTCCAGGTAAGAAACGGCTGAGTATCACCAAGACGTTTGGCTAACAAGGTGTTTAAAGGCTCACATCCTCTAATATGATGACGAACAGGAAAGTAGCACAAATGCCTCTAGTTCCCAGCGGTTTTGGTTAGCGCCGATTAAGTCAGCCGTCAGAACAGAAATCGGACAGAGGGTGCTAAGAATACCTGGGTTATTCAAGACTATCCATTATATGTGTTTTGTTATTCTGTTTTGACTATCAATCTGTTGTAAATATGTTAAAACACTATCACACAATACTGTACACTAGAAAACTCTCTACAATACTAATATGTAAATAACGAGCATGAATATTATTTTTTGGTTATGACCGACAGTCGTTTATTATTACCGTGCTAAATGTAGGTATAATGATAATGTTGATGACTTTGAATACATTATCATCGTATTTAAACTTTTGATTGAATTTGAGAAAAAAAGATAGGTATTAGGCAAACAACTGTAGTAGCTGCAGTATTTAGATCAGATAATATAAATAATTTTTTTTTGCGCTGAATATACGCTCTAAAAGGAATAAATGTTTATCATAGAAAAAAAATATTTATTATTTCTTTTTTCTATACTTTCACTATAGAAAACCTTATCCGTTCACCTTTTGGTTAATATTAAGGCGAGAAGCTTTTTGCATTTGCATGTTTATCGTGTATGTAGTAAACACATGCAGATTTAAATTTAAACATATTTAAGACACATGTGATTCACATATTATGTGGATTAGAAAGTGCATAAAAGTGCATATTTTTAAAGTTTTTATAAATATCTCCATAATTTTCACTACTCAAACGAATTAACTTATTTTTGCATTTTTCCGCCTAAAATTTTAAAAATTACTTGTTTTATTCCTTTTTTATTATTATAAATAATAAAAAAGCAAATGGAAAATTAATCAGCGATAAAAGTATCATCCTACAGGGATGGAAAAAACACTTTTAACAGTTGCTAAACAGACACAGGATATGGGATCAACCCGAGCAGGGGTATATAGAAGCAAAACCAAACATCCAACCACCAACGTTCGAAGAGACAGTGAGCACAATTAAGAAGCTAAATAATTTTAATTGTAGAAGTTATAGGAGTATATGTTTGTTAAACATAATATTTAAAACATTAGCAGAAAAACTATATACGAAAAATGAGCGAAACACTTCGCCTGGACTTTCCTATACATTTAAATACATTGTTTTATATTTTCCAACACTTTCGATATACACCTGTCTAGACACGGCTAGTTAAAGTAAATAGTTCTTATAAGTTGTAACATCTTGAAGCGGTTGAAGAAAGACCGACCGCTGCGCTGCAAGCATAAGGTTGGGTAAAATATTCGGACTGAATCAACGGAAGCGCTGAAATTGATATTTGAAAATATATTAATAACTCGAGAAGTATTATTTTTAGCAAGAAATTACTTTTATTAATTTGTATTTAGAATTTAAAACCTTTCTGATTTTAAAGCCAAAATGCCACGTTTCCATTTAAAAAAAAGTTATTTTTTACCGTGGCCGCCATATTAAAATTGGAAACTCAAGTTTTTTTTCTTAAATACAATCGAGAAGAATTTGCCCTACAACTTTGCTCTTGGGTTTGCGAGTCTATTTATTAAAATAAAAAAGTTAGCCTACACTGAACATTAAACGACTAGTACAAGAATACAACTGCTGTAGAAAGTATGTGAAATTCTTCTAAGGACAAAAAGATTATTAAGGGGCAAAAAATTCGATTTTTTGATTTTTTGTAAAAAGATGATCCTAGAGCAAACAAAAGAAGAAATCAATTTTTAAATTTTGTAGCGAAAGTTTTGGGGGGGAGGGGGAACAGTAGCCCCCCTAAATATTAAAGCATCAAAAAAATATTATGATATATTGCTTCAACAGAAATATTTTACTGCCCCCCGTTAAATAAATAAAAGGGTAGGTACCAATTTTCAATTTACAAAAATTCATAGAGGGCGTCATAGTGAAATTATAGCAATGCGCAAAAAAACAAATTGTAGAAGATTCCCAGCTCTATCAGCTTAAAAAGTTTAAACAAAAACGTGTGGGCAGTTTTTGAGAAATATTTTTTTGAAAAATTCCAAAACTTTGGAGTGATGTCATTGCGATCGTTTTTATATTTTCTAAATTAATTATATTTCATGGTATAGTACCCTTGAAGGGCTACCAAACAAAATGTAGTTGATTCTAATCAGATAACTGGTTTTTGAGTAAATGGGCGTTAAAGTCTAAATGTTCAAAAATTCGTAGCGGCCGCCATTTTAAAGCTAGAGAGTTCGGTAAAAAATCGTTTGATTTGTCCTAGGGCCTTCTTTAATCTCCACTATTAAAATTTCCAAAATTCAGTTTCTGAAAAAATGCTACCAAAAAACATGTGTAACTTCCGCTTCCGGTTTCGGTTTTTTTAAAGCTTATTTTGTCGGTGAATTTTTGATATACCTCCTCATTCCAAAGCACATCAAAACCGGTCCAACCGTTCCGGCGATATGGAGCGTAACGGACCCACCCACCCACCCACCCACAGACAGACATTTTTTAAAAATTACTTTTTTAGGGTCCATGGACCCCCCCCCCCGACTATTTCCGTTAAAATCTCAACTTTGAAATTTTGCATGAAATCAATACTTCTCTATACTGAAAATATAGGAAAGTAAAAACTACTAGTTTACATTGAAACATCACTAGGTACCAAAGCGCGGATTTATAAGCACACAGTAGAATGCTTCGAATTACTGGCGTTAACAAAAGACAAAACAATGTTTTTACGTTTTTTTACAAACAAACGCTATATATTATTGTGTGCGGTTTTCGCTAGAACACAGAACTTGGTGACTTCCCGAGCGCAATATTTGTTTTTCTAAGAGATGTTTGTTTGGTGTAGCAGGGGATTTCTAGAATGTAGTATAAACATTTGGTAGATTGTTCGCTGAGCTGTTTAAACCGAAAAATAGTAAATTAATTAATGTTTTAACACCAGGGTTTTAAACTAAACTTTGCAAATGTAGAATCTGTGAAAAAAGTACCAACTAGCTGTATAAAAGCTAAAATAAGCACATATAAGCGGTTTAAGCAGCAAAATAAGCAAAATAGAGAAAATAAGCAAAATAAAAATGGTGTCAAATGATTACATTTTTCATGAATCGTGGAGATACAAAAGAATTTTTATTTAAATACAATAATAGTGCATATGCAAAATGATTGAAAAAAGATGGAGAGATGGAGTAGAGGAGGACCTGAAAAGGTTGAAAATCAACAACTAGAAAACAAAAGCAAAGGACAGGATGCAATGAAAGGCAATTGTAGAGATGGCCAAGACTCAATTAGAGTCGTGAAGACCATGAGTTGTAAGTTGTTTTATTCACTTCAAATGAATTATGTTAATTTGATCATTTAACGCTACAGTAAATAAGTCAATACGATAGTTTTATTTTTGAAATCACGCCAAACAAAAGCGTGTTATAGTGAAAAACATTGTTGATGTTAAATTTTTTTTTAAATACGCGTGTGTTAACAAGCAAGTTATTGTTAATTTAGTCCAGCTCAAACAGAAATGTTTTATGGTCCCCTGTTTGCTATTCTCTTCTTCTTCTTCTTATAGTGCCAAGCCCTATTCAGGGCGTTGGCTACCTCTCTCCTATGTCTGTGTTTGGTGCGCGGCGATAGATAATTTGCACAGACAGACATAGGGGACCTACAGTTTAACGTGGGCTCCGAACCACAGGAAGTGCATGCACTTCTTCTCCAGAGAGATTTTCCTGGGGAAAAATCCACCTCGCTGGTTTCCCGTTGCCTTGCGAGGGAGAACGACCGGGCCGGGGATCGAACCCGGGTCCGCTGCATTGGTAGCCCGCGCGCTTACCACTGAGCTACGGCCGCTCTTCAAAAATGCACAAAAAGCGCCAAAGCAAAATTATCAGACTAAAACACAAACAAAATCGTAACTCATTCTAAGCTGTTAAAACCCACAAAGTAAAAAAAAGCGTTGTCTAGTTTCTGAGCAATATTATTATGAAAAAGTTTAATAATTTTTGAAAATATTTTTGTTTACCAGTTTTAACAAAAACTCTAATAAATGGAAATGTCTTGCTTCCTTCGGGCTGCTGCAATAAGAATTCAATGATGTTTCTCAGTTGATGCGTCGGCGGCACAGCGGCCGCGACTGGTTTCACTGACTACAATCGTACAAATTGTAATTTTTGTTAGTCCACTGCGTCTTTGTAGCAAATACCAATCTAATTAGTGAAATAAAGTTTATTACAAACAGTACAAGTTATCATTGTTCTTTTTAATTAATCCGAAATACATTAGTGGTACTTAGTCCTATTGACTACATTTTGTTGTGATGATGTTGTTTCGGTTAACGCCCCTTAGTTTTATTCTTGCGGAAGTAGCAATTGGTGTATATACAAACCTTTGAAAGGTATTGAAACTAGGTAAACCTTTTAGTTTCTCTTCAGTAGTTCAATAATTATAACGAGATTTAGATTACAGCGAATGAAAGCATCATCCAAAGTGCAAACTTTTAGATGGTTTTCTTTTTACATTTACATTGCAGCGAATCGTCCAAACCGTTAATTTACAGATGTTTTTCGGTTAAGGTTACGGAGGGAAGGTTTAGATTATAGCGAACTGAAGGGTCATTACGGTACTTTTTAGGTTTGAGGAAATCAGGATGAATGAACTTGAACGCAGCATCTAATTATTAATATTAATATTAACTTCCTAATTTTATTACAAATTCTAATACTACTTAAATTTTATCTAAACAAGTAAGGTTATGAATAGAACAACAATAATTATGCATTTGCATATTGCATGCATAAATGCATATTTTCCACTTTTATTTGTTAAAATGCATATTTAGCAGAAATAAGCATAATGTAGTATATTAAATAGGGTTTTTTTTATTTTTAGTTTACTCTTTATTACTTTCTTTTGAATTAAGGATTTCCAGAAACAATTTGCTTGTCTTACCTACATAAATTCTCCATTAACTCATAAGAAGATTCTTCTTCCAGTAGGCCTTCTCTGTAATCAGAGGTTGGCTACCACTAGTCTGAATTGCTCGCGGTCTTCAGCTAATCGGAATAATTGTGCAGTGGTCCTACCCGTCCATTTGCGAATATTACGAAGCCAGGATAATCTCTTTCTTCCTACTGGTCTTTCTCCCTGTATTCTTCTGATTATAGTTTGAAGCTGTTTATATTTATCATTTCTTAAGATGTGTCCGAAGTATGCAGTTTTTCTCATTTTAATGGTATTTACTAATTCTTTTTCCTTTCCTACTCTCCGCATTACTTCGTTATTCGTTGTTCTTGACATCCATAAAATTTTTAGAATTCTCCTATAAGTCCACATCTCAAAAGAATCGATTTTCCTTATAATAGCTTCCTTTAACGTCCAGGATTCCATTCCATAGAGCAAGTTTGACCAAATATAACATTTTAGAAATTTTAATCTTAGTGTTAGTCGCAGGTGGTTCTTACATAGCATTGATTTATACTTAAAGAATGCGTTTCTTGCTATTGTTATCCTGGTGGTTATTTCTATATCTGGGTCTAGATCAGCGCTTATAAAGCATCCTAGATATTTGAACCGTGTCACTTGTTCTATTGCTATTCCATCTATTAATAGCTGTACTGCTTGTATAGGCTGTTGACTTATAACCATAAATTTTGTTTTATTCTTGTTCATTTTCAAACCCATTTTTTCACTAGTTTCTTTAACTCTGTTCACGAGGGTTTGCAGATCTTCCAAACTCTTCGCAATTATAGCGGTGTCGTCAGCCTATCTAATATTATTTATTATTTCACCACTTACTCTGACTCCTTCTGTCCTCTCCCACAATGCCTTTTGAAACACACACTCTATATATATTAAATAAAACAGGCGACAAGACACAGCCCTGTCTCACACCTTTTTTGATTGGACAATATTTTGTTTCTTCATTATCAACACGTACAGTAGCACTTTGGTTCCAATATAATTCTCTGATTAACCGTACATCCTTTTCATCTAGTCCTATTTCCCCTAATGCCTTTATTAGTTTCGCGTGTTGCACCTTATCAAACGCCTTTTCGAAGTCTATAAAGGCTATAAATACCGGTTTTTGGAATTCTCTACATTTTTGTAACAGAACGTTCATTGTAAACAACGCATCTCGTGTTTCAAGGCCGCTTCTGAATCCGAACTGCGAATTATCTATAACAAATTCGCACTTTTTTGATATTCTATTTTGAATTATTCGTAATAGAAGCTTCAGTATGTGACACATCAGGCTGATTAATCGGAAGTCGTTACATGTTCTGGCATTGTTTTTCTTTGGCAGTGGAACAAAAGTAGACTTCATCCAAATGTCAGGAAGTTTACCGTTGTCATAGATATGATTAAAAAGTTCTGTCAAAATTTGTATATTGTTCTCGTCCAGCAGTTTTATTAATTCAATGGGGATTTCATCAGGTCTAACCGCTTTACCACATTTTGCTGTTCTTAATACATATTCAACCTCTGATTTCATTATTTCTGGTGCTTCAATATCTTTATCTTCGACGGTATTTATGTCTTCGCGGTTGTCGTCAAAAAGTTCTGTAATGTATCTTTCCCATGTTTTCATCAATTCATTTTTATCTAAAATTACTTTATCTCTTTCATCTCTAAGTGTGTTAAGGATCTTTTGTTTACAATTGCCGGTTACTTCCTTGAGTTTTTTATGTATGTTGAACTCATCAAATGTGTCCTGTAGTTCTTCCATTTCTTTACATTTTTCTTCCAGCCATTTTTCCTTGGCTTCCTTTAGTTTTTTTTTATTTTTAGGTTAGTCCGTTGGTATTTATCTTGATCTTTGTTTTTATAACTTCTTCGTTCGTCCATTAGTGTTAGTATTTCATCTGTCATCCATTGTTGTTTAACTTTCCTTTTAATTGTGGCCAACACATCCTTTCCGATCTGAATTATTTTCTCTTGTGCGAGTTTCCATCTTGTGTGTAGGTCGTGTTCGGTGTGCATTGTCATTAATTTTTGGTTTAATTTGTTCTTGAACTCATGTTTTAATTCTTCGTTCCTGAGATTCTTGACATTTATTGCTTATGTTCGAAGTGGTACTCTTTCTTTTCTTAATTTTATATTTACGTTGGCTATCAACAAATTGTGGTCAGAATTGATGTCTGCACCAAGGTTGATTCCGTTCCTATACCCTTGATTTATCAAGATATATTCAATCTGATTTCTCACAATTGTTTCTGCGGTGTGTTGCGGTGATGTCCATGTATATAATCTTCGGGCTGGTAGTTTGTACCATGTGTTGGTTATAGCCATTCTGTATTCTGGACAGAATTGATCTAATCGATCACTCTCTCATTTTTGACACCCAGACCATATTCTCCAACAATATCTAGAATTCTTCCTCTGCCAACTTTTGAGTTGAAGTCTTCCATAACAATGATCACTTTTCGTTTCTGTACCGATTTTTGGATTGATTCTTCTGTCATGAAAGCTACACCTTCTTGATGGTTATTGTCACTTCTCCCAGAGTAATAGGTTACGGTGCCGTCTGATTTGCAGATTCCAGATCCAGTCCAACGAACTTCGCTCCTGCCCAGTAGTTAAATTTCACATCTTTTAAATTCTCTTGTCACATTGGCTAGTTTACCTGCTTCATAAAGCGTTCTTACATTCCAGGTTCCGATTCTTTTAAGTATAATATTTCATTCCGCCCGGGGATTCTTCGCACCCCTGCCACATTTAAGTGGCGCCGGGAACTCGGGGCCGTAGCTTCATCTGTATTCATCATAGTGGTTGTTCTTTGGAAAATAGTGAGGTGGTTTCCACTTGCCTTCCTCACCGCAGTACTTCCCTCGTATGACCGGTTACCAATCACGCCTGAAGAATTCTGTTAACAGACCATCCACAGTACTTCAATTTCAGCTCTATTACAGCAGTGGTAGTTACTGCTGCCCTCTACCAGCCTCTATTTGGTCCGCGGGTATATTCTATACCTACCCTATATCTCTATAGGGCGTACCCCGATCCGCCAGCCACCTGGGGACGCGCCGTGTTGGGGTTAGGGTTCCCCGGCTGACTTCACATGCACAGGTGTTTCCTACCCCCTACTAAGTTCAGAGGTAGCCTGTACATGATTTACATCGGCACCGGCACGGTATATTTACATAATATATAAAATATTTATTTATATATTATGTAAATATAGTTATACACAAATAACACAATAATATAACAGGAAACAAAAGCGTAGGACTAAGCGTAAGCAATCACTGAGCTTGAGGCTTTGCTTGTTTTTCCGTTCACAACTAAGCGCTTATAACCTATAACCACATTATATTCGTTAGTAAGAGGTAACTCAGCGCGTGAGATGCGTGCGTCTCAGCTACGTGTGTGGCGCTACGCGAGGTGACTGGTCGAGTTAGCGGTGTGTTACAGACTTCCCCTCAAGAACTTTAGGCATCTCGACGAGGATCCTGAACTGGGTATGGTTCTTTAAGCGACTGCATTTTTAGGTCTGCCTCGTCTCCCTTTGAGTTAGACAGCTTCCAGGATGGCATTCTTGAAACCGTGGTATAGACGGAAGGCGGACGTATGGTAGGTGCCTACTGGTGGTCCTGGGTTTTGCGGGTTTATGACCTCGTAGGTCGCAGTGTACTTGACGTGCAAAACTCTGCATGAGCCGTCTCTTTTGCAATCAATCTTGGCTGTCGTTCCCTTGTTTGCATTGTTGAGGGTGTGTAAGGTGACCCAGACTAGGTTTATTGGTTCTTGTTGGTGTCCCTCCTGGCGATGTTCATTGGCGTACTTTTGCTAGCGTGTTGCTAAAGTTTGTTTAGCAGCTTAGTCTCTCTTGGCATGTCTGTAAGGCAGAAAAGATAAATAGTTATTTTGGAAATAAACAATTCAGACTAGATCATGGCTTGTTGATTGCGGGTGACGTTTTCCATGGTTCGGAGCTCTCTTCCAAAGGTGAGGTATGCTGCTGTACACCCAGTGGTTTGGCACTTGTCGGTGTTTGTAGGAAATCGTATTGGTAGTAGTTTGGAACAGCTAATAAAAGCTGCTCAGCTGGGATGGATAACTGTGGCTTAATATTTCTTTTCTTTCTCTTAACCGGATTCGCTTAAGGGTGGTAAAACGGAGTCAGCGTTTGTTTGATGCCTAGGCAGTGTGTTGCTTACCCGATGTTTTTGCCAACGAATTACGGCCTGCTGTGCACGTAGTTTATTTCTGTTATCAGCGTTTTGGCACAGTTTTGGGCATCAGTTTGGATCAGAGCAAGTAGTTCAACCCATCTGTATGAGGTGTCCTCTATTATAAAAACCCATTCTTTTTCCTGGAGCTTCAAGTAGTGTAACGAAAAGGTCGATTGCAATGTGTTCGAAGCGCTGAGCCGGTACTGGGATTTGAAGTAAACCGGGGAGTTTCATGTTGCTTGCTTTGTAGCGCTGTTGATCTGGACAGTTCTTAACATTTACAAAAATTATGTAAATATCCAGAAATTTCCAAATTTTCTTAAATTATATCAATTTCAAACATTTTCAAAAAATTTAAACTTTTTCAAAAACTTCCAAAACTTTTGAAAATTTTAAAAGTTTTGAAAAAATTATTATTATAACATTAAAAACAAATCAATATTTCAATATAGGCGGTGACGGTTCCGTGGCAGTTGCCCGACAGATTTTTTTAACTGAAAGTAATAAAACTGCTAAAAATGAGCTACAGTTTAAATACCCCAAAGCTTTAGTTTTCTATGAGAATTCTCTTAAGAATTCAATATTATCGGTTCAGTGTTAAATAAACGGGAGGTAATAAAAAATCTTGGAACAAGCTAAATTGCTTATTATGAAGGGCAGAAAATAGTTCTAAAGTTACTCTTAAATATAATGCCGTTAGTGGCACAAATCTTACTCTTTACCTTGCAATTTTATTGAAGTGAAACTTCTTTGCCAGCGGGTGCATCTTTAGTGGGTGGCGGATCCAATATGGCAGCAGTATTTCATACAATTGTCCGATTTCCATCAAAATTGGTATTTAAGAGATTTTGGGGCTTCTAATTACGCATCCAGTATGTAAATTATAAAAGTCAAGAGGTCGAACTCAGTGTGGCGGAAGTATTTCATAAAGTTATCCGATTTGCATAAAAGTTGGCATTCGAAGGGTTTTGGGGCTACTAATTACGCGTCCGGAATTGAAATTATAAAATGCAAATTAGCGTTACATAGATCACGTTTTAATGTAACTCACTTACGCACATCAACGTTTTTATAGCGGCTCCTGCAAGTAACTAGAACATGACATAACCGTCTTCGTTTTCTGTTAAATCATACAATTCCAAACACACTTCCAGTGAGAACACGCTAAGAAGTTTCATTTAGAACTTTCGTGCTCGGCATACTCTTATTTTTTTAACCTTTGTTGTTTTTAAACCTGAACTTTCTACGCAAAAACAAACGGACCAGGATCATTGCCTTGATTTCGTGAGAACAAGTAACGTTATGGATTCTAACTATATTTCTATTCTTAATGGTAAGAAAGTAACTGTTGGAGCTAAAACATAGACCTAACATTGTATATAAAATACTCGTAAAAATATTCACCCAAACGACGATTCTTCCCAAATCCACGTTTCATGTATATTGGTTCAGCTGCTACAGACGTTGTTTTCTCGCCGCTGCGCTATAGAATACCTACCTTTTATTGTTTTTTTACTTTATGTAACTTATATATTTTAAAAATGTAGACAATTTTATGGGAATTGAGAATATTTTTTAGAATTCTTGAAAAACTTTCAAATGTATTTTAAACCTATTATATAGATATGTTTTTTTAAATATCAACAATTTTGCTTGTTTTTCAAAATTTATGGAAAATTTTGGTTATTATGAATTTTAAAAAATTTTTGAACTAGATTATTTTTGGAATATCTAAATTTTTAAAATCTATTGTAAATTCTGAAATTTGGCATTTTTTTAAATTAAATTATTGTATTATTTTTGGAAAATTCTTCAATTTTCATAACTTGAAAAATTCAAAATTTTAAAATTTAAAGAATGTACGAAAAAGATTTTAAAATTTTTTTAAAGCATTGATATAAAAAAAAATATTTACACTTTATGGATTTTGTAAAATTGCAAAAATTTTGAATACGAAAGTTTTAAAAATTCCATACGAAAATTTTGAAAATGCTGAAAATTTAAAAAATTTTTGAAAACCTTGGAAAATTTTGAAATTTAACAATCATAATAATTTTTGAAAATCTGGAAAATTTAACATTATTAACAATTTTAAAAAAATGTTAATTTTAAAAATATTTGAAAATTTTAAATATTAAAATAAATTGATATTAAATTAAGAAAAAATGAGCGACTGTCAAAAAATTATAACAATAACAAAGAAAACATCTTTAGTTCTCACAAGAACAATTATTAGTACGTTTAGATTTACCTTTCGGCTGCTAAGCAGCCATCTTCAGTGAACTACAACGTATGAAAGAAACACTACGCCGAAGTGACAAAACTCAACGATACAGATAAGTAACTTACGCCTGGTGATATCGGAGTCGTTACTTTTGAAATAGAGCACCCCCTTTCTCCTTTTTTTGGCGGACCAACTTCGTTTTCTGGCGGTTTCTACAATTTCCAACATTTAAGCCAATTCTGCTTGTCCGTGTGAAGGTGCCAGAACTCTAGATATATACGGACACACAGACACTGCAGCGTCCGCATTATCGGTCTGCTAATGCCCTACAACTTGCTCATTAGTCAAAATAATTAGGTTGGAAATGTTTGCATAACAATAGCTTTCTTTTAGGCATAACTCGTAGATCGGCCAGCACGCCAAAAGCGAAGAAAACTTCGCTGAATGAATGCATTTGCTTCAAATTCTACATGATGATCACAATATGTTCTTCTGCAACTATACTTCGTATAGCGAGGAAGGTAGAAGCATTGTGCGGTATAGTAGGATACCGCATAAATCTTCGCAAAATCGGTGTCACCATAATTTACTAAGATACTACACAAAACTGTTGAAAGATAGAAGTTAGTCAAAGACCTTGAAAATAAATACATAACTTTCGTACAGAAAAGCAGCATTATTAGGAATATCGCATAGTAAAGAAGGAAAAAAAAGTGATTCTAGGATTCAAGTGTTTGAAGAATTTTGTTGTACGTATTTCACTGTGAGGCGCGGCTAGGGATAGCTTACGTAAGACGTTACGTTTATACCAATTCTAGCGAAACTGTATCGTAGATATTTTATAGAGAAACAAGTCTTGTTCTAAGTAACGAACTTTTAATATTCAACATACACAATATGTATGTACACCTTGTATAAAGACCATCACTAGCAGTAAGTAGTTAAAGAATTGAAATTATTACGGGTCAGTGATTTTTGCCGAAGGCAGTATGTTTTATTTCTCCTTATTTAAAACCTGTTTACTAAAACATATCGCGTCGACTTTAACCTTTAACGTGTTTATCTCATATAAAAATATTTGATAAATTATAACTGTTTTGTATTTTGCGCTGTAAACACTTGCAATGTATCTAACATTTATTGTACCCTTGCTTCTAGTGCAAGTACACGCTGGTAGTATTTCTATGAGATTAGTTTAACTTTGAATATAACATTCATTTTTAGAGCAATGTGCTACACCAAGCAACGAACCAGGCGAGTGTGTTCTTTTAACTTCATGTACTGTACTTTACGAAGCACTGCAGGGTAAACCTGAAACTTACGTTGAAGAATTTGTGCAAGAATCAATTTGCGGTGGTACTAAATTTATTCCTAAAGTATGCTGCGCAACATCATCAAATTTTACTATACCAAAACCAAAAATTTCAAAACCTGAAAGTGTTACGAAGAATAATGTGTTACCTGGTAGAAAATATTGTGGCTATCAACATTCGGACGACTATTTTCGTGCCGAGAACGATACTTCGATAAGAATAAATGAATTTCCATGGTTAGCAAGAATAATATATATATTAGATAATGCTAATCCAATCAAGATATTTGTATTATGCGCTGGTTCTCTTATTAACACCAGATATGTTCTTACTTCAGGATATTGTGTGAATGAACTGCTCCATCCAGTGTAAGTTGCGTTTAAATTAATTTTGGCTATAAATGTTTTTGATTTATAATGTTGCTAGCGTGGGCGTCCGCCTTGGAGAATATGCTCCTTGGAATAAAACGGATTGCATTAAAGAACCGCCGTACGAAGAAGAGTGCAGCGGTTTTGAAGATTTTGCAATCGAGAAAATAATACGGCATCCAAATTACAGTAAAGTGGATGAAAGCGACGACATAGCTTTGATAAGACTGAACAGAACGGTGATATATACAGGTAAATCAAACTTCTTTGTTTTGTTTATTTATCTTTTTTTTCTTCGTTTTTCCTTGCCTGCCATTACAGCGTTGTGGCCTTCATCCATCTTCTATAGTTGTTCCTGCTTCTTGCCACTTCCTTCACGTTCCTTAGTGTTTTACCTCTTCTCGATGCTATTTCTGTTAAGGTGTCGTTTCATGTTTTTCTCAGTCTTTCGCTCGGTCGTCTTCATTCCATTCTTGCCTCATAAGCCTGTTTTGGTAATCTGTTATTTTCCATCATTACTACGTGTCCTAGTAATTTCAGTTGTTTATTTTTGACTGTGTGTATCAGGAGTTCCTGTTTAAGTTGTTTTCTAATGACCTGGTTTCTAATTCTATCTCTCTTCGTTATTCCCTGCACTTTATGTAGGTACTTCACCTCCGCGGCCGTTGTTTTTGATTTGTGATTATCCATCATTCTCCAGCATTCAAATTTAAAGTTGAGTGTTGGTATTTATATTGTTTTGTATAAGTGCATTTTCGCCTCTTTGCTTATTTCTCGCTTTCTAATAATCGTGTTGTTTATTAGGTAGAAAATTTACTCGTTTTACTTATTCTATTCCGTATCTCCTTTGTCTATTTTTTTGTTTTTTGATATTACTGTGCTCAAGTATTCATAGCTTTCTACTTCCTCTAGTGTCATTTCGGGTATTTAAAATTCTTCCTTTTGGGGTTCCTGGTTCTTCGATATACTCATAATGTTACTTTACTCCTCATTGATCTTTAGCCTTTTACTCCCGGTCTGTTGCACCCACTCTTTCAATATTGCTAGAAGTTTTCTTCTGCTATTGGCCACTAGTACTACATCGCCTGCATAGACCAGACTATGTAGGTAAATCGGCCTCAGATTCCAATTTCCTATTTTTGTCTTTCTTGCGTTTGTTTTACACTGCTTCACTATTTTGTCCATTAGTATAATAAATAGTAGTCGGCTCAAGGTGTCACTTTGTTTGATTCCTTTTTCCGTTTAAAAATTCTTTGAGCATCTTCCGTTCAGTTTTACGCATTCTACTACAGTCTTGTATATACTTACGATTGTCTTCCTTAATTTTGCACTGACGTTCAGTTTTTCTAGTATCTTCCAGTGTCTTGGCACTGTATCAAAAGCCGCTTTTAAGTCAAGGAATGCCGGATGTAACGTTCTTCCTGTCTCTAAGTACTTCTCAGTTATCGTTTGCAGTGTAAATATGTGGTCTCGCGTTTTTACCTCTACCTGTATGCTCTCTGTTCTTGCTGTAGTTTATCCTCTATCTCGTCTCTGAGTTTTTTTTAAATATTTTTGTATATACTTTTAGGGTTACTAGTGCTAAGCTTTTTGCATTATTCCGTTTTTGTCTTTCCTCTTTTTCTCTCTTTTCTCTATTCTCTATCTCCCTAAATATGTCTAGTGTGTCCTCCTTGTTCCAAGGACATTTTCTATTTCTGTTTCTATCTTATTATTCTTGTTTTTGTTTCTAACAATTCATACTTGTTTTCCTTTCGTGTTTCTTCGCCTTTTAACAACTTTCCAAAACTTCTTTTGATTTACCTTGTACGTCTGTTCAATGGTTGTGGCGAAATTTACCCATGACTTTATTTTTGCCTCCTTGACTGCGTGTTTGGTCTTGTTGCGTCTTTTTTGTACCTTTCTTTGATTTTTTTGGTTCTTGTACTCAAGTAAATCTTCCACGCTTGTTTCTTTAGCCCTACATTTTCTTTTACTATATCATCCCACCACTTTGTCTTTTTGCCCTTCTTTCTTCTTCCTGTGGCCTCTTTCAGCATAGGTAGTTACTTTGAACCTACTCCAACTTTTATAGATATTCCATATGTTTCTATGTTCTCCGTCTTGCTGCTCTTAAGCGGTTAACCTATCTTGGAGTCATTCCCTATATCTTTGTTTGTTGTGTTCAGTTTGTAGTTTTTTAGTTTTAGCTTGTTCATACTCCTTTTGTCTCTCTTTTTTTGGCGGTCTGAATCTGGTGTCTACTTTCAATAATCTGTGGTCCGTTGTTAGTTCTGCTCCCCTTATTACTTTTACATCTAGTATTGCATATCTGGAACTTGTGCTGTATGTTGTATAGTTTATCACGCTTTTTACCTTTCTTGCTTCTTCCTCAAAAGTATATGTATGTATCTTTTTAAGTTTGAAGAATATGTTTTCTATTAGAAATTTGTTATCTATGCACATTTCTATCATTCCTCGGGATCTCTTCTACTGTATGTCTTCCGATCATTCCAAATCCGTCTTCTCCCCTTCCTATTCGAGCATTCTAGTATCTTTGTTTATTTATAGTTTGCTTATTTTTAGCTGTTGTTATGGGTAAGAAAATATCTACTAGGTTCTACGGTAATGTTATCTCCATTAAAATCACCCTCCTAATATTAACAGTTGCGCACTTTATAAGAGCTGTGAATTTTGCTTGGAAACTGGTATAGTTTTCCAAGGTTAAGACTGATAGATATTCTTAGTAGACACTCTTAGTAGATTTTAGTATATAGCAATGCCCGTCGATTATTTAAACTTTGTAGGCGTATAGAACTAGGAATGAGTATATTTTGATTCGTGTCCCGGTCTGCTAATTTCTCTGGGACGCCTTCTATAAATTTTTAAAAATTAAAAATTTTTGTCCCCTTGTTTAATTAACAAGAAACGATAAATTTATTTTTTAGCTAAATTGCTCATGAGCGATAGTAGAATAAGATTTACAGCTGCATTCTGCCTAATTTGTGGTTGATAAATCTGCTATATAGTCTGTGGTTTTGTTTAATACCAAGGAATCTTTGCTAAAAAATTTAAAAATTACTTTTTTTTCTAAAAAGAAAAACTTTAGGCTTTAATTTTGTTAGTTATATCTACCCACGCGACTAATACCCAAAGAATTTTATTGTGTACTAGTAGGCTCTGCGTCTGCGGCCTACGTTCAAAGAGAACGTAATGAAGCTTTCAGTATTCAGACCATAAACATTTAGTTAACTTGGAATAAGAAACAATATTCTTTGCAACCCCAAATGATTTCTTTGATAAGCACTTATTAGTTTTTAATATTGCAGTAGAGAGTCCTCATTATAATACAGAGCTGTAAATCTGAATAAAAGTAAACACTTTGACCACTGACCACTACTTTGCCATGTATATAATTTTTGCTCGCAATGTCATGGGCTCAGAACCGGACGTTTGTGTGCGGCCGATTGGGAGCGGCAGTTTGGATGCTGCGGTTTGAGCGCAGGTACAATTTGGCGCAGAGACGTTTGAAACGCAGGAAACTTTGGGCGCAAAAAGGTTTGGGCGCAGGGACGTTGTGGCGCCGAAACGTTTAGGCGCAAGCCGTTTGGCCGCAGAGACGGTCATTTTATAGAAAATTCAATATTTGTTGAACTATCCAATTTAAAAAACAAATTGTTTAATTTTAAGTAGTGGACAGTGAAACATTTTTAACTTTTTTGGAGTTACAAATTATTTTTTCAAAAAAGTTATTAGTTTTGCTTAATTATATTGATGTAAAAATTCTTGTGTTAAATGTTAACAAATAATTAAATAGCTATTGAAATGTTTATTATTAAGAAAAAAGACAAAATCAAATAATTTCTTTCATTGCGCCGAAACCACCCTGCGCCAAAACGCCCCCCGCCAAAATGTTGCTGCGCCTAAATGTCCCTCTCCTCAAATGGTCCTGCGTTTAAATGTTCTTGCGTCAAAACGGCCCTGAAGTAAAACGGCCGCTCTCAAACGTCTTAGACCGCATGGGCCTGACATTAAACTGTAATAGTTTAACAATTTTACTTGAAATAGACTAAAATCTTCTTACACTTGCACTTCTTAAAAAACCTCCTAACAGTGGTTGGACTGTAGAACGATTTACTTAATTTACTTTTGCAAATACGCTAAGTAACAATAATTAAAGTATAGGAAAGTCAGGGCAAAGAGTTTCCAAATTTTTAAATTTTGATAGTGGTTGGCTGGGAGACAAGAAACGGCATTTAAAATTGCCGACGGTGCTATATGCGGCTTGTAAGTCAATGCATTGTATTTTATGCGTTTTCAGATAACACGAGTTCAGAAGTTTTGCAAAAAAAATGAACTGTCAACGCATTGTGAATAGCATATAAAAATTCTTATGTCGCCTTGCCCTTCTCATTCTTTTTGTTCTTTTTGCAAACTGGCATTTTCTCGTTATAGCTTACAATGTGTTTATTTTATTTCCATTTTAATTTTTAAGTTTTCCGAAGAGCACATTTAATAAATACGTTTTTATACGTTGAGTTTAGAAGAACATTTATTTGTTTTATTTTTCTCGTTTAAATTAAATAATTATTAGGTAGTTTACCATTATAAGCTAATATTTAACTCTGGATCTTTAGTTTGTCTGCATCTGTAGTTTTTTTTTCCATTTTTATAATTGTGCTATAAATTATCGTTTTTAAATTTCTCTTCCTAGCTTATACGACGCATTTTTGTTTCATGTGCATTTATTTTACTGTTATTTTTTAGTTTCATCTATTTTTTTTTCTTATTTTTGTTTTTAGTTTTGTGTTTTATTTTGTTCATACCGTTTTCGTATTTTCTTTTTTTTTTCTTCCTCAATTGTATCTTATTAACATTGGTTTGATATTTACATATTATTAATTAAACGGTTTCGTTTATAGATTACATTCGTCCTATCTGCCTGCCTTCGCTAGCAACAGTACGTGCGAATTTTGGAGACATATTAACTACATCAGGTTGGGGGTTTCACGATAGTGTAAGAGACCAGAAGAAAAAAATTTTAAGCAAATTAGTAACACAGGAAGAATGTACAAGAAGTTATTATTTGAATTTCTATAACAGTAGTATAAGAATAAATGAAAATCATATCTGTACTGTCCAAGGTAGTAATGATAAAGAGACATGTCTTAGTGATTTTGGTGGGCCTGTTATGTTTTCTTATAATTTCCAATGGCATCAAGAAGCTATAGTACATTCTAGCGTAAGTTGTCAACGAAAAGGAGTGCCAGAAGTACACACAAATTTGACGAATTATTTGGATTGGATTAAAAACAGCTTGGAAGCGTAATGCGCAGAAAGTAACAACTGTGGTTATGTTTGTTATATCAACTATATGTAACTAAAATGTTAGATGTATTTTTTTTATAATCAGAAACTGAATGGATTTTTACAAGGTGTAAATGAAATTTAAAATGTGTTTAACAAATTAAAAAAAATATATAACAATATTTTTGTATGTGTAATATATCTGCTGATATGACATTTTAACTTACAACTGGTTTTAGGAAGTCTTACAAAATATAAACATTGTTATTTCTATACCTCTTGTATATTAGACGGATGTTGTTATATTAAAAATTAAAACAATTTCATGATAATGTGACATTGCACCATTTCCAGCTCTAGTATAAAACCGAAATGAAAAAACAATTACTACTTCCAGGTATTCTTTAATCTCAAACTATGTTATATTCTCGAATTTAAAAAATGTTTTTTTGTTCCCAATTAATAATGTTTTCAGTGTATTTTAATCTCCTGGGAAACGGTTAAGTTGACTAAGTTATTTATTTGATTAAATTGAAGCTTTGATAACATTTTAAAGTTTGGTTTCTACACGTTTCACATCTCTATACCATATTAATTGTTAAGAACAGAAGTAAAAATCGGAAATTTGTTTTCAACTATGACTAGGACAGACCGCTACGATACGTTTCGGTCTTCTTAGAATTAGTACTAGTAATGAGCATAATCGAATGATTACCATTCGAATAATTTTGCTAATCGAATAATTCATTTGGATAAATGTATTTAGATATTTCTATGCGGTAAAAAATAGTAAAAACGCTCTCCGCTTGCTTCTCGAATGAAAAATGATCGTTCTCGTAGTCTTTCCTCGAGCAGCTACGCAGAACAGCATAAACCTTCAGGCTCGAATAGTGTTTTCATTCATTACATCATTTTTTATTGCTAATTTGGGCCTGGTTTATCGACTAATATTTTTATAAACAGCGAAAGTGGATACATTTTTCTGTTTTTATAAAACAATTAATATTTTTTTAAGTGAAATCAGGGACAAAAATAATATTTTGTTATTAATAATTTTAAAAAGATATGACCACGAAAAATAAAATAGTGTGGTGGAAACTGCTGTGTTTGCTGTATCAGTATCGTTGTGCTTCCGCAACAAAACACGTGTTTGGTCGTCTTTATGCAATCGCATTGCGGATATTGTGTCTTTATAAGTGGTCCTGCATTGTAATACCACGAGTGATGGTGTTATTGTATCATGTATTTGCACTGGGAATTTGCAGTTAGTTAATGTACGGAGTATCGCTTCAACACTCGTTTTTCGAAACGGTCCAAAACGACAAGCATTAGTATGCCAGAAAGACGAAAACTTCAATGGAGACTTACAAATACAACGTCTTTTAATATACAGCAAAGAATGTTGCAAAGCAAAGCCAAAAACCGGTGCATAGTGCGAGAGGAACTTTCTAACTATGTATCTACAATCATTACCGACCTTTGTGCACAATACACGGAAAACCCCGGGTTGCGATGTAAATAAAAACCAGAGATTGTTCAAACCAAATTTCCGATGTTTATTCACATTGCTGCATGGGCTTTTCCGTATTTAGTGCACTGACGTAGGTAGTGACTGTAGACACTTGCTTAGCAAGTCATTTGTGTTGTTTTTGTCTTTATGTCTGTCTACATACATGAAACCTGATAATATTTCCCAACTATTGTCTTATGTCTTATCGTAAAGACTCTTTGATCTCTCTGAAATTAAGATGTAGTAGCTTTTTATTGCGAAACACTAGTAAGTATATTAAATTTTATTTTTAAAAGCATACATTTAATAAATTGGTATTTACTTTTCGTTTCCATTGAATAGTGCTCTTTTCATACTTAGCAGACCGTTAAGTTGTATACAAACAAATTTTGTATTTCGTTGTGCAAAAGCTTTATACAGTATTAAAAATTATTTTTAAATATAACTTCATAGCAGAAAGTTTCAATATTACCTAGAATGTTTTAAGCCATCATAAAATAACAAATTTACATACTGTGCATGGTACTTTGATGCACCATAAAGACTTGCAAATGCACTTTGCTAAGGTTGAAACATTGTTGAGTTACGAGAGAGTTGTTTCTAGAGCAAGCAACAATATAGTGCAAATGTGTACATAAAGCAGTTATGATACGAGACAACAAAGACTTCAAATTTAGCTTCAGACATCTCGAAAATTGACGCTACGCGGAAAATTAATAGCGCGTCATTTGGTTGATAACATTTTACTATGTAAAGTTGCCGGAAATCATTATAAAACACAAGTAATTAAATTATTTGAAATTGTTTTAACAGAAGCATAACAGTATAGAAATTAGGCTGGAATTAATACCGTAATTTAAACTACGACCTCGACATAATCATAAATGGAAATTTCGGTTTTCGTTTCGCTGTTAGTGGCAAGCGAATAGAGTTTGGAGGTAATAAATAGTATGGGGAAGTAATACAACTTGTGGTAAGTTTTTAAATCACCTTTGACAAGAGTTGATAGCTTTACCGCTTCGAGTAGTCCATAACGGCAGACCCATATTACTTCTTCAGTGAATTTGCGAGGAACTAGTTAAAAGTGCCGCACCTCTATGCCTAGTCATGTTCCATTTATGCAATATGATTTTTTGACTGTTAATGGTCCCATGTTAACACAAAAAACTTAACTTTACCCATTATTAAATATTACACATCAAACAAGTCTAAAGTGTATGGCATTTTGAACAACTTAAAAAAAATGCTAACACCCCCTTGGTTAAGAAAGTAAGTGCAAAATTATATCATTATCAGTAATGTGTTTAAATAACGAAAAAATTTGCCAGAGAAAATTTATTTTCATTGTCAAACTTTTATGTGGGTATGATTGATGAGCGGGTAATATAAAGAGGCAAGTTCTGAAACCAAAGGACATCAATTTATTACGCTGGCAGCTTTGTTTACTCACCTTCTTTAACTTTCATTCGATTTATGAGGTGATGTAATAAGCTCGGTACTGACAACTGGGAACTAATCTACAAGAGTGTTGTAGATGCAGGATTTGCAGCGAATAATAATCCGCTTCCACAGCAGTCTGCCTACACATCTCCACTTATTAAATTGCTCCGTCGGTAGTTCCCCGCAAGATACAAAGGATAAAATGATTTACATACTATACGTTTCTTAATACTGTAATTAAATAGTGCTGAATTCTATATCTCTTAACGTGTTTTGATTATATTCTCTTTATATGAACTTTAATAGAAATAGTGTGGTAAATACTTTAAAATTGGCAATTGTAACGGACCAACCTGGGTAGCTTGAAGCTAGGGTTTATTGGAAATAAAGCGAAGAATAAGAATTATTTACAACGTTTATTATGTTTATATTACAATTCAATCTATTAAACCTATTAATTTTAGTATTTTAGCGTTGATTTGCAATTTATATTCAATAAAATAATGAAATGCCCCCTCTGGAACGAGACGACTATGGTTGTCCAACCCCTATGTGACGCTTTCCTGGTGTTTTTGGTTGGTAGACTGTTTTAATACGGAATTCCCTGTTGTTATATGAGCGCGCATCGACTGTGATTGACAGTGGCGAACTTGGATCCCAAAATAGTGTTTGACAGCTCATTATTCTGTAAACTAAAGTCAGTGTTTGTGCACACCAAAATTCGGTTATACACTCTTTCAATAAATCTAGGAATGTTTGTGAAGAAGTAAGAATTTAAAGTGTTCTTCGGCGGTTAGTGTCTTTACAGTCGGCTTTCCCAGGATGCGGTTTTGATTAAAATTTAAAAAGCTTTTGATTGTGTTTTTGGGGCAGGATTTTCAGATAAGTATGATAAATTATAATCACTACATTCTTTTACTGGAATTAATAACATTTAAATACAGCAATTAAAGAAATTCTCGGTGGGAAAATACTGGGACATTTAAACAAATACAGGATTGTGTGTAAATGAAAATACGGTTCCAACTCGTGAATAATGGTCGTAATTTTAACAACAGAACATCTCCAAATTGAAATCAAATACGTTTATTGGAGTGACAAAAGGTTTGTTTTGAACAGGAGAAACGGCCGGCATCTCCGAATTAAAACCAAACGTCAACTTTCTGGTAATTAAATACTTAATTTGAACAGAAAACATCTCCAAGTTAAAACCAAATATCTAATCTCTGATAAAACGATTTATTTTAAACAAAAGACCTTGACATTTTCAAGTTCAAATCAAATACCAGCAGGTTCGTTTAAATTCTAAGTTCATGGTTTTGAACATTTAAATCAAAAATTACTAACAGGTAAAACAAGTCGGAATTAAAAATAATAATTTTACTAAGTCTGGATTTAAATAAATTGAAAAGGTACCGTATTCTTCAGGTCTGGATTCTAATAAAAACAAAGTGGAAATCTTGATTTAAATAAAAGCAAGGCGAAAGTTTCCTTGGATGGGCTGGTTTAGTGGTTTTATACCTGGGGAAGGGATCTTGGCTTGGAATTTAATTTCCCCACGCACTGCGTTCCGTGGAGGTTAATTCGCGTACAAACGTCTACTTGCAGCGCTTCCAGCGCGGTTTCTTCAAACAATTGCAACAAAATAAATTTGTATAAACTTTCAAACTGTTGTAGCAGGTTTGTCTCGTTACAAAATAAGAAAATCTACAACTTGTTTTACATGATTTCGTCGGACTACGTCCATAGTCTGGCGTTGTCATGACGCGCCGTTTCAGTGGTCTGTAAGCATGTTTTTCTGAGAAGAACAATTTTTTTATTGTTTGATTTGCTGGCGCCGCCGGGATTGGAACTCTGATCGCTTTTGCAATTTGAAACCTTTACCACTAGACAAACGGCGCGGTCCACTATAGTGATATTAAAAGTTATATTTAGGTTACCGTTCCGGATTATATTTTGCGCAGTAGTTCATTTTTAGATTTATTTGCGGAGAAGTGTTATCCAAATATGATTTATTTCCACACTGGCTTGGCTTATTTGTTGTTCTGTCAGTACTATGTTTATAGCCTCTTTCAGTTTCCTGCGTGTTTTTTTTTATTTGGCTACTATACGTAGTGGTATTATCTTATTGGATTCGATGGTCTTCAGTTCAAACGTTTTCAGCAATTTTAGACTTTTTTGTTTCCCCCTTATTCGTGTTACATTTTTGTGCTGCGATATTCTTACTTTTAAAGGTCTGCCGGTTTCTCCGACGTATTTTTTCCACATTCTCACAGTATGTTGTAGATACAGTTCTTCGTATTCTGATTTTCATTTTTAGGTTTGGATTTTGAAGTGCTCAAAAATTCATAAAACGGTCTCTGCAATTAAAACAAGTTTCACCAAAACTTCAAGACGTTAACAATATCTCGTCTCATAAATTTCAGGAATTTTTACCCATTAATCCATAAGAATAAATGAATAATTAAGAGCTTTCAGAAAAATTCCCAAAACTTCAGCGACAGTCTGAATCAAAATCAAAAAGTGGAAGTGAGAACTGATAGCAGAAACTTTTCAACTATCCTTGACTAAACAAGGAACTCAAAAATTACTAAACTAAACAACCAAAATAATTCAAAATGTAAAACGGGTCACCTAACTACCAGGACTAAAGTTAGCTAAAAACTGAACTGTAACAGCTGTGTCGGTATGAATGACCATGTCCAAAACCGCTGAGACTCGGATAGTATACTGCAGCCTTTCGAGGCTCTGCATTAAAATATTAAGAAGCACAAGTTAGAGAAGTGCCTCCAGAGCCGCAGTAGGTGCCGTATGATTTCTCCCGTAGCTCTTTAAAGCTGGGTTAAACCAGGTTCCACACCAAAGCGCTATACGTGACTATTGGTTTAACTATGGCGGCGTATATCCACATGGTAACTTTAGGGTATAGCTTTTAACATTTTACTTCAAGACAGCTTTGCACATAAGGTGACCCCTTGGTTTTGAGTCGTTAAGAAAGAAATTAATGTGTGTTCTCATAGCATAAAAATTACACTACTTGCTATTATATGAATCAACAACGTTTTTCATGAATTACTTCCTCTGCGTTTATTATAAATTTCAATTCATATACATATATAACAATGTTTTAAAATTAAAATTTTAATAAAGTATGCCACAGCAATATAAGAACAAGATAAACTATACAATAATTATTTTAATTTACAGGAGTAAGTGGTCGAGATATAGTTCCATAACCACGTAAAACCCACATTTCTTTGGATTTGTGAACTGCTTGTATTTCTGTCATATATTGACCACTGGGAATCAACGGTGGAAACTTATCTGGATTTGGTGACCAAATACAGATTTTATATTCCCGTCTCTATTGCAGGAAACAAACATAAAGGTAATAACGTATAATTACTTGCATACAACATAATAGTTGTATAGATTTTGATATTTTCTTAGCAATAGCTATTTATAAAAAAATATGATTAACATATTAATAACTAAATTATTCCATTTCCTTGTTGCAGTATACGTAAATTTTTTTAAAGCAATTATGTAAGTCTTTAGAATCTTTCTTTATGCCGACGAACAGGCTTAGAAAATAATGCAATTTATATTGAAAATTACTAAGATTCTTATATACTGTATACAATACTGTATACAATAGAAGTCTTAATTGTAATAAATTTTCAGTAAATTTAAATTTATTAAATATGTGTTAAAATATTATGCTTTCGCGTGATGACAAATTTTCAAATTTAGATTAGTAAAGCTGTCATCTTACATGACTCAAAATATTATATATTTATAAGATTGTTTTTCATATACCTTTCTAAGGGGACATTCGGTAAAGGTGCCGCATTTATGAAAATTTCCAATACCAACAATATTTTTATTTACAGCTTCACAGAAATTGATTTCAAAACGAATTGGAAACATTCTATACTCATTACTGGCAAATTTGTAAGCTTGTATGATCAGCTGCAATAGTTAATTATGTACAATTCATTGTAGGATTGTGTTACTAGTTTCAAGAATAAATTTTTTTAATAAAAACATTACCTCCAAATTGTATCCAACATCTATATTATACATATGTGTAGCATTTATCAGTGGGCAAGTTCTATTATATTTAAAAGTGCGCGCATGGAAATATGTGACATAATTTTTATCATAACGATCCACTTCCACTCGTTCAAAATCAAGTTTATAGTCGTGTTGCTGAAACTAATTCCAAAAATAACAATCACCATAATGAATAAGGTATAAGTTACCTTTTCAAGTAGAGACGTCTCAGTGTGGTTGCTGTGGTTGGTGTGTTCCGCTGTCACGTCAAAAATCGTCAGATGCCAACCCAAGAGTATAATGAACAGCATAATTGATAAATTTACCATATATGCTCAAAAGTTCTATTATAAATAAAATAAAAATTAGACAAAATTATCCTATACTGTGGATGCCGGCTTATATACGCAAAGCTATGCAGATGACATTGCAATTTTAAATTCAGGTAAATTTCCAGGTATTGTCAGCGGGCTCCTACAAACAGCTTTGCGGATTATACAACGATGGTGCACTGACCAAGGCCTTAGAGTTAACCCCTCCAAGGCCGAGTTAGTCATCTTCACCAGAAGAAGAAGAGTCGATGGTTTCATTGAACTGGAGCTCTTCGGAACTAGATTCCGTTTCTCCGGAGTATTCAAGCATCTAACCCTAGAGGCTCGGATCTCCCGAAGGGAACATGTCAATAGACTAATACAAAGGGGGACTGCAATCTTTTGGGCCTGCATTGGTGTGGTGGCCCACAGTCAAAGGGTCTAGCATCTGTGGTGTTGGTAGGGGATGTTTATTATTTGATTAAATAAAACACTAGTTCCCAAATAACCAACTATATATTATTAATGGTAACTTAACCCTGGTGAACCAAAATGGGTCCGGCGCGATACCTCAAATAGTTATGCGCAAGCCCAGAACTATAAATCTGTATAATACAAGAATATGTACATCTCCCTCCTTTTATAAAAATAATAAAATGAACAAAATCAAATAATACTTTTTTTTCACTTGTATTTAAGTACTTCAGGAGGTTTGACCAATCTTCCATATTGGGTTACAATGTTTGTATATGTACAGGGTTCATTATCTTTAAACAAACTGTTATCTAAATCTAAATCATCGTCACTTAAATTATTTACATTTTCTTCGATTTTTACAATTTCATTATTGGCAGAAAGAGGATGACCTAAGGGTTCTATAGAAATAAATTTTCGATTCCTGTCAAGAACATTTCCTCCTTCCAGCTGTATTTTGTAAGACCTGGGAGTAGGATTCTTTCTAATAATTACACCCTTATGCCATTCTCTTCCTCTCTGCACTCTAACATTTTGACCTGCATCTAAATTTTTTAATGGTTTTGCATGCAAATCATAGTAGAACTTTTGTTTGTGCTGCTTTGCGCCTAGAATGTTTTTAATATTATCTAAATTTACCGGTTTGGGCATTAATTTTTGATCTGTGGTTGGTAGAATACCTCTCAGTCGTCTACCCATTAATATTTGGGCTGGTGAACCTATACCGTCTCCTATAGGGGTATTTCTGTACTCGAGTAGTACTAAATATGGGTCTTTGGCATCAAGAACAGCCTTTTTTAACATCATTTTTACAGTTTTGATGGCTCTTTCTACCATACCATTTGATTGTGGGTATGTTGGGGTCGAGTTTACAATTTCAAAGTCCCATAATTTAGAAACGTTTTTGAAATATTCACTGGAAAACTGAGGTCCATTATCAGACACAACTGTTTCAGGAATACCATTTTTCGCAAAAATTGATTTTAAGTGGTTTATGACAGATAAACTAGTAGTACTTTGTAATATAGAAAGTTCAACAAATTTAGATAAATAATCAATTACTAATAAATAATATTTGAAAAATATCAATCCCTACTTTTTGCCACGGTCTTTCGGGAATAGTATGAGGTATCAGCGGTTCTTTTTGTTTTGAACTTTGGTAAAAATTACAAGTTTCGCAAGATGCTACTAATTTTTCAATGTCAGTAGACATTCCCGGCAAATATATGTATTCTCTAGCGCGAGATTTACTTTTTTCTTGGCCTAAATGAGGGTAATGCACTCGATTTAACATTTCTTTGCGAATGTTTTTCGGAACAATTAACTTATCTTCTTTAAAAAGTAATCCGTTGATTTCAGTTATATCATTTCTAAATTTATAATATGGTTTTACACTTTGATCTAATTCTGAGAATTCCGGCCACCCATTTTTTGTATAACTGTTTAAAGTTTTTAAAATTACATCAGTTTTAGTTTCATTTTGAAAATTTTTAAACTGACTAGCAGACATGGGTAACGATTGAATTACAATTTCTTCTTGAGATCTCAAAATACTGTCTATTTCGTGGTTTTCTTCATCAGTTAAATATGCTCTACTTAACGTATCGGCAATGAATTGTTCTTTTCCGGGCTTATATGTAACAAATAAGTGAAAAGGTTGCAACTTTATAAGCATTCTTTGAATTCTAGCCGTTGTTGAATTAAGAGGTTTGTTAAAAATAACTACGAGTATAAAGCTCCTTTTCGATTTGAGCGTAATTTTTCTGAGTAGCTGTCAGAGCTTTCGAGGCATAAGCTACTGGTAAATTTTCTTGTAATAGGCAAGATCCTATACCGTTTTGTGAGCTGTCCGTTGATATCACCACGGGCTTATCAACGTCATAATACCTCAAAACCGGTGCATTGCTTAGAGCCTTCTTTAATTCGTTAAAAGCTTTGTTATGAATGTCATACCAGTGCCACACAACATTTTTATGACATAACTCTCGTAAAGGGGTACTAATTTCAGAAAAATTTGGAATATAACGACTAACGTAATTAGCCATGCCTAAAAATCTTTCTACTGCTTTTTTATCCTTAGGAGTTGGCATATTCCTAATCGCTTTAACCTTATTTTCGTCAAGAACAACACCATTTCGGGTTAACTGGTGACCCATATAAACGATTTCTTGAACACAAAATTTACATTTTTCTTTATTTAATTTCAAATTGTATTTCGATATTCGCTCTAGTACTTGTTCCAGACGCTTATCATGTTGTTCCTTAGTGACACCAAACACTAAAATATCATCAATATATGTATGAACACCCTCAATATTATCTAGAATTTGTTTAATTGTTCTATGAAAAATTTCAGGGGCTGAGTTTAAACCCATCGGAAGCCTTAAATAGCGGTACCTACCGAATGGGGTATTAAATGTACATAATTTGGAACTATCGTTATCTAATCTCATCTGATAAAAACCTTGACTCGCGTCCAAAATGCTAAACTCCTGAAAGTTTTCCAAAGATTTCGTCTGCAGTGGGAATTTGAAAATGTTCCCTTTGAATTGCTTTGTTTAGCTCCCTAGGATCTAAACAAATTCGTATTTTGCCAGATGGTTTTCTGACAATAACAACAGAGTTTACCCACGGTGTGGGTTCTTCAATCTTAGAAATAATACCTAAATTTTCTAAATTATCTAATTCATTTTTGTATTCGTTTTTTAAAGCTAGCGGTACTTTTCTTGGAGCATGCACCACTGGTTTTACACTGGCATCAATAACAATACGATAAGGTTTAACTTTTAGACAGCCAACACCATCAAAAATGTGTTGATACTTTTTTAATATTTCGTTTCTATCTAAAATTGTCATTAGGCGGTTGATAAGATTTAACTCTTCGCATGCTTCGATGCCCAAAACCGGAGGTGCATTCTCCTTCACAACGAAAAAATCTAGAACATAATTAGCATTTTTGTATTCACATTTTAAATTACAGTGTCCCAAAACTGTTATTAATGAACCTGTGTATGTACTAATTTTATCATTAGTTTCTTCCAAAAGAATATTATTATTGTTTTGTAATATCTCAAAACTTGAAAGCGGTAGGCAATTTACCTGTGCCCCCGTATCTACTCTAAAGTCAAATTTCACGTTGTTGGAAAATTTTAAAGAAACAATCCAATTTTTTGATTTATTGACGTTAATCGAGTTAATCATACCTAAAAATAGATTTTCCATACTATTTTCCAAAGTGTTAACTGTGCGCACTTTATACAATTTATCTTGAGTACACTTAGACTCGAAATGACCTTTGGTTTTGCAATGTCTACAAAAATGTTGAAACGCCGGGCATTTGAATCTGCGATGGTGACCTCCGCATCGCCAGCAGGTGCCATTCGTTGATCGAGTACGAGTCGTCGAAGATGTTGCGCCAGCTGGGATCATTTCGCGGTCATTTCTTGCACTTCGCTGTGGAGTATACGTACGTTTTTTGGCACTTACGCGATTTACTTCGAGGGACGAGGACATTTCGCACATTCCTGAAACACCCGCGATGCTTTGAGCTTGTTGTTTCGAAATTTCCGAAGCCCTGCACGTAGTTAGCGCTTTCTCTAATGTGAGATCACTATCTTCGAGCAATTTTTCTCGAAGTCGCGCACTTTTCACTCCACATACCAATCTATCCCGTATTAGATCGTTGCACAAATCCTTAAATTCGCAATTAGCTGCTAAGGACTTTAACTCCGTCACATAAAAGTCAATGGACTCCTCGGGAAGTTGATTTCGGATGAAAAATTTGTGGCGTTGGAATGTAATGTTTTTTTTTCGGATTAAAATACGTACTAAATTTTGCGATAAGAACGTTAATTTTGTTCTTTTCTGCTTCCGTAAAAGTAAACGTACTATAAATTTCAAAGCACTCTTCTCCGATGTAATGTAGGAGTACCGCGCACTGATTTTCTTCAGGCTTTTTGCTAACATCACTGGCGATTAGATAGTTTTTGAATCTTCTAATCCATTTTTGCCAGTTTTCGTTCAGGTTGCCGCTCATTGTCATTGGCGATAAAGTACGGTCCGCCATTATGCACGCCGTAAATTTTACGAAAAATATGATTCTTTATCTCAAACTATTATTACTTTTACTGTGATTTTTTGCACAATAACGTATAGTTCTTAAAAAACCGACTGCGCCATGTGGTGTTGGTAGGGGATGTTTATTATTTGATTAAATAAAACACTAGTTCCCAAATAACCAACTATATTTTATTAATGGTAACTTAACCCTGGTGAACCAAAATGGGTCCGGCGCGATACCTCAAATAGTTATGCGCAAGCCCAGAACTATAAATCTGTATAATACAAGAATGGGTACAGCATCAAACTACGCTTAACTCAGCTTCAAAGACTGGCGTGTTTAGGAGGCAAAGGAGCAATGCGCACGGCACTTACTGCGGTTCTAGAGTCACCTCTGGACCTTGTGCCCCTTTATACATCGATTGAGGCGGAGGCCCGAGAGGCAGCTTTGGAAAGACAAGGGAGGGTTTTTGGGGAATGAACATGTCTTATCTCTTACGTAACGGACACACATGCTCCTCTGAGCAAAGAACGACTGCATGCCACCTATATTCTCCTTTATCAAACTATTTAACATTTTCATCCCCAATAGAAAAGACTGGACCCAAACCGAGCACCTCCTTAAGTCAGCGGACCTAGTCTGGTTTACAGACGGATCGAAGATGGCAGAAGGTTCCGGTGCAGCGATATATGGCGATAAGCCTGGGAAAAGTTTTCTTTTACCCTTGGCAAGTTTGCCTCAGTGTTCCAGAAAGAAATTTTTGTTATCTTAACCTGTGCTCAGGAGAACCTAAGCAGAGGGTACTCTAATAAGCATATCTGTATATGCAGCGATAGCCAAGCGGTTCTCAAGGCTTTTGATTCTGTTATAAGCAAATCAATGCTGGTTGAAGACTATCGTGAGGCTCTAAGCAGACTCGGCTCACACCATTGGGTCAAGCTACTCTAGGTGTCCGGCCACAGTAACGTTAGTGGAACCGAGGAAGCCGATGATTTGGTCAGGAAAAGCTCTCAAAAGCCTGGTTTTGACCCGGAGCCGGTCCATGGACTCCTTAGAACTATCGCAAGGCAGGATATTAAGAACTGGACTTGCTCCCAGTTCAAAATCCACTGGATCTTGCAACGAGAGCTGCGTCAGTTAAAGCTTCGTATTCGACAACCTTCGCCTTGGCGTTTCAAACAACTCCTACGCCTAAGTAGGAACCACATGTATAGGTTCTGTGAAAAAAAAAGAAAATTCTTCTTTCCATCTTCTCATCCAATGCCCCATACTAATGGTACTGAGGCACCGACACCTCGACATCTCGTTTGCGGAGCCAGAGGAATTACAGAATATCTCCATCATTGGGGTACTAGATTTTGGTTTAAGTACCGGTCTTTATTGGGAGAATCTTATATTGTTTAGTAGGAGGTTGCAAGGAATGCAAAATTGTTCACAAAGCTAGTACATAATAACGGGTGTTCTAAAACATTCTAGGTTAAGTGACCTATGTTACGTTTCCTAACGTATGTCTTATAGTTCATGCATAACTTCACTATAAACATGACTTTTTCTTGTAATTAAATTATTCGTTACAAAACATGCTTAATATCCCTCACTCACCACCATCTACATACTTAAAACCATTTTAATCTACTGTAAATAGTGAGTGTTGTTTTATGTTTCCAAACTTGCATGTAATGTAGCAGTTGCTTAGGAGAAAAAAAATTAACAAAAAAATTACTAAAATACTATTTTTTTAATAATTGCTCGAAGTTTAGCAGTATGAAAGTATTCAAAAAACAATCAATATTTTACCTCTTGGTTTAAGGGTATAAAATTCTTATGTCGCATTGTCTTCTGTTAACATATAATCTCGAGTAAACCGCCTATGCCCACAACATTGTTTTAAAACCCAAAGTTGTTTTCGTTTGTTCTTTAAAAAAGTAAGACTGTTCATAGTTATAACTTTGCGTAAACCGCCTAAACCAACACAATTGTTTTAAAAAGCGACTGTTTTTATTTGTTATTTGTACAAATATAACATAACCTTTAGCAGACCGCTTAGACCAACAACATTATTAAAAGAAACTGTGTATCGCATGTTTATCTGTTAAATTATAACTGTTCTTCATCATAACCTCGTGTAGACCACCTATACTAACAATACTGTTTAAAAAAAACCTTTGTTTTTGCATTGTTTTCTGTAAATATGTAACTATTGTTTGGCATAGTTTGTTATACATTTAATTTACATAAATATTGAAAAAAACAATAATTAAATAGAGAACTATAAGATGTCCTGCATAAAGCTTCGTGTGAAAAATCTCAATGTCATCGTGTGTTCAGGTGGTTGGATAAAATACAGTGTGTGGATATGCCATGACTTGAACATTCTTTCTTGTTTTAACATATTTGTCAAGGTGAAGTTTTTAGTCTCATAAAGTAAAATGGGCGATTAATGTAATTGACGTTCTGTACATATGATGATGATGATATTGTTGAATAATTTTTCCAAATATCAATCGCGATTAAAATTTTAAAGAGAATGTTTGTGTTTACATCTAAATTACTGCAAATTTAGCTCAACTAAAATAGCTCGAATGCCACTAGACCGAATATCGAGTGGCAGTTTTAAAGTGTTCCTGTTTTGCCAAATTTTTACACAATCACAAAATATTCTCAAAAAATGTTCGTCTTTTGTAGAATTAGCCTTAAAAACGTTTTAATGCATAAATATTAATATATTCGAACACCCTTGGTTTTAAAAAAATTGCCTTTTCTGCCTTACTACGAATTTTAATGGTTTGTGTAAATTTTAAAAAACCAAGAGATATTTTTGATACTCTATGAAAAGTAATTTTACCAGTTTTCAATAGCAATCACGAGTACGTCGAAGCAATATTACACATTTGTACAAACCAGCTGATTTTGTTTATATCTAAAACTGGAATAACAAACAATGATACCTTTTAGAGTATTTCTGAATTTAAAATAAATGGGAAACGTCAACATAATCTAACATAATGTAGTACTGCCAAGCGTAAATTTAAGCGACAATAATCTGAAACAAGTGGTCTTTAAATAGTTAGGCGCAGCAATATGTGCACACGGAATAATTGATGCGAAAACAAATTTACAAAAAGCCAGAGACGGCTAAATTCCCAGTTTTTAAATCCATGATAGTGCTAGCCATTACTTAGAGTGTTGAATCAAAGGTGCTATGCGAAAAGCATAAGAAAAGGTGCAAGCAGGAGAATTGAAATTTTTAAGTTGAACGAAAGTGGTGGCAAAGAGAGACATGTTAGGAAAGAATTAAAACGCTAATAATTGTACCGCTGCGTCTCAAAATAAATCAATGAAGGTGGTTATACTATCTAATAAGGATAGACGAAAAGCGGTTGCTCAAGATAATTTGGAAAACAAGAACAGATAAAACCAGGAACAAACGACACCGGGCTTAACCATAGAAAGTAAAAATGCAAAGAATGCTACTAAAGGAATGGAACAGAACGAGGTTCAAGAAAGCGCTAGGAACAGGAAAGAATGGAGGTAACTTTACATATAGTGAGCCGCAAAGCAACCTCAACACTGGTCGTACGGTGTAAGAAGGTGCTGACTAATAAGAATATAAAATAACTGCTTGGTTTGCTACGTCGGTGTTTACTAAGAAAAGCAAGACATCATAAATATTAGATATTGTAACTCTATGACAAAAGAAACTTGGACCTGTTTCTACACCAGCAAGTTTAGAAAACCGTCAATAAAAACAAGCATCAACAAGTGATATTTTATTACTAATGTTTGTAAAAATAAATCCAAATGCTAAACGTTGTTTTAAATTTCTGTAATAAATGATATATTTATTGATTATACAAACAATACGTCATTACTTTAACAATATTCATTTATATTAACTTTATACGTATTTTAAAATGTTTACATGTCACTGCCAAAGGTTATAATAAAAAGTAAACAGTTAGTGTTGTTATGGAAATAGAACTTGGTGACAGGATCTCAGTAATCGTCTGCAGATGACTCGATTTCTTATTGCAAAATGTCTAATAAGGGCGAATTTAAGTAATCAATTTGTTTGTTTGTGAATTTCACAAGTTTCTAGTATATCTAATTTACGTTTATCATCACAAAAGTGTAAACATTTTATAGTGGTATTAGATGTCATTAAATGATCGTGTTCTAGTAAGTGTTTAGCGTAATTTGATTTATGTGGGTGTTTGTATTTGCAACAACGTACGTGTTCTTTATACCTAATATCAAAATTTCTAATTGTCTGGCCTATATAAACCGAATTACAATGCGAACAATTTGTAGACACCTGATCGTAGCAAATCATCTGTTTTTGATTTTTCATTAAACAAAGTTTGTAAAACGGTTTTAGTTGTTTTAAAAATTACTTTATATTTAATTGTTTTGTTTATAATTTTGACAATTTTTTACGATTTGTCCACAAATGTGTAGCTTGCTCGTACTTTTCGTATTTAAGTATCGTAGAATTCTTTGCGGGTCGGCTACTTTAGCTGATTTAATTTGTTATAAGAATCTACGTAAGTAGGACAACAAGACATCTTTCTGCTTCATAATGCTAATTTTTAGTGTTGTTAAAAACTCTTTTTAATTTGTACTTATTGAGCGCAAGCGCAAAACCACATTTTGTGGTTTACTAATTAGCATCTACAATTTGATCAATCACAATATGCTTGCTAACGGAAACGCATTTTTTCTTATTTGGGGGAATAACGTTAATTTTTTTAATAAAGCAAGGTGTTTAATAAACATATAAGAATCAAAACCAGTTAATGTTTGAACAAATATTAGAACAAATTTTGGAAGGACAAAATTTAGATCACAGTAAGCATCCCACCTAAATGTACCACTCAATTGAGAATGGTCCTCAACTTTATCATCGTTGTTATCGAAAGCATCATCGCAAGTATGGCAAGCCGTAGAAAAGTAAAAATTTTAAATTAACTGCAAAGTTATATTTGGGAGTTTAATAATTATCAAAGATTTTCGTGTAAATTTCAAATGTCTTTTCTTAACGTTCTACCTAACATCTTTGGAGGATTTAACCCTCAATAAATATTAAACTTCGAAAAGAAATTTAAAAAAATCGACTTAATGTAACAAGCGAAAGAGTGAGGTTCATGCTCACCGGTAGTGATCGTGAAAGGTTGATCCGGATTTGGAATCTGCATAAACCACAAAAGGTACTTTCATTTGCTTACGATAATTGACGAATTTTAATGGATTTGTTAAAACCAATTTGCCAAATAAATCTAAAACGTCGTCCGTTGTTGGTAATATAGTGTACACACGATTACAGTCAAACGTTTATTAAAAGTAATTATATAACATATAACATAACAAATCAGTATTTGCCGTTTTCTGAGATTTTAACAAAAGCTGGTCTTTTTGAAGTGTCGAATTGAACACCCATAAAATGAGAATATTAATATAGAGGTAGAAAAAAAACAAATTTGTATAAATACAAACGATGACAGTATCGCACACCTAAGTGTAATGTTTAAAACATGTTTGAATAATAAAAATCTCTTTACTTTAATTAACTTACAATTATTGCCATTATTAATCTTTAAAATCACAAAGGTATACTAGATTAAATTCAACATATCAATTATACTTGTTTGTGTAGAACACACGAACCATCAGTTGCCGTTCCATCTGCTCCAGCCACACCAGAATTACCATTTATTTAAATTTATTAGTTTTTTTGAGTATTTGATGATATAAATAGTTAATTAACATATTTCTGTCCAAACCGATTCACTATAAGTCAGAAATGCGAATAATGTGAAACTAACTTTTTTTCCTGACCGCTGTTATCTTGATGCGATTGTGCTGAATACATAGTGATAATACTAATGAGATTCGGTCTTTTTCCTAAATTTTAACAAAAAGAAGAGATGAATAATCAGAGTTATAATTTAAAACACTTTGGCAACCTTGCTATTGAATTCTAATGATGTAGGCTAGTTTTTGGCTAAGCATCAAAATCTAAACGAATGACAGAACTGGAGGCCCGGCAGGGTTAATAGATAGAGTGTTAACAACTGCGAATACAGCACACCCATACGACGCATAATTGTTCATTACTTATTCTGTGGAACTCATAGCAGTTCTGAGGACGAGGAAACTCTAGGGGAAACAAGGAAAGTGCGTCAAAGTTACGCTGTAATAGTTTAAAAAATGAGTTTTTTAGTTGTTCTTAGTGTTGTTAGCGTTAATATTACAAGCGTGGTCGTCTCCCAATCCGTTGCTTGCAGGTTCGATTACTGATGGCTCCTGATTGTTTGTAACCGCTTCTTATAGGTTTAATTTAAATAAAAATCTAGATGAGCTAATAGTCTTCGCACTCGACGCTTGTAGGTCTACAGAAAAAAATGATAGTACTCTCATTATAACTAAATACGATATGTTTTTATTTGATATTGCCCGAAATCTTATTCCATCTTGTGCTTAAGTAAAATGGTTGCGTATTTGTGGGTTAGCTACGGAAACAAGAACACACCAAAGGATACCAGTGCCCCCTTATTAGTACAGCCTTATAAATTTTTTTGTCAAACGAATGCTTATGTGAAACATCTTTGATAAATTTTATCACAACGAAATTTACTTATTTTATACAGGCTGGTTTTCTCAAGACTGGCAAATAAAGTTGGCCAATATCGTCTTATTTTTAAGTCAAAAATACACCTATAATTTGAGGCAGACTATTCTGTGGTAGCACAAAATAAACCAATCTCCACAACAGAGTGTATTTAGTCAAACATGTGAAAAATTGGAAATTCTTACACAAGAACACTGCCTAATTTATTTACTATACGTTGATGATTAAGTAATTACTAGCGGAACCCGTGGTCTACAACCCACGATTTTTTGGTAACTTGTTTGTGAAATGTAATGAATAGGCTTTGTCGAGTTGCACGACATGTACCTAATGTATCCAGCAGTATTGTATATTCTCAAATACGGTAAGCCGGAGACTGAACTGAACATACGTAACTACTAAGTAATTATGCGAATGTTTATTATATTGTATTTACATCCCTAACTAGCGTGATCGACGTCGAATTCTTTAAAATAAAAATACCCACATTCCTTTCAAATTGGCGTCGTTCATTAGTGTTTTTAATTTAAATTTTCACAATATAAACTCTTCAACTGCATAAATGAATGTCCCTTTTTAATTTTAGTTCTCTGGTTGTCGGCACACACAAAATGTAATTTCATTTTCTCGGACAGGAAGTCCACGGCTGTCTGTAATAAAGTCATGTGTAATTAAACGTATATGTTTGCTTGATGCGCTGTTTTCACATCTCAGTTCTGGCTCGCTTTATCAGGTATTTTGGTTATCTGGTAAAGAACCATTCGTTTGTGGTATTTTCTGGTGAATTTCTCAGCTAAGTACATAAAGTATACTATTGTTGCCTTTAATTACCTTAGAAACTGCCAATTAAAGTAATTTTGAAGCTTGCGCCAATTGCGTTATATGACATGAAAATTGAAGTGTCAAATTGTGGTTCAATGCGTTGCAAATGAACTTAACTAATTTCAATTAGTGTCTGGAATTTTACAGAATGAAAATTAACTATAAAATACCTTTGAAAGCCTCTGGGATTATCAAAATTATCTGGAAATTAAGACTTTATAGTTTAGTTGAAAATAAAATGAGTTTTGCGTAACAAAATTCTCATAACCTGTTATTATGGTAAAAATCGGTGAAAGTAAAACTGAAGAATTCCGCTTTCAGATTTACAAAAAATAAATTAAATTTCTGGTAACCTGGCGATCAAAATAAAATGAAGAATATTTCTGACACTCGGCGGTTAAAATAAAATTATTTAATATTCCTGGAAGTTTAACGATTTAAGTAAAACCGAAATATCACTTTTTTATTTTACTCAATTTAACTAAGTTTAACAATGCAAATAAAATCGAACTATTATACTATAAAATTGAAATTTTATTCAAATATGTTAAACTTTCTGGTTAATTACGATTTGAATTCAAATCTGTTTTTTTAAAGAAGTTGGTTTGTTCTAATTCGGAGTTTTAGTCAGGAATAATTTAAAAAAAATTCTGTAAGAATAATTCCGAAAGATTAATTAAACATTTTAGGCCGGTCGTCGGATTTTAGACTGGCTGAAAGTGGGACATCAGATGGGAGGCGAGCTTCTGCGAAGCACGGTGTTGCGATGCGGTCACTCTGCCGGCTGTTGCAACCAGGATATCTTGTTACAACTTAAGTTGGTATTGAAATGCATGTGATTTTCTCATGCTTGTTTAGCTGAAATACGCACTTGTTCTTGCAAGAGATTATGCGTTCTTCAAGCCCTTCGAATGTAGAAACAACACTCGTATAGCTACGCGGAAAAACTTGCTACGCAGAAAACCAAACTACGCGTAAAAGCTTTTCTACGCTGCACCTCTTGCAATTATTTGCATTGCAGTCTAGGGGAATCTCTAGCGACTATGGAAGTGACTAGTTAACGTTACCACTTCAGTAATGCCCGTATAATTTGGCGGGTGGACACGTTCATTTATTTCGAACTGCTTTAAACGGACCAACCGAAAAAATTATATAAATTTAAAGATTTCTACACTATTTTACGCATTTAACTTTGCTTTACAAGCACAATGAATGCACAACAAACGCTTCGTACTTGAACAGGGGGCTTTCCCTACACCCATTAACGGTTTTACACAATCAACTCAAATAAGTTACTCGAACGAAAACATTTAAATTAAACGCAGTTGTTAAACCAAATACAATATAACTCATCTTAAATAATCAATAAAAAATAAATTAAAACTTTAATTGTAACCAGATAAGTCTCATTACATCTCAATTTTTTAGAGCACAATTTTTCTGAACTTAACTGATGTAATGAAAAAATATTATTGCAAAAAAAGTCTTCGGTTTTTAATCACAGTTGTGATATGGCTCTGTATATACCCGCTTTAAAATTTACTTAAACCTTAGAACAACTACCGATAACGGGTGTATTCGAATTCGACCAAAAATTTACTATCTAGAGTCGAATTCGACCACGAATTGTTGCGGTCAAGGATTATCTTAAGCATATCATTAGAGAGATTAGGATTTGCGGCTTATCTAAAATATGACTACTAAGTTACTAATAAAAATAAGCCGTTTTCAAGGGAAAATAAAAGTTGATAAATGCGGTGGTAAACATATTTTCAAATTTGCATTTACATTTAGTTGGCTATCTTCTATGATGGAAAGTGTTAAGTTTATAATTAGTGAGCGTAGTGCGCCTTTAATTTTGCACAACAGTTTTAAGTTTTCAATAGCATACGAATTAAAGGTTAGAGAAGTTAGGTCGAGATGTATTTAAAGTGTAAAGCTAAAGTTTATACTGGAAATAACATCACTAAAAAGGAAACCGATCACCATCATGATTGTGACTTGAAGATAATTAACCGCCAAATAGTGAGTGGTGGTGTGGGCGCAAAGCAGTTAATGACATTTCGGAACGTCCGTCGAAAATTATCAACGCCTAAATCAAAAATAATGGTCTATCATGTACCATAATCACAGATGATATTTACCGTATAAGGATGTACCAACGCCAGACGAACACTTTTACCTCCAATACTTAAGTCAATTTCTAATGTTCACGATGCTTTAGATTCTATTGCAGAAAAAAACAAACAGAAACGAACTATTTTTAATAAAGAACGATCGAGAATTGAAACGACATTGTGCAGATTTAAAACCCACCTGCGTGGTTGCTGATTTTGAAACTGCAGATTCCGTTTAGGTCAAGCATGGTATCTGTTTTTTTTTCACTAAATGAAATTTAATTTAAAATAATTTATTATTTCCAAGTTTAAATGCGTGTGAGACATTCCATGCCCACTTTAGTGAAAATTTGTATAACACATCCTTCTTTATATGCATTTTAGGAGATTTAAAAAAATTGTCAAATTATACATATTGCTATGATATTTGGAGGTGTATGATTTGACTGGGATGTTGTAGTTCCTGGAGGGCAATTTTTGGGATGCTTGCTAAATTCAATTTGCGATTGGAGGTTTGTGAGAACTTTAAGATTTTGATTTTCTAACTTTTAAACTCAGGGTTGCGTATTATTGCTGTAATTTCTTGTTGTAAATTCTAATAATTTATATTTTTTCATATTTGTGAAGTTTGTTTGTACTGAAAGAAAAGAAAAACACAATCAGATTGATACGATTTTTATTTATGTTAATTGTAATTATAATTTAGTTCAGAATTGTTCAAAAGGTTTAATTTATAAGAAGTTTTAGACTTACTTGTGTGTGCATCGATAAATGTCATTATGGATGTCAGTGTCAATGTCACAAACGTATAAAAGAATACTCATGGTCATGAGATTTACTTGTTTGTTCAAAAAATGGGAATCAAAGAAGGAAGACAAAAGAATGGAGAATTTGTTTATTTAGGCACGACTCGTCTTTGTAAATAAAGACAGAGAATTTTATATACTCTGGAAAATAAAGAGGAAAAACGAGTTTAAAAAGTAATATAAAAGTGATTACGAATATAAAGAAGAAAATACAACGAATTATCAACGAATTGTAAAAAAATCCAGAAGAATTACAAGTATAAAGCAATCCAGAAAGTTTCTCCAGTTGTGGTGGTGTTAAAAACAAGTCCAAAATAACATAAAAGCAGTCCAGAGCAGGATTCAAATTAAAGGCGAGTGTTTGTGGTTACTTGAGGAACCAGCAGACTAGTGAAGTAAAAAGTTTCGACATTCATCGTTTGCTCGAGTGAAGAATATCCCAGTAAGGAGACATTAAGATAAGTGATCTCTATTAGAAAGACGATAGTATTTAGTAAAATTTATTTGATTTTTCGCAAATGTCATTAGAAAATTGATTTATTAAATAAAACCTTTTTTTTGTAATGTTGATATTGTTTTGTGTTTATTCTATCTCAAATTTATTTATTAATAACTTGTCTTACAAGCTAAATAACGACCCTGAGAAAGTTAATAAGAGTCTCATACGAAATATAATTTGTGATTGCGTGAATTGCGGGCATTTAGGGAATTGTTTTCTAGTAAGTACATGCACAGTTGCACACGCATATCATTGCAATATATTAAAATTCAAAGTATTCAAAAAAAGTACAGTTCACAATGCGATTATAAAAAAAATATTAATTGATTATAGAGGTAATAAAATCACCCGTATGAATTACGTGAAAGTTGTTTCATACCAATGTAAAAAAAATAAGAAATAGATTTAATTGTGTACAAATACAAACTGCATCATTAAAAAATGTAAAATAAATTTAGTCTGTACTCTGTTTTTAAGGTCTTGTAATTCTAATATATAAAATTCTCGTGTCACGGGGTGCGTAATTGAACTACTCCGAAACGGCTCGACCGATTTTCGTGAATCTTAGCGAGCATATCGGCTAGGGTGGAGAATCGGACAACATCTATTTTTCATCCCCCTAAATGTTAAGGGTGGTCCACCCTTAAATTTTTTTTTTATTTTTTTGGACAAAATTTTTTGTTTTTATTTTTTATGATACATCATACAAAAATACATACAACCCTAAATTTTCACCCCTCTATGATCAACCCTTATTTTTTATTTATTAATTAAAAACTTTAATTTTTTTTGGCAAGATTTTTATTTTTATTTTGTCATGACTTAGAATAAAAAAAAAATTCATTTTTCACCCTTCTACGATCAACCCCTATTTTTATTTGTTAATTATAAACTTTAATTTTTTTGAGAATTTTTTTTTTAATTTCTCATGACTTAGAATAAAAAATTTCATATTACTCTCAATTTTCACTCTTATACGATCAACCCCTATTTTTCCATCCCGATTTTTATTTTTTTCATTCTATCCACAGATCCGCAATAGGGTTGCAAGATGGCAATCGAATATTATAATTGTAGTACGATAAATTCTTATTCAGAGTTTATAATTTCAAGTTCCTTTAATTATGATTTTTTTTAAATTCAATTTGATCTCCCGCCCTCGCCGGTCGATAACTGATCAACTATCAATCGATCAGTTATCCCCGCCAGGTGTCACCACTCATCCAGCAAACATCACGGAGTAGGGATGAGGACGAAGCCGGTCTCCTGTCTTACTCACTATACATTTTTCAGCCATTTGTTTTTGGTTTTATTAGTGTATCAATCGTAGCAGTGACTGTTATACCTATTATTTTAATTTTTCTGTGCAACTCTCATGTTAATTTTACTGTCATCGTAAATTTATCATTAATTTCCAGTGCAATAATTATTTATTTACAATTTATTAATCTGACAAAGACAGTTTTAACTCTCAGTTAATTAAGTGATCTCATGTAAATAAACACGTGTTGTAAGCTCCCGCCAACAACGGCCATTACCGTACCTGTATATATTGTACTTAACATTTTTTGGAAATAGTTTTAATTCAAAACGAAAACGTGTACGTGGTTAATAAATATACCCGTTTTATTATTGTGAAAGGTAAGTCAAATAATAAGCAAATGAATACAATATTAAGTCACTGTTTTCCACCAATACACTGATAGAAGGATTTATTAACTATTAATAATTTATTTAAAGACAATTATTTAATTTATTAAATTTAAATTAATATTTATTTGGGAAGAAAGTACATTTATTAATTCCCAATTAGATTGGCATTCGCTATGACGATCAATAAGTCACAAGGCCAGACATTGTCTGTATGTGGCTTAGATTTGGAAACACCATGCTTTTCCCACGGACAACTATATGTGACATGTTCTCGCGTGGGAAAACCATCCAGTTTGTTTGTGTTGGCTAAAGACGGACTAACCAAGAATATTGTACACTCTATTGCGCTGAGAGATTAATTTTTTTTTCAACTGCCATAATTGATAGTAAAAATATGAATAATTATTTTTGATGTTTAGATAGCTATCAAGAATTGTAATTTAAAATATATTCGTTACTTTAATAAAGATTTATTTATTACCCTAAATAAAGCATACTTTTATTGTTTATAACGCTTTCGATTATAAGTACATCCCCGCACACTTATAGTAGATAGTTATTTTTATTGAACTAAAAAAAATGTTTCCTACAAATAATATACATGGCAAAACAACGTTTGCCGGGTCAGCTAGTTTCTTTATAAGAAGTCGTTTTGTATCATATCAATGTAAAAAAATATGAAATAAATTTATTTGTCTTTCAAATCTTGTAATTTTGTTTTACAAATAGTTGTTTTGGATGTGTTCTTAAGTTACTTTATAATGAGATAAGTATGCATGCAACCTTTTGGTGGAGTTCCGAGTTCTTAAGTTAAGTTATCCCATAACCTTTGGTCGAATTCGATGGTGGCAAATTTCCACCTTTACTTGACCATGGTCCAATTCGACACCGCCCCGATAACAGGTGAGGACAGCAATATAACCAGTTAAAACCAAATTTATTAGAAATTGGAGACAATTACATTTAACATAGAAACAATTATTCTGATAGAGATATTGATGTAGTTTGGAATGAATTTCTTTTTCAGGCATTGTTGATTAAACCAAACGTTCTGTGTTGCTACACCATGCAAACTACATCAATATCTCTACAAAAACCAATTATTCTGGTATTTGAATAGGGCGAGATATAGTTGAATAACAACGTAAAACGAATAATTCTAGAGAACGATAGAACAGTTGAACTTCTATCATATATTGGCCACTGGGAATAAATGGAGGAAACATAGCTGGATCTGGTGACCAATTGCAGATGGTGTAGTCCCTTCCCTACAATAATATAAATTAAATCACAACCAATGTTAAATATTTATAAAGTATTGGTACCTGGCTGTAAAACTGTGCTTCAGATTCGTACATTGTCTTTCTTTTTTATGATTTAATATTACATTACATTTACTCAATGTTGGATAAGTTAGGAAATACAAGCAACTACCTAAGTTACTCAGTTTCAATGCATAAGAGTAACTGAGTAAGTTAAATAGGGACAAACGTATACAAGTAACTGAGTGGTTACCAGAGTTACAAATATTTGAACAACAGATATAGAAAGGATGTGCTTAGACATTTACTTAATTGCATTAGGTGGGAAATAAAAAGTAGCAAATATGATTGAGAATGAGTAATAAACAACAAATTATTTTTTTGGATTTTATGTTATAGTTGTAAAAAAATTTTGAACGTCGATCAATACGTTCAGGTAAGAATTTAATAAAGTTACAATTTTATTAAATTCTTAACTGCACATAACAATAACGTTGTACACCATGCAACAGACTAACATACAATACAATTCTCAAGTACAAAACACTTGCCCCTCACATGCACCTTCAAGGCTAGGCCAATACACTACATTATTTCCCCCATTAAAAATGTACACCAATTACATAAATCCTTTTAAAACTACTACTACCCTACTTGCAATCTATCCGAACAAGAAATTTGACTACGCCGTCTTAAAACTTTCATTTTGATAAACTTCCAAATTTCTAATATCAGGAACTACAATTGCAGAAAATGTATTGGATGGCGGAATAATTGTTAAAAACTAAGGAGTTTGACTTTGCGGCCGGCGCATTGGCTGATTTAGCTTGAGCAATTATTTCATTTAAATGTTTTTTGCATCTCATTCCGCCCTCCAAGACATTAACAATATACGTTCTACTACCGAGCACTTGAATTATCTTTGCTTTAACCCATTCTGGCATATTCCCTCTATAATCCTTCACCCATACATCCCCGTCAAATGCAAAAACCTTATTTTTTAACATTAAAATACTTTTCTGTTGTAACCTTTGTTTACTTTTTACCGTGGTAACTGTCAGGTGTAATAATAAATCTAAATTACTACGTAATTTTTTACCAATTAATAAATTTGCAGGGGATTCTCCAGTTGTCGATAAAGGAATAAAAACCAATTGATTACCAAAGCAAAATCCGATGAATTAGTTTCCTCTCTTGCTTTTTACGCTGCGTTTCTAATGTTTAGGCCAATTTTAGCTAATCCGTTTGTAGACGCTCCAGTAATTTGCTTAATTTACTAAAAAAATTAAAAATTTTTCGACGCAAATTATGCTCCATTATCGCTTACAATTTCTTGGTGTAAGCCAAATCGAGAAAATGTTTCATACAGTTTATTAATAGTAGCCGTTGTAGTAATGTGTGCCATTTCAAAACTCTCAATCCCTTTCAACATATCGTAAAATCCTCAATTATGAAAAAAATAAATTTACCCAAAAACCAAATCCTTGGGCCAACCCTCTCTTACGTACAAAATCACTTTACTCAAAATTGGCTCTCGCCTCTACTCCAATTTTAGTGTTTAAAATTTATGGGAAAATTTGAGTTCTCTTTATAATTAAGATATGACTTTTCATCTGCAATATCAATCAATATCTAAATCAAAAGCAGACAAAATATGTGTGTGGGAATGCCCTTTTCCCCGTAAAAATTGATAACAGAGATTTATAATGGGTAATTAATATGAATTTCCGACCATACAGATGCCGAAAATATTTCTTGTGCCCAAAAATGATCGCAGCCGCTTTTTTTTTAAATTTCAGAATATTTAACTTTTGCCGGATTTAGTAATCTAGATGCGAATGCAATTGATCTTTCCGTTTTATTATTATACACATGACTAATCACCGCTCCTACACCATACCGTAAGGCGTCTACTGTCAGTTTTAGTACATTTCGGATCGTAATAAGATAATACTAATGATGAGAATAAAATATTTTTTACTTTATCAAACGCCCGTTGGCTTTCGGTAAACAAATTCCACGCACATCGTTTCTTCATTAAATCATACAGAGGCTTTATAACGTGAGAAGCAATTGGTATAAATTTGCAATACAAATTTGCGATTCGTGAAACTTTTGAGCTGTGTCACAGAGGACGCACACTAACTCCCGTCAGCGGTCAATCGAAAAATAATCCCATTCCTTAACTCCCGTCAAGAAATTTTTACCTGGGCCAATAACTTAATCCTCATCCTGAACTCCCGTCAGAATAATGACGCACGCGGTTTAAAGTCAAGTTGATACAGTATGTACCGGTTTTTAAATGAAATGATCACATCTGACGTATATAAAATTTGTCCTAAAATTTATTTCAAAATGATACATAGCCAACCGGACGTCGCGTCGGTCGTTAAAACTACAACTAAATACATATAAAATATACAGATATTTTAGAAGTTAAACTAAAGTTAACAAACTACTGTGCTAAATTTATAGGAAACACATTTTATGAAATCGTATCCAGAAATTTGTTGATTATTATATTGTAGAATTTTGTTTTTAATAAAGCCCTGCCTGCACTGAACCGATTTGCGGATGATTCTGCTGTGGAATGCCAACCCAACCCAACCCAAACCGGTTTAAATAACAACAAACCTATTTTCTTCATGCGGTGGTCCATAATAACAAAATTTTGTTCGAAAACGCACACTTTTCAAAATAAAGCTCTACAAAGAGAGGTAACGCCAAATCACGTTTTTTGGATGAATGTATTGCTATTGATTGTTCAACGCTATATCAAAAAAAGGGAAAATCCGATGCTTCCATTTTCTATATTTGACCAATCCAAAAAAAACTGTAATCGAAAATTCAACGTGTAGAATTTTCACTACAAATTAAGTAAGCGCTTGTGAGCTACGGACAATATTGCAATATTTTGCAATATTAATAATAATTATTTTTATTTTTATATAAGTGTCAGCAATTATTCCTATTGGACATCCGTTATCACTAGCTTCTTAATTGGTTAGCACTTGTCTGTATCCAGAATTGTAGAAAATGTTATTAAAGATATTGGGAATATTTTAAGTTACCTACATGATCATTATCATAGCTTCTTTGCTTAATCACCAATGCTTAGGCCTGACGGGAGTTCAGGACAGGGATTATAGGACGCCTACGACTTCGTAATCAACAGAATTAACCTGACGGGAGATAGGGTTGCCCGGTCACAGATTTTAGAACTGCCACCTTTTTGATGGCCGAGATTTTTTCTTCAGATATACGCAAGCCTAACTTATCTATCACATGCCCCAGATATATTATGGAGGTTTGAAAAAATATACACTTTTCCTTTCGTACCCATAACCCGCATTCTTGGAGCTTAGCAGAAGCTTGTTTTAAGCAGAATAAATGCTTTTGGTAATTATTGCTGGTCACTAAAATGTCATCGAAAAATACTACGACACTTGGAATAAAAAACATTTGATCTATAATTTTTTGAAACAATGCCGAACCACTCGAAATGCCGTATGGTAATCTCGTGTGCGAGAAGTGACCCTTTTGAGTAGGTATACTGACTTATTTCCTGTATTCCTGATCTAAGGGCACTTGCTGAAATACTTCAGATAAATCTAGTTTAAAAAATTTTTCTCTTTTTTGAAGCTCCGAAAATAAATATTCTATTCAAGGTAATAAGTACTTCGCAGTTTCAAGTTGAGAATTTAGTGTTGTTCTAAAATCTCCACATATACGCACCATATTATTTGCCTTCAAAATAGGGCCAATCAAAGTTCCCCAATTGAAAAACTCTTTTACTTGACTAAATAGTACAGAGCGCGGATTAGAAAATTTTGGTACCGCATTGTTCTTTAATGTGCCTTTCGAAAAAAAAACCCAAACTTTTTTTGAACATTTCCGAAAGTTCCTTATACAAACTTTCAATTCTATGAGTTATCTTGCTTTTAGCTACATATCTAATTTCAGCAGTTCCCCCTGTACTATAATCTATATTATTTTGTTGCACTTAAAAAGCAAGCAAAAATTGGCAGCAAAAGAGGGTAAGCAGTATTTAGTACTGTTACTTGAAAAACCATTTCTAGGTTCTAAAAAATTGCATCAAAAACGAGAAAATTTTGTATTAAATTAAATTGTCAGAAAGTAATTCATGTTTAGTTTACCTTTACCAAAGGACATCCAGTAAAAGTGCCACATTTACGGTAATCTGCAATACCCATATAATTTTTGTTTACTGCAGCGCAAAAATTGATTTGATAACGGATGGGAAACATTCGATACTCATTACTAGCAAACTTGTATGCTTGCGTGACAATCTAAAACAGACATTTTTATAGAATTCTTGGTTAGCAGTTTAATTACAATAGAAATTTAATACAAAAATTACCTCTAAGCTGTTTCCAACATCCAGGTTATACATGTGTGTAGCATTAATAACTGGACAGCTTCTGTTATATTTAAAAGTTACAACATTAATGTACTTTATGTAACGTTTATCATAGCGAACCAATTCAACTCGTTCAAAATTAAGTTTGTAATCATGTTGCTGAAACTATTCTTTCAGTTAATGGTCATGTTATTGCAATGTCTCCCTGAGTTACCTTGTCAAGTAGTGTAAGTTCGGTATGGTTGTTCTTTTCTTTAGTACGTTCCGCTAATACTCCAGAAACCATTAAATACCAGCCATAGAAGACGAGACAAACTTTTAACATTGTTACAACTAAATAGTTTCAAATTTAAGTAAAAATAATAAATATTTTTGAACACCAAAGATACGTGGTATGAATGAGCTATTGGGTTACAAACACGAATGAAAATAACAAACCATACATTTAACCTTATTTTTATCAGATTCCATGCTTCAGTATTGTGAACACATAATTATTCAGATGAAATATGATTTTCTATTTTATGTGCTGTATAATTTGATTTATCTACTCTACTTAAAACCATGTATTTGTTTATCATGTATTCCATTGACCTTCACTTTTTACTTATTTGGATTCTGTGATACAAGCTGTTTTTTAACGTAAAAGTACTTTTAAAAAAGTCCAAAAATTTGCGGAAAACCTAACCAAATTAAAAAAAATCAAGCAAAGTGAAACACTAGTAATAGCTGTGACAAAATTGTCCAACATATAAAAAATAGATACACTCGTGGACAGAAATATTGCATATTTTTTTTAAGATTTTTTTTTATTTTTCTGCTGCATTTATGTAGTTCTTATTGTTAAGTGTCTTATATTGAAGTGTCCTGCGTATATTGGTATTGTCTAACACTCATCTAGACATCTATAAATGCTTAGATCTATTCTTTATAAGTGAATTAGCACTATGTTACAATTATGCCGATATCTGATAATGGTTGATAGTGTGGGGCGTGCATAAATTGGACGCTAAAGATTAAGTTAATACGTAATACCTTCGCTATACCCGTGAGGGGTACCATAAATTTGACGCTAGTAATCCTTACTGCTGCCCACTACCTGTGGCTAATTTTAGCGGCTCAAATTTTTCAGTTTGCCTATTAAAAAAAAAAAATTTCAGATACCCACTAATGCAAAATTAATCTCATTTGATGTTAGCAACCTCTTTACATCAATTACAATAAAAAAGCAAAAGAAATAACGTTCAATAAAATAAACAATAGTAATTTGACGAATATTGAAAAATTAGAACTCAGAACCATGCTCGCAACCTGCTTAGAACAAAATTATTTTCAATTTAACAACCAAATTTACAAGCAAGAGGAGGGACTACCGATGGGATCCCCACTTTCACCCTACTAGCAGAAATTTTTATGGCTAATTTTGAAGAAAGAGTTTTTAATTCAAACAACAATTTTAGTAATACAGTAGAACTCCAATTATCCGAATCAATTGTGACCGGACCACATTCGCATAATCAAAAATTCGGATAATTGGAGTTTCCCCCGAAGAAAGGGTCTATTAATTAACTTCTGTATGTATATTAAAAATGGGAGAAAAAAAACTACATATATATAAAGAAAAAGAGCTATGTATTAATTAATTAAAAAAATTTACATACATACTTTGGTAAATGACAGTTATTGCTTACTAAACATCTCCGTCAAAGTAAGCTGTTTGGCTCTCACAAACAAAACAACAAACCGACGCGTAAGAGAACCACCACAGTAGCAGGGCAATGACTGAGTAATCAAAACAAACTACCGTTATGCTTACCAAGTCAGCGAATTTAGAACTGCAATATGAGACGGTGTGTCCTAAAGCGACTCGGATAATCAGCGATTCGGATAGTCGGAGTTCGGATAATTGGAGTTCTACTGTAATGTCAAAATCTGGATTAGATATGTAGATGATATTTTTTGCTTATGGTTAGGTACAGACAGACAAATACAACAATTTTTAGATAACATTAATAAAATTCATTATAATATTAAGTTCACAATAGAAACAGAAAAGAACAATACCCTGAATTTTTTAGATCTAAGCATAAAAAGAGTAGAGAACAATTTAGAGTACAATATTTTCAGAAAACCCACAAGTACAGACATGGTCATACATTCAAATTCTAAACAACCAATCAAAATTTAAAAAGCAGCTTTCAATAGTATGATACACAGAGCCATTCATATCCCACTGTCTACCGAAAATTTCAATAAAGAACTTAGCACAATTAAATTTATAGCCCTAAAAAACGGACACACGGAGCAATTTGTAGATAACATTATAAAGAAAAAACAAAAAGAAAATGTAAAACTTTTCTACAACGAACGAAAGGCATCAATTGAAAAAACAATATGGTCAAAAATCAATTATATAGGTAGAGTTAGCTATAAAGTTTGTTACAGGCTCAAAAAATTAAATATTAACGTAGCTATGCACAATCCGAACAAACTCCATAAACATCTAGTAAACAATAAAGACACAATAGAAAAATATTCAAAAAATGGTATCTATCAAATAGACTGTTCTAATTGTGATGCAATATGTATAGGACAAACTGGCCGCAGTTTTAATACAAGAATTAAAGAACACATTAGATCAATTAAATATAATCATAAATCAACCGGCGTTTCCCAACATTGTATTACAAACAATCATGTTTTCAAACAAACAGATACAAAAATTTTACACGTAGAAAACAAGGGCAAACGTTTAAATAAATTGGAAAATTTAGAAATTAAAAAGGCAATACATCATCATCATCATCATCTTCATGGTGTAGGCCTGTTGGCCTGTTCCGTCTCAATACTCCATCTTTTCCTGGGTCTCCCTTTGCTTCGTTTTCCTCTTGGTTTGTAATTCCATGCTAGCATTGGGATCCGATCTTCGCCCATTCTTTGTAGATGTTCTGTCCATCTTCCTTTATACTGCTGTATACGTTCGTTAATTGACCATATTTGCAGATCATTCCTTACATCTTCGTTTCTTATATGATCCAATCTTGTGCATCCTTTTACAGATCTGAGAAATTTCATCTGGGAGGCTTGTATGTGGCTAGCGTCTTTCTGTGTTATTACCCAGCTTTCACACCCATATAGCAATGACGGTACAGTCATGGTCTTATAGAATTTAATTTGTGTGTCTTTTCTGGTGTTTTTCCCTACTGTTCTTCGTATTGTGCCACACATCGACTGGAATTTAGTCGTTTTATTAAGCATTTCATTGTCATAGTCATAAGATATATTACATCCCAAGTAGTTGAAGTGTGACACTTGTTCCAGTGTTTTATTTTCTATTACAATTTTTGATTTTACTGGCTCTTTGCCTCTAAATTCCATGAATTTTGATTTTTCTGGAGATATTCTACAGTTGTATTTCTTGGCTACTTGACTTAATCTGTATATGCTAATTTGTAACTCCTCTTCTGACTTGGTGATTATGGCTTGGTCGTCATCAAACAGAATAGTGTTGATAAACTTGTCTCTACTAACTTTAATGCCTGGCGGTATCTGCATTTTCCACTCACTCAGCATCTCATCCAAGTAGATGTTGAAGAGTATCGATGACAAACTGCAGCCCTGACGTACGCCTTGATTTGTTCTAATTTCATTATTACCTATTCTATTTCCAAGGTCGAATCTAATTTTCGTTTCTTTGTATAAATTCTTTATAGTTTCCACTAGGTGTCTTGGTATTCCTCTGTCCATTAAGATGTTCCACAGTTTTTCCCTGTTCACACGATCAAACGCTTTTTCGTAATCTATGAACGCTATATGGCAATACATAATAATAAAAATATAGTTAACGACCACACCGATTTAGGCAATTCACCGCTCCTTGACCTACAATATACAAAGCATAAAAACACATGTGTTAACACTTAGAGTCAGGGCGGCGACGCAAATTTCCGGAAATGGGTAGGGTAGTATTGTACATCTTTAAGATTTAGCATTAGTTTGATTTGTAAACTCCTGACGATGGCCGTGAAGGTTGAAACTTAAGTCGAGAAAATAAATACCAACAAATTGTGAAACAATTACCAAGCGCTTTATTTTATTAATAAACTATTAATTTTTTAATAGTTAAATATTTATTAATAATGTTTCACCATGTGCCTACCACACAATCAATTCAAAAGTTTTAGAACTTCTATAAACGGATATATGTTAGGGTGGGTGGAATAAAAATTAGAATTAAATCTGGAGTGAAAAGACTCGCACGCATTTGTGGTTCTTTCTATGCTGTCGCTGCACTCTGCCCATAATTCTGGCGGAAAATTGGCTTCTTCGCCGACATGGACGGTTGGTTGGTTATGTGCAAATCACTACGAGTAATTATGTCTTCTGCCCCCATCGTAAAAACCTTTGCTTTGCAGGAACGTATGGCACATCTCCAGTAAGTTTCACCACTTTTTAGCACTTTGTCTTTGGTAAATTTGGCAGACTCCACAATCAGTACTTCTTTTCCACGTTCACTAATAAATTTGGAAATTTCCATAGTTGCGGTAAACGAATAGAGGGACAACTAACTTCGACCACTTAAAACAGGAAAATAAAACTATTTGCAAATAAGCAAATAACTGAAACTTTCCCTCCCCAATTCTAATAGAAAATTCTTGGAGAATATCATTAACCGTCGATAAACAAGTAATTGTGTTAATCCCCTCGCCAGCGTCCAGTTTAAGGGTAGGATTAAAAGAAGCCAGGTACCTACTTAGCGTCCAATTTAATGCCGACCATAGTGTGCTTTGGTGGTTCACAATGGCAGATCTTGACATTTCTAGTGCATTGTGTATTTTCTGTTAGTAAGATGCCACATGTAAATGAATTAGTTGCTGTTAAAGTTGTTACTTTAGCTAATGAGGGTCGCAGGCAAGAAGATATTGCACAAATGCTGCGTATACATCAATCGAGTGTTTCTCGTGTAGTAAAACGATACGAGGAGACTGGGGAATACAGAAGGCGGCCTGGACAAGGACGTAAAAGATGTACAACGCAAAGGGATGACATATACAGCTCCGCAACTAAAAAATGAATTACTGAATACAAGGCAAGTCAATGTAAGTTCAAAAAAAGTACTGAGGAGGCTAAAGAAAGCCGGTTTAAATTCAAAACGTCCAGCCAAAGTCCCTCGGCTTTGCCCACATCACAAAACTGGCCGGTTACAGTTTGCACGAGCTCATGCTGTTTGGGATGAATATCTATGGAGCAAAGTTCTTTTCACAGATGAGACAATTGTGGAAGCCAGATGGATGTGATCGAGTGTTTAGAAGAGTTGGGGAACGATATGCTGCATGTAATCTTGTGCAAAACGTTAGCTTTGGCGGTGGCTCCATTATGCTATGGGGTGGCATCAGTTGGGACAGTCGCACGGAGCTTGTTGAGGTGAATTTGAGAATGAATGCAGACTGGTACATCCGCAACATCATTGAAGAACATGTTCTAGCATATGTCGGTTTTATTGGGTACGATAGGTTTGTGTTAATGCATGATAATGCCCGCGCACATGTGACCGGAACAGTGCTCCAGTACCTTGAAGATGCCGGGATTGCGTCATTAGAATTGCGTCACGAATCTGTTCTAACGCTATCATGTGTAAATTAATTTATTATAAAACAGTACTAATATACGTAGGACACTTTAATATAAGACACTTAAGCAATAAAAACAACATAAAAGCTACAGATAAAAAAAATATATGCAGTATTTTTGTCCATGAGTGTATATATTGCTATGCAATACTACACACTTGTGGAAATTAATGATTTACATAAACTGTATCACAAATGGATCTATTTTATTACCTCGGCTTGAGTACTCTCTCAAATTCTCAGGGTTCTTTTACTTGTATTAACAAACAAAACGTGGCTTCCCTTTTTGATTGCAAGACCTTTGGTTCTTTCTTTTTAAATGACGTTGAACATTCATGCATAATCTTTTACAATAAAATTAATCTCAAACAATTTTGACATTTAAAATTAAATTATTTAATAAATTTTTATTTCTTTCTTTTATTTTCACTCGCTTCTCTTTTTAACACAGTACCTTATTTTCTGCAGCTCCCCAACTCTATGTAGGTCGTCCTTTCTCTTCTTTATATTAATTATCTTCTGCTTACTTCGCGTCGTCTTAATCTTCAGTCTCCAGTTGTGAACTTAGTATGACATATAAAATTAAATTTATCTATGTCATTTCTTTCAATGGAAGAATCACATTATCCTGGCCACTTGTCATCTCAGCTTACAATGTCAATACAATTGTTTTATATTTAAAATTTTTTTTTACCTTCTTTGTCGTTGAACTAAGCTTTATTACATTTGACTTTAAGTAAAACACACTGTTTTATTAACAGGCAAAACTTTTAATTAATATTTGTAAATTATTTTACACAACTTTTACATTTTTTTGGGAGAGTTCTCAAATTACGTCTCCTCACTTCGATGTTATTTTACAGCTCTCGTTTCTATGGTCACCTCCATTAAAACTAAATTTTTACATCTTAACAACTTGATTACTTTTAAAAGTACTAAAATTTCTTTTTTCTTCAAACGTAAAATAATTAGGTCATAATTTGACTGAGGTGGCTGCGGAAAAATGCAACTTTTCCGCCGGCGACAGTTTTACTTTTCCTTTTCCCTCCATGGAGGGAAAAGTGTTGCTATGGAAACGCTAAAATAATAACACACAACAATGAAAATACGAATTTAAACGTCATTTTTATTTGTCAAACTAATATTAAACGTGCAATTTGTCAATGTTGCATTTTGAAAATTAAAACGATGCAGTACTGTAGAAGTCTGTGCAGACGAAGTTAAATTTTCTGCAATCAAATGAGATGCTGATGGTTCAATAAGATTTGTCTTGCTGCCACTAAGTGTTATAACTTCATTCAAGTTTAATATTTTACTTGCATTCTCATTTTTATTTCGCAGCGACTCCTCTATGTAGCCTTCCGCTACACTACTTGATTTCCAGCCCCCGTGCCGCTTTAGCGACTCAATATTACCTCCTCCATCAATTAATAGTGTAGCCGAAGTGCGTCTTAAAGAATGGCCTGTGTATTCTTTTGAATTACTTAATTTTAAGAAAGTTGCAACCTTTCCAGGAACACTGCTAATAATGTGTATTCCCATTACGCTTCTGCAGCATTTTCTATTTTGATATTTTAAAAAGAATCTAGTTTCTGGCATATCTTTTGGTCTTAACGCTGCGTATTTTCGATAGATTTTGACGTAATTTTCTCCAATTATTGTGAACGATCGAACTTTTCTAGTCTTACTATCCGGAATTTTAATCAAAACAACATTCCCCATGTCCTCTATATCTGTAGTTTTCATTTTTACCATTTCATCACATCTGCAGGCTCCAGTTACTCCAATTAATAAAACAATATTTCTCGCTAGATTTTGTGGGTCCAAGAGAGGAGACAGCCTCATTGGCCGCAGCCTCAATTTCTGCCGACAAGCTCGGTTGCATTTCAAAAACTAACCGGTCACAACTAACAGCAACGATGAAAAATTTATATCTGTCAAAACGTTTTTTTGTATAACAATCGAAACTACTCGCATTTATTAATCGCCTACTACTTTTCTAGTATTGTATGCATAAATCAAACCCAGAGCTGAGTATCAAAAACACAAAAACATGGCAGCTTTATAATACATATTTTAAAGCGTTTGAAGAAAAAATAGCATATTTAATTTGGAGGAGAAGTGACTTTTCATGGCTTGCCTTCTATTACCCGCCTCACTGCGTTCGGCGGGTAAACTCAGGCGCGCCATGAAAAATCATACTTCTCCTCCGCTTAAAATAATATACTATTTTATCTTATTTCCAAATTAACTTATTCTACACTTAAAAAATATAAATTAACAATTAAATAAAACCAACTTATTCTACACTTATAAAATATTTGAACTCCCCGCCCCCAAGATTATACATGTTTTATTACCACATCAAACTTACATAAATATTTAAATATCCCAAAGCGAAACCACGCCAATTAATTATATTTTTATTTACTCCAATTATTAAGAATTCCTGAACTAGTGAGTCGTCATGCCAAGGTAATCAAATAAATATTTTAAAATTGATCTTTTTATAAATATTTCGCCAGTGTGGTCATAATATCACAGCAATATATATGAAACAAAACTCAAACAGTAGCTGATACTGAAGTTGGTAAAAACCGTTGAGAATTGTTCTTGTTAGAGCCAAAATCAACATGTTTGGTTTGATTCCGGGTGGCATTTAAGCAAAACGTACTATGGTTTTGGCACCAACACTTAAACTTAAGCGTTTTTATTGGCTTGGACCAAACCTAGCTACGTTCTGCCTTTATGGCGCGGAAATCATGTACCTATATATGTAGAAAGTGCTAAAAGGCAGTCACGTTTTGAAATTGCGGCGCTCAACTGGCCTACATATTGCAAACCAATTCATTATGCTGACACAGTAACAACAATATTTGTGCGTTTTGCATACTGCATACCTCTTCATTAAAAACGGCAAAATGTGTCCAGTTTTGCGCTTTGCGATGCCCACATTGTCGTTACTAAAAAATAAAACGTATTACTGCGTTTTTTTGCTTTCTTTGTAGGCTAAAAAGAAGCTGGACCACAGACGTCCGCTTGCTAATTGCCTGGTACCTTTTATTGTTCCAAGTCTTTCCTTCGCCAAAATGTAAATATACTCTTACTTATGCAAACACCTCTTTAGCGTAAGGCAGTTGCTGCGAACTTTTCAGTGGGTTGAAATTTCCAAAATCTGTGAAAAATTTGTGGTATTTATCTGGAGTGTTCGTTACACACAACTAATACCAAATGTTCGTTTTTGGCGTCTTTTATTCGATATTTGCAGTGTAAACAGAGTGTCTCTTTATTGTTTATTTAGCTGTTTTTTTTTATAAAGAGGAATTCTAAACGCACGAATGTTGCTGTTACTGTGAAAACTTTTTTTTTCCAATTATACCTGAAAACGTTTTCTCAGCATAAATTTTCAAATTACACAAAACGGGAAGTACATTAAGTACACAAATCGTAAAACAACGAGGTTAGGTGCAACAGTAATTTCACAAAAGTAAAGTTAAATATTACCAAAAATTACAGTAAAACATTATGAAATAATCAAGTGTTAAATAATCGGTGGGAAGAACATTAGTCCGAAACACCGATGAATACATACTGATGATACAATAAACTTAACTAACCATGAGGTTCATAAAGTCAACGACTTACAAATAACACTAAGAATAATACCATTCATGTAAAAAAGTCTGAAACAATTAAGGCGTCAAATGCAAAGTGAATCTCAGCAATGACGAGAATTACAAACTACATCGAATAAGATTAAATTTAAAACATAAGCATAAAGTTAACAGCAACAAATCAAATTTCAAATTTCAAATTAACAAACAAATGTAATCGACTGTAATTGTTCCAGGGAATTTTTTTTAACACATAATACTACTATTGGATAGAGCCAATTGAAATTGAAAACTTTCACGGAACAACTTTTTTTAAATTGATCAGCAGAGTGTAACACAGTACAGTCTTCGGAAGGATTAAAATTATATAAATTTTCAAGAAGGCAAAAGCAGGTTTAACAGTGCGGGAATCCTAAAGGAAGTTATTAATACGCAAAGCAAGGAGATGCTCTTTAAGCCTAACAGTGACAGAACTGCAAGAATGTGAGTGCGCCCTCTATCTACATGGGGAAATCTAACCATTCGGTCTCATAAATACCAGTTTTATTTAAAGCAGTTTGATCTTTAATTTGCTGTAGGAGGACTGGCCATCGAAAAAGAGTTTATAAACATTATTATTAGCATGCTACACGCGATAAAAACAGTGTTAATTTTGAAATTATAAAATTTTTTGTTTTTAGTGTTTCATTACTGTAAACATTATTTATTCGGAAAAAATGAGCGACTTTGAGAAAATTATAACAATAATGAGGTTCTCAAGAACAATTATTAATACGTTCAGATGTACGTTTCGGCTGCTAAGCAGTCATCTTCTAACAAAGTAAAAAAAGTTTTCTGAAACGCTGGCTTCTAACCCACAGCTTGTGTTTTTTTTTTAAACTTGTTTATTCTAAAATAGAGCACCTCTCTCCTTGCCCCCGCCCGTTTTTGGCAGAACAAAATAATTTATTACGGTTTTATCCGACACAAGTACTATTCTTAAAACCAAATTTGGGGTTTCTGCGTTAATGCGTCTGAACTATAAAGTGTATACAGACACAGACAGACGGGCGGATATTTTGAGAAAACACCTCATTTTTTAAAACGGCAAGTATTTAATAAACATATGAAAATCATAACTTTTAAAACTGTGAAAACTATTGAAACAAATTTTACAAGGACGAAATTTAAATCATAAACAAATTAAGCAGCCCCCTAAATGTACCACTCAAACGACCATAGTCTCTAAAATTATTATCGTTGTCATTGAAAGCGCCATCGCCAATATGGCAAGCCAAAGAAACGTTCAAATTTTTAAAACTCGCCGGAACCAAATTGCCAAAACAACGTCCGTTGTTGGTAATAAAATGTATACATGATTAGGATTACACTTAAAACGGAAATGCTGCCACAATTTTTCCGCCGTTTAAAAGTCATGCAAGCATGGCAGAAAAGCTTTGCACCATTTCTGAGACGCAGCTTCAGTTGAAACTAGCCTAGAAAAAATTTTGGTCCATCAATAATGGTTAGTTTTTTCTGTATAGTGAGTGCCAACGTCCTACAATTTCATGCTATACAATATTTCTTTTGTGAATTCCTTCTAAACCATAAATGTTTTAGAAAACCTGCATTCGTGGCTTCGTATCTGATGGAGATCTCCAATGTTTTCCAGTTGAGTTTAAAAACAAGCGATTGTAAGTGCTTCCACAGTTAATCATCGAGGGATGCTAAAGCATTGAACCTTGCTGGACTCTTTATTGTCCCTTCTCTACCAATACACCTATCTAACAACCTACGGTATAACTACTGCTAAACTAATAAAACAATAAGAAGGGTTACCATCTTGCTGATACTAATATTGTTCCTCATCTAGAAACAAATTTTCTTCTTCATCGCCTGTATTGGAGTAGAGCAATACTTTTCATACGATCCTCTTATATTTAAAAAAAGCGTATGTTTTATGATATTTATTATTTTTAAAAGCTTATAATGTTTATTTGCCAAAGTTTCCTAAATAGATTATTTGCTTTTGATTTTGTCGTGGGTTTTGCCACTATCAAATTAAACTAATCAGGTAAACGACCAAAAAGAAACATTATAGATGTTTATTTTGAATAAAAACTTGTGCTTTTTGTGAGTTAACACATTCAGAGCTAATTTGAAACAGAAATCCTTAAAAATTTGAAGAAGCGAAAATAGAATAGGAGATATTGGGGGGTGAATGCTGGTTGGTAGGGATATTGCACTTGCTGCAATAGACTATTTGCTATACGTAGAAAACAGGTCTGAACATTTGATTCCAGTATGACTACTTTCCACCGACCTTATTTTTTAAAGGGATCATTGACATTCATGGTACCATGTATTTTCAATTTGCAAACAATTTGTGTTGAACCTTTCAAAGTGTCGAATCGAATACCCATAAAAAGAGAATATTATTATTTAAACTAGTGTTACCCCAGCGCACAATGCACTGACAGATTGATCGTTGACAGAACCAGCTAAATGTTAAGTCACGTGATGCATTAGTTCCATAAGGGAGACGCGACGTTAGGGTAGATGTTGCCTCAAGTGAAGCGCGTCTAGCAGACTTTCATATATATTGCAATGATATGCTTGGTCTTGTGACTACTAGAATACAATCCCTAAACTGTCTGCAATTCACGCAATTAAATTTAAACTTGCTATGAGACTCTTCTAATTTTCTCAGGGTCGTTATTAGCTTGTAAATAAGTTATTTTAATTAATTTTAAATAAAAATAAACACACACAACGATATCAATTTTACAAAATAAGTTTTTATTTATTAAAAGAATTTCAAAATGTGTTTTCCGAAAAATTAAATGAGTTTTATTAATTACAATCGTCTTTTTTTATTAAATTAGAACACTTAACTTAGCGTCTTCTTATTATGACATTCCTCGCTCTAGCAAAACGCTGAGTGTCCAACCTCTATTTCGTTCTGTTGGCCTCTCGAGCAACAAATAATACTCGCCCTTAATCCGAATCTTCTTGTATCTCTGTTTTATATTCTTTTTAATTTATTTTTACCACTATCACAAAACGAAGAAACTTCCTCGATCGCCTTTTACTTGTAATACTTCTGTACTTTTTACAATTCGTAGATAATCACCTATATTTTCTTCTGATCTATTGAACATCAGTTTACATTACGTTTTAAACTCGTTCTTTCTGTTTTCATCCAGAGGATATCAAATTCTCTCTTTTTTTTCAAAGACGAGCCGTAACTAATTAAACAAATTTCTTTATATCTTTTATCTTCCTTCTTTGATTTTATTTTTATAAAACAAACACATAAACCTCATGTCCAAGAGTATCCTTTTATATATTTGTCACAATGACACTGACATCCTAACTGACATTAGTCGACGCACAAATCAAGTAACTCTAAAACTTTTTATAAACTAAACCTTTTTAACAATTCTGAATTAAATTATAATTACAATTAACATAAATAGTCTTCGTATCAATCTGTTGTGTTTGTCTTTTCTTTCAGTAAAAACAAACCATATGAAAAATAACAATTATTAGAATTTATAACAGGAATTCTAGCAAAAATACGCAACCCTGAGTTTATAAGTTAGAATATTAAAATATTACAAGTCTTCATAAATCTCCAAATGTAAATTGAACTGCAGCAAACATTCCAAAAATTGCCTTCCAGCAACCACAATACCCCAGTCAAATCAAACACCTCTAAATATCATAGCATTTTTGCCCCCAGATTAAAATAATATTTTAGAATATTAAACTAAACAAGTTTTATAAAGAAAATTTTGTTTTCATCGATTTCAACATTAAACTTCTTTAATATTGTAAGGAAAAATCATTGAAATATGAAATCTTCCTCTTATTCTTCCACTCTCTAACTCAGCTAACTCAAAAGTATTCTCCCCAAAAATCCTATTTATTTTGAAAGGCCCTATGTAAGACAATTGTAGTTTTGCACAAATCTTTTCAGCCCTATTTGCAACTTTTAAGTTTTCGACTATTACTAAATCACCTGTCTGATAAAACTTCTTTCTTTTAAAATTTTTATTCTTCCTTCTTTCATACTTGTTCAATGCTGCGCTGTTTTTGATTCTTGCTTGTTCTAAAATTTCACGTATATCCTCTATTACCTCTGCATGCTGTTGTACATGATTCATTCTTCTCAGTATCTGTCTTGCCCCCATAATTCTTGCCAATAAACTGTCCATCGTTTGCGGAGATTCATATTATGGTTTGGTAATATTGTTTATTTTACGAGCATCTAAACACAATCGAAGACTACCATTTTTCTTCTTAACAACCACCAATGGGTTCACATAACTAGTTGTGGATGATTCTATAATATTATCTGCCAACATTTTATTTATTTCTTCTCTAACTTGTACTCTATACGAAAAAGGTATCGGATAAACTTTAACATTAAATGGAGCTTTGTCATCTACTTCAAGTTTCTGTATGTGATTTCTTGCTACACACGGTTTTTCATTAATGAGGTCAATATTTTCACGTACCAGGTTATTTAATTGTACTTTATATTTCCAACAAGGGATTCCTATCTGCTCCTCCTTTATAAAGTCACTTGTGACATAATTATTTATTATTATATAGTCCATCTTTTGTCCATTCTATTTTATCATTATTTATTATAATACATTTAAATTCGCCGTCAACTTTAACCCCTTCTTGTTCTATGAAATCTATGCCAATTATAAAATCTAATTGTAACTCTGGTACTACCAAAAATCTTGTCACATAACTTTTACTTCCTATTGTAACTTCTAAATTCACAGCTTTTGATATTGTAGAAACTTTTTTCTTTGTCGCAGACAACAAATCCAACTTCCCTATTTTAATTAAATGTTTTTCTGTTAAAGTTTTATTTTCCAAAATTATTTTTTCTTTGACTAAAGAAGCTTGCGCGCCTGAGTCAATGAATGCCAAATAAAATTTGTTACTAAAATTTAGACGAACTTAGGTGACCATATGTGGTTGTTAAAAACAAACAATTATAAATTATATTTTAAATCAACGAAATTTTTATAAAAAACGAAGTTGTTCTGTATGAACTTACATCACCATCACCTTACTTTCCTCTCTCTCTATAATTTAACCGATTGTTATGTCCATAATCTACGATTCTCGCAACAGTAAACGTATAACTTAGGTCCATTTTCACCATAAAAATTATGAAGTATTTATTAATGTTTCCTTTCAATTCTTGTGCACCTTTTAATTGACGTGCCCCCATTATTGACATGATCGTATACCCTGATGAACCATTATCACTTAGATTCTCCAGTTTTTCTTGTATTAGCTCAAGTTCCTCATCATGGTTTCCATTTTCTTCCTGTATCACAGCCCCAACAATTGTTATTTTACTCTCATTTCGATTCACTCTACCTTCAACCTCCAATTGCTTTCCATCCAGTTCAAACTGCTCATTCTGTACCTTCACTTGATCTTCTTTGATTTCTGTTATGTTATCTTGTACCCGTTCTACACCCAATACCTCATCATACATATCTCCCAATTTACTGTCAATTTCTTCAGTAACTTCTTGTGTATTCTTAACAATTCGGTCTTCCAAATTTCCTTCGCTTGTTTTTAAGCCTTCCATACTCTCTTCAATTTTCTTTCCCATATTCTCCATTTTCTCATGTATTTTCTTCTCGATACTCTCTTTAGTTTCTCTTGCGGTCTCTTCTATTTTCTTAGTCATACCCTCTTTAAATTCTCTTGCATTATTGTCAGTTTTCTTTATCATTCTGTCCATGCTCTTATTCATACTATCCATGCTCTTAGCCATACTGTCCATTTTTTCCATCATCAGTTGTATCCATTTTTTCAAATCTACTTCATCATAATCCTTCCTTGGTAAACTTCTCAACATTATACGATTTTCTTCTGTCATTTTTTTTTAATCAAAATATCGCCCTTTTAAATCTATAAGAAAAACTAAATAGCTAGCTACTCCCAACTTTCTCTACTCCACTAAGCTTCTTTCTTTTAAATAAGAAAGTTCTTTATATTTTGGGTTCTTTATCAAATAAGCTTAATGTTGACAACTGTAACCAAACATTTACCAAAATTCCACAGTGTACATCAACGAGCCCCACCTTGTTAGGTGCCAATTTTAATTGCGATGATATGCTTGGTCTTGTGACTACTAGAATACAATCCCTAAACTGTCTTCAATTCACGCAGGGTAGTTATTCGCTTGTAAATAAGTTATTTTTATTAATTTTAAATAAAAATAAACACACACAACGATATCAACTTTACAAAATAAGGTTTTATTTATTAAAAGAATTTCAAAATGTGTTTTCCGAAAATTAAATGAATTTATATTAATTACTATCGTCTTTTTTTATTAAATTAGAACACTTAACTTAGCTTCTTCTTATTATGACATTCCTCGCTCTAGCAAAACGCTGAGTGTCCAACCTCTATTTCGTTCTGTTGGCCTCTCGAGCAACAAATAATACTCGCCCTTAATCCGAATCTTCTTGTATCTCTGTTTAATATTCTTTCCAATATATTTTCACCACTATCACAAAACGAAGAAACTTCCTCGATCGCCTTTTACTTATAATACTTCTGTACTTTTTACAATTCGTAGATAATCACCTATATTTTCTTCTGATCTATTAAACATCAGTTTACATTACGTTTTAAACTCGTTCTTTCTGTTTTCATCCAGAGGATATCAAATTCTCTGTCTTTTTTTTTCAAAGACTAATTAAACAAATTTCTTTATATCTTTTGTCTTCCTTCTTTGATTTTTATTTTTATAAACAAACACATAAACCTCATGTCCAAGAGTATCCTTTTATATATTTGTCACAATGACACTGACATCTTAACTGACATTAGTCGACGCACAAATCAAGTAACTCTAAAACTTTTTATAAACTAAACCTTTTTAACAATTCTGAATTAAATTATAATTACAATTAACATAAATAGTCTTCGTATCAATCTGTTGTGTTTGTCTTTTCTTTCAGTAAAAACAAACCATATGAAAAATAACAATTATTAGAATTTATAACAGGAATTCTAGCAAAAATACGCAACCCTGAGTTTATAAGTTAGAATATTAAAATATTACAAGTCTTCATAAATCTCCAAATGTAAATTGAACTGCAGCAAACATTCCAAAAATTGCCTTCCACCAACCACAATACCCCAGTCAAATCAAACACCTCTAAATATCATAGCAATATTATAAATTAAAATAATTATTATTGAAAAATCGACGTAGAATAAAAATATAAAAATGTTTCATGTTCCATCTGAGGATAGAGACCTTTCCTTGAATAAAAAATGGTCCAAATTGGTGAAGCGGTAGCCGCTGGAGGAACCGGAGAAAAAACCCTTTATATATGTATGGATAGAAGAAATTCAAACTTGTATAAATAACATATGATCAAAAAGTCTTTGGATAGCGGTTGCTGTGCAATTGAAAAGTCATCTATGAAATTATAACATTAAAGGGGAATTACACTAGTAACGCCCTTTATTTTGTGCGGCGAGAAAAAGTTGCAAAGCAACAAACCGGCAATGTTGCGATCGGAACCCGCTAAGCAGGTATCTGCGATCAATTGAAACCAAATACTTTCTTTCTCATTTCTTGCCACACGGGCGTTTCTGTGTTTTGTGCTTAGAGGCCGGTGCGATCGCAGATACCTGCTTAGCGGGTTCCGATCGCAACTTTGCCGGTTTGTTGCTTTGCAACTTTTTCTCGCCGCACATAATAGAGGGCGTTACTAGTGTAATTCCCCTTTAATGTTATACTTTCTGGCATATATCTGCTTGTTTGCTTTTGGTTTCAATTATGGTTAGAATTATGTCCACCTGATGAGTTCAAATAAGAACGAAACATGTAGTGGTCTATTCTAGCCATAATTGAAACCAAATATCTTCTTTCTCATCTATGAAATTATTTATTTCTATTAGTTTTGACATTTACTTTCAAAAGTCAAATGATTATAATTAAAAATGTTTCAAACAGAACATAAAATTTTTATGATTAGAGCATATTACCGTAATGGATATCGTGGTGAAAACGGTAACTGGGTTTATTCAACTAATTTATGTTTAAATGAATTCCGTGAAAGATTTCTTAACTTCGCCATAATCGAGCGAGATTTAGAAGTAAGTAATTCTATAGATAGTGCTGTGTAATAAGAATTATAAAATTCCTATTACAATTTAAATTCTGAAATAATTAATTTTTGTAATATTTTAAATATCTTTAAAATGACCCACATTAGCTAGCTCAGTAATTGACATAAATGTAATTAAATGCTGTGTGTTTTAATTTAATTATAAGACTTTTTATCATTTAAAAAATTATTATTTGTAATAAATAATAAATAAACATAATTGCCAAATATAATTTATAGGCATGGAAATTTATTTGTAGCATGAGACTCTATTTAAAATTTTAATAAATAAATAAAAGATTGAAATAATTTAATTTTAATAATCTCAGGGATAAATTTAATTTCTTGAATATTACGTGGCTTCTCTACTTTAGATTGGGTTAAATCAAGATTTGAAATGAATTTTTCCAGAACACCACCAAATAAATTTACACACAAATACATCAACCTTAATTAGTCATTCAAAAATAAATAAAACAAAATTTCTTTATTATCTTATTCCTAAATTGCTACTTAGCTTTTTATCGACCTTTTCCTTGAATTCTTGAATACCAGGTATTTGCATTCCCCAATTATCTTTTCTTTCTTTGATGGGCACGCTCTACACATCTCTGGATGTTCCTGGTCAACTCGTACAACCAAATTTTCTTTCTTGTTTCGGAAGTGCTAGTAAACGGTACTATGTGTGCCGTTCCAACAATTACAGTCCAACCATATAAACTATGTGCTCTCCAGAAAATAATCCAACATCAATTCCCAGGTACGTAATTATTTTATTTTTAATTATTCATTGTGATTGGTAATACTCTTATTTTAATTAATTTTAAGCATTGACTTAATTATCAATGATCATTTTGTTAGGTAAAAAGGTTACCATTCTTTAATTTGTTCTTACAGATTTATTATTAAAACACGAAGAAAATGGACGCCAAGATGTATTGCTACGCACTTCAGATAAGGAATTCGCAGAACTTATTTCCCATGTCACAACTGTGCTCAGGTAACCACGCTTTTTATCAATTTTTAATTTTTTATTTATAATTCTTTTATTATTCGACGTATTTTTCTAATTTTTCTTTAATTAATAAAACACATTATTAAGTACACCAATTATCACTATTTATTAATTTTATATTCAATTTTCTAATTAAATTTTTACAATTTCTTGGGAGCTAATTACAAACGCATCCCACGCTATCAAAATTCTACCGGAATCTCCCTTTAATTTTAACCTCGAACCCTATAATAATTTTAAGAAACTATTTGAAATTTACAAAATTGGACCTTAAGACTACTATACATAAAGATTCACCGGAAACAATTATAATTCCAATTGTTTTACTAAAATTCGCCTCGACCCCACATATTCTAATTCTCAGGAAATTTTCAAAAATTACCCTTATAACCTATTACATAAATGTCAACCGTTTTACATATTTATCTTAATTCTAATAAATCTGGAAATTCCAAATACTCGACTTTAATACAACTGCACACAAAGACCAATGTGTTGGCCAAACAGGTACACTCATCTTTAAACATTATTCTTAAAGTTATAAATAAATTAATAATTTTCATTTAAAATTACACACGATAAATTCTAAATATCAGACACTTAGATTTTACAATTTTCAATTTACTTTACAAAATTTTAAAACCATAATTACTTAACTATTTTCTGTATCAACCCTTGGATTATAATTTATTTGTATAGGTCATTGGCTTCCATACCCTTCCTGAGTATATAAAAAAAAACTGTCTGGTTTACTTTCTTTTAACCTTGACCTAATTTACGCATAAAACTAATTTATAACCAATTAACATACCGGTATTTACAAAATTAGAAATATAATGTGTTTTTAACCTAAATTAACAACTTGAAAATATTAAATCAACATTAAAACTAATTAACCAATACAGTATGCGTCAGAATAAAATTTTCCAAATCTGTCCTTTTTACATTTTAACTTAGATAAACACTTCTAAATGAAGAAAACCTTAAATAAATATCACTTATTAAGTTTATATACAGTTCGAGTCACAATAAATTACTAAGTATGTCCTTTTCATTTCTTATTTTACCTAACCAATTCTTATTGGAAAACAAATTAAATTCGTCTTAAATTATGCACAGTTTGCGTCAAAATTAAATTACCTTAGCATGTTCTTATCATGCTTCTCTTTTATATAGTTATTATATTTTACTAACATAGACATTTATATTTTAGGAATTGCATCCTGGCAAATTTCAATGCTACATTATAAGCATTTAAAACTGAAGAAAAACGAAACCACATATTCAACGCATTACCATTTACAGTAATTGAAAAATTCAAAGTTCTACCTGACCACGAAGAATGCTCGTAGCTAAACAAATTTATATACTCTTCTTACTAATACATAAATAGTTTAAAATTTTTAGTTTTAAATATGAAAATAATTTTTAGGCATTAAAATACACAGCAATAGCTTTGAAATTCCACAGCAACCGTAATCCAATGACTTTTTGATCATACTATACATACGATAACAGTATTGTACACCTGAGTAAGATATTTTACATGTTTGGATAATGATAATCTCTTTAAGTTACTTACAATGATGATTGCAGAGTTAAAACAGTTTGGTGATATAGTGCAAAGTAATAGATGATTAGGCATTGGTCACGTATTTAAAGAGGTAGTAAGAGGTTACCGTGTATGTCAATCCATTTTTAAGTGAAGGCGACCTTTTCCTCATATCAAGCCAAATATAATTTTAAAAATCAGAATAATTTATTTTGATTAAATTCACATAAATAGTTTTAACACGATAATTTAATAAGTATTGCAAATACAGTAATATAGCAACAAAATGTGTAAAAACATATCAATCTATTGTGGAATAGAAACTGGACGAAACACTCTTACATACAAACGCAGGAGACAGATTTCTACAGATTGGTGAAATCCTTGCGTTTCTATCATATATTGGCCGTTGGGTATTAATGGTGGAAACTTGTGTTGGTTTGGTGCCCAATTGCAGATGTGCTGTACCAGCCCCTTTAGTAGTTCATTAAACAGACATGGAGGTAAATACGTATATTTTTAATATAGTAAGTATCTAAATTTTTGCATTTAACAATACAGTTGTGCGTCTTAAATGTTTCTATCACTGGTTGTGTATAAAATGTAATAATTACTATCTTGACTAGTAATAATATTTTAATTTTTTGGCTTATTTTACACAATTCAGAATTATGTAATTTAGCCGTTATAGTGCTCAGATAAGCTATCGAAAATTAATTTACATTACGAATTCCTAAGAGGTAACGTATATTCGTAGGTTATTTGTATTATACTCACAAAGTAAATAGCTTTGATTTACTTTATAATATAAATATAAATCACAGGCGATTTTTTAGAAATAACATTAAAATAAATTGGCATTAAAAATCTTGCGTCATTCTAATTCCAAGCTTTTAATGTGCATTAATTGCCCTGATAATAATTTTTGGCGATAATAATATTTGTAGTTTACCTTTTTCATAGGACATCCGGTAAAGTTACCGCATTTACCAATATTTCCAATGCCAGCTACATCTTTATTGAACGCTTCACAGAAATTTACTTCAAAACGAATTGGAAATGTTCTGTACTCATTACTGGCAAATTTGTATGTTTGTAAGATCACCTAAAGCAGTTAATTCATTACAATTTTTTTTCGGAAAACGTAAGAAAGCAAAGAATGAAAAAAATTTATTAGAAAACATTACCTCCATTTTGTATCCAACATCTACATTAAACTTAAATGTCAAATTAACAAGTGGGCAAGTTCGGTTATACTTGAAAGTGCTCAAGTTAAAGAACTTAAAGTAGCCTTTATCATAACGAACGGTTTCTAATCGTTCAAAATCAAGATTATAGTCGTGTTGCTGAAACTAATTTCCATAATAATGAGTTGATAACCATAACAGTAAATAGTCTTCGAGTTACCTTGTCGAGTAAGGAAGTGACGGTGTGGTTGTTATTATTTTTCTGTTCAGCTTTTATTCCAAAAATCATTAGATGCCAACTAAAGAAAACGATGTATGTTTTTAGCATTTTTGATAAAACGAGCCGACCTTCTTGAAGAAAAACTTTAAAACTATTGATGTAGTTTCCTACAATAAAATAAAAATAATTAACAAAACCACGCTGCCCGGTGCACCTATGAGGTTGCAATGTTTATAATATTACGACTGTAGAAACAACTAGAAACAAATTCTGTTTTGTGTTGCAAAAATAATTTATTTTGGAATTAACGAATCCCGGGAACAATGTGTTATCGTTCTCCCCTTACTAAATAACAAAAATGCATAATTTCGAAAATTCAAAAATTGATGGAAGGTGTACCATAGAATTTACCGCCCTAGAACTGAAGTCAAAATGACCCCATTTTTAGCCCTATAAACCTACAAATTATATAAAAAAAATGTGTCGCTAAATTTTTCACGTTTCCTTGAAATATTAGCAATACCTTGATTTTTTGTAGAGTAATATTGAATTTTTCTACGGTTGTTACGGCACCAAATTTCATACCAAGTGGCCAATTGTTTTTAAAGGAAGTTTCAAATAATTGTAAACTCCATCATTTTTGAGATAAAAGGTCGAATAAACAACATTGTAATAGTCTTTACCTTTTTGGTTTGTAAAATACATTTTAACAAATACTAAAAAAAACATAGTTTATTTCGGCTTCCATTTCACATTTTTTTAAATGTTAATTTTTACGGCGAGTGGTTGCTATACTTTCGTATTTAAAGTTTTATCTAAACTCCGCCTGCGACACCGTTGGATTGATGGAGCAGCCAAGCGGTGTTGTTGCCGGTCCCAAGCCCGGATATAGAAGGAGGATTCAAGGACAAAGTTACTCCTAGTAAAAAAATGAACCCGCTTAAAGAAACAAGGTTTCAGCTTTAGAATATGAACAGCCATCCCTGAAGACGATCACATTGAGAACACGGAAAATACGATTATGGAGAATAGGATTACAAAATTTGCATGATGGAACATAAGATCTTGGAATCGTAGAGACCAAGAAATAATGTTGAAACCAAGCGAACATGAAAATAGATAGTTGCACTTTATCAGACACCAGACAGAGCTCAAGGGACCTCGCAGTATCAAAACTATATCCTGATGTATTTCAGGAAGAAAAAGGACGAAAATGCTCATTCCGGAGTAGAACGGCTAATACACCAGAAATATGAACAGGGCATCTACAAATCTACTTATACATAAGTGATAAAACACTGCATGTTACCCTGATGTGGGGAAATGAACACAAAAATATAAAAAAGGTACATCTGATATCAGTATACGTACCAGACACCGAAAGACCAAAAAATTAAACAGTAGACTACTAAAACTAATTTTACTTAGAAAAAGATAAAATACCTGACTCATAAAAAATAATAATATTGGGCGACTTGAATGTCAGAATCGGTAATCAAATTATAGATGGTGTTGAGCAACGTTTCTACGACAAATATTTGAATGAAAGTGGTGAAGAACTTATAGAATTTTGCGCACACAATTTACTACGGATAAACAACACCTACTACAAACACAATTGCCAACATAAATATACTTGGGGTCAAAATCTAGAGACCAGAAATCAGCGATTAACTTCATCATCACAAATCGAGCAGTACTCTCAAACCAGATACTCAATATCCGCTCATTAACATCACCAAATGTCGAATTAGATCATAATATGGTCCTAGGGAAATTACGACTAGACCTAATTTTACGGAAGCAAAAACAACTAATACTAGTTGAGAAAATCAATGTAGAATCGTTAATAGATGACAGCATCCGACATCTGTACCAAAATAGGCTAATGATGAACAGATAGCGCGAAAGAAAGCTGGAGTAAGATAAGCAACAGCATAAGAGGGGCAGCAGAGAAGGCACTGGAAACAAAAACAACAAACATGAACGCTACCTATAACAAAAACCGTGGTTAACAAGAGTTGAAACTAATAGCAGAAGAAAACATAAAAACTTACATGCGCTGGAAAAGTAGTAGGAACGAACGAAAACACCAGCAATATGAAGAAACAGGAAACAGGACAAAGACAAGAATACACGAGATAAAAAAGGATTAATGGCAACGGTTTACAAAGGATATGGATAATTATCTGTATGGATCCCAGAGAAAAGTATGGAAAATGTTGAAAGGTATGAAGAGACCTGTGAGCGATTATATAGAACTGAACGTAATAAATACGCGAATATTAATAAAGCAATTAAGCGATTGTATAACACTAATGAGATCCAGATAAAAGATACAGCTAACACAAAATTAATGATAAAGAGGAACAAGTAATAGTGGACAATAACTTGTAAAAGAAATAGTAAGAAAATTAAAAAACAGAAAAACTCTTAGCGATGATAATACACACAACGAACTACTTAAATATAGTAGGAATAACATAGAGAAACAGACTACACTCTTCTAGAAGATACTTAACAAAGGTACAATACCTGATAAATAGAGAGATAGCGTTACAATTCCTGTCTTCAAACAGGAAACTAAAAGAGATACTTGAAATTATAGAGACGTCCCACTGCTTGGTTCCGTATTGAAAATATTTACGAGTTATATAAAAACAATAATATTCTAAAACATTTCCCAAACAGAAGAACAGCAAGGATTCCGGCAAAATAGATCTACCACAAATGCAATATTCATACTACGCCAAATCAAAGAGAAAACAATAGAGTTCGAAAATCCTGCGTATATATGTTTTATCGACATAGTCAAAGCTTTTAATAAACTAGGGGACGTATTAGATATACTGAAACATTAGCACATCTCAGAGAAAACACGAATCATAAAACAACTAAACACAAACAATATTACAAAGATAAGAGTCAACAGACAGCTAACGGCGGAAATACAAATAAATGTTGGTATCAGGCAAGGAAATATCCTACGCCTTCTTTTGTTTAACTGTACAATGAACAAGATAATTGAAAAAGTAGAAAATACAAGTTCGGACTATAGAATAAGATATAAAGAGATAAATTTCATATGTTATGCTAATGATGCGGCAATAATATCAGAAAACAAAAATAACCTACAGCACCTATTGCAGCAATTCTAATCTACGGCGAAATACAATATGGAGATAAACGCAGACTAAACTAAAACACTCGTGGTATCCAAAGAACCCATTAGATGCAAACTCATAGCTGTCAACATGTCAGAAAATTCAATTACTTGGGTGTTAAGAACACTAGCATTTGAGATTTAAGGACAGAAGTATTTAAAAAGATCAGTAAGGTAGCAACTGTCTCTGGCTTCATGAAACAAATAGTTTAGACAAACAGAGGCATGGATATAGATAGCAAGGTCAGGTTATACAAAACGTGCATAAGACCAATAATATCGTAACTCCTGTTGACACAAAAAGAACAAAAACACTGCTCAATTTTCTTTTTACGGCAGGAGGGTTTAGAATAGAGAAACGAAAACAACTTAGAAAGACATACGTATGAAGTATTCCACTTTACAGATGTAAATTATGGACTGTGGCAACACCTGAAAAGAAAAGACAAAGCATTCAAGATGAGTTGTACAAGAAGATGCTGAAAGTGAACTGGGTAGACAGAGTAACAAACGAGGAAGTACTGAGAAGTACAAAAGAAGAAAGCACATTATAGAATAATATTAAACAAAGAGGAAAAGCTAGTATACATCGACAGACGTTTTTTAAAAAACCGTTTTTGACTACCTGAAGGTCCAAAACATGTATTTCTGTTAAAACCGAAAATGTTTATAAAATCAACATTTTCCTATACTAAAAGTACGAAAATGTTTAAAAACGTTTTGCAGGTGAAAAGGAGGATTTATAAGGCAGAAACGGAATATTTCTTTTTGAGAATTAAATTTTCTTGTACGGCGAGTGGATAACAAACAGCCCTAACAGTAAACAAATTCCTAATTTTAGGAATAGGTAAAATTGTTTGACTCTGTAATTGAATAAGGCAAACTTACTGTTTTTGAAAATCACTGTTAAAAATATTTGCACCTCAACTGACCCACTATAAATCTAAAATGTGAATAACGTTAAATCGTGTTTTAACTAACGTCGCGTCGGTCATTTTGATGCGATTGTGAATAATGATAATGCTTATGACATGCGGTGATTTTCAAGGATTTGCTCATTTGTTAACAAATAGAGGAAACAAATACACAGTTATCAAAATCTAAACTACTTTGGTAACCTTGTTATTCAGCTCGAATGACGTAGGTAATTTTTGTCGGATAAACACAAATAACTAGACGTGTTGATTTTAATTTTTAAAATGTTTGCTCCCATCGTGAGTTTCCCTACCCTATTACTGCCCTTGCACCAGGCAAAAAACTCAAATTTGCTTAGACGACCACTGCATATGCATGTCTGGGCATCCAAGAAAGGGTCCCGCATTAATGTATTTTTGAAATAAAATGTATTTTCAAGTTCAAAGAAAAGTGTTTAATTCAATACAGTCCGTTATACAAACACCGTGATACGTATTGCAAAATATTCGTTTCAACGTTCTGCAAAGCAAAAGAATTTTTTTCAAGCCTACAAAAGTTGGTGTGGGTACAGCCGACCATCAACCCGCTTCCTTTACAATTTACAGTTTTTTTGTCTTTTGCAATAATTTGTTTCGGGTTCTTTTTTCAATGATACACATATACACGAGCATGTTTTACATTTGTATGTCAAGCGTGTAACGAGACAACCTGGGGACAAAAATTTTAAAATCACCATAATTTTCTGTTATTTTCTTGGTTTCCCAAAAGCGCGCTGGTGGCGCTGTAACTAAGGATCAACACGCCGAGTGATCGCACCAGAGCGCCGTTCTTCGGAATTGCTCGTCTCCTATGCAACCTTCCCCGAAATTTCACCGGGTATAAAACCTCACAACCTGCCCAGAATTCAGAATTTTTTTAATTCGTTCAATTTAACCCGGACCTTTTCTACCAGCTAGTAAATTCTTATTTGAAGAACCAGACCAGAACTTGGAAATTGACAGAATTTTATGTTTGATTCTAACTTGGAGACGCAATTGTACCGTTTGAATTAAACATTATTTTACCGAAGTTTATGTTATTTGACATATTGAGGCGGTTGCCCTACTCAGTATTTCCAAAGCATAAACGTACCAAAATTGTTATTTATTTAATTTCTTATTTTGACGCGGAATACAGAATTATCCCATTCAAATTAAAAAGTAATTGCCAGAATTTGTTGGTTTTCATTGCCTGGAGATCTTTGTTTTGTTTGCAGAAAACGCAGAAGTAGACCAGCAACAATTTTGTCAATGAAACTCAGTTTGATAAATTGTTAGATTTGTCAACCAACCGAGCTTGACGGTCTATTTTAGAAAAATTAACAATACCAACTTTTTTCAACCAACCAGCCAGTGACGTACCGTTCCGGAGGACCGATTTTGCTTAATCATTATTACATTGTTGTAAACAGTATAATACCATTTAATTACATTAAGTACTTATAAATGTTTTGGAATGGTCTAAATATGGGTTGAAAAAATTATTACGTTACTTTCAAAATTGTAAAAATTAAAAACAGTCTTGCAGGTTTTTGATAGTTTTTGTTTACATTATAATATTTGAAACTCGTAAATTACGAAAATTCCAAAAAATTGTTAATATATATAATGTCGACTTTTAAGTTTTGAAATTTACAAAATGTTAAATTTTTTTACATTTTGAATCATTTGAGAATATTTAATCTAGAAAAATGGAATATTTGAAAATTTCGCAAATATTTCAAATTCTGGAAATGTGTTAAACATTTCTTGTTATTAAAGAATTTTTAAAACATGTATTTGAAATTTCTATTGTAACCTTTAATAACTTTATTAAAAACTTAGTTGAAATTGTTTGCTGATTTAGCAATTTCGGGTTCTAAAAAATATTGCACCCAAACATCGGTCTAAATAATAATAATAATAATATCTTTATTACCCTTTGACACAAAATAGTGTGTGGTAAATGTCAGCATAATCACAAAACAAACATAAACAATACATTTCAAAAAAAAAAAGCTTATATCTTGATGGGACAATACGTTCAGCAGTTATAAGAGAAAAAAACGAACCTACAGTTCTTTAAATCCACTTTTTTGTGCTCCTTAAAGCCCGAAACATGTATTTTCATTACCATTTGATAAACAAAAATTTTCACGAAATCATTAATTTCGTATACTGAAAGTAACGGAAAATAAAGAAAACGTTTTGCAGATGAAAAGTAGAAAGAAAAGGGATATTATTTTTGAGATATCAGTTTTCTTGTACACTGTTAACCAGTTCTAAGACACAATTTCTAGAAACACCAGTTTTACGAAATTTAAGTACTGATGGCGTAATAGTCCCTCCAAAGATTTGTTTTATTTCCAATGTATCTGCTTTAATAGAATAATTTAACAATATACGTAGTCCCACTATCCTGCTAAAACAGTCCCGATAATGACGTTATTGAATTTTGCATTATATGTTTTGAAGCGAATGAAATTTAAATTTTGAAATTTGTTTTTAAACAGTCTTTCACCTCTTATACCAGAAGGTGTCGAGGACTTTCACTCCGGGTAGGCTCTCGCTTGTGTAATAGGAGGTAGTGGGGCCTTTGGCCTTTAGACCGCTACGCTCCTGAAGCTTATGCCACCCTTCATGCTCATTCATTCAATGTCATTCACACACATGTGTTAATTTGTATGTTTTTATGTTGTTTATGACTTTGTTACTTATCCAGTTGTTACTTATCCTGGCCAGTCAGTAATCAAGGTAAGCGCCGTTAATTGTAACCCAACGTCGAATGGTTGCCGAGCTCGATACCGATTCACGGAATTACAGAAAAATTTTCTGCTTCTTCAGGGATTCGAACTGAGGGCTCACGCATTGTGAGCCTGATCCTCTTACCACTGGACCACTCGGACCTTTTCTTTCAAACAGTAGGATATTTAAAAGCACTTCTATCTGATGACTTCGATATTTTGGTGTAAGATATAGATAAAAACATCTTGATGCCAACATTTATAGAAGCTATTAAAAAAAGTAAACTTCCGTTTTTTAATATCTCTTTTAAAACATATTCTACCCAAACTGGCCCTCTATGTATCTAAAACGTGAATATTGCGAATTCCATTTTCATGTAATTGTACAACTACACATAGTGATAATGCTGATGAGTTTCAATGTTTACATGGATTGTTTGCTGTTTTTTTTTAATTAAAGAGAGGAAACGAAACTAAGGTTATTATTTACTAAATTGTTTATTACGAGGCGCCATCTGTTGATAAAATTTGTAAGCCATCCCGAAATGTCTAAAGTTTGAAGATAAACACAATTAAACAGAGTGCAGTCGTCTTTACATCACCGCTATAGTAAACATTTAAACATTATTGGCCAAAAATCCCTTTACGACAGTCCGTGATTATTCTTTAACCACAAACAATATAAACTCAATAATAAACAATAGGAATTATCAAAAACGGTTGAAACTAGTGATAAAAACCAAAATTAATATTCAGTACGAAAAAAGTATCATAGTTCCACTATTAATACGAAACAAAGTAGATAACCTTGAAATTTGTACATAGGGTGGTTTTGTACCTAGCACGATTGTATCAAATTATGTAATTAGTGATCTCGTTTTTCGGATAAACTTAGGTGTGCTATTTAAGACAATATTTTCAAATGCTTGAAGTGCTAGTAACATTATATTAAATTACTTTTTTGTCTACAATGGCAAGTATCCCCTAACATAGCTTAGCAAACTCTGTAGTATAGCCGATGTTATTATGATGAATAACAGGTATTACAAAAATTCTTTAGTCAAGTTGGCTGATACGTGGTTTTGAGCTTTTGTTAGTGTTGTAACTCTAGTTCTTTACGTGGTCGGTGTTGCGGGTGGGATTGTAATTGGGCTCGTGCGTACAACTACGGTGAAATGCTCGGGCACCAGATTTTATAATGGAGTGTACTCTCCCAATGATCTTCGGTGGGCGAGGGCTTTTTTGCAGTAGAATTGCACTTTTAAAGAAGGTTTTTTTCCCACTGTGGCTTTTCACCAATCGGTGGTCACGGTTTCCTCGTACCTAGATCTGAGTCACTGCAGTAAAGTAACGGTCTCCAGGAATCTAAACAGTTTTACTTACTGACACCATTTGTGCTTAGGCAGTGTTAATAAACAAACAACTATAGCACTGATCTATATATTGTTGAATAAATCAAAAAGTCATTTACATACATTTTTTGAGGCTTTCGCGGTTTCTCGAACTTTCAGTATTACAATTTACTTTAGGCTTAGACCGAGTCGTCATTTAGAGATTATTCCCAACATAATCAAATTAGGACCGACCTGTAGCTTGTCTCCTTTTACAAACATCTGCTCTAAATGTATGAGCTATAGTTGTTCGTGAACCTGGATCCGCCTTTGCCCAACGCTGACAGCCAACCACAACTTCGCTGTTCTGTCCGACTGGCTTAAAAGAGTTTAAATACCTTCGCACCCCGGATTTGAATTCAGTGGCCTAATCACTGTGAAGATGCAAGCTGCAGTGTTTTGAAAAACGTTAGTTTGTATGGTTATTCTTGTCGCGTCAAACAAGACACATTAATTTATTTATTAATTCCAGCTTTACTTCGTTAAAGTCCATATTTAATGAGTATCTGTATATAAAATACTTAATCACTTTAACAATATCTATTTATTTAAACCTTATACGTATTTTGGCATGTTTACATGCCATTGTCAAAGGTTATATGAAAGTAAACAGTTAGTGTTGTTATAGCAATAGAACTTTTTACTTATCTTGGTAATCGTCTGCAGATGACTTGATTTCTTATTCCAAAATGTCCAGTAGAGGAGAATTTAACAGATCAATTTGCTCATTCATTAACGGTACAGTTTTTAAATGTTTGTGAATTTCAAAAGCTTCTAGTATATCTAATTTACGTTTATCATCACAAAAGTGTAAACATTTTATGGTGTTATTAGATGTCATTGAATGATTTTGTTCTAGTAAGTGTTTAGCGTAATTGGATTTATGTGGGTGTTTGTATTTGTAACAACGTACGTGTTCTTTATACCTAATATCAAAATTTCTAATTGTCTGGCCTATATAAACCGAATTACATACAATGCGAACAATTTAATTTGTAAATGCCTGATTTTAACAAATCGTCTGTTTTTGATTTTGCATTAAACAAAGTGTTTAAGATGTTCTTAGTTGTTTTAAAGCTTACTTTATATTTATTTGTTTTGTTTATAATTTTATCAATTTTTTCTGATTTCTCACCAAAATATGGGATCGAAGCATATTTAATTGTATCGAACGAAGTTAGGATATTCGGATAAATTTTTTGAATGGCTAATTTATAATCTTTTTCTTTAATTAATGTATCAATAAGTTTAGTATTATAACCATTACTGTATGCAATTTGTTTAATAATTGAAATTTCTCTATTCTATTATAATTAACTTCATCTAACGGAACCGTCAAAGTTCTATGAATCAGGGACCTGTATGCTGCTAATTTATGTGTTTTGTGGTGACAAGAATCGTGTGGTATTGTAATGTCTGTTTGTGTAGGTTTTCTATAAAACAAAACACATAAATTAGCAGCATACAGGTCCCTGATACATAGGGCTTTGACGGTCCCTTTAGATGAAATTAATTATAATAGAGAAATTTCAATTATTAAACAAATTGCATACAGTAATGGTTATAATACTAAACTTATTGATACATTAATTAAAGAAAAAGATTATAAATTAGCCATTCAAAAAATTTATCCGAATATCCTAACTTCGTTCGATACAATTAAATATGCTTCGATCCCATATTTTGGTGAGAAATCAGAAAAAATTGCTAAAATTATAAACAAAACAAATAAATATAAAGTAAGCTTTAAAACAACTAGGAACATCTTAAACACTTTGTTTAATGCAAAATCAAAAACAGACAATTTGTTAAAATCAGGCATTTACAAATTAAATTGTTCGCATTGTAATTCGGTTTATATAGGCCAGACAATTAGAAATTTTGATATTAGGTATAAAGAACACGTACGTTGTTACAAATACAAACACCCACATAAATCCAATTACGCTAAACACTTACTAGAACAAAATCATTCAATGACATCTAATAACACCATAAAATGTTTACACTTTTGTGATGATAAACGTAAATTAGATATACTAGAAGCTTTTGAAATTCACAAACATTTAAAAACTGTACCGTTAATGAATGAGCAAATTGATCTGTTAAATTCTCCTCTACTGGACATTTTGGAATAAGAAATCAAGTCATCTGCAGACGATTACCAAGATAAGTAAAAAAGTTCTATTGCTATAACAACACTAACTGTTTACTTTTTCATATAACCTTTGACAATGGCATGTAAACATGCCGAAATACGTATAAGGTTTAAATAAATAGATATTGTTAAAGTGATTAAGTATTTTATATACAGATACTCATTAAAGACACATTAAACCCGCTCCAAGGTTCAAATAATCTAAGCACACGGTCCTGTTTAGGCAAGCAAGGCAAATAACTGTTGCTTAAATTTTTAAAACAAATACTTGTAAAGACAGACAAGGTACAGGTTGGTCCTTACCTGATTATGCTGGGTGTAATCTCCAAATGAAGTCGAAAGTATATTGTAATATTGAAAGTTATTTACAGAAACTAATTACAAAAATAATTGTTACACTAGAACGCAAGGTATTACAAGCCAAGCAAGTACTCTAGCAGTACGGTAACAAACAAGGTACGTTAGCAAACGGTAGCAGGTAACTAATTAGGTAACGATGGGACGTTCTGGTGCAAACTTTACTGAGTTTATAACTCAACGTATAAGACAAATGTAGCGAACAAGGGATTGTGGCGGATATAAGAAAAAGAAAAGTAACGCCTTGTGTGTAACGTCCGCGACAGTCAAAAAACAAGAGAGAAAAAACTTGCCTCGTATCAAACGGCCGCGACAGACTAGCGTGAAAAAGAGAGAAAGGAAGATCTGCCTTGTGTCAAACTTCCGTAGCAGATTAGAGAAAAGAAAAGGAGAGAGAGGGTCTGCCTCGTGTTAAATACCGTTTCGAAAAATAAATCATAGAGTAAATAATGCATCATTAAAATAAATATTGCAGTAAAATTCATTTAAATATAAAATACATTTTAGTGAAATAAAATTCAAAATTAAATATTGCATCGTTACATTGTGTGTTAAACTAAATTTATGAGCGGGGAACTCTCGCTCGTTTGACGGCAGCCGCGTAAAATTAATTTCAATACATTTCAATGCAATGAATCTAAAAATAAATAATGCATCATTACAGTGTTAACGCAGGTCCTAGCTTATTGCTTATGCTTCTAATGAAATTTTTGGTTGTGACAGTTGAAAGCGGTAGTCTCAGGCGTGGTATGTGTTTTATTACAAGCAAATGTCGTGTTTTCAGTGTGAGGCTACATACACGACAACAGTATGAACTCAAAGACGTGCTTAGGAAAAAAGACACAGGGAATTTGAATATGAATTTTTTGAACACTCGTTACTAACCCGTTCTCTTTATTTTTCTTACGTAAACAAAAACATATTAAAAACACACATAATAAACCTACATAAACATTAAAATACTTAGAAAAACACAACACCCTTCCACACAAGTAACTTGTTACCAGATACATATTTCGATAACTAAGCTGTCATCATCAATTTTAAAGATACACAGTAGTCAAATTGCTACTGATAATGATAGGTGAATTATCAAAATACGTATCTGGTATTAAGTTATTTGTGTTTATTGATCATGTGTTGATATTTCACAATAAGAGTGTTTTCGGGTTACTATAATATAACTGTTTTAATTAACATTGACAAGTACAAATAAGTAATTATTTTAATTTGTTATTTGCCATTTCCCGTCTGTCGTGCCATTGACTAAAAAACGGCAAAAATTAAAACGCAAATGGTTCTGCCATAAAATATGTTTGAAACAAATAGGATTTAATTTAACACTACTTGTACGAGGGATGTCCGGCTACTAAGGTACATTTATGAGTTACAGACAGGCTACTTTATTTATAGAAATCAAACATACACTAAGTAAAAGCGCGAACTGTTAGCCATTGTCTTTTTAGCAGACTGCTGAACTTTGAATTTTTTTAATTGATTCTCATCCGTTTTCGTTGTTGATAGTTTTCGTCGCACACCTTCCAGATCATCGTTCAGTGTTGTGCGGCCACTTTTGAACTGATTACACAAAACACTAACTTGTTTTCGACTCATAACGCCTTCTCCGTAAGTCTTCAGTATTTTTTTTGAATTTTGGTAGGTTTTTCATTATTTGCATGCAAAAATCGAATGACCGCTCGCAATTCAAACTTGGAGTATGTTTCGATCGGAACTGACATTTTTCGGCTGTCACTGAGCACGTTGTACTTAACCTAAGGCAATGACAACAGCCACCTATGTAGTACATATGTGCATCTAAAATGCGTGCAAGTTTCAACCTGATCGGATCAAAGTATGCGGTGTGCTGAGCAAACGTACCTTAGTAACCGGACATCCCTCCTATTTAATTTTGATGGCAGGTAATAAATTGCACAAAGACACCACTTTTACTTTTTAGTGTCAGCTTTTATCTTAAACTTCTTGGCCACACATTGTAAAACAGCATAGTTTTTGTTGCTATAAATAACTCCAATGATGTAATGTATTAAAAAAAACAACATTGAAACAATAATTTATTTGGAACTGATAACATATTTCACATCATTGCAACTATCTTTGAATTGGAATTGGACGAAATACAGTGCCAAAGCCACGTAGAAGATATAATTCCACAGAACGATACAATGCTTGAACTTCCATCATGTACTGGCCATTGGGAATAAGTGGAGGTAACATAGCCGGATTTGGAGACCAATTACACATGTTGTAGGACATTCCCTGTTACAAAATAAACAAACGTTGAGATTAAAGTAAGTATTTCTGAAATATTGGCAGCCGTGCAATAGTGCGACCGAAATACCCGTGTGGTATGTTTTAATACTATGACTACCTATACATGTTTATATGTCGTACCAAATATTTCTAATTTACCTCGTGTAGTTCTTTTAATTGTTCCTGTAGCAAGTAACTAAGCAATTTTAAATCAATTTCAAATAATTTTTCGAAAAAAACGCAAACCAAATTATTATTATTACCGGCTGTACACACCTAGTTAGTACATTATTAACGGAAATTTTTTGATTTAATTGAATATATTTTTAAAATTACATTTTCTTTACTGTTATGAATAGAGTTGGGCAAATGCATATTTGCATCTTTTTTTCTATTGATCATAAAATGTTAATTTTTCGTATATACACGTTTCGTGATGTTTAGAGTCATAAAAAGTAAATTTTATTTTGCATATTTGGCATATATTACAACTTTACGGCATACGGCATATATGAGTGCATATTTTAGCTTTTAATGGCATGAAAATGCATATTCTAGCAAAAAAAATAAAATTTCAAATAAATTATCAAATAAAATATTCGCAGTTCTTAGAAGAAATTGCACAATTTCTTCTAGTGAAACCACATGAACCCTAGACTTGCACTTTCTAAATTTCCAAGTAGGGGTTGAGGAAATAAAGGATTAACTGACAAAGGTGGATTATTTGGGTAGGTCTTATTCCTTAGGTACAAATTTCTTTGAAAATAAATATATTTAGAAATTTTTCTTATACTTATTCTTAGAAATAGTTATTTATAATTTTAGTGCTTGACTAGTTCATTTGTTGCCTTGACAGAGAGCTGTAAAGTGTAATTGTCCAGTCTATACCCTGAAAATGCCTAAAGTTGCTAGTTCAAAAAACGATTTAATTAAGAAGGGGTTGAAGCCGTATACATGTTTTAAATACGATGGAAGTGTTGTGTTGTGCGTCATCTGTGAAAAAGAGGTATTTATCCGTTTATTTTACTTTTGAATTAAAAAAAACTGTTTACTCTGTTTAAAGTTAAAAATCTTCAAACTGCAGATTCAAATAAACATTAGATTTTCATATTAGGCACTAAATAAACAAACTAATTTTTCTTAGTGCATATCGCAAAAGGTTACTGCATATTCTTGCATATATTGAAGGTTTTATGCGGCATATTTTAGTGCATATATTGACGGTTTTATGCGACATATGTTGGTGCATATATGCACTATCTTTACAGCATATTTGACCAACTCTAGTTATGAACATAAAATCTTAATCACTCTCTAGAATACGATCACATGATTTAAAAATGTTTTGGAATTACCTTTACCAAAGGACATTCGGAAAAGGTACCACATTTACGCAAATCTCCTAAACCAGCCATATTTTTGGCGGCAGCTTGGCAGAAATTTACTTCAAAGCGCATCGGAAATGATCGATATTCATTGCTAGCAAATGTATATGCCTGTACGACCAACTGCAACAGGTTATATTTAAAACAAAATGAATAAACAAACTGTAAATAATAAAATTACCTCTAGATTGTATCCAATATCTATTTTACAAGTCAGTGTAAAATTAACAAGTGGGCAAGTTCTGTTATGTTTAAAAGTAACAACAGTTATGTCTACGTAACGTCTGTCATAGCGAACCAATTCCACACGCTCGAAGTTAAGTTGGTAGTCATGCTGCTGAAACTAACTTTAACAATAATAATCACATGAATGAACAGTCTCTCAGTTACCTTGTCAAGCAGAGAAGTCTCAGTATAGTTGTTGTGATTGGCGCGCTCTGCTAATACTCCAAAACTCATTAAATACCAACTAAAGAGAACAATCCGTATTTTTAACATTTTGTATAAAAAATACCGATGTTTTAGTAGTATTATAGAATTTTTGACACTCTATTGATGTACCTACCGAAAATAAAATTTAATACTATTACAATCTTAATTTTTTTTCTGTTATATGGTTTCGTTTTGGTTAATGAGTCGGTAAAGCATTGCCCTCCTTAATATTAGCGCTAGCAAACTTGAAGAAACCTTTAAATACTCTCAATCTTTATGGAAACGTTGACTATAGCAAGGAATGGCTATAAAAACTTAATATCAAAAAAATACAGTATATTGTATGTTGTATAGCGGAAAAGCCTAAAGGACACATACGGCGGCTGCAGTAGCTAGATTATTAAAGAAATATTGAAAAATAATATAAACACCTAAAAATTCGTAAACGAACGTTTCATATAACTACAGTTATTAATGCCAAAAAAATATATGACAATATTCGGTGTATACGGTCCAAGGAAAGGTTAAACAGAAGACGTTATACATTTTAACGACAAATAACAAGATCAACTAAACCGTACAAACCAGAACGGCTACGCTATCATCGCATATGATTTAAACGCAAGAATAGGGAACAAATCAATAGCTAATACATATAAAAAGAATGCTTGGGGAAGCGACACTAAATACAGATAGAAATCAGCTAATAGATTTTGCTTTGAATAACGACCTGAAAATAACAAACACCTCCTTCCGCCACAAGGACATCCACAAATTTACATGGAGCGAAAGTGCCACCAGATAATTTTACTGATTGCTATAAAGAACAGAAAATGTTCAAAACTAGTGCACGATACGTGTATGCCGTATACGCATAGGGAATGATATTGGATCATCAATTTCTAACACAGTGGAGGAAAACTAAACACAAACATAACCATAAAATAAGAAAAACTTTTAAAAAATGCACAGGCAGCTATAGACGCCTAAAATTAAGAAATTTAGCAGACTATAGGCGAGAAAAAACAGGAGCACCTTTAATACTTAAATGCACCAACACCGAAGACTAGAAAAGACTGCATAAGGAAGAACGTCATAGCGAGACAAAAAGTATGAAAAATGGAGCGCCAACGCTGGGAACGATATGTAAGTGACATTAAAGCGATTTGAATAAAAAACAATCTAAAGCATTTAAAATAGTGAAACATAAACAAAAATGATGAAAAATCTCTTATCTAATGCTTCTAAATAAAATGTGCTTGTTACTACAAGGACCTATGAACAAAACTACAGAAAGACGAAATTGCAGTCATTGCAGACATAAACGAACACGGGGATAATATTACAATGAACGAATTGTTATACTGATTTTCAGACCTAATTAATGTATGCTAAGAATATAAACACACACTGCCAGAAGAGTAGCGGGTTGCTTAAGTAATACTACACAAAAAATAGGATAATAATCTTTTTTAATTATAGACGAGTCAGCTTCTTGTATATAAAATTAACCCAAGAATCCTTACTGCATAATTAATACTGTAGGAGAAAACGTGCTTGTAGAGATACACGGCGGCATTAGAAAAGAAATATTGTAAACTCGGTTAATAGAGATACGTAGGGAATACAAATTAGCCACATGTATGGTTTTTATAAGCTACCACAAATAGTTTGTTAAAATCAACAATAACATGCTTTGGCTTATAATTAAAAAAAAACGATCGCCCAAAATTTATATGTAGAATCAAAAACAACTGTATAAGACTCTCCATCACAGACGTCCGAGACAATAGAAATCAACGAAAGTGTTAAAAAGGGTGTCTAATGTGATCGGCTGTATTAACTTAATTATACATTGCCCATGTCAGACAGCAATGGCTCATGAAAATACAAAAGCACAATTACGTAAACTACAGGGAATTATAAAATACGCGCCCCAAAGAAGAACAAGTGTCTGACAATGAGATAAAATGTAAGCATGAAGACGGCAGGTTTAATCTCCGATGATGTTAATCATGCGTAGTATTCCCCAATCGCAGATAACGTTGGTTCGCTGAAATTTTAAAATCAATTTCTTCCAGATTGTTGTTTTTGTTTGGTAATTACTCAACTAAATTGATTAGGTAAGCGACAAAAGAAAACCTCACATTGGTGTTTTCTCAATGAGAAGTATGTATGTATGTATTTCAGGTCTTACAGCACTTAGCCCACGTTGTCGGGCCCATTGTGCGTACTACCTTACATACTACCTTAACTAAATCCTTAAAAACTACTTTTCTACTACTATTCTACTATTCCATGTTAAGAGGTTTCCAGGAGCTGATAAACTGCCCTGGCCCGGATTCGAACACCTGGCTAAATAGAGTCACAGACTCCCGAAAGCCTCTGTGACCTTGACTGCAAGCGCCTACTACACTCGCCTACCAAGGCCCCTTTCTCAATGAGAAGTCGTTCTCATTGTTATATTACTTACGCTCATTCCAAGTATGAATACAAAATTAAAAAATTTAAAAAAAAACGAAAATACGATAGTGAGGCCACGCAAGGGTGGTACAGATATAATTCGTGCGCGCGCTTACATACACACGCACGTGCGCACTTGCACACGAACAGCACACGCAAAAACAAGAACCGGCGCGCACACACTTATGCAGTCGCGTGTACACCAACACGCATATACACATGCACACCTACATACACCCGCACGCACACACGCATGCAAGTACGCACACACCTACAAAAGCAAGTAAGCACGCACGCAAGCACACAACCACGCCTCTGATATTCGTTACTTTTAACAATTTTCTTTTTACACGAGGAAGGTTTAGAATAGAGAAACGAAAACAACTTAGAAAGACAATTGTATGGAGTATTGCACTTTACAGATGTGAATCATGGACTGTGGCAACACTTGAAAAGAAAAGACCGAAAGCATTTGAGATGTGGTTCTACAGGAGGGTGCCGAAAGTGAACTGGGTAGGCAGAGTAACAAACAAGGAAGTACTAAGAAGAACCGCAGAAGAATAGGCAGTATGGAATAATATAAAACAAAGAGGAGAAGCTGATAGAGCATATCGTGTGCACGAGGGACTGCTGAAAACAATAATCGAGGAAATTCTTGAAGGACGCAATGCACAGGGGAGACCAAGACTACATATCGCAGTTATTAAAAGATATGGGTTGTAACAGCTACACCCAGATTAATATAAAGTATACATCCACAGACGTTTTTTTTTAAAACCCGAAAATTTTAATGAAATCAACGCTTTCCTATACGAAAAACAACAAAAAATTAAAGAACATTTTGCAGGTGAAAAGGATGATTTATAAAGCAGAAACGGAATATTTTTTTTTGAGATTTACATTTTCTTGTACGGAGAGTAGATAACAAACAGCCCTAACAGAAAAAATATTACCGATTTTAGGAATAGGAAATTTTTTTTGTTTCTGTAATTAAATAATACTCATTTAACAGCACTAATATCTCATTATTGTGGTTGCTATTTTGATAGGTGTACCTGCTAACACTTCACAAATCACTAGAAGCAAATAAAAACGATCTCCACACATGTTTAGTATTCTTAAGAAAGCAAACTTACTGTTTTTGAAAATCACTGTTAAAAATATTTGCACTCTAACTGACCCTGTATAAATCTAAAATGTGAATAACGTTAAATCGTTATTTCACTAGCATCAGTCATTTTGATGCGATTGTGCATAGTGATAATGCTTATGACATGCGGTGCTATTAACTGATTTGTTTATTTTTTAACAAATAGATGAAACAAATACACAGTTATCAAAATCTAAACTACTTTGGTAACCTTGTTATTCAGCTCGAATGACGTAGATAATTTTTGTCGGATAAACACAAATAACTGTAATTGTGTTGAAAATTTTAAATTTTTAAAATCTTTGCGCCCAACGTGAGTTTCCTCAACCTATAACTGTCCTTGTGCCAGTCAAAAAACTTAAATTTGTTTAGACCACCAATGCATATGCATGTTGTCTAGGCATCCAAGAAAGGATCCCGCATTAATGTATTTTTGAAATAAAATGTATTTTCAAGTTCAAAGAAAAGTCTTTAATTCAATACAGTCCGCTACACAAACACTTGGTCTATCAACCCGTGATACGTATTGCAAAATATTCGTTTCAACGTTCTGCCAAGCAAAAGAAATTTTTTAAGCCTCCAAAAGTCGGTGTGGGTACAACCGACCATCAACCCGCGTTTCCACGCTTCCTTTACAATTTACAGTTTTTTTGTCTTTTGCAATTATTTGTTTCGGGTTCTTTTTTCAATGATACACATGTACACGAGCATGTTTTACATTTGTATGTCAAGCGTGTAACGAGACAACCTGGGGACAAAAATTTTAAAATCATCATAATTTTTTGTTATCTTGGTTTCCCGAAAACGCGCTGGTGGCGTTTCAATTGAGGATCAACACGCCGAATGATCGCACCGCACCGCCGTTCTTCGGAATTGCTCAGTCTCCTATGCAACTTTCCTCCAAATTTCACCGGGTATAAAACCTCACAACCTGCCCAGAGTTCAGAATTTCTTCAATTTATTCAATTTAACCCGAACCTCTTCTACCCGCTAGTAAATTCTTATTTAAAGAACCAGATCAGAACTTAGAAATTGCCAGAATTTTATGTTTGATTCTAACTTGGAAAAGCAATTGTCCCCTTTGAATTAAACATATTAATTTACCGAAATGTTATTTGACATATTGGGGCAGTTTGCCCTTCTCAGTATTTCCCAAGCATAAACGTACCAGAATTGTTATTTATTTAATTTCTTATTTTGGCGCGAAAGAAAGAATTATCCCATTTAAATTAAATAGTTATTGCCAGAATTTATTTGATTTTTACTATCTGGAGAAAAGTAATACACCCAGATTAATTTAGAGACTGATTTTCTATACGTTTTATTTATTTTTGTAGACCCACCAGCTTACAGAATTTTCCCACGTATAAATTTAAATTTTTTAATTCCACGGGGTTTTATTTCCAAAAAGGGTTTAAAACATGAATTTTTACCCTGAAAATACCCAACCAGTTAAAAACGGTTAAATTCATTTTCACCTAACTGTACGTCAATTTTAACATTTCGACGTAAACTTGTCACCCGGTTCATTTCGCACAAACTCTGCAGTTATACTGAATTATCGCTCTGTAAGGTAACTAAAGCCAGTAACTGATTAAATTCATTACTCACCTGATTAAGAACTTTATAAGAAAACACAACTAATTTTCTTCTTTAGATGACAAAAATCACTTCTAAAAACCGAACCAGAGTTAGGAAACAATGCAGCCAGTAAATAATACTATGAAAAATTATATTATTTCATTACAGACAGCAGTGGGCTTCATGTTCGAGTAAATAAACGATTTTTGTGTACAAAACTTTGTTTTGTTTGCAGAAAACGCAGAAATAAACCAGCAACAATTCTGTCAATGAAACGCAGTTTGATGATTTGTTAGGTTTGCCAACCGATCGAGCTTTGCGGTCAACTTTAGAAAAATTAACAATACTAACTCTTTTCAACCAACCAGCCAGTAGTGTGCCGTTCTGGAGGAAAAATTTTGCTTAATCATTATTTTATTGTTGTAATAAATATTTTGCAACGGTCTAAATATGCGTTGTAAAAATTTTATATATTTTTTGTTCACATTCTGTTTATTTCTAACGAATTCTGGCTTCTGAATTATCGAGGGAAATTTAACCTTTCCCAGACCCTAAGTTAAGGGGAAGGTTGTCCTGTTACAAAAGGGCCCTTCACGTGCAATTTCCCCAAATTCCAGCGTGTAGGGATAGAAATCGCCAGGCGTGTTTTGTGCCTAAACTGGAGCGAAGAGCTTAAATCGAACTTCTGTTTCGGAGTCCGCTGCAACGTCACCAGATATTAAACATGTAGTGCTGATTTATTCTTCACTCCTCTGTAGCAAAACGTAAACGACATGAAATAGTTGCGGGCAAATGATTTGATTCATTCCGTCTTGGGTACCACTTCTGTAACCGATCCCTTATTCTTTTCCTTTCGGCATCATCTTCTATAAGACTGATATAGAAATCGAAATATAGGAATCGAAATTACTTATTTTAGTTTTCCGCAATTAAATTGTAAGCGGTTTTTTTCAGTTGTTTTTCCCCGCTATCGTTTAAATTTACTGCTGTCTTCTCAATGTTTTTTGCATCGGGTTTTCGTCAATATGAACGCATTATAAAACCTAGGGGTCGGTATCATAAAAGGAAAGTTAACTAGGCTCTAGGCGTTTCTAGATAAATTGCAATCTGCTTTTGGTGATGAAGCCCAAACGTTTTACCAGAGCAGGTTTTAGAATTACAAAAAATGATTATCAGCTGCTAGCTCGTTATGGTCCGAATATGAGCAAACCCATGCCGAGATTATTCAGTTAAGCACGGACCTCAAAAGTGAGGCTGTTCAATGGGAATTCGAAAATTCTCCTTTTAAGGGCTGTTTCTGGTCGAACATTTGATCAATAAGCTCAATTTTAAATGTAAAAGTCATTCCAAATCATTTGTGGCTACTCATTCCACGTGTGCACTTTGCAAAATATCTCGCTTTGTTTCTGAATGTGATGATATTTGACATGCGTAGAATACGAACTAAAAGTTCTTTTTGAAAACGTTTATGTCAAAGTATCACTACTTCCCTCCCATCTTTTTTTTTGGGCGGACCAACATCGTTTTCTAGCGGTTTTATATGACTGTAATTACCAATCTGCGCGTCTCCTTTATCGGTCTCCCAAGGCCCTAGGACCTGCTATTAGTCATAAAAGCATAAAAGTACCTTTCGATAAGGAACAACTTTCATGTCGGTAAATACTCCTAACGCAAAAAAAACTTTTGTGAATGAAAGCATTTGCTCCAAATCCTACATGACGATCACAAGACCTTCCGTTATAGCTGTACTTCGTATAGCGAGGAAAGTAAAAAGCTGTCAAGCAACGAAACGAGATTTTTCTCACGTAAATCATCTGCGTTTTCCCCTTTCTCTGATTCAAACTATTATGTTACTTTCCAAATTGTAAAAATTAAAAACAATCCTGAAGGTTTTTGATGGTTTTTATTTTTACATTATAAAATTTGAAACTTTTGTAAATTACGAAAATTCCAAAAAAATTGTTATTATCTATAACGTCGAATTTTAAGTTTTAAAATTTTCAAAATGTTGAAATGTTTTACATTTTGAATTATTTGAAAATTTTTAATCTAGAAAAATTGAATATTTAAAATTCTGGAAATGTGTTAAAAAATTCCTGTTATTAAAGAATTTTTAAAACTTATATATTTAAAATTTCTATTGTACTTTTTAATAACTTTAGTAAAGAGTTAGTTAAAATTGTTTGCTGATTTAGCAATTTCGGTTTCTAAAAAATACTGTACCCAAAAATAGGTCTAAAGCTTATAATCCTGATGGGACAATCCGTTCAGCAGTTATTAGAGAAAAAAACGAACCTACAGACATACAGTTTTTGGAAGCCATTTTTCGTGTTCCTTAAAGCCCCAAACATTTTAGTATTTTTATTTTTATTAAAAGTTGAAAAAAAAAAACAAAAATTTTCACGAAATCATTAATTTCGTTTACTGAAAGTAACGGAAAATAAAGAGAACGTTTTGCAGATGAAAAGTAGGAAGAAACGGGATATTATTTTTGGGATATAAATTTTCTTGTACACTGTTAACCAGTTCTAAGACAAAACCTATTCACAATTTCTAGAAACACCACTTCTATGAAATTTCGAGCAGTACTCTCCACTGAACTATACTTATACTGGTACGCGCCCTCGGCCCGCCAGCCCGTTCTGAGAGAGAGGGCCGCAAGGATCATCTCTGTCCTACTCTCGAGAGTATGCGCATGCGTAGAGCAGTCGATTGTCATGTCGCAACAGCTTTACCGATGTCTTCTCCCTCGCGCAGCGCATGCGCGGAGCGGTACAAAAAGGACAGGAATGATCCTTGCGCGCTATCTCTCTCGGCTCGCTTCTTTTCTATGGCAGAGACCGCCAGTGCGCGTTCCAGTATAAGTATAGTTCAGTGGTACTCTCAAACCATATACTCAATATCCGCTCATTAACATCACCAACGAATTTGATCATAATGTGATCCTAGGAACATTACAACTAGATTTAATTTTACAGAAGGGAAAGCAACTAATACTAGTTGAGAAAATCAATATAAAATCGTTAATAGATGACAGCACCCGACATCTGTCCCAGAATAGGCTAATGATGAACAGATAACGCGAAAGAAAGCTGGAGTAAGATAAGCAACAGCATAAGAGGGGCAGCAAAGAAGGCACTGGAAACAAAAACAACAAACATTAACGCTACCTATAACAAAAACCGTGGTTAACAGAAGAGTTGAAACTAATAGCAGTAGAAAACATAAAAACTTACATGCGCTGGAAAAGTAGTAGGAGCGAACGAAAACACTAGCAATATGTAGAAACAGGAAACAGGACAAAGACAAGAATACACGAGATAAAAAGGATTAACGGCAACGCTTTACAAAGGATATGGATAATTATCTGTATGGATCCCAGAGAAAAGTATGGAAAATGTTGAAAGGTATGAAGAAACCTGTGAGCGATTATATAGAACTGAACGTAATAAATACACGAATATTAATAAAGCAATTAAGCGATTGTATAACATTAATGAGATCCAGATAAAAGATACAGGTAACACAAAATTAATGATAAAGAGGAACAAATAATAGTGGACAATAACTTAATTAATAAATTAAAAAACATTAAAACTCCTAGCGATGATAATACACACAACGAACTACTTAAATATAGTAGGGATAAGATACAGAAACAGGCTACACTCTTCTAGAAGATACTTAACAAAGGTACAATACCTGATAAATAGAGAGATAGCGTTACAACTCCTGTCTTCAAACAGGAAAATAAAAGAGATACTTGAAATTATAGAGACGTCACACTGCTTGGTTCCGTATTGAAAATATTTACGAGTTATATAAAAACAATAATATTCTAAAACATTTCCCAAACAGAAGAACAGCAAGGATTCCGGCAAAATAGATCTACCACAGATGCAATATTCATACTACGCCAAATCAAAGAGAAAACAATAGAGTTCGAAAATCCTGCGTATATATGTTTTATCGACATAGTCAAAGCTTTTAATAAACTAGGGGACGTATTAGATATACTGAAACATGAGCACATCTCAGAGAAAACACGAATCATAAAACAACTAAACACAAACAATATTACAAAGATCAGAGTCAACAGACAGTTAACGCCGGAAATACAAATAAATGTTGGTATCAGGCAAGGAAATATCCTACGCCTTCTTTTGTTTAACTGTATAATGAACAAGATAATTGAAAAAGTAGAAAATACAAGTTCGGACTATAGAATAAGATATAAAGAGATAAAGATAATATGTTATGCTAATGATGCGGCAATAATATCACAAAACAAAAATTACCTACAGCACCTATTGCAGCTATTCTAATCTACGGCGAAATACAATATGGAGATAAACGCAGACTAAACTAAAACTCTCGTGGTATCCAAAGAACCCATTAGATGCAAACTCATAGCTGTCAACATGCCAGAAAATTCAATTACTTGGGTGTTAAGAACACTAGCATTTGAGATTTAAGGACAGAAGTATTTAAAAAGATCAGTAAGGTAGCAACTGTCTCTGGCTCCATGAAACAAATAGTTTAGACAAACAGAGGCATGGATATATTTAGCAAGGTCAGGTTATACAAAACGTGCATAAGACCAATAATATCGTAACTCCTGTTGACACAAAAAGAACAAAAACACTGCTCAATTTTCTTTTTACGGCAGGAGGATTTAGAATAGAGAAACAAAAACAACTTAGAAAGACATATGTATGAAGTATTCCACTTTACAGATGTAAATTATGGACTGCGGCAACACCTGAAAAGAAAAGACTGAAAGCATTCAAGATGAGTTGTACAAGAGGATGCTGAAAGTGAACTGGGTAGACAGAATAACAAACGAGGAAGTACTGAGAAGAACAAAAGAAGAAATATTAAACAAAGAGGAAAAGCTAGTATACATCCACAGACGTTTTTTAAAAAAACCGTTTTTGACTACCTGAAGGTCCAAAACATGCATTTCTCTTAAAACCGAAAATGTTTATAAAATCAACATTTTCCTATACTAACAGTACGAAAATGTTTAAAAACGTTTTGCAGGTGAAAAGGAGGATTTATAAGGCAGAAACGGAATATTTCTTTTTGAGATATAAATTTTCTTGTACGGCGAGTGGATAACAAACAGCCCTAACAGTAAACAAATTCCTAATTTTATGAATAGGTAAAATTGTTTGACTCTGTAATGGAATAATACGCATTTAGCAGAACTAATATCTCATTAGTTTGGTTGCTATTTTGATAGGTCTATCTGCTAACACTTCACAAATCACTAGAAGCAAATAAAAACGATCTCCACACATTTTAGCATTCTTAAGAAGGCAAACTTACTGTTTTTGAAAATCACTGTTAAAAATATTTGCACCCCAACTGACGCTCTATACATCTAAAATGTGAATAACGTTAAATCGTTTTTTAACAAACGTTGGTCATTTTGATGCGATTGTGCATGTGATAATGCTTATGACATGCGCTGATTTTCAATGCTTTGTTTATTTTTTAACAAATAGAGGAAACAAATACACAGTTATCAAAATCTAAACTACTTTGCTAACCTTGTTATTCAGCTCGAATGACGTACAGCATGTGCCACCTAACCTTGCAAATTTTAGTGGGCATTGATTCGGCTACTTACGCTTTGTTTCGTCGGTAGTCGTAACTTAAACTAGCTCTAATTGGCTGTTGGAGAGTGTGGTACACACACACACACACACACACAAAAAGTGAAAGTCAATTTATTTATGGTTTACGAACAATTGTGGATTTTTTGACGAATTAAAAGGCCGTGCGCCATAAGGTTAGAAACAGTTTGCTTTGAGGAGGGATTAACGATAATTTAGGTTACGTATAAAAAATACAGCAAAGAAACTAGAAATGTAATAAAAAACCTCTATTATAGGAGTTTAATTTACTTCCGAATCTTATTTTTCCCTTAGTGCAGAACAATAATGGATGGTGATATTAAAAAATAAACTATTTGAGTTCCCTAAAGTTATTTGTATAAATCAATTAGTAGTTGCAAGTATAATATCAATCGTCATTGTCGGAATCACTAAATCCATAACCAAAATCACTGTCGCTGCTATCATTTTTCACATGTAACACTAAAGAGTCTGTTATTATGTCCATAACATGTTCGTTTTCCCAGAACTTCTGCTCTGTGCTTTTCACGTGGTCGCACACTTTATTCCATGTTTCTTCATTTGAATTTGTTGAATTTTTCTTCAGCAAGTTTTCTCGCGTCCTCCAACTTAAATGTGACATTTTGTGATGCCACATAATTTTTAACTATCCCCCATGTCATCTCTATTGGGTTTAATTCAGGGTGATAAGGGGGTAATCTCAAAGCAGTATGACCATGTGCTTCTAAGATTGTGTTTATTTTAAACTGACGTTGTTGTTGTTTTATACTTTTAATTATTTCATACAATTGTAGCGTGTGAACAAGATATGCCCTTTACTGTTAGCCAATCAATCATAACTTGCTTCCTAGAATTACTATTTGGCGCTGCGTTTATTTGTTCGTTATGATGCGGTGCATTGTCTATTACCAACACGGAGTGTTTAGGTAGATTTGGAATAAGTTTTTCTTTCAGCCACTTCTCAAAATTCATCTCATTGTGATAATCACCAGTTTTAGTGCCCGATTTGAATATGAGCAGAGTCTTTTTTACAAATCCAATGTTTTCCCCACCGGCGTGTAACATAATTAATCGATGACCTTTTGATATAGTGCTGAGTAAACCATTCGTCGATTTGTCTGACCAACTATGAGATTTTGTATGAGAACCATGCAGGTAGGTTTCGTGTATGTAAATAATTGTTCTATTTTGTTGCCTATACAACTTTAATTTTTCTAAATATTGAATACGTAGGCCTCTGATATCTGATTTTTCTTGAAGAAGTTTGCGATTGTTTTGTGTAACACGCCAGCGAAAACCCAATGTTTTTAACATTCGTCGTAAAGAGGTCTTGCTTCCGGAAAATTGAAAATCGTCTTAATTTTTGCAACAGAATGTTTAAAGTAATGCGTTGATTGTTAGTATTGTCACGTGGGGTCGTAGCGTGTGACATACATGTCTAGGAATAATAGAACAACAACCAAAATATAACAGAAATATATTCGTTTAAATATTTACAATGTTATCTAAAACTAAACTAAACTACTTACATGAATACTTTTTAATCTGGGCTCAAGGCCCCCATATATGCGAGAGGTAACTTGTAGGTTCTGGACTCTCAGATATTTCAACTGTCAACTAACTTCTGTACGGCAACTCTTAGCCTTTTATACGTTTGTGAAGCAAGGTGTGGTGTTTAATAATCAATACATCCATGCATGTGTTCATGTGAGTCACTACATAGTTTCTTAATATAGACTGATAATATAACCCTGAGACCAGATCAATAATTAAGTACTGGAACACATATTGAAATCACTACTAATTTCGATAATGAATTATAATATTATTAAATATTCTAAATAGAACTAATTCCATTCGTAACAGTATTATGAAAATTATAAATTACTTGTCGTAAATCATAAGATGTAATATCATCGGTTACCGGCTTCTTTCGAAGACGTTTCCTTTTGGGCGAGTTAAAAACTGCTTCTTCCAGTTCTTGGTAATCTTCGTCGTCAGATTTCTCAATATTTAGTTCTGCCTCCTTCAAAATGTTATAGATTAATCTCACAGAAACTCCGGTTGCCGTCGACAAATGCTTCTTTAAATCTGTTGTGGACGAATTTGTAATATCCAGCTCTTTATAAGCAATTGCTATTAAGTACGAATACAATTTAAGCACAACCTCACGTGTTTGAGAATGTAGTTTTCGTCCACTTCCCAAATTTGACATCGTAAAGAATAACAACAAAAGAACTTCACAAATAACGAAGAAAAAGCTAAAGTAATATCAAGAAGAATTTTCAAAAATCAATACTTTCCTATTTTGGCGCATGACAAAATAATAATGACATAAATAATTAACAGCAACTAGATATTATACTAGCTTTCAAACTACGGGATTGCTTTTGCTAGAGAGTGTAACGGCTTCTCGCCTTTTAAACTTATCGTCATTTTTTTTGCAAAGTTAAATGGCACTTGCTATAGGTAATTTTTGTCGGATAATCACAAATAACTAGACGTGTTGATTTTTAAATTTTTAAAATGTTTGCGCCCATCGTGAGTTTCCCTACCCTATTACTGCCCTTGCGCCAGGCAAAAAACTCAAATTTGCTTAGACGTCCAATGGATATGCATGTCTGGGCATCCAAGAAAGGATCCCGCATTAATGTATTTTTGAAATAAAATGTATTTTCAAGTTCAAAGAAAAGTGTTTAATTAAATACAGTCCGCTACACAAACACTTGGTCTATCAACCCGTGATACGTATTGCAAAATATTCGTTTCAACGTTCTGCAAAGCAAAAGAAATTTTTTCAAGCCTACAAAAGTTGGTGTGGGCACAGCCGACCACCAACCCGCGTTTCCACGCTTCCTTTACAATTTACAGTCTTTTTGTCTTTTGCAATTATTTGTTTCGGGTTCTTTTTTCAATGATATACATGTACGGGTCAAGCGTGTAACGAGACAACCTGGGGACAAAAATTTTAAAATCATCATAATTTTCTGTTGTTGTCTTGGTTTCCCAAAAATTACTGCTGGCTTCTCAACGTTTTTTGCATCGAGTTTTCGTCAATATGAACGCATTATAAAACTTAGAGGTCGGTATCATAAAGGGAAAGTTAACTAGGCTCTAGGCGTTCCTAGATAAATTGCAATCTGCTTTTGGTGATGAAGCCCAAACGTTTTACCGGAGCAGGTTTTAGAATTACAAAAAACGAATATCAGCTGCTAGCTCGTTATTGTCTGACCTATGCCGAGATTCTTTAGTTGAGCACGGAACCTAAAACTGCGGATGTTCAATGGGAATTTAAAAATTCTTATTTCTAAGCACTGTCTCTGGTGGAACATTTGATCAATAAGCTCAATTTTAAATGTAAAAGTTATTCCAAATCATTTGCTGCGTGTGCACTTTGCAAAATATCTCGCTTTGTTTCTGAATGTGATGCTATTTGACATGCGTAGAATACGAACTTGTTTTTTTTGAACAAGATTATGTCAAAGTATCACTCCTTCGCTCCCATTTTTTAGGCGGACCAACATCGTTTTCTAGCGGTCTTATATGACTGTAATTACCAATCTGTGCGTCCTCTTTATCGGTTTCCCAAGGCCCTAAGACCAGCTATTAGTCAAAATATTTGCCACCTTTCGATAAGGCACAACTTTCATATCGGTAAATACTCCTAACGCGAAAAAAGCTTCTCTCAATGAACGCATTTGCTCCTACATAACGATCATAATACCTTCCTCTTTAGCTATACTGTGTATAGCGAGGAAGGTAAATATCTGTCAAATAACGAATCGAGACCCCTCTCACGTAAACCATCTGCGTTTTCCCCTTTCTCTGAATCAAATTATTACGTTACTATCAAAATTGTAAAAATTAAAAACAGTTTTGGAGGTTTTTGATAGTTTTTGTTTACATTATAAAATTTAAACTTTCGTAAATTACGAAAATTCCAAAAAAAATTGTTAATATCTATAATGTCGACTTTTAAGTTTTGAAACTTACAAATTGTTAATTTTTTTTACATTTTGAATCATTTGAAAATATTTAATCTAGAAAAATGGAATATTTGAAAATTTCGCAAATATTTCAAATTCTGGAAATGTGTTAAAAATTTCCTGTTATATTAAAGAATTTTTAAAACACGCATTTGATATTTGTATTGTACCCTTTAATAACTTTAGTAAAAAGTTAGTTGAAATTGTTTGCTGATTTAGCAATTTCGGTTTCTGAAAAATATTGTACCCAAACATGGTCTAAAGCTTATATCTTGATGGGACAATCCGTTCAGCAGTTATAACAGAAAAAAACGAACCTACAGTTTTTAAAATCCACTTTTTTGTGTTCCTTAAACCGCGAAACATGTATTTTCATTACCATTTGATAAACAAAAATTTTCACGAAATCATTAATTTCGTGTACTGAAAGTAACGGAAAATAAAGAAAACGTTTTGCAGATGAAAAGTAGAAAGAAAAGGGATATTATTTTTGAGATATCAGTTTTCTTGTACACTGTTAACCAGTTCTAAGACACAATTTCTAGAAACACCAGTTTTACGAAATTTAAGTGCTGATGCTGATGCCGTAATAGTCCCTCCAAAGATTTGTTTTATTTACAATGTATCTGCTTTAATAGAATAATTTAACAATATACGTAGTCCCACTATCCTGCTGAAACAGTCCCGATAATGACGTTATTGAATTTTGCATTATGTTTAATCTCGCTATTAAACATGACCAAAACTTTTAATTCACATAAATTCATTTTAATTTTAATTCTAATAATGCAATGTTTGACCCACATTCTTATAAAGTGTAATATTATCTTTAGTTGCAAAACTGCAATTATCCATATCATAGGTCAAGTTTACGCACTTATGCATAAGCTTGCAGAATTATAAATTGTAAACAACATAAAATGATGTCAGGTCAACCAATTGAAAACCTTTATTCTATATTATTATTAATCACATTTTGTATAAATACCATGTAACAACATTAAATAAACGAGTTCTTACAAGGCTAGTCGGGAATAAGCTTTAATAACCAGAGTCCGGGTTATCACAATCACATTCATTCACTCACACCGGAGTCGACTATGCAGGTCCAAACCAAATCAGAACCACAAAAGGACGTGGAAACAAATCCTACAAGGGATACATATCAATATTTGTATGCTTTGCTACGAAAGCAATTCATTTGGAAGTAATCAGAGACATGACCTCAGACGCTTTCCTAGCAGCATTTAAAAGGTTCACCGCCAGAAGAGGTAACTGTGAGTAGGATATAATGGACAGTTCTGGATCCACCCCCCACTCCTGGCCTTGAGTTCAAGGTCAAGGTCACCCCCACTCCTACCCCCACTCCTGGCCTTGAGTTCAAGGTCAAAAAAATTTTTCGTCCTGTGGACGGCTATCCTGCGCCGCCCCTGGAGGGGTGCCCCTCCGAATCTCAAGACCATTCTCCTCCTTTGCCCGACGGCCACGGCGTCCACCAGCTCCAAAAGAAAACACCAAATATATTGAAATATATTTATTAATTAAATATACATAATGATCACTAAGGTAAGTTATTGTAATTAATTGACCAATATATAAAGAAATATATAATACACATAGATAAACTAAGTAATAAAATAGTACCAAGAATTATTGTAGAAATACAACAATAGTGATTGCCATTAATAGCAAGTTTTTGTATACTAGGCTTTTTATTGTTCGTCACGATAGTTTGCCAACTACTACTTATCGTGTATTTAGGGAAATTAAATTTAATCTTGAATGTTACGAAACCATTTTCCGTTAAGTTCTTGACAGACGATTTGAAGACTGGAATGTCAGCCCAGGTATCCATATCCATTTTGTTCCAAATCACACTGTTATTACCATCACGATCGAATGCAATAGATGCCGAAGCGCAATTCGGTGGTTGCAGCACATACAGCAGACCATCGTAGACAGCTGCTAAGGCTGCTAATAATTTTATAGGTATCATGTTGATCCGCACACAAACAAAGACTGAATGAGTATATTACATAAATGGCACTACACTTTTTAATTACACTTATCCACTTCCCCCACCTCTTTAGCTGTGGTGTTTAACTCGTTTAACCTCTCAAAGGCATTAACGCGAAGTTCCAAATTATGTAGTGCAGGATATCTATCCAAGCAGATCATCTGATACGGATTCTTGGTGTACAGAGTGAAGGCATCGTAATGAAAGAATCCCGACTCATTTCGGAAAAAGTTTGCTAGTGTGGTGTTTAATGGATGAGATATCTTAGGGAATTGAAAAACTAGTTCAGGATTTACAGTTGGTTCTTCATCAAAATTATAATAACGGCTTTCGGCAGCTTCATCTACGTGATACACTCCGTCGTCAGGAACGTACAAGAATAACATGTTGATCGTGCGAGAGCTCGAAGAAAACTGAGGATCTTCTAACACATTGTTGGAGGTAGTTGGCCTTGAACATATGAAACTGAACCGCTTTGCGCGGTGTTGGTTATTATACATATATACATCCTTCCCCGCACAGCCTCTACAAACATTTCAACCGTCGCGCCGTGCCGCCGTGCTATTGGACGCGCCTTTCAATAGCCTATCTGTAAACAAAGTTTATTTTAAATCGTTTTATCATAAATAATTACTATACTAAAGTTTCTTGAAACTAACTTTTATTTTATTTACAAACTATAATCGATATTTACATATTTTAAAATATACTTACAAAGCCATATTTTCTTCCGTGTCCGCATCCCACAGCGAGTCTTCGTCCATATACTGCACTATTGTAGCGACATCTTCGGCGAGGAAGAATTTCTGACGACCATCTTTGGTTGCTAGCACACCACCAAAGGGGTGCCGGAAGAACAGAAAGTATCCTTCCTCGCCGCCGGCGTCGCCTAGGACGAATTCCCGCAGGATGTTTGCCTGTGCTAGAGGAATTGCAAACCATCGACCCAAGCTTTCACCAAACTGCCTCAGGTCGTGCAGATAAAACTCATTATCTGGCACTTTTACCCAGGCGAGTCTGGTAACGATTTCACCAAAATTAGCTACAAACAACATTTTGAAAGGTCAAAGGTCAATTGTCCAATGTCTAATGTCAATTTCTAATTTCTAATTTCTAATTTCTAATTTCTAATTTCTAATTTCTAATTTCTAATTTCTAATTTCTAATTTCTAATTTCTAATTTCTAATTTCTAATTTCTAATTTCTAATTTCTAATTTCTAATTTCTAATTTCTAATTTCTAATTTCTAATTTCTAATTTCTAATTTCTAATTTCTAATTTCTAATTTCTAATTTCTAATTTCTAATTTCTAATTTCTAAGCACTTAGAACAAATAAAGAAAAACACAAATACAGAAAAACACACAAATATATAAAAACATGGGTTGAGTTTGGCTGCAGACATCAGTTTGGCTGCTGACACTCCGAACCTTACCGCCGCTACCCATGGGGAAACATCCATGAATCTTTCTGATAGTGCAGCTGACCCAACCCCCGCAGGTACTTCAGCTTCTCTACCAACGAGTGATGGTTCAGCTGCACCATCACAACGTTTCACTCGAGAAAGTCAAAACGATGGTTTTGAAGATTGGTGTGCAGATGGAGTCCAATTACGCGCAGCGAATTTCTGGAAACGGAGATCCTCAAAACCATCAAGATGCTTGACGCTAGCGAGCGCAAGCTGAACCGTTTCCAGAGAATTATTTCAAAGCACCAAGATAACCTTAGGAGGTATAACCATACCATCCGCCAACTTAATAAAACACGACGGTTGCGCTTGAATGAGCTGGCCAGAAAGTTGAGGTTATCGAAGGTGCTTCGGGTGCAGCAGACACTAATTAGGACTCTATCGTTTGCTTAATATGTCTTTTTAACAATCCAATTCTATAGTAACATGGTTAAAACCTTCCCGAAAATCCTTTCCTGACTGGAGAGTTCAACGTCCGCGTTCGTTCCAGTTGGAGGTCTACACCGAGTCTAGTAATTTTTTATTTAAATGCTCTCGGTGTAGGTTGCTAAGAACAAATAACAAAGTTCTGCTGCTAACAATTGTTTATATCCTTCTGGTGTTGGTAGGTGTGTTCAGTCTTTGGCTACTTACCAAGTTAGCATGTTCAGGTGTGATAAATGCAGCAAGTTCTTCACCAGATCGGATGCATTGTACCGCCACCGAAGAGAGAGTTGCCGTCAGGAGTTGAGTCACCCATCTACGAGCGGTAAGTTGATTTGCTTCTGATTAATTACGTAAAAAGAATATTTAATTTTGCGGTTTTCAGGCAACGGGTTGGAGGCTTCGGCGGCAACCGATGGTGAAGGACCCTCCACAAGCAAAAGAGTTAAAACAAATCCTCCTAATGGTAAGTCGAACTGCAGCGTTTCAGATGTTTAGAGTAATATGTTTCTCTTTGTTTCAGATTCTCAACCTTCTCCTATGCGCTACTGTGATGTGTGTGACGAAAACGTTGCCCGCTCCGGGTATGTAGGACATCTCAGGAGCAATCGACACGCAAACCGATCTGGTGTAGCAGCCTTTGGAGAAGGAGTGGTGATCCGTCAGACCGCCTTCAAGCAACGCATTGTTACCTACAGAGTAACTCCCGTTAACAATTATATAAGTGTCGCGGAATTTATGGACGAAATTAAACACAAAATTGTAACTTTAATAGAAAATAAAATGGCGACATTTAAAAGCGTTAAGATCAATTTAGAGCTATTTGGATTGTTTGTTTTGGAAAGTCAAGAAATAGAAGATATAAAAACGTTTCAAACCGTTAATGAAATTGCAACAGTTGCGACCGACTTGAATGACTTATATGATCGTTTTACGGGGATGCTGGACGCGAAGGTGTCAGAATTTCAGGAGCGAGATTCGGGTACATACTTTTCTTGTCTTTTGTATCGATATTTATTGACCATATCTTTTTACAGGGTGGCGTTTGAAGCACCTAATGTATTTGGATGTAAATAATAACAAGTACAATCCGCTTCGAGCCTCGTCCTACATCCCGCTCCCAAAACAGATTCAGAATAAGAAAGCGGTTGTAAATGTGCAAAATGAGGATGAATGCTGTTTCGGCTGGGCGGTGACTTCCGCCATTTGTCAACCGACAGGACCGTCTAACCGAACCAGCTCCTATCCAGATTGCCGGCAGTTATTGCGCTTCGACGGCATCGAATTTCCGGTGAGATTAAGCGATGTTTCTAAATTTGAAAAATGTAATCCACAACTTTCTATTAATGTGTACGGCGTTGAAAAAGTTTTTCGAAATAATGTTACGAAATACGAAATTGTAGGACCCCTGCATTACACCCGCAATAAAAAATTTGTTCATATCAATTTACTGCTTATTACTGATACGGTGGGTAACAGTCATTACTGTTGGATAAAAGATTTGTCTAGATTAGTTTCGCAACAAATAACGGCTAGAGATGGTGCAAAACACTTCTGTGACGGCTGTCTCCATTACTTTCGTACTGAACAACAGTTACACATGCACCTTCGTTTTGACTGTAATCACGTTTACACAAAATTACCAACTACTGACTTGATAACGAACAAACTGGGAAAAGTGGCGCCTCAAAATATTCTTAAATTTGAAAATTATCAAAAACAATTAAAAGTTCCCTTCGTAATTTATGCTGATTTTGAAACTATTTTAAAACCACTTGCTACGTCGCATCCTAATCCTACAAAACCATTCACGGTAACCGTGTGTGAACACCAACCTTACTCTTTCGCGTACTTTATTAAATGTTCTTATGATGACACTTTATCCAAATTCGAAATTTATCGTGGTGAAAATACCGTTGATGTGTTCATGGAGCGTTTAGAAAGGAACGTTCAAAATTTATACTCCAACCATTTAAAACATGTTGTGCCCATGAAACTTTTGACCGCAAACGAAATTCAAAATTTTAATGATGCTCTTTCATGCCACATCTGTAGTTTACCGTTTGATGACGATGGGGAAGAGAAAGTAAGAGATCACTGCCATCTCACAGGAAATTACCGCGGAGCCGCCTATTCCATTTGCAATCTAAATTTTATTATTCCAAATTTTATTCCCATATTTTTTCATAATTTAAATTATGATTCTCACCTTTTTGTCAAACAAATTGCCTTAAAAAACGAACAAATTGATGTTATTCCACAAAACAAGGAAAAATATATATCTTTTAGCAAGCACCTTTTAGTTGATGAAATTCAAAATAATGCTGGCAAGAACGAGAAAATATATATTCATTTGCGATTTTTAGACAGTTTTCGGTTCATGAACAGTTCTTTGTCAAGTTTGGCTGAAAATTTAAATTCCGATCAGTGTTTTCAAATACAGAAAGAATTTGGCAACGGCGTCAAATTTAATCTTATGAGACAAAAAGGTGTGTTTCCATACTCCTACGTCAATTCGTTTTCCAAACTACAACAGCGCGATCTGCCGACAATAGAACAATTTTATGATACTTTGAACGAGCAGGAAATCTCGGTCGAAAATTATAATCGCGCTGTTGATGTGTGGAAAACGTTTAAATGCAAAACTTTGGGCGACTACTCTGACATCTATCTAAAATCGGACGTACTACTTTTGGCTGACGTATTTGAAAATTTTAGAACTCTTTGCCTACAGCATTACCTGCTAGATCCGGCCCATTATTACACGGCTCCAGGTTTAAGTTGGGATGCTATGTTGAAATACACTGCTGTGGAATTAGAGTTGCTAACCGATTTGGATATGCTACATTTTTTTCGAAAGGGAATACGCGGAGGAGTCAGTACTTGTGTGGGGAGGAAAGCTATTGCTAATAACAAATTTGTTGAAAATTATGATTCGAAAAAACCCACTTCTTTTATCATGTATTTAGATGCAACTAATCTGTATGGCTATGCCATGCGACAGTATTTGCCGCAGCGTGATTTTATTTGGCTAACCGCCGAGGAAATTGAAAACTTTGACGTTTCCAACATTTCGGACGAATCGGATACGGGCTACGTTTTGGAAGTTGACTTGCACTACCCAGAAAATTTGCATGAATACCACAATGAATTCCCATATTGTCCCGAGCTGCTAGTTCCGCCGGAAGGAAAATTTAAAGATGCAAAATTAATTCCAAATTTATTTGATAAAAGCAAGTATGTTATTCATTACAGAAATTTAAAACAATGTTTAGATGCTGGCTTAATCTTGAGGCGAATTCATAGAATATTGAAATTTACTGTCTCCGTGGTTAAGATCTTATATTGATTTGAACACCAAATTTCGAAACGATAGTAAAACCGACTTTGCAAAAAACTTTTTCAAGGGTATTAATAACAGCGTTTTTGGAAAAACAATGGAAAACGTGGACAAAAGGGTAAACGTCAAATTGCTTAGCCATTGGGAGAAAATTGGTAAAAGAATTGGGGCTGAAAATTTAATTGCAAAACCAAATTTCAAAAATTTATCTATATTTTGTGAAAATCTAATAGCCGTTGAGATGAACAGAACTTCTGTTTTCTACAACAAACCGAGTTATGTTGGTTTATCTGTTCTGGATATATCGAAAACTGTCATGTATGATTTTTTCTATAATTTTTTGAAACAAAGGTATGGTAATAACGTTGTTCTTCTATATTCGGATACTGACTCCTTTATATTGCTAATTTACACCGAAAATTTGTATGATGACATGAAAGAGAATTTAGATAAATTCGATACTTCTAATTATAAAACTGGGGAACACGGAATGCCTCGAACCATGTCTGTTGTTGGCAAGATGAAAGACGAATATGCTGGTATCCCTGTTTTAAATTATTACGGAACGGGTGCTAAATCATACTGTGTAAATGCGCGCGATAAAACAGATAGAAAGGCTAAGGGTGTGAAGAAATGCGCTATCGAAAAATCTCTTACCACGGAAACGTATAGCGCAGTAGCTACAAACATGCAGTCTAGAGTGTTTTGTATGATGACCGTTTTTCGCTCTAGTTTGTACACCAAACTGGTTAATAAAGTTGCGCTGTCTTCTTACGATGACAAACGTTTCATTATTCCCGGTTCTACCAATACTTTAGCATGGGGACACAAGGATATTCCTAGCGTTGACAGACTTAACGATTTGGTGGATTTATTAGAGGCAGCCGTTTCAGAACCAATTTAAATTAATTTACAGTTGTCGCGAGTGAGCAGTACTGGTTGTTAGTTTACTGCAGGAGTCCTACCATAATCGTTTACAGAAACTTTCTTGTACGTTATTACTCATATTTGCTTCCGCTTTGTAGTTTTTAAGTAGATTGTATTAGCATTATTTATATGTGTATATATATTATAATAAAGTAAAACAACTAAAAAATGTGAGAAAAATGTTTATATTTTACGTGACTTCGTTGAAGTCTATTTAATATCAATTATTTGTAAATGACAATCTAAAGAACAAACACGTTTGTATAGCAACATAATTAAACTAAATAAATATTAAAAATTATTTTATTTCATCATAATTACAGTTCAGAAAATTATACAAGATCTGTTTTAGATATCCATGAATTATGCCTCTTATCTAAACCTAACCATTTAACGAACAGTTGATTTCCTTTTCTCCGAACCACTTTTTCCACTAGGAATATATCTGGGTGTTTAGTTTTCTGCAATTCGTACTTGTAAAATCCTCCTTTTATTTGTTGCTTAGTTTCATCTTCCAATATGTAGGTTGTTGGGTTAGTAAGACGAACTTTTGCAATTTTAAATATTTCGTTGCTCCAGCTTGGGGTATATCCTTTGGCAAATGCTGCTCTATATTTGCTCACCCGAACATGATCGCCCAAGTGAAATTTTTGTTGTTTGGAATCTACCGTTTTAGTATGACTGAATGCGGCTTCTAGAATCTCGTTGGCATTTTTTTTATTAACATCTTTTGGCTTAAACCCAGTTGTGCTGTGTTTCTTTGAATTATACGCTTTTACGATTTTTGGTAAAAGATCTAACCATTTGTAGGTTCCCTGAAAGCTGAACTGCTTCCACATCATATTTTTCAAGGTGCGATTGCATCGCTCAACTATGCTACTTTTTAGATTTGAATAACTACTGTAATGGTTTATGCCGAATTTCTTCATCAAATTTTGAAATTCTGCATTATAAAACTCTTTTCCCATATCTGTTTGCAAATTTTTAGGCTTTTGTGTTGCAGCATTAAGCGCTTTCTTCATAGCTTCGGTAACTGCTTGACCCGTCTTTCGCTTGACGGGGTATGCCCAAACGTATTTGGAAAATGCGTTGATCACAACTAAAATGTATCGGTACCCCTGGTTAAGTTTTGCGTAGGGTATCATTTCTACCAAGTCAGCTTGGAATAAATCGTTTATTCCCTTGACAATCACGCGTCGCCGCTTAAAATTTTTTCTAGCTGGTTTGTGCAATTCTTCGACAACTTCATGTTTAACGTTCATGTTAGACTGGAACCTTTTCCTGCTGCAGTGAACATTTAAGAACTAACTGCATCGACATGAGAACATCCTTTCCACCATCGGGAAGCTTAAGTCGGAAAGCATCTCCACGTTTCAATGTTTGACCGATCAGACTAGTTACATGAACATTGTTGAGATACACTTCCACGTTTTCTATAGATTTATTTGTTTGTAAAACAACAGCCGACGTTAACGGAAATATGTATTCTGTTTGTCCCTTTCCGAGTTTGAAGAATCCCGCTTTGTCAGTTTTCGATCCAACGATGTGTAGAGGGACTTCGTAATACAATTCCGATATATTTTTGACTTTAAACAAAACATGAGTGGGATAGGCTCTATAACGAGAATCGTGTAAGTGTCTTCTAAACTTATCGATCGGCATTTCGTAGCTATGTGATGAGAAGTCAAGCTTGGGTCTCTATTTAACCATCGGTTTGTTTATTTAATAATTTTTTCTGTTTTTAAAGCGTCAATGATACTAAGAATTTTGTTATTATGACCGGTATGACCTGCCAACTGTGAGGCTATTAAAATCTGTAATCTGTTTACTAACGTGTTCGGATTTTTCCAGGGAACAAATTAAATCTGTTTGTTATTTAAATTTAGGAGTCCTTTACCTCGTCGCTTGGGTTCAACTAAACGGCGAACAACGTTTTTGTACTTTTGTCCTGCATTACCACTTATTCGATCGTTGGGATTGTAATTTTGTCGGTTGGCTGCAGACCGATTAACGATATCTTTATAATTGTCTTCGTCAGCTTTACTGTAACCTATGGGTTTCTTTTTAAACATTAACTCATACATTCCAGGCGTTCCTTTGTAAACCACCCTATTTGCTCCATCCATTATGACCATGTCTTCCCCATCAAAGTCTAATTCTTTATTGCCTATAGAAAATTTATTGCTCTCAAGATCCCATCGTACTCCGTAGTGCATATCAAATTCGTCCTGTGTGTCATGTATCATGTTTTCGATATATTGCCTAGCTAATCCGTCATACTGCTCTAAGAACTGGTCCAAAACTTGAGACTGCATCATTTGCTGTACGGTTTTATTAGCTTCCCGGATGCTTTCTTCATGCACTTCATTTTCTGCGGTTTGTTCTGATTCTACATGATCCTGTAATTCTGTTTCTGGTGCAATCTCTCCAATGCCCTCTAACTTTAGAAAATTTGGTTGGGGAATAATAGGCTTGGGTGGAGAGGTCGCATGCTCAACTTTACTTTTTATATTAGGAGTATCTACTCTTTCAGTTTTTAGAGTTGATATTAGATCCTGAAGGGGTTGGGAAATTGGTTTTAATTGTTCCGCCAACTGTAACTGCGATTGAGCAATGTCTGACCTTAAACTTTGATATTTCCTTTTTACGGCTTTTCTCGTTTTAAGCAGTTCGGCAAATAAACGTTTATCCATCTTGCGTTTACAGTTGTTCGCCAACCACTAACAGTTTGAAGTAAGTTTTAATTATTTATGTGGAAATAGCAATCAAAGCCTTTCCGGTATCTTCCGGAATGTATAGCGCTATCTTTATCTATAACTAAAAACCCGTAGTTCTCCTGCCAACAAATAGAGCACAATTCCTTTAACTGATCGAACGACATGTCCACAATGACGTGGTCGTCGTAAATGTGTTTGAGATTTGTTTTATCTTGTTGAAATACTATTATCAGATTAGCATTGTCTCTAATGAGTTGTTTGGGGATAGATGAATACGTTTGACATAGGTAAAAGCAATCGATATTTCTATGACGTCCGAAACAATAGTAATTTTCAATTATATTTTGATTTTCTCCGACCACATCGTCAAAAACAATTACAGAATTGGGTTTTGCGTTCATAGGTTGTGGGACTGCAGCCCCATCTTCGTATTCCTCGTAACCAATTTCTTTTATCGGAGTTAATAAGTTCTTAAGATATGCATACTTAGGCTGATCTAGCGTCTTACAATATAAATAAACATTTTCAAATCGTAGGCCGTTAGGGTGTTCTATCAAAGTAACCATCACGCTTGTTTTACCGCTGGCTGAGCTGCCCACGACAAGCCCTCTTTTACAATTCTTCCCTAGTAAAACACTATGCCTTTGAAATGGTTTTACCAATGACTTAGCATCGTGATTTACGATCGGTAGGGTTACATTTTGTTTTTCAATTGTAATCCTTTTCATTTCGACACCTTTCTCTCCAGTACACTCGCTAAACACTAAGCTAAACCTAAACAGTGATCAAGTTATATATAAGAACAAGTTTTAAAGAAATGTTTGCAGTTCAAACTTTGCAATCGATTGCAATAGTTTAATATGAGAGTTTACGCGCACAAACCAGGTATTCGTCGACGAACCGTGAGAAGGAAAGGTTGTGGTGTTTTAAATACGCTTATAAATAATTTGCCAGTGGAACTACATGTGCCTGGATATGTTTTGTGGTCCAGGTACTCGCTTAAAGAAAAGACTTGCTAAGGGAGATCAGGGAATTAATCCGCTAGACGAAGCGTGCAAAGAGCACGATATCGCATATTCTCAACATCAAGATCTTCAGAAACGACACGAAGCTGACAAGATACTTTCCGAAAAGGCGTGGCAACGTTTTCGTTCAAAAGACGCTAAATTTGGAGAAAAAGCCGCAGCACTAACCATAACAGGTATTATGAAAGGAAAAACCAAACTAGGAATGGGTGCTCTACGTAAAAAGAGAAGTTCAAAAAAAGTGAGACAAAAACGTTCTGGTGGAGTTATTAGCTTTACCGGTGCGGTCACGCGTGCGCGAAACCGTATTAAAGGTAATAAAGGATACGATGTAATGAAACCTGCAAAGCTAGCTTTAGCAACCATTAAAAAAAGTAAAATTGCTCAGCCAAAAACTAGAATAATCAAAATCCCTAAAACTGGTGGTATTTTACCACTCATACCAATATTTGCCGCTTTAAGCGCCCTAGGATCCTTAGGAGGTGGAGCTGCAGCAATCGCCAAAGCAGTGGGAGATGCTAAATCTGCTGCAAAGGACCTTAAAGAAAAGGAGCGACATAATAAAGCGATGGAGTCGGTTGCTCTTGGAAAAGGTCTGCATTTGGGACCCTACAAAAGAGGATTTGGATTATATTTAAGGCCCTACCAACCAAAAAACTAACTGTAAAGCTACCGCGACGAGCGTTAACAAACGTTGATTTAGCGAAGTATGCTAAAATATTAAAAATTACGAATTTTAGAGGAGTATTCATGCGCAATGCTTTGCCATCTAGAATTCATGAGAACGAATGCGGTATCGTAAATCTCGACGATAAAATAGGTCCTGGCACCCATTGGACTGCATACGTGAAGCGTAGTGAAAACGTAACATACTTCGACAGCATAGGACATTTGAAACCTCCTCTTGAATTAATAAAATACTTTCGCAGCGACGGTAGCAAGAATAACATCGCGTACAACTTTGATAGATATCAGAACCTAAATTCCTACAATTGTGGTCATCTGTGTTTGCAGTTTTTATATAGCTACGTAAACTGACATGTACCTGCAGTGCGCTTTGAGTTCTTGAATAAAGTACTTCAGAATGTCCACCATTTTTACTCTTACCGGTAACTCGTCAGTATTAAGTGCAGATTTCAATCCACCACTTTTTTTGGAAGAAGACAGCGAATATGTAATGGGTTTACTTAGTTTTGAGTCGTACAATTCTATTCCCAATATATCACCACCGAAGAACGTTTTCAAACTTACTGGGCGAGAGGATATTGTGATACCCCAAGGAGCTTATGAAATTAACGACATCAACGACTACATACAAACTAGCCTGAATTCAGCTAACCGAGAATACGTTTTAATAAAAGGTAGTAACAGCACGCTGAAAACGATGATTAAGTCGTCGCACGAAATAGACTTCACTGCGGATAACTCGATAGGAGATTTACTAGGATTTCTACCTCAAAAATATAAACCCAATGTGTGGCATTCGTCTGAAAATATAACTAAGATAATGAAAATAAATTCCATATTAATACATTGCAATATATCGTTGGGATCTTATAAGAATGGGGAAGCAGGTCATATAATTCATCAATTTTTTCCTACTGTACCGTCTGGATACAAAATAGTTGCGTCTCCAAATCCAGTCATTTATCTTCCAATCAGCACTAAAATAATTACCAACATAACAATTAAAATACTCGACCAAGAGGATGTTCCTGTCAGTTTCAGTTCAGAAACGGTGACGGTTAGTTTGCATTTGAAGAAGCTATAATGGGTTTCAGATTCAACACCACTTACAGCAATTTTAGCTCAGACACATCATCTACAGCTCCAAAAGGATATAATATGAGACATACCAAACGTTCCGCAGTCAGTAAGAGGTCGTCAGCCGATCAGTTGACAAAGAAGAATAAAGCATTTCTTAAATCGTTAGGTTTTCAAGTGTTACAATGAGTATTTTAAATATTAGTGAAAAAGTTCTTGTTGACAATTCAATTGTTAGCAATCAAATACATACCCATCAACCCTATACGAATCGCTTTGAAAATAATGACGAAATCCGGATTCCGATTCAAGAAGATATGTCAACACTACTCGGTTTAAGTTACTTGTATATACAAGGAAAATTGTTAAAAACAGCTGGAGGAGCTACAAACGCTACATTTGTTAACAATGGGGTTGCCCACCTATTTAGCGAAATTCGCTATGAAATGAATGGCGTTGTGGTTGATTCGGTAACGAAACCTGGTATAACATCTACTATGAAAGGTTATGTTTCCTACAGTTCTAACGATATTAAAAAGCTTCAAAACGCTGGATGGCTTCCCAACGCAACAAGCAAAATAGTTGATGCATCTGGTAATTTTAACGTTTGCATACCCCTCAGCATGCTGTTGGGCTTTGCGGAGGATTACGGAAAAGTGGTATTAATTATTAGGCAAGAATTGGTGTTAATTCGAAGTAATACAGATAACGATGCGATATATAGTCCAAATATAGATGAAGCTGCCAAAGTTACAATTGAAAAACTTTATTGGAAAGTTCCCCATATTACAGCAGGCCTTGCTCAAGAATTAGCTCTAACAAAATACATAGATAAAAATATCGACACCCAAGTACCGTTTAGAAGTTGGCAACTTCATATAATCTCAGGACTAAATCAAGTTACGCAACATTCTCATGCGATTGCCACCAGTACAAAATTACAGACTCCGCGACAAGTTATACTGGGTTTCCAGACAGATCGTTCTGGAAAAATTGACAAAAAGATGAGTGAATTTGATAATTGTAATATTACAAATCTTCGAGTTTACTTAAACACAGATAGATATCCATACGATAATTTGAATATCGATTTCGCAAATAATCATTATGCAACTCTATACGAAATGTATTCACACTTCCAATCAACATACTATAACAAACATAACGAACCTCTATTATCCCTAGAAGATTTTAAAAAGATTGCTCCTCTGATTGTTGTGGATTGTTCGAATCAAAAGGATTACTTACAAGCTAATGCTGTTGTGTTTAGACTCGAATTTGAAACGGCAGTAAACATGGCGGCCGATACAATAGCGTATTGCCTGGTTTTGCACGATCGCGTGTTTACATACAACGCGCTAACAAAAGCAGTTAAACAGCTGTAAGTTTAAAACCAAATGGTTAGTTTAACCAGTGCCTTAGGAGCAACAACATGTTTGTTATAATAGATCTCCAAGGTTTCATGATTTCCGAAAAAAATTTTTCACCAAAAGAATTAGCTGCATACGATGGAAACACCATTTCACATTACATTTTTAAAGCTCCGTTTCATTTTTCCGCGTTACCCCAAAATTTACAACAAAAAGCTAACTGGTTGATGAAAAATCATCACTGTATTAATTGGGATGAAGGATTCACGCCTGTTTTCTTATTTCCAAAAATTTTGATGCGACTTGTTCGAGATGCTGACGTAGTCTACGTAAAGGGACATGAAAAAGCTACATTTTTAAGAAGTTTCATCGATAAACATATAATTGAAATTGAAGAACGACCAGCACTGAGTGCATCAAAACCATCTTGCATGTATCATGTGCAACCACTATGTTATTGTGCATTGTCTAATGTTTATATTTTATACGAACACTATGTAATGCAATAATTTTCAAATAAATTTTTTTATATACTTACTAGTTTTATTTAATAAAATGCAGGTTTCGTTAAAACGATAGATATATTTGTTAATAATACATTGTAATGCAAAAACATTTCTAACATACAACAAGTCATGAACATTATTAATAGTAATACATTTTAATTTCTTTATAAAATTATGCAAAGCGTTCTAAGTAGATCTTATTTCTATGGTTCGAACTTAAAACTTTTACAAGCGTTTTATGTGTATCTTTAATTCTTCTTTGAAATCTACATCGATCTACAGCTACAAATTCCCAAAACTTTATTCTACTTTGCCGATATGCGAAACTCCATACTATCATATTGTGGATTTTATTTTTTACATATCAAACTTCACTTGGCGAACCATTTTATGATATTTATGCATGCACTATAAGGGGGCTTTGCAAAGTTAACGTCAACATCAGCGCTTGGTAGCTATTTTTTATATTATATATAGCTGTAATCTCATCGTCTACCTTCAGGTCAACTCCAACCAAATCAGTGTACTTAATTTCTTTGCCGTTAATATAAAGTTTAACTTCCTTCACCGAGATTCTTACATTTGTAATGGTTCCTTTTATGGGACACTTAAACACGCGTCTGTTGCCTTTAGCTTGATCTCCAAGAAAAACAAAGTTGCCGTTCTCATCGGTCTTAAGAGCCAGTAATAATAAATTAGATTCGCTTCTTAATTCCGCCTCGCCCATTTCTGCAAGAAAAATTTGAGGATCATGATGACTATGCAAGTGTCTTCCAAATTTATCGATCGGCATCTCAACACCTTATAGAACTTTCACGTAATGATTGCCTGCTCTTCAACTGATCGTTTTATATCAGGTTTTAATCTTTACCCACAAATATTTCAACTTCAGCAGTAAACTCCTCTAAATCAATATCGATTAGACTTTTCAGAAGGAGCTTTCCACATATACGGTTCTCCAAAAATGTCCAACATAACTTGATCCCCTTCTGATATTTTTTTTCTAACTCCTCAAGCTCGCTGATAGTTCCGAATCGTTCAAACCCATACACGCTTTCGTGCCCAGCATCGAATGCCAAGTCTTGAAGCAAACTCTGAAGATGTATAACTGCTGTGTGTAAATCTGTAGCCGCAGGACGCGATGCTGCAGAGTATACCATCCACATTCTGACACCTTTTGTTAATTAATCTTATTTGCAAAGTTTTCAAATTCAACGTCACATGTAATTATTTGTTCACCAAATTTTAACATCTCCAACATACACACAACATTTTCAGACTTTATATTTAAATTCATCAATACGCTTTGAATGTTGCTTTTTATGTCGCCAGACATACAGGCCACCCCTTTGATAACGCTTGTGTAAAACTTTTCAAACTCCAAGCCTTTTAACAGACCCAATCGACAATCAATTAATGCTAGGAGTTCCCATAATTCCACAAGAGACTCCAATCCCAAGTAAATTTCAGATGCTCCCTGGTCCTGTATGATTATCACTTTTGTTTTTGCAACAGTTTGGAAGGAAATGGTTTTTGAAGGACTTATGCTCACGGGTTGAACTTCAAAATCTCTTGAAAAGAAATAGTTTGTTATCACCCCTTGATTCGCCAAGAACACTTTCCATTCTTCTTCGTTGAAACTTATCCAATCATTTTTACAACCATACAGTTGCACTACAGGCCAATGCGGTGTATAACTTGACAGACCAACCGCTACAAACTTGCTTCGCGATTTATTTAGAGGATAACTTCTGCAATGTATCAATATTGGATACGGTGCAGTTTGTTTAGCATTTACACAACTAACAACTTCCCCCGATTTCATTCGCACTTGGTTTTTCACCTTTTCGATACTTTGTAATAAATTATCCATCACTTTTACGAACTTCTTTCGCGAACTAAACAAACTCAACTAAATATCGAAACAAGCATGCTCTTTATATTGCAATCAGTCAAGGTTGGACTTTGTAGTGGTGGTGGAAAGTAGCACCCATAACCTTGAGTTTCATGGCCATATTTCACGAAGGTTGCGTATTTTACTTTATATTTCGTGTAGAAGCTTTACAGCATCAGTTATCGTCTGAGTCTAAGTCTGAAAATCATGTCACTTCAAAACTTTTCCGACGAAGATGTCTTCTTCCAACCCTCGACGACCAGCCACTACCAACGGTTCCAGCAGTTTGTGGAAAAGTTAGGAAGCCCGTTCGAGGGTAAAAAAGTGTATGCGGTTGCCACGATCTCTTACACTCTAGAGCTGCGAGGGGAACAGCTTGACGAGTTAGTAAGATTGACAACGTTCCCGGTACCCTTGACGATACCCTTGGACGAGTGGTTCCGAAACAACGTGGTTCGACAGGTGCTGCGCTTTATCTCACGATTTATGGACGGGAAACTGCTGTATATTAATTATTATTGTAAATAAATATTTATACTTCTTAATTTTAATTATTTATTTTAAATGTTTAAATCCTCACAACCTTGAACCTATTTAGCCTTGAGTTGGCTCCACCCATTCCCCACTCTTGTACCTGGGATTATATAACCTTGTTTGCAAATCCAAACTTCAGTTGCTTAGTGACAAGTCTGTGAAGATGTGGTCTAACCCGAATTACCAGTCTTATGTTAAACGACTAAAAACATTCGACAATTGGCCTGGTGAGCTAACCCCAGAATCGCTTGCTGCTGCCGGTTTCTACCACATCCCCACTGGTGTTGACGATACGCAATGCTTCTGTTGTGGAATTAAAATATATCTATGGGAACCCGCTGACGACCCCCTGTCTGAACACCTTCGATGGTCAAAGCATTGCTCATTTGCGAATCTTATAAAATCCTTGAAAACTACAAAGGGGCTACTTGAAGAGACGAAGAAGGCTTTCGATGGTTTGGAAAGACTAGTTAAGTTTGATGGTGTCGATGTTGCTGGAAATGGTGTAGAATCCGAAGACATTTATGATCGACTATCGGCAAAGAAGCTACTACTACAATTTTTCCATTCTTTGTAGAACTCGCGTGCAGTTAAAATACACATCGCAACATATTTATTTCCCCATTCGCAAGTTTGACATACTCGTATCAACATGGTGCGCGAAACGTTGACTCTTGAGTACGTATTAGATGAAACAGCAAGCCAAGCCAAATGTTTCAAGTATGTCAGTGAGAAACTCAAGCCGCTAGTTATTAGTAATATCGATGAGATGCAATATTTCTCACATCAGCATTATATAAAAATTAGTGGTAGTGCAACATTTATTCGGAATAGTGTAGAAAAGGTTATTATTCCCGTTACCGAAGTAAATTATCATACAAATTTGCGTGAGTGGTACGAACACAACATATATAACATTTGTGTTCCGACGGATCACTTGACTAGTTTATATCTGGAGGTTACTGGAGATTTTAAAACTACAAACTTTCATGGTGTCAACAACTGCAAGAAGATCCGCTTGATTTAAGTTAATAATATATATTGCATATGTGCAAATATTATGTAATGTAAAAACTAAAATTTATTCTTTTAATTTTGTGTACAAGAGTGTAGCTTTTCTTTATATAGTCAATTAATTACAATATGTATATTTAATTAATAAATATATTTGAAACCTATTTGGTGTTTTCTTTTGGAGCGAAGAAGCTGGTGGACGGCGTGGCCGTCTGGTAAAGAAGGAGAATGGTCTTGAGATTAGAAGGGACTAGTGAGGGTATGCTGCGAGAACCCCTGTTGACAGGACGTCAACTAAAACCGTTGCTGTCCGCAGGACAAGCTGTCCGCAGGACAAGGCCGCCGCAGGCGAAAAAATTTTTTTGGACCGTGACCTTGAACATGAACTAAAGGTCAGGAGTGGGGGGATGCACCACTCCAGACGGGTCGCAAATGTCAGCCGTCCGCAGGACAAACCGGCCGCAGGCCGAAAAATTTTTTTGGCCTTGAACTCAAGGCCAGGAGTGGGGGTAGGAGTGGGGGTGACCTTGACCTTGAACTCAAGGCCAGGAGTGGGGGGTGGATCCAGAACTGTCCATTATATCCTACTACTGTGCACACATGTACAGTGATAATGGAACAACATTTGTTGGAGCAAATAAACAACTACTACAAGAAATTCATGCTTTCAACAATGGAACCCAAATACAAGGATCACTTACATCCCTGGGAACTCAGTGGCATTTCATCCTCCCAGCTGCTCCACATTTTGGTGGACTATGGGAGGCAGGAGTAAAATCTATGAAGTATCACTTAAAAAGAATAATAGGTAACTCAACGCTCACTTATGAAGAATTACGAGGGCTTTTTTCCAGTAAAATTGCACTTTTAAAGAAGGTTTTTTGTGGCTTTTCACCAATCAGTGGTCACGGTTTCCTCGTACCTAGATCTGAGTCACTGCAGTAAAGTAACGGTCTCCAGGAATCTAAACAGTTTTACTTACTGACACCATTTGTGCTTAGGTAGTGTTAATAAACAAACAACTATAGCACTAATCCATATATTGTTGAATAAATCAAAAAGTCATTTACATACATTTTTTGAGGCTTTCGCGGTTTCTCGAACCTTCAATATTAAAATTTCCTTTAGGCTTAGACGGAGTCGTCATTTGGAGATTACGCCCAGCATAATCAAATTAGGACCGACCTGTAGCTCGTCTCCTTTTACAAACATCTGCTCTAAATGTATGAGCCTGGATCCGCATTTGCCCAACGCTGACAGCCAACCACAACTTCGCTGTTCTGCCCGACTGGCTTAAAAGAGTTTAAATACCTTCGCATCCCGGATTTGAATTCTGTGGTCTAATCACTGTGAAGATGCAAGCTGCAGTGTTTTGAAAAACGTTAGTTTGTATGGGTTCACGAACAGCTAACAAACATAAGCCGATTAAGTATTCTTGTCGCGTCAAACAAGACACATTAAACCCGCTCCAAGGTTCAAATAATCTAAGCACACGGTCCTGTTTGGGCAGGCAAGGCAAATAACTGGTGCTTAAATTTTTAAAACAAATGCTTGTAAAGACAGACAAGGTACAGGTTGGTCCTTACCTGATTATGCTGGATGTAATCTCCAAATGACGACGCGGTCTAAGTCGAAAGTATATTGTAATATTGAAAGTTATTTACAGAAACTATTTACAAAAATAATTGTTACACTAGAACGCAAGGTATTACAAGCCAAGCAAAGCAAAATATAAGCAAAGGCAAAATACGCAAGCGGTACTGTAGCAGAACGGTAACAAACAAGGTACGTTAGCAAACGGTAGCAGGTAACTAATTAGGTAACGATGGGACGTTCTGGTGCAAACTTCAATGAATTTATAACTCAACGGACAAGACAAATATAGCGAACAAGGGATTGTGGCGGATATAAGAAAAAGAAAAGTAATGCGTTGTGTGTAACGTCCGTGACAGTCAAAAACCAAGAGAGAAAAAACCTGCCTCGTATCAAACGGCCGCGACAGACTAGCGTGAAAAAGAGAGAAAGGAAGATCTTCCTTGTGTCAAACTTCCGCGGCAGATTAGAGAATAGAAAAGAAGAGAGAAAAAGGGTCTGCCTCGTGTTAAATACCTTTCCGAAAAATAAATCATAGAGTAAATAATGCATCATTAAAATAAATATTGCAGTAAAATTCATTTAAAAATAAAATACATTTTAGTGAAATAAAACTCAAAATTAAATACTGCATCATTACATTGTGTGTTAAACTAAATTTATGAGCCGCGTAAAATTGACTTATATGCCCCGGTAAAATTAATTTCAATACATTTCAATGCAATGAATCTAAAAATAAATAATGCATCATTACAGTGTTAACGCAGGTCCTAGCTTATTGCTTATGCTTCTATCGAAATTTTTGGTTGTGACAGTTGAAAGCGCTAGTCTCAGACGTGGTATGTGTTTTATTACAAGCAAATGTCGTGTTTTCAGTGTGAGGCTACATACACGACAACAGTATGAACTCTAAGACGTGCTTAGGAAAAAAGACGTAGGGAATTTGAATATGAATTTTTTGAACACTCGTTACTAGCCCGTTCTCTTTATTTTTTTTTACGTAAACAAAAACATATTAAAAACACACATAATAAACCTACATAAACATTAAAATACCTAGAAAAACACAACACCCTTCCACACAAGTAGCTTGTTACCAGATACATATTTCGATAACTAAGCTGTCATCATAAATTTTAAAGATACACAGTGTCAAATTGCTACTGATAATGATAGTTGAGTTATCGAAATACGTATCTGGTATTAAGTTATTTGTGTTTATTGATCATGTATTGATATTTCACAATAAGAATGTTTTCGGGTTACTATAATATAACTGTTTTAATTAACATTGACAAGTACAAATAAGTAATTATTTTAATTTGTTATTTGCCATTTCCCGTCTGTCGTGCCACTGACTAAAGAACGGCAAAAATTAAAAGGCAAATGGTTCTGCCATAAAATATGTTTGAAACAAATAGGATTTAATTTAACACTACTTATACGAGGGATGTCCGGTTACTAAGGTACATTTATGAGTTACAGACAGGCTACTTTATTTATAGAAATCAAACATACACTAAGTAAAAGCGCGAACTGTTAGCCATTGTCTTTTTAGCAGACTGCTGAACTTTGAATTTTTTTAATTGATTCTCATCCGTTTTCGTTGTTGATGGTTTTCGTCGCACACCTTCGGGATCATCGTTCAGTGTTGTGCGGCCACTTTTGAACTGATTACACCAAATACTAACTTGTTTTCGACTCATAACGCCTTCTCCGTAAGTCTTCAGTATTTTTTTATGAATTTTGGTAGGTTTTTCATTATTTGCATGCAATAATCGAATGACCGCTCGCAATTCAAACTTGGAGTATGTTTCGATCGCAACTGACATTTTTCGGCTGTCACTGAGCACGTTGTACTTAAGCTAAGGCAATGACAACTGCCACCTAGGTAGTAGATATGTGCATCTAAAATGCGTGCAAGTTTCAACCTGATCGGATCAACGTATGCGGTGTGCCGAGCAAACGTACCTTTAGTAACCGGACATCCCTCGCATTTAATTTTGATGGCAGGTAATAAACTGCACAAAGACAACTTTTACTTTTCAGTGTCAGCTTTTATCTTAAACTTCTTGGCCACACTGTAGAATTGTAAAACAGCATAGTTTTTGTTGCTAGAAATAACTCCAACGATGTAATGTATTAAAAAAAACAACATTGAAACGATAATTTATTTGGAACTGATAACATATTTAACATCATTGTAACTATCCTTGAATTGGAATTGGACGAAATACAGTACCAAAGCCACGTAGAAGATATAATTCCACAGAACGATACAATGCTTGAATTTCTATCATGTACTGGCCATTGGGAATAAACGGAGGAAACATGGCCGTATTTGGGGACCAATTACACGCGTTGTAAGACATTTCCTGTTTTAGAATAAACAAACATTGAGATAAAAATAAGTAGCTCTGAAATATTGGCAGCCGTGCAATAGTGCGACCGACATATCCGTGTAGTATGTTTTAATACTATGGCTACCTATAAAAGTTTTATATGCCGTATCACACATTTCTAATTCACATTGTATATTTCCTTTAGTTGTTGCTGTAGCAAGTAACTAGGAAGTTTAAAGCAATTTCAAATAGGTTTTCGTAAAGAACGCCAACTAAATTATTATTACCGGCTGTACACAGCTTAGTTAGTAAATTATTAACGGAAATTTTTTAATTTATTCATATATATTTTTAAAATTACATTTTCTTTATTGTTATGAACATAAAATTTTAATCACTATCTAGAAAACCATCAAATAATTAAAAAATGTTTTGTAATTACCTTTACCAAAGGACATTCGGAAAAGGTACCACACTTATGAAAATCTCCCAAACCAGCAATATTTTTGGCGGCAGCTTGGCAGAAATTTACTTCAAAGCGAATCGGAAACGATCGATATTCATTGCTAGCAACTTTATATGCCTGTACGACCAACTGCAACAGGTTATATTTAAAACAAAATGAATAAACAAACTGTAAATAATAAAATCACCTCTGTGTCCAATATCTATTTTCAAAATCAATGTAAAATTAACAAGTGGGCAAGTTCTGTTATGTTTAAAAGTAACAACAGTTATGTCTACGTAACGTCTGTCTTTAACAATAATAATCACATCAATGAACAGTCAGTCTCTCAGTTACTTTGTCAAGCAGAGAAGTCTCAGTATGGTTGTTGTTGTGATTGGCGCGCTCTGCTAATACTCCAAAACTCATTAAATACCAACTAAAGAGAACAATCCGTATTTTTAACATTTTGTATACAAAATACCGATGTTTTAGTAGTATTATAGAATTTTTGACAGTCTATTGATGTACCTACCGAAAATAAAATTTAATACTATTACAATCTTAATTTTTTTTCTGTTATATGGTTTCGTTTTGGTTAATGAATCGCTAAAGCATTGCCCGTCTTAATATTAGATCTTTTCCCACACGCCTTGAAGAATTTTAAACTTTATTAATAGAAAAATTTTAAACATATGTGCGGTCTAGACAGCATCCTATCATCAGATTACTTTGCAGATCAGCGCTAACAAACTTGAGAAACCTTTAAATACTCTCAATCTTTATGGAATTTGCCGGACGGGTAAAGAAACGTCGACTATAGTAAGGAACGGCTATAAAAACTTAATATCAAAAAAAATATAGTATATTGTGTGTTGTATAGCGGAAAAGCCTAAAGGACACACACGGCGGCTGCAGTAGCTAGATTATTAAAGAAATATTGAAAAATAATATAAACACCTAAAAATTCGTAAACGAACGCTTCATATAACTAAGGCTATTAATACCAAAAAGATACATGACAATATTCGGTGTATACGGTCCAAGGAAAGGTTAAACAGAGGACGTTATACATTTTTACGACAGATGAACTAAACCGTACAAACCAGAACGGCTACGCCATCATCGCATATGATTTAAACGCAAGAATAGGAAACAAATTAATAGACAATATAAAAAGAATGCTTGGGGAAGCAACACTAAATACAAATAGAAATCAGCTAATAGATTTTGCTTTGCATAACGACCTGAAAATAACAAATACCTCCTTCCGCCACAAGGACATCCACAAATTTGCATGGAGCGAAAGTGCCACCAGATAATTCTACTGATTGCTATAAAGAACAGAAAATGTTCAAAACTAGTGCAGGATACGTGTATACGCATAGGGAATGATATTGGATCATCAATTTCTAACACAGTGGACGAAAACTAAACACAAACATAACCATAAAATAAGAAAAACTTTTAAAAAATGCACAGGCAGCTATAGACGCCTAAAATTAAGAAATTTAGCAGACTATAGGCGAGAAAAAACAGGAGTACCTTTAATACTTAAATGCACCAACACCGAAGACTGAGAAGACTGTATAAGGAAGAACGTCATAGCGAGACAAAAAGTATGAAAAATGGAGCGCCAACGCTGGGAACGATATGTAAGTGACATTAAAGCGATTTGAATAAAAAACAATCTAAACCATTTAAAATAGTGAAACATAAACAAAAATGATGAAAAATCTCTTATCTAATGCTTCTAAATACCATGTGCTTGTTACTACAAGGACCTATGAACAAAACTACAGAAAGACGAAATTGCAGTCATTGCAGACATAAACGAACACAGGGACAATATTACAATGAACGAATTGTTATATACGATGAAACATACGGAAAAAAATCGTCCTGAGCTGACAGGTTAGGTGTCGAACTATTTAAAAACGCCCCTGTATGAATGCTAACTCGATTTTCAGACCTAATTAATGTATGCTAAGAATATAAACATACACTGCCAGAAGAGTAGCGGGTTGCTTAAGTAATACTACACAAAAAATAGGATAATAATCTTTTTTAATTATAGACGAGTCAGCTTCTTGTATATAAAATTAACCCAAGAATCCTTACTGCATAATTAATGCTGTAGCAGAAAACGTGCTTGCAGAGATACAGGGCGGCATTAGAAAAGAAATATTGTAAGCCCGGTTAATAGAGATACGTAGGGAATACAAATTAGCCACATGTATGGTTTTTATAAGCTACCACAAACAGTTTGTTAAAATCAACAATAACATGCTTTGGCTTATAATTAAAAAAAAACGATCGCCCAAAATTTATATGTAGAATCAAAAACAACTGTATAAGACTCTCCATCACAGACGTCCGAGACAATAGAAATCAACGAAAGTGTTAAAAAGGGTGTCTAATGTGATCGGCTGTATTAACTTAATTATACATTGCCCATGTCAGACAGCAATGGCTCATGAAAATACAAAAGCACAATTACGTAAACTACAGGGAATTATAAAATACGCGCCCCAAAGAAGAACAAGTGTAGGCCGTCTGACAATGAGATAAAATGTAAGCATGAAGACGGCAGGTTTAATCTCCGATGATGTTAATCATGCGTAGTATTCCCCAATCGCAGATAACGTTGGTTCGCTGAAATTTTAAAATCAATTTCTTCCAGATTGTTGTTTTTGTTTGGTAATTACTCAACTAAATTGATTAGGTACGTGACAAAAGAAAACCTCACATTGGTGTTTTCTCAATGAGAAGTATGTATGTATGTATTTCAGGTCTTACAGCACTTAGCCCACGTTGTCGGGCCCATTGTGCGTACTACCTTACATACTACCTTAACTAAATCCTTAAAAACTACTTTTCTACTACTATTCTACTATTCCATGTTAAGAGGTTTCCAGGAGCTGATAAACTGCCCTGGCCCGGATTCGAACACCTGGCTAAATAGAGTCACAGAATCCCGAAAGCCTCTGTGACCTTGACTGCAAGCGCCTACTACACTCGCCTACCAAGGCCCCTTTCTCAATGAGAAGTGGTTCTTATTGTTATATTACTTACGCTCATTCCAAGTATGAATACAAAATTAAAAAATTTAAAAAAAAACGAAAATACGATAGTGAGGCCACGCAAGGTGGTACAGATTTTAATTCGTGCGCGCGCTTACACACACACGCACGCGCGCACTTGCACAAGAACAGCACACGCAAAAACAAGAACCGGCGCGCACACACTTATGCAGTCGCGTGTACACCAACACGCATATACACATGCACACCTACATACACCCGCACGCACACACGCATGGAAGTACGCACACACCTACAAAAGCAAGTAAGCACGCACGCAAGCACACAACCACGCCTCTGATATTCGTTACTTTTAACAATTTTCTTTTTACACGAGGAAGGTTTAGAATAGAGAAACGAAAACAACTTAGAAAGACAATTGTATGGAGTATTGCACTTTACAGATGTGAATCATGGACTGTGGCAACACTTGAAAAGAAAAGACCGAAAGCATTTGAGATGTGGTTCTACAGGAGGATGCCGAAAGTGAACTGGGTAGGCAGAGTAACAAACAAGGAAGTACTAAGAAGAACAGCAGAAGAATAGGCAGTATGGAATAATATAAAACAAAGAGGAGAAGCTGATAGAGCATATCGTGTGACACGGGGGACTGCTGAAAACAACAATCGAGGAAATTCTTGAAGGACGCAATGCACAGGGGAGACCAAGACTACATATCGCAGATATTAAAAGATATGGGTTGTAACAGCTACACCCAGATTAATATACAGGGTGTCTCAGAATAACTGTGCCTAACTTTCCGAAGTGATAGAGGGCGTGTAATTAAACATCTTTTACTAATAAACTAGTGTCCGGAAATACTTCCGTATCGAGATAATACGACATTAACCCTTTCGCTGCGCATGGCACGGATCCGTACCACAGGCGTTCTTTGCTCAGTGCGCTTGACACGGATCTGTGTCAGACACTGCTTCGCATTTACATTGCCTTACAGAGCCAGCGTGTGGCAAACGATCCTCTGCGCAGGTCAGCACGTAGTTAAGCATTCGGAAATATAAAAATAGCGCCGTCGTTTCCGTTTTTTTTTCTCTGTCTAGCTAAATGAAAATAATAAACAAGCCAAAAAACCAGTCCGCTCCTGGGCATAGAAGCGTTTTCACCGTACGCAGCGAAAAGGTTAAGGAAATGAGTACTTGAAATAATCTCAATGTAGAAAGTAACGATTTTATTTATTTCCAGCGGTTGCAATTATTATTATTAATATTAGAAAATGGTATTACACAAAAATTATAAAAATTGTTCAAAATTACGGCCGCCATTGTCGACCAACAAGGTATGACGACGTGTGATTGACCGACGAATTTTTCGAAATATCTGCGGACGATCACGAATGTCATCAAAAGCAAGAATAATTCGAGTCACTAACTCCTCTATTGTGTCTAAAATAAAATCGTTACTTTCTACATTGAGATTATTTCAAGTACTCGTTTCCTAAATGTCGTATCATCTCGATACGGAAGTATTTCCGGACACTAAAAGATGTTTAATTACACGCTCTCTATCACTTCTGAAAGTTAGGCACGGTTATTCTGGGACACCCTGTATATAGTATACATCCACAGACGTTTTTTAAAAAACCGTACATGTATTTCTGTTTGAAACCGAAAATTGTTATGAAATCAACGCTTTGCTATACGAAAAAGTACAAAAAATTAAAAAACATTTTGCAGGTGAAAAGGATGATTTATAAAGCAGAAACGGAATATTTCTTTTTGATATTTACATTTTCTTGTACAGAGAGTAGATAACAAACAGCCCTAACAGAACAAATATTACCGATTTTAGGAATAGGTAATTTTTTTTTGTTTCTGTAATTAAATAATACGCATTTAACAGCACTAATATCTCATTATTGTGGTTTCTATTTTGATAGGTGTACCCGCTAACACTTCACAAATCACTAGAAGCAAATAAAAACGATCTCCACACATGTTTAGCATTCTTAAGAAAGCAAACTTACTGTTTTTGAAAATCACCGTTAAAAATATTTGCACTCTAACTGACCCTGTATAAATCTAAAATGTGAATAACGTTAAATCGTTATTTCACTAGCATCAGTCATTTTGATGCGATTGTGCATAGTGATAATGCTTATGACATGCGGTGCTATTAACTGATTTGTTTATTTTTTAACAAATAGATGAAACAAATACACAGTTATCAAAATCTAAACTACTTTGGTAACCTTGTTATTCAGCTCGAATGACGTAGGTAATTTTTGTCGGATAAACACAAATAACTAAACGTGGTGATTTTCAAATTTTTAAAATGTTTGCGACCAACGTGAGTTTCTCCACCCTATTACTGCTCTTGTGCCAGTCAAAACACTTAAGTTTGTTTAGACTACCAATGCATATGCATGTCTAGGCATCCAAGAAAGGATCCCGCATTAATGTATGTTTGAAATAAAATGTATTTTCATGTTCAAAGAAAAGTATTTAATTCAATACAGTCCGCTATACAAACACTTGGTTTATCGACCCGTGATACGTATTGCAAAATATTCGTATCAACGTTCTGCCAAGTAAAGGAAATTTTTTATGCCTCCAAAAGTCGGTGTAGGTACAACCGACCATCAATCCGCATTTCCACGCTTCCTTTACAATTTACAGTTTCCTTATCTTTTGCAATTATTTGTTTGGGGTTCTTTTTTTAATGATACACATGTATACGAGCATTTTTTACATTTGTATGTCAGGCGTATAACGAGACAACCTGGGGACAAAAATTTTAAAATCATAACTGTTTGTTATCTTGGTTTCCCGAAAACGCGCTGGTGGCGCTTCAATTGAGGATCAACACGCCGCCGAGTGATCGCACCGGACCGCTCGTCTCCTATGCAACTTCCCTCCAAATTTCACCGGGTATAAAACCTCACGACCTGCCCAGAATTAAGAATTTCTTCTATTCATTCAATTTAACCCGGACCTTTTCTACCCGCTAGTAAATTCTTATTTAAAGAACCAGATCAGAACTTAGAAATTGCCAGAATGTTATGTTTGATTCTAACTTGGAAAAGCAATTGTCCTGTTTGAATATATATTGAATTATCGAAGTTAACTAAAGACAGTAACTGATTAAATTCATTACTCACCTGATCAAGAACTTTATAAGAAAGCACAACTAATTTTCTTCTTTAGATAACAAAAATCACTTCTAAAAACCGAACCAGAGTTAGGAAACAATGCAGCCAGCAAATAATACTATAATCACATTATTTTATTACAGACAGCAGTGGACTTCATGTTCGAGTAAATAAACGATTTTTGTGTGCGAAACTTTGTTTTGTTTGCAGAAAACGCAGAAATAAACCAGCAACAATTTTTTCTATGACACGCAATTTGATGAATTGTTAGATTTGCCAACCGATCGAGCTTTGCGGTCAATTTTAGAAAAATTAACAATACTAATTCTTTTCAACCAACCAGCCAGTGGCATGCCGTTCCGGAGGTAAAATTTTGCTTAATCATTATTTCATTTTTTGTAAACAGTATAATACTATTTAATTACATTAGGTACACATAAATATCTTGCAATGGTGGTGCAAGTATGCGTTGTGAAAATTGTATATATTTTTTATTCACATACTGTTTATTTCTAATGAATTCTGGCTTCAGAGTTATCGAGGATAATTTAACCTTTCCGAGACCCCAAGTTAAGGGGAAGGTTATTCTGTTACAAATGGGCCCTTCATGTGCAATTTTTCCGTGGTTGTAAAGTGACTCTCCTGCAATCCGCGCCAAATTCGAGCGTGTAGGGATAAAAATCGCCAGGCGTGTTTCGCGCCTAAACTAGAGCGAAGAGCTTCAATCGAACGTCTGGTTCGGAGTCGGTTGCAACGTGACCAGATATTAAACATGTAGTGCTGATTCATTCCTCACTCCTCTGTAGCAAAACGTAAACAACATGAAATAGTTGCGGGCAAATGATTTGATACATTCCGTCTTGGGGACCACTTCTGTAATCAATCCCTTATTCTTTTCCTTTCGGCATCATTTTTTATAAGACTGATATAGGAATCGAAATATAGGATCAAAATTACTTGTTTTAGTTTTCCGCAATTAAATTGTCAGCGGTTTTATCAGTTGTTTTTCCTTGCTATCGTTTAAATTTCCTGCTGTCTTCTCAATGTTTTTTTCATTGGGTTTTCGTCAATATGAACGCATTATAAAACCTAGGGGTCGGTATCATAAAAGGAAAGTTAACTAGGCTCTAGGCGTTTCTAGATAAATTGCAATCTGCTTTTGGTGATGAAGCCCAAACGTTTTACCAGAGCAGGTTTTAGAATTACAAAAAATGATTATCAGCTGCTAGGTCGTTATTGTCCGAATATGAGCAAACCCATTCCGAGATTATTCAGTTGAGCACGGACCTCAAAAGTGAGGCTGTTCAATGGAAATTCGAAAATTCTCCTTTTAAGGACCGTTTCTGCTGGAACATTTGATCAATAAGCTCAATTTTAAATATAAAAGTCATTCCAAACTATTTGTGGCTACTCATTCCACGTGTGCACTTTGCAAAATATCTCGCTTTGTATCGCAAAGTATCACTACTTCCCTCTCATTTTTTTTTGCGGACCAACATCGTTTTCTAGCGGTTTTATATGACTGGAATTACCAATCTGTGCCCTTTCTTTATCGGTTTTCCAAGGCCCTAAGACCTGCTATTAGTCAAAATATCTGGCATAAAAGTACCTTTTGATAAGGCACAACTTTCATATCGGTAAATTTCTGAATAAACGCATTTGCTCCAAATCCTACATGACGATCACAAGACCTCCCTTTATAGCTATACTTCGTATAGCGAGGAAGGTAAAAAGCTGTCAAGCAACGAAACGAGATTTTCTCACGTAAACCATCTGCGTTTTCCCCTTTCTCTGATTCAAACTATTATGTTACTTTCCAAATTGTAAAAATTAAAAGCAATCTTTAAGGTTTTTGATAGTTTGTATTTTTACATTATAAAATTTTAAACTTTCGTAAATTATGAAAATTCCAAACAAATTGTTAATATATTTTTTAAATGTTGAAATTTTTTACATTTTGAGAATTTATAAAACTTATATATTTAAAATTTCTATTGTACTTTTTAATAACTTTAGTAAAGCGTTAGTTAAAATTGTTTGCTAATTTAGCAATTTCGGTTTCTGAAAAATACTGTACCCAAAAATAGGTCTAAAGCTTATATCCTGATGGGACAATCCGTTCAGCAGTTATTAGAGAAAAAAACGAACCTACAGACATACAGTTTTTGGAAGCCATTTTTCGTGTTCCTTAAAGCCGCAAACATTTTAGTATTTTTATTTTTATTAAAAGTTGAAAAAAAAACAACAATTTTCACGAAATCATTAATTTCGTTTACTGAAAGTAACGGAAAATAAAGAGAACGTTTTGCAGATGAAAAGTAGGAAGGAACGGGATATTATTTTTGGGATATAAATTTTCTTGTACACTGTTAACCAGTTCTAAGACAAAACATATTCACAATTTCTAGAAACACCACTTCTATGAAATTTAAGTAGTGATGGCGCAATAGTCGCTGTAAAGACTTGTTCTATTTGCAAATTATCTGCTATATTGGAATAATTTAACAATATACGTAGACCCACTATCCTGCTAAGAAAGTCCCGATATTGACGTTATTGAATCTTGCATTATATGTCTTGAAGCGAATGAAATTTAAATTTCGATTTCAAACAGTAGGGTATTTAGCAACACTTCTATCTATCGATATTTTGATGTAACATATAGATAAAAACATCTTGACGCTAACACTGCATTAAAAAGAGTAACCCAATCAAAACTGAGCTAGGACGGACATATAACAAGCAGAACTGATGACGGATGGACAACCCAATTACTGGATTGGAGACCAAAAACGAATAAACGTTATGTAACTTAACTAGGTGGTCGGATGGCATCAGGATAATAGGAGGACGTCTGTGGTACAGATTGGCAGAGGATAGAAAAGGATGGAAACCCGTCAGGATCTAGTCCAATATTCGGCGAATAATGTTCGAAGAAGAAGAAGAATATAAAAGGATTTAAAAAAAATATTAAATATTTACATATTTGTTGAATGATAAAGACTTACCAACCTACACACGCAGAATAACAATTTAAATTGTTGCACAGTTCAATTGTGTCAAAGGTACTTTGAGTTTAAAAACATTGATTTGATCAAATTGGATTGTCGGATGAAAGTACCTTGGATATACTGAGATAAGAGGTGATTAGTTTGGAATAAACTACGTGCGTGCGGTACAAGGCAGTATTGGTAACATAAAAATGTTTGTTTGTTTAATCTTTCACCTCTTATACCCAAAGGTGTCGAGGTCTTTCACTCCGGGTAGGCTTTTCACTTGTGTAAACCTTTAGACCGCTACGCTCCTGAAGCTTATGCCACCCCTCATGCACATTCATTCAATGTCATTCACACACTTGTGTTTAATTGTATGTTTTATGTTGTTTATGACTTTGTTACTTGTCCTGGTCAGTCAGTAATCAAGGCAAGCGCCGGTAATTGTAACCCAACGTCGAATGGTTACCGAGCTCGATACCGATCCACAGAATTACAGAAAAAATGTCTGCTTCTTCCAGGATTTAAACCGAGAACTCAATCATTGTGAGCCTGATCCTCTACAACTGGACAACCCGGACTCTTAACATAAAAATGTTCAAATTTAAAATTTAAATAGAATACGTTTTCCCTCTTGCCCAGTTTTGTGGTGATGATTTTGCTGTACTGTTGCTACATACTTTTAATTTTAGGGAATTTATGTTCAGAAAATAGAAAAAAATATTACATTGTGAAACCGTGACCTTCCGCTTGGAATAGCAAAAGGAAAAGAAAAAAACGTTAACTACTCTATTCTCTAGTTTGGCCAAAAAGAGCACTGTCATAGCTGTTGTTTTAACAAAAAATATACGTTGGAAAATATATGTGTCAATTTCGAAAACATCTAGGATATTTTGCCTAAAGTGCTTTTATAACCGATCTTTTTATACTGCTACTGCTACATGACTCTACCATGGATTAAACGTAAAACTTCCTAGTATACTAAAATGTTTATAAATCTTCCTAATAACTTTTGAATTTATTGAAATATCAATTTCTTTATTTATTTTTATGGGTCGTCTTTACGTTAATATTCAAATTAATCCGACTATGTAATTTAATATAATTAAAGAAACAGAATAATGTCTGTTAATAAAAATGACGGCAATCATGTAACCCATTATACAAATTTATTTAAAAATGTAAATACATTGATCATAACAGCAACTAGGCTGGAATTGGAATTGGACGAAATATAGTTCCATAACCACGTAGTACAAATAGTTCTACAGAACGGTAACATGATTCAATTTCTATCATATATTGACCATTGGGAATAAAAGGAGGAAACATAGCCGGATTTGGTGACCAATTCAATGAGCTGCAATTCCGTTCCTGTAATGCAAATGCAAAATTGAAAATAATTGTTTCTGAAACATAAGCAATTATACAATACTTGCCACCTATGGATTTTTATATGAAATACTAAAAATTTTTTATTAACCTTGCATGTTCGCTGCATATTGCTTATTTCTTGCACTACATAGAAATTTTTAGACCACGTTTAAATAGTAATTTACCTACAATGAGCAGACTGCCTAGAGGGGTACATTATTAACAATAACACTCAATTATGTTATGATTTTAATTAAATGTATATTTAAGATCACGTTTATCTGTTTGTTTTAAAGAGAAATGTTTAATTAATCAGCAGAGTCCTATTAAATATGTTAAAACTTTTTCGGTTTACCTTTACCAAAGGACATCCAGAACATGTATCACTTTTAAATAAATCTGCCATACCAGCGACATTTTTAGCAACGGCTTGACAGAAATTTATTTCGAAACGAATTGGAAATGGTCGATACTCATTGCTAGCAAATTTGTATGCTTGTATGATCAACTACAACAGGAAGTATTTTCATAAACATTTGACAAACTTTAATTAAAAAATTACCTCCTTATTGTATCCCAGATCTATGTTATACATGAGTGTAAAATTAACAAGTGGACAAGTTCGGTTATATTTAAAAGTGCGAACATGAATGTGTTTTACATAACGTTTATCGTACCGAATCAGTTCCAATCGCTCAAAATTAAGTTGGTAGTCATGTTGCTGAAACTAACTTTAATAATTATAATAACATCAGCAAACGGTGTTTTGAGTTACCTTTTCAAGTAGGGAAGTCTCAGTCTGATTGTATTTCAGATTCTTGTGCTCCGCTGACGCTCCAAAAATTATCAAGCCGCAACCAAAGAGAGCGATACATATTTTTAACATGTTCGGTACAAAACACACTTCTTTGATGCAGTAATATAACGATTTTATACACTATATTGATGTAGTCACTGGAAATAAAATACATTATACAATTATTTTCGTGATCAACAGACAGCACTGATGATGAACATGCAATTATTTAGACAAAGATTTGGCTAATTGTGCATAGTTATTAATGCCGTTATCAAAATTATTATTCATAAAATGCAGATGGCATCCGCTTGAGAAAACAATTTCAATAATATATTTTAGATGTAACACCGCAATAGAGTTAAACTATTACAAACGTGTAGTAGCACATAGAGTAAAAACAAATAATACAAACCGTGGTGATTATGCAAGTGCGTATTGTGCAAACAATATACTTGCTAGGCTAGGAAGATTGTGGAAAACAATGAGGGAAAAAAGTATGTATGGCAAAAAAGAAGATACGTGTAAGTCAATATCCGCGACACCCGCTGTAATAGTATGATCTGTAGATCTGCGAACACAAACCGTGACATACACCTCAAGTCATACCCAAACTCGCCAAGTACCTTTAAATAATAGTTCGAAAGCGTGCGAACAGTACCATGCAAAAACTCACTCTATGAAACTTGGATACCTAGAATACACTAAAATTAATGGTAACAATTTCCTGTAACACAATGTCAAATAGCATGGTGAACTACGATTAGTACAAAAATGCCTGTTTGTTGTCGATTCATGATGATGATGATCATCATAATCTACTTTAATAACCAAACAGCTATATGAAACCCGCGGTCAGTAGATAGTAGCGAAACAGTTTATTATGCATGTTATTATTCGTTTTAAAAAAGTTTTTGATTAAAATAAGTTTTTTTAAAGAATCATGAGGCCGTGCGTGAGCACGACTCCGTGATTCCCTTCCCACCCCCTTACCCGGGCTCAGCGCACTTCAGCGCTATTCACCGGTCTAACATGCCCCACCCCTGAACGACATGCAACCCAACATACACACCACACACACCATCCATGGACCCGCCGGATTTAACTTATTCAGAAAAATTTCCGACGGTCAGAGGACTCGAGCCTACTGCCGTTGAGAGTCTAGTTTCAAAGCCTGGAACTTTTAACCACTAGACCACTCCCTGGCCCTAAAATAAATTTAAATAACTGTTCTCTATGACTTGGTGTAGTAATTCTTCTTTTTAATGACGGAAACAATGTGATCCTTTATATTACGATTGTGGATATTATTATGTGTAATGTAAGAGTTTATATCAGATTTAATGCACACCAGACTATAATGTATAAACAATCATGGAAACGTTAGTACTTTTAATTCAATAAAATCTCGCCTGACATCTTCTCAAAAGCCGTTATGGCTAATAATTCGAACAGCTCGCTTTTGCAATTTAAAAATTCTTGTTGTACGGGGCGAATGTACCCAGCAATCCAACGCATACGTCATATGGGACCCAATCAGGGCATTATAAGCAGTTTTAATTACATTTTTATTTACTAAGTTTTCCAGATTTCTCAGTACAAACAAATTTTGATAATTTCTTGGATAGGAAAACATTACGATGTTGCCAATTGAAAGTGGGGTCTAACATAACTCCTAAAAATTTTACGCAATTGGAATTATTTACTTTACTAATCCCACGATGCGAAAAAAATTAATACTTTCGTTTTTTTATCATTTTAGCTGAGGTAATTGGCAAGAAACCAGTCCCTCGTCGAGTTTGGGCACTACTCATATTTACATGTAGTAGTTCTTCGTGGCAATCAAAGTGTAAGAGGGTTGTGTCGTTTGCAAAGAGCAGCAGATTTTCCGCCGGAACCGCCACTTCCAAATCATTAGCATAGATAAGGAAGAAGATCGGTCCCAGAATGGAGCCCTGGAGAACTCCGCAGGCAACACTATCCTCAGGAGAACCAACTCTACTTATAGTCCGTGTACTGTTTTCTGCTCGAGAGAAAGAATTGCAAGTGCATACATATAGTGTCACTAAAGTTATATTAATTAAATTTTTAGCTAATAAATAAAACGGCACGCAATCAAAAGCTTTTTGAAGGTCTATAAACGTGGCGCCCACGTAACGTCTTTTTTTGAAGCCCTGAACCACTAAATCAGCAAGATGATTTATAGCATTAGTCGTAGATTTCTCGCCACGGAAAGCAAATTGCTTTCGAAAAAAAAAAGATTATTAGGTTCAACGGATTTGATAATTTATGTTTTTATTAATATTTCGAATATCTTATACACTATTGGTACAAGGAAAGTAGGTCTATAATTGTTCATCTTTTTTTTATCACCTTTTTTGTAGACAGGTATTACTTTGGATATTTCTAGAGCATCCTGGAGTATTCCAAGAGTAATACACTAAATTATTAAATTGGTTAGAAGACTAACTATGATATTTTTTAAGCACTTAATTAGTTCACTGTTTATGCCAAACCTAAACACAACACATATGTGGCTTTTTTGATTTTATAAGTTGCAGCATGTATTTCAAGTGAAAGGATTTAATCAGTTCACTCAAATTAAGACCGGTTGTAAATCGATCCGTAAAATGGTGTCTGACAGGTTTCGTGTTTCTGTAAACTAAAGTCAATGTTTGTGCACGCAAAGTTCATATATACACTAGTCCAATAAATACTCAATAATTTGTAAAGAATTGAAATTGAAATTTAACAGCGTTATGCGTTATCGGGCTTCGGGTAGCTACTGGAATAAAACGGTGTGTGATTGTGTTCTTGGAAATAAATTTCTCGGGTAAATACGGTGAATTATGCTTAATTATTTTTTACAGGCTTTAATTACTTTTAAGTAAAGTAATTAAAAAATCTACGGTGATAAATAAGTCAAAGGAATTTTTGTAGGGTACAAGCCGAATGGGTATAAAATATGGAACAGAGAGACCGGAAAGTTTATAATAGCGCGCGACGTTATTTTTGATGAAATAAACTTCAAGGTCTCTCGGCCACTATTATCGAATGAAAAAAATAAATACTCGTAAAGTTTCGATAACCGATCATGAAATCTGTGATTTTAACACAGACAAAACACAAATTCCCGAAGTAGCACATCAAAATTACCGGAAGTTGGAATGTATAATGATAATCAATCTCAAATCAAAGATTCCACTCCACGAAGAAGTGACAGGTTTAAAACACGTCCTCAGCCCTGTTATACAAAATATGAAGATTCTGAGTTCAATGCAAATGCAGCATGTGGACAAGCTGTTATTTATACTACACCAACAATTTATAAAGAAGTAAAAAACAGCAAAAATAAAACACAGTGGGAGCTGGCAAATTAAGGACGAGCTTGATTCACTTCTGATAAATAATACGTGGACGATTGTTCCGAAACCCTTAAATAAAAACATAGTAATGTTGTAAATCGGTATTCAGAATTAAAAATGGTAATCTTGAAAATCCCACAAAATACAAAGCGGATTAAAACAATCATCTGTTGCTGGTCAACATGCTGGTTTGAACGTTTTGATATAACAATGAAAGAAAAAGGTTTTAAAAATTTATTAGCTGATAACATATTTATGTTCTTTTATATGTAGATGATATTGTCATAGTTAAATACAATCAAGAGACGATGTTTAATTTTAAACAATTTTTACATAGTTGTTTTCAAATGACTGATTTAAACGAAATTAAAATTTTTCTAGGAATTACAATTGAAAGAAATAAGAACTCGGTATCATTAAATCACATTTTATACTTGAAAAATGTGTTACAGAAATTTGGCATGAGTGATTGTAAATCCACAGACACACCATTGACTTTAAAATTAGATTATGGTGCTTGGAACTTAGTAATGCACCTTCTAAAAATCTAATTGATTGTCTAATGTACGCTATGATCTCGACAAAGCCCGATCTTTGTTTTCCAATTAACATTTTAAGTAGATACCAAACCAAAAAATACCAGCGAATTGTGGAAATGTTTAAAAAGGGTACTAAGGTACGTAGAAGGTAGTTTAGATTTAAAACTCACTTACGTACGAAGTGACTATAAAAATATGCTTACTGGCTATGTGGATGCAGACTGGGGTAGTAATGAAATAGATAGAAAAAGCACAACTGGAATGTTGTATAAGTATTTCAAATAACCCCACGCATCACAAAAGAGCTAAACATATTGACATAAAATTTCATTATACTAGAAATCAAATCCAACAAGGTAATATAACACTTAAATCCACAGATCAGTTAGCAGACATTTTCACAAAGACGGTAACTGCTTCAAAACTAATGGCTATAAGATTTAATATTGGTTTAAAATATGTAGTTGTGTACAGATATATAAATATATTATTGCAACATTTTCTGATAAAGTTTATCCATATATGTATCTACCTTATCATACTTTTAGATCTTAGTCACATTGAATATATATATTTTATTTGGCTACCATACATTAATATTTTTTTTGTCGTTACACTTTTTGAGTGGGAGTGTTGGAATAATGTAACTATAGTAATTTATAGATGTAATAAACAAAAAGCGTTCGACTTACATGAAGTCACCTAAATGATGCTTAGTGCCGTTTGTGTTTATAAAACAAGATTATGTTTCATGGAAATATATTTGTTTGTTGCGTAGCCACTCCAGTTTGTTCATTCTCTTAAAAACCTCTGACAAATAAAGAAGCAGTTTTGAAACCGTCTAACTTTGTTTTATTTACAAGCCTTAACTCCAACATTCTCTGATTCAAACTATTACGTTACTTTCAAAATTGTAAAAATTAAAAACGATCTTGAAGGTTTTTGATAGTTTTTATTTTTACATTGTAAAATTTGAAACTTTCGTAAATTACTAAAATCCCAAAAAAATTGTTACTATCTATAATGTCGAGTTTAAAGTTTGAAATTTTCAAAATATTGAAATTTTTTACATTTTGAATCATTTGAAAATATTTAATCTAGAAAAATGGAATATTTGAAAATTTCGAAAATATTTCAAATTATAGAAATGTGTTAAAAATTCCCTATTATTAAAGAATTTTCAAAACTTATATATTTACAATTTGTATTGTACCCTTTAATAACTTTAGTAAAAAGTTAGTTGAAATTATTTGCTGATTTAGCAGTTTCGTTTACTGAAAGTAAGGGAAAATAAAGAGAACGTTTTGCAGATGAAAAGTAGAAAGAAACTTGATATTATTTTTGAGATATCAATTGTTCTGTACACTGTTAACCAATTCTAAGACAAAACATATTCACAATTTCTAGAAACACCACTTCTATGAAATTTAAGTAGTGATGGCGCAATAGTCGCTGTAAAGACTTGTTCTATTTGCAAATTATCTGCTTTATTGGAATAATTTAACAATATACGTAGACCCACTATCCTGCTAAGAAAGTCCCGATATTGACGTTATTGAATTGTGCATTATATGTCTTGAAGCGAATGAAATTTAAATTTCGATTTCAAACAGTGGGGTGGGTATTTAGCAACACTTCTATCTATCGATATTTTGATGTAACATATAGATAAAAACATCTTGATGCTAACACTGCATTAAAAAGATTAACCCAACAAAACGGAGCGAGGCCGGACATATAACAAGCAGAACTGATGGATGGACAACCCGATAACTGAATTGGAGACCAAGAATGAATAAACGTAACGTAAGAAGAGCCTTAACTAGGTGGTCGGATGACATCAGAATAATAGGAGGACGTCCATGCTACAGATTGGCAGAGGATAGAAAAGGATGGAATCCCGTCGGCGCGCGTCTAGTCCAACATTGGACGAATAATGAAGAAGAAGAATGTTAAAGGATTTAAAAAAAATATACTAAATATTTACATATTTGTTGAATGAAAAAGACTTACTAACCTACACAAGCAGAATAACAATTGTTGCACAGTTTAATTGTGTCACAGGTACTTTGAGTTTAAAAACATTGATTTGATCGACTTGGATTGTCGGACAAAAGTACATCTATTTTGAATGTACTGAAATAAGAGGTGATTAGTTTGGAATAAACTACACGAGTGCGATATAAGGCAGTATTGGTAACATAAATGTTCAAACTTAAAATTTAAATAGAATACGTTTTCCCTCTTGCCTAGTTTTGTGGTGATGACTTTGCTATACCGTTGCTACATACTTTTAATCTCGGGGAATTTTTTTCCAGAAAATAGAAAAAACTATTACATTATGATAGTAGTATAGTATAGTATAGTATTTATTTCGTTTTAGGTACAAACTGTTGTAATAAACACGTCAAGACAACATAATCACATATAAAACTACAGTGTACACAATTAACATGAATTCAAATTAACATTAACATATACATACATACAACAGTCCTCACAATCTACCAAATCTGAAATCAAAAACTTCGTCTATACTGTAAAAAGCATGTTTTATCAATTCATCTTTTATTACTGCCTTGAATTTTTCTAGTGACAGGTTTTTGATATTTGTAGGTAAATTGTTAAGAATCTTTGGACCGTAGTAGTTAAAACCATTTTTGCTAGATGCCAGGCGAAAGCGGTTCACTCTGATCTCATTGTCGAAGCGAGTATTATAATCATGAACATCTTCTTGTAATGTAAAAGTATTAAAATTATTGAACGTGTGCAACAAACAGTGATATATAAACAAACAAGGCAGAGTAAACAGTTTGAGTTCGGTAAATTTCAACTTAACGTCGTCTCTATATCCTAGGTTTGTAATTACTCGCAAAACCTTTCTCTGTAAACCGAAGATTCGGTGCATTTTGGAAGAATAACCCCAGACTATCAGACCATACGACATTTGCGAAACTATCAAAGCATGATATACAATTAATAAACATTTTGAGGACACAAGATCCTTAAGCCGTCTCATCACCTAAATATTTTTGGCAATCATTTTAGATACATGGGCTATATGGACACCCCAGCTAAGAATGGGATCCAAACGAATACCTAGAAATTTGACTGATTCTGGATTATTTACATTATTTACGGGCCTATGTGTGAAAAACATATCAATCGTTTTATTAGCTATTAATGAGAGTGCATTTGCTGAAAACCAATTTAAGGCATAACTGCGCGCCACATTCAAGGAAGTAATAGCTAATGTTAAGTTCTTACTTGAAGTCACTATCGTGGTGTCATCAGCAAAAAGTATAGTCTCAGCTCTCGGAACAGCTATATCATTAATATAGATTAAAAACAAAATAGGGCCCAATATTGACCCTTGTGGAACGCCGTTTGAAATAAGATCTGTTCCTGAAGTTTTATTATTAATAGATGTGTACTGGTGCCTATTGGACATAAACGATTGTATTAACTGGCAGCTGGAATCATTAAAATTTAGATTCCTAAGTTTTTTCCCTAAAATTTGGTTTGACACGCAGTATGGAACGGCGACCTTCCGCTTGGAATAGCAAAAGGAAAAGAGGAAAGCGTTAGCCACTCTATTCTCTAGTTTGGGCAAAAAAGGCACTATCCTAGTTATTGTTTTTACAAAAGAACCTCGTTGGAAAATATATGTGGCAATTTCTAAAACATCTAAGATATTTTGCCTAAAGTTCTTTAATAATCGATCTTTTTATACCATAATTTCATCATGGATTAAACGAAAATGTGGTTAAACGTAGAACTCCTTAATATACTAAAATGTTTCTAAATCTTTTTAATAATTTTTGAATTTATTAAAATATTAATTCCTTTATTTATTTTTATGTGTCCTCTTTCAGTTATTATCCAAATGAATGCGACTATGTAATGTAATATAATTAAAGAAACAGAATAATGGTTATTGATAAGAATGACGACATCATGTAACCCATTAAACAAATTTATTTAAAAATGTAAATACATTGATCATAACAGCAACTAGTCTGGAATTGAAATTGGACGAAATACCGTTCCATAACCACGTTGAACATAAAGTTCCACATAATCATAAAATCCTGTAATTTCTATCATATATTGGCCATTGGGAATAAAAGGAGGAAACATAGCCGGATTTGGTGACCAATCCAATGACCCGTAATTCCGCTCCTGTAAAGCAAATGCAGTAACTGTTTCTGAAACATTAGTAATTGTACAATACTGGCTACCTACGGAATTATATATTATGCAGTACCAAATATTTCTTATTAACCTTGCATGTTTGCTAAATTTTGCTTATTTCTTGCATTACATATAAATGTCTAGACCAAGATTAAATAGTAATTCACCTACAATGAGCAGACTTCCTAGAGGAGTACATTATTAACAGTAACACTCGAATATATTATGATTTCAGTAAAATGTGTTTTTAAGTTCACATTTATCTATTTGGTTTAAAGATGAATGCTTAATTAATCAGCAGAATCCTACTAAATAAATTAAAGCTTCTTCGAATTACCTTTACCAAAGGACATACAGAACAAGTATCACTTTGAAATAAATCTGCCATACCAGCGGCATTTTTAGCAATGGCTTGACAGAAATTTACTTCGAAACGAATTGGAAATGGTCGATACTCATTGCTAGCAAATTTGTATGCTTGTATGATCAACTACAACAGGAAGTATTTTTATAAACATTTGACAAACTTTAATTTAAAAAATTACCTCCATATTGTATCCCATATCCATGTTAAACATGAGTGTAATATTAACAACTGGACAAGTTCGGTTATGTTTAAAAGTGCGAACATGGAAGAATTTTATATAACGTTTATCGTACCGAATCAGTTCCAATCGTTCAAAATTAAGTTGGTAGTCATGTTGCTGAAACTAACTTCATCAATTATAATAACATCAGCAAACGGTATTTCGAGTTACCTTTTCAAGTAGGGAAGTCTCAGTGTGATTGTTTTTTAGATTCTTGTGCTCCGCTATCGCTCCAAAAATCATCAAGTAGCAACCAAAGAGACCGGTACATATTATTAACATTTTCGATACGAAATATTTGATTGATTGATTTAAAACGGGGAGGGTTTGATATGCCCTATAACACTGCGGCCTCTTGGGCCTATTGTGTATCCCCTTCGGTCGCTAGTCACTGTCAAGTAGATCCGTCCCCTTTAGCAGGTTTAGGAGTTTGTTGATCAGACTGGCTGGCGGTTGTATCTCATTGGGTTTGATGCCCTCAAAGATTTGGAATCTTCTGCGAGCTAGGGCTTCGCATTCGAATATTATATGGGAGGCTGTTTCTTCTTCCTCACCACATAGTCTGCATATTGGATCTTCATTATATAGCCCTATGTTATGCAGATGTTTTCTGAAGTGCCAGTGTCCCGTTAGGAGTCCTGTCACTATTCTGATGTGAGTCCTGCTAAGTTGCAGGACTGGTTTAGTCAGCTTATGGGGATGGTTGCCCATCATAGCTTTGCTTTGTCTCTGTCGAGGTGAGAGTCTCCAGTGTTCCGAGTGTTTTGTTGACATCCATTCTTTAACTGCTCCTCTCGCTGTCTTTTTAGTTGTGCCAACCACAGGTTCAGGCCCTGTGAATGGTGTTTCAGATCCCTGCTTTGCTATACGAAATATACTTCTTTGAAGTAATAATGTAACGATTTTATACACTATAGTGATGTAGTTGCTGGAAATAATACAATGTACATATATTTTTGTGTAATATAGTAATCAACAGTGGTGGTGATGAACAGAACATGCAATTATTTAAACGAAGATTTGGCTAATTGTGCGTGGTTGATATTGCCGATATCAAAATTATTATTCATAATATGCCGATGGCATCCGCTTAAAAAAGCAATTTTAATAATCTATTTTAGATGTAGTACTGCAGTAGAGTTAAACCACAGTATACTTATATATACAGTAGCGAAAGCGCCCATATAACGCCTGGTAAGCTGTAACTAGTGGCGCTCCAAGCGGTCGACAAGTTAAACTATCGTTTAAATTATGGCGGGTTTTATATTCCAATCCAGTTCGTTGTTGTTACCATATTTTTAATATGCAAAACAGTACAATTACGAGCTACATTAGATGATGGTTTTTAAATAATACAAAGATAATTCCAGTAATATGATTTATTAACATTTATAAACTGCAAATCTTCAAAATGCAGCGTACAAAGTGCAGTTTTTATTCAAATATCCCACCTCCTTTTCACGTAAATCTTCACGTCTACAGTTTACAAACCACTGTTTTGATCTAGAACGACGCGAAAGTCAAACTTTAATGTATTAATATTTATCAGAATTTATTACCTTTTTGGATCTTTGGGAAATGCAAAAAAACTAAGGTTAGGATTCTTTCCTTTGTTGTTTTCGCAGTTTACGGCGGAACATGCGCTTTCTTTCGAGACTCTCATAATATATTGGTATATCACTAATCAAATTTTTATAAAAACACTGGCAAACAACTTGAAAATTGTTCTTATGACGTTCAAAAAGCAGAGAAACACTACTACCGTTAGCTGTCAAACTTTAGTGCAACTTGTTCGCCGCTTGGTGCTATAATTACCATAAATGACCTTTACTTTCGCTACTGTATATATAAGTATACTGTGGTTAAACAATTACAAACATTTAGCACATAGAGTAAAAACAAATGATACGAACAGTGGTGACTATACCAGTGCGTATCATGCGAAAACACGGAACTTGCTGAGCTAGGAAAATTGTGGAAAACATCAATGAAGGATAACAAAGTATGTGCGATAAAAGAGAAGAAATGTCTAAGTCAAAATCCGCGACACCCGCTATAATAGTATGATCTAATAGATCTGCGAACACAAACCTTAACATACACCTACAGAACAAATTCTTTAGCGTTATTAATAATGGAAACTCGCCACATACCTTTAAATAATAATTCGAAAACGTTCGAACAGTACCACGCAAAAACTCACTCTATGAAACCCAGATACCTAGAATACACTAACATTATTGGTAACCATTTCCTGTAACACAATGTGAAATTGTATGATAAATTACCATTAGTACGACAGTGACAGTGCCGACAGTGTTTGTTGTCGATTCATGATGATCATCATAATCTACTTTAACAATCAACAAGCTACATAAAGCATGGTTACTAAATAATAGTGCAACAGTTTATTACAGATGTTAAAATTCCATTTTAGAAGAAACGGTTTTGAATAAAATAAGTTTAAAAAACTATTCTCTATGACTTGGTGTAGTAATTATTCTTTTTAATGGCAGAAACGATGTGAAGTCCTGATATATTGTTTTAAATAGTTACATGCATTTTTATGTTCCTCGCTACAGCTATAATAGGATGGTTATGTATTTCTTATTGTGTTGCCATTTATCCGGCGAAAACTTGCTTTTTTTTGGAATTATTTTGTTTTACTTCTTCTCCTAGTTTGTTATAAGCTGCTTCAACGCCGTTACTGTTTGCTTCAGTACGCTTTCTCATAAACAATTCATTTTCTTTTACTACCAGAATTTTATGTTTTGTGCTATCAGGAAGAAGCAGCATTGAACTACAAAAAAAAACACATGTAACATAGATATAAATCAGCTCATTACTTAAAAAAAGACAACTTTTCTACCCGCGTGTCAATAGTAACATTCTCATTTATTTGCGTTATTGTTCAGGAACTTACACACGTCAACATAACAATATAAAGATATATCAGGACATAATTAGTGCTTTATATAATAAGGAGTAATTTACAAATTACAAACTACGTTGACTTAGAAAAGGCTACAAAATAATATCTATATTAGACATGTCGTATGCTAGAATCAGTAGAATAGAAAGCATTTTTTAATAAACAATTTCTAATTTTAGTTTTAAGTTATTTTAGGTTTAGATAAATAATTTCCAAAGGCTTGAAATTATAGTAGATTCTAGCATTGCGACTAGAATTTAGTCTAAATAAGTGTACATAAATTTTACAATTATTTCGTGTATTATGATTGTGGATAATATTATGTGTAATATAAGAGTTTATATCAGATTTAATGCACACCAGGCTATAATGTATGAACAAGCATGAAAACGTTAGTACTACTAATTCAATAAAATCCCGCCTGACATCTTCTCGAAAAGCGTTATGGCTAATAATGCGAACAGCTCCCCTTTGGAGTTTAAAAATTCTTCTTGTACGGGGCGAATGTCCCCAGAAATCTAACGCATACATAATATTTTTATTTAGTTAATTAATCAATCTAATTTAATTTAATTTAATCCAAATCTAGTAGCAACTTCTATGTAATATAATATTTATTATCACTAACAAATTAGTTAAAAATTCACAAATGCAGATACGATAGAGCTGAAGAGATGTCAATGGACGTCTGCTTCTCATGTCAACCACCCACCAATGATTTACTTAATGCTACACCAAGCAGATTGTAAATAGATTAACATTAACAATAAAAAAAAAGACATCATATTGGACCCCATTAGGGCATGATAAGCAATTTTTATTACATTTTTGTTTTCCAAGTTGGCCAGATTTCTCAGTACGAACAAATTTTGATAATTTTTTGGATAGGAAAACATTATGATGCTCCCCCCCCCCCAATTGGGAGCGGGGACTAACATAACTCCTAAGTATATTACGCAATCGGGATTATTTACTTTACTAATCTCACGGTGCGAAAAAACATTAGTGTTGTAGTTTTATCAGCATGTTGGCTAAGGTAATTGCAAGAAACCAGTCTCTCGTCAGGTTTTAAGCACTATTCATATTTACAAGTAGCTGTTCTTCATGGTAATGACTGTGGAAGAGGGCTGTGTCGTCTGCAAAGAATAGCAGATTTTCGGCCAAAACCGCTCCTTCCAAGTAATTAGCATAGATATGGAAGAAGATCGGTTTTATAACGAAGCCCTGGGCAACTCCGCAAGGAACATCACTTTTAGGAGAACTAGCTCCATTTATGGTCGTGTACTGCGTTTTGCTGCAGAGATAGGATTACAAGAGCATACAGGTAGTCACCAAAGTTATAATAATTAAAATTTTTAGCTAATAAATTAATCAGCACTCAATCTAAAGCGTTATGCAAGTCTATAAACTTGGCGTCTATGTGAAGTCCTTCTTCGAAGCCCTGAACCACTAAATCAGCGAGATGATTTATAGCATTAGTCGTAGATTTCGTGGCACGGAAACTAAATTGATTAAAAAAAATAGATTATTGAATTAAAAGAGGTTAATTAGGTGTGTTTTTATTAGTACTTCAAATACCTTAAACACTATTGATACAAGGAAGATAGGATTATAATTGTTCAGCTCATTTATATCACCTTCTTTGTAGACAGGTATTACTTTGGATATTTTTAGAGCATCAGGCCCGTGTGGGGTTGCTAGTCCCCCATCGGGCGCCTCCCCAGGTGGCGGATAGGGGAATGCACACCAGATATGGTGTGTACCGGGGAAATAAAATACCCGGGGCGGACCAAAACTAGCTGACATCGGCAGCAGCATTGTCAGTACCGCATTGAGGCAAAGAGGATGGGATTCGGTATGGCTCAATGGTGGTTAGTCTGAGGCGGCATCATATATAGATTTAACCGGCTCAGATACTGGGATGAAGAAGGCAACGGGAAACCACCTCATTATTATTATTCCCTAGTATATTCATTATGGTAATCACAAATGCAAATATGGCCCTTAGTCCCCGGCAGCACTTCAATGTGCAGAGGGTGCGAAGAATCCCCGGGTGTCAAATAAAAATAGCAACGTGGAACGTAAACAGCTTATTTCAATCAGGCAAATTAGACAATGTGCATCAAGAAATGAAGAGACTGAAACTTGACATACTATGATTAAGTGAAGTAAGATGGCCTGGTAATGGAGAATGTCCAATCGAAGCTGGCGTAATGAACTATTCAGGAGGAAATGATCCATACCATAGACATGGAGTTGGCATAATAGTCAGAGGAAATATTCGAAGGACTATTAATAGTGTCGTAATGCATTCAGAAAGAGTAAGTAATGCTCATTCAATTACAATCTCACGCTGGGAAAGTTAACATCATACAAGCTTATGCTCCAACAGCAGACAAAAACGATGATGAAATAGAAGATTTCTACAATCAGATCAACGAAGTTCTAAAAATTACTAAAAAACATGAAATAACTATTATTTTGGGTGATTTTAACTCAAAAGTAGGGGAAGGTAAAATAAGTGACTGTGTTGGTGACTATGGATTAGGCACTAGAAATGAGAGAGGAGAGAGACTTATCGAATTTTGCCAAATGGAAAATATGGTTATAACAAATACTTGGTTTCGGTTACCAAAGCGGAGGCTATACACATGAACGTCCCCTCGACATAGAAATGATAATATTATTAGAAATCAGATAGATTTTATAATTATAAACAAGAGGTATAGAAATTCTGTCATATCTGTGAAGACATACCCAGGGGCTGACGTTAATTCCGACCACAATCTATTAGTAGCAGTAATGTCAATAAGACTAAAGAAAATACCTAAAACAACAAATAGAAAATCTTATTTGGACCCAAACATCTTAAGAGACATTACAATAAAGGAACAAATAGAAACAGCCATAAACAGAAACCTGCAAACTATTAGAAACGAGAACATTGAAACAGCAGATGTAAATAAAAAATGGGAAGGAATTAAAAATGCTATAATGGACGCAAGTAAAGAAAAGCCGAAGAAGTTGAAACCCCAGGCAAAGCAAAAATGGATGACCGAAGAAATTTGAAAGCTGATGGATATAAGAAGAAAGTATAAGGAAAAAAATGAAAACAAGTACAGAGAAACACACAGAGAAATAAAGCAGAAAATACTAGAAGCTACAGAGAGATTTATGAAAGACATGTGTAAAGAAATCGAATATCTGGAAAACAAACATGACTCATTTGGCCTTCACAAGAAAATTAAAGAAATAACAGGGGTAGGAACTAAAAATCGGAACGGAGGAATTAAAGATAAAAATGGTAACTTGATATTAGATCTACCGCAAAAACTGAAATGATGGCAAGAATATATAAATGAACTATTTGAAGATACGCGACCTAGTTTAAATAGCAATAGCGAAATAGATATGGGGCTTAAAATTACAAGAGATAAAATCATACATGCCATTAAAATGTCAAAGACAAAGAAAGTACCAGGCCCTGACGAAATTCCAATGGAACTGTTAAAGCTAGTCAGTGAGGACTACATAGCAATTCTTGTCGATCTATATAACACTGTGTATAAGTATGGAACAATTCCGAAGGAATGGCTTAAATCGATATTTGTGCTACTGCCAACAAAAGTAAATACTAAAGAGTGCTCAGATCATAGAACAATAAGTCTCATGTGCCATACACTAAAAGTGTTCCTTAAAATTATACACAATCGCATATATAAAAAACTGGAATCTGAGATGTCTGAAACGCAGTTTGGATTCAGAAATGCATTAGGGACTAGAGATGCATTATTTGGACTAAATGTTTTATTACAAAGAAACATGGATATGAACAAAGACGTATACGTAGGATTTATTGATTATGAAAAAGCGTTTGGTAAGGTAAGAAACGAACGCTTAATTAAAATCCTTAGAGAAATCAATCTGGATCCTTGGGATATTCGTATAATTGAAAACTTGTACTGGCAACAAAAAGCGGCAGTACAGGTAGACGGTGAATTAACTGACGAAATTGAAATCAAACGTGGGGTGAGACAAGGCTGCATATTGTTTCCGGGACTATTCAATCTGTACTCAAAAGCCATTATAAGTGAAGCATTAGATGAATTGGCGCCGGGCATAAATATTAATGGTAAAATTATAAATAATATCGGATACGCGGATGACACTGTGGTTGTGGCCGAGAATTTAGAGGACCTAAAAATCTTATTAGAGAGAATAAACACTGTAAGCACTAATTATGGGCTAAAAATGAACATCAAGAAGACAAAGTACATGGTAGTTAGTAAAACACCCCCAAGATTAGCTAATATTAATATTGCCATTAACAACGAAGTCGTCGAACGCGTTGACAACTACAAATATTTAGGAACCTGGATAAATACAAACAATGACCAAACACAAGAAATTAACGCAGAATTGCTATGGCTAGAGCGGCATTTATTAAAATGAAAAACCTATTATGCGACAAAAACTTGAATCTTCCTCTAAGACTTAGGCTCACAAAATGCTATGTGTTTTCGATTCTGCTGTATGGAGTAGAAGCTTGGACCTTGAAGAAAAACCAGCTGAAAAAGTTGGAGTCCTTCGAATACTGGTTATATCGAAGAATTCTGAAAATACCATGAACGGCGAGAATTACTAATGAGGAGGTCCTAAATCGAGTAAATAAAACAACGGAACTAGTTTTAAACATTAAGAAAAGGAAACTCGAATACTTCGGCCATATCAACAGAGGAGATAAATATAAAATTTTACAACTCATTATGCAAGGTAAAATTTCGGGCAGAAGATTTGTGGGAAGACGTAGAATGTCATGGCTGAGAAACTTACGTGAATGGTTCGGCTGCACTTCACTAGAACTGTTTCGAGCAGCAACGAATAAGGTGAAAATTACCATAATGATCGCCAACCTCCGAAGAGAGATGGCACCTTAAGAAGAAGAAGAGAGCATCAGGGAATATTCCAAGAGTAATACACTAAACCATTAAATTGGTTAGAGGACTAATTGTGATATTTATTATGCAATTAATTAGTTCAGCGTTCATGCCAAGATGAACACAACCGAATATGTGGCTTTTTTTGATGTTATAAGTTGCAGCTTGTATTTCAAGCGAAAGGATTTAACCAGTTTACTCAAATTAAGACTAAGGAAGCCAGTGTTTAAATCAGTTAGAAACTTTAGGTGGTTTTTCATAATACCCAATTCCTGGGCGAATCAGTTTGTTTTAGTTTTATTCTTTTGAGTTTGTTTTACAACTGGAAAAGATAGATGCAAAGCATTTGTTAGAATGGTCATAAACTTTTGAAGTTTTATGTTGTAAAGGTCTATCTATGGGTAGCTTAGAAGCTAGGATTTGTTTAAAATAAAGAGAAAACAGAATAAAAATTATTTACAATGTATATTACATTTGTATTACAATGCAAAATATCTAGATATGTATTTCATGTACTTTAGTTATAATTTACAATTTACAAGTAAACAATAAATTAACAAAATGCCTCCTTTGGAACGGGACGACTCTTGTTTAACGGCCCCTATGGAACCACGCTGGCCTAGTGCCTTTTGGTTGATAGCCTGTAGCACAGAATTTTCCTGTTGTGCTGCGATCTCCAATTAAGCGGTTGTAAATCGACCTTCAAAATAGTTTCTGACAGGTTTCGTGTTTCTGTAAACTAAAGTCAATGTTTGTGCACACAAAGTTCATATATACATATACTTGTTTAATAAATACACAAGCGTTTGTTAAAAATTAAATTGTAAGAAACAGCGTTATGCGGTGTTTAACATCGGCTCGTTCGGGATTCGGGTCACTGGAAAAAAACGGTGAGTGATTGTGTTTTTAGAAATGAATTCCTCAGGTAAGTACGGTGAATTATACTTAATTATTTTGTATCGCTGGCTTTAATTACTTTTAAGTAAAGCAATGTAAGAAATCTACAGTGGAAAAACATGCGGTAGTTTGAATATTTAGAGGGTTGTTGAAAATTCCAATTACTGATTTTTTACTAATAGAAAATTTTTAATATCTTGTGAAAACAAACTAAAAATCAAATTTTGGCAAATAAAAATAAATAGAAATTCGGGTTTAAATAAAACATTTAATTTAAACAAGAGAATTGTCATCTGCAGGTTGAAAGCAAACACCAACTCTCTGGAAATTAAATATTTAATTTGAACATGGGATTCGTGGTCTCCAAATTAAAATCAAATGTTCAAGATATGGTAACAAACTATTTAATTTAAACAAGATTCTTGACATCTCTACATTGAATACCAGAATCGGGTAAATTCTAAGTTCGGGGTTTTGAACAGTTAAATTAAAATTAATAACAGGTAAAACCGGTCGGGAACGAAATGTTGAAGTCTCAACAGGTTTCATTTAAAATTATTGAAAAATTGAAGTCTCTCGAACTGGGCTAGTCAAATGGTTTTATATCTGCTGAATGAGGGAGGGAAGCACGGATTGGAATTACGTTTCCTCCACGCACTGCGTTTTGTTGCGGTCACTCTGCATACAAAATTTTACTAGCAGCGCTGATGGCGTCCTTTCTTGGAATTGCAACAAAATAAATCGTTCTAATTTATAAAAATTGTTGTTAACTTGAGATGACTTGTTACATTGGTAACTTCAACTTTATCATCTTTAATAAATCCCCAATCTGTTTGATTAAGCAGGTTATAAAATTTAGTTTTACAAAGTGCAACACTTTTTGTATTGTTGCTTTTATATTCTATGCTAATGCAGACCGCCTTGTGGTCAGATAAGCCAGGGTCATGTAACCAGCTGCTATAGGATCTGTATTTACTAAACTTTATCACTACATTTACAGGGGGCCTTGGTAGGCGAATGTAGTCGGCGCTTGCAGCCAAGGTCACACCCAAGGTCACACCCAAGGTCACAGTGGTTTTCGGGAGTCTGTGGCTCTGTTTGGCCCGGTGTTCGAATCCGGGCCAGGGTAGTTGTCAGCTCCTGGAAACATCTTAACATGGAATAGTTTAAGTAGTTTTTAATCGTCTTCCGGTTCCCAATAATTTCTTCCATCTTTCCCTATTTCTCCACTCTCATTCCTCTATTTCCCTCTCTTCCATTGCTTCCACTATCCCTTTTCTCCAACCTTTCCTTGGTTTTCCCCTTTTCCTGCGTTCTCGGGGGACTCATTCCATTGCTTTCTTCGGAATACGTGTTTCGTCTATCCTCTGAACATGTCCATACCACATCAATTGCATTTTTTCACATCTTCCACTACGTCTTCTTCTACCCCCATTATGTTCTTAATTGTTTCGTTTCTAACTCTGTCTAATTTTGATATTCTTGCCGAGCGCCTCCAGTAATCCATTTCTAATACTCTTAAATCTTTTTTCGTTTTTTCAGTTAATTGCCATGATTCCGCTCTATATGTACAGAGTGCCGATTTTAAAACTCCGAGCCTAAATTTTTTTAAATAGGCAACATACAATGCAACCCCCAGATCACTATGCATTTCTACCATTTTTTTTTAAATTGAGATCGGAGTTGTTTTACAGTACATGTATCTACTAATGATTAAGTACAAATTTAAGGTTACTTTAATAACTCAAATTTAATATTTGACAACAATAACTACAATAATTTAATAGGAACATAGTACAAAAACTAACGAAGCAGGTGTTCAAATTGTTCAATTGTGAAATTTGTTGGCCTTAAGAATATTGAAAACAGAACCTTTGCTAATGTTTAAGGCATTTGCAATCGCTCTTTGACTTGTATGGGGATTATCCGTAAATATTTCAATTACAGCCACTTCGTTATGTTCAACCGTAACTTGCCGTGCCCTTGCGTTTGTTTTTGAAAATTGGCCATACTCTTGTAAATTCAGAAGAAGCATTCTAAATGTTTTGTCTATTGGAATTCGTCTACCTGGAAAGCGTTGCGCATACAAAGTACTGGCAGCAGTCGCATTTTTTTCGATTTTTACCCAGAATTAGAAGCATGTCCACTTTGTCAGCGTTGAAATACATTTTGCACCAAAGATTAGTGATCGATAATCTTTGTTTTGCACCGTTCAAGTAATGTGGCTTAACGAATTTGATTAGTAAACTGTCAAGTTAATGCAAACATGATTGCCCTGATCTTAATTATAGAAATATTTTGTTTTAAAATAATAGTCGGCAGCGACTTGTATTGTGTGTTGCCTATTTAAAAAAATTTTTGGCTCGGAGTTTTAAAATGGGCACTCTGTATGTTGTTATACTTTTCACTATACTGTTATAGATTTGTTTTTTCCATTTTTACTTATGTTTCTGTCCCACAATACCGAATTAAATATTCTAACGGCTTGTTCTGCTTTTATTATTCTATCTTTCTATTGTAAGTAAGTCTTTGAATGTGATATAAGTACCTTTCATAGTATTAACCATACGGTTAAAGTCACAACGTCTCGATTTAAGGTAATCAAAATAGTCATCATTTCATTTATGATGTTTAAAAACAAATCAACACTATCGTCTGGAAGGCGATATACGGTAATACACTCTATGTTTATGGAAAAAAAAATCCGCTGCAGCAATTCCACACTGACATTTCACTAAGTTGTTAATTTTCATAATGGCATTTCTTGATTTTACACATTATTCTAGTTCCACCTTTAATATGGTCCGCACTCGTAAACTGGGATGTTAATTTATATTACCTACTTATCGAAAAATTATAAATTTTATCGAGCCGCAGGTGATGTACACGCAAGCATACTAAATTAGCATTATTATCGCATGAATTTAAAAACTCTTCAAGTTCTAACAATTTGTTCCAAACTGGCTGCATGTTTATGTGAACTACTTGCACAGTTTTTTTGCCGACTGGGACTATGTTGCCGGTGATTGCATCGGTCGCTTTGGAAAAACCCTCGACACGTAAGTACTGGAAGGTCACATTTTAGCATTGTTAAAGTTTTCGCTATCAACAGTTATTTTAAAGGAGGTATAGATGTTTTCTAAAATAACTTATGACGACTTAAACATAAATAATAATTTTTGCGCGCTAGCCTCCGACTAAGCCGTATGTAGGGGTGATAAATCCAGACGAGATGATAACACATTCGATTTTTTAGCATTTTCGCAATTTTTGATCTATTCGCGAACTCAAAATTCGAATCAGGCAGGTGATTTTGCATAATAATCAGCTTCAATTTTTTGTGTCTGTTCGAGTTGGGAAAGGTATGTTTAAAATGCATCTTTCAAGCAGCTTGTTCCCCGACTAAACTGCGGGAGGTCAAATCTACTAGTGAAGTTTGTGCACTATGCACTATGCACTATGAAATTATTTACCGTTGGTGAAGAAGATGTTTTATCAAAGACACAGGGTGACCATATTCATGACAGCCTTTTGCGAAAATGTCTTGGCACGGAAAGTTTTTAAGCAACAGTTTGAAGAGAAAAGCGGAAGAAAACATTTTTTCCGAAAGACCATCCAAATTAATTCATTTAGAAATAACTTCGGAATCAGAATTAATTACTAAGTTAACTTTAAAGGACATAACGCACATAAAAAATAATTTAAGCCACTCTAAACTGAAGACTTATCCAAAGTTACCAAAATCCACTTTGGAGATGCATCAATACCTAAATTCAGTATCGATAAATACGGTGAAAAACGAAAATTTTCTTCTTATAAACGACATTAAATATAGTCGTATTTAGCTGTGATTCCAATTTACAGTTTTTGTGTGAACAAACTACATTATATCTAGACGCTACGTTTCATTACTTACTGTGCTAAGTATTTCCTTCAACTTTTTACAATTTTTGCATTGGCAAATAATGTTTATATACCAGTCGTATTCTGCTTGTTGAAAAACAAGCGGAAAGAAACTTACGGTCATTTGTTTCGGTTGTTAAAAGAAAAGTGTTTAGAAAAAGGACTGGTTCTGCAGCCAACTACCATTGTTATAGATTTTGAAGTCGGTATACACTCAAGTGCAAAAGAAAATTTTTCTGGTGTCAATATTAGTGGATGTCGTTTCTACATCACACAATCTTAGTAAGTTTTAAAAAAAAATATTTTTTGCAAAACATTATGAACAGAAATTTTTGTTATTAGGTGAAGGAAAATCCAAGAATTCGGTCTGTCTAAAGAATATAAGGATAAAAACTCTACCACCGGAAAATGGCTTATACATATTTTTGGGCTAATTTTTCTTAGGCCAGAAGAAGTGGGCGATGCGTTTGTTTTTTGTTTTTGGTTTTCAAAGTGAACAGCCAAACGATTCGCGAGTGCAAGAATTCGCGGACTGCCTCGTAGAAAATTATATTCAAGAAGACGCTCGCTCGCTTTCCTTCTTATATATGGGCTGAAAATTCAGCTTGCTTAAATAGAACTGCTGCGAATCGTTCATTGCAAAATTAAAAGGCTATTGTTCTTCTCCACACCCTAACATACATGTGTTTTTGGAAGTAATAATAAACATGCTAAAGCACAGTTACATTATAATAATAATAATAATAATAATAATAATAATAATATATGTTTATTTCCATAGAACTACAAAATAGTATCGGCATTGTCAACGGTAACATAATAATAATCACAGCAAACTACATCTATTGTTCAACCCATTATTTATTACATCTAAAGTAATTATATAACTTTTTCTTAAATAAATTTATTTTTGTAGGAAAAAAAACTCCTGCATGTTATAAAAACAATTATCTATAAGATAATCTTTGAGTTCCTTTTTAAATAAACTAAGAGTTTTGCTTTCTTTGATATTGCTAGGCAGATGATTAAAAATGTTAGCTCCTAGGCAATCAGGTGACTTTAAAGAAGCACTCAATCTACAAAAAGAGACATAAATATCATTTTTGTGCCTAGTATTAAAACCATGCACGTCCTTAATCAACATAAACTTACTTCTGTTTTGGAAAACATAAATACTTAATTCATAAATTAATATGCAGCTAATTGTCAAAATTTTTAATGTTTTAAAAATATTTCTGCATGACTGCATGCTCGACACCCCAGCCATACATCTTACGACCCTCTTTTGCGCTACAAAAATATCAGGTGCCATAGTTGAGGTGCCCCAGAGGCAGATTCCGTACCTTAATCTTGAGTCTACTTGTGCATGATACAACATTACAAGCTGGTCTTTCTGAAGAATCGATTTTAAGTTTCTAAATAAGTAGGAAAGTGAGCCCAATTTAGAAATAAGCTCTGCACAATGGATATTCCACTTGAGGCATTCGTCAAACCATAAACCTAAAAACTTTACCTGATTGTCTTTATTAGATAAAGGGGCGTCGTTAATTTTCAGGTTTAATATATTACATTCTTTTTGAATATTATGAAATCGGATAAATTTCGTTTTTTCTATATTAAAATATAGCATGTTTGAGGAGAACCGCGAAGTTAGTTTCTGAAGAACGTCATTGCACTTAGATTCTAGTGATATATTCGAGTTATCTGAGATACACACAGATGTGTCATCGGCATAAAATGTAAAAAGTGCGTCCCTAGTTATCATTTCAAGGTCGTTTATATATAGCAGGAAAAGCATGGGTCCCAACACGGAGCCTTGGGGAACTCCCACCTTTATCTCGGTTATTCCAGAGTTAAATTTTCGAACTGTTCCGTCTTCTGTATGCGTTAGAGAGACATACTGCCACCTCTCTTTTAGAAAAGACGCAATCCAATTCTGTGACGTACCCCTAATTCCGCAAACAGACAGTTTATCCAATAGTACTGCATGATTAACGCAGTCGAATGCCCTGGAGAGGTCACAGAAGACCCCTACAGGGCACTCGCCATATTCCAAAAACTTAATAATTCTGGCGTGAAACTCTAACATTGCCGAACTGGTGGACTTCCCGGTGCGGAAACCGTGCTGGTTCTCGGTCAGAATATCATGACTATTTACAAAATTAAGCAATCGATTTAAAAAGCAATATTCAAATATTTTTGAAAACCCACTTGGGACCGTAACTGGCCTATAGTTTTCAGGCGCAAGGGAATCATGCTTTTTATAAATTGGAATAACTTTTCCCAATTTTAAAGCCTGGGGAAAATCGCCATTTTTAAACGATAAATTCACTAAAAATGTGAGTGGAATTGCTAATTCCAAAAGTGTTTCTTTAATGAGAAAGTTAGGGATGTCATCTGGTCCGGACGAAGTTTTATTTTTTAGACTCTTATGCAAGATTAGTATCAATTCCTCGGAAGTAAGGGGTCGAAGAAACAGTGTGTCTGCTTGGAAAGGAATGCTGACTTGAACATCAGCGCTATTATTTGGGGGAATTTGTTTAACAATTTCAGCCGGGGCATTTTGAAAAAAATTGTTTAGACTAGAGGCGATGAGTACTGGATCTTCTACTACTTCCCCTTTAATTTTCAATTTTATGTTGTTACAACTATTAGACTTATTTGATAGTTTATTTATGATATTCCACGCCGATTTACTTGGATTATCAGAAAACTGTATTTTATTTTGATAAAATTGTCGTTTAGTCACTTCAAGCAACTTGACATGGTCTTTTTTAGCCTTATCGTATACTAATGATAATATAGGATATGCTTCCTTTAAATTATATAAATCTTTTAACTTGGAGCTTGATTTTTTAACATCTCTATTAACCCATTCTTTGCCGTGACTACTTAAGTTTTTAGACTGCTTTACCACGGGTAAGAACAAGTTAAAATAATGTAAAAATATTCCGTAAAAATAATCAAACGCTTCATTCATGTTTTTCATATCGTAAAGGTCTGACCAATCGTGTTTACCGATAAAATCCTTAAAACTTAAGATCTTAGAATTATTAAATTTTCTCTTAAAATATAAAATCTTATCCTTATCCTTACTTGGTATGTCGTATCCTGATATGAATTCCAAAAATACAGTTCTGTGATCTGATATGGTATTGTCAATTACACAGCAAGTGTTGCTTATCATATTTGTAAAGATATTGTCTATAATAGTAATACTAGAGCTTGTAACACGTGTCGGCCACTTTACTTGTGGTTTAAGATTAAAATTACCTAACATGCTACACATTAATTCAAAATCATTATTTTTTTTATACGAGTCCATATTAAAATCTCCACATAGAATTATTTTAGCCTTTGGTGCATATAACGTATCTAACGCATTATACAACTGCTCTAAAAATATGCTGAAATTACCCGAAGGCGCTCTATAACAATTTAAAATTACAAAAGAATGGTTATTGTTAGCATTCCAACAGATTCCGCACAGTTCAATGTGTTTATCTAAACAAAAATTGCTAAGATCAACTGATTTTACGTGTAAACCATCTTTTGACCAGATTGCTGCTCCGCCGCGTGCAGAGGAGGACCTGCAGTAATACGCACTTAGATTAAATCCAGCAATGTTCATATTTTTAAGGATATCCGGTTTATCACTTGATTCGGTTAAACACAGAAACTTCAGATTAGAAAAATCAGAGATGTCTGTACACAACATATCGGATTTTTGAGGGTTAATGCTTCTTACATTTAATAGTAACAAATCGGGGTTAAATATCACTGATCTTGGGATGTTTTGATTCGCGGTTGAAAAAACTTATTGATGCATGCTCCTGCAGGCCATACCATGGGGTCCATGGCTTTTTTGAAATTACTCAAAAATAAAGTAACCTTAAATGATGAATACAGAAGGGGGTGTTTTGGCGTCAGCGCTTCGGATACCACTTCCGGAAAAGTTTTCTTTACAAAATCATTAAAGTCATCTACTTTGAGTCCAGGGTTTACTCTATATACGTGTAAAGTTACATAATTTGGAACTCCTTTTACAAGTTCGTTAACTTCTGGCTCTTTGGCTCCAATCACCATTGGATTTCTTCGTCTCCTATGTTGGTAATTAACCTCTTTCCAGGCAGCGTCTTTTTTATCCCTGTTATCCTGTACTGTCGAGGGATCTTTCGGGAGTACTTGCGGGAGTTGCGTTTCTTGAGCTAAATTGATGTATTCTATAAGTTTTAGTTTACTTTCGGCTTGTAGTAAACCGTCTGAAACCTCTTTTTTTGAGATTTTCTGGCGATTGCTTGGGTTAAATTGTTTATCTATTGTTCCTGTTTTGTTTACGTTTTTTGCCACTGTTGAGTACTTAGGATTATTATCATTTGGCACGAAATTTGGCACGTTTTTAAAGTTTTTATCCGTATCTATTGCGGCCTCGACTTGTTTTTGATCAGTTTCACTAACCTTGTGTCCACATGTTTGCAGTAACCGAATATGACTATAAAGTAATTCGATTTTGCTACGTAACTCTTTAATAATAACGTCTTTTTGTTTTACAACGTAATTGAACGTACGAACATCAATTTTTTTATCTTCGCTTGATGCTTCTTCGATGACGTCATAAAATGCGGCTTCGATGTCGCACGTTTCTGTCACGTCACAACATGAAATAACACCGTCAGTAACAAATTTCACATAACTACATAGTTTTGCACAACTAACATGATATACCGATGCACAGTTTGTACATTTTAAACCATTTACCACGTTTTTCTTGCACTTTTTACAGGACGGACTAACAGAGCTGACCGTGCTGGCAGCCATTTGCAATACAACATACAAATAAATTATACAAATTTTCTCTTGGATTATTTTCATGGTGAATAGATGGTCGGTCACCGATCTCTTCTGTTTAAAACCCGCTTGGTATTCTCCTATTTCCTTGTCTACTACTTTCTTCAGCCTTTAATTTATTAGTGACGCCAGTATCTTATAGGCTACATTTAGTAAGGATATTGGTCTGTAGTTTGCGCACTCTTGTTTATCCCCCTTCTTATATATTGGAATTATCAGGGCTTCGTTCCACTATGGCGGCGTTTTGCATGTAGTCCATATCTGCGACAAGAGTTCTCACATTTTCGTTTCCAGGGTCCTTCCCCCATGCTTTAACAGTTCCGCTTCCACTTCATCAGTTGCAGGGCTTTTGTTGTTTTTTAGCTTCTTTATTATTCTTCTAAGTTCCTCTCTCGTCGGTTTGTCGTTATCATTTTCCGGTATCTGGACTTCCCTCTCTTCTTCCATCTGTTCTGCTTCTGTTGTGGTCATTATTTCCTGGTAGTGCTCCCTCCATCTCTGTGCTATACGCTTCTCTCCCGCTATTATGTCTTCCTCCTTGTCCTTAAACGTCAGCTGTCTGGATTGGTAATTCTTTTTACTGTTTTTTAGTTTCTTGTAAAACATTCTCATATTCCTATTGCTAAAATTCACTTCCATGTCCTGTATCATATTGTTAAACCAGTTTCTCTTCTTGTTTCTATTTAGTTTCTTTACTTCCCTTCTTTTTTCCTTGAAGTTTTCTATGTTTCCCTCGGAATTGTTGTTTAGCATTTTTTGTTTTGTTCTCATCATTTCCTGTAATGCCTCCTCACACTCTCTATCAAACCAAGGCTTTCTGCTTTTTGACGCTTGTTGCAAGTTCTTTACCGCTGCCTGCTTTACTAATTTTTTGATTGTTGTCCAGTCTTTTCGCACATCCTCTGTAGTTGCTGTTTTTGTTAATTCTTTGTCTAAATATTCTTCATAGCTATTTCCTATCATCTCGTCTCTTAACAGTTCTATTTGTAGTGTTCTTCGCTCACTTCTGTTGGTTTTATTACTGGTTTCACGAGGAAATGGTTGGATGTTATTTCTGCCCCTCTGCGCCTTTTAATGTCCATTACTAGCTTTTGGTGTTTTGCCTCTATTAACATGTGATCTATCTGATTAACTGTTCTCCCATTGGGATGTTGCCAGGTACCTTTATATATCTCTTTATTTGCCTTAAAAGTCGAAAATTCAACTTGCTTAACTAGAACCACCAATTGCTGCGAATCGTTCCATGCAAAATTAAAAGGCAATAGGTTTTTTTGGAAGTAATAATACACATGCAAAAGGACAGTTACATTAAAATAAATTCTGCAAATATGCATCAAAGAAGAAAAGTTGTTAATAAACAGAAATATATTAAAAACAAAATCAGTGAATACCAAAGTGGCAAAATAAACAGAAAAAAATTGAAGTAGTGGTGTTGTCAACTGTCAAGCGCCATCAAATTGCGTTCAATAAAATGTTAATACAAAAAGTAACTCTTAATTTTGATTTTGAATGTACGTAACTTGCTTGGGGGGAGTTGGAGCTTTTTTTATTATACCCCTATAACCTACTACGAAAAGCGCGCTTGTTTGATAGTTGTAAAGCATTATTTAGGTTTCTCCAATGAACACATTATTTGCATCCGATATTTTTGATTTCGGGGTTATTGCATATGACACTATTTCAGTTTGTAAACAATTATAATAAGTTGTATTATATATCATGGACTTAGTACATACATATAGATGTTACATTTTTAAATTGTGTTTTGTATTAACAAGACGACTGCTATTTTTTAAATAATAATTTTTACTATTACAAATAAACAAACGAACTTTATATTATGAATTTTTTTGTAGATTTTTTGTGTGAATTATTTTCTTTGATTTTGTTCCTAGATTTTTTTCTTAACTGTTCTTTTAGTAGCTATAAAGAAACATGTCTAAATTTACAATCGCAAGGCCGACGCTAGGGTACGATAAGTAGGCACCATGACGTTTGACCAGGGGCGTGCGTCTTGGAAATGCTTAGAGAAATATACAAATGAATGACCTCTATCCCAGCTTAAAATACCTTTTTCCCAAACTAGTGAGACAGGTTTATTTAATACAGGTAGACCGCCATTATTTCAAAGGGTTACTTAAGAAACTACATTACACATCCAAAATTATTAGAAAAAAATGTATCTAACCAGCTTGCTTATCTGTTTATTGTTTATTTGAATTTTAATATTAAGAGTTACGTTTTATTTGTACGGTCATTGGGTGTAATACTGTTTCTGTTTATAAGTAGTTTTTTGGTTATAAATAGTATTTTATAATAATTGAAAGAATGAAACTTATAACTAATAAGTTCTCTTATGAATTTTTAATGTTTTATGTGTACTTTTACTAACATTTCCGTCATACCCATCACTATTTAGTGGAAGGGGGGTAATAGCCTCATTTGCCAGGAGCTTTGAACATCCATTGTTTCTGTCTTGAAATTATACGCTTTATGGATTTTGCGCCGACGCAGAACAACATATTGAATGATACACTACTATTCTAACAATTGAAATACTGAATAATTAATTTGCACATATTGGATTCATACTTGTCACCAATATGTAATTTTTTTTATTTAAATAACGAATACATCCAGATAATATATTTATAACAGATTTATCGATGATTTGGAATATTTAAGTTTAAAATGTATTAAAATGAGGAACTTAGACATAGACAGCGATTTACTGGAATACCCATATACCTACAATTTTTCTCATGTTTATCTGAATTAACTGCATATTCATACAAATTCTAATAGCCAGATAAAAGCAGACTGTAGATATGTTGATTTACTGGAATGTCTAATTTAATTTAATAAATAAACGCACGCAGATAAATTCAGAAAACGGATTTTTGCTTAAATCCGAATATTGGATTTTCTTTAAAAATCCGGATAGCGGATTATTTAGGGTAAATCCGGATACCGGATTTTTCGGATAAATCCGGATATCGAATTCTTCAGATAAATCCGGATAGCGGATTTTTCAGATGAATCCGGATAGCGGATTTTCAGATAAATCCGAATACTTAATTTATCGGATAACGGATTTGCGATACGGATTTTCTCCGGATAGTAAAAATCCGACGGATTCCGGATTATTCGGATACCGGATAATTTAAAATCCGAAATCCGGATTTTAAAATGGAACTGATTTGACAGCACTAGTCTTAATCCGTGGTGCAGGAGAATTTTAAATACCTAAACAGAAAACTGGTACAAGAGATTATCCGTGGTGCAGTTTGTGTGCGCACGTTTGAATATAGGACTAGTGACTTATTTTCATTTAATTTCGCTTGATTCATTTTTGGTGTTTCAAACCTTTTATCAGCTGTTATTAGTGTTTACGACTAGGGTTCAACTCAAACACCTACGTACTTTATTTTTTTTTAACTTTTTGCAGTAAAACAATTAAACGGATTCAAAATTATTTTTACATTACGCCTGTGTGATACCATCGAAATGACTGAAAAGTCGAGGTCATCAAAATTCATTAGAAAAATATCCAACAATACATTTTTGAATGCAAAAACATAAATAAAGCGAACAATACAAAGTAAGATTTTATCTAAATTATGTTTTCATAATATTATATATCGTATTAATTTCATTTGTGTTCCGTTGTTGATAGCTGCGTGCTGGCTGCTGGGTACTCAAAAACATATAATATTGTTACTTCAAGAAACCGTAATTATTTAACCAACAATGTTCCAAGTGTTTATTGTTTTCATTGGTTGGTATTTAATAATTTCTGGTGTATCAGCAGAACGTACTAATGAAAAGAATAACCGTACCGTTGCTACACTACTTGACAAGGTAACTCAAAGGCTTCTCATTAACATGAAAATCAATTTAAATGATAGTTTCAGCAACATGATTACAAACTTAATTTTGAACGAATTGAATTGGTTCGATATGATAAGCGTTACATAAAGTACATTAATGTAGTAACTTTTAAATATAACAGAAGTTGCCCACTTGTTAATGCTACACACATGTATAACCTGGATGTTGGAAACAACTTAGAGGTAATTGTTGTATTAAATTTCCCATTTTAATAAAACTGTTAACTAAGAATTCTATAAAAATGTGTTTTAGATTGTCACGCAAACATACAAGTTTGCTAGTAATGAGTATCGAATGTTTCCCATGCGTTTTCAAATGAATTTTTGCGCGGCAGTAAACAAAAATGTTATGGGTATTGCAGATTTCCGTAAATGTGGCACTTTTACTGGATGTCCTTTGGCCAAGGTAAAACAGTTTTACTACACAGAATTCTACAGAGTCATTCGTGTTATTGTGTTAGGCAAATAATCGACCGACTGCGCAAATTCTAACAATCTATTTTTCCCGTTCAATCAATTTAGTAGAACTCACTTTTGCCAAAAATTGAAAACCTAATCGTTAGTACAAAAAACTAATTACTGAAAAAAAATGTTTAATAATTGTTTTGAAAATTATCTTTAAAAAGATGTAAAATTTAATCATAGAAGTAGATTGATCAAATTCGTAACTGCCACTGTAGCAATTGTAAGCGTGGCTCTTTCAAGTTGTTATACCACAAATATAAGGTAGTTAAGTATACTAGGTAAGTGAAAAATATGATGATTTCATTGAAAGTCATTATACGAGTATGCAGGACTGCTTTACACTGCTAATATTTTTTACATATTCAACATTAATTTTGAATTTCCACATATTATAACAGGAAAAGAATTACAGCATCTGCAATTGGTCACCAAATCCAGCAATGTTTCCTCCATTTATTCCTGATGGCCAATATTTGATGGAATTTCAAATGTTTGATCGCTCTGTGGAACTATTTGTTTTACGTGGTTATGCAACTGTATCTCGTCCAATTACAGTTTCAGGGTAGTTGTCTTTATAAAATGTACTTATTAGCAATTACTAATAAATTTTGTTTTAATTGATTGTTTATATTGTTGCCACTAAGATGGCATGATTAAAGTGAATCTAGGATAAAATACCCCGAAAAAAATACCCCAAAAAAATACCCTAGGAGACAATACCCCAATGGTGGCAATTTTGTATTTCTATGAAAAATTTAATTCTCTAGACGGTGAAATGTTAAACCACCTACGCTTTGCTGATAACATCATAATATTTAGTGAAAGTAGAGAAGAAAAACAAGAAATGGTAGACGAACTACAAATATGATCAAGAGAGATAGGAATGAAAATTAACATTGCCAAAACTAAATATATGACTAATGACAAACTAGAAGATAACAACAATCCAGGACTTTCAATAGAAAACCAACCAATAGAAAAAATTGACTCATACATATATCTAGGCCAAAAGCTAGAAATAACAAAGAACAACTTGAAAGCAGACCTGAAGAGGAGAATCTCATTGGCATGGGCTAGTTTTGGCAAACTGCTAAAAATCTTTAAATCAAACCTAGCAAACACTATCAAAGCCAAGACCTTCGACCAACAATTACTACCAGTACTGACATATAGAACTGAGACTTTTGGGCCCTAACCAAACGCATCATGGAAAGATTGCAAATTACACAACGAGCAATGGAACGACGAATGCTGAACATCACTCTTAAAGACCATATACCAAACACAAAGATAAGAAAGAAATCGAAAGTAACAGACGTCGTATACCGAATATATAATCTACGATGGAACTGGGCGGGACATGTCGCCAGATTTCAAGATAACCGTTGGACCAAACGCATAATAGAATGGAGACCAAGAAAACACAAAAGAAGTGTAAGACGCCTACAAACAAGGTGGACAGACGAGGTTAAAAAACAAGCGGGATATGACTGGATACGAAGAGCCGCAAATAGGAGAGAATGGAAGCAACTCGGGGGATGGGATAGTTATAGAAGAAGAAGAAGAAGAAGAAGAAGTCTAGCAACTGTTGGAAGTGTTCTTCCTATTTCTGTAGGATGCTACTTTTATCGCAGATTAATTCTCGCGTCTGATAGCGCCGGTAGTATAATTACGTAGGGTTCATAGTATTCCCAGAGATGTTGTTGATGAGATTTTTTTAAGTTGGTATTGTACGTGATTGGAGCCAATAATTCCAAATTATAAATAAACTCTTACCTTAAGCTTTCTAGATTCGCGTGAAACGTGACGGGATCAAAACGATTAAAATCCCGAAGTGTAATAATATTGTACATTTGTTTGGTGCAATATTACGAACACAAAATGTTAGAAAGCGGTCAGTTATATTGTGAGACTCTACAACACCGTAATCGGCACTATTCAAAACAATTAATAAATGAATAAGAGCGGATCAAGTTAATGCAATTTTAGAAGGTTCTTTGATTAGTTGTTAACAGAAGGGGGGATTTGAACAACTAGCGTGCCGTTACTGTTAAAGCTCAACAAAACCAAATTAAAGTCACTGCAGTGCATATGTCTCCAAATGACGACTTGGTCTAAGCCTAAAGTAAATTTTAATATTGAAAGTTCGATAAACCACGAAAGCCTCCGAGAATATATGTATATAACTTTTTGCTTTATTTAATAATATACGGATTAGTGCTAGAGTTGTTTGTTTATTAACATTACCTAAGCACAAATGGTATTAGTAAGTAAGACTTTGTTAGACCTCTGGAGACCGCCGTTACTTTACTGCAGTGACCCAGGTCTTCAACTAGGTACGAGCGAACCGTAACGACCGATTTGGGAAAAGCCCCAGTGGAAAAAAAACTGCTATAAAAGTGCAATCAAACTGGGAAAAAACCTTCCCAAAAGAGCAATTCTTATGGAGGAAAGTCTTCGCCCAGCGAAGCCTGTTGCGAGAATACACGTCATTATAAAAACTAACGCCCGAGCGTTTCACCGTGGTTATACGCACACGCCAACGTACAATCTCACCCGCATCACCGACCACGTAACGAAAGAGCGTCACAACAGCAATAAAACCTCAAACCGGAATTTCCTCGGGATTTCGCAGCTAACGTGTTAGATTTTTTGGTATTACGTTAGTTAGATTGGCGACAGCTGTCAACTTACATTTATCATACACGTTGGTAAATTAAAAACAATAAATAATAAATAAATATTATAAATAAATATTACATTAATAAAAATAAAATATTAAAAATATATTACAATGTTTACTTGCTAATAGGTTTAAAATGGTAAATATGATCAATTACGGTAAAATATAAACCCGCGCAACTATGATAATAGCTCCACGATTTGCAAACTAATCATCAACATGCCGCGCTTGTTTCGTAGACGACTGCAATTTAATTTTATTTGATCGCTCTGTACAAACGTATACAGTGAATTCCAATTAAGGTGGGACATGGCATTTTAACATATAATAATTTATTAGTTGTATGTTAAGCCTCGAGAAGAACTTTAATGCGTGCAGTAATTCTAATTGAAAAAACAACATTTCTTTGCATCACCTGATGGCATTGAGTTAAAAGTTTAATACAAATAATGAAATAAATACATTATTTATTAATAATTACGCCCACGACGCATTGACAATATTGGTTGGAAAATAAACCTCTAAATTCCCGGTGGGAAGAGGTTAAAAGTTCAAACCATGATGAGGTCTGCTTTGTTTTATATTATTTTGATTATCGCCAAAAAACAATCAAGTTCAAATTATTTTATTAAAAATTAATAATTCTCATTTTTAATGCTACTTAACTTAAGTTTCCAACGAATCGTAATCTAACAAAAATAATCGGGTGAAACATGAAAACTTAACGACAAAATTTTTACAGCTGAAGGAAATAAATATCTACATTAACTGAAGCACTTAAATCCCACTGTCGTTTTACAAAATAACCAAAAATTATCATTTAATTTGAATCTAACGCCAAAATCATTTAATTTGAATCTTCTTCTAATTTCAATAAACTGCGGTTTGTTAGAAACTGTAGTTAAGTATCAATATTACAATTTACTTTCGGCTTAGACCGCGTCGTCATTTAGAAAGTACACCCAAGAGCATTTGCTCTAGAAGTCTGAGCAATATTTGTTCGTAGGCCCTGCCTGCCTAAACAGGGCCGTGTGCTTAGTTTATTTAAATCTTGGGGCGGACAAGGATTTGCTCTAGAAGTCTAAGCAATATTTATTCGTAGACCATGCCTGCCTAAACAGGGCCGTGTGCTTAGTTTATTTAAACCTTGGGGCGGACAAGGATTTGCTCTAGAAGTCTAAGCAATATTTATTCGTAGGCCATGCCTGCCTAAACAGGGTCGTGGACTTAAATTATTTAAACATTGGTGCGGACAAGGATTTGATCTTAATGTATTTTGTTTGCCAGGACAATTTAATACTTAATCGGCTTATGCCTGTTAGCTGTTTGTGAACCCATACAAACTAACGTTTCGCAAGACATTGCAGCTTGCATCTTCAGAGCAAATAGAACACTCGGTGTTCTATTCACTTTTCGTTTTTATATTCATATCTATTCATTTTAAATAAAATAATATTAACCTGATGGTTTCGTTGCAATAATAAAAAAAAGGCATACCTTATCAAGGTTTGAATTTATAATCTCGTGCTTGCAAAGCAAAGTCTCTATCTGTGCTCACCGAGAAATTCACAATGGGAGTAGTTCTTCGTCTTCTTTCTCAGCCTCTTGTCGTCCAGTCCTCAACGTGTCATCTCCATTTGCTTCCAGCCGCGTCTGTCCTGGGCTGCCCTCATCTAGTTCTTTCCCGCCTTGTGCTGTATGCGGTCTTGCCATCTAGTTTGGTGTCTTTTCGCGTACCTTTTCGTTTTACGTGGCCGCCATTGCATTATCATTTTGGTCCGTTTTTCATTATTTCTTGCCACACAACCCGCCTAGCGCCACTCCATATGTGCTATTCGTTCAACAATGTTTTTAACTTTCGTTTGGCGTCTGATATCATCGTTTCTGATTCGGCCTCTTAATGTGATACCGAGTATTGATCCTTCCATAGCTTTCTGCATTACTCTGTGTTTAAAATTTATTGGTATTTTTTTCTTTTAAAACGTAGTCAAGTTTGTTAAGTGCAGCTCATGTGAGACTAATTTTACAAATTATTTCAGCGGTTTAGTTATTTTTCCCTAATTGATGTATATTGTGCTCGAGGTAATATATATATTGTTTGACAACTTTTTTTCAGGCCAACGCTTCGAATACGTCTTCTAATGCTACAGTAAATAGCTTGGGGGAGATCGTGTCGCCTTGTCTGACACTTCCATTGATCTGCGTCTTTTCGTCTTTCTTTCGTCAATTGAGACCTGCATGGTTTTACGTATATGTTTTTGATTAGGCGCGAATATCGGGAATCGATTCTTGCTCTATGAATCCGTTTTAGCATAAATATGGGTCTGAGTCGAAGGCTGTATGATAATCTACAAACGCTAGGTGCAAGGGAACATTGTATTTGGTGCATTTCTCAATAAGAGTTCGAATGACTTGGATGTGGTCAACTGTAGTGAAACCCTTCCTAAAACCGGCCTGCTCGATTGGTTGATAAAAGTCAAACTTGGCAGTGTGTCGGTTTGTCAGAATCTTAGCCAAGAGTTTGTAAAGTAAAGACAATAAACTAATCGGTCGATAATTTTCCAGATCTGCGCTATCTCCTTTCTTGTACTATATCACCACTGCTGTGTTTTGTCACGCATCTGGAATATCCGCTTACAAGCATTTATTTATAAGAATAATCATAGCCTTTTCCAGCGTTTTGCCTCCGGTTTGAATATTTCGCTTGTGAGTCTGTCTTTGTTCCGAGCTTTTATGATTTTTCAGTTGTTTCGGGGCAGTTTCCAACTCTGAAGTGTCTACTTCTGGAAACTCTTCCGATCCCACATTTGTCTTCTCTTTTCAGTTTCTTCTATGTGCTTCGTTTTTTTTTTACGATTTCTTTCTAAAAGTTTTGCACTGTTTCGATGTTTTTGTTTTTTTTGTACACAATATCTTTATGTTTGTTGCGCAGCTTGGTATTAACGAGTTTTCCTTTACTTTTCTTCGATCTCAATGGCAGTAATTATTATCAAATAATTTATTTAAAGCGTTATTTGTATTAAATTTGTAAATTAATTGCTATCAAATGATGTAAAACAATGTGATTTTTCCATTTAGGGCAGATGAACGCATTAAAATTCTTCTAGGGACATAATATACAGCAAATCCTGTTTTTACATGTTAAACTGCCATGCACCACCTCAATACGTCCAGTAATCTTAACTATCAATAGTGCAACCAAAACAGAATCACTAAGTTGACATTCGTAATCTGTTGATTTAATTAACTGATTCGGGCAAACAAAACGCTAAATATTTATAGTTATAATGAAAATCATTTCATTCTTTTAGATATTTATGTTTCACCTTGAAAAAACTACGTACGATATTAATCCGAATAACAAGGTTACTAAAAAAGTTTAGTTAATGCTAACTTCGTTTTCGCTTCCTCTCTTTCATGAGAAAAACATCAAATAATCCATGAAAACATTGAAGCTCATCAGCATTATCATGTACATGTACATTGTATAGTCATGAAAATGACAGTCGCAATAATCACGTTTTATATTCATAGAGAGCCAGATTGTTTTAGTTGTTTTAAAAGTGATATTGAAGAACGTAAGTTTACTTTTTTTATTGTTTTGAAAGTGTTAGCAGCAGGATGCTTATTAAAATATGAATTGAACTATTCAGATATTAGTGCTGTTACATATCCTATTGTTTAAACTACGGATTTAGGAGTTCTTTCCTTAATAACTGCTAAACCGATGGTCTCATCAGGAAATAAGCTTTAGACCTGTTTTTGGGTAAAATATTTTATAGAACCCGAAATAGCTAAATCTGCAAACAATTTTAACTAATTTTTTTTTAAGTTAATAAACGGTACAATTGAAATTTTAAATATGACAATTTTAAGAATTCTTTAATAATTTTGAAATGTTCCAATTTTTAAATAAAAGATTGTCTAACAACTCAAAAATGTAAGGAATTTCAACCTTTTTGAAAATTTTAATATTCAAAATTTGAACATTTTCAATATTTTTTAATTTTTTGGAATTTTCGTAATTTACATGTAATGTATTGGATGCATTGCGCAGGTTTGAAAAGTCACACAGCGCAATGTCTTTTGGGTTAAACTAATTGTAATTTAGGTGTGGTTGAATAAAGTCAAATTGTGGTGTATTTTAATGTTTAATTAAATACCCTTCCCGAAAGCATAATATTACGAATGTATCAAAATTCATCATGTAAAAAATTATCAAAAACCTTCAAGATTTTTTTAATTTTTACAGTTTTGAAAGTAAAGTAATAGTTTGAATCAGAGAACCGGGAAAAACGCAGCCGATTTACGCGAGAAAACAGCTTTTTACCTTCCTCGTTAGGCGAAGTCTAGTGTAAATGGGGTAAATGCGATCATTTCGAGAAGTTTTGTTGCGTTGGGTGTACTGAGCGATATCAAGTTTTACCTAACGAAAGGTACTTTTATTTTTACCTTAACGAAAGGTACTTTTATAGCAAATATTTTGAATAATAAGCAGCTTTTAGGGTCTTGGGAGACCGATATATGTGTGTCTGTCAGTCTATTTGTTGACGTCTTAACATGGAACACCCAAATTAGGCTCAATAGATTGGTAATTGCAGTTGGATGAAACCGCTACAAAACGAGATTGATCCGCCAAAAAAAAGAGTCAGAGGGAAGAAATGGTACTTTAAGATAAATTCGTATTCTACGCATGTCAAATAGCCAAACTGCACAAACCCGATCTCCATCACCTTCCACTGTCCCCACTGTTTAATTTTTTTGATTCAAAAATGTACAAATTTTGACTTCAAAATTGCTACATGTTCAATGACAATTGGAACAGCCCTCTATTGATGAAACACCACAGGGAGGTGTCCTTTTGGTGGCTTAGTTTAATTGGATAATCGTCAAAATTAAGACTGCAAAATTATAAAATCGGATTTAGGTTTCAACGAATAATTATTGTCTGCAATTGAAAATTATAAAAATTCAAACATTTCAAAATGTTTTAATGGTTTTAAAAAATCATTGGTAATTTTGAATATATTTAAAAATTTTAGAATTCCGCGTTTTTAAAAAACGTTGAAATTTTTAAAACTCAATTACGAAAAAGTTTTCAAAAATTTCAATGAAACATTTCCATAATTTCTAATTTTTTTTTTAATTTTTAAAATCTTTTTTTCGGCGACTATCCATGTGCTCGGGGACGCAACGAAAAGAAAACTGTGCAGCGATGTTTTTTAATATAAAGTTGTCGTTTAACATGTTCATACTGATTTGAAGCCGAAATTTTGATAATAGCAAAAATCGACGGTGGGAGCACTGGGAAGGTGTAGGATGATCGCGCTTGGACAAGTCGCCTGTGCGACATACAAGGTTTTAGTTCTATAAAATAATATGGCGTTTTGGGCACATTGGGCTTAGTGTCTCTAGCTTGTTTTGAGTTTTGTGGACTTTTATAGCGTTGGACGTTGTAGTTATTGGGCGGAGTGTCTTTGCCCTTTTATTTCGAGCGTGTCTGTATTGAAGTACAGCCCTCCTCTTCCCTTTTTTCAGCGGACCAACCTCCTTTTGTTGCGTTTGCATCAGAGTGCAATTAGCAATACATCAAAGCTAATTTGTTTTCTTTTATTTACAAAAACACCAGTACAGGGTCCGCTTTATCGGTCGCTCAAGACCCTGAAAGGTGTTATTAAAAAATGTTTAGGCGTCAAATCTTTGCCAGAAGACTACCTTTATTACAGGCATAACTTCTATATCGCGGCTAAAACCAAGGCGGTAAAAACAACGATTAAGGATTGCATTAGCTCTAAATCCTAAACGACGAATATAATACCTTGCTTTTAGCTATATTCCTTATAGTGGCGGATAATGTGACATGAAAATATGTTAATAGTTTTATTTTCAGCAGCAATATCTTACTGAAAGGAACTGTATTTCTTATCAAAAATGTTAAGAATATGTATGGCCATCCTTGGTTGGCACTTAACAATTTGTGGAGTATCAGCGGAGCACACCAATCGCAACAACAACCATACTGGAACTTCCTTACTTGACAAGGTAAGTCAGAGACTGTTCATTGATGTAATTATTATTGGTAAAGTTAGTTTCAGCAACGTGACTACCAACTTAATTTCGAGCGTGTGGAACTGGTTCGTTATGATAAACGTTATATAAATGTTAGTATTGTTACATTTAAATATAACAGAACTTGCCCACTAGTTAATTTTACAATCACCAATAAAATAGATTTTGGACACAGTCTAGAGGTGATTTTATTACTTATAAACTTTAATAATTATGCTACAAATATAAATTGCTGCAGATGGTCATACAAGCATACAAATTTGCTAGCAATGAATATCGAACATTTCCAATTCGCTTTGAAGTAAACTTCTGCCAAGCTGCCGCCAAGAATATTGCTGGTGTGGGAGAGTTTCATAAATGTGGTACTTTTTCCGGATGTCCTTTATTAAAGGTAATTATAAAACATGTTTAAGCCATTTGGCAATATACTACAGAGTTATTAAAAATTCATGTTTAGAACAGTAAGCAAAATGTTGTCACAAAAATACATTTGAGTAAGTTGGAGATTTTTCAAACTTTACGGTTAATAATGTACCAACTAGGTTGCGTATCTCCGGTTAAAAAAATTGGTTTGGAGTCTACGAATAATTATTTAAAATTTCTTTGAAACTTTCAGTTTGCTGCAAGATCTGAAGAAACTGTAAAAAGTAAATTAGAAATATTTCGTACTACACATACAATTTCTGTAGATAGCCAGTGCTGAAACACACAACAGGAGTATGTCGCACTTATGAACTGCTGCTAATATTTCAAAAGCATTTACTTTTATTTTAATGTTTGTTTTTGTATAATAGGGAAAAACTGACCGGATCTGCAATTGGTCACCAAATACAGCCATGTTTCCTCCATTTATTCCCAATGGCCAGTACATGATAGAAGTTCAAGCATTGTATGGTTCTGTGGAACTATTTGTTCTACGTGGCTTTGGAAATGTATATCGTTCAATTCCAATTTTAGACTAGTTGTAATTGTGTTGAATATATTTGCAGTTCCTATTCAATTATTGTTTCAATTTATTGCATCATTGTCGTTATTTCTATCGGCAACGAGTATTCAATGGTCAACAGGATTATAGATAAAGACTGCCATTGGCAGTTAAAACCTCTCTCTCACTATCGCTCTTGCTCTCGCTTTTGCGACTTCATGCTATGGTTGAAATACATACTCTCACACTATAAATTGACATTTAATAATAATAAAAATAATAAATGACTTTATTGGGGTCCATCACAAAATGCAATAAATCGATATATTTTGTGTTAAAATGCCTTAAGCACGAAGTGCATTGGGAGAATCAAATCCTCCCCATTTCCTTCCACTTAACCCATAACAATAAGTTATTAAGGTTTTAATATTTATTGTAGACAGAACACAGAAGTAAAGTACAAAAGTGAGAGGAAAAACATTATTAAAGTACGTAGACACTAAACTGGAAACGAAGAACATATAAAAAATAAAGACAGGAAAGAAAAGCAAAAGGAAGGTGAAATGGATGCATCGGTAACTAAAACAAAACAAAAGCTCAAATTGTAACTAATAGATTGTGAACATTTTTTTTTAATTTGAGTAAGCTTGCTATTTTCATTTCCGGCGGAAAAAATTATACACTTTACCTATATTATGTAAATGACTGTTTATAAATACTCAGTTTATGGTTATTAATGGTTGTAAGATCCTTCCGTCGGATGGTAATATTAAGAACGTCAGTGCTAAATGTAATTTTTTTATATAGATAAGGAAGTTACTCATACAAGATAATTTTATGGTACAAACAAGCAAAATGGAGGAGTCGCCTTCTTCTTCTTCTTCTTCTTCTTCTTCTTCTTAAGGCAGTGCTGAACTCCGCAGCACGTAGGCCTAATTGGTCCATTGTACATCCACCGCTAGTTCAGGGATTCTTCTCATACAGACCGGACCTTAAGCCAAAGGATAGTACCCCGCTGAGGGAAATATCCTGTAGTTCCTCTGGCTCCGGAAACGGGATGCCGAGGTGTCGGTGTCTCAATATCATTAGTCTGGGCAATGGGTGGGAAGATGGAGAGAAGATTTTTCCTCTTCTCCATAGAACCTGCACATGGGGTCGTTTACTACTCCCATGGTGTTAAGGTGTTTGTTAAAAAAAATCGTGGCCAGTCAGGAAACCTACTGCGATCTTGATGTGTTTACTGCTTAAGCGTAGGAGTTGTTTGGAACGCATTGGCGAAGGTGCTCGGATAAGAAGCTTTGACTGGCGCAGCCTTGAATGCAAGGTCCAGTAGATTTTGAACTGGGAAGGAGCCCAGTTCTCAATATTTTGTCTGGAAGAGTCGCCTACTCTCTATATCAAGCTATGAAATAATTTTTAATTTATAGACAATATGTTGATTTTATCTTATCCCAAAGATAAAGCGTAATCAAGAATTTTTACAATTTGCACTCTTCTTGAATACTTTCCAGAAAGGCAAGGACCATAAACAGCACTATAAAAATTAAAATGAGAAAGAACAAGAAAATGATAAAGAATAATCTTTGAGCGATGTGATAGTAAATGCCTAATTTCTAATGTTTACCTTAGATTCAAAATGGCACATTGAGTGGATTTTTTTACGTGTGCTTTGTATCTGAGGTAAGAGTCCATGATTAAACCCAGATTTTTGGCAGAATCAACAAATTTCAATTGTATTTCCCCTATTTTAATGTTTGTTAATGAACAAACATCTTTATGTGCATTGAAATTATGTGGCGTACCACAGAGTATCATCTTGGATTTCTTAAGATTAATATTTAAAGAATGTTCAGCAGCGTAGGTAACAAATTGTTAAGATCTTCATTTATAATACTATTATCTATATCTGTATTATTTTTACAAAAAGTGCGACGCTCTTTTCCCCGGTTTCCTATTTGGCAACTTTGTAGTCCGGTAGTTAACTTGTATTTTGTTGCGGGCGGGATTATACGGCTACTTATTCGTATAATCGCTGGGAAGTTCTCGGGCGCCAGATTTTATATGGAGTTTACTCTCCAGAACGGCTTCGCTGTAACAGAAAAGCTTAGCGAAGGCCTGGGTAACTGCAGTTGAAGATATCGGTCTCCAGGGGCTGTTCGATGGAATGACAGCCTGCAGATTCTTGAAGCAGCTCTACTTAACTCGGGTATACTCAACAAATAAAAGAAAACGACAGTATGGTTTAAATACGTCTATTAAATAATAACCAACCCAAATTAATATTACACAGGTAATGCGGATAATAATAAGCAAAATACAGTAGCAAATACGGTAGCAATACAGTAGCTATTTGGTAGCAAATTCGGTAGCATTACAGTAGCAATTCAGTAGCAAATACGGTAGCAAATAAGGTAGCAATACAGTAGCAATACGGTAGCAATACAGACATACGGTAGCCAATATATATACAGTAGTCACCAGTAGTCGATAAATGCGGTCGGAAACGGTACCAGTTACTAAAGTAAACAAACTGTTATCTTGACACCAGGCGGACAAATTCGCTACTATGGAATTACACAACAAAGCTCTCAAACAAATAGGAAAGAGAAGAGTAAACTTTGCCCAGGATTTTCGCATAGGCGAGTTAGAGGAATGCAACTCTATGGTTTTTCGCTAGAGCACACCCCGGAAAGTAAAAGAGTCAGAGAGAGAAGAAGAAACTTTGCCCAGGATTTTTGCATAGGCGAGTTAGAGGAATGCAACTCTATGGTTTTTCGCTAGAGCACACCCCGGAAAGCAAAAGAGTCAGAGAGAGAAGAAGAAACTTTGACCAGGATTTTAGCATAGGCGAGTTAGAGGAATGCAACTCTATGGTTTTTCGCTAGAGCACACCCCGGAAAACACAGTTTACATATATAAAAGAGAGAGAGAGAGAGAGCAATATAGTTTACGTTATATTTAATGGTGTCAAAACACAGCCTGCTTACCCCAATATCCTGGATTCGGTATTTGGTTACCTCGGTCGGAGCACTGGTGACTGTAGTAGATGCTGGACTGGAACTGAACTGGAACATCGAAGAACTAACTCTCAAAATGCCAAATTCTGAATTTACAGCCGGCCGGTCTGCGCCCGAAATTAAAGCGCAACCCCACCACTCAAGAGTGGGGTCTTCGTAGCATCTCTGCGGCTCGATCCGCGGAGACGCGGTTTTCTGATTTTCGGCCGTAAATGTAGTGCATGAACTCAAATAATAGTTTTAAAATTACATTTATAAATACTAAAACGGGTGCTAATTTAACTAAACTTATACAATATGGTTATACGGCATAAACAAACGGAATTCTACATATTTTAAATATAAAAATAAACTCACAACGGCAACCTAATGCCACAAACGGAAAACTGAATACAAAATAAATGTAAAATTTAAACAGTTCTTGTAAACTAAATCAAAATTAGTAACGGTTCGTTACAAAAGTGTATTATAATTGTTTTTTAGCATCAAGATGATAATCACAATACTTCAATTTTTTTTTATAGTATTGGATGTATGAATATAAAACAAAAGAGGACCCAAGACGGGCCCCTGTGGAACACCACACTCTATTTCCGTAGCATCAGAGTAATTACCACCATTAGTAACAATTTGATATCTACCTTTTAGATAGCCGTATAACAACTTAATCAACTAATCATCTAAGTCAATGAAATATAATACTGACACCGGACTGTTTTAATCAATATTGTCGAAAGCTTTAAAGAAATCTAAGGGTATCAATATTAAATAATCGCTTATAATACCACGAGTAGTCAAAGTTATGTCCACTATTTTTGCGGTGGTATATCACGAATGTCCATTGCGCTTGGACACGATTAGGACGAGTGCGTCAGCACGAGTCCTAATCCCAAGCGCAAGGGACATAAGTGATACCATTGCAAAAATAATTTATGTAACTTTTACTAAGAATGGTATTCGAGGAACTACTCAATGAACCAAATCATTAATGTCTGCTAATAAAAACTTCATTTCTTCATAATCACTCGAATACCCCCCAGGAAGATTATGCACCCCAATTTTTTTATTGGCTGAGAAACACCAAATTCTGGATTTTCATTGGTCAATCTCATCATTAATTTTAAATTTTCAATAAGCCATGGAGCTGATTTTTTGTGACACGAGAGCTTTTTAATGCAACGTGTAAATCAAACATGGTCTTTAATTTATCATTAAAATAGGTTATTTTTTTCATTGACATCGATGATTCTATATACATAACTCTAATCTACACCCAGTAGATCGGTAGTGAATTGTACATAATTTAATGCCTTGAACGGTCTATATACAAAAACTTTTGGAAAAGTTAAAGGACGAATTATATTAAACTCAAAAATAATAATGCCATGATCTGATATGGTATGATTAATATCAACAGAGAAGGTATTAATTAGATCAATATTCGACTTTAATGTATAATCCAGAAAAGCGCTGGTTGATGCAGTGACCCTCGTAGGTTCATTGATTACTTCGAAATTATTAAAAAAGCTTAGCAAATCACGATACGGTTGAACACCAGGTTTTTCTTAATTTAAAATATCTAAGTTGAAGTCCCCCATGCAAACAATCTCATTCGATAAGAGGAGCAGCTGTGCATAAAACACCTCAAATTCTGTTACAAAAACATTTTAATTATGAAGCGATGACGATCTATATAAAACAACATTTATACACGTGAAGGAGCAGGTTGCTCTAGGGTTTCCTCGTACTTTGCGCCAAAACGCTAAGCCTCTCTTCAATCGAGAAAGGATGGTAAGCATGGGTAGAGCAACCACTTTGAATACGGAAGGATTTCCGTTAATAGTACTATCGTGTTATTCATCTTGTGGCACAGAAAATCACGAAAACACTTGAGCTAAGACAGACCGCGCCGGGGATTCAACCCAGGCGTCCCGATGAAACAAAAACCTACCTATCTCGATCAACCAGTTCGTATCTTGCAATTTGGACTTGTAATTAAATTGAGCCAAAACAATAGCTTTAATTAGACAATAACTATTTAGTTGTATTAAGAGTAATTTCATTCTATTAAATATTTATGTTTATCCGGAAAAAATTACTTACGTCATGCGAGCTGAATTACAAGGTTACCAAAGTAGTTTATATTTGGATAAGCGTGTATTTGTTTCCTCTATTTGTTAAATAATCATCAAATCATCGATAAAACACCGAGTTTCATAAGCATTATCGCTATGTACAATCGCATCAAAATGACTGACGCTACAATGACGCTGACAAATTGGTTTCACATTTAACATTATTCACATTTTAGATTGCTAGAGGGTCAGTTGGGTAGATGTTATAGGTTTAACAGTGACATTCAAAAACGGTAAGTTTACTTTTTCGAGAACGCTAAAAATTTGTCTAGGTCTTTTTTACTTGCATCTAGTAATTTCTGCAGTATTGGCAGAACTATTTTATCAAAATAAAGATATAGTACTGTTGTTACGTCTGATTTAAACCTTTCATTTAGTTTAAAACTTATAATGTGAAATCCTAAATATCGTAACTTCACGGGTTCACAGATATTGTTTAGTTATACGATTATCTTAGCCGCTGAAAGGGGAAGAATGTGTTATTAGGACAATCAAAGCGGATGACTTATTGTGCCTTGCAAAGTGCGGCCGGTTGCAGATATACTTCTATATTTAACTGTAATATAATGATATCATTGTTGATTTGCGGAATTATTTTATTGGCAAATGATTTTGTGTTAATTTTTGGTAAAAGGTTGATACCGGTGACAATAAACACAAAATATTATACAGGTAATCGTTTAAATAACGGATGTTCATTACTGATTGTTTAAGACCATAGTGTATACCTAGTAATAATAATAATAATAATTATATCTACCAAGGCGACATCCTAAGCCCAATATAATTTTGTATTGCCATGCACCTATGAAGCAACATGCTCAGGCAAAATGAATTTGGCTATACTATAGACAAAGAGCGCCAAGTTAAATTATTCTATCTAATGTACATGGACGACTTAAAATATGCCCCAAAAACTAAGACCAGCTGCATAGCACGCTAGAGACAGCTAAAAGTTTCACTGAGGCCATTAAGATGGAGATAAGGCTACAATACTATAAAAAAGGAAAACAGATTCAAATTAATAACATCACGCTAATGAACAGACTACAGATACCGACAGATAATGACGTTCAGCAAACTGGAACTTAAACTCCAGTCGAACGAAAAAGCTAAAGATTCAGTCAGTCCATGACATTGTTAGAAATCTGAAACAAAGACCATTACATGGCCGGTACTTCAACAACTTAGATTTTGGAGATATAGATAAAATCGTTTCATTCGCTTACCTTACCAATGGACATCTCACAGGCAAAACAGAGGGTTTCATATGTGGTATTCAAGACCAATTACTCCCAACAAAAGCGTAGAGAAAGAACATCTTAGGAGACGCAATCAAAACTGACAAACGCAGACTATGTATTAACACGCTGTTGACAATCTAACATACATATAGTATCAGGGAGCTAGCAGCTAGCCTCTAAAAGGGGTTTTGAGAAACATAACAACATCGCTAAAATTATATCCATAGAACGTCTCAAAACTAACAAAATCAACAAAAACATGCCGTCATAATATAAGTAATTCACCTCGGCTAACAGAAAACAAAGAATATAAAATCTATTGAGATACGCAACTAGTTACTGACTAAAGGGTAGAATAAATATAGGGGTTTCCAATAATCTGCGGAAAGCTCTGCACTAAAAAACTACCCACAACCTTAAAAAAGTTAAAATTTTGCGGTTCGTGGTTTTTACCAATGGGTTGCTACAAAAAACTTCATACAAAACGCAAAATCATTGGACCTACCAGGAGTCAAGATAGCAACAAATTCCGCCCAGGTCGCTATACTTGGTAGAGTTAAAATAATCCGCAGAAAATTAAATATATAGTCTTGAATGCCGTGCATTCCGGGGATACCACTACCGGATAAAACGAGAAAAAAATAATAATAATAATAATCAGTCTAAAAAAAAGGTTAAAGAAAGATACACAAACAGACTAACCACATTTCTTAATACTTACTTTAAAAACTTTCTTACTACAATAAACGCATGTGCTGTTTCAATTCTAACTTACTCGTTTGAAATCTTGAAGTACTCTGCCACGGATTTAAATAAACTGGACAGGCTTACCCGCAGACTGTTTATGATGAAGTTTAAGTATCAACACCCTTGTTTAGCATATCTTCAGCACTAAGGGCCATTGAGGCCCTTGGCTTGATCTCATTTACGCCGGGTTTGTCTTATTCGCTATGTTCCGGAGGGTAGTGGGACCCTTTAACCACTACGCCTCCTAAGCTTACGCCAAACCCTTGACATTACCTTCACTCGTCCATTTGCTTATTTATCGACACTTTTGAGGGGGCTTCCAACCCCTCTAACGACGACTAAGGTATTAGATTGACCGCCGGGACAGACTGTTTTACGTGCCCATCCGCCAACACGAGGCGCCGTGTTTTGAGCGGCTTTGGGACACCCATCTAAGTAACGACCACGGTGAACATTACTGCACTGCCGTGATCGCAAGTGAATGGCATCCTACCTGCGCCAACCCGAGACCGCAACACCCTTGTTTAGCAGTTGAAGGAATCTACCTAAAAATTAAAGACGGCGGAAGAGGTTTAATTATTATTTAAGACTTGTGTTAAAAACAGGAGTCAACTATGAGGGACTACGTTTTTAAATTAGAGAAGCAGCTTATACGGAAAATTGCAACAGCCGATAAACAGTTTTAACCATGGTGTTATAAACATCAACATAAGAACAGATGCGGATGCACAAAATTCATGACGGATAAAAACCCTGCATAGGAAATAACCTACAGCACTACATAACGAATCAGTCAACAAGGAAGAACTACTTACCCGGTTGAAAAAAGGCCAGCTTTATCCGTAAACGTCGGGTTTTATTATTTCTGTCCAAAATCGGGTTTAAACTAAAAATTACTAAAAATTAATATTAAAAAGGGATGTTCTTGATTTATGCCGAAAATGTAAGAAACCTAGAGAGACAATAACGCATGTAACTGCAGGATTATTTGTTGGATACTGCATACCTGGGAAAGCACAACCAAGTTGCCAAAATTGTTCATTTTGAACTAGCTCAGAAGCACAATCTAGCTGAAAACCTACCACCCTATTATCGATACTCTTTTTGGCCAGTGCTAGAATCTGCTTAGTATTTGTTCTATTAGGACAGACCAATAATTACCGACAAAGCCGTAGATTATAACAGATCAGGCATAGTGGTAACAGAAAAACAAAACAAAAAAGTTGTTATAGTCGACATTGGCTGCCCATTAATTTACAACTTATCAAAGACAGAATCCGAAAACAGAACAAAATATAGAAACCTAGCCATTGAAATCAAACATGAATAGAGCCTTGACAAAGTGTGGATCATCCCTATAAGTATCTCAACTACGGAGTTATGACTACGCACTTAAGACTCAACATTGCGTCTTTTGGCTGACCAAAAAACCTAAGCCATGTCATCCAAAAGAGTGTACTTCTTCAAACTCGCCACATAAAGAGGAAGTTCTCAAATATAGTACGATAAGATGAATATTTTCTCTGAGGCGTCAAATAAAAATGAGAGTGTTAAGATAGAAAAGATAATGATAATAGTAATAGTAATGACATTATTGAAAAAACAATAATTTTTCAATCTTAGGGCCAGGTTCAAAAAAACGGCTAAACCGTCTTTGTTATACCACCTAAACCCATTATTTTAAATAAGTTTCAAGGGAGTTTGTGTTACCGCGAATGAGTCTCATGAGTAACGCCAGTCTGAGCAAAAATAAGAAGAATTCTAAATGATAACATGGTGGTAACAGTTAACATTAATGTACGGCGGGGAACTGTGATTCAAATAAGGTAGTTTAATAAAACTTTTTAAATGCATTGACAGTTTTTTTTCTATAAAACGATAGTGAGTCATACACTTTTGCGAAACTCTACGAGAAAGAACCTAAAAATACTTTACCTTATAAATAGGATGGTTAGGATGGTGTCATGGTTAAAAGGAGATTATGGTAGAAACACATTTGATCCAAAAGTCGTGTACTTTTTACTATGTTCGCACTTGCTGTATAACATATCGCAATAGTTAAATTGGGAAAGTACTAATGAACGTGTAAACATAACTTTTAAATTAGTGTCAAAATTTTCCCACTGTTTATATAGAATCTTCAAATGAGCATATGCTTTTAAAATAGTTTTAATAATATATTTATAATATATTGTTAAATCAAGATTCCGACAGTGTTTATTACATTTTAGCGTGCTATATTTGGTTTTAAATTGTAGTTTGTTAATAACGTCTTGTTTTATTTATAGGTTCGAGCTTTACTTCATTGAAGTTCTTCTTCTTCTTCTTTCTCTAAATGCCATTTATGCCTCACGGCGTTGGGTTTTTGGTCCATTTTTTGTAGTTGGTTCTGTCTCTAGCCAAAATCCTTGCTTCTGCGATGGTTTTCCCTCTTGTCTCTACAATTCTTCTGATGTTTTCTTCCCACTGTATCCTCGGTCTTCCTCTTGTTCTTTTGCCATCGGGTCGCATTGCCAACATCTTCTTGGGGATCTTTTCGTTTCTCATACGTACTAAGTGCCCGTACCAGTTTAGCTGTTTTTCTTCTATTTCGTCCACTTAGGTCTTAGTCTTAGGTCTAGTTCACCCCTTGTACTTTTGTTCCTCACCCTGTCTCTCCTTGTTTTTCCTTGTACTTTTCTGAGGTATTTCATCTCAGCTGCGGTTACCATGGTTTTATGTTTATCGATCATAGTTCACGATTCTGCACCATATGTGAGGGTTGGTGTATATATTGTTTTGTACAGATGTATTTTGGTTTTTGTGCTAATTTCTTTCTTTCCTATTAGGGTGTTGTTAATCTGGTAGTACACTCTGCTCGCCTTGCTTATCCTGTTTCTCACTTCTTGTTCTATATTTCCATTCGTGCTGATTATTGTTCCCAGATATTCATATCTATTCACGTATTCTAATTGTTGGCCATTTACGCTTATGTTTGGGTTTTCTCCTGTTCCTTCTTTTGTGACTTGTAGGATTTTGCTCTTCTCGATGTTTATCTCCATTCCTTTTTCTTGTAAGCATGTGTTCCAGATGTCTAAGTTTCTTTGTAGGTCGTTTATGTTCCCTGATATTAGGACAATATCATCAGCATATACCAGTCCTTGTGTGTATACTGGGTTTAGATTATGGTAGCCTAGTCTTGTGGGTCTTGTTCGTCTCTTTGCTGTTTTTACTATTTGGTCCATATAAGTGATGAATAGTAGTGGGCTCAGGCTGTCCCCTTGTTTTACTCCGTTTTTCATTGAAGTTCATTTTAATTTATTTCAAATAAAACAATTCTTAACTTCAACAGGTTTTTCATGTTAGCTTTATACGCATTTCAACGTGTTTACACGTCATTATCAAAAGCTTATCTTGCTTTTGATAATGACGTGTAAAGACATTGAAATACGTAAAAAGCTAACATAAAAAACCTGTTGAAGTTAAGAATTGTTTTATTTGAAATAAATTAATAACGTCTTGCCTTATATCTATGAAGGTTGGCAACAACTTGGGCAAAATCTATTCTGTTTTGGACTGTGCTTATTAGTGAATTGCTGTTCATTAATGTCCAATCTCGGGTGTTCTTGAGCCACGAACATTTTGTTCTTCTTGGCCCTCCCTTTCCTTCTATTTTTCCCTCCATAAGTAGTTGTAGAAAGTCGTACTTGTTGTTACGATAAACGTGTCCAAGATAAGATGTTTTCCGTTTTTTCATAGTGCATAATAGATGTATGTTCTTTCCCATTCTGCTTGATACCTCTTCGTTGGTGACGTGATACATCTATGATATGCAAAGCATTTGTCGGAATATCCAGAACTCAAATGCCTGTAGTTTCTTTTCTATATTATTTTTTTATCGTCCCAGTCTCTACATCGTAAAGCAACGTTGAATATATATAGCATTGAACGAAACGAAACAAAAGCGTGTATCAAGGTTCAGGCTGCTGTTTATTAGCCGTTTTTGCGTTTTTCTAAAGGTTGTGCTTGCCATCTCTATTCGAGTTCGTATCTCTAAATCAAGATCTAAGTCTTCGGTCAACCAACATCCAAGGTATCTAAATTTAGGGACTCTGTCAATATGTGTGCCGTGTACTACAATATCTGCTTGGACATTCGGGTTTTTGGTAACTATCATTATTTTTGTTTTCCTGGTGTTTAATTTTAATTCTACGCTATAATTGTATCCATTAAGCGTTGTAAGCTTTCTGGAGTATCTGCAAACACTGCCGTGTCGTCCGCATACCTCAGGTTGTTTAATATTTTGCCATTAACTTTAATGCCGTGACTAGTATTTTGTAATGCCCTTTGGAATATCTCTTCTGAATATATTGCTATGATATATGTGTGGCCATGCACTTACCAGAAAAATATTCTCCTAATGCCTGCAACTTCTGCAATCACCAACTACAGCTCTATGAGACTCTTTTATACAATTTCTCAGGGTCGTTATTTAACTTGGGAAGATATGATATTATTAAATAAAACTCAAAAAGATACACAAAAAATATCAACGTTACAAAAAATAATTTTTATTAAATGTCAATTTGAATCTGTATTTATGGGGAATCAATAATTTTTAGATTTTACTTTCCTTAAAATAAACACTTATCTTAAATTCTTCTCAAACACTGTTGTGGTTTCTGACTAGATAAACGTTGTATTTAATATTTCTTCTTCTCTGATTTGGTTATTTCCATAAATCCACACACAAACTTTATTATTAATTATTTTTTTTAAATATCGTAAATATAACTTCGCAGGTTCCTCCAGTGTAGCGTCCAAGTATTTAATTCACCTACCACACTTTTGAATATTTTTAATATTATTCAAAATACTTCTGTATGTTCTGTTACCGACTTTATCTTATTAGAAATTATTTTCATATAGGACTCGTTCTTTTTCTCCCTTCTTTCAGGAGTCCCAAAATTATTTATGTCCTTTTTTAAAGACGAGCCGTAACTAATTAAAACAAATTTTCCTTGCTTTTGTCTTCTTCCTTGATTTCCCATTTTATTTTTAAAACAAATAAAACTCATAATCAATGAGTTTTTTCAAATTGGCAAAATGACACTGACATCCATAATGACATTTAACGATGCACAAAACAAATAAAATTAAAATCTTCTTACATATTAAACCTTTTATAACTAATTTATAACTAAAATTAACATAAATATAAATCGTATCAATCTGATTGTGTTTTTCTTTTCTTTCAGTAAAAACAAACCTCATAAATATGAAAAATATAAATGATACAAAAATAACCACATCACTAGAATTTAAAACAAGAAATTACAGCAATAATACGCAACCCTGAGTTTATAACTTTGAATACCAAAAACTTACAATCTTCACAAATCTGCAATCGTAGACTACATTATTACAAGCATCCCAAAAACTGCTCTCTTGGAATTACAATACTTCAACAATATTGTTAAAGTTTTAAGTATTTTATATACAGATACTCATTAAATATGGACTTTAACGAAGTAAAGCTGGAATTGATAAATACAATACTTCAGTTTAAATATAGCTCCAAATATCATAGCAATAGTAGCGGCGACAAGACACAGCCCTGTCTAACACCTTTTTTTATTGAGGTCTTTTCTGTGTTACCACTTTCGGTTCTTACAGTTGCATTTTGTTGCCAATATAGATTTCGGATCAAGTCTATGTCTTTTTCGTCGAGTGCTTTTGTTTGTAGTATTTCAATCAGCGAATTGTGTTTAACATTGTCCAAGGCCTTTTGATAGTCGATGAAACACACGAACACATCCTTTGGTGGTCCCTACATTTTTGTAGTAGGATATTGAGACTATAAAGTGCTTCTCTTGTACCCATTCCCTGTCGAAAGCCGAACTGCGAGTCGTCGAGATCGGCTTCGCATTTTCTGTATATTTGCTGGTGTAAGATCTTCAGAAATAGTTTTAGCACATGACTCATTAGGTTAATTAGACGAAATTGGTCGCATTTGGTGTTTTTGGGATCGCTATGAATGTTGAATCTAGCCAGTCACCAGGAAACTTCTCTGTTCTGTATATAGAGTTGAAAAGTTGTACAAGTATTCCAATGTTTTCTTCTTCTACTAGTTTGAGAAAGTCGCCATAGACTCCGTCTGGTCCCGCTGTTTCGCCGTTTTTTGTAATCTTGGGTGGTCTAATTACTTCTGAGTTTATAATAGCTGGTCCATGATCGAAGAAACCAAATTCTTCTTCTTCTCTTCTTTCATCATTAAACGTCTCTTTAATGTATTTCTTCCATGTCTCTTTCAGTTCTACTTCAGTTGTGATGGGTTGATTTTGCATATTTAATAATTTATTATATGATCTTTTATTAAACTTCCCACAGGTCTCTCTTGTAATTTTATGGACATTGAAATTATCGTGTTTCACTTGTGCTTCTTCCAGTTCGTTGCATCTTTTATTCATCTATTGTTCTTTAGCTTCCACCAAATAAGATAAACCATGATTTCCTTGCATTTATATTTAAGTATTGTGAGAAGCTGATGATGTTTGCAAGATTACTATTTACTAAATTGCTACCATTTACCATGTTCTGGTGATTAAAGTAATAGAACTGCGTGTCGTCAGCATGAAAATGATATTTACAATGTTCAATTTTATCACCGAAATCAGCAGTATATATCGTATACAACACAGGGCCCAATACAAAGACCTGCGGTACTTCGCAGTGCAACTCTCATGACGTTGAAATTTGACCATAAACGGAAATCGTTTGTGATCGTCTTGGCAGATAACTGTTAAGTAGTTGAACAGCAGATGGGTCTGAATCTAAATTAAAGTAAATTTTGAAGTAAAGGGGTTTGATGTGTGGTGTTGAATGCTTCTGAACAGTATATTAACATGACCGTCGTTAGATGAGTTTTGTCAATTTTTGAGAGAACATCATATTCAGTAAAGTGGTTGTGCCATTAGGGTTAAGGCAAAATTGTGACTGAAATTTTGGCAAAATATTGTAGTGCAATACATCTTGTCTTATCTGCTGATTCATAACTTTAGATAGCGAGAGAAATATGCTAATTGGTATATTACCATTTAATTCAACAAGAGGTTTTATTTTTGGCAGTGGTAATACACGTGTTCTAGCAGCTGGAGTCTACAGAATATTTTAAGCAAACGTTAAAACATGACTTTTGAAAAGAATAAGAAATTGTGAGCATAATTGCAAAAGAATTATTCCGATAACATTCGCTTAATTTTGATATAATATTCATAATAATTTTAAAAATCTCATCTTCTGTAAAATGAATTAATATCAAGTTGTATGTTATTGGAATAAAATATAAATAACATTTTATGAGGTTCTTTAACAATGTTTTCAACCGATTCAATAAATTAATTGTTTATTTAATTAGCATTTGTTAGATGTTGTAGCGATTTGTTAATTTTTTTATATTCATATATTTCAAAATTTTTCAGCTCTGACCATAAAATTTTTTGTCAACGTTCTTAAAACAGTGGTTAAAAATATCAGCTTTTTTCTCGCTTTTGATAAGGCCGGTAATATAATTACGAAGGGTTTATAGTATTTCCAGGGATGTTGTTGGAAAATGCTTTGTTGCTAAGTTGATACTGTCCGTAATCCAAAGAGCCTTTGGTTTTGCATCCCAGGAAGGTTTGTACAGACCATGATTTCAAATAAGGCGATAATATTATTATTTAAAATATTTTTTGACTCAATATCTTTCAAATTATAGATAAACTCCTTTCCTAAATCTCCTAGATCTGAACAACTTCTCTTGGGGCCAGCACCTGTAATTCCTATACTGCTAAAACATTAAGCTTTATGCTATACCAAAGCACCTTAAAAAATAACTTCACACGGAGATGGGTTACCACTTAAAACTGTCATCAAACAAGAGCTGCTATTACTGCACCCTTGCCAAAGATTGGGTACCACTGTCCCAAAAGAACTTGCGATTAGTTGTGGGTATCACATATAAACACTGCACTTTAAAACAACACATGCACAGGATGAGCCTGGCGGACATCTCAAACTGTCGTGCAAGCAGCGAAGACGACGAGACGGCGAAACACTTCCTATGTCTTTGCCCAGCTCTCTCAACAGTCAGAGGATCCAAGTTGGGGAACTTCTGGCCTAATGTGGCCGAAATCAACAACACTCCAGTTGCGGATTTCCTCAAGTACATACAAAACGTTGGATGACTTGGGTGATGCCTAATTTAAAAATATTAGGGAACTGTCAAGTATATCGTGAGAATATACAATACCGTAATCGGCACTATTCAAAATTAGAGCGGATAAAGTTACAATTGCAATGCAATTCTGGAAGGTTCTTTGATCAGCTGTTGATATTAAAGATAAATGCAAACAATTAGCGTTTCGTTACTATTAAAGTTTAACAAAACCAAATTAAAGTCAGTACACCGTATATGTCTTCACATACTTATGGTGGAGAGGCACTCTACCAGTTCTTTACAACAAATTGATATACTACTTTTAGGAGATCGGTATATTACACAATAGAAATATTCAACCAAACATCATATTCGACGTAACAATGTACTTGAACAAATCTAACTATTTACAAAATCGCACCCCTCCTTCTCCTCGCAACTCTTTGTCTACATCCACAAATGTATTACCTGGTACAAGAGCGGCGGACGATAATCACGTTTTTGTAACCGCACATATGTTATAAAATTTTTCTATTAATAAAGTTGTAAATTTTTCAAACCCTGTGTGGAAAGAGCTAGCTTAGTGGGCAATGCTTTAACAATTCATTTACCAAAAACAAAACATATGACACACAAGAAGTTAAAGTTTTATTAATATTGTATTTTATTTTCGGTAGGTTCATCAACAGAGTGCCAAAAATTGTACTTACATTAGTATTTTTTGTACAAAATGTTAAAAGTACGAATTGCCCTTTTTAGTTGGTATTTAATGAGTTTTGGAGTATTAGCAGAGCGCACCAGTCACAACAACAGCCATACCGAGACTTCTATACTTGACAAGGTAACTAAAAGACTGTTTATAGATGTGATTCTCATTGTTAAAGTTAGTTTCAGCAACATGACTACCAATTTAAATTTGAGCGTATGGCATTGGTTCGCTATGATAAACGTTATGTAGACATAACTGTTGTTACTTTTAAACATAACAGAACTTGCGCACTTGTTAATCTTACAGTGAATTTTAAAATAGATATTGGACACAATCTAGAGGTGATTTTATTATTTACAGTTTGTTTATTTATTTTGTTTTAAATATAATCTGTTGCAGTTGATCGTACAGGCATATAAATTTGCTAGCAATGAATATCGATTATTTCCGATACGCTTTGAAATAAATTTCTGCCAAGCTACCTCCAAAAATATTGTTGGTTTAGGAGATTTTCATAAATGTGGTACCTTTTCCGGGTGTCTTTTCGTCAAGGTAATTACAAAACTTTCTAAATCATTTGATGGTATTCTAGAGAGTCATTAAGATTTCATGTTCAAAACAGTAATGAAAATGTAATTTTAAAAATTTATTTGACTAAATTAAAGGAGTTTCTGTTAATAATGTACTAGCTAGGCTGTGTAGGCTGTGCTTTTGGTAAAAATAATTTGGTTTGCGTCCTTTACGAAAAACTTAGTAAAAGATTTTTTAAATTTTCTAGTTACATGCTACAGCAACTACTAATAGAACTATACAAAGTAATTTAGAAATATTTGGTACGACATATACAATTTTTAAATATAGCTATAATATTAAAACACACTACACGTGTATGTCGCACCATTAGACGGTTGCCAATATTTCAGAACTACTTACTTTTATCTCAACATTTGTTTATTACATAACAGGAAATATCTTACAACATGTGTAATTGGACCCCAAATACGACTATGTTTCCTCCATTTATTCCCAATGGCCAGTACATGACAGAAGTTCAAGCATTGTATGGTTCTGTGGAACTATTTCTTCTGCGCAGTAGTGGTACTGTATTTCGTCCAATTCCAATTCTAGAATAGTTACAATTGTCTTAATGATATTTTCAATTCCGAATAAATTATTGTTTCAATGTTGTTGATTTAATACATTACATAATTAGAACCATTTTTAAAAACAAGAACTATGTTGTTTTACAACTATACAGTATGTCCACAAAGTTTTAGATAAAGGTTGTCATTGACAACTAAAAATTGTGTCTTTGTATAATTTATTATTATTTATCAGTAGTGTTGAATTAAGTCTTATTTGTTTTAGTTATATTTTATGAGAGAAGGATTTGCGTTTCAATTTTTGCCGTCTATTACTCAGTAGCATGACAAGCAGGATAATGGCAAATAACAAACTATAGTTATTTATTATACAAGACGATAAAGAGATATTTTATCGACAAGTGAAAGATGTTAGTTCACGAGCGACGAAGGAGCGAGTGAGCTATCTTTCACGAGTTCATAAAGACTCTTTATCGTCGTGTACAATATACTATTTTATTTTGCACTTAATGTTAAATAATAATCAATAATTTATTTCTATATTCAAATGTCAACTCGCACAGATGTTTCATAGTAATTGTTGCGATCACGTTAGCAATGATCGTTGTTGTGTTAGTTTGTTTACTTGTGTTAACATTCAAAAATTTTCACGAAATAATTTTGCTTGTGAAAAAACATATGAATATTAAAGCTACAGTGAAAGAAGAAATGGCTAAATTGTTGCCTGAGAAGTCCAGAGAAGCATATAAGAGAGAGTATGAATTATTATGTTATCATCAGATAAGTTACTTTCAATGTAATAATTTAAATTTGTGTTATATTATGCACGAATGTATTATAAATTAAGTGTACATAGATGTTCAAAAAAAAGTATAGATAAAATTCTACTTTATCTACAGTTGATGTTAAAATATTTCTTTATCTACTAAAATGAACGCATGAAGCCTATTTTTAACATTAAGTACAAAATAAAAATTATTACTTATTTGTACTTGTCAAGGTTAATCAAGACAAATACATTTAAATTCCCCGAAAAATGAAATGGAGTGGAATATCAACACATGGTAAAACACAGCACCCTCCCGTACAAATAACAATACCAGATACGTATTTCGATAACTCAACTATCATTATCAGTGGTAAATTGACACTGTGTACCTTTAAAATTTATTGATGATGACAGTTTAGTTATCGAAATACGTATCCTATATTGTTACTTGTGTAGAAGTGTGCCGGGTTTTCCATGGTATTTTAATATTTGAGTACGTTTATAAATTGTATTTCTAGTATATTTTTGTTAACGTAAGAAATATGAAGGAAACGGGAAAGTATCGGGTGTTTAAACAATTTCTGTTCAAGTGCCCTAACACTTTTCCCCTAAGCACGTCTTAAAGTTCATGCTATTGTTGTGTACGTAGCCTCACTGTAAACACGACATTTGCTTGTAATAAAGCACATACTACGTCTAACACTACCGCTGTCAACTGTCACAGACGAAAATATTATTAAAGCATAAGCAATAAGCTAGGACCTGCGATAACACTGTAATGATGCATTATTTATTATAAGATTTACTGTATTGAATTGTATTGAAATTAATTTTATCTTACGTTGTATGTCACTGAAGTGTATTTTATTTTTAAATAAATTTTATTGCAACGTATAATGTGATGTCCTGACTGGTTAAAAAAGTTAAATAACAGGTCAATAATATACTCTTTATTTAATTAACACATCTAACTACAACAAAGTCTGAGCTAAGAGTGAGTAGTCCGGTACTTGCGGCAATGTGAGACCCTTCTCAAGAAAATTACCCTTGGCCCTATACCTAAGACATTTGGTTTTAAGCTGTTTTAACACAGCGTTGCCATTTTTCACTGCACAATCTGTTTAATACATCACATTTAATTTAAGATGCATTATTCTCCTCTGGGATTCATTTTTGGAAATATATTAGACAAGAAGCAGATCCTTTCTCCCTTTTTCTCTTTTTTTATTTATCGCAAATATTTGACACAAGACAGATCTCCCTTCTACTATTCACGCTAGTCTATCGCGGTCGTTTGACACGAGGCAGATTTCTTCTTTCTTAGTTTCTGACTGTCGCGGAAGTTAAACACAATGCAGTACTTTTTTCTCTTTTATATCTGCCACAATCGCGTGTGTCCGCTATGCCAGTCTTACCAGTTGAATTTTAAAATTTATTAACGTTTGCACCATCATGTCTCATTGTAGCTTACTTAGTTATCTGCTTCCGACCGTATCTTAACTGCTACCGTTTGGTACCGTATGCTAACGTATCTTGTTTTGCTAACGTATCTTGTTTGCTACCGTATTTTATCTGCTACCGTATTGCCTCCGTATAGCTACCGTACCGCTTCCGTATTTTGCCTGCCTCGTATTTTGCTGCTGTTTATATTCTGCTTTGCTTGGCTTATAATACGTTGCGTTTTAATGTGACACTTACTTTTGTAAATAGTTTCTGTATATAACTTTTTGTTTTATTGAACAATATATGGTTTAGCGCTATAGTTGTTTGCTTATTACCATTACGTAAGCAGAAATGGGATCGGTAAGTAAAACTATTTAGATTTCTAAAGACCTTTACTTTTACTGCAGGTCTTTAACTAGGTACAAAGTAACCGTGGCGACCGATTAGGGAAAAGCCACAGTGGGAGAAAGGCTTACTCGAGAGTGCAGCCGAAGTAAGAACAAACCTTCCTCAAAAGCGCAATTCTACTGGAGAAAAGCGTTTGCCTAGCGAAGCCCATTAGAAAAGTACAATAAAGAAGATATAGAAATTCTTAACCACTTTGCTTCCACGTCTGGATCAGCCACAAATATAGTGAACAAGATATTGGAGTGTCTAGAGAAATTTGATAGGGATTTAAATAGTTTAGAAATGATTGGTTGCGACGGAACCAATACTTATACAGGACGGAAAGGAGGAATTATTGTGCTATTAGAAAACAAGATTCAAAAAACTGTTACTGTGGTTCGTCGGTCAGCTCTAAGCAATTGAGCTGCCCTTGAGACATTTGTTCCAACACCTCAATGAAAATACAAGTCGACGACGCGTCTTCTCGGGAACAATATGAAAATGTTTGCAAAATTATGAAAAGCTTCTAATAGTGCAGTTTTCGGAATTAGATACTCCAATTCTTGAATCCACAGCAACGATCTAAGTACGGATCAGGAAAATTTATATAACAATTGCCAAGCCTAGTAAATTAGTTAATTTTCGTTGGATAAGAACGGCTACACGCATTTTTGTTTGTTTATACATAGCTAGCAAAAATATATCAAAGAATTCAAAAACAGAAATACTAAAAATTTGGTGGTGAGGGTGTATGCTCTGATGCGGTTTTGCATCAAAACACGGTTGTCATGCATCTATGGAGCAACACATCTCTATTGTAACGGTCCAACCTGAGTCTACAGCAGACTATTCTTTTCAAAAATTGAAGCTTTGAATGTAGTGTATAGTTGGTTGCCTACAGATTGCAGTAAAACAATGCATTGACATGTTTTTTTATAAAGGTATGCATAGCTGATATATATACAAAAAATAAAAACTCACTGTATATTACAATTCAATATATTTGTATGTTTAGTTCATATATTTTAGTTATTAATTACAATTTACATCAAATATACAATAAAACAATAAAATGCCTTCTCAGGAATGGGACGATTCTGTTTGTTCGACCTCTATTGGACGCTTTCCTAGAGTCTTTCGATTGGTAGCCTGTTGTAGCAGTAAATCTTCCTGTTGTGCTGTGACCTGACATCTACCTTTTATCTACAAACAAAATGGTGTTTTGACAGTCTCGGCGTTTCTGTAAACTAAACTCAATGTTTGTGCACACGAAATTCATATACACACTTGTCCGATAAATTCACAAATGTATTTGTAGGAAATTAAACAGTGTTATGTGATGGCCAGTGTTTTTACACTCGGCTTACCCAGAATGTGGTTTCGGCTTGAACTAAAATGGTTTTATCATATTTATTACTTTCGTTTGCTAACCTTAATTACTTTTAAATAGATGTAATTAAATAAATTTGCGGTGGGAATATACTAGGAAGTTTAAATATTTACAGGGTTGAGTGGAAATAAAAATTACAGTTTTAACTAATGGAAAGGTTTACTCAACTTGTGAAAACTTAAACTAACAAAATCGGATTCTGGCAAAATAACTAGAAATTAAGTTTTAATAAAAACATATATTTTTACCAAAAAAACGGTCATCTCTAAATTAAAATTAAAAATTGAATAACAGAATTTTTTATTTAACTCGAACAATCGGTTTGTTAAAATTAAATACCAAATTCGAGTTTCAACACAAGAATCGAAATCTCCAAATTGAAATCTAACAATAATTAGAGCATTACACAATTAAGTTTAAACAGCTGAATTGGCATCTCCAAATCAAAACCAAACACCAACTCTCTAGTAATTAAATATTTTATTTGAACAACAGACTTGACATCTCCAAGTTAAAATCAAATATCTAATAAATGCTCAAAGTTTAAACTAAACTTAAATAGAAAAGTTTAGGTTTTCTGAATATTTAAATCGAAAATTAATACCAGGTAAAATAGGTCGGAATACAAAAGAAAATCTTTAGGAAGTTTAAATTCAATTGAATTAAGAAATCTAAACAGGTCTGGTTTCAAATAAATGAAAAGTAAAATGTTGATTTGAAGAAACGCGAAGTGGAAGTTTTCTTAACTGGACTGGTCAAACAGTTTTACACCTGGTAAATAAAGGAAAAAAATCACGGATTGGAATTAAATTTCCCTACGCATTGCGTTTTGCTCAGGTCACTTTGCGTACAAAATTCCACTTGCAGAGCATCCAGCGCATTTTCTTCAAACCAATGCAACAAAAAATTTTTATAAAACTGTTGCAGCCAGTTTCTACCGTTACATTATGAGGGTATAAAACTATCAAATTATCTACCACAAAAATTAAAAGATATAGTCCATAAGACGATACAAAAAATAGTTATTTTGGATATCCTCAAAATATTCCCGTGGGAATGTTATTTCATAGACAAAAATATATAAGGCTGCTAACATAGCAAATGATAGTAAAAAGTAGAAAAAGGGGATATTCGAATGATCGAAATTTCATAATTCCAAGTTTCATCTTCAAAGTCAAAAATTGTTATGAACAATTGTGGCAGCCGTACTAAACGGACGTGTTTTCTTAGGTGGCTGTTAAATTTGTATTGATTTTAGGTAGTAAATGTTGTATAATTTTATAGTGTTTGTGTGCATACAAATGTAATGTAACCATGAGTAGCGATAAGAATAAACATATTTCGACGTTAAAAGTTGTGCAGCTGAAGGAAAAGTTGATAAAAAGAAAAATTCCAACTAAGGGTACAAAAGAAGTACTCGCTGACCGTTTAAAAACTGCATTAAACTCAAGTTATCTGGAAACAGGAAATAATCAGGACGATTATATAGATACATCGTCGGACGAAGATGAATCGAAGGTTACAGCTAAACGTAAGATGGTAAAAAGAAGTAACCGAAATCGGAAACAACGCGCAAAGAAGAAAATTATAAAACTTGAAGAAAAAATACTAGAATTGGAATTGGAATCAGTGCGAACTGAAGAAAGAACTGCAGTTAACGAAAGAGAAAGTACGCGACAACGACAACAATTATCGGAAAGCTTATAAAAAGGAATCAGATATGGAACGTCAACCGAACACATCTAGTGCGAGTGATAGCAAAACTACAAAAAAACCGTCAAAAGGTAATCAAGGCATGACACGAGAAACTGACATCGATAGCAGTTGTGTGAGTAACATTTCTTCTAAAATTCTAATACTTGCTGATAGCCACGGGCGTGATTTGACAACTGTATTGTCGGATAACTTTAAAAATTAAATTTTTGATATTTCTAGTATAATTAAACCAAACGCAAATTTTGAAAGTGTAGTCAAAAACATTAAAAAATTGTGTGTACAATTTACAAAAGCCGATTACGTTGTAATAATGGCTGGGTCAAACAATGGTTTGTTGGGAAGAAGAATCGACAAAGAAGTTTTATCTACAATTCGCAGTTTAACCAATACAAACATTATAATTACCACAACACCGTATTGGCATCGCCGGTTTATTCTAAATAAATTCATTTATGAGAATAACAGTATAATATATAATGAATTGGTAACGTCGAACAATAATAATAATAGTGTATCTTTTTTGGATTTAAATACTTTTTTAAGCCCAGTTGACTTTACTAAACATGGGTTACATATGAATAAGAATGGCAAAAAGAAATTGTGCGACAAACTGTGTGAAGTAATCAGTAGAAGAATAACGTTAGTTTCTACGAATAAAGTTGTAAAGAATAGCAATAGTGTCAGAGCTCGCTATATAAACTATAAAAATTTAATAACAATTGCAGTAGAATCTCAAGACCTAGAAACTGTTGAGTATAGAGATGAATGTCGTATCAATGAACCATCGGTATCCCAATCGTCTATATATCCTCGCTTGCCCGAAACTGATGACGGTTTGAACAACATTTTGTTTTTAGATCAAATTACAACGACTCCAATAAAAATAAACGCGAACCCAATTTAAATATCTGTCATTTGAACGCACAAAGTTTATTAGCGCATAAAAGTGAAATAGAACAGTTTATCGTACAATTACAACCGCATTACTGTGTGTATCTGAGACTAGAGTTACGTCTGCAATTTTAGATATTGAAGTTTGTATAGATAATTACCAGGCTGTAATTTGTCATTCAAATAGTAGGTTTACAGGTGGTACCATCATTTATGTTAATACTAACGTTCCCACTAGAAGTAGGGTAACGTAAGGTTATGTCGTGATGTTTTTGAAAATCTGTAGCTACCACACTAAAAGAAAGAGTAAACCTATTTTTGAAGTATGGACGTAATTCTACAACACTTCGGAAACATTCTTATGAAAAATGAAATTTTTTGTGTAAAACAGAAAAATTTTGTAGGTTTTTTTGTTCAGACAGAAAATTAAGTTAATGTCGTGTGTAACGTTCCGACCACGTTAAATTATTTATATTTGTTTCGAGTAGCTTCAGGGAGTCCTCCAGGGTTCACCTGGGATACCAGAACCTTTCAAATAATGTACAGATCGGAAACAGGTTAAATTAATATCAATATAATATGTATAACTATTTACAGCCTGCTTAAATATATGATTGTACCGGAAAAATAAAATAAGTATTTCAACATGTTATAAATAAAATAAAATATTAATTCTGGAGACGCGGTTTTAATAAATCTGGTGGCACCTAATCTTCTGCCGCACTCTGTATGGTACGGTTCCTCGCCAGTCTTCAAATTCACTCTGGATGTCCGGGTAATTTCGTGCGTCAACGACCCTATTGGTTCAAACGCTGGTCTCTGCGCGTGCTTATCGTGCGAACGATTGGACGGATATTTGAGGTCTAAACAAAGATTAGTGTGTTTTCCGTCGAGTTTCATGTACTAATGAAATATGAATAAATTCGGGAACAGTTCATTAGTGACGCTAAGCGTGTTAACGGTAATCTCTGACTTTAAAACAACAAGTTACCAATGTAGGATAAGGTAGCAACCTTGCCTTTATTTTCAACAGTAAGTAAAGCAAACAATTCGCTAGTTTAAAATACCTTCCACTAAAATCACACCTGTTTGTTACGCTTTAAATAACCAGGCTGCGTTCGAGTATCATCTGTTCGTTGTTTTTCTGTTTCAGGGATTATTATACTAATTGGTTTGATGAATGTTAACTTCTTTCGCCATGCGATGAAGTACATTTACAAAGGGGTAAATTAACAATAAACTACTGACATTTTCGCCTAGTAAGTTTGGAAATTACCCAGTATAACGCACCTCAAGATTTACAGAATATTTCACCCCGTAATCTGAGATTGACATCGGTTTCTCCTGTGATTTTTCACTCAGGAAAAAGTCAACGGTTATTTATCAAGATAGTGGACTGCCAATACATGAAGCTCCTACGCCTCCAAATTTATCGATAATTCACTACGGAAGAGACAATTGGCCCCTGAAGCATTGTACATCACGCTCCAAAGGTTGACTGTAAATGACTACTGTCCTCTGACATAAACAGGTTCGTACCTCGACAGTGACCTCAAATCGTAACCTTTACCTAACTGATAGGTTTTAACGAAACTTTTAATTTCAGGTAACAAGTGATTTGCGGAATGCACCTTAATACTTGCCGATATTTGGAACATGTGAATGCAAATCAGGCTGGATCTCTCGGATGTCTGTACACTGGTAACTGGAACAATAATCAAATAATTAAAGCAATTATAATTCAATTGATTGCGTACACGGCTGAACAGTTCGGTATGTTTGCAGTAAAACAGTTCGGCAACGGCTGGATTCGCTGGTATGAACTCTTTAAATACTTTAAACTGTATTTATTTAATGGTGAAATCAAATACACAGGCTAAGTTCAAACTGTATATTCACCAGCTAGGCTAGTGAATTGTTCGGTTTGACCCTAAGGGTCTGAGTCTCTCGATTCGGCAGCTCCTTTACTTTTTATAGCTAACCCAGCTCATCTTGCGGTTCGAATCTCGCGCATTTCCCTCTCTGCTTGTAGTGGGAGATATCCTTGCTCAGTCATCTGAGGTGGGTCGGTACTAGAAGCGCCATCCGCGCCTTTTACGTGAACTAAGGGCGGTGCTTGTCTAAATAAAATTGTAAAACCACAAATACGCGTATTCTGCGCGCACTACACTTTGGATACAATTTTAGCATTTCACACGTGATAGGACATTTAATATCGTGATATGGAAAAGGCAATGTCGTGATAACAATAAAAATCGTAAAAACATTAATAATCTTTATTTCTTAGTTACTAATGCCTCTCCTCTTCTAGGGCTTCACAGAAATTACACATGTACACGTCGCCATCGTCTTCGAAGTCATTTTGGCAGGTTGTGTGGTACGGAACCAAGCAAAAGGAGCATTGCACCCAACTGGCGCCAGTTTTTCTTCTTACATCGCCTGAAACTTTGCATCGCCGTTTCCACAAGTCCAATCTTCTTCTTCGTTATCATCTGATTGGGAACGTTTAGATTTTGAAGGCGCACCTTGTAGTTTTAGAAGTAAAAGGAGTACAGGTTGATGTTAACGAACATGCAGCAGGATCATCCACGTCTCCTTTTCTTTTCTTGGACTTTAAAGACGCACCTTTGGCTTTAGAAGTGGAAGGAGCGCAGGTTGGTGTTGACGAACATGCAACAGGTTTATCCAAGTCTTCTTTTTTTTCTTGGATTTTGAAGACGCACCTTTTGCTGTAGAAGTGGACGCAGCGCAGGTTGGTGTTGATGAACATGCAACAAGTTCATCCAGCTCTTAATCAGAATCGAAAGTTGTCAGCAAGCGGGCTCGAGAGTCTCTTTTTTTTACGCGTTGATATTACTTTTCTTTGTGTAGTCGGCACTTTTAGAATTTCATCCACTGTTGGAGAAGGTCTAGCATATGGAATTTTGGGAGTTCGCGGTTCGTACGATTGCGGGTCAGGAGCTGGCTGATCTGTTAATGCTGATGGTCTTAGAGCTTCTGCTGAAATTACGTGTCGATTAAATGGATAGACACCCGCTCTTTTGAATGCGTTGATAATGTTCAAAGGTGTCATGCTTAATATGAATGGTTCCCTGAAAATCTCATGGAAGTTGTATCGGTTGGGTTTATTCAGCGCATGAGCAAGCATGTCATCGTTGAGAGCTTTGCTTCAATGACTTTTCAGTAGCTTATACACGCCTACGTCTAATGGCTGAAGTAGATCAGACGTATGCGCAGGGAAAGTAAACAGATAAATACGTTGTATTTTGCTTATTTTATTATATCCGGGTTTATATGGGAACTGTGAGAATCCATGAGTAATACAACTGGTCTACGAGCGGGGATTGAGACAATAAAAAATTCAAACCATTCTTTGAATAAATTTTCATTAATCCACCCTTTCGGAGATAGTCTAGTTATAGCATTGGGGAAAGCATTCTTTGCTAAGTCGTCGTTCCAACGAACTCCTTTAAATATAACAAATGGGGGCAAGTGCCATTAGCGCATACACAACCAACCAAAGTATGGGCGTCTCCCCGCTCAGCGTAAGTTCTCTTATAAATAAATCTTTTACCAATCTGGCTGACAATTTTTCCACTTTTGACAACAAATGTTAACCCAGTTTCGTCGACGTTCCATACTCTGTCGGGCTTGTCCTTGACATCCAATTTAGTTAGAAGGTCTTCTAGCTTAGAATAGTAATCTTCGATCATTGTCGCGTTGGCCATGGACGCTCTATATGCAGAAAGATTTTCTGGAGTACGCAATGATAAGTTATACCGCTCCTTAAACTTTGCCCACCACCACTTATTGCTATTTCCTTTTTAGGATTAAAGAGTTTTTCCCGGTTAATCGATTTGTCTAACTCGTATGCCAATTTACGCACTTTCACAACTGTAAGTCCAAATCCCAGCTCTTGCATTGTGTTAATATGATTAAATATGTTTAATTCCATTTCCGAAGGGAGAGCAAATGGTCGCCCCAATTTTGGCAAAGTAGCATGCTCAATATCTGCATTAGATTTAAGAAAGTCTTTTCAAGTCGACCAAGGAACGCCCGATAGCTCTTTAGCTGCCCGATATAAATATATAAATATATAAAATAAAATTTTGGTTTCGCACTAAACGCGCTGCTTGAAGAAGACTGGCATGGTCATACTGTCTTTCTTTACCTTTTTGGACTTTCTTTTTCTTAGGAGGCATATTTCTTCAAAAAGAAGTCGCTAGAAATAAATAATATTCAAATTAGCACTGTTTACTTCGTGGCATTGACTACCCACATGAAAATGGATAGGTAATGTCGTGTTAAAAAAAATCATTAATTTTTGCAGTAAAATCAGCTGAATATCATATATCATGGGCCAAAGTACATAATGTAACACTAAATGGCACTAGTATCAAAATTTAAAAAAAATAGAAATATTTTTGTCAGCAATCGAAAAAACAGCTGTGAAATTTTAGGTTAGACGTAAGAATTTTGCTACTTTAGCTAAGGTTTTCTAAACACACACGAATGCTAGAAAATGTTTTGAAGTACTTACGATGAACTACAATTCACAAGCTTTAAAACGCGATACTAAACACTAATTTTGGTTTAAACTTACCTTGATTACTGAATTAAATAAAATTAACAGCGAATGCACCTCAACAAACCACTTACTCGTTTGTTAAATCTTTCCTCTGACACCGGTTGCATATTTAGCAGCCGCTTGTAAATCACATGGCTGGAAAGCTTACAACTAGCGCCATCTATCGAACTACTTACAAAACTCACTGCGCAGATAGGTAATGACATTACATTCATTTAAAAAACTATCACGACATTACATATGTCACGGAATTACCTTACCCTACATCTACAACGAATACGTTAATTGATTTAGTAATTTGTAATGACTCCTATGTGGATGTTAAAGTCTTTTTTTATTTATTTCCCTAAAATAACAGATCATGATATCATTTGAATAAAATCCAAATTATTAGAGAAATTAAAGATGAGTAACATAAATACAGGCAAAAGGCGTTTTCTTAATCAGCAAAATTTAGAGCTGATGGGAAACGAACTTGTAGGAAAGCGATGGCTTTACGAATCAGATAATGTGAATTCCGCATTAGATAATTTTATTAATAATATATTGAACGTATTAAATAAATTTGCCCCTTCGAAAATCAGTAAAATAAAACATATGTCAAATCCGTGGTTTAATAAAAATGTTAGAAATATTCAACGCGAACGTGATCTAGCTTACAAAAATTCTAAGAACACAAAAGAGCATGCGTTTTGGCTGAAATACAAAAAAAAAGAGAAATGAACTTGTACGCGCTATTCGCAAAGTAAAGGAAATGTATCTTAATAAGAAAATTGATAGCCAAAAACTTGAGTCTCGTAGAATGTGGGCGACATTAAAAACAATTATTGGAAAACCTAAAACTGCAATCTCTAATAATATTGATTTTGAAAATTTTAATGTTGGTAATCATTCAATTTCAGATGGGCTTAATCATTATTTTATAGACAGTTTATTAAATATAGTAAAAGATGTAAGTACTTCAAGAATTGTGCGAACCAGCCTACTTGGCAAATCAAAAAATAAGAATAATATACAAAACTTTAAAAAAATTGACATTTGTGAATTAAAAAAGTTAGTTACAGCTGAAAAATGTAAGCATAGCCCAGACGAAATAACAGCGATTTTAATAAAAAAAACTCTTTGACTTTGTAGGGGACCCATTGTTGCACTTGATTAATTGTTCGATAAAAACGGGTGTTTTTCCTGAAAACTGGAAAATTAACACTGTTGTGCCAATACCCAAAGTAATTAATACCAAAAAGGTAAGCGAAATGCAACCTATAAATTTATTACCCTTTTGCGAGAAAATGTTAGAACGTGTAGTGTACCAACAGTTGCGTAGTTTTTCTGAAATTAACAGAATATTTTATGAAATGCAATCTGGGTTTAGGAGCAAACATTCTTGCGAGACAGCAATTCAATACATAATTACGAAGTGGAAAAATGACCTTGATTCAAATACAGTAATTGTAGCTAAATTTGTTGATTTGAGAAAAGCTTTTGAAACTGTAGATCGACAGATTCTCATCGACAAACTAGCCAAGTATGGGGTCAATGGAACAGCACTTGCTTGGTTGACTTCCTATTTGACAAATAGACGACAAATTGTTAAATTTAATAGTATTGGCTCTAAAGAAGCGTTAATTGAGTATGGAGTCCCACAAGGCAGTGTGTTGGGCCCCCTTCTTTTTCTTATTTATATAAACGATATATATTTGTCAATCAAGAAATGTAAAATTGTTTTATTTGCTGATGATGCACTAATTTATGTGTCTGGGGATAAAGCTAATGACTGCTTTTCTCATATGAATCGTGACTTGGATAATTTAGCAGTGTGGCTACAAAATAATAATTTAAAATTGAATGTTAAAAAAACTAAGTGTATGTTCATTTCATCAAAGGCAAATAAGTCAAGATTCAAAGATGAACTAAAATATAATAATGTGGTGATCGAAGGTATGAAAATAGATTTTGTTACTGAAATACAATATCTCGGAATTGTTATAGACGATAAACTAAATTTTGGTAAACACTGCGACTTCATTTGTAAAAAAGTTAGTAAAAAAATCGGATTTTTTTGTCGTGTCGCTGAGAATCTGTCGACTTGGTCTAGAACTACCGTTTGCAACACTATAATAGCTCCATATTTTCACTATTGCACAACGGTCTTCTTCTGTTTCAATGAATATCAAATTAAGAAGCTTCAATTACTACAGAACCGTGCCATGCGCATTATCATTCGTTGCAACAAATTAACTCCGATAAACAAAATGTTAGAAACTCTTAATTGGTTGAATATTAAACAGCGCGTTATTCTTAGTGTTATGCCTTTTTATTTACAAAATAAGTAATAGTTGGTTGCCCGACTATCTTACGGAATTTCTCCAACGTAACAGTGAAATTCACACGTATAATACCCGCAACAATGGTGACTTTCGGATTGCTATATCATCTAAGAGTAGTACTCAAAAAACTGTTTTTTATGAGGGCTTAAAGCTATATAATGAACTGCCGATTCATGTTAGAAATACTCAAACAATCGCTGCTTTTAAAAGGGAGTACCTAAAATTGCATAGAGCGGAATGTAATAGCTAATCTATATAATTCCAGGCTGTGTTTATAGCTTAATAGGTTTACAAGAGTATTTTATGAGTAAGTGTGTTTGTGTTAATTGTAATGATGCATGTTTTTACTTATATTACCTATTTTATATGTTTTCTGTATAATAGCATATAGCAAGCTAAATAAACTTACTTACTACTAATTGACTGCCAATATATTCTATAGCCGCAACCACCAGTTACGTTGAGTTTAGCCGAAGGTCAGTTAAAACTGCTTGTTAGGAATCCAAATTCCAGTACTCTATGACACGTAGTGGAATATCCTTGCCACAAACTTGCCTCCAATTGTCACTGAAGCATCTCTTGAAGTTTGTGAAAGTGAAAGAAGAGACGTGTTTATTAGAAGTAGATTAGAATCTAGAGGAAACAAGCCAAAATATTAATCTAAAAAGTATTCTTACCTGAAATAAAGTATTCTCTGCTATTATAAATCATTAATTACTTTAATGAAATAACGTTATTTTAATTTCTTTATTATTTCTGCAAACCAAATAACAACAAACAAGATGATGTTATCAAATTTAAAGATATTAGCAAAGCTTCTTACTTGCTGAAGTCATTGTGGCGGTGGAAAACGTAAGCAAAAAATAACGAGATAAATGTAAAACTACAGATTTTTCCTACTACAGTGTTTCTGTAGACAAGAAAACAAGGTTCTTTCTACAAAAAAGCCAAAAAGTCATTTTTTAAAATTTTTTTTAGTAATAGTGGGAAATATTATTGGATGGTGTCATTGTGGCGGTGAAAAATGTAATGATTAAGTTACAAAGAAAATGCCAAATGAAAGGTTATCTTATTATATAATTTTATTGTAGTCAGGGAAACCAGATTTTAGAAACAAAATTCTCCATGTGACGACGCTCCACCCTATTACGTATTGTATAGTAATACAGCAATCCAACATCAGATAATTGCATCGTGATGTTATTATCTCCAGTCAATTTCACAAGCTATTATAATTAATGAAATAATGCAATATTTCGTAGGCAACATGCAACACTATGGGGTAATTCCCCAGGTTATTCATTTATCATTCTGCATTGATATGCGTTGTGCTGTGCTATATGTGTAGTTAGTTATTCTAACACCTGCAGAATACCCAATGAAGGGATAGTAACGTAAAGCTTTCAGTTTGAAATGGTGTATATCTGTACAAAATTCCTGTGTAATATTCCGTATTATATTAAACTATAAATAATCAGGTAGCAATTTGTTTAATTGATTATTAAATTAGATGGTCAAATTTAACTAACTTCAACTATACCGTAAAACTTCAACACTGTTAAAATTTTCATCATCAAGGTTAAGAAAAACGAAACGTCATATCAAACCTTATACCACGCCCTAAAAAATATTTCTAGTAAGCCATGGATTCCAAATTTGTTTCTATCCTACCTAGTACAGCATAGAACTTTTTTAACGCACTGAACTACAGAGCCTTCATTAATTACTGATACCCACGAGACCACAAAATATAGGCAACCCAACTTACAATGTTGGTAAGCCTTTTATCCAAAAATTCCCAAGTTGTTTGTTAACTTATCAAGGCTTGCTTGTTTACATACATAACCTCACTTTGAGTGTTGACAGTGACACTTACAAGGAATTTTTAGTTACCACGAGTACCAATCCTAAACTGACTTCAACATCTACATCTAAAACTCCCTAAGTCACTGCGGACCGAAGGTCACGTCGGTATCAGTTATTAACGAAGGCTCTGTATATGCTGACAGAACATTATTGAAAATTTTGTTAGGTTGTAATAAATACGTAAATGGACACGTAACTGAACCTGGTATTTGTTTTACAAAGGATTCATAAATTTATAAGTGTACTCGAGGCAAGCACAACATTAGGGTCAAAGATAAGCAGAAGGCAGTCGCCATATAAGCCGTGCGTTGTGATAGCGAGGCTCCGTCGCGACGCCTGTAGATTATAAGTCGTACGTGGCGTGTCTGAAACGTGCGTCGACTTAGACTTGTAATTAATCACCATACACGTATGCGCTGTGCTTCACACCGGGCCTACAAACCTATCAAATTTGTCTCAGCGGATTAATTAATCATAGCTAATTTGGAAAACTTGTGAAACTGCGTACGTTGTCATTTTCGGTATCCACTCTCAAGAGGTAATTTTATAAAATACAAGGTAAAGAAGGGTGGAAGTGTTGACTTTGTAATTATGATAGGTCAACATCCATCAGGAAAAATGAAAATACTGACACTAGAAAAAAAATTAAAGTCTGCCTTGTACTTCTACGTTATTCTTTAGCCAACGTTTCAAGTTTTCACTGTTTTACAGTTTTGTTTTCACTTACACAAAAGTGGTTTCATAAACAATAAACGTAATTTTATTTGTTTACGTTTTCAAGATAATTTCAATAATTCTACAAAAAAATACCTGTAGCAGTTCCTGATTTACGTACGTTTGACCACTTGTAGAATTAAAAAACCTTATAATACAAAATGTTTATTAATAAATGTTAAAAAAAATGCTGCGCTTCTATTTTTACCAGCACAGCACTAAGGCACGGTTTTTCAATGTCCAGTTAAAATGTCGGTTAGGCACACGCGGTGTTTGTAACTTCTTTTTTAAATAAATGTTTAAAACGTTTATTTTTTTAACATAGAAAAGAACTTGAACACGTTTAAGTTTTTTTGCGCATAAGAATTGTACAAGTTCAAGTTCTTGCTAAATAAGGATAAATCCTTAAAAAAAGCTCTTACTTCTAAAATTTAATTTAATTAACTACTAAAATTTGTCACTAATTGCGCTATGGCTTAGGTAATCCCGTGGGTTCCTTGATGCGGGCAATTTGTGATTAGATTTAAAATGTTTCTGACAGTATTCTCGACATTGTGTGACCGGGAAGCCAACTCTAAGAGGTGTGGGATCGGCAGGAGGGAAGGGTGGGTTATACGGTTAATTGTATTTCCTCAAAGAATTGGGCTAAAAATTTAATTTGATATATTCATATTAATGTCGATATATCGATTAAAAATATCAAGTTTTGAAAGTATCGATATATTCGATATATTGATTATATCAACCTATTAAATATTATTGATATAATTGGTATATCGATGTATCGTTTTATTTAATGTATTCAAAATATCGATATATTGGATCCAATCGATATATTCAATATATCGATATAATCGATATGTTCAATATATTCGATGTCATCGATATATAGATATATTCGATCTAATCGATATATTCGATCTAAAAGATATAATCGATATAATCCATATAACCGATATACTCGACTATATCAGTATATTCGATACATCGAGATATTCGCCATATTGACGTATTTGAGTTCCGGTAATATAGATACCTTTTCGATATCGACATTATTGATATTTTTTTGAATATCTCCCAGCCCTATTCGTGACCTAAGCACTGGGGCTGCGGCGGCATGGATGTGTGGGTGCGAGTGTGTTTACGTGCGTGCGTGTCGACGTGCGTGCGTGAGTGCGTGCTGGCTTGCGTGTGTGCTTGAGTGCGTGCGTGTGTGCGTGTGCGTGAATTTGTGTGTAAGCGCCTGTGTGCATACGTGCGTTCGTGCGTGCGTGCGTGCGTGCGTGCGACGATCTGTTAACAACAATTTTTATAAATTAAAATGATTCATTTTGTTATAATTTCAAGAAAAGGAGCCCGCAACGCTGCTAGTAGAAGGTTGTACACATAGCGACCGCACCGAAACGCCGTTTTTCGGGGATACTCGATTCCTATCCGTGCTCCCTTTTTTTGTTCACAAGGTATAAAGCCCCTTGACCAGCCCAGTTTTAAAACCAAGAGAGGTGTCTCCGCGTTTAACGCATCCCTTTTTCATTCAGAAGGCCTTGGGTTCGATTCCCAATCCGGCCGGCTCGGGTTTTTTCTGCGGTTTACCTGAGCCAAATGGTGAATACTGGGACAGTACTTTTTGCGAAAAAACTCTTTTATCTAAATTCCTTGTTCTAACCCATCCTTCTTCAGCTAAAGAAGAGCTTAGGACTCCGGTGTAAAGTCCGAAAAACTTCTATAGCGGCCCGCCCTTTCACGGGGAATCGAGAGAATCCAAATTATTCATTTGATTTCCGATCTGTTTTACTAGTGATAAATTTTGATTTAAAGATTCAAAACCCGAACTTAGAAATTACCCAAATTTGGTATTTAATTTTAATTTGGAGATGACAAGTCTCTTGTTTAAATTAAATATTTCATTGCTTAATTATTGTGTTTGACTTCGGTTTGAAGTCTTCAAGTCTCTTGTTGAAATAGGAAACATATTTTTTATCCGAATTTGGTATTTAATTTAAACTTGGACACGACAAGTCTCTTGTTTAAATTAAATATTTTATTCAAACCCGAATTCCTACGTATTTTATTTGCCAGAATCTTATTTTTATTTTGTAATTCAAAAGTTGAAAGAATTTTCCATTAGTTGGAGCATTCATTTGTATTTGCAACAAACCTGTAAATATTCAATTTTCCAGATATTTTCACACCGTAAATTTTTTTAATTATTTTACTTAAAAATCGTTAAAGCTAGTAAAAGAAAATAAAGATTAAAATTAATATTTACCGTACTTACTTGAGAAATTCATGCACAAAACACAATCACCAACTATTTTATTTCAGAAAAACCTAAATCCTAAGCGATCCAAGTGTAAACGTGTAATAAACACCAAATAATACCGTTTAATCGCAACTTATTTCATTACAGACAGCTGTGGATTTATTGTACAGGTGTATACCGTCTGTCTATAAAGTTATCCCCCCCCTAATTAACTTTTGAACGACTTGATATTTTACCACAAAATTTGGTGTGCTTTCCTGGGAAATGAAATTCTATTTTTTAGCAAAAAATCAAATTTTGTATCATTCAAAATGGCGACTGGGACTTAATATAAGGGGGGTTGAGTGACACATTTGAAAGGTCTTTCAGTTCTGCGTCTGATCCTAGAGTTTCAAATAAAAATATTTAGTTATAACAAAATGGCGGATTTTAAACAAATGGACTCACTCAATTCAAAATTGTTTTGATTTTTTCATCCAGTAGTCCACTTTTTCATTTGAAGGACAAAATTTTCCCAAAAATATCTTAGGTGGCTGGAAATAATATTGAAAACGTTATGTTCCAACAAGACGGTGCGCCGCCTCATTAGTATAGGCCTGTTTTTGCTTTCTCAACGAACATTTTCTTGGAAGATGGATTGGTAGGGGGGGCTGTAGTATAGCCGGCTCGCTCCCCAGATTTAACTTCCTTAGATTTTTTTCTATGGGAATATCTGAAATCGAAAGTGTACAGAACCCGTCCAGAAACAATTGAAGAACTGGAGCAACGCATTACTGAAGTTTACAGAAATATCACTCCAGAAACTTATGAAAATGTAAGGCAGGAATTTCATAACCGACTTTTTATGTGCCAAGAAGTGAATGGTAAACATTTCGAACACTTAATTTAATTTCTTTTTGTTTTAATTCTTAGTTTTTTTTTAATAGACTTCTTTATTTTCAAACATTGTCATTTGTTATGGCTTAATATTTTTCTTAGAAACTCGAGGATCAGACGCAGAACTAAGAGACCTTTCCAATGAGGTGTCACTCTACCCCCCTTTCCATTAAAACAAAAATTCGAAATGGCGTTCAGTCGCCATTTTGGATGATACAAAATTTGAATATGGGTTGAAAAATAGTATTTAATTTCCCATTACAGCACACCAAATTTTGTGGTAAAATATCAAGTCGTTCAAAAGTTAGTTGGGGAGGGGGTTACTTTATAGGATATGAATTTTGTGTGCACAAACATTGACTTTAGTTTACAGAAATGTGAAACCTGTCAAACCCCTATTTTAAAGATCGATCTGTCATTCGATTTTCAGCCGGTCAATCAGAGATCACTAAGCAACATGTCACCAACTGAAAATGACTAAAGCCAGCGTTGTCCCATAGGAGTCGTTCAACCAGAGTCGTCTTGTTCCAGAGGGGGAAAAATACATAAATTATATATCCAGATATTTTGCATTTAATATAAAAGTAATAAACATTGTATATTACTTTTATTCTTAGTCTTCTCTTTATTTCCAACGAACCTAGGCTTCTGAGCCACCCAGGTTAGACTGTTACAGTGCGTCCATGCGACTGTAACCACTTAGTACTTAATACACATTTTGCGAAAACATGAAAAACGAAAAATAATTTTAAAAAGCAAGTGATATTTTATGATTCTGTATAAATTACTTTTGATCCTGAACAAAATACAACATGAAAAAAAAAGTAATGGGTGGTAATCCGCGAAACACCCTGTATGTTAGAAACGCATTTACATAAAAGTCGACACCTAAGTTGCTTAATAATTTTTGCATTAATTTGCGAAACTTTTAGAACAATTCGTAAAGTGGGCTGGTCATGGCCTGCAAGCGTGTCTAGTTAGCTGTTGTAGTACTTGTTGCTCTAGTAGGAAGTAGAGAAGGTCGGATATTTTTAAACCTTCATCTGTGACCGTCTTATTGTGGTAGGGCATGATACAATTGAGCACGCAATGGAACATGTGCTTTTGATGTAAGTGTAACATGAAGTTTTGCACATCTATCGAGCTGTATTAAATTAAGAATTCTTAAACAGTTATTTCGAAATAAGATACCACCCGGATTTTTCCAATAATGTTAGCCGAAGGTGCATATAAAAAACGTGGTTTTATTTTTGATATTTGTAGTAAGAGTGCAATTTACTTCCTGACTGTATCGCATTTAAAGTGGGAGAAAAACATAAAAATACTTTTAGGTTCTTTGATATAGAGGGGTTCTGAATTTTAAAGTAGTCTCGAAGTGTTCCTTTTTCCCTTCCGCACATTTAAAGTTTTCACCATTTCTACACTTTACACAGTATAAACATGAAAATAGCTTTAGTAATTTGCGTAAAGTAGGTAAGAAAAAATGTACGTGTTAAAACTTTAATTCTGTAAAATTTAAAGGTTAACGTAACATTTTGGTTTCTTTATTTATTGAAATTTTTTGGTATTGACGTTAGTAAGCGTAAATAGCAGAAAAGCTTTAAAAATTATATACTTTTGCTTACGCTTAGATTGGCTGTCAAATTGCTATGACCATATACATACAGTGTGTAACTAAAGTAACGGTACACCTTAATAACTTCTTTATTGTTAAAGGTAAAAAGTTGGTGCAATAAGACATATTGTATGATGAGATATCAGCTTTATTTTTGGTATGTTAAAAATTATTTTACGTTTCCGGTTTAATCGGAAGTAATGCAACTTAAATTTTTAAATTAAACATTCTGTATATTTTTGCAGTTTTGGATTTCTTGCTTAATATGCTTTAAAAAAAATCAAACAAAATTATGTATCTAAAATTAGTATTTTTTGAGATATTCGAGGTAGAAGATACAAACTTGTAAATTACATTTATTTTCATTTAAACGTGTAAAATCAGCTAACATGCGCTTTTCTAAAAAATTTTTTTCTTATGAGATTTTGTGGCCCCGAAAAGAGCCATTTGTAGATTGCACGCGTTCGAGTTAGAAAAGTAAACAATTATAATAAATGCTCAAAATTGATCGCACTTTAAATCTGGCAGTGTCCGGTTCTATGTTGAAATCTTGAACTGATCTGTGAACAGCTTCAGGAGATATTGTAACGTTGCGGCCCCTGGGTGTGTGATACGATGTGGCCTTTCGTCGTACGTTGTGTACTTTTATGTAGTAGCATTTTCGAAACCTCGGGGACTAAAGTAGCTGAATTTGAGAAATAAACCACAAAAGATGTTTAATACATTTATTGAAGTCGTTTAATAACATTTCCTCACAATAATTGCAGCGGAAACTGACTTAGAGGTATCTATCCCAGGTATTCACCTGTTCAGACTAAAGAAACTTGCAGAAAACCTAGCCTCGGTAGGCTGTTTAGTGCTCTTAAGATAGTCAAAATTAGGGAAACTCTCATTAGTAATACAAGTAGTCATTAGAAGGTAGAAAAAGTAGCCCACAAGCAGCCAACGGTAGAACCTCAAGCGCTGGGCGGAATGGGAAGCCCACGAGCTGCCGAAGGTAAAACCGCAAGCGCTGAGCGGAATGGGACAACCCACGAGCAGCCAAAGATGAAATCTCAAGCGTTGGGCAAAATGGGGATCCTACAAGCAGCCGAAGGTAAAACTTCAAGAGCTGGGCTGAATGGGGGAACTCACGAGTAGCCAAAGGTTGCGTCGATTCATAACTGTGGACGAGGCACGGATCCATCACTATACACCGGAGTTCAAGGAACAGTCTAAACAGTGGATGTCTACTGGCGAACCTGAGCCAAAGAAAGCTAAGGCGGTTTTATCGGCCAACAAAGCCAACAAGGAAACATAGAATTACGCCATTTGTACCTGTATTACAGAAATAAAATTGCCCTTTTAAATACCAGTTGAAAATGTAAAAGACAATGTTATTAAATAGTACAGAGAATTCGGAAGAAATCTCTAATGATTTTAATAAGCATTTTTCCGAAATAGGAGCAAAGCTAGCAGACCAAATAGACAAAAATGATCGAGTATGTCTTGTTGAACCTGGTAAAAATTCATTGTTTTTAAGCTCAGTTATATAATCTGAATTGTTATCTTAAATCGACACGTTAACAAATCACTCGAGAAATGGTCCTGACAATATCCCTGCAAATCTTGTCAAATTAACCAGTCAAGTAATAGTAAAACCGTTGTTACACAGTTTACAACAAGGAATCTTCCCTGAAAAATTAAATATATCACATATTATTCCGATTTATTAAACAGGACCTAAAACTGAGTGTAATAATTACAGGCCAATATCTTTCACTGACAACTTTGCAAAAAGTTTGGAAATGTGCACTAAAACCAGGCTGTTAAAATTCATCACAAAAAAACATTTTTTTAGCAAACCGTCAGTTTGGGTTTCTTCCAGAGAAAACCACAGAGCTGTTAGATCTTTTAGAATCATACTATATAAATTCTGAAAAGCAACAAAAAACTTTAGGCATTTTTTAGATTTAAAAAAAGACTCCATAGATACAGGAGAAATTAAAGAGGTGGTAAAGCATTCGGTAGATATTGATGTTGAATGTGTTGGCATTAAGTGTACCATTGCAAAAACTTCGTATTGTATTTTAGCGGTCTACCGTTCCATGTATGGCAATGTCTATAATTTTTGTGATAAAATTGATTTAATTTTAGGAAAAGTCTTGCGCAGAAGTGATTATGTAGTTCTTATGGGTGACTTGAATATTGACAACATGAACAATGTACGAAACGTACAAATGAAAAAAAATTTATTTGATATTTTCAATGGCTTTCAGCTGCGTTCTCTCATTAGGGAGCCCACACGAATATGCAAAACTAGAGCTAGTAATATAGACTATGTAGTAACAAATGTCAGTAATTTGTATTGTGATACGAAAGTGTTCGAACCAGGTCTCTCTGATCATTGCGCACAATTGTTAAAAATTTCTGTAAATAATTTTACTCAAAATTATGCAAATAAGACAGCAACCATAACTAAAAGAAGAATTAATGAATATAGCGTGTCATATTTTGCACATTTGCTGCGTTCTATTGATTGGAGCACATATTTAAATTCTGATTGTGTTAACGAGCAATTTTGTAAGTTCAGTAATAGTCTTACCAACTGTTTCGATATAGCTTGTCCCAAATATAGCACTATTAACAAAATTAAAAAGAATAATGAATGGGTTACCCCTGAAATCGTTCGACTAAAAGATAATGTTAAATTCTGGGCCGATTTAAAGAATAAGCTGCATATTGACAGCATTGCTTTAATATATAAAAATGCTAGAAAGCAATACAGAAACAGGTTAAGGCAGGTTAAATATCAATTTTATTACAAAAAAGTAATAGAGTCATCAGACAAAACTAGAACAGTTTGGAATATAGTAAATTCCAATCTTAAACAAAATTCCAAAGATAAAAAGATTGTATGTTATTCTAATGGGAGATCTGTCGAAGAGCCTCTCGAGGTAGCCAACTGTTTTGGTGAATATTTTTCTACATTTGCTGAGAGTAAATTGAAAAAACATTTTCAAAATTTGTCCAGTTGTTGCACATACTCGCTAAGTAGTCCTGTAAACTCTCTACAAATTATTCCATTTACATCTGATGAAATTAAAGCAGCAGCATCTGCAATTCGTAACAAACGAAGCTGTGGTCTTGATGAGATCACCTTGAATGTTTTTCTGAAAATCATTGATATTGTTTTATTACCTTTTACTACATTAATTAACAACTCCCTAGAGAAAGGGATTTCCCTAGTGTATTGAAAATAGCTAAAGTCAAGCCTCTATTAAAGAAAACTAATAGTGCTGTCAATGACTTGGATGGTTATAGACCAATATCTGTTTTGCCTGTTGTATCAAAAATATTAGAAGTCCTTATGTCAAAGCGAATCACGCAGTTTCTTTATAGTAATGAGCTATTGTCCGACGTTCAGCATGCCTACCTAATAGGTAAATCAGTAGAAGCTGCTTGTTTCGATTTTGTTGAATATGTAACAAAAGCGTTGGATAGGGGTATGATCGTCGCAGGTATATTCTTCGATTTATCATGCGCTTTCGATTCAATAAGCCATGATTTTCTTGGAGAAAAATTAAATAGACTGGGTATAAGAGGAGTACTTAATGACTGGATATTGTCGTATGTAAAAGACGGGAATATATGTGTTCAAATGGCAGGTGCTACATCTAAAAAATTTAATATACAGCGTGGTGTGCCTCAGGGATCTGTGTTGGGACCCCTACTGTTTGTGTTGTTTGTTAATGATTTAAAGCTGCATTTGAAGAGTGAATGTTTGATAAGTTATGCCGATGACACAACAGTGGGGGTCTCGGCACATGATTCTGAGGAATTAATTTCGAAGGCTGAGGCAATTATGAAACAATTTAAAATTTGGTGCAGCAAAAATAATCTAATTGTGAATAGTAATAAAACTGTAGTCTTAGTTTTTCATAAGCGTAAGCATGTTTTTCCTTTAACTGTTAATATTGAAGGTTGTAAAATAGTCACTCATGAATCAACCAAAGTTCTAGGGCTAACAATTGATCACAAATTGACTTGGACCTCTCATGTTGATGTGGTGTGTAAAAAGTTGAATGGAGCATATTTTGCATTGAGAACTTTGAAAACTAGCTTATCTGCTAATGGACTTCTTAGTGTTTACTATTCTTTAGCATATACACACATGGCTCTCAATGTTATTATTTGGGGTAACTCTGTAGATAATTTACGTGTATTAATTAATCAAAAAAGAATCATTAGACTGATATTTAATCTTGGTTATCTTGAGTCATGTCGGCCAGCATTTGTTAAACATGGAATATTAACATTTGTGTCTTTATATATTTATAAGTGTTGCGTATATGTTTACAATAACCAATTTAAATTTACTCAGCACTGTAATATTCACCTGTATAACACTAGGAATAAGAATAATTTAATTCTGGCTAAACACAGCTTGACCTTATATGAGAAAGGGCCTATTTATTCGTGCACTAATATATTTAACCATCTTCCCGGCGAAGTAAAGATGTGTAATACTGTCGTATCTTTTAAAAGTAAACTTAGAAAGTTTCTGGTAAATAAATGTTTTTACTCTCTAGCTGAATATTTTGATAGTCGTTTATAACTTAAATATTCTGTGTTATGACTATGCCTGTAACATGTACTTATGTATTTATTTGTTGTTATGGCTGTGAAATACATAAAAAAAAAATTTAACACCGTGTCACATAAAATTTGTCGATACAAAATTGAAAAGTATGGGGTAAAAGGCACAGCACATGGTCTTTTTAAATCATATTTATTAGATCAAGTTCAACGCACAAAAATTCATCATTCATCGGCTCTGCACGAAATATATATTTTGGAGTGCCGCAAGGTACTGTTCTTGGGCCAGTGTTATTTCTATTATACATTAGTGATTTTTTTAATTTTTAAACAAACGGAAAATTTACGGCTTTTGCCGTTTATTTCTTTTCTTTTTTCTTCTTATTTAGATATATAATTTGCCAGGCACGCACAAGCCTATGCTTATGTGCCAATACAATTTCTATTATTATTTTGTTAAATAGTGAATGTAGTCTTTTTTAAATGGCAATATACATACACATACATAGGTACAGTTTTTTCGAACACCCTGAATAAACAAATAAAAAACATATCCTGCATTCTATGCCGTTACTTTTGTGGTTAGATATTTTAATTTGAAACTCAAACCATTTTCTATTGTTATGGTTACAATGTAATCAGTTCTGCAGTTGCTATTTTTTTTCGTATACGATATACAAGGATGAATTTATTTATAAACTATAAAAATAGACCAGTTTCCATACATCTGCCTGAGCAGCTGCCAGCACGCGACACACTGCCCTAATACAAGGGTGAGGCATTGCCCCCTAATACAAATAAAGGGTTTAATTCGTCTCCCTAATGTGTCCATCGGTGAGTCAAGATATCATCTAAAATCACGCAGCGTTGAAGCTTTGAAGATAACACAAACCCAGTCTGAAATTTGCATTTAAAATTATACATTGCGCCCTTTTATAGCGGGAGTTTTTTTATTAAATCACTCGTAAAAAGCCGTTAACAAAGAGGAGACATTTTTATTTTTTGCGCTTGGAAAAGGCTGGCGTCGTTAAATGTCGAATAGATATTACGGGAAGCACGGAAACTTTTTCAGTTAGCAATAAAAACGGTATTAACAATCAAATGGTTTTTACTTATAAAAGAAGCAATGGGTTTGGTTGACGAGCTTGTAAAATGTTGCCATTTATTTTTAAATTGACCTGTAGTATAATGTTTAGCATGCTTGTTTAATAGCAGGGACGATTTCGCGTGTAAAGTACGAAGTTGACGTTAAAAATATTTTTGTTATCGCACGTTAGTAAAGTTCCTAACGACTGCTCGTTTTATAAAAATATTTTAGTGTCCGAGATAAAACAGTTCTAATGAAATGCTTGGTAAAAGGAACGGCGTATTTGATTTTGTAATTAGAATTTAAAATTTCAAAACTTTTAGACAATCATACAAAAAATATCGTTACATATTTTATTGTAGTTAGGTATACCAAATATTTTTAATTTTGAATTTTTTTTAAAGATTTAACGTATTTGACACCGTAAATTGTTTTAATAGTACAGCACGTTTTTGATTTTCTAGTAGGACCTTCTAGATATGAGTAAATGTTTAACTGTATCTATCTAGCCATATATTAAATCCTTAACTGTCTCAGCACAACAAACCGACGGTTTCTTACATCTTGAGACATAATGTTTATGTTGCTAGGAGAAGTTATCACAACAGTGTGATGTGGTGGCCTTCATTAATATAAAAGGGTGTTTCTTATGGTCACTCACACATTCCTAAATACCAGACGCATCGGTTATCGCCGAATTACTTTTTGTATAACTTAGACGTGACAGTTTAATCATACGTTAGCAGTACCCAATCTATTTTTACCTTCCTCGCTATACGAGGAAGGTATGCTTATCTATTGTGAAAATTTCAGAAGTAAAAATTTTGATGGTTTTAGGGTCTGAAAATTCCGAAAAACCCGGTTTTGCATTGTGTGTGTAGCGGGGTGGAAAGAGGGACAAGCGTGCGTGCGTACGTGCGTGCATGTGTGTTTGTCGTTACACACTTTACAGCCCAAACGACTTTTGTTTTTCTTTCTTGGTTTTGGTATATATACCTCAGACGACATATCGCAGACCCAATGTTGGTTTAATAGATTGGTAGTCACACAGGGATGACACAGCAACGAAACGAGTTTTGGTAGCCCAAAAAAAGAAGAGGTGGGGAGGGATATCATATTTCAATATGGACGCGCTCAAAGAAGGAATTCAGTATTCTACGCATGTTGAATAGTCTATCTGCGCAAGCGCAACTTTTGTACCCTCCTCCAGTCACCATCTCCATAGATTTTTTGTTTTTTCAAAAAATTCGAAATTTTGGCTTCAAAATCGGTATAAACAGTTTAAATGACCGTAAAAACGGCCTTCTATTGAAAAAAGGCCTATAGCATGTTTCGTGGAATTCACCTAAACACTTTAATTGAATAATTGGCAAAAAAACGACTATTCTTTTTGCAAAATCGATTTTCGGCTTTCAGCGGTTAACCATTGCTTGCAATTACAAAATACCAAACATTATTAAACCTGATAACCTTAGCAAAAATAAGGGGGGTGGGGATGGGTGCTCTACTTAATTCTGGACGAACTCAGAAAAGGATTTCGTGTATTTCAAAAATTTACGAATTTTTCCAGCAAAATTGGTATTCACATGTTAACTGACAGTTTAATTGAATAATTGCCAACTTTTTTTTATAAATTTACATTTTTAAAAAGGGACATGTTAAATGACCATACAAATAACCTCCAATTGAGAAAAGACTTATCGCGTGTTTCTCTTTTCCTTTACCTGAACAGTTTAATTGAACAAATTCTAAAAAAAGACTACAATTTTTTTCGCTTTTCAACGGATAAACATTTTCAATTACAAATTACCAGATCTCATAAAACCAGATAACTCTTGAAAAAAATAAGACAGAGGATGGGTGCTTTACTTCAATATAAAAAAAGATTAGATTAGTATTCTACGCATCTCGAACGATCTGCGCGAGAACGATTTTCTACCACTTCAAGTCTCTCCCACCATTGATATGGTGTTTTTCAAAAATTTATAAACTTAGACTTCAAAATTGGTTTAAACATGTTAAATGACAATAGGAGCAACTTTTCATTGAGAAAACACTGTTCAAAATGTTGAAAATTTTGCAAAATTACACTATTTCTGAAATATCCAAGTTTAAAATAGTCAAATTTAAAATTTAGAAAAGAATAATTCAATAGTTTCGTTTAATTTTTACAATTTTTAAAAATTAAATTAACTGCGAGGAAGGTTCCGTGGCGATTGCCCGACAGCTTCTTTTAATTTTGTATAGCATTCTAGCATCTTTATTATTTGTATTGAACCCAACGATCTGTATATCATTGAAGTCAGAACTAAAAATTCTATCTAATGGTTAATTGTAAATATTTATTGAATTTTAATTTGTAAATAGAAAAAAGTATAATATTTCACCAAAGAAATTTTGCATTGTAAACGTTTAATTAATCAACTGAAGGTAATTTTTTTCATTAAGTTTTAAAAAATTGTACAAATAACTTTGTTTAAAATTTATCGGTATCTGGTTACGGTTACCATTAAATTTAAAAATAATTATCAGCACTTTGTTTGAAACAAAATTTAATAAAAGTGGCTTCAGTTTATTAATTAAAATTTTAACAGAAAGTATATCCTATAAAACATTATAACTGACGCTTTAATACAAAAACAGAACATGTCCGAAAATTGCGATTTCGCGCATTGCGCGCCATCTTACTCCTAAACATGGAGTGAATCTACTGCATTAATCGGTCCAATAATGTCACAAGTCCAGATGTGTTTGTAAGCAGTTGAAATTTACTTAGTTCTACAAAAACAACACAACTCCTGGTTCCTGGACAAGTGTTGTTTTTGTTGGAAATTATTCTGCAGAAACATAAGTAGACTTTAAGTTGGCTTTTAATTTTATGTGTATTTTATGTTTTTTCTGGGTTACCAACGATGTACTCGTCATTTAAAGTGAATTTATGCGCAGAATGAACGCATTAATTGAGTATTCTTATTTTTATTGTTTTCTGGAAAACAATATGTGACCAGTAAAAAAACATTGATTTCTGGCCATAATGACTGGAAACAGTACCTATTCCTATAGTATTTGAGGTTTCGCATTTTTTGACATCTGCCGTTTTTGTATTAAATAATACAAGTAGAGACTTAGAATTTTGAAACAACCACTTAATAGAGCAAACACACAGATACAAAAATTTTACACATAGAAAACAAAGGCAACTGTTTAAATAAATAGGAAAAAAGGCAATAAATAATAAGAAAAATATAGATAACAACCACACCGATTTGGGTAATTCACTCCTCCTCGACCTGCAGCCAACAAAGCATAGAAACATATGTGTTAACACTTAAAATCGGGGCGGCGACGACAATTCTAGAAATGTGTAGTATTGTGCATCTTTAGGTTTTAGTTTAGTTTTATTTGTAAACTCCTGAAGATAACCGATATGGTTGAAACTCGAGTCGAGTAAATAAAAACCAACAAATTGTGAAACAATTACCAAGTGTTTTATTTTATTATTAAACTATTAGTTTGTAATAGTTAAATATTTATCACTTAATATAGCTTTTAATTCTGACATTAGCAACATAAAGTTTAATTTATTGCAAATAAAACAGAAATCAAGTCATCTGGACGCAGATATAGAAAACTAAGATCAAGTTATGAAGATTTATTGTTCCTAAGCAACACCAAGTGTTTACTTTTAATCCTGCCTTTGATAATGACGTGTAAACACGTTGAAATACGTATAAAGCTAAAATAAAAAACCTATTGAAGTTAACAATTGTTTTATTTACTATAAATTAAAATGAACTTCAACGAACTAAAGCTAGAACTTATAAATAAATATATAGTTTGTTGGATCTAAAATTAATAAAGATACCAATAATAAAAATACCGAACTGAGCAAACGGAAACAAACGTGTAGTAAAACTCTAATGATTCTTTTTTGATTGCAAAGATAGGACCATAATTAGTAACCGTCAACCAGCACAGTATACTGTACTATAAGATACAATAAAGTACCCAATAATTTGATAGTACCTATTACAAGGTATTACAATTCAATAGTGACAGGGTTAATACTGTCTCTTTAAAATCGTATTAAACAACATGTACGTACTGTTAATTCTATAAAGTATAAAATTAATTTGACATGGCCAACTGTGGTATTGTTTTCCCAATTAAGCGTACATTAATATTTTTTTCAGCAAACTTTTATAAACATACTAAACTTATTTCATTAAAACTAAGTGAAAGCATATATTGTTTTCACACCCATCCTCTATTTTAGCGCCAACATCCGATATTTTGCAAGACAGCTCATGTATCAAAGTGATGTGTCAAACAATGCAAGATGTATCTATGGTTTTAAACTGACAGAAAAATTCAAATTGAAAGTACAAATTAAATCAATCAGAAATAGCACAAAGAAACGAGTTCTCAATATGGTTCAATAACAACTATATTAAGCTTATTTTTGCTTTTAATGAAGCCATACCTAAAAGACTTCTTTTCATTTAATTGCTTTAGTTGTTATTAACATATTCATTTTTATTTAATTACTCTGCCCTGTAAAACGGCGTTCCTTTAATTTGTATATGCTTTAAACTCTTGCGACTTGTAATCTTTGCAAATTCACATCAATTTGTCTAATACAAAAGGAATGTTCAAATAATTAAGTTATTTCAGAACCTCTTGCAATATTATGGTAAATATTTCACGAACCAAAAATTAAATTGTTATTTAGTATAATTATTTGTTATGTAATAACGTACAAATGCGTTATTTAATTATTAAATTTAAAAAAAAATTTGTTGACGTACTAATACTGTGGTTATACACCACCGATAACACCGGGGCTTCCTAAAAAAGGCTTATTGCGGCCAGTCAGGGTTTAATTGGTCAAGCACCTGAAAATAAACAGCTGTCATTGAATATTCTAAAAAATACCACCCAAAAAGTAAACAGTATCTATAACTCTGTATTTCATTGACGAACTGAATTGTGTTAATGCACGGTAACATCACTCGTCCTTCGGACTCGTGATATTGACTGGTAACAACACAATTTTGTTGTCAATAAAGCAACAGAATTACCGATAATTTTTAATTCACATGTGGTATTGCTGTTGATTATGCCGTATGTTCAACAAAATACATAACGGTTGGCCATGGAAAATAAAATTACTCTCTTTGCATGCTTTAGAATTTATTAACTTTCGGTGTCACTACGAATTACATTACATTACAAATACAATGGTTTTCACCGTAAAACATAAAAAACGTATTTTATTTATTTATTTATAAATTCTAGCTTTACTTCGTTAAAGTCCATATTTAATGATTATCTGTATATAAAATACTTAATTACTTTAACAATATCTATTTATTTTAACCTTATACGTATTTCGGCATGTTTACATGCCATTGTCAATTGTTATATGAAAAAGTAAACAGTTAGTGTTGTTATAGCAATAGAACTTGGTGACTTGATCTCGGTAATCGTCTGCAGATGACCTTATTTCTTATTCCAAAATGTCCAATAGAGGAGAATTTAAAAGATCAATTTGCTCATTCATTAACGGTACAGTTTTTAAATGTTTGTAAAAATGTATGATTGAATCGTATTTTCAAAATGGTGTTCGAGAAAATGGGGAATGGATTTACAGTGCGCAGCTATGCATGCATGAATTTCGACAACAGTTCCCTGAAATCGCTTTTCTTGAAGGAGATTTTTATACCACAGTTAGAAAGTGTGTTAATTTATTTTGTAATACTGGAAGCATTACTTGCAAGGATGGAAGTGGCAGACCAAGAGTTCGTACTCAAAACGTAATTCATGAGGGTCGTCAACGTATGGACGACGAGCCTACCAAATCTTTACGAAAACTGTCTCCAAGATGTTAAACTTTTTTTAGGTACCTACCACACCATTGGCAGGAAGGATTGGAAGCTGTTCCCATACAAAATTCTAGCTTTACATGAATTGCTACCAACAGATAACAACAGGCGCATTTTATGTTGCCCATGGTTTCAAATAAATTGGACAGAACAACGAAGAATTGCTAAATTTAACTTCCTTTTCTGATGAGGCTTGGTTCACTCTTTCGGGGTGTGCTAATTCACAAACCATGAGGTTGTGGAGTGCTGCAAATCCTCATACTTTTCGTGAAACTTCCTTGAACTCGCTGAATCTGTGTCTCGAAGGCAACTGATTGGCCCTATACTCTTTCATGACACTATTACTGCTAGGACCAACTGGACATTTTAAATGATTTTATAAATTGGCTACATAAAGTCAAACTGCAACAAAGATTTTTTTTCAGCAGAATGAAGCCACAGCTCACACGGCTCGGCAAACTATAGATTATCTTCGTAAATTTTGTGATAACAGGTTAATTAGTTTACGATCGTTTCCGGAATTGCCACCTAGATCACCAGACCTACCTATTTTACATTATTTTGTATTTCCTAAAAAATAATGTATACAGAATTCTTATTCGCAACATTTAAATATTACAAAACCGAACTGCTGAAGAATGTGCAATGAGCGTGCAATGAGTACGTTCAGAATTCTAAATCGAAATAGTTTCTCTATGGAGTATTCCAGATCAGAGTCCCGAACGCGCCGAATGACAAACTTAACTATAATTTTAAGTGACATTATTATGTTTTGTTTGTTTTAATTCTAAAGCATGCAAAGACAGTAATTTTAGTGTCCATCGCCAATCCTTATGTGCTTTTTATTTGAACATATGGTATAACATTTTCGCACTATTTGTTTTGTTCCAACCACAAAACCATCTCAAATTTCTCCACATTTATATTCTGCAAATAATATCAGATTTGACGTGATCACGTTTGCAGCCGGCAGCCATGCAGGTTTCCAGTTCGAGAGGGCATTGTTACAATACATATGGGTTAATGATTATATGACGTCACGTATGCGACAGATGGCCCTGAGGGGCTTAGGAACACCCCACGACGCGTGTCCTATCACAATAGCGACGGTTTGCCTAGGGGTGCATTTAAGGGTTGCTCTTGTAGATTGGCGAATTTGGATGTGCGTAAGTAATTACAGGGTGCAACTAAATTTCTTTTGTTATGTTAATGTACGCACTTTCATTGACGATTAGTTTTTTGCGTCGGTTATAGATTAAATAGATGATTTTAATCTCTTATTAAATATGGGAAAATGCTCGTTGCATGAATGGAATCCCCGTTCATAAGTAGAGTCGAGGTGCATATGAATTTTTACATTCGTATTACTTACACCTGAAGCTTTATCTGCAATATAACTAAACATAATGTTTTTACTGTGTATTTAGTGTTGTTGTACATATTTTATTAAATAAATTGAAATTATTCAAATTTCAAGAATTCATAAAATTCATTGAAATCTTATAATGTAATAAATCTATTGGCTTATAATATACTGCAATGATCTGCGTGTGCATGTACTTACTAGAAAACAATTCCCTAAATGCCCGCAATTCACGCAATTACAGATTATATTTTCTATGAGACTCTTATTAACTTTCTCAGGGTCGTTATTTAGCTTGTAAGACAAGTTATTAATAAATTAATTTGAAATAGAATAAACACAGAACAATATCAACGTTACAAAGAAAGGTTTTATTTAATAAATCAATTTTCTAATGAAATTTGCGAAAAATCAATTAAATTTTACTAAATACTATCGTCCTTTAAAAAGAGAACACTTATCTTAATGTCTCCTTATGGGGATATCCTTCACTCGAGCAAACGATGAATGTCCAACTTCTACTTCACTAGTTTGCAGGTTCCTCAAGTAACCACAAACACTCGCCTTTAGTTTGAATCTTCCTCTGGTCTGTTTTATATTATTTTAAACTTGGTTTTACCACCATCACAGCTGGAAAAACTTTCTGGATTGCTTTATACTTGTTACTCTTCTGGACTTTCCACAATTCGTTGATAATTAGTTGTATTATCTTCTTTTATATTTAAAATTACTTTTACATTACTTTTTAACTCGTTTTTCTTCTTGGACCTCCAAATATCATAGCAATACACTGTGTATATAAAGTAACCCCCGCCCATAAATTAACTTTTGAACTACTTGATACTTTACTACAAAATTTGGTGTGCTGTGATGGGAAACTAAATACTATTTTTTAGATAATAATTAAGTTTGGCATCATTCAAAATGGCGGCTGGGCGCCATTTTAAATTTTATTTTTAAATAGAAAGGGGGGTCGAGTGACACCTCATTTGAAAGGTCTTTTAGTTCTGCCCCTGATGCTAAAGTTTCAAAGAAAAATATTTAGCCATAACAAACTGACAATGTTTGAAGATAAAGAAGTCTATTTAAAAAAACTAAGAATTAAAGCAAAATAAAATTAAATTAATGTTCACCATTCACTTCTTGGCACATAAAAAGTCGGTTATGAAATTCCTGCCTTGCATTTTCATAAGTTTCTCGAGTGATACTTCTGCAAACTTCTGTAATGCGTTGCTCCAGTTCTTCAATTGTTTCTGGACGGGTTCTGTATACTTTCGATTTAAGATATCCCCATAGAAATAAATCTAAAGGAGTTAAATCTAGGGAGCGAGCCGGCTATGCTACAGGGCCCCGCATAACAATCGATGTGCCAAAAAAAAATCCGTTGAGAAAGTCAGAACCAGGCCTATAATAATGAGGCGGCGCACCGTCTTGTTGGAACATAACGTTTTCAATATTATTTCCAGCCACCTGAGATATTTCTGGGAAAATTTTGTCCTGCAAATGAAAAAGTGAACCACTGGATAAAAAAATCAAAACAATTTTGAATTGAGCAAGTCCATTTGTTTAAATCCGCTATTTTATTATGGCTGAATATTTTTTTTAACCCTAGGATCAGACTCAGAACTAAAAGACCTTTCAAATGAGGTGTCACTCGACCCCTCTTTCCATTTAAAAATAAAATTCAAAATGGCGCCCAGCCGTCATTTTGAGTGATACAAAATGTGATTATTGGCCTAAAAATAGTATTTAATTTTTCATTAAAGCACACCAAATGTGTTTTTTAATTTTTACAAAATATTCCGTAAAATATTTTTTGTGCCATTTTATACCACTTTTAGTAAACAACACGCACTGCCACAATTATCGAATATCATTACACCTATAAATTTCAAAGTGTTTTGCTACGCGATACCTGCAAGATTCTGATAACCAAACCTATAAATTTTCTTGTCAATAATAAATACACACCGGGAGCCAAAACGGTAATGAATAATTCACTAGCTGGCACTTTTTAGAAATGTAGTTCTGACAAACCAAAGAAACTTTTATATTTTCCTATCCTTTTAGTATAGGGGGAGTAGGTACCGATTTTGTGAAAATTATTAAATCCGGAATTTTGACGGAAATAAATATTTTGAACCTCTAAAAACTCAAAAAAGTTTTAAAAAATATCTGTATGTAGGTGGGTATGTATATGTATGTGAAGCTCGTGTACCCTGAGCGGATGGGCCAATTTTGATGCGCTTAGAAATCAGGAGTATATTTAAAAGTTATCGACAAATTCTGCTTTCAAAAAATCAGTAAACGAAAAATAAACGTAAATTTTCTTTTCCGGAAAACATATTTTCTAAATTTGAAAACGGAATCGAATTTTTCCCAATTTTACACTTTAAAAAGCCGGCCGCTACAATTTTTTGAAAATTTGGATTTCAATGCTTAATTACCCAAAAATCAAAATCTATTAAAAATCGACAATTTATTTTTCCTTAAAAATGAAGCACGCTAAATCATTTCAGTTTAAGCTGAATTGTTCATGAGTAATCTTCTTCTTTTTACGGTGGTGCAGAAAGCCGCAGCACTTAGGCCGAATTGGCTCGTTGTGGATTCACCGCTTGTTCAGGGATAATCTTAATACAAACTACTAGTAGCTAGCCCAAAGGCTAGTACTCTGCTGATGAAGATATTCTGTAAATCGTTAGGCCTCAGAAAATGGTAGCCGAGATGTCTGTACCAATAGTCAGGAACAGTGAGTGAGAAGATTGAGTAAGGATTCTTCCTCCTGTTTACAAAATCTACATTTAAAGTCATTGACAACATCCATAGTGTTGTGATTCTTGTTAAAAAAAGCATGATTAGTCAAAAAACCTTCCACGATCTTAATGTTTTTCCTGCTTAAACGTAGAAGTAGATTGGAAGGTTCTAGTGAAGGTTCTCGAATGAGACGCTTTAACAGGCGCAGTCATGGATGCAAAAGTAAAGCAAATTTTGAACCGTGAACGAGCCAAGTTCTCAATCTCCTGCCTTGCAGCAGCCCTAAGAAGTCCGAATGTCGGCTACGGACCAAGGAGAGTCAGCTGAGAGCCCCTCCCGGACAAAGCAGTTTTCATCAGTTTTCTTATTTCTACTAATGTTACAATGTCCAGGAACTCACAGCAGTTAGACCCAATTATGCGAGCCGCATCTGCTTAGGGCCCGACGACAATCTTTGACCAGCATTGATTTGGTCATGTCAGAACAGAAATCTTAGAGAACTGCTTGGCTATCTGAACATATATAGGTATGTTTGTTGGACAAAAACAAAAATTTTGTCTTAGGCTTATCGCCGTAAACCCCTGCCTTCTATAGTCTTCGACCCGTCTGTGATAAATTCGCGGGCTGTAGAAATTCCTCAATTTAGGTCTAAATTTTTCCATTAAAAAGGACAATTAAATGGTTTGATTAAAAATAATCAAGGTAGCGTGCAGTCGTTTGTTCGTATCGTAAGCGATAAAAAACGTGCGTTTTCCAAGAATTCTGCTTTGTCATTATACTGGCCATTATACTATAGCCCTTGAAGCCTTAATCTTAATCAAGACATAAAGAAGCACAAGGTCTAGATGTGCCTCCAGAGCCGCAGTAAGGGCAATGCGCATCGCTCTTATAGCTCCTCAACAAACCAGTCTTTAGAGTTGACTTAGGCAGGTTGGATGCATAACAGGTGTCAAACCCCTAAGGTCGTTCTACAAATCTAGAAGGTTGATATGGCTTTTTGTATTTATCTTTCAACTTGATTCTTTCTGAATAGCTTAGCGTCTAGGGTGACTTATAGATAGATATTTGAACACCCCAGAAAAGCACAATCTGGTTCCGAAGAATTCCGATCCGACAAAACAATCCACTCTTATTCTTCTGGTGAAAATGAATAACTCGCCCTTGGAGGGGTTGACTGTAAGGTCTTGGTCTATACAATATTGTTGTACAATCCGTAAGACTCATGGTAAAAGCCCGCTGATAGTACTAGAAAATTTACCTGAGATAAGGATTGCAAGGTTGTCACAGTCTTGCGTATATAAACCGGCTTCCCCGAGTTTGGCGAGTTAAGAACGAGGTACCACAGTAGAGGTGAAAAGACTCCTTTCTAAAGACAGCCTCTCTGCCCTCACCGCCATATCATCGAGTGAGAATGGCCCTTACCCACATAATAATGGTGTTGGTAATGCCATGTCTAGCAGCAGCAGCGAAAATCGAATCAAAAAAGATATAATCGAACGCTTCCTTGATGTTAAGCAACGCCACTAAAGCATGTTCCTGCAGGTGCAGCCTTCTCAATTTTGAAGATAATCGGATGAAGTGTTGTCTTCACAGATTTGCCTGGCTGCTAGGCGTATTGCCATGGGTGCAAAAGAGAGATAATTAATGCACCATCAATCAGAAACCTATCAACTAGCTTTTCCTGCGTCTTGAGCACGAAAGTGGCCAAATTGATAGGTCTGAATAATTTGGCATTGTCGTGTGCAAGGGCAAAAACTTTTAAAGTTAAGCAAAAAGTATAGTTATAATATAAAAAATTCTAGCACTGTCTATAAAGAATGCACTTTTAAAGTGTACATCTCAAAGAATGACAAGCTTACTTCCTATTTTACAAACAATGAATCTTAGGTACCAGAGACACTCGGGGTATTAATTATTACGGTTTGACGTTTCGGTTGTCATTTTAAAAATGAAAAACACAAAATTAGATTGAAAAGACAAATATTGACAAAAATTTCGTGAAAGTTATTGAAGATGATATCGGAATGCATGTGTAGGTAAACATTTGCTAACATAAAATTATTTGAATTAGAAGTCTGTACTAAAGAAGTTGTATAATACGTTTTATGTTACTATTATATATAAATAAATAGTTATACTACCAGCATTTTGTAATTTTCAGAACTTGATTGGAAGAGGTGTACAAATTTTTTTTCTGCCGACTTTGATGAAAGGGTGCATGAACAAATTTTAAATAATATAAAAGAGATGCTTTCTAAAGCCACAACATCTGATCCTTTTAATTTTCCCAATACTAATTCAAAAGAAGCTAACAGAAATAAAAAAGAAAATAATATCTGCTACTCCAACTTAAAGGTAAGTTGACTTAAATTCTTGCAATAACAAATATAAACAAAACTGTCCATAAGGTTTGTAATGCAGAGAATAAAATTGCAAACCATTTTTAATTGTTTTACATATACTATAAATTTATATATCCAATCATATTCTATACTATTTTTTTTAAATTTTGTGAATATGACGCAACTATTACACACAAACACTTCTCTTAACCAATAAGAATTAGATTTTTGTATATTAGTAAATTGGGACAATTAGTTTAAGCTCTGGTATATATATATATATATATATATATATATATATATATATATATATATATATATATATATATATATATATATATATATATATATATATATATATATATATATATATATATATATATATATATATATATATATATATATATATATATATATATATATATATATATATATATATATATATATATATATATATATATATATATATATATATATATATATATATATATATATATATATATATATATATATATATATATATATATATATATATATATATATATATATATATATATATATATATATATATATATATATATATATATATATATATATATATATGTGAATAATTTTGTCCCAGAACTTTTGAGAACACCATTATGTTTTATACAGTAGTGTGTTAAATTACAAACATAACATAAGGTCAGGTTATGATTTATCGTCCTGGATTATAATTTCAACAGCCTATAAAAATCTTTTTATCGGCGATTTTGCTGTTAACTTACTCGGAGTTTTCTTTTGAGTTCTCATCATTTTCACCATTGGCCACTTTCCTTTTCCTATTTAATGTTTTGCTTAGCTGTCCAACGCTACCTGTAGGTTCTCTTTGAGCGACTTGCTTGGTTTTAGCCTTCTACTTAATCGCTGTCTGATAATTTATCACTTTGTATGTTATGTTTTTAATACTATTCAAAATGTTTGTTGTTACGCTTATGATAATACTATAGGTTAGTTTTTAACTTTTCTTCTAATGTTCATCAAAACCGCACGTCTCAAGTCGCAGCTGGTCCCAAGGACGGAGCTTTCCTGCATGTTAAATTAGTTCTCTTGTCTTCTCCTCTGTTCAGGAACGCTTGAGAGACTTTGCGGCAGCGAAATAAGAGGGAAGGTGCTTGTTTTACACCCATTGCACCTGAACCATGTTCACATTACAGGGAGATCTACTGAATCGGCGCTACGCGCTGTAACGAATCGGATCGATAGATCATTAAGACAATAAAACGTCTACTCTGGGAGCTTTGATTGAGATTAAAGGAGCCTTTCACAAGACTTTTTTTAAAGTATAAATTCTGCCTTACGCAGACATCGTGTTGCACCTACTCTTTGTCAGGAGATAAAGCACATGCTTACGATGATGCAGTACAATTTAGGAAACAGCTCTATTAGAGGTGTTTTGATGAAAGGCTGTCCACAAGGTGGAGTTCTGCTTCCACTGTTGTCGAATACAGTGGCAGACAGCCTTCTAAGCTCACTCAATGATGCTGGGTTCTATACCATTGGATATGTGGGTGACATCACCATCCTCATCACTGGGAAGTTTGAGGGCACGCTTTGCACCTTAATGCAGGAAACTCTTCAAATAACAAAAAAATGATTTAACGAACCTTTGAAGTCCTTGAAGACAGAAATGGTGCATTTTACAAAGATAAGGAAGGTTAAACCCTTACGTACACCTCTTCTATTTAACATTTCTCTAAGTTTCTCATACAATGTCAACTACCTGAGAGTTATTTTTGACAAACAGCCGAATTGGGAAAACACTTGAAAACTAAAACTAAAAAAGCATGTATGGCTTTCTGGCAGTTTCGCCGCGCTCTAGGTAAATCTTGGAGACTCTCTTTCTACCGTGTGACTGTATACTGCCGTGATTGGGCCCGTGCTATGTTATGGAGCACCTCTCTGGTGGCCCAGGGTCAGACAGGCTACGGCAGCAACTCAACTAATACACCTGCAACGTTCCGCTTGTCTTAGCTCTACAAGTGCTATAGGTACGTTCAACCCCCACAGCTGCCTTAAGGGTGATCTTAGGCTTTTCACCACTTAATCTGTTTGTGAAGAATGTATCTGTGAGGAATGCATTGAGTTTGCTCCATAAAGGGCTGCGGCATACAGCAGGCAAGGGAGACAGACATACCCGCATCCTGGATGCAGCAGTCGTCAAGACACTTTTTCTGAACGCTATGGTAGACTACCTCTCTCCATAATATGCTTTTAATAGACACTTTAATCTTTATGCGAATGCTGTGCCAATCCAGTATATGAACATGTCCATCTTTATCGACGGATCTAAAACAAAGCATAAAACGGGTGCCAGATTTTTTCTGATGGCATCAACGCAAGCCAAAGTATACCACCAGGCAAAATTGTCACTGTAGTGGGAATAACGCTTTGTGCAACTGCAGTTCTTAAGCGACGAATCAAGAACCAACTTATTGGTATCTACAGTGACAGCAGAGCTGCTTTACTGACTTTGACAGTTGCAAAATTTCTTCAGGAGTGATACTGTAGTGCCGTAAAGCTCTTGGCGATATCTTAAAAGCTAATGTTGTTTCTCTTGTATGGGTGAAAGGACATGACTGCAACTACGGCAATGAGGAGGATAACAAGATTGCGAGATATCCTTCAAACAGTTTTTTTTGGGGGCCACAAACCGTAACTCCTATGTCCCTTATGAAGACTTTACACAAAAATGGGTTAATACTTAAAGCTGTCGTCAAAAAAAGGCTGCTATTACTGCACCCTCCCCAAACACAGCAACACATGCACAGATTGGGAACGGGACGGCAAAACACGTTCTATGTCATTGCTCAGCTCTCGCACCATGAAGAAGATCCACATTAGAAGACTTCTGGCCTGACAAGGCCGAAATCAGCAACACTCCAGTTGCGGGTGTCCTTAAGTACATCCAAAAGGTTGGATGACTTGGGTGATGCCCAATTTGAAGAGCCGCTGAGAAAGTAGCACAAAGGGCCCACTTGACGTGGTCTAATAATAGTACATACTAGCTCGGAAAGTATAAAAATTTGCGGCGGGATCGCATTCATATTAGGACCTTTATATGAAATTGGGCCGGCCACGCAGTGAGAAAACAAGAGGGATGGTGTAACAAGATCATAAGATGGAGACCATAGGCAGAGAGTCGAAGCAGAGGTAGACCCATGATGAGTTGGTCAGATGATCTCAAAAAGACGGCTGGACTTTGTTGGTACAGGGAAGCGCAAAACAGGAAAAAATGGAAAACTATGGGGGAGGCCTATATCCAAAACCGGATAGAGAACGGCTGATGAAGATGAAGATGAAGATATGAAATTGAATGATAGCCCATTCCTTGTTCTATCAGTTTAACAGTATTGCATTATTATTACAACAACACAGAGTTGGAACCTCTTGTGCCCGAAGGTGTCGAAGATATTAATTAATACAAAGGTTTATGTACGGAACGCAGACATTCGGTTCAGACGTTTAAACCAAAAGCATAAAACTTTTAGTGGCTTTTTAATTTAATAAAACATTTGCTTTACAGTCAAATAGTAGTAGTGATAACTCATGCTTTGTCCGCAGGTGGCACCAGTTTCTTCTAGTTCTACAACTTCCTTCGATTCCTGTGTCAACGGAATAAAATCATCCAGTAAAATTGTTCCTTCGTCCATGGCGAATTTTGGCAATAACACTTCAGTTTCTAAGAAAACCGTATCTCTAGGTTGCCAAACTAACATTGGTAAGGAAGTCGTAGTAGAACTAGCTGTATACCATGGCGATACAAAAGTTGTCTCCAAAAGTTTTGAATTTCCAAATTCTATATCCACTGATAAAACGATGCCATCAGGAAAAGCATTTGAGATTTACTACAAAATAGTTAACGAAAAAATGTTGCAAGTTTGGGGGGTGGAAACGAATCCTGATGGTAACAATAATGTTGATAATGAGACAGAACAGATGCTGCGGAACATTGATCATGTCAAAGTACAAACAGAACATATTTTAGAAAATCTCCATTGTGAAGCAGAAAAAGAAAGATTGCAAGCACTGCTGTATTGGACAAAAGCACAAACTGATAAATGTAAAGCTATTATTATGAAAAAATATGACGAAATTTGGAAAATGTTGGATAAAGTAACAGTAGAGGCTTTAAATGAAGTTGTGGCTAAAGAAAAAGAATTGGTGGATTTGATTGAAACGGCTTCAGAACGTGAAATTAATGTGACTGATTACAATGACATACTTGACAATATAAATTAATGTTTAATTTGTTATTACTACATCGTTAGTGTTTATAATTGTGTGTGACAAATTTTGTAAACCACTACGAGTGAAATGTACATCTATGTTACCTTACGTAAATTTATTAAATAAATAAGTTAAAATAAATACCTTTTAGTAGTTCAGTTATTTAAATTTTTTGTTTACCACCAATTTATGGTTTAAACATATGGATGGTGATAAATAGGCCAAACCAAAAATATGCTAAGGCATATTTTTTCCTGTCGTTGATAAAGTAATATACTAAATATAAGTATGTGTCAGGAGAAGCTATGCGTTTTAGGCCCTATTTGTTAGGGCATATTGTTGCATATTACCCACATAAAGGCATATGTTTGTATTTTCAGGTTAATAGGGCATTTTCCAGAATAAAAGCATATCTTTATTGCATATTTGGTCTATTTTTGATAACATTTAGCATATTTTTTGTTATTTAGATTCACAACCTTTTTTGCATTTAAAATTTTAATTAATTTTCTTTCTTTCTTCAATTAATATTATGTGCGTGTATATATGTGTGAGGTGACACTACCTGAATTTTTACCTATTGTTTAATTTTAGTTTCATTGGTTTAATTAAAAATTTAAAAACAAGCGTCAATGAACTAATCAACAAATATAAATACAACACAAACCAATTTTCAATCAGTTTATTTTGCTTCGTCATTTTTATCGGTATTTATGGAATATTGTTTTATTAACAAATTTTTATTTTTTAGAGACTGTTTTCAGTCTTACGGAGTATATTTTAGACGCTAAAACTGAATTTTTAGAGCACATTTTCGGTTGACTTTTACCTGAAGATCCAATTAAATCTTGCCTTGCTCTAGAAATGTGTTCTAGAATGTTCAGATTATGACTAATTTACTAGAAACGGAGGCAATTAAAATGAGTTCTGCAACGAAGCGGGACAATGGACGGGTCAAGTGGGGATTCACGTAACCAAACACGCGATTAAATTTAATTTAAAAAATCAAAGTACTATTTTAAAATTATAAATAAAGACGGATACGTGAATCCTTACTTGGTCCGCATATTATCTAACTTTCTTGTTGCACTCGTTGTTTAGCTATCCTTTCCTTGTCGCTCTTATCTGACTGATATTATTTAAATTAATGTCTTACTAGCTATCTGTGACTTCAGTCATTTTAACGTATCAATGTTAGCTCTTTTTCTTTTTATTAGATCTTATGTATTTGTGTTGTCTTTGGTGCATTTATTTGTTTTGTGGGCTTTTGCCTGAACGTCAGTAGTTTCTAAACGCTGGACGTAATGTCGATAAAGTTATAACGTATGAACTATCAAAAACTGCCTCGTCCAAACAGTCCGACAACCAAATGCAAAATTTAAAGAAGTTATGACTAACGCTGGGCAAATGCATATTTGCATATATATTTTCTATTAAGCATTGTTTGTACATTTGATTTTTCAAAATCACAATGTTTAGACTCATAAAGCAGTAAACGTTGTTTTGCATATTTTTTGGCATATGGTACAGTGCGATCGAAAATGATTGAACATACTGATTTGATCTTGTCTGCTTACTACTTAATGTGATCTTGACTAATTCCACTGGCGTGCAATGGTAATTTAAATAGCGCGGGAAATTTAAAAATGGGTGGCGTGTTCTTTATATGAATGTTGATGCGCCATTTTTTTAGCGAAATAATTACTGTTAGGGACTTTTAAAGACTTTTCTTGTTGTAAATTACGATTTATGTTAGTAAATTTTTATATTCCAAAAGTTAACCTATAGGTTAAAAAACAAGACAATTTAATAACGTAATTTAATAACACAGTTTAATTAATAAAAAAAAACACATTTTTCTTGATTGTTGCTTACAATAATTAGTCAATTTAACAATTTAATAACAGTTTAAATTAATAAAAAACACATTTTTCAATGACACAATTTAAATGAATACAAAAATCAAATTCTTTGTAAGACAGTTGTTACAATAACTGCTCGAAATGCCCTCCATCATTGTCTAAACAAACATTGACCCTGCGCTTCATATTTTCAAAAACGGCTACTAACTGTCTTGGTGTGATTTCATTCACGGCATTTACTATGGCCTCTTGTAACTCCTCAATTGTGTGTAAACGATTTGCATATACAACATTCTTAAGATGGCCAAACATAAAGTAGTCGAGAGGTGTTAAGTCGGGCGATCGCGGTGCCCTACGACCTCTACTTATTATTCGTTCATCAAAGAATTCCCTTAAAAAGTTCAACGTTGCACCTGCTGTGTGAGCTGTTGCACCATCTTGCTGGAAGAACCCATGCTGCAGTTCGTCATCGTGGAATTGATCAATAAACGGTCTTAAAAGTAGTCGTTGATAATTGTTAGCATTGATGTTTTCATTAAAAAAAATAGGGCCAATTATTCTTCTTCTCGACATTCCAATCCAAACCCCAATTTTAAGGGGATGCAACGAGGTCTCCCGATATACATGGAGATTTTCAGTTGACCACGTACGATAATTTTGCGAGTTTACGTGGCCACTTAAATGAAACCAGGCTTCATCACTGAAAAATGTCAGATCCAAAATGTCATCATTGTTGAAGTTTTCATTAAACCATGTACAGTATTGTCGACGCTTTCCAAAATCTGCTGGTAGCAACTCTTGCACCACCGACACTTTGTACGGGTGCATATGAAGTATTTTTTTGCAAGCCTTCTGACACGATCCGTATGAAAGACCTGAAACTAACATAGATAAATCAATTACAAAAACAACATTATGCTCATTACCTGTTTGAGCAGATAAACATCTTAACGATTTGTTGGGACTTGCATCCATTCGTTGCTGAATATCATGTACAGTGTCTTCGGTAAGTACAGATGACCTGCCCGTAGACTTTCCTTTGCAGACGCTGCCTGTTTCGTGGTACCGTTGAATAATACGACGAACTCATAACTCATAACTCATAACTCACTTTATTGGTGCTAATAACTGGAAAACAGTTTTACATACGTCAATTTGCTAAGAAATAAACACATTATACACATTATAAACAATTTAGACATGAATATCAAAAAAATTATTATTTAGACATTCTTGCATAGAAAAAAAAGCTTTGCTTATCAAATAATTCTTGACAGTTTTTTTAAATGGGTTCATTGGCAGAATTCTAACATTAGGAGGCATTTGGTTATATAGTTTTATGTCAAAGTGATTTGGACCGTATTGACTTTTTTTTAATCGTAAATTGTTTAACACAATATTTGCTTTGCCTCTGGTATCATAATCATGGATTTGTTCAAAAGAATCATATTTATCAATGTTTTTTTTAACACATAGTAAACATTCCAATATATATATAAAGTAAGTATCCCTAAGTTTATAAACGTGTTGACTAAAAATTTCATAGTGAACTGATTCGTTGGGAAAATGCTCTTGGAACTGATTGAAACAGGAGGGATAAGAGTACTGCCAAACACCATTTTGGTCACGTTCTCCGGATCTAAAGTACGCTTCCAAAATAAATTTATCATGCTCTATTGTAAACACCATATTAACCTAACATTACACACCTGTTATCATCCTCATTTAAAATAAACTTTGTAATTTTATTGTCTTGCCTAATAAAGGGAACGAATACAAACTTTGAGTTTTGAAAAAAACTGTTATAACGTGGGGATTACAAAAACGAGAACAATAACACAAAAGAAACCAATAACTGTTATTATTACGACATTTGACAGGTAGAATGCGCGTACGCTAATGGATTCCAGGGATGTAAGTATTGATAATCAACAGGTTCGCGGCACATCGAAACGCATTTTTGATAATAATGGAACCAGATCGTGGTCACGTGACTTTCAATCATTTTCGATCACATTGTATATATGCTACTACATATTCTGGGTTTTGGAGGCATAGGTGCATGTTTTTCTTTACAGAAAAGTGGTGCTTTGAAAGCTGAATTGCTATAACTAATTTTTAAGTAGCTTATACATACACGCAGGGATTTAAACAAGAGATTTGTTAATGAAATGTAAAAAATTGCTAGTATTAAAAAAGAAAAGGTAGAAATGAAATTTCCTAAAAAACAGTACTGTATCATTTTTTATACTCGCCGGGGCTACGAAAATTTGTGTTTTTTTAAAAATTGTTTAACAATAATTATTAAGTTTTTTTTTTAATGAAATATAATTTGTTATATTGAGATTGCACCGGAAAAAGATAGTTTACTTAAAACCAAAACTGAAGAAGCTACTTAAGAATTGCTTGTTTTAATTAATTTACGTGAATTGCAAGACTTTTTTTTGTAATATACCTTTGTTTGGCTAAACGCATCATTTTGTTTTTGATAACGTTTTAAAGGTGATGGTTGTAGCAGTGGTTTTTAATTGCGTACACATGTATACAAGAACATTTGTACTTTTTCGGCATTGTTGACTAAATGTAGCGTGTACAAGCGGTAAGACACATATTTATTGTTAGAGAAAGTATAAACTAAGTTGGATGCAGACTGGTTTCAGGTAAACAAAAGCCTGGCATTTGTTTAATTATTTCCACAAGTTTTTATACGCTACTTGATGATTCAATTTCAATTTGTTCAAATAGATAGCAAACTAATTTATAGCATAACACTAACATTAAAATAGCGGTAAATGTTTTCTTTAACTAGATTAATTAAAAGAAATTCCTACTTCGTTTACTAATTTTTACGATTTTCAAAAAATCGATTTTTCTCGAAAAATTTGATATGTAAGCATATAAAAATGATACATTATTTGAAAACAAAAATCTCTTTTTAAGAGCACGTATAAAACACGCGGTCTTATTTGAAGAAAAAAACGGAAAAATAAAAAATAAATATTCAAAATTTCATAACTTGGACGCTTAAAATGTTTCGTAATATTTTTAAAACCGTATCTCTTAAAATAAAGAAGTTATAGGACTGGAAGATTTTGGCTGAGACACCTTGTATATGCACAAAAACAAACTTATATTAGAGCAAGAATTATTTTTATGTTCATTATATTTGTATTTTTTTAAATTTGTTTATGTTTTGCTTTTATTTTATGATTTTATTAATGTTTCCTATTTTAGTGTTTTGTCTTCTATTTTGTATTTAGATATTTATACAGGGTGATCATTTGAAAACGATCTTCTTCGGCTTATTCATTATAAATCTGCATTTTATACGGATGAAATTTATTAAGTTTCATAACTTTCTGAACTGCACCATATGCAATTCCAGTTATGGCAGAATCTCGGCGAAGGGAATTTTTTGGATTTATTGCAAAATGTCCTAAAACTTCGATTTGAGCTGCTTCATCTACAACTCTAGGCTGAGCTCTTTTTTATTCGTAACAGATCCACTTTCTCTAAATTTTCCAACCAACTCCAAAACATACTTGTGTGAAACATGCTTGTCCGGATGAGTTTCGTTGAAAGTAGCAGCGGTTCTTCGGGCACACTGATTTTCGGCACCGTAAATAAAAATAATTTCAATTCTTTTAGCTAAGGTGTAAACCATTTTTTAAATTTCACAAAAATCTCCAACCGCAAAGTAAAACACACACAAAAACTGTAATCAATGTAACATTAAATTTGCACAAATGTCAAAACATCATTCAATTGTTTCTGCACAGCCTGTGCTACTTTGTCTAATTTTTATATTTTTTTTTAATTTCTCAAACACAAATCTATCGATTTTAATTTTCTTTGCGTAAAAAGATGATGGCATTTTAAAAGACCTTTAACTTGAGGTGTCACAAAGGGCATGGTGCCATATAAGTTTTTCAACGTTGGATGGGGGGGTGAGTATTAGCGCGACGCGGATTACACAATCGCGTGTCCCCCATCCTCTATAGAGAAGCACTATTACATTTTTTTGATATTTGGTGTGGTTCACGAGATATTCAGGGTGGATCGTTGTCAAATGATCACCCTGTATGTACGATTTTATTAGTTGTTTCATTTTAAACTTTCTGGACATTAGTAATCAGCCTTTACGTCCCACTGCTGGGCACCGGCACTCTTCTCTGCCACGTACTCTCTTAGCGCTATGGTGGAGTACGGGGAACCTACAGTTTAACGTCGAATCCGAACGACTAAATTCCAGAGAAGGTTTCAGGCATTGAGACCCCACGGCTGCCTACACCGGATTGGGTCTGGACATTATACGCTATTATTCAAAGTGTGGGATTAACAGGATTGCTATTTCGGCGTTTCGGGAGAAACCTGCAAATATTATAGCAATATTTTTTGAAGAATGATATAATTTCTAACTCTGAAAAAAACATTTTTTTAAATAAATGTTACATAAAATATCTCGACAATATTATTTCAATATATTTATCTTATACTAAATCCGGATCCCTTCGACCTGTCTCAACTTGAGAAAAACGCTGCTGCAGCCGAGTTTATATGCAACCTAAGCAGCCCGCGGTTGGTATTATTTTTTATAAGAATTTACCAAAAACAGCGTGAGGCGTTGGCAGCCCAAGGGTTCGGGTAGTTTATAGAATAATTTGTGTTGCTGCCCAGAAATAGAAACGCTACTACTTTGGGGTCGTAATTTGCCGAAAAGTTGAGAAAAAATCAATTTTGCACTACGTCTTTCTTGTTTAAATACCAGAGTAAGGTCGGTTGCTTTATTATCCCGAATCACCCAGTATGTGTTTAAAGCTGTGGTAAATTTTATGGGAAAATAATACCACCGGGGGCGCTGATACCGGTTTTAAAATGGCCATCATAAGTAGTACAGCAATTTTTAAAAATATATTGACTAGCTATTGATGTACTTATTTTTACAATGTTTTTTTTTTAATTTTTTTCTGGCTTGAAAATTGTAATAACTGTTGTAGTAGATATATATTTTTCTAAAATTAATTAGTTATATACTGCGTTATTAGTTTATGTACGTTTGTAAAATTCTTCATAAAGTAAATTATGGTAAACCACTATTAATAAGCAGTAACTCGCACTGAGCGTTTATTATAATAGATAAATAAATAAATATTTTTTTTAACTCTTTTTTTTCGAATCCCATGCTACAGTTGAAACAACCAATCATATCATTTACCGCTAGTCAATCTTTACCTTCATCTTTTTTTAACTTACTGTTAGAAGTTATCCGAGTATAAATTGATTCTCTTCATTGCAATTCTTCTCCGTACATATTCTGTTCGTTGATCACACACAATCGTTTTCTGAGTACTAACTCGCTTCGGGCGACTTCGGATTCTGTTTAAATACGCTTCTGTTAAACGCAATTTTTGTCATATCCATGCCCCTTGTACCTGGGTGCAGACTCTTTCCTCGACAATATTCGGGGAGCCCAACTAGCGTTGGAAACCTAAGCACATCCGTTTCTGACAATGTTGCAATTATTTGCTACACATAACTTTTTAAATTAATCAAATGTTTCGATACGTAAACGATGCTTCAGAAAAATGTACATCATGATTTGAATTTTTCGAGTTCAGTTATTATTATGTAAAATGTACATAATTTTTCCCAATAAAACTTTTCTGTCAAATAACCAAGAAAAAAAACTGTTTCGAAAAAACTGTAATTTACATTTTTAACAACAAAAGCGGGTAATGTAAAAAATCGGATTTCGGAAACTATTAGAGGTACGGCATTTTTTTAATTTTGCGTAATATTATATCCTCTTTTATTTTACTTTAGCTCATTTTTACGTTTACTCACAGGGGTTATTTTCAAAAAACTGCAACCCTACGAAACAGGCTCGAAAGACGGTCGAAAATGCTCTACTTTGAGATGTCATACCTCGCAACCTATTACAGTTAGAAGGTTGTTCTTTCTTTGATTTACAGAAAATTAAGTATACTTTAACTCACTTGTGGACCACTTTTTTGTGTGATAATCAGGGACGGCGGTATATCAAAACATCTGAAGTACGATTTTTAGACCAATAATTAAAAGAATGAGGTTCTTTGGAAGGTACTTTGTAAGGGCGCATTTTGGAAACTATTAGGACTAGAACATTAGTTTTTTTTTAGTTTTACACAGATCATAAGACTACTTTAAACGTAGGACGCAATAGAAATAGGCAATCCCCTTTTTGTGATTTATGAAGTTAGAAAAAAAAATTTTTGCTTCCCGACCAAGTTAGAATTTACAAACTCAGGGTCTTTTTTTTGACGCCCAAATAAAGGGTTTAACATTAAAATTCTATTCTCGAGTTATTTCCCTACAATATTACCTGATGACTGGATTATACATATAAGCTTTTTCTAGCCTGTTATGCGATACACCATACGACATCTGTGGATCGTACAGCAAACTTCGCACTGTTGAACCAATACTCCGATATGGTATCCAACGAATTTAAACATATTATTTAAATTTATTAACAAGTTACAGCTTTACTTCGTTGAAGTTCATATCAATGTGTAAATAAAATACTTTGTAACTTCAACAGTATTTATTTATTTTAAAAGTAACAAAATTGTCGGCCCCTGTATAAATATACTTATGATTTTGTAAAGTATTCTGCGCAAAAATTTGTTATTTTTAATAAAACTACAAAAATATCTAAAATATTCAAGCATACATGATTTATAATAACTAACATTATCATGTTATATGTTTGATTTATATTTGTATCAAAAATCATTAAAGAAATAATAATGCCCAGCCAATGCAGTATTTGTAGGTATGAAATATGGAGGGTAGCTGCAACCATGCAGCTGCTAGTCGCCACGTGTTGCAAGGAACACCCCACATTTTCCTTGTCAACGGTGCGTTACCATCAGGTGCCCGTTACGATCATGGTCATGGACAGCTGCTGATTAAACCCATCAAAAGTGCGTTTGATTGATTAAATATTTGAGAAAATAACAACTGTTCTGTTCAAATTGAACTGAATTGGAGTCAATTGCTCCGACGTGATGTAATTTTTATGAATAAACCAAAATTGCAATATTTTATTTTTCAATTTTTGTTTTTAATTAAAATTTATAGGAGCCTGTGTTCACACAGTAAGCATTCTGGTATTACACTAGGCTCCTTCGAAATTTTATTTTTTTGCAGTAGTTACTATAATAATAATAATAATAATTAGGTTAGTCAAAAAGCATAAGCAGATTCACATTCTCTAAATTTTCTATGAAGCTGCATCAAATTTCCAGGCAAATAAATTCATTAAATAAGAAAGACTTTTATCACAATATTCTCTAGATACAGTCATGTACTATTCATATTAACATAAAGAGCTTAGAGCTCCTTTCACATCATATTTTACACGGTCGATCCATTGTGCTCGCATGTGGTAATTAAATTACAATCATATGAAGGACTTGGTTCGTATAACCCCTTTTAATATATAATTGAATTTGCCAAGAACATGAAACCGCACATAAAAGACCTTCACTAAATATCAGCATATAGTTAGACACCACAGACACCCCGCTGTCTATCCTAATGGCTACTATTAATGTACCACGTCGGTTACAGATGATGAAATTCAATTAAGGTTGTCACATTCCTCCTGTCTTAAAACCCCTTTGGTATGGCAACGTCGAACTAACTTCAAAGTGTAGTTTCAGCCAGAGATTAAATGCATGCAAATTGTATTATCTGCATGTACTTACGCTGCATGTATAATATCAACGAAGAAAAACGGTTTTGGTTTCTGACTTTCAAACAAACTTTAGTAAACATTTACTTTGTTGCGAAGCTTCAACAATATACCTTTTTTCACTCCTGTTAAGTAATACATCCATTATATATGCGTTTCTTGATAATTAATGCTCTTCATCTGAAGGTTATCAAGCGAAAAAAGCCGCAACATTCACTCCATAAATTTTAAACTTAAGTGTATTAAATCAATTTTTGTAAGGGTTGCATTTATTCTAGGAATAATGGGAGCTCATCGTGCAAATGAACTGCACTCAATAAATATTTAAGATTTTCAAGACCTAACTGTCTCGAATACCAAAAAAAATAAATAGTAGAAAAAGTATAGTATTCTACTCGCGTGTATGCCTATTACTCATTCGGATGAATGAAACGTCATTCTCATGAGTAATAGGCATCATTACACGTTTGTTGAATAATATTCATTTATTTATTTAATTATTTATTTACTAATTTATTTCCCAACAGTAATTAGCTATAGTCCAGATTTCTAGTCTAGTATTTTGCCGGTATTTAAATTATGAGCCAATCAATTATTCAAATCAATTTTGGCGTTATTTCTTTCAATGTATAATTGGCGCATACCTCAAGTTTTAACGAATTATCTACAAGCTTAGAATGGTAACACATCGATATGATTGATCTTAATCTAACCTGTGCAGGTAGTTATTATTTATTTGGTCAACTGAAATTAAAGCTTATGTAATACTTTAATAAAATAAAACAGGGTTCATAAGCGTAGAATATGAATGGTCATGAGTTTTAAAAGTCCTTCACGAAACAATGTTATGAAACTGCAAAAATAAAACGTGTAAATTCATTAATACAACGAGAAAGTTCTACGGAAGAAAACTTTGGACTATCAACCTTCATAAGGGACAGAAAACCACCGTTGAATAAAAAACTTAAGAATTGCAGCACACAACAACAATTTTTTCTAAATTCTCATCCGAAAAATTAGTTCTCTTGTCCAATATGTTTCACGTATAACTTAATGGATTTGGCTATGCCCATGGTTTTTGTTTACTTATTGAATTTTAGCGAAATTGTCTGTTCTTTTGCGACTAAAAGTTCGGTCTTTAGACTAATTACCAATTATAGGACAGTATATTAAATCTTGCGAAAAAATTTCATTAATAAATTATAAAAAAAAATATTATTTTAATGCAGATTTTTTACTATATCTAAATTTTTGTTAATAAAATAACATGAACTAGATAACTATTAATGGTTTGCACTTTGCCTATATCTTCGCATACTTCAGCAATTTTTAATTGTTACGTTTTCAAAAGTATTTTACATGAAAATTGTAGCCCCAACAGGTATTTCCATAATTCTGTAAAAAGAAATTGTAACTCGTTATCAACTACCGTTAAGGCCTGAATGCGCATAACGATGCAAGTGCGGTTACAAAATAAATTGCGAACTAACACAAAAACGTTTTCTTATTCTTACTTAAAAAGATAAAAGACACCAAAGATATTAAAAGTTTCCAACCATCCAAAATACTACTATAACTAAAAATTATGTTAGATGTACAGGGTGTGGCAGCCCGCTGTAATTGGTCGATTGCAGGGTAAGTATTAGAGACAGAAGAAACTTTCTTAGATAAGAGTTGTTTGAAATCGTGTGTATTTTTACAGATTAAACAATTTTTTTTTGAGAAATATTAGTTAAGACCATGTGCTTTTTTTCAAATATTTTAAAGTTGAATTGGGTTATACAGGATGTTTGTTGTCGCGGTCCAAAGTTTTCTAACTTTAATGTGTCATAACTTGATTTTTTCAAATGAAACCTCCAAATTCTTATTTAATTTTTGAATTCTACTGTAAATTTCACATCAAACGTCTATTACATTTCCTATACCTATCTTTACTAGTTTTCCGTGTTTTTTTGATTTTAATATTATTTAGACAATCTATTCAAGTTTACCGCCCAGTATTACTTTAAAACAAATGAAAAGTGATTTGAGAAAGAAGATTTTAATTTTATTTAAACAATTACATTACAGCTTGTAATTATTCACAATAGCTGTTCAAAATGTGTATTTTCGTTATGCAAACCCAAACCAATTAGTTCGCGAAATGATGCTTGTACTCTAGTTAACATTTCTACTGTAACTTGTCCAAAAGCCCGTATTACACGTTGCTGCATGTTTTCATAGGTAGTTGGAAGTTCCTGATACACCAGATTTTTATGTAACCCCATAAGAAAAAATCCAACCGAGTTAGGTCTGAAGATCGGGCTGGCCAAGCCATCGGTCCTCCCTTTCCTATCCATCTTCTTTCGAATCTGTGATTTAACCACTCCCGTACTGCGGCGCTATAATGTGCAGGAGCACCATTGTGTTGTAGCTACATATTTCTTCTAGTTATTAGTGGTACATCTTCTAACAAGCTGTAATGTAATGTAATTGTTTAAATAAAATTAAAATTTTCTTTCTCAAATCGTTTTTAATTTGTTTTAAAGTAATACTGCGCGTAAACTTGAATAGATTGTCTAAATAAAATTAAAATCGGAAAAGCAAGGATAACTAGTAGAGATAGGTATAGGGAATGTAATAGACGTTTGATGAGAAATTTACAGTAGAATTCAAATATTAAATAAAAATTGGGGATTTTATATTTAAAATTCAAGTTATGACACGTTAAAGTTCGAAAATTTTGAACCGCGGCAACAAACATCCTGTATCAATAGCACATGGTCTTGACTAATAATTCCCAAAAGAAAATTGTTTAATCTGTAAAAATACGGTTTGTACAGATTTTACTAGTAAGGTCTGCAAATGTCAAATTTACAGGAAAAAGTGAAATAACTTGGCAACACCGCGACGGATTAAAAAAAACAAAAACGGTCGGAAAGCAAATTAAAAGGCAAATAATAATTTGCAAAAATATACAGGGTGTTTATTTAAAAAAATATAAGTTTGCTATGCCACTCTGCTATTGGACACCCTGTATAATGCAAAATATGTGACAGTACACGTGACCCTTAATAACTTTTATTTAACAAAGTTTTCTCTATCTCTAATACTTAACCTGCAATCGACCAATTACAGCGGGCTGCCACACCCGGTATATGTATAAAGGGGCGTTTAATTTGAGATTTTCAAAAAATTGTAGTGGCCGCCATTTTGAAGGTAGAGTGTTTGGTAAAACAGTTTTAGATTTGCCATTTCTTCTTCTTTTAGATCCAATGCTCATTGCACTACACTGTGTCCGTAATGTAACCCCCCCCCCCCGCCCCCAATCCAACTTTTGAATGACTTGATATTTTTCTACAAAATTTGGTGTGCTGTAATGGGAAATTAAATACTATTTCTCAGACCATATTAAAATTTTGTATCATCCAAAATGGCGACTGGGCGCCATTTTGAAATTTTTTTTAAATAGAAGGGGGGTCGAGTGGCACCTCATTTGAAAGGTCTTTTAATTCTGCGTCTGATCCTAGAGCTTTAAGTTTTTTTAAGATTTAAAGAAAAATATTGAGCCATAACAAAATGGCGGATTTTAAACAAATGGACTCACTCAATTCAAAATTGTTTTGATTTTTTTATCCAGGGTCGAGTGACACCTCATTCGAAAGGTCTTTTAGTTCTGCGTTTGATCCTAGAATTTCAAAGAAAAATATTGAGCCATAACAAAATGGCGGATTTTAAACCAATGGACTTACTCAGTTCAAAATTGTTTTGATTTGCTTATCCATTAGTCCAGTTTTTCATTTGCAGGACTAAATTTTCCCAGAAATATCTCAGGTGGCTTGAAATAATATTGAAAACGTTATGTTCCAACAAGACGGTGCGCCGCCTCATTGTTATAGGCCTGTTTCTGACTTTCTCAACGGACATTTTTTTGGCAGATCGATTGGTAGGCGGGGTCCTGTAGAATAGCCGGCTCACTCCCCAGATTTAACTTTCTTAGATTTTTTTCTATGGAAATATCTGAAATCGAAAGTGTACAGAACCCGTCCAGAAACAATTGAAGAACTGGAGCAACGCATTACAGAAGTTTGCAGAATTATCACTCCAGAAACTTATGAAAATGTAAGGCAGAAATTTCATAACCGACTTTTTATGTGCCAAGAAGTGAATGGTAAACATTTCGAACACTTCATTTAATTAATTTAAGCTTTAATTCTTAGTTTTTTTAAATAGACTTCTTTATCTTCAAACATTGTCATTTTGTTATGGCTGAATATTTTTCTTTGAAACTTTAGGATCAGACGCAGAACTAAAAGACCTTTCCAATGAGGTGTCACTTGGCCCACCTTTCCATTAAAAAAAAAATTCAAAATAGCGCCCAGTCGCCATTTTGGATGATACAAAATTTTAATTAGGTCTGAATAATAGTATTTAATTTCCCATTACAGCACACCAAGTTTTGTAGAAAAATATGAAGTCGTTCAAAAGTTAGTTTGGGGGGGGGGGGGGTTTACTTTATGGACACAGTGTATATATACGTAAATGATAACTAACGCGATGTAGCTTCTGCTAGTTGAACAAAAGCTGGAGAACAAAAAAAAGATCAAGCAGTTTTGTTGTGCATGCAGTCGCCATTTTAGTGCTTTTTGGCTCGATGACATTTGTATTAGATGACCTAATCAGCTACGCTGCCTAACATATCAAGCGACCTTGTTCGGTTGCTAACCTGTTCAAGTTCAAAAATATTTACAAATGAGAATTATTTTAAATTACAAATATTTGGAATTTATATTTTCTACAGTGACCAACCAAATCCTAAATTCGTCAGCAAAAACTAAGTAAACCCCAACCAAATAAAAAATTTTCTAAAAAATAACTTTAAATTCTGGGTCTACTAATAACGACGAACAATTCCGTTTAACAAAAATTATATCTGACCACGTTTAATAATTAAAAAAGTACCAATTTTAGATTTTCAAAAATTCATAGAAAGCGCCACAGAGAAATTACAATTTTTAGCAAAAACTTAAATTGTAGCCAATATTTACTTATAGCAGCATACAAAGTTTAAAAAGAAATGGTTTCGGCAGTGTTTGGAAAATATTTGTTTGAAAATTTTTGTAATAGTAGATAGTTTTCAGATTCACAAAATTAATTTGGTTTCATGCTACACAAAGGGCTTTTAAACAAGTGGTACCTAGTTGATTTCGATCAGACAACTACTTTTTGAGTAAATTGGCGTTAAAATCTAAATTTTCAAAAAATCATAATAGCCGCCATTTTAAAGCTAGAGAGTTCGGAAAAAAGTTTTTCGATTGGCCTCAAGTTTTTGTTTCAGATGATTTGCTCAAATATCCAAAATTTAGCTTTTGGATGATAAACACATAGTTTAAGTCTGAATAAAATAAAGGTACTCCAGGCACTGGCGTAACGCATACCGTAAGGGGGCCTCCACAACCTTTTTTGATGACCCCCTCCCCGACTTATAGTTTTGTTATAGGAAAATTAAAAATAAGCGTATCTACGTTCAACAGACGCATACTAAAATTTGTATAAAAAATTTCAAATTTAAAACGTTACTAAAACTATTACACTTTAGCAGGTAAGCACACCTTATTTTCGTTGGTGTTTATAGAAAACAATTGCGCGACGGGTATTTAGTATTTTTTACATTCATTCTAATTTATTACCGGTTTTTGCAGTAAATTTATGGTACAATACCGAAAACGATCTTCTCTTAGAATCTTTTATAAAATTGTCCTGCGATTTGCAGAGGCTTATTTTTAAAATGTTTGATAAATGTTCAGGTTTTTTCCTCAATTGCGCCACTAACTGTCGGTTGCACAAACTATTGTTAACTTTCACAGACCGTTAATTTTGACCGGGTTTTTTTAAATAAAAAAATGATTAACAAATAATTTAGCAGTAAATTACAATGACCAACTACATTACTACATTAAACAATAATTACTAATTAACACGATTTTTTAAATCGTACAAGTTCACAATCATTTGTGCAACCAGACTGGGTTCAGGAAAGGAAACGTTTAAAACGAAAGTAACGTTATTGCAATCAATCCTGAAATGAAATAAAGAAGTTAGTATTTTCACACCCTGGAGTATAGGCAACCTTCAGTGCTTAAGTCCTTTTCGGAAAAGTTAGAGAATTGTGGTCATTTAAAAACGTTTCCAAATAACACTTTTTAGTTAACAGAAATAACAAATTTAACAAAACTGTAAAGCGCAAAATTATAATAACTGCTCAATATTTCTGTCATTTCTAAACCAACATAAGTCACCATTTGGTCGACATTAAGAATGTCTTAGGGACGCCAAAAGTTGCGACAAGCGAACTACGTATGAACGTCTAAAAGACGTACTCGGGATCTTTAATGGATGTCCTATGGACATCTTTGTGCCATATGGAAATACCTTTGCGTTTAAGATACATTGCTCTTTAGTAACAGTTTAATAAAATTCTAGACTTATTTTGCTACATACCCCGCCCCTCTCGTCCCATTTTTGGGCAACACGAGGTTTGTCTTTTGGTCTTGAATAATTGTACTTTAATTACATTTATTTTGATGTTTTGCCCAAAAATAAAATATAAAATTATGCCCCAATGTTTTCTAAATTATGTTTGACACTTCGTTTTAAGGCAAATGTTCTTACAAATTAACGATTGGAACACTCCCGAGTAGGTAGAACGGAATTGGGGCTGAAATTATCCTATTCATTTTATTACTGGCGCCACAAATTGCTTACAAGTGTTTTAATAAACATGACAAACTGAACGCTTAGGTTCTCTTCCGAATCCCAATAGGCTAATAATAATGGAAATACCTGTCTATAAACACCAAAAGAGAACCTATTCATCCTGAATGACCATCAAATGCAAATGTACAATTTTTATTGCAGCAATTTATTGCTATGGAAAGGGGTAACAGTTATAGAGTAACCTCCGGTGACCCTTCATCAAATTATATTCACTTTCAGTAGATTATTCCGTTCTTATCGACTGAGTTTATGAATATAAAAAGGTCCCCTGTTAGCGTTTATGAGCTCTACTTAGAATAATTCCGCCATAACTTTCGATACACAATAACTGTAATGGATCCTCTTTTCGTTATTACGCAGCAAAATCGGGAAATTTACGGCTCTTTCTGAATTTTGACATAAAAACCATGAAAACGGCAATGGACGATAACTGTTTCACCATTTAATGCTGCTTCATCAACGGAAAGTTCTATAAATTTTCCAATAAATTTTTTTATTGTACCGGTATATCACCAAGGGCTTTTGAGTTTGATCGAAACACAAGAGGGCGCTCATCAGCGTAAAAACGTTGCATAGTTGCATTGACCTAGTGAGCCGAGGGCCGCCGGTTCAATTCCAGCACTAGTCAGAATGTTTTCTTTTGAGTTGTCTATGAACTTTAACAATTTAACCTATTATAAGTGATACGTCATTGGTTAGGCAAAAAAACACAATTTTAGGAGATCCAAAAGCCACATGTTGCTCATTTTAAATAGTTTTTATTCACCAATAAATATATTAAGATATACTTTAAATAAAGATGTGACGACTATGGCGAAACTAAACGCGAACAAGTTACGTCGCGTAGCTTCATTTTAATATTCTGATTTTTGAAGTATTTGCACAGTAATATTAATTTTCCACAATATTCCCATTCTTCAATTTAATCTTAACGTTAAAGTTTCCGAAGCGCAAACAGAATTAATCTTTGTCCGAAATCAAGTGATCTGAAATCACAATTCTATCAGAAAATCAAACCCAGTTTAAAACCGAGAAATTGCATGGATCTCTCCGTTGCACAAACTTTCTCATCAATTCTGGTACAATTTTGCATGCTCGTTGTGTTGGAATAATAAAAAATTTAGATGAGTAATTAAAGTGTTTGTATCTTGTGTGGGTTATATTATTATTATTGATTTTTAGACTACATTCTCATTTAAGACATACGCCCAAAGTTTTTTGGTTTGATCCGTGTTGTTTCTGGTGAAGTCAAATGCAACGTCAGATTTGGGTTATGCTAAAGAGCATATAAAGCTAAAGAGAAAGGTTATTGCTGTACGATGGGTTGCCTATCAAAATGCTTGCAAAAATTGAGCAGATATTTACAGATATTCAACTTGAGGCGTCTCGGGTCATAGGGTAGGAACCAATTTTTATCGGACACGGTCGAGTTGTATCCCAAACCTAAGTTATTGAAGAACCGAGTAAGCAGCTATGGTCGAGTTGTATCCCGCTCACCGGGTTGCGGCTTAAGGGATAATTACATTATTATCAGTTAACAGTTAAAATTTAAATGAACACTTGATTTGTTTCTTATAAACAAAAGGGTAAAAGTACGAACTAAAATAAACAAGTCAATGTATCACATTTAATTAATTTTATTATTTTTTCTTTTAAAGGTACAACATATTTTAATTTTTTTTATTGTCAGATTCTTACTATTTACAATCTGCTCATAGAGCAATAAGTAAATTAATTAGACTAAGGTATGTATGACAATGGAAGCAGACGTTCATCAACATCGCTTCAATTACAACTAGCGCGTAACAACGCTATACAAAATGGGTCTTATAATTTAGTCTAGAAAGTCTAAATTCTAAAATCTAAACGGCAAATCAAGAGTATACTGTCTCCTGAGTCTACGGTTATGAACATTGTTGTCCAATAAATTTAGTGCTAGAGTATTGGGATGAAGTTCTAACTTGGCGATGTAACTTTCACTGCACTTCACTATTTCTTCTTTCACAGTACGCACTTTGAAGTCATTGTAGATATCCGCATTGCTTATGTAGTATAGTGCATTAAGGATGGTTTGAAGCGTTTTAGTCTGAAATCTTTCTATTATGGCTAGATTAGTGGATGACGCAGTCCCCCAGAGCGGGATTCCATAAAGCCATACAGGTTTGAGAATTACTTTATAGATCAAGAGCTTGTTATGGAGGGAAAGTTGAGAATGTCTACCCAGCAGCCAATAATGTTTACTAAACTTAAGGTTAAGTTGCTTGCGCTTGGTCCATATATGGGTTAGGTTAGGTTAGGCCTCGATCGAGGTGGATACCGAGGTATCTTGCATGGTCAGATTGTGCTACTAATGTCCCGTTAATAGTGATGGGTGGACAGGTATCTCTTCTTTTTGTAAAGGTGACGTGTACTGACTTTGATTCATTGATTTTAGTTCGCTATTTTTTAAACCAACCTTGGATGGCATTGAGGTGAGTTTGTAACTTTATGGAGGCCTTTGTTGGGTCATCTTCAGTAGCCAATAGTGCAGTGTCATCTGCAAAGGTTACGGTTGAAACATCCTCACAAGTTGGTAGGTCTGCCGTGTACAGTAGATACAATACCGGTCCTAATACACTCCCCTGGGGTACTCCAGAGCCTATGGGGATCAGATTTGTAAGTTCTTCTTCGTATTTAATTTGGAAGAGTCTGTCGTGTAGGTAAGATCGTAATATGAGGTAAAAGTTATCAGGCACCCACTTTTTTAACTTATACAATATGCCTTTGTGCCAGACTTTATCAAATGCCTGACTAACATCTAGAAAGACAGCACTGCAGTATTTTTTGGCTTCAAAGGTGGCGTTAATAATTTCTACTACTCTATGAACTTGCTCAATTGTAGAGTGCTGTCTTCTAAAACCGAATTGATGATCTGGTATGAGGTGTTGTTCTTCTAGAATAGGTAGTAGCCTCTTAAGTAATAGGTTTTCAAATAACTGTGAGATAATAGATAATAAACTTATGGGTTTGTAAGACTCTGGTGAGTTGGGTGGCTTGCCAGGCTTCTGGATTAGGATAATTTTAGCAACTTTCCATTGTGCTGGGAAGTGAGCAGTTCGTAGTATCGCATTAAATATAAATGTCAGCACCGTGAATCCCTTGGGTAGAAGTTTTTTTATATTTAAAATGACATGGTACTTTCTTTACAAACCTAAATTTACTAATATTATCTGAACATAATTCTTCTAAGCTATCTCTGATTGAAACAAGTGAATCCTCGGATACGTAATTTTGTACTAAGTAGTCTGCGAATTTTTCTACCCGTGCGTCATCAGGCTGGATAGCCGCAAAATCAAAAGCAAAGCGTATCCTACATCGCATGGTGCAAAAACGGCAATCCGATAACATACGTCAGAAATTTTGAAATTTCTGTATCTTCGCTTTGATATTCCGTAGAAAAACCTAGTTCTGGAATTTTCCTTTTTTACTTTTCGTTACTTGTAGTTCACTCATTTTGTTGATGCTTTTGTTGAATTACTAATAGCAACTAATATAAAAATTTAAATTTACCTAAAAATATAAACTCGGAGATGAGGGTGCGGAAGGTGCGATTGGTGAAATGTTATTCAGAAAGGGAAGTAAGGTAACTTTTCAAATAAAGCGGATTAACTTAAGCACCTCGTTATCGGCGGTATACAATTCGACCATGTTGTTAAGTTACCTGATCGGATTGGGATACAACTCAACATCCCCGTTTTTACCTGTCTTACAAATTTATCTACTAGTAAAACTGCGAATTTTTATACGGTTGCCAGATTATAGTAAAGAAACATAATTTATTGTTCTCAGGAGGTAGTTGTGCAATAGAAACACAGTTCTTGATCCTCGATTCTTGCAGTTGCAAGAAAATATACAAATTTAGTTTCTATGTAAATGTACCTTTTGCAGCGCTATTAAAACAGTAATTGAAATAGAAAATTTATAAAGTAATTTATAAAACCAATTAAGGAATTTATTCTACAAAAAACTCAAAAATATTTATTATTATTACAACTCTAAAAGAAGCTTGTGACAAACTTAGTTTGCAAAAATCTTTCGATTTTAACGCAAACTAGTAAGGTAACTTGTTGCCCCTCCAATTTAGTTTTTTTCTGAGTACGCAACCAGATAGGCGTCTAGAGTAGCAGTCGTTTTTTTTTCCAAGCCCCATGCTCTATAAAACTTGCTCCGCACTAAGAAAAGTAACATTTTCTCATTTCAACTTTGCCGAATTCATTTGTTCTCCCGATCTGGTCATACTGAAAACTGTTACAAGTTAGTAGTATTTCCAGGGAAGCCGTTTAATACTTTTGAAAGTTATTGAAAATCGACCACCCTGCCCGTGTTGTATTTTACTGCTAATTTGAATATTGTAGTGATCAAAGTTTGTGGTTGAAAAATATAGACAAAAATCCGGAGATTGTTTAAAACAATGTTTAGGACGTTATCTTAAGATACCTTAGTGAAATAATAAACTCTGGGACGTAAGAGACGTACCGGAACCCCGCAAATAAGTCACAAGTCCTGTATAAAGTAATCTTATTTTATTTTGCCGTATCCGAGTGGCTTATTGCAAAATTAGAAGTTCTGGGAGTAAAGTATTTGTATTAAAATTAGTAAATGTTAGTAATTAACGAAATGGGTCTAACCATTAATACAAACAAAACCAAAATAATGGTCATAAGTAGAAACCAAAGAAGAACGATCTTCACAGTAAATGACGTAGCACTAGAATGTATGGAAAAATATAAATATCTAGGTTGTTGGTTAAATACGGAGTTAAATTTACATATGAAAATCACATGCAGAATAGAAATCTCAAGACAAGGCTTCATAAAAATGAGATCACTTTTAACTAATAAGAACTTGAATTTACGAATCAGATGGAGAATGGTAAAAGATACATTTGGTCAATATTTCTTTATGGAATGGAAGCCTGGACCTTGAATCAAAAGGATATAAACAAACTGGAAGCTTTTGAAATGTGGTTGTGTCGACGGATTCTTAAAATTTCATGGACAGAAAGAATCACAAATCAGGAAGTTCTACATTCGCATGAGAATAGATCGTGAACTCCTTTGCACTATTAAAAGAAAAAAGACAGCATATTTCGGCCATCTACTGAGAAATGATAAATACCAACTACCTTAGTTAATAATGCAAGGAAAAATAGAAGGCAGGAGGGAAAGAGGAAGAAGAAAGACGTCCTGGCTAAAAAAACATAAGAAGTTGGACAGAAATGAATGTGCAACAAATATTCAGAACCGCAGAAGATACAGAAACGTTTGCCAACGTAATCTCCAACCTCTGATCCAGAGAAGACACCGAAAGAAGAAGACAAAATGTTAGTTCACGTTACTGGAAATACTAATATTTCTTATGCCTCTGTGTTAAACGATGAGAATTTAATATTGGCAAATCTAATCCATGGTAATTGTTTTATGGTAATTATTAATTAATTATTTTATTAATTAATTATTTATTACGATAGGAATATAAAATACAGTGTACAAATAAGTCTCATAGTAAATGAATCATAATCTGTATTAAAATTTAACCTACAAATCTTAAAAAATAATAATAATAATAATAAACTAAATTAAATTTAAAAAAAAAAAACCTAAATAGGAATTATCCTATCTATAACATTTCTATATTCTCATATTTTGTACCTGCGAAACTATAAGAAGCTTTTTACAGGTTGTGAACATGTGTACCTTATTAGTTTTTACTGATCACTAGTGAGTGGCGAGCAGGCTCTTTAATTTCAAGGATATTTAATAGCTTTGTCGACTTATAAGCCAATCCTCCGTTGCTTTTCGTTTAAGTTCGGATATGTTTGTAATATTCTTATGGGGAAATGCATTGAAAAGTTTTGGAATGTAGTATTGTTTCAAATTTTTTCCATAGAAATTATTGTATGTAGATGCAATGTAAGTTTGAGTGGAAGGTCGGATTTCATACAGGGTATTTTTTATCAATTTCTACTCATTTGCAAAATAATATTTTAGTATAATTATAAAGTCTCTTAAGCTTGGTAAATTTAAAATTTTTAATTTTTGGTAAGTATCTAATAAGGAATAGTTTGAGTTCAATATTAATTTTAGCACGCTATTTTGCAGTTTAATTATTGGTTGCAAGTGTGTTATGTAGGTATGTCCGTAAACTGTTACACCGTATCTGATAACCGATTCACCTAATGTTTTGTACAATAAAACTTTTTGCTTTATCGGGATGTAGTGCTGTAATTGATATAATTTAGCTACAAGTTGTCGGAGTCTTTTACAAATTGATTCTATGTGCTTAGTCCATTTCATATCTGATTGAAATATAATTCCTAAATATTTGACACTATCTGCAGATTGCAGCGGAGTACAACCAGTGCATGTATTACTGAGTTGTTGAATTTTGGGCAAAAATTAGTACGATTTATAATTTGTTGCTGTGACTGTTTGTTCCCAAATTTTAGTAATACCGTTTTATTGGAATTTAACAAAATGTAGTTTTCGTTTAGCCATTTAGCAATTAAGTTTAAGTCATGTTGTAAATTTGTTAGGCATTCATTTTCATTATTATGTATTGATAATAAAGCGGTATCATCTGCATATTGAAATATGTGCGATTTTAGATTTTCTATAGCCGAAATATTATTAACATAAATATTGAATAATAAGGGAGATAAAATGGCTCCTTGGGGAACTTTAATAGGTTTTAATGTACTAAAAAAGTTTCCAATTTTTACTGTTTGTTTGCCTGAAAGACTAAAACAAACCCTGGAGAATAAGAAAAAGTTAGAAAGCAGTTTCCATTTTTGTCGTGAAGTTTATATTGTATTGGTGGTGGACCACGCCCTCCGGGGCGCAGAATTGGCTAAGCGGGACATTGCCGCATTGAGTTCTTTATTGAACTTCGTAGTATTCGCTTCGAGATGCTGTAGAGTTAACGTTTTTTACAATTTTTTTAAATTATTATTAGAAACATTCGAAGCTACTCATATGCTGGTGGCAGTTTCGGCCGTGTCGCGGGCATTTGCAGTAAAACCACGTTAGGTTGATGAATATACCTTACTTTGCAGCTCTGGATTTGAAGGAGAAATATTTCATTCGGTATATTCTAAAATGTACAGGGTGTTACGGAGGTCGCAACTCGGAAATTAAACAAACAACAAATCAACACGCCAAAATGGTGCGCTATAAGTCATTATTAATTTATTTATTATTATTTTCTTTTCAGAAAATTGTTATTCTTTTTTGCCCTGTGTAGAGACAAGGAATGTGTTTATGGATGACATAGGATAGCTTCTCACAATGTTAAAAATAAAACTTTGCTACAATAAGTCTTGCACACTTTTAAATACTTCTGCCAACACAAAAGGTGTTAGGTAGGAGTAGGTACGTGTGGCAATGCTACATTTCTGTGGTAGAAAATAAATGCTCAGGAATTCTGTAATGCTTCTCTTTTAATTCACCACTCATCTCCCAGAGGGGTAGGAAACAGGAGTTGTTTTGTACAGAGCCTTCCTTAATTACTAATACCCACGTGACCGTTGGTCCGCAGTGACGTAGGGAGTTTTAGATTTAGATGTTGAAGTCAGTTCAGGATTGGTACTCGTGGTAACTAAAAATTCCATGTAAGTAAGTGTCACTGTCAACACTCAAAGTGAGGTTATATATGTAAACAAGCAAGCCTTGATAAGTTAACAAACGGCTTGGGAATTTTTGGATAAAAGGCTTACCAACAGTGTAAGTTGGGTTGCCTATATTTTGTGGTGACGTGGGTATCAGTAATTATTGAAGGCTCTGTAGTATAAAGCAATGGCTTACGTTGCTGCATGTCTTTGCTTATAATAATATAATTGTAATTTGTCGTTTTTTAACCCAAACAAAAATAACGTTTTGCAATCTTTAGCGAGCGAACAAAGCCACTGTTAGTTCAATGCGAACATTTACTAGTCGGGGACTTTGAAAACGGACTTTTTTTTCGAAAGTTGTGAGTATCTAATTAATTGAAAATATTTCATATTCATCAAATAGACTCTTTATACAAAGTTAATTAGGCAAATTAAAATGGTATGCGTTGAAAAGAAAGTTGCGATAGGAACTTTTCATAAAATATAATTATAATTTACCACTTCAATGATTCTTCTGCATCGTGTTACGTTGAAAAGCGCTCCAATTAATTTAAATGTCTAAATAAAAAAAATCCGTTATTTGCACGAAGCCTTGAATGTATGTATTTTAACGATATAATTGGCAGAATTGTTTTTGGGTAAAATTTAATATTGGAAAGAGCAAAAGCTATAAATAGGTTTTTAATTGGTTTCCACGTAAGTAGCATAAATTATAATATTTAATTCAATATAAAGTTTATGACAAAAATGCTTTTACACTTGCTTACATCCTTATGCAGCCGGCTTGTTTTTAAAGTAACTAAATAATTCAAAAATAAATTATCATAACTAGTGCCCGGGTTTTAGGTGCAGTTCTAAAGAATGGTAATATAAACAAGTTTTTTTTGTAAAATAACCGCATTTTAGTTAGAACTAAACAACAATACCAAAATAAATACAAAACGCCTAGTGATGTGGCCAACAAATACATTTTTTATTATTTTATGAACTGCATTTAAAAATCCCAAAGCAACTAATGATCCACGCCCCACCTTGTACCCCCTAAAAATTTAATTCCAGAAATTGTCTCTGCTGATATGTGATCTCGAGCTACTGTGTTATTAACAAAGCTTGGGTAGACATTTTGAATTGTATGCGAAAGTTTTCAACCGGGTGGCGGATATTTTAGTTACCTAATTTTTAAGGAACGTAATAAATTAAGTTAGTTAATTAATAAACAGGCGCCGAGTGGTTAGGGCACTTGGCTGCTACGCGGAAGGTCTTGCGTTCAAATCCGAGACTGGATGCCTGGCGGGCGGCCTACCCAGTCCCTTTTTAAAAATTCAGAACCAAACCCCTCGAAAGGTGAGGGAAGTAAGGCAGCCGTCTAAGGCGTGATGCTTACCACACCACCCCGTACTTCATATAAGAAAGAGCGCGAGACGTATCGGAAGCAGTGGTTCGATGGCCCTGACCCACTGCATTTCAGGCCAAACTCCTCATTGAAGTGAAGTGCCACCGAACAAATTAATAAACAATAATTAAGAATGGGTTTGTGGCATATTTGTACGCTCATTCTGATACTGTGTACAAACATATAGTAAATCCCAGTTTCGGTGAAACGTTACAGTTTAACAGTGACAATATGTCCCCGGGAGAATTTTATTACTTGATGTTGTGGTCACTGGCTGTCGATGGCCTCCTGGAGAAGCTGAATAACAGTAGTTTTGATGTACAAAGGTACGCTGATGACCTTGTCGCTACAATAAGACGAAAACATGAAAAGGTTATTTCAAGCCTTATGCAAATCGCTCTGAATCTAGTCAATAACTTGTGCTCGGATAAACAATTAAGCGTAAATCCGAGCAAAACAACTATTGCTACATTCACTCTAAGAAGGAAGCCAAATCTGACGGTTCCCGAGCTGAATTGTACTTGGTTAGAATTCTCCAAAGAGGTGAATTATTTGGAAATTATTTTAGACAAAAAACTCCCGTGGAATTCACACTTTGAAAAATTTCTTACCATAGCACAAATGGCATTATAGACAGGCGTTTTAGTAAGACTTGGGGGCTACATCCTAAGTTACCTATGCTGCATTGGTATGGTGATAAAAAACTGGACAAATTACCACAATAAACAAGCTCCAAAAAATACAGAGATTTGCTGGCTTACGGGTAACAGGGGCGATGCGGTTCTGTCCCACAGATGCTATGGAAGCGATGCCTCCTACCATTGCACCTGCATGTCAAGGCATGGCAAGCACGAATGCGCGCCGCAAAACTGGAACAGGCAACATCTTTTAAACCAGGAGATCTGGTTGATCATCTAAAGATTGTGGGTATAACCCACTTAGAGTTCCTGACCAAACCCACACATAAAATGCTGGCAAAATGCGACTTTGAGTGTCCGCCACAGATTGCAAATGGGAAAAGGTTGGAGTAGGTGTAGTGGGGCCTAGATGCAGGCTATCTATACCACTGGGAAGGACCTCACCCATCTTCCATGCTGAAATGCATTTAACCTATGCGCATAAAAATGCATTAGAAAAGGATTGCGTTAAAACACGGATATACACACTATTCGACCGTCAAGAGACTTTAAAAGCACTAAGCTCTTATGCCTTTGAGTCAAAGATAGCATTTGATTGTAAACAATGCCTAAAGAAACTGGCAAAAGATAACAGGGTTACCCTAATGTGGGTGCCGGAGCAAGAGGGAATAGCAGGCAGCTGATCACCTTGCAAACGAAAAATCAGCAGCTGCCTTTTATGGGCCAGAACCCTTTTGTAGACTTTCAAAAAGACACGTTATCGAAGAGGTCCGTATATGGGAAAAGGGGCAAAAAAGACCCACTGGAACAACACTCCAGTGCACTTCAAGCGACGAAGTTTATTACCAGCATGCCTAAGAATGCTAAATGGCTAAGCAAGAACGAAGAAATAACGATTTAAGGTAAAAAACAGGTGTTTGACCGGATATTGCCCTCTGAGATACCATCTTAAAAAATGGACAAAGTTGACAATGACAACTGCAGATTTTGCGCACTAGCAAAAGAAATCGTAGAACATATATTATGCGAGTGCAATGCACTGGCATACAGGAGGCTAAAATTCCTAGAAGAGGAGATATAGGGAAAACGTCCCAAATAATCAAAAGGTGTAAGATCCGGGGATCTGTCTGGCCACTCCATAAGTCCTCGTTTTTAACCCAAATTTTTGGATAAATTTGATGCAAATAGTCTCGTACATTAACTTTATAATACGGTGGAGCTCTATCTTATTGGAACCAGATGTTATTATTTGGTATGTCTGAGTCTGCACCGTTGGAAAATAGCAATGGAGGAGTAAGATAATTTTGAAGGAATTCTTAATAGCGTTCTCTTGTCAAAGTATCTTTAAAGAAGTAAGGTTTGTGGTTTGTCTATCTATGATCCCTATCCAACAACCTAAGAAAAAAAATTATCGCACACTGTTAATATTTTACATTTAAATGTGCCGCTATTCTGTGATCTTTATTAACTAGTCCTGGAACTAATAATAACTGTAACAGTTCTGTAATTAATACAGTTTATTTTTACTGAATAAACATCACATTCACAAATGCTGTATCGAATTTAGAGTGGAATCTTACAGGAAAATCCTCACTGTTATCTAATCAAATTTTTTAAACTTTAAATTTTTTTTTCAAATGGTATTTATTTGCAACCTGCTACATTAGCAATAAGCAAATCAGATAACTATACTAGAAATACATAGCACTGTAAGTTACATGGGAGGTAACGCCCTTTGACGTTCCTCAAAAACTATAAAATATTTACAAAGATCGTTAAGCTAATGTTTATTACTTTAACAAGCAAAATACAAACCATAAGTTTCCGTATTAAGAGATATTACACAAGATGTATCTTTTAAGTTGCATTTTGTAAAAACGTTTTATTTTATTTGTTTTGGAACGTTAACTCTATAAGACTATAACCTTTTCTCTGCGGTCAAAGTCACCACGTGTTAATTTTATCGTTTGCTTTCTAAACGCATAATTGAATTGAATGTCAAATTAAAGTTTATCTCTGATAGAACGTGAAAGTGCGATAATACAAATCGGAATGATCCAATTCGTAATTTTCCATTTCAGTGTTACGTAGATCACTTATATTTGTTTTTATCAACAATTACATCAAACAGAATTAGTTAATTGGCTAAATTGGTTTTGAACAAAATAACTGAAATAAGGTTACACACATTGTCCTAATTAATGTTTAACGTTTTATGTTTTATTAAAAAACAAATATTACTTTGACGGTTGTATTAATCGATAGATTAGAGTATTGGCTGCGTTTGGGAGATTGAGTAATTCCCAAAATGTTTGTAAAACATGATTGCTTAAGAGTTGACGTAAAATTGTGTTTTTATAGTTTTTAGATGATAGTTTCCCATATTTACATAATAATCATAATAACCCTTTGTTGTCCAAGGTGGGAGTTTTTCAATAATTTTTTTATGTGTTTTAACTTGTTGCGCCATTTCGTGTTAGCTTATTGTTAATGAAGCAATTCTTAACTTTAACAGATTTTTGATTTCAGCTTGGCGCAAAAACGCGCAATATGTTTTTAATGGAGTGAAAGCAAGATAAACAAGCTTCAATATTAAATAAAAATGACACTTTAATATGGTTTTATACAACAGTAAAAACTTTGATAACTTAAAAATTAAAAAATTTTGTCTCTTATTTTCCGCTTATTGCCCGAAAATCATGTAACTCTATTAAAATTAAATTCACGTTTTAAATAATAAATAATAAAATATGGGTTAAAATTACAATTATTGGTTATTATAGAAATCTCTTTTCTCTTTTTGGACAATTAGACCACTGCGGCACCGCATTGAGAAAAGAGAAATTAAATTTATTTTCTATTTCACTATTTATCTATATTTTCATTTCACAACAAAGGGTTTTAAACAACGAAAAGTCTCCTTGCCATGTCTCAGACCTTCAACGTTGTGGTCGTGGTAAGAATAACAGTGTATTTTGTATGTTTGCATAGACCAACAGTCAATAAATAAATTAGTAGATACAGCTGAATATCTTAAATAATTTATTATTATCATGAAAACTTTAAGAAACTCGTTTTATTCGACATTATAAATGCAGTTGTTTGTGCAGTGCTCTAAGGCTACAAGTGTATATTAAACAATGTGGTTCCTCTAAATAATTATCAACTGTAGCAGAACCCGTGGACTACGACACACATCTCAGGAATGCGCGCTACTGCCGAAAAGCCCGCGAAACCCGAAATAGAGCACAAACAACGCTCCTGGAAAACCATTTTATGAAAGAACTACTACCCCCTTAGAAAAGCTTGAAGAAATCTATCCCTAGAACAAAAATTCCATCAAATCCCCTACGAAAATTTCTCTAAAAAACGCGGGAAACAGGTTAGTTGAATTTAGCACATATCCTTATTTCCAAGGGAGTGCCTTAACGGAGATTTTCAAAATGTTTGTAAAATTATTAAATATGCAGTAAAAAAATTGTTTTAGTTCTTTGCGTATAATTTCAAGCTAAAATTCGGCCTTATTCATATAGTTTAAAAAATTGATTGGCTAGAAAAAAGCACGTACATCTTTTTCAGGGAAAGCTCTTTTTTTATTATACAGTGCTCCATTACTCACCACCAAGAAAATAGACGTGTTTTTGTTTATGGGATGTTTTCTAGGCGGTTATTTTTTAGGAAAATTATTTTCCCGGTTTTTATTTTTGGGGAAAAGTTGCAGTTTAGAGTCTTTTTACCGATTTTACGCACGATTTTTGTTAGCTGGTGCTTTTCCATCGAACTTTTGCATAGGAAAGTTGTTGTGGAACGTATTTCAGAAACGCTGTCTCTGTAAACGGAAATGGTCCCTATAAGCAATAGTACCTTTATGTGGCAACCGAACATTTACTGCTTCTGTGGCGCACAACATTAATTGTATTCTATGAAATACGCAAATTATGTTAAATTGTTTTATTGTTCATTTGTTTTGTACTTTTAGTTTAGTTAGCCATTGTTGCCTCTTGACTCTACGCGCTCCGGTCACGCCCGCAGCGTGACCGGCTCTTACAATGTGTTCTTGTTCGTGTTTGTTGTTGCAAAAACGTGTGAGCAGATTCTGCTGCATTAAGTTACAAATATTCTGTAATAAGAGAGCTTCAAATATTTAGGCAAGAGTAACGTATGTAACAAAAGTTTTAAAAACAAAATACTTTTTCTCATTACCGGCAATGTAAGTACGTCATGCTCCCAATGTTTTTTTATGCCATAAGCATTCAAAATCTGCAAGTTGTCAAAAAATTGCCCTAAGCTAAACAGCGTTAGACAAAATTTTCTAGTTAGTTTCTAGTTCAGCGAGAAAGTTCAGTATTGCAAATAGCTGTGGCAAAATTTTCACAAAGTTTTCTGTGGCGTTCTAAATAAAAAAAAAACATTTGTGAAAATACACGGCCCTTTATGGATCTAAAAGTTTTTAAATGCAATTTTCTCGCTTCGAACGCACACAAAATTTTATTTACTTTTAAGCTTTTTCCTGTAACACTAACATATCTGCTAAAGCAGCTACAAACAAAAGTATTGGTAATGAATTGTAGCTTGATTCGTGCTGGTTCTGATGATGTAAATTACATAATAATGCAACGTGTAGTAATTACAGAAATAATATAAGTACAGAGACTATATAGGATTGCTGCTACCTCATATGTGAGTCACGAGTTCTCGCTGCTTTTCCTTTGCTGCGCTTATCTCCGCGCCAACGCTTTAGTAGAGTACTTGTTGGCATTAGACAGCAAAAGCGACATGCTTATTTTTAAATTTTTAATATTGTGTGTGTTAGCAATACTACTTCTTCATCCTTTACAAATAATAGGGTAACTATGTAACTGCAAAGGTGCAGTAGGGTCACAGGATGTTTTTCCTAGCATTCCAACTTAGTATAAAATACAATCAAACCTTTAAAAAAACATAAAAGAATATTTCGGTTAATGTCAGACTCTTCAGTTATTTACAGAAAATCAGATGGTCTATTTTAAAGTTTCGTAAAAGCATTTTTAGATTACTTTTGTACCACGCAACGACAAGAACCAATACAACAAATATTTTTTTTGCCGCTGCAGGATTTATTCCTACAATGTATTAGTTGTTAGTTGTTAATAAATTTCTATCAAAAATTGGATTTTACCTTTCTTGCAACCACATGTACTAGTTAAAATAAACACAACGTTGGTTGTGTGTACTTTTCCTATTTCAACTCTCCATCCGCAGATACTTGGCAGCAACTGTTTGATGTCGATAACTTCGGAATTATTACATTTAACTCCTATTTTTGTGCAAATCCTGTTTCAGTAATCTTACTTAGTGTTTTTCGATTTAAAACCGCTGAAATTTGTGTGACGATTATGCACAGAAGTAACAGAGAACATTTCCCCTTTTCCAAACCTTTTTCAAGTTCTTGTAAAACTGTGTTTAAAGCCCCATCGGTGTTTGCTATATTTTGACTTGTACTCGTGCTAGGATTTGTGGATTTTGTATACACCTTTGTGACCGCTTTTCCACAAAATACGACTGCTCAGGTACACGACCTAATGGAAACGGCCCTTAGGTTTTTGTTTCATTTGGATATTTCTCCTATTGCCATTTAACATGCTCATACTGATTTTGAAGCAGAAAATTCTAAATTTTGAAAAAAAAATTGTAGGTGGGGGCAGTTGAAGGTAATAGGGCGATCGCGTTTGCGCAGATCGGTTATAAGATGTGCGTAGAATACGAATCTCCGATTTATTTTCTATTGCGTCTATATTGAAGTAAAGCAACCTTCCCCTCCCTTCCCCCGAGTTTTGGGCGGACCAACTTCAGTTTTTTTGCATTTTCATCCCAGTAGCATTACTAATCCTTGTGCCAAATTTAGGTTTTCCACATTAAGCTGTGGGCTTTATCGGGCGTTAAATAACAAATTATCTTTTTTAATAAAAAAAAAGTATTTTGTGTTATTATTATTTATTTTGTTGTTGTCTTACATGTGTTATTTAAAACTATATTAGATCAAAACGCTAAATTCGACCAGTGAACCCAGACCAGCAATAAATTTACGTATAACAGTCAATCAAAAGCCGGGCATATATTGAAGTAAATAAATAAATTAACAATGGAACTGGTAAGACGTTGCACTCACATTCAAAACAATTAAATTGTTTATAAATGTTATGAAGAGCATACTTCAACAGTCATCGGCAATTTAAGAACAAAAACTGGAGGAAATTTACCGGTAAACAAATAATACAATGAAATATTTTTTTAATAAAGCTTTTACCACCACAACAATAACAACAACAACATTCCTAGAGTAAGTTGTTCTTAAATTTATCTACGTCAAACTTTAGTAGTTGTAGTAGTTGTCACACCGTACTTAACTAGATAAATTATTACTATTTCTTGTTCCTATAAAATAAATTCTTTTGTTATTTCCTTCTTCATTAATGCAATAAATTAATTAAGATAACGGAATTAGCTTCTAGAAAAAAGCCTTCCATTACCACACTCAAACCATGCAAAGTAGTTTAGCCTTGCTATCTTGAAGGTCGAGTATATTTATCTTAAGCGAGCTAATGCAACAAATCCGACAGTCCACAGCTTATTCCGCATACGCTTGGAAGCTTCAGTTCAAAGAGAAACCGAAATAATTTTCTGTTTGTTCAAGTGACGGTATGGCGACGATCAAATTCAAAGATGTGACTCTTTACAAACAAAAACAACCTTCAGTGCCAACGGAAGATTATGTCTACAATAAGTAAGTTCGGAACATTTTGAAAAAAAAAATTATTGTGTAATTGTTTAAAAAATTATTACAGACATGCAAAGGATTTTGCCATGAAACAAAATGATGATCAAGGAATTATAGGAGTTGCAATTTTTGGAGTGGGTAGAGCAGGTCAGTAACAAAAACTAGTTTTTCTTAATAAGGTGCAGTTTTAATTATGTTATGCTAGCACATTATTCATTTGAAGTTTTTTCTAATAATATTTATGATAATTTTCAAGTAACAAGGTGACATTGTTTACAATTATTAATAAAGAGTAATTGCATGTAAAATCTACCTATGCAAAAAAAAGTTTGTGTCTCACTTTTGCCACTTGTCTAAAATATTCTATACTTTTTTAGGCAAAAACAATTTTTTTTTAAATTTTGAGTTTTATTAGCTGGCAGAGTTGCAAATAATATTTTCCTAACGTCTTGGTTTGCCTCTAAATCTCTGTATGAAGTTTGGAAACTTGTTTATTTAGGCGCAACAGAAAAAAATATATACTCTTATTCACAGTAATATTCAGGAAGCTAGTGCCCCCGCCCCCCTTCGAACCATTTTTATTATACAAATTTAACCTGATCTTAATTCTGATTTTCGTTTTTATTGTTTAATGAAAAGGTAAAATTGTAGCAATTAATTTGATACATTTTTAAATTAGGTCACTTACTACTGGTAGAAAATTCAAGTACGAATTTAGCTTATTTTTTTCTAACTTCCACCTATTTAAGTCAGTCCAGTCATTAAGTCGAAAAAATTTATTTTTGCCTAAGCTCTTTATTTTGGCACAACCATAAAGGCGCTAAGTTTTCGACTTCGGTCGAGTCCTGCTTAGATTTAAGGAAATCGTTGATAAATTATTTTTTTTAAATAGATTTTTTCCGCTGCACCCAATTTCAATCAATACTAGTTGTTACGACATTTTAGCATGTTTTCATAGTTCATTTGAATTAATGAATGAATTTTTAATTTTTATTAACAGCTTACATTTAAACATACAACTTACACTAAAAACAGAACAAAATAAGTCTATTAACTTTTTAGATTTAAACATAAAAATTAGTCCAACTAATAAACTTGAATACCCTGTTAATAAAAAACCTACACAAACAGACATTACAATACTACACGATTCTAGTCATCATAAAACACATAAATTAGCAGCATACACGTCCATGATACATGGGACTTTGACCGTCCCTTTAGATGAAATTAATTATAACAAAGAAATTTTAATTATTAAACAAATTGCATACAGTAATGGTTATTAATATTACACTTATTGATACATTATTTAAAAAAAAGGATTATAAATTAGCCGATAAAAAATGTATCCGAATACCGAAAACTAAAAACAGTTTAAACACTTTGTTTAATGCAAAATCAAAAACAGATGGTTTACTAAAATTAGGCATTTATTTGTATAGGCCAGATAATTAGAAATTTTGATATTAGGTATAAAGAACACGTACATTGTTACAAATACAAACACCCACATAAATCCAATTACGCTAAACACTTACTAGAACACAATCATTTAATGACGTCTAATAACTCTATAAAAGGTTTACACTTTTGTGATAATAAACGTAAATTAGGTATACTAGTTGTTGAAATTCACAAACATTTAAAAACTGTACCGTTAATGAATAAGCAAATTGATTTCTTAAATTCACCTCTATTGGACATTTTGGAATAAGAAATCAAGGCATCTGCAGACGATTACCGAAACCAAGTCCCCAAGTTCTATTGTTGCTATAACAACACTAACTGTTTACTTTTTAATATAACCTTTGACAATGACATGTAAACATGTTGAAATACGTATAAAATTAAAATAAATAAATATTGCTGAAGTAATAAAGTATTTTCTGTACATATAATCAATAAACAACTCTCATCTAAATAAATGGATATTACGTTAAACAAATATTTAGAGTATTTTTATCATCTTCCAATACACACTAAATTTAGTAAATAGTGGGTGCTACTATCTTCCTATACTAATTGTTTGTTTAATCTTTACCTTTTCTGAAGAGTGGTTGTGTGAAGTTGGCGAATGTCGAGTGTTAAAAAATTCGTCAGATTTATAAGTCATTAATTGCGTGCGATTCAAGTGCAGTCATCCAAATATTACATTTTTAAACCATTACTTGGGCAAATAAACAAAAATTGTTTGAGGAACGAAAACCGTGTCCTAATAATTAATTCTAAACAAATTAATCCAGTTTAATAATTTTAGACTCTAAATGTGCAAGGAAGTGTTTTTAGAGTTTAAACAAAGGCAAATGGGTTTAATTCGCCTAATATTCGAAGAAATACCCAAGTCAATATCTTTCTGTTATTATTACTTCATTAAAGTTCTCTAAACTAAATGTTGTTTCTAGGAACGATTCATTTATCTTCGCTGCTACACAATCCGCGAGTGAAGCTAATTTATGTCGTGGAAGAGGACAAAAATAAATGGGATTCCATACGCAATTATTGGAAATTAACGGATATCAAATTTCGCACCTTTCAAAATGTTGATGAAGTGTATAAGGATGAGAAGTACGTATAACTGTTATTTAAATGTCTAATCCAGTATGCAATTTTGATTTAACAAATGCAAAAAATAAAGTGTCATTCGATAATTCTCAGCTCTTAAATTTTGCTCATTTTGAAAAGTTGAGCAGTTCTTCGAATATTAAAAAGAAATGTGTGTCAATCACGCAAGTTTTAAGTGAAACCTCTTAACGTGTTCTCACCGAAAGTGTTTTTGAAATTCTATGATTTAACAGAAAACAAATACGTTTTAGTTCAAAGTCTGGTATACAAGTTATTTTCTAAATATTAATTTAAAAAGTCCCAACAAACATGGATAGACCTTTGCATTAAAGAGGGACTAAAATGCTGCAGTCAGTGCTATTATGAAGATTGTGACAATAGTTTAGTAAGCTTACTCGAAGATCCTGATTTAGAAATAGGAAAAACCTTCTTCTTTATCTTTCATCTCTTATACCCGAAGGTGTCGAGGACTTTCTTCCTATTAAGAAAATATTACTCGTTTATTTACATAGCATTATTTTTATATTACGTCACATATATCTTTTATATCTTTCCGTGTCATTAATAACTAAAGAAAATGTAAAACTAACTAAATTTATCTTTAAATTAAAATGTTTCTTCTTGGGTAGGTCGGTCGGGTTAAATAAAAAATTACCATTTTTTTGTCGACGTTTCGGCAATCAATTGTTGCCTTTATCAAGACTTTATTTTTAAAAAATGTAATAACTAAATCATTATTTAAAGTCCATAGGACGTGTACAAATAGGAAAAAAACTTTTAATTATTATAATATGTGATTAATATTTGATTAACATGACTGAGTTAACCATGCTTAATTCTCTTTTTTTTTCCTCTTCTTTTTCATCCGTTCAGGATGAAAAAGAAGAGGAAAAAAAAGAGAATTAAGCATGGTTAACTCAGTCATGTTAATCAAATATTAATCACATATTATAATAATTAAAAGTTTTTTTCCTATTTGTACACGTCCTATGGACTTTAAATAATGATTTAGTTATTACATTTTTTAAAAATAAAGTCTTGATAAAGGCAACAATTGATTGCCGAAACGTCGACAAAAAAATGATAATTTTTTATTTAACCCGACCGACCTACCCAAGAAGAAACATTTTAAGTTAAAGAAATTACGGTCAAAAAAATTAAATCAAATTTTATCTTTAAATGTATATCGCTTCGAGCAATATCAAGGTTTACGCCACAGAAGTTGCGGTGTTTTATAAAAAATCATACCATCACAATCATGGCCATATGATATCTACTTTTTGCTTTAAAATATTTATCAATGTTTATTCTTAATTTTCTTTGATGCATGGATATGTTAAAATCTACAAATAAAAAAGTTTGACGCTTAGTAAAAATTCACTACATCTAAAGTAAAGTCACATTCGTAATTTCTTCTAGCATTAGTTTTTTTAAATTCAAATAAGATCGTAAACAGCACTAATGCATCTGCATTAGAATAAAAAAAATTAAGTTGATATGCCAAGTACTTTTAGAGATATTACGTTATATGTGTTAAAAAACGCTTAATTTGAAAACTGTCGATTTGAGCATTTTTTTATTAATAAAAAAGTTTACAAAATTTTAAAAAATGCGATGGTGGTTTTAGGCAGCATTTTAGGAAAATTTTCAAAATTCAAATTGTTCCACTTCCGTTTTTATAATTTTACAAATTGTTGCAGCATTGTATACTTTGAGGATTATTGCAAAACCAAAGATTATGCCGATGTTTTTGAGTAAATATGCGCTGAAGTCAAACAAAAAATTGGAGATCCCTGCAATTTTAAAGCCAGATAAGTGTGGAAAACAGTTTTAGATTTGTATTACATCCCTCCATCATGCTCCCTGGCTAAATTTTTAAAATGTCGTTTTCGCACAGATAATGATACCAAGAAAACGTTTCCACGTAACTTCCGTGTTCAGTTTCGCATCGTAAGGAAACATTTCCGTTGCACCAAAGAATTTCAAATTTCGTTAAGGGTCAGTAGCTCCTGAGTTTTCGCCTTTTTAGCAAAAACTTTGTAAAAAACACATTTTTGGGTTCCTAGTGGCCAATAACTCGCATTTCCGTCAGAATCTAACATTTTTACGATCACAATACAAAAATGCGTTGTCAACATAAAGACACATTTTAATTAAAACCAACCAAATACAGGTAGATATTTTGTGTGTCAAATCTAAAATATTTTATCATAGATAAAATAGAGTTTTGCCTATTGACACAGGAGTGAAAACCTCCAGTAGTAATTGTATACATGATCAGTTCGTTTTGTTACAGTAAAATGTAGTTTTGTTATAAAAAAAAATGATGCTGAACCGTAATGAGTAGAGTTGGGCAAATATGCTGTAAAGATAGTGCATATATGCACCAACATATGTCGTATAAAACCGTCAATATATGCACTAAAATATGCCGCATAAAACCTTCAATATATGCAAGAATACGCAGAAACCTTTTGCGATATGCACTAAAAAAAATTAGTTTGTTTATTTAGTGCCTAATATGAAAATCTGATGTTTATTTGAATCTGCAGTTGAATACTAGTAATTATTATATGAGTTAAAGCACGTTTTGCATCAAATGTAATTTTTCGTTGAAAGAAAAAGATAAATACAATTAATGATTTTTATTATTTTTAGTTACAAAACACTCAACATTCAAAAAATCAAAAGGGCTTACATAATATAGAACCGCATTATTATTTTCAGTTAAAACTGCATTTTTTATTTGCATATACAAAAATACAGGTGGAAGTAAAATCAATAAATAACACAACCTATTTATTACAATAAATAATCATGTGCTTTTCAATGGAGTCAACGAGAAAATTTTGCCGCTTATCTTCCAATATATTTTTGTAGCTGGAAAAACTTCTTTCTACATCACAAGAAATTACTGGACAATATTTAAAAATTATAAATAAATGTGAATTTTGAACAGCAAAACATTCGTCATTGTGGCCATTGCTTAAGAAATCTCCATTTAAAATATTTTTTATGGAATTCAGAGTTGAAAGTCCGCTGTTTTTCTGAATTAAATCGTCCATTTTGCTGCTAACTTTTTTTGCATATTTTATTATTATTTTTATTCAAAATTGAATCAAATTTTTCGATTACTTCTAAAGATTCAGTGAGAAGCAGGTTTTGTGTTTCTAATTTATTAATGATGCTAGGAATTTCCGAAAAATGAGCCTTTATGTAGGACAACTGAGGTTGCAATTCCGGACACTTTAGAATATCTTGACAATATAGACTGAGCAGAAGTTGAATCAAAGGTGTTAACAACATTTTTAAATTCACTGTAATTTTCACAATAAAATAGAGCGGCTTCTATCCACGTTCCCCACCTTGTGAGAATTGGTTGTGGAGGTAAGGGCACATCTTTAAGCAAGTCTTTGTAAACTTCGACGCGAAGTGGTGATTTTAAAAATACCTTTTATCCGTTATTAATTAATTTATTGACTAAAGGAAAGTCAGTTCTAACCACTTCGGCCACCCTATTCATCGCATGGGCCCAACAAGTTACATGAATTAAATTTTGGAAAAAGATTTTAAATTTTGACCTGCTTTTACCATCAGTCACTCACCATGTATAAAATCCTTTCTGGTGGTATTTGATTTGGCAAATAAAGCAACGAAAGGGTTTCATTGACAAATCGTGAAATTGTCAAATTGTTGGTTTTTTCTAGTTGTTTAACTGCAATTAAATAACTGGAAGAAGGACTGCTGTTTAAAACACCTACAATAAAATTCGCTATATACCTATCTTCGTTTAGCATCGGTGGATTCGTCAACACTAAACCAAATACAATTATTCGAAACAACGTTTCTTATTTTTTGAAGATTTTCTTCGTATAATTTTGGAATGCACGTTCTGGAAGCTGTTCTCCGGGAAACGACGTTTTGTTTTGTATATTTTTCTAAGAAATTTCTAAATTCGGGAACGTCCATGTTATTTAATGGAATGTTGCTCGAAACCATCATTCTATACAAATCGTCGTTGAAATTGTTGACATTCTTATTTAAGCAGTTCAGCAATAATTGTTGTTCTGGCTCGTTTGTATTGTTTTTTCTTTTTTGATGCGGACCGGTGGCTACGTGCTGATCAAGTTGAAACTTTTTATTAACGTTTATCTGTAAAAACAATATTTAAGTACAATTTACTACAGCTTACACAAAGGAAAATAATTGAATGTGCCCTGTGGCCTGTGCTATATCCTTTGCATATCACAAAAAAAACTTAATTTTATTCTTAAATTGTTTGCTTAATTACAAAATAAAATAACAAATTAGTATTAAATTTTTAACTCGCTGTTTTGGCTTGTTTGAAGTTTTTTAACTTTAAACAGAGTAAACAGTTTTATTTAATTCAAAATTAAAATAAACGGATAAATACCTCTTTTTCACAGTGATGACGCACAACACAACACTTCCATCGTATTTAAAACATGTATACGGCTTCAACCACTTCTTAATTAAATCGTTTTTTGAACTAGCAACTTTCGGCATTTTCAGGGTATAGACTGGACAATTACACTTTACAGCTCTCTGTCAAGGCAACAAATGAACTAGTCAAGCACTAAAATTATAAATAACCAATTCTAAGAATAAGTATAAGAAAAATTTCCAAATATTATTTTCAAAGAAATTTGTACCTAAGGAATAAGACCTACACAAATAATACAACTTTGTCAGTTAATCCTTTATTTCCTCTACCCCTACTTGGAAATTTAGAAAGTGCAAGTCTAGTGTTCATGTGGTTTCACCAGAAGAAATTGTGGAATTTCTTCTAAGAACTACGAATATTTTATTTGATAATTTATTTGAAATTTTATTTTTGTTTGCTAGAATATGCATTTTCATGCCATTAAAAGCTAAAATATGCACTAATATATGCCGTATGCCGTAAAGTTGTAATATATGCCAAATATGCAAAATAAAATTTACTTTTTATGACTCTAAACATCACGAAACGTGTACAATTGATATCGAAAATAACATTTAACCGGGTACCATAAGTAGTTATACTCTCTATCAGCAAACACTTATGGTCGATTATTTCCATTTTCATACTTTTATGTACAGAACACAGAATTAGAAATTGCTAACTATGGTATGTTTTGCTCTAAAAACATCCCTTCTTTGGTATAATACTCTTTATAATAAAATCTTAAACTATATTATAATTTGTAATTACAGTGTGCGAGCCGTTGTAGTAACAACACCAACAAAAACGCACGAAGAGATCGTAACGAGAGCTCTTGATCATAATAAAGCCGTTTTTTGCGAAAAACCCGTGGCTGAAAATATCGAAAAAGCCCAAAGATGTTTTGAGAAGGCGAAGAAGGTTGGACAACCCCTTTTGATAGCATTTAATAGGTAATGTTATTATTTTACTAAACTAATAGATTGTATTGTTATTTGTAGAAAACGAATAATTTAAAACTATTGTGGAAGTTTCTTAATGTAAATGAAAAACTGCCGTTAAAAAAATATCGAAACACATTATTTACTAAACGATTTGAATTGAAACTTTCAGAAAACAGGTAACTTATTAAAATAAGCAAAGTAAAAACGTTGTAAAACCAAGAAACAATCAGAAGTTTTTCAATAATAAGCGAAAAGACAATCGTTTCCATGCACTCATTTACTTTTTGAGGTTTACTTGTAATGAGGTCCACTTCCGGATTCCAGATCATACCCGCATGCGACATGGGTTGTCAGAGACCAGCCAAATTGTTTAAAAGCCGTTCTAGGTTGCCATGTTTTAGCAGTGGCGAAATGTGATTTACGATCACAAATAGACAAATTTTTTTCTACTTCCGTTAGGTAATAGACATTTTCTTTCGCGGATTTGAATTAGGTAATGAACTCTATTATTCCACTCAGTGAAATAATGAGATCATTTGGTCCAAGCGGGCATGAGCAATTCTTTTTCGAATTGATTTATAAGTACATAAAAATATAAAAAGTTCATAATTTCAAATGTACTATTGTATTTATTGGAACGGAAGTAAAAATATATTGTATGCAACACGTAAGGAAAACGGGTTATTATTTCACACATGTGATTACAACACTGGCCTAGCGGCTGGTGTTGCAAGTTTTACATTCTGAAATAATCACCCTTATTTTTTACTTGTTACATAAATAGCTATTACAGTACTAAAATCATTTAGTGAACTAAATTACATATACGTACTGCATTTAAAGTTTTTTCTTTGTAAGAAAATCAACCAGGCTTGAGCTCGGGTCGATCAGATAGGGCTGCAAGCTCTTAACCCACAGACCTACCGCGACCACCTTACATTTAAAGTGTTTGCCTGTTTTATTTTTCTTCAACCCCAGTTTGCTGTTTTGAATTAGAATTTCGTCATATTGTTTGAAACCGTAACTTGTGATATGATATTATCGTTGTTTAAATTTGATTTAATTTTTGAGTAGACAACCTTTTCTTCATTCCCGCTCCTCCACCGTGTCCTAGCCATGTTCAATTAGTAGCATTATCTTAGGGGAATGTAACTTTCAATTAAAACTGATTACATTCCAGCAATGTACAATAGGTGACGAATCCGTAGAATAATAGGGCGATTGACGTTGTCAAACTTCAGGTACTTCCTAGTATCTGCTTGGGCTGTGTGGCCCAGCATTAATTAGGATTGTGTTACTCAAGCTTATCAACATCTCAAATATATCATTGAATTGTGTGTGAAAAGTCTGGAGAACACGAAGGATACTAGTTAACCTTTTTCTGCCCCAGGTACTCCCCAGTACTGCTACGGTGTGTGGCTGAGCAATATCATGGGGGAATAAAAGCTCATAACCCTCAACTTAAACTTGATAAGTACCAACATGTTTAATGGGTGAAAAGTATGAAGACCATAAGAGTCATTGAAGTAAGTTGCAGTTGTCTTGCTCCAGGTACTCTCAGGTAACTGCTGCGATGTGTTACCAAGAATGATCATAGCGTAACTTAAAAACTCATCACATCCCACTTATATTTAATGAGTGAATTGTTTTTCTTTTTACGGCGTTTTTGATCGCTTGCATTATGTGCTTATCTGATGATAGAAATATCGCAAGTGAGTTGCCGTAGTGTCGGAGCCTCAGTACCATTACTTTAAGGCAAAAAGTAAAAAAGGGAGAAAAGAATACACTTCCTTTTTTCTACAGTACCTACACTTGGGATCGTTGACTACTCCTATGTTGGTAAGGTATTTGTTGAAAGCATCATGATCAAGCAGAAACCCTACAACGATCCTGATGTATTGCCTACTTAAGCGTAGGAATTGTTTGTAATGCCTCGGTGCAGGTGCTCGAACAAGTAGCTACGACTGGCGCCGCACTGAATGCTGATTTTGAGCTAAGAACCGGCTGTGGATAGAAGAGAACGCCTCTTAGCAAAGGTATCAGCTTCCTTGTTTCAACTAATGTTGTCATGTCTAGGCATGCAAGGTAACTTGATACAATTATGTCAGCCAAGTCTGCTTAGGACCTCACGACAGTCTTTGACCAGCATTGATTTGGTTACGTTATTATGAAGAGTCAAAAATCTTGAGAGTCGTTTGGTGTAGATATGCTTCTTAAAGTAACCTCTACGGAGGTTCTCTTAAACATTATAGTGGAACACTGTGGTGAACTTGCCTAGGGCAAACGAAAACTTTGTCCTAAGATTATCGCCATAAATTCCTGTACCGAAAGCTCTTGCAGTTCACGTCTAATCTGTCTTATTGAGGATGACGATATTTAATGGTCTGCTACAGGACAATACAGGTGGCATACAGTTGTTTCTCGCTCCGAAAACCGCGTGTGTCCGTACCGTGAAAGATAATACACGTGCATGTCTCAAGAACTCACTCTTGTCTTTTGGCATTTTAACCTGTAAACTGCGTTTAAGGCTTTTGCCTCGAACAAAATATAAAGAGCCACAACGTCCATGGATGCTATTCTCGACTCATGTGTAAATTGTTTAAATGTGTACATAACGCCATTGCGTATAGAAAATCAAATTTGATGTCGTTTTCGTGTGCGAAATAATGAGTCGAGAATAGCGCTTAGAAGTGGTTCCAAAGCCGCAGTAGGCGACGTGTGGCTCTTGTGACTCCTAAACAGGCCAGTCTTCTAAGCTGAGCTAGGCGTACTGCATGACCGTTGGACTGCGGACCACCACACCAACGACGCATACGATTTACATTGGTCTAGTTATTACAGAATAGATGCTCCTAGTAACTTTGTGTTTAGTCCTCAGGTTTATTCGAAAATCTGTCTCCAACTCCAGCGGATTGTAGTGGCTTTTTTAATTGTATGTCGTTGTCATGTTTCCTTCATGATGGCTTAGATTAATTTAGGATAACCCATAGATACTTGCCTACTCGTGAGGAACACAGGCTAATTCCAAAGAGTTCGAGGTTAATGAAAGCTTCTTCTGGCGAAGACGACTTTTTTGTTTTGGAGGGGTTAACTCGTTTATTACACAATCGTTGTACAATACGCAAGGCTTTTTGTAGATTCCTGCTAACAGTACTTGAAAATTAAAATGCAAGGTCATCTGCTTAGGCTTCCCTATATAACTCCGTTTCCTCAAGTTCCGTAGACAAGATGCCAAGGACAAGGCACCACATTAAAGCTGAGAGGTTTACTGGGTGATGTTTTTAGAGAAAAGCGAGAGCCAATGAAGTTAATCAACGTTATCAAGCTTTAGGTACTCTCTAGTAATTACTAATATCCGTTGTCGCCAAGCATTATCTAGTGGAATGGTTATTCAACAGTCAACATAATATAGTAGAATTGGATCAAAAATATGTTTAATGTTACTCCAAACCACGATGCTGCTTTTCTCATTCTGTGACCATCTGCTCTAAGACTAAGCTACGACGCTACGATTACAGACTACGACCAATACCACGGATAATACAGCAAAACGAATTAGTTGCTTTCTTTCAATTTATTAGTCGACATTCTTCTAACTAGCTTAATTCTCCATAATCGAGACATCGAGTAACTAAAGACTAAAATTGAATGGTCCAAAAACGAACCGCTGGGTCATTGACAATTAAAACCAATGGCATCTTAGCTTCCGGGCTGAAACCGCAGCATCGGTACTGCTACTACCGATACCACGATTCGTCCACGGTTGCACGGGACATCTTGGAGGATAAAACCAAGATTTGTTTCAATGACGTCGCAAAATAATTTTCTAGCTAGAATAAATAAATATTTTAATAAGATACATGATTTCAAAAAGTTTCAATGAAATTGGTTTACAATAATACTAACTAGGTGTTCGAATAATTTCGAAGACTACTTTATACACGATAAAAAACAAAGTTCTCACACTTTGTAATAATTTAATTAAAAAAAAAAGTTTTGTTGGAAGAAATAAATTTAAAGCAATTTTGGGCGAATATTGTAGTAAAGTATTTCTATTCAAATTTTAGGCGATTTGATCCAGCTTTCAGCTCAGTAAGGGATAGGGTAAGAAACGGCGAAGTTGGTCATGTGAGCATCATCAAAACTTGTAGTCGTGATTCACCTTTACCACCGATTGAGTACTTAAGAGTTTCAGGTACCAAGTATTATATTATTTAACTTTAGAAAACCGTCCCAATTTCTTTGAAATTATGTCCCTACAGATACCTGAAAATAATGATATAATTTTAACTAATAAACAGAGATTGCTTTAAAAATAGTTCAAGTAAACTTTAGGTTTAATCCTTGAAAATACATTCCCAAATTCAAATTGTTGTTGCAGATGCATCAAAGTCTTAATAGCAAACTTTTTTTTATAAAATCTTGTTTGGGTAACAATTTTTAAAAAATCAACTCAGTATTAGTCATTTTTTCATAAAAGTCCCTTTACTTTAAGTATGTTTCTTCTGCGAACTTGTGCTGATTTCTGTATTGTTTGTTTTAGGAGGAGTATTTCATGATACCTGTGTTCACAATATTGATACCTTGGTATGGGTTTTGGGTGAATATCCAAGTAAAGTATCCGTGGCAGCATCGGCAAATATTCCAGAAGTTGCCCAAATCCCCGATTTTGACACTGTCGTCATAGTATTAACTTTTCCAAGTGGGACGCTTGGTATTATCGACATTTCTCGCTTTAGTAATTATGGTTACGATCAGCGACTAGAGGTAAGTTTGTTAATAATATTTTTCGCACAATCGTGTTGTTATATGTATTTACTGTCATTGTTGACACAAGCTGTAAATTGAATATACAACACTATGGCTAGTCTCTATAGAAACAAAGAAAACCAGTGTTGTTCTATTTTATAACAGCACTAATGCTTCAGTAATAGTTTTCACCAACAGATGGCTCATTTATTTACAAAATCACTTGACCTCTTTATTTTGTAAATACGATTGTGCGAAAAACTGTATACTCTACATGGTTGTTAAGTACCTAACAGAATCTCGAAAATTGAAAAAGCTGGGCCCTTCAGGTCTTGATTTTCAAACTCTTCCTCGATTTTGTTTTAATGCACTTACCAACCTAATAGTGTAATATATGTACTAGAATGACACGTATTATTTTAATCTGTAAATAAAACCTTGGAATGTCTTTTAAAACAAATAGGTATTTGGATTTAATGGTATGCTTAAGGTTGATAATCAAGAACCTTTACAAAGTGTAGAAACTTGCAGCTTGGAACACACAACGTGCCCTATCTACTACTCATTTGCATCTAGATTCAAGAATTCTTACATAAATGAAATGGAACACTTCTTGAACGTAGTTGAAGGTAACAACGAATATACCAATACGTGTAAAATTGCTTAAAAACAATATATATATAATCTTTTTCCATACATCAAACTTAAAAACCTTAGTTTTACAATAATAATAAACATCAACAGCAGTATTTATTTAAATTTATATATTCAGGTCAAGAAAAACTGAAAATGGATCCTCTAGACGTCTTAGCTGTCAGCAAAATAGCATCTGCTTGTGAAGAATCAGCTAAAACAGGAAAAACTGTCGAAATTAAATGGAGTAACGAGGAGCTGGTTTCGGTTTGATCACAAAAACAAATTTAAATAAAGCAATAATCATTAATCACGTCTCGATAATTATTCAACGTCAAACAAACTGGAATTATTTTTGATAGATGCTATTATAGACAGTACCTATACGACATATTAAAGGTTTAAGGTTTTAAAATAAGAGATTAGGGAACACAAATGATTTAAGCATGGATTGTTTTAACAAAGACTTGTACGTAAAATACTTATAAATTAAAATACAGCATTGAAGGTTTAGTTTAGTATCAGTAATGTTAAAAATCAAAATTTGCCTCTTTATAATATAAATTAGTACCAATTTTCTGTCAATAAATTTACTCAAAGTACAAAACTAAAGCTTTAACTAAAAAATATGTAAGCAAAAATATATGTTTTAATTAAAATAAAATATTTGTTTCTAACACACAAAATGAGTAGTAGTCCAGAAATAATTGACTGAGTTGTAGTTGTAGTGATTGAACCTACTTCAGCATCTACAATGTTTTAGTAGCTGTTATAAGGGCAGGCTTTGAAAAATAAAGGGCACAAATAAAATAACACAAAATGTTTAACTTGTCACTACTCTATTTTATTAAATAAACTCTACACAACATGTTTTATTCGCTAGGGCACTATCAGTGTACTCTTCAATAGACGAAAAATACATTTAACGATTAATTTTTTGGTGCTGGGGAACAAACTTTATGTAAATTAAAATAGTAGGCAACCAATAATACATGCGACAAAAATTACAATACATATAGCAAAATACAATAACAAGAGTTTAATAAATAAAGCGTAAAAATAACGATGGTCAACTTTTTGTTTTTGCTTAATTAGTTAATTTCCAGAGACTCAAGGCAATTAATTTTTTTACTTTCAGTACACATGTGTAATATTTTCGGTATATGGTTGGATAATTGTTAGTAGCGGCTTCACAGTTTATTTATCACGAGTTGTGTGAGGCCAGTCATGTTTTGGTAGTAAATTTTATGAACTTCCACTAAGCTATAAACCAAGAAATTTAAACGGGAACAGACTATTAATTTTTACTATGAAATAACGTCTGTCTGTCTGTGTAATGTATTTTATGTGAATTTATAATGAATGGCACAAATATTTGTAGAAACAACACTTGACACCTTTTCCCAAAAACAATATTTTATTAGGTGATAAATTGCATGTCTAAAATATTTACTTATAATATACTGCGCATTTCAAATAACTGCAACCCAAAAAACACCAAACACCACAGAGTTAAAAGTAACATGATATAATTACAACAAAAAATTGAATAGAACTAACATCATACTCTTCGTTACTTAAGTACATCACCATCATTCCCAGCGTTTAGATATTCTATTTCTGGACGTACGCCTCCCCAAGTTGTCGCCCTGCTATTCGATCTGCCGTCGCTCCCATCCATTGTATTCCTGCAACCTTATTGATATCATCTCTCCATCTGGTTCTCGGTCTTCCGCGATCTCTTCTTAAGTACATAACTACTAAAAAATGGTCATTTTAACAAATTCTTAAGTTTTCTAATTAAAACCTTTTTCTTAAATTATATCTGGCAACAATCTTGATACCTGAAGTCCCACTCGACAGATTCCTCGAAATCGAAGGCAATTCTACAAATAGTTCCCCAACAGGTAGATCAGGCTAAAAAATTTTAATTGTGTCTTCTTGTTTTGTAGAGAAATAATATTTTTCACATTGCCAGAACTGTTCAAAAAATTTTGAGCAATCTGGTCGCAATTTACCGATTTATAAAATAATAATAATCGCCTCGCCTATTTGAAATGCTACCGCGCGGGAACCGCCAGCATATTTAATTTGACCATTCTGTTCAACCTCAACTTTATTCGTAGTTAAAGGTCTTAAAAGATCAAACCTTGTTTGCGAAACCCACCCTCCGGTGAACTCCTACAGGTAGTGTAGTGAGAAGTATTCTTATAATCACATAAAAAAAAAACTCAATTGAATAATCTCCAGGAGAACCTGATTGAAGAGCTATTTTCTCACATTTTTAACTGGATTTTTAGCAACACCATTAGTGCTTGGATGATATAATACTCTAAGTAAATTTACTGAAAATACTCCTTACCTTTTTGATAACATCAAAAAAGTAGAACCCATTTTTGTTATTTGTTTATTATTATTACCAATTTATTTTTTCTTCAATACTTCTATAAACTTACCATAAACATCTATTATCATCAGCATCAAAAGGACAGTTTTTATTTCTTATGTGACCGAAAAACTCGCCATGAATCCTCTCCCAAACTCTGGTTGCGTAAGGCCAAACATGTAAGTGTGTTTTAGGATGATTAGATCCAAGACCAAAACCAAAATCACATGAAAACTGCATTCTAAGTATGCGGTCAGATAAGATTAGCACTGTTTTCGACTTCAGGAAGACTTTCAGGGTGGCGATATCTGAGAGTCCCTTGGACGACGCAATTCAGGAGCTGAGGAATCGTGTAGGATTCGTCTGATTTACGGACGGATCCAAAACGAAAAATAGCACTAAAGCCGGGATTTTTAAGGAAAGCACAGGGAACCGTTTTCCAGACGGAGGGTTTAGCAATCACAACCTGCGCGCAGGTTATGGTGGAGAGGGGATATGTTAATAAACGAATATTCATCTTAACAGACAGCCAAACGGATTTAAAAGATTTAGAGAGCATAGAAATACACACCAAATTAGTAAAAGAATGTCTTGAAGCTATGGTGGCACTGGCAAAACACAACAGGGTTACCTTGGAGTGGGTGCTAGGATACCATGGCATGAAAGGAAACGAAGAGGCAAATTAATTAACCAAAACGGAGTCGAGAATACTTATATGGGTCCAGAACCCACGAGCGGTGTTTCGTAACAAGTAGTGAAAGGGGCTGTAAAGGACTTGCCACGGGAACATACACCGGATGAGGGCTCCTGGACTGGCGCAACTGCGGATGTTTATGAGAAACTCATCTAGGGGTAAAGCCAAAATAAATTTGTTATTAACCAGGAAACAACTGAGAATGGTAGCAGAACTACTAACAGGACACTGTTGCCCCAGAAAACAATTCAACGCCGTGAAATGGAAGATCGAACTTGCAGAATATGTCGAAAGGAAGACCAGACCTCTCTACACATTCTCTGCGAATGCCTTGCTCTGGTGGTCAAAAGAATACGACACTTTGGGCTTTAGCTCTTAGATCCCGAAGAATTGGTTACTGCATCCGTTAACAGCATCTTAAGCTTTATTAGTGAGACTGGCTTGGTGGGAGTAAAAAACACGTGCGAGGTACAATAATCCAATGAGCTACAGTGGGTTTCTGCAACACGCCCAACGGTAACAACTTATAAACCACTGCATATTTCAAATAAGTGCAACACAGCAAACACTAAACACCACAGTCTGTTTGTTTCTAGTACTAAAAATAAGCGCTTACGGTTCTATTAATTATGACATTCAAACAATCCGATTAGGAATATTTATTTGCACAATTGCTACTTAATCTGGTGCTTGCGGTCAAATATATCACGGAGCAGCAACTACGCCAGCTTGCAAAGCTGCTGTTTGTTAAAACAATTATTCATTCATATTTAAAGAGCGATAGTGCTAAGCTGTAGATTGTTCACTCACGAATTTTGCGCAAAATAAACAGTTTTGTATAGTTTCACCTACTGTGGAATAATTAACTTTTAATAGTAAATCCGGAAATATGTGCGAGTAAACGCAGTAATTGGACAAACAGATATCGATATATACATTACAAACCACATTTGCTCATAAAACTGTAAAATAAATACGGCCAACTCAAGTTTACCTATGAGATGGAATAAACTGATTTAATTTTATTAATAGTAAGTAAATGATGTTACGATTTCGTTTAAAAATAAATAGGCTAAGAATTGATAAACACAAAATAAAAGGTTGGGCCAAATATTCGGAACGAGAGTTACAATAGCAAACGTGCTGGTATCACACTGCTGCGTTTACACTAACAGCTTGCATTTAAGATGAACTAACTGTACCCGTAAGCTACGCTCTACGGGATTTTTGGCAACTGTGAAAAAATTAGACACGTAGTACAGAAGTATGCGGAAATGGCAATGTTATAATTTCTATTTACGACTTTAAGACAAAGAATTTGAAATCTTGTATAGATTCGAGTTTCCATATACAGAGCGCGGCAACTAAAGTGTTAAAAACTGATATCTCCAAAACTATAAAAAATAGAGCCACATTTTTTTTAAGTTTAGGGGACGGAAAAAACAGTATATTAGTATATTACTACCTTTTAAAATAGGGTGGTTTTTTTAAAACTCACTAATATACTAATATACTGTTTTTTCCGTCCCCTAAACTTGTGGCTCTATTTTTTATAGTTTTGGAGATATCAGTTTCTAACACTTTAGTTGCCGCGCTCTGTATATGGAAATTCGAATCTATACAAGATATAAAATTTCTTGTCTTAAAGTCGTAAATAACATTGCCATTTCCGCATACTTCTGTACTACGTGTCTAATTTTTTCAAAGTTGCCTAAAATCCCGTAGAGCGTAGCTTACGGGTACAGTTATTTCATCTTAAATGCAAGCTGTTAGTGTAAATGCAGCAGGGTAACTGAAAATTTTGAAATGGGTTAATTTGTAATTTTTCATATTTTCTTAATATCCGTATTAAAATATTTTGCAATTTTTTTGAAATACGTTTGCTATCATTAATGGAAGGCTGAAATTTTGTAAATATTAAAAAAAGGAACAATTTTTTTTGTACGTATTAAAAATAGGCAGCCAAAATTAATTAAAGCAAAATTTACAGAACTGACATTTTTAAGTCTTATAAAATTTTGCTTGGCCTAATTTTTGTTGTTTGCTTTTAGTAGGCACATTTAAAGTGTTCAGTTTTTATTATTTACAATAATTCATCCTTCTACGAGGGGTATTGGGAGTAGTAACAAATTTGAAAAAATAGGGTGTACGTATTGTGATGAGGTTATATAGATATTTTAGGCATAAAATTCAAAATCAGTATACTCAAACACCAACTGTTAATAAATTGTGATTAAAATTTAGTGTGTTATTGATTTTTTCCCTAATTTTGCGATCCGGGCCACTGTGCGGCGGGATCCGACACAAATCAGTACCGAAAACGACTTTCCAAAGATTAAAGAAAAAATACTTTCTGTTGAAAAAAACAAATCTAAGAAGAAGAAAATAAATTTAGAGTGAAATATAAATTGAAATATAATAAATAAAAATAATTTTTCTTCTTGTTTAAAATTTTTCTTCGTTAAAATACTTTATTCACTTTCGAGAAGTTTTGATTTTGGCGCAGTTGCACCTTGTAGTTATTGCACCTCATAATTAATTTCAATAGTTGTTAGTAACTTTTCTATTGACGCAGAAGTAAATCACAACAAATTCTTTCACTTATAATTGTTTGTTTAAGGCTGTTCTATCTGATTATTACTCGTTAAGGGATTTTTCTCTACGTAATAATTCTATTGGGCTAATTGGGCTATAGCCCTATGGCGCCGGGCCCAGAAGAGCGCCGGGCCCAAAAAGACGCCAAACGATGCCTTATAAAATATATCGTTTTATACAGTTATTTTTTACGGTACTACATTAAATAAAATTGTCCTTTTTAGCTACATATTTGTTTTTTTTAATATTTATTTTACTTTAATCCCCTTAGTGGATCACAAATATGTTAGTGCGCCAACTAGTGGAAGCTACCACTAGTATCACTATCAATTTACCAGGTAGACAAATGGTCTGGTTATAAGACACCATTTGATTTGAAAGATTAGGACAGCACCCAGCAGTGAAGCATATCCGTCCCCCCTCCGGGTGCCACCGCCCTTTGGGACGCCATGATCGAAGTACGCTCGATCAACGCGCCTGCCCTCAATACAAGAAAGAGAACAGGCTACCAGTCCTGGCATCAGGCTGCGAGCTCTAAGCCCCTACTGGTGGAGGGAGATTACCTAACTCTCTACTGATTCTGCAGATCAGTGCCCGAGCTGAAACGCAGCTCACCCGTCGAACCGCACTAAGACGGCCTTAACCTGCACTTAGGCTATACCACTGCCACCACGAGTCCTACTCCGTGACCAAAAACGGGAGGTGTGAATCCCCCGCGGGCTCGGTATTGGTCTCCGTGGTACCAGTCAAAGAAAGTCACTGGTTGGACTTGTCGGACTGGTCGGTAACCGGCCTGATCATAGTGGCCGGCACCTTAACAGCGTCGGTGTACATAAGTACGAACCTTCTGGGTCGACTCTTACATAGTGGGCGTGAGCAGGAAAAGTGCGCCTCACCCCTAGAATTCTAGACCCCAGTGCCAGCTGCACACCGCTCCATCGTTAGAAAGCACCATCACTTGCCGGAACGCCTATTTATCCGGACAATGAGCGGGGTTTCCACTTCAGCGATCATGCTGCCAGCTGCACACTACTCCATCGTTACAAAGCACCATCACTTGCCGGGACCCTTACCCCTACATAAGAGTTAAACGGTCAAGGAGCGGGGTTTTACCTTCAGCGATCGTGCCTGAGGCATTAGGACCCATACTGAGGGCTGGCTGCATCGACACTCCTAGAGCCCAGGTCCCTTTGCAGTAGCAGCCACTCCATCCTAGAAAGCACCATCACCTGCCAAAACGGCAGGGAGCGGGGTTTCCATTCCTGAGAGCGCTACCGCTCAGGCGTTAAGACCCATATTGGGGGCTAGTTTGTTTACACCCCTCGAGCTCAAAACTCTCATAGCAACCGCGCTTCTCCATCCTGGGTTACACCTTCATCCGCAGGACCCCCATCCACCTAATTGATGCGAGGCTACCCGGTCAGAAAGCAGGGACCCTCTTTTACCTGCCGGACCATTTGCCATCCAGCTCACGTCAGTGCGGTAAACGGGCTGGTACGCTCCCGGTACCCCGGTCAGGTAGCATAGTTCTATTCAAGAGAGTGGGCTACCGTCGAGATGTTAGGACTCATCTCAAGGGCTACACTTCACCTGGTGAAGTCACTCACCCAGTCTCCGTGGTCCCAATTAAGGAAACCTTGAACCTTTCCGAAAAGGAGTGGGCCAAGTTAAAATCACCGAAGTGACCGTTACAACGCCGACCCCGCACAAGGTGTCGTTGTTCACGCCTCTCACCTAGGTGAGGGTCCTTGGCCGCCGCGCCTCTGGTTATAAGACAGTGTGAATGCGCTTACGCTGAGTGCGCATTTGTGTAAAAATTGAGTAGAAAGTGTCCGTTGGTGTTCGAGAAGGATACGATCCGCTGCCTATTGCCCGACTTCAGGGCTCATGTATGAACCTCTACTGTAACAGTTGTGTCGTTGTGTGAACTAGTGATAGTTTGTATGAATGTTACGGTGTCCGGAAAAAATATTTCTGGAAAAAATAGCCCCGGAGAAGTAATCTCCGGAAGAATCATCCCCGATAAAAACAGCTTTCTCACAGTTTTCATTTGTACAGTTCTCTTAGATAGACACATTGTGCTCCTCTAGAGCTATTTTAATACCAAACTTCATCCTGATCTGTGAACTTGTTTTTGAGTAATAATGTGTTTAAGGTAAAATTTTCAAAAAATCGTATCCGCCGTATCCATTTTGAAGCTAGAAAGTTAGAAAAAAAAAAGGTGAATATGCCCTAAGGTATTCTATCAAATTCCGTTTATAGATTTAGAAAATTTGTTTTCCAGTATAATAGGCCAGGCAATGGGTAGGTTCTGACTTAAAAAAGGTCAAGGAGAGTTCTAATTTGGTAGATTTGTACAGTTTGGTGTCCTAATTAATATTCCGAGTTTGGGACCTTGAGCGACCGCCGCTCGCGCCGCCATTTTGGAAAAATGGTACCCAAAACCAGTTTTTCGAGAATATCTTCTTTCCAGCGCCACCTACGTTAAAAATAGCTATTACAAAAATTATAGAGCATAAAATTTCCTGCAACTTTTGTAAGAAACATTTTTCAATCAGATGAATAGTTCACGAGTTACAGCGGAGTCAAGCTCCGCAAATTTCTACAATTCGCAAAATCGCTAAATTTTTTCTCGAAATTTCAGTAAATATCGATTACTTAATATGTACCACCGTTTTTTACTCATTTAAGTACCACCATGAGGTACAGTGAGAGGCGCATTTTTTTTCATGTGGTATCCCCAGTAGGCCTAATCCACGATTCGTTATTTACTGATGTCTTTTCTTCCGTTTCGATGCCCTAGATGGTCCAGGCTCACTGATATCAATATCTTCTTGCAAATTTCTTTCCTCCTCTTTCAAGTTTTCATCTTCGTTGTCTTCTTCGACCTCGTGTGCCAATAATTTCGCAACGGTCAGGTCTTCATTCTCGTCGCCTTCTTCTTCTTCTCCAGAGCCCGCAAAAATCTCTGCGCTGTTTTCACACGCGTCTCCATGGCAGCATGTGCAGATAACAGAACACTTCAAGCCTGTTTTCTTACACCAACAGGCTCGACCGCACCCCTTCTTGCACTTGCACGAAATGAATTTCAGGAGTGCTTCGGGTGCCGGATCTTTTGTTGTTTTCACTGGAGTAAACCCAATCTTGCTTCTTTCCCAACCCCATTGCTCTGGACTCTCGTGTATATCATACCAAGCCTGAACTTGGTGGTAGGTCCGAAGGGAATGTTGCCGTGCAGCTTCTCTTGTAGGGGGTAATGTAGCAAGATTGAATTTACTCTTCGTCGTAGGGAGCCCAAAGTAATGGTGCTTTTTTTGGAAACGCCGTAAAGAGCGATAAAAAAGCTTTCCCCCGCAGCAGCAATGACTTCGGGATCTGCGTGTCGCTCTTTGAAAGCTTGTATAGTTCGGCTTATATATTCGTTCTTTTCAAGTGTTTTTATAAACTTAATTTTTCATACGTTGAAAACAGCAGAAGTAGTGTCACAACCGCTGAACGCATGCAGGAACAATATGTTGTCCGCCACTATTTCTCCATACTGTAGACTTCGAGGAGGGTGAATTTTTTCAACAATTTTTCCTCTGCCTGGTTTGCGAAGGTAAACGTTTGGATGAGATCTCGCCAGTGCTGTTAGCAGGACGATAAGATCTATATCTTCTCCTACTATGAATACGGAATCAAACGATGCGGACATACTGATCGCCGTGTTAACGATCAATGTGTCAGCATCTTTTGTAGCCTGTTTTACTGTGAAAAACATGTAGCGATTTTGCGAATTGTAGAAATTTGCTGAGCTTGACTCCGCTGTAACTCGTGAACTATTCATCTGATTGAAAAATTTTTCCTATAAAAGTTGCAGGAAATTTCATGCTCTATAATTTCTGTAATAGCTATTTTTAACGTAGGTGGCGCTGGAAAGTAGATATTCTCGAAAAACTGGTTTTCGGTAACATTTTTCCAAGATGGCGGCGCGAGCGGCGGTCGCTCAAGGTCGCAAACTCGGAATATTAATGAGGACACCAAACTGTACAAATCCACCAAATTAGAACTTTCCTTGACCTTTTGTAGCGAAAGCCCCCTTTTATGTCTTCATTGCCTGGACTATAAATACTACCAAAAAAAAACATGTACAACTTCCGCTTCCAATTTCAGTTTTTTTTAAACGCTTATTTTGGCGGTGAATTTTTGATTTTGTTTGTTTTGACATACCGAAGCTCATTGAAATCGGACGTTATAACGCGTAACCCACACTCACGCATACAAACCATCGCATACACCAGATACGAGCATTTATTTCATGTTTTTTTTTCGTGCTATTTACTTTCCCATACTTCTACTGAAGTATGGAAAGTTGTGATTTCATGCAAATTTTAGAATTTCAGATTTTAGCGAAAATACGCATTTTGGGGTCCAAGGAACCCAAAAAGGGGTTTTTTAAAAATGTCTGACCGTGTGTGGATGTGTGGTGGGTGCGTTCGTTCCCCTATATCTCCGGAACCCCTTTCCGATTTTTATAAGATATAGTGTGTGGAAGTTTTCTAGTTGCAGGTAGTTCCTTGTAAGGTCGCTAATCGGAACTTGACCTGGAAACGGAAATTAGACCTGTTTTTTTGGTACAGATATTTTTCTAAACATTTTTTAAATTTTAAATACATAGCGTTGTAGTACATCTAAAGACAAATCAAATGCTTAGTTTTAAAATGGTATATCTTTAAAACGAAGGCAGCTACGAATTTTTGAAAATTTTAACTTTAATGCCCGATTACTCAAAAACAAAATATCCAATCAATACAGATTATCATATTATTTGAGAGCCCTCAATAAATATAATCAAGTGATGAAAATATATTTATGGAAAAATCAAAAATGTAAGTATACTAACGGCTCAAAATTTTGGACATTTCCAAAAAACTGCCTACACTATTTTTTTAAACTGTGTGAGCCGATAGAGCTTGCAATGAACTACATAATTTGTTTTTTATTAATTTTCCAAATTTCACTCTGACGCCCTCTACGAATTTTTGATAATTTTGAAATTGATTAATTTCTTATTCCCAAACGCAAACGCCGATCATTATAAGTAGAGTTGGGCAAATGCATATTTGCATCTTTTTTCCTATTGATCAAAAAATGTTAATTTTTCGTATATACACGTTTCATGATGTTTAGAGTCATAAAAAGTAAATTTTATTTTGCATATTTGGCATATATTACAACTTTACGGCATACGCATATATTAGTGCATATTTTAGCTTTTAATGGCATGAAAATGCATATTCTAGCAAAAAAAAATAAAATTTCAAATAAATTATCAAATAAAATATTCGTAGTTCTTAGAAGAAATTGCACAATTTCTTCTAGTGAAACCACATGAACCCTAGACTTGCACTTTCTAAATTTCTAAGTAGGGGCAGAGGAAATAAAGGATTAACTGACAAAGGTTGTATTATTTGGGTAGGTCTTATTCCATAGGTACAAATTTCTTTGAAAATAATATTTGGAAATTTTTCTTATACTTATTCTTAGAAATAGTTATTTATAATTTTAGTGCTTGACTAGTTCATTTGTTGCCTTGACAGAGAGCTGTAAAGTGTAATTGTCCAGTCTATACCCTGAAAATGCCTAAAGTTGCTAGTTCAAAAAACGATTTAATTAAGAAGTGGTTGAAGCCGTATACATGTTTTAAATACGATGGAAGTGTTGTGTTGTGCGTCATCTGTGCCAAAGAGGTATTTATCCGTTTATTTTAATTTTGAATTAAAAAAAAACTGTTTACTCTGTTTAAAGTTAAAAAACTTCAAACAAGCCAAAACAGCGAGTTAAAAATTTAATATTAATTTGTTATTTTATTTTGTAATTAAGCAAACAATTTAAGAATAAAATTAGAAAGTTTTTTTTTGTGATATTGCAAAGGATATGGCACAGGCCACAGGGCACATTCAATTATTTTCCTTTGTGTAAGCTGTAGTAAATTGTACTTAAATATTGTTTTTACAGATAAACGTTAATAAAAAGTTTCAACTTGATCAGCACGTAGCCACCGGTCCGCATCAAAAAAGAAAAAATAATACAAACGAGCCAAAACAATAATTATTGCTGAACTGCTTAAATAAGAATGTCAACAATTTCAACGACGATTTGTGTAGAATGATGGTTTCATGCAACATTCCATTAAATAACATGGACGTTCCCGAATTTAGAAATTTCTTAGAAAAATATACAAAACAAAACGTCGTTTTCCGGAGAACAGCTTCCAGAACGTGCATTCCAAAATTATACGAAGAAAATCTTCAAAAAATAAGAAACGTTGTTTCGAATAATTGTATTTGGTTTAGTGTTGACGAAACCACCGATGCTAAAGGAAGATGTAGGTATAGCGAATTTTATTGCGGGTGTTTTAAACAGCAGTCCTTCTTCCAGTTATTTAATTGCTGTTAAACAACTAGAAAAAACCAACAATTTGACAATTTCACGTTTTGTCAATGAAACCCTTTCGTTACTTTATTTGCCAAATCAAATACCACCAGAAATGATTTTATACATGGTGACTGATGGTGCCGCATACATGGTAAAAGCAGGTCAAAATTTAAAAATCTTTTTCCCAAATTTAATTCATGTACCTAACTTGTTTGGCCCATGCGATGAATAGGGTGGCCGAAGTGGTTAGAACTGAGTTTCCTTTAGTAAATAAATTAATTAATAACGGAAAAAAGGTATTTTTAAAATCACCACTTCGCGTCGAAGTTTACAAAGACTTGCTTAAAGATGTGCCCCTTTACCTCCACAACCAATTCTCACCAGGTGGGGAACGTGGATAGAAGCCGCTCTATTTTATTGTGAAAATTACAGTGAATTTAAAAATGTTGTTAACACCTTTGATTCAACTCCTGCTCAGTCTATAGCAGATTGTCAAGATATTTTAAAGTGTCCGGAATTGCAACCTCAGTTGTCCTACATAAAGGCTCATTTTTCGGAAATTCCTAGCATCATTAATAAATTAGAAACACAAAACCTGCTTCTCACTGAATCTTTAGAATTAATCGAAAAATTTCATTCAATTTTGAACAAAAATAAAAATAAAATATGCAAAAAAGTTAGCAGCAAAATGGACGATTTAATTCAGAAAAACAGCGGACTTTCAACTCTGAATTCCATAAAAAATATTTTAAATGGAGATTTCTTAAGCAATGGCCACAATGACGAATGTTTTGCAGTTAAAAATTCACATTTATTTAAATATTGTCCAGTAACTTCTTGTGATGTAGAAAGAAGTTTTTCCAGCTACAAAAATATATTGGAAGTAAGCGGCAAAATTTTCTCGTTGACAATATTGAAAAGCACATGATTATTTATTGTAATAAATAGGTTGTGTTATTTATTGATTTTACTTCCACCTGTATTTTTGTATATGCAAATAAAAAATGCAGTTTTAACTGAAAATAATAATGCGGTTCTATATTATGTAAGCCCTTTTGATTTTTTGAATGTTGAGTGTTTTGTAACTAAAAATAATAAAAATCATTAATTGTATTTATCTTTTTCTTTCAACGAAAAATTACATTTGATGCAAAACGTGCTTTAACTCATATAATAATTACTAGTATTCAACTGCAGATTCAAATAAACATCAGATTTTCATATTAGGCACTAAATAAACAAACTAATTTTTTTTAGTGCATATCGCAAAAGGTTTCTGCGTATTCTTGCATATATTGAAGGTTTTATGCGGCATATTTTAGTGCATATATTGACGGTTTTATACGACATATGTTGGTGCATATATGCACTATCTTTACAGCATATTTGCCCAACTCTACGTCATTACGGTTCAGCATCATTTTTTTTTATAACAAAACTACATTTTACTGTAACAAAACGAACTGATCATGTATACAATTACTACTGGAGGTTTTCACTCCTGTGTCAATAGGCAAAACTCTATTTTATCTATGATAAAATATTTTAGATTTGACACACAAAATATCTACCTGTATTTGGTTGGTTTTAATTAAAATGTGTCTTTATGTTGACAACGCATTTTTGTATTGTGATCGTAAAAATGTTAGATTCTGACGGAAATGCGAGTTATTGGCCACTAGGAACCCAAAAATGTGTTTTTTACAAAGTTTTTGCTAAAAAGGCGAAAACTCAGGAGCTACTGACCCTTAACGAAATTTGAAATTCTTTGGTGCAACGGAAATGTTTCCTTACGATGCGAAACTGAACACGGAAGTTACGTGGAAACGTTTTCTTGGTATCATTATCTGTGCGAAAACGACATTTTAAAAATTTAGCCAGGGAGCATGATGGAGGGATGTAATACAAATCTAAAACTGTTTTCCACACTTATCTGGCTTTAAAATTGCAGGGATGTTGAGTGTTTGTAACTAAAAATAATGAAAATCATTAATTGTATTTATCTTTTTCTTTCAACGAAAAATTACATTTGATGCAAAACGTGCTTTAACTCATATAATAATTACTAGTAGGTATTAAACTGCAGATTCAAACAAACATCAGATTTTCATATTAGGCACTAAAACAACACTCTAATTGTTTTTAGTGCATATCGCAAAAGGTTACTGCATATTCTTGCATATATTGAAGGTTTTATGCGGCATATTTTAGTGCATATATTGACAGTCTTATGCGACATGTGTTGGTGCATATATGCACTATCTTTACAGCATATTTGCCCAACTCTAATTATAAGCTTGTACCAGTTCGATAGATTATTTGAAGTACTTTATTAGGATCAGCCAGAATTTTCAACTATTATAAAAATTAAGGGCAAAACGATACTTTTTAATATCAACAACGTGTTTTTTGGCAGTTACGTGATTTTAACTACGCCTATCAACTAGCTCTAATAAAAATTAATATTTTTCATTTTATGCATATTTTTTTTTATTATTATAACTCTGAGACAGGGGCTATTTTTGGGGGATATTTTTGCAGAGATTTTTCCCGAGGCTACTTTTCCAGGGATCTTTTATCATAGATTCGAATGTTACACTGCTGTTAAAGCGCTACAAATTATTAGCCCAGGGGCTCCAAATTTCTTAGGACGGCCATAAGATTAGACGCATTTCTAAGACACGTTGCAGTTGTATGCACGATGGAGCGGCTATGATGTGGAAAAAAACACAAACCAATGCGAAGTAGAAACGACTGTTCGCAAGATCACCTCTCTGGTGCTAACGAGAAAGCGCTGCTTCAATTACCACTCAACTAAAAACGAAATAATGTAAATTAGTGTTATGTTTTTAGTCTAATGTACTATATTGAGAAGATGTAATGCTGTAACGCCTAGAAAAGTTACTTAAAAACAAAGGTAACAAATAATATTGTAAATTTATTTTTCCATATAAAATTCACTATTTTGGGCGGGTTTAATATTAAAATTTTTTTTTCAATTGTGCTTTTACAGAATGGTATTTATTCAAGGGACTATTATAATAAGAACTTTTTTTAAATAGTTAGTCTTTGCCAAAGTAGTTTCTTTCTGCTGAAAATATTTTTCTGCTACTAAAGTCTATTTCCATAAATTATAGTACTATAAAGATGTAAACAAAGTCATCAAACTTTGTTTGAACCCGTAAATATTTTGCATTTAAACAGTGTTTCTTCAATGTTTAGCATTAATGTAAAATAACTAAAATTTTGTGTTGTAGGGGAAATTTTCGTTCAAATATTCCATTTGAGCTATTTTGACGACAGCGTGTTATTGCACTAAGAAATACGTAAATAATGTGATTCTTATCTGAATTGATGTTTGCTTGGCTTCCGCTGGAATAAGAAAAAGAAACATTGTTTATCGCTGTTGTCTCTAATTATAATGTTATTTTTGGAGTGACTACATCTATTTCTGTATGAATCACTGCACTTTTAAGTCGAGACACCATTAGAATGAATGAACATGTGGCTGTATCATTGCTAAAGTTCAACTGAGCATCGAACACAACAGAATACTCCAAGTGGTTACAAAAAATTACCTTTACAAAATGTAAGTAAGGCCAAACAACAATTCAACGATATGTTTTTTAAGTTGCATTTAATAACATTGTTTTCAGAACATCTGTGAGGATAAGAAGCGTTAACATAAATCCCAAACACGTTCTATTACTTTTTATAGTTCTAATTTGTTTTAGTTATTAATATGGCTACAACTGTACCTTCGCTAATTATTATATTTTTTTTAGCAATAGTCTCAACTTTGACCATGATAGGGTTTCTTAAATTATATATTGTCATGTTAGTTTCAGATCCATAATTATTTGCAATATTTTTGTATTAATTAATGTGTATTTAGTATTTATTATGTAACAGTATTAATAAACATTTTTTTAAATTAAATTAAATTCATTTTGTAATAAGTGACAAAATTAAAAACAACGGAAAACTGAATTTGATGTGGGAAAATCATGATGCAAAAGATTTTGTGGATCAAGTGGTTCAAACTTTGTCGGTTAAATTAAAAATTAAAAACAAAAACGTTCAATGTGATAGCGATAACCTTTGTAGAAAATCACTTGATAACAATAATAACATTTCTGTAAAGAAACAGCAAATGCAGCCACATGCTGCGATAATGTAATGTATGTCAAATATACTCGAATTATGCATAAAAAATAAAGAGAGAATGTTTTTGGCATTTATTCCTCTACTAACAAAGAATAAAAATATGTTAAAGACCACTTAAACTCTATGAAACTCTATGAACAAACACAGATACGAGGTGTCTACCGTAAATAATGCCTGTTGGCTTAAAATTTCCTTTACAGAGCGGTAAACCGAGTATGGGGCATGGCATTTTCACTAAGTTATTAATTAGTTAAGATGAAAGTAGGTTGCTTACAGAATTTTTACCTTTTTTGCTATTCGAAGCATAGCTATAGAGGAAGGTATTGTGATCGTGATCGTCATCGTCATGTAGGACTCAAAGTTTTTTTCGCTTTGAGTTTCCTAGCCGATATCCGGATTGTGCCTAAAATAAAAGTAGTTTTATGGCAAACATTTTTTATTTAAACATTTTGACTAATAAGCAGGTTTTAGTGCCTTGGGAGATCGTCACAACGGACGCCACAGAAGTGTCTCTGTGTGTGTCACTCCAGATGCCTTAACGCAGAAAAACCAAATTTAGTTCAAAAAGGTAGCAAAAAAATGAGGTTGGTCCGATAAAAAAATGGGGAGCGGAAAGGTGCTGTATGTCAAAATAGACGCGCTCGATAAAGAACTTTAAATTTGCATTCTACACATGTCGAATAGCCGATCTGCGCAAACTCTATCTCTGTATCACTGCCCATTGACCCCACCATAATTTTTTCCCCAAAAACTTACGAATTTTGGCTTCAACATCGGTATGAGCATGTTAAATGGCAATAGGAACAACTTCTTTCTATTGAGAAAATTTCACTGGGAGGTTTCTTTTTAGTCATTTACCGGAACAGTTTAATTGAGTAATCAGACACGGGTCTATAAGACGTGAAAAATCGATTTTGAGATTTTAATGAATAAACATTGGTTGCAACTATAAAATACAAAATATCATGAAAACGGGCAACCGCATTAAAAAATGGCTGGGGGGGGGGACGTAATCGGAAAAAAACATCAAATTAAAATTTTACACATGTCAAATGGCCGATCTGCGGAAACGCGATTTCACTATCGCCCTCCACTGCCATGCCCCTTCGATTTTTTTGTTTTTTTTTCTATTTACAAATATCGGCTTTAAAATTGGTATGAGCATGTTACATAACAATAGGAACAAGCTTCCATTGAGAAAACACCACAAGGAAGGTTTTGTTTTAGTCGTTTACCTGAACAGTTTAATTGGATAATCGCCTAAAAGATAGACTCGTTAAATTATAAAATCAATTTTAGATATCAACGAAAAAATATTTTTTATAGTTAACACAATTACTTAAAACCAAATAATTCATAAATTTTCAAAATTTTCCAATTCCAAAATTTTTCAAAACATGTGAAATTTCTAAAAAATTTTATAAATTTTTAAAAATTTTCATAATTTTCCAAAATTATCAAAGTTTACAAAAATTGTCATATATTTTACAAGCATGTAATTTTTCAAACTTATCAAAGTTTTCAAAATATTTACACCATTTTCAAAATTTTTAAAAATTTTCAATATTTAAATATTATCTAATCTTAATTTTTTTAATTTTAAGAAAATTTCAAACCTATTCAAGAATATCTTCTTCTTCTTTCTCTAAATCTCATTTATGCCTCACGGCGTTGGGTTTTTGGTCCATTTCTTGTAGTTGGTTCTGTCTCTAGCCAAAATCCTTGCTTCTGCGATGGTTTTCCCTCTTGTCTCTACCATTCTTCTGATGTTTTCTTCCCACTGTATCCTCGGCCTTTCTCTTGTTTTTTTGCCATCGGGTCGCATTTCCAACATCTTCTTGGGGATCTTTTCGTTTCTCATACGTACTAAGTGCCCGTACCAGTTTAGACGTTTTTCTTCTATTTCGTCCACTAATGGTCTTAGGTCTAGTTCATCCCTTATACTTTTGTTCCTCACCCTGTCTCTCCTTGTTTTTCCTTGTACTTTTCTGAGGTATTTCATCTCAGCTGCGGTTACCATGGATTTATGTTTATCGATCATTGTCCACGATTCTGCACCATATGTCAGGGTTGGTGTATATATTTTTTTTTACAGATGTATTTTGGTTTTTGTGCTATTTTTTTTCTTTCCTATTAGGGTGTTGTTAATCTGGTAGTACACTCTGCTCGCCTTGTTTATCCTGTTTCTTACTTCTTGTTCTATCTTTCCATTCGTGCTGATTATTGTTCCCAGATATTCATATTTATCCACGTATTCTAATTGTTGGCCATTTACGATTATGTTTGGGTTTTCTCTTGTTCCTTCTTTTGTGACTTGTAGGATTTTGCTCTTCTCGTCGTTTATCTACATTCCTTTTTCTTGTAAGCATGTGTTCCAGATGTCTAAGTTTCTTTGTAGGTCGTTTATGTTCCCTGATATTAGGACAATATCATCAGCATATACCAGTCCTTGTGTGTTTAGATTATGGTAGCCTAGTCTTGTGGGTCTTGTTCGTCTCTTTGCTGTTTTTATTATTTGGTCCATATAAGTGATGAATAGTAGTGGGCTCAGGCTGTCCCCTTGTTTTACTCCGTTTTTTATTTCGAAATTCTCCGATGTCCTTCCATTTACTCTGACGGTCCCTAGTACATTGTGATATATACTTTTGATGACTCTTTGCAGCTTTGGGTCAGTTTGGAGTCCTTCGAGTGCTTCCCAAATGCGTTTTCTTGGTACTTTGTCGAAAGCTGCTCTAAGATCTAGGAAGCTTAGATATAAGGTTTTGTTTCTTTCTATGGCTTTCTCTATCATGATTCTTAGTGCATATATATGGTCTTGTGTTTGTCTGTTTGGCCTAAAAGCTGCCTGCTCTTCCTCTAGCTTGTTTTCGATTTGTGTCCTTAGGCGCTTTTCTACTATTTTGGAGTAGATTTTTAATGTAACTTGTGCTAAACATATGGTTCTGTAATTATCGCAATTGGTCGAGTCTCTTTTCTTGTGTATCGGTATTATGATATTTTGTTCCCAGTCCTGTGGTATCGTTTCTGAATCCCATGCCTGTTGGAATATTTTTTTCAGCCACTTTATGATTGTTGGTCCTCCATATTTTATAAGCTCCGTTGTTATTCCATCCTCCCCGGGTGCTTTTCCCTTTCGTGTTCCTCTTAGAGCGTTTTTGATTTCTTCTTCACTGATTTAATTTTTTACTCTTCCTTCTCTATTTTCTTGATTGTTTGGTTTTTCTGGCTGTATGGCTTCGTCTTCTTCGTTGTCAAATGTAGCTGCAAATTGGTTCCTCCAGGTTTTAAGGATGTTGTCGCTTTCTGTTTGTAGTTGCCCATTTTGGTTCTTGATAATTCTTACTGGGTACTAGGGTGTCCTTTGAGTTTTTTAACTATGTTCCAGAACTGTTTCTGGTTTTCTGAGTGGCTTTCTTCTAGCTTATTTCCAAATTCTTCCCAGGAGTCCTTTTTGGCTTGCTTTACTGCTTGCTTTGCTTCATTCCTCTTCTGTATGTATAGTTGTTTGTCTTCTTCTATATTTGTCCTTTTGAACCTATACCACGCTTCTTTCTTGCGTTTTATCTTCTCTTTGACTTGATCATTCCACCATTTCGTTCGTTTCTATAGGTGGTCTATCTTATATCTTTTATACCCACATACTTTTTCTGCTGTTTGGATTATTGCCTCTTTGAATTTCTTCCATCTCTCGTTGATATCTCGTTGATTGTCGTCCGGTTCTCTTTCTTCTAATCTGTTAAGTTTTGTTGTTACTTGTCTTTCATACTCTTCTCTTTTTTCCAGATTTTCTAAAACCTCTAGTTTTATTTTTTCATATGTTTTTGATTTTTCTTTAGGGGGAGGTCTTATCTTCATGTCTGTTACTACTAGTCGATGGTCTGTATGTAATTCTGCACCTCTAATAACTTTCACATCTTCTACTGCATATCTCATGCTTATAGTGTATGTTATATAGTCTATGATACTTTTTTGTCCTCTCTGTGCCGCTTCATATGTGATTTTGTGTATGGTTTTGTGTTTAAACCACGAGTTTCCTATTAATACTTGGTTGTTGATGCAGAAATCTATCATCCTTTGTCCGTTATTATTTAGTGTTTCCTCTCCTCCATGGTCTCCCATTGTTCCATACCATTGCTGTTTGTTGTTTCCTGTCCTGGCGTTCCAATCTCCGATAATCATAACGTGTCGGTTTCTAGCTTGTACTTTATCTATTGTTCTTTGCAACTCTTCGTAGAAAGAGTCTTTATCTCTCATGTCTGAGTCTTCGGTTGGTGCATATATTTGAATTATTCCTATCTTCTCTTCTAGCTCTAGGTTGATGGTTATAATCCTCGAGTTTATGGCCTCCCAGTCAGCTACTTTTGTCTCTATCTCTTCGTTGGTCACTATTCCCACTCCTTCATTAGCTCCATTTCCGGCACTCCACTGTATCTAAAAGTATAACCTCTGTCTAGTGTCTTGATCCCTTGTCCTTTCTTCTTCACCTCACTAATCCCTAAAATGTGTAATTTATGTTAGTTATGTTAGTTCAACTTCCTTTCCTGTCAGTGTTTTAATATTCCAACATCCTATTCTTGTCCGTTTTCTCGCCGGTCGTTTCCGTTGAGACTGTCCTATTCCGAGGCTCCTATTTTCTCTCTGAATCATCTTTCCTCGTATGGGTGATTGGCCCAACGACGAGGGCCCTGTTATCTCGGGACAAGTGAGCCGTATCCTGGCAGGAGCCCTTACAGGGTACTATCAGCCGGGCCAGCTGAACCCTGTTTTTTTAAGAGCTGTTACTCCTCTATCACTCCCCATTTATCCTGGCTTGTGACAGGCAGAGCCTAAATCCAATTCTTGGATCCAGGTTGGCTGGGTTTATTCAAGAATGTCAATAGTCGATATTTCTTAAATGTTTTAAAATTGTAAGATTTTTAAAGTAGCAAAGCTTTTCAAAATTTTCCAGTATTTAAAAATTTTAATTCGTTTTAAATGTTAATATTATTAAAAATTTTCAATCAAAATTATTACAAAAATAATAGCTGGCATAATAGCTATTTATGTAACTAGTAAGGAAATGAGGGTGATTATTATTGCACGAACGTGAAAGTTTTAACACGATCCGTTAGGCGAGTGTAGTAATCACATGTGTGAATTAATCACCCGTTTTCCTTACGTGTTGCATAAAAATTTTCCCTACTTACGTTTAAATAAATACGAAAGTGCGTTTAAAATTTTGAATTTTTACATTTTCATGACACTTATAAATCAATTCGAAAATCAAGATTGTGTTGTGTACCCGTTTTGACCAAATGATTTCGTTATTTCACTGAGTGAAATAATGGAGTTTATTACCTAACCCAAATCAATGAAATAAAGTGACTATTATCTAACGAAGGTAGAAAAAGATCATTTAAAATATTTCGAGAATTTTAGAAGTTTTCAAATTAAAACCGTCAAAAGTTTTCAGATAATTTAAAAATTCTTAAAATTTCAATAAATGGGAAGAGTCCCGTAGCGGTTGCCCGGCAGCTATTTTCAGATATTCTTGCTTGTATTACTCTACATTAAATAAGACAAAATTAGACGTACAGCCTGAATGGCGTTGAGTACCCTCTGAGCAATGCGGTTATGCTGGGTTCAAATCCTAGTTACATATCACTGTTTTTACTTTTCTATACTTTCAGTATAGGGTAGGATTTTGGATTCTGCTTTGAAATGTGGGGTGTATCGAAAATCCATCAGAAAAGCTTATAAAAAATCCGAAACCGGAAGTGGAAGTAAGACATTCTTTTTCTAACAATTTTTTCGGAACATGTTGTTTTTTAATCTGAAACCGGAATCTTATAGAAGACTTTAAGGCAAATTCAACGCTTTTTTCCGAACTTCTTATCTTTAAAATGGCGGCCGCTACGATTTTTTAAAAATTTTGGATTTAGTGCCTTATTACTCAAAAACAGGTTATAAGATCGGTTTTAAATTTTGTATCATAACAACTCTTGAACGACACAATGTTAGTATGCATACAAATTTTTTTCAATACGTAACATTTTTTAATTCGAAAATATTCTCATAATTTTAGAAATCTTCAAAAAAATATTAATCAAAAACTGGCCAACAAACAAACTTTTTGGTTGGAATATTTTTTATAATACGGCTTCCTTACTGTTATATTTCGTTATAGTATTTGAATTGACAATATTCCAGAGAAATTTGTTAATTTTTTCTGTTTGAAATATAAAATTGATTACTATAATTTTAAAGTTGATTACTAACGCATTATGGAATTTATTTGCTGCAGAAAAGACGCATATACTATGGCTGTATATTTAAAACTCTACATCATTTGGTATTGGTTCATTCCCCTGTAAGGGAAATAAAATTCACAGCTTCAGCGCACACCTCGAGATTTAGTAATAGAAAGAGCAGTTCCACCTTCAAACCGTTTTCTCTCTAAAACGCGCTGCAGCAACAGAAAAAAAATTTACCTAAACTTAAAAATTTCACAAGCTTGATCTTGAACATTAGAGAACTCAAAGTTCGTTTGGAAACTGTCACGGGAACACGTCAAACACTTTAAATTGTGTATTGAAACCGAAAGTTGAAAATTGCTGCCCGCCCTTGCCAATTTAATTACAAAATTTGATTAGTTGAACGTTCATAGTTCGTTTGTAATACTATTTGGGAATTAAAAACCGACTTTGTTTTTAAAGTAAACCATAGAGAAGATCACTGTTTCTTGTAAACAATACTTAGAATGATTAGCGGTACACCTAAGCGTCCGCTCTGGAAATCGCCATTCATGAAGAGTGCCAGAATAAAACTTTAAACTCCGTTTATACAAATCCGAGAGAAATTGAGAAAAGTTGTTGACTTATATGGCTGTACTAAGTTTACTTTCAGCCTTGTGGTTAACGAAGCGAAGTTATTTTGATGAAAATCTTCTTCCATAAGCACTACAACCCTTGGTGAGTCTTTGCTTGTTTTATTATCCATTTCCATTCCTTTCTATCGGTTATTTCTCTTGCCCAATTTGTTATTAATCTCCGTATTTATATCCTTGTTTCGTAGCGTGGGTCTTCTTCCACTAGGCAGTCCGGCATCGGATCTTTGAACGTTCGCAGCCATAGTTTTTTTCACAGGGTGAAAATGTACTATTGAATGTACTATTTTCCCTACCCTGCCCTCGCACTGACAAGAGGGTCAATGTTGAGGTCTTTAGCAACATCCCTACTACTGACATTCTTAAGTTCATTCAAAAGGTTAGATGGCTTGAGTGATGCACAGGCAAGGTAACTACTAACTGAAGGTGGCACAGTAAACCTTTCCTGCGGGCTAAATGCGTATAACTTTTTTGCTCTCCCTAACTGTCATGGTTGTATCCTCGACGACAGAGCATATACTGAGGCAGGACGCTGCCCTCACAACGGCGAGAGGATCAATGTTAGGGTCTTGAGCAACATTCCAACTGCTGACATTTTTAAGTTCATCCAGAAGTTTGGATGGTTTGAGTAATGCACAGGTGGTGTAGCTGCAAACTGAAGGTAGCACAATAAGCCCTTGGTGTGGGCTAAGTACGTGTAAATTTTGTATCTTCTCTCACTGTCGTGGTCGTATCCTCGAGGACAAGACGGCAGAGCATGTACTATACCACTACCCTGACCTCGCACTGACAAGAAGACCCATGTTGGGGTCTTCAGCAACATCCCAACTGACACTCTTAAGTTTATCCAAAGGTTTGGATGGCTTCAGTGATGCGCAGGCAAGAAAGCTGCTAAGTGGAGGTGGCACAATAAGCCCTTGGTGTGGTTATCCAGAATCCAGAAAATGGAAAATAGTACTGGAAAATTTCACTTAATGACAAACAATCAAAGACGAAGCAGTTATCAGTCAGTTTTGGAAAAATTGTTTGTTTTACAGACTTTGTGCTTATTATTATTGTTTAGGAAAGTTTTACAAAAATCAATGTATAAAGTTCAATATAATTGCACAATAATTAGAGGTGACCTTATCCTCTTCTAATTATATAAAAAAAAATAAAAATTGGTCACAAATGGAAAACTATGTTAACAGACGTCACTCTTAACTCAAATTCACATTAATTCTGGTTTTAATTGGATACACACTGATTATGAAACTGATAATAAAATTTATACGTATTATAGCAGTGGCGTAACAAAACAGCATTGAAATTGATATCTTTTGACGCTCATTTTTGTATGTTAATATGATGGTAGATTAAAAAAGGGATAACGGCAAATTAAGAAATATATATAGGTAAACCTCCCGACTTTGGCAGTGCTCTACCAAACATGCTCTGGACCGAGTCCGGGGCGGGTTGACCTTGTTAGGCATATGTGTTTGTTTTTGAATTTTACAAGGGGAGGGGGGAGAACAACCGACTCTGGCAGTTGGTGTCTCTTGTAAATGTATAATCAGTCCTACCTTTATGGTTAGGTGTTGCAAATCCCTACCACCTAGTCCAGTTTTTTTTGTAGTGTTTGATTTACACTTTAGTTTGAAAGCACACAAAAGGCTTCAGTTCCAACATTCCAAACTGTTTCCTCGTTTCGTAGCTATAATTCCGTAAGGAAGCGTTTCTGTATGTATGTTTATAGGAATTTCTATTATTGCCTTGATGTGTAAAACTTTTTTTCACAATTTGTTTAAATTGTTTGCGCAATTTAAGGAAACTCCCAGACCTTTACGCCAACTCGATTTTGCACAAAGATTGAATGCTTTTTAAGGTAATTCCTACTGTTTGCTTGTCTTCTCTTACTCGACATAAGAAAATCCAGCTTTGAGCCTATCTCTTGAGCGGTCATTCAGGTAGTCTGTTGCCTGTTGGTTGTTGATTTTTACAGATTGCTGCAAGTTTTCTCTCATCCATGCCGTCCACGTGATTGCTCCATTCTTTCCTTTTCCTCTTCATCCATTGTACAACATCCTGTACTTTAGTTAGTTCTCTTATGGTCTGATCAGTTTGGCGGTCTCTTAGTGCCCATTATTGTACGTAGCTCTCCCATTTCAGCAACTCTTACTTTTTGTTTAGTTTGCTTTGTATCGGCCTTGGTTTCGCCTGCATATGTTGAAACTAGTCTTACTGTTGTTTTTTAAATACGTACATTGCTCTCTTCTCTCATATACTTTTTGCTTCAGATACTATGTATCAAGAAACCGGCCATTTGTATCGCTTTGATAACTCTTTTGATTACCTCTCTACAGTCTCTACAGCTTGTGATTTCTCTTCCCAAAGTTAGGTTTTGATATTATCAATTAAAACCGTTTTAAACGCTACCTTTGAAAGTTCAGATCTCGACAATGAAGCATTTTAAGGTCTATTTTTATTTTTAGTTTCTAAATCCACTATTTGAAGTATGCCAAACATTTCTGGGACGTCCTGTATATCAAGAATATATAAAGAAAAACATATCGCCATGCTACACTGTTAAAATTGTTATCTTTTGTTTTTATTTTAAATTTTGGTATCTTTCTAAGTCTGAAACACTTTTGCACCGTTCTTGTTCTATAAACATCGTTTAGTATTTGCAAGACGTTGTTGACATCGTAGATCGTATTTTTGTCTACACAGTTCAGTGGCGTGGCGCGACTTGTTATAATGCGGAAGCAATTTATAAAAATACAGTAAAACAGGATTGGTGGATTGGAGATTTCAAATTTTTTTTGGATAATCTATCAGATCAAGTTTACGAACGCAATAGCGTAAAAGCAAGAAAGGAAAATACATAACTACTGAATATTTTAATTATTTTATCAGCTTTTCCATTTAGTTTTTCTAAAAAAAAAATATGTAAGTAATACGTAGACGAAGTATGCTTAGAAATCCTAAGCAAAAATTTATGGTGTAATTACCTTTACAACTTGAGTCTGTTACGCTACTGTGCTGTAACTGTTTTTGTTTATAGTTAAGTACGTATAAATTCAACGTTAACGTTATATTTAGGTTTTAGTTTTATAAGTAACTCGCTCTGGAAAGTCTTCCGGTGTCGTTTGTAAATCAATAAACATGGCAACGATTAAGTTTAAGGATATTTCTCAATACAAGTTGGACAAAACCCCACCACCTGTAGAAGATCACGGATACAATCAGTAAGTACCTTGAATTTTATTATTACATGCGCTTTCACCAATAACTAAAATAAAAATTATTTTTGTATAGATATGGCCGACACCTTGAAATGCAACACAGTGGGAAAAACAGTGTTATAGGAGTTGCACTTTTTGGAGTAGGCAGAGCAGGTGAGGCTATGATAAAGTTTTTTTGTGACTTAAGAAGGCTTAGAAAGAATTAATTTTCTGCAACATTACTGAACTTTCTTATTATACCTTTTTAGCCTAAACTTTTCTTTCTAAATATTTACAAAATATAAAGCATGTATATGTTGTAATTATTTAAATAAATGTCAGCACGTGTATGCAATTAAAACAGATAATGTCACATGATTCACGTTTCAATTTGAAAATTAAGATAACACTTATAATTTTATGCAAATAAGTTTATCTCATCTTATCAGTTGTGACCTTTGGGCGGGTCATTAGATATATTTATAGTTTGCAAATGTTTAAAATATTTAAGCAAATAAAATGCTCAAGTAAATTGTCTATTTTTAAAATATAAACAATATATTTTTAACAAAACATGTTTTAAAATTTAAGTCTGGCGATACGTATGGCTTCATATTAGTACCAGCTGATGCTCCACATTTTTCCCTCTAAGATTGATTATAGAATTTACAATCCAACAAAATATTAAACAATAGTACAAACAGGAAAGAGCATTGTTGAGGACAACACACAAACAATTTTTGCTTTATAGTAAAGTATTCGTGATCGACATGATTTTGCTTATGATAATATAATAAACCTTATAGTTTGAAAACGTTAACGTTACGTTAAAAATAAATAACTAGAAGGCTTATAGCAAAAATTTAATAACAGTAGTTCATTTAACCTTAATTGTCACAGGTAATACCACAATTGCCGAGAATTTATTGAGACTGATTTGTCGTTTCCATGGAAATTGTTGCGCAAAATTTCACAAAAAAATCAGCTCAAAATGATTGTGATTTTTTTGTCGAGGGAAATTTGCAATAATTTGTATGGAATGACAAATCATTCTCTAAAAATTCTTGTAACGAGTAATTTTTGGAAAGATTAATCAACAATATAACTTTAATTATCTTTATTTACGAAAATATAATTATTAACTGTTAGTAGCTGACAAGCGCTTGCTTAATTATTTAATTGGATAGTGAAAATTCTACACGTTGAATTTTCGATTACAGTTTTTTGGGAATTGTCAAATGTAGAAAATAGAAGCATCTTATTGGCTCTTGTAACGTAGCGTTGAATAATTGTTCAAATTTTCAGTTTTTTTATTTTGCTCAGCACTATAGCACATTTATCATTTGTTTTGGACTCGACAAGCTATTAAGCGTGTCACAAAAATAATCCAACAACGCTTAGAATTTTTTTCTACTTAAAAATGTACCTATAAAATCAAATATACCTTGGTTCAAAATTGCATTCTTGCGTTGTTACAGCCTCCCAAAGATGGAATAATTTAATCACATTTTCCATTACATTTAATTCAACTTTGTATGGATATTTCACTATCAATGTTTGACATTTTTATATGTTTCCATTCAAATCCATCAACCAGGAGCGTGGTTTAAGAGATGCACTACATATTTTGTACAGCATTATTTACACATAAAAAATTTCTAATTTTGGTTTAAAATCTTAACAGTGTATCCCGTGGACTCTGTAATGTAGCGCACCGTGGATTAAAGTCCTAGTTTTATAAAATAGCAATCGCTGTAATTGTGCATATTAAATCCGGAAGCCTGCGACCTGTTTGAACTGAAGCCGCGCTCGATGTGTCGTAGTTTTTTCAAAATTATCAAAAAAAGTCGCTTTCGGGTACAGTTAGCTCCTCTTGAATGTGAGCTTTTAGTGTGCACGCAGCAGCTGGTTACCAGCACATTTGTTATTATAACTCTTGTTCCCAATACTTGGGGCAAGTATAGTATTTGTTTATTAGTTCTTAGCCGAATTATTTAAAAACATAAGCGTAACAATGTCAACATACGATAAACAAAATCAAATCGGTTCTTTTTACTTTATAGTTCTACGTAAGCCTGAGATGACTGTATTTATTTTACAAATTTGTAAGCAAAAATCGTTTGTAATGTAATTATTCAGTATACTGTATATTTGTCCAATTTCTGCTTTTACCTGTACATATTTCCGAATTGAATATTAGGAACTGATTAGTACTTAGTATGTGAAACAGTACTTTTTTTCGAAAGATGTTTTTGCTGAAGATTTGACGGTAGTTTTTCTTTCTTCAATTTTTGAAGAGGCTATTTTTTGTCTTTTTTTTAAATTTATTCCAGAGTTGTTTTACCGGGCATCTTTTTGATTTTTTGTGCCAATTTTATTTCCGGAAGCAGTTCTTATTCAGACCAACTCAGCGGAGGAAACATTCGGAGCGCTAAGTGCCGAATATAAAATACACCAGTAAATCTGATAGACTAGGACAGCACCCAGCAATGAAGCATATCCATCCCCCCTCCAGGCGGTGAAATCCTTCGAGACGCCATGATCGAGGTACGCTCGATCAACACGCCTGCCCGCAATACAAGAAAGAGAACAGGCTACCAGTCCTGGCATCAGGCTGCGAGCCCTAAGCCCCTACTGGTGGAGGGAGATTACCTATATCTCTACTGATTTTGCAGATCAGTGCCCGAGCTGAAACGCAGCTCACCCGTTGAACCGCACTAAGACGGCCCTAGCCTGCACTTAGGCTGTACCACTGCCACCACGAGTCCTACTCCGCGACCATAAACGGGGAGTGTGAATCCCCCGCGGGCTCGGCATTGGTCCCCGTGGTACCAATCAAAGAAAGTCACTGGTTTAACTTGTCGGAGCAAGCGCGTGCCAAGCAGCGCTACCCCTCCCAGTTAGGACCTCGCAGGTCCCAGCACTGGTGAGCGACGCACCGCCCAGAACTGGTCGGAAACCGGCCTGATCATAGTGGCGGGCACCTTAACAGCGTCGGGTGTACATAAGTACGAACCCTCTGGAACGACACTTTGATCGTGGGCGTGAGCAGGCAAAGTGCGCTTCACTCCTACAATCCTAGACCCCAGTGCCAGCTGCACACCACTCCATCGTAGAAAGCACCATCCCTTGCCAGAACACCTATCCACCTACTGGAACACCGAAACACCTACTTTTTTACGGACAAGGAGCGGGGATTCCACTTCAGTAATCGTGCATTGCACACCGCTCCAGTGTTAGAAAGCACCATCACTTGCCGGAACACCTGTTTATCCGGACAAGGAGCTGGGTTTCCACTTTAGCGATCATGCTACCAGCTGAACACCACTCCATCGTTACAAAGCACCATCACTTGCCAAAAACCCATGCCATCCAGCTCAGGTCCATCCAGCAACCAGGCTGGTACGCAAGAGTCAAGGAGCGGGGGTTTTAACTTCAGCGATCATGCCTGAGGCTTTAGGACCCATACTGAGGACTGGCACGTGACACCCCTAGGACCCAGGTGCCTTTGCAGCAGCAGCCACTCCATCCTGGAAAGCACCATCACTTACCGGAACGACTATTTATCCGGTCAATGAGAGGAGTTTCCATTCCTGAGAGCACTCCGCTCAGATGTTTAGACCCATATTGGGGGCTTGCTTGTTTACACCCCTAGAGCACGAGGCTCTCATAGCAATCTTTTCTCCATCCTGGGGTACACCTTCATCCGCCGGACCCCCATCCCCCTATTTGATGTGAGGCTACCCGGTCAGAGAGCGGGGACCCCCTACTACCTGCCGGACCATTTGCATCCAGCTCTCGTCCGGGCGGTAACGGGCTGGTGCTCCCGATACCCCGGTCAGGTAGCAGAGTTCCATTCAAGAGAGCGGACTACCGTCTTTAACGTATACGTTTAGATAACCGTCTTTTGCAGCCCAACATAAAATTCAACGTAATTCGTCATCCACTTGCACTGGGACCCAAAATTGAAAGGGGCTTGAACTTAAAGTAATGTGTTTTGAAGTGAAATTTCTTTGCCGGCAGGTGCAACATGCGATCGTTGAAACCAAATCCTGTGAAACGAGAAAGTGTAACGTGAAACGCAAAACGTGAAATGTGAAACATGAACATATATCAGTAGCTTATTTAATGTTATATACTCATTAAAAGAACAATGGAATCGCATGAACTGTTTTGGCAACCCTTTTATTGTCAACAAAAAGTCGGAGTTGCTAGGTGCATTCATATATTTCTTGCTTTCTAAATTTAATTATTTTATATATTTAATTGTTTACAGCTTCATTTAAATAAAATATAAAAAAAAAATTTAAAAATGGTAATTTACGCATGGAAATTAAATTTAAAAAAAGCCATAAACGTAACATATTTGATAATGAAAAAAAAACAACCAATATCACACAATGGTAATTCTAGTATCTAGTGTGATCTCCAGGATTATTTAATAATGCCCTAATGCGATTGGACATGCTTAAAATTAGGCGGTCCAGGTCATCTTGAGGTACTGCTCTCCACTCTCTTTGATGAATTGCGAAAAGGCCTTGGGAGTTATTTATGTAGTCGTTAGTAGCCAAAACCCTTTTTTGCAACATAACCCAAGCATGTTTAATGGGATTCATGTCTGGCGATTGAGCAGGCCACGGCAACAGTGAAATTCCCTGCTCATCTAGCGTATTCATCGCAATTAGGGCGGTATGTGGACGTGCATTATCTTGCATGAAAACTTATGATCTTATTTCACATTTCGTTGATACCAACATCAGATTGGGCTGAAATATTGGTTATGACCCGTATAATCAGCAATGCAGAAGTTACGTATAGCTGCATGGTTGCGTTTATAGTGATGTGGTTGCTGATTCCTACGGGTGAACCAAGGTCTATTTTGGATAAACATTTGATATAATACATATTAAAATAGCTCAAATTATCAGCTTTACCAACTATTAGGAGAGCATTTTTTTAAATTGTAGCAAAAGTAATTTTATCAATTACGACCGCTATCTCTTAAGCATAAAGGTCTATTCACACATATCAGCGACGTGTCAGTGCCGTGTCAGTTCAGTGTCAGTGTCAGTGAAAAATAAAATATCGTTGCATATAGTTTAGATTAACGTGTTCACACAAGCCCGACACAGTGACGTATTTTTGCATTCAGTATCAGTGCAGTATCCGCTCCGTGAGATTATATATCGTTGCCAACGATATTTTTACTATTTCACTGACGTATTGTACGCTGTCGTGTAGCTTGCTTGTCACGTTTTTGTGAATAAAATGATTGACGAGCAACTTATAGAATTGGTTTGCCAATACTCTGTAATATATGATTTATCCCATCCAAAATATATGGACAGTAGTTTCAAACAAGACATTTGGAACAAGATAGGAAAAGAAATGGGAGAAAATGGTAATTCGACTGATGCACTTCCTCTTCATCCAAAATTATGGCAATCATGGCTAATTCTGTGTCTGTAAACTTGGCCATCTCGCTAAAATAATTACTGACAACTGATGAAACTGTACGGATATGTGTGAATAGTCGTCGCTGATACATCACGGATGTTACTGACACTGAACTGATACGGCACTGACACGTCACTGATATGTGCGAATAGACCTTAATACTAAATTCTTTTAAATAAAACAAAATTATCAAGTTTGGTTGAGAAATAATTCTAATCGATCTTTCAGGAGTCATTCACTTAACTTCTCTGCTAAATAACCGACGTGTAAAGTTACTCTATATCGTAGAAGAAGATAAAAGCAAATGGGACTCTTTGCGTAGTTACTGGACTCTTACGGATACTAAATTTCTCAGCAGTGGAGAAGCCGATGAAGTTTATAATGACAAAAAGTAAGACGACAGATGTAATCAAACAAAAAAAAATGTATTTCATTTTTTTTTCAATTTTATTTATTTAATTCTGCATTTTTTAACATCCTAAAATTAGAAACGGTTGTATATTTTCATTATTCTAGCGTGCGAGCTATTATAGTGACATCGCCCACATACACGCACGAAAATATCGTAAGAACGGCTTTGGAACATAGCAAAGCGGTGTTTTGTGAAAAGCCAATAGCGGAAGATCTGGAAAAGTCACGTCGATGCTTTGAGAAAGCTAAGCAAGTTGGGCAACCACTTCTAGCAGCATTCAACAGGTAATATTGATTAAAATACGTTTGCTCTTTGTATCTTGTAGAATAATTTGTATATACCATTTAAATATATTTTTTTTCAGACGTTTTGATGCAGCATATAGTTCAGTTAGGGACAGAGTTAGAAATGGAGAAGTTGGTCATGTGAATACTATCAAAGTATGTAGCCGTGATTCACCATTACCAAGTACAGAATACTTGAAAATATCTGGTAAGTATCAGGAATTAAACAATCTAATATTCTGTAGAAAATATCGGTTTTTAGCTAATGTTCTATGTAATGTTTATATCAGTCATAAAGTAACCACTCTTTCGAATATTAAATATTTCTAGAAATTTCAACTATTATTCTCCCCAGTGCAAGTATACGTTCTAAAAATCGACCTACTTGTCGATTTGTTTGCAGATACCCCTACTTTCTTACTGCTTTTTGTTGCTGTTTTCAATCTGACTTAGATCTGCCCCCTTTTAAAATTGTTGTACATTAAAGTAACGAAAGCGGTCTGGAGGCACGCGACTTTTTTCGTCGATTTAGTCGAGTTGTCAGGGAGCTAATAGTTATTTGTGTAACAAGAGAAGAAAATGATACTTTTTTCCCGCCTAGGCCGAAATAAAGCGCACAAGGACCAAAAACACTTCCCGAGTTTCACATACAGAGAGAGTTAAAAGTATGGAAACACCGATTTGCTGTCGTTAATATTCATTTTATAAGAAAATGTTCAATACAAAAGTTTTTATGAAATTTTTATCTACATATTGATATACACGAAAATTTTATTATTCAATTGTTTTTGAGTTATCACTTTACATATTTTTTTAAATGGCAACCTATTAATGTTATACTACTATTCGATAGAGAATTCTTTTTTTCTTTACAATGGTATAAAAAATTTTTGGGTTTGTATAACATATGTAACACTGTATCTGAAGATCCCCATTTACCAACCAGGCAATTAGCGGCCAATCTCAATATTTCACAGTCTTCGGTCGTTTCAATTTTAAAAAGTGACAAGTATAAACCCTATAAGGTACACTTTATACACGTGTTGATGGAGGATGATTTTGATAGGAGACTCCAATTTTGTGAGGAGATATCAAATATTTGCAATAATAATGAAAATTTTGTCAACAATATTGTTTTCTCTGACGAAGCTACGTTGCCTTAATGGTGAAGTAAACAGACATAACTGCAGATACTGGTCATCGGAAAATCCTCATTGGGTTTTGGAACACCATACGCAGTATCCTCCAAAGGTTAATGTTTGGGCGGGCATTCTAGGGGGTCATATTATCGGTCCTTTTTTCATCGATGGCAATTTAGCTTCGGCTCTGTATTTGCAGTTATTGCAAAATCAAATTATACTTGCTTGTGCTACTCTCTATCCCCATGAAAACAATGGACACCTCCCCAATAACAGTATCTGGTTCCAGCAAGATGGCGCCCCACCACATTATGGTGCAAATGTTCGTCAACATCTGAATAACGTGTTTCCAAATAGATGGATTGGGAGACGAGGAAACATTGAGTGGCCAGCCCGTTCGCCGGATTTAAGCCCTTTAGATTTTTTTCTTTGGGGATACGTAAAAAACAAAGTTTACAAAGATAGGCCCAATAACATAGAAGATTTAAGAATCCGAATTACCAGAACGATGGAAGAAATTCCCCGTGAATTCTTAAAAAATTCTCTTCGGGGTTTTGTAAATCGATTGGGTCATTGTCAAATTGTAAATGGAGGACAGTTTGAACATTTAATTCACTAGAATTAAGTGTTTATTCGTATTTATTTATGCTTTACTTGTTTTTGTTAATGTTTTTGTAGTTTGTAACATCATTGTATTTTTTTTGTCGTTGTTTAATTTAGTTATTAATTTCTTTCTAACAATAAGATTTTGACCAACAACTATGTTGCAAATAATTTTTCATAAAATAAAAATATTAAACTCGCTCGCCTTTGTTTATCGCTTAACTTTTGTTTATCATGGCTGCATCGTTTACTAATTGGGAAGTTAATTAATTGTAAATACTTTAACTTTAACGGGCATTTTCTCGAAGAAATGTTATACAACCCAAAAAATTTTTATACTATTGTAAAGAGAAAAGAATCCTCTATCGAATAGTAATATAATATTGATAGGTTGCCATTTAAAAAAATATCGCGTAAAGTGATAACTCAAAAACAATTGACTAATAAAATTTTTCGTGTATATCAATATGTAGATAAAAATTTCATAAAAAAGTTTTGTATTGAACATTTTCTTAAAAAATGAATATTAACGACAGCAAATCGGTGTCTCCATACTTTTAACTCTCTCTGTATAATGTTATCGTCGACTTTGAGAACTTTTACTAAAAGTATTCAGTTTAAAATGAATCTAAATCAAATAATTTAATTTGACGGTTGTGTAAAAATTGACTTTTGCGAGTAAGAAGCCTTTGTTATCTATGGTAACCAAGACGTATCCATGGTATACAAGACTCATCTAAGGAAAATAAACAAAGCGTAACTAAGATTCGCATTTAAATGCGGAAGTAAAGCAACTTTTTCATCCCTTGGGGTACGAGTATATATTTTACTCGCCCCCCAATCGCTTTAACCAACTTATACAACAGATACCACCAATCGGTAAATATTATTAGTTTCTAAGACGTAAGTTGCAGCTTCCTTTTTCTTGACAGCAACCTGCGCGTATACCGTCTGTCTATAAAGTAACCCCCCTCCCCAACTAACTTTTACACGACTTGATATTTTTCAACAAAATTTGGTATGCTTTACTGGGAAATTGAATACTATTTTTAAGCCAATAATTAAATTTTGTATCATTCAAAATGGCGGTTGGGCGCTATTTTGAATTCTTTTTTAATGGAAAGATGGGTTGAGTGACACCTCATTTAAAAGATCTTTTAGTTTTGCGTCTGATCCTAAAGTTTCAAAGAACAATATTCAGCCATAACAAAATGGCGGATTTTAAACAAATGGACTCACTCAATTCAAAATTGTTTTGATTATTTTATCCAGTAGTCCACTTTTTTATTTGTAGGACAAAACTTTCCCAGGTCAGGTGGCTGGAAAATAATATTGAAAACGTTATGTTCTAACAAAACGGTGCGCCGCCTCATTATTAGACCTGTTTCTGACTTTCTCAACGGACATTTTCCTGGAAGATTTTCTGGATTGGTGTAATAGCCGGCTCGCTCTCCAGATTTAATCCCCCTAAAGTTTTTTCTATGGGGATACCTAAAATCGAAAGTGTACAGAACCCGTGCAGAAACAATTGAAGAACTGGAGCAACGCATTACAGAAGTTCGCAGAAATATCACTCCAGAAACTTATGAAAATGTAAGGCAGGAATTTCATAACCGACTTTTTATGTGCCAAGAAGTGAATGGTGAACATTTCGAACACTTAATTTGTTTTTGCTTTAATTCTTAGTTTTTTTTAATAGATTTCTTTATCTTCAAACATGTGTCATTCTGTTATGGCTGAATATTTTTTTTGAAACTTTAGGACCAGACGCAGAGTTAAAATACCGATCAAATGAGGTGCCACACGACCCCTCTTTCTATTTAAAAAAAATTCAAAATGCGCCCAGCCGCCATTTTGATTGATACAAAATTTAATTATAGTGTAAAAAAATAGTATTTAATTTCCCATTACCAGCACACCAAATTTTGTGGTAATATATCAAGTTGTTCAAAAGTTAGTTTGGGGGGGGGGGTTACTTTATAGGCACATTGTATAAAGCAGCTTTGAAAACCATTTGCTCCTGTGGGGTACGTACAACTATGCTGGACTGTTTCATATTCAACATGGAAACAGTTTCCACGGTGTCAGCGTTGTACCGGTCACTTTGGAGATTTCAAGTTTGTACGTCCATTTCTTGCATGGTCTTCTTAATTGGAACTAAGGAGGGTTGGGCGTGTGCTTTTACGAGGTGGAGTGTTTATTACCTCCCAGTATGACTATAAATATGTTTGCATCCCAGTCACTACGTTTGGAAGACCTTACGGGTTTAAAATTTGTCTAGGATATAGAACTAGGTGGTTGAAGGCCATCGATGGACAGGTGGCGTGACGTGGCCGTTGACATAAGGGACATGACCCTTATGTGGGAGGTGCGTGGTCGATCAATACTGAAACTGCAATGTCTATACTGGGACGTTTTAGCTATTCCGAAAAGTCCAACCAATGACTTTCTCGAAGAGCACGCCTGCTAGGAAACTGTAGCTCTCGCTTTTGGTCAAAATGTAAGATTCGTGGTAGCGGTGGTAAGCCTGTACAGTGAACAAGTAATGTCGGTGCGGCTCGATGGCCGAGCTAAATTTTACCTCGGGAACTGATGTACAGAATCAATAGAGAGGTAGTCTCCACTCATCATTGGGGAATAGGGCATGAACCTACTGTACTGGTAGCCTGTGTTATCGCGGGCAAGCGTATTAAACTTTAAGGTTTGCAGAGACTTAGACACTTAAGCAAGTTAGAAGCGCACCCTAATCCTGTCATTAATTTTCCTCGACAAGAGTGAACAAGTGCTGAGACTAAAAACGCATAATCCACTAGACTGACCTAATAGATGTTAAGTTAAGTAATACTGCTACAGTGGACGTCTGTACATTGATGTGCTATTCCATTGTTATGTAATAACCTTGTCGGCCGATTTACTTATACCTCATTAGATTGAAAACACAGAAATAGTTTAAGAAAATAAGAATGGGGGTATTCGGTTTTCACAAAATTGTACTAAATTTAAGGTTAAACATGTAATTTAACTGCACAAATTTGACTTTTATGTGTAATCACCTAGTTTATTGTTATTTTATTTAAGTACAATTGCATTATAGGTGAATACTGTTGTCTATTGTAACACTAAAAAACTGTAAGTATACGTATTTAACATTGAAGTAATAAACACTGAACATTTTTTTCTAAAAGAAAATACCCGTCTTTCTTGAATTTGCAATTCTTTTGCAAGGAGTAAAAGTTGCAACCCTAAAGTTTGACTTCAAACTGAAGAAGGAATATAATTATTTTCCCTCTCTAAGTAACTTGCATCATATTAGTCTGGCACGGTCCATAGATTCTGTTCTCGGCCGTCTCTAAATTACATTTAACCATAACCAAATAATAATTAAGTGACACAAAAGTGACAACTACTATGCAGGACTTGTACGTCTCTAAGCAACAGGCGACTTTCATATCCTGCTGCATTCACCATGCGTAAATGTTTGTTATTCTGCTGAGCAACAACGGTTGGTGTTTTTTATTTTGCCATGCTACAATGGGCAAAAAGAGGCGTAAAAGGGCTGCATTTTTGACGGAGAGCTCGGTTCCTTTTCAAGATCAAAAAGAGTTTAACCTCCAAACACGGTCCAAAAACTAAACTCTTACATCCATTTGCTCTTGAATCGTTCAAATGGTCGTACACAAACTTAAACCTTCTGCGCGCAGTTCCTTTCAGAGCTGCAAAATAAATAATCTCACTCTATCTCCGAACCCCGCAACACCACCAGCTCCTGCCAGAACACCGAAGCCCCAGATAGAAGCCAAAGAACCTGCCTCCTTTTTCTGCCTAAAACCCTCTTGACATATACCTAGAAGACAGCTACATAGTTGACGTGCGTTGATCCCCTAGATGACGTGTGTTTCGTTTGTTCGAATTAACCAGTCACTTTGTGATTTATTAACTGCACTTAATAATTGTTATCCGTGTATGATACTTCGTTCGTTCAATTTATTTTTTGTATAATGTTGATCTATTCTTGTTTACGCCATGTTATAAAACTGTGTCTGTATAATAAAAATAGTTTCTTAAGCTCCTAAAACGTGTCAAGTTGGCAAAAGACGCTATATCTGTAAATTTTATTATTTTTTTACTTTTCTTTCACAATTTTTTTTATTTTGTACTCTAAGTAGGTATTAGTTTTGTTATTAATTTTTTCTCTTTATTTGTCAACAGTCTATACTTTTTTATCTCTCACTTTAATTTATTCCAAAGCTAACTTTCTTATTTAACCTGTTCTTTTTTCTTTTACTTATATTATTTTTCTTTCTTTCCTTCGCCTCTAACCCGTTTTTTACTGGTTCGTTTCTTCTCATTTTGTGTGATTTTCATTTCCCTTTTTTTTACTTCCTTTGGTTTCCTCTCTTCATTAAGCGCATAAAATTTCTTCCTTTATTTCATTCGTTTAGTTTTCCTAAAACTCACCAAATTTATTTCCTCTTACCTTCAAGCTTTCTTTTCTTTATTTTATTTTGAAATTTAAGTCACTAATTGCATAGCATTCCTCCTAATGACAAACATAACTTTCTAGGTGGAATATTCCATGATTGTGCAGTCCATGATATTGACATGATGATATGGATCTTGGGAGAATATCCTATTAGGGTAGCAGTTGCAGCTTCAGCGAATATTCCAGAAATAGCCGAATTGAATGATTATGATACTGTTGCTATAGTACTGACTTTTGCTAGTGGCACTGTTGGTATGATTGATCTGTGCCGTTACAGCAATTATGGTTACGATCAGAGACTGGAGGTAGGATGCTTTCAACTTGTTTAATCCTTAATAATTTTTTTACTTTGCAGGTATTTGGCTTTAAAGGAATGATTAAAGCGGAAAATCAGCAACCCATACAAGGCGTGGAAACCACTTACGGTTTGGATCGTAAGGCATGTCCAATGTATTATTCCTTTGCCAGCAGATATCAAAATGCTTATATCAGCGAAATGGAACACTTTTTGGATGTTGTTGAAGGTAAATACCACTATTTGAGGCTAGCGGTAAAACTATTACTTTAGTAGGCCGTAAGTCATCGTTCAAAGTTGAAAATAGCCAATTTTGACGTTGCAAGTTTCCAGTTTTTAGGGTTTATGAAACAAATTAGATACTAATGAAACTTTTAAACAAGCGGGGTATAACCACAGCTATTAAGTCGTATACAGATTGTCACTATCGCGTAAAGGAAGGGAGATAGTGGGTCAACTGGGTATAGTTTCACTTATCCATGGAAGCTTTCAAATTTAATTTAGGAAATTCCTCTATCAATTTTACATAAGTACGCACAGACACTTCAGCAGGTGATTCGTTGGGTTATTTCATGAACAACAGTTATTATAAATGTATGTCCGAAAATGCTTCCTTACGGAGTTACAGTCCTCCGAAGAAACAACACGATAATAGTGACTGATATACGAGTTATGCTTAAAACAAGGCAGTTTTATGGCAAACATATTAAACCTAAACATTTTGAAATATGAGCAGGTTTTAGGGCCTTGGGAGACGGATAAAGCAGAACGCTGCAGAGGTGTATGCGCCTGTGTTTGTATGTGTGTGTGTGTCCGTATACACTTTACAGCCCGCAGAAAACTCAAATTTGGTTCAAAAATTGGTAATTGTAATAGGATGACACCCCAAAAATAAAGGTTGGTCCGCCATAAGGAAGGGTGCAGGAAGGGGTGCTCTACTTCAAAATAGACGCGCCCGAAAAAAAACGTTTTTTTTTGTCGTTTACCTGAACAGTTTAATTAGATAACCGCAAAGAAAACGACAATATAAAATCTATTTTAGATTTCAACGAAAAAATAGTACTTATAATTAAAGCAATTACTAAAAACAAAAAAACCTTAAATTTTTAAAGAATTATTCACTTAAAAATTTTTTAATACTCTATAAAATTTCTAAATTTTCCAAAATTTTAAAAATTGTTTATATTTTCAAATATTTTCTAAATTTTTAAAAATTTTCTTAATTTCAAAATTGTTTTAAATTTTTATTCTTCAAAATTCCAAAAAATTTTGAAATTTTTTATATTTTATAAATTTTCGAAACTCGAAATTGAAAAAAAATTCCAAAATTTCCAAAATCGTCAGTTGGGGATTACACCCTGCAGAATCAGTTGAGGACCGACCTGTAGCTTGTCTGCCTTTACAAGCATTTCGCAAGCAGGTTGGCCCTTACCTGATTATGCTGGGTAGTAAATTAAAATGACATTTTCACAAATTTCAAATTTTTTTAGTTTTCTCACAAATATATAGAATTTTAAAGAAACTTCATAGTAGTCAAAATTAACTAAAGAAAATATTCTTGAACATGGTATAAAATATTTTTGAAATAATTGGAGATTGTCAGAAGTTTTATAAATTTCCATAAAATTGTCAAAAGTTTCGAAATATTTTAAAAATTATCATAAATTTTACTGACTGCGGTTGTTTGTTCGACAGCTTTCTGTCGATAACTTTGGCAATGGTTGCATTAAAATATTGAAATTTTATATGTAGGCGCTACTGACTTAGCTTAGTATATCCCCTAATTTTTCATTGAATAAGTGCACCAGAAGTGTTTTATATGTAGGGTTACGTAATATTTGCTATTCAACATAAAATTTTTGAAGTTTTGTCTAGAAAACCTTATTTATTCTTCACAAATACACAAAAAAGGTGCACTTGTCGAATTTCGCTATACCTAACAGTTTTCGAGATAATATAAAGTTTATGAAAAATCAGGTTGCCATGAAGGTCCGAGTGTTACCATAAAATGCGAAAATATATGACACAATAACTTTAGGCCTAAGTTCCTAAAAATATAAGTCCGGAACTGCTTCCTTACGGAGTTACAGCCTTCAAAAAAGGGAAAAGTTTGAATGTTCAGTTTTCTCGCTTCCAGGGACACTACCTCTGTAACGAGACAAATGTTTATGACAATTTTGTGTCATTGTTTTTGTGTGTAGAATTCACTCGCAATGTTTGTGAAAATTATTTGAACATCTTGGGTAACACAATTTCACAAAAACCTTGGATTATCTCAAAAACTGTTCGATATAGCAACTTTGAACAAGAGTACGAATTTTGTGTAATATTGTATGGAGAAGAAAATTTTCTAGAAAAAACTTTAAAAATTGCAAATACCTAAATTATTTGAAAGAAAATACTACGCCACTCCCCTCATATAAGACACCTCTGCTGCACGAATTCAAACAAAAATTTGTACAAATACTAAGTTAAATCAGCAGTGCTCACACAAAATTTCAAAATTTTACTACTACTGCGAAACTGAAAAAAAATGTGATTAGACTGTTCTATCTTCAGAGGGCTGTAATTCCGTAAAGAACCATTTTCGAACATATGTTCATATAAACTTACCCAAGCAATCACGTTTCTGTACGTACTTAAGAAAAAACCTGTATGCGTCTCTACTTGGGCTGCCCATCTCCTCTTTTGTCGCACTCATTAATTACTTATTTCTTCCTTGTCGCACTTATTAGTTGCGTTTATTTCCAGTAAACGCGTGGCAGTCTGTATAAACACTGTCAATTTAGTTATTTATGTTAAAAGTAGTTCTAATGGCCTTCTTATTGATGGACTGCAACATTTTGTAAACTACAGATTTTTACAAAATCTATGGTAATTCTGATTTTATTTTCAGGTAAAGCCCAGTTAAAAGTACATCCTCGAGATACATTAGCAGTTAGCAAAATTGCATGTGCTTGCGAAGAAGCAGCCAGAACAAGACAAACAGTAGAAATTAAATGGAATAAGGACGAATTACCAGAGTTTTAAACTGCCACCATAGTTACCTAAACACATTCATACTGTATTTGGAAATTACATAATTATTTATTTCGAATAAATTCAAAATTTAAATACGATAGCTATTGATTTTTTAAGTTATTGCTGTCTTAGACACATTAATTTGTTTATAGCAAAGTAATTAAACTCAGCAATTACATTACCTTACCAAAAGCTTGCTTTACATTTAATATGATTACAGTTGTATGAAAAGTTTTTACCACCACCTTGGCGCTGCATCAAGAGTTTTAATTGAAAACGTTGCAGGGCGAGTCCGGAAATAATTTTCATTGCTAATCTAAACCCCATTTTAACGACCTCATCACCGATAAATACACAGCGTGAGACTTGCAGAACCGCTCTGCGACCGATTGCGAAGGGTAATCGAAATCCTATCAGCTGATGCATAAACTGGGAAAAACCGACAGGGACGTCTCGTCGCTAATGACTTCAAAGCTCAATTATATGCGCTGTCATAACAAAACTCAAAATTCCAACAAATGAATAATCGTGTTAACCACTGTTGCTGTTATTTCATTTCGACGTTGATTTCGGATGTAATTGAAAGCGGAGTGAGTAAGCAATCAACCCTTGACACATTTTGAATGGTAAATTACTGACAATTGTAACTTATAAATCTGTTATTTCGTACCAATACAGAGGGTATAAACAAAATTTTTTGCGTTTAAGAAAATTTTACAATTTTTAATATTTATACGTATGGTGATAGCACTGTGAGCGGTATAAAGTTTTTATCTCCAACAGTTATTTTAAGATCAGTATACTCACAACATGTTACGTCAAAACAATTACTTATCGCACGGTAATAAAATGTGATTAGAAGCTAAATTTTAGAAACCTTCTTCTTTAGCCATCCTTTTTTGTCCTTAGAGCGGTGGATGGCGAAGTCTTTCACTCAGGGTGTCATAGGAGGCAGTGGGGCTTTTTGGCTTTTAAACCACTACGCTCCTAAAGCTTATGCCACCCTTCATGCACAATCATTCAATGCCATTTACACTTGCGTTTATTTGCATGTTAATGTTTTGTGTAGGGCTTTGTTACATGTCTTTGTGAATATAATTTGTACAATAAAACCTTAACATTGTATCTTCTAAAAGCAAAACTACAGATAAATACACTACAATTTAATTGGCGACGAGGAAAACTGAAAAATTAAGGAAAGTAAGTCTATTAATACGCCTTACAATATGATGACAGGTGTAAATGGAAATCTGTCAAGTTCAGCCTACTATGGAATGTTGGGAAATTATGATACTCATTCGTCATGGACCAGTTACCAGGAACGTTTAGAATTTTTTTTTGAGGCAAATGCAGTGCGAGATGACAATATTAAAAGAGCTATCCTATTAACACAGGTTGGTTCTACTTCTTATGAGATTTTACGTTCGTTGATAACGCCGCTAGCTCCGAAAGATATAACTTATACCGAAATTTTGACTAAACTGAATAACCATTTTAATCCAGTTCCAAATGAAATTGTGGAGAGATACAATTTTAATAAACGTGTACAGCAAAGGAACGAATCAGTTGCAGATTTTGTGGCCGATTTAAGAAAATTAAGCAAATTTTGTAATTTTTTGGAACTTGAAAATATGTTAAGAGATCGAATTGTATGCGGTATAAGTGATGAGACTGTACAAAAAAGGTTATTTTCAGAAAGTAAGTTATCTTTTAGTCGTGCTTATGAGCTAGCAATTGCAGCAGAAATGGCGAATAAGAATGTAATGGATGTACGTAATCTGACAGCAAGAAATGACATTTTGTCAGTTCATGATAAAAAGAAGAAAATCAAAGGAAAATTCAACTGTTGTTATCATTGTGGCGCGTATCACAATGGGGAAAATTGTAAATTTAAAGAAGCTGTTTGTCACTACTGTCAGAAGAAGGGGCACATCCAGAAGCCATGTTTTAAGAAGAAGAATGACAAAAAACCATTCAACTCAAATACAAGATTTAAGGAAAATAATAAACCAAGCAAGTTTTGCAATAATGTTGAACAATCAGTACCTACAAGTTTCTATGAGCTCAATGATGTTAATACTTTACACGGTAATTCTAAAATACTTACTACGGTGAAATTGAATGGGAATGAAATCGAAATGGAAGTCGATTCGGGTGCGGCGTGTTCTATAATTTCTGAAGTTGTTTGGTCTAAAATTCGAAATGACTCAAGCACATTGACGCACTCAAATAAGTTACTTCGCACATGGTCTGCTCAACCATTACAGGTAATGGGAGAAGTGGCTGTATTTGTTGAATACAAACAGCACAAGAAACATTTGCCAGTCGTTGTGATTGCTGGAAATGGATCAAGTTTATTAGGAAGAACTTGGTTTGAAGAATTGAGCATTGAAGTTCAAGGGGTAATGAACGTCAGGACGAACTTTAATATTGAAGAACTTTGCCAAGAACATAAAGCTATATTTAGCGAAGATTTGGGAGCCTATTGTGGTCCTAAGGTTAAAATAGAATTGGAAAAAGGTTCGGTCCCTAAATTTCAAAAATACAGGCAGGTTCCTTTTGCATTGCGTAAAGCTGTTGAACAAGAGATTGATAAATTAGTTAAGCAAGATATTTTAGAACCAGTTGACTTTGCTGAATGGGCAACTCCTGTTGTACCAGTAAGGAAAAGTGATGGATCAATTCGCTTATGTGGTGATTATCGCAGTACCGTGAATTCTGCAATTAAGAAAAATACATATCCACTACCTACAATGGATGAATTGTTAGCGTTGGGAGCTACTGGAAAAATATTTACTAAAATAGACTTATCCCAAGCTTATCAACAGTTAAAAGTTGATGAAGAAACTGCTGCTATTCTTACTATTAATACCCATAAAGGTCTTTTTCAAGTGAAAAGATTACCTTTTGGAGTGTCTGCATCTCCAGGGATTTTCCAAAGATTCATGGATACCTTATTACATGGAATAGAAGGAGTTGTGGTGTATCTCGACGATATTTTGATTTCGGGAGTTAATGAAGAAGAGCATTTCATGCGTGTTCGAGAAGTTTTTCAAAAATTAGAAAAGGCACACTTGACTGTAAGAAGAGACAAGTGTAAAATAGCAGTAACGGAAACAGAATTTGTTGGTTTTAAGATTAATGGAAATGGAATTCACCCAACTGAAAAAAGAATCAAAGCAATTCAAGAGGCACCTGAGCCGAAGAATAAACAAGAACTTCAATCATTCTTGGGAATGATTAATTTTTATAACAGATTTTTAAGAAATAAAGCAACAATTGCTGAAAAGTTGCATCGTTTATTAGACGATAATAGAAAATGGGTGTGGACACCAAAACATTCTGAAGTTTTCAATATTTTAAAGGGGCTATTGCTTTCAAATGATGTCCTTACACATTATGACTCAACCAAACAGTTAATATTGTGTTGCGATTCATCTCCATATGGTACCGGTGCGGTACTTGCCCACAGAGATAAAGATGGTGAAAGGCCAATTGCTTATACATCACGAACTTTGGGTAAGAGTGAACGTAACTATGCTCAAATTGATAAAGAAGCGCTTGCAATTATTAATGGAGTCAAACATTTTCATCAATATATTGCTGGACGTCATGTTATCATCGTAACAGATCATAAACCATTACTTGGCCTACTAAATCCAAAGAAACCTATGCCTGTAATGATTTCACCAAGAATGCTGAGATGGTGCCTACAACTAAGTGGTTATTCGTATGACCTAGAATACAGGAAAGGAAGTTTTCATGGAAATGCTGATTGTTTAAGTCGTTTACCTCTACCGGGAAGTTTTATAGATGAGCCAGCACCACCAGGAGATATTCTTTTGTTGGAAGCAGTTAACGAACCAATTAATGCGAAAGAAATACAAAATTTAACGAGTAAAGACGTAATATTAAACAGAGTTCGTTTTTGGACTTTACATGGGTGGCCAGAAACCAGCCCAAGTGATGTTTTTCAACCTTTTTTCCGAAAGCGGACAGAAATTACACTACACAAAAATTGTTTGCTATGGGGAAATCGAGTTATTGTGCCGAAAGAAGCACAGTTTAAGATTATGACATTACTTCACGCAAACCATCCGGGTATTGTAGCAATGAAGGCTTGTGCAAGAAGTTACGTGTGGTGGCCAAATATTGACAATGACATTGAAATGCAAGTCAGAATGTGTTCCTCTTGTCAAGAACAACAGCACAGCCCCAAGCACGCTCCAAGACAGTTGGTTTGTCGTCCAGAAAATCCGTGGAGAAAATTACATATAGATTTTGCAGGTCCGTATAAGGGAAAATTATTTTTGATTGTTGTGGACAGTATGTCAAAATGGTTGGAAGTTGACATAGTACCGTCGCAATCTTCGAAGGAAGTAGTTAAATCTTTGCGAAAAATGTTTGTAAGTCATGGTATACCAGACGAAATTATATCTGATAATGGAACGGCGTTTGTGTCACAAGAAATTAAATCTTTTTATGCCAATAATGGAATCAAGTACTTTACAGTTGCTCCTTACCATCCTTCTAGCAATGGACAGGCTGAACGTATGGTACAAACAACAAAGCGAGCTCTAGCTGAATTTGTTGAAGGAGACATTGAACTAAAATTAGCAAGATTTTTGTTTCGTCAGCACACTACTCCACATGCTGAAACTGGTAAAACGCCAGCTGAATTGATTATGGGAAGAAAATTGCGAACTTTATTGGACAAAGTGCATCCGGATTCAATCATGCAAGAAAGAAATGAAACCACGTCTGGAAAGTTTCGAGTGTTCAAAGAAGACGAATTAGTCTACATACGAAATTATTCATCTGGAAAGAGATGGATGCCGGCTAAGATTGTTGAAGTAACAGGTCCACTTTCTTACGTAGTAGGAACCGAGGATGGAAATGTTGTTAAAAGACATGTAGATCAGATTAGAAAACGATATGTACAGTCTACTCAGTTACAGTATGATCAAGGTAAAAATGCTTTTCCAGTTTTGTTGGATAGCAATGAAGACAATAAAAAATCAGAAGATCTCCCAGTAGAAGTTACGCCTGCGTGCAATAATTCCCAAGAACAGACTACGCAAGAAAGTCCCCAAACGATAGTAGAAGAAACTCCAGCCCTCTGTGATAAAGACTCACTTGTGCATAATCGCCCAACTCGTATTAAGAAGCCTCCTATATATTTACAAGATTACGTGAGGAAGTAGAGTGGATAAATAAAAGGGGAGGAACTGTTATGTATTAACAGATATTTGAGTTGGCTGTTTTTGTATTATTGACTTGAGTTCCCTTGTTTTCAATGTAAAGATGTGTACCAAGTTTGTGAATATAATTTGTACAATAAAACCTTAACATTGTATCTTCTAAAAGCAAAACTACAGATAAATACACTACACCAAACTTCAAAAATTGTAAATATATTAAATATTTTGAATATAATATTAGGTGACCCCCCCCCCCATGAGACACTACTGTTGAACTTATTTATTCAAACAATAATTAGTAAAATACTAAGCTGAATAAGTAACGCTTTATTATGAAATTTTGAAACTTTATTGTAACTATTGCGATAGGAGTGTGTGGTGACTGTCCATCTTCAGGAGGTTTTGACCCTGTAATAAGCATTTCCGGGCCTAGGTATGTATGAACTTTTTTCATCATTTCAGTGACTACAAACAGCGTCCATTATTTTAGTTAAACCTTGTATATGATATGTAATTATTTTTAATGTATAGGAACGTCCAAGCAAAATGTTCACTTTAAAATCTGACAATGTAATCTGACTTTAAGGCAAATGCAAGGTTGTTTTTACGAATTCATAGCTTCAAATAATAATGGCCCAACTATTACCTTTACTATTTTGTTTTTAACACCACTTAACAATGTGGTATTGTATTTTCAAAAGTAGAACACAATATTTAGGACAGTTTTTGAAACCATGAAAGCAACAACAAAATTTATGAACATTTTGATGATAAAAACAGTATAATTGAAAAACTAACCAAATCGTGAATTTTTAGTTATGTTCATTCGTAAGAGGATAGGTAACAAGTTGGTTGGTGCCCTAATGTGCTGATTTACTTGTGATGCATTTATGCACTTTGTGGAAACGAGAAAAAATCTTGTTTAAGTTTGAACGTCATCGACGTCAGTAAAATAAGACTTTAAACTTAATTTGTAATCGTAGCAATGTTTAGGGTAGGGGATAATCATATTCCTCTCTTCAAATTTACAGCTAAAACACTCTTTGACATTTTCAGAAAAAATCCAACATAAATATACAATAAGACACACAAAATAGATGTAATTTTTGCATCAGTGTACCTTCCTAGTGACTCTAACGATCCTCCTCCAAATGTTTGGTTTGAGTTGGTGCACTACTATGAAAGGAACAACATTAATCTCATTATAGGCTGTGATGCAAATGCTCACCATGTGGTATAGGGCAGCAGAAATATCAACGCAACGTCAGATTTAAGTCTCTTCTTAAATACTCAATAAGTACTAATTTATAAACACTTAACCGTGGCTGTAAACCTACTTCTGTCCCAAAGCGTAGTCAAACTTTGACATCACGTTGGCTTTGTTGGGTATCTCCAATAATATAGTGGGATGGCATGTATTGCCTAGTGCGCAAATTCCCGATAACAAATGGCTTGTTTACAGATTATATGGAGCACGATTACCCCAAAACAATACAGAAACTCCAGGCAGATCGATATAACATCTTACAAAGTGCAGTTAGAAAACCACCTAGTTGGTTCTACATTTCCACTAAGGATTGCAGGGGTCGGTGTTCTGCAGGCTAGTGAAGAACTTTTGCAGGACTCGTTGGTACACTCTTTTAAAAAACCATGCCTGCTTAGAAAATCTCGTGTGGAACGCACTACCTGTTTATGATGCAAGGAACTTTACAAGATTAAATCAGTATTAGGTAAACTTTTTTAATAAAGCAAAACAATCTAGAAATACTAGCTGGGACTGGGAGGCCTATAAGGACCAACAACGACTATATAAAAAAGAAATTTGCCGCAGGCAAAAGAATTTTTTGGTAAACATTCTGTAATTCTAAACCACTGTCTCTGTTGCTCAAGTAAAGAAAATACTTTCAAAACACCCAAACCAACAGCCAGGTTGTCTTAAACGATGAGAGGGTACTTTCACAACTATACCTAAAAAGGCAGTCAATGTGCTAGTGAACACCCATTTCCCAGGCTGTATTGTCACCCTACACGTAAGGCTACGGCCTGATATCTCACCACTCACTAAGGCGAACTATAAAGTAGCAGACAGGGTCGTACAGGGCGACAAAATGCCTGGGCAATACTTTTACAAGAGACCTTACACTCGTTAACCTGGTGCGTATTTATCGGGCATGAATCGTCTTCCGATATATACCGGAGAACTGGAGGAAAAGGTGGTATTTACACCTAAGCCGGTCGTAGTGACTACTCCCTGGCCGAATCATATCGTCTAATCAGTTTCACTTGATTCTTGCTAAAGACGTATGAGAGATTATATGACAGAGAAATACTAAACCAGGTACTAGTTCTACTTCCACTGCACCAAAATCAATATGCTTACATCTGTGGGAGATCCACCAAATCCGCACTACATGCTGTAGCAAATCGGATAGAAAGATCGTTAGATTACTTTAGTTTCCATTGACATTGAAGAGGCTTTCGATAAGGCATTTTTCGCCAGTATTAACATTACTCTACCCAGGTATTGTTTTTCGCCCACTCTCTATGAGTAAATAAAACACATTCTTGCAATGAGAGCACTACAGGTTAATATAAGTGACAGCTCTATATGAGAAGTTGTAACGAAGGACTGCCCCAAGGCAGCGTCCCATCCCCACAGCTATGGACCAGTGCTATACAGCGTATCGCACTCCCTGAACAATGCTGGCTTTTACACCATTGACTATGCGGATGATATTACCATCTTCATCACAGGAAAATTCAAGAACACTCTCGGCTTCTTAATGCAAAGAGCTCTTCAGAAAATAGAATACTGATGTAGTAAACAACCCCTCTCTGTCAACCCATCAAAGACAGACATCGCATTATTCACAAGAGAAAGGAAAGTTGGACGTTTACTTACACCCGCCTATTCGGTACATCCCCCAATTTATCACATAGAGTCAAATATTTAGGATTAATTTTTGATAAACAGCTGAGAAGGTCCTGGGGGCTATTTCCCAGAACTACCATGTTTCTGTATACAGCCATTATTAGGCTTATGTTATGCTACGGAGTAATGGTCTAGTGGCCAAGAGTCAGACAGGCTTCAGCTGCAATCAAACTGGAACATATGCAACGTCTTGCCTGCTTTAGTATTATAGGGGCTATTTGTTTAACCCCCCCAACGGCCGTAGAAGCAATCCTATGCATCCCCCCGTTCGATCTGGTGGTGGAAAAATCTGATATAAGGACAGCATTGAGGCTATGCTTTAGAGGGCTATAGTATAAAAAGGCGTGAGTGGCAGGCACACCCGTATTCTCAATGAAGCAGTCTTAAAAATTATTTATCTCGGTGCGATGGTCTCTCAAGTATACCTTTAATCGACACTTTAGTATATATGTGAATGCTGGAGTAACCCACCATTCAGATATATCAATTTTTACTGTAGGTCTAAAACAAAGCATGGAACCGGCACGGTAGTTTTCTCCGACGATGTAAGCCTTCATCAAAGTATACCGCTAGACAAACTCTACCAACTTCTGTCAAGTGAAGGTAGTGGTGATAATGCATGGTGCAAATGCAGTCCTTGAACGGAAAGTCAAGAATCAACGTATTGGTGTCTTCAGTAATAGTAGAGCTACGTTACTGACCCTGAGTAGTTGTAAAATTACATCTAGAGTAGTACTTCAGTGCTACGAAGCTCTCTAAGATATCTTTAGAGACAGTGTTGTCTTACTCGTTTAGGCGAAGGGACATGATGGTAATTGAAGTAATGAGGAAACTGACGAGGTTGCAAGACTAGCCTTTGAACAACTTTTTTGGAGACCGGAACCTGTTACTCCTATCTCGCCGACAATATTCAGCGCTATGCTACATCAAGAAACCTCAAACAGCATTACGAAAAAATGGGCTAATATTCAAAGCCGTTACAGACAGGGACTGCTTTTGCAGCCATAAATAGCCAAATACTGTGTACAACTGTCTAGAAAGAACCATCGACTGGTTGTAGAAATCCTGACTAATCCACTCTAAACGAGCACATGCAGAAGATAGGGAACACGTAGGAAGTATCTATGCTGGTTTTTTTTTGGCTTGACATGGCCGTCAACAACAACACCCCAATTGCGAACGTCCTTAAGTTCATTCAACGAATTAAATGGTTTAGGTGATTCTCGTGCGCTAGGTAGCACAATGGACCCGTTTTTCGTTTTCGTGGCTTAAGTGCGCGTGAGCTTTCTCACCCTTTAATCCTAATCCAGAATCCCAGTAAAACACAATATTTACGACAATATTTAAAGCCATGTAAGCAACAACAAAACTTATTAACCTTTTAATGATAATAAAAATATTGGTTCACAACTGGCACATCATGATTTTTTAACTATGTTCATTTGTAAGAGGATAGGTAACAATTTGGTTAGTGGCTTAATGCGCCGATTGACTTGTGATGCCTGTTAAGCATTTTCTGGAAACGATAAAAGTTTCTTGTATACGTTTGAAGCTCATCGACGTTAGTAGAACAAGACTTTAAACTTAATTTGTAAATGTAATAATATTTGAAGTAGGGGATAATTATTTCCCTTTTCCCCAATTTTCAGCTAAAGAATTTTTCCTGATATCAAGAATGAATTTAAATTTAAACATTAACAATAATTACGTTCTACACATTTATATTATGGTTGTGTTAATAATGTTCAAAATATCGCTGTAAAATAGTCGATTAATGATTTCCAATATCTGGTACATTTACAATTTTACAGGATATTATATGTAGAAGGTTAAAAAATCGTAGTGAAATTTAAAATGTTGTATTTTAAATGTCTGATAATGTTTTTATTATGACTTTTATACAGCCTCCCCATTTTAAAACTCCGAGCCTAAATTTTTTTAAATAGGCAACACACAATGCAACCCCCAGATCACTATGCATTTTTATCAATTTTGTTTAAATTGAGATCAGAGTTGTTTTACAGTATATGTATCTACTAATGCTTAAGTACAGCAAGTGCCATTTAACCTTGCAAAAAAAATGACGATAAGTTTAAAAGGCGAGAAGCCGTTACACTCTCAAGCAAAAGCAAGGTTTTTTATTACATTTCTAGTTTCTTTGCTGTATTTTTTATACGTAACCTAAATTATCGTTAATCCCTTCTCAAAGCAAACTGTTTCTAACCTTATGGCGCACGGCCTTTTAATTTGTCAAAAAAATCCACAATTATTCGTAAACCATAAATAAATTGACTTTCACTTTTTAGTAGAGTGTACCACACTGACCAACGGCCAATTAGAGCTAGTTTAAGTTACGACTACCGACGAAACAAAGCGGAAGTAGCCGAATCAAAGCCCACTAAAATTTGCAAGGTTAGGTGGCACTTGCTGTACAAAAACTAACAAAGCAGGTGTTCAAATTGCCTTCCCCCTTTGTTTTCGCAGAGTATAATTCTTCTACGCATCGAACCTCTAACACGAGCTAACATTTCCGGTGTGATAGAGCGACAACATTGAATTATCCTTTCGCGTAGATGTTCTTCATTTCGAATGGGCACTTCATAGACATCATTTTTTACTTTGCCCCACAAAAAGAAGTCTAGCGGAGTCAAATCGGGACTACGGGCAGGCCAAGGATTCAATGCACCTCGTCCAATTACGCGTCCCTCAAAACGTTGGTTAAGATTATTTCTCACATCCCTATGAAAATGCGGAGGTGCATCATCATTTAAAAACCACATGCTATTCCGTACGTTTTGAGGAAATGTTTGGAGGAGAGCCGGTAGTTCATTAATTAAGAAATTTAAATACATTTCACCATCTAAATTTCCATTAAAGAAATGTGGACCTATTACAAAATCGCCATCGCGTTATGTCGATTAACCAACCAGGCCGTTGTTTGAAAACCTCGCTTCATCACAGAATAATACCATACTTAAAAATTCCGCATTGCCGTTTAATTGCCGTCTAAGAAATTGACAATACTGAACACGATGCTCATAATCCCTATCTTCAAGATGGTGTATGGTATTAAACATGGTAGGGGTGAAATTTGTTCGCCTTAAGAATATTGAAAACAGAACCTTTGCTAATGCTTAAGGCATTTGCAATCGCTCTTTGACTTGTATGGGGATTATCCGTAACCATTTCAATTACAGCTACTTCGTTATGTTCAAGCGTAACTTGCCGTGCCCTTACTTTTGGTTTTGAAAATTGCCATACTCTTGTAAATTCAGAAGAAGCATTCTAAATGTTTTGTCTGTTGGAATTCGTCTACATGGAAAGCGTTGCGCATACAAAGTACTGGCAGCACTCGCATTGTTTCGACATTCACCCAAAATTAGAAGCATGTCCACTTTGTCAGCGTTGGAATACATTTTGCACCAAAGATTAGTGATCGATAATCTTTGTTTTACACCGTTCAAGTAATGTGGCTTAACGAATTTGATTAGCAAACTGTCAAGTTAATGCAAACATGATTGCCCTGATCTTAATTATAGAAATATTTTGTTTTAAAATAATAGTCGGCAGTGACTTGTATTGTGTGTTGCCTATTTAAAAAAATTTAGGCTCGGAGTTTTAAAATGGGCAGGCTGTATTATAAATGTAAAGTTAAAATTGTTTTATTTATAAGTTCTTTACTTCGTTGAAGTCCATATTTATTGAGTTTAAATAAAATACTTTCTACTTGAACAATATTTATTTATTTTAACATTTAACTTTGTGGGGAATTAATCAATAAATTTTCTTACTAACATTTATCACTACAATTAGAAACTTTGATATTAAGTACAAAAACAAGTACGTTGTTACAAATACAAACACCCACATAACTCCAATTACGCTAAACACTTTCTAAAACACAATCATTTAATGATATCTAATAACACTATAAAATGTTTACATTTTTGTGGTGATAAGCTTAAATTAGATATACCAGAAGCATTTGAAATTCACAAACATTTAAAAACCGCAACGTTAATGAACGAGCAAATCAATCTCTTAAATTCACCTCTATTGGACCTGTTGGAATAAGAAACCAAGTCATTTGCAGACGATTGCCGAGATCAAGTCACCAAGTGCTATTGTTGCTATAACAACACTAACTGTTTAGTTTTTACTATAACCTTTGATAATGGTATGTAAACATGTCAAAATACATATAAAGTTAAAATAAATAAATATTGTTGAAGTAATAAAGTATTTAATGTATACTCAGGTCGTAGAATTATAAATTATTAGTTTTCGTGAGCAATGCGTTCTTTAGATAAACGTTTTTGATAAATCAGTCATGTTTAGATTTGTTTTAGTGAGAAATCTTTAATAGTTAAATATGTTTCCATTGTTTTGGTAGTTCACAATTTGCTTTATTTTTCTATTTAATTTGTATATCGTCGTAATTGAACATTTTAATTATCTTCAAATACAGTTTATTTAACCTGTTAGTAGGGTAATTACGAGGATCGTTCGAAATGTACGTGGCCTAATAAAGAAAACGCAAGTTTTTTGGGCAAAAAAGCATTTTATTTTTCAATGTAGTTTCCTGCTAACTAAACACACTTATTTCAACGATGCTCCAAAGCATCAACGCCGTCTTTGTAAATCGATGAATCCAAGTCCTCAAAATAGCTATTTACAGCAGCGATTAACTCGTAATTGCATGAAAATCTTTTACGCCGAGCCATTTTTTCAGGTTTGGAAATAGATGAAAATCGCTGAGAGCCAAATCTGGCGAATAGGGCGAATGAGGCACTAATTCGAATCCCAATTCATGAATTTTGGCCATAGCGATTGCAGATGTGTGTACAGGTGCGTTATCTTGATGGAAAAGCACTTTCTTTTTTGTCAAAATAGGCCGTTTCTCTTTGATTTTGTCGCTCAATTGCTGCAACAAATTGGCATAATACTCGCCATTTATTGTTTTCCCTTTTCCAAGTAGTCGACGAAAATAATTCCATGAGAATCCCAAAATACGGTTGCCATAACCTTTCCTGCTGACAAAACCGTTTTTTCCTTCTTCGGTGGCGGAGAACCTTTGTGAGTCCATTGTTTGTACTGTTCCTTGGTTTCGGGAGTGTAATGATGAACCCAGCAATTATCGACGGTTATGAAACGGCGCAAAAACTCTATCGGTTGCCGCGAAAACGTGCTAAAAGGCCGCGAGAAAGAATCAAATGATTCAGTTGTTGCTCCAGTGTGAGCAAACGCGGCACCCAACGAGCGGAGTATTTTTTAATTTCCAATTCTTCAGTTAAAATTCTGTGCACACTGTCATTTGAGATGCCCACTATGTTTGCTATCTCGCGCACTTTTACTCGACTGTCATCCAATACGATACCGAGGACTTTTTCAATCATATCAGGGGTAGTAGCCGTTTTTGGACGTCCACTGCGGGGTTGGTCCTTTGTGCTCCCACGACCACGCTTAAACTCGGCAACCCAGTTTTTAACCATTAAAAACGAAGGGGCGGACTTCAAAAATGTCGAAACCAACTCTGCTTTGATTTCGGTTGGTGTTAAGCCTTTCAAATGAAAGTACTTTATCACTGCTCGCAACTCAGTTTTTTCCACTATTTACGAAATCACTTGAGACGGTCACTTTGGCGCACTGTCAAACACAAACTAATTGACAGATCGCTCTATACTGTCATATTTAACCTAAGAAAGGATGGTTCTGAAAAATGGTAATGCAAATTCCGCCGAATATTTCGAACGATCTTCGTAAATTTTAAATTTTTTAAATTAGTTTAGCACATTGTTTTACAATATCAGTTTTAAAATTAATGTCACAATTTCCATGTCGGTGAAATGTAATTTCAAGTGTCATTTAATATATCCTAAAATAGTACATAACTAGCTGCTCAGGGGCGAATATAATTAATTGCATCCTACACCAGTTGCGCGTATGCTGTACTCGTACACCCTTGGGCTTTTGCAATATATATCAAAGCAAAATTGCAACATTTCCATTTCAACAGTTAATCGTTTATACAGTTACAGCTAAGCGACATTTCCTTTTAATGTTGCATCATTGCAATACATCCTATATTTACCCAAATTAACGTACATTAAAAAGGAACAGGAATGCAATAAACATTCTTTTAATGGGATTTTATTTATGCGAAGAACTATTTAATAAATATATCTTTTTAATTTAAAAGTATTAATTTTGAGATGTAATAAAGTTGTTATTCAATTTTTACATTGCTATACTTTCAGTGTAGCGAATTATTGATTTCATGAAAGTTTAGGAATCGAGATTTTAACGGAAATACACATTTTGGACTTCCATAAACCTAAAAGAATGTTATTTTAAAAATGTCCGTCTGTGAGTTAGAGTGTGGGTGGGTATGTGGGTGGTTATATGGGTGTGTGGTGCATCATAACTATCGAACGGATGGTCGTATTTTGATGAGCTTTGGAATCAGGAGGTATATGAAAAATTCACCAACAAAATAAGCTTTTAACTCATTTTTTAAATTTTTTTTAATCGTCGACTACAATTTATTAATACTTGTTGTGTAGTGATCAATGTTGTGACTGGTAGAAAGGGATAATTTTGTTATTGGTTGTGCGTTTCGTATTATTTTCATGACATAATGGATGATAACGCACAATGCTCGAGAACTCGCCCGCTAACAGATGACGATTTGTAACGAAAGGCTGATGTATTCTTGGATGACGACGATCTGAGATAAGAGCATTAGGTGAGAAACAGATAAACTTGCAGCAATCAGAGAAATTTCAGAGTTGTTTCTACGCAATGCAAAAGCAGCGTATACAATTGGAGAATATGCTACTAGACGAAAAGTTGGAGCTATTTAGAGGCCGTTGTAGCTTCCGCCAGTACATCTGCAATAAACCTGCTAAGTACGGAATAAAGATTTTCCTACTGGTAGATGCAAGAACGTTTAATACTGTTATTCTTTAAATATATGCTGGAAAGCAGCCAGAAGGACTATTTAAAATAAATAACAACGCATCGTCTGTTGTTCTTCGCCTTATTAGTCCCATCGACAATACTAGAAGAAATATAACCATAGATAAACGGTTTATGAGCGTACCTTCAGCAGACAACTTGCTTCTTAATCATAGAATCACTTGCACGAGTACGCTTCGTTAAAATAAGCGTAAAATACCACCAACATTTAAAGCTACAAAAAGCAAAGAAAGACAGTCAAGTAAAGCTTGGGGTTTTCAAAAATTAAACCCTCGTTTCCTATGTGCTTTAAAAAGAAAAGGTAGTGCTGTTAGCTTCTACGAGGATCGTTCGAAATGTACGTGGCCTAAACAAAGAAAACGCAAGTTTTTTGGTCAAAAAATCATTTTATTTTTCGTTATAGTCTCCCTCCTGCTCGCTCAACGCACTTATTCCAACGATGCTCCAAAGGAGCAATGCCGTCTTTGTAGGTCGATGAACCCAAGTCCTCAAAATAGCTATTTACAGCAGCGATTACCTCAGAATTGGATGAAACTCTTGTACCGCCGAACCATTTTTTCAGGTTTGGAAATAGATTAAAATCGCTGGGAGCTAAATCTGGCAACTAGGGCGAATGAGGCCCTAATTCGAATCCCAACTCATGAATTTTGGTGATGGCGATTGCAGACGTGTGTACAGGTTATCTTGATGGAAAATCACCTTGTTTTTAACCAAATGAGGTCTTTGCTCTTTGATTTTGTCGCTTAATTGCTGCAACACATTGGCGTAATACTCGCCATTAATTGCTTTCCCCTTTTCCAAGTAAGCGACAAAGATAAGAGATTCCATGAGAATCCCAAAATACAGTTGCCATAACCTTTCCTGTTTACAAAACCGTTCTTACCTTCTTCGGTGGCGGAGAACCTTTGTGTGTCCATTGTTTGGACTGTTCCTTGGTTTCGGTAGTGTAATGGTGGACCCAGGTTTCATCGACCGTTATGAAACGGGGCAGAAAGTTCTTCGGATTGCGGCGAAAACGTGCCAAAAGGTCGCGAGAAACGATCAAACTGTTCAGTTTTTGCTCCGGTGTGAGCAAACACGACACCCAACGCGCGGAGTATTTTTCATTTCCAATTCTTTAGTTAAAATTCTGTGCACACTGTCATTTGAGATGCCCACTATGTCTGTTATCTCGCTCACTTTTACTAGACGGTCATCCAATACGATACGGAGGACTTTTTCAATCATATCCGGGGTAGTAGCCGTTTTTGAGCGTCCACAAACGGTTACCTTGGCGAAAGGATGGTTCTGAAAAACGGTGATGCAAATTCTGCCGAATTAGCGCCATCTCTGTGTTAGGCCACGTACATTTCGAACGATTCTCGTACGATGCACTACGAGATTTTCATTGATTCAAACACTGAACAGAAATAAAATACCGAGGCTTTAACCTTTTACAACTCCACCAAAGGAGGTGTAGATACTGTCCATGAATTATGTGGTACATATTCCGTATAAAGGAAATCTTTACGTTGGCCGCTCACCATATTTTTTGGGTTTATGAATGTAGCCGCTATAAATGCATTAATTATTTACAAAGTCTATAGCAAGGAATTTTTATAAACACTGTCGCAGAATTTAGTTAAAGAACATACGACTTACCGTTCAACTATTTCCTCTTTAACAAGGGATGTAAAAACACGATTGAAACTTTTAATTAAGCCAGAAAATTACTGAGAGGCTAAGCAGATCAAAATATAACGGACATGTGAACCCTGCGGCTATAAAAAAGATACGAAAACTAGTACATACTGTGAACTATGATTTCAGTTTACAAGCAAAAAACACGTGAACACGGTGTGTCAAGACAGTTTTGATGACATTAAAGTAAAAAATTCTGGTGGGACACAAAAAATTCTGAAGTTGACAATTAATAGGTGTTATTATTTCAAAGTTTGAAAAATTTGTTTTTATTTTTAAACAAAATAAACCAAATTAAGAATACGTGTACATTCATTTCATACAAAAAAACTAATTTTTACAATAATATAGACATGTTAATTTACAGTTACTAACAACAGATACCATAAAATAAAATTTAAACGGTAGTGGGTAAAACTTACCCTACGCGCGTCATTACTTAACAAAATACCGCGCGCGTTCTGAAAAGTAAAAAAAATCCGATATCGGAAGCAGAAGTTAGACACGTTTTTTAATAGCATTATTTTCCTCAACCTAAGTTTTTAAATTTAAAACCGAAATTTGATAGAAAACTAGGTTAAATGTAATGCCTCTACGAATTTTTGAAAGTTTTAATTTTAGCGCCTTCTAACTCAAAAACAAGTTGACAAATCGGGTTCATATATTTTATCCTAATAGCCCTATAGAGACACAAAGTTACCGTCCACAAAAAATTTAAAAAAGTTAAAAGCTATGAAGTGAAAAGAATTTCCAAAATTTCAGAAATTTTCAAAAAAATATTATTCAAAAACGCGTTCTAAAAATTTTTGAAAATTTGAGTTTGACCGTCTATTTGCTCAAAAACGCGTTCTCAGATCGGGATGAAATATGATATTAGAAATACTCTAAGGGCACTCAATGTCACAAGCTACTAGAACTTTTGGAATTGCTAATACTGTGAAATGAAAATGTCAAGATTTTGGCTCTTTCAAAACTATAATGCTCAAAAACTGGCCATACGTTTTTTTTTCAAATTCTGTAAGCTAAATTGCTTATGAGTGGTTTTTAGGCCAAATTTTCCCTCCCACCAGATTTTTGGTGGGCTAATTTGTTCTTCCGGTTTTGGTTTTTTTATTCCCAATTATTTTTCCTTTTCTTTTCAAAAGCATTGATAAATTCGGTTGATGGTGCCCTCAGCTATAAAGTCCCGGATGTGAAATACACGAAAGATCGGTAGATCGTAGATATATCATCGTCTGTCATCTGTTGTGATTATTTTGGACAAAATAATAGTTTATTATCTCTCAGGGGGGTTTCTAGTAATCCCTGGTTAAGGTTAAAGCCCAGGAAAGTGTTAAACGCAGATAAAATGAAAAACCAGATTTTGCATATTACATTCAGATTGGGTATTTTAGGTTAAATAATTTATAATTCATTCAAGCTAACCTTTGAGAAATAAATTTGTGTCTTATCAACAATTTCTATCGAATCTACGTGGATACAGTTGTCCGCAGCTGACTTACGCAGGTTGTAAGAATATGTTCTGCAACTACCTTTTTGAAGCAGATAACGTTGACGCCAACTACCCTATAACAGCTGTGCTCCCGTGAGAGTCTTAAAATTTGTTTGAAACTATGATCAGTAACAATTTCTAAAGTATAAGAAAGTTCAGGCAAACTGCTTCGGCCAATTTTAAGACTTACTTTATGTTATTCGCAAATATTTTCTGTGTAATGCAATATAAAGATTATATAGCACTAAAAATATTGATTAACTTACGAGGAAAGATCAGTCAATGGGAAACAAACTAAAGTAGTACAGCTGTAATGAAAGTAACAGGTTTTCTGTTTGTATCGCTAGGGTGCAGCACAGTCCAGCTTGATGATCAAGGCACGGATTTTATGCAAATGCATGTTTGATACTTCTGTTATGCCAATAAAATGCTTCTGTTTGTAACCATGGCTAATAAAATGCAATTAAATGACACCAAATTTAGTTTGCATATTTTGCATATTTTAGGGTTTTGAGGCATACTTTTAGAATAAATGCATATTTAGATATATTTTTTTATATTTGCAAACAAAAAGTTAAATTCTAAAATATAAAAGTGGAGAAAATGAGAAGTACATTAGGATTTTTAATACGTGCGTGCTGTATGCTGCTGCTATGCGTTTTTGAGCGAATGGAACTAGTAAAACTGTGAAATGAAAAAATATCAAATTTTTGACATATTTAAAAACATACTGCTGAAAAATGGGCCTAACACTTTTTTTTATATTTTGTGGGCTTATAGAGCTAAAAATGATCTACAATTTCGTTTGTGTTCCAGCTCGCAAATCTCCCTCTGACCCCTTCTATAAATTTCTGAAAATTTGAGATTAAACGCTTATTTGCTCAAAAAAGCGTTATGAGTTCGGAATAAAAGTTGATATTAGAAATGGCCCTAAAAGTACAGACTGTTACAACCTACTAGAACTGTTGGAAATACTAAACCTGCGAAATAAAAAATATCAAGATTTTGACATTTTTAAAACCATACTGCCCAAAAACGTTATTTCATCAGTAAACTTATAAAGCTGTGGTTCAGCTACAATTTGGCTTGCATCGCAGTCCGCTAACTTTTTTTGTGACACACACTTTATATGAACCTTTGAAAATCGAAAATTCCCAACCCTTTATTTAATAAACGGATAAAAATTTCTGTTTAGGCTAAATTGCTCATGAGTGATAATAGAATAAAGTTCTCAACTTAATTTTTATATATCGCAATGTTTGGTGGGGAAGTGGTAATTCCCCCCCCCCCCCCCCCCCAATGTTTGGTAACAACTTTCTATTTAGAAAACATCACTGAGAGGTTTCCTTTTGGTCGTTTACCTCAACAGTTGAATTGAGTAATCGCCAAAAATACAGCTATCAGCTATCAGGCATGGGCAACCTACGGCCCGCGGGCCGGATCCGGCCCGCGAGGCGATTTCTTACAGCCCGCAAAAGTTTTTCCATTTAGATATAAATGCGGCCCGCGTACACTTTTTTTCGTTTACACAAAAAACCTACGTGGTTTTGTATTTACATGTAAATCCAGCCGACGATTACTCGTGTCCGACACTGACCATGAATCATAGGTACCTACTGTACGTGCACGTCTGCCAACTTTGACTTCTGCAGTATTGTAATTTTATTTATTTCAGAAGTTGAAACGTGTTGTGTTGGTGCTGTGTACTACTACTAAGCATTCAAAGTCATTTTCGGAAGGGAAATTTGTAAAAGAATGTTTAATTGCAGCAGTAAATGGAAAGATGTTAAAACGTTTCTAAGATCTGAAAGATGGTGTGTACCATTTCATGGATATAAAAAGAAAAACAGTCCATGAATTAAAAAATAATGAATGAATGTGCTTCCATGGTGACATTAAAACACATTTTCACCCTACAGGCAACGTAAATAGGCGATACATGCATAGCTACAAAAGATGAAAATGGCTAATAACATTCGTTTACTTTTTGCCCTTGACTACGGAACTTAATAGTGTCATTTACATTCCTAGGATAATAATTCAAGCAACAAGGTACAGACTCCAATAGTTTATTTCAAACAGAATACTAAAATGTTGATTTTAACTGTTCGTTGATATGGTAACAAGCACATGCAACTTAGAATAATGGGGCTTTTAAAAAATAATTTCGATGACAGCAGTCAAAACGAACTTTTAAAAATATGATTAAATTTCTACCTGCAGCGTGAAAAATTTAATAAGTAACACGGAATGTATCGACTATTAACGTTCTCGGCAGGCCACAAGCCTCGGCTTCGCCTCGGCTCGTATTTACCTACCTTGAATGTTATTACGTCTTTACATTCCTTGTTACTTAAATAACTATTAAATAAACTCAATAGTCAGCTACAAAGTCTCGGGAAATTTCTTTCATGAGTCTTTTGCAAACATAAAAAGTTTTCAAAATAAACTTCATCAAACTGAAAAATACCCAAATATTGCAAGTTTTGTTAGAAACATAATGACTTAGTTTGGAAGTAGGTACCTATTGCCGTGAACAATTTTTTTCAAAGATGAATTTTATTAAATCCAAAACTAGAAGCCAACTCATTGACATTAATCTGGAAAATGATCTGCGAGTTGCATCAACTAATATTTCTTCAAATGTGGACGGTTTCGTTAGTGGTATACAAATACAAGGATCGCCTCTACTTTTTATTTGAGTTTGATTTGAGCAACAACTATGTGCTTTCACTTTTTTTACGTTTCAAATTTGTGTGCGCAGTCAGCAGCAATCCGCCTTTACGTCCCACTGCTGGGCACCGGCACTCTTCTCTGCCACGTACTCTCATTAGCTCTCCCGCTAAGGTGGAGTACGGGGGACCTACAGTTTAACGTCGAATTCGAACGACTAGATACCAGAGAAGGTTTCAGGCATTAAGACCCCACGGCTGCCTACACCGGATTGGGGAATGTGAGTGGGGGCTTGCGGCATAGATTTTTATTGCTGCATGGCTTGGGCGAGGAATCGAACCCTAGACCTTTAGCGTAAGAGGCTAAGCTCCTAACCTCTGAGCTACCACCACTCTTGTGTGCAGTAAAGTACGTTTATTATAAATTCTACTACTCATTTATTTTACAAGTAACACGAAAACTGGTTCGGTCCGGCCCTCAGAACATTTCTAAAGTTTTTATTTGGCCCATCAGCTGAAAAGGTTGCCCGTGCCTGGTCTATAGGATGTAAAAAATTAATTTAGAGATTTTAATAGATAAACTTTGGTTGCACCTAGAAAACACAAAATATCATAAAGGCGTTGCATTAAAAAATGGGGAGAAGGAGGAGGCCACCCCCTCCTGCTCTACTTCAATACAGATACGCTCGAAACAAAACCTTAGATTCGTATTCTACGAATGTTGAATAACCGATCTGCGTAAGCCCGAACCTACCACCCCTGAGTACTCCCCAACGAAATTGCGATATTAAAAAAAATGTACGAGTTTCGGCTTCAAAATCCTCTACTCTGGGAGGTTTCTTTTTGGTGGTTTACCTGAAATGTTTAATTGGGTAATCGCCAAAATAAACACCCAACCATGTGATGAAATCGATTATGGATTTCAAAGAATAATTATTGTTTACAATTAACAAATACTAGAAAAAAAACTGTACACAAATATTTTTTAATTTACAAAAATTTACCGAATTTTAGCTAAAAACTTAAATTACAGAAATTTTCAACTTTTTCCAAAATTTAAAAAAAAAACTTTCAAGCTTTATAAATTATAAAAAATTTTCAAAATTTTATAAAACATATTTCCTTTTTTTTAATTTTGAATAATTTTTAAAAATTAATCAAATTCTTTTGCACAAATCTTTTAAATATTCGAACACTATTTTTAAATATTTTGATATTTTCAATTTTATATTTTTAGAGAAATTGCATAGTAATCAAAATTTTGCAAAAGTTTTTGAAAGAAAGAAACAAAATTGTAAAATTTTTATAAACATCTTATATAAAATATATTCGAAATTTTTTCGAGAATTTAAAACATATTCCAAATTTACATAAAATCGTCAAAGGGTGCTTTAAATTATTTCTAAAAATTTCAAAATATTCAAATTCCACGTGCATTAGTAAGTTTCGACATGTTCAACAAGCACACCTTCCTATTCCTTGTCAACTGACTTAAATATTGCTGCACTATCTAACAATTTTAATAACAAACTGTTTAAACGTCTGTTCATAATAAACTCCATAAATGTGCAACGCGAAATTTAATACCCATCGATTTAGGTAATGTCGCAGGACCACATCTGCTCCCCTACACAGCGTTGATTGCTGATTTCATTTACAGAATCTGTGGTACGATGCGAACATGTGTGCATTTGCACCCTGCCAGTGGGAACTGCAATGCACATTCATCAAATAGCCTATGGAAGCGTGTATCAATTGTTAGAGCACGTGGCTTGCTTAATCACAGCCACCCCCTTGTGTTCCACCGAATACATCAAATAAATGAACCGTTCTTTCGTCATCACACGGATGATGTGTAATAGCATCATAACCTTAGATTTTCATCACGTTTCAAAGTAAATTACTAACAGGACAAAGAATTTGATTAGAATTTGTCACACCATAACAGAACTTTGATTGTTTATTATTATTATTGTTAATATGCGATGTTGCACAGTGGCGTAGCAAAGATATTGCCTGTAAAAATCAACAATTCTGCTAGCTTTAAAATAATGTTTTTTAATGCGTACTTTATTTAAAAGTTTTCTAGTTTTAAAGCATGCCGCTTGGCGCTTGATATATCTGTTAATTGTGTATCTCTATCGGTTGTACTTAAACTTAAAATTAGAATCTTTGTAAAAAATAACAAAGTGCAGATCAGTATGGATAAATGTAGCTACAAACAAAAACAACCTTATTCCCAAGGTTAAATTAATACTACTACAGCGTTCACAAATACATCAATTAGTTCTTATTTGTTTAGAAGTTTTTTCAATACATTAGCACTTTTTAAGTTAAATTTAAAAGGTTGTGTCCTAAAAAACGTAAACAACACGTTTCCTATAAATATATGTGAAAATCGACCACTCGCTTAAAGTCAAGTGGTAGTCGAAGTTATACAAATGAAAGAATTATTTTGCAAAGTAACAAATTCTTACAATGGTAAGTAATTTAATATACGGTAATTTTAATAACTATTGCAGTAATTGGACCCATTTGCGTGTTTTTTTCTGAAAATAAAAATCACATGTTTAATGAGTATCTGTATATAAAATACTTAATCACTTTAACAATATCTATTTATTTTAACCTTATACGTATTTCAGCATGTTAACATGCCATTGTCAAAGGTTATATGAAGGTAAACATTTTATGGTGTTATTAGATGTCATTGAATGATTTTGTTCTAGTAAGTGTTTAGCGTAATTGGATTTATGTGGGTGTTTGTATTTGTAACAACGTACGTGTTCTTTATACCTAATATTAAAATTTCTAATAGTCTGGCCTATATAAACCGAATTACAATGCGAACAATTTAATTTGTAAATGCCTGATTTTAGCAAATCGTCTGTTTTTGATTTTGCATTAAACAAAGTGTTTAAGATGTTCCTAGTTGTTTTAAAGGTTACTTTATATTTATTTGTTTTGTTTATAACTTTAGCAATTTTTTCTGATTTATCACCAAAATTAAATTGTTCGCATTGTAATTCGGTTTATATAGGCCAGACAATTAGAAATTTTGATATTAGGTATAAAGAACACGTACGTTGTTACAAATACAAACACCCACATAAATCCAATTACGCTAAACACTTACTAGAACAAAATCATTCAATGACATCTAATAACACCATAAAATGTTTACACTTTTGTGATGATAAACGAAAATTATATATACTAGAAGCTTTTGAAATTCACAAATATTAAAAAACTGTACCCTTAATGAATGAGCAAATTGATCTCTTAAATTCTCCTCTACTGGACATTTTGGAATAAGAAATCAAGTCATCTGCAGACGATTACCAAGATAAGTAAAAAAGTTCTATTGCTATAACAACACTAACTGTTTACTTTCATATAACCTTTGACAATGGCATGTAAACATGCCGAAATACGTATAAGGTTAAAATAAATAGATATTGTTAAAGTGATTAAGTATTTTATATACAGATACTCATTAAATATGGACTTTAACGAAGTAAAGCTGGAATTGATAAATAAAATCACATGTTTAGTTCGTTTTCTGATTATTTCATTAAATTTTTGATACAATACATAAATTGACTACATGCAAGTTTTCTCAAATGCATATATCTGATTATCCCAATGAATTTGAATATTTTTATACCTTTTACCGTAGCAGAAGACATGTGTGGTGGGATTATTCTCTGGCGTCAGTGTTTATCCTTAGTAGCAGAAGTAGACAGAAATAAAATAATGTTGTTTCAAATTCGAGCTTCACCATGGGGATCTGGCCTATTTGAGGAAATAGACAGTTGGTTAAATTAAGGCAAAGTTGCCAAATGTTATGCCTAACAATAATCTGTAAAGAAATTTCAAGTGGCCACTCTGGTTTTTCAAATATCTAAATAAAACTGAAATTTTGAATTTTTATTTTCGGCTATAACTCATTTATCATTTATGCTACATATTTCTAGTTAACGCATTATTAGGACACTTATTTTATGTTGAATCTAAATTTTATCAAATTTGGTGTAACTGTTACCTTTCTTCATTTTCGACTGACAACTTTTTTTTTTATGGTCGCATTTTAAATTTTTTCACATTTGGATAGAGTGTTTAATTCTGAATTCAATAATTTGTCACACTTTGCATTTTGTTTAAGTTTTGAACACTTAATTACAGAAAATTAAAATCTTATAAGAGTGCCATGGAAAGGCCACGTCATTTAATTTATTTTGCAAAAAATTCTAGTAGGCCTTGAACTGATGGAAGTAAAACAAAACACTTCTCTTATTTACTTTTACTTTTAGATACATTAAGTATGGGAAAATTTCAGGAAACTTTGTTTTGAGCATGTGCAGCAGGTTAAGTTATTTTTTTACAAAAACAAATGATTGACAAAGTTTGTAACATACACAATTTACTAAAAATTCCATTTGCAGTTTTTATGTTTGCAACTGACATAACAAATTTTAATAACAGGTTAAACAAACACAGCAGATAACACTAGAACTGCACTAATACAAATAATTATTAAATAAATGTTCAAAACATTCGACACCTTTGTAAAACATGTTCAGAAGCTCGACTTAAATAAGCTCTCTGATATGCGTGTTAGTAACTGTGGCATTCATTTGTTTTTGTAAAAATCAACTTAACCTGCTGCCTAAGCACGAAACAAAGTTTCCTGAAATTTTCGCACACTTAATGTATCTAAAAGTAAAAGTAAATAAAAGCGGTGTTTTGTTTTACTTCCACCAGTTCATAGCCTACTTGAATTTTTTCAAAATTAATTAAATGACGTGGTCTTTCCATGGCACTCTTATGAAACTTTTATTTTTTGTAATCAAATGCTCAAAACTTTAACAAAATGCAAAGTGTGACACATTGTTGAAATCAGAATTAAAAACTCTATCCAAATATGGAAAAAATTTAAATACCGACCATAAGAAAAAAAAAGTTGACAGTCGAAAATGTGAACAATGGTAACAGTTACACCAAATAAAATAAAAAATTTATATTCAGCATAAAAAAGGATCCTAATAATGCGTAAACTAGAAATATATAGCATAAATGATAAATGAGTTATAGCCTACAATAAAAAATTGAAAATTCTAGTGTCATTCAGATATCTGAAAAACCAGAGCGGACATTTTAAATTTCTTTGCAGATTATTGTTAGTCATAAAATTTCGCCACTTTCCTTCAGTTTAACCAACTCTCTATCTTTACAAATAAGCGAAATCCCCATGGTGGGGCTCGAATTTGAAACAGCCTGTATACAAGATGATTCTAAACTAAGTACTGTCATTTATACAGTAGATATTTCAGGGTCCGCGAAATTGGCAGGTTAATGAAAGCACTAACGACAGCAATTACGTCAATCGTTAGTGCTTCGTTAGTGCTCTTTAGTGCCCTACCAAGAAAACCAGCAAACCATCACATTTAGGAGTAATTAAAAAACAAAATCGCCTGCCAGCTTCACGCTTAGCAGGCACACTTTGAGCACTAACAAAAAAATGTTGCCAATCGTTAGTGCTTCGTTAGTACTCTTTAGTGCTCTAATTAAAATATCAGCAAACAAACACATGCGTGAATAATTTAAAAAAATTAGTTGCCTGCCAACTTCACGCTCAGCAGGCACACATTAGGCACTAACGAAGAAATTGTTGCCAATCGTTAGTGCTTCGTTAGTACTCTTTACTGCTCTAATTACAATATCAGCAAACACATACGTGAGTAATTAAAAAAAAATAGTTGCCTGCCAACTTCACGCTCAGCAGGCACACATTAAGCACTAACGAAAAAATTGTTGCCAATCGTTAGTGCCTTGTTAGTGTTCTTTAGTGCTTTGAATAATAAACCAGCAAACCAACACATGTCCGAGACATTAAGAAAAAACTGTCATCGTCGTCTGTGCGTAGCATAATAAATTCTAACGCTTTGTATATTATTTATTACCGTTTGGTTTTTATCAAGAACTAGAGGCAAATACCTTTAAAGTAATTAATCTGTGTCTGAATCTGTGATTTTTACATGCTAATTCAATTATTACTGCATATTCGACGTCCACTTGATTTATTAATAATGCTGCTTGGAGTCTTTTACAATCATCTTTTCTTTTAAGAGAAACCTCAAAAAGTGGAACGTTCTCATATTCAAAATTGGTTTTATAGAAACCGGCGAGAAAAGTTAACTGCATAATTTTTAAAGCGTTCTTATACTGCATATTATGCTACACAATTACGCGGCTTAAAAATGTCGGTATCGTGTCTACAGGAACTATAAGATCACCCTTTTGGATGAATTTTAACTCTGTGGCGATAGGCAGATGTAAGATGTTGATTTTGTTTTACTTGACTTTCTAGTGACTAACTAGTACTAACGAAGCACTAACGATTGGCAACAATTTTTTCGTTAGTGCCTAATGTGTGCCTGCTAAGCGTGAAGCTGGCAGGCGATTTTGTTTTTTTAATTACTCGAAAATGTGATGGTTTGCTGGTTTTCTTGGTAGGGCACTAAAGAGCACTAACGATTGACGTAATTGCTGTCGTTAGTGCTTTCATTAACCTGCCAACTTCACGGACCCGATATTTCATACAAAAATCGGACTTTTTACCTTATAAACTGTGGTCGGCAACCTCTCCGTTACAGCGTGTTGAAAATTTTTTTTTTTTTCTTGATAATTTGGAAACTACACCAGTTATTCAGATGCAAATTTAGGGACGATTGTTACTATTAAGCACCCAATATTGTACGTGTTTTTGTTGCAACATGTCCATCAGCGGCGTAGTTACGGGGGGAGTCCCTTTTTAAAACCTGTATGTTAGTTAGCACGTTGATTATATTTAATTTGTTTTAATTTTAGTATTTAAGTTCTACATTCGATTTAGGAAAAAATATCTTTCCCAATTTTGTCGTAGACTGCTCAGTTTTCGAAATAAATGACGCTTTGTTTACAAAGGTGTTTTCCATGTGTGAAACCCCACGAGTTTAATCCAACGCTTGCACACAAAAATGTGGTTAGTCATGCATTGAAACAACGAAAAAAAAAACAAAAGTATACAAGTTTACTATTTTAGAATTTTATTGTACAAACAAAATATTGGAAGAGACATTATTAATACAAACAATGAAATTCTAAATACAAGTATGTTCCAATATTTTGTTTTTACAATAAAATTCTAAAACACAGATTATACAGAAAATATATGTATAAACAAGAAATCACAATAAAACAATAAGCTGCAAGCGTAGTCAAATATTTCTCCATGAGAAGATATTCAAATACAAGACGGTCTGTTCTTTGCTTGTCGTTGACAGGCCCCGTAAAGGGGCAGGCCGCTATAAGAGTCTTTCGGACTCTTCACCGAAGTCCTAAGCCACTCTTCAGCCAAGAAAGGATAGTACAGATAGGTTGGAACACAGAATTTGGATAAAGAAGTTTTTCCGCGGAAAGTACTGTCTCGCTATTTACCAGCCAGTACAGTCGGCCCGTCCGGAATCGAACCCAGAGCCTCCCGAATGAAAGGTGGACGCGTTAACCGCGGAGCCACCTCTCTCGGTCTGACAGTTAATTCTTAGTGTACATCAACGGAGTCGATGTTGACTTTGTTAGCGATATATGCCGTTGCTGCTCTCCTGCGGTTGTCTGTCTTAGCCGGATGAGCGCGACTTGTTTTGCTCGTGGTGTACTGCGCGGCCCGTATAGGTGGCGCTAGTAGTATATTATTGTATGTTGAAATTTTAATAAATTTCAGTGTCAAAATTTTTGCCATATCGACATTTCCAATTTCAAAATTTTTAAAATATTCAAACTTTTCTTTCTAAACTTTTTAAAATTGTAAATACTTAAATTTCTGAAATTTTAAAATTTTTGTTTTCGCAAATTTAAAAATTTCGAAATTATAAAATAATCAAAAGGTTTAGAATGTTTAGAATAAATATATTTAAATCATTTAAAATCAGGGTTGTGAAAATTTCGTTTATTTACACTATCTCCCTACCACATATTACACTGACTAGCCGGTCAGCTGCCAACCTTTTGCCGGTATACAGTATACTGTCATTGGATAACATGTAGTGGCAGTTTAAAACTGGGCGGCGGGTGACGTGTTGTTTATGTATGTGTTCTATATTATAGCATCGACTGTCAACGCTTTAGTGCTACAATGCGTGTACAGCGTTGTAAGGCATAGGTTGGTCAAGAGTTCGAATCCCGTGCGGTTACATTTTTTAAATAGTAATTTTAGTACTTTTTGAAAATGAGGTACATAGGTTATTATTATTGTTTCTTGTTGTGTAGGTACATGCTGACGTGCTACTGATTCTGTTCCCTGCGATTTTAAGGAACACTGGCAAGGCTTTATGCGCAGCAATGTGCGCACTGTCAGCTCAGTGACTGCCAATAACACAAAATGAAGTGCTTGCAAGTAAAACGGAAAAATTCATAGCATGTTACACGATAAGATCATACCGACAAAAACTTTGCATTCGCGTTTAGAAAACATTGATAAATCTAATCATTGTTTTGGCTAAGTCGACCAAAAGGGCGAAACATGCAGAATGCGAAGATTAAATAGTGAATGCATTATTTGATACAATAAACAAATGTCGCTTGTTCTACACTTGTCAGAACGGAAAAATACCGGTATATTCTTAAAACAATTGCGGTTACGGTTTTTGGTTACCGTTCAAGAAATTTCTGATTTCGGTTTTTGTTTCCGTTACGGTTCGGAAAATTTTGCGGTTTTTAGTTTTCGGTTTTCGATTACGTTTCGGTGCATGTCCCTGTTTAGAATACTTAAAAATTATCAACATGTAGAAAATTTACGAAATTTGCAATTTTTACAATTTCGAAATTTTAATTTGTCAGGTAAAAAATTTTAAAATTATTGAAAATTTCCAAATTTTCAACATTTTTAGTATTTTCAAAATGATATTGAATACTATTTTTAGAAAATTACAAATATTTCATAAGTTTCAAAACTATCAAAAGTTTTCAGGATATTAAAACGTTTTCAAAAATTTTAAATTAATGTAGATGCTTCAAACATAGAATATGAATACGCAGCGGGTTTACGCGAGACAGAGCATGTAAAAAATTATATGTAAATAAATTGTGCAAATTCTTCAAGAGGTATGATATAAAGTGTCATATAAAACACTTAGATCAACTTTATTTAAACACATTTTTATTATTATAGAATTAAAAATAAATAATTTAATAATAGTCAAACTGCTTAGACTTGAATTTAATAATGACAATAAACACAGTTAACTTTTAGTTTATTTGCAGGAAATTACCATAATCTGTATGATTTTGCTGTTCACACCCCTGCTGTCATTACCAGTGCCACAGACCAGCTTACCAAATTACTCAAATACAACGAACTCCTCTTATATTCATAATCAAACTGTATATTCAAATTCGGACAACAGCACAGAAGACAGTAGCGTCGAAGAAGAAATTTATATACTAATCCCAGGACTTAAGTTGGATAATTCAACTGTTGATTATTACAACGGCACTGTAATAATAATAGAGCAATTTCGAATGAATAGCACACAAAGTTCCTTAAATGGGACTACAACAGATGTACTAATAGAAGATATACGTTGGAAACGGGATATAAACCCACCAACAGTACGACCTAAAAGAAATTTTAAGCACAATCCTGTACTTGTAGGATAAACAAGTAAAGAAAATTCAGAAAAAACATATACAGAATGTTCTTAGAAAATGTTCAATATTCCGTCAGTTATTTAGTAATTATGCACAAATTTATTTATTTAACAATGTACAGTACAAATAGATATTATAATATTTGATATAGAAATGAAAATTAAACGTTATTAAATTAGAGAAGGTTTATAGTTTTGGACAATTGAATTTATTATGTCTGTTAATTGTAAATGTTTAAAATGTTTCAGGTACTCTTGTTTGTTTCACTACCCTTTTATTTCCCCCTTCTTTCCTGGGGTTGTAATTTTTGTCCCAAGCACCGCGGCCCAAAAGACGGAGTCACAGTGGTAAGAAGCCCAGGATGTTGTCAATGGAGCGTGGAAATATCGAGTTCCAGCTATGGTACTCAAAAAAATCTAATTCTGTTTGCAGGCGGACCTCCGCTCTATTAGGCAGGGTAGGCTGTGCCTATACGTAATTTTTCAAATAAAAAAATTCAAATTCAACGTTTTAATAAAAAGAAAACTTTTGGCAAACAGTTTTTACTTTTCAAAACCATTACCGCGTAACATTAAAAATTGGACGTTAAATAAATAGACTATCGCCTTTGAACACTGTATTGCATAAGCGAAGGCGTGTTTTTTTCGCTCTCAGTATGTCTCAGTCACGAAAAAATTAACCAATCTGTTATTCTTAATACGTCTGCATGCACATTGGTAAACGAAAACAATGATCAGATTCAAAGAAATAGTAGGGATGTCAGTATGCAGTAAATATCGCGCCTGTTCCTGTAGTTCAGTGTTGCCAGATAGCGCGCAAAATCAGCAGATCTGATGATTTTGACGAATGGTTTGGTGATTGGTGATAAGTTTTGCAAAAACTCACAAATTTTGTAATTTTTCACTCATTACACATAAAATTTAAAAAAATTACTTTTTATAATTCAATAACAAAAATTTTAAAAATGTGTTTATTCATCATAACCCAATAATTTACTATTTCCAAATTAGCGCCATTTGTTAATCTGCCAACCGATTCGACTACTGAAGCAGTGGTGCATTTACAAATAGGCGCAATAAAAACTAGCTGCGAGTCTATAAAACCATTAGTGGTAGATTACCGCGCAGGCGCACAAGGCGCTCACTTGAGCCGTGCAGGGGCTTTAAAACAAATAAAGACAAAAATCAATTATTCACATTTAAAATTCTTAGTGTTAGTTACTTGAAGCAAATCCACATTAACTGTTTGTATCGAGTAGCGGCATACGTTTACGGTCCACGCAAACAAGAGAGCATGCACTTTGCCTAGGACAGTGTTGAAGATCCGATCAGGACTCGCTACGCTTATAATGCATTGGTCAGACAATGCAGTACTGCAAACCATAAGTCTATTTTAAATTTTTAGTAGGCCTTCTCGCGCAATACATTTGCGGCCGAGATCTACAATGACTGGGGGAATCCGGGATTATTTTGATACTGTTAGAATTTGGTAATTCCCCCAAATAATAACCAGCCGGAAGTATTACAACAGCCATAAGTAGCCAAATCTGCATATCTACAGAATGCCCATTTTAAAACTCCGAGCCTAAATTTTTTAAAATAGGCAACACACAATACAAGTCGCTGCCGACTATTATTTTAAAACAAAATATTTCTATAATTAAGATCAGGGCAATCATGTTTGCATTAACTTGACAGTTTACTAATCAAGTTCGTTAAGCCACATTAATTGAACGGTGCAAAACAAAGATTATAGATCACTAATTTTTGGTGCAAAATGTATTCCAACGCTGACAAAGTGGACATGCTTCTAATTCTAGGTGAATGTCGAAAAAATGCGAGTGCTGCCAGTACTTTGTATGCGCAACGCTTTCCAGGTAGACGAATTCCAACAGACAAAACATTTAGAATGCTTCTTCTGAATTTACAAGAGTATGGGAAATTTTCAAAACCAAAAGCAAGGGCACGGCAAGTTACGGTTGAACATAACGAAGTAGCTGTAATTGAAATGGTTACGGATAATCCCCATACAAATCAAAGAGCGATTGCAAATGCCTTAAACATTAGCAAAGGTTCTGTTTTCAATATTCTTAAGGCGAACAAATTTCACCCCTACCATGTTTATACCATACACCATCTTGAAGATAGGGATTATGAACATCGTGTTCAGTATTGTCAATATCTTAGACGGCAATTAAACGACAATGCGGAATTTTGAAGTATGGTATTATTCTGTGATGAAGCGAGGTTTTCAAACAACGGCATGGTTAATCGACATAACTGCCACTATTACGCCCAGGACAATCCCCGCTGGATCAGGATAACTCATTTTCAGAGAATTTTTTCTTTTAATGTGTGGTGCGGTATTATTGTCGATTTTGTAATAGGTCCACATTTCTTTAATGGAAATTTAGATGGTGAAATGTATTTAAATTTCTTAATTAATGAACTACCGGCTCTCCTCCAAACAGTTCCTCAAAACGTACGGAATAGCTTGTGGTTTTTAAATGATGGTGCACCTCCGCATTTTCATAGGGATGTGAGAAATTAACTTAACCAACGTTTTGAGGGACGCGTAATTGGACGAGGTGCATTGCATCCTTGGCCTGCCCGTAGTCCCGATTTGACTCCGCTAGACTTCTTTTTGTGGGGCAAAGTAAAAAATGATGTCTATGAAGTGCCCATTCGAAATGAAGAACACCTACGCGAAAGGATAATTCAATGTTGTCGCTCTATCACACCGGAAATGTTAGCTCGTGTTAGAGGTTCGATGCGTAGAAGAATTATCCTCTGCGAAAACGAAGGGAAAAGGCAATTTGAACACCTGCTTCGTTATTTTAATTGAGTTATTAAAGTAACCTTAAATTTGTACTTAATCATTGGTAGATACATGTACTGTACAACAACTGTGATCTCAATTTAAAAAAAATATGGTAGTAATGCATGGTGATCTGGGGGTTGCATTGTGTGTTGCCTATTTAAAAAAATTTAAGCTCGGAGTTTTAAAATGGGCACTCTGTATATGACTTTTTGCCTTTTGGATCTTCTTGAGGCATTAGTCCTTACCATTACACAACAGTCTTTTACCAACGTACCTATTATTTGTACGTTACTTAATCAGAAAAAGTATATTATCATACACATAGTTCTAATAAAACTTGTACTTTTAATACAGCTATTTTTTTGTATTGTTATTGTTTTATTGCAAAAAATTGGTGAAATAGAAACCTTTTTATCTGATAGGTGAAATTTAAATTTTTAGCAATGCTATAGTTTTTATTTGTATATCATTCAGCCGAAATCAGGTGCAGCGTGCAGGATAGGTTATGACTGACACCAAACAAGTTTGTATTGTAACAAATGCATGTTTTGTTGTTTGTGGATATTTCATAAGAATAGCAAGCTTAATTTTTGAAATAAAGAATATTTAGTTTTCTTAACTTTAATTTTAAATTTAATTTGTGCATTTGCTGTTGCGTACTCAAATTTTAAACTCACGCAACGCTACTGTCTGTGTGGGCCGTTAATACTCCACAGTAACAGAGGCGAGACACTGCTTATCTAAATCTTCACAGAACCTGCAGAGCGGATTTTCTTTGAGTCCTATCGTAAATAGTATAGGTGTTTATTTGTACAACATAGATATGAAAAGTGTTTTACGCACTTTCTTGGACGACCCCTCCCCCCCTACGTAGAACTTGTAATGTCTCATGCCCGAATGCTTTGTCCAGGGCTTGCGGTAGATGTTTCTTAGCCAACTTAGCCAACTTCTTCTAGTCTGCTCCCTGACGGTACTGTAGGCTAACTTGCAGGTTGGCTCCTATTAGCAGTTCTGCAGTGTCATCTCTTGCTAACTTGTCTGCTTCCTGGTTGCTATGTGCTCCCTGATATTCTGGTACCGATATTAAGTAAAGCCGTTTGTGTTCTTACAGCTCCTGGCTCGTAATGTAGAATATGCTATTTCGGCAGAACTTCCGCATCATAACTCGTACGCCGTGAAAAATAGTTTTAGCTACCCTTACTGCATTTACATCCATCCTTACAAATTCAAGCTTTCTGAAACACCAGCAAATGATTTTTTACCTTTAATAGCAGTAAAGCAATTAAGCTTATTAACAAAACATTGGCTTCGGTAAGCTCGATTTTCTTAAGCAATTATCTCGCAAAATTGTTAACTACACTAAGCAGGATTTGTGTACAGTTAAATATGTCAAAATATTTATATAGATTTCTACTTAAATATGGTCTTAAGAATCGCAAAATATGGATTTAAAAGCAATATTTAAAAAAATGCATTTTTGTAGTTTCTGAAAAAAAGCGCATTACTGTAATACACAGGATGCAAGTACTTACTAAAGTTTATTTTGACGTTTTAATTTGAACAAATCTTTTTCTCTGAAAGTAAATAATAAACGCAATAAGAAAAAACAATTTGCGCTTTTAAGTTATGGCCGATTATCTAAAATTTTTAAAATTTTCTAAATTATAATACGACAAAGCAGTTAAAATGCTACAATTGATAAAATATGCCAATAAAATAAAATCCAAATTTTCAGAAATATGCACGCATTTGGTTTCAACTATAACTAGGATAGACTACTACGAGTTTTGTTCTTGTTTGGACTCATCGGGTGGACACAATCCTAGTTATAATTGGAATTAAAGCCACAAACAGTAGTATGCCAAAAAGACAATCTTGAATAGAGACTTAAAATTTCAATGCTTCTAAAGTGCGGCAAGAAAAGTGGCAGAGCAACAATCCGGTTTATGATTGTGAAAGGAACCTGTTAAGCAGGTATCTGCAATTACTACCAACCTCTGTGCACAGCAAGCAAAAATGCTATGTTGCAAAGTTAATAAAAATCAGAGACTTGGTTTCAACTTTAGTTAGGATTGTATCCACTTGATTAATTCAAATAAGAGCGAATCGCATAGTAGTCTATCCTAACCATAGTGGAAACTAAATCTCTAATTTTTATATATTTTGTAACACGAACTTTTTCGTGTCCTTCACACACGGTTGTGAATTCATATGCCTGATTTGTACCCTTCACACTTACGAGGATCGTTTGAAATGTACCTGGCCTAACAAAGAAAACTCAAGTTTTTTGAGCAATAAATCATTTTATTATTCAATATAGTCTCCTGCTCGCTCAACGCACTTATTCCAACGATGCTCCAAAGCAGCAATGCCATCTTTGTAGGTCGATGAACCAAAGTCCTCGGAATTGGATAAAAATCTTTTACCGCCAAGTCATTTTTTTAGGTTTGGAAATAGATAAAAATCGCTGGGAGCCAAATCTGGCGAATAGGGCGAATGAGGCACTAATTTGAATCCCAATTCATGAATTTTGGCCATGGCGATTGCAGACGTGTGTACAGGTGCGTTATCTTGATAGAAAAGCACTTTCTTTTCCGCCAAATAAGGCGGTTTTCTTTGATTTTGTCGCTCAATTCCTGCAACAAATTGGCATAATACTCGCCATTTATTGTTTTTCCCTTTTCCAAGTAGTCAACGAAGATTTTCTGCTAACAAAACCGTTTTTGCCTTCGTCGGTGGCGGAGAACCTTTGTGTGTCCGCAATCCGAAGGACTTTTTGTGCCGTTTCATAACCGTCAATGACATCTGGGTTCACCATTACACTCCCGAAACCAAGGAACAGTCCAAACAATGGTGACAACGTGCCAAAAAGTCGCGAGAAGCGATCAAACGATTCAGTATTTGCTCCGGTGTGAGCAAATGCGGCACCCAACGCGCGGAGTATTTTTTCATTTCCAATTCGTTAGTTAAAATTCTGTGCACACTGTCATTTAAGATGCTCACGATGTCTGCTATCTCGCGCACTTTTACTCAACGGTCATCCAATACGATACGGTGGACTTTTTAAATCATATCCGGGGTAGTAGCCTTTTTTGGGCGTCTACTGAGGGGTTTGTTGTTTGTGCTCACACAACCACGCTTAAACTCGGCAACCCAGTGTTTAACCATTAAAAACGAAGGAGCGAACTTCAAAAATATCGAATCCAACTCTGCTTTGATTTCGGTTGGTGTTAAGCCTTTTAAATGAAAGTACTTTATCACTGTTTGCAACTCAGTTTTTTCCATTGTTTACGAAATCACTCGAGACGGCCACTTTGGCTCACTGTCAAACACAAACTAATTGGCAGATCGCTCTTTACAGTCATATTTAACCTAAGAAAGGATGGTTCTGAAAAATGGTAATGCAAATTCCGCCGAATTAGCGCCATCTCTGTGTTAGGTAACGTACATTTCGAACGATCCTCGTATATACGGTTTGCAACTTTGCTCACCGCACATTAGAGAACGTTGTAACTCCTCATTAAAGATTATGCATTTTCGACGCGGCTTCCACATAATGTAGTTAGTCCGGGTTCTCACTGCCTAACGTTTCAAGTGTTATGAATTATAAAGAGCACTCACCTACCTGCAGACAGATATTATTTAAAAACCGTCAAAAAAGGAGAAGTATGTAAAGTACTTCTTCTCTTTCCAGCTAACTTGTGAAATTCTAGTAAAACGGTTTTTATTATCGTAACAATGAATCTACATTGTGGAATAAAATTAATACACAAACTTTTTAGGTATATCATTCCAAAACGGAAAAGGATGGGGAGAGGCGTGTTTAAACAAACTTTAGTTTGGATTAGTTCGAAAAAACCATTGGAATTATTTTTTGACTCCCTATTTTACTATACCCGCCAAAATTTTCTATCACCTTTCTCTCCCCTCCAAAAACCAGTTCCAATTAAATTTAATTTTTTTAAACAGGTACTGATAGATACGTGAATCCCCACGTGACCCACTTATAATATTTATCTCTTATAACATTTCCTTATTGTAACCATTCCTGCGTTTTTAGTAAAATTGTAAGAATCTGTATACAACAATCCTTCAGCAATGTCACCCTGATTTAGACTGCTTTTCAGATTACTTTAAAATTTGAATTTTTGAGTGAGTCATTAGGCAATGCTTTAACTACAAACAGACTATTAGCTGCAGAAATATACATTTAAATTTATTGTCGAGAATTAAGCATACAATTTTGTTAGTCTCAAAACTGGTTAACTTTTTACTTTCTAAGTTTGCTAAGCGCAGATAGTACGAGGGCATTGCAATTAATAATTTAATCTTTAGGACTGTTTACATTTATTAAATTCTGGTTTAGGCCCCGATCAACACTATACATTTAGATTACTAAACTAGCCATCATTAAAAGTTAAAATAATACAACGGAAAAATTAGCATCTGTGAGAACTTAAAGAAGGGTTCGAAAATACCTGCATCATAAGCATACACTTTTACTAAATTTAATTAAAAAAAATAAATTAACGTTAATTATTAAATACCCAAACATTTTATTTGCGCAGTCTTGCCTTAACAAAACCTTTAAGAACCTTGCTTAGAATTAGCAAGTTACATTATTGACCTGGCTCATTTTGAAATAACAACTTAATCTCAATAAAACCTTGTACGGTATTAACACATCATCGATTGGTTACATATAAATAAAAAGTTAGCCCCGTAAGCAGAAAGAAACTCTTATCATTACGATGCAGATGCAAATAACAGTAAGTAGCTTTTTAATATTTTGAATTGATTGTGTGGTAGGCACATGGTGAAACATTATTAATAAATATTTAACTATTAAAAAATTAATAGATAGACCAGTTGTTTCATACATTAACGCACCCACTTATAAGCTGTGTAAAGAAATCAATAGAATATTACCTATACACATAAACTGTTTTTCTAAGTATTCGGTAAAAAATTCTTTAGAATTAATAGGCAAACTCAAAAATATTCAGGTACCCACTAATGCAAAACTAATTTCATTTGATGTTAGCAACCTGTTCACATCCATTCCAGTAAAAGAAGCAAAAGAAATAACGTTCAATAAAATAAACAATAGTAATTTGACGAATATTGAAAAATTAGAACTCAGAACCATGCTCGCAACCTGCTTAGAACAAAATTATTTTCAATTTAACAACCAAATTTACAAGCAAGAGGAGGGACTACCGATGGGATCCCCGCTTTCACCCCTACTAGCAGAAATTTTTATAGCTAATTTTGAAGAAAAAGTTTTTAATTCAAACAACAACTTTAGTAAAAATGTCAAAAAGTGGATTAGATATGTAGATGATAGTTTTTGCTTATGGTTAGGTACAGACAGACTAATACAACAATTTTTAGATAACATTAATAAAATTCATAATAATATTAAGTTCACAATAGAAACAGAAAAGAACAGTACCCTAAATTGTTTAGATCTAAGCATAAAAAGAGTAGGGAACAATTTAGAGTACAATATTTTCAGAAAACCCACAAGTACAGACATGGTCATACATTCAAATTCTAAACAACCAATCAAAATTAAAAAAGCAGCTTTCAATAGTATGATACACAGAGCCATTCATATCCCACTGTCTACCGAAAATTTCAATAAAGAACTTAGCACAATTAAATTTATAGCCCTAAAAAACGGACACACGGAGCAATTTGTAGATAACATTTTAAAGAAAAAACAAAAAGAAAATGTAAAACATCGTTTGTACAACGAACAAAAGGCATCAATTGAAAAAACAATATAGTCAAAAATCAATTATATAGGTAGAGTTAGCTATAAAGTTTCTAACAGGCTCAAAAAATTAAATATTAACGTAGCTACGCCAATCCGAACAAACTCCATAAACATCTAGTAAACAATAAAGACACAATAGAAAAATATTCAAAAAATGGTATCTATCAAATAGACTGTTCTAATTGTGATGCAATATATATAGGACAAACTGGCCGCAGTTTTAATACAAGAATTAAAGGAGACATCAGATCAAATAAATACAATCATAAATCAACCGGCATTTCCCAACATTGTATTAGAAACAATCACTTTTTCAAACGCACAGATACAAAAATTTTACATGTAGAAAACAAGGTCAAACGTTTAAATAAATTGAAAAAATTAGAAATTAAAAAGGCAATAAATAATAATAAAAATATAGTTAACGACCACACGATTTAGGCAATTCACCGCTCCTTGACCTACAATATACAAAGCATAAAAACACATGTGTTAACACTTAGAGTCAGGGCGGCGACGCAAAATTCCGGAAATGGGTAGGGTAGTATTGTATATCTTTAAGATTTAGTATTAGTTTGATTTGTAAACTCCTGACGATGACCGTGAAGGTTGAAACTTAAGTCGAGAAAATAAATACCAACAAATTGTGAAACAATTACCAAGAGTTTTATTTTATTAATAATCTATTAATTTTTTAATAGTTTAGTATCTTTTTATTATAATACCATACAAGAGCATACCTAAAAATAAAATTTTATGTTGCAGGAAAGCATAATGCTATTTTTCTTTATTTCGTATTTCAAAACTGTAACTACCAATCAACAGTACATAAATGTGTCCTTATCAGATCAACTAAATTATCAGAATAATAACAAATGGGCTTTAAATAGTTCGAATAGCCAATTTTACCGCTTAAATTTAACAATCTTCTCGAATTACGATGGCGGTATCAGATTTAATGCTACCAATAGCTTTGAACGTAGAAGTATAGAAAAGGAATTGAGAGAAATTGGCAATGATAACCAAACAGATCGGATTGATCGAGTTGAAACCCGTAGGGCAGAGCGAAAAAGACGGGAACCTCAAGACAAATCGACACGTCCTAGAAGAAAATTTAGATTTTATCCTGTTCTATGTGGTTAAGGATTAACTCGAGATGTGTTTTTATTAGATAAATATGTTTAGTGAGAATTATAAGAGTATTGAAATTGCATTTATTTCTTAAATAAAAAAGCATAAATTTAATGAAATAAAGATATTGTAACGCAATAGGCCTACAGTCCGGATTTCCAGTCTAGTATTAGTCAGTATTTAAATTAAGCGGCAATCAATTAATAACACCTTCCTGGCATAATTCTTTTAAATATATAGTTGGCGCATATCTAAAATTGTAAACGAATTATCTACGAGCTTAGAATGGTAAGACATCCATATGTTTGACATTGTGCTAGCTTGTGTAGATCGTTCTTATTTATTTGGTCAACTGGAATTGATGCTTGTGTAATAGTAAAATAAAATAAAACATGGTTCATAAGCGTAGAATATGAATGGTCATGAGTTTTAAAAGTGCTTCACGAAACAATTTTATGAAATTGCAAAAATATTTTTTTTAAATTGAAATATGAAATAGCAATCACGGATTAATGAAAATAGAACAAACCTTGCACAATCGTGCAAAATGTTTCACGTATAACTTAATGGATTTGAGTACGCCCATTAGGGTGCCCCTTATTTATACAAATAAAAAAAATTTCTCACATTTTGGGGAGTGCCGGGCGAAATTGTGTTCCAATGGATCTATAAATAGTCCCTACCAAATATTTGCTCAATCGGACATTATTAAGCCGTCGCGCTTGGGGCCTAGTTTTGAAAAAAATATATAATCCAATTTTGTTCATTTTCAATTACCCATCTTGCTATTATAAGATAAGTTAAAGCTGGTCGACAATAGTCGTGTCGCGACGCAAAACTATGCGCACGCGCACTAGTGTTGTCTGGACAATATACATATTTGTATCTACTACGACAGTTGCGCAACGTCGCGACACAACTATTGCAGTAGACCAGCTCTTAGCGTGTTGTGTTGTGTTATTCGTTATAAGACATTATTTCGGTTGTAGATTTATAATTTTTATAATTAGTGATAAAATGGCGTCGTTGTTGCGCAAAAGATATCTTTTTGGACTCGGAAAGCTCTTCTTCAGAATCTGAATTAGAAAATAAAGAGGAAGGGCGACAGAAACAAGAGCAAGAAATTCCAGGTTCTGCAAGGCCAAAGAAAAGAGCTCGAAAAGATTTATTGACTCCACGATTAGCTGCAACTTTAGATAAATGCAAAATTAGTGAGCGAGATTCTGTCCATTTAATAATGGCCTTTATGGAGGCTGTTTGTTTAGACACAGCTCCTTACGTAATTAATCGAACCTATATTCGAAACCAGCGTGATCAATTCCGAAAAAATTATTCTGAAAAAATAAAAGAGCAATTTGCTACTATCAATACGGAAGTTATAACCGTCCACTGGGACACGAAATTATTACAAGACATAAGTGGCAAGCCAGTGGAAAGATTGGCTATCATTGCTACCGGAACCAATATGGAACAATTATTAGGTGTTCCAGATCTACCAGCTGCTACCGGTACTGAAATGGCTTCAGCGATTTACGAAACGTTGGAAAATTGGGGCTTAATAGAAAAGGTACAAGCATTTAGTTTTGACACCACTGCTTCCAATACAGGAAGAATCAAAGGTGCTTGTACGCTATTAGAGCAAAAATTGGATCGAAATATATTATTTTTTGGATGCCGTCACCAAGTTTTTGAAATAATTTTGGCAGCAGTTTTTGCAAAAAGCAAATTCACCATTTCAGGACCAGACATTCCATTATTTAGAAGATTTCAAAATGGTTGGTCTAAAATTAATGTTCAGAATTTCGTTCCAGCTGTGGGAAACCCTGAAATCAAACAAATTTTAGGCGATGATACAGAAACTATTCTGAAAATTATGAATGATGCTATTTCTAAAAAATTTCCTCGAGAAGACTATCGTGAACTATTGGATCTGGTAATAATTTTCCTAGGAGATGTTCCTCCCGGTGGAATACATTTTAAAAGGCCAGGTGCATACCACATGGCCAGGTGGATGGCGAAAGCCATATATTCTTTAAAAATTGTTTTATTTCGAACAGAATTCAATTTAACGAAAGCTGAGGAAAAATCACTTTTCCAAATAACATGCTTCGTTGTAAAATGTTACGTAAAATACTGGATTTATGCGCCAGAAGCAATAGCTGCTCCACTAATGGACATCAAATTCTTGCGAAAATTAGAGCAGTATAAAGAACTTGATAAAAGTATCGCCGAAGTAGCTATTGGGAAATTTGTGAACCATCTGTATTATTTGACTGACGAATGTGTCACATTCGCACTATTTGACGATTCGATTACCGAAGATACAAAACTAAAGATGGCAGCAAAAATTTTAGCAACAACAGAAGTAGATCTAGAAGACGAAGCTGAATATGAAACGGGAACCAATCTTAAGAAATTGCCATTGAGAAAAGAAGAAATTTCCGAATTCTTACAAAGTTCTGACGAAGAAATCTTGATAAAATTACTTAGTAACAACTCCAGAAATTTATTTCACAGATTTAAAATAGAAAATGTTTTACACTTACATCCATCCGAATGGATAAATTCGAATGAGTATAAACAAGGAAAGCTTGTCATTGGAGAATTAAAAGTAGTTAATGATTCAGCCGAGAGGGGCATAAAACTAATTCAGGATTTTAACGAAAAAGTTACAAAAGATGAAGATCAGAAACAATTTTTATTGCAAGTGAGTCATAGCTTTATAATTTTACATTTTTAAACAATTTATTAAAACATTAATTTTATTAATACGTTCGCTTTTTTGTTTGTTCTTTTTCAGACTGTCCAAGATTACCGCCGTAAATATCCTCACTCAATCAGAGCAGTGTTGGAGAAACCTTTCCAAACGTAAATTTTAACTTTAGACTAAGAACTAGTTTTAACACATTGTATTTTCAAATAACCTATTATATAATAATTTTTAGAATTTATTTGTTAAGTTATCCAAAAAGTAGAAACCAAGTAAAAACCAATTTTATGACACAATGTAACGCTCAAAAGAAATAAATAAATTTAAAATTCGATAAAAAAGGATTTTTTGATTTTTGAAAACTTTAAGCCCCGAGCGCGATTTGTTAATATTATCCAATTAAGCTTAAATTTGGTGGGGATTGTTTTTAGACATAATGGAACAAACTTCCGCACGGCACTCCCGAAAAACTAAAACTTCAAAAATAAGGGGCACCCTAACGCCCATGTTTATTGTTTACTTATTGAATGATAAAGAAATTTTTTGCTATTCTGCAATTAAAAGTGCGGCCAAATAGCTAACTGAAATAAAAGATTTTATCAGAATACGCACCCCCTGTATGACACATTTAGAATAAATTGTGAAACCAACACCAACACCATCAAAAATTTTCATAATATTAATTCCAAAAACGTAACTCCATATTAAACTAACAAAGATTTTATTTTATAAAGCAATTTGTAACTTAAATTCTATGTTTGTTGGTGTTATTAAAACGATTGACGTTATAAATGATCCGGTATGTACACACCTCAGGGATAACAATAAATACCGATAATGGGGCTTATAGGTAGCAGCTGCAAAACAACACTATCGCGCACATTTACATGCTAAACTGGAGTGGTGCTCGATAAACAATCGATCTCTAGAACACAATTGGGGATTATCTACTGTAGAGGGTTTGTATACGCAGAGCACCCTAGGGACGTACACCCAAATGCTGCTACGCTGTTGCATGTCGTGCATGCTTCAAACAAAGCCATCGTGTTTGTACCCTCCAAACGGAAGAGGTAATTTAGAAAACGGTTATGTAATAGGTTTAATTGTTACGAGCCCATTACTCTTTACTTAACCGTAAAACCTAATTAAAATGAATTTTTAATACTATCTGTATTCTGATTTCCACCAACCCTATTAGAAAACCCGAAGTTCATTTCGTACAATTAAATAATTGTTATGATTGCAATGGTTTTAGGTACGATTATTTGAATGACAACACAAAATGGCAGCAATCGTAGGAGAGAATTTAACCTTCATTTAAATTCATGGCATTTATGACAGTTGTTCACATTTGTGCACCATTTAATGAATTAATTAAAAACTGTTATAAAACACATCAACGTGGCGCTTTGGCACATAAAAACACATAAAAAAGACTTTCATTTTGAAGTTGTCAAGCTCAGGCGTCAGTTACAATATTTTCATTATTATACCTATATTGATTGTAGAGTGCGAGTGGTCTAGTGGTAAGAGGTTCAAGCTCACAACGCGCGAGTCTTTGGTTCGAATCCCGGAAGAAGCAGAATTTTTTTCTGTAATACTGTGGATCGATATCGAGCTCGGCAACCATTCGACATTAGGTTACAATTAACGCCGCTTGCCTTGATTACTGGTTCACGAAGACACGTAACAAAGCCACACACAACATTGCAACATACAAATAAACACAGGTGTGAATGACATTGAATGAATCAGCATGAAGGGTGGCATGAGCTGTAAGTGGTTTAATGGTCAATTAGAACCCAATACATCCTATATTACACAGTGCAGAGCCAACCCAGAATAAAAGACCTCCAGACCAAAAAGTAGTTCAGTGTACGGTCTTACTGTGTATGAAGTAAAGGTGTAATATATTGTCACGATTCGGTTTATTCCAAGTAAACCAAACTACACTGAACCATTTTAAGATTATTTTTAATTGAACAACTAAAGTCTAACAAGATTTATGTTTTTGACATAATACTTAAATAATATAAGTAAACTAAAACAACTTACATCATATATACCTGAAGATCATCCCACAAGGGATGCCCCAAAGAGACGAAAAAGTCACGTAGCAGACTGAATGTCTTGGGCGCTGGATACTGACTGCTGACTGTCTTGAACGAGTTTACTTTTCCTTATACAGAGTTGGGCAAAAGTACGGAACAATGGAAATATCTTTAATACGGCCACCGCGATTTTGACAATTTTTTTTACATGAAGGCTCCGATATACGGCGAATACAATAAAGGTATTGGTGGTTTAAAAAGACTTCCGGTTTAGCCGAAAATGATATCAATTTTTTATTTTAAATGGAACACCCTGTATATTTTTTGATATATCGATACAACTCTTTTCTTGCGAGTTTAGTGATATAAGGTTTTATGTCTTTATTTTCAATTTTCTAGAGATATTATACAATAATATCTCGTAATTATTATCTAGCACCTCATGAAAACAAAAGAATGTAGCTTAGCTTAATCCAAAACCTTTCTACCTTTCGGTGTAAGGCCATTGAGCTGAGTTGTACTTTATGGATTCAGACTTGTCTTGCAGATTTCTCTCCACTTTTTTCTGTCCTTTGCTGATGTGCGGATTCCTTCCCACTTTATGTTTCTTGTTTCAGTTGCCTCTTTTAGTTCCTCCTTCCATGTTTTTCTCGGTCTTCCTATCCTGTTCCTCCCTTTTGGTCTTGCTTCAAACACTTTTTTCACTGTTCTGCCCTTGTCCATTCTTATTATATTCCCCAGCCACCCTAACTGTCTCTCTTGCACTGTTACCACTACCGCTTTAGTTTTTAGATTTTCTCTAAATGTTGTGTTCCTGATGTGGTCTCTCTTTGTTTTGCCCTCTATTTTGCGCAGGAATCTCATCTCCATACTTTCGATCCTGCTCCTATGTTTATTCACTGTCGTCTACGATTCACAGCCATAGATGAGTATTGGTGTTACAACTTTTTTAAATACTTCTACTTTTGCCTCTTTTGGTATTTCCTTTTTTCCTAGAAAAGAGGACTTTATGGAGTTAAATAGTCGTCCTGTAGTTCCTACTCTTTCATTTATGTCGTCATCCAGTTTTCCGTTTTCCTGTATCCATACACCTAGGTATTTAAACTTTTCTACTTGTTCTAGTTTTCTTCCCTCCTTCCCTTCCCTTAAGAATTTTCTTCTAATTCTTATGTTCTTAAAAAGGAGCACTTATCTTTGTATCTTCTTATCAAGATATCCTTCACTCGACAATCGTTGAATGTTGAACTTCCTCTTCTCTGGTTTGCAGGTTCCTCAAAAACCACAGCATTCGCCTTTGGTTAGAATCCTCCTCCGCTGTAGTACCAATATGTACTGGACTGCTTTTATGTTTATTTATACTTGGCTTTTCTTCAATGATAACTGGAAACTCGTTCTGGACCACTTTTATATTTTTATTCTTTTGGATTTTTCCACAATTAGTTGATGAACACTTGTATCCGTTTTATAATAGCTTCTTTTCAATTCAAAATCACTTTTTATTACTTATAACTCGTTTTTCTTCTCTCTTCTTTCAGAGAATTTAAAATCCTGTGTCGTTGTTTACAGGACGAGCCGTAACTAACAAATAAGTTTTCACTTACTTTTGTCTTGCCTCTTGATCTCTCATATTTTTAAAATAAATAAATCTCGTGAAACAATGAGTGTTCTTTTTATACATTTGTCAAATTGACATTCACATCCATAACCCCCACAAATGACATTTAACGATGCACAAACAAGTAAGTCTAAAACTTCTTATAAATTAAACCTTTTAAACAATTCTGAACTAATTTATAATTAAAATTAACATAAATAAAAATCGTATCAATCTAATTGTGTTCTTCTTTCTTTCAGAGTAACCAAAACTTCACAAATATGAAAATATAAATGATATAATGATAACCACATTAATTGAATTTTAAAACAAGAAATTACAGCAATAATACGCAACCCTGAGTTTATAAGTTTGAATACCAAAACCTTACAATCTTCACAAACCTCCAATCATAAATTAAATTGTAACAAGCATCCCAAAAATTGCCTTCCAGAAATTACAATACTCCAGTCAAATTAAACATCTCCAAATATCATAGCAATATATATATATATGGTGTCTCCTCTTATCTGGTGCTATTACCATTGTTTTGGGTTTTCCTCCGTTTATCTTCATGTTTTTTTTTCTTAGTTCTAGGTTGTATACATTCATGTTTTCTTGTAGATCTTTCTCACTTTTTCCGAATATTACCACATCGTCAGCAAAAAGTAGTTCTGATATGTAGATTTTTTTCCATATTCCAGCTTCCTACATGGTATCTTCTTGTTTTTTTCTTACATTCTTTTATTGCCTCATCTAATACTAAATTAAATAGTAGCGGGCTGAGTACACATCCCTGTCTTAGGCCTATATTGGTCTTGAATTCCTCCGACTGCTTGTTTTTATTATGTTTCCGCTATCTTCGTATAGTGCTTTGATGGCTGCTACTTCTCTGCGATTTATGTTTGCTTTTTCTAAGCACTGCCATATTGTCTCTCTTACTATTCTGTCAAAGGCCAAAAGAATGTGAAAAGCGTAAACAGTTTTGTAAAGTTGTCAACTATTCTTGGTTCGTGTTGTGTTGTTTTGATGTTTGATAGATTCGGCAGTGTGGTTGCAGTAATTAATTAATTAACCAAAATTATTTTAAACTGCTCAATTTAACATCAGAAATGATTTAATTAACAGAAAGAGAACAAATTCAAATGTTAATTGGTTTTAGTGAGCGTCGTAGAACTCAGCAAGAAGTTTATACTTTATTTAACAATTTTCAATCGTTCTGTTAATTAAACCATTTCTGATGTTAAATCTAGCAGTTTTAATTAATTTGGTTAATAAATTCATTACTGCAAGCACACTGCTCAATCTATTAAACATCAAAACAACACAACACGAACCAAGCATATTTGACACATAACTGTTTAAGCTCACATTCTTTTGTTTTTATGAGCTGCTAGATAACAATTACGAAACATTATTGATCAATATCAATAGAATTATTGAAAATAAAGGCATAAAATTTTATATCACTGAACTCGCAAAAAAGAGTTCTATCGATATATCGAAAAATATACAGAATGTTTATTTACAAATCAAATTCGACCATTTTCCACAGCTTGCTTGACTTCCAATTCGAAGTCAGTTAATTGTCTAATATGTAAACGAAGCCATGCAATACATTAATTCGAAAACTTTTAAGTACTATCGGATTCAGAAAGAATAAAGATAGCTAAAGATCTGCACTTTTGTTGAACTGTTTGAGATTCGGCCATCAATCAATTCAATGCAGAAACCTTGGTTCCTGCCGTAAGTACAACCGACCGACGCGACGGCATCACTTACTCCTCTATCAGAAGGATACACTGCCGACTAATAGCACACTTGCTATCTAAGCAACAGACCTTGAACCCAAGCCTGTTCTCGCAGCAACGGAGAGTTCATCCTTGCTACAGCTCAAGTTCTTATAGCAAGCTCCCGAGGTGTTCTCTTTTCATGCCAGGTGCTGGTCCACTCAGGTTTCCAGTTGCATTTTATTACCGCATCCATGGCACAATCCTTGGGATTAAAACGGGACAAATCTCGCATGCCCATCTTAGCTATTATCCAAAAGTCAGCAACTGCAACTTACACAGTTGCAAATCAATTTTAAAATCGCAATTTAACTCCTACGAGCTTGAGCTTAAATTCCTAGTCATTAACAAAATAACAGGCGAATTGCCTTTATACGAGATGGACTTGGCAAATCTGAATTTGTCAGAAAGAACTAAACTTGCAGATCCTCAGATTAACGTACCTCTTGCTATAAATGCTTTGTTAGATGCCAAAATATTCTTCAAACCAATGTGCATAGGTCTATTGAAAATGAGTAAAAAGCTGCCACTAATCCAGAGGACCTTGTTAGGGGTTAGTGAACAGGAAGGGTGTCCCGATCTACTAAGTCCTTGAAGCCATCCTATGTGGTCTGTCATTTGAGCCAGAAAGCCAACCTAGACGACCTACTTTCAGTATTTTGGTAAAATGAAATTTGTACTGCACGATCTAAACTATCCAGGCAAGAAGGAGCATGCGAGACTCACTAAGTCGCTCATGTTCAACGAACTTCCAACGGTCGGTTTGTAGTACACTTGCCTTTTAATCGAGATCTGAAGCTGTTGGGAGAATCTAAAGATAAAGCTGTGAAATAGTTTAAAGGCATAGAACGCCGTTTAATCACAAATAAGACATTACAAACTCAATACTGCGATTTTCTAAACGAGTATTTAGGCTGGGTCATAGGAAGTTGGTACAAGAATACAAAAAAGCAAAATATTGGTATTACCTGCCTCATCGTCCAGTTTTCAAGGCCTCCAGTTCAACTACAAAACTAAGAATCGTTTTCGATGCTTCTTCAAAACTGTCGATGATTTATTCTCATTAATGCCGAACAGCATATTGAACTCGTGTATTCGCACTCGTTGAATCTGCAGCTCGGTTTCAACTCAAAACTTGTTATATTATGGCTAAAAACGTAGCCATGGAAAGTTTCTACGAAACCATATAAAGAATACAACAATTTTAATAATACAAAAATAATTTTTAGGGATGTTGTTTCCGCCCCTACTAATTTTATGCGCCGATTATTGGTGACTTCTGATTTTTTAATTTTCTTTAGTCCTGATCTATTTTATCATAACAAACTTTTTGTGGGGTTCGGTTAGTTCGAAATCTTATAGTAAATTTTGGCAATAAAAAGTTGATTTAAAAGAGTTTTGATACTATAAAAAAATTAAAATGTTGAAGTAGGTGCGTATGTTAAAAACCAGGCTGTAACTTTTCTTACACTTTTTACTTGACTGAATAATGCTTGAAAACTACAGCGAACAATTACCCATCTGTGTAAGGAAGTTTGAGCATTATAAACAACTAAACCACTTCCATTAGAAACTAAAACTTTCCTATCAAATTTAATAAAGCAGTTTAATTTAATAAAACTCCCATTGTTGCAGCATAATGAGAAGAGAACAATAAATTTTAGTTTAGCTTTGAAAATGCTACTTCTATTGTTCAAAAACTGTTCAAAATGAAGCGCAGCTTAAAAAGAGAAAATTCAGCTTCGTTGCCTTCTTCCGATGTTACTTGTTAGGCTGTTTCTTTTATTAATTAGAAGCCTGTGGTTCTACTCGTAAAATCTTTTTACTTCGGTGCGCACTCAAAAGGAAATTCGATAGAATATTCAAAAGGATTTACTCTCTGAATTTCATGTCGACTCAAATAAACTGACTGCAAGAACTGTGAAATTAAAGCAGACTTGAGAAGTTTTAATATTTTACGATTCTTGATGTTACGAGTTAACTTTCGCATCAGGAAAATTAATTTTCTGGTTGTAAAACGTTTTATGCTATACGGATAACATTTCTGAAACATAAAAATAAAAGTACATTAGACAACAAAACAGTATTTGGCTTTATTTTGCGCACAAACGTTTCATCCGATCTTACTTTTGTTGTATCAATAAACGTAATACCAGAAATAAATAAATACTTGTATTGTACGTGATTTAGACTGCCTGAATTTGACTGCGCGTCAGAACACAGTGTATGCCGATTTAAGTCAATTTTTAGCTGTTTGTCTGTATTTAATTGGTTATAAATTTTTCAAAATTTTTCTAAGTGGCAAGAAACTGGTTTTCTAAATATGTAACTTCGTCCTCGTTTAAGACTTTCTATCTCTTACCGTTTTCAAGATCCCAACAGTGACCAGAATTAAAATTTACACCCTGTATACAAATTATAAAATGTGTTTCAATTAAAATTAATATAGGTATAATATTCTTAGTAATTATATAGAAAAACAAAATTAAATTTTGGTTTCACAAGATACAATAAAAAAATAATGTCAATTAAACGACAAAGCTGGCACGTGCGGAAAATGACACTGGCAACGAGAGCTATAGCCTTCTACGATTAGTAAAGATTAGTTATAAATAATTTGCTGACTTTATAAATAGTTATTGACAATGCAAATATAAAAACTATTGCAATAAATCGATTAATATTTAAGTCGCCTCTTAAATACTCATTTCTGTAAAAAAAATAACCATAAAAGAAATGTATAAAACAAATCTTATAAACAACAAAGATATTCAATCAAATAAAATTAACATCATTCTTAAGGTTTTAAAGAAGACTGTGGCTATACGTCTGCCGGTAGGTGCGTACATTTTCAGCTGTTAATATTTACATTTTGCAAAAATCTGGCGATAATTGTCATCTAACACAGATACCGATTTTAAACGTGTCTGCGTAACAACGTTATGTTGTCTAGAAAGGCTGCAACTGCGCTTAGCATGAGAACGGTCACTCCTGGACAACGGCGTTTTTCTTTCTTAATTCCTATACTATGCGTAGGCGCAGCAAAATGCACTCATCTCTAACAAACTAATTTTGAGTCAGTAAAATAATTTTTGGTCAGTTCAGCAGCATGTAAAGTTTAACTCAAAACTAGTTTGTTAAGTCTCTTTCCACAAATTATTTCAAATCTGAGCGCGCATTTCAATGGTGGGAATAGTTCTTTCTCTAGGTCATTTTCCGTTTAAAACGCGCTCCGCAGTCAGAAAGAAGAAAATTCTTTATAGAAACTTTAAAGCGCTACATAGCTCTCCTGATCTGATCCTTTTGCAAACTTGAACATTGGAGAAATCAAAGTTCGTTTGCAATAATTCCAACACCTCTGTGGAATCATTAAATTCCTATTTAAGCCAAGAGTTTAAACCACTTCGCTTTGAAATTAGTACGTAACGTTCAGAAGTCAAAGACTGAGTTTGTTTCTAAATTAAACTATAGGGAATATCACTGTTCCTTGGAAATAATACTTGGAATGAATGCCAATGTACCTAAGCGTCAGCTCTAGAAATACTTTAATTGTTAAAATGGGCTCAGAATAGAAGTTTAAAAACCCCGTAGCAATTAAGTCTACCACACGCTTAAAGTTCCTCAAATAATTATTTAGGATTTAAAGTTTTTATAAACTCGTGAAAAAATAAACAACGTCTGTTTACTTACTAGGTTTTGTTAAACTTGATTCTGGCTTTGTGAATTAACAAAGCATAAAATTTGTTTTATAAAATTTAAAAGTATTTGTCGTTGCATAAAATCACGGCGAGAGCGGAGCTTCTCGGAGCGTCCCATCATTTTCAATAAAAAGAAAATATTATAATCATAAAGGGCCCACAAAATTATGTTTAGGCACCATTATATAAAGTAAAATAATATCATTGTCGCTTTCTTGCAGAAAATATCCCACATGTTGAATTTATAACTTTGGTAAATCACAATTTTACTTACCCTGGTTTTTATTACCATTGCTATTTTCCAAAAGCGTTTTAGTTATATGTTGTTTTTAGTTCTGTTAATTTAGTTCGAAAAGTTTTAGTCTGCCAATTCAACTCTGTTCGCATTCTTGTAGGTAGTTTCGAAATTTATTTTAAAGTAACAAAACTAAATACATTAAAGCGTAAAGCGTACATTATAGTAAAATAATTCGACTCTTGAGAGAAAAAAACACTTTAGATAACATTAATAGTTTACCTACTTGAAAATATAAAAAAAACCATGATAAATGTGAATTGAAATAAAGTCACCTACTTTGACAAATTGAACAATTGAATCTGGAAACAGGTCAACGCTCAGTGACGTGTGAAAGAACACAATGAAAGGAAGCATTTCTTTTCGAGCTAACTTATTTTCGCAATTTAAAGGGTATAATGGAAAATGAAGCTAATTGCCAGCAGGGAAATAATTATTCCCCGTTTGCCATTTTATATTCAATTTCTTTTGTACAATGAATGGGTATTCGAATCGAAAACGGTATTCATTCCGAAAACAGAATCCTTTGTGCCATTACTGACTAATTTGTTAAAGAAAATCAATTAGTTTGCCTCATTATGTTTGTTAACAATTTTGCAAAATTAATAAGTTAGCAAATTAAAATCATTAAAAAAAATATTATTATACACATTGTATGAATATTATCCAGTAAGAAAAATAAATATTTAATACATTTTTAACTTAATAACAAAATATTAAAATACTCTATGAGTTCTTCCGTACTTAATAAATTTTTGCTTTCATATTTTTAAAAATATTTATCACAACGTTCAAACCCCAAGTGCTTGCCGTAAAATCAGTTACTTGAATAGGGTATGATTCATCGGCACGTTTACACTTTGGACTCTTATGTAAATACAAACGCAGGCGCGGACTGCTCACCAAATAAATACAAAACACGTGGTGGGCTTTCGTATTCGTACTAGCTCATTATACTTGGAAAGCCTATAAAACTATGACATAAAGCCAAATTGATGTACTAATTTTTGCAACAACCTTGTAACGAGACAACCTGGGGACAACAATTTTGAAAATCATTGTTTTGTTGTCTTAGTTTCCTGAAAACGCGCTGGTGGCGCTTTAAGTGGAGATCAGCAAGCCAACTGATCCGAACCGCCGTCCTTCGGAGATGCTCGTCTCCTATTCAACCACCCTCCAAATTTCACTAGGTACAAATCCCACTACCTTCCCAGAATTAGAAAATCAGTTTATTTAATTAAAACCAGACCTCTTCTACCAGCTAGTAAATTTTAATTGAAAGAACCAGACCAGAACTTACAAATTGTTAGAATTTTATGTTTGAATCTAACTTGAAAAAGCAATTATCCTGTTTGAATTATAGTTATTTAAGTATCAAGGAATGTAAGGACGTAATATCTCTATATCTCTATATCTGCTGGACGCCTGGCGAGTGAAGACGTGTTTTCAGAACAAGTGCTAGAACAAACTCAGTGTATTGTTATTTTACTTTATAATTTTGCTGATTTACCTTTAATTTTTTGGTGTTGTCGTTTCTATTAAGTGGAAAGTGCCATTGTACTAATAATTATGACTAAAACAGGGACTGAACTTAAAGTAACTGAATTAAAAAGTGCTTTGTCCCACTATGGAATTGAGACCAAAGGTCTTCGAAAATACCTACTAATGGAACTCTTATCTATAATCCAAAAAAGTACTGTATTTAATAGTAAACCGCAAGAAATGCATGTGGATAATAATAGTGCAGGAAATGACGATAAAACTAATTTTGATAAGTTATGTGAAATGTGTGTGATGTTAAAAAATCAACTCAAACAACAGGCAGATAAGATAAAATCATTAACTGTAATAAATGATGAATTACAGAAACAATTAATATCGCACGTAAATAGCATAAGTCAAGGGAGTGATATTGCAGTGGAGGTCAATTTATCAAATAAAAAGTTTATGCAAGGTGTCGATAACAAAATTGAAAAACAGAAAATTATTGAAACGGGCTGTATAAGGAAACAAAAACTCTTAGTTTTGACGGACAGTCACGGGCGCGGACTCCGTAGTATCCTAAATCAAATGTGTGGGGACAGATACGATATACAAGTGTTTTTTAAACCAAACGCAACTTTACAGCAGGTGACAATTGATTTGCATAATTTGGCAGGATGTTTAACGCAAGATGACTACTTAATCATTGCAGGTGGAACAAATGACAATGCACAAAAATCTCTTTTGAAAACAGTAATAAAGATCAGTAATATGTGTTTGAAAACAAACGTCATTATTTCTACAACACCCTATAGATATGATACTTGGCAACTAAATAACTATATATACGACAATAATAAACAAATATGCAAGATTATTGAAAATATTCAAAGGTGTAACAGTAACGTTGGAATTTTAGACTTTAACAGTGGTTTATCGATATTAGATTATACAAGACAAGGCCTTCATCTTAATAAAACTGGTAAAAGAAAACTATGCGGAAATGTATTAAAATGTGTTGCCTCTCTAAAAAATCTAGTCGATAGTAAGTGTTTTATAAAAGAAGTGCGTCAAAAAAATGTTCATTTGGATTTGATAGCTGAAAACACTACCGTGAAACCTGAAGAAATAAATGCGATCCAGGAGTTCACAAACCTGGAGGAAGAGGCTGATCTAGATGAAAGTTCAGCATCAATCTCATCGAACTCAAGCACGGTCACATTGGTTAACGAAGAGGTTTTTTTGTTGATGAAGGAGGCAGATGTTCCAGAGACGTAAGAAGAAACAACGATAACCTCAATAAAAATAACATAGGTAACCAGAAAGAAATATTTATTTTTCACCAAAATGTTCAAGGATTAAATAACAAAATTGGTCTTTTTAACGTTTTTTTAGATAAAACAATCTGTGATATATTATGTTTTACGGAAGTCTGGGCAAAAGTAGACGAGATAAAATCACTGTATTTAGAGGGTTACTATGTAAGTAGTTATTACTGTAGAACTAATTATGAGAGGGGTGGGGTTGCTATTTTTGTAAGAAATCGTTTAAGTTGCATGAAATTGGACTATATGGAATCACTCTCCATTGACTTAGATTTTGAATGTGCGGCAATTAAATGTTTCGTAAGTGAAATTGAGTATGTTATAATATTAGCGGTGTACAGAACACCAACAAGTGATAAAAAATGTTTTTAGGCAAACTAAATGAGGCTCTTACTGTATTAAATGAAAAATTCAAAAACAGTAAAATTATAGTTTGTGGTGATTTCAATATAAATTTTTTACTACCAACAAATGAATATTGCCAGTTAATGGATGTTCTTAACTCGCACTGTTTTACACCTACCATAAATAAACCAACTAGGATAAATAGATGCATCGATAACATATGCGTAAATGCGCATCTCAGTAAGTATAATAGTTCAGTAATTAACAACGGCTTCTCAGATCATTCTGGTCAGATGATCGTTTTTCCCTTAATTTTAATCTCAAACAGAATAAATAAAAAAGTTGTCAGTTTTCGGGATGTTAACAACATCGAAAAGATTGACTACTTCTGCAGATTGCTTGAGCACGAGAACTGGGACGCTGTTGTAAACTCTAGTGGCGACACAAATGAAAGATTTAATAACTTTTTCCAGTTGTTTACATACTACTTTGATTTGGTTTTTCCTATAAAAACAAAATGTTTAACCACAAAAAAGAAAACGAATAAATGGATAACAAAGGGATTAAGGGTTTCCTCAAAAAAGCTAAAAGAACTGTATATGCTAACATTAACAGGAGATAGAAATATAAAAACATATTACAATCAATACAAAAAAATTTATAGAAATTTAATTTGTAAAGCGAAGCGGATGTATAACAATTCACTGCTACAAAATGCAAAAAATAAATCTAAGGTAGCCTGGAAAATTCTAAATAAAGGAAATGAAAATGCTAAAAATAAACCCATAAAACTGAAATTTGAAGACCAAATTATTACTGAACCGAAAACTATTGCAAATTATTTTAATAAATATTTTAATGATACATCACATATTACAGGTACCAGCAAACTACAGACAGTTAATGTAGATATTGAAAATAACCAGATTTCTTTCGTTTTCAAACCTTCTACACCTGAGAATGTTATTGATGTTATCAATGACTTAAAACATTTAAACTCTGCTGGTTATGATAACATCAGCAACAATCTCTTAAAACAATGTAAACACTTTGTTGCGGAGCCCCTATCATCAATAATAAATTGTTCAATAAGCGAAGGGTGCTTTCCAGATAAATTAAAAATTGCGAAAATCAAACCATTGTATAAAAAGGGTTCGGAAACGGCTGTGGAGAACTACAGATCGATTTCCTTACTAACTTCCTTTTCAAAAATCATAGAGAAATTCGCTGCAACCAGTCTTACAAACTTTTTTGAAACCAAGAAGTTATTCAACAAGTGTCAGTTTGGCTTTAGAAACGAATTATCAACCATAAATGGAATAACAAAATTTTTAAATAAACTGTATCATAACCTAGATAAGGGTTACAAAAACTTAGGAATCTTTTTAGATCTAAGCAAAGCTTTTGATGTAGTATGCCATGAAATTTTGCTCAGTAAACTAGAAAAATATGGCGTAAGAGGTCTCTCATTAGATTGGTTTAAATGCTACTTAAGCGGGAGACGTCATTTTGTTGAGCAAGATGGCCATAATTCTGAAATGCTTTTTTCAACTTTAGGTGTTCCACAAGGGTCCATTCTAGGACCCTTGCTTTTTATAATTTATATTAATGATTTTAGTTTTTCAAATTCCATAATCTTTGCAGATGATGTTTCTATATTAATTAGTGGCAAGGACACAAATTCTACAACTAGACGCGCAAATGATCAGATGAATGAGATTTGTAATTGGATTACTAAAAATAAATTAATTCTAAATAATAAAAAATCAATATTCGTAAACTTTAACATATCAAATTTAACAAATGACAGTAATCTGCTGATAAGAGCAAATGGTGCCAGTATGGAACAAGTTGTTTCAACAAAATTTCTAGGATTGCACATCTCCTCAAATTGTTCATGGAATACACATATAAATACAATATGCACAAGAATAGCCCCTATGTGTTATTGCTTAAGGCAACTTAGATTTGAAGTAAATATGTCAACATTAAAGATATTGTATTTTGCAAAAGTTCACTCTTTACTTTCATATGGCATAATTGTCTGGGGTTTTTCAAGTGAATCTGTACGTCTATTCAGATTACAGGAGCGTGCAATAAGAGCCATGATAGGAGTCAATAATCAAACTAGCTGTAGACAGTTCTTTAAAATCCTTCAGGTATTAACTTTACCATCAATGTTCATTCTGAACTTACTTTTATTTGCTAAATCAGAACTAAACGAGTTACCTGCGCTAAACAGACATCACTGTTATAATACCAGACACGGTGCGAGTTTGGAAATTCCATCCCATAAATTAACAATATATGAACGTAGCCCAAACTATTTAGCAATTAAGGCGTATAATAAGTTGCCTGAAAATTTTAAATCTTTAGCCATAAAAAACTTCAAAAACGAAGTTAAACATTTCTTGTTACAAAAGTCATATTATTCTTTAGATGAATACATGGTGGATACACTGTGATAGAATAATTAAATGTTGGTTTTACTGTTTTTGCTATTTTGCTGTTTGTATTGTATTATTATTAAACTTTTTATATTTATTATACTTGTTATTTGTGACCTGTCTTATATCACTTTGTGATCAACTGGACTAAATAAATATTATTATTATTATTATAACATCCGAGGTAGGCGAATACGAGCTGAGGCGGAGCCGAAGCTTGTCGCCTGCCGAGGATGTTATTAGCAGTGTTGGGTAAGATACTTTTTATTTGTATCTAGATACAGATACAGGTACTTTTAAAAAATTGTATCTAATTACAGATACAAGATACATTTTGCTAAGTGTATCTAGATACAGATACAAGATACTTTTAAATGTATCTAGATCCTTCTCAGATACAAATTAGATACCACATTAAAAAATTACATTTCCAGAAATGAAAGCGCGCATAAACCATGATAATATTAATTAATAGTTTAAATGAAAAAATTCATTACACACCTTAAGATGTTTGATAAAGTTTCCACTTGAAGTTACATCACCCTGAATCTTTGAGGGGCAGTTTCGACACTGTGTGACAACCTTACTATCACAACGCAACACTATCTTAAAAAACTCGCCATCCAGTATCGCTGGCACTTCCAAAAAAGCACTTTCGTTATCATTCATTCTTCTAATTGTAATCACAAGGTATAACTAGCAGACTGGCACAAGAATTGATTCTGGACTTGTCCACTACTTCTATTTAAACTGAGGACACTTCAAGTTTTGTCAAGACAAGCCTACCGCTCTGGTTATGAGATTTACTTGGAAATTCCCAATATCCAAAACAGCAAGGTCGGTTATTGTATTGCCACAATGGGTAAATGTATACATAAAACCTTAAGCTTCTTACAGTTCTTATCCCCTGAAAATGGGGATGTTTGAATATTTATTACCATTACCTATCTTAAGACGTATTTGGGTTTTTCTGCAAAAGTAATTAATGCCAAAATTTAAATGTCCAAAAATGTCCTAAATTTTAAGTTGAAGAAATGTTTTAATAAACTTCGAAAACTACATAAAATAAATTATAATTCTTGAATGTATCTAGGATCTTTTATTGTTTAATAAAAAAAGATACCGCTTAATAGGATCTAGATACAGATACAAGATACAATTTTATAAACGTATCTAGATACAGATACTAGATATTTGAACAGTATCTAGATCCAGTATCTAGATACATGTATCTAAATACTACCCAACACTGGTTATTAGTCGATACATTCCGTGTTATTTATTAAATTTTTCACGCTACCGGCAATGTAAGTAGGCCTACAGGTAGAAATTTAATCATATTTTTAAAAGTTCGTTTTGACAGCTGTCATCGGAATTATTTTTTAAAAGCCCCATTATTCTAAGTTGTCTGTGCTTGTTACCATATCAACGAACAGTTAAAATCAACATTATTTTCCTAGGAATGTAAGTGACACTATTAAGTTCCGTCGTCAAGGGTAACTAGTACACGAATGTTATCAGCCACTTACGATCCCTGTAGCTATGGATGTAAGGCCTACTTACACTGCCGGTAGCGTGAAAAACATATTATTTAGCCGAAGTTTATGTTATTTGACAAAGAATAAAGCAAATTCTGGCAAACAATTTGTTAATTTGAATGGCATAGTTTACGTCTCTCAAGTCAAAATAAGAAATTAAATAAGTAATAATTCTGGTACGGTTATGCTTTTGAAACACGGGAAAGAGTGACCATCCCCAGTGTTTCAAAAGCATAACCGTACCAAAATTATTATTTATTTAATTTCTTATTTTGACTTGGGAGACGTAAACTATGCCATTCAAATTAACAAATTATTTCCCAGAACTTGTTTTATTCTTTGTTCGTAGAGGTAAGTAATACTCCCAGATTAATTTAACCACCGGTCTTCCAAAATTTTCTTTTATTTATGTGGACCCACGAATTTAGAGAATTTTTCCACATATAAACTTTCATTTTTTTATTTCCACGACACCGTAAAAGTTTTAAAGTATTCGATATTTTTGTATCATCCAGAACCGTTTAAAAAGGGAAGTTTAAAACTCATTACTTTTTACCCTAAAAATACCGTAAATCAGTTGAAATTAGTTAAAATTCATTTGCACCGAACCGAACGTCAATTTTGATATTTCAACGTGATATTTTCATGCTTAACCCTATGCATTTTGCACACACTCCGTAGATATATTAAACTATGACTCTCCAAGTTAATTAAAAACAGTAACTGATTAAATTCATTACTCGCCTGATTAAAACTTTATAAGAAAACTAATTTTGTTTCTTAGTTAACAAAAATCACTTCTAAAAACCGATCCAAAGTGTGGAAACAGCGCAGCCAGCAAATAATACTGATTAATTACACATTATTTTACTACAGACACAAGTGGACTTCTTGTTCTAGTGAATTTACGATTTTTGTGTGCGAAGCTTTGTCTTGTTTGCATAAAATGCAGTTCGATAAATAGTTCGATCTGCCAACCGACCGAGTTTCACGGCCAATCTCAATAAAATTAATATTACTAACTCTTCTTAATCAACTAGCCAGTGGCGTACCGTTCCAGAGGCTCCATATTGCTTTATTATTATTTTATTATTATAAACAAGATAATAACATCCAATTGCATAAAGTACACATAAACATTTTAGAATTGTATAAAAATAGGGGTAAAAAAAATTGTATATAATTTTTATTCACAGTCTTCTGTTTATTTCCGACAAACCTTAACTTATCCAGGGTAATTTAACTTTTTCGAGACCTTCAGTTAAAGGGAAGGTTGACCTGTTAGATCTTAAACATAGTTTTAAATGAAAAAAACGTAGAAAAATAGTAAAATTTGTTTACCAATGGAGAGGAGGGAAGACTAACTCTTTTAAATAATACTGCATGTGAAAAATAAAAGAAGGCAGAATTCCTGGCAGTCAATTATGACGCAAAGTTTCATATCCTACTGTCACTGTAAAACAAGTCGGCGAATTTAGATACTTAAATGCTGTGATAACAAAGTAAGGGTTGGGTTTAGCCAAAATAAAAAGTAAAATTAAGCAGAATAAAAGAGTTCTAACATCCGATTTGGTGGGACCAACATATATTCAACAGGACAAAGAAACACATAGGAAAATCCTTACTTGAGTTAGTACTAAGGTATGGCTCAGGAGTATGGATAATAAGTGCCAAAAATAGAAGGAAATATGTGACTGTTAAAACTGACTACCAAAGAAGAAGTGCTCGTGTCTCGAGATTAGACCATGTATTCAATGAAGAAATAAAGAGACGCATGCAGCCCGGAGAAGACGTAATAGATAGAACAGAAAGAAAAGGCCTCAAATGGTTCGATTACCTATTTAAAATGGATGGAAACAGATGGCCTCAAAGAATGTTTGAATATACACTCCCTGGGAGACGGAAGAGGGGGACACCCAGAAGGTCATGGAATGAACAAATGCGGAAAGCGATGAAAGTCAGGGGTTTGGAGAAAGAAGACGCCCTGTCATAGGGATACATGGCGGTTAAAGACGGGAAGGCGGCACTTGGTTGCATAAACGATATAAATCGTACAAAATAGGTTTAAAATTTTATTTTACTTACTGTCCCTCATAAACAATTCAACTTAATTGCAGATTTTAAATAAACCCCCGTTTATTGCATATATTTTAAAATCATTGATGATTTTACAGCGAAGATAAATAGCTAGGTAAATTTTTAAACAGTTAAAATTTTATGTACACGTGTCTGTAAAGTCACAAAATCTATTTGTTTCACAATCACAATACCTTCCCTAACTGATAGTGTTGTAAAGTAATAATTACAGCGGTTGTAATTAGTACTAAACAATAACTAAATTTGCGATTCAATTCGGGAGTTTCCTTTACATTCGACCTCAGTCAACAGAATTGAATAAACGTTCAGCCAGCATCTGAAATTTCATAATAACACGTAATTAAACACGTATGAGACATAAATGAATTATTAAACTAAAATCAACAGCTGAATGTAACCTTTAACCTACCTGTAGGAATAGGAATCTGGCAACAGCAACAAACTTCTCCGCTAAGGCTGGTATATTCAAATTCGAGGGTTTCGCCTGGAGGATTATCCGTCGCTATCTAGGGGCTTAGCCTTGTGTGCTTCGGATCAAATATGCAGATATTCCGGAAGCAAAATACGAATATTTGTGATATATAGGTGGGTTTTAAAATTTAAATTAAGAATGCGTTCTGCTTTTTCTAACTTTTCAATTTATTTTTGTGGAATTTGTATTCAAGTGGTAATAAAAAGATATAGTTCGCTTGACCGAGCATGCCATATTGGAAATAAATTGGAACAGCTTTAATTTCCTCAATTATGCTAATGTTAACATCTTTTGCAGAAGTCAACATTAAAACGGCTCGGCACCATGTCTATATATTTAGAAAACGACTTAAAAAAACAGAATATCTCTAAATTAACTTCAATCTCTCTCAATAAATAGTGTGGGATAGCTGTGGTCTATTAAAAGCATAGGAATATAATCGCCAAACAGCAACTTGGATAATACTTATATAAACAAATTTCCAAAATTTTTAGCCCGACAGAATTGTTGTAGCTTCGATGTATAATTTATCCAGTGGCAAGGCCCAAATTAGAAAAGCCTAAGCAAACCCAAATATCATTTAAGACCAAAAATTATAATGTTCACACAAAATAAAATGCAACAATTCAAAATTAGGTTTCAATCAGAAGACTGGGAGGTAATTCTACACGAAACTAACTCCTATATACACTTCAGGTAATTCTCATAAACATTTTTCCGTATATATAAAAGTGTATTTTTTTTTCAACCTACTTCCGTGAGGGGAAAGCAACCGCACCATCAAGATGACCACTACAAAAATACAAAGAGGCTACACTGCAGGGGGAGGAATACCTAGAGCTTCTGCTTTGAACACACTTCCCTGGTAGCGTAGTTATACCTAAAATTAACGTAGAATCTTTGAGGTTCCTGTTTCAAACGCCAAAAATGAGGACTGGAGACTAGCGGATAAACTAGTAAATATAACAAGAACTGCATGGGCGATATATAAGTTCAAACCTTAAGAACTGGCGGGTAGGTATAGATGAAATTTAACCAGCATTACTTCAACAGAGATTCAAAAAACTGGCTTCACCCTTATGTACCCTATTTGGCCATAGGTTATGTGCCACATAACTGGAAGCAGGTCAGGGTGATTTTATACTTAAACTAGGGCGTGATACCTACCTAGGAAAACAGGAGAAGTTAGATTAAATATGATGCAACGAACCCTAGGGATCATAGAAAACTGGTGCACAAGAGAAAGCTTATCGGTAAATTAAGGAAAAACCTCACTTGTAGCGTTTACACAAAAGAGCAACCTTCAAGATTTGAAGGGATTTAAGATGTATGGACAGGACGTACAAAGAGGGTTAGAGATCAAATACTTGATAGTCTGTTTAGACATCAAATTGACCTTCAATTTCAATGTGAAACGTATCACGAACAAGGCGACACGGGCCTATGGACCTGCAGGAGGATGATCGGGAACTAAAGTCAAGGATGATGCATTGGTCGTATACTAAGGGTGTAGTACCTGTGATTACGTATGCTTAGCTAATTTGGTGACATACAACCAGAGAAACAGCTCGGCAAACTACAACGGTTTGCTTGTGAAGGAATAACAGGAGCGATGATCTCCACGCCTACCGCATCCATGGAGACGCTATTAGATTTACGTTTACAACATTTAATTGTAGAGTCGCAAGCATTTATGGCGGCGTCCAGAATAAAAACAAGTGACCACAGGAGTATCCTCTGGAGGAGGAAAGATCATACCGAAATCGTTCATAAAAAAGAAGAAAACTGCATTTTAAGTATGCAATCAGAATACATTAGCACTGTATTCAACTTTAGAAAGCCACGTAAGGTGGTGATATTTGAGAGGTTGTTTTTGGAAGACAGAATTCAGGAGCTGAGGTAGCGTGTATGATTCAAAACGGAAAACAGCACTAGAGGCGGGATTTGTGAGGAAAACGCAGGGGATGGCTTGATTATGAACCTGAGCAGACTCACAATTGTTTTCCAGGCAAAGATTTTAGTAATCACAACCTGCGCACAGGTTATGGTGGAGAGGGGATATGTTAATACAACAATCTTTCTCCTGACAGACCACCAAGCAGGTTTAAAGACTCTGGAAGTGTAGAAATACACTTCAAAGTAGTAAAAGTATGCCTTGAATCTGTTATGACATTGGAAGAACACAACTGAAGTGGGTGCTAAGACACCATGACATTGAGGGAAACTAGAAGGCAAATTATTTAGCCAAAAGAGAGGCTAAAGAAACTCATATGGGTCCAGAGCTCACGTGCGGTGTTTTGTACCAGCTAGCGAAAGAACCTGTAAGGAAACAACATGGTTTACACTGGATGGGGGTGCTTCTGAACTGAGGCAATCGCGGATGTTCATGAAGGACCCATCTAAGGGTAAGGCATAAAAATTTGCTATTAAGCAGGAAGCAACAGAATAGAACATTGTAGCTTCAGCAAACACTTAAACACTATTGGGGGGTAGAAGATCCAACTTGCAGAATAAGTGACAAGATGGATGAGACCTCTCTACACATTAGCTGTGAATGCCCTGCTCTGAGGATCAAAACTTAGGGATTCAATTCTTAGATCTCAAAGAATAGGCTACAGCGCCCGTCAACAGTATCCTAAGCCTTATTAAACTGGCTTGATAGGATAGGAAATACGTGCGAGGTACAATAAGCGAATGAGCTGTAGTGCAATGGGTTTCTGCACCCCGCTCGACGGCTAATAATAATAATAATTAAGATAACCGTGTAAAAAAAAGAAGTAATTGATATCCTATAAAGTATGCAAAAACTGACAATGAGCAGCTCAAGACGAAATAGGATTACTATAAAAACAACTGTATAATCACAAGAAATAAACAAAAAGTTGTATAGTCGATAATCAATAGAAAAAGCGGCGGAGACAAGGATAAATTTCCTTCGGGCGACACTTCCACTGCACGCAACTTTTACCAATTTTTGTATCAGTCGGTAAAGTGACAACAAACAATTTAATTCTAACAACTAATTTATAAAACCATCCGTCCGAAATTGTAACCAGTTGGAATTCAGTATTCCTAAATCTTACCACCCCCCATCAGATAGTTGTGGCAGTAAGCATACTAAAACTTTATCCTACAGGTACAATCAGATAAAATTTCTTTCAAGTTCCAAAAACTTTTTGAGAAGGGGACGAATGGAACGATGAGAATAATCGCTTACTTACAAAAAGATGTTTGGTTTATTAGTAAACATATCTAGCTGAAAATGGTTAAAATTCGGTTTTTCGAAAAATACTATACTATTAATTATAGATATTCAAGATTGCCATGAAATTTCGAAGCTATTAAATTCCACAAAGGGATCTAGGCCAATATTTCAACAAAAATCCATATCACAATCAATCTCTCATCTTATAAAGGCAAGAAATATTGTCGAATTAAGCCAACAATTGGTATGATTACGTGAAACTTTCAAAAAATTCCTAAACTTCAACAAGACTCTAAACACTTCAAGAATCAGAATAAAAGTGGAAATGATGAGATTAATTCAAAAAGCTTTTTCCTGTCCTTGACTTAAAAGGGAACTAAAATAGTTTAAGAAAAATAGCAGGAAAAACACTTGAAAATGCAAAATCCTTAAAGTCTCAAGATTTTCAAGAATAATAAATATGTATGATGGGTCACCTTGCAACAAAAGCAAAATAGGAATTTTTAAAATAAACCATAGCGCATGTCAAGCCAGCACCGAAGAAAACTATGGTATGCATATTAATATTTAAAGAAGTCTGAGGCACTACACTTCATTGCAGCGTTTGACCTGCAATGCGGTGGGTCAGGGCGACCGATCATCGCTCCTGATACCCAGCCATCTCGCACTCTTTATCAATCAAGTACGGGGTGGTGTGGTATGCACCACGCCTTAAGACAGCTGCCTTACTTCACTCACCACTCAAGAGGTTTGATTCCCGATTTTTAAAAAGAGACTGGGAAGGCCGCCCGCCACCTATCCAGTCACAGATTCGAACTTGAGACCTTCCGCGTAGCAGCCAATTCCTCTAACCATTCGGCCACTCTGACAGTTATTAAAATTAACTTCAAGCTAAACTTATAAAGCTAAAACTCATAATTAAATTTACTGAATTACTTGTTTTTACAAGTACTTTAAGTCGCAAAGCTCTATGCAGTACACCAACTATTCTCTCACAGCTACATAGAATGGAACCCTGGATCTTCGGAATACTAACTAATACGGTCAATCGTTATTCCAGTTTATAATAATTGTATACAAACTTATTAGACAATAAATCATATTTCGACGTAGCATTTTTGTGGCACAACGTTGCTGAGATCTAAAATTAATTATTTCTTAGTACAATTTTGATAAAAAAAATTGTTTCCTGCATATGTCAAAACATGGAACATTATGTTATTATCTATGAGAGCTTGTTAAATATTATATAATTTAACCTTGACAATAATAAAATTTGATATAAAGGTTTTGACGTTTTAAATTAATGACATGTAGTCAATTATCTCAAAACTGTGTAAGAAATAAGTAAACAGAAATACACTTCTACAAAAACGTGTTTTCTTAAAAATCTATAATTATAACTACATTCCATCAGTTAGGCACAACAATTGATTTTTGTACAAACAAGAGTTCAAATTAAAATTATAAAATCACGAAGTAACAATCTCAGTTTCGTAAACAATAACTTTGTGTTTATTAACATTCCAAATAAAACTTTCGTCGAGTAACGAAACCAATAAATGTTAATTAAAATCAACTTGTTGATTTACCACTGTTCGAACGAGCGTAAAGTAAATTAAGTATCTAAGTTATTTTGAACGCTTTTCCAAGAGCAGCTGCGGTTTCTCACACTCCGCTTCTGACCCACTGAACTCATGCACATGCAGATAGGATGAGTCATCGTGAGGGTGTAATAATACGCCCTGTCACATGGGGGATAAAATACGCTCTTGTGATGCTGAACTGCCAAAGGGATTTTCAATTAGATTATTATACAGAATGGATTATTAAAATCGATGCGTTCCATCTTTCTCTCAAAGTACAGTGTTCGTAAAAAGTAGAATATTGATATAGTACAAACAGGGTATATTCCTTTTTAGATTTATACTTTCAGCAGCCCTATTAGGAAAGAAAAGTAGGAAAACAGAAAGTTTAATTTTACTTATGCATACGAATAGACTTCTGTAAAGGGGTAGTTTGTAGACAGTGGCGGCTTGTAAAAGAGGCAACGTGGGCAATAACCAATACGCAAAGCATTTACAATAAATTAAAAACTAAGATTACCCCGTCTGAAAACGTTCGCTTTGATTAACATGCAAAACTAAGCAAGAGGCGACTCCTATTTCCTGCTGCAGTCACCACGATTGCTAATGTTTGTTAATCTGCTAAGCGACGACGGCTAACGTTTGGTACTATGCGACGACGGCCAAAAGGGGTATAAACCGATTGTATTTGCGAAAAAGCAGAGCTCAGTTCGTTTTCAGAATTGAAAAAAGCCTAACACACAAATACGGTTCAAAAACTGAAGTCCTGCCGCTATCTGTTGCTGCATCGTTCAACCGGTTCTATACAAACACCTACCTGAGATTATTCAGTTAGTTTTCAGGATCGAAAGAAGCCCAACCTATACATATGGTCAAAAAGTTATACCCCCCACCTGCGCAGCCAATTGCAGCTAGGTCGCTTAAATAATTCTACACCAACTCAGGCACGTGTACGTTTCACTATAACACAGTCCTCCTGCACACCAGATCATACACGAGCGACGATTTAGTATAAATCCTACTGCACCAAATTTTTTCCAGAGCTAAGAAAGAAACAACACTGGTCTTTCCAGAATCTCGCAGAACCCCCAGTTCTTAGAAGACCGCAGTAGCCCATAAATTTATTCTTGTTCCTATTCCCGCAACACCCCCAGCGCTTACCAAAGCACCGCAGTCTCAGAAAGAAACCGTAGGACCTACCTGTTCCTTTGCCGACACCTACCGACAGACGATCTAGAAAGCAGCGGTTGCTTAACAAGCCACGTAGTGTACGTGCGTTGATCCCTTACAGGACGTGTGTTTTGCTTGGGCGAATTAACTTTGCGATTTATTTATTGTACTTTTACAATTAACCAAGTTTAATTTTCCGTTTGTTTAATTGTTAAATGTTGAACACCTTTTTTTCAACCGTGTTTTCGCGTGCCACACACAATAATATTGTTACTGCTGTGGAGTCAGCTTTTCTGAATAAGTTAAACCCGGCGTGTCCATGGACGGTATGTGTGGTGTGTATGTTGGGTTGCATTGCTTTTCGAGGTGGGGCATGTTAGACTGGTGAATAGCTGAGTTTGGGTAAGGGAGTGGGATGAGAATCATGGAGTCGTGCTCACTCACGGCCTCATGATTCTTTAAAAAAAATTAACAAATTGTGTGATAGCAGCAAATACTTGCTTTACGTGAGTTTTAAACGGGTAATCAAAACCTTTTTATCTAAAAATGCTGTCTATAGTTCAGATGAATTCATTAGCAGTGTTGTAACGATTTAACCGCTGTGTTTTGTAGTTTGTAATTTTGTGAATTTGTACTGTACTGCAGTGGCGTTTTCTCCAGTGGGCCAAATGGTCATTGGCTTCCCAACGAAACAAGAAAAAATAAATATATTTTTTTTTGTTGAGTACATAACATATTCTACACTATAATATTTAAAAAATACTTTATAGTTAACTTTTGTATGCGATTTCAATGCGAGAACATTTATTAAAGAGCTGCCGTTTGAATGTTTGAGTATTTCGCGCACATTAAACGAATCTATGCGAGGGTCATTTGGCTGTACGTACCCAATTCAGCTATATGCCACCGAATAAAGCCGCCGGCTTAAAAGGCTTTCAAATTAATAAGAGTGAAATAAAAAGGTTATTGCGGTAAAATTTATATTACACAAGCTAAAATAGGATAGAAGTATCTGCGTATTAAAGACTTCAGGGTCACAAACCCACAGCTTCCGAGAATTATGCTGTCAGCTGATAAGCGCATGCCAATAGCCGCCTAATTTGCGGGATTCGCACGTACACGACGTAGTAGTGTGAAAACAGTTGTTGGTGGTGCAATTATAATTTAGTGGTGTTGTACGAAGTCCGTGCAAAATAATTTTGGATTGTGAATGCCATGTAAGAAATTGCTTTTACTTGTTTCCACTGTTTGCTATTTTGTGATAATTCATTGTGTGATATTGTCTGCAAACATTTAAAAACTAAAATTAAAACGCATTTTTTATCGGTAAACCACATGAAAAATGTTGTGCATTTTGACACACTTGCAATATGGATAATAATTTACAATAATTATATTAGAGAGTGCTTATCAAAAGTCTTTTAAAGATAAGAAGAATTTTTTTCCAAAAAAAATACTTATAATGTCCCCCAGTACACCACACCACAAGCCGCCACTAAGTTTTGTTTGAGCAACGTTAAATATTGAGGTTTATTGTAAACACGTAATGAAATATCACAAATGTTCTGTTGAACTGGCACCAATAGAGTACAAATTTGAAAACGTCTAAAATTAAACTCCATATTTGTTACGAGCTATTTTGATAAAATTACCTTATTAGATTTAATAGCTCTACTATTTACATTGGTCGATATATGTATAGTAAAGCCTCTAGCAAACAAACACATAACCTGCGGAAGGAAATCCAATCTCCCAAGCGCACGTGTTTACTCTTGTTTATATCAGTAAACCAAAACCTTGTTCGTTGAATAAATCCGTTTTCCAAGATGCTTTGAAGTTGACATACCTATTACTGTCTGCGACCTTAATACCTAGAGATCTAACTCAGACTATTTCAACTTTTCGTGACAAAGCTATAAGTAAATATTACGTTTCACAAAGAGAGAAAATGCTACAATATTATATAAATCATACGCTATAATAACTAAAAGACAATGGCTTCGTCTTTTATCATTACCACCACACTTGCTTTCAGCCCGACCAACCTCATAATTATCATTGTTTTTTCTATTTTTAGCATTTCCAACAAACATTCGAAATAAAATTGAAATTAAAGCGCCTTACTGTGATAATTATTATCCCATAGAAAATCTTGTAGTGTGGTTATGACATTTTAATAGACTACTGTACTATTTTATGAAAATGTCAGATGACACCGTACGTAAGTAAAACATGCAATGCCATTGTACGATAATTATGATTTGCTTCCCACAGTGGACGTTTTGCACAGCTTCGAATGTGTCAAATGAAGTACTATATTACAATTTATGAAACCATAACTCACAGAGCTGTTGACAATACGGCAACCTGAATGTGCGAAAGGTTGTCCATATAGTCTGAACTGTAAATTGAGAAAAAAATTATTCAACATAAACTTAAAAGTCGCTAAGCTGTGCACTGTGCATGTAATACCAGTCACAGAATGTACATTGTAACCACAAAGCCCGACACTTTGTCTTAATTTGCCCATATTAAAAGAAAAATAATAAGGAAACCTGTGGACCAGACCCCACGATATTGTTGTAAACTTTTTTTAATATTAAATGCGCTGTGTCGAGAGGTTAGACATGTTTTTATAAGGTTTAACAAGATGCGTTTCGTTAATTCGTACGTTTTCTATAATAGTCTACAAATATTGCGCCGTTTATCTGCCTGTATCTATATCTATTAGATCTTAAATAAGGTGTGGTTTGATGGTTAAAGTATCAGGCTCTAGAGCTAGACTTTCAACGGCAGTAGGTTCGAATCCTCTGTACGTCGGAAATTTTTCTGAATAATTTAAACTTAGCGGACGTGTCCATGGACATTGTGTATGTCGGATTGCCTGTCTTTTCGGGGTGAGGCATGTGAAACCAGTGAATAGCGCTGAGTACGCTGGGTCCGGGTAATGGGGTGGGACGGGAGTCATGTGGTTGTGCTCACACTGCCTCATGATTCTTAAAAAAAAACATCCCAAATAAGAAAATAGGAGCATAATGTATACAATTGGTAACAAAAAAATAAGATCATAATGTACTGAAGTGTAACTTTTTTATATTATAGTAAAATTTACATCAGCAATGAGAATACTTTGAAATTAAAACGAAAACGAATAATATATTTCGTCGGGTAACAGGGCTATTTTCGTTTTAATCTTATGAGTTGAGGTTGCTGGGTTAACGGTAACTTGTATTAGACTACTTATGCAGTAGCCCATTATACTCAATAAAGTAAGTTAGTTGTTTAAAATTAGTAAAACGTATCAGCAATTTATTTTACCATCTTTATTGTTAAGTTTGCGCACGTGTTTATATGACATCATAACCGAGAAAAATTTTAACAAATAAACTCTATCGCAAGAATAACAAAAATGAGTGCATTTTTCAGTATTCAGCCTCTATGTTTTAACGGCATCATTCCACCACAAAACCAATTCGAAAGTTTTTCGTTGTAAACACTTTACTTTGACTAATAAACAGTTTTTGATAATTCCGTAATTAATTGTGCTTTCACGTTTTATTACTATTATTCAATATACAGTAGAACTTAATAAAAGTCAACTTAAGTTCGTAAAATCAAAAGTTGAGACTTTATTTACGCAGCACAACTCGCACCTGGCCGCCGCCGCTGAGTCTAATTTGTTAGTGGAGAGTCGCGTTATATTGCAAACAATATATTCAAAAATTTAAAACAATTGCAGAAAAACCCTCTACAGTTTTAAATATTAAAAAAACAATTTTTTCGAATCTTTCAAAATTTGCAAAATTTTTAAATTATTTTAAAAATTTTTAAATATTTAATATTTGTGATTTTTAAAATTCTACTATTTTAAAATACTGCTAAAACTGTGCTCTCAAAATACGCCTTCACTTTCAAACTAAGCGGAGATTTACCGCAAGTAAAGGAACTCACGAAAAGTGACGCGCCTAGACAACCTGCTATACACAGCAAGTGTCGCTAACATTAGCACCCTGAACGTGAAATGCGGATATTAGCAAATTCTTATAAACTCCGGTGATAAAGACAAAACTGCCGTCGTAACTCCATTTCAGCATTTTTTAATTAAACCGAATGCAGTTCGGGCTCCGAAGTAAGCTGGCGACCTTCCAGAGAACCATGGACTGGTTCCGCACCGACTTAGGGACGGTACTCGCGTATATCTATATGACGTCATAGTCCTCTCACAAACTACAGACGAACTCCTCTAGAACCTAGATAGTTTTCAAAGGGTTGACCTAATTCAACCTACACGCACTCCGAATAAAATGTTGATTTGCGTGTACAAACGTACAATATTTGGGACACGCTTTGCAAGCATTTTCAGGCCGATATCGAATCTTGAGGTCCAAACCAAAAAGAAGCCTTCCAAGCCTTAAAGGTCCCTTCAATTCTCCGATAAGCCGACATAAGTCGTCCGTTCACTATTAGAATCGACGCCAGTGGCTATACCCTAAGAGTAGTCTTTAGCTAAAGTACTGGACCCGATGAACGCCCGGTCGAGTACGTTAGTCGTCTTCTAAGTTTAGCTAAAAAGAACTACTCTACTACGGAAAGAGATGCTTTGGCCGTGATATAGGCAATGGCCAAATTCCAAGGCTATGTCAAAAGAAGTCTGGTTAAAGCAGCCACCGTCCATTAGCCATTCATCTGGCTGATGAACCTAACAACACCTTCGAGAAGGCTCGCCAGGTGGGCTTTCGCCTTAAACTGTATAACCTAGAAATAACATACACTTCGGGGAAAACAAATGTGGTAACCAATACGTTATCCAAACCAACGTGTCCGCCTCACCCAGATCAAAAACTGCGACATCTGCACGGTCAGCATTGACATTTCTAGACATCCCGCAAAAGACATTCGGCGAGCCCAACTCGAAGACCCCAAGCTTCAGAAAACTATAACATGTTTTGAATCGATGAATTTTTTAGTATTATAGGAATTCTTGATTATTGAAAGTTGTTATATAAAATTGTCTTATATTGTATACTTGCACTCATAAAAAAAATCGTTGAAAAAAATGTCATCAAAGCGTACATAAATATTGAACTTAATACGTGAAAGTAACTAATCAAGTTAGTATTTATGATTCCTAGTCAGCGGTAAAATAAAACAATTAAGATGTAAAAGTAACATCGGATCAATATCCCGGAGTGTTTGGTAGGCGATGCGTCCCCCACGAATGTCAGATTGCAAATGAAAGCTGTTACAGAGCTTCCCGCCCCATCATCTGACCGTAGCGTGTAAATACTAATTTCTTGTTAGCGTACTGGCCCGCTGCACAGCGTTAATCGCCAATATGCACCTAATATAATTGACGAATATAAATGTGTCTTCTAGTAGAGGGAGCCTGACGGTAATAAAAGGTGAGACAGGTAAGAGGAATCCAGATTTAATACATAAATTCTGTACTTATTCTATTTTCAAAACTGTTTGCTGTCATAATATTTAACTCTTTAAATCTTCTACTGTTTATTAGAAAAAGGGTATAATTTACAAATTGTAACAATTTATAGAGAGCGTTACAGTTAGAAGTCAAATAATATCTCTTTCGTTATTAATTCACAATGATAGAAATTGTCAATGTTTGATGTAATTTATTATCAGCAACAGTATAAACAAGTGCATATAACAATAATAATAGCAGTAATATTATATAATGCTTAGCAATTTTTATTGATACTTTTGTCAACGCTTAGCACAAAAAATACCTCCGTGCTTTGCACTTAGGCACTTTTCATCGTAACCAGTATGAGTCAAAAATATTTAGAAAAATTGCAAGCAAAATTGATATTTTGTCAATTATTACGAGCTTTTAGGCATTCTGCATTTTAAATTCATAATTATGACGCTGCTATAAAGAATTACTATGCAACGTAATAAATAAAAAATTACAGTGAATATTCCACTCACTTTCTCTACAAAAAAATTTTAATTCGGTCATTTTTACAATATTGCGCGACCAAAAAAATTAACATATTTATTATGCTAGACCAATAAATTTCAAATTATATTAAAATCAATCAAGTAGTTTCTGAGAATTTAAGATTCACACATACATACAACTAGACATACAGTTTTTAAAAAGTACTCTTTTGAGTTCCTAGAGATCAAAACACAACTTTTCTTTGCTTAGGTACTGGAAACATGGGAGGGTAAAACGGAGAACACAAAACCTCCACAGTCGGCGGTGTTTGTTGAAAAGACCCCTAAAATATCGCGTTAATTTGATGTAAGGGATTTGGTAAATCCCAGCTCTGCTTTACAAAAAACTTCAACGTATCAAAGTCAAAGCCGTAGTTTATTAAATTTCTCTCTGGCAATTTGCACGGGCTGAAGCGTGGATTAGTAATCCCAAGAGTAGTGTGGGGTTTTATTTTGCTGAAATTCGATATGGGGTTGTCGTATACCCGTTGATTGAGATAAGAGTACGAAATGCGAAGATTAAGAATTATGCAACCCAACATACATATCATGAGCTTTCTAGATATTTTAAATAACAAATTGGTTATTACGAATTAGAAATTTCGGACAAATAATGACGAAATTATGAGGTGACAAATTATACAAATATAATTTTTAAGTATTCATGACATTGAAAACTAGCAGAACCCGTGGGCTATACACCACGCTTTTTTTGTAACGTATTTAAAAAAAGTATATTTGAATAAAATTGGCTATTTCTAGATTTTTGTAACTACAGTTTAGATTGTTAAGCCTAATTTTTTGTTTTACGCCTAGTTGGTACTAATTTTTATAGTTTTTCATCAAACTAAAAAATCAATTCGCCGCCATCTGCAATAAATTAAATATTTGGTTCAGTTTTAGTATATTATATTATTTCTTTGTTATTAGATGAAACACTGGAGCCCGTGGTTTACGCCTCACGGCCAACATATATCCTCCCCACTGAGTGTGATATGCAAATGTTTGATATCGTCAAATTATGTACAACCATACACAAAAACCATCTACTTCTACGTTGATTTCTACAAATTTCAATCAAATGCAGTATCGTTCGGCTGTACAAACAAATTTGATCCGTATGCAGTGGACGCGTAAATACGTAGTGTATAGAAGTGGCGGCCTTCATTTACTAAAATTAAGACAGGGGGAAGAGCTCTGGATTTAATATATATAGATAATTATTTTCATACCGAATCGCAGATCCGTCTCTTTTATCTTGTGTCTCAATCCTAGCACAACTAAATTAGCGGGCCGAGCAATTAGTTAACCACAGCATACTAAAATGCCGCTGAATATCGATACCACTTCGTTTCACCAAAAGTCAAATCATGTAACGTGGAAATCAGAGTAACTTTAAGGGGAAGAAAGGCCAAGTTCGAAACGCCATTTTAACGGATTTTGTATTTTACATACGCTTTCAGTATAGAAAAGTATTGATTTTAAATAAAATACTAGCGAAATCCGTGGTATATGCCACACGATATTTTTGTTTCTGTTTTTTGAAGTAACATTTCTTTGCCTGCAGAACTAATCACGAGAATACGAAACGGAAATAATGAAACGGAAGTGATGAAACGAAAGTAATAGAACGAAAGTGAGGTTGAATAAATACAAACTACAGCGATCATTGTTTAATTGTGCCATCACAGCCACACAAGTCTAAACAAGTGTAATTTGTTGCGCTGCTTGTATAGCCAGCCTACGAACAGCACATCAAGGGAGAAATATGATTTATAATGTATTTGATTGAAGATTGAATTACTTTCCAGTTTCCAATAATATTTCCGTTTTACAAAAACAAAAAAAAAATAATTTTCAATTAAATATTTTTGAAATATAAATAAAATTTGCATATAAAAATAAATTAGAAATTGATGAAGTTTCCATGTAAATGCGGTAAACGATAAAAGTCGCTTCCCGCGTTGAAAAACTGTTTCCTACGTAAAACCAGATCATAACAACACAATCTTGTTAAGTACATTATTTGCTAAACAAAATGGCCATTTACGACTTTTTTGACCGGCACCGAACTTTTTATTTATAAAAAAAAATGTCAAATTAAGCGTTTTTTAACAAATATACCGTAATATCTCGAGAAGTATGTGGTAATGCAAAACTTAATTTTTTTTGTTAAAAAGCAGATGCATCAGCGCTGTGTATGATTTTATTTTAGTTTCTGAACAAAATTCATTCTGTTCCCAAAGAAATTACGAATTTGACTTTTTGCTTTCGACGTAGTCAATTGTTTACTAAGCGACAAAATTGTTATTTTTAAATTTTAACAAATACATGCAGCGGACAAAATAAGGAATATACTTTGAGAAATATTTTAAAGCAAAAAATATATATATGGCCATGGTTTTGATGCTATAAATTTTTTATCAAAACTCCGCGTGTCGCGTCCTAGGTGTAAAGCTTATGATGGTGTTTGCAGCCGTATACATATAAAAATAACTTTAGTTAATAAAACACGTAAAGAAATAATACATATATGTGACGTAATATAAAAATAATGACGTGCAAATAAGCAAGTAAAATTATTTTAATAAGTGTCTGCTGTTTCTAAATCAGGTTCTTCTAGTAAACTTACTATACTCTTGTTACAATCTTTACTATTTCATTCGCTGCAGAGTTACAGTCCTTCTTTTATGCAAAGGTCTTTCCATGTTTGTTTGGGATTTCTAAATTAATATCTGGAAAATACCAGATTTGTAACTGAAACTATTTTCGCTAAAACACTTTCAGTGAGAACACGTTAAGGAGTTTCACTTATAACTTGCATGCTCGGCACATATTTTTTTTATAATAAACGAAGTTTTAGTTTATGATTTATATAGCGATTGCTGTAATTCTTTCTTTATATTAAATCCAGATCCTTGAGCTTATGCAACCCAAGCGGCGCGCGATGAGTGTTATTCATTTAAAAGTTACCAACAGCTGAGCGAAGTACTTCTTCTGGACTTCCAATACTTTAGGTGTTGTTAGTTATCATATATTCAAAAGTATTTCAATATTAACGTTTCACGCCCCAACATTGACTGCAATATTATCTCACCATTGTTACTACAAAATTACCCACGAGTAATGCAGCTTAAACGACATGTATTTAAAATCTTAATAGTAGGAGTCACGAAGTAATAAGCGAACTGTAACACACTAAATTGTAACTTTTTATCTCTATGAGCCTAAATTGAAAAGGAATCGTGCGGCCAGTTTTTAAGCAATTTATTTTTAAAATTGTCACGCCACAATTTTTTATTTATTTCTTTTACATGATGACGTTGTACTTTCCTGGGGTTGTTTTAGTACTAAACAAGGTTTGAATAATAATGCGTTAAAGTCAAAATTTTCAAAAAAATTATTGCAACCGCCAAGTAATGATGGTACGTTCGAAAAAAAACATTTGGCGTTGTCCTAAGGTTTTCTACCACATTCCGTTATTTAATTAAAATAATTCCGTTTCTGAAAAAAAGGCTATCGAAAAAAAACTTGTTTAACTTCCGCTTTTGGTTTCTGCTTTTTAAAAACTTGTATTATATCTGTAAATTTTTGAAAATATCTCTAGAGGCTGATCAAGCTATACGCCTTTTTTCTTAGTGAGTTTATTATTAGGATGTTATTAAAAATTTTTGGTGTGCATATGTTTCGAAGCGTGCTCTACAACCTGGCGCAGTCAGTTTTTTGATTGGACGTCAAATGTCAAAATAGCGATTTTCAACTTTTTATTTTTAAATGGAACGGTACGACTTTTTTTGGCTTAAACGATGCTGTATGATGTTTACAATATGATCCTTACTGAATTTTTCATCATTTTTATGATTCAGCTGTAAAATAAGCATTCATTATGTTAGTCTAGTAGGCCGGTACGTACGCACGCGTCACCACGTTTTTGCGTAAAATAAGTAAACTTTTGATGAAATAATTGCTTGTAAGTAAACATTTCTACTTCTTCGAGTTTCTTGTTGGATAAAAACTAATTAGTTTTTTATTTAAATTTTGTTTAGTTTATAATCTTATAGTTTTCATTCGATGTTATCCTAATATTGAAGTAACTATTATTTAATGTAATCTAAATACCTGAGTTTCTGTTTTTTTATGTTTAATAAAATAATGATTTCATTATGCATACTGACAACCATTAAATCGTTTTGTGCAAATACATCATAGGTCTCGGCCTACTAGACTAACATAATAAATGCATATTTTACGGCTGAATCGTGAAAATTGGAAAAAAATTCAGTAAGGATCATATTGTAAACATCATACAGCATCGTTTAAGCCAAAAAAAGTCGTACCGTTCTATTTAAAAATAAACAGTTGAAAATCGCTATTTTGACATTTGACGTCCAACCAAAAAACTGACTACGCCAGGTTGTAGAGCACCCTTCGAAACATATGCACACCAAAATTTTTTAATAAATTCCTAATAATAAACTCACTAAAAAAAAAGGCGTATAGCTTGACTCAGCCTGTATATTTCGAAGCTCATCGTAATCGGATTATTCATTCGTGGGTTATGAGGTGTCCTAGTTATTTTTAAAAACCACCGTCTTGAGCAGTAATTGAAAAGCAATGTATTCACTCCAAAAAATCTGCTATTGCTTGTAATGTATAAATAAGTAATTAAACCGTGAGGTTTGCTGGTTACGTTGCGGTCATTCGTCAAGCTTTTATTTCAGTAGAAAGCCAGTGTTAAAACCGCTAGGAGAAATGTTTGTTAGATTCGACGATTGATTTCAGGTAAGTAATTAACTGGTATCCTTTATTGACGAAGCATCTTCTTGTGGTTGCACACGTTTTGCGAGGTGTAGCATATCTTGTCACTTTCTGTCCTGTGTGGTGCTTAAAGTGGCACAGGACAGTGGGAACCTACATCTTTAATAGACTCCAAACCACGATAGTGCATACATTTAATCTCCAGAAAAGACTTTATTATTGCAATCTCCGATATGAGAAGTGAAGCTAACAGCCGCCAACTCTCAATCAAGGCAACACAGCTCACATCAGAGTACGTAGGTGGTTGTCCAAAGTCTTCCAACGGAGTAATAACTTTAATTAAATATATGAATATATCATATTTGATCGGAATACCCCACTAATTAGCAACAGTAGTTGCATCCCGTCGTCTAGACGCTAGTATTGAACTAACCTATCTAAACCTGTTTCATTTATGAACTGAACTGATTGTTCAGTCGTCCTACTGTGTATTGTAAAGTAAAAGAATGTAAAAGTGTAAGCTACTGGAAGGGATCTGTAGTCCGAGAGCATGTTTGTTCCCGCGTAGTCCGATTTGTAAATGCGAAGCATCGGATGCCACTACAATTACACATACAAATAATTACGATAATTACTCTTTGGCACATTTAGTATAATGAGTATTACTTCATTTATAAGTTCGAGCTTTACTTCGTTCAAGTTCATTTTAATTTATTGTAAACAGAACAACTCTTAACTGCAACAGGTTTTTTATTTTAGCCTTATACGTATTTCAACGTGGTTTAACGTCATTATCAAAGGCAAGATTAAAAGTAAACAGTTGGTGTTGCTATAGGTACAATAAATCTTCATAACGTGATCTTGGTTTTTTATATCTGCGTCCAGATGACTTGATTTCTCATTCCAAAAGTCCAATTATGGCGAATTTAAAAGATCCATTTGTTCATTCATTAAAGGTACAGTTTTTATATGTTTGTGAATTTCAAATGCTTCTAGTATACCTAATTTACGTTTATCATCACAAAAGTGTAAACATTTTATGGTCTTATTAGATGTCATTGAATGATTGTGTTCGCAAAGTGTTCATTCAATGACATCTAATAACACTATAAAATATTTACACTTTTTTTATGATAAACGTAAGTTGGATATACCAGAAGCATTTGAAATTCACAAACATTTTAAATCTGTACCTTTAATGAATGAACAAATTGATCTCTTAAATTCACCGTTATTATACGTTTTGAAATGAGAAATCAAGTTATGTGGACGCAGATATAGAAAACCAAGATCAAGTTAGGAAGATTTATTGTTCCTATAGTAACACCAACTGTTTACTTTTAATCTTGCTTCTATAATGATGTGTAAACGCATTGAAATACATATAAGGATAAAATAAAAAACCTGTTGAAGTTAAAAATTGTTTTTTTCACAATAAATTAATAAGTGTTAAATTACATTGATAATATTTATTAATCAATTTTTTTAATATTTATTATATTTTGATAGATGATAAAATAATAACATAACAACATAATTGTGTTAGTAAAAAAGCAGTAATAAATCAAGCTCTGTAAGTTAAATCAACAACTGTTTAATTGTTTTGCGACAAATAATGTTCCTAAAAGAACTAAACTAATAAATTAATGTTTAGTGTTTCCTCTCTATTTTCTTGATACTTTTAATGCAGTTTTGTATATTTTTTGCATAATTTATAGTAACATTTTTTTTATCATACAAACGCAGCCGGATGGTATTACAAAGGTATCATATTCAAGAGCGCCTGCTTTATCAATGGATAATAGACTTGTGTGTATGTATTTCTGAACGCAAGTTGCCGCATTATGTGCAGGAAACTTGGCCTTTTCATTACATTTGCTACCTCTGAAAAAATAAATAAAAGTGCATTTTTAGGTAAACTGTTTTCTTATAACTCACAATGTTTTTGAATTTTATGTATTTTAAAATATGTTTATATCAATAACAATAAAGTACTAGAGCTATGCCAAGTAGCGACATATCACTTACGTTCGAACATAGATTAAACATTCTACGAAAATGCAAATGTGGTAACTATCACAAAACAAAATTTGAAACTTTTATGTTACCTACTAAAAATAAAAGGGAATTACACAAGTACGCCTCCTATAATGTGCGGCAAGGAAAAGTTGCAAAGCAACAAACCTGCAATGTGTGATCGCTGATACCTGCTTTGCAGGTTCCGATCACAACTCTGCAGGTTTGTTGCTTTGCAACTTTTCCTCGCCGCACATCATAGGGAGCGTTACTTGTGTAGTTCCCTTTTATTTTTATACTTTCTGGTTAGAATTATGTCCACCTGATGAGTTTAAATAAGAAGGAAACATGTAGTGGTCTATTCTACCCGTAATTGAAACCAAATCTCTCTACTTTTTTTATGTGACTGTATTTCTATTAAAAAATTATTGCCTTTTTGATGAATGAGATAAACTGGCAGGTAACAAATTCGTGGAGAAAAGTTATTAGTTATTTGAAGAAAAAGGTTAGTCTGATTCGTAGTGTTAGGCAGGAACAATTTTGAAAGAATTGTCAATTTTAGGCAGGTCTTCGGATTTTATACTTGAAAGTTGGAGGGAGGTTATGTCCAATGCGCACTTCTCCGAAGAACGACGTTCCGACGCGATCACACAAATCTTTATGAATTTTAAAATTGTTGCCGTCAGGTTGACTCGTTACCACTGCTTTCTACTATTACTACATAAATGTGATAACAACGACAACGATGGGAAAATACACAAAACAATAGCAGTAAACAAATAAAAAATTAAACAATATAACACAATACGAGTATTTCACAGAATGAAATCGAAGTTGTACACCAAAGAAACAGTAGAGTTAGGTTGCGACGAAAAACTGGTTTTGCTTAACATCACATCGTAGTCCCTTCCGAAAATACACCGCTGAACGTAGAAAAAGATAAATAGAGGGTTATGAAATTATCGGCAGATTGTTCATGGCCGGCTAGATTATTAACTTCATTAATACCATCAGTAAAGCCTATATTTGCTTTTGCTTAGAGGAGCTAATTTTGATTCACAACGAAAACGTCCCTAAAAGAAGTCCAAGAACAGTTGTCTTTCACCGGTACAGCAACAACAACAACAATCGGTAAAAATACCCCGTAGTGGAACCATTCCGCGGAAAAAACAACACATGGTAAAATAGTTTCCCAAAAACAAAACGCAAGAAAAACATCCCATAAACTAAAGCACGTCTATTTTCTTGCTGGTAGTTAGTGCAATTTCGGGGATCACCTTTTTTATAAATTGGCAATATAGCTGCCACCGTCCAGTCCCTGAACACTTTGTATATTACTGCACTTTTAGATTTGAGATTTAATTCTTGATTTAAAAGCGTCAAGTACTATTAACTTAAAATTAGTGGTTTTTGAGTTATTTAACTTTTTTCATAATTGACTAATACTAATTAATTAATATTTTAGATGCCAAAAACGTGTAACTATTGCTATTTTGCATAGACTATTAGCACAGTACAAAGTATTCAGCGGTATGTTCTAAACAACAGATTATTACACAATTTAATGTCAACTAGTGTTACCCTAGCGCACAATGCACTGACAGACTGATCGTTGACAGAACCGGCTAAATGAAAAGTCACGTGATGCATTAGTTCCATAAGGGAGACGAGACGTTAGTGTAGATGTCGCCTCAAGTAAAGCGCGTCTAGCAGACTTTCATATATATTATAAATTAAAATAATTATTATTGAAAAATCGACGTAGAATAAAAATATAAAAATGTTTCATGTTTCATCTGTGGATAGAAAAGAAAATGGTCCAAATTGGTGAAGCGGCAGCCGCTGGAGAAACCGGAGAAAAAACCCTTTGAGCTTTTATACATGTATGGATGGATGGATTTTCAAAACTTTGAATTTCAATAACCTTTGTTTTTTAAATAGAACACCCAGTATTTTTTGACATAATCAAATGTCATACAAATTTTCTTTTTTAATTTGATAATAAGGTTTGAAATACCAAATGTTCAAATTACTGTGGTTTTTGTGTTTTTTTGATAACTTGTCTTTATAAATTTCAAATAATGGTGTGCGACAAAAACACAACAAAAACTCTTATTTTCTTACGCTTAGAAAGTGCCATCCTCCTATACTATTTCAAAAGTATTGAGAATATCATTTTTTTCTTCAATACAAGTGGTTTGTTGCCATATGAGCTATTTTATGCCACATTCCAAAATTTTCTGTATTGTCACGTAACTGATCAGTGACGTCATCGATAATTTTATTAATTGGCAATATGAATATTTTCTTAGGCCGTTTTTCACACTCCCACATTACAAATATCATGACAGTTTTATGTCATTGAAACGTGGAGAAAACTACCTAACTGCGTAAGAAAATGTATATAGCAGCGTCTAAGAAGCTCACTAGGCAACAATCCACTTGTATTACAAAAAAATATTTTTGATAGTTTAAAATTGTATAGAGAATGGCATTTTCTAAGCGTAAGATAATAAGAGTTTTGGTTTTGTTTTCACCTTGTTTCATTTAAAATTTACAAAAAAAAAATATAGAAAACACAAAAATCATAAAAGAGTGAACACGTTGTATACAAAACCTCATATCAAATCGAAAGAGAATTTAATTTCAGATTTGATGGTGTTGGATACTGGGAAGGTGTTTTATTTAAAAAACTAAAATTTTTGCAGTTGAAGTTTTGCAAAATAGGCATTAGATTACGAACACCCTATGTAATAATCAGCTGTTATTAACATACCAGTAAATACTTTATAATGCCTTAATAGTTTGTGCAAAATAGCGATGGGTAAACGTTTTTGATATCTAAAATATTAATTAATTATTATCAGTCCACAAATGTCGGAAATTTTAAAGAAAGTCAAATAATTCCTAAACCACTAATTTTAAAATGATACTACTTTGATGATTTTAGATCAAGAATTAAATCTAGGATTTAAAAATATAATATGATATATGGTGTTCCAATTAAAACAAACGAAATAGTATGCTGTACAGGCATAATTAAACACCCAGTAGAAATGGTAATAATTTCAGGTTTTGCATCAGTTAATGATCAACAGTTTTTGTTTAAAAAAACTAATATTCCTAATAGTTTAGGAAATAATAGTGAGGTGACACTTAAATGACGCTCTGTATAATAAAAAAAAGAGCTTTCCCTGAAAAGGATACGTATTGTTTTCTTGCTCATCAATTTTTTAGACGATATAGATAGTAAAGGCGGATTTCAATTTGTAATTATATGCAAATGTATAACAAAGTTGTATACTTCGTATGTATTTCTTCCAAAATAAATTTTTGCCTACGAATTGTTTTCTTTGGGTTTTTTTTAAAAGAGGTTGTTCTTTGTCGAAAAATTATTTTATAGGGTTCTTTTTTGGGCTGTTTTTTGTTTTTTTCACGGGCACTCCTTTCCGGGAGTAATTCTCAATACTAAGACGTGTATGAAGTTATCAAAAAAAGCGGGGAGCGTAGCCCACGAGTTCTGTTAGTTTGTATTAATTGACCAAAATGATATAAAATAGCTACCACTTCCGGTTGCGGATGGTCAAATTTATCATTTCAATTTACTTACAGGCATTCTTCGTAAACTATCCCTTGCTTGTGTTCACCAACGGTAACAATATATTTTGTGACATTTCGCGAGTTTATCATTGTCTGTGGGTACACTGTACGAATCCTTGTAGCGCACAAATGTTCTGCTTCTGGCGAATATAGTTGCCTTTGGTCTTGACTCCATGCTTTAGATGGTAAAACCTGAAATAAAATTACAGTATGTCTCATCATTTTAATTAACAATTTTGTAAGTTGTAAAGATAAAATTATAACGTTAATAAACCTAATAATAAAGGCTAGTTGAAGATTCCTTTAAAACAGGTCATTTAACTATTGATTGGATATTTGAAGTGAAATTTCTTTTGCCGGCGGGATTGACTACGCAAATGTGTTACGAAAGTGATGGAACGGAAGTAATGGAACGGAAGTGATGTCGCCTCAATGCAAACTTAGCGATGTATATTCAATTGTGCTATCACAGACACACAACTCTAAACGAGTGTATGTTGTTGCTTTGCTTATATACCTAGCTTCGGAACAGCGCATCAAGGGAATAATGTGATTTATGATATATTTCACGCAATATTGAATTACTTTAGAATAATATTTCCTTTCTACAAAAAAAAATAATCACTTTTAATTTAAATATTGACATTTGAAACATTAATAATTCTTGTATATGAAAATAAATTAGAAATTGATGAAATTGCCATGTCAATTCGGTAAACGGCGAGTCGCTTCTTCATAAAAAAAACTTCTGCGTTAAACTACGCGTACCGACATATTCTTATCAAGTACGTAATTTGCTATATAAAATGGCTATTTACGACTTTGTTCTGGCAGGTATCGCACTTTGTATTAATAAAAAAGTCCCCATATCGCCAATTTACAAACTAAACGTTTTTTAACGAATATTACGTAATATCTCCAGAAGTACTTGGTATACCAACTTGATTTTTGTTTTATTTTTTGTTTGAAAGCAAAAGCATCAGCGCTGTCTATGAGCTTATTTTAATTTCCAAAAGAATATATTTCTTGATCGAAGAAATTACGAACATGTTTTTTTAATTTGGATCAGTTAACTTTTCACTAAGCGACAAACTTTTTTAATTGTAGATTTTAAGATATACATGAAGCAAACACAATTAAGAATCAACTTTTAGAAATATTTGAAAGCAGAAAATAAGTAATCACAAGGCTATGATTTTGATATTACGAATTTTTTATTAAAACGCCGCGCACTTTCTATGATTTGTAGTGCTTGAAGCTGTATGCATACAAAAAGAACTTTAGTTAGTTGTACATTTTTTTGAATTATTAATAAAACACGAAAAGAAATAATACATACATGTGACGTAATGTAAAAATAATGATGGATAAATAAACGAGCAAAATTTTCTTTTATTATGATATTATTATACAGGGTTGGACAAAAGTACGGAACAATGCAAATATTTCTAATACAGCAACCGCGATTACGACATTTTCTACATGAAGGTTCCGATATACGGCGGATACAATAAAGGTATTGGCAATTTAAAATTACTTGCGGTTTAACCGGAAATGATTTTAAATTTAAATAGAACACCCTTTACATTTTTTGATATATCGATAAAACTTTTTTTTTGCGAGTTCAGTGATATAAAGTTTAATGCCTTTGTTTTTAATAACTCTAGAGATACTGAATAATAATGATTCGTAATTTGTTTTATTACCCAGCAACACATGACAACAGAACAATGAAAAACAAACAAATAAGAAAACACAAACAACATCACTTGAGAAGACGCTCAAAATGACCACCAATTACTTCTTGGCAATAACCAAGTATGCTCTGCAGGAATTCTTCTTATTTCATTAACAATTCTGAGTGTTAATTCTTCCAAATTATTCGGTCGTTCAGTATAAACTCTAGAATTTAAATGCCCCCAAAGAAAGATATCTAAGGGATTCAGGTCCGGAGAACTAGCGACCCAACTGTTTAGGCTTCTCACATTCTTTTGTTTTCATGAGCTGCTAGATAACAATTACGAAACATTATTGTTCAATATCTCTAGAATCATTAAAAATAAAAGCATAAAACGTTATATCACTGAACTTGCAAAAAAGAATTCTATCGACATTTACAAAAATATACAGGGTGTTCTATTTAAAATAAAAAGATAATATAATTGCCTGCTAAACCGAAAGTACTTTTAAATCGCCAATACCTGCATTGTATCAGCCGTATATCGGAACCTTTACGTAGAAAATTTTGTCTTAATCGCGTTTTCCGTATAGAGATTGTTCCATACTTTTGCCCAACCCCATATATATTATTATTTTATTTAGAAACAAAAGATACTTAATCTTTTGTTTCTAAATTAGGATCTTCAAATAAACATACCATTTACTAAACTATTGTTACAATCTTTACAATTGCACCCACTGCAGCATTTCAGTCTCTATTTTGTGCAAAGATCCACCCAAGTTTGTTTAAACTTTCTAAATTAACATTTAGAACATGACTTGAATACCAGATTTGCGACTAAAACCTTTTCTATATTCTTTTAATTCAGAATTCAAAAAATACTTCTGAGTGAGAAAACGCTAAGAAGTTGCACTTAGAACTTGGGTGCTTGGAACACATTTCATTTATTAAATACCTAATCAGTAAACATCTAAAACTTCCGACATTATATTTGTAAACACACATATCTATATTTAACAGATGCTGTGGCTATTTTATTTATGGAGCAACCGTAGCTCAGCGTTAAGCGCGCGGCCTGCTAATGCAACGGATCCGTGTTCAACTCCCGGCCCGGTCGTTCTCCCTCCCAAAACAACGGGAAACCAGCGAGGTGGATTTTTACCCAGTTAAACCTCTGGAGAAGAACTGCATGCACTTCCTGTGGTTCGAAGCCTACGTTAAACTGTAGGTCCCCTATGTGCTATGTCTGTCTGTGCATAAAATCTATCTCCGCGTACCAAACACACACATAGGAAAGAAGTCGCCAACGCCTTGAATAGAGTATGGCACGAGAAAAAGAGAAGTGGTTATTTTGAGGACGTTCATATTAAAATGGAATAACACTAAAAATTTAAACTGTCACTATTCCACTTTATTAAATAAATTTTACACAACATGTTTCATCCGCGGGGACATTATCAAGTGTACTCTTCAATAGACGAAAAATATATTTAACGATAATTTTTCTGGTGGTGGGAAACAAACTTCAGGTAAATTAATATAGTTGCGACACAAATTACAATACATATGTCAAGATACAATACAAAAAAGTATAATAAAACAAGCTTTAGAAAAAGTGAAGTCTAAACATCAAAATATCACAAATAGCACTGCCTGGTAGGACCTAGGAGTTTTAAATTTTAATAATGGCGAGTTGTTTACTTCAATCTATCATTAAAAAGGTCAAGCTTTAATTTTTGCTTAATTTGTTAATTTCCAGAGATTCAACGTAATTAAGTTTTTTTTTTTGCTTTTAGTACACTATATAATATTTTTGGTATATGTTTGGCTAAAACATTGTGGTTTGACTCAATTAAGTGTTTTGCTAAGTTGGAGGAATAATTCTGAATAGGTTTTTTTTTGAGTTTCTAATATGTTCTTTAATATTAATATCATAGGCCTACCCGTTTGGCCTACATATGTTGAATTGCATCCTGGACATTTTAGAGCGTATACCCCACATTTTTTCATTATATCTGTAGGTTGTTTTGCATTAAATAAATATTTACTCAAATCCCTGTTTTGAGTGAATGTTTCGTTGATATTACATTTTTTCAGGTTATTTCAAATGGTGTATGTCCAAGTAGAACAAATCGTTTCTGAAACGTTTCAATTCGTTGCGTAGTAGTTTCAAAAATATGTTTATAAAACGTTTCAAAATTGTAGTTAAAATGTTTCTGTTCCGCAAATAAATGTTACAAGGGTGATAATAGAAAACGTTTTTTTGGAAACGATTTTGTAACGTTATGGAATTATTTAACAGAAATATTTAATTGCATACAGAAATATGTGATGAAATATATTTAGTTGCCTCTTAAAACATTTTCTCAGAAACATTTTATTTCGTTTTCAGAAACGTTTCAAAGAATTGTTTCCTCACGTTTCTGTATTATTTCTACAAAACTTTTTCAAAATCTCCTTCTAGCTTCTGGTTAATGCCAGTTAGTTGCTTACTGCAATTAAACATACAACATTGTTTTACAAACCCTCCTCCATTTTTGTTGAAGGTGCATTAGTAAAGAGTAAATGCAGAAGGTTTAAAAGGGTAATGTGTAATGAAGCATTGTATGCTTAAGATTATTTAAGAAGTAAAATAATGTGCAGTGGGTTGCTGGATTGTGGATTGCAAATTGCAAATTTTGCCATCTAGTAACAATTAATGTTCAATGGTCACTAGCTACTTTTGTTAAACAAATAGTTGCATTTTCGACGTAGGTATGTTCCTGTTAAGTTTAGGTACTTAGTAAATTTAATAAAAGTACTTTGAGATGCTCGCTAATTCAGGTGATAAGCCATTAATATATATGGAATTTATCTATCCCCCCCCCCCAACACCCGTCCTAATTAGTTTTCTTACGATTATATTTGGTTGTTGCTGTGGAATGTTGTACAAAAGTTTATTAATTTAATTTCTGGGAATATCAATATTGTTTAAAATGTAAGTTAAAATGGTACATTATGGAAATGTGCAGTTTTTGAACTCTATTTTTAATCCTAAAATTTAATTGATATTCTGATTAATTGTATACTCTCAATAGTAATTAATATGCCTACTCCAACTGGTGGGTTTCATTACATTATCATTATTATTAACAATTTTGGTATATTGTTACTATTTTCTTCTTAGATCGTAAACTGTGAATAACAATTATTAACTGATAAATAGTTGTATTTGTATACGTTATAGTTGTACATTGTATAGTTGCATACCTATGTAAAACTTATATAATTGTGTAATTCCCACAAACGAGTGCCTAAACCTAATAGATAAGATCTTAATTGGCAAACGTAGTGAACAAAAAACGAAATTATATCTCTTTTGGAAATTTGTGTACAAAAAAATTATTTTCAATAAAATTCTAAATTGTATACTCAAAACTCAGGCCTCCCCATGGGAGCACCGCTAAGCCTGCTATTATCAGACATTTATATGCACCATTTCCAATCAAAAATTCTAATAACTGAAGAATTTAATAACCATATCCTCTTTTGGTACCGCTACGTGGACGATATTGGTTGGTTTTAAAGGCACCGTCAGACAACTACAAACCTTTCTTTATTTTCTTAACAATCAACATCCCAACATAAATTTTACTCTTGAAACATAAAAATAAAAAACTATGAACTTTTTAGATTTGACATTTTAAAAAATTACACGTGCTTTGATTTTAATATCTTCAGAAAACCTACGTAAACAGATACTCGTATATCAGCTGACTTGCAGGTCCCTGTACGACATAAACTGTCCGCTTATCATACAATGCTTCACAGAGCTTTTAGTGTTCCCTTTTCTAAAGAAAAACTAGAACAAGACCTCAACACAATTTGTCAAATTGCTATAAACAATGGATTTCACTTATCTACCATAAATAAAATTATCTACAAGAAACATAACAAAATTATATCAAACAAAATAGATATACACATAAAATACAAAAATGTAAACTCGTATGTCAGCATACCATATTTAGAAAAATTATCATAAACCATTTGCAATAACCTAGAAAAAAATGTCATACACTTCAAACAAAAGCTTGACCATCTTTAATAAACACATTGAAGTGAAACAACTCGCTATTATTAAATTTAAAACTCCTAGGTCCTACCAGGTAGTCTTATCTATGATATTTTCATATTTAGACATCGATTTTTCTAAAGCTTGTTTTATGATACTCTTTTTATTGTATCTTGCTACATGTATTATAATTTGTGTCGCATATATTAATGGTTGCCTACTACAGCGGCGGTTTCTCCACTGGGTCAAATGGTGATTGACCTCCTAATGCAATAAGAAAAAAAATAATTACTTTTTGTTTGAGTACATAACATATTACACACTATAAAATTTAAAAAATACTTTATAGTTAACGTTTGTATAAGATTTCAATGCGAGAACGTTTATTAAAGAGCTGCCGCAGGGTCCGAAAACGTTTGAATGTATGAAAATCGCGCGCGCGTTAAGCGAATCTATGCGAGGTTCACATGGCTGTTTTGTTTGTCCACAATTCAGCTATACGCCACCGGCTTAAAAGGCATTTAAATGAATAAGAGTGAAATAGAAAGCTTATTGCGGTAAAATTCAGATTACACAAGCTAAAAAAGGAAAGAAGCTGGTGCGCATTAGAGACTTCAGGGTCGATGGCCCCAGTTTCTGATTAAATGAGTAGAATAACAGCGCATGCTAATCACGTGTAGTTGGTGTATTTCTTCACACGTTCGTTTTATGCTGGTATGGCACAAGGTTAGTAACAAACTTTCTTTGTGTAGAAATAATCGGGGATTTTTTCGTAGATCGGTTTTGTCTGTGACATTTTCTTGTGTAGTAAATCTTAATTTAGTGCTATAAAATGTCTGTGCAAAAAATAATGGAACTTAAAGCTCAACGTGGTTTGAAGTTTGAAGAACGTTTGAAGTTAAACGAAAACGGTCGTCGACAACCAACCCTAATTATTAAACTAATAACACTGTATAGAAATAAAAAGGTTAACGGGTATTTTAATGAGTCAATTCAATGCATAAAGTGTTGCGGAGTAATATAGAAAAAGTTAGGCATTACCTTATTAATAATTTCGTGCCAGCTGCTCCATCGACATGCAGAAAAAGAAATAAAATAAATGAAAATTCAAAACTTTCAATTGCAGTAGAAATTTGCGACATAATTGTATCAGAGGTTGAACATAGATTTATATTTTCTAATCATTTAATTGTTTCGCAGCTATTTCAAGCAAATAAATTCGAGGAGTACAAAGATGTTTTCTACAAAATGTTTTTAAATTAGTCAAGACTAGTTACACCGTTATAAACGATTTAAAATTAAAAACCGAACTAGAAGTGCTATACGATCGAGAGGATTTTTATGAAAGTGCTGGTGCTGTTGCAATTCTACAATTATTTGTAAACAATAATCTTTGTCAGACCTTTACTGAGAGTGTAAAACTTATTAAAATTTTGTGTACTTTGCCGATGACGACGCACAGTGGAAAGCGAGCGTTGCTTCTCTACTTAAAAAAAAACATTTTTGCGTAACACGATAGGGCAAGAAAGGTTAAGTGCGTTAGCTATGTTAAGCATCGAAAAATCGTTAATAAATAATATTGACAATTTTAATGAACTAATGATAGATCATTTTTCCAACGCGAAGGAACGAAGGATCGACTTGAAATATAAGTCTACCTAAAATTAATTGGCTAGGTAAGTACATTTTTATCAAAAAATATTTCAAAAATGACCCCCCAGTACGCCACACCACGAGCCGCCACTGGCCTACTATATTAATTTACCTGAAGTTTGTTTCCCACCACCAGAAAATTTATCGTTAAATATATTTTTCGTCTATTGAAGAGTACACTTGAAAATGTCCTAGTGAATGAAACATGTTGTGTAAAATTTATTTAATAAAGTGGAATAGTGACAAAAAATTAAATTTTATTTTAATACACATGTGAATTTGAAACACAATTCATTATACGTTCCTGCGCAAAGAGAGATTTGTGTGTCTGCCACATACATCTGTCCTTGCATTAACAAAAATATAATTATGACGTCATAATCTTACCATACTAATTGATATAAAGCACAAAAATACGTAAATACTCATTTTGCTAAGTAAGCCACTGACTTTTGTTAGTAATCCAAGAAGACTGAAATTGACGACGCAATTCAGCGCATCGTTGTTCAAAATAAAAGAAATGTTGTAAATAAAAAAAGAATACAATATTTCATGAACGTTAATCAATTAAGTGGAAATTCCAATAATTCGTTACGAAATCACATTTTTATTCATACCAGGATTTAACACTTGTGCATGCGAATAATAACATTAAGAACATTCCAATATACTCTTTTTTTTCAAGTTACTAATTTCGCATAGCAACATCGTCTATCCACAATTTTTTATCAAGGTGGATGTTGCATAATTGTTCCTCAAGAGTTATTTTCTAACATTTAAACGGCCATAGAATTTACTCTCAAAATACTTTATTCCCAACAGCAGATTTAATTTGCGGTAAACACAGATTGTTTACAGCCACAATGATTATAAATTATCTCTATTTATCATATTTCTCTGTATTCCGTTTTGATACTTTTATCAACGGTTTTTCCAATGTTTTGTCTAAACTTGTGCGTTTATTTTTTTATACAGGGACCGTCAAAAGCCAGTTGTTCTTCGATTGCTCTATTAATATTAAAGGTAGAAAAACACTTCTAACACAAAATTTAATGGTAATTAACTGCTGCATAACCCCAAATTATGATGAAATATACTGGGTGTTTGATTACGCCCGTACGACACTTTACTTTGTTATTTTAAACATAAAACGCTGTATTTTACTACATTTTTAGATTTTACAAACGTTTAACTTTCCTTATTTTGCACAAATTATTAACACAATATAAACTTTTCGGTGGTTTGTTCAAAACAGCAGATTGTTACCTATTATTATCTATAATTTATTGTCCATTTTGCAAAACATTGAATTTCAATTACTTTTGTTTTTCAAATACAATACCCAGTATTTTTTATAAATGTCTAATAACAAATCAAATTCCCTTTCGATTTGATATGTCGTTTGTTCTACCTAAAGTTAATATTTTGTGATTTTTCGTACTTTATTTTTTTGTAAATCGCAAATTAAAATTTGCGTGTCACGCAAACAAAACGAAATTTTCTTTTATTATGTTCCCAGTGCCAAAACAATTAATTATTTTTCTGTCTTGCTGTGTACTGGACATCTAGATCCCCTGACCTCAAGTCATACATTTTTTATGGGGGTACATTAAAAATGTATGTCGTGAACATGAGAAGTCCATAAAAAATATGCAAGTTAAAACGGTCGTTAGAAGTGTCACACCTCTAATTTAAAAAAAATGAATCATTCAAAAATCGCATTCGTGTGTTTAAAGGAAAACGAACGTAACTTCAGACATTGACAGTATTAATAGTAGCTAAATTACTATTTTCGTGTGAGGTGAGTACCGTGGTGTAACAAGACAACCTGGCTGCAAGTTTTAAAATTTACACAAAATTGTTGTTGCTTTGGTTTTAAGAAAGGTAGCGCTTTAGTGGATTTTAACTCACAGTGTATTTGCTTCAGAGCGCCGTTCTTCGGAAAAGCTTGACCCCCATCCAAACTCCCTTCAACATTCATCAGGTATAAAATTCGTCCCAAAATGTTAAATTATTTTTTCAAAATAATTTCTCACTACAACTCCATACCAGAACAAACCTTCTTTTTTAAAGAACCAGATGTGAATTCAAACCGTGATTAACCAGAAAGTTTAATATATTTAAATAAAAAAAGGAACAAAAATATTTCGATTTTATTTAAATCGTTCCACTGCCAGAGAACATATGTTGATTAAATTGGGTAACATTGGAAAAGTGATACTTTGGTTTTGCACAACCATTATTAGCTAGAACGTTTAAAACATTTGGATAAAACTGAAAGAAGAATATTTCAATTTTAATGTGAATCGTTAACCTTCCAGGAATCTTATTTAAGTTTATTTTAACCGCTGAATGCCAAAAATTTTATTCATTTTAATTTGACCCCCAGGTTACCAAAAATTTCATTAATTTTTGTCAATGTGACAGGGCAGTCTTGCAATTTTATTTTTACCGATTTTTAACAGAATTTTTATTTCAACTAACCTATGAAGTCTTAATTATCCGATAATTTTAATAATCCCAGAGGCTTTCAAAGGTAATTTATATCTCATTTGTACTTTGTAAAATTTGAGAAACCAGTTTAAATTGGGTAAATTCGTTTCCAACGGATCGGCCCACAATTTGACACTTCGACGTTAAAGTTTCATCTCATTACACGTGCGATCGGCACAAGTTTCAAAATTACTATCAATTTAAAAACAAGTTAACTAAAACCGCTAAAAGTATACTTTTATTACTTACCTGAGAAATTTATCAGCAACACACCGCAAACTACTTTCTCTTCTCAGATAACAAAAACACCTGAAAACCGAGCCAGAGTGTGGAAACAGCGCATTAAACAAACATCAACATTTAATTTCACATTATTTAATTACAGACAGCCGTAGGCTTCTTGTTCAAGTAAATAAAATTACATTTTGTGTGTCTAAAATTTCAATTTAATTACAGAAAGCACAGAAGTTGCAACTGCCATTTCGATCAAGAAATGCATATTAATAAATATTTAATTGCTTCTTTGACAGCTGTTCCGTTTTCATTAGAAGAAAATTACTACTAACTATTTTTTGTCAACAAATCGACACTCAGAAAGAGGAGCGTACCGTTCCAGAGGGATAAATGAGCCAGTGGCGTATCGTTCCAGAGAGTCATTTTGCTTAAGTTGGAAGTGGCGTTATTGTTGCCAACTAAATTAATGTGAGCAATTACGTCGTTTTCTCCAGCAGACTGACTAAAATAAACTTTGCCCTTTAGATACCCTCATAACCAAAAGCATGGAAGTAAGATCAGGAGACTAGGGTGGCTATGGTACAGGTCTATTATGTTTCTTGTCCTAGTGTTAAAAGAATATCTTCTGTGTTTATGAATGTATGATTCTAAAAGTAAGGCAACTGAACTTTGACACCTCGTGACTTTGTTCAACATTGCAACAACAACTTTATTCAAGGATACCGGTTAGAAATTTTTTTGTAATAATTTTTTTATTTTATCAAAAAACGATAATTTTTTGAAAACTTAAGATGTTTATACACAAATTTTAGTAACGTTTTAAAAATTTTATTAGGTGTAAAAAATACACAACTTTATCTATAGTAGACAATATAACACGGGCAGCCACATTTGTTATTTAGTTTTTGGGAATTACGCTTCCAAACTGTTTTTAATCCATTCCAAATAAGTCGTCAAATTGGTGTGTACTTCTGGCATCCCTGTTCGTTTACAACTTGCGCTAAAATATACAATACCTTCTTGATACCATTGAAAATTTCTAGAAAACATGACGGGCCCACCAAGATCACTATTACATTCGTCTTGACTGGCGTGGTTACCTTGCTGAACAGTGCAGAAAATATTTTCCGTTACGCGTTTACCAGTCCAAATAAAACTATTTAAATTGAGATTTTGTATGCACTTTTCGTTCGTTAACAACTTGCTTAAAATTTTTTTCTTGTGATCTACGAAGCTATGAGTAAACCCCCAACCTGATGTAATTAAAACGTCTTCAAATTTCACACGGACTATTTCTGGTGATGGCAGACAGATAGGTCGAATATAATCTGTAACAGAAACCATTTAATTAATAATGCGTAATTATCAAGAAACACAAAAAGACAACAAACCGTCATACAGCAAAGTTAATTATGGTTAATCAGATAGAATCGCCCAATCTGTTAAATATATATAAGCAGAATTCTTTGTATATTACGTTGCCATACGACAGCGACTTCTATTTTATATTACATTTGTCCAATCTATGAAAGTCAGATTTCCATACAGCTACACTATGTACGATATGCTAAAAATTTTGCAATTCAGTGATTGTGCCACGGAACCTTCCTCATATTTAGTGAAATGTTTGAAAAATTCCAAAAGATTTCGAAAATGTTTTGAAATTTTAAAAATTTGAAACGCAACTACACAACGCGCAAAATTATAATTAAGACTACATAATGTAAAAAATCCTTTCACCAAACCACTTTCGGAGCAAAAACGTTTAAAACGCTTTTTATTTAATATTTAAAAATAGAACGAATACTCTGAGACACTACACTGCAATTAGGAGTTTGGCCTGCTATGCGGTGGGTCAGAGCCACCGATCATCGCATTCGAAAACCAGTCGTTTCTCACTCTTTATCAAGTACGGGGTGGTGTAGTAAGCACGATGTCCTAGACGGTGCCTTACATCCCTCGCCCCTCAAAGGGCTTGGTTGCCAATTTTTAAAAAGCGGCTTAGTAGGCCGCCCAACACGCATCTAGTTTTGGATTGAAACTCGAGACTTTCTCAGTATTTTTGCGACCTGTTTGTGTCGATTAAGGTACGCATTATCTGATAGAGCAGGGCATCCTGCTGTAATACGAGAATCGTTCGAAATGTACGTGGCCTAACAAAGGAAACGCAAGTATTTTGAGCAAAAAATTATTTTCTTTTTCAATATAGTCTCGTGCTTGCTCAACTCACTTATTCCAACGATGCTCCAAAGCAGCAATGCCGTCTTTGTAGGTCGATGGACCCAAGTCCTCAAAATAGCTATTTACAGCAGCGATTAACTCGGAATTAGCTGAAAATCTTTTACCGCCGAGCCATTCTTTCAGGTTTGGAACTAGGCCAAAATCGCTAGGAGCCAAATCTGGCGAATAGGGTACTCATTCGAATCCCAATTCATGAATTTTGGCCATGGCGATTGGAGACGTGTGTGTACATGTGCGTAATCTCGATAGAAAAGCACTTCCTTTTTCACCAAATGAGGCCGTTTCTTTTTGATTCTGTCGCTCAATTGCTGCAACAAATTGACATAATACCCGCCATTTATTGTTTTTTCCTTTTCCAAGTAGTCGATGTACATAATTCCACGAGAATCCCAAAATACAGTTGCCATAATCTTTCTTGCTGACAAAACCGTTTTTGCCTTCTTTGGTGGCAAATAACTTTTGTGTGTCCATTGTTTGGACTGTTCCTTGGTTTCGGGAGTGTAATGGTGCACCCAGGTTTCATCGACGGCTATGAAACGGGTCAGTCCTTCGGATTGCTGCAAAAACGTGCCAAAAGGTGGCAAGAAACAATGAAACGATTCAGTTTTTGATCCGGTGTGAGCAAACGCGACACCCAACGCACGGAGTATTTTTTTCATTTGCAGTTCTTCAGACAAATTCTATGCACACTGTCATTTGAGATGCCCACTATGTCTGCTTTTTCGCGCACTTTTACTCGACGGTCATCCAATACGATATGGAAGACTTTTTCAATTATATCCAGGGCAGTAGCCGATTTTCGACGTCCACTGCGGGGTTTGTCCTTTGTGCTCACACGACCACGCTTAAACTCGGCAACCCAGTTTTTAACCAATGAAAACTAAAGAGCGGACTTCAGAAATGTCGATAGCAACTCTGCTTTAATTTCGGTTGTGTTTTCTTTCAAATGAAAGTACTTTTGCACTGCTCGCAACTCATTATTGACGAAATCACTCAAGACGGTCACTTTGGCGCACTGTCAAACACAAGCTAATTGACAGATCACACTATACTGTCATATTGAACCTAAGCAAGTATGAGATGTTATGTATTTTCAGTAGTATTGTATGGAACGGAGGCCTGGACGATGAAAAAACATATCAGCAACAAACTAGAATTGAGATGTGGACTTACCGAAGAATAATGAGTATAAGCTGGCTAGAAAGAATAACAAACGACGAGGTGATTAGAAGAATGATGAAAGGAAAAGAAATATTAAACACAGTTAAAATAAGAAAATTACAATATCTAGGCCATGTAATACGAGGAGAGAGATATGAAATCCTACAAAACATCATACAAGGGAAAATACAAGGAAGAAGAAGTAGAGGAAGAAGACGTATCTCCTGGTTAAGTAACTTGAGAAAATGGTATAACTGTAGTTCCATAGAACTGTTCAGAGTTGCAACATCAAAAATACGAATAGCCATGATGATAACCAACCTTCTAAGAGGAGATGGTACCTAAAGAAGAAGAAGAAGTATGGTTCTGAAAAATGGTAATGCAAATTCCGCCGAATTAGCGCCATCTCTGTGTTAGGCCACGTACATTTCGAACGATCTTCATATGTTCAATTGTCATTATTATTACATTTTTTCTATTTTGGTTCTTTACTGACAACTTTATGAAACTCATTTGGATTTCATAAAGCAACTCCTAAAAGAATTCAAAATTTTAATTTGTTAGGTTGGTGACAACCATGTGACAACAAAACCTTCACACGTTATAAACATAACCTTCAAATTGTAAGTTCTAAAAATTAAGATTATTTAGCGTATTTTTCGCTACTTTGCGTAGCTCGGGTGGGGTGCAAGATAATTCTTCTTCCATCTTATCTTCAAATCTTAGGTATTTTAAAAATTAACTCACTGTCAAATTGTTTGTTTAAATTTTAATTTGACAGTAGTTTGAATTGTTTGAAATGTGTTTTAAACGTTACCAACAGCCACATAACAAAAACAAAAAATCAAAAATTTTCCTAATCGATTATATTTTTAACATAAATTATAAAATAAGGTAATTTTTAACTTTTTGGACCAAAATAGAAAAAATAGTATAAAATACACGTTTCATAAGACATTTAAGCGTACTTGTCCATTAGAAAACTCGCCGCAAGCGGCTCGTTTTCTAACTTGGACGCGTGCTCTAAAATCATGTCTTATGAAACTTGTTTTTTAATATACTATTATACAACGATCTACTATATTTAGTTTTAATATGTTCTTTTCGTAATTCTTTGTTCTTATTATCTTATCTTGTATAGAAATAATAAGACCTTCAGTTTCTGAATAAAGGTATCCTTTGATTAAGAACACAGTAAAATTTGTTTTTTTTATGGCATCAGAGACAAGTTGTATTAGATACCTGTCGTGTAAGCTTTTTTCTTCTATGATGCTAAGTTCTCTTGTTTTTAAAATCTTTTCAAATCCGAAGATTTAAGGGCGTGTACGCTTGACCAGCTTATGTAATTTTTTTGCATTTTCGGGTGGGTGTGGCGTGATTCCCATAGTTTTTGTTTTTGCATAATACATAGTCTGCTTTAATAGTCCCCGGCTTCCTTCTTTTATAGGTAAATACATTAGCTCTACAGCGGATCTCGGATGTAAAAACTTTAATTTTGTTCGCAGATGACGCATTTATCTGTCTAATTCCTCCAGATCGGTGTAACTTCAATTCAGATTTCCAAAGGAGTAGGTTAACACAGAAATCGCCCAGGTGTTAATGTCTTTTTGAATTTAATTTCGTATTGAGCAGCTTTGTGAGTCTATGCTTATATTTGTTAGTAAACTCCCATTTTAAGTTTGTGTGATTCATTCCATGGTTTTGGTGAACACGCCACGCCTCCTATGGAGGGAGCGAAGCAATGTTTGATAATACCTCATCGGTAAGCATAAAATTTCCTTTATTGATATGAACTGTGGCACACTTGTCTAGTCCAAACCTCAGTTTGATATAATTGCTAAATATTTTGGTGGTGTGAATTAGCGATGTAAGCTGTCGTTTCAATTCTGCAAAAAGTTAATTACGCGTATTTAGTTCAGTTGCTGACGTTGCATATTTGAGAATATACAACAGTTCGGGATGCATTTGGTACATGTCTTGCATCTAGACGCACATAACAAACAATAATTTTAAAAAAAGATTGTCCTACCTAGAGTTAAAATCCGGGTTTTCTGCATGATAAACAGCTGCCTTCAGCATGTTGCTACGGAGACATTACAGAATATTATTGTTACAATGTTACTCTCAGATTAAAAGGACACGTCTTGAAATTGTTAATATTTATTTAGATTTTTGCTCAAGTTTAAATTTGAAAATTATTATTGTTTAACTAATGGGCACAAATAACAGCTACAAACAATAATACACTTTAAATTCCTAGCCAAAGTATCCTGGGGACGTAAAATCTGGAAAAATATATTTCCCCGTGCATTTTGCATGCAATTCAACTTTGAGGGTATAGCAAACATAAACTAATCTGGTGTTTAATACATAAGAAAGTCTTTATTTTTATAACTCTAGTATATCATTGACATGATTACCGAATTTTGCGCCCTCAACCACACTTTAAAGCGCATTTTACGCCGTGGAGATAAAATTATTTAATATAATAGAATTACTTTGCCCCATTTGTTAAATAAGAAATTATGCACGTGGTTTGTATCATTATCTAGAAGTTGATATGTAACGACGATTTCTGTTTAGGTTAATATCAAATTCGACCCATCTGTTAAATATACAATTCTGCATGTGTATTTGCATTGTTGATGTCCGGTCCTGCCAGCATGAGATATGCGGTCCAAAAAACAGTGCTTGAGTATTTGCCTCTAGATTAAGCAATCCGAAGCAAAAACCATTACAGCACACTCCTTCTAGAGTCATGGGCTCAGACCAGGGAAAATCAGTGCAGAACAGGTTTCTTCTAGAGCTCTGCCACTGACCTATATACTACGTAGACTGTACATACTATGCTAAACCAGTGGACTCAAATGCGCCATACTGCTGGTCTGCTGCTTCGTAATTTAATTTATAACTAAGCTACGTTGGTAGTGCTTTAGTTGCGTAAACCAGCTTGTTTAGATTCTGCAGACTAACCTACAACACTGACAAATATTAATTATAACCAAACTCAATGCAATGGTGGCTTGTTCTGCTGTTTCGTGTAAAAATGAGAAAAGCAAGGTGGCAGGAACATAGTGTTATGCGTTAGTGTTTTTCCCATTTTGATATCACATGCTTTTGCGTTGCATATTCTAATTTTCTCCAATTGTTTTGAATAAATGGGTTAAAGCCGTAAATAGATCGTAAAAAAACTTCAAAGAAAGCGTCTTTGGTCAATGAATCAGTTTGTTGATAGTCGAGTTGGTTCAGTTAAGGTTAGATTTCTGTTAGCAAAATTTTAATACCAATATTGCAGTAACGCAGCAAACTTCGTAACATCAAAAGTAACTAACTTACAGACGAGCAATATAGCCGCTTTTCGGTCCCATTTTTAAAGGTTGCGCCCGTATAGATGCTTAGTTTGTAGTATATAAGTCAGTGAAGACCTGCAAAGTCCCGCCGCGCCCCGAAAGAAACACCAGAATCTGTTTTTAACACGGCATTTGTTCAATCACCTTCTTAAATTATATGCAAAAATCCATAAAATTCAGGAGGCGCTGCACCTCACCGCAGAGAAGGTTGCTAAAAGCAAACATCGCGAATAACAACAAAATAGTAATATGAAGAAAAAACTAGTACCATAGGCAGTGGAAGATTGTTTCTGACAGTTGAAAAACAATCATTTCAAAGATTTGTTAAATAATTTAATCTTTCCACCTCATCGGGCGCATAGCAACAGAAATAAGCCGGCGATAAACAAACATAACAAAAAAATTTAATTTACCTGTATATATCACCGTTCTGTTCAGTCTTATTAAAGCTACATCGTTGCTGTCATCCACATTAGTGTAATTTGGATGCCGTACAATTTTTTCAATGCCAAAATCTTCAAAACTGCTGCACTCTTCTTCGAATGGCGGTTCTTCAATGCAATCCGTTTTATTCTTAGCAGCAAATTCTCCAAGACGAACTCCTATGCTAAAAATAGCATTAATTTAATGTTTATATATTGAGAATTTTTTTGACAAACTTACACTGGATAAAGCTCTACATCCACACAATACGCTGAAGTAAGAACATATCTGGTGTTAATGAGAGAACCAGCGCATTCTAAAAATGCCTCTGGTCCATTAGTGGAATTAGATACATGTATTATCCTTGCTAACCATGGAAATTCATTTATTCTTACGGAAGTATCGTTCTCGGCACGAAAATAGTCGTCTGAATGTTGATAGCCACAATAACTTCGACCGGGTAACAAATTATTTTTTACAGCACTTTGCTTTTGATTACGTTTTGAAATTGTTTTTGGTGTAGTAAAATTTGGTAATGTTCCGCAGCATACCTTAGGAATAAATTTAGTACCACCGCAAATTGATTTTTCCACAAATTCTTCGACGTAAGTTTCAGGTTTTTCCTGCAGTGCGTTGTAAAGTACAGGACATGAGGATAAAAAAACACACTTGCCTGGTTTGTTATTTGGTGTAGTACATTGCTCTAAAACAGAAAGTTCTAATCGTAATTGACGTCATACTTATCGAACAGGTACCGTACCAGCGTGTACTTGCACTAGAAGCAAGGGTACAATAAGTTTTAGATACATTGCAAGTCTTTACAGCTCAAAATTAAAACAATTATAATGTTGCAAAACACGATGCAATTATTTTTATAGAAGATAAATATGTTAAAGGTCAACGCGATATTTATTATTAAACAGGTTTCATGTAATATAGAACAAAACAATACTGGCTTCGACAAAGTTCACTGACACATAACAATTTCAATTGTACATATAACTACTGTTAGAAATTAGGTTTTACGAGGTTTAGGTGCATATGTTGATCAATTAAAGGTTGATTATTTAGAACATCACTTGCTTCAGTCTAAATTGTTCACTAATGTGCAGTTGACCTTGAAACTATATGGCGGACTGAAGCATTCCAGTAGCTGCGTCAGACGGGGAATAAGTTTCTTCAAGCACTTGAATCATGTTCTTGTTATAAATCTGCCAAATCAGATTTAGTCGGAAACACCTAGTAATTAGACTTTAATAAGTGATATTGCAACACATTACATTATAGTGGCAGGAGTTTAAAATATTTTATTAAAGTACAAACTTTTCAGCGAGCTAAGGGTTCCAGATATTTTCTTCGTTTAATTAATTCGGACATTTTTCTACTTAATTTCTCTTCAATTTTATTGCGATCCCATTTCAATGCCTTAGACTAATAATTACATATTTAATCATTTTCAATTTATTTCTTCTCTTGCCACTCCTGCCGGAGATCGGTGATCATTATAGCAATTTATGCGTTAGATATGGCTTCTTGTAATAATTTTAAACAATAAATGCAGAACTGCAATTATTTTCATCTTGCATGGAAATTTTGTAATCGGCAAAAAAGTTCTGCCTAGTGATACGGTATCGAAAACAGAAGTTAATGATTTAAAGCCACAGCAGCTTTAGACACTGTTTCCACTGTTTCTGCTCAGAACCAATCAGCGACTTGGGGGCGTGGTCTTACACAACTATGGATTAAACTTTATGGATAAACCTGATACTGCCCTCTCCTTCTCTCTTTCTCTGTCTGCGGGCTGTTTTACTCTCTTTCACGACATTTTAAAAGGTGCATAACAACAAAATAAAACAATTACCCCGAGTTTTACAAAAACCGCGGGAAGGTTGTGTTTGCGTTGTCAAACGTTTGTTTGTATTGTATTAGCTTGGCTTAGCAACGAAATCGTATTTGCAGAGCACGGTCGCACAGTAGAAACAAGGTGGTTTTCAAGATGAAGCAGAAGCTTCCGGCCATGGGCTAATTTTCAGATCGAGCACTAGTTTCCGCTTCCAGGAAATATAAATACTCTATCACCTCTTCTTTGAGCCTCTGAAGCCGTTATCCTCCGGTTAGATTCATTACATCTAGCCCACAACAATGTAATCGCATCGCCACTTGTAAATAAACCCTACAGATTTACTCCAACTCTATTTTACTCAGTCCCCAGGTGTGCCACGCCGGAAAACAAGTTCGTTATCACCCAGATTTTGGGTCTTCTTCGGAGATGAATCCTCGTGAATTTGTAGTACGCACATCTTAAAGAGGAACCTACTCCGGTTAGAACCCGAACTTCTCAACCCGCTTCCTCCGACACCATCTCCCTTTCCCAAAGAATGGGAAACCACTGGGACCTAGCAGCCTCAGCCGGACGCGAACTCCGACCGCTTGCAACTACATCCGCAACCCCAGGAGTACGACGAACAGTTTGTGGCAAAGTGGTTCCTCGGGTTCGTCTCGGCAGCAAGGGTAGCATATACAGGACAGCTGTTGCGTGCGCCCCAAAAAACTGCTGCCTTTCGGAGAGTTACGAAGCAAGCCTGTGATCATCGCCTAGGGAAGTGTATGTGTAGTGAATCTCACAAAGTTTCTGTATTGTTCGAAGAATTTATTTCTATTATTGTTCTTTGTAAATAGTTTTGTAATAAGTACCTAATACCTTCAAGCAATTTTACAATGGTGTTATTAGGGGGCGTCATAGATATCTTTTTTTTTTTTTCGAACACAACATTTTTAAATTTTGAGCAAAGATTCGGATGGAGGATGTTGATACAATTGCTGACATGTCAGGAGTTTGTTTGAAAGTATCTTTATATCTTCCATCTCCCAAATCTTTAAGTTCAACAACAATTTTTGTTTTTTTTTTAATTATTAATAGAATAACATATTTTGTATGTGATATGATAACCTTTTTTCCTTAGTATACTAGCAATAAACCTTGTTTTTGTACTGGATTCGTCAAAACAGCGAAAGGCTTGTCTAGCATTAGTTCGCTTGAAATCTGTTACAGAAAAACGCCTAAACAACATTTTTGTTCGTAGCTTACCTACTTCTATTTGAAATCACAATATTCTAAAGCTAATGTATGAACGTAGGTAATTTAAAGAACGTTGACTTAATGCAGACTTATTTACTTTAACAATATTTCTAGTACAGTGAGCAAAAATAATTTTTCATTATTATTAGAACTACAGAGTAGTTCTTCTCTGCAGCTATTAGAGATCGGCTTGCATAAGCAATCACTTTTTCCTGGCCTTTTTGTACGTGTGTCAGGACGGCTCCAAATCTGGTCATGCTGGCATCCGTCTGTAGCGTGACAGGCATGTCAAGTCTGGACACACTAGGATTGGAGCTGAGGTGGGTAGTTCTTTTAAATTGTCTTTAAATTGTGCTTCTTATTGCTTCTTGGTCCATTTAAATTTCATTTTTTACTGTCAGTCAAGAGCCTGGCTTGTTAAGAAAATTGTGGAATGAAGCGCCCGCGCCGGTACCAAAAAGCCATGCCCAGGAAACGACGTATCGCTTTTGAATTGTTTATAATCGGCATGATCCTGGTGGCTTCTAATTTCTCAGGATCGATGTGAATTCCCGTGCGATTGACAATGTGACCTGGATACTTAAGTTCGGTCTGGCAAAATATTAATTTTTCTGGTTGCAATTGCAGGCCGCTGGATCGAAGTCTGTAGAAGACCTCTTTTAAATTCTCCAGGTGGTCTTCAAATATTTTGCTAACAACTATGATGTCGTCTAGATAGCAAAAGAGTTTTGGTTCTGGTTCAGCTTTTATAATACTATCTAGTAACCTCTTGAAAGTAGCTGGAGCTGCATTTAAACCGAAGGGAAGAACTTTTAATTGGAATAATCCACGGCCAGGTACTGTGCAGGCATTTATGGTTCTGCCTTCTTCGGTTAACGGAAACTGCCACTAACCTTGTTTTAAAACCAAAGTGCTGATGCATCTGGTTCCACGAAGTTTGTCTAGAATATTTTCAATATACGGTAAAGGATACGCATCGGTTTTGGTTACCTGGTTTTCTTTGCAAAAATCGACGCAGAACCTGTACTTACTAGAAGATTTCCCTACCAGTACTATCGGAGAACTCCAGGAGCTTAATAAAGGTTTGATTACTTCTTCAGCAAGCATTTTATCTACTTCTTCATTAATTATCGCTTGTATGGCCGGGTTTCAGGGGTAATATCTTTGTTTTAATGGTTCTGCATCATCTCTTAATTTAATTTTATATTGTACTGCTTTTGTAGGTGTTTTGATATTATTAAATTGGGTTAACTCGGATTCTAAAAAAATATTAATTTTACTAGTTGATTATCGGTCCGGGTTTGAATTGCTGCTAATTCCCGGTGAGATGATCTTGACTAGAGCATAATTACTTTTTGGTTCAGGATGAGTTTTGGTTACCGGGTTATGATGACTGCTTGATTGTGAAATAACAAATCCATGCCTACAATAGCATTTGCGGTCAGGGATATTTCCAACTTCTATGGAATTCTTCCTATTCTGGCTATAAGTTCGTATGTGCCTTCGGTATTTGTGACGCTTTCATCAGCCAACTCTACAGTGCATTCTATAGTGCCGGCGTATTCCACTGCTTTCTAGGTGTTGATTCAATCTCCTCTCTACGTAGGATTTTGTGGTTCTGGAATTGATTAAGGTGTAGAATTGCTGGTTGAAAACTTCCATCTTGGCAAATAACCAAAGATCCATGACGGCTACTGCAAAAGGTTCGGTTCGGGCCTCCTGGAAGAATGGTTAGATTTTTTCTAACCCATTAAGATGGAAGCCATCTTAATGGGTTTTCAGTCCTGGAGGTCCTTGCCGTTGGTTGCTAGAAACGCTTCAATTTTCCTGCCAGCCGATGTGGTTTCCCCGCCGCTTACACTTGCAGTTTCGGGAAAGGATGCCCACCTTGCCACACAAGGAGCAGTAAATTTTGGAAGGTCCTCGGCATTGAGGTTTCCTATGCCCCGGTGGGCCACAACGGCTACAAACTTCTTGTCTGGAATAGATATGTCAGTTTGTTGTTTGACTGATAGATTGTGCAGGTTGTCTGGTATTATGTGCAGGTTGGTTGACGGTTTGTGCAGGTTGCCTAGTGTAATGTGCAGGTTGACTAGTGATTTTGGCAGACTGTCTGGTTTTTTCGTTTTGAACGGCAGTAATTGGACCTAGTTCCTTGAATTTAGTTCTTCGGGAATTTATGCTGTTTTAATCGGTGTTTAATCGGTGAAGGTAGTGGACAAAATAAAGCTGTTGCATTTTGTAGCGTTTTATATTCCTCAGCTAACTGCAACATTTCTGATATAGTATTAAAATTGTTTCTCTTCCGGTACAATTTATACCTGGAGCTTAGGTTCTCGTAGATTCTCTCGAGTTGTTGACTGGTCTGGAGTTTTCCGTGCCTGCGCATGGGGATTTGGATAACCGTGACGTAGTCAGTTTCCGTTTTTTTGGCCCTGGGTCATGTTACGTATTTCTTCTTTTAGCCAAAAGTAAAATCTTGGAGGCAGGTACTGGGTTGGTGATTTCTATACCAAAGAAGTACTTTGCTTTGGAGAAATTCGGGTAATACTAGCAGCATATCCGTGTCGGTGATGTCATAGCACTTGGTTAGCTCCTCCACAGGTTTTAGAAAGAAGATAAAATTGCTGCTTCTATCAAACCTTATCCCCCATTTGCAAACGCTTTCGCAAACTTGTGCCCTTGGAGAAATCATTGCAGCTGGTGGACCCATCTGTTGCTGATAACTAGCATCTGCGGAGTTACTACCAGATGCCTTATCTACATCTATTGTTTTTTCTTCGTCACCTGTCATTTGTCTGCTCTTAGAAACGCCACTAATTTTGCATTTGCACACGTCCACCTGTTTGTAGTTTGTACTTACGTAATTCCTCAGCATGACTCTAAACATTATTTTTAAATTACATTTAAAAATACTAAAACAGACGTTAAATTAAACTAAACTTGTAAAATATTGTCACAGGGCATAAACAAGAATCATGCGTATTTTAATTATAAAAATAAACATATAACGGTAACATAATGTTTCAAACAAAAAAACTAAATAAAAAATAAATGTAGAGCTTTAACAGTGCATGTTAAACAGAAAACTGGCATATTCTAATCAACACATAAATTTAAAAAATAGTAACGGTTCGTTACACACGTTGTGTATTACATAATTTTTGTAATATTGTTATCAGATCGTTTAATTATTTGCACGGGTATAAAATGTATGAGCGGACTTAAAAGTACTCTATTTTGTCGCTGTTGTTTACAAAAAAAGTAACCATAGTAAAGCCGAATAAATTCAAAAAAAAGATATCTTAACGCAGTAATGATTATGAAGCGTTTGGTAGTAACATTACTGGCAGTGTCTTTGTTTAGTTTGGCAAAAGTAAGTCGCTTTTTTAATTACAACATAAAATAATAATTCGACAAAGACAATTAATTTGTATAATTTTTTTTTTTTTAATTCATATATTTTCAAAATTTGATTTTTTTCTAAAAGTTGTTACTGTGTAAAATTTTTGATTATCAAACGGATGTGACCAATAACGTAGCAATGCCGGTGGTTTTGGTCTATTGCGTCTATCAAAATGAATGCAATTCCGCTATCGCTGCTGTTAATCTGATGATAGATATGATGTTTTGCTTTTTTTTTGTTTCCCTATTAAACTACTACTGTATTTAATATATACTAGTTTTTGAGCACTAGTTGCAGCCAAAAGGTTCCGTAATTTACTGTGAACAATTCCCCAAGCAGACCAGTTGCGCCCACTAGATGCTGCCGAAGTTGGCATGTAATTAAAACTCTTCAAAAAATTGAATGTTTAAGCCATATACTCAATTTAGTTCACTTTCGGTTAGCGTTCTTGCGATTTTTAGTGTTAAATTAAGAGCTCGTTGTAATTCACCTGCATTTAAATAACTGTCTTTATTATGAGGATCCAGTAAACAAGGCGCATTCTGGGTATCAATGAATGCCATATTAATTCTCTTTATTATGCAATCGATATCAGTTTTTTTCTTAATCTATGGTTCAAGATATTGTTCTTTACATATTGACCAAGCCGCTTACATGTTGGCTGCACTATATGTAACCACTGTGGTCACTTGATTAGAGCCCATGTCTTTAATAATCTTTCAAATTTGTTCAGCAATATATGGATCACTATTTTTTAATTCTTTTGAATATTATTGTGCATATGTAGTTATATAAAAAGTCGTCATCTTTTGTAAAATATAGATTATAATGACCTCATTCCCAGTGTCCATACAACCGTCTAATATTAAACATATGGTATCTTCACTTTCAATATGCGACATTACTTGGTGTTGTGATAAAACTTATCTATGAGGGTAGATTTCTTATGTAAACTACCTGGTCATAACAACGCCCACTGGTCACAACGCACACAAAGTATATTGTGGGTCCATATCCCCCAATAAGGATACATCTACTTAACATATTAGTCATAACGGTTACCGTGCTTCCAACGGTCATAATGTTTAACGCAGACTGCCTACTCATGTATGGTGGTCACAATGCCAACTTATGTCTGATGGTTACAACGCTCGCCGAGTTCATAACGCCCATCAATTAGGGTCACCGCAACTTTCACCTTGCATGCATTTATTAATTTTGCCAAATAACAAACGGCCATTTTGCGAAATGAAAGTTACGAGGACGCGAACTGGTTACGGACTCGGTGGGCGTTGTGACTAACAGGCATAAAGTAACGTTACTTTTACGGTTAGTAATGACCCTAGAAAAACGTATTTGACATAATTTGGTATGAAAAATTACTGTTTGAAAACGTCCTATATCTCTTTCTTAATATTCCGATTTTCAACAGGCCGCAAAACCTGGTCGACAGTGGAATGAGAAAGAATATCATCAAAATGATTACGATATGACACTTGATATCGCTGAGCTTGTTGAATATAACCGTTCGTACCTTAAAGATGCCAAGCTAGCTGCTGTTCCCATCAGTAGAACAGAAAGAGTAATCAACGGTAGTATGTATTTACTCCAAGATCTTACCAGAGATATAAGGGTATTGTATAACGATTTCTTAACGCATCATCTCGTATCAAATTTCGACTAAGATTCGAAATGTAGTAATAATTTTTCTAAAAATCATGTTTCCAGCTAGTCATGTTTACAATTTCAAAATTTTAGAGATATGGTTTTTATTACCATTATACTGTTTTTAAAAAATGGACCATTACTTTATATTTTTTTGTCCCTATGTGAGTTGCGACATATTTTCGTGAAGAAAATTGGCCAGGTATCGCTACTAAAATTTTGTTATCCAAAAAACTCAAATATCAGAAAAAGTGCTATGATAAAATTCAGTTTGGGTTGAAGTCTCAAATTTCACACAAAGCTAATAACGGAACAAATTGTAATACTGTTTTTTTATATACTACACACAGATTAAAGTAACTTACACCTCGGGGGTTTGATAGTTAAAAATGAGCAAGGTATACAAAATTAGGTAATAATAAAGCTCAAAAACCCACACGTGGTCAATTTATGCATTTAAGAGATAAAGCAATCTTTTAACTTTCTACAATTTTGTCTGCATTTCAATAAGCTTTTAATGCTATGGGCTGTTCACCTTAATTTCAATATTCCCGGTTTATTAGAAATGGTACGAAGTTTGAAACAACACTCTCTCGTTGAAATATAATAAAACAACAGTACTTTTTAGTTTTGCCAAACTGGCTTCGCTTTGTTGATAACAAAACTGAAAGCAAGTTTAACCTCGGTAGACGAAAAAACCTTTGCAATATTGCTACGGGTTTGCATAAGCATTTAAATTTTAGAGAAATATTTTTGGAAATTCTTAATATGAAGTACAATTGATTGCTACGCGGCTTAAACTTTTATTTGGAGTTTATTTGATATATTGCGGTTTGCATAACTGATGCTTGAGTGTACCGCTAATTTAATATAAACATTGCTTAAAAAACAGTGATTTAATCTAAAGCTCACTTTAGAACCAAACTCAGTCTTTGCTATCTGAATAATCTAACGGATAAGCACTGATTTTCTCAATAGGTAAAATTGGCAGTACGGTTCAGAACGGCCGTGAAGTTTAACATTCGATTTGAATAAACATTTCAAAGTATTGTACGAGTTCTCACGATAAGTGGGGCTTGAACTTACTTTTAGGCTACCTACAAATTGGACTGTTCCTGTAGCAAAGGAACAGTGCGACTTCGGCTCTACTTTTACAAATGGAAATAAACAGATAATCACAGTTTAAATTAAGCAAACTTAATTTATTTAACAGTTAAACAGGCAGGAAAGAAAGGAGAGACCTATTGTTGTGATAGATAATATCTTCACATGTTTTTATATCTAATCGAAATTTTAAATTAATTTTTAAGGTGGGATATCCCTGGTATTGTATTTTCTATTAATAACATAAAACAGTTAAGTAATCGCTAACAATATACTGCTGGTTAATTTGATGTAACAGACGGCTCTTTTTACTTTGTCACGTTCTCCACAAATCTTCAAGCCTTGATATAATAAGATAAATTTTATAAAATTCAGCACGGTTCAAACACTATTAAGAATTTAGGATTAATTAATTTGCAATTCGCGGACGGGCGGTAAAGCCTTGTCCCAATAATTACAAACGAACGTCGATTTCTCCAATGCTTAAATTTACAATAAATCCAGAGCGAGACAACTAATAAGTTTTTTAGAATTTAGGTGAAAGTTCTTTACTTTGTGACTGCAGAGCGCGTTTTAAAGAGAAAATGGCCTAGAGAGCGAATTATTCCAACTTTTACTCAATTTCGTGGTGCGCGCTCTAGTTCAAAATACTAGGGATGGAAACGGGTTAACAAACTGGATTTAAGTTAAATTTTAACAGTTACTTAGCTGTCCTTAAATAGATTCAATGTCCGAAATAAGTTTGTTGCAGGGTTTATAAATTCTTTTGCTTAGATTTTACGACACGGCAATGGTATTGAACATGGATATTGTGTGCAGATTAACTGGCAACTTTTAAAGTTGTCATTTTATTTAAAACATTTTTAAATATTTTGTATACCTCAAATAAGTTTCTTTGATTATCTAATTACTTGAAAACACAACAAATTTTTAAATTAACTCTAAAACAATCGTTTCAAACTATATTGATTTAAAACTTTAGAATTGTTACTTAAGTAGATTGTCTTAATTGTTCCTTTATTTACTTTAAGTTAATTCTATAACCTTCTTAGTATTTTATTTAATAATGAAGTTGAATAATCGTACCATTAATTGATGTTTATGATTTTAGAATTTAATTTTCTTATTTAATTTCGCAGTTGGAATTTCAAGCGTATAAAATGGCGAGTAACGAGTATCGATTTTTTCCTTTAAGTGTCACAGTAAATCTCTGTGACGAATATGACCGTAATCTTTTTAATGGTAGAAACATTGTGAGGAATAAGACAAATATACGTGCCTGCCCTCCAAAAAAAGTAAGTAAGTAAGTAAGCATATTTGTTTTGTAGTGTTGGTATTAATCGCAGTTGTCATTAGTTGATTCATAACTGGGCCGGATTTATATTCACTAAAAGAGTTCAAATACGCATAATGTGTTTGTGTTTGGAGAACCATCGTTGATACTGTTATATACTTTGGCAGCTCTGGACTTTTCGATCCCTTTTTTACAGATAGTTCGTTCAAAACCATACAGAACTTTGTCTGTTTTGTTTATTCAAGAATTTTTTATTTGCTAAGACATTGTTTAAGTTTGGTTTTTTGATCAACCACGCCTGCTTTATTTTGGAGAGATTCATTATTTTATAACCATATATTGAGCTTCTCTGAGAATTCCACGCATGGCGAATTCTAACAAAATCTGTAATAAGCTTGTAAAATTTGAAAAACTTTTATAAAAATTAAGTGACAAGAATGACAATTAATAAATATGCAGTTAAATATCTCTCTTACGATTTCCTGAAGGCGACATTATGCAATAACTTACAGAGACATCTGAGGCGCTTGCAAATCAGTTTTTATTGGCATTCACCATTGAATCAAATGGTTTACCACCTTAATCGAACTCTGTTGATAAGGTCGCTGACTCCATTCAAACGATTGAATTTACTGAAGATGTTGTAAGAGCTGAACTAAATAAATTAAAAATTTCAGCATCCTCAGGCTGAGACGAAATCACCTCAATATTGCTTTCTGGCTTTCTTCTTCTACCTCTTACCATCATAATGGCACTGTCTTTCGACACAGCAACATTGCCACAAGATTGGAAAACAGCAGTGGCCATTGCTTAGTATAAAAAGGGGGGCAATCTTGATCCTGGTAACTATCGTCTAATAAGCCTTGTTCCTATTACAGCAGGTCAGTTACCACTAACCTTTAAATTTGCCTAAATTATTGGACCCTAGCACTAGATTCTGGCTCTTTTATAGACGTTCTCTCTTTGAATTTTTCTAAAGCCTTTGATGAAGTTCCTAAAACTAGACTTTTTACTAAACTACCATTACGGAATACGTGGGAAAATGTACGAATGGCTTAACAATTACCTTCACCAAATGGTTTGCCACCTTAACCAAACCCTTTGGATAGAGTCGCTGACTCCATTCAAACGATTGAATTTACTTATGATGCCGTAAGAGCTGAATTAAATAAATTAAAAATTTCAGCATCCTCAGGCTGAGACGGAATCACCTCAATATTGCTTAAAAAACTTTCTGGCTCTCTTCTTCTACCTCTTACCATCATAATGGCACTGTCTTTCGACACAGCAACATTTCCGCAAGATTGGAAAACAGCAGTGGCCATTGCTTAGTATAAAAAGGGGGGGGGGGCAATCTTGATCCTGGTAACTATCGTCTAATAAGCCTTGTTCCTATTACAGCAGGTCAGTTACCACTAACCTTTAAGTTTGCCTAAATTATTGGACCCTAGCACTAGATTCTGGCTCTTTTATAGACGTTCTCTCTTTGAATTTTTCTAAAGCCTTTGATGAAGTTCCTAAAACTAGACTTTTTACTAAACTACCATTACGGAATACGTGGGAAAATGTACGAATGGCTTAACAATTACCTTCACCAAATGGTTTGCCACCTTAACCAAACCCTTTGGATAGAGTCGCTGACTCCATTCAAACGATTGAATTTACTTATGATGCCGTAAGAGCTGAATTAAATAAATTAAAAATTTCAGCATCCTCAGGCTGAGACGGAATCACCTCAATATTGCTTAAAAAACTTTCTGGCTCTCTTCTTCTACCTCTTACCATCATAATGGCACTGTCTTTCGACACAGCAACATTTCCGCAAGATTGGAAAACAGCAGTGGCCATTGCTTAGTATAAAAAGGGGGGGGCAATCTTGATCCTGGTAACTATCGTCTAATAAGCCTTGTTTTTATTACAGCAGGTCAGTTACCACTAACCTTTAAGCTTGCCTAAATGATTGGACCCTAGCACTAGATTCTGGCTTTTTTATAGACGTTCTCTCTTTGGATTTTTCTAAAGCCTTTGATGAAGTGCCTAAAACTAGACTTTTTACTAAACTACCATTACGGAATACGTGGGAAAATGTACGAATGGTTTAACAATTACCTTCACCAAATGGTTTCCCACCTTAACCAAACCCTTTTAATAGAGTCGCTGACTCCATTCAAACGATTGAATTTACTTAAGATGCCGTAAGAACTTAACTAAAGAAATTAAAAAAATTGACATTCTCAGGCTTAGACAAAATTACCTCAATATTGCTTAAAAATGTTCTAACTCTCTTTCTCTGCTTCTTACCATCATAATGTCACTCTCCTTCAAACACAGCGACAGTGGTTATTTCTATGTATAAAAAACGGAACAATCTTGATCCTGTTACCTATCGGTCAATGTTCCTTGTTCCTATTACAGCCATAATGATACTGAAGTCTATTTTATCTCAAACATCAAGGTCATTCCGAGTAACCAACGGGGTTTTATTCCAGACAGGTCAATTAACACTAACTTTTTAGAACGTCTAAATGATTGGACCCTAGCACTAGATTCTAGCTCTTTTATAGACGTTTTATCTAGATTTTTTTTAAGTCTTTGATAAACTGCCCTATAACTAGATTTTTGACTAAACTTTACCATTGTGGAATACGTGGGAAACATTACAAGTGGCTTAACAATTACCTTCACCAAATGGTTTCCCACCTTACCGAACCCTCTTGATAGAGTTGTGAATTTACTGGAGATGCCGTAAGAGCTGAACTAAATAAATTAAAAATATCAGCATCAGGCTGAGACGGAATCACCTTAATATTGCTTAAAAACCTTTCTGATTTCCTTCCTCTACCTCTCACCATCATGTCATTTTCTTTCAACATAGCAACATTGCCTCAAAATTGGAAAGCAGCAGTGGCCATTCCTATGTATAAAAACGAGGACAATCTTAATCCTGTTAAATGTCGCACAATAAGCCTTGATTCTATTACAGCCAAGATAATGGAGTCTATTTTATCTAAAGCAATTCTTAATTGGATGTTAACTAAGTAGGTTATTCCGAATAACCAACACGGCTTTGTTTCAGACAGGTCAATTACCACGAACTCGTTAGGTTGCCCAAATGATTGGCTCCAACCACTAAATTCTGGCTATCCCATACAAGTCCTCTATTTGGATTTTTCTAAAGCCTCGAAACTTTAAACTTCCTACTAAACTTTACCATTGCGGAATACGTGGCAAACTTTGCGAATGGCTTAACGATTACCTTTACGACCGGCGCTTCTGAGTTAGAGTTGGCTTTGTATGCTCGTTTTTCAAGCCTGCACTAAATGGTGTCCCTTAAAGGTCAGTGCTCGGACCTTTACTTTTTATTACTTATATCTCCGACCTCAGCCGCGCCATTTGCGTTAGTTGCGCCTTTTACGCAGAATATACAAAGCTATGCTGAAAAGATCGCCTTCAACTTCAAGACGATCTCGACAACATTGGCACCTGGTGTGATAAATGGCTGTTGTTCTTGAACCTCTTTATGCACTGTTTTTCTCAACGGGAAAAGTAATCCAAAGCAAAGGTACATCTCGCTGGGTGAAATAGTCTCTCCTGTTAAGTCCCAGTTAGACTTGGGTATCACCGTCACTAAAAATTTATCTTGGTCCACGCACATTAACTCTGCTGTCGAAAAAGCAAATTCTGCTCTATATCTCTTTAAAAAAATTTTCATCCGACGTGGCGCAGTAACTGCACCCAAGCGTTATACCATCTAGAATTTGCTGAATCAATCTAGAGACCCAGTTTGCTAATGGACATTAAATTACTGAAAACGGTGCAACGACATGCTACAAAAATTCTTCTCATTCTTTCCCAAGGTAGGAAGAATAAGGCGGCTCCATTTGAATTTGCTTGAGTAAAGAAGAAGACGTGGTGATTTAATACAGTATTTTTACATCCTCAACAACTTGTACTCATCCGCCAGTGTTAGTGCATTTGAAAGTAAGTTCGATGCCTGGTCATCCACTGCACCAGCATAATAGTACCATCAGTGTTAACAGTGCGCTATTGTGATAATTTGCTATTTTACAGTGTTTGCCTTATGTGCGAAGAAATTTTTGTTATTACTAAAGTTTGCATTTATTTAATTTTTCATTTCTTTATGCCTTTATTATATATTGTATTTTTTATATAGACTTTTTTAAATGATAATAGAACTTTATCCTTCATTCTTCTTGTATTTTTAATAAAAATAATGATAATATTAATAATATAAATCCGGCTTTTATCCACAACTCATTTATTATTACTTTTGTCTGGTTGTTCTTTTTTCATATTGATTTTTATTCCAGGGATTTTACTACGTTAAAAATGGCAATCCAGAGTATTCCAAATTGCCACCTTTTATTCCCCGTGGCTCCTACAAGGCAGTATCAAAGTTCTTTCACAAATCCGACTTAATTGCAATAGTTGAAATACGTCGGCGTATTATAGATAAACCAACGAAATGGTTTAAATAAACTAAACGATATTACAGTTATTCTATTTTTTTTGTAAAACGGTGGTGGGCTCTTGCTCAATTTTTCTGTGACAATTTGGGTGACTTTTCTTGCACTTAAAAATTTTAAGTGTGAATTTACCGAGTCGCCACTGCAATCAAATATATTACATTGTAATTAACAATTTATTTTGATGTATTAATAAATATTATTGTTTGTTGCAGTCTTATTCTCTTTATTGTTGTCGATTATATAAAGTTATTAACCTTCACTTCTACAGACCTTAGTTCAGGTATTTATGGCTGCTGCATAATTATGGTACAAAATTTATATGACGATTTCTAGCCATAAAATTGAGTCCAACAACGCTTTGTTACGAAGCTAGAGTCTTCTGAAGATGAAATAATCTAATCACTGTTTACTATCGCAGTAATTGCACTCAAATTTTGAAATTTTTTATATGAGTGTTACTCATTTAGCTTAATATTTCTAGCAGTTCTTCAATAAACGCTCCAGAGGACACCTCTGGTGAGTTACGTACCATTTTATTTTAGATCTATACGATTTTTGTAGTTTTGTCGTTATTAAACATGACGTTTAAAAAAATGTGTTTTTTTTAAATAGTGTATTATGAACAGACGTTAGACACGGGGCAGTACTTTTCTCTCTCTTATAATCGTCACAATCCTGTTTGTCCGCTATAACTGTCTCGCCCCTTTGGTTTTTATGTTCATTAACGATTGCACTAAATCGACTCATTATTGCTTAGTTAGTTATCTACTACCGCTTGCTACCGTAAACTACTATATCTTAATTGCTACCGTACGCTACCGCATCTTATTCGCTACCGTTTGCTACCGCAGACTACTCTATCTTAATTGCTACCGTATCTTATTTATAACTTCAAGCGTTACTTCATTGAAGTTCATTTTAATTTATTGTAAATAAAACAATTTTTAACTTTAACAGGTCTTTATTTTAGCCTTATTCTTATCTCGACATATTGACATTTCATTTTTTGAAAATTACAAAGAAACATGTCGAAATGCGTATACGTCTAAAATAAAGACCTGTTAAAGTTACAAATTGTTTTATTTACAATAAATTACCGTATTTTATCCGCTACCGTTTACTACCGTAGACTAATGTATCTCAAATGTTACAGTAGGCTACCGTATTTTATTTTCTATCGTTTTCTACTGTAAACTACTGTATTTCAATTACTCTCGTAAGCTACCGTAACTTATCCGCTACCGTTTGCTACCGTAGACTATTGAATCTGAATTGCTATCGTAAGCTACTATAGTTTATCCATTTGTTTTCGTTTGCTATCGTATTGCCAACGTATTGCTACTGTACCGTTTCCGTATTTTGCTTGTCCCGCTTTGCTTCTGTATTTGGCTATGTGTTTATATTTGGCTATGCTTGGTTTGTAATACCTTGCGATTTTAGTGTAATAATTATTTCTGTAAACAGTTTCTGTACACAACCTTATACTTTATTTCAGCAATATATTGTTTAATGCTATAATTGTTTTGCTTATTTACGTTTTGTGATCACAAATGGTTTTGGTAAGTAAAACTATTTAGACCTCTGAAGGCCGTCATCTTCACTGCAGTTACACAGGTCTTTAACTAGGTACGAGGAAAGCAAGACGACCAACTGGAGAGAAGCCTTCCTCAAAAGTGCAGTCACACTGAGGAAAATCCACCTAAAAAAAAATTACATGAAGAAAATTTTATGCAGTGCAACCTGTTCCAGGGCAAATGTATTGTGGGTAGGATGTTAGGAAGCTATCTTTAGGGCTAGTAAAAGACCCCCTCGTGAATTCACTCACCCAGTTCATAGGGTCATTTAAAAAGTGACAGTATTTTTAATTGGGACCGTGGAGAACTGTGCGAAAAGATCTAGTTTTCTGATTTTTATATTTGTGTTCAGTGTTAAATGTCAATTACACCTTTGTGCTTAATATTTTTTCAGGGATATCCGTTCACCGACAAAACAACTTATGTTTTTCATTTTTATTAAAGGTTATGCAACTTAGACGCTTTTACTTTTACTTAGAGTTATACATTTAAAGCAGAGCTGGGTAAAAATCATATTTAATTTAATCGGTATCCAATTGTGGTTAAAAAAATAAACCGTTTAAGAAAATGTATAATTACCTAACATTATCTCATTACCGAAACTTCTTTCTTAACGTAAAATACGTTGATTACGTAAATAAGGGAAATATTAACGATTATATTTAAACTGTCAAGAAACAAAAATTAATACCTTTAAAGAAAGTTTGTAGTTGGAGAAAATATTTGTTATTTTACGAGTACGATACTACTTTATTTTACGTTTATAAATACGATTTTATTAATAAAAATCGCCTTGTTTGAAACCGAAATGGTAAATAATACAACAGGATTAATGAACCCCTGTCAGAGCTAGGGTATAAACCGACCTTCGTCACGCGAGGGTACACAATACTCTATCAGGACACTTTTTAGATGGTAACAAAGCTCAGGAATTAGTCTCTCAAACGCTCCACTGTGTATGAATAGGATTATTAAAAGGCCCCTTGATTTTCAAAGGATAATGAATGCTGTCTAGGAAAAAAGAAATTACTAGGTTAATTATATTTTCTTGCCATTTGTTGAATGAGCTTTGCTGACGAAGCAACGAAAAGTCGAATTAGTTCGAATGAGCAATTCTATTTATATGTCAAGAACAGTAACAAAGTTACGTTAATAAGAAACTTCTTTCAAAACTTTTATTACTAACTGTGAAGGAAATGCCAAACTGTAAATACTTTACATGTTTTTCCTAAATATTACTGCTCTTGCAATACAATTTTCTGTTATACCTAATAAAGATAAAATTAAGTACTAAAATCTATTAAAAAAATGACTTGCATCTTTTACTGCTACTTTCGGCAACTTTCTTGATTTTTTCCTTGTGGTTTTTATTAAATAAATTATCTACTGCATCTAATAGAAAATTCGGCTTTATTCTGTAAGTCTGTCTTGGTTACACACAAACATCATTCATTATTAAATAGTCAATAGCGGAGTTCTTGTTGAAAATTAATTTGTCATTGTCCTAACTGAAATATACTGCATTGTTGGAATTGCACCGTCGCGTCGCGTCGTCTGGAGCCATAATTTTACAACATTCCGCAGTTCATGTGAGGAGAGAACGTAAATTAAAGCCGTCCCGCATGAGGTTTATTGCATAGAACAGCATTAAGTTTTAAATCTTGTTACCGAAATTTAAGTAATTTGTAGAGCCACGTGTCGTCTGTCGAATATTATCAAAAAAATGTGAAATTTTTAAATCACTCTATAATACGCAAAGCTTCAGGAACAGATTAAAGATTGATTCAGGGTGGGCCGCGCTCAGGGGCTCTCCTTTTACTTGGAGTTTTGGCAAAAAAATGTATATGCTTGTTGGTAAAACTCATCGTCGTATACCGCATCATTAAGACTTAAACAAAAAACTTAAATATTTGAAACGTGTAATGAAATATAATTGAATATTATAACAAATTTATTTTAAACTGTTAAAATAATTTTTGGGCAATTTAGTAGCAGTAGTAGCAGTAGCGACCCTCAAGCTGTACTGGCCTGATTCTAGTGTACCAAAATACGCCGCAATGTGTAACCGACGCAGTAAGGGGGTCGCTTAGTGAACTGAAGTTATGTGCATACCACCTACTTATTCATTTGTTATAAAAAAAAAAACGCGGCTGAAACACCTGCTGAAAACAATTTGACATTAGATGTTTTGACAGTCACAATGCAAAACATCTTGCGTACCTATCAATTTTCAATTAGGAGTGATCAGAGAAATGTAACAGTTAGGACTTTGCCCCTCTAAAACTTCGCAATGTAAAGGGACTACCTGTTTGAGAGCTGACTCCCTCCAACATACCGATCAAAATCGCGGGCTGTAATAATTAAAATCTTGAAGCAATACGTGCTAACTTATCATTTAAAACCACCAAAGTAAAACCTTAAAGGACTTGATATCCAAAACAGTAAAAATTTCGTTATTAATTAAAACTAGAAGATAGGCAACCGGTAAAAAGATACCTGTAGCTAAATAATTAATAGTTTCAGCCTTTACTTGGTGATACTGCATTTTAAAAATAATAAAAACTCTACAAAACTTTGTACAAAATATCACATTTAATAAACACTACAAGTGACCGCGGTATCGTTCTTCACGGAGAGTTTGACAATGTCTCTGTGAAGAACGATACCGCGGTCACTTGTAGTGTTTATTAAATGTGATATTTTGTACAAAGTTTTGTAGTGCTTTTATTATTTTTACACCTGTAGCTGCTCTTGCAAAAGTAAAAAATGCGGGGGATGAACGCACGAAAGCAGGTACTGTCCTTTTAGTGTCACACCCACCACTGCTTCTACCACGTAAATCTTCAACCAATGAGAACAAAGTGTGAGAAATTTAAAGCTAGTCGGGTTTAGTAGGTTTTAAACGGTTTGAGTCAGTTCTTTTAACCTGTCACGTATTGTTTCTATAAACAATATAAGATCGTTTAAGGAGTACGGAAAAAGCTATGTGAAAGAAAACTTGCCACAGTCACGCTTCAGAGCAAAAGAGATGGCAAATACCAGGAAAATGGACTTTCTGACAAGCAAGACCATTGATCTCGAGATTGCTGGCTGCAAAACCAAACAACACTCTCTGAAGCAGCACTTTTTGAATCCCCCATCTCTTTTGCTTTATGGTAGACTCGCATATGCTTACACTGATACGCTCTTTTGTTATGTGGTCGGTGATGCGGGTGAAATTGTACTTACAACTTCGTTGAAATGCTCGGCCGCCAGATTTTGCTACGTTTACCCTTTCGGACGAACTTCACTGGCGAGGACTTCTTTCTAGTTGAATTGCACTTTGTGGAGAAGGTTTTTTTCTTCTATGGCTTTAGTTTTTGGAGAAGAATTTTGCCTAGCTGGACTTCACTTTTTGGTGAAGACTTTTCCCTAGTTTTACTTCACTTTTGAGAAAGGCTTTTCCCCGGTCGGTCAGCACGGTTCCCTCGTACCTAGTTGAAAACCTGAGTATGTGCAGTAAAGATGACGGTTTTTGGAGGTCTAAATAGTTTTAATCACAAAAACCATATGCGCTCATCTAATGTTGTCAAGAAACAACTACAGCATTAAATCCTATATGTTGTTAGATAAAGCAAGACTACATGGACTGTTTACAAAACTTACCGTAAAACGGGGTTACATTGGCAGGTTTTGAAAATTTTTAATATTTTTTTTACAGAATGCTTCAAGATAACGAAGATTTAAAAATGGCATTGTAACAAATGCGCCTTAGGGTACATTTTACATAAATTTACGCAAGGTAGGTCAAAAGACAAGCCATAAAACCAATAATTTGTGGGGTGCCAAAGTAACCTTCAAATTTTAAATCGTTTGCTTGCCTCCTTTTCTGACGATCTATTTTCATTGCAGTTAGTGCTTTTGAAACAGCGTCTTGATCAAAATTTTCATAGGGTCGAGTTCCGAGCTGGCGTTGATAATTGCGCGGCATTGTAGAAGACACTGAACATCATGCAACCGCGTGAACGACATAGATCGGACCAAATCGCTAAAACACGAAAGTCAAACACATGTTTGTAAATTTGTGACGAGGATGCCAAAGTTACCCTCGAGTGCCAAAGAAACCCCGTTTTACGGTATTACACAAACGCGCAAGGTATTATATGCCAAGCAATGCAAAATTTTTATAAAAGCAAATATGGTAGCAATACGGTAGCAGGTAAAATTCAGAAGCCATTCTCAAACAGTAGCAAGCGGTAGCAGATAAGATACGGTAGCAAATAAGGCACGATAGCATACCGTAGCAATACAGTAGCTAACTAAGCAACACAGAGCAGAAAATTAACAGGGCCTTAAAATATTGTTAAGCCCGCAGACTCAAGAAAGTTTAATTTAGCAGCACTTCAATTATAAAAACATAAAAAGTAGTGGCTGTGTATAAGTCTGTATTCATGCGTCTCCAATAAAATGCTTTTTTTTTCGTTTGGTTTTGTATGAGACCCATGTCGGAACACGTGTACCGAGTTTTTTTAAACGCAACATTATTTGAGACATAAAGACGACAGTAAGCCGATAGTACACAAACCACATACACACGTACTTATCAGTCATATTAAAATCACATTACCTTAAAAAAATTTCTAAATCACAGATTTCTTAAAAAGTTGTTTCGTGTAATGTACCGTAATGATTTCAGACATATAAAAAACTACATTAAGCTAACTAAGTAATTTATTGCAAGAATACAAAATTACAAAACACAATTTGGTTACTTTTCAGCTCCAACACGGCATGAATGACAGGAGTTAGTAAACCTCTGGCAGTTGTAAGTAAATATTTCGTACGAAAGAAATCGCGTCTCGTGTCCATTGTAAGGAATCCATAAGCCTCTATTTTCCAACGGATTGCTAAAAACCTTCCCAATGATATCTTCTCCATCGTGATTAACTCGTCCAATATTGAGACTATGTCCTACTTCCGAACCGCCCACGACTAGATGACAATCAGTTAAAAGATGACTTTCTTCATTTCTCGTGGTAACCCATGCGTATTTTTCTATGTCCTTGGCGCATAATATCTGTTACAAAAAAAGTGTTTCATTTTATATGTTTTATTGGCATATACAGTGTGTCTCGTTCATGGGTAAATAGGGATAGATTACTTTATTATTAATGACAATATAGAAAACTATTTTTTTTTAACAAATTGAACTATCGAATATAATTCAAATAAGTAATTTATTATTCTATTTATTTATAAGTTACAAACACAAGTCTCTCAGAAGGTAAATAAATGAACGAAATCCCTGCATACTATATAATTGCGTCGCTTTTTCTAAAGCACAATCTAAATGCTAATAGATATGTGGATTTACTACCAACCTAAATGCTTCAATGCCAAACGGAAACGAACTAAAGTCACTTACTGGATTTTTCGGAGCAGCCGAAGCTGGCCCTACCAGCTGGGCTAGTAGCGGTATCCAGTACTAGTCAACTACGCACCGCCCAGAAGAGTCAGTGGTCGGTCTGATCGTAGTGACTGGTACCTTACCAGCGTCTAGTGTGCAGATGCACGACTCCCCGTGTTGACACCTTAATGGTGACCGTGTGGACGCAAAGTTCATCTCACGCCTAGGGCTCAAGTTCCTAATGCTATAGAGCCACGCCAGTCTTTCCAGAACTTCACATTTGTCTGCCTAAATCACCGGCCTCCAACCACCCAGTTCTTGCGAGGGAAAATTTACTACCCGGAGAGTGACCTAGACGCAGTGACTGAAACGCAGGCATATTTACAGTCAGGACCAGGAAACGGGGATCCCATTACAAAAGACGCGCAGGTGTTAGGAATCCATACTGAGGGGTAGTGACATTGCACTTCGTAAAATCACCAATCCAAGGGAGGTAAACCTTAAACTTTTCAAGGAGAGACAAACTTATCAAGTTTAAATTACAGAACAAAAAATGAAAAGATTTGGGAAAGGTCTACATCTAGCAGTGGAGTCTATTACGAACGGAAGAAATGAAGATGAAGAAAAAAAACTGAAGAAGAGTAGAAGAAGAGTAGAAGAAGAGAAGAACAGAAAAAAAAGAGAAGAAGAAAAATAAGAGAAGAAAAGAAGAAGATGAAAAGAGAAGAAAAATGACGAAAAATGAAGACGAGAAGAAGAAGAATAGCAGAAAGAGAGAAAAAGAATAGAAGAAGAAGAAGAGAGACGGGGCTTCAGTCGCTTCACTCTACGAGCCGTCTCTGAGGGTTGCATAAAACGGAAGTTTACCAGGATGAACCTGATAACTTGGAAGAGTTGGAGGGCATACAACATGAAATGCAAATAATTACACCTGATGTTATTGATAACATGTAAATGTTTATCAATATTTAAACATTTATTTTAATACTTCAATGGTTGTTTTAAATTTATGTTTCTTGGACTAAAATTTTATTGTTAATCTTCTGAACAGAATTTCTTTTAGAATGTGACAAATATTTTACAGACATATTTATGTGACTGCGAACAGAATTAAACGCTCTGCAAAATAAACCGAAACACAAATAAAAGTAACCATTTAAAAATTGTTCATTAACATCATATCTCAAACATAAATGACTACAGAAAAAGCGTCAGAATATGTGGAAAAGTTTAAAAATCATCACTAACTGAGGATTTTCAAAACTGTATTTTTAAAAGTACCAAATTTGTTCCATACTTAATGGCGACACTGTATATGTATATATACATTTACCTTAATATTTTTATCAACTTGCATTTCTTTATTGTACGCTGAGGCACGAGCACTTTTACATCCTGAATATATAGTGACAGGTAGAAGTTAAAAATTCCGGATGTAAGCTTGTCCTATATAGGTGGTCTTTCCGGCTTTATCTTTGCCACCAGGAACTGCGTCGGGTGGTATTATGCCAACGTAATCCCTCCAATAATAATCTAAAAATATGATTCAATTGTTATTTTTATTATTGTGACTAATTAAACTTTAAAGAATAGTGGGCTTCCATTTTATTGTTAAACTTTTTATTTGCAACCTACGTTCTTGTAGCCTGTCACAATTATTTTTGCAGTTTCCAAGTTTTCGCTCACTTAAATGGCTAGTAATTTATATTGCAACATATTACGTTAAAAAGCTCAATTGTATAGTTTCTGGGTGTGGTGGGCTGGCGTCGGTGTTAAGCATTAGCATCAGAAAGCAGCCCACAGAAAATACGTGATAATAAATAAATAAAATAGATTTCTTACATAAACCATATGCTAGTTTCTAGTATCACTTCACTCACTCATCTAAACGTCTTCAGTGCGGTGTAATATACAAAAATATCTTACTTGCTTTTAGCTTAGTTTACGTTTGAATTAAAAATATGCTAATTTGATAAAAAGCCGATAATTAACAAACTTACCCAAAATATCTTGAGGAGTATTTTGTGATGTACAAGGAACTTGGCATTGTGTACTTGCCGTTACATGAAATACATTAAATTGGAAAAGTGAAATAATAGCAATCAAAGAAATACTCATTTTGAAACGATGTTAAGTAAAACTGTTTTACGAAACAGCCGCACGCAATCAACAGTTCGTGAGCCGCAGTAGTTATATGAAAGCGATAAAAGAAAGACCTTTGACTTTTACACTAAACACATGTATTTCCCCTTTACCAAACTAAATAACCCAATCAAAAATTAAGTAATCTGCACCAGTTGTGCAAGTATATCTGTAGTGGGATTTTCTTTATTTGTTTATCGCGTAGATATCGGCGGTTTGTTTTAAAAGAATCAAGCCATAAAAATTAAAGTAATATGGAAGCGACTACATAAATCATAGCTTACTAGCAGTGCCGGGTTTACACATTATCTAGTCCTAAGCTATAAATACGTATGAAGTCCTGCTTTTCAAAAGTAACTTACCTACTTTGTGCATTGAGGTAACTGCAGGGGGTAGTGAGGAGAAACAATAGACCATGTCCTACCTTAATATTTTAACGAAAATATTAAAATCTTCTCTGCATTAAGTATACTTTTGTTTAGGACTGGCAAATTTCCGATACTCGCCGATGCTAAACAACTCGGATATAAGTATCTGAAATTCAGATATTCCAAAAAAACTCATTTAACAGTTTTAACTATGTACCTATCACATGTTATGCTCGTGAAGAGCGCGTCGGCTATTCAATACGCGTCCGCTGCGCAGGCGGGGGGCTGTTATTATTCTGCCGACCGTTGATATGCGTTAGGTTTAAATAATAAAATAAATTACCTGGATATACATGTACTTAGTGTCAGTAATAAAAAAAATTGTATGAAAAAAAATTTAATTTATTTATAACTTCCAGCTTTACTTCGTTAAAGTCCATATTTAATGAGTATCTGTATATAAAATACTTAAAATGGCATGTAAACATGCCGAAATACGTATAAGGTTAAAATAAATAGATATTATTAAGTATTTTATATACAGATACTCATTAGAAATTTAATGGTTAATTCTCAGTGTCTTGCAAACCTGAACTGAAATACAAATGAAAACTGGAGAGTATCTGAAATTCAAATGCAGTATAAGGTATCGGATAGGGTGTCGAAGTATTGGTATCGGTATCTGAAGCAAGGCCCAGTCCTACTTTTGTTGTATATAAGCATTACAAAATTAGGTTACATTATTAACTCGCACTTCTATTACTTTAAAAGAACACACACAGTGGCGTACCAGTAGACCCTACAAACTAGGGTGGGGCGAAAAAATGAAATTCGAAAAGTCGAGGCTAATTTGTGCGCTATTTTTTGACGGTAGAAAAGACAAGACGCTCGGAATGGAAGTGAATTAAGGCGAGCACCATCGTCGTATTATAATTGAAGAACCTCTGTCGTTGATAGAAGAACCAGGATCACAATATTTTGGTCATGTTACACCGTCTTCCGGTTCCGTAGAAAATATTAAGGAGGCCATTCTAAACTTTTTCAGAACAAATGATGTGAGTCTTGAGCATCTTATTTGTATTGGTTGTGACGGTACCAATGTGAACACTGGTATCAAAGGAGGTGTTATAAGACTCCTAGAACTAGAACTGAAACGTCCCCTTCAGCGGTTTATCTGCCAACTGCATGGGAATGAACTTACTTTACGTCACCTTTTTCATACCTTGATGGCGGTACGACTGGACCACGAAACTTTTCTGGATGCATCGGCAAATCGCTAGAAAATTGTCTGCAGTTGCCTTTAGTGGAGTTTGAGAGCATTGAGTGCGAATTACCAGCGATTGACAGGGACAGCACAGATATTAGTACAGATCAGAAGTACCTCTGAGACATGTGTCATGCTATTTTAAATGGCTATTGTTCTGTTGGTTTTTCTAAAAGTTTCTAAGTTGTCTCATGCAAGATGGCTAACGACGGCCAATCGCATTCTCAGAGTGTACGTTGGAACAGAAGCGCCGTCAAACAATTTGAAAATTTTAGTAGTATTTATACTAAAAGTTTACGCTCCTCTATGGTTTCAAATAAAGACCCATCCATCTTGTAAAGACGGGGCTCGTCATACCTGGATGAGTATTAATTTGACCAGATACTTGAGTAAAGATTTGAAGAAAATAGTAAAGCCCGTAATTCAAAGGAATGCTTATTTTGCTCATCCAGAGAATATTGTGTTGAGTATGGTAACTGATGATAGACGACACGTACGAGAGCTAGGACTGAGGCGTATCCTTAAATCTAGAGCCAATCCAAGCCAATCGAAGAATGCTACTAGAGAATTCAAAATTCCACTGCTGAACCTCAAAGCCACGTACTACATTGACATGATTAATTGGCAGACTATAAAAATAACTGAGCCTCCTATTTTAAGAGACAAATCGGACGAAGAGTTGCAGTTGCTTATTGACCAAGAGCAAACGCCAGTGCTCAATTTTTTAAGATATCCTTGTCACACTCACTCAGTGGAACGTTGTGTGAAACTGGTGACAGAGGCTAGCATGTCTGTCGTTGGATCCGAGTCAAGAGATTGCTACATCCGAGCTAGAATTAAGACAGGATCTACCAAGTTTTGAGACCAACTCACACTTCCAAGTGGTCTACAAGTTCTGCCAACTGCTGGGCGTTTTGATATAATTTAATATTTATTGGTTTATTTTGTTTAAAAATAATAAAATATACAAGAAAACCTCAACTATATTCAATTAAATAAGAATTTACTGGTATGTAACATTAGTATCGTTTGTGGAATCAAATCAAATTTTTTGGGCTGGGTTGGAGGCAGAAGACATTTTTTAAATTCGATGAGATTTCACAGGAAAATTACTAATATTAATATGCAACTTTTAATGGGTAATGCGTTTAAAAATTTGCGAAAAAAATTTTTTTTCTGTATTTCGCCCCACCCTACTACAAACCCTTCAATGCGAGGGGGGCACTAACCAGGGGGGCACTGGGATAAAAAACCTTCCTTGTTTTCGCTTGTATTAAATTTACATTTAGTTTTGCTTGAAAATTAAACATAACTTTCGTATAATATAAATGAAAGTAAAGTATGACTGGTATTGTTTACCAGTGTATTTTACTCTACGATGGACGTCCTAATTATATATATAATCGCCCACGTTTTACTATAAATACTTTTTTATGCATTGATCAGCAACTTTTACCCACTTCCGTTCCCTAATGGGACACATGTACACGTACATTAGACATTTTAATGAAAAATACCGTAGAATTTAGAGCCAAAGCGACACCGAAGTTCATTGCATTCATCAGAAAAATCGGCCAGAAAGCATCAGTAAATTATTGTCTGCTGAACATATCTACAATTACTGCTACGGTAGCAACCCATGGATGTACGATAGCCATTTTTTGAAGTGAAACACCTTTGCTGGCAGGAGTAAGCAAGCGAATGCTAAAACAAAAGTCATGAAAACGTGGTCGTCTAGATGCAAACTGCGGCGATCAATGTTCAGTTGTGCCATCACAGACAAACAATCCCAAACAAGTGTATTTTTTGGCTTTGCTTAGATATACAGTGTGTCTACTTAAGTTGGCAGCATATGGAGAACTTTTTTATTATTAGTTTTACGGAAAAAAATGATTCTTTATGAAAAGTTCTGCATGGTTCAAAACCTAAAATACAACCATCAGATGTCAAATTTTTTTAGTCATACACGGGGTTTGTCACAAAATATGAATTTTGCTCAAGAGTAAAGTACCTTTATTTTGGACAATATCAAAAATTGTTATATAAAAAAGTTAATTAAAATTAAAAACTAGGTTCAAATCTACAGTCATATCTATTTATTGTTAAAAATATGATTTTGTAATTTTTCTCATTGTCTACGCTACAACAGTGATACATGCACTGCATATTGATATTAATACATTTTTAATCTAAGTTACCATGACAATGACATGTCTGTCATTGAACGTCTAATATTATTTTTTTTCTATTTCGGTTTTTTAAGGTTATTCTTAAAGCACTGTTTTAGCTACAAAAACAGTGTTTTAAGAGAGTCTTTTAAAGCATTGTTTTTAGTAAAATTTCACCAACAAAGATTGGTATTCATGATTCATGGATCATGATCAAATTTGGTAAATTTAGTATGTATGCCTACATATACATACTAAATTTACCAAATTTGATCGCAGCAATTTTTTATAACGTTTTTTCATTAATTCTCCTCAATAGAAAAAATAGTATAAACAACTCGTTGCATAAGGCGTCTTGACGCACTCGTCCATTGAAAAACTTGGTCGCTACGCTCCCTCGTTTTTCAATCTTGGACTCGTACGTTAAGACAATGCCTTATGCAACTTGTGTTTTAATATACTATTAAAATTCTAAATACATAAGTAGAAATGCCCGGTGACATTGAGTTTGGAAGAAAAAATAGAAATTGTGTTAATTGTGGGTGACAATTATAAAACGTATCGGGAAGCAGCTGAAATATTTAATAATAGATATCCAGGCAAAAATGTACACAATATAACTGTAATGAGAACTATGAAAAAATTCAAAACATATGAAAATGTTAAAAATAAATTCAGTAACAAACGTCGAAAACTCGTTGCAAGTGAGGACACGACTTTAAATGTAATGTTATCTACAGTAGAAAGTCCTAAATATTCGCTGCGCAAAGGTTATTAAATTTTTAATAAATATAAGAGATAACTGTTTATTACTAAGATGTGCAAAATTCATATTTTCTGACAAATCCCGTATATAACTGAAAAATTTGACATCTGATGGTTGCATTTTAGGTTTTGGACCATGCAAAACTTTTTATAAAGAATAGCTTTTTTTCTTAAAACTAATAATTAAGAAGTTTTCCATATGCTGCCAACTTAAGTAGACACACTGTATATAGGAAGCAAAAGAACAGCGTATCAAGGGAAAGATATGTTTTATAATATGTTTGTGTTAGATTGAACTACTTTCAAATTGTATTTTATTTCTACAAAAACAAAGAAAATATCATTTTTAATTTAAAAATTGACATTAGAAACATTGATAACATTTTTATACACAAATAAATTTGATAAAATCTCCATGTAAATTTGAAAGTAGAAGTCGCTTCTTCTATAAAAAAAAAGAAACAGTTTCTGCGTAGAACCAGGTCATACCGACATATTCTTGTTCAGTACGTTATTTGCTATACAAAATAGCCCAAATCGCAAAATTTGAAATTAAGCGTTTATTAACAAATATAGCGTAATATCTCAAGAAGTACTTGGAATATCAACTTGATTTTTTTATGCAGATGCTTTAGCGCTGTCTATGATCTAGTAGGTTATTTTAAAGTTCTGAAACTTCCCCCACCACTCGACGTTGATGGTCATGACAAGTCCAATTTTCAAAGCCAAGAACATATATCATGGTCAAGGTCACCCTCTTACCAGCAAATCTTGAGTTTTAAGGTCATTGATGAAGGCCACATCCCCCACCACCAAATCTTGACTTTTAATGTCGTTGATCAAGAAACCCTCTCCACCACGAAAGCTAAGTTATAAAGGTCAGCAAATAATTGGCTTTATATACCATTTTTTTTTGTATACACTGTGTCTATAAAGTAACCCCTCCCCAACTAACTTTTAAACGACTTGTTTTACCACAAAATTTGGTGTGCTTCAATGGAAAACTAAATACTATTTTATAGCCTATATTTAAATTTTGTATCAATCAAAATGGATACTGGAGGCCCTTTTTTTTTGAAGAGGGGGGGGTTGAGTGACGCCTCACTGGAAAGGTCTTTTAGTTCTGCGCTTGATGATAGAGTTTTAAAAAAATATTCAGCCATAACAAAATGACAAATGTTTGAAGATAAAGAAGTCTATTAAAAAAACTAAGAATTAAAGCAAAAAGAAATCAAATTAAGTGTTCAAAATGTTCACCATTCACTTCTTGGCACATAAAAAGTTGGTTATGAAATTCCTGCCTTACATTTTCATAAGTTTCTGGAGTGATATTTCTGCAAACTTGTTGCTCCAGTTCTTCAATTGTTTCTGGACGGGTTCTGTACACTTTCGATTTCAGATATCCCCATAGAAAAAAATCTAAGAAAGTTAATTCTGGGGAGCGAGCCGGCTATTCTACAGGCCCCCGCCTACCAATCCATCTTCCAAGAAAACGTCCGTTGAGAAAGTCAGAAACAGACCTATAATAATGAGACGGCGCACCGTCTTGTTGGAACATAGCATTTTCAATATTATTTCCAGCGACCTGAGATATTTCTAGGAAAATTTTGTCCTGCAAATGAAAAAGTGGACTGCTGGATCAAAAAAGCAATACAATTTTGAATTGAGCCAATCTATTTGTTTAAAATTCCCCATTTTGTTATGGCTGAATATTTTTCTTTGAAATTCTAGAATCAGACCCAGAACTAAAAGACCTTTCAAATAAGGTGTCACTCGATCCTGGATAAAAGAATCAAAACAATTTTGAAGTGAGTCAGTCCATTGGCTTGAAATCCGCCATTTTGTTATGACTGAATATTTATTTTGAAACTCTAGAATCAGACGCAGAATTAAAAAAAACTTTCAAATAAGATATCACTCGACCCCCCTTTCTATTAAAAAAAATTCAAAATGGGGGCCAGTCGCCATTTTGAATGACACAGGATTTAATTTTTGGCTAAAAAATAGTATTTCATTTCCCATTAAAGCACACAAAATGTTGTGGTAAAATATCAAGTCGTTCAAAAGTTAGTTGTGGGGGGGGGGGGGTTACTTTATAGGCAGACGGTATATTTTAATCTGACAGTACTGCAATTATAAAAACGTAAAAAGTAGTGGCTGTGTATAAGTGTGTATTCGTGGGTCTGTGTTCATACGTCTCCAATAAAATGCTTTTCTTTTTCGTTTGGTTTGTGTCTCATTTTAGAACTGAACCTATGAGACCCATGTCGGAACACGTGTACCGGTTTTTTTTAAACGCAACAATATTTGAGACATAAAGACATAGGGGCCGGCGGGTGGTCTAGTGGTTAAAGTCCCAGGCTTTGAAACTAGACTCTCAATGGCAGCTGGTTCGAATCCACTGCTCGGCGGTAATTTTTCTGAACAAGTTAAATCCGACGGGTCCATGGATGGTGTATGTAGGTGTGTATGTTGGGTTGCATGTCTTCAGGGGTGGGGTGCATGATAGACCGGTGAAAGAGCGCAAGTCCGCTGAGCCCGGGTAAGGGGGTGGGATAGGAATCATGGGGTCGTGCTCACGCACGGCTTCATGATTCTTTTAAAAAAAAAAAAAAAGACATAAAGACGACAGTAAGCCGATAGTACACAAGCCACATACACACGTACTTATCAGTCATATTAAAATCACATTAAAAAAATTGTCTCGTGTAATGTAACGTAATGATTTGAGACATATAAAAAACTACATTAAGCTAATTCAGGAATTTATTGCAAGAATACAAAATTACAAAACACAATTTAGTTACTTTTCAGCTCCAACACGGCATGAATGACAGGGGTTAGTAAACCTCTGGCAGTTGTAAGTTAATATTTCGTACGAAAGAAAGCGCGTCTCGTGTCCATTGTAAGGAATCCATAAGCCTCTATTTTGTAACGGATTGCTAAAAACTTTCCCAATTATATCTTCTCCATCGTGATTAATTCGTCCAATATTGAGACCATGTCCTACTTCCGAACCACCCACGACTAGGTGACAATCAGTTAAAAGATGACTTTCTTCATTTCTCGTGGTAACCCATGCGTATTTTTCTATGTTCTTGGCGCATAATATCTGTTACAAAAAAAGTGTTTCATTTTATATGTTTTATTGGCATATACAGTGTGTCTCGTAAGTAAATAGAGATAGATTACCTTATTATTAATGGCAATATAGAAAAACTTCATTTTTTTAAGAAATTGAACTATTGAATGTAATATAAGTAAGTAATTTATTATTTTATTTATAAGTTCGAGCTTTACTTCGTTGAAGTATAAAGCTAAAATACAAAACCTGTTGAAGTTAAGAATTGTTTTATTTACAATAGATTTATTATTATATAGAAGTTCATCGAAAAATATAAAAATTTTCTTTTAATGTTTTTATTACTTATTGTAAAAGAAAATGTTCATAATAAAAATAATTTACTTAATTATCCACAATTCTACAAACCACTAAAAATATTTTCCCACATTAGCCTTCTCCTATTATCATTGATGTTTTCTTGAAACTGCTGCATATAATTTTTATTACTTTGTACTATTGCTCTTACTATTCTATTTACAACAAAATATTATTACTGTAGGGTTAATAATATATTAGGTAGAAACCACACAAAAAGAATAAAACTATTAAAAACTACAAACACAAGTCTCTCAGAAGGTAAATAAATGAACGAAATCCCTACACACTATATAATTGCGTCGCTTTTTCTAAAGCACAATCTAAATGCTAATAGATATGTGGATTTACTACGAAACTAAATTGTAACAGCTGTTGTAGCTTTAATGCCAAACCGAAACGAACTAAAGTCACTAATTAGATTTTTTGGACCAGCCGAAGCTGGCCTTACCAGTTGAGCTAGTAGCGGTATCCAGTGCTAGTCAACTACGCACCGCCCAGGAAGGTTGTAGCCGGTTTGATCGTAGTGACTGGTACCTTACCAGCGTCTAGTTTGCAGATGCACGACTCTCCGTGTTGACACTTTAAAAGTAAGCGTGAGCAAGCAAAGTTTACCTCACGCCTAGGGCTCAAGTTCCTAATGCTATAAAGCCACGCCAGTCCTTCCAGAACATCACATTTGTCTGCCTAAATCACCGGCCTCCAACCATTCAGTTCTTGTGTGGGAAAATTTACTACCCGAAGAGTGACGTAGACGTAGTGACTGAAACGCAGGCATATTTATAGTCAGGACCAGAAAGGGGTGATAGGAATCCATACCGAGAGGTAGTAACATTTCACCTCTTAAAGTCACCAGTCACCAATCCAAGAAAGGTAAACCTTCAACTTTTTCGAGGAGAGGTAAACCTATCAAGTTGAAATTACAGGACAGGAACTATGAAAAGATGTGGTAGAGGCCTACATCCAGCAGTGAAGTCTATTACGGGCTGAAGAAGAAGAAGAAGAAATGAAGATGAGGTGAAAAAAGAGAAGAAGAATAGAAGAGAAGAAAAAGAGAAGAAGAGTAGAAGAGTAGAAGACAAGAGAAGAAGGAGAAGAGGAGAAGAAAAAAGGAAAAGAAGAAAAAAGGAGAAGAAGAAAAGCTAAGAAGAGAAGAAAAAAGAGAAGAAGAAGAGAGGAGGAAGAAGAGAAGAAGCAGAGAAGAAAAAGAGAAAAAAGAGAAAAGAAAAATAGAAGAAGAAAAGAAGAAAAGAAGATGAGAAGAAAAGAAAAAAGAAGAACAGATAAAGAGAAGACGAAACAAGAAGACGCGAAGAAGAAGAAGAGTAGAAGAAGAGAAAAAGAATAGAAGAAGAAGAAGAAGAGAGGCGGGGCTTCAGTCGCTTCACCCCACGAGCCGCCTCTGAAGGTTGCATAAAAACTAAAGTTTACCAGGATGAACCTAGATAACTTTATAACATTTATTTTAATACTTTAATGGTTGTTTTAAATTTATGTTTCTTGGACTAAAATTGTATTGTTAATCTTCTGAACAGATTTTTTTTTAAATCTGACAAATTTTTTATAAACAAATTTATGTGGCTGCGAACAGAATTAAACGCTTTGCAAAATACACCGAAACACAAATAAAGGTTACCATTTAAAAAATGTTCATTAACGTCATATCTCAAACGTAAATGACCACAGAAAAAGCGTCAGAATATGTGGAAAAGTTTAAAAATCAATATCACTAACTGAAGATTTTTAATATGTAATTTTAAAAGTACCAAATTTGTTCCATACTTAATGGCCACACTGTATATGTATATATACATTTACCTTAATATTTTTATCAACTTGCATTTCTTTATTGTACGCTGAGGCACGAGCACTTTTACATCCTGAATATATAGTGACAGGTAGAAGTTCATAATTCCGGATGTAAGCTTGTCCTATATAGGTGGTCTTTCCGGCTTTATCTTTGCCACCAGGAACTGCGTCGGGTGGTATTATGCCAACGTAATCCCTCCAATAATAATCTAAAAAATATGATTCAATTTTTATTTTTATTATTGTGACTAATTAAACTTTAAAGAACAGTGGGCTTCCATTTTATTGTTAAACTTTTTATTTGCAACCTACGTTCTTGTAGCCTGTCACAATTATTTTTGCAGTTTCCAAGTTTTCACTCACTTAAATGGCTTGCAATTTATTGCTATGATATTTAGAGGTGTTTGATTTGACTGGGGTATTGTGATTCCTGGAGAGCAATTTTTGGAATGCTTGTTGCAGTTCAATTTACATTTGGAGATTTATGAAGACTTGTAAGATTTTAATATTCTAACTTATAAAATCAGGGTTGCGTATTTTTGCTAGAATTCCTGTTATAAATTCTAATAATTGTTATTTTTCATATGGTTTGTTTTTACTGAAAGAAAAGACAAACACAACAGATTGATACGAAGACTATTTATGTTAATTGTAAATATAATTTAATTCAGAATTGTTAAAAAAGGTTTAGTTTATAAGAAGTTTTAGAGTTACTTCATTTGTGCGTCGACTAATGTCAGTTAGAATGTCAGTGTCATTGTGACAAACATATAAAAGGATACTCTTGGACATGAGATTTATGTGTTTGTTTTAAAAAATGGGGATCAAAGGAGGAAGACAAAAGATAAAGAAAAAGATATAAAGAAATTTGTTTAATTAGTTACGGCTCGTCTTTGAGAAAAAAGACAGAGAATTTGATATCCTCTGGATGAAAACAGAAAGAACGAGTTTAAAACGTAATGTAAACTGATGTTTAATATAAAAGAAGAAAATATAGGTGATTATCTACGAATTGTAAAAAGTACAGAAGTATTATAAGTAAAAGGCGATCGAGGAAGTTTCTTCGTTTTGTGATAGTGGTAAAAATAAATTGGAAAGAATATAAAACAGAGATACAAGAAGATTCGGATTAAGGGCGAGTATTATTTGTTGCTCGAGAGGCCAACAGAACGAAATAGAGGTTGGACACTCAGCGTTTTGCTAGAGCGAGGAATGTCATAATAAGAAGACGCTAAGTTAAGTGTTCTAATTTAATAAAAAAAGACGATAGTAATTAATAAAAATTCATTTAATTTCGGAAAACACATTTTGAAATTCTTTTAATAAATAAAAACTTATTTTGTAAAGTTGATATCGTTGTGTGTGTTTTATTTCTATTTAAAATTAATTAAAATAACTTATTTACAAGCTAATAACGACCCTGAGAAAATTAGAAGAGTCTCATAGCAAGTTTAAAATTAATTGCGTAAATTGCAGACAGTTTAGGGATTGTATTCTAGTAATCACAAGACCAAGCATATCATTGCATTATATTGCAACATATTACGTTAAAAAGCTCAATTGTATAGTTTCCGGGTGTGGTGGGCTGACGTCGGTGTTAAGCATTAGCATCAGAAAGCAGCCCACAGAAAATATGTGATAATAAATAAATAAAATAGATTTCTTACATAAATCATACGCTAGTTTCTAGTATCACCTCACTTACTCATCTAAACGTCTTCAGTACGGTGTAATATACAAAAATATCTTACTTGCTTGTAGCTTAGTTTACGTTTGAATTAAAAATATGCTAACGTGATAAAAAGCCGATAGTTAACAAACTTACCCAAAATATCTTGAGGAGTATTTTGTGATGTACAAGGAACTTGGCATTGTGTACTTGCCGTTACATGGAACACATTAAATTGGAAAAGTGAAATAATAGCATTCAAAGAACTACTCATTTTAAAACGATATTAACTAAAACTATTTTACGAAACAGCCGCACCCAATCAACAGTTCGTGAGCCGCAGTAGTTATATGAAAGCGATAAAAGAAAGACCTTTGACTTTTACACTAAACACATGTATTTCCCCTTTACCAAACTAAATAACCCAATCAAAAATTAAGTAATCTGCACGAGTTGTGCGAGAATATCTGTAGTGGGATTTTCTTTATTTGTTTATCACGTAGATATCGGCGGTTTGCTTTAAGAGAATCAGGTCATAAAAATTAAAATAATATAAAAGTGACCACATGAATTATAGCTTACTAGCAGTGCCGGGTTTACACATTATGTAGTCCTAAGCTATAAATACGTATGAAGTCCTGCTTTTCAAAAGTAACTTACCTACTTTGTGGATTGTGGTAACTGCAGGGGGTAGTGAGGAGAAACAATAGGCCATGTCCTACCTTAATATTTTAACGAAAATATTAAAATCTTCTCTGCATTAAGTATACTTTTGTTTAGGACTGGGCCGACACCGATACTCAGTATTGCTTCTCGGCCGGTACTGGCAAGTTTCCGCTGGCGGGGGGCTATTATTATTCCGCCGACCGTTGATATGCTTTAGGTTAAAATAATAAAATTAATTACCTGGATAGACATGTATTTAGTGTCAGTAATAAAAAAAAAGAATTGTTTGAGAAGAAATTTAATTGTTAATTCTCAATGTCTTGCAAACCTGAACTGAAATTCAAATGAAAACTAGAGAGTACCTGAAATTCAAATGCAGTATAGGGTATCGGATAGCGTGTCGGAGTATCGGTATCGGTATCTGAAGCAAGGCCCAGTCCTACTTTTGTTATATATAAGCATTACAAAATTAAGTTACATTATTAAGTCGCACTTCTATTACTTAAAAAGACCACACACAGTGGCGTACCAGTAGACTCCACAAACCCCTCGATGCGGGGGGGGGCACTAAACAGGAGGGCACTGGCATAACAAACCTTCCTTGTTTTCGCTTGTATTAAATTTACAATTAGTTTTGCTTGAAAATAAACATAACTTTCGTATAATATAAATGAAAGTAAAGTATGACTGGTATTGTTTACCAGAGTATTTTAGTCTACGATGGACGTCCTAATTATCCACTTGGATGATCAATTTTAGTAATACAAATAAATAACATTTAATAATAGTGTGTTATATTTCAAAAGTTTAACGTCAAACTTTTTATTAAATTCTACTACTGATGAGATTCATAAAAAAACAGAAAAAGTAAATATTTAACTATTAAAAAATTAATAGATTATTAATAAAATAAAACTCTTGGTAATTGTTTCACAATTTGTTGGAATTTATTTTCTCGACTTAAGTTTCAACCTTCACGGTCATCGTCAGGAGTTTAAAATCAAACTAAACTAATACTAAAACTAAAACTTAAAGATGTACAATACTACCCTACCCATTTCCGGAATTTTGCGTCGCCGCTCTGACTCTAAGTGTTAACACATGTGTTTTTATGCTTTGTATATTGTAGGTCAAGGAGCGGTGAATTGCCTAAATCGTTAATTTCTTAATAGTTAAATATTTATTAATAATGTTTCACCATGTTCCTACCACACAATCAATTCAAAATATAAACAGAAACAGGCTTCCGAGCATCCGCCACGGGACCTTCCTCGCATATATCCTTCCTTAATTACTATAAATACTTTCTCGTGCATTGATCAGCAACTGTTGCCCACTTCCGCTCCCTAATGGGACACATGTACACGTACATTAGACATTTTAATGAAAAAACCCGTAGCATTTAAAACCAAAGCGACACCGAAGTTGATTGCGTTCATCAGAGAAATCGGCTAGAGAGCATCAGTAAATTATTGTCTGCTAAACATATCTACAATTACCGCTACCGTAGCAACCCATGAATGTACGAGAGCCATTTTTTGAAGTGAAACGCCTTTGCTGGCAGTAGTAACCAAGCGAATGCTATAACGAAAGTGATGAAACGAAAATGTGGTCGCCTAGATGCAAACTGCAGCAGTCAATGCTCGGTTGCGCTATCACGGACAAACAATTGGAGTTTCTCGTGAACCGCGGACCCATACGGTTGTGAAGGTAACGAGCACTGTTTAACCAAGTGATTATATTAAATTGTGTAGTGTATTACTGTGATCGCCTAATACATTTCACCATCTGTATTGAAGTTCAACCGCATACCGCGCGCCTGCGGGCGTGCGATAGTGCTTATCTAAAAACTAAAAAATTTCGTACTTACGCGAATTATCGTCAGATTTAATAGAAAATAGACGTAAACTTAATAATAACAACAGTGAAACTACATTGAACAGAAAAATGAGTTTTACAAGTGATCAAATCATCACAGCAGATAACCACATCGAACCTGAAGTAACAGTTATTTACAGAGGCGACTTATCGCAAAACACGCAAATTTCTCAAAACCAAAACCACCTTAAGCGCCCCATCCAATCACCACCACCTCAAGATTCCAATAAACGCTATGTTTTGGACACTAACCAATTATTAAAAGAAAACAAATATTATCTTCCCCCGCAAAAAGAAAAAAGTCTCACCGTTAACGAAGACAAAGCTCAAGAACCTAAACCCATAAAAATCCCTCCAATATTTATTCACAACGCTAATAATTATCAACAACTTATATCAGACATACAATCAAATATTAAAGAAGAATTCACAGTAACCAACAAAGGTTCGCAAATCAAAATTAATCTAAATACAATAGAAGATTTTCGTACTCTCACGTCATATTTTGATAAAGAAAAGAATGTAAATTATCACACGTACCAGAATCCAGACACGTCTAACAAAGTTTCTGTAATTATACGAAATGTACCAGTTTCAATTACAAACGACGAAATAAAACAAGAATTACTTGCTAAAAAGTACCCTGTAATAAGTGTCACGCGCTTGCAGAACAAAGATAAACTGCCAATACCGGTTTGTGCTGTATTGTTAAACAAGCAGGAGAATGTAAATTCTATATTCGATTTGAATTACGTATACTACTGTAAAGTAACAGTCGAGCCAAGACGAAACGGGAAGGACATACCACAGTGTACCCGTTGCCAACAATACTCGCACACAAAAAACTACTGTAAGCTGACTCCCAGGTGTGTAAAATGCTTGGGGGATCACCACTATTCGCAGTGCACTAAAACCAAGGAAGAGAAACCCAGATGTGTTAACTGCCATGGAGAGCACACTGCAAACTACAAATGCTGTGAGTATTACAAAAAGTTGACAGCGAAACGACCAAATCCTGATAGATACACATCCCCTTATTATAAATATGCAGATGCAATTAGAGGCGAATCAACTAGTCAAACCAAGAATGATAAAAATAGTAATAATAAAAAAACTAACGAATCAAGTTCACTTATAGAGCAAATAATACATTCACTCATACAAATCATCATGCCTCATATAGGCAAACTCAAAGAATTCCTTCTCCCGTTAATCCCAACCCTATTACAAAATGTCAGCAAATAAAATAAAGAAAACCTACACTAACCTAATCATCACAAATTGGAATGCAAACGGAATTACAAGACAACGATCATTACTTATCGCGTTTTTGGAAAGACATAATGTAGATATATTATGTGTCACCGAAACACATTTATTAACAAACCAAAAGTTGAACATACCGGGTTATAATGTTTTTCGAAAAGATAGGCCAGGAAACACAGCCGCAGGGGGGGTTGCAATAATTTGTAAAAAGTCTCTTAGTATTTACCAGATCGAAACTGAAACAGCCGGAAATATAGAAACAACTGCAGTAATGATAGAAATTCAAAATAGTAGAAAATTAAAGATTATCTGCGCATACAAGCAACCGAATAAACGTATTTCTGCGAACGACCTGGAGAACGCGTTTAACGACAACACGCCAACTCTACTCGTAGGGGACCTTAATTGCAAAAACACAGTCTGGGGATGTAGAGTGTCCAACCCAGATGGTACTAAGCTTCATGAACTATTAACAAAACATGGTATTCAGATTACCCCACCTACCGAACCGACTTACATACCATACCGAATTGACCATCAACCTGATATTCTTGATGTCATCCTACATAAGAACTTCTCAAACCCAATTAGTCAGATAGTGTTGCCTGAACTAGATTCGGATCACTTACCGATTATTTTAAATTTTGATAATCAACCTAAGGTTGCTGATAAAACCCCGAAACTAATCAACGGAAAAATTGATTGGAAAATGTTTAGTCAGACTCTGCAGCAAAATCTAAAATGCCCAGCAGCTATAAACAGTAACAGCGACATCAATAATTCCATAGATAAATTATTAAGTGCAGTCAAAGACTCAGTTGCAGCTTCTACTATCATTCAGAAACCAAGACGCGCAATGAACTTCGCGAGACCACCTGCTGGCATACAACAATTAAATAAAGAAGAACACCAAACTCGAAGATTGTGGATTAGATCAAGAGATCCATCAGTTAAATCACACTTAAATTATTTAATACGCAAAATACAAAGACAACTCGAACAGAATAGAATTGATAGTTATCAGACATACATCCAAGAGCTTCAACCACAAGACCCGACAATGTGGAGGCAACCAAGCGCATCTTACAGAAGCATCATAATATATCCACCATAAAAGTGAATAACGCATCCTACTCATCTGATGAGGAAAAATGCTCATTGTTCGCCAGCCACTTGGATAATACATTTACAACTACTGATCAGTCTCCCAACAAAAAACACACCAACAAGGTCGAAAGGGAGCTGCAGAATGGGTCCCCTTATCACCCAAATGAAATATCACCGATAACGCCATATGAAATCAAAACAATAATAAATAAATTACCATCAAAAAAGGCACCGGGTCATGATTTAATCACAAACCTCCTATTAAAAACTTACCAAAAAAGGCGGTAGTATACGTGACATCAGTGTTCAATGCCTGTTTAAGAGTTGGATACTTCCCTGATACATGGAAGTATGCCCATATTTTATTATTTCATAAGCCAGGGAAGAATTCTCATGATATTAATGGATATAGACCAATAAGCTTATTACCGACCTTATCGAAGGTGTTTGAAAAGGCAATATATGTGCGCCTGCTAGAATACATCCACAAAAATAAAGTTTTGCCGAATTTTCAATTTGGATTTAGGAGCCACCACTCCACGATTCATCAACTAAATCGCGTCACAGAGATCATTGAACGTGGATTCGAACAAAAGTATTATTCAGCTGCCATATTCCTCGATATCAAACAAGCATTTGATACTGTGTGGCATAAAGGGCTCTTGTATAAGCTTATGAAGATTAAATTGCCTCGCTACCTCCAATGTATCATCAAATCATTTTTAGAAAACCGCACGTTCTCAGTTGCAATAAACTCCAAAATATCCGAAGTAAAAATGGCTAACGCGGGAGTGCCCCAAGGATCTATACTGGGGCCCATCTTGTTCAATGTATACGTGCACGATATTCCTCAACTGGAAAACTCCGCTTTGGTCATGTTCGCAGATGACACTGCCATCATCAGCCAAAACAACGATATCAACACGGCCATCACACAGTTACAGGAGAATGTAAACATAATTAGCGATTGGCTTAACAAATGGCGCTTACAACTTAATGTCACTAAAACTGAAGCTAAGATATTTTCACTGCGGCGTAAAGGCAATCCACCTAACATAGTGCTACAAAACAAAGCGATCCCGTGGAAGAGAGATGATGAAGCCGTAAAATACCTGGGTATCTACTTGGATAACAGACTTACGTGGGGTTATCATATTAATAAAAAACTCAATGAAGCCCACTCAAGACTAGTGCAATTATACCCATTAATAAATAAAAAATCTCATCTTAAAATCAAGTGCGGAACACTTATTTACTTGTCTATTATTCGCCCCGTGATCATGTATGGATGCCCTGTATGGGGTAGTGCCAGCGAGACCCAACTAAAGAAGCTCCAAACTTTTCAAAATAAAGTTCTGCGAATAGTCTTAAATGCCCAATGGTTTGTTCGAAACAACCAGATTCACAGAGAAGCGGGAGTGGATACTATCAAAGAAGCAATCAAAAAAATTTGCAAACGCCACTTTAATAACATTCACGAATGCCCAGCAACTGACGTTTATTCTATCGGGGAAAAGAAAATTCACGCGAGATTAAAAAGAAAGCTACCGCAAGATTTATATTTATCGAACTCAGATGATAGTGAATAAAGCCTAAATTGTAGTGAGGAGGTGATTTTAGTACCTTCATAGTGCTGTTACAGTGATAAGACCTACATCATCACAGCCATGAATAGCAACACTAAGTGCTGAACTGGCTTAAATCAATTGTGAAAAAAAAAAGACAAACAATCCTGAACAAGTGTATTTTGTGGCTTTGCATGATCATATAGGAAGCAAATAAAAAGTGTATCAAGGTAAAGATATGATTTATCATATATTTGTATTAGATTGAACAACTTTCAAATTGTATTTTCTTCCTACAAAAACCAAGAAAATATCATTTTCAATTTAAACATTGACATTTAAAACATTGATAACGTTGTTATGCACAAATAAACTAGAAATTGATGAAATTTCCATGTAAATTGTACGGTAGAAGTCGCTTCTTTAATAAACAAAAAACACAGGTTCGGCGTGGAATTAAATCATACCGACATATTCTTGTTCAGTACGTTATTTGCTATACAAAATAGCCCAAATCGAAAATTTTGAAATTAAGTGTTTTTTAACAAATATAACGCAATATCTCGAGAAGTACTTGGAATATAGACTTGATTTTTTTAAGCAGATGCTTTAGCGCTGTCTATGATCTAGTAGGTTATTTTAAAGTTCTGAAACTTTCCCCCACCACTTGACCTTGATTGTCACAGGCAAGGCAAATTTTCAAAGCCAAGAATATATACCATGGTCAAAGTCACCTTTTTACCACCAAATCTTGAGTTTCAAGGTCATTGTTTAAGATCACATCAACCACCACCAAATCTTGATTTTCATTGTCGTTGATCAAGAAAACTTCCCCCACCACGAAGGCTAAATTGCAAGGTCAGCAAATAATTGGCTTTTTATACAGTTAGTATTATGTCAATTAACTAAATTTCTCAACTTTTGTAATAGTGTACAATCAACTACTATCTTTTTTCACGAGGTCAAGCCATACACCTGGTTATGGGACCGGTACAAAAATGCTTTCAAGAGCAACTGTGATTGACAAATGAAGTTTAAGAATTTGAAGCAAATATATCTACAAATTAATGGAACTTTTGATACTATCGTCTTTTATGGCAAAAACACTTGCAAGAAAATTCGAGTTTGTTAAAACTTTATCATACATGTAAAAATAAGACAATAAAAATAAAACTGCTTTGTATTTAATAGTTTTTACCATTGCAATTAAACATATTCTGTTCTATTTGCGTTACAAGATAGTTCGTCATAGAAACGTTTACTACTATCGCGCGATCAACTAACTGATCGGGAAGCAGACAGTTTGATGTAGCTCAGTTGGATGTGCGCTGTCTATAGTGTATCAGATTTAAATTAATAAAGTGAGCGTTCGAGCACTGTCCCTGCCATCGATGTCTATATCCACGCTTCTCATCGACGTTGTGCTTCTTGGACATCCAGTTCTTTTTCTTTTCTTGAAAATATCACAATTTTGTTCAAAAACTCGGTGTGAAAGGTTTGATTTTAGTCGAATATCATTCTCTTTTTTAAAGCAAGACCTTTAAACCACCCCACTAATTGAAAATGTTTGTTAATGTGCCAAGCCCAAACTGGTGTTAAAATGAGACGGTTTCTATTTCAGTTGTTTTTGCACTGCTGTGTTATGACGAAATGCCATATTTAACTTTTTATAATTGTAATTTTTTTCTCATAAAACACTATACATTGTAACAGATCTAACTTTCCCCCAACTGAAGGTTCAGGAATGGTTAAATCACCCTCGATAATTTAGAAACCAGAATTTGTCGTAAATAAACAGAAGACTGCAAATAAAAATTATGTATGGTTTTCTTATTATTAACCCCATTTATACAATAATAAGCAAAATTACTTTCCGGTACGGTACGCTACTGGTTGTTGATCACCCGGAACGGTACGCCCCTCTCTCTCTCTGGCTGTCGAGCAGTTGCACAAAAATAAATATTAATTTTCTTTCTCCGAAATCCAAACAGCTGTTGAAGAACCAGTCGAAATTTATCTTAACCGCTTAACCTCGGTGCTTTCTGTATTTAAAATAAAGTTTTGCACACACAAAACGTAATTTTGTTTACTCGAACAGGAAGTCCACGACTATCTATAATACAGTAATGTGTAATTAAATGTAGATGTTTACTTGATGCGCCGTTTCCACACTTTGGCTTGTTTTTTGCAGGTATTTTAGTTATTTGGTATAAAATATTAGCAGTTGTGTGTTTTCTCTTCAATTCCTCCGGTAAGTACAGAAAGTATACTTCTACTGGCTTTAATTAACTTAGAAACTGCTAATTAAAGTAATTGAGTTTGTGCCAATCGCATGAAAATATAGCGTCGAAGTGTCAAATGAATTTAACCAATTTACGTTGGTTTTTTGGAATTCTACAAAGTGAATATTAGCTAAGAATTATCTTTGAAATTCTCTAAAAATATCAACATTATTGGGTACTTAAGACTTAGTTGAAATAAAGTGAGTTTTGGCAGCAAAATTCCCATAACCTATCAGTGGGTAAACAAAGAAAATTCTGGTAAAAATCAGTGAAAATAAAACTGAAATATTCTGCTTTCAGAGTTACTAAAAATAAATAAAAATTTGGATAACCTAACGATTAAAATAATATTTTAAAAAATCTCTGGAAGTTTAACGGTTCGGGTAAATCGAAATAATGTATTAAACTTTATGGCTAATAGTGGTTGCGCAGAATTAAAGCATTTTTTTATTTTTTTTAAGTTATCTTACGATATCTGGCAGTTTATGGTTTACACAAAATCGAAATGTTACTGTTTCAATTTCATTATACTTTGTGGTTAAAAATAATTGTGCAAAATCGAAGTATAACTGCTTTAATTTTACCCAATTCAACCAACCACCTCTGTCAGTTTGATGGTAAATGATTGGGAGGTTAGATAATGGTCGAGCTTTTCCGAAGAATTGCGTTCGAAGCGGTCACTCTGCGGGGTCAAACCCACTTAAAGCGCCACTAACGCTATTTCTTGAAACGAAAGCAACGTAACAAATTTTCATAAAATTTAAAACAGTTGCTGCTAGGTTGTCTCGTTGCAACGTGAATCGGTAACACAACTATGCAACTCTTCCGCTCTGCATGCCGTAGGTCAAGGTATCATATGCCAGCTACCATTTCTTTTTTCTTTTTCAAATAATTACTTTCAACACAGTTGCTTCTCAACATTTAGTTAATCATTTTTAAAACACTGCATATACTTTCGCGTCGAAAATTGAAATAAACTTCTAAATTTAAAACTTTAGATCGAGTCCTCATTGAACGACTTATGAATTTCAAAACCCCCAAAACAATACGTTCATATAGACCACTGAAGTAAATCATCCAGCACCCTCACAATAATTAATATTGCATGGACGAAAGAACAAAAACAGGAATGCGCATCAAAGCACAAAGTAGCAATTCATTCTCACTGTAGTTCATTTGTTATTATTTTTACGACAGGGGGCAATTATTAACGAGCCAATGTAACAATATTTTTACAGAAAAGTGTGAGACTTCCAGTCTGCTCTCCGGTCGTAAACGCACACAAATGGCTTTGTTTTCCGTCAGTATTTATCGGAGGCACTGAAATATGCCAGGAAGACCGCAATAATATAACCGACATTTGTTTCTGCAGCAACAATGTGTACATTCTTCATTATTACTCGTCTGCACCGTAAGGGAATTAAGCGTGTACAGTCTATCATTTACAAATGAAAAATTTACTACAGTATTTTGGTTTTGGTGCCTACTCATTCGTATACTATACAGAATTTTCTCTACTGAAAGCCACAAATTATACGACTCAGCATATAATTAGTATTAGTACATAAAGTAATATACAGCTTAGGGAACTAATTACATACATTTACATGTTTTCTTTTACTGTTTGCATTTTGAGTACTTAGAAACTGGGATGCATGACCTTAAACAAAATATTATTAAAATACGGCAAAGAGCTTTTTCCAAGATTATAAGCATTGTTTTATTGAACAATGATTATCTCCAAAACTACTAAATTTAATAACAAACTACTAATTCTAAATTTCTGTATATTATTACAAACGAACTTTGATTTCCCTAACATTCGTATTTGCAATGCAATTCAGCAGGGTCGGTCAAATCGTCTTTTAGTTTCAAACAACTTCTGAAGTGTTTTTCGGGTTCTTACGAAGTGTTACAAACAAACAAGTTCAAATGTGAATTATTCTATTCTAAGTGCGGAGCGCGTTTTATAGAAAATTTTAAAGGAAATGGAACTTTTCCTACTATTTATAAAATGGCATAATACGCACTTACATGTAACAGCATTCGAACGGTACTGAAGTCAACTAAAATAATTTTTACGGGCCAAAACAAGATCTTTGCAAGTTTGTCTTATAAATCAAGCGTGAAGTCCAAAGTTAGCCTGCCGCAGTTACAGCTACGTACTTTGCACATTACAATTTATTAGTTTACGTTTTAGGTTTCTGCGACCTGTTGGCCACAGTTGCAAAGAACATCTGCAGGGATGCTGTTGTGTTCGTGCAATTATGGACGAAACGACGCATTTCAACCCGAAAGCCAAGACGCCGTTAAAATTGGTTTAAGTATTTAAACATTAAACAAGAAAATTCTTTCACGTAAGCAAAATAATAAATGAGAATTGTGTTTCTTGTCCAAAATAAAACAAATACAAACACAAAACTGCAAATAACAACTACGTTGTAATACGTCAACCCTTCATCGAACTTAAGGTTCGGGAGAAGTTGAAACACCCTGGATTCCTCGGACATAAACAGAAAACTGTAAATTAAAATTATAAACAATTTTTATTATTCCTATTTGTACAATTTTAAATAATATTTGTGTTGATATTTCATAAAATTAAGTTATATTATGTTTTTAACAAATATTATTAAATCACAATTAAGCAAAGTCCTCCGGAACGGTACGTCTCTAAATTGATAAACCCTTCCGGAACTATACATTTCTGGTATTTGATTGAATTGAGTATTGACTTTACTCAGTAGAAGCTGAAAAGACTTTCGGAGGACCAATTGAATAATTTATCGGTAATGCTGCGTCCCTTGACCAAAAATCGTTGCCGCTTTAGTCTCTGTGATTGCTGCAAATAAAATAAAGTTTTGCACACAAAAGTAATTTATTCACTCGGACAAGAAGTGCACCGCTATCTGTAATAAAATACTGAGTAATTAAATCTTGATGTTTGCTTGCGGGTATTTTGGTTATCTGGGAAAGAAAGTGTGTTTTCTAGTTATTTCTCAGGTACTTAATAAAGTTCTATTTTTTTCTTGTTTTAAATAACTTAGTGATTTCCAATTAAATGTATTAATGATGGTTGTGCCGATAGCACGTGGTATAGCATAAAAATTTAACGCTGAAACGTCAAATTGATTAGGTGTAAATGAATTTTAACCAATTTCAACTGGTTTCAGTAATTTTACAAGGTGCAAATTGGCTAGAAACTATCTCTGAAGCGTTTGGGAATAAATAAAATTATCGAGTAATTAAAACTTCATAGGTTAGTTAAAATAAAATGAGTTTTGCGTAGCACAATTCTTATAACCTGTCGGTCGGTAAATAAAATAAAGAAAATTTCTAGTGAAGGTCGGCTAATATAAAACTGAAGAATCCCTGTTTCATAATTAATATAAACAAAATCAAATAATATTCCTGGAAGTTTAATAATTCAAATAAAACCAAGAAATCGCTTTCCCTATGTTATTGAAATATATCGAACTTATTGAAATTAATGGATTTTTATAATTAAACAATTTTTACGTTCTCTTAGGAATGTTCAAATTGTGCATTATTAACTTTTAAACACTGGGTTACTTTCGATTTCCCCCTAATCCACATTTTCATATTTTCTAAGATAGTAAGCCGTACGTACGTACGTACGGTATACTTTGTTTAAAAGACCCCATAAAATAGTTCTAGAAGTGTTAGATCAGGAAACCTAGATGGCCATTTGAATGCACCGCTCCTCTCAATCCAGCTACTATTTTTGTTACTTAAGTGTACCATAATCAATAAACATTTTGAACACGCTTTGGAAATTGTTAACTCAGTAAAATACTGTGTTATTGACATTACACTTGGCACTTGGTACAGTATAAAGATTTAAAGTGAAAACTAGTTTAAGCGGAATTTATAACACTTTTACCGGCCGCGATATTTTTACGTATATATTTACAATTCACTGAAACACGTGTTTGTGCAAGATCGTAAAAGTAACATACCCTTACTTTAAACGCATAAAATCCTTATACAAACATGAGTTACATGCGCCATATGAAAACCGTAAAATACATTTTTCATAGAAAAACGACCTGATTCAGCAGAATGATATGTAGATTGACAACTCATGCGTCTAGTCGCGAAATACGCGACGTGAAAGCTTCCAGAAATACGCTTTTCTAGAGCCCGAGGCGTTACGACGACCGTCGTCGTTAAACACCTACATTATTCATAAACGTTCTCACATTTCCGTTTGCTAAGCTTTCGAGCGTCGTCATTCGTGCAATTGAATTTTAATTGCAAAGAAATTTAGCGAGATTTTCCTGAAATGACTTTAAACCTTCTGTAAAAATATAAACGGGAGGTCGGAAATAAATCACACTTTTTAATTAAGTACTTCGTTACGTATTCATTACATGTGCTGAACCAACAATACATATCTTGAGTTAAATCAGTCTTTTAAGCGCACAACATTCAATGTCAGTGCGCTTATTTTAGTATTTAATTTTATTTCTCGCAAAAGGATGGTTAGATTCCAAAAACAAGCAACCAAACTATTGCCAATTTCTTGGGGTACACGATTGAAACTTGAGGTTTGTTGGAAATGTAAAAGCTACTGGAAACAGTAAAACATTTAATGACTTGAAATTTTTTGGAATAGTTAACTGTAGGTTCTGTGTGTCTAGATGCAACCACACCAGCCGTAGATCCTTACTGCGTTATCTAAATAAGATTGACCTCGCAGCCAATCAGCGTCGATATGGGAGTGGTAATTTACAAAAGTAAATTTTGCTTCGTTGATTTGCGGACATGCCTCTGTATCTCTCTGCACAAAATCCACGGTCCGCCTAACTCTTCACAATGCGGCGTGAAAAAAATTACTAAATCTCGAAATTATTTAATAGAAAACGTAAACTTTTGCTCGCCGTTAATAAAAGCAGGAAGACGTTTTGTTTGCAATGTGTAAACGTTGCTATGCAATTATTAAATAAATAAACAAAGAGATTGCATAGAAATGTAGGTTGACTTCCAGAATCGAACAAAACTGGTCCAAATACTGGCCTGAGGATCTGTCTCAAGATTAAGCAGTTCGAAAGCAAGCCATTATCACAGGCTTCCGAATCTAGCTCAAGCTTACGATCCGAACCTCACCAGCACCGCCAGCCCTTTCAAGAGCCAAGCAGCGGCAACAACAGGCTTTGAAAAAGTTTGCCAGCACTGCGAGGCTCTTCAAGATTGAAGCAGCGGCACCACCACAAGCTTTTCCTCAAACAAAGTTTTGCTGTGCACCGACGATTACCAGAATACGCAAGCACCCGGCCCGGTTTCTACGCGTACCACAACCTTCTGCAGTTCTATCCCGAAACCCTTGATTTTGTTTTTTGAGTAATTCTTTTTGCTTGAACTGCTCTCTTAAATATTGCCATATTAGTTGGTGCACAGCACTTTCAGATAACTTTATTATAACCACCTCTGAAGGTGTTCGCGTTTTTTAAATGCAAAAAAAATTCTACTTTTAACTAAACTTCAAACATCGCGTCACTCGTCGATCTACCTCTGCTTCTTAACTCGATAATAGATACATTAGAAGGACTAACCAACTTAAAGTTATCAAGTTGGAAAGTGGTAACGTCGAGTTGTTTCCGGTTAGGGCGTAATCGAATAATGCGGAAGCCACAGGTACCGCATCCTGCCGCAACCATAATAATTCGTTTTAACTTCCATGATTTACGTTAACATCCTCAGTTAAGCAATATCCTTTTTGATGTAATTCGTCAGCGAGAAAAAAAATTAAATACACCGAAATGGCGGATGTTACTTTACCTGACACGGCTTGGCTTTTAAAACGAAAAATATTAAAAGTTGAAACGATCGTTAAAGCAATGCTGACTGAACGTTGCTTGAGTTTTGTAAAGGGATTAAAGGTAATAACTAAAAAAAACTCAAATACATATGAAGACAAGTGAACTGTCCAAAAACATGTTTACAAAATGATGATAACAAAGAAACAAATTTAACTAATGTAATAAAGACATGAAAAATGTTATAAGCTTAATTGGGGAAATTATAATAAAATTTTAATGTTTGACTATTAAAGCAGGTTGAATTTCTCATACTTTCATTCGTTTAAAACTTTTTTTAATTTGCCTGCATATTTGCTCCAAATTTTTTATCTGCCCAGCTTATTAATAACGCTAATAATAATAATATCAAGGCTACTCATTATGATAACAATAAAAATAATATCATAATAATAGTTTGTTAGATATGTTTTTTCAGAGACGGCATCAAATAGTAAGATAAAGTTGCGATTTAATTAGTTTTACGTAAAAAACCACCATCTCTTAAATTTTAAGAAAAATGTTCATGCCCCTTTTGCTTTCTTTTGCCCTCTGCGGGGGCCAAACGTTTTTGATAACCTCAAATTGAAGAGCAAACCTCATTTTTTTTCACTGCGTGCATATCTTTGAACTTATACAACATTAAGAAATTCTTCTAATTAACTATCATATTGACTTTCTGAATAAAAACCATTTATTTCTTTCAGTTATTTTAGATTTGTTTTTAAATACATCTTCCACATACAACAATAAAGCAAACTAAAATATAATTCCGGTTATTCCGGTCGTGAAACCTAATCTGCAATTACCTTAATTCTTGTAATTATAAATGTACGCGTTCGGTATTTTAACTGGAGCTCCCAATATTTGGGTCAATGTAATATAGAATTTGTAAAAAGCATCGTCCACTATTGCAGCTGCCAGATATGCTTGGAAAGTTCTAAGCAAAATATGTTAAAATGGTTTTGTATACTGAAAGGGCCCTTTTAGTTTTAGTATTAGAAACAAACAGACCGACAAACAGAATTTTATAGGAATAATTAATGTTTTGATTCCGTTTTAAGCGATTAACACTCGTTGGGTTATTTTCTTGTTTATTTGTTTGTCTATTTACTTCGTTTGCATGAGTAATTATTTTCCAATTATTGCCTTTACTTGTTATATCATTTCAATCATACTCATATTTGTATTCACACAACTCGCAACAACCAAATATTGTTTCGAATGACATTGTAATAATGTTCTCTATGCAATGTTTTTATCATTTTAACTACCTGTTATTGATAGAAATTATATCAAAAGTGCTGTGCAAGATTTCCCACCGCCAGAATAAAAGTTAACCACAAATAACCAAATTATAGCAACAGCAGCGACAACAATATAAACATTCGCTGAAAACAACTAATAAACTGAGCGCAGATGTGAGGGCCCGTTGTCGTGTTCGAACTTCGTAGTCAGAGAGTTGAGTAAAGTAGAAAGGCGCGGCGTTTGACATGTAGATTGCCAAAGGATGTTTATTAAGCACATTATTTGTAAAAAATAAGTTTAAGCACAAAGTAAGAAATATATTTTTTTAAATCTTAGAATCAGATATATTTTAGATATTTATTTATGGTTATTGTTTACTAGAGGTTTAGCAGGGTTTAGACCAGCAAGATGAAAGCCTTCGCACAAGCGAAACATCGACAGGGTATAGAAGCATGCTGGTATTCACTTTATTTGGACGCTTACGGTTATGAAGATGACTTTCTGAACTGGTCTGGCTGCTACTAGTGGAAGCTTGTTTTTATTGTAGGCGATTCACAACTTTACTTACCCAAACTGTTGAAACCTAACTCGCAGTCCCCCTTAATGGACAGTTTAATTTGCCAATGGACTTACAAAACTCCCTGGCGGAACTGGTTGTTGATGTTGTAGTCAATTCACAAATGATTTTCAAATGCATTGAGGTGGGTTTTTATACAATATCTGTTTGATCTAATACTAGTTAAAAAATGTAGGTAACAAAGAAACTTTGCTTTTCATAGATACTTCTTTTAGTACAGGTTGTTATTAAAATACGTGCAAATAATTTAACCTGTAATTGAACTCACCAAACTGAACCACTTTTGTGTTTATCATTTTTTTGAAAGATCCCGAAGCTCTGTTAAAAGTTAAAAGTTTTCCTAATAAAGTGGGTACCCGCTTTTGGAACTGTACTTCAATTTAACGCAGCACAATAAAAACTTTGCATTAAGACGATCAAAAGGTAGGTACATATTGATAAATCGTTATGTGACACTGCGACTTGACACTTGAGTTAGGTTAGTGATGATTTAGTTTGATCTGACGACTGTACGTGTTTAATCGCATGCAATAAATTCGTTATGTAATAATATAATGGCGTTTTTTTTTTCAGTAATATATTAACGGACATTGTCTTAATGCTGTAATGTAAATGCTGCCAGTGATAGCTAGGGCACTTTACGTGGAAGGTTGTCCCAATCGCCGAATAATGCGAGAATCTTCAACCCCGAGTGCCACACCGAGGAAGGACGAATTTTGGATGCCAAACTGCAACTTTTAGGAGCAGTAAAAGCGGATCCGACTTCTAGTATCCGAAGACTGCATTTCTCATTGGAGTATCAGCATTTAAATTTTGGCGAACTACTTTAAACGAACAGGGTTTGCACCTTATCATGTACAGCTAGTACAGGCACTCTAACAAGGAGATCTTCTACGTCGTAAAGTTTTTTGTAGGCCGGTATTACACTATCAAAGATTTGATAAAAGATCTTTTATAAAATATCTTTGTCAAAGAAATTTTACAATGTAATGGGCTATATTTTACAAAAGATTTCTTTTATAAAATATCTTTTATCAAAGTTAGCTACATTCGACCATATTTGATAAAAGATTTAACAACCACTTTACAAAATGGCGGCAACTAAGTTCACGTGGTCACTTGATGCTACTAAAACTTTAATTTCTGAATATGAAAGTTATGAATTTTTGTATAATGTTCAACACGAAGATTACAAAAATAGAAATAAAAGATTAAAGGCGTATCAAGAAATTTCCAATGTGAGCAGCAGTGGATGCACACACATTGATGTAAAAAATCTTCTTTAAGTGCTTTATAAATGGCATCACAGGTTTCGGGTATTATAATGTACATTGTGGTATTCGCGTAGAATACTTTAAGCTGGAATAACTTTCTCCAGTGGCCAAAAACCGAAGAGTCACAAGAACGCGATCTTCTACACTAATGCAATTTCTTAAATAGGTATTTTTTCGCGCAGTAAAAGGAGCAACTTTCGATACAACCAGCTGAAATGTAGCATCATCCATTCTTAAATAATTTTTATAACATGACATATCTTCAACTCTGAGTTCCTTCAATAAGTTTTGGTGTATACCCAGATCGTCACGTCTCGAAACCCACTCACGTCTTCTTTGCTTTTTACTCTTAGTCTTTTGTTTTTTTAATATTGCACAAATTATGACAATTGAACTAATTGAAGCCATAGAGCCATAGAGAAACCATGAAGCATAGAGCTGTTGTTCATCCATCATATGATGACAACCGTGATAAAATATTTTATGTAGTGTAATACTAGTTTTCAAATCTTTTTTTAATCTTTGAATAAAAGAATATTTTATTAAATCTTTTATAAAAGATCTTTTATCAAATCTTTGATAGTGTAATACCGGCCGTAGATGGATTTTGAGAAAAGTTGAGGACATGTCTATTTTTTTTAATTGTTTGCTCTCTACCGACGAAGCGGGATTTTTACGAGATAAAGTTTTTATTGTCCACCACGCCCACATTTTGTCACATGAGTATCCTAATGCATTTCGGAAACACCACAATCAACAGAAGTTTTCTGTAAACGTGTGGGCTGCCATTGTGGGTAAGTGTTTAATCGGACCTTATACCGCACCACCTTGTCTAAACGGCATTGACTATTTAATAGTTCTTAATGAAAAGTTAAAAAAACTGTTGGAAAAAGTACCTTTAGCTGTACGCAGAGACATATGGTACTTCCATGATAGTACGTGCACCAACTTATTATTCTCGACATATACTAAGGTGGTTGGATAATAATTTTCCTGGTAAGTGGTAAGTACATTTAACTCAATTTTTATTGCTAAACAGCTCGTTAAATTTAAGAAAGGGGGCTAAATAATATGCGATTTTGATAAAATGATAAACAGAAAGGTGTTTAGTTTCGTGAGTACAATTAGGAGTTAAAATATCTGCAGGTATTTCAATAATCACCCAGACTTCATACACGTCGCTCTTTTAGAATTCTTGCTTTGCGTCTAGGAAGTTACGGGGTTTGTTGAACTTGGGCACAAGAACGCTTTCAATGGGGTGAAGAAGAATAAGCTAATGTAACACTTTCTGACGATTCACATTTGGAATTCGGCCTGGCAGCGGAAAAATTAGGGCATAGTAGGGAAGTGGAAGACATGAATGCATTAAACATGTTTAGGAAGTTCATGAAAATAGAGTGGATACAATCATGTTATAAATTTAAAAAAAAAAATTATACAGAAATCTAATAGCTCCTCCTATTAAGAGCAGAAATAAATTTTAAACACTGTTAAGATTTATCCATTTATTGACAATTTGGCTGCAAATAAAGGTAAGCTACACAAAGTAAGTTACCTGTTAGATATAGTACAAAAGAAATTTAAAAGGAAATATGTTTTAGGAGAAACAGTAACAGTTGATGAAACAATGGTACCATTCCGTGGACGATTACTATTTTGTCAGTATATTCCTATCAAAAGGTACAGATGTGGTGTAAGGCTTTTTAAAATTTCTGATCCGAATGCCTATACTTATGTCACGGCGGTTTATTCTGAAGAAAAAATTACAACTGACTATATCAACAAATGATTGGCAGACAAGGTTGTTCTTAGTCCTACAAGAGAGTACTTGAATGCAATGAGAGCGTATATTACAGACGTCTACACTAATTGGCCACTGGCTAAAACTATAAAACGTTTGATTGTATCCGTTGGAATAACTTTTGAAAGGTCTTAAACAATATGGGGATTTCCAACTATTTCCTACAACTGATAAGAAGTCTTCGCGAAACACGTGAAAAAACTATACGTTTGGAAAAAGACCAATCTAAGCTCCTTAAAATGAAAAAGGGCGTGTGACAAAGGGGCGTACTTTTACCAAGACTTTTTAATGCGTACAGAGAATATATATTGAAACGAATTCTAGACGACTACGAAAAAGGTATATCTATCGAAGGCAAAAAAAATAAATAATTTGCGATATGCAGATGACACCACGGGATTCTGGATTTGAAATTGGGAGTGAGTTACCTTACGCGCACTTAGGCCACAATAAGTGGGCCCATTGTACTACCTCCCCAGCAGCTCTCCACATTAGACATCACCCAAGCCATCCAACCTTTTCGATCCGCAATTGGAGTGTTGCTGATTTTGGCCATGTTAGGCCAGAAGTCCCCCAGCATGGATCCTCTGGTTGTTGCGAGAGCTGGGCAGTGACATAGAACATGTTCTGCCGACTCGTCGTCCTTGTTGCACACACGACAGTTTGGGCTATCTACCAGTCCCATTCTGTAGATGTGCTGCTTTAGGGTGCAGTGTCCAGATAAGATACCCACAACTAGTCGCAAATTCTTTCGGGACGGTTGCACACAGTATTTGGCTGTTGTTAGCGAGGGTGCCGTAATAGCACCCCTTGCTTGACGACAGCTTTGAGTGTTATCCCATCTTCCTGTGAAGCTTTTTAAGGTTTCTTGGTATAGCAAAAAGCGTAATGTCTTCAGGGATATGGGAATTACGGGTTCTCTCCCCCAAAGAGGTTGTCCGGAGGCCAGTCTCGCAATCTCATCAGCCTTTTCGTTGCCGTAGGTTCCGTCATGTCCTTTCACCCATACAAGGGAGACGGCATTATCTTTTGCGATATCGTCGAGAGCTTCACGACACCGCAGTACCACTCCTGAGGTGATTTTGCAACTGCCTAGGGCTAGTAAAGCGGCTCTGCTATCGCTGTAGATACCAATACGTTGGTTCTTGATTTGTCGTTCAAGAATTGCATTTGCACCATGCATTATTCCCACTAACTCTGCTTGGAAGACAGTGGCAATTTTGCCTAGTGGTATACTCTGGCGTAGGTTTAGGTCATTGAAGAATATTCCGGCACCCGTTCCATGCTTTGTTTTAGATCCATCGGTGAAGAGTTGGTCCAGCATTCATCCAGGATGCGGGTGTGTCTGCCTCCCTTGCCTGCTGTTTGCCACAGCCGCTTGTGGGGCAGCCTCAAAGCAGTCCTCACAGCTACTTCCTCCACAAAGAGATTAAGTAGAGGAAGGCATAAGATCACCTCTAAGGCAGCCGTGGGGGTTGATGACACCACTATAATTGCCAATATTGATACTAAACTCCCAGAAATGCTCTAACTAATAACAACAGAATTCCGCGCAATTGGAGTGAAAATTAACACAAAAAACTAAGTTAATGATCGTAAACCGACCAAACACACTCCAGTTAACAAAACTTACCACCTTAAATGCAAATTGTGCAAGATTGTATTTACCTGGATTCTCTAATCTGCAACAAAGGAAGCTGTGAAAAAAACTAAAACAATGAATTGCAATAACTTGCAGTAGCAAACCTCACGAAAATATGGGCGTATAAACAAGTAACAAAAAACACAAAGATAAAGCTGATGAAAACTCTGGTATACTCCATTTTCTTATACGGCGTAAAATCACGGACTATGAAGGCATCAGATAGATACCGGACTGATGCCTTCGAAATGTGGTGCTGGAGGCGGATGCTACGCATTTAATGGACAGACAGCATGAAGGACTAACGCGTTAGTTATAAACCAATTGAACATTCGCGACAGACTATCCCTCATTTGTCGACGGCGAATATTGGGGTATTTTAAAGACGTTCTTGGTCGAGATAACACCAACTTCGAAAAACTGGTTGAACAAGGAAAGGTAGAAAGACAACGACCCAGAGAAAAATCTCCGAATAGATGGCTGGACCAAATAAATAATTTTACCGAAATTCTTCTACAAACCTCACTAAGAAAAGCGGAAGACCGGCTGGAATGGAGAGGAATAATCAGCAACTGCACATAAGACCATGCAACAACGACTCCTCAGCAATGAGGAAAATTACGACGAAGAGGAAGAATTTTGTCAACTCTTGTTAAATTGCATTTAATATTATTATAACAGTGATTTATTTGGGTCTGTGTGCCCGTAGAAGATTATGAAACAAATAAATTATTACAATTCCACTTTTGTAACATTCATCACTTAAACTATAAATTTATCAGGGCAGTTCAGACAGATCGATGAAGGGAGCAAAGGAAATTGAGCCCAGGTACTTTACAAAGTAGTCCGGTAATCTAACGTAAAAACATAGTGTCACAAAAAATGTTTTAAACAGAAAACCCAAAGGGAAAATAAAAGCAATTTCTTGAACACAACGATTTAAAATAAATTGTACAAACCTTTCTTCTATAGTATCCAAATACTTAAAGAGCTACATAATTTAATTAAAATAATCTTTTCATGAATACACAATGTTTGAAAATTTTATAACATTTTAACACTTCCTCCCAACGAATTTCAGCAAAAGTGGTATTTCCAACAAAGCAATAAAACGTGCAAGGTTTAAAATTTTACAGAGCACATCATCTTACAGGTCACATCCTTGATAAACTGCGAACCAACTGCGAGGATAACCGGAATTCATAGACCAACTGCGGGAAGCTCATAAACCGTAGTGGATGATATACTGATAATAAAAACTTGATTACAACATACACACACTGGATACTTGAACTTTACAGCAAACGAAGCTATGGCGCTAAAGGGACCGCTTGCGCCATCACTCGGAACTGGATAGAACGAGATCCGGGTTAACACCGGATTGCAATATCCGTGTGAGATTGTCGATTCATAAATCACGAGTCCTGCTGTAGGACGCTCGTAAAATTACACTGCACGAGATTTGATGGTTAGTTACTTTGTAGATAAAATGAGTTTCGACATTCAAATGAAATTTAAGATTAAAGCGAGACTTGATTAACATTTTAGCAGGTTCTCGGTTTGCTAAACATACATTTATTACGATCCCCGTTTTAAATTAAATTTCTCGCAAGTCGTAATTTTTACATAACGTAATGAAATATAATTATTACTAATAGCTTTTCACTCGCAACGCAGACCTTGCCTAACGCTATTGTGTTCATCAACACATCAACTACGACATTTGTTGATTAATTAAGTGTCAAGTTACAAAGATGTCAAAACAACTATTATTCGAAGTAGGTATGTATCAGGGTGTCTATTATATTGTGTAACCCCTTAATTCTTCGGAGTAGGCAACACACGTTGCATGTCATAGGTTTTATCTTTACTATTTAAATATAATTCCATAAATAAGAACTACAGATAGTGACTATTCCTACAGCAAACTGTTCTTCCCATTCATAAAGTTGTATTTTAATAGTAATGCCACATATGGCATGCAATGTGTGTTGCCTACTCTAAAGAGTTAAAGGGTTATGCGATAAAATGGGCATCCTGTATATGTGTATATATAAATCTACTCGCATAATACTGAAAAGGTGAGGTTGGTCTGTCTACGCTTAGAGGGAGTACCATTTCAAAAATTAGGGTAGTCAAAGAAGACACTCAGAATTGTATAACAACTACCAAGCAGTCGTTTTGTGCAATATTCCTGATTAACTAATGACCTAGTAATCAAATTTTCTACAAAAAAAACTGTAAATATATCTGTATAGTCGTAAAAAAATTTGAATTATACCGATCAAGAACAAAGAACAAAGGGAAACTTGCTTTAAATGAAGCTGCATCCATTAATCTAATTAAGCCAGAATATTTTACAATTTATTACTTCAGAAAGCTAAATTTCCTCTGAAAGCTTCTGCTTCTTTTTCGGCAATAGGGGAACATCAAAATAAACTGCGGCTAGACTACATTGCAGTATTATTAATGTTAGGCAATGTCATTGCCCAGTCTGCAGCGCAGGGCGAGTGCAACACCCCCGATCGATTTGAACCTTGAACTTCAAGCGTAGTCGCTGTGAAACTAATGGAGCTATCTTTAATATTGTCTTATAGTGCCTAAATACCAAAGGATCATTAAACTTAATTGAATTTAATTTTCTGCAGTTTTCGGCAAACTTCAGTAAAGCGTAATTTAGGTCTTAAAATCCTAAGCATTACATTAACAACTAACTTTTTATTCCAAAAGTTAGGCGTCGAAAGCAAAATTAATGAGCTGCTACTTAACATGTGTTTGAAGTTATTTTTTATCAACGTTTTAGGGCCAACAATGCGATCGCATCATTCCTATCAAAACAGGGCGACCGCATGGCAATCAGTTGCGAGCGCTGCATATTTTATTGCAGTTTTTAAGAGAAAAATATCTTATTTTTGAAATCAACTCTTTGGGATTAAACATCTTCAGAGATCAAAAAGTGTTAGTCATAAATTGGGGGAAGGTAAACATTAGTCCCCAAGTTTTGTTGCATCAAAAAATTAATTTAAAAATCTTATTCAACCATCATTGATAAGCAATTTAATTTAAACAAAAATTGTTTATTGTCCCTCTCCACCGTAAATTATTCAAAGACGCATACATTTTCTAAAACCAAACATTTATAGAAGGCGTAACAGAGAAATTAGCGCATTGGAGCAATAATCAAATTCACATCACCAGCTCTATAAATCAAAATTTTTAAAATACTTTGTCATCATTTTTAAAAATTTTTCAAAATTTAAGATAGTTTCTTTTCGCAGTATTTATGGTTTAAAATAAACGCCTTGTACAGTAATATTGTCTCCGCGGGGATGTTACAATCTCAACGGTATCCGTATAAGTTATCCTATTTTTACGTAATAACGTGTAATAAAAAGAGTAAAGCGGCAGCTTACAAAATAAAAGCTTTAGAATGGTTTACATTCCCTGTGCATATCTACAAAAAAAAAGTTTGAGAAAAAACAAACATTTAATCATTCATTAAACCACATATATATGAAGTTCCTCCTAGGAGGTCTGCTATTACTAAAAATAATTACCACAGTGAACACGTTTTACCTGATTAATAATCCTGCTGTTTAAGCTAAATTAATGTCGGAAATGTTAAATATATTATACGACTTTCCATCAGGAGTTTCTTCAATTCTTGCCAAGCTACTGCTAACAAGTTTGAACTTAATAACGTCGTGTGCCTCCGAAAACATTATTTCATTTATGACTTTTATAGATAACTTTCCGAATCAAGTAAGATTTTTTAGTTCCTTAATTAACTGAGGTAATAAATGTAATTAAGGGAAAAGAGATCAAAGTGAGTTGAACACGTCAACGCCAATTCTAACTCTGTGTTCACTGGTTAGGTATGGAAGTGCGTTGAAGCCCTTCCGGCTTTCGGAATTTAACGTAATTGATGAGTAAAGGCCGAATTTATATGCACTAAAAAATTCAAAATATGCAGGCTTGATATGCACCTAAAAATACAAAATATGCATTAACAAATCAAAATAGGCACACACAATTTTCTACTTAATATAAATAATATTATGAAGAAAACAGAAATACTAGAGACTAAGAGTAATAAATTAAACGTGTTATTAATATTGATAAAATAAGTTTATTAAATTAAAAACACAATAACACATTTTTCGTTTAATTGCTATTACGATAGCAGACAAGATATTTTTCTAAATTTTCTGGAATAAAATTTTGTGTCCTGTCAGACAAAATACTTTTATATCGTAGAAACGATCGTTCGACATCGCAAGATGTTACCGGTGCATATATTTATACTATGGCAACTTTTCTAAGTCTCTGGGGCAGTTGATCGCACCAGAGCCATTCAAAACTTGGGATATTTCGAATTTGTTGACTTTTGCACACTTTCACTTTAGGCATTATTAAATAAACAATAGCAATAAGCCAAACCTGGAGTGAATGGGACCAAGCCAAAGGCCTCGGTGGCCTGTAAAGTGCTGATATATATTAAATAAACAATTTTACTGCACTGTCAATCAACGAATAACCGCTACTGTTGAAAATTAAATACTGCTTTGCATAACATTTTTTATAAATCAGCGCCTTTTATTTTAACCAATAGGAAAGCTTTATTTTTCTGCCAGTGTTTAGAAAGTGATATGAGGTTTAGCAAAAAGGGGTCAAAGTGAGTTGAACACGCCAACGCCAATTCTAGCCTTTTATTTAGGAATAGAAGCGCGTGAAACCTTCAAAGCAAACTTCAAGTACTTGGTTTAAGAAATACTGTTAATATTTATTGATATCTAACTCTGAATTACGTTTGACTGTACTTTTTCAAAAAAATTTTGGTTTGCACCTATACTAGGTGTTCAGGCCTAGAGCTGCTCTGCTATTCTGCACCCGCTGCTGACCTGATTGTTGTTGACCTACAATCCAGCGGACTGGCCTTCCAGAAAACTCGTAGAGTGTCCTTGGTTCTGAATTGTTGCCGGTTAAAGTCCCTGAATCCAACTAATACCGGCTGTTGCCGACATGAAAATGATTTTTTAATGCTGGAGTATTGATTTTATACTCCTAATCTTCGCCTTTTAGGTCATGTGAGAACCTTGTGGTGAAGTAGGGGTCTTTGCGCGCGATTTGACATCGCGTCTTGTACTAGTGGCGACACCAGCGCGGTAATTTGCAAACAAGTAAAAAAATATTCGCTAATTTTAAATATTAGCTTGTTCGTGTTTACTAGTTTATTTTGGCCTATCACTTCTTATAAAATAATATTTTCAGCATAAATGTTTGATATAGAAGGCTGTACTCTTGTACAGTATTTATTTTACCTGATATATCTGGATATAAATTTTCATGAAGGTAATAACACTTACGTGCACTTAGGCCACAGACAGCGGGTCTATTGTACTACCTCCAAAGCAGTTCCCCAACCCGGGAATCACCCACGCCACCTAATTCTTTAAGTAAACTTGAGGAAGTCTGCGATTGGAGTGTTGCTGATAACTGCCATGTCAGGTCAGAAGTCGCATAGCATGGATCTTCTAATTGTTGCAAAAGCAGGACAGTAACATACCAAGTATTCTGCGGTCTCATCTTCCAAGCTACAACCTGTGCATGTGCTTCTTTAGCGTACACTTTCTTGTAAAGCTGTTAAAGGCTGCTTGGTGTAGCATAGTGTTAAGTATCGGCGGGGATAGAGATTACATGTTTCGGCTCCCAAGAAAGCTGTTTAGAGGTTGCTCTTGCGACATCATCAGCTTCCTTATTACCTCGATTGCCACCATGCCGCTTTAGTCAAAAGAGTGAAATAAAATCATCTCCAAAGAGATATCATTAAGAGTTTTATAACACTGAAGTACTATTCTTAAGGTAACTTTACACTTACTCAGAGCCTAAAAGAGAGCTTTACTATCGCAACAGATACCAGTAGGTTGGTTCTTAATTTGTAGTTCAAGGACTACATTGCGCTATGCATTATACCCACTCCGCTTGGAACACGGTGATAAGTTTGCCTAGTAAAATACATTAGAATAGATTAGGATTATCAGAACAAACTTCGGCTTTGGTTCAAAACCTTATCAATCAGTAAAGGTGGATGTTTTTAAATAGTGGGTTGTGCCAGCATTCGCATGTACACTAAAATGTTGATTATTGGTAAACTTAAGAGGAAGGCAGTTATTCATTACACCAAGAGGAATCTTAGCGACTGCCTCATCGAGAATGGGGGTGTGCCTACCACCCACACCCGTGCTATACTATAGTTCCCTAAGATATAGCCTAAGGGCAGTCCTTATAACTGATTCCTCTACAAATAGAGCGAGATGGGTTGCACAGTATTGCTTCTAAAAGCTGCGGGAAGTTGAACGAATAACCCCAATAATACTAAATCAGGCAGCAACATGCAAATGTAGCAGTTTAGTTGCTACTATAGCTCGTCTGACTCTGGATCATCGAGGGGTTGCCAGAAAGGTACTGTTCATTACCCAGTGTTCTGTTATTCGAAAAACCGTCTGCACATTAAATAGAAGAACGTGTTCTCAAATTTGCCAATAGTGTAAAATCGAGCATCATTGAGGGAGTGCATAAGCCTGTTTACCACTATGTTCTATAGAAGTGAGGACAGAAAGCCGCCTTGCGGGTAACCCTTCGATACAACACCTCTTATAGGAACCTCACCTATATTGCCTTGTACTGCTCTCGTCGTAAGGACTTTCGTACCTGCGTAAAGCAGTGTTAATACTGGAAGCTTTATCGACGGCTCTTTTAATGTCATTGAAAACTTATAGGCTAAATTTTTGATTGCCTAACAATTTCTCTATCCGATTTTCCACAGCATGTAGAGCGTATTTGTCAGGTCTCTCACGGTTTTAAGCGTGTTGATTTTGAAGCAGCGGATGTGAGACTTTCACATGCTCTTGATTTCTCCGTCACATAGTTTCTCAAGCCGTTTTAGTAAGGTTGATTGGACGATATTATTTGGCCAGGCAGTATCACTCACTACAACCTGGTTTAGGCGTAAATAACGATAAACGATTCATGCACCAGGTGAGCAAGTATAAGAGACAAACCTTTATGTAGAAGAACTGAAAAACTATCTATCAACCTGAGCGACTTGAAGGGATAGAAAAGTTTATTGCTCAGATCACCAGCAGTGGTCTACGAAATTACAAAGTTTTCCAAGAATTTCTTTTACTGCGGAGAATTTATTTTTTATATAGTTGTTGGTTCTTATAGGCATTTAAGTAGCTAGTATTTTTATACCGTTTTGCTTTATTGAAAAGTATACCTGATACTGATTTCATTTTGTTCTGCGAACATGATGTTTCAATGGATTTACAAGGGAGGTCTGTAGGAGATCTGCACTACAATGCAGATCGCCAAGTCCTGCAATCCTTACTAGAAACATAGAACCAGCTGTGAAAATATTACAAACCTATAAAAGTTTGTAAAGCACGGGCGGACGGTACAGTTAAACGTTTGGAATGAATTCGAAACTCAGTGGCTTTGACGAGTCCTCCGAAAATATTACAAACATTTTAGCAATAAAACCAAAACGGGAGAGCTTTTTGAAGTTTGGGAAAGAAATTATTTTACGTGTTCTCCGGAATTATTACAAATGAAGTTGCAACGATTAGAGCGAGAGAGCTGGTGAGCACTATGAAGTTTGGGGCAAGACTTTTCTCTTTCTGAGTGCGAAAAGCGTTTTATAGGAAAGGAGAACTGAAAAGGGAACTACTTCTACTTTAACTAAATCATAGGAGTGCGCGATCAATCGCAGAGTAGAATAGAGGCAGAAGAACTAATTTGCGTGAAAATTTAAAGTTAACTGAAATTAACCAAGAAAATTTTAACGCTACAAAATAAGTTCGCTGCATTCTAAAATATGTTTTTGTCAAAATTTAAGCAAATATTCCTTACTCTTAAAAATAGTATTTAGATTACAAAAATACAGGTTCCAAAAGCAGGGAATGATGATTTTTTGCGGTGATTTAAAATATTCCTGTTTCTATCTATAACCCCGATCAGTTTCAGTTAAAACTGTTAACTAACGCTTCCACATCAAGTTGGAGAAAGCATGATGCCAATGTACCTGCACAAGTTCTACAGTTTAAAATGTTTTACCAAGATGTTATAGCCTCGGCTAATATCTTAAAAGTTTATAATACAACTGCACCTTTCTACATAAACAGAATGGGCAGCGTAGACCAGCTAAGTAAATATGGCAACAGAGTGGGGCTAGAAAGCTGCGTATATAAAAATCTGCAGTTTTTATACGAATCTCAAACAATTTCAAATGTCCGGCTGAAACCCAGAGCTAAGTATACACATTCCAAATATAGAAAAAAAATACACACGCTTGTAGTTTTTTACTTTTAGAAAATGATTTACCTTGTCTTGGAATTAGCACCCTGAGGCGCGCGATTAAGTTTGACGAACGAGCATAAATGTATTAAATTAAAGATTTTTAAGAAAGAAGTCATGACGTATTTAATTGGTCACAGAATAGTAAACAAGTTACATAAGAAAAACCGAATTCTCCCATGGCATTGTACTCCTATCCTCTGACATTATGAGTATCCTCTAGGCGATCTTTAAACAAGCACGCCTTGGTATCTGGTGATATTAATATTACAAACAACCGAAAACTGTTTCTGTTATTTAACCATATACGTAACCGTTTCTAAGTGCAGTGCATTCTATTTATTGTAGGGCAATTGTGTTACTTTTAAATCAGAATTAGTGTATTCCTGTGTCATAAGAAAAATGTATCTAACAATTGGAATCATTCTTTCTTTATTTTCAGTACAGATATTTACAGGTAATATTTCCATTTAATTAAATTTAATGAATGTATTAATTTGTATTATGTTTTTAGAAAAATGTATTACCCCCAACAATGAAAAGTCCGAATGCGTCTCTTTCTGTTCTGTTCTTATTGGTGCTCTCGCAACTCAACAAGAAGGGCCGAAAGAATTTGTACGTCATTCTAATTGTGCTGGAACTGGAACCAATCCTGTGGTGGGCTGTGGAACTTCAGGCAATATCATAAAAGAAAAAAATTATTCAAATAATGACAACAGTCGAAATAGCACTTAAAAAATAAATCTGTTGCCTACCCGTCGTTACTGTGGATATCAACAATCCGACGATTATTTTCGTGCACCGAATGCTACACCAACACTCACCGAGTTTCCCTGGTTGGCGATGGTAACATTTAAACCTCCTGATTCTGATAGTTCTGGATCTATATGCGGCGGTTCGCTTATAAATAATCGATATGTACTTACAGCAGCACACTGTCTTTATAGTTTTTATGAAAAACCGTAAGCATGATTGGTCGATGTAAGAGTTCAATATCCATTTTATTTATTTAGTGAAGCAGTTCATCTTGGGGAATACCACATTCGTAACAAAACTGACTGTGTCACGGAACCGCCGTTTGATCAGAAATGTAGTGACCCAGTTGCGATTTTTGGTATAGAAAAAGCAATACCACATCCCAAATGGAGCCGGATAAATAAAACTAACGATATAGCTTTATTGCGACTTAATAGAACAGTATCGTATTCAGGTACGAATATTTTTGCTAATTAATTATCCGGCAGATAAAGGTGAGTTATTAGTGAAAAAATGATAATAATATGTATTATTATTATAGCAATAGAAAAAATGGGCAGAACAGGTCGTTGTTACTTTCCCATTAGTTAAGGTTTTAAATATTCGCGCGTCGATAACTGGCTGAATAACATTGGTTTCACTTAAAATGAAAACACGAAAAGGAGAATAAAAACAGGTAACTTCCAATCGTATAAGAATAGTAAGCTACAACTTCCGCTAGCCGGAGTGCGGTAACCGCGCCTTACAGCTTGTTGAGCTGCGTACACATACGAGCACGCATAGGCTGAGCTCGCACGAATACTCAAATGTGGACGTCTTGCTCAAGATACTCACTAGCGTCTAACCCCTTGGACTTTCAGCCGATCCTGAATTGCGCAATATCATCTAATATTGGCTCGCATATGTGCGAGTGTGATATTTACATCGAGATTTGCATTGTTAAAACCTATTTTTTCATTGCTAATAAATTGCATTCAATAGAAAACAACAAATTCTTTTTTTAAATTTATTACCAGACTTGCGTGTAAGTATGCCGCCAATCAGTGAGTGAATGCAAATTTGCCGTCAATCAGTGAGTGAATGCAAATTTGTCTTCGTATTTTTTCTTTAAAAATATAACTGCTCTTAACAAATAACTTCGCGTAAACAGCAAAACGCAACAACAGTGTTTAAAAAAAACTATAAAATAAAAAAAAATTTTGTTACCAACCGAGATTCGACCCCGCAACTACTTATGCAGTAAAAAAGTAGTACTACCAAACACACCCGCATCTCCATATGTGCTACTACGAAGTTGTGGTTTACACACATTTCAGCTGCATGCAGAGGAGGTGCGCAAGTCATGTGAGGTAGGATCGGCTGGATGCCCAAGGGGCTAGACGCTAATGAGATGCTCGCCTTATGCGTAACGGCGCGCGCGCACCAACGCACGAATGCTAATGCTTGTCGATTTTCTTAACGTGCTCAAAGGAAATGATTTGTTCATGCGTGCTCAGTGTGGACGCCTGACCGGTTATTGCGCTTTGTCTGCTTTGATAAAACCGTGTCACCCACCAACGCCTCTCATTTCTTTTCGTTTTTTTTTCTTATAAATTAAACTGTACATTAGTATAAATGCAGCACTTGCAACAGCATTGCTCGAGCTCATTTTTAAAACTGCCGTGTTTATTCGGAATAGTCTGAACACACACAGATGCTCATCAAACGAAGGTTTTCGCACATAACCTGAGCCCACGCAACCTGAGCGCAAACGCATGCGTGTGCGTGCTCATATGTGTACCCACCTTTAGACATGCTTCGAACCAAAATCGCTATAAAAGCTTTATTTAATGAGTTAGGATAAACTGAAAAATATATTTTTTAACTAGAGCTAATTGATGAGCGTAGTAAAAATTAGGTAACTTCCAAAAAATACGTTACTAACATTAAACAGTATCGCTTTTGTCTTAAATTTTAATATGGTTAAAAATTCTTAATTTTAACAAACTATTAAAATAGGCTATACTACTGATTGGCGTGTACGTTTTTAAATGAATAGTTAACTAATTTCATATTTTTCAAAAATTTCTAAAGAGGGTCAGAGTAAAATTTGGAAGATTAGTAAAAAACAGATTTGTAGTTTATTGCAAGCTCTATCGGCTCAAAAAATTCTAAAATTCGTAGGCAGTTTTTGAGAAATAATTGTTTGAATATAATTTTGAGAAGGTAACATATTTACAATATTCATACTTAAAAAAATATGTTTATATCACTTGATTATGCTTATTAATGGCTATTAAATAATATAACAATTTGTATTGATGGATATTTTGTTTTTGAGTAATCGGGCATTAAATTCAAATTTTGCAAAAATTCGTAGGAATTCGTAGATGCCGGTTGATTTATGATTGTATTTAATTGATCTGATGTGTTCTTTAATTCTTGTATTAAAACTGCGGCCAGTTTGTCCTATATATATTGCATCACAATTAGAACAGTCTATTTGATAGATACCATTTTTTGAATATTTTTCTATTGTGTCTTTATTGTTTACTAGATGTTTATGGAGTTTGTTCGGATTGTGCATAGCTACGTTAATATTTAATTTTTTGAGTCTGTTAGAAACTTTATAGCTAACTCTACCTATATAACTGATTTTTGACCATATTGTTTTTCAATTGTTGTCTTTTGTTCGTTGTACAAAAGATGTTTTACATTTTCTTTTTGTTTTTTCTTTAAAATGTTATCGACAAATTGCTCCATGTATCCGCTTTTTTTTATCAGCTCCAGTTAAAAAATATATTTTTCATTTTTTGCATATTTTTGATAACTTTCCAAATAAAGCTATTATAGCTATTTTTGTGCGACATCCGAAGCGGAATTTGTAATTAGCCGAAGCGCTTCGGCGGGCGCTTACCTTGCTTTCGTGCAGTAGTCGCTGCTTCTATGGGTAAAGTTACGGTACGGAAACCAATTGAACAGGCTATCGCAAATTCAAATTCTTGCTGCTTGTTTTCTTAGAAATCTAATACTCGCAGAACTGTACAACGTTATAATTATTAAAAGTTACACTTTTGCAAATACGGCAACTCAAAGTATTAGTATCTAGCTCTGGCTACAATTTTTTTTAAAGCTTTAATTTTATTGTGGCGCTTATTTGGATGGATAGAACCGAAGGTTATAATTATAAAATTTACACTTTTGCAAACACGACAAGTTTTAGTGTGGGAAAGTCCACTCGAAGTCCACACTTCAGCTTTTTTTAAATTAAATCGGCTTGTGCCAACTTGCATGATTGTAGGTAAGTGGTTTAACCAGAGAGTTTGCAACATTTCATCCTGAACTGTGCTGCCTGCTAAATCACGTAGGTACCGTAAGAACTGGGAAGGCGTTCGATCACCGATTGGGTCGTGCTCTAGCAGTTGTTCTATTCCCTGCTGTTTTGAAATTGATAATCGGTTAATTAACTCCGATTTAATTGTTTGGTATTTCCCTGTTTGGTGATGATGTGACAATGTCTTCGACTTTCTGGGCGTAGTTATTACCCAATTGTGCAATAACATAGCAAAATTATGTGGAATCTTGCGTAATTTCATTTAAATTGAACTGTCCTTCCAGTTGGCAAAACCGGAGCCGTAGTCTCGACGGCTCCGGTGTAGGAAAGTAAAAAAAATGGTTTTTATAACTGTTGAGTAGTCAATCTGCAATCACTCTGCACCCAACTATTACAAATGAATCTCCTTTCATATAATTTTAAAAATAAAATAATTATGTTTAGGCGGATAGGAGATAGCGATGGAAACTCAAAACCAGATATTGTTGACTTTTCTTGTTGCTGTAATTATAAAATTTAAAAACAAATTTTTCTATTATAGATTACATTCGACCAATATGTCTTCCTCTACCGGGAACAACATTCGCTAAAGTAGGCGAAACATTAATATCATCTGGATGGGGCTACCGGAAGATGGGTGATAGTTCTTACGTGGAAACTAAAAAGAAAAGTTTGAGCACCTTAATAGAAAACGAACCATGTGCACTGGCGTATATTAATGACCGAAGCAAAGTAACTACAAACCAATTATGTACTATACCTGCCTTAGGAACCAGCATCGATTTCGAATGTCAGGGTGATAGTGGTGGACCTCTGTTATTTTCTTATAGAAACCAATGGCATCAAGAAGGTATAATATCTTTTGGAAAAAGTTGTGCAACTAAGATTCCGAATGTATACACAAAAGTGGCAAACTATTTAGACTGGATTTTGGAAAGTATAGAAATATAATGTATATAAGTTAATCCATCTCGGAAACTTATAAATTAGCAAATTCATTATTAGTTTGATACCTATTTCGTAAATAATGTATTTTAATAATTATATGTGAATATTAAAGGTAACACATAAAATTGATGGAAGGTTTTTATCATTTACATTTTTCAATCAACTCTGCAGTATAAAATGTCATTCCAGTACCCGTTTGTAATTTATATTTTGGTTTTCATTAAACATACTTCCTCTTCTTTGTATATTATGAGCCCAGGATTTGTTCAATACCTGCAATAAGTGCGAGTTTTGTGGGCCCTCTTTGCACGTGTGCCGGGCAGGAGGCTAACCTTACTCGTGGACAGGGAACTAAGTTCCTAAATGGCTTACGATTGCCAAAGATGGTAGTACGGACATGGAGTACTACAACCCAGCCCTTGGATTCAATTGTATTTTGTAACTTGACGACTTGCGTTGCTATTGACGTTGCTATAAACATTCATCAAAATTATCTTGTAAAAGTAACACACATTAAAAGTTCTTCCTGCAAATTAGTATTTTATTTACAACTCTCAAACCAAACATTACATTATTGGTGACCTCTCGACGTTGATCTTCCTGAGATTTTCAAGCAGAATTTCAAAACTTCTACAAACCGCAACAAGCTGCTGCCTAGCACATCGCACATCGCCACAGACCTCCGGATCTTCAAGACTCCATTGAATTGCAAGATAAGTAACGTTATTAAATATGGCTTTTAATCGTGTTTGTATTGACTTTCCCGAATTTAATATTAATGACGTCGATTCAAACTACAGCTTGTTACCAAATGCTTTCTTTCACAGCCACACAACATGCATAATTTAATGATAGACTGTGCTGTGAGAGGAGTGGTTGAGCGAGTTTCTGTTAATCGATCTATAATGTTCGACCCAGAGATTCGTGAGTCATCCATTCTTCCACAGACTGGTGGTAATTCACCTGTTCAACAAACAAATCACAACCATCACTCCAACCCACTTCATCACAATCAAAGATCCAACCGATCTCTCAATCATCTCTCTCAAACAAATCACAATTAATCACACATCCTAATCAACTTTCCAATCTTCTTTCTTCTGAACTTAACGACTACCAATCGCCTTCTACGGTAGAAGCAGATGTTAATGCTCAAGAAATTTCTTCTAATTCACTCTCTTTACAATCTTTATCACCTGAACGCACTCTTTACTCTAATCTTCTTCAACAATTTGCGACTTTAACAGCTGAATTCGACATTAACACCCCTATTAAACATAATGTAGTGCATCGAATAAAAACTAACGGTCCGCCAATTAGTGCAAAGTGTCGAAGACTTAATCCAACACAATTACTGTTTTTAGAAAAGCATCTGCATGAACTGTTACGTGCTGGAATCATCGAGCAGGCAGACAGTCCTTGGAGTAGTCCAATTCATATGGTATTAAAACCTGATGGCAGCTATCGTGTCTGTGGCGATTACAGGCAGCAGAATGCGATGACAGTTTCGGATACCTATCCAATTCCCTTCATGCAAGACTTTACTCACAGAATTTACTAGATTGGATTTAAAGAAAACATACTTCCAAATTCCTTTACATCCAGATGATATGGACAAAACCACAATTACCACACCTCTTGGTGAATATCGTTACAAAAGACTTAATTTTGGCTTAAGAAACGCTCCTGCTTCCTGCTCCCGATTCGTCCAGAAGATTCTTACAGGGATGTATTACATTTATTTTTACCTCGACGATATATTAATTTTTAGTAAAACCGCGTCAGAGCATTTGCGTCATGTAAAAATGGTTTTTGAACGTCTGACTGAATACGGACTTTTGTTGAACGTTGATAAATGTGTTTTTGGGGTTAGTCAATTAGATTATTTGGGGCACAAGGTTTCATGTAAAGGCATTCTGCCACAAGACTCAACTTTTTGTTTATACACATTTTTTTCCCTTTTTGTTCTGTTTTTTTTTAGTGAACAGAACTTTTTCTGCTCTGCTCTTGGAATCTCAAGAATTGGAGACGCACCTAGAAGAACTAGAAGCAACTTCAAGCTAATTTAATTTTATTTTCGATAATGTTCAATTATTTACGTTACTTTCTTAATACTTGTATTGTTTTTGAGAAGATCAGAATTTGTTGTAGCTAAGATAGCATGCGCTTTACGTTTGCTGCGTAGTTTTTCTTCTTCTGCAAGTTGGGGGGGGGGGGTATTAATGTAGCAGCCCTTGGATTCAATTGTATTTTGTAACTTGGCGACTTGCGTTGCTATTGACGTTGCTATAAACATTCATCAAAATTATCTTGTAAAAGTAACACACATTAAAAGTTCTTCCTGCAAATTAGTATTTTATTTACAACTCTCAAACCAAACATTACAGTACAACCAAGGCCGAGGCCCAACGTTCTTTCCAAAACTCCAGTAGCGGTTTCAGGCGGTAGACGAACAGGCAGTCGCCTAAAGCGGAAAAATTTCAAGCACAAAACTGATTGGAAAAGAATAATAATAATAATAATATTTATTTTATTATTAAAACATAATTTTTAATTTAAACTTCAAATGCAAAAGTAATAAAAACAATTTAAAAATGAAATAAAGAAGAAAAAAACTAAAAAACGAAGTTTGTCCTACCCAGGATTAGAACCCGTGACTTTTACTTAGAAACTAGCACTCTTAGGTGCGCTGCTACTAAGCCGTTTAAAGGTAATGATATTACTCTCGTATTAAAGAAACGTCTTGAATTTACACGGCACTAATAACAGCTAATAGCAATAATACAGTTTAAATTTTTAACCAAAATATCCTGGGGACATAAAATTTGGAAAAATAAAATGTCCCATGCATTTTGCATATAGTTCAGCTTTTCCTGAAAACCCCTGTATATATATACGAATAACAGGCGAGTTCAATAAAGACACTTTACTGACGTGGTGCATACAAACTTTTATCGCCAACTGTAAAAATTTATAATTTACAAAAAATGGAGATATTATAACTTGTCACATATAATATGTACATATATCACATCACGTATAAAGTGATGGTTCTGACAAATGCAGATAGTTGGCAGTTTTGCTTGGTACACTTCCAAAAGTATGGATACCAACTGGCTGGACTGTGCATTTGCCATTTCTATAAGTTAGGAAAAATCGGTCGTGGGGCGTCTGCTTAGGACGCAGAGCTAAACATTTGTTTAATAATTCTATGGATTTTACTTTTCCTTCAATCTCTGAAGTGATCACAAATAATCGAGGCCTGTTGTTGGTCTTTGATTTAGTTAGATGAACAACCTGAATTGTTAAGAAAGAATAGATTTGGTTTCAATTATGGCTAGAATAGACCACTACATGTTTCGTTTTTATTTGAACTCATCAGGTGGACATAATTCTAACCATAATTGAAACCAAAAGCAAACAAGCAAATATATGCCAGAAAGTATAACATTAAAGGGGAATTACACTAGTAACGCCCTCTATTATGTGCGGCGAGAAAAAGTTGCAAAGCAACAAACCGGCAAAGTTGCGGTCAGAACCTGCTAAGCAGGTATCTGCGATCGCACCGGCCTCTAAGCACAAAACACAGAAACGACCGTTAAAAGGCACGAGGCGAAACCGCAACTTTGCCGGTTTGTTGCTTTGCAACTTTTTCTCGCCGCACATAATAGAAGGCGTTACTAGTGTAATTCCCCTTTAATGTTATACTTTCTGGCATATATATCTGCTTGTTTGCTTTTGGTTTCAATTATGGTTAGAATTATGTCCACCTGATGAGTTCAAATAAAAACGAAACATGTAGTGGTCTATTCTAGCCATAATTGAAACCAAATCTCTTCTTTCTTATAAAGTTAATATTTACTGAAAATTTGAATGCATATCAGGGTGCATATTTTGCATATTTTTTGTGCACAAATATTTTCTTTATGTTATTTTTTATTGCTAATTTACAATCCACTCAACAATATACAGAGTAATTAGTAAATATTATAATAGATTACTGTCTTGAGTGAGAGACCGCCCATTGACGGTTCTCTGGAATTTACAATGCTATGTCTTCAGGCCATTTCCTTTTGAGTCTTCTGTTTGCCATTGGTTGGTTGAACAGTTCTTTTATAAGTTAACTGCTATGGCCGGTCTAGCGATCTTTGTATTTGATAGCGTATGATCTGATGACGTCATTTACATAAGGTATCAATATACCTTATATCACCATGGAGGGTTAAGTTTGAGATATACCATGGAGCATCCATGATCATCCGAAGACTCTTTGACTGAAATGTTTGAAGAATCTTTTGTTGGAAGATTTGCTGCAACCCTACAGCTCTATCCTATATGTCCAAACCGGCTTGAGCATAGACTTATACAGGATTAATTCGTTTTCAAGGGATAACTGCGATCATCTATTAAGCAGACAGTTCATGTTTTTGAGCTTTAGTTCGAGTTGATGCTTCTTAGCTATAATGTAAATGGTCCAAGTCAGCTTCTGGTCAAGGTAAAGTCCAAGTTATTTTATTACTTTTTTCTTAGATATGAGTATTATCTAAGCTGAGTTGCGAGCAGATAGTTCTTTTTGTTGTGAATATTATTTGTACAGATTCGTTAGTGTTAACGTTGATTTTCCACAGTTTGAGCCAGGCTTTGAGGAGGCTGAGGTGATTCTGTAATTTTTATGATGCCCTGACAGGGTTAGAGTCCGCGCACATAATGGCTGTGTCATCAGAAAATGTCGCCATTAGTGTGTCATTTGACAACGGTATATCTGCTGTAAATATTAAATATAGAAACGGCCCAAGCACGCTGCTTTGTGGCACCCCTGCATTAATGCTCTGGTAGCTGGATAGGGCAGCATCAATTTTAACTTGGAAAAGTCGATCTTTTAGGTAAGACTTAAAGATTAGATAAATTTGATCTGGTAGCTGCTTTTTTAGCTTGTATAATAGGCCCTCATGCCATGCCTTATCGAAGGCTTGTTGTACGTCAAGGAAGACAGATGCACATACCTCCTTTTTTTTTCAAATTTTCTTTAATTTTATTTTCTAGCTTGTGTCATTGCTGGATGGTAGAATGATTTTGTTTGAATCCATATTGGTGCTCTGGGATAAAGTCATCTGTAGGCGTGGTCTCTCAAATACCATGGATAAGATAGGCAGCAGGCTAATTGGTCTATAAGACCTGGCTTCTGTTACAGGTTTACCGGGTTTTGCTACCATGACAACTTGTGCAAATTACCACTGTAATGGGTAGTAGCATAAACGTGGCATATTATTAAAAATTGTCGTTAACAGCACGTTAGCTTTACGCTAAAGGTTTTTTTTAATACTTTGCCAACAATTAAATTGTATCTGGGTTTAGAAATTTAATTTCTGTGCGGATTTCTATAAGTGAAAAATCTTTCATTGGCAAGGATAACTGACATGGGACGTTAAGGTAGTCTAGTACATCATTATCATTATTGTTATCAACAGGATGTGTGGTAAATGTACTAGCAAGATGCTCTGCAAATACATTTGCTTTTTCGGTGTTTGATCGCGCCCAGCTACCATCAGGCTTTCTTATTGGGGGTATAGCAATTGCAAGTCGATTTAATTTTTTTGTAGCTTTCCACAAGGAACGGTCATCAGTGGATAGGTTAGTAATATACGTTTGGAATGATTCATTTCTAGCTTCTCTTATGACCGAATGTAGGTTTACGAACTAGCCTATTTAAGTATGTTTTATCAGCGGATTTCTTAAATTTTGCCAACGGCGACGATCCCTGCGTTTTTCGTGGACAAGTTCTTTAATGTGTAGAGGAATGCTGTATTTATCCGGAACTGTCTTATTCCTGGTTGGAGTGGCTATCCAAGAGGCATCCTGGATCAATTTGGTTATATAATGCACAGCTTCTTCAACTTCTTCTTCTTGAAATTTTTCCCAGTCTGTATCTTTTGTGCACAACCTTGGTTGAAATTATTTCCCAAGTACTCCAGTACTTAGAGTTATTATGATGGGGCTGTGATCAGAACTAAGATCGAAACTAGATTCAATAGCAGTATGTATTTTACGAGATAGATATTGTTTTGATTATAGCAAAATCCAGTGCATCCGGAATTTTATTCAGATCGCTGGGCCAGTAAGTCGGTTTTCTAGTTGTTAGGTAATCCATATTACTTGCTTAGATAACTTTTAATAGGTTTTGACCTTTAGTCACAGTCAGTCTAGATTTCTATGAAACGATGCATTAGAAAAATCTTGCTATTCTTCGCGGGAGTATGTCTTGGTGGACTATAAATCGCACCGATTGTTATAGGCCATGCCAGGGTCTCTAGTTTTAATATTGTGCTTTGTATTTTGTTAGTAGTATATGGTTGTAAAATATAATGCTTTAAAATTGCCTTAATGATGATAGCTGATCCTATGTGCGCAGTACCATCAGGGTGATTTGCATAGTAACTAAGATATCACTTGACCCCTCGTCCCAGTTACAATTTTGAGATACTGTCATTCAAAGTGCATAATATTATCCTTGCTCTATTTATGAATAAACCAAATTTCGCAGTACATTGTACTCTTAACCTAACCTCTGACATTATCAGTATATTCTAGGCATTCTTCAAGTAAGAACGCCTGCGATTGCTGTTATTTGTGTTGATAAAGTATACGTAACCAGTTCTAACTATAGTGCATCCTCTTTATTGTGGGGCATTTATGTCATATTTAAATATGAATCTAATAAAAAATATGTATCTAAACATTGGAATTATTCTCGCCTTACTTACCGTGCAAATATTAACAGGTAACAGTTTCATTTATTTATGTTTTTTCAAGGTATTAATGTATTAATAATACTACATATAACTTTTTTAGAGGAATGTATTACCCCCAACAATGAAAAAGCCGAATGCATCTCAATATACTCATGTCGTGTTCTTATTTCTGCTCTCGCAACTGAACAAGAAGGAGCAACGGAATTTGTACGTCAATCTAATTGCGGTGGAACTGGAACAAATCCTATGGTGTGTTGTGGACCTTCGGGAAATTTCGTAACAAGAAGAAATAATTCAAATAATGACAGCAGTCATAATAAGACGCAAAAAATAAATCTTTTACCTACCCGTCGTTTTTGCGGATATCAACATTCGGACGATTATTTTCGTACAACGAATATTACAGCAACAATAACTGAGATTCCCTGGTTGGCAATGATAATACTTCAACGTAGAGATCCTGCTGATACTTTTAAACCTATATGCGGTGGTTCGCTTATAAATACTCGATATGTACTTACCGCAGCAGCATGCCTTCAAGATGAACATGCAAAACCGTAAGTAAAATCTGTTTGTGTCTTTATAAGAGTTCAATATCTATTTTATTTATTTAGTGTAGCAGTTCATCTTGGAGAGTACCACATGCGTAACCAAACTGACTGTGTCAAGGAACCACCATTTGTAGAGGAATGCAGTGATCCACTTGCAATACTCGGTATTGAAAAAATAATACCACATCCTCAATATAGTAATAAAAATGCTACCAACGATATAGGTTTATTGCGACTGAACAGAACAGTGTTTTACACAGGTACGAATAATTTTGCTAATTTTTCTATAATCCTTATATTGTCGTTGCAATGACGAAAACATATTCATTTAAATTATTTATTACTATACAAGAGGTTTTGGTTTAGTGCGGCATTAGGCAATTGTTTTAAAGCAAATGCCATCATTCAGCAGAGTTTTTTTCGTTTTGGGCCTACAGTTATGCCTAAAAAAGGTTCTTCTATGTCGAACATTTTTAACCTAAAGATTTTGACTAATAATCAGGTTTTATGGCCTTGGGTGACTGATAAATCGGATGCTGCAGCGGTGTCTGGGTGTGTGTGTGTTTTTGTGTCTGCCTACGTTTCTGTATACACGTTTGCAGTTCAATAAAACCACAAGAAAATGAGGCTGTTCCGTCAAAAAAAGGGGGGAGGGAAAAGGGCGCCCTTATTTAATACAGACGCGCTCGAAAAAGAACCTTGGACTCGGTATTCTACAAATGTCGAATAGACGATCTGGCCAAACGCAATCTCCCCCCCCCCCCCATCGATTTTTCGATTTCGGCTTCAAAATCAGTAGGATCACGACTATCACCAAATTATGAAGTTGATTTTAGATTTCAACGAATACTAAAACTAAATTTACAGCTTTCCAATATTTTTTTTAAATCACAGTTTTATAAAAATTTTTAAAAAATTTAACATTTTTCATAATTTTTGTAATTTTAAAATTTTCGATTAAAGCGTTTTTTATAATTGAGGGATAAATATGCGGCTTCTACTAGTAAGGGCCCTTCGCCACTAAAAGTTGCGTCAGGTGTAAGGAATCCTGATTATCATAAAAACCCGTAGGCTACGCTCCCGCTTTTTTTCGTTAACAATAAATAAGCAAATAAGTTGGTAGCGTAGTGGGCTTGTAATAAATACTCAGCCCCCTGTTTCAAATTTTTGTAACGACGTATTCAGTAACATTCTAAACGTACCTTAATTATTATTTTTACGAGTTTCAATGTTTATGTAATGGTCAAGCAATGTAAACGGTGCCATAAAACTGCAATACTGACGGAATGTATAAATTACATCAATATATCTCTTCTAATAAATTTGGTAACAACTCTTTGCAAAGAAAAGCATGCAGCGTAGCTCACGGTTCCTGCTATTCTATATGGCTATATATTTTTAGCAATAAAATCATCTGCAGTTAGCAATTGTTTGTAAAGAAAAGCGTGTGGCGTAGTCCACGGGTTCTGCTAATTTTATAAATTAATTTGCGATTGCTTTAATTCTTGTAATCTAACTGTATCCCAAATTATCTGGTACAGTTAATGTTTTTGAATTCCTACCTTACGGATATTTGTAAAGATATTAAAAAAAATTTAATATTTTTCATAATTTTCAGAAATTCAGAAAATAAAATTTCAAAAATTTTTTTAATTCTTAAAATTTTAAAATTCTATTCTTAGATATAGCATATTGTGGAAAAATCTAGTTTTTAATTTTTGGAACAAATATTATTTTAGAATTAAAGAAACCAAAGACTAAATTTGTCAGCCAACAAATTGGGGCTCGAGGAATGAAACGTTGGCTCGCCTAAATATTAAATTATGTAAAAAATATAATTATATTCCTGTTCTGCCATGACATAAAACGTAAATGTTTTAACATTCCACGTTTTATAAATCAAGAGACATGTTTCATGATCCTCAAAAATTCATAGAAGCCGTGACAGTAAATTTAGCGGATTGAGTCACCAACCTAATATTGCAGATAATTCCCAGCTCTATGAGGCTATAAAATTTAAAACAATCGTATGACCAGCGGCAAAAGCCCGATTGAGCGATCCCTAGTTGAGCGGTCTCTATTGAGCAATCCCCGATTGGACAGTGACCTAATTGAGCGGCAGTTAATTAAGCAGTACCCGACTGGACGGTGGCCTAATTGAGCAGTCCCCGATTGGGATTGAGCGGTTGTTAATTAATAAAAAAAATAGAAACGAATACGTTTATATCTTAATCTAGATAATTGAAATGTGCAATGACTTTTTTGGCCGATATAATACTGAATTTTAGATGTTATTGAGTTGCGATTTGACTTTAGAAGCGTTAAGACGTGCTATTGCCACGCTGTCGTAAGAAAGTGTAAGTGTTAATCGCGTGCTATAACCTACGCCGCATGCTTTCAGACCTTAAAGAAAAGGTCAAAACTGAATTCACAATACAGTTTCAGTTTTATTTGTAAACTCCTGAAGATAACCGTGATGGTTGAAACTCGAGTCGAGTAAATAAAAACCAGCAAATTGTGAAACAATTACCAAGCGTTTTATTTTATTACTAAACTATTAATTTTTAATAGTTAAATACATAATGAGTTAAATGTTCCATTAATAACTGACTTTATCAAGAAAACTACCATCAAATTCTTTTAAAACATAGTTTTGTGTACAAATGCTACTCAATTAAATGTTGGACAAAACACGCCTTAAGCGCAAGTTACCACAAGACTTGATCTGAAGACTATATAGCATTATTTATGACTATATCATAGATACTCTATGCTAGAGGTGTGAATATATTCACTAAATCTTTGCTCAAATTTGACGTTATAGTAGTAAGTATAATTTAAGAAAACCGTGTATTGCACCTTGTATGTAGAGCCAGATAAAATACAAATAAAATAAATAGCTGTTATTATTAATATAAAAAATTACAGTTATTTAGATTATCAAATAAACTTTATTAGTTCTATGTCGTATTATCCAACGACCGCTCAATCATGTCATTGCTTAAGTAGGTCACCGCCCACTTGGGGACTGATCAATCAGGTAACCGCTCAATTAGGATACCGCCTAGCCGAAAACCGCTCAGTCGGGACCGCTCAACTGGGGACCGCTCAATTGGCAACCGCTCAATTAAACCAAATTTTTAAAAACATTTTTTTAAGATTATAAAAGTTTAGAAATTATTTTCACTTAACAGTTTTCATGTCCTTCGTTATTTCTTGGTTTTTGCACTGAAGATTGCCGCTTAGCGGTCGAAATGTACGTTTGCATTTCTAAATTGTTCTTATAAAAACTGAAAGTTTTTTCTACTCCATTGTGCGATTTCTAGATGTAATTAGGTATACATTATTACCTATTTTACCTTGCAAAACAAAAATAATTTTTGACTAATTGAAACGAGGAAGTAAGAAATAATTTTAAAGATATTTTCATTTTATTACAGAATACATTCGGCCTTTGTGTCTTCCTTTGCCAGGCACAATATTCGCTAAAGTAGGCGATATATTAACATCATCTGGATGGGGAATTAGTTTGACAGGCAATCGAGGTTTTGTGGACATTAAAAAGAAAAGTTTGAGCACATTAATAGACAATACACAATGTTCAATGACATATTATAGTATTTTAAATGAAAACCACTTATGTACCATACCTGTTAGTGAAACAGATATCGAATGTGGGGGTGATAGTGGTGGACCTCTTGTATTTTCTTATAGAAACCAATGGCATCAAGAAGGTATAATATCTTTTGGTAAAGGTTGTGGAACTGAGTATCCAGGTGTATACACAAGAGTGGTAAACTATTTGAACTGGATTTTAGAAAATATAGAAAAATAATTATATGAGTTAACAAACTCACAAAATTGTAAATCAACAAATTCCTTTTTATATTTGAAATTATTGAGATATTAAAGTAAATAATGTATTTTGATAAATGTATACAGAAGAAAATTATAACCACTTGTAAACTTTCTGTCGTTTACTATTTCCTAACCAAGCTGTATTTGAGCAACGAATCAGTTTTTTCTTTATTTTTGTGCCGAAGTTTCAACACTATTTGATTGTATTGGATTTATATCCAAATATAACGATGGTTCAATGACTGTACGATATACTTAGCGAGTTTTCAATTGTGTAACATCGTTAGAAATATTTCCTAAAATGGGCAATAACAATTGGTATTTTCGAAGTTTTTTTGCTGTTTTTAAATTCAATTTTCTAATCATTGTTGTATATAATCGTTCTGGTAAGTTTCATTTGTATCTTATTAATAAATTTGTATGTATTCCAATAAAAACGCGGAAATGTGTACACCTTAATTATAATATTTATAATTTGTTAAAACTGATCGTCAATTCTTACAACTTATTTCTCAACTAGTTTGTATGGGTTCAGAAACAGCTAACAGGCATAAGCCGATTAAGTATTTTAATTTTGACAAGCAAGATACATTAAGATCAAATCCTTGCCCGCCCCAAGAGTCTAACAATCTAAGCACACGGCCCTGTTTAAGCAGGCAGGGTCCACGAACAACTATCGCTCAAGTTTTTAGAACAAATGCTTGTCAAAGTGGACAAGCTACAAATCGGTCCTTACCTGATTATGCTGGGTGTAATCCCCAAATGATTACGCGGCCTGAGCCGTAAGTAAATTGTAATAATGTAACAGTGCGAGAAACCGCGGAAGCCTCAAAAATAAATATGAATTCATTTTACCAAAATTTACTTTGCCTTGTTTAGCACCAAGCTGTAAGAAAACCTAGTAAATTTTGGTGCGTTAACAGAACGTTTCTATTTTAACAGATATTTGCAAAAACTTTTGTATTGGCAATAGGTGGCTTAGAGCCGTTTAATACGAAATAAAATTGTGTTCTACGGGGTTGTGACTTATATGAGGGATCTAGTATGTTTTGTGTGTGAACACAAAAAAAAAAAAAAAAAAGAAGTATGTGGGACACAACTGGATGAGGAGAGCATCAAACAGACAGGAATGGAAAATGTTAGGGGAGGCTTACATCCGACGATGGATGGCATAGCTGATGACGATGACGAGTATGTTTTACAAATGCCAGAGTTCAAGCACTGAGGTCTATCAAAATACGCGCTCTAAGCATTGTTTTAAAAAACAGTGATTAACTCGAAAGCTTAATTTACAATAATTTAAGAATTCAAAAATTTCTGAATATTATCACTAGCGAACATCGATTTCTACAACATTCTACTAAATAGCAATAAAATTCAGCAGGGTCGCGGTCGTTGCGAAGTTTATTTTCGGTTTCAAATAACTTTTATTCTATTTGACAAGTTGTCCAGAAATATTACAAACGAATTTCGATTTTCTAAAAGACCAAAATAGTGAAATCGAAAAAATTCTAATGTGAAGTTTTCTTAGATTATCGAGGGAACTCTTGACGGGTTCTTTAGGAAATATTATAAACGTATACAAGTATGCCATTCATGAGCGCGCGGTAAAGTTTAAGGCCTGGAAAGGGACTGCTCCTACTCTTATTAAATATCCAGTTGCACAGAATATGATAGAAGAAAAAAGATTAGCAAAGTAGTTTGCGTTAAAACCTAAAGGTTACCGAACTAAACTAAAATAATTTTAACAGGGCAATATAACTGTTACTCTGGATCGATTTATGTTAGAAGCAAGTTTTTTACCTATCTCATATTTGTGTCTTTTTAATAAACAATAATCCTAATTGAATCCGGGGCAGTTATTTTTTATCTTGCTACAACCATCCAAGTTGCTTTAAATAAGTTTTTACAAACATTTGTAAATCTATGGTTGTAAGTGGGAATTCCCAGTTGGCCCATTGTTAAACATTTTTTATAATAACTTTCTCCTCAGTTACAGAAAGAGCTGTTTGGCCACCAGATTTACCAAAATGCTACCCGTGATACCGATTGTGTAGACTGCATATTTTGAGATTTTTAAGTTCATATTAAAGTTTAGTACGAAAGAAGTAAGAAAAAAGTATATAAAATCGTACGAGTATCTGAATACCTAAGGGACGTCTACTGGAGAAATAAATACATGGGCATCGAAAATTAAATAAAATTTTATAAAAGTGTAGTCTGACCTAAAGTTACATATGCGACTGAAACTAGAGCTGATACTAAAAGAACAAGACAAATGCTTAACACCACTGAAACGACCACTTTAAGATCAATAAGAGAGAAAAAATACCCAATCACGAAATAAAGAGAGAATTAACATGCAAGAGATATCGAAACTTGTTAAAAGAAAAGAGTGGAACGCACATATCGACAGAATGCAACCCGAACGACTACCGAAAATAGCAAATACCACCTGGAAAGCACTAACCTGGCAGACCCCCAAAACTATGGACAGAGAGCTGAGTTTGATTCTCTCTAGAAACACCACCATGAAAAGAAAACAATGAATGTCAAAGATAAATAGGCAAAGCCTACAGAAAGTGGAAGAAGAAGAAAAAGAGAAATAAATCGAGCATACAGCATGACTGCTACCGCGTGCGTGAGTCACGAATTCTCGCTTCTTTCGCATTGCTGCGCTCATCCCCACGTCCAGACTTCAATAGTGTTCTAGTTGTGCAATTTTCAGAAATTCAAAGAACCCGTTTGAAATGGTAAACTGATATTTCATGTTATTAAAGAAAAACGAAAGACGATTTCTTATTCTTTCAAAATAGCACCTACCTGTTAATAGTAGACCCTGACAGCCTAATCGAAAAAAAAAATAGAAGCGGGGGTAAAGGTAATGAAAAAGGGATCATCGAAATATGAGTTTGATCTGTTATACATTAATAAACATTGGAAAGAACATAAAAGAACATTTCAGTCACTATCAAACTCTTCAGTTATTTCCAAAAAATCAGACCTTCTATTTTGAGTTTTCGTAGAAGCTTTTTTACATGACTTTTCTCCTATGCAAAGACAAGAACAGCATGGAATCTACACTGTATTACTAACTAGTCGGGTTAGTTTCTTGCAATGGTCTAGGTGCTAGCCCATGTCTGGAATGAAGTTTTATGTCCCCTAAGTTTGATTACTGAACCTTATAAAACACCTTCTTCTTTCGGTGCCTTCTCTGTATCAGAGGTTGGCCTGCCTGCCTTCTATTTTTCCTTGTATTATTAATTGAGGTAGTTGGTATTTCTAATTTCTCAGTAGATGGCCCAAATATGCTGTCTTTCTTCTTTTAATAGTGCAAAGGAGTTCACGATCTATTCTCATGCGACGTAGAACTTCCTGATTTGTGATTCTTTCTGTCCATGAAATTTTAAGAATCCGTCTACACAACCACATTTCAAAAGCTTCCAGTTTGTTTATATCCTTTTGATTCAAGGTCCAGGCTTCCATTCCATAAAGAAGTATTGACCAAATGTATCCTTTTACCATTCTCCATCTGATTCGTAAATTCAAGCTCTTATTAGCTAAAAGTGACCTCATTTTTATGAAGCCGGAAGAATTAAACACTTAGAGTTTTAAAAAAAATGATTACATGGTCCAGATCATGGTAATGTGGTCGCTATATTTTTTTCTGTACCCAGTGATTCCATTATAATTTTTTGAAGCTCATTTTACTCCCTTTTAAAAGACAAACATATTATGTTTCCACAAATATTTTAGTAAACCCAACGGTTACTGAGATACACTAAGAGTTTTGAATTGTCTGTTCGCGGAGGAATTTAAACAATTCCCTTTGAGTAACCAAGTATTTGTTTCTGTACTGTTAAAGGTAATAGAATAAACTTTAAGGGAAACAACATGAGCGACTCAGTGAAGCTTGTTAATCCTAGGAGGCGTAGAAGTGATGGGAAAGACATTAACTTGCGCGTTTTCTGCTGAAAGGTAAAAAGGTGTTTACAGTATTATGTTCAAGTAAAAATGGTATAAAAAACATTAAAAGTACTTCTTTGCACGTGTGGGGACGGTGACTTGAAACGCTATGATGATGAAAACAGCTTAAAATATCACATGGCTTGCTATAGACTTTATGTACTTAAGGTAAAACAAGCTGAAGAAAAGCAAGAAAAAGACGCCGAAGAATCAAGCACTGAAGTTAAGGGTAATGCCGGCACCTAACAACAGCGCCAGAACAGTAGAACCCGATCTAGTTAACAACAATTTAAAACATGTATTACAACAGTAATGCCCTCTAATGTGCGGCGAGGAAAGTTGCAAAGCAACAAACCTAATATTTGGATATGAAAGGATTCCGGTAAGCGAGTATCTACAATCACTACCGGCTTCTAGGGACAGCACACGAAACGCCGTGTTGTAAAAGTAAATCAACAAAAGATTTTGGTTTCAACTATAGCTGGAAGAGACCACGACATGTTTTGTTCTATTGGAAACCTAGTTGAAACCAAAACCGACAGGCAGAAATATACCTAGAAGACAAAATGTCTAACCAAGTAAAACTAAAAGGAGACTTTAGCCTGTACCGTATTTGCGTGAAAATAAGAGCAGGGCAACTACTTAAAGCCTCTCGGTTTTACCTCGATGCAGCTTTCGGCGAGTAGATGCATTAGATGTAAACAGTGGTTTTCTGCACACATCCACTGTCACAAAAACTGTATAAGGAAGTATATTTTGAATTATCGGAGAGATGGTAAAAAACGTGCAGCTAAAGAAATTGCTCATTCTGAAAACCTAAGAAATTCTTTAAAAACTTTTTTGGCAACTCTTGAATTTGAAACAGAGGATACTCAATTTCATACCTACGCAATGAATTCAATAAAAATATTTTTCTAGTGAAAAGCTAATTTCAAACAGTAAGATGAAAAATTTACTTATAGTAGAGCATCTTGGTGATGGTACCGAGAAAAGTGGCTCTGCGGCTAACGCGTCCACCTTTCATTCGAGAAGCCGGGGTTCGATTCCCTATTCGACCGACTGTCTTGGCTTAGGTTTTTCCGCGATTTTTCTGGGCCAGTACTTTTCACGAAAATCCTCTTTTATCCAAATCCCTTGTTTTCGTCCATCCTTACATTCTTTTTCGGCAGAAGAAGGGCTTGGCACTCCGGTGCAGAGTCCGAAAAACTCGTATAACGGCCCGCCCCTTCACAGGAACTAAACCAACACCAATTTTCTATTTCCTTTTTCCCAAGTAATGGTATTTCCTTCACTGACGCAAAGGATCTTTCCGTATCACAAATGATATTTTCAAACGAAATAACTGTAACTAACCTTGCAAAAGAAATTCGTAACTCTAGATTCTACTAAGGAATATTCTGCAATCTTGCCTAGTGATATTAAAATTTATGATTTTGGTTTAAAAATTACAGAAGGGACGCAAAAAATTTATTCAAATTTTTTACAGAGGCATAAAACCCAGTTCCAAACTCTTGGTCGAAATTTTGCTACTAGGCTTCTCAACAAGTACAATGTTAATATCTCATGCAGTTTTCCAGAAACTATTTAATGTGATTTACAATGGCACTAAGAATATACATCTACTACAATTTATTCGGGAAATTACTCGCTCCAAATTGTTACTTAAGAATATAAACCGTTTTGGAATTACTTTCAGTTGTGATGCGTTGGAGTGACGTAACGTGGTAGCTGTCTCAAGAATTCTAAGCTACTCCAGGGGCAAAAACATACCCCATCCTAAAAGTAGCGGAATCTTGTGCTAAAGACCTGTTATTACAGTTTGGTAAAGGGCTACTGAATGAGAACATGGAGAAGAGAGCAGAAGAATTTTTGGTTCATGCACTAACCTCAAACTTACCTACAATGGATGAATCCCATCAATACATCACAAAAAAAGTAAGATTTCCCCTCTAACTCAAAATCTGCCCACCTTCACATAAAAGGAAGCTCTTTGCAATGTTACAAGTGGATTAATGCTTTAGATGCGTCTGCGAAACTCAATCTATTGTACTATAGTTACAAAGAGAAAAAATGAGCGAAACACTTCGCCTGGACTTTCCTATACTTATAAATTAACATTGTTTAATATTTTCCAACACTTTTGATATACACTTGTCTAGAAACGCAAAAGCAGTGTTTTAAAAAAACTATAAAATAAAAAAAAATTTTTGGCCCCAACCGAGGCGCGACCCCACAACTACTTATGCAGTAAAACGGCAGTACACTCGAACACACCCGCATATCCAACCATGCTATTCCGGAGCTACCCGTTATTGTTAAATAAGTGGCTATTGAATGCGTGCGCAATAGAAATGCATAAACGTTCAGAACTCTAGAAAGTATGTGAAATTCTTCTAAGGACAAAAAGATTATTAAGGGGCAAAAAATTTAATTTTTTGATTTTTTGTAAAAAGATTCTCCTAGAGAAAACAAAACAAAAAACCAAATTTTTAATTTTTTATCGAAAAAATTTGGGGGGAGGGGGAACAGTAGCCCCCCTAAATATGAAATTATCGCAAAAATATTATGATATTCGGATTTTGCTGTCAATGATGAGCTATATTGCTTTAACAGAAATATTTTATTGCCCCCCGTTAAATAAATAAAAGGGTACCAATTTTCAATTTTCAAAAATTCATAGAGGGCGTCACAGTGAAATTATAGAAATGATCAAAAAATAAAATTGTAGCAGATGCCTATCTCTATCAGCTTAAAAAGTTTAAACAAAAACGTGTGGGCAGTTTTTGAGAAATTTTTTTTTGAAAATTTCAAAAATTTTGGAGTGGTGCCATTGAGATCGTTTTTCGATTTTCAAAATTAATTATATTTCATGGTATAGTACCCTTGAAGGGCTACCAAACAAGATGTAGTTGATTCCAATCAGATAACTGGTTTTTGAGTAAATGGGCGTTAAAGTCGAAATTTTCAAAAATTCGTAGCGGCCGCCATGTTGAAGCTAGAGAGTTCGGTAAAAAATCGTTTGATTTGTTCTAAGGCTTTCTATAATTTCCACTATTCCAATTTCCAAAATTCCGTTTCTGAAAAATATGCTACCAAAAAAACATGTCTAACTTCCGCTTCCGGTTTCGGATTCTTTTTAAAAGCTTATTTTGTCGATGAATTTTTGATATACCTCCTCATTCCAAAGCACATCGAAATCGGTCCAGCCGTTCCGAAGATATGAGCGTTACCCACACACACACAGACACACAGACACACACACCCACAGACAGACATTTTTTAAAAACCACTTTTTTAGGATCCTGGAAGCCCAAAACATGTATTTCCGTCAAAATCTCGATTTTGAAAATTTGCATGAAATCAATACTTCCCTATACTGAAAGTATAGGAAAGTAAAAAGAAGTCACTTGAAATCCACAAGTGACAGATCGAAACCTATAGATTTTCCTAAGATCTGTAGTTGCCAGAAGTGCTTTAAAAAACTGTATATCCCTGTAGAAGATTGAAAATAACGTGCTGTGGTTTTTGCAAATGCAAAAGCAGTGTTTTGGACCAGTTCAAAAACCCTTAAAAATAATTCTGTTAAAGTGTTTATTTTGACAATCTTTACAATATTCATTTTTATATTTTTTTACTATGTTCAATGCTATCCGCTCTATTGTACTCTGTTTTAGAGTACTTAAGAATAAACATTTGGTTTTCAAAAAAACAAAATTTTAGCTCTTTTTTTCTTCTACGTTTCATCACTTTTGCCTAAAAAGACGTATTTGTTCTATTTTTATCAAAACCACGCTATATTTCAGAAACTACTAGGTTTGCCAAAAACTGGAAATAACATGATTTGATTGTCAAAAAAAATAAAATTAACTGTATTAGAATAAATTCATTTATTTGAATAAAGTTTACATCAATGTTAAGAGTCTCAATAATTGTTATAAAATTAAAAAAATTTATCTTCATCGGTGAGCCGTGTATTTTCGCGAATGTGATAATTTTCTTAAAAAGCAGGAAAGGTTACAGAAAACTTTTCAAAATGTAATTCCACAGGTATTTGTAAATTTGGAGTATCTCTAACTCGAAAATTTTGTCTAGCGCCCTTTTGCACAGGACGATTGTTTAACAACTTGCAGATTTTGAATACTTAAGGTGTTTCTGCTATAGCGGGTGGCCGCGAGAACAGGTAACAACCGGCCATTTACTTAATTTTTGCATTATTAATTTCAATTTTTTCTGGATAATATACACATAAACATGCATATTACGACATAAAACGGTGTTAATTTGGACTGCCGGTTTAACCGAAAGTGATAGCATTTTTTTTAATTTTAACAAAACACCCTGTATATTTTTGCATATTTAGATAGACCTTTTAATTTCCTTTACAGCTATGTTCAATACTTAACCATAACCTTTTAATTTTGACCGCCAGAGAGCGTTTGTAAAAAACCCAAGTTGGCTTTGAAAAGAAAAGAACAATAAACTTTAAGTAATTTTTTCTATTAATATGTTTAAACATTTTATTGTGACAAGAAAATATTAGAAACATTTTTTTTAAATTCTTAATTTTTAAACGGTCATTACTTATTTTATTCATAATTCCCCTACTTGAGTTTTTTTGCACTTTTGTCATTTAGTTGCTTTAATTTAATATCAATACTATACCTTGTTGGTATTTTGTTTTCAAAGCCTACTTAGTTGCAAAAACGTAACTATTTTTAATATCCGTTATTAATACAATAATTGTTTTTTTTTGCGATTTTGACAATAATAAGGTATGTTATTAAACAAATTAATAAAAAAAGCACTTAAAGTTTATTATTATATTAAAAAGATCAATATTAGGCATTTAATGTTTTTTCAAAAACGCCAGCTGGCGGCCAAAACTAAAAGTTAATGGGTAAGTATTATACATCTGTAACGGAAGTTAAAAGGTTTATCCAAATTTGCAAAAATGTACAGGGTGTTTTATTAAAAATAAAAAAATTACTATCACTTCCGGTTAAACCGGAAGTCCAAATTAACACCGGGCCAAACACGGTGCCAGACGAAATTTAAACCTTGTGATTAGCTGCATTACGTGCTGCTGCCATCTATTGACTCACTACATATTTATTTTTTAATTTTTGTTTTTATTATTTCAATTGTTATACAACATAATCGTTATTATAATATATTACGCTAATTGTGATGTATTTTAATAGCTACGTTTAAAGCACAGATATTCTGTAAATATCCGTGGCAACATAATAATAATTAACGCCGCATTTACCCGTGCTAACATCTAGCGGCTGATTTAAGAAATAGTTTAAAAACCTCCCATTACATACTTATCTTGGAGTTCGCACCCCGAGTCATGTTTACAAAATGAACAAGAAATTCTCAAGCATTTATTGTATTATAATAATATAAATGTGATAAATTAAAAACGATAAATAGAGAAATGATTACGTATTATTATTATTCGCAGAATAGCAATCAAGTAGTATGTGAATTTCCCAATGTTAAAGACTCCTCACCTCTGACATTGAATTCTAGTATCTTTAAGGCGTTGTTTGTGTTAGCATGCCTTAGTATCTTGTGACATTACGGACGAACGTAAATGTTTTCTATTATTAAAAATATACGTCATCAAACCAGTGTATTTTTTTAAATCAGAATAGCACATTTTAGTGTTAGAAAAAAATGTATTTTATAGTTGGAATTATTCTTTTTGTACTGACAGTGCAAATATTAACAGGTAATACTGTCGTTATTTGTTAATTAGTAAGATATTAATAATAGAATAACTTTTTTAGACGAATGTATTACACCAAATAAAGAAAAAGCCGAATGCATCTCTTTATATTCATGTTGGGTTCTTATTGATGCTTTGGCAACTCGAGATAAAGGCGTAGCGGAATTTGTACGTCAATCTAACTGCGGTGGGACAGCAGCAAATCCTATGGTGTGTTGCGGACCTTCAGGAAATTTTACAACGGAAAAAATAGATTCAAACAATGACAGCAATAATAATAAGACGCAAAAAATAAGTCTTTTACCTACCCGCCGTTTCTGCGGATATCAACATTCGGACGATTATTTTCGTACAACGAATGTTACAGCAACAATAACGGAATTTCCATGGTTGGCAATGATAGAATTTAAACCTGCAAATCCTAAAAGACCTGCTTTTATATGCGGCGGTTCGCTTATAAATAATCGATATGTACTTACAGCAGCACACTGTTTTGATGATCGTAGTGCAGGACCGTAAGTAAAATAATTATGTTTGGTCGATATAAATACGTATTTTATTTATTTAGTGCAACAGTTTACCTTGGAGAGTACCACATTCACAACAAAACTGACTGTGTGCAGGAACCGCCGTTTGATCAAGAATGCAGTGATCCAGTTGCAATATTCGGTACAGAAAAAACAATACCACATTTCAGATGGGGTGGGGGTCAAACAGATTATGTAGACGATATAGCTTTATTGCGACTAAACAGAACAGTTTTTTATACAGGTACGAACAAGTTTGCTAATTTTCTAATTACTAGGTAGCAGTTAGATATTGCTGCGATATTGTTTTTCAACGTAATAATTATAGCAATGGGAAAAAAATTATTCGGGAAAAAATGTGAATTAAATTAAGTGTGCATAATTTAAACCTATTTGTCACTATGCAGAGTGTTTTGGTTTAATAGGGCCCTGTATGAAAATTGTTATTTTTAAATAAAAATTTAAAACAACGCAGTTTATAATCTTTACAGCGATATATGGTTTTACACATCTGCATAGTTCGGATTTCTAGTCTAGCATTTAGTCAGTATTTAAATTATGGGACAATCAATTAACAATAAATCCTGGCATAATTCCTTTAAATATATAGTTGGCACTTGTATGCAATTTCTAAACGAATTATTTTCCGGGCTTACAATAGCAACACAGCCACATGTTTGACCTTATAAAGCTTGTTTAGACACGTATTATTTATTTGGCCAGATGGTATATTATCTCGAGCTATTTGACAACGCAGTTGAAAAGCGTAGAATATGGATGGTCATGCATTTTAAAACTAATAAACGAAACAATTTTTCGAAACTTTGCAAATATGTTTTTAGGTGCAGAATTTCTGGCTTACCTCAACAATAAAGTAACATTGAACGAAACGATGTATCTCAAATATTGCAGTTGCAGTTGTAGTAAAACCTTGCAAAACAATGCAACATGTTTTACGTATAACTTCATGGATTTGAGTACGCTCATTATTTTTGTTTACTTATTGAATTTCAACAGAATCATGTGTCACTAACCGTTTCAAAAAAAAATAAATGTTTTTGATATTTTGCGAAAATCCTTTACTCCTCAGTACTTATACGAAAGTAAATTGATTTAATGAAAATGTTCGAGTTTGAAAACTTTGATAGAAATGCACGTTTTGGACCTCCAGAAACCCAAACAAGTGGTTTTAAAAAATATCCGTCTGTGGGTGGGTGGGTAGGTATTTATATGTGCGGTGCGTCATAACTTCCGAACTGATGGTCATATGTTAATGAGCTTTGAAATGTGGAGGTATATTGAAAATTCACCAATAAAATTAGCTTTTAAAGAATCCGAAACCCGAAGCGAAAGTAATACAAGTTTTTTGGGTAGCCATTCGTTTTCCAAATCAAATTATATAAATTTGAAAAACACGGGTTTGCAAATCGAGTTCAAATATTTTATCGTACTAGCCCTTATAAATTCACAACGTTACTGTACACAAAAAGTTTCGAAAAGCTGAGAAATAAGACATGTTTTTTTTTGGTAGCCATTTTTTCCAAAATCAAATTTTATAGATTTGAAAACGGAATAAAATGAAACCCTTTTAAAATGGCGGCCGCTACAATTTTCTTAAATATTGAATTTATCAATATTTTTAAAAAGATATTACTCAACAACTGGCAACACGTTTTTTTTATGCTCATTGAAATAAAGGTGCGTTACAATTTGATTTGTATCTCAGCCCGCTAATTTTATTGCGACGCCTTCTATGAATTTTTGAAAATGTGAGTTTAAAACTTATTTACCCAAAAACGAGTTGTCAAATCTTGTTGATATTGAAAATGCTTTAAGGGTTCATTATTTTAAAAGCTACTAGAACATTTGAAATTACTAAAACTGTAAGGTGAAAAAATATCAAAATTTTGACTTTTTCAATAACATACTGCTCAAAAACTGGTCACACTACTATTTTTTGTAACTTTCTAGACCTATAAAGCTATCAATTAGCTTTGTGTCCCAGTCCGCTATTTTTTTGACACCTATGAATTTTTGAAAAACGAAAATTTCTACTCCCTTATTTAATAAGCGTGAACCAATAAAAAATTTCTGCTTAAGCTAAATTGCTTATGAGTGATAGTAGAATAAAGTTCACAACCTAATTGTTAAATACGGCAATATTTGGGGAGGGAATGATTTTCTTCCTTCTCCCAATTTTTAGTGGACAATTTTGTCCTTCCGGTTTTAGGTTTCTCTAAATCCAAAATCCAAAGTTTTTTTTTCATAAATTTTGGAAAATTTCGATTGGTATGCAATTTATCTTTTAATCATAAAATTGAAAATATTGAAAATTAATAAACATTTGAAACTTTGAAAATTTTTGGGTTTAATGAACAGTTTTGAAAATGTAAAATAGTTTGAAAATTTTTGAAAGTTTTGAAAACTTTTAAACATATTAAAAAGTACTGAAAATTTACATAATTTTAAACAATTCGTAATTTTTTTTAAACTTTGAAAACTTTTAGATACGTTGAAAATTTTGAAAATCTTGATTGTTGCGGGAAATTTGAAAAACTTGAAAATTCTAAAAACTTTAGAAACTTAATATAAGTAAATTTTGAAACATTTTGAAAATTTTGAAATTTTGAAGTTTTTATTTATTACAGATTACATTCGACCAATATGTCTCCCTTTACCGGGTACAACATTCGCTAAAGTAGGCGATACTTTAATATCCTCTGGATGGGGCTACCGTGGCAGTGGTTTAAATGCTGAAGTCTTTGCAGAAATTAAAAAGAAAAGTTTGAGCACATTAATAGAAAACAAACCATGTGCGCTAGCATATGCTAATTTTAGAAGAATAATTGAAAACCAATTATGTACCATACCTGCCATCGAAAACAGCACAGAGACCGAATGTCGGGGTGATAGTGGTGGACCTCTTGTATTTTCTTATAGAAACCAATGGCATCAAGAAGGTATAATATCTTTTGCAAAAAACTGTGGAACTACAGATCCAATTATATATACAAGGGTAGTGAACTATTTGGACTGGATTTTGGAAAATATAGAAAAATAATTTATGTGAGTCAACAACGTCGCAATGTTCGTCAAATTTCCCACATGAATTACAACAATGTGCTCAGTTATTTTTGCAAAAACAAAAAACAGACAGATGTCAGTGTCTCTTATGATGTCTGGATTTCTAGAAATTGCCTGCTTTTTTGCTTAGAATCTCATTTTCTCGAAAACGGTTGGATTTAAGTATAAACATTATTTAATAAAAATTATAGAGCGCAGAAAGCTCTATCCCACTATGCAAATAGATACAAAGTGAATATAAAGTAAGGAACCTCGATGCCTTAAATAATAACTTTACGAAAACAAGTTTCTAACAAAAGTTTCCTATCAAGTTTTTTGTCACAATTTGGCGTTTTCATTTTTTTTTAATTGTCATATGTTTTAGCTATGACGTCATCGACATTTTTTTAATGACAACCTATACTTTTTATGGCATGGCCAGTTAGTTGCTTTTTATTCTCTATACGGCCATGTAAGAATATCATACAGTTGCATAATAAAAATTTCAAGAAAAATCACGATATAAACATTTATTTTTGTCACTGGCAACATTTTTCATCAGGTACACTTATTGCAAGATAAACAACAATAGTAGGTCCACAAATTAGTATTATATTTAACATCAATTTAGGAAATCAAATGTTCAAACTGTTCGCCATTCACTGCCTGACAGTGGGCAATACGATAAGAAAATCTTCGAACTGCATTTTGAACTGTAGCAGGTGATATTGCTCGTATATGCTCGCGGATGCGCATTTTTAGATTTTCCAAATTGTCTGGTCTGTTTGTATACACTGTACTTTTAAGATGGCCCCATAAAAAGAAGTCAAGCGGGTTTAGATCCGGAGATCGCGCTGGCTACTCAATATGTCCTCTTCTTCCTATCCACCTATTTTTTTAAATTCCATCTAAATATTGACGAACATGAATGCCATAATGAGGTGGAGCACCATCTTGTTGCAATCAAATTCTATCGTTCGGCGTGTCTGGATTTTCTGCATTTGGAAATAAAACAGCTAACGCGGGAACAAGTTCCAACCTCAAAAAATCCAAATACCGATCAGTATTTAATGTGCCATCAAAGAAAAAAGGACCAACAATTCTGTCTCCTATAATTCCCGCCCACACGTTTACTTTTTGTGGATACTGTGTGTGTAATTCTTCCATCCAATGTGGGTTATGTCGCGACCAATAACGGGAATTGTGCCGATTTACAGCTCGATTTAAAGAAAATGTGGCTTCGTCGGAGAAGATAATTGAATTCACAAACTGTGGGTCGTTATTGCACCTGTCCTTCATTTCTTCACAAAACTGAATTCTCCTATCAAAATCATCTTCTGATAATTCTTGAACAAGTTTAACCTTATAAGGATGAAAGTTTTCTGTAGTAAAATATTCAGTACAGTTCCTTGACTAACATTATTATCCTGGGGTAATTGTCGAGTTGAAGTATGAGGATTTTCGGAAACTGTAAGCACGATGTTCAACATTTTATCGTCTGTTGCTATTTTTGGACGGCCAATTTTCTCCAAATCTTTGACGTGGCCCGTTCTCTAAATTTTCTAATAATTCTGGTTACAGTGGACCGCGTAACAGGTTCACGATTTGGATGTACAGTATTAAATAAAGCGCACACATCGTCGTGAGTTCTCTTGTTATCACCGTACCCGATCATCATCAAAATTTCGATACGTTCAGTTTCCGTTTAAACGTACCATGATTAGAAATTCGTATTTTATTAATGCTAACTGTCACCGAATTGACATTACAGATTTGCATTTGTTCAATTTTAAACATTTTCAAACAATTACCTACTATTGTCGTTTGTTTATCTTGCAATAAGTGTACCTGATAAAAAATGTTGCCAGTGACAAAAATAAATGTTTATCGTGATTTTTCTTGAAATTTTTATTATGCAACTGTATGATATTTTTACATGGCTGTATAGAGAATAAAAAGCACTAACTGGTCATGCCATAAAAAGTATAGGTTGCCATTTAAAAAAAAATGTCGATGACGTCATAGCCAAAACATATTGAAAAAAAAATGAAAAACGCCAAATTGTGGCAAAAAAACTTGATAGGAAACTTTTGTTAGAAACTTTTTTTCGTAAAGTTATTATTTAAGGCTGTAGCATCGATGTTCCTTACTTTTTATTCACCCTGGGTATAAAGGGTTCTGCACTGCTGCAACAAACTCTGTATAACCAAATTCAACTTTAAAATATCTTAAAAATCCGATATGTATTTTCATAGCGAAGCTTGAGAGTAACACATGATCTTAACAAAAGTTTAATAGAAAAAGTTTTTTAATCTTGAGAAATACTACAGGTGCAGATTTTATTAGTGAGGTCTGCAAATGTCATATTTTTAGAAAATAGTTGAATAACTCAGCAAAGCCGCAACGGAATCTTATAATAAAACATATTTGGAAAGGCAATCAAAATCCGAATAATACATAATATGCAGAAATATATAGAGGTCCAGGTAGAAAACTTACGTGTATAAAACAGCCTCAAGTGTGTTTCACTGGAACCTGGAACGTTTTAAAACCGTCCCAAATAGTGTCTTTGGAACGTACAATGACCTACCTCAGGAACGTTGCACTGAAACGTTCCAAAGACATCTTTGGAACGTCTCAGTGTAACGTTAGAACCCAGACGTTTCAAAAACGTTCTTGGAACTCTCAAACATGTTCCAAAGAGGTACTCAAAAACGTCCTGGCTGGAACGTTCCAGATGAGACGTCCAAAGACATCTTTGGAACGTCTCAGTGGAACGTTCACGCCGAGACGTTTTAAAATCGTTCTTAGAACTTTCGAACATATTCCAAAAAAAACTCAACTACAACGTTCTAGATGAGACGTCCAAAGACATCTTTGGAACGTTCCAGCCGACACGTTTCAAAAACATTCTTGGAACATTCCAAACGTGTTCCATAGAAGTACTCAGAAACGTCCTGGCTGGAACGTTGCAAATGAGATGCTCCGAAGACACCTTTGGAACGTCTCAGTGAAACGTTCCAACCGAAAACATTCTTGAAACGTTCCAAACAGGTTCCAAAGAAGTACTTTGAAATGTCCCGGATGGAAAACTTCATTGTTATAAATTGCATCAGAGGCGTCTTCAGATCTACAATCAACCGTAGGATCATTTCAAGTTTTATAACATGTTTTAAACAAGTGGGGAATTATTTGGAAATAGTCAACTATAATTACTAAAACTATAGCTAGTTAGTGAGCATTAAGCAAATAAAGTTAAAGTTAATAACATCTGATTTTATAAAATACAAAAATTATATATATACTATAATAAAAAAAAAATAAGTAAAGGCAACAGGGATTTCATATAACGATCCTCGTTTTCCTGTTCCTTCTGTTTTTGTAGCCGAATAAGCTTTGTGAATGCTCTGCGTAACCAGTTCGAAACGTACAATTTGAACGAGTCCTCCATCAGGGTGGGGTGAAATTTCTTGAGTACACCTATAAACAGAAAATTATTTAAAATTTTCCGTTTTTCAAATTACCTGCAGTTTGTTGATACAACAAACTGTAGAAGTTTTTAACCATAAAATAGATTAGCAAACACGGAATTGAGTCAAAATTTGATTTAAATCAATTTTACAATTAGTCAACTCACATTATAATTAATTAAATAATTAGTAAAGCAATTTAATGTACCTTCAACAACTGTTTAAATCTCTCATGCTCGATTTTGGTTTGCTGCTGTTCAGGAACACTGCTGACAATGCAGTTTCATCACCGTTGCCAGGCATACTGCATTATCAACTACCTATAATACAGCGTGAGTGGCGGTAGCTCAGAGGTTGGGCGCTCAGTCTCTAACGCTGAAGGTCTAGGGTTCGATTCCCCGCCGAAGTCATGCAGCAATAAAAATCTATGCCGCAACCCGCCACTCACATTCCCCAATCCGGTGTAGGCAGCCGTGGGGTCTTAATGCCTGAAACCTTCTCTGGAATTTAGTCGTTCGGATTCGACGTTAAACTGTAGGTCCCCCGTACTCTACCTTAGCGCTAAGGAGAGTACGTGGCAGAGAAAGAGTGCCGGTGCCCAGCAGTGGGACGTAAAGGCTGATTACGATTACGATAATACAGCATTGACGGGGTTACGTGCCCAAAATGAAAGATTCAACACAGCACGGCTTTAGAATATCCCGATGGAACGTTCCAAACATAGTCTTCGAAACGAAAATAATGCTGAAATGTGATCCCCTTGATCCCCTAGAAGTTTTATTCGAAACATTTTTCTATATTTTAAATAGCAAAAAAATATTGACCACAGCGGTGTTGTTGACTCACTCTGTATTATAAGTCGACTTAACGGAGAAAATTATAAATTAGCAAATTTCTTTTTTTATTGAGAATTATTTAGCTATCAAAGTAAATAATGTATTTTGATAAACAGCTTGAGTCAGCGGATGCGCCTTTTGTTATTGTGATAATTTGCTTGCAACTTTTAGAAAAAAACAATGGTCATGAAATTATTTTTGAGTAACCTTTACAACCTGCGTACGTTGGATTTTAATTTGATATCAAACAAAAACAAGATGTTCTACATACTTACTTGCAAACACCCAAGAGAAAAAAAAGGCGTATCCGCTGACCCAGGCTGTATATGTAGGTACATATTAAGATTGTACAAATAAAATTGACGAAATGTCTTTATTATTTACATTTTTCACTGAACACAAGTGTCATTCCAGCACCGTTTTAAATTTACTTTTTAGTGTCTATTAAACCTATTTATTTTCTCTTTTTGTCAGATACTTGATTACTATAGCTTTTAACGGTTTTGTTAGTAGATCAATTAACTTTTCTTCTGACTCAAACTTTAGTACTGACAACTACTTCAATTTTTTTTTACAAAACAAAAATTAATTCTTATATTATTATTATCATTATCATTATTATAATGTCGAATTTGCGGAAGTACCTTTTTTGGTCACCCCAGAAGAGTTATCATCTACATTAAGTTTCTTTTCACTCCCTCGTAAAGCTCCCGAAGAATGAAGTTTTTGTAGGGTTAACCCGACTTTGATGTTTAATGTACGTCATACACATAGATAATAATAATGATAATAATAATAATTATTATTATTATAAAGATTCAATAGAACATCTAAAATGGTAGCAACTGAAATCGTATAGAGCCATCTGTCGGAACTATGGCTACTAATATGCGCAGTTCTGTTATACCTACAAATACAAAAATACTAAAGAGGTAAGGTTTTAAAATGATTTAAGCCTCGTAACTCTCGACCAGTGGAAGCATGGCATGTTTTGCGTCATCCCGTCTGTTGAGATCGACTGTGTGTACGTATAGTACGTTTCATAGTTAAGATTTAATATTAGGCTTATGGAGAGTGTGTAACGAGACCTGGCGACAACACTTTAAAAAATCAAGAAGATTTATTTTGTTGTTATGATTCCAAGAAGATGCGCAAGTGGCGCTGCTAGTGGATTTTAACACGCAAAGCGACCGCGTCGAAACGCCGTTCTTCGGAGAAGCTCGACCCCCATCCAAGCTTCCTCCATCTTTCGCAGGTATACAACCTGACGACCTGCCCAAAATGTTTAATTATTCTTTCAGAATTCTTTTAAAATTCACAGATCCAGATTTGAATTCAAACCGTGATTACCCAGAAAGTTTAATATGTTTAAATAAAACTGAAACAGTAGTATTTCGATTTTGTTTGAACCGTTAAACTGCCAGAGATCATATGTTGGTTAAACTGGGTAAAACTGAAAAAGTGATACGTTGGTTTTGCACAACTATTATTTGCCAGAAAGTTTTATTTATTTTGGTAAAATTGACAAAGTAATATTTCGACTTTGAATCGTTTTGATTTACCCGCCGAGTGCCAGAAATATTTTTTATTTTGACCGTCAGGTTACCAAAAATTTCACTTATTTTTAGTCAACCTGAAAGCAGAGTTCTTTAGTTTCACTTTCACCGATTTTTACCCGAATTTTCTTTATTTACCGACTTACAATTTTTTCAAAAATTTTAACTTTTCAACCAATTAAAAAAAATCAAAATTTATAAGCGTTTTGAAAATTAACAAAAATCTTTCTAATTTTTAAAATTTTAAGAATTTTCAAATTTTAAAAATCTCAAAATTTTAAACAAATATTTAAAATTTCTGTAAATTTTCTTGTTAGTAAAAATGTTTTAAAAAAAATTTTTTAATCATTATAAACAGTCGTTGTAAATTAGGTATCGCAAGAGGATTAGGTGTCAAAATATTACATTTTTTAAAATGTTACGGTTATTTTATTTATTGGTATAGAAATATTAAAAAACTAGACAAAAACTGGAAACCTAGTTATTTCTATTTATTTTATTTTTGCGCACATATTACAGTCTATACTTATTTACCAAAACAAAATAACAATATTTTATATTCTTTGAGGCTTTCGCGGTTTCTCGAACTGTCAATATTGAAATTTACTTTTAGTTTATAGACCGCGTCCTCATTTGGGAATTACACCCAGCATAATCAGGTAAGGATCGACCTGAGCTTGTCTGTCTTTACAAACATCTGCTCTAAAAGTTTGAGCCATATTTGTTCTGTATTGTTTGCATTAGGCAGGCAGGCAGGCCCACGAACAAATATGGCTCAAACTTTCAGAGCAACTGCTTGTAAAAGCAGGAAACCTACAGGTCGGTCCTTACCTGATTGTGCTGGGTGTAATCCCCAAATGACGACGCGGTCTAAGCCGAAAGTAAATTGTAATATTAACCACAATATTTTAGTTTAAAATTAAGTACGATAAGTTAAAATTTACTTAAAATAGTCCTAAAACTTTTTCAGTTTACATAAAATCAGTTTGTGTAAAATGGGGCGGCAGTATGTAGATTTGCCCAACCAGCATTTGCTGCTCCAGCCGGCCCTGTACGTGTATACTGATTGTCTTGGTATTTGTAATCTGAAGCGTGTAAGATATTAGCAGCCTGAGGCGTGTAAGGTATTACATAGTAAATATTAAGTTTACGAAATGGGAAAAAGCGTCCCAACCTTTTTAAAATTCATAAATATTGCTATGATATTTACTAGGGTGTTGTAGAAGGCAGTTTTTGGGATGCTTGCTGAGATTCATTTTGCGATTGGAGGTTTGTGAGAACTTTTAAGATTTTGATTTTTGCGGTAATTTCTTGTTATAAATTCTAATAATTTATATTTTCATATTTGTGAGGTTTGTTTTTACTGAAAGAAAAGAAAAACACAATCAGATTGATACGATTTTCATTTATGTTAGTTTTAATTATAATTTAGTTCAGAACTGTTCAAAAGGTTTAATTTATAAGAAGTTTTAGACTTATTTGTTATGTGCAACGATAAATGTCATTATGGATGTCAGTGTCAATGTCACAAACGTATAAAAGAATACTCATGGTCATGAGATTTATTTGTTTGTTCAAAAATTGGGAATCAAAGAAGGAAGACAAAAGAGATAAAAAAATTTGTTTAATTAGTACGACTCGTCTTTGTAAAAAAAGACAGAAAAATTTATATCCTCTGGATGAAAAGAGGAAAAACGAGTTTTAAAAGTAATGTAAAGTGATTTTGAATATAAAAGAAGAAAATGTAAGTAATTATCTACGAATTGTGAAAAGTTCCAGAAGAATAACAAGTAAAAAACAATCCAGAAAGTTTTTCCAGTTGTGATGGAGGTAAAACCAAGTCTAAAATAATAAAAAAACACACCAGAGCAAGATTTAAACCAAAGGCGAGTGTTTGTGGTTACTTGAGGAACCTGCAAACTAGTGAAGTAGAAGTTGGACATTCATTGTTTGCTCGAGTGAAAGATATCCCAATAAGGAGACGCTAAGATAAGTGTTCTCTTTTAAAAGAACGATAGTAGTTAGCAGAATTTATTTGATTTTTCGAAAAATTCATTCAAAAATTGATTTATTAAATAAAACCTTGTTATGTAACGTTGATATTGTTTGGTGTTTATTCTATTTCTTATTTATTTATTAATAAATCTAAATAGCTAAATAACGACCCTGAGAAAGTTAATAAGAGTCTCATACATAATATAATTTAGAATTGCATGAATTGCGGGCATTTAGGGAATTGTTTCCTGGTAAGTACAAGACCACGCATATCATTGCAATATATTAAATTTAAAATATTTAATAGAGAACTCATGACGTATTTCATTAGTCACAGAATAGTAAACAAGTTATATGGGAATAAACAAAATTTCCCAGTGCATTGTGCTCCTAACCTCTGACATTATTAGTATCTTCTAGGTATTCTTTAAGCAAGGTCGCCTTGTTATCATCCTGCGATATTACAGACGATCGAAAACGATTTCTGTTTTTACAGTATACGTAACCAGTTTTAAGTGTAGTGCAGCTTATTTATTGTGAGGCACTTGTGTTCTTTTTAAGTGAGAATAGTACATTTTAGTATAATAAAAAAAATGTATCTAAAAATTGGAATTATTCTTTCTTTATTTATAGTGCAAATATTAACAGGTAACGTTTCCGTTTATTGATATTTAATCAAGATAACACAAACGTAGCTTTTTAGACGAATGTATTACACCAAATAGAGAAAAAGCGGAGTGCATCTCCTTATATTCATGTCCTGTTCTTATTGGTGCTCTCGCAAATCAACAAGAAGGAGTAACAGAATTTGTACGTCAATCTAATTGCGGTGGAACTGTAACAAATCCTATGGTGTGTTGTGGAACTTCAGGAAATTTTATAATAGAAAACAATAACTCAAAAAATGACTACCAAAAAATCAATCTTTTACCTACACGCCGTTTCTGCGGGTATCAACATTCGGACGATTATTATCGTACAATGAATGGTACAGCAACAATAACTGAGTTTCCGTGGTTGGCAATGGTACTATTTACTGATCCTTATGATTTATGTGGCGGTTCGCTTATAAATACCCGATATGTACTTACCGCGGCACACTGCTTTCATAATAAATTAGCAGAGCGGTAAGTAAAATACACAGATTTTTATAGCAAGCCGTTTACTTTTTATTCGCAATTTCAATTTTTAATCTGTGAAAAAAATTTCACATGTCTAAAATGATTAACACTTAAGTAAAATACATTTGGAATACGTGAAAAACAATTAAAAATAATGAGTATCTGTATATAAAATACTTAATCACTTTAACAATTTCTATTTATTTAAACCTTATACGTATTTCAGCATGTTAACATGCCATTGTCAAAGGTTATATGAAGGTAAACAGTTAGCGTTGTTATAGCAATAGAACTTTTTTACTTATCTTGGTAATCGTCTGCAGATGACTTGATTTCTTATTCCAAAATGTCTAGTAGAGGAGAATTTAACAGATCAATTTGCTCATTCATTAACGGTACAGTTTTTAAATGTTTGTGAATTTCAAAAGCTTCTAGTATATCTAATTTACGTTTATCATCACAAAAGTGTAAACATTTTATGGTGTTATTAGATGTCATTGAATGATTTTGTTCTAGTAAGTGTTTAGCGTAGTTGGATTTATGTGGGTGTTTGTATTTGTAACAACGTACGTGTTCTTTATACCTAATATCAAAATTTCTAATAGTCTGGCCTATATAAACCGAATTACAATGCCAGCAATTTAATTTGTAAATGCCTGATTTTAACAAATCGTCTGTTGTTGATTTTGCATTAAACAAAGTATTTAAGATGTTCCTAGTTGTTTTAAAGCTTACTTTATATTTATTTGTTTTGTTTATAATTTTAGCAATTTGTTCTGATTTCTCACCAAAATATGGGATCGAAGCATATTTAATTGTATCGAACGAAGTTAGGATATTCGGATAAATTTTTTGAATGGCTAATTTATAATCTTTTTCTTTAATTAATGTATCAATAAGTTTAGTATTATAACCATTACTGTATGCAATTTGTTTAATAATTGAAATTTCTCTATTATAATTAATTTCATCTAAAGGGACCGTCAAAGCCCTATGTATCAGGGACCTGTATGCTGCTAATTTATGTGTTTTATGGTGACAAGAATCGTGTGGTATTGTAATGTCTGTTTGTGTAGGTTTTCTATAAACTGAGTACTCAAATTTATTAGTTGAATTAATTTTTATGTTTAAATCTAAAAAGTTAATGGACTTATTTTGTTCAGTTTCTAGTGTAAATTTTATGTTTGGGTGCAAGCTGTTAATAAAAATTAAAAATTCATTAATTAAATCAAATGAACTATTAAAACATGCTAAAATGTCATCAACATAACGAAACCAAAATATAACTTTCTCAGATTGATTTGATTCGAATATTTGATCTTCTAGATTTTCCATAAATATGTTAGCTAAAAGAGGTGAAATTGGACTTCCCATGGGTAAACCATCTTTTTGGAAATAAATTTTATTATTAAAAGTAAAATAATTTTGATTGGTGCAAAGTTCAAATAATTGAATCAACTCAGTCCGTTTTATTAACTCAACATTTTTGTTAATAAGAATATCATTTAACAAAGGAATACACTCTTGAGGAGGTATTTGGGAAAACATATTAGTAACATCAAAACTAACTAGCTTGCTTTGTGGTGGTAAATGTAAGTTAGACAACTTTTTGATTAATTCGGAAGAATTTTTAACTGAATATTTTGGTTTATAATCAAAACTGGTAACTATATTATTTAGTATTTTTGCTAGCATATGGTTGGGTGCATTTATGTATGATACTACTGGTCTAATGGGCATGCTGGGTTTGTGTATTTTTAATAAACCGTATAGTTTTGGTGGTTGTGGATTTGGATTTATTATTTGTCTTTTTTGATAATCTGTTAAACAAACCTGGCAATTTTCTAATGTTTGTTTTAATTCTTTTTGATAATTTTTGGTAGGATTACTAGTTAAAGTTTTTAAGTTTGAATTGGTTATGAAATCATTAATTTTTTGTAAGTAAATGTCATTGGGTAATATAACTAATGTGTTTCCTTTATCTGCCTTGACAGAAATCAGATTATTTACTGAAATTTTTTCTTTAATCGATTTAAGTAATAAATAATTTTGATTATTTATTTTATTTTTTGATTTATTGGTATTGATTGACATCTCTTTTAATAAATTAGCAATTTGAAATTTTGCATATAGGAAATGTCTTTCTTTAAGAATCAGTTCAGAATTGACTGCTAAAATTTCTTTAATATTATTGGTAAATTTTGGAAAAGGGGCAAACTTAAAACCCTTATTTAGGAATTTTATCTGTTGGTCATTGAAATCTGTGTTTGTTTAACAGATTATCAAAAAAGACAAATAATAAATCCAAATCCACAACCACCAAAACTATACGGTTTATTAAAAATACACAAACCCAACATGCCCATTAGACCAGTAGTATCATACATAAATGCACCCAACCATATGCTAGCAAAAATACTAAATAATATAGTTACCAGTTTTGATTATAAACCAAAATATTCAGTTAAAAATTCTTCCGAATTAATCAAAAAGTTGTCTAACTTACATTTACCACCACAAAGCAAGCTAGTTAGTTTTGATGTTACTAATATGTTTTCCCAAATACCTCCTCAAGAGTGTATTCCTTTGTTAAATGATATTCTTATTAACAAAAATGTTGAGTTAATAAAACGGACTGAGTTGATTCAATTATTTGAACTTTGCACCAATCAAAATTATTTTACTTTTAATAATAAAATTTATTTCCAAAAAGATGGTTTACCCATGGGAAGTCCAATTTCACCTCTTTTAGCTAACATATTTATGGAAAATCTAGAAGATCAAATATTCGAATCAAAGCAATCTGAGAAAGTTATATTTTGGTTTCGTTATGTTGATGACATTTTAGCATGTTTTAATAGTTCATTTGATTTAATTAATGAATTTTTAATTTTTATTAACAGCTTGCACCCAAACATAAAATTTACACTAGAAACTGAACAAAATAAGTCCATTAACTTTTTAGATTTAAACATAAAAATTAATTCAACTAATAAATTTGAGTACTCAGTTTATAGAAAACCTACACAAACAGACATTACAATACCACACGATTCTTGTCACCATAAAACACATAAATTAGCAGCATACAGGTCCCTGATACATAGGGCTTTGACGGTCCCTTTAGATGAAATTAATTATAATAGAGAAATTTCAATTATTAAACAAATTGCATACAGTAATGGTTATAATACTAAACTTATTGATACATTAATTAAAGAAAAAGATTATAAATTAGCCATTCAAAAAATTTATCCGAATATCCTAACTTCGTTCGATACAATTAAATATGCTTCGATCCCATATTTTGGTGAGAAATCAGAACAAATTGCTAAAATTATTAACAAAACAAATAAATATAAAGTAAGCTTTAAAACAACTAGGAACATCTTAAATACTTTGTTTAATGCAAAATCAAAAACAGACGATTTGTTAAAATCAGGCATTTACAAATTAAATTGTTCGCATTGTAATTCGGTTTATATAGGCCAGACTATTAGAAATTTTGATATTAGGTATAAAGAACACGTACGTTGTTACAAATACAAACACCCACATAAATCCAACTACGCTAAACACTTACTAGAACAAAATCATTCAATGACATCTAATAACACCATAAAATGTTTACACTTTTGTGATGATAAACGTAAATTAGATATACTAGAAGCTTTTGAAATTCACAAACATTTAAAAACTGTACCGTTAATGAATGAGCAAATTGATCTGTTAAATTCTCCTCTACTGGACATTTTGGAATAAGAAATCAAGTCATCTGCAGACGATTACCAAGATAAGTAAAAAAGTTCTATTGCTATAACAACGCTAACTGTTTACCTTCATATAACCTTTGACAATGGCATGTAAACATGCCGAAATACGTATAAGGTTTAAATAAATAGATATTGTTAAAGTGATTAAGTATTTTATATACAGATACTCATTAAATATGGACTTTAACGAAGTAAAGCTGGAATTGATAAATAAATTAAAAATAAGCCTGTCTTATTTTTAATTCAATTAAAAATATGCTTGTCATATTTTTAATTGTAATAATAATATAACTGACATTTTCAATTAAATTAAAAATATGCCTGACATATTTTTAATTCATTAAAATACATACTTTTCGTATGTGAAATTGGTTTAAAAATATGTCTAACATATTTTGAAGTAAAATACACAGATTTTTATAGCAAGCCGTTTTACTTTTTATTCACAATTTCAATTTTACATATTTGAAAAGAATTTCACATGTCTAAAATGATTAACACTTAAGTGAAATACATTTTCAATACGAGAAATACAATTAACATCAAGCCTGTCCTATATTTAATTCAATTAAAAATATGCTTGTCATATTTTTAATTCAATTAAGAATATAACTGACAAATTTTCAATTAAATTAAAAATATGGCTGACATATTTTTAATTCATTAAAAAGCATGCTTTTCGTATGTGAAATTGGTTTAAACATATGTCTAACATATTTTGAAGTAAAATACACATATTTCTATGGCAAGCCGTTTTACTTTTTAATCATAAGTTGTAAACATGCGCCATCAATTTCACATATCACAATTTTAATTTTACATATGCAAAATGTAAAATGAATTTCACATATGTGAAAAAAGTTTCACATATCTGAAATGATTTACACTTAGGTGTCAAAATACGATTGACATACTTTTAAATAAATGAAAAATATGACTGACATATTTTTAATTCAATTAAAAATATGCCTGTCGTATGTAAAATTGATTTAAAAATATGTCTAACATATTTTTGAATAAAATACACCAAATTTTTATGGAAACAGAAATTGTTTTCGATCGTCTATAATATCAACTTAATTAAAACCATGTTTGTCGGATTTTTATATCAATTAAAAATATGACTGACATATATTAAATTAAAAATTTGACTACTGTGTTTTTAATTTAATAAAAAATATGCCTGTCGTATGTGAATCTGATTTAAAAATATGTCTAGCATATTTTGAAGTAAAATACGCAGATTTTATAGCAAGCCGTTTTACTGTTTGATCAGAAATTGTAAATATGTACCAGCAATTTACATATCAAAAATACAGTTTCACATATCACAATTTTAATTTTACATATGTAAAAAGAATTTCAACTACGTGAAAAAAAAATTACATATCTAAACTGATTTACACTTAGGTGAAATACATTTTCGATACGTGGAATACAATTTAAAATAAACCTGTGTTATGTTTTAATTCGATTAGAAATATGCCTGTCATGTCTTTACTTTAATTACAAATATGCTTGCTATATTTTTAATTCAATTAAAAATATGACTGGCATGTTTTTAATTAAATTCAAAATATGACTGACATATTTTTAATTCAATTAAAAATATGCCTGTTGTATGTGAATTTTTTTTAAAATATGCCTAACATATTATTAAGTAAAATACAGATTTTTATGGCACGCCGTTTTACTTTTTACCGAGAAATTGTGAATATGTGGCAGCAATTTCACATATCGGAAATACAATTTCACGTACCACCATTTTAATTTTACTTATGTGAAATTCTTTTCACTCATTTGAAAGAAATTTCACATATCAAAAATGATTTACATCTGCGATATGTGAAATACAATTAAAAATAAGCCTGTCTTATATTTAACAAAATTAAAAATTAGCCTGTCATATTTTTAATTGCATTACAAATATGCTTGTTGTATTTTCAATTCAATTTAAAATATGACCAACATATTGTCAATTAAATTAAAAATATGACTGACATTTTCTTAATTTAATTATTAGTATGTCTGTCATATGTAAAATTGATTTAAAAATATATCTAACCTATTTTTAAATAGAATACGCAGATCTTTATTGCAAGCTGTTTTACTTTTTATTCAGAAATTGTAAATACGTCCCAGCAATTTCACATATCGGAAATACAGTTTCACATATCACAATTTCAATTTTACATATGTGAAAAGAATTTCACATATATTAAAATGGTTTACACTTAAATGATATACATCTGCGATATGTAAAATGTCTTATTTTTAATTCAATTAAATATGTTTCTGACATATTATCAATTAAATTGAAAATATGCCTGTCTTATGTGAAATTAATTTAAAAATATGTGTAACATATTTTCAATTCAATTAAAAATATGCATGTTATATGTAAAATTAACTTTAAAATAAGCCTGACATAATTTAAATTGAATTTAAAATATGTCAGGCATATTTTTAATTCAATGACACATATCAGTAATTGCCGACATATGGTGTTAGATAGTTTAAGTGGTATAAAGGGTATTATATTTTTTATCTATGAGTGGTATCATATAAGTTACGTCTACAGGTTCCTGTAGTTAAGCAGCTTGGTGTGTAAAAACCTTGTTTCACCGGTTTGATAATGAGCTAGCAAATTGTATATCTAATAAATCGTGCGCAAATCGATCTAAGTTATTGATCAAAATGGACTGGCTGCATTTATGTGTTAGGTAATTTCGAGTTTACTTGTGCATGACTGTATTTCTTTAATGTAAGTACCTACCAGTAGCAAAGTTTAACCTTTAAATATGCTTTAAATGCCCTTCCTAGCAACTTGCAGTTGTAAAAGGAATTCGCGCACGAGTCAATCGTGAGTGCGAAACGAGACGTTCCCGCCATGCCTATCGACATAAAATGTTTCAACTACGTAAGCTACGTAACACCAGATGGCGGCAATTATTGTAGGTAAAATTAAATTAAAAATATGCCCTGCATATTTTTCATTAAATTCAAATAATGGCAGGCATCATTTTAAATCAATTTCACATATGACATGCATATTTCTAATTGATTAAAACATATGTTAGACATATTTTAAACTGAATTAAAAATATGTCACTCATATGTTCAATTTAATTATAAATGTCGCAGTTATATGTTTAACTGAATTAAAAATATGATTGACATATTCTTAATTGAATTTAAAATATGACTGACATATTTTTAATTTAACTAGAAATATGTTCATATTTATTTTATTATTTACACAAGTGTATCAACGTTTTGACACATATTTAAAATTCGTGAATAAAAAACAAAATGGCTTGCTTACCATAGATTTTTAAGTATAATATTATTGGTTAATATCTGTTTTATTTATTTAGTGCAACAGTTTATCTTGGAGAGTACCACATTCGTAACCAAACTGACTGTGTTCAGGAACCGCCGTTTGATCAAGAATGCAGTGATCCAGTTGCAATATTCGGTATAGAAAAAACAATTCTACCAAATGCTACATGGAACCCACGAAATAGAACAGACGATATAGCCTTATTGCGGCTAAACAGAACTGTGTCATACTCAGGTACTGACAATTTTACTATTAACTCTGTGATTAATAAAGTTATTAGTGGAATATGGTTATTCTACCGTCTTCATTGTATCAATGAGAGAAATTTTGTTAAGAAAAAATTATTGATTTGGTTACTGTGTATAATTTTAAATTTAAAATCACTATATTTTGGTTGAGTAGGGCGCTATTCAATTTTTTATTTTAAATTATTAAATTAATATTTAAAATAATATATTAAATGAATATTATAACATAACTTTTAGATTACTAAACTTTTACACTTTACAACGATATATAGTTTTAAATATCTATTATTTACCGTTTTAAAAATGTTTTGATATTTTGAGAAGATAGAAATCTATCTTAAAAAAATTTTAATATTTGCAACATTTAAAAATTTTGAAAATTACTGAAAATTAAAAAAAAATGACATTTTGAAACATTTTAAAAATTTTTTAGTACTGTAAGTGGTATAGTCAATATTTTAGATGAGATTAAAAATCGATATTCGATATTAAATTTCCAATATCGCCCAGCCAGTAATCATTACTTATTCCGCCGTGCTTTGACTCATCAGCATGCGGAAGCAAAAAGTTAAAAATTTAAAGTTTAATTTTTTGATTATAGATTACATTCGACCAATATGTCTCCCCTTACCAGGCACAACATTCTCTAAAGTAGGCGACACATTAGTATCATCTGGATGGGGCTACCGTGAGATAGGAGGTTCTCATGCGCAAATTAAAAAAAAAAGTTTGAGCATCTTAATAGATAACGAACAATGCGCACTGGCGTATGTTAATGACAGAATCAAATTAACTGAAAACCAATTATGTACTATGCCTGCCGTCGGAAGTAGCACCGATTTCGAATGTCAGGGCGATAGTGGTGGACCTCTTATCTTTTCTTATAGAAACCAATGGCATCAAGAAGGTATAATATCTTTTGGTAAAGTATGTGGACTTAGGGCTCCAAATGTATATACAAGAGTGGTGAACTATTTGGACTGGATTTTGGAAAGTATAGAAAAATAATTAATAATTGTATAAGTAAACTCGGGAAATTTTCAATTTTACAGATTTGTTTTTATATTGGAAATTAGTTAGATATTAAAGTAAATGTATTTTAATATATTCCTAATAATATATACTAATAAAAGTATGATGCTTTTATATTTTATTTATATTTTGCAATGAACACTAGAATATAAAATGCCATATTAACACTTATTTTCAATTTATATTTTAATGTTCATTAAACCTATTATCTTTCATACATACATATTACAGCAGTTAACGGTTTGGTTAATATAGGAGCTAACGTTTCCTCTGGCGAATTCATGCTTCAGTACCGCTAAATTTTTTATTTTTATTATTATTATTTTTATGTTGAGTTTTCGGGAGTACCTCTCTTGGTCACTTCAGGGATGGGTCATCACCTAATCCAAGCCTTGGTCACTTCCTCTGAAAGCTCCCGAACTTTCTACAGAGTTATCTCGACTTCGGCGTTTAATGCACGTCATATACTGATAACTCTACAAGGGGGTGTGATTATACGGCCGCGTTTCAAACCTAGATAATATGCAACCGTGGTTTATACCAGCCCGTGCGTCCTTGTTATGCGAAGTGAGCCAAGCAGAGCAGCTTTTTAAATTCTGTAATGCAGTGTGGTAGAAGCAAAATTGCAGAAGGAAATGAAATCAATTTTCCGCACGACGTTAGTTTTCAGCCCGCCGAATACCCCAATAATTAACACTACTAGCTTAAACACGTGTCCTGCATAGATCCTGCCAATCTCTAAAGAAAGTCGCATATCTCACACTTCTCGACCTCTTTGTGACTCGTATCTCTCTGTCGGACAGATAACTTATACTTATACTTGTATAACAGACACTTAAATTAAAATACACTTACATATATAACAGTAGTCTGGGCCAAAGGGCCCCCATGCGAGAGATATACGGGCAGTAGCTTTTATTAGAGATGGTACAGTCAACTAACTCGTATGCGAAGTGCACACGCTTATAAAGGAAGCTAAGTAGGTCAAACATATTAATTGATAATCAATACTGCATCTGCGTGCCAATTGCTATGCCTGCATTAAGCCCTTGTTTATTCTATAAATAATCTAAATCAATACTTCTCATGCATTGTAAAATATTATGCAATCTTAATTATTTTGATAATTAGTTATGATAGTAATAAATGTTTTTCGTGATAATATCATCAAAACTAAATCCGGCTTGGTGGCGGTCTCATGGTGGGAAACGCGGATTTGAATTCAGTGTTTTTATTCACTCTGAAGATGCAAGCTGCAATGTTTTGCGAAACGTTAGTTTGTATGGGTTTACAAACAGCTCATAAGCATAAGCCGATTAAGTATTATTGTTTTGGCAAACAAGATACATTAAGATCAAATCCTTGTCCGCCCCAAGGTTTAAATAATCTAAGCACACGGCCCTGTTTAGGCAGGCAGGGCCTACGAACAAATATTGCTCAAACTTCTAGAGCAAATGCTTGTAAAGGCAGACAAGCTACAGGCCGGTCCTTACCTGATTATGCTGGGCGTAGTTCCCAAATTACGACGCGGTCTAAGTAAATTGTAATATTGACGAACTGCACATTTGTCTAAAGTCAAGCTCATTCCAATAGCGTTACTGAGTTAGGACACGTTCATTTAAATACTCTTGTATAGCGTGTTTATGCAGATAATTGGTCAGTAGTTCTTGAGTTGGAACAGATCTCCATATTCAGGAATTAACATGAACTTGTCAATACAAAAGCAGAGCCTCGTTTTAAAACCCCACCCTCTGATGTTGGTGTTTGTTCTTAGTAGCCGAAATAGACCAACCATAAAAGCAATAATACTAAATGTGAACAGATTTTTGATGGCTCTGGTTGACAATACCATCAAATCTTACATGTCAATATAGAAATGTCAAAATCGATGCAACGTCTTCTCATTTACGGTGGAAAAGAAGCTTTGGGATCTAAATGTGTATCCTATTTTAAATCAAAACGATGGTGGGTGGATTCTATTGACCTCATGAAAAATAATGAAGCCGATTTGAATGTGCTGGTAACAAACACAAATAGTTTACCAGAACAAGAAGAGCAGGTTATGAATTCAGTTAGCTCGGAATTAAATGATACAAAAGTGGATACTGTAATTTGCCTTGCGGGGGGTGGACTCGGGGAATTCAAAAAACCAACTTGCAAAAAATACAGAGTTAATGCGGCGGCAACACGTTTGGCCTTCAACAATTTCCGCAAATATTGCTACGAAATATCTAAAGGAAGGAGGGTTATTAACACTGAGTGGCGCCCATATAGCACTGAAAGAGACTCTAGATATGATTGCCTACGGACTTGCTAAAGCTGCCGTGCATCATTTGACAAAAAGTTTAGCTGCAAATACTGCAAGGATTCCTGCTGAATTAGGCAGTGGTCTTCCTATGGAAGCAAGATGTGTTGCTATTTTACCTATTTTATGATTGCAGAAACACCAATAGTGAAAGAGTGGATGTCCAAGTATGATACTGCTTACTGGACGCCTTTGAATTTTGTTGCTGATTTGCTTTGGAAGTGGTGCAATAATGAAAATCGACTTTTAAATGGAAGCCTCTTGCGGTTGGTTACAAGAAATTGTACATAACAGCTTATCCCAGTCGAGGAGTTTAGATGAGTGACACAATAAAGACATATATTTGATGTTGAGAAACGTAAAAAGTAATAAATACATTACATTTCATTAGCATATAAATATAAATGAAAATAAAATAAAAGTATATGTTTAGAAAATGTGAATTTGTTTCTTTCTTAAGCATAAAGTAAAAGTTTTTATAATTAGAAACATAATTTTAAAAACCCTACCATGAAATTATAAAATTTTGTCACAAACTAAAAAGATTTTGTATCTATATTAAACACGCGTTTCATAATTTAAATTTTATTTCAAAACTCCAAAGATTGAGGTAAAAATTTCAAAATAGTTTAGAAAAGTAAATTTTTAAAATTAGACAGCTTGGTTCTAATTTAGAGAGAGCAAGTATAAAACGGGCACAGCATTTTGTCTGGTCTTTTCCATTAGAAATGCTTATTTTTTACGTTTATTAGAGTTAAAAATCTAATTTTTTAAGTCTTCCCAACGTCTTTCTTTACGACTTAATTCGCCACGGCCGCGCTTGATAAGGAATTGAAATACGCTCAATGACCGCTCTTGCCCAAGATGATACAAGAACGGGTTACCAGTACGACATCAGGTTACAAGCCCTAGTTCGTCGATGGTATGAATAAAACTACCTAAATTTATACTGATTCTGCAGACTATCAGCCGAGCTGAAACGCAGCTCATTTGTCGAGCCGCTCTAAAAACGACGTTTGGCTGCACCACGATAGTACTTCCCGACTCAGGCTTTTAGTGTGCTCCCTCAGAGCCACCTTAGCTCTAATAGTACCAATCAAAGATTGGGTTGACATTTCGCAACAGCAAAGGATACTCGAAGTATCAGCACTAATCGACTGCACACTTCCCAGACAGGACGTGTGAGCTTCTGCAGGATTAAAACGTCCTGTTGCCTTTGTTGGTAACATATTCCAGATGCTGTTTAAAGATCAGTGTGGTGTCTATAAAGACGCCCAAATACTTGACTTCTTTCACTATCTGTAATCTTTTGCCGTATAGAAACGTTCTTCTGTCTAGTGTTGATAGTCCGTAGGGGTGTCACTATTAGCATTAAGGTTTTTCTGATTTTACTCTCTGCTTTCCACTGCTTTTCTACAGTCTTCGAGTTTGTCTGCGTTTGTGCCTTTTTTATCTAACAGTTGTAAAAATCCGTCAACCACGCGACACCACCGTGTAGGTGAAACAATGCCTCCCTGCGAACATCCTCTGGTAACTGACACTGTGACGGTTTCTTCGCTGAGGAAGGAGGATTATGATCTTGAGCATGTTTGAAATTCCCTTATGCTCTGCGGGTCAATAGATAAATTTAAACGATGCGTTATCGAAGGCTTATTTGGTAACCAGGAAGCTCCGAACTTAAGTCCTTTGTTTTTTAGGGTCTTTTCTGCTGATTAGTTTGTGAACAGCCAGCTCGCATGTTCCTCTTACCTAATTGATAAGCGAGTTGGTTTCCGTGCAAAGGAAATCTCTCCAAAACGTCTCTAATATATTTATCAATATCTAATGTTTTTAAAAAATGTCTTTGTCCGGGGCGTAGATGTCGTTCTTTGACTTTGCTATGAGACTACCACACTTACCTACCTTCAACATTCTGTTATATGCCATACCGTTACGTTTGTCTGCAGCCCGCTATGTTTGCTCGCATACGCGCAGGAATAGTTCTTGTGAATAAGTAACTCTGGAAAGATCATATCCCTACCCGAAGGCTTAAGCGGCTTAAAGACTTTTGTCGTCTACTTAAATGTCATCATATCTGCAATGTGTTTTGCCTGTTTTTGGTTTTGGCGGTATTACTCTGAGAAACATGAAGAAACGGAAAAGTTCGATATTCGAAATTAGAATACATTCACCGACAATTTTCCTGAAAACTACTTAATCAGAGGAAGTAACACAAACCAACACAACATTTACTTACACATATGACACTATAAAAACGAGCCTTCCAATAAATCCCGATATTTTGAATGGGAATTTTGACATCGAAAGTTTTAGGAGTGACTATAGTGAAAAGAAAATCCTGGGAACAATATAGCTGCAAAAATTTACAATAAAGAGTCGTAGACCAAAGAACAGGTAGCGGGTAACGTAATGATGACTCAGAGAAGCTACAACAGCTTTGGAACTGAAGTAATTGAGAAGAAACAATTTACAAAGAAAATAAAGACAAGGTTTGAAAAATTAAAAGACGCTAATTGGAACGGACGACCAAAAGGGAGAGCAAGGAAACAATGTCGAAAACATATATTGGCTACCAGCTACTAAGTAAGTACACCTATAAGGAATAGACCGGGTACCTAAAGCTTTGATGTCGTTAAGGGAGAAGAAGCATTTATTTTTTACGTTGTCGTCTTCCAAAAGTTTCTTTGGAATTTTACTGATCTATGGCTTGCAAAAGTCTGGCAACCCTTGATGTAGGAAACAAAATTATATTATACTATTATATTTTCGGTATCTAGTATAAATTTCAGATGGCTTTGGTTGATACTTACAAAATGTCACATTTGAATAAAGAATGTCAGAATCAATGCAACATGTTCTTATCTACGGTGGAAAAGGAGCATTGGGATCTAAATGTGTAACGCATTTTAAAGCAAATGGTTGGTGCGTGGGCTCCATTGATTTTACCGCAAACGATGAAGCCGATTTCAACGTTTTAGCGACAAATACAGATACTTTACCAGAACAAGAAGAACAAATTTTAAATTTTCTTATTTGGGAACTACACGATACAAAATTGGATGCTATAATTTGCGCTGCAGGAGGATGGACTGCTGGCAATGCCAAACAGCAACTTGCTGAAACTACAGATCTAATGTGGCGACAAAATGTTTGGACTTCAGTGATTGCAGCAAGTATAGCTGCGAAGTATCTTAAGCAGGATGGATTATTAGCGCTCAGTGGGGCCAATATAGCACTAACTGAAACTCCGGATATGATTGCCTATGGACTTTCTAAAGCTGCTGTACATCATTTGGCGAAAAGTGTAGCTGGAAACAACGCACAACTTAATGTTGACGTAGGCAATGGTTTTCCCTCTCAAGCAGTATGTGTTGCTATTTTACCAACGGTTCTAGAAGCGCTCGTACAGACAGAATTGACGTCCAAAGCTGTTACTTCTGCCTCGACACCTGTAGAATTTGTCGTTGAACTGCTATGGAAGTGGTGTAATAAACAAGATCGACCTCTAAATGGCAGTCTCTTACAATTGGTTACGAAAGATTATAAAACCGACATTATTCCTGTGTATAATTTTAAAATGAAAATGACACATGAAAACCTCGTGGGAAATATAGACAATGAAAATACCACAATTAATTAGAATATATCATAAAATTATAAACTTTACTTAAATGATAAAAATCAATGTCATGTTTTCATACTTAAAAGTCTACTATTCAAAATAAAGTTAAATGTGAATATTTATTAAAAAACAATGTTTGTTTCTATTTGTTGAACCGAAAATCATCATAATTTTAACTTGAAAGAAAGCTATTGATTTACAAAACCAGGTTTTAAATAATAGCCTCAGAAATCAAAATTGGAACTGCAAGTCCTACTCAAAAGGCACTTCTACGTTTGAACTAAAACTTTAACAAAACAACTATGAAGCTTTTATATAGGTCGCAAATGGTTGAAACTCTGATTTACAAGTAAAAAACCGAATTTTTTTCAGGTTCGAAAATAAGGGAAATTTAGGGGCAAAATATATTTAACCTTTAACCTTGAAAATCCTTGAATTTAAAAATTGAGTTGAGCCAGCAACAATTTTTTGATCATTGGGGCGGACTAGTGTTTGAAATTAAATGATTTTAAAAATGACTATATGATTTTAAAATATTCTACGTCAAATTTTCTGTTGTAAATATATAATAATCATAATAAAATAGCTCTGCAGACCTTACCGGCCCAAGGTTTCAGTTATTTTTTCCACTTTCTTCTGTCCTTTGCAAGTTCTTTCTACTCTCTGATCCGACACTGCACAAGATCCTCCTTTACTGACTCCATCTACTTCCTCGTTGACAGACCTCTTTTCCGTTTTGTACTTGCTTCACTTTTTAGTAACACTTTTATTACTTTTCCTTCTGACAATCTGGCGATATGTCCAATCCATCGCAGTCTTCGTATTCTGGCAATAGTTGTTATTTTTGGCTGCCTGTATAGTTCCATGATTTCCTGGATTGTCCGTCTTCTCTACACATCTCCTTCATTTACACCTCCATAAAGTCTCCTAAGTATCTTCTTCTCCCATATATCCAGTTTTTTATAATGTTTCTTTATTAAGGATCCACGATCCTCGCATGCGTACAGAACTGTTGGTCGGGTGACTGTTCCATATATTCTTATTGTCGCTCTCAGTGGTACTTTATATTTTTTCAGCATAGTTGCCAGAGCTCCAGCACTTCTACTTCTTTTAGTCAGCCTTTTATTAACTTCTTCACTTTCGTCATTTCTATTCGTTAAAGTCACTCCTAGATAGTCAAAACTTTTGACTGCTTTAAAAGTACACTCATTTCCTTTCCTAGAAGTTATCTTGAAGGCTTGTCTAACATGACCCTCATTACCCCTCATCATCATGTACTTTGTCTTTTCTTCATTTATTTCCAACCTGAATTCTTTGGCTTTTGCTTCCAGTTTTCGAAAAACTTCTTTTAGTTCACCTGGCTTACGTGTTAATAGCGCTAGATGGTCAGCATATGCTACACATTGATATTTGTGCCCTTAGTATCCTAAATGTGTGCTTTCATGGCTAACACTTACACTTTGCAGGCGAGGAAGAGGATCATACCTTAAGGGCTAGTATATACACGGTATAGGAATGAATGAGAATGTAATAGCTAAACGGATTCTTGCCATGCCAGCTGCAAGTATTGTTTCTGCGCTTGCACAAGAACACGGATTCCGATTTAGATAATGGTAACCATTCTGACGATTACGATATCTTAGATTACTTTAATGGTGAATCAGAAACTAAAAAACTTGAGGAAAAAGACAGCGGAAAAGGAGAGCCAGAAGTAATGATTGTAAAATTTAGGTCAATACCTTCCCTGTAAGTCAACTGATTTCTATTATAAAGTTTTGTAATATTTAAACGATAGCGCGCTCATGATTAATATTTTGCAGCTTACATGCAGCCTGTAGCCAAACAACTGTGAGAACATTTTTTGTAGAAACGTTTTTACCGAACAGTTTTTTTGCTAAATAAGGCATGTTTGCGCTAGGTGCAACCGTTTCGAAGACAAATGCAAATATATGATTTTCTAGCGCCATTTTTCGATATGACGGCCGAAGCTCGAGAGTACGTATAATTAATTGTTCATTACGAAAAATTGGCAAAAATCCAAAACATGAAGATTATACAAACGTACACATAACATATTTGAATTGTGTAGCGTTGAAAACCTCAGACAAGCCTATAAGTTTCTTGCCTTTCTATTGCGTTAAAGTCTGCTGTAATTAAACTCCCGCTTATATTTTTTTTTCATCGCTGTATTTCTGTTGCTACAGCTAAACAACACTAGAGGTTGTCTACCATAGATTTTGGTAAGTTTCAAAACTAACAAAATAATAGTTTCTTTGTTTAATTTCCTTTTTATAAAAACTAAAGTATTCCGCCCAAGGCCTGTTAAAACTCATGATTTAGAAGGCCATGATTCTGACCTTATGGATTCCCAATCATTTCATAAAACTTGTCGTACGTCACATTTAAAATATAGAAAAATATGTCAAAATCAATGCAGCGTGTCCTAATTTACGGTGGAAAAGGAGCTTTGGGATCTAAATGTGTAGATCATTTTAAATCAAATGGTTGGTGGGTGGGCTCGATTGATCTGACAGCAAATGATGAAGCCAATTTTAATTTTGTGGTCATAAACGCGGATAGTTTACCAGAGCAGGAAGAAAAGGTTTTGAATGCTCTTCAATCGGAATTAAAAGATGCAAAGCTGGATGCTTTAATTTGCGTTGCAGGAGGATGGACTGCAGGAAATTTGAATAAAGATCTCGCAAAAAATACGGAATTGATGTCACGTCAAAACATTTGGAGTTCTGTTATTGCCGCAAGTGTTGCTGCAAGGCATCTTAAAGAAGGTGGATTATTAACATTTACTGGGGCTAGTTTGGCACTAAGAGAAACCCCAGGTATGATCGGCTACGGCCTTGCTAAAGCTGCTGTACATCATTTGACAAAAAGTTTAGCTCGAAGTACCGCTAACCCTCTTATTGAAGCAGGCGGTGGTCTTCCTTATCAAGCAACATGCATTGCTATTCTGCCAACAATTTTAGACACGCCATCGAATCGAGCATTAATGCCTAAAACTGATATTTCCACCTGGACACCCTTGGAGTTTGTTGTTGAATTGTTTTGGAAATTGTGCAATAGCGAAAATCGGCCTGCAAATGGAAGTCTGCTCCAGCTGATTACAAAAAATTTTAAGACAAACATTATTCCTGTTGATAGTTTCTAGGTTTATGTAATTAGACAAAAGCTTGATACTATCAATACATATATTCCGATATGTTTAATCAAACCATCTGAGCTAAATAAAATATTAAATTTCTTATCGTTTTTCTCTTGTCTCGTGGAATCCTAAGTAGCAATTGCAAATCTCATAAAAATTATCACTGATAATACAATGAGTACTGAAGGGTACGTCCACAATTTTTGTAGGGGTATCACGAATGTCTATTGCGCTGGATTAAAATTTTTTCAACCGCAATATACATGAGTGGTACCGCCACAAAGATTGTCTACTTAACTTTCAATACTAATGGTATTCATGAGACTATTCATTGAACAGAAATTGATTTTTAAAATTGTTTAATAAAATTTAATTACGCGCGACTTCACTTCCATTACGATAGGAAACAATATTTTATCTGTCAACTGTTCTTTTCAAATAAATACTTTTAAAGGTTCCCAAAATTGTCGCTCAAACCACGCATTGAAATGGCGCTATAATTCTTCCACGTGGAATTGTCGCTATAATTCTTTTTCATTGGCCGAAAAATTGCCAGTTCTGCATTTTTATTGGTCAATGTATATCACGTGCCATGTGAATTGAATAGTTACCAAAGTAACTGCAGTCGGTTAATTCATTCATACCCATTTTATACCATAATGCAATGTCACCAATCAAACGTTGAAACATTCAGTTGCTTACCAATCAGATTTCATTTCTATCGATAAGATAACTACTAGGTGTTTTTCGATAACAATAAAAATACTAGTAGTTTTTTCTTTCTATTGATGCGCAACATTTTTCCCGTGAAGTATCTGATAATACGTTTTCAATTCGTAAATTAATCTATTCAAATATAACTCAATATCATGGAAACTGATGGTGAAATAATTGTTATCAAAGTACAATTTGCGTGCTTGATTTTCTCGCGATAAACATGCCTTTTTACTTGGCTGTCAACGCAACGGCACTCGAATCTACTGTTATTAAAAATGCTATGAAAGCGATACAAACAGTAGATTCTCGTAAGATTGGCTTACATACAATTTTGTGCAAAATGAATATATGTTCCTCCTCCTCCTCAGTTTTCAGTCCTCAGACTGGTTTGTCGCAGCAATCCATTCTTCTCTATTCGAAGCTTTTTTTTTTCATTTTTGGTGGTTTCTGCTTCCCAATATACGTTCAAGTGTATTGTCGTATACATTACTCGTTTTAATATTCTAAAATCAGGTCATATTGTAAAAAACACTGTAGTTCAAACAATATTATGTAAGAACTTACAAGGAAGCAAAGTGAGTGAAGGTTTAAGTTGTTAAGATTTTAGGTAGTATTACATATTTCCTACGACAACAAGAAAAAATTGCAACACTGACTGCGGGAAACTAATTTTATACAACAGGCGGATTAAAATCTACAGCTTTTGCCACCTACCTAGAACAAGTGTTCACGCCTATAAATCCCAGAAGTGCAACTCACACAATATAGGTAATAAGCCACGTCGAAAGGAACCTACCTGCAATCACTGAGCATATCAAACCGCGTTTTCCAATGAGCTCAAAGCAATAATTGCAGATCTTTCCAGAAGAAAATCACCTTGGTATGACCTAATTTCCAATATAATACTAACGCAACTAACTAATGAACTAATGAAAGCTCTGGCCTATTTGTCTTCTACGTTTAATGCATGTCTAAGTCTAGGTCATTTTCCTTAAACATGGAAACATGCCCACATTCTGATGTCTCCCAAGTCTGGGAAAGACAAAAAGTGCATCAACAGTTATACGCCAATAAGCCTTCTAACAACACTATCAAAACTTCTAGAGAAAGTAACTAACTCACGCCTGATCGTTTAAGTAACGTTTCTCAACATCCTCCCACCATTCCAATTTGGCTTCAGAAGAAGGCACTCCACATACCATCAACTACAAAGACTAACAGAGGTGATTGAGCACGGCTTCGTAAAACGGCAGTATTTCTAGACATCGCGCAATTCTTGGACAAGGTATGGATGGAGGGCCCCAAGAGTAAACTATTTCGACTAAACATGCCCAACTATCTCAAAGCAATAATATATTCATTTATTGAAAAAAGAACGTTTGCCGTCAAAATAAATTTCTCGGTGTCTAAAACAAAAAGCATTAAACCAGGAGTACCACAAGGCAGTACCCTAAGACCACTACTATTCAACATATTCACGTCTGACATGCCAGTAGTCAATGCTACCCTAACAACGTTCGCTGACAATACGGCCATCTTAACACAAAACAGTGATCTTACTCAAGCCATCTCACAACTGCACATCGCAATCAACAAAATATATTCTTGGTTTAATAAACGGAATATTAAAATAAATCCCACCATAAGTGCCAAGCAAAGATATTCACACTAAGAAGAATTCACAACCCTACTAATAGTCAAATACATAACACGAATATTGAATGGAACCCCACAAACGCAGCCGTAAAATGCCTAGGAGGAAGCTGCACATTAATTGCAAACTTAACCAAAGGTACGCTAGACTAGCGCAACTATATCTTTTAATCAACAGGAAGTCAACACTAAAACCACAGTGCACAATACTAATGTATAAATGCTTAATCAGACCACTAGCCCTTTACGCATCACCCATTTGGAGTAACACGTCAAAAACCAACATAGCGAAACTCCAAAGATTACAAAACAAAATTCTACAACGGATTGCCGTCAATGCCCCTTGGTATATTCGAAATGCCCAACTCCACTTTGAGCTGGGAGTATTAACAATACAAGTTTATGTTAGTAAAAGTGCCAAACAGTTCTTTGAAAACATTAACTTGTGCGAAGGAGCTAGTTATTACAATATTGGCAGAAGAAACGTCCATACTAGACTTAAGCGAAAATTACCCCAAGATCTACTCTCATCAGATGAAGATGGTAAATAACAGTAGTAATAGTTAACAGATAAATGTAAGAGGAACCAAAACTTCTCAAAAGCCCTTGTAGTAATTATTATACATTGTACTATCAATACCATGTACAACAAATGAGATTGTTGATCTGGCAAATAAATGTTTAAAAAAACATATTTAATTAGTATAAATGGTAATATCAAGCAATTTTATGGAGATGCCTTGACACCACGTCATTTTGTAGATCAGAAGACAGATAATCAGTCTGGTATATATTTACCCTGGTACTAATACTGATAAAAGTCTGTTAATTTATATGTTGATGATGATGTACCACAACCAATGTGATGGAATGTATTTTCAGGAACTAACATAAATAATAGTAATGAGCTATTATTCTGAAAAAATAATTATGAAAATGTTAACTCCCCAGAAACTGGCGGTTCTGAAGACCAACAAAGTGCACCATATTTACGTAGATCTGTAAGAGTTAGGAAACCACCACTTCGTCTTGAATAATTACTGTTAGACATTTATATTAGCACATAAGCAAGGAGAGATGTTATGTATTAAAATAAGTATTAAGTTGATATGCATAAGGTTAGCAGCAAAAGGTAACTAGCAATAATTAAGAAAGACTGGTCAGGTTAAGATTGTGCCATGTTATGTCACTACCCTGTTGATAATATGCAAAATATGCTAATAAGCAGTTTAGTTACTAAATGTGTCTATTAAAATACAATATACAACAATGCCTAACGTCCGCTTCCGGCTAAGGATTGTTTCTAAAAACGTATTTTATAAATAAGTTTTAGATATACTTCTACATTCTAAAACTTAACGAAGTCTATTCGTTCGAAGAACTCATACCAACTCACAGCCAGACATGTTTTAAAAACTCCTTTTGAGTCTCTGAAGAGCCAAATACGTGTGTTTCCGTCAAATATAGAAATCAAACATTTCCATAAATTCCCTTTCTTCTTAAGGGTTTCCTTTCGTATCGGAGGTTGGTAATCGTTATAGCAATGCGCATTTTATGTACAGTTTCTCTAAATAACTCGAGGGGGCTGCAGCCAAACCAATCTCTAACATTTCGTAGCCACTAAAGAAAGCTTCCCCAGTGCCATAACCACTTTTATAACCAAAATGGGTGCCAGCGTCGTGTTCTTGTAGAGTTTTCTATCATAAGATTTCGTAGCCACTAAAGAAAGCTTCCCTAGTATTATAGCCACGGTTATAACCAAATTGGGTGCTAGCGTTATGTTCTTGTAGATTGTTGTTCCATTCTCTAAGGTTTCGTAGCCACTAAAGAAAACTTCCATGGTATCATAACCACTGTTAAAACCAAATTGGGTGCCATCGTCCTGTTTTTGTAAATTTTTATACCATTTTTTACGATTTTATAGCCACTAAAGAAAGCTTCCCTAGTACTATAGCCACTTTTATAACCAAATTGGGTTCCAGCGTCATGTTGTAGATTTTTATACCATTCTCCAACGTCTCGTAACCACTACAGAAAGATTCCCTAGTACCATATTTACTGTTATAACTAAATTGGGTGCCAACGTCGTGTTTTTGTAGATTTTTATATTATTTCCTAAGGTTTCGTAGCCACTAAAAATAGCTTTCCTAGTAGTATAACTACTTTTATAACCAAATTGGGTACCACCGTTGAGTTCTTGTAGATTTTTAAACCATTCTCCAAGGTCTCGTAACCACCCACTACAGAAAGATTCCCTAGTACCATATTTACTGTTATAACCAAACTGGGTGGCAGAGTCATGTTTATTTGTTCCAGCGGTATTGTATGCGGTCCGACTGATTTGCTTGATTTACTGTTTTTAATTGCATGTCTTCTTTTTTCTCACATGATTTCTGGATTAATTACTTCTTTGTTCTGGATAATTTTCTGATTTCTCTCATCTTCAAATATATTTTCTACATATTCTTTTGATTGTTTTAACTTTTCTTTAAGTACATTTACTGTAGCAGTTATTTTCGTAGTTGCTGCAAACTGCCCCATACATTTTTTTAAATTACATCTACAGAATATGTTATCTTGAAAATTAAGGCATTTTAAAATCGGTAAGACTGTACTTACGAAACGTTCTGCCATCAGTTCTGTAATTCTGACGTACGTCATTACTTGTTATCCTAATCATGTATAAGATTAAAACTGATAAAGATGTAGTATATATACTACATATTTTAATCAGCAAACCAACTTCATGTGAAATAGTGTTTTATTTCTACCGCAAGTGATAATATCTTTATTAATAATGAGTGAGCAAACAAATAATATCTACACTTTAAGTAAACAAATTGAAAAATTATTGCATGAAATAGCAACAGAAGAAGATATTAACGAATATAACATTGAGAAAGTTGGTGGTTCAATGAAAGGTGAAGGATATATGGGAATTATAACAGCCATAAAAATTTTGGGTAAAGATAAAGCAGAAAATAATAAGGTTGTTAATTTGATTATCAAAAGTGCTTCAGAAAGTGAGGCTTTGCGAAGCCAAGTGGATGTTGCGAAATTTTTTGAGCGTGAAGTATTCATGTACAATACTGTCCTTGATTTGTTTAAAGTGTTGGAAGTAGAAAAAGGATTGTCACCTTGTTCTTTTTCGCCAAAATTCTACAAAGCACATCTCGCAAACAAACCTGAAGCCTTAATCTTAGAAAATTTAAAAGAAAATGGTTACAAACTTTACGAACGTAGGATACCAATGGATGATAACCATGTAAGTTTGGTACTGGCCGAGTACGGACGCTTCCATGCACATTCGTTCGCATTGCGAGATCAAAATTCAAGCAAATACTATCAGATTGTTGGATCATTGAATCATGACTTTGTTGATGCAACAACAAAAATTAGCTTTATAGAAAACTTTAAACATCACTGTGAAAAGGCTAAAAAATCACTTGATTCAGAAACGGATAAAGAGGCTATAATGGTTTATGAAAAATTTATAACTACCATAACATCATTTTTTGAACAATTAGATGAGCCTGTTGATAATTATGCAGTTGCTTTGCATGGCGATTGTTGGACGAACAATATGATGTTTAAATATGAGGTAAGTGAAATCAATATCCCTGAACAAATATTGTTCTTTGGCTTCAAAGATTTAAGTGATGAGTGATTTGCATTTTTGATTGCATATTTTCGTATTTTTAAACTTGTATTCTCTATATTATTATTTTCAGAATGAAGAAAATAAACCAACTAATGTACGCTTTCTTGATTTCCAAGTATCAATCCACGGTTCACCCGTATTGGATTTATCATATTTTTTCTACGCATGCAGCAGCAAGGAAATAATAAACAATTTAAATCACTACTTACACTTGTATTACGACAGTTTTTCCACACATTTGCAAAAACTTGGAAGCGACCCTAAAAAGATGTTTCCCTACTCTGTTTTGGAAGAACATTGGAAACGATACTCAAAATATGGTTTAATTTTTTCAGCTCTAGTTGTACAGATCATGCTTACCGAAAAAGAAGAAACTGTCGATATGGCGGATGTGTCCGATTCTGGCGGAAGTATCGCAAATGCATTTGACTATGAAATTGCTAACTTTGAGCAATATAAGGCTAGAGTCCGGCCTATTATTTTGCATTTTGTAGAAAATAATCTTATTTAATTTTTTTTAAGGTATGCTTATACAGATTATATTCTTTGAGGCTTTCGCGGTTTCTCGAACTGTCAATATTACAATTTACTTTCGGCTTAGACCGCGTCGTCATTTGGAAACTACGCCCAGCATAATCAGGTAAGGACCGATCTGTAGCTTGTCTGCCTTTACAAGCATTTGCTCTAGAAGTCTGAGCAATATTTGTTCGTAGGCCCTGCCTCCCTAAACAGGACCGTGTGCTTAGTTTATTTAAACCTTGGGGCGGACAAGGATTTGATCTTAATGTATTTTGTTTGCCAAGACAATAATACTTAATCGGCTTATGTCTGTTAGCTGTTTGTGAACCCATACAAACTAACATTTAGCAAGACATTGCAGCTTGCATCTTCAGAGTGAATAGAACACTAAATTCAAACCTGGGAAGCGGAGGTATTTGAACCTCTTTGAGCCAGTCGAGCAGAACGGCGGAGTTCTGGTTGGTTGTCACCGTTGGGCAAAGACGGATCCAGTGGAGCGTGATCGTGAGATCGATGATACTTAGGAATCCTCAGAGGATAAACTACCGGAGTCCAAGCTTTACTGAGTCTAAAACCATCCTCCCTGTTTATGTTGTCAGGTTGTTTCTCAATTTCAATTGCTTCACGTATGATACGAGGGAAGTAATGAGGTACTCTGGCGAGTACCCGAGCATTGTCAAAGTCCATCTTATGCCCAGTTAAACCAGTATGTTCAGCCACCGCAAATTTTGTGATGCGTTTGTGTTTGCAATCACCTTTGTGCTCTCGCAATCTTTACTCAATGGAACGACCAGTTTGTCCGATGTAGTTAGAGCCACAAGAGCAAGGGATGTTGTAGATCCCGGCTGATTTTAAATTTGATATTTGGTCCTTTGCGGATCTGAAACCGTTTCCCAAAGTTTTATTAGTCCTAAAGACTGTCTTTATGCTGTACCTTCTTAGAACATGCCCAATCTTATCAGTAATGCCTTTACTGTAAGACCAGAACTCCGCCGTTCTGCTCGACTGGCTCAAAGAGGTTTAAATACCTCCGCTTCCCAGATTTGAATTTAGTGTTCTATTCACTCTGAAGATGCAAGCTGCAATGTCTTGCGAAACGTTAGTTTGTATGGGTTCACAAACAGCTAACAGGCATAAGCTGATTAAGTATTATTGTCCTGGCAAACAAAATACATTAAGATCAAATCCTTGTCCGTCCCAAGGTTTAAATAAACTAAGCACACGGCCCTGTTTAGGCAGGCAGGGCCTACGAACAAATATTGCTCAGACTTCTAGAGCAAATGCTTGTAAAGGCAGACAAGCTACAGGTCGGTCCTTACCTGATTATGCTGGGCGTAGTTCCCAAATGACGACGCGGTCTAAGCCGAAAGTAAATTGTAACTTATACAGATTGTTACTATTTTACAGGATACAATGCATGTACCGCAAGAAACGAATCGGCAACTAATAAGTGCTACAAAAAGAAGCATCCATGGATACATACGTTAATCCCCACTTTATCCTTGTTGCACCCATTAGTTGCCTATGTTTCCAGTAAAATATTGAGATTCTGTATATGCTCCCAGAATGTCCTGATTTTGGTCTAATACGCATTACCACATACAAAAACATATGTAATTCTTTAAAATAAAAATTGTGATTTTAAAAAATATGTTTTTAATAATCGTCATTATCTTGCAGGTATATTACACAATAATACAAAGATTACAACCTTTAAGTATACTTACTACTATTCTAAACGATAAATATATTAATTGTAGATAATTAAATACATATTTATCATCTTTATAAATGCCCTTGCTTTGTCATTTTAGATCATTGCAACACTAAGTTAGTAACAAAAATTATTGTGTTGTAAGTTGCAGGAAATGTTTTTCCGCAATAAAACTTTAGTGTTATTTTTCTTTCAGCATAATATATGTGCAATTGGCATGACTGTAGGTATTGGAGAAAAAAAGGGTAACCGGGATTGACAGATAATAAATAGCATTCTCGGTACCTCATGTACTATTACTCTTGTACTTTTGATACTGTTAATAAAAATTGTTGTAACAAACACTACATGGTGGCAGCGTAACAGATTGAGAAAGTGATTTTTTTGTGCTTATGTATAAAACAAGAAGAGAAAATCGTTCCAGATTCTCCTAAGAGTCAATTGCAAACGGCACCACTTTACCTAATTCCAGCATTATAACCATTTTTGTTCAAAGCGGATGAATGGGAACAGTGGCAATTGAAGTTGATGAGGTTCAGAAGTGCGTTGGGTCTCGATTTGAAACCACAAAGAAATTAGGTAAATTCTTTAATTTATTTGATGGGGTCACAGGCCGATGCAATTAATCAATTTTTTTAATTAACAAAGGCTGAATTAAATAAATTTATTAATGTTATTTTAAAAACAGAAGGAGAATGAGAATGGCAAAGACATCGTGACTGCACTGCATTCTGGGGTTTTCCTGTCGGTTTTCTTGACGAAGCCATCTGGGACCAAAGGGTAGGGGGCATCAGAGACAAGGGGCTGTCGGAGAAGTTACAGTTGGACTCGACCCTTACCTTGAAACAAAAATCTGTTACGGCTGCTAGGCAGAGCAAATGGGAGGCTGCAATTACAGCCTACCTCTTTAGTTTAACGTAGCGGCACCTCGCATAAACCTTATCCGCCACGTAGCGCGCCTGCTCAAGTTAAAACGGTTCAACGACATCAAGCTACCAGTCTTGACATCAGTCTGCGAGCCCTAAGTCCCCACCGGTCGGGGGAGACTACCTAATCTACTGAATTTTGCAGATCAATATCCGAGCTGAAAACGCAGCTCATTCGTCGGACCGCACCAAGACGGCCCTAGCCTGCATAGGCTTACCACTGCCGCCACAAGTCCTTCACCGTGATCAACACGGGGGCTGCTATTCCCCGCGGGCTTGAATTTGATCCCCGTGGTACCAGTCAAAAAGTCACTGGTGAGACTTTTCGGGGCCAGCACGTGCCGAAGGGGCAAATTTATAGCCAGAGCCAGAGAGCGGGAATTTTGTTACAGAAGACGCGCTGCCACTAAGGTGTTAGGTACCCATACACCTCCCCTCGTGAAATCGCACACCCAGTTTTCATGGTCCAAATTAAGGTAAACTTTGAACATCTCCGAAAAGAGGTGAACGTACCAAGTTGAAATCACCGAAGTCACCGTTATACGTCGACCCCGCAGAAGGTATCTTTTTTCACGCCATTCACCTAAGTGAGGGTTCTTGGCCGTCCCGTTACAATGCAAGAACAGAAGGATTGGCTATGGTTTGCTTGATACTCCTAAAGGCTTCTCCTTGGGCGATTTTCCAGCACCATTCACTGTCTGAACGAAGTAACTCGTAAAGTGATTGAGTAACAGTAGACAGGTTGGATACAAACTTGCCTAAAAAGTTAACCATTCCTAAGAATTTTTTGAGATCAGTTATATTGTCTGGCCTAGGAAGGTAAAGAATTGTCTAAATTTTCCTATGATCTTGAACTACCCCTTCTTTTGAAAAAGTATGTCTTGGAAGTTTTATGGAAGTGTTTCTAAACTTACACTTCTCAGAATTAAGAGTCTAAGCAGCATCTTGAAGCTTCTTCAGCACAGCATTCAAGCGCCTGTCGGGTTCATCAAAATTACGACCGTGAACAATAACATCATTGAAGTAACACACGACTCCTTCTAGACCCTATAGCACATTACTTATTTGCTTCGGGAAGACCTCCGGTGCCGATGACAAACCGAAGGAAAGTAGCTTAAATTTAAATTTTCCGAATGGCGTTATGACCGTTGTCAGAGCCATGTTTTCTGGTGTTAAAGGTATCTGCCAGAATCCGCTATTAACATCGATTTTACTAAATACCTGAGCTCCTTTCAATTGGCCAAGGGTCGAGTCCACATCAGGAATTGGAAATGCTTCCCTCTCTACATTTTTATTCAATTGTGTTATGTCCATACACATGTCCATTTGGCTTCGGAACGATAACTGATGTCAAAACCGTTGTTAACTTGAACAGGCGCGCTGATTGAGCGTATCTCGATCCGGCCCGAAGAGGAACGTGGCGGATAAGGCTCACGCTAGGTGCCGCTACGTTAAACTAAAGAAGTAGGCCGTAATGGCCGCTTCACATTGAATCTGTTCTTGCATTGTGTGGTGGTTCCGAAGAGACTTTACTTTCTGTAGACTCGTCATCATATGATTTAGAAGCAGTGGTGATGCAACGCGAGTTAGGTGAAGATTTTAAGCACGTAACCTACGCATCACACACGTTATCGTCCGGCGAAAAACGCTATGCATAAATTGAGAAATAAGTTGTTGCTGTAGCTTGGGGATGCCAAAAATTCTTAACAAAACTCTTCGTCACCTCTAAGAAAACTTCGGTTAATTGTATCTTAAATTTTAATCAGAAAATTATTAGATTTTGCTAAAATAACATATCTGTTAAGCTAACCACACAACTTAATTACGTTGTACTGAAGTTTTTGCAACCTCAATCAAATCGTCTCTCTGTTACTACAGGAACTCAGTAGGTCGTAGTACAGAAATGTTCTGTTATTTTTTCATTTGTTACTCGTAATAGCCACATTGTAGGCAACAACAAACTTTTGCAGAAGCAATAAATTAAAGCTCTACAGAATTGATCATTACTATGTAATAACAAATTTCGTTTGGCCCTACAAAATACAGCCGTAACGAACAATTCGTTAGAATCACACGTTCTCATGTCTTTCAGTGTAGTAGTATTTTTGACTGATATATTTCTTGCTCTGGTGTTTTTAAATTCCAAACAATCATTTCCAAAAAATAAAATATTGAAACTTTTTTCCTTAAAAAAGGAAAACAATCATCCTCGTAGAATAGTTAGTAGCTCATTTTTAATGTCGTTTTTTAATGCCTAGGCAGCAAAAGTTGTTTTTTACTACCTAGGCATCAAAAGTGACACTTTCGTGACTGAGCATTTCCCAAGTGTTTGATGGAGTTTGGCATGTTGCACTATTATACAAGCTCAAAAGAAATTTGCCGCTTAACCACTACAAGGTATTGAAATCCTACTTAACTAATACAGATACTTAATGGTTAAATACCAAGAAGCACAAACTTCACTAGCATTCTGGGACCAATTTTGTATTTTGTATGCACTGCCGACCTACCATCCTCCAGACTCCAGAGGCACAGTATTAGCTACACTCGCATCATGGCATCCCATACAGTTCTAGATTCGCTGGGCGTTTTATAGTGCGCTGGACCTACCGGAACGCTTCTAAGATTAATTTCCAATCAATTCCATGTAGTCCCATTAGCATTTTTCAATGTTAGCCGTACCTAAATGAGCCACCCCACTGGGCAAGCTTTTACTATGCTTGTAATATCAGAATTACACACACCTTCTACTGATTGTCCTTGAATGAACAAATTGTAAAATTTCATGCAAAAATTTTAGTGTTATGCACGTTTACTACTACTCGTAAGTCATCAATCAATAGGTAATTATCACCAATACGAATTTTGTATCAAAAATTATTTATTTTTAAACAATATAGAATGTTTAAAGCACGCGCGACGGGTTTAAAAGCACGAGGCGAAGCCGAGTGCCTTTTAACGGAGCAGTGCTTTAAAGGCTGTTATACACGTGTATTATACGCTATTTTTTATTATACCTGCATCATAATCTAGAAAATAAGAAGAATATAGCTAGGAAGCAGCATTTTGATTTTGATTCATCTTACATAGTAGTCTATGATGTGACGTCATATCATTTACCTGGAGATTGGTTAGCATTTTTTGTTGTTTATGTTGCTATGTGAATTCGAATTATTTTTTTTCGCGTGTTTGTAATTTGTTGCTTCAAAATTGATGACGTCATTGTTGCTTAGCAACTTTAAAACACCGTGGTGTTTTAATGTTGGGTTTACGCACGCTTTTTGGTTTGTTTTGCAGGTATAATAAAATAGTATATTACAGACCAAGGTAAAGAAGACATTTTTCTCAGCCGAGCAGAATTATTTAAAAATAAGTTGCGAGGCTGATAAGTCTTCTCTACCGTGGTTTATATATTATTTTTTCCACTACTAGCACCTTTATTCCTTTTATAATTAATTGATTTTACATTAATAAAAAATAAAATTACAAATGCAAATATGCACAAGAATAAAGTAGCCCTGCTTGAAAACAAGAGAATAGTTAATTTCAATTGACATTTATGTAAAATATATATTTTATAATATTGCGGTTATAAAATGTCCAATTTTGATGATTTGAGTGGAATCTGCACTCCTCCTGAAATTAGGGAAGGTGCAGAAAGTGTTGGTGAACAGTTATTACCAGTAAAATCAAAACATTTTTAAATGGATGTTTATGGTGAATTTAAAGATTGGTAGCAATTGTTTTCATTATTAACCAGTAGTTAAAACTGAAATATTATTAACCACTAGGAAAGAAATTCATCTTCTTGGCTCTAAAACAAAGTAAATAATGATGTCGTTTAATGCTAGTAGTGGAAAATAGTTATTTAAGTATCAAGGAATGTAAGGACGTCATAACATCCGAGGTAGGCGAATACGAGCTGAGGCGGAGCCGAAGCTTGTCGCCTGCCGAGGATGTTATTAGTCGATACATTCCGTGTTACTTATTAAATTTTTCACGCTACCGGCAATGTAAGTAGGCCTACAGGTAGAAATTTAATCATATTTTTAAAAGTTCGTTTTGACAGCTGTCATCGGAATTATTTTTTAAAAGCCCCATTATTCTAAGATGTCTGTGTTTGTTACCATAGCAACGAACAGTTAAAATCAACATTATTTTCCTAGGAACGTAAGTGACACTATTAAGTTCCGTCGTCAAGGGTAACTAGTACACGAATGTTATCAGTTATCAGCCACTTACGATCCCTGTAGCTATGGATGTAAGGCCTACTTACACTGCCGGTAGCGTGAAAAATATATTAAATGTTTTTGGGTTATTTGCGTGTCAACGGCGTTGAAACTTTTAAATTACCTTACTATATTTATCTTAGTTATATAAATGCTTGCCAGAACAATTTCTTGAATTTTGTATGGATACAATTGGAGATCCGTTTTAGTTATTTCTAGCAATTAAGTACCAGACGATAACTCTATTTCCTGTGATAACTTACGAAAGACTTTGTAGATTCACTGATTAATCACTGCCTTACATCCTCGACAATTTCTTGATTTCGAAGGAATGGCCGCCCACTACCTTTTTTACGTGCAAAACTGCTTGTACTTCTAAACAACTGGACAGTGTTTACAATTGTATTTTGTAAATTTTTAACATCAAATACAACTTGAAGAAATTTTTCTCGAAATTCATTAATGCAATACTGTATACTGTATATCTCCACCCACTATGTAAACCACACAATATATGCGACCGTTGTTGCAAATAATCGAACTGAATTATTGCAATACGCGTCTTTTGTTGTAAATCCAGTTAATGCAATGTGCCACTGTTGATGTGAATTTATGCAATATGCGGGTATTGTTGCAAATCTAATGAATATTAATAATTAATTAATACAATACCCGAATTAATACAATATGTTAATATTACACATCTATGATAAATAACTGGCTCGCAGCTGTACTTTCATATATTTTACACACTTTTACTTAAGCTATTTTTAGAAGCATTTATGTATAACGTTCTTTGTCGAACAGCATTGTAGAAGATAGACCGCTCCTACTTCGATTATCTGCAAACTGTAAATGCAAAGCGTCATACAAATATATTATATTTGTTAATGCAATACACAAGGATCGGAAGATACCGGTCATTCAATGAACAAGATATAATACGACGCACAATAAAAACAAGCTAGGCCAAAGTCACAGACGCTTCATCGTAACATCTTTGGCTTAGGTTTGTAGAACTTCTTTTTATGCGAAAAAAAACGTTAGTTTTTTTTATGTATATTGAAAAAGATTTCTTGGGATTAAAAAAAGCAAAAGGGAAGGAGAAACAAGAGGAAATTAATCTCTTAAATATTGTGGCACCAAAAAATTAAGTTATGCATCTTATTCTACTACACTGATGAGCAATTTAGGTTGCACAGAAATGATTAATATTCTCTCATTTATTATATTTCTGTTTTTTAAGTTCATAGAAAGCGGCGCAGAGAAATTAACGGAAACGGACACCAACCACGTTGTAGCGTAGTATCCCTATCACATGAAACGAATAAAAAAATTAACATTAGCAGCAAAAATAGCTATCAATGAAGCAAAAGTGATATGGATAAAGGAGGAAATAAAATAATGGAATAAGCAAGACACAATCTTAGATCGTACCCAAAAGTTTTACATTTGGAACTTACGTACAAGCTACATCAAACGTAATGGGATTACCTACAAGATAATATTCGTGAAAAAGTGAGTGTTCTTAACGTCAAATTTCGCCAAACATTTAATGGAGTCTAAACCCAACCTTGTTGATGATTAAAAGCCTAAAATCTTACATCTATGTAATAAAGGTAAAGAACTTAAGCTTCTGGAATCTATGGAAATTAATAAAATAAGCAGAAATATTTAAGTTATTACTCTTAATGACCAGCTTGATTAAATAATTCAGCCCTCCTCCGCATAAAAATTAAAAACCTTAGTAAACATTATTGTTTTTGGAGTTTTTCTTGTTAATGTTTTTGTACTATCCTTATATTTTTTGTATTATCGTTATCAACTATTTTATGCATATCAGGTTAAAACAATTTTAAATAATTAATAGCTTCAGCCTTTACTAATACTGCATTTTAACTAATTATAATAAAACACAACTACTTTGTAAAAAATATCACATTTATTTAATAAATTTGATATTTTTTACAAAGTTTGTTGTTTTATTATAGTTTTGAAAAAATTAACTTTTAAATATCTTTACTGCTACTCTTTCCCACTACCCCCTCCCCCTCACCCACCTCCGTTTCTTTAATAAAATTTGTTAAGTTATTATTATTATCTACCTACATTTTTTAATATGTTTCACAAGCTAAATATCTCAATGATCAAATATTCTAATAAAAAATTTAAAAATACATCGTGTTTGCCAGTTTTTGTAGAAATTTTTAAACACAATCACGAGCAGCCATGCAGTATTAATCAAATCCTGTAAAAGGCCAATGTCTTCAACTCGACTATCATCAAGATGCTAGTTTACATTATTATGTTTTAGGTATCACAGTTTTGCTCTAATAATCTCTGGGCATATAAGGCAAAATATTTATTAAACATTTTTGCACAATTTGAATAGTTTTCTTCTATATAAAAAATATTAATATATTAAGCTAAAAAGTAAAAACATAATAAAATGTTCAATATAGATAAATATTTTCATGTATTAAAGGCACCCTATTATAATTCCATTTCTTAATATATTATTTTACAATATATACTAAAAGAAGGTATACAGGCAGTTTATTTTGGCTCTTACATCTTAATTAAAAAACAAATTACAATAATTATCTACAAAACAAACAAAAATGATAAAAACATGCTATGATTTTTTTATTTACAATAACAGCTGATGATCTAAAACTTAAAATTAATACTCCCTATATTCACATGCCGTTATAAGCAGGACCGCCACCACCTTCAGGTGTTACCCAATTAATGTTTTGACTGGGATCCTTAATGTCACATGTTTTACAATGGATACAGTTTTGCGCATTGATCTGAAGTCTTTGTCCAGTTCCAGTCTCCAGTGGAACAAATTCATACACTCCTGCAATACAGAAAACATAAGACAATCGAGAAACAGAACTAAAATGACATCAAATTTCTTAGCCAATTAAGCCATTTACCTGCAGGACAAAATCTTCCTTCAGGTCCATCATATACACCTAAATTAAGTTTAACAGGTACTGAATCATCCTTTAACGTTAAGTGAGCAGGTTGATTGTCTTCATGGTTGGTGCCAGTGAGAGACACAGAAGTGAGAATGTCGAATGTGATTTTTCCATCCGGTTTGGGATAGTCAATTGGTTTAGATTCCGATGCAGGTTTCAGTCTTTTATGATCAGGTTCTGCAAAAACATCAGTAATAAGATCATCTAAGTTAATTTTAAAAACGAAATAATTATTTACCTCCATGTTTAAACGTCCATGGCTCCCATCCTCCAACTACCATTGAGAAGCCACTGTAAGCCATTCCACCAAGAAGTCCTAATGGATTATGGAAACTAGGCCTAATATTTCGTACAGCTTTCAATTCCTTCCAGATAAAACTGTTTTTAATTTTATCGGAATAACTTTTTGGGTCATATCCTTCCGTAGTTTGCTTTTCACTATTAATAGCTTCAAAAGCTGCTTCTGCTGCTAACATACCGCTCTTCATAGCATTGTGAGTACCTTTAATCTTAGGCACATTCAAAAAACCTGCAGAACAACCAACTAAACAACCACCAGGGAAGGTCAGCTTGGGAATACTTTGGAAGCCTCCTTCTGATAAAGCCCTAGCACCATACGCTATCCTAGTGGAACCTTCAAAATATGGTTTAACTGAAGGATGAAGTTTGAACCTTTGGAACTCCTTGAAAGGGCTTATGTATGGGTTAGTATAATCTAAGCCTACCACGAAACCGACTGCTATGAGAGGTGTAGATTCATTTAAGTGATATAAGAAGGAACCTCCGTATGTGTGGAAGTCCAATGGCCATCCCACTGTGTGTTCGACTTTTCCTGGTTTATGTTTTGCTGGATCTATTTCCCATATTTCTTTTAATCCTAAAAAGATCAGGATGTAAGCAAAATCGTTAAATTCAATTTTAATGTTAAAAAAATGTCTTAAAAATAGTTTTTAACGCCAAAAGTTTTAAAACGGTATTTTGCGACGTCAATAAATAATCCTAGACGTCAATAATTGGTTATTTCAAGTCAAAATTAAAAAAAGTATTTTATGGGGGTCGCCAGCTTTGTATCCACGGGTCGTGGTAGCCACGACAGTAAAATAATGAAATAAAATTTTAAACACAAAGCTGTCGATGTGTCCACTGTAATATTTAGCTTAAAATGCCAATTGTCGATGTATCCACGGGTCGTGGCAGCCACGACAGTTAAACAAGAAAATAAAATTTTATTCAACTACTGTCTTTGTGCCCACTGCTAACTTTGTTGGATTTATTAAATATACTTGCTGTCGATGTATCCACTCGACAAGTTTAGTTAAAATAAGTATTAGGCGATGTGCCCACGATGCGTGGTAACTACGCCAGTTGTTGGCAATATATTACCTAATTAATTAATTATGGTAAACTGTCAATGTGCCCACGATGGTATTTGGACATATTGACGGTTATCCCTGTAACAAAGTTATGTTTTTACTTCGGAATATGGAAGTATTAATTTCATGAAAACTTTCGAAATCTAGATTTTAACGGAAATATATGTTTTGGGGCTTAAGGAACCCAAAAAAGTGGTCTTAATAAATGTCTGTGTGTGTTTGTGTGGATGTGTGTGTGTGTGTGGGTGTATGTAAAGTATGGGAAAGTCCAGCGTTGGTGCCTCACCGCCTTTTTTCATTAATTTACTTTAAAATAGTATAACGTTCGGTTACACATAAGGTTTGTCAAATCTATGATTAGCTAACTAATCATTCAAACTTATGATTTTTGTTACTCTTAAATATAGAAAGACACTTATAAAATCTAAACTCTGTAGGTCAACCCGTTATGAAACTATTTAAAAGAAACAGGTCGGAGGTCTCCACTTTCGTGGAAATTCCCGGCCATTATGTTTTTTCTAGAAATACAATAAAGGCACCTAGACTGCGGGAACTAAGCTGTGGTCTAGGTAGATAAGCAGCTTTAAGTAAAATTTTTTTTATTACTTGCCCACTTTATTCGAATAATACCAGTACCTAAACGAGTGAACATGCAGTGATTTGTATAATTTGTTTCTTGCAGCTACCGAGTTTTTAGACAAATTAAAAAAAAAGATTTGCAACGATTTTGGTATTTTATAAATATTTTAAATAAATTATCTGTGAAATTATATTTCTATGCCAACAGGTAGTGGGTACTTAGAAAAGCGGCATTACATCACTTGCAATCAGGTGCGCCGCCGGTCTTTACTGCCTACTGCGTCTATTGTGTTTACGGCGCGGCGTGAGAATCCCCAAACATCTGTTCTGCAAGTTATAAAACCAATAGTTTTGAAAATTCCCAGAAAGTACATAAAATTTATTTATGTTTATGAAACGTTGTACGCGAACTGTAGGTAAAAACATCAAACTGTGTTCAACAAAGAAAATATTGCCAAAAAACAGGTCACATGGTTTTTCTAAAATTTTGCGGGTTAATTAATTTGCAAGATGGTACACTTACGTCCAGTTTTACTAAACTTTTTAGCCAGCAGTTAAATATTTGATTATTGATTAACATGAACCAATGATTAGTTAGTTAATCGTTAACGGGGTTGAAAAGAAACGTTTTTTTTTATTTAAAACGAAAAAACATGTTTTTTATGTGGCTAATTAAACCCAAATACGAAAAAAGAACCGCCTAAACTTCCGGTGTATTGAAACTGCACGCAAACAGATAATTCTAACTAATGGATTTCTTTAATTTCTTAAACAATATCAGTTTTATATCAGTACGTGTTAAAACCGTATATCAGAAATGGAAGACGTTCAACTAATGTTAAGCGAACCAGGAAATACTTTGTTGGTGATAAATAATTACCAATTTTATAAATCTCGTGAACTTACAGTCCATCAGAACTGTACTGGCACTTCACAGTGCAGTGTGAAAGTGGTGGGCAGAAAAAGTGCCGGCGGTAAAGAACGCCGCGGAAAAAAGTGTTGGTTGATAAAATTTCTCTCGCATTTCTGCAAAAGTATATAATGCCGTTTAAATCAATGTTATTTCAAGAAAATCCGAAGATCGTAATTACGAAACTGAGCCCATTTTTATATTATATTTGACAATAAATTAAATGATTTAATTTATTACATATTCTTTCATGTGTACGCAAGACAGGAAGGTGATTCGATCAATCTGCTGTCTTATGGTGAAGAGTAACTTGCGTGCAGTTCGGTGGTGTTGTTAACAGAGATTAAAGTGACTCAGGATTATTGCCATTAATTGCCTGCCTCGAGTGCAGCCTAATACAATTATTTCCAAATTTAAAATAAGACACGGAAACTAAATAACATGAATTCAGAAAATAGTATTATTTATAGAATATCATGTTTTGCAACTATAATTTAAAGTTTTTACATTTTAACAAACCCCCTAAATTTTCGACCGACAACCTAGGGATATAAACGGTTATTTTATTCTGCTATACACTCTTCTAAAAAAACAATTCCAGGAAAGACCCCAAGCAACCAACAAGCTAAGACTATCAATGCTAAAACAAATAATTAAAATGCATTGGTCGGCTTTTTTTACAGCATTTTATCTGTTTTTTATCAAAGGATTTTTTATGACATTTTCAGCAGGTTCGTTATCAAAACTTTTTTCTTAGATTCAAAATCTTCATTTACAGGAGACAAATTTAGCCGCTTTTAAAATACAACTTGCGAGCCCGCCACCGCACCGTGTGCTACGTCAAACCTCATTTTGTACGTTAACTGATTTTACAATAATAAGAAATTTTTATAAATAAGAAGAGATTAGTACACATAATAAAATAACTTAAATAAAGTAATAAGTATCTCCGCTTGACGCAGGTAGCATTAGGTTAAGTTAAAGTTAAGGTATCGATTACCTAAAAAGTAAATACCCATATAATTATAGTTTCTTGGGGTTCGCTGGTATATTAAAAATGTAGGCAACCATTTATAATATAACACAACATTAGAATCTTCGAAAACATAATTTTATTACAAAGAAAGCAAGAAACTGGCGTTATTACGACGCACTGTGGACTATTCGCCAAAGGCCTATTTTAACTAAAAGTTGCAAGTGGATACATCGACAGCAAGTACATTTAATAAATACAACAACATTAGTTAGTAGTTAGTAGTTAAATAAAATTTTATTTTCTTATTTAACTGTCGTGGCTACCACGACCCATGGAGACATCGAAAATTGGCATTTTATGCTAAATATTACAGTGGGCACATGGACAAAATTATTTTTAAAATTTTATTTCAGAATTTTACTGTCCTGGCTACCACGACCCAAGGATACAAAGCAGGGACCCAAGGATACAAAGCAGGGTCCCCTTTTATGGCGTCAATAATTGGTTATTTAAAATCGAAATTTTAAAAGGTAACTTGTGACGTCAATAAATAATATTCGATGTAAATAATTGTTTTTTTGAGGTCTAAATTTTAAAAAGTATTTTATGACGTCAACAAATAGTATTTTATTATGTCTACAAATAAAAATGTAAACAAGTATTTTATGGTTATTTATAGTCATAATTATTAAAGTATTATGTATCGGCAATAAATAATGTTGGATGCCAATAATTGATTTTAAACGTCAAAAATAGTATATTTTGCAACAAGAGATGAAAATACCGTTATTCTTGTGAGCGGACAGTTGGTCACGAGCCGCGTTAGCGGCGAGTGGGGCAAGTTCGAGAACGAAAAAAACGTATTTCATCTCGAGTAGGAAATGCTATTTTTTCTACAATATTGCAGTTTCAAGTTCAATTTATTTCAAAACGAACTGTCACAATGCAAATTACTGAAATTACTGTTTGTAAAGTCATTTCCATAGCAATAAATACATTCTTTCCATTAAATTTGTCATTCTTATTTTCATCTCAAGATGTGAAAATTTTTCATCTCTAGAGTTAAAAAATATCACTTTCATGTAGAGTAGGCCGCGGAAAAATTGCTATTTTCACATATATGAGTAGAAAAAAAAGTATTTTGTGACGTCATTAAATAATATTCAATCGACAGCATCACACTATCCAAGCAGACCTACGTCTTGAAAAATGGTGTTGTTATCTCGTGATAAGTGTACTGTGTTACATATTGGCCATAACAACCCTCGCAATCGATACTTCCTAAACAGTGTTATTTTAAAACCAGTTAGTGTTCAAAATGATCTAGGTGTTAAAATTTCTTCAGATATAAAATGGTCGAATCACATTTGTTAGGTAGCTAGTAAATGTGCGTCTCTTCCACTTCTAGTTAAGAAAGTGTTTAGTGACCTTACGCCTCAACTTCTTCCCAACATTTACATTCGACTATTCTCAAAGTCGTTTCAACGGTCTGAAGCCCTAATTTTCAGAAAGATATTGATACTATTGAAAAAATACAAAGACGTGCTACACTGCTACTAAGCGTTCACCTTCTCTCAAATCTTTATCTTATGAAGTACGATTATCCAGGCTAGGGCTCCAAATCTTAAAAGCACGTAGGCTATGAGGAGACCTTATTGAGACATTTAAGCCGCGAAATAATTATTATAAAGTTTCTCTAAATAGTATGTTTTTGTCACAATGTTCATCTCTGAGGGCACAATTTTAAACCACTAAAAGAGCGAACAAACAAAATGTGTCTATACAATTAGTATCAAACAGGATTGTAAACTATTGGAATGATTTACCTTCTGACGTTGTAAATGCTACCAACCCTAACTCGTTGAAGAATCTTCTTGATTCTCATCTTGAAATGTGGTAATTTTTGTAATAATTAGTCTTTATTTTGTTAGTAATTAGTTTAAGATCGTATTAACTCTTTGATAAGAGTCTAGACGGCATTACGCCGCCTACTCTTGTATATTAATAATAAAATTTTAAAAAATAAAACGTAAAATGTCGAATAAAAATAATCAAAATTTAATTTAATTACAGGATTTAATAGGAAAATGTAAAACAAAAATTAATTTTTGACGTCAAAAAATCATTTCCTAACTAGTCCAGTTACATTAGGCGGAAAAAAGCAGCATCTGCCGAAAAAATCCAAGTGAGCTGAAATTTTGCATACACCTCTATTTTGACATTACAAATAATGTCTCAAAAGTCCCCATCGATATCGCGCTTGCGTTTTCAGTTATTCAAAGTCAAATGTCACAGAAATCAGTTTTTTGCAAATATCTCGCTTCCTATGGGTCGTATGACTTTTTTGGTTATTACAAAAAATGAAGGCTAGAAATTTCTCTACAAAAAAGGCTATATAGATTTTTTCGTACAACCAACCATTTTCACGCTATATATATATATATAAAACAGCGCTACAGGCCAGAAGACCTTTGGCTTATTTTCTCTACTATTTTCCTCCATTCCTTCTTTTTCTTGGTTTTCTTCTCCCATTCTTTAATGCTGTATCTCTGCAAATCTTCTTTTACACTGTCCCACCAAGTCTTTTTAGGTCTACCACGTCTGTTTTTACCACCTGTTTCACTTTTGAACGCTTTCTTAACCGGGTCATTGTTACTCATCCTCTCCACATGCCCTAACTACCTTAGTCTACTTTGTTTTACTATGCTTCCTATCGATGTATCTTTATAGCACTCCTCTAGTTCTTTGTTTGTTCTACGTCTCCAGACCCCGTTTTTTCACACACTCTTCCGAAGATCCTGCGCAGCACTTTTCTCTCCCAACTTTCTATCTTCTTTTCGCTCTCTGATGTTGTGGCCCATACTTCACTTGCGAAAGTCACCGTGGGACGTATTATCGTTTTATACACTCTTAATTTTGTTTTTCTTGATGTGATCTTGTTATTAAATATACCTCTCCAACACCCGATACTTTTACATCCTGCCAGGATTCTTTTTTTAATTTCGTCTTCATAATTACCTTCGCTTGTGAACTCGACGCCTAAGTAGGTAGCTTTGTTAACTAAATTTAGTTTTATCGTCTTTTCCCCATCCAGTTTGATGTCTAGATGCTGGTTCTCTTGTTGTTTTTCATTACCTAGAATCATATATAGTGATTTTACCGGATTTATTTCTAGCCCGACCTTGCTTGCTTTCATCTGGAAGTCTCTAACTAAGGATTTTAGTTCTTCTCTGGTCCTGCACAGGAAAACCACATCATCGGCATAGGCAAGGCATTGATGCGAGCTTTTTAGAATGTCTCGTGTTTGGTCTACATTGCTCTTCCTCATTATATTTTCTAAAACTATGTTAAAAAGAGTTGTTGCTAAGGGGTCGCCTTGTCTGAGTCCTACATTGCTCTCAAACGTTCTGGATTCTTGATGTTGGAAACTCACTTTGTTTGTTGTTGTCTGTAGGGTCATCTTGACTAGTGCTATTAATTCTGTATGGATCTCTAGGTCTATCATCGCTTGGATTATTTGATTCCTCTCAATGGAGTCATACGCTTGCTTAAAGTCCAGAAAGACAGTGTGCACTAGTATGTTTTTCTTGCTGCATTTCTCATGTATCTGTCTTAGGATAAATATGTTGTCCACCACTGATCTTCCATCCTTGAAACCGGACTGGTAATGTCCGATCTTGTCGGCTACTTCTTTCTGTAGACGTTTGTTTACCATATTTGCTAGTAACTTGTAAGTGACATTTAATAGGGATATCGGCCTATAGTTCCCTGGTATCGTCTTGTCTCCTTTTTTTAATATTGGCCTTATAATTGCAGTTCTCCATTCCTGGGGAATCGCTCTGGATTTCCATATATGCTTTATTAACTCAAACAGTCTTTTTCCTAGTGCCTCGTCCGCATTTTTTATTAACTCATTTGATATGTCATCTGTGCCAGGGGCTTTATTATTTTTCAATTTCTTAACTGCTTCCAAGAACTCCTCCCATGTGGGTAAATTGATTTCTCGATTCTCGTTTTCAACGTCTTGCATCCCTTCAATATTGTGTCCTTGTTTTACCATCATTTTGCTAAAATGTTCCACCCAGATTCCCAGTATTTTTTTCTCTTCCAGGCATAATTTTCCTTCATTATCTTTTAGTCCAATTGTGGTTTGGTAAGATGTTTGTTTTTCACTCGACAACTTTCTGTAGAATATCCTCGAGTTCTTATTCTTCTGCGATTCTTCTATTTCATCCAGTTTTTTGTTTAGCATTTCTCTCTTCTTTTCTCTGCACAAACTATTGGCTTTATTTCTTAGTATCTTGTACTCCTCCTGAGCTTCCGCGGTTTTCACTTGTAAGATTTTAATTTTTGCTCTTTTTTTTTCTTTTACTACTTGCTCGCATTCTTCATCAAACCAGTCATTTGGCAGTTTTTTCCTTTCTGCTTTTAGTACTGGGGCACCTTCGTATATCGATTTTTTTATTATTTCCCACTGTTCTTCTATGTTCGACGGGAGTACGCTATTTTCTACCAAATTTTTTGTCCTTTTGCTGTACTCTTCCTTGATCCTGCTGTTTTTTAGAAGTTCCAGATCCCAGCCGCTTCTCTTCGTTTTTTTCGTAGGAGCATGGTGCGTAACTTCTCTTAATCTGGCTTTGACTAGCTATACTTTAAAGAAAAAATGAGCAGCAATGCATCTGTCACAGTTTTCTCCGTCAGTTTAAATCGTGTTCCCGAGCAGTTCAGAGTCTTCGTTTATTAGTTATTATTCAATTAATCGTCACGATGGCTGATTATTGTTTTATTTGCAATTAATCGCTCTTGGAAGGTGATATGGTGACTGTAAAACGCGGTATAGACGCTTTGAGAGACGCAAGTGCAGAAAGAGAAGATGAACATACAGAACCTTTAAAGAGTGGGATTCGGTAACGATACATACACACTGTCGCAAGGAGTATACTCGTAAGAGTAGCATAGTGGCATTTAAAAGGCGCCGAGTTGACGAGGCTCCTAGTACATCTCAGTGTTCTCGTCGTAAAGTACGCTCTAGCTTAGGTTCTTTTGATTTTCGTGCATTGTGTTTTTTTTCACTGGGTGCGACACAACATCTGCACTGTTTAACAAAGGAAAAATAAAAGTTCTTAAAATGTTCGAGAAACGCCCAGACTTGCAGCAATCAGCAGAAGTTTTTAAGCAGGAAAATTGTCCAGTAAAGACCATTTTGCAGAATGAAGTACGCATTCTTCTGGCAATGTATGGAGTCCCTCAATCAGAAGTATCCATTGACAACTATCGATACATGACATTCGCGAAGTCAACAAGACTTAACACCGCTGTAAAATTGTCGTCACTTCCACCTACTGCCGCAGCCGCCCACCACCATCTGAGTCGAGTGTATTGTCAGGTACAGATTTGGCTTGGTAATGATTTAAATCCTGAACAGTGAGGGTGGACGATCAATAATGATATTTTGGAGCCCATTAAGACACTATTGTCACCTGCGCCAGATGTACTTCTAAACACCATCTTTTGCAATTGCACTAAAGGTTGTAACACAAATTGCGGGTGCAGAAAAGTTGGGCTGTCCTGTTCAAAATTTGTGGCCATTGTCACGGTCAGTCATGTCTCAAGGCAAACGTCGATAGTGCTATTGAAGTCTCAACAGAAAATATTCAAGATGATGAATATAACGAGATTAATCTTGTTGGTCTCATCACAGAAAATATTACAGAAGCAGAAGAAAATGATGAGGAAGAAGTTAACGAAGAGAGAAAAGAGAACGAAAGGAACATATGGAGGGGGAGGGAGAGGACGAGAACGAGGACGAGCTGTAGAACGTACTTAAAACAAGCAAAAACATGGATTAGGCCTATTCGGGAAACCATGTAAAAAAAACGCGCCTTGCACCCTACCTCCGAGGTGGTGTGGAAACGATGCACCGCTGCTCATTATTTCTCTAAAGTATAGCGTGAAAATGGTTGGTTGTACGAAAAAATCTATAGAACCTTTTTTGTAGAGAATTTCCTAGCCTTCATTTTTCTAATAACTAAAAAAAGTCATACGACCCATAGGAAGCGAGATATTTGCAAAAAACTTATTTCTGTGACCTTTGAGATTGAATAACTGAAAACGCAAGCGCGATATCGATGGGGACTTTTGAGACATTATTTGTAATGTCAAAATAAAGGTGTATGCAAAATTTCAGCTCACTTGGATTTTTTCGGCAGGCAGATCCTAATGCGACTGGACTAAACCTATGAAAATCAATTGTGACGCTTAAAATTCAGTATTTGAAATCAAAATATTTAGCGACTTGGGGAAAATGTAGTTTTGTTTTCTGTAACTCAGGATAATAAGTAAAGCCGCAATCCATACTTAAGATCCTGCTGGATATTTTTTTATAAAATATAATAAATAACTGCGACTTCCTATAGGTAACAATACTAACCTATTCCATATGTTTGTGGTTCACTTCTGGATCTTAAATTAAAATTTCTTATTAATTGCTTGGCTAAATGACCATGACAACCTTCAGCAAATATGGTACATTTTGCATGGAGCTCCATGCCTCTCTCGAAATTATCTTTCGGGCTACCATCTTTAGCAATTCCAACATCATTTGTAGCAACACCCTTCACACTCCCGTCAGGATGATATAAAATTTCAGAAGCCGCATATCCAGGATATATCTCGACCCCTAAGGCTTCAGCTTGTTCACCCAACCATTTTACTACATGTCCTAATCTTACTACGAAGTTTCCGTGGTTATTTAAGGGCATTCCTAGAAACAAAAAACTGTATTTGTATAAAGTAAATATACAATCAAAAAATGTGGTAAAAAGGTAATTCTTTTTAGTTGAGTAGGTTCTGTCTAAACGAAAATGTTACCTTCCCAATTGTATTTTTCACAAACTTGAAAACTTATAATTAATTAAGATTTCTTAAGACACATTTTTCCAACTTGTAGTATTGATGACTACAATGCTTTAAAACAGAAATAGAGTTAAGTGTAAAAAATAAATTAAAATCATTGTTTACCAGCTTCTATACTATATGAATAACGTTTGTGGTAAAAATTACGACAGAAACGTTTGTTAGTCAATTAATATCAGTAAAAGAAAATTTTAAATTGTGGCACGAGCTTTAATCATCTGCCTATCGAAAACTAAGTTACATATCAAAACATATTGTTCTATCTTTTTGTAGAGGGTAAAATTTCCGATTATGCAAGATTAGAAAGTATATTTCTAAATTTAATAGTTTGGGCTGTAGAAATTTTCAAAAGTGCCTTCAGAACGCTCTGTTTGCCGTCACTACAGACTTCGGCTCCTGCACACCAGTTAATAAATACTTAGTAGTGATGTGTCATTCGTGAACAAGTTGTTCAAAATGAACGACCCACTTTACTGTGTCGTGAAGCAATCGTTCAGTGTTACCAAATGAATCGTTCAGTCTGCCATTACATAATACACATTCTAGCTTCGTCTCTGTGCCATTCCGAAATAATCCAAATCCTACACGAGCAAAATTTTGTACCTACAGTCGTTCAATTTAAACAACTCGTTCACATTGCCTCTAAGCAATGCATAAGATGACGCGTCAGAGTTGGGCAATGCCACATTTCAAGCAAACGCCGATACACCGCTCAGGGTGTCCTTTAGAGCAAATCGTTCAAATGAACGACTTCCTCTGAACGATGCCTTAAAGTGAGCTGAACGATATGTGCTCGCTCACTTCAAATGAACGGTTACACCCATCGCTAATAATTAGGTAAAAATATCTTAACGTTGTTTAAAAATTCTAACAAAATTTAGATATTATCTACAGATTATAAAGAAACGTTGAACATCTTAGAACGAATTTTTTGCTTAATTTTTAAACATTGTTGTACAAATAGAAATTTAAAGGGTTAAAAGTTTTTGTTATCTTCAAAACTTCATTACGCATTAAATAGTTAACGTGAAATGCCCATATTAAACAGTAAGAATGGTTTCAGTGCTAGCTAATGGCTGTAGTTTTCTGGTTTGATGGACAACTTTGTTTAACTTGCCAACTAATTTATCTATGTTTTTGGCGTTTAATAAAAAGGTTGTATGGTCCGCAAATAAAGTTGTTTTGGATAATTTAATATTCGGTGGTAGATCAATATTATACACAATAAATAAGAGAGGTCCAAGTAACGAGCCTTGAAGAACTCCAGCTGTAATTACGAGACTATTTGAATGCTTTTTTGCTATACCTACCGACAATTTGTTTTTTATTTTCTAAATATGATTTGAATAATTTAAAAGGTACTCCTCGCACTCCATAGAAGTCAAGTTTCTGAAGTAAAACTTCATGACATCCGAAAATATTCCTATGCTTAAGCATCGATTTATTACATATGTTAAGAGTTTTCAGAATATAAGGTTTGGCTGTCTTTATCATTTTTACATTCAAATCATATATGTAGGAGCTGTTTGTATTTTTTAGGGAATTAACTATGTTTTCAATTTCCGTTTCTTCTGCCTCAATTAAGGTAGTTCTGTAGTTTTGTTCAAATCCCACGAATTGCCTGAAATTAAAGTATGGTGTAAACATAACCTTCATAAACCGACTGGCAAATTTTTAAATCGATCCACCGTTTAGTTTGTGAGATAATTGCAATTGAAAATGGGTCATTTTGTACGTGATGCCTATACCTAACACGTAAACGGATAGCACTTTGTTCACATTTTTTATTATAGACGCTAAACGGATATTAATATTTTTAAATAAAACCACTCATGTATGCAGTACTATTGTGGGATTAATGTGAAAAAAAATGGCAATTTTTTACCGTTTAGTTTCGGAGATATCGACTGATGAAATATATTAATTTTATTCGACACGGAACGGAGACACTGTCAGCTGTGACGAAATGGCAACAGTGAAATCCATTTCGATATTATGCGTATCCTACACTTGACAATTTTTTTTAATTCATTTCTACATTTTTAATAATTTTAAAATAACTTACCCAATACAGCTTTGGTATTCACATCAGCATGGGTATTGTTCTCGGATGTTATATGCGTTTTGCCCGTGCGTACTTGTGTTATAGCACAGCACTTGTCGCAGGAAAAGGTTATGTACCGATTCATTGCATTTAGCAGCATTTGCTCGCCACTACCCGCCACAGCTTAGTTTTCTATCACGCACTTTTTTTTAACAAACTGACCATTCAATCTCAATTGAGTTGCCATTTATACGCTTTTTTGTTGACAAAAATTGAGACTTATAAAACACTGACACTTTGAGGTTCTCGCTACTAATACGCGAGAATTGCGGTGTTGCCACGATTACAGCGCCGCTCTCTATACGTGTAGGGGACCTATCCATGCATGAGGTGTGAGTGTGTAGGACAAACAGAGTGTACAAGCTCTGTCAAAAGTTTGTAAGCGTCAGCACCGTACAAGCATTGGATTTTACTGTACGTTGCGGTCGAAACTTTTACCTCGTACGTGTACATACAGAACTACCTTAAAAAAAAACGAATTTACGTTATTTATTTTCAAACAATTGCTGCGTCAAAGAACTGTTTTATTGAACAATTGCTGTCGAAAATTTGCTTTTCAAAAAATTGCTGTCGAACAATTTACAGTGAATCTATAAACGAACCTTATATGTTTTCTAAAAAATAATCTCCATAGGTGTAAAACGATGACAGAATTGAATGGTCTTAGAGCAAACCTGGGGGGGGGGGGTCGCAATCTACATGGCAGGGTCCTAAAGAAGTCACCAAGAAAACCGGAAAAAATTTCTGTCTGATTGCAATAGTTTCTTGATGAGAAAGTAAAACTATTAACATACTAGCGGAACCAGTGGGCTGCGCCCCACCTTCTTTTAAATAGCAAATAAGCTGCTTGAATTGGTAGTGTAGCGGGCCGTGGATCTAATTTCCCGTTTTTGAATGATATAGAGAATGCTTTAATTAGTATACATAAATTGATTTCTTTTGGATACAAATTCATAGAAGGCGTCACAGACAAATTAGTAAACTGGGACACGAAACAAATAGTAGCCCATTAGAGCTCTATAAGCTTACAAAGTTTACGAAAGTCGTGCGGCCACTTCACAGTTTTGTAAAAAAAAATTCTGTGACATAGTAAAATTGTATTCTTCTAAGGCTATTGCAACACCAAATTTAATACCGATCTGTCAACCCATCTCTGCGTAAATAAGCTTTAAAACGGAAAATTTACAAAAATCGTATTTGTCAGCATTTTAAAGATAATGTGCTCGAAAAAAACTTGAGATTTGTCTCCTTTATCATAATATTATGATAGAAAATATTATTCGGCTTTAACATTTCTGAAATTCGGTTAGTGAAAAAAACGAAATTTTCCTCCATCACAATACATTGCCATGTTGGAAGTATGAGAAAGTAAAAAAGTGTACGGATTTACTGAAATGTGAGGAAGTACTAACGCACTGTAAACGCAGCAGTTTTTTTTAATTTGTTATTCCTATTCCATAATAATAATAATAATATTCCTAATATTCCAGCCCGCAATATTTGTTGTTTATGTTATACAAAGGAACCGATTCGTTCTAGCTCAGACCTACTCGTAAACATGAGATTTTCGTAATGTCTAGACTACAAACTATAAAATAATTAAAAAACATGAGAATTGTCTGAGTTCAAGTGGGAACATGACTTTTGCATTGTTCCATTCCGGTTTTTCCATCCAAAAAAAAAGAAGAAAAAAATTTCGATTTTTCCTAAGTTTCCACTTCGATTTTTCCATTTTTCTCTTCGAAAAGCCATTCAAAAACGAAAACATACGAAATCTCATACAAAAATACCATACAAAATCATCTTTTGGATTTTCCACATAGAACATCTTTTGGATATGATTTTGCTTAACATTTCATAGACGAAAAATGACTACCACCCCAACATATTCGAAAAATTGTATGTCCTAAATTAACAGATTTCAACAATAACAAAAACATACAACCCGAACTGCAACCCCTTAAATTTTAAATTTTTATAAAATTGTTAAAAAAATTAATGAAACAATTCATTCAAAGATGTTAAACTTTTCTTTAAAAATCTGTAGCTAATACGCAAATTTTTCGAGAATATTTAAACAAAATTTAGAAATTTTTACCTTATATTTATTAATCTGTGCGCAGGAGCCGATGCCTGTAGTCACGGCGAACTGAGTGTTCCAAAGGCACTTTTGATAAATTTCTACAGTCCAAACTATTAAATTTAGAAATATACTTCATAATCTTGCATAATCGGGAATTTTCCGCTCTACAAAAATGTTGAACAATATTTTTTGATATGTAACTTAGGTTTTCGATAGGGAGATGATACGTTATTCATAAAGTATAGAAGGTGGTAAATGTTTTGAATTTATTTTTCATGCTCAACTTTATTTCCGTTTACCAGCTAACCACACTGGACTATTAGAAGATTGAGTACAATTTTTGGAGAAGAAAATGTATGTTAATTTGATTACTCAGTTAAGAAAGATAATTTGTTTTTTTGCTAATAAAACCTTTTTCTACTTAAGTAAATAATATCCTGATTGGGATCTTTAATTTACAATGGACAAACCTTTTATGATTAAACTTCCCTTGTTGAGATTTCATTAAAATTTTTAAATTAAATAAGGTTTAGCTCTAAAAAATCATATTTCACTAAAAACGTTTTTCTCTACAGTCTCACAGCCTATATATCAAAAATTATCTACTACCTGGCAAAATAGGAACAGGTATCCTGCCACTTGCAGTCAGAAAACCAAATCGATCTTCCACAACGGGTGTATTTAAAGGTGCACCCTTTTCTTTCCAATCAGGTATAAGCTCATTAAGAGCCTTAGGTTCGATGCATGCACCTGACAGAATGTGTCCTCCCACTTCTGAGGCTTTCTCAACCAAACACACCCGCAACTCTTGGCCTGCTGCTTCGGCCAGTTGCTTTGCTCGGATGGCTGCAGACATACCAGCTGGACCACCACCTACTATAAGGAGATCTGTGGCATCCTCGAAACGTTCCATTTTTACATCTGCAATTAAAAAAATTAAATCCTAGGAATGAAACTTAAACACAAAGAGAGAAATTTAGAAAATTATAACATATACATTTAGTTATCATTAGGGCTACGATTTCTGTTGTGCATTTGCATATTTATCTTGTATATAGTAAACATTTGTAGACTTAAATTTATATGGTATATTTCAGCAACGTGTGAATATGTGAATTTGAGTCTGCTTCTAAATGCATATTTTTAAGGTTTTCATAAATGCCTGCATATTTTTGATTCTTCAAATGAATTTGCATATATCTATACTTATTGCGGCTGAATCTTCAAAACTGTTTTATATTGCATTTTAGACAAAGTAAAGTTCAAGCCACGAAACCTGATAAAAAATTGAACCTCACGCAGTAGTTTAAAGAGGGATGGAGCTAACGGTGCACTACGAAAGTTGAAACTTAAACTTCTGCACGGGGTTCGAATTTTTCTCAGGTTTCGTGGTGCTAACTGCAAGTAATTTAAAAATGCTTAACCAGTTTTGTCACTAATAAGAATAACTTTTAAACCAATTTCTGAATTTACAGATCAACTGATACTATAAAACGATTATAATTATAATGCTCAATTTTCAGGCGAAGATAAATACGGCACCCTTCCCCACAAGTAACAAAATACTAGATACATATTTCGACAGCAAAGCTATCATCATCAGTGGTAAACTGACACTGTGTCAGATGATAGCTTAGCTGTCGAAATACGTATCTGGTATTTAGTTACTTGTGTGGAAGGGTGCCATATTTTTTAAAGTGTTGTTATTTCACAGTTCGAGTGTTTTTAGTTTAAGCTTATCAAGTTATGAATAAGCCAATAGCAAGATAAATTGCAAAAACCCAAAGCCCAACTTACCCTTCCATCTCTGATCTTTATCACGGGGATAAATAGTATAATGTGTTGTTATCTTAGGGAAGGTTTGATCCGAAAAACATCTTGACAAAGCTTGTGCACGATTAACTGCAAGAACCAATAAGACAATTAAGAATAATATATGGAAAGTTACATTAGAAAAACATTTCTGTTTATCATTTAAAATTATTATCTCTTTATTATGAAATACAACTTTACATTTTTTTTTAACCAGGCATGACATTTAAAGTTTCAGGATGTTTTGCTAATTGCTATATTAAAAAAAATCGTACAAAATACAAAATAAAAAATAAAAAATTATGACCTAAATCAAAGTGAAAGTACAACACTATAAAATATAATTTATGATTCAGTTAAATCTTTTAAAAATAGGAGATTTTGAATAATTTATTATATTTTTGAACACTCAAAGTTAAATATAATATAATACATAATTAGGTAAGCATAGGTATATTTTTGGATCGTTCCCTGAACTTTGTATCAAAATACAGAGGTACAAAGTTCAATTTCATCAACTAACCGAGCTAAAATAAATAACAATTAGTACAATTAATGGTTGCTAAAATAAAATTTATATTAACATTTAAAAAAATTCCTAATATAATTAAAAGCTTTATTAAACCAAAATATTTACAAAAAGTTTGAAAGTACCCTAACCTTAAAACTCCATGGTTTATGGCTTAATTTGTATTAAATCTACCTTTTTTTTATCGATAAAAAATACATCCAATCAATTATAAGCAGTTTTATTTTATATTAAGTGTTAATTAATTATTATTCAACTTACAACACCTAAACGTTGACGACATACAGTATGCCATGTTTCATTACACTGACGAACAAATGACAATTAATGTGACAGCTGAAAGTCGGAGGATTGTATGCAACTTAACAACAGTCAGAAGAGGGCGCTAACTCTTATCAACAAGCTTTAGTCAAGCTAAGAACCTTTAAATATTTTAGTTTATTTAGTTATTCCACAATTATGAAAAATTATTTTTTAATTTTCGTTTATTTTACAGGAGCAAAAATTAATTTAGTTTTTATTTTTAAATTTAAAAAAAATTAAACAAATAGTTTATATTGATTTTCTCATGTGTCTATCCTGGTTTCACACCAAATTAATAATATTGCCTCGTCAGCCGTATATTTTGCCTATTTGCCATTTTTTAGTTGTTATGAAAATCAATAGAGGGCTATAAAGTTTTCTATCACTACTAATTATTATGTGATTTGTGTTTATAAGGTTTAAAGCTCGAACAGAAAAGCATACTTACCTGGCGTAGGGGTTACCGTGATCAATAAGGCGGTTCCCCCAGGGTGAGGCCCTTTCATTGCACTGAGATTGGGCTGACCCCTGCGATTATCCCTAATGTGGATAACTCGGGCGCGTAATTTTTGGTAGTCGGGACTGCGTACGCGCTGTCCCGGTATAATAAAATTAAACTTAATAATTGATGTATAAAATACGATTACAGAATTGAGAATAGTCTTCCCTGGAAGATTCCAATTCCGGTGGTTTTCACAAGAAGTTAGTGTGTGTGATTTAATATAGACGGGTGCTATCCTTACCGATTCTACAACCATTAATAATTATATTACCCAAGAATAAGTAAATAAATAGTCTTTGCTATAATTAAGCTAGATGTTGTAGGGAGGGCATTAAACAAATAATTGAAGAACGTACACTTATTACTCAGAGTAGCTCCAAACTTATTGACTTCATATTCTGACAAAAATATTAAACTGTTGTGGTGTAAAAAAACCTACATAGCTTATTTTGTGTATGCTTTTTAGACGCAAATATTCTTAGCAAGCCTATTTTATATACTCTAAGTTGCAGGCTTCCGCGGCCGTTGTTAATAACAGCTAGGCTCCGGGTTGGAGCCGCGTCATCGGTGCATGAACTGCCGACGTTTCGTCGTCGGTTCCACGGGACATCTTCGGGGCTGTGGTCACTTTGGGATCTGGAACATAACTCAGTTCCAGATCCCAAACTGACCACAGCCCCGAAGATGTCCCGTGGAACCGAGGACGAAACGTCGGCAGTTCATGCACCGATGACGCGGCTCCAACCCGGAAGCCTAGCTGTTATTTTATATACTGTTAGTAATTTCACTTCAATTTAATTATGAAACTTTTGACGCCGACCTTCATTCTCTTTCACTAAATACAGTATTTGATTTACATAATACAAATGCAAAGTTGAATTTTTTTTACATCAGTATTTTAAAGACATTTAATAATTATACCACAATCAAAAAGCAGTTAGAATTTCAAATTCCATGTTAAAGTCGAATTTAAAAAAAACAAAAAATCCGGCTCACTGGTAATATTATAACTTTCTTCATAACTCTAGGTACCACAGCCAAGTAAATTTTCAACTCTCTGAACATAAAACCTAAAACTTTATGAAAAAACTTCAAATCGCAAACTGCTACCATACCAAAGAATATCAATGTTCTTTGACCATACACCCAATTTGAGTGATTTATACAGGGTGTTCCAAATTAACATGGAACTATTGCTAACTTTGTTATTATTGGTGCTACGAAGTCGATTAAGTCAGCAAAGTATTATAGTTTTTTGCGCTCATTACAATGCTTTAATCAGAATAACAATGAAACGTCAGTTTTACGAGTTGTTTATAAATTTTTTTTTAATGGCACGAACACCTTTTATATTCTTGCACATTTAATTTAAATTATTTTTAAAAATCAATGGCATTATACGATTTTAAGCTAAAAATCACAATTAAAATAATACTACGGCTAAATTAAAAAAATTCCTAGTAGCGAGTAATAACTAGAGTTGGGCAAATATGCTGTAAAGATAGTGCATATATGCACCAACATGTGTCGCATAAAACCGTCAATATATGCACTAAAATATGCCGCATAAAACCTTCAATATATGCAAGAATATGCAGTAACCTTTTGCGATATGCAATAAAAAAATTACTTTGTTTATTTAGTGCCTAATATGAAAATCTGATGTTTATTTGAATCTGCAGTTTAATACTAGTAATTATTATATGAGTTAAAGCCACGTTTTGCATCAAATGTAATTTTTCGTTGAAAGAAAACGATAAATACAATTAATCATTTTCATTATTTTTAGTTACAAACACTCAACATTCAAAAAATCAAAAGGGCTTACATAATATAGAAACGCATTCTTATTTTCAGTTAAAACTGCATTCTTTATTTGCATATACAAAAATACAGGTAGAAGTAAAATCAATAAATAACACAACCTATTTATTACAATAAATAATCATGTGCTTTTCAATGGTGTCAACGAGAAAATTTTGCCGCTTATCTTCCAATGTATTTTTGTAGCTGGAAAAACTTCTTTCTACATCACAAGAAGTTACTGGACAATATTTAAATAAATGTCAATTTTTAACTGCAAAACATTCGTCATTGTGGCCATTGCTTAAGAAATCTCCATTTAAAATATTTTTTTATGGAATTCAGAGTTGAAAGTCCGCTGTTTTTCCGAATTAAATCGTCCATTTTGCTGCTAACTTCTTTGCATATATAATTTTTATGTTTATTCAAAATTGAATGAAATTTTTCGATTAATTCTAAAGATTCAGTGAGAAGCAGGTTTTGTGTTTCTAATTTATTAATGATGCTAGGAATTTCCGAAAAATGAACCTTTATGTAGGACAACTGAGGTTGCAATTCCGGACACTTTAAAATATCTGCAACAATCTGCTATAGACTGAGCAGAAGTTGAATCAAAGGGGTTAACAACATTTTTAAATTCACTGTAATTTTCACAATAAAATAGAGCGGCTTCTATCCACGTTCCCCACCTGGTGAGAATTGGTTGTGGAGGTAAGGGGGCACATCTTTAAGCAAGTCTTTGTAAACTTCGACGCGAAGTGGTGATTTTAAAAATACATTTTTTCCGTTATTAATTAATTTATTGACTAAAGGAAACTCGGTTCTAACCACTTCGGCCACCCTATTCATCGCATGGGCCAAACAAGTTACATGAATTAAATTTGGGAAAAAGATTTTTAAATTTTGACCTGCTTTTACCATGTATGCGGTCAGTCACCATGTATAAAATCCTTTCTGGTGGTATTTGATTTGGCAAATAAAGTAACGAAAGGGTTTCATTGACAAAACGTGAAATTGTCAAATTGTTGGTTTTTTCTAGTTGTTTAACAGCAATTAAATAACTGGAAGAAGGACTGCTGTTTAAAACACCTACAATAAAATTCGCTATATCTATATCTTCCTTTAGCATCGGTGGTTTCGTCAACACTAAACCAAATACAATTATTCGAAACAACGTTTCTTATTTTTTGAAGATTTTCTTCGTATAATTTTGGAATGCACGTTCTGAAAGCTGTTCTCCGGGAAACGACGTTTTGTTTTGTATATTTTGTATATTTTTCTAAGAAATATTTTAAATTCGGGAAGGTCCATGTTATTTAATGGAATGTTGCATGAAACCATCATTCTACACAAATCGTCTCGTTGAAATTGTTGACATTCTCATTTAAGCAGTTCAGCAATAATTGTTGTTTTGGCTCGTTTGTATTATTTTTTCTTTTTTAATGCGGACCGGTGGCTACGTGCTGATCAAGTTGAAACTTTTTATTAACGTTTATCTGTACAATTTACTAGGAGCGGCCGTAGCTCAGTGGTAAGCGCGCGGGCTACCAATGCAGCGGATCCGGGTTCGATCCCCGGCCCGGTCGTTCACCCTCGCAAGGCAAAGGGAAACCAGCGAGGTGATTTTTCCCCAGCAAAACCTCTCTGGAGGAGAAGTGCATGCACTTCCTGTGGTTCGGAGCCCACGTTAAACTGTAGGTCCCCTATGTCTGTCTGTGCAAAATATCTATCGCCGCGCACCAAACACAGACATAGGAGAGAGGTAGCCAACGCCCTGAATAGGGTGTGGCACTATAAGAAGAAGAAGTACAATTTACTACAGCTTACACAAAGGAAAATAATTGAATGTGCCCTGTGGCCTGTGCCATATCCTTTGCAATATCACAAAAAAAAACTTTCTAATTTTATTCTTAAATTGTTTGCTTAATTACAAGATAAAATAACAAATTAGTATTAAATTTTTAACTCGCTGTTTTGGCTTGTTTGAAGTTTTTTTAACTTTAAACAGAATAAACAGTTTTTTTTAATTCAATATTAAAATAAACGGATAAATACCTCTTTTTCACAGATGACGCACAACACAACACTTCCATCGTATTTCAACCACTTCTTAATAAAATCGTTTTTTGAACTAGCAACTTTAGGCATTTTCAGGGTATAGACTGGACAATTACACTTTACAGCTCTCTGTTAAGGCAACAAATGAACTAGTCAAGCACTAAAATTATAAATAACTATTTCTAAGAATAAGTATAAGAAAAACTTCCAAATATTATTTTCAAAGAAATTTGTACCTAAGGAATAAGACCTACCCAAATAATACAACCTTTGTCAGTTAATCCTTTATTTCCTCTACCCCTACTTGGAAATTTAGAAAGTGCAAGTCTAGGGTTCATGTGGTTTCACTAGAAGAAATTGTGCATTTTTTTCTAAGAACTACGAATATTTTATTTGATAATTTATTTGACATTGTATTTGTTTTTTGCTAGAATATGCATTTTCATGCCATTAAAAACTAAAATATGCACACTAATATATGCCGTATGCCGTAAAGTTGTAATATATGCCAAATATGCAAAATAAAATTTACTTTTTATGACTGTAAACATCACGAAACGTGTATATACGAAAAATTAACATTTTATGATCAATAGGAAAAAAGATGCAAATATGCATTTGCCCAACTCTAGTAATAACAAAAAAAAGTGTTTACAAGATTAGTATTTTTATTATTAAAATAAAAATTTTCGAAATCTATATTTTAACGGAAATACACGTTTCCAGGCTCAAGCAACCCAAAAAAATTGTGTTTAAAGTGGTTAAAGTCTGTGAGTGGATGGGTGTGTGGGTGTGACGCCTTTAAAGGCAAAAGTACCGTACTGATTTTGATAAAATTTTAAATGAAGTGGTATATCGAAAATTACAGTTCTAGTTAAGCTTTTCAAAAAAATTTAAAACCGCGGAAACGGAAGTTTGACATGTTTTTTAGGTAGAGCTTTTTACCAAAACTGTATTTTGAAAATTTGGTCACGAGATCTGAGAGAAGAACTTAAGGCAAAATTAATTTAGAAAATTTGAAAACGATCGCAATGGCCCTTCTCCACAATTTTGAAAATTATCATAATAGCATTTTTATAAAACAGCCAACACAATTTTTGTAAATACTTTGTAGGCTGTTGAAATCGAAGATTGGCTATACAATTTTATTTTTTGTCAAATGCTATAATTGCACTGTGGCGCTTTCTATGAATTTTTGAAAATTGACTACACTTCCCCATTCCTCTAATGTTTTGGCTGACAAATGGTGATAATCACTACATTTAGTTTACTAAACTTTCAATTAAAGCGTATGGAAACATTGCAATCAATAAATTTAAACTGTTCGATCATTTTCAGTAATGTTATGAAAGTCAGCAGCTTTACAATAAAATTAAAAAAATACAGGATGTATCAAATTGCGTGTTAACTATGGGGATCTCGCTTATTTGAAGAGATACGACGATGGTTAAATTAGAGAAAAGTTGTGGAATTGTATGCTCAATAATAATCTGAAAAGTAATTGGGGCTATCTTGTTTCGTTTCTGAAAGAACTGGGAAAAAATTTTGGATTTTTTGTTTTCGGCTATAACTCATTTGTCAGTTCTATTACATATTTCTAGTTAACGCATTATTAGGACGCTTTGTCATGCTGAATCTAAATTTTTTATCAGATTTGATATAACGGCTAACATTGCTTTATATTTGAATAGAATTTTTAATTCTGATTTCAATGATGTGTCACACTTTGCATTATGTTTAAGTTTTAAACGTTCTATTACAGAAAATAAAAATTTCATAAGAGTACCATGGAAAGACCCCGAAATTTAATTTATTTAAAAAAATCTAGTAGGCTACGAACTGATGATAAAATAAAACATTACTTTTATTTACTTTTACCTTTAGATACATTAGGTACGCGAAAATTTCAGCAAGTTTTGAGCGTAGGCAGCAGGTTATCTTAATTTTTATAAAAACAAATAAATGACAAATTTTCTACCATACACAATTTACTGAAAATTTTACTTGCAGTATTTATTTCTGCAACTGACATAACAAATTTGAATAACAGGTTAAATAAATACAACAGATAACACTAGAACTGCACTTAATTCAAACGATTATTAAATAAATGTTCAAAACATTTGACACCTTTGTACATTATGTTCAGAAGCTCGTATAAAATAAACTCTCTAATCTATGTGTTAGTAACTGCGTCATTCATTTGTTTTTGTAAAAAATAACCTAACTTGCTGTCTATGCTCAAAACAAAGTTTCCTTAAATTTTCGCATACCTAATGTATCTAAAGGCCATAGTAAATAAAAGTGCTGTTTTGTTTTACTTCCATCAGTTCATGGCCTACTAGAATGTTTTCAAAATAAATTAAATGACGTGGTCTTTCCATGGCACTCATGAAATTTCTATTTTCTGTGCTCAAAACTTAAACAAAATGCAAAGTGTGACACATCATTGAAATCATAATTAAAAACTCTATTCAAATATGAAAAAATTTAAAATGCCAAACATAAGAGAAAACAAAATTGACAGTCGAAAATGAGGAATGGTAACAGTTATACCAAATCTGATTAAAAATTTAGATGGAGCATGAAAAAGTGTCTTAATAATGCGTTAACTAGAAATATGTAATATAAATGACAAATGAGTTATAGCCAAAAACAAAAAATCCAAAATTTCAGTTTTTTCAGTTTATTCAGATTATTATTAGTGGGCATAAAATTTCACAACTGATCTCTAATTTAACCATCGTCGTATCTCTTCAAATAAGCGAGATCCCCATAGCTAACACGCAATTTGATACATCCTGTATAGCTACAACAAAAGCATGTAAGTGCGTTGATCATCAGTTATTATTGATACAAAAGTATGTTTACTAATTTCAAAATACGCACATCAGTTAGGCAACTTTTATTACACCTAAATCACGACCCAAGTTTTGTAAGATTGCGTTGTGCTTTGTTTACTTATTGTATTTAGCAAGTAATTCCTATGTTTGCTTGTTGTCTTATTAATTGGAAGAGTTATTTAATAAGAAGTAGCTTATGATGCTTAGACAGTGATTTATGCTAATGTTTTATTGAGAGGGCTATAATTATATTTTCCAACGCCTGAACTGTTCAGCTATTGTACAGGAAAATGTTGTAATGTGGAGCAAAATAAACCACAACCACGGTCAAAATGGTACAAAAATTAAAATAAGTTGAAAGTATTAGGTATTTTTTTGCAAATGAGGCTACTATTAAAGGAATTTCGAAAGTTATTAAAAAAGCTATATAATTATATAATTGCTCAAACGCATACTAACAATATTATAATCAGTGCCGAATGACCAAATAGGCAGAGTAGGCATCAGCCTATGGGCTCCACGCCTTTTAGGGGCCCCGCGGTACGCGGCGACGGATCAAATTTATATAAATTTGATCTTGAAAGAAAATTACAAATTGCATACTGACTGAAACAAATAATTTTAATTTTTATTTAAATCACTTTATTGCGTTACAAGCGTTTTTATAACTAATAATGAAATGGCCGTTATGGCCACCGAATACTACGTCTTGCAAAAGGCAGACTTCCAAGATATCCTGAAAGATTTTATCACAAAAAAAATTGAAGAAATTGATTGTTTAAAGCTTTGTTGGTTTATTAAAATTAAAAAAATTTTAATTTTTGTTTAATAATATTGTTTAATAATGTTTAATAATTTTTGTTTAATAACATAATATGTTAATTTGTTCAATAACATTAATAATTGTTAACGTTTATTTTTGTGTAATAAAATTGGTTGATTAAAATTGTTGGTTTGTAAAATTAAAAACCTATTAGGAGATAATTTACGAGGGAGGTCCCGAGATTTCTACTGCCTAGGGGCCTCCACAAGGTTTAATCCGGCATTGATTATAATAACCAGTCACGTGCTAATAAATACCTGCATACTGTGTTGAAAATGTATCAAAAATGTAATGTAAATTATTTTATGATTTGATTGTTCCGTTCCGAACAGATTTTATAGTCTAAGTTTTGGTCATTAATAAAATTAAGAACTAATAAAAAGACGCGATAACCCCTAAGCATATATATGATGCATAACTTCCTCATAATCTCCTGATTTCGTTGTCAAGGTCCCCATTTCATTAAATTGATAGTTTATAAATTTACTGCACGTTTTTATTTTATCTGTGCGCTTTTTTGTAATTTGTAATCAAAGAGGTCTCACAGAAGCTGAAGGCCTACTCTCGACTCGTGCGTCAAATTTTTCGTTACGTATAATATGACGTCATCCCATATAAAATTACATGCAATGATATATACGTGTACGAAAAATTTGACGCACGAGTCGAGAGTAATTGTAATTTGTAAATTTACAAAAACATATTGGCCAATCACTGGCTATACGTTTGTTTTTAGTTTTATCATTTTATGAACTCGTATAAAGCTAGCGATGAGCTACAATTTGGTTGGTCCCTCAGTCCGCTAATTTACGCCTTATACAGAGTGAGTCAACAGCGCCGCGATTGGTCGATATTTTGTTTACTATTTAAAATACAAAACTATGTTTCGAATAAATGAGACTAAAAGGACTACATTTTAAAATTATTTTCAATTATACAAAGAATTCCATATAAGAGTGGCATACCAAACTTACGTTATGTTAAATAAAACATTTTGTATATTTTTGCATATTATTATTCGGTTATAGGACACATAAACACGCGACACATAATCATAGGACATTTAATCACGGACAGTTAAACACGCCGACAATTAATCACACAGACATTTAAACACATAGACATTTAAACACTGAGGCACATAATCACATGGACATATAAACACACTGGCGTATAAACACAATGTGTTTGAATTCTTACATGACTGCAGTAAAACTAAAATATAAAAAAAATATGTCAAATGAAGCTTTATTGCAATCTAGTTTCTAGAAACATTTTAAACACTTTGTTTAATGCAAAATCAAAAACAGACGATTTGCTAAAATCAGGCATTTACAAATTAAATTGTTCGCATTGTAATTCGGTTTATATATGCCAGACAATTAGAAAATTTGATATTAGGTATAAAGAATACGTACGTTGTTACAAATACAAATACCCACATAAATTCAATTGCGCTAAACACTTACTAGAACACAATCATTCAATGACATCTAATAACACCATAAAATGTGACTTTTGTGATAATAAACGTAAATTAGATATACTACAAGCTTTTGAAATTCACCAACATTTAAAAACTGTACCGTTAATAAATGAGCAAATTGATCTCTTAAATTCTCCTCTATTGGACATTTTGGAATAAGAAATCAAGCCATCTGCAGACGATTACAGAGATCAAGTCACCAAGTTCTATTGCTATAACAACAATAACTATTTACTTTCTAATACAACCTTTGACAATGGAATATAAACATGCCGAAATACGTAGATGGTTAAAATAAATAAATATTGTTAAAATAATTAAGTATTTTATATACAGATAATCATTAAATATGGAATTCAACGAAGTAAAAATGGAATTTATAAATTAAGTTAAGATTCTTAACGTTAAAGATCATATTTAGTGAAAGTATAGATTACGTGCAAAATGTGTGTTTATATGTCCATGTGATTATGTGCCTCAGTGTTTAAATGTCAATATGTTTTAATGTCTGTGTGATTAATCGTCGGCGTGTTTAACTGTCCGTGATTAAATGTCCTATGATTATGTGTTGCGTGTTTATATGTCCGGACACATTATTCGCCTTTTAATTGTCTTCCTGAATTTGTTTTGTTTTTAAAATTGCGGCATTGCCAAGTTATTCTTATTTTCTGTTAAACCTTATACAGGACCATGTGGTATCATCTTAATATTTTAAAGTTGAATTTCGTTAAGCAGGGTGTTTATTGCAGCAGCGAAAAAATTTCCAACTTTAATGGATCACAACACGATTCTTCTTAAATAGAACACCCTGTATATTTTCAGTCAGTTTGATAGAGATCTTTTTGCTCTATTAATTTATTAATAATGGTTATACCTGAATACAACGGTTTTCGAGAAAATGAAAGTATGAACTAAAAATCAGGTAATTTCTAGAAATCCACACATCATAGAAGGCATTGACACTTTTTTGTTAATCCAAGATACAATTGTAAATATTGTTTTCATTCACGTAAGAAATTTGTTGTTTATAAATTTTAAAATGATTGCTTAGTTTCATATTTTAAATTTTGATCTAGGATGTGGTTTAATTAACCTTTGTTTAAAACTTATTTGAAACAAATTCCAAACACTTTTATTAAGTGGGTGGCGGAGAAACGTGCTGCGGAAAAAAGTGCCGCGGAAAAAAATGCCTGGAAAAAAGTGCTAGCGGGAAACAGTGCCGCGGAAAAAATTGACGAGGAAAAAAGAGCCGCCAGAAAAAAGTGTCGCGGAAAAAGTGCCGTGTAGGTGTAAATTTGACATTTGCACTTGCAAAATAAAATAATATGAACAATATAGATACCGTTATACTTAATAACAATATAATACAGGAGGATTGGAGCAAATGGTGGAAATTGTGTTCTCAAGTTATGTAATATGCCTCCTATATTTCCACCACGTCTATGTAACGTGCAAGAAGCAACAATAATATATAATAACCAGACGGAAGGCTGGAATAACAGAGAATGGAGTTAGGTTAGCTTAAGCACCTACACAGCACTTTTTTCCGCTGCACTTTTTCGTTTGCCCGTTTAGTATGCCACTTTTATATGGAAGCCCCTATATAATTAAAAATAATTTTAAAACTTTCTCCAGTTAGTCCCCTAAAACATTTATTCGGAACATTTTTTTGTATTTTAAATATTAAAGGGGATATCGACCACCGCGTTGTTGGCTCACTCTGTATGATAAATATGAAAGTTTTGGAAATAAGAACTGCATGCTTCTTTATTTCTATTTAGGTTAAATTGTCCATGAGTGATAATAGAATAATATTCATAATATACTTTTCACGTAGATGTAGCTTGGGCATTTGCAAGATTCTTGCCAGAGGGGGTCGAAAACTTTGCCGCAGAGAAAATTTTTTTGGGTATAACGATAATGAAAATATGTTACACTGTTTTCGTGATTTGTTAAATAAAAAAGAAGTAAAAATAGAGAAAGAGAAAATCCATTGTTGCGTTCTTTTTTATGAGTACATTTGTAAATCACAATATTTTTCAAAAAAACTAAATAACCGGGGGGGGGGGGCAACTGCCGGGCTTGACCCCACTTGCGGGTGCTCATGAGATGTAGCGATATTTATGGAAGTTAATTTTAATTTTTGACTGAACAGTTTCTTCTTTAGCCTCTGGTTTTTTATTCCTTAGTAATTTTTTCTATAAATTCTTTTTTATTATAACAATTTTAAAGAAATATTCTGCTTAGTGAAAAACTAATAATAATAATAAATGACTTTCAAGTTCAACTATAATGCAACCTGCGTCGTTGTAATAACTAAAAGAAATATGATAACTAATGGAAACTTGATTTTAAAAAGAATGTTCCAAGTTAAAGCCCGTTAAGCAATAATCCGCAAGTGATCACATTTGCTTCCAGTAATCGAGTCAGTTGTGAATTAGATTCCGAAGCCTTAAGACGCGCGTCGTGAAATATGAGCTGTCCCGTAAGATACGTGTACGTAAATTAATTATAAAGTATACTTACTTAGAACAACATAAATGAATTTCTTTTGTAAAATATTAATAATGGATTTTTTTGAGTAGAAAAAATTATTTTTTTTCTGTTTTCATGAAAACTTTTAGTTCATTTCGTCATTTTGTTAAAATTAATGGTTATCTAAGTACGTTCGTTTCAGTTTTTTCCTAGCACGCTAATATTTCGTAAATATTCCGCAACTTACTGATTTTAATCCATACATAAATTATTAATATTACATGTTATTGCAAGAGTAATATTATCAACTTGAAAACATGTTATTAGTTTTTTTTGTAAATTGATATCAAGAGTAATTTCATCATAGGTTTCGTCATCTTGATACGCATTAATTATGTGAAAATTTTGCACAGTGACAGTCAAGATGGGGAACAACTCGACGAAGAAGCTGGAATGTTGTATGGAGAATACTTGATGCTGGATAAAATATTAAATGCCCAACGTATGCTTAGCGAGGAACACGATCACCCTGTACATGACGAACATTTATTTATTGTTACACATCAAGGTATGAATAATTTAAAAACCTTGCGAAAAACCTGTTTTCAAATTTTTGCACGCCGGCAAAAAACATTTTGGCTGATACAACTTTTTGAAGTTCATTGACATCTTGGAAGCGCAGGCTATTATACGCTTAAATGGTTCTCTAAACACGAATTAGGTCTAGAAAAATCGAGTTTTGCATCTATTTGGTATCTTCGAACAAGAATTGACTAATTCAATTTAGCCCGCTTCTTGCAACTTTAACCATTAATCACATTTAAACCACAAATTTTTAAGGCGTGAAGGAACGTTCAGGTTCACTTTAATTTTTAAAAGCTAACTCACTACTACAGGCATTATTTTAATTACGCCTTGCGTTAGATCCGTATTGTACCCATGTAATATTTTAAATTTAAAAGTAAATTTAAACCGTCCGTTAATTCTAAATTTTTCTCTGGCTTCGCACCCGCAAATGCATTTTACAGATATACATATTTTTAGTTAAAATTTCGCACATATTCTTTGTTTTCTATTGTCAAATTAATTATTTACTTCTAAATTCATCACAACTCAACAGCGCGTGGCTAAAGAGGAGATTCGGACACAACGCTCACTGACCACAACTTTCACCTTGTATTTTGTATGTCCATATCATCCACCGGGGACTCAACACCCACTCTACATATTGGCGGCAACGTTCACCGTGTCCACAACGCCCACTACTTAAAGTGTCCATAACGTCCACCGTGGACACAACGTCCACTCTCGTGTGGTGGCCACAATGCCTACGTTCCAGTCACTGCAAGCGATGGATGTTGTGGCCATCGTCCATTTCAACGTGTTTACACGTCATTATCAAAGGCAAGATAAAAATGAAACGGTGTTGCTATATAAGAACAATAAAGCTGCATAACTTGATCTTGGTTTTCTATATCTGCGTCCAGATGACTTGATTTCTCATTCCAAAACGTCCAATAACGGTAAATTTAAGAGATCAATTTGTTCATTCATTAAAGGTACAGATTTTGAATGTATGTGAATTTCTAATGCTTCTAGTATATCCAACTTACGTTTATCATCACAAAAGTGTAAACCTTTTATAGTGTTATTAGATGTCATTGAATAAACACTTTGTTTAATGCTAAAGAAAAAACAAACAATTTACTAATATCAGGCATCTACAAATTAAATTGCTTGCACTGTAATTCGGTTTATATAGGACAAACAATTACAAATTTTGATATTAGATACAAGGAACACGTACGTTGTTACAAGTATAAACAATGACATCGTAGGTTGGATATACTAGAAACATTTGAAATTCACAAACATTTAAAATCTGTAGGTACCTTTAATGAATGAACAAATTGAACTCTTAAATTCACCGTTATTGGACGTTTTGGAATGAGAAATCAAGTCATCTGGACGCAGATATAGAAAACCAAGATCAAGTTATGAAGATTTAGTGTTCTTATAGCAACACCAACTCTTTACTTTTAATCTTGGCTTTGATAATAACGCGTAAACACGTTGAAATGCGTATAAGGCTAAAATAAAAAATCTGTTGAAGTTAAAAATTGTTTTATTTACAATAAATTAAAATGAACCTCAACGAAATAAAGCTCGAACTTATAAATAGAATGAGGCATAGCCCACGGGTTCCGATATTTATATTAATTACCTTAATTTTTTCAGCATACGAATTATGGTTCAAACAAATTATATACGAATTAGATTCTATACGAAACATCTTCAGCGTTACCTTAGAAGAAACTCAAACCTTGGAAATCTTGAAGAGGCTGAACAGAATCGTTCTTATACTTAAGGTAAAATTTTATAACTTAAAATTGTTTTAAAACCGTTTATAATAGGCTTTTCTTGCTTTTCTGTTTACAAAAATGTTTTGCATATGATTCATGAGTATACGGAGGGTTCTACATAGATTGAAGAGTAGTATTTATATTACTACTGAACACGAAAACGGATCAATATTTCCCATGTTTTATATTGGCTACACGTACGACCTTCGTGGAATTGTGACTATTATCAGCACATTGTTCTGCCAGAAAATATTAAACGCTAGGATGTTATATTCACAATATCGCCCCACCATCGTACAAATACTACCCAAAAACTTTTAGAACATTCTGGAATTGATTTTCTATAGACATCATTGGCCCGCAAATTCACCCACCTTAAACGCTAGAGCACTTTCGAGCAACTTAAAAGATTAAAGTGGAATCTATAATGTTAGAAGAACATTAGCCACTAACTCTAGCATATTGAGAATGTGCTTTAAAATTGAATATAGCACGTATTTAAATTTGAAGCTTTAGCACTGTACGTGAAGTCTAATAAACATAAAAAATAGGAATGTGTTCTGTATAAATAAAACTTTTCAATGTTATTATTTTACAATCGATCTATTCTAATTTTATTGCTAGCCTCCTAGCAAGAGGTTTTGCAGGACCCCATGTACTCATACATAGTGTTTCAAGGTAAAACTACTCTACATAGATGGACAGTGACGTAGCTATCATACCGCCAATGGTTGCAAGTTATATACCGGATGTTATTGGAACATGGCGCATCCCCCCTTTTTTTTCGTTATTTATGATAAACAAATAAAACTTTAGTATGTTTTATAGACCATAAAAGCGCATTATATGGGCTAACAATGTAACTACTTTTACTTCCGGTTTCACCAAAAATTACATAAATTTTATATTTTGTAATGTAACATTCTGTATATTTTTGCAGATTTGAATTAGTATGATTATGCGAGTCCATTTATGCCAATTTGCGGTAAAACCGCAAGTGAAAGTTAGAAAAACCTATTTTTTTTAATGTCAAAACTTCACCTAATTGTCATAAATAGATTTTATCCTAATTCGAATATGCAAAAATATATAGGGTGTTCTGTTAAAAATAAGAAAGTTGATGTCATTTCCGGTAAAACCGGAAGTAAAAGTTAGAAAAACCTACTTTTTGAAAGTCAAAACTTCACTTAATTGGCATAAATAAACTCGAAATTTCATCCTAATTCGAATATGCAAAAATATGCAGGTTATTCTATTAAAAATAAGAAAGTTGATGTCATTTCCGGTAAAACTGGAAGTGAAACTAGTTGAATGCTTAGCTCGTATAATTCTTTGCTATATAACATAGCTAAATGGCATTTGTTTATCTTATTAAAGAGAAAAATGAGACTGCGGCATGGTTAATTAACACTCGGTATATATAGTATAATATCGCTTTTTCTTGTGTATGAGGGGGGGCTAATTTGATCCTTTTAAAGTTCGCTTATGAAACTTCATAAAGTCTACCAATGAGAAAAGAAAATGGCTATTTAAGAAGCAGAGTTATAGCAACAAACGCTTTAGAAAGTAAAGGCTTACTTCATGTTCAAACACCCTGTATATAAACATACCTGCTTATATTACGTTAAGGAATCGAGTGGTGATTTTATAATCAATATTTGGTATTTGGTTACCAATTATTCAGTGTTTATTCAAAGAATAGATGCCCTTTACACATGTTTGATAGAAATCTGATATTGTTCTTTACGCAAAAACATGTTTTCAATAGATTTAACTGCAGAACTACTTTGCATATTTGCCAAGGCCAAGTAGTACGCAACTTTGTATAATTAGATCACACGTACGGCGTGTGAACAACCCTCATTGATCAAACTCATTCGTGCGTAGACGTAATAGAAGCCATAAGAATTCCTTTAGAAGGCACACCTTCTCCACTTTTACTTTTTTTTTTCACACATATCAGTTGCTATTGAATGAAACCTGTAAACTTCAGGATTAATACCTACTTAACTTTGTTACTTTACTTTGGTTTGCTAACTGAGTGTAAGAAGGTGTAGAAAAAAAATTGACAAAATAATATGTTATTTGATAAGAAAAATTAGGGAAAGAGATACACAAAGAAAGGATATCGCGTAGAGGCTTCAAAAAAACAATTAAATGATATTTTGCGGTTCGGCTCTGCTTTCCCTAAAAATAATTACGGGGATACTTAATCGTGAATGTAGTTTTCCCCTGTCATAATGCACTTGCACTTGGTTTATCTGACAGAAGTCTTCATCGGATATTGTAAAAGGATTTGCATTTGCATCCCTACAAGTTGCAAGTCGTGCAAATGCTGAAAACAGAGGCTTGCCAAGTCGTCTTCATTTTTGTATCGAATTTTTGCAAATGGCTGCTGAAAATTGCAACTTTCTAAATAATTTGCTCATGACTGACGAAGCCTTTTTTCACCTTTGTGGTTTCGTCAACATACAAAATATTCGGTACTGGTCATTTAAACATCCTCGTTTAATTCACCAACGTCTTCTTCATTCCACAAAAGTTACTGTTTGGTGCGCAGCATCTGCTTCACGCATTATAGGCCCCTACTTTTTTGAAAATTTAGCTGCTCTTGACTGACAAAGCCCTTTTTCACCTTTGTGGTTACGTCAACAAACAAACTATTTAGTACTGGTCAAATGAAAATCCTGGTTTAATTCACCAACGTTCTCTTCATTCCACAAAAGTTACTGCTTGGTGCGCAGTACCTGCTTCACGCATTATAGGCCCCTACTTTTTTGAAAATTTAGCTGCTCATGACTGACAAAGCTCCTTTTCACCCTTGTGGCTACTTCAACAAACAAAATTTTTCGTACCGGTCAAATGAGAACCTTTATTTAATACACCAGCGTCCTCTTCCTTCCACGAAAGTTACTGTTTGGTGCGCAGTACCTGCTTCAAGCATTATAGGCCCTTACATTTTTGAAAATTTAGATGCTCATGACTGTCGAAGCCTTTTTTCACCTTTGCGGTTACGTCAACAAACAAAATATTCGGTAATGGTCAAATTAAAATTCTTGTTTAATTCACCAACCATCATTCCACAAAAGTTACTGTTTGGTGCGCAATATCTGCTTCAAGCATTATAGGTCCTTACTTTTTTGAAGATTTATCTGTAATGACTGACGAAGCCCCTTTTCACCCTTGTGGTTACGTCAACAAACAAAATATTCGAACTGGTCAAATGAAAATTCTCGTTTAATTCAACAACGTCCTCTTCATTCCACAAAAGTTACTGTTTGGTGCGCAGTATCTGCTTCAAGCATTATAGGCCCTTACTTTTTTGAAGATTTAGGTGTCATGACTGACGACGCCCCTTTTCACCCTTGTGGTTACGTCAATAAACAAAATTTTTGGTGCTAGTCAAATGAAAATCTTCGTTTAATTCACCAACGTCCTCTTCATTTCACAAAAGTTAGTGTTTGGTGCACATTATCTGCCTCGGGCATTATAGTATACTTTTTTGAAAATTTAGCTGGCCAAGCGGCTAAAGCTACTCTGAGCGTTACCTGCAGATGCTAGACTTTTTTTTAACCCCAGAGTTTAAACGTCTCGCTAGAAGGGGCTTATGGTTTCAGCAAGATGGAGCTACTGCCTACATTGCAAGGAACAGTATGGCAGCTATTTGCAAACTGTTTCCGGGGCATGTAATCTCTCGACTTGGAGATTTAAACTGGTCGCCTCGCTCGCCAGATTTAACAGCGCCAGATTTTTACCTATGGGAATTTCTTAACAGCAAGGTCTATATAGGAAACGCCCAGCCACTATTAACGATCTGAAGAAAAGAATTTCTGAAGAAATTCAACGGATTCCTGAAGATTTACTGCAGCGTGTTATAGATTTAGTCTGTTCACGAGCGCGGGAATGTAGTCAACGTAATGGAGGTTATTTGGACGATGTTATTTAAAGTTGAGGGATAAAAAAACTCGAGTACATATGACAATCCGATAATCTTCTCCGATGATCTTCTTCTTCTTCCTTCTGTATTTAGGCATGGTTGCCTGTTTTTCTTCGAATCTTTTGCCTCCATTTAGTCGTTTGGAAGGTTGTCACTCCATCGTTTTCGAGGTCTTCCGATGCTCCTTCGTCCTGATGGTGATTTATCCCTTGTTATTTTCACAATTCGTTCTTCCGTCATACGATCAATGTGTTCGTTCCATTTTTTCTTTCTATCTAATACCCAGTCATTGATGTTATCTATCTTACATATTTGTCTGATGTCCTCACTTCTTTCTCTATCTATTAGTGTTTTTCCAGCTATTCTCCGCACTATTTTCATTTCTGTTGTCTCTAGTATTCTTTTTGTTTTTGATGTCTCGGGTCGGGTTTCTGCTGTATAAGTTAGTATAGGCCTAATTGCAGTCTTGTAGATCCGGGCTTTGGCTTCGATTCTAATATGTTTGTTTCGCCATATTGTGTCGTTTAGGTATGCCGCTGCCCTTGACGCTTTTGCAGCTTGGTTCCTTACTTCCGTCTCAACATCCCCGTATCCAGATATTTCGATGCCCAGATATTTGAACTTCATTTCTTGTTGTATGATTTTATCATCAACCATAAGCTTGCATCTGATCGGTGTCTTGGAGGTAGTCATGGATTTTGTTTTTTCCGTTGATATTATCATATGAAATTTTTTTGCTGTTTTATTAAACTGGTACAGTAACCTCTGGAGATCATCCTCGTTCTCCGCCACCAGCACAGCATCGTCTGCATAGCATAGGATTTTGACCTCCTTATTTCCCATTTTGTATCCTTTTAGTTTGTTTACTTGTTTTATAATTTCATCCATTACTATGTTAAATAGAAGCGGGCTTAGAGAGTCCCCTTGCCGAATGCCATTACTTACAGATATCTGTTCAGTTAATTCGCGGTTTATTTTAGCTTGAATCTTATTTTCTGAATATATATTTTCAATTGTTTTAATGATGTTGTGAGGTATTTGTCTGTCATAAAGAAGGTGTATTATATCTTCTAACTGGATTCGGTCGAAAGCCTTCTGTAGATCGATAAAACACATGAAGGCTGGTCTATTGTATTCGATCGACTTTTCCGTTATTTGTCTTATAACGAAGACGGCGTCCGTGCAGGATCTTCCTGATCTGAACCCTTGTTGTTCGTCTGCTAATGAAGTACATTCATTGATTTTGTTTGTTATAATTTTCGTGGTTAACTTCAGGGTAGTGCAAAGCAAATTTATTCCTCTATAGTTTTCTGGCACTTTTTTATCCCCCTTTTTGAATAATAGGATCGTAATGCTGGTTCGCCATTCATCTGGGATTCTATGTTGGGAGAATATTTTTTGTATTAAAGTTGTTAATTGTTGATTTAGCTTCTCTCCCCCGTATTTAAGCAACTCGTTGGTGATGTTATCTTGACCTGGGCTCTTCCTGTTCTTGAGTTTTTGGAGTGCTATTTCTATGTCTTTTTTTTCTATAAAGGCCTCATCGTTAGTTAATATCTCTGGTGTATTCGGTTCAATTTCGGGTTCTTCTTCTTTCTTGTAAAGTTCCTGTAAGTATTTTACCCAAGTGTCTTTTTCTATATGTCTGGTGCTAATGAATTCATTTGCCTCTTTTCTTTGGCTTCTGATTAATCGCCAAATCTGTTTCTGGAGTCCGTAGAAGTCACATTCCATTCTTTTTGAGAAGATTTCCCAGTGCTTGTTCTTAATTTGTCTGACTAGTGACTTAGTGTCATTACGAATTCTCTTATATTCTTCGTATGTTTCCGCAGTTTGTGTTGACATATAATTTAAGTACGCTTTCTTTTTCTTTTGGCATTGTTCTTTAATTTCTTTGCAGAACCATGGTGTTTTGTTTGGTCTTTGTTTCTGTTGGCTTACATTTCGAGTTCCGAGGGCTTCGGTTGCTGCTTCTTTAATATTTTTTTTTCAGTTTCTCCCAACTGTTGTTGACATCTTCTTCTTCTTCTATCGGGTTCTTATCGATTTTATCCTTCAGTCTATTTTGATATAGCCCTTTTATAGTTGTGTCCCACAGTGATTCGATGTTTATTTTTTGTGCTTGTGTTCTTGGTTCTGTATACTGTTTCAGGTTAAGTTTTATTTTGATTTTTCCAATAATCAAACTGTGGTCACTTCCTACATTCGCGGAGTTTAGTGTCCTTACTTCTTGTACCTGTACCGGGTGTATATATCTGTTGGTTACGATGTAGTCTATTATTGATTGTTGCCCTCGAGAGTTTCTAAATGTGTATTTATATTGCGGTTTAAGATCAAAAAAGGTGTTATTGATTCTTAGATCACAGAGCGAGCATACATTGATCATTAGCTCTCCGTTGTCATTCAATATGTCTTCATTAAAGCGTTGTTTTACGCCAGGTATCACTTCATTACCAATACGCGCATTAAAATCTCCTAGGATTATCATTGGTTCGTTTTGTGGCAATGACTCTGTGATATTTTGAAGTTGGTCATAAAAGTTTTCCCGTTCTTGTTTTGGTTTATTGTCTTCTGGTGCATATATCGATATTATATTCAGTTGTTGAGATCCTGTTCGCATTTTGATGATTAGTATACGTGACGATATATATTGACATTCTTCTACGTGGTCTTTGTATTTTTTGTGTATTACTAGTGCCACTCCTTCTTTCGCACGTTCGTCTTTATTCACTCCACTATATATTACTATGTAGTCGTCATACATTCTTTGTCCCTTTCCCTTTTTTTTTGTTTCTTGCAATGCGCAGATATCGATGTTGTGGTCTTTTAGCTCTTTCATAGTTTCTTGTTCTTTGTTGGTGAATGTTTTTATGTTCCAAGTAGCAAATCGTAGAACATCTCTCTTTCTCCAATTCGTTAACCTTTTCCTAGCATGGGTCGTCATCTTTGATCAGTCGTATTCCGAGGCAAATTTGCGGGTCTGTGAGCATAATTATGTTCCATCTGCAAGTAGGTTGCTAGCCCGGTTTGCAGACGGCCCTCCTCCTTTATCCGGGCTTGGGACCGGCAACAATGCCACTGAGCTACTCAATCCACCCAGCGACACTGCAGGCGGAGTTTCTCCGATGATCACTTCAATAATCTAATCCCAAAAAAGGAAGAGAACTAAGAATTGTCAGAAAGGGAGATTGTAAATTAGTAAATGACACAGAAAAGGCAACATAAAAGTGTGGAAGAGTCACAGGAAATAGAAAAAAAAGAAATAGGGGCGAGAAGTTAACAAGGAAATAGAAAAAGAAAGAAGAACGGTTGAAAAAGAGTAAAGAACATAACAATCACATCCACCCATCACAGAAATTGTCATATATACAGCTATAATACCCCTAGTGCCATTGCAGTCAAGTGCTCGGAGCAACAAAACTCTTCAAACAAGCGAGTTTGTGGCCACCTTTTTCTAGACCATGTTTTTTTCATTCTAAAACTACAGTCTGTCTAAAATTGTTCTGGCTAAACGGGCACAATTAAAAAAATTGGTGGTACATACATGACCAGAAAGTATGTGTCCGGAACTATCAATACATTTATTTTTGTTAACTATCAATTTTTGTGCTGTACAAAATGAGTAATTAAATCTAGTAATATTTTATATGGTAGTAGTAGATAATACGTTTTATATATTCTTTTTGCATCGACCTAGAAGCTATTAGAACTGATTAGTATACTGACAATTACCCTACTAGAGAAATTGTCAGTATAATCAGATTTTGATTGGTTCACGTGTCAAAAATGTAGCAATTTTATTTGAACATTTATTTGCATATAAAAATAAAAGTTCTCTAGACCAGCAGTTTCATTAGATTTTAATTTGCAGGTGCTTGTGGATCAAGTCATGATTTTGGAAACAATGACACCATTGGATTTTATGGATTTCAGAGGTTACCTTTGTCCTGCATCAGGATTCCAGAGCTTACAGTTTAGATTAATGGAGAATAAACTGGGAGTTCAGGCAGAGCACAGGGTCAAATACAATCAACAATATTTTCGAGTATTCGGACGAGATGAGGTAGATAATTAAAAAATGTACAAGAAAAATCAAAACATTTGTCAGTAAATTTTTTGATAGTTTTATATACCTTAAATCATTATTTTACTTGCTATGAATGTACCTATCCTTGTCATCTTCTAAGCTTTTCCTTTCATTTGCCATCATAGTATTTGTATCTGGTGCTAAAAAATTCCTGGTCAAGTAACTTATATTTCTTTTCCTAATGCATGTCTTGAAATTCATGTTGTTGTAGTATACATAACCTCATTATAAACATGACATTTGCTTGCATTAAAACAATAACGCACTGTCAACTGTCACAATCGAAAATTTAATTTGCAGCATTAAGCAATAAGCGACGACATACGTTAACGTTAACAAAATCACGCAACAGCATAATTCGGTTTTTTTTAACGCTATACAGTTTAAATAAAATAGGAAAAAAACATAGAATGATTACGAGAAAAAAGACTTCCTGAGACACTTAATATAAACCTAAAAGATAAACAAGTCTTCTGCTGTGGAAAAGCAAAAAATATAGAAAAAATAATAGAGTAGGCTTGCAGGAAGACGAAAATAGCGCTTCATTCTTAATCCAATTTGATCTCTCATTACATTAGCAGTTATTCTACCCATTTATCACCTTTTCCGTAGTTCAACGTGTTACTTTTTTTTGTTATCTTTAGACTATTTGAAATTTATTACTACACATTTATAATATTCAATTTTTAACTATATTGAAATTATAGGATGCAATGAAAAAAATAGAAAAATCAGAACGAGAACCATCCCTTACTGTTTTAGTGCAAAGGTGGCTAGAAAGAACTCCAGGATTAGAACTTGAAGGGTTTAATTTCTGGGGAAAGTATGAACGAGCAGTACAGCGACTGATGGAAGACCAAAAAGAATCAGCAATGGTATATTATCATCCCATCACGTAAATCTGACTTCACATAAAGTTAATGTTTGCTTCTAGAAAGAGCAGTCCGAAAAGACGCGGAACTATCGTTTAGCAGATCTGGAAAAGAGGAAAGAAGTATACGAATCGGTATTTAATCCTAAAGTTCATGAAGCCCTTATGTCTCGTGGAGAAAGAAGGTTCTCTCATTTGGCCCTTCAAGGGGCCATTATGATCACTTTCTACAGAGATGAACCTCGCTTCAGTCAACCTCATCAAATTCTTACTTTGTTGATGGACATAGACTCACTGATCACAAAGTGGCGATGTGAGTTAAATATTCATATTAGTTTTGCTTCTTACTATATATAGTAAACCTGCTCAGATTTATTACATTTGCCTTAATTACTGAAGAACAAGAAAATTTTGAATTTGTCTGTTAGTGTCATTTTTTTCCATTTAATGCTTTTTGTATTGTTATCTACGCTTTCGTTGTAATTTTTAATTTAAATTGTTGATCTTCAGATAATCACGTATTGATGGTACAAAGAATGATTGGCTCTTCCCAACTTGGAACTGGGGGATCAGCAGGCTACCAATATTTACGTTCCACACTGAGGTACCTACTAAGATACAAACAAATGTATTTTGAAAAATTTTATTAATTGTTTCTTGTTGCAGTGATCGTTATAAAGTTTTTGTGGATTTATTCAATTTATCCACGTTTTTGATTCCCCGTACGTTGATACCTCCATTAACCCCTGCCATGAAAAGCAGTTTGTGTTTAAATGGTGGACCACCAAACAATATGAACTACAACAGTGAAGAAGAAAAACAAGAATTTGACAGTTCCATAGAGAATTCTTTTTAGAAATCAACTTCTGCTTTTGGCATCTCAGTACGTGCCTTATTACATGCAATTTAATTTTTTTTTTATTTTAACTTACTGTAAGAATGATGTAAATTTGTCGAGAAATAAAATAATTTCTTCTGATTTTTTTTATATCAAGTGGAAATTTATATGCTAAAATAAAAAGTAGAGGTTAGTACTAACCCACCTAATATTGAAATTTTCAAGCAAATCTACAAAATTTAAAAAATGCAAAGGATCAAAGTTTCCACAATAATATGTTGTTAGATCTTGTTCGGCTGTTGCTGCGCTCTTGGGATGTACGAATGTAGTGTTGTAAAGTGTTTTTTTAAAAAGTATTAGGTAAAACCAGTTATACTTATGAAGAATTTCACTTCTAAGGTGCAAATTTAGTATGTGGAAAAGAGTCATTTTGAAGATTCAAAGTAGCTGATTAGAACTTATTATTTTCCTAGGTAGGTCATGTTACAATGATGTATCACTGTTTAATTAACGTCGATCAACGAGTTTACTTAAATTTTATTAACAGGAAGATGTTAAAATTAATAAACATGATACAAACTGTTATGCTGTATACAGTGACCGACAAAAAGTCTGCATCATATGGGAATTTTTATTATTAATTTATTTAGGAAAGATCTAAGTAAGGCAATTGTTTGTGCTTGTATAACGACTAGAAATGCGACAAACAAAAGTTGACGCACGTGACTTCTAGTACATGTCAAATATTACATTTTCTTAACAAAATTGCCTAAAACTGACTTGTACTGAAAATTTTTAATAATTAAAAAGAGAAAAGTTGTTTGTAATAAGATTCTACGTCGATGTGCAAATTTTCATAAAATATTCAGATATAAAATACTTAATGAGTATCTGTATATAAAATACTTAATCACTTTAACAATTTCTATTTATTTAAACCTTATACGTATTTCAGCATGTTAACATGCCATTGTCAAAGGTTATATGAAGGTAAACAGTTAGCGTTGTTATAGCAATAGAACTATAGTTCTATTGCTATAACAACGCTAACTGTTTACCTTCATATAACCTTTGACAATGGCATGTTAACATGCTGAAATACGTATAAGGTTTAAATAAATAGAAATTGTTAAAGTGATTAAGTATTTTATATACAGATACTCATTAAATATGGACTTTAACGAAGTAAAGCTGGAATTGATAAATAAAATAAAATACTTAATTTCACATTTTGGAAAAAATAAAAATCTCTGATTTTGATTTTACATACGGTGAAAGAAAAGTGCTTCAAAACGCAAAAACAGTTATCCTGAATGCAATAATCAGCATTCTTTCTGCACCACAAATTATTTTTGGCAAATTTACTAAATTACTGAAAGAATAAAATGACAATGTTGGTGCAAAGTGGTGGGACTGAAAGTTAACCCGATGGCACTATGTTTTATTGTTAGAGGACGGTTCAATGATCAATTCATCTCACAGACCGAATCTTCGTTCTCATGTAGTTCTTGAGATACAGCCTCCACAAATTTTTGATTTTTTGACTGCAGGTTAACCCTTTTGAAGTTGCGGTTACTTGAAAAGCATGCCATTCTTATACACTTCCACCATGTGCCATCATTTTTTTATCGTGTCCGTTTATCGGGGTGGCCAGTTAAAATGGGAGCAAAAATGGAATGCGAGTTAACCCTCCCAAACCTGTTGGAAAATGTTTATTGGTGTTGCCAATTGTTAAGATACCATATGCCATCAAAAGTTACCGGTCCATTTCAGAGTAATTGGCCATTATTTGGACAGAAAATGGACATTTTCGCCATTTTGTGGCTAAAACTTACGGATTACAAGTTAACATGATGGCACCGTGTCAAATACGTTAATTTGAGGTCAAATAATAATATATATGAGTGCCATCATTTTTTTTCCAATTCAACCCCTCCCACAACCCCGGTTTACGGTTGGGGCACGTAATTTACACGATTTTAAATGTGTCAGATTATAGAGCTGAATGGCACAAAACTGTTCGAATTGTAGCAGTGTCCGAGTTAACGCATGTTTGGATTATCGAAGCTGTTAATGCGATATATAACATTCCAAATGGTTAATCCGGCCTTGGTGGTGTCGCAGTATTTTCTGAACACCTTGTATAGATGCACCTGCATTTTTTTGCAATTTGCCTAAGAAAAAATATGCTGATTTCCTGGAATAAGAAAAAGTGCGTCATGTAATATTTTTATTATACATATTAATTATGGGAGTAAATAACCCTCCCTAATCTTTGGGGAGTATAGTAGTATTTTATTGTTTACGTTGGCAGTGTATTTATTTTCCATTTCCGCCAACTTAAATGACAGTTACGCCTGTAATCGTTTACGTGTTGTGTGTTGTTTGAAATGTCTTCTGTAATAAATTCATTCCAAACTGCACGAATTTCCAAGATTTATTTTTAGACGTGTTTTCAATGAAAGCATTTTCCGTGTTTTCAGTGTGTAGTATTCTTAGAATAGCATTTTATCCAAGGGCAACGAACGTTGGGATTGCGAAACATAATTCAAAATAACCTAAAATTTTCAAGTGATATGGATACAACTGACAAACAAATTCCTCATTCAGTACCATTAAATAATTTAAATTTTAAAATTGATACAACAAAGAAAACCCATTGTAACGGAACAGAGAGTGAATCAGACACCGTATATTATGGAGTTCACATTCCTTCGGATATACAAGTTCAAGACTCGGATGGCTACAGTAATGTATTTCAAGACAAATTAGAAGCCCTTAAAGTTGTTAAAAAGTATAAAAAGGCGCGTTTTAAAGCATTTAATTTCTACCATGAAGCTGTGGAGTTTGCTGTGCACGGCTCGGAGTTTCCCAATAATAACACAACTTTAAATAAATCATTGTGCGGAAACATTCCACCAGAAGGCTTGATACTTAAAGAAAATGCACAGCCGAGTGTTGGTGAAAAACCACCACCGTTTCGAGGACCAAAATCGCAAGATTTAGTAAAGTTACGGAAAGGAATTGAAACTGGACAGTTGGATGTAGTACAAACCACTATTTGGGAGAATCCCCGGTATCTCATAAGCAGTGGTGATACACCCTCTATATTACAGGTATGTAGTAATTCCATCCCTTTTTCCCAGCTGACCCTGTTTACGATCTAGTCTAGTTTATAACGCGTAGCCATGTATCAAGACGGGGGACCTACAAGTAGTGATGTAAAATTTTGGAGCATGTATTTTTTGAGAACGTTCTTCGACCATTTACAGGAATAAACGAGCATAAACTGGTACATTATGAGAATTTATGTTTAGGATTACAACACAAACAAAAATCGATTTTTAACGTTTTTACCTTCCTTGCTATACGAATTATAGCTATAGAGAAAGGTATTGTAATCGACATGAAGTATTTGGATCAAATGCGGTTATTCTGCGAATTTTTTTGCTTTGGGCTTAATGATAAAGTATGAAAAGATAAAGCGAACACTGCAGCAGTGTCTGTGTGTGTCCTTATACACTTTACACTCCAGACACTAACGCAGACAACCCAAATTAGGCTCAACAGATTGGTAATTAGAGTGGGATGAAACAGCAAGAAAATGAGGTGAGCTCTACTTCAAAATAAATGCGCCCGAAAAAAACATCAGATTCGTATTCTACGCATGTCGAATAGACGCTCTGCCGAAACGTGATTTCCCTATCACACCCCCACTTCCTACCGCGCTGCCTCCACCATCGATTTTTTGTTTTTTCAAAAATTTTGTCTTTAAAAGTCAATTTTTTATTTAATTTTGTCTCCTTAATAATAGAAGCCTGTGAACAACTGATGCAGCCTTGGCTTGCATGTCGTTTCTGCGTAAAATTTAAAACCTTGCTCAAGAACATTTAAAATGCGAAGGAGAATGTTTATTTTGTGCTCAAAAGGACGTTCGCACCGGAATCCTTTTTTCGTGCGCGAACGTTCGCAAATATTCTCAAGAGCATTTTGAGAATGTTCTCTCTTTTACATCACTACCTACTAGGAATAGTCGAATTGTTTAATATCATATTGTCTTAATAGTGCAATGAATAATATCTTGTATGTTTATTTTAGGAAGGATCACGCTACAATGCGTTACATGTAGCAGCTAAAGCCAAAAATCGTGATATGTCTGAACTGATATTAAATACCATTTCAAATACTAGTTTTATTAAGTTATTATATGGAGATGATAGCCATCAAGATGCTGATGAACGTGCCAAGATGTTGGTAGATTTGTATTTAAATACACCCGACAAAGGTTTAAATGAAACACCTTTGCATTTTGCTGTTAAATTCGGAGCCGTAGAAGTAGTTGAACTATTGGTGTCTTTTCCCCAGTGTGATAAAACTTTAAAAAATAAATTTGGTAAATCTCCAAATATGGTTAGTATTGCAAATGTGAAGGTTTATTGTTGCAAAAGTAATCAAGAAATAGCACAGCTATTTGATGTTCTTTATAGTAAAAATATGATTTATTAACCAATTTTACTTTTAGATAATATGTGATCGTTGTGAAGGAAATACTTCATCGGCAATTAAGAACAGAATGGCTATGTTGCTAGATGAGACGTATTATGTTCCTGTTCTGAGATCCGAAGACAATTGTACGCCACCTGTGATAGGAGAACCGTTTGCTCCAACTAGCCCTCCAGTAAGTGTAAAAGCTTTACTTTTTGAAACAAGCATTTTATTAATATTTTAATGGTGATTTATTTTTTATTATTCATTGTGTATAAGAATGTTACCAATAATATTGGCATACCTAAATAAAACCACTCAAAATTACTTTGATAAGATTTTTATGTTAAGTAGGTTTTTGTTGTTGTGCAATATTATGTCAACTTTGCGATAGGGCGGCCCTATAAAGGGTGAAGCCCTAATCATCATATATGGGGGCCTCATCTTGGCACACAACAATTTTTAAGTCTGTTTAATGTAAGAAAAAAAAATAATTTTTACATGGTTATAAAAAAAATGTTATTACTGTGAAATTGTGCAAATGCAAATTTTAAGTAATTAAAATAAAAATATATTGCTGGCAATTAATATTATTTTTATAAAAATTAGTTATTTGTTAGGGGCCTCATAAAGATAATTAGTTCTGGACATAAAAATTTCCAAATCTGGTTCTTTATTATTATCTAATTTACGGGGTGTAACAGACCGTCCATGCACTATTTTTTACGCTAAACTATTGAACCTACATGGACGAGATAAAAAATTTGTAATATAACTTGTACGCGAGGTATTCAGTAATAGTAGTAATAATACAAGTGTATAAGCAAGCCTTTAAAGCATGCGCGACGAGTTTAAAAGCACGAGGCGAAGCCAAGTGCCTTTTAACGGAGCAGTGCTTTAAAGGCTCTTATACACGTGTATTATACGCTATTTTTTATTATACCTGCATCATAATCTAGAAAATAAGAAGAATATAGCTAGGAAGCAGCATTTTGATTTTGATTCATCTTACATAGTAGTCTATGATGTGACGTCATATCATTTACCTGGAGATTGGTTAGCATTTTTTGGTTTGTTTTACAAGGATTATGATGCAGGTATAATAAAATAGTATATTAAAAAACAAGTTTCATAAGACATGATTTTAGAGCACGCGTCCAAGTCAGAAAACGAGCCACTTGCGGCGAGTTTTCTAATGGACAAGTGCGCTTAAATGTCTTATGAAACGTTTATTTTATACTATTTTTTCTATTTTGGTCCAAAAAAGTTAAAAATTACCTTATTTTATATTTTAATTTAAAAATATAATCGATTACGAACATTTTTTGTAATTGGTTTTGGTTTTGTGGCAGTTGGTGACATTTAAAACAATTCAAACTACTGTCAAATTAAAATTGAGACAAACTGTGTTTGAAAGTGATTTAATTTTTAAAATACTTAAGATTTGAAGATAAGATGGAAGAAGAATTATCTTGTACCCTACCCGAGCTACGCAAAGTAGCGGAAAATACGCTAAATAATCTTAATTTTTAGAATGCGTGAAGGGTTTGTTGTCACATGGTTGTCACCAACCTAGCAAAATAAAATTTCGAATTCTTTAAGGAGTTGCTTTGTGAAACCCAAATGAGTTTCATAAAGTAGTCAGTAAAGAACCAAAATAGGCAAAAGCATTTATAATTTTGTGCGTCTTTGGAAAGGGTAGTTTTGGGGAAGTTGGGGGGACTTCTCGAGATTTTCAAATATAAATACAGTAAATAATAGATTTTTATAAGTATATTGTTTACTCCAAATTTTATTTCTTTAAGTTAATAAATAAAGAAAAAAGAGGAGCTGGGTCATGTTTCGTTTATACTAATGGTTTTGGCGTAAACTCCATATCGTTATATCAGTTTGGGCAAAATTCAAATATTGGGCTTAACACGAATAATTTTCTTATTTGCTTTTCTACATTGAATATTTATTTAGAAGAGTGGAAAGGCGCAGTGGCATCTTTTGGAGTTCCGATCAATTTGCATCAAGAAGGGTGACTATTTTTCAGGAAGTAATCGCTAACAGTGCATTGTAAAAATCATGTAACGAAAACCATCTTCTCTCAATAAATGACTGCTGGCCTTTCAATGTCACCCGCTTAACAGCCTAACTATAATGTGTGGGGTATAACAGTATAACTTTAATAGTATAACTATAATTGTGGTGCCCCAAGGCTCAAATATTGGGTCACTATTATTGTTAATTTTTATTAATGCTTTTCCTCTTGTGCTTTATTATGCGCAGGAAGTGTTTACTATTTGCGGACGATTTAGAATTTTATTATGTTCTGTCATTCCACAAGATTGTTTATAGATACAGCAAGATGTAAACAGTGTGCAATCTTGGAGTATTCAGAATAAGCTGAGTTTTAATGTTCTTAAATATTTTGTTATGTTTTTTACAAGAAGATTAGTTCCTGTTATATTTGTTTATAACGAAACTAATAAATCAAGTGTATATCGTAATGAATCTCGATATAGCTATGCCATATTCACAATTTTTTAAACAAATTAAACTCTATTTTGTAGATTAGTGGTCTGTTGTATGAGCTGCATTTGGTTGTTTCTCATATCCTTATTTTAAATCCTTTTTATTTCTTGTCTTATATAATTGCTTTGATGTGAATTTTCATTTTTGTTTTGTATAAGGGCACCCTACAAAGCTAGCACTGTAATTATAATATATTTCTATATAACAAGGCACTTGCCTGTGTAGAAATAAATAAATAAATAACAGCAGGGTACTGGTATTATTTTTAAAATTTTTTTTACCCTCCCCCTTTTTTTACTGTCAGTTTGTATAATTTATATGAATACTAATAATGTCTTTGTTTGTTTTCAGAATTTTAATAAGGATATTTTGAATCCACGAATGGAAATTCACGCTTATGCAGGACCTATGAATAAAGAAGGTGCCGATAAATTTCGCAGAATATGGAAAACTCCCCCACGTTCGTTAAAAGCAGAATCACCATCTGTTAAAAAATATCAAAACAATTCCATGGATACTGCAGCAGCTCTAAAATTTAAAGATCTCGACAAAGGATTGGAAAGATTAGGAAAGACTCTAGCATCAAAATTTGAAGTGCCCTGGAAAGAATATTGGCCGTTTTTAAATAATTTTGTTGATCTGTCGACTCCTGACGGTTTACAGCAGCTGGAGAACTATTTAGCTGAACGCTTTAATTCTGAATATAGTTGCTCGAGCAGTCCTAAATATACAAGTAGTTCTGAAAGTGACCTGATTAGTAATAGTCCTAAAGTTCAATCCAAAGATGTCAGTCAAGATGCTTTAAGCCCAATTTCTGATTTATGTAAGAATTTAGAAGCTTGCACTTTATCTGATAATAGTGGAGGTGTAAAGAAATATAATCAAGCGAAACCAAATTTGAACACCAGTCCTTCTGCCGCCACTGAAAATACTCGCGATGTGCTTTCGGATGCGCAACTATTTAAACCGGATCTAAATCCATTCCTGTGTATAGAAAAGTCCTGTCAAGTTTTTGCACATCGTATTTCGAACGACATTTTACATTTGTTAGAAACTGACTATGGTAATACGACAGTACGGTTAGAAACTGAAATTAAACAACTAGAAACGTTAATGGCGAGTTTTATGGACGACAGTCGTTTTATTAGCGTCGATTTTCATTTGGTACATTCTCGATTAGGTTGTCTTATTAGTAGCAAATTGAAAGAGTTTTTGATATTGGAAGACGAACACGATTATATGAAGAAAACTCTTGAACATTGGCTCGACGGTTGCAGTAAACATTTTGATTATTTTTCATCGGATGATGAAAGCGGCGCATACCGTCAGACTGCTTTTGTACAAAAGAAATCCACTTCAAAAAATAAGCAAGTCAGGTGTGTTTTGGAATGTATCCTAAATAATTTGAGTAGCGATTCACAAACGGTCAATATTAATATAAATAACGAGGATGAATGCGTTCGAGCATGGGGAGATGCAAAACCGTGTGCATGCATTTGGCAAACACAATCGACCAGGAAAAGTTCATTAATTAAAAAAGCAAATAGCTTTAAATATTCGTCTAGATCTTTAGCGACATCTTTCAGAAGTGAGCGTGAAAATGTTTCTCGGCAGCTGTCTTTCGGAGATGATGAACCGGGTATGTGTTGATAAATTAGTTTTACTGGCATGCCGTTAGTGGTGGTGACTAATATTTATGTTAGCTTAATTAACCAATATTAGAAATAAAATTTTTACAATTTGTATTGTGTACCTGTCCGAAATGAATCTTTTAAAAAGTGCAATTTAAACCAACAGAAATGTGCATTTTTGGATTAGTTACATCCATACTTACTTTATATAGGGTCTGGTGAAAGTAAAGTATGCAATAATGGTATTGATGTTATCCAAAAATGTTTTAAATAGAAATTGCAATTAAAGGACTTTGTTTGTACAGGGTGGCCTAAATTCGTTGGTTTTGCAGACTATCTTGGTTATTATTGCAGTTAGAAAAAAACAGAGAAGCATGTTATGGGCCAATTTTTTGAGTATATTTCAATAGGGGAAACTTACTTTAGCTATCTTAGACACTTTTTACAAATATTTTTCACTTACTTAATCATAAGCTTTTCTACTGTTAGGTGTAAGGCAGATATTTTTATAAATAATTTCAATAAGTAAACAGATGTTAAAATCATTCATTTGTTTTTGAGTTATAACACAAACTTATGTTTTTTTAAATGGAAATACTTGGCTGTGACTTCATTAACAAGGCATTGGTTTTGCGGTTCAGAATATATATGTATACTTGGTTATACCGTGGGTTCAAAAAGTAATTACATAAGGGTTGGCCATGGAAAATAAAATTTCTGTCTTTGCATGCTTTAGAATTTAACTGTCATCACTCTGTCAGTGTCACTACTAATAACAAATTACAAGCTTAACCTAAAATTTTAAGTGACATCTTGTTTTGTTTGTTTAAATTCTAAAGCATGCAAAGACAGAAATTTTATGTTCCATGGCCAACCCTTATGTAACTACTTTTTGAACACATGGTACTTATTTCCCATAGCAGTAGATTTGCAGCAACTTTTTTTAATTTTTATGTTTTACTAATAAGTCTACAACGGATTTACAATGTTTTTCATAATCGGTAGAAGCAACTGAAGTCAGTAAAAACATTATAAACCATTCTAAGATGTATCAAAAGTAAGGAGAACAATTTGAGCATCGTTAAAATTAATCCAATGTTTAATTTATTGTAAATAAAACAATTCTTAACTTCAACAGATTTTTTATGTTAACTTTATACGTATTTCGACATGTTGACATATCATTTTCAGAGACAAGATTAAAAGTAAACAGTTAGTGTTGCTATAGGAACAATAAATCTTCATAACTTGATCTTGGTTTTCTATATCTGCATCCAGATGACTTGATTTCTCATTACAAAACGTCCAATAACGGTGAATTTAGGAGATAAATTTGCTCATTCATTAAAGGTACAGATTTTAAATGTTTATGAATTTCAAATACTTCTAGTATATCTATCTTACGTTTATCACCAGAAAAGTTTAAAAATCTTATAGTGTTGTTAGATGTCATTGAATGATTATGTTCTAATAAGTGTTTAGCATAATTGGATTTATGTGGGTGTTTATATTTGTAACAACCTACGTGTTTCTTGTACCTAGTATCAAAGTTTCTAATTGTTTGTCCTATATAAACTAAATTACAGTGTGAGCAATTTAATTTGTAAATGTTTTTTGTTTTAAAAGGTATTTTACATTTATTTGTTTTGTTTATAATTTTGGCAAGTTTTTCTGATTTATTGCCAAAATATTGAATTAAGGCGTATTTCTTTTTATTTGATAAAGTAGTTGGATAAATTTTGTGAATAGCTAATTTATAATCTTTCTCTTTAATTAGTGTATCAATAAGTTGAATATTATAACCATTACTATACACAATTTGTTTAAAAATGAATTTTCTATATTGTAACTAATTTTATCTGAAGGAACCGTTGAAGTTCTATGTATCATGGACCTTTATGCTGGTTTACCCATAGGAAGTCCAATTTCACCTCTTTTAGCTAACATATTTATGGAAAATCTAGAATATCAAATATTCGAATCAAAGCAATCTGAGAAAGTTATATTTTGGTTTCGTTATGTTGATGATATTTTAGCATGTTTTAATAGTTCATTTGATTTAATTAATGAATTTTTAATTTTTATTAACAACTTGCACCCCAAAATAACATTTACACTAGAAACTGAACAAAATCGGTCTATTAACTTTTTAGATTTAAACATAATTTAATCCAAATAATAAACTTGAAAATTCCGTTTATAGAAAACCTACATAAACAGACATTACAATACCACACGATTCTTGTCATCATAAAACACATAAATTAGCAGCATAGAGGTCCATGATACATAGCGCTTTAACGGTTACTTTAGGTAAAATTAGTTATAAAAGAGAAATTTCGATTATTAAACAAATTGCATACAATAATGGTTATAATACTCAACTTATTGATATACCAATTAGCTCTTCAGAAAATTTATCCAACTATTTCATCATATAAAATGAAATACGCCTCAATTCCATATTTTGCAAATAAATCAGAAAAAATTGCCAAAATTATAAACAAAACAAATAAATGTAAAATAGTTTTTAAAACAACAAAAAATAATTTAACCACTTTGTTTAATGCTAAAGAAAAAACAGACAATTTTCTAAAATCAGGCATTTTCAAATTAAATTGCTCGCACTGTAATTCGGTTTATATAGGACAAACAATTAGAAACTTTGATATTAGGTACAATGAACACATACGTTGTCACAAATATTAACACCTACATAAATCCAATTATTATTATTATCTACGCTTATAAGTTAGGCTCTTAGCGTTTATTTAGGATCTTTTCCCATTCCTTTCGGTTCATAACTTTCTGTTTCCAATCTTTTATTTCCTTTTCCCTTAGATCTTCCATTATTGCCTCTTCCCACGTCATCCTCGGTATACCTTGTTTCCTCACTCCCTCAGCCTTCTTCCATGCGATGTTTCTTACCACCCTCGTATTTCCCATCCTTTTTAAATGTCCCAACCATTGCAGTCTGCGTATTTTTACGTTTTCTGTAATTGGTGTTTCTTTATATATTTCGTATAGTTCAGCATTTGTTCTTCTTTCCCATCCCTCTTCCATCTTTTTACCACCTAGTATTTGCCTTAATATTTGTCTCTCCCACACTTCTATTTTATATTGGTCACTTTTCTTTAGGGTCCATGTTTCACTCCCGTAAAGCATAGAGGGTTTTATTACTGTGTTATCTCGTTTTATTTTTGCTTCTCGAATGATTTTCTCTAGGGCTAGATTGAATAACAGCGACGAGAGTGGGTCGCCCTGTCTTAGTCCCGATTTTACGTCGAACTCTTCTGATAGACTGTTCCTTCCTTTTACTTGGTTGTTAGTCGCTTTCATAATCATCCTGACTAGATTTGTTAATTTATTTGGTATCTCCAAGTCTGTCATAGCTTTATATAGTTTGCTCCTGTTTATGCTGTCATACGCCGTCTTGAAATGTATGAATAGGATGAGTAGTGGAATTTTGTGTTCGTAACAACTTTGTGTTATTTGCTTTAATAGGAATATTTGGTCCGTGGTACTTCTACCTTTCCTAAAGCCTCCCTGATACTCTCCCAGCTCCTTTTCTATGTACAGTTCGAGTCTCCGTTTTATGAGTGTCGATATTATTTTGTATACCATATCTAGCAGAGCGATACCTCTGCTCTGTAGTTGCTGCGTATCGATCTATCCCCTTTCTTAAAGATTGGGAGAATTAGGGCTTTATTCCACTCCGGCTGCATTTGTTCCTCTTGCCATACTTCCGTGATTATACTGTGTATCTTTTGTATTAGCACTTTCCCTCCTTTTTTTATATTTTCTGCTGTTATGTTGGCTCTTGCCATTTCTCATAGCTTGGATTACTTCTTCTACTTCTTTTATTGATGGTGGAGTACTCTCTTCGGATTCTTCCGTGCTCCTGCTTGTTATTTCCTCTTCTGCTCTATTATATCTGTCTTCCTGAATTTGGTTTAGTATTTCGGAAAAGTGTTGGCTCCATATTTTTAATTGTTCTTCTTCATTTCCTATTAGGTTTCCTTCTTTGTTTTTGTAAAATACCTGGCTCGTTTTAAGTTCTCCTTTTGCCTCTCTTATGTTCTTGTATGCCTTCCTAATTTCGTTATTTTTAAAGTTGTCTTCTATTATTTTTAGCTGATTCTCCTTATCCCCCCTTTTCGGGTTTCTACATGTTTGTTTTGTTTTCCTTCTCTGTTCTTGGTATGCTCGGTGGTACGTCAATTTGTCTTCTTCCGTTTGGGCTCGTAGCATTTTTAATCTTAGCTCTTTTCTTTTGTTTATTTCTTCTTTACATTCCTCATTTATCCACGTTTTTCTTTTTTCTTTCTTCGTCTTGGGGATGCTCTCGGTTGTTGCTGTTTTTATTATCTCTTCTATCTGTTTCCATTTCTGTTCTATTGTATGCGGTTGTGTTTCGCTTGGCTCCTCGCATTTTTGTTTTATCGCGTTTTTGTATTTTTCCACTATTTCTTCATTTTGTAATTTTTGTATGTCGTATTTTTTGTTTATTCCTTTTTTCACTTTTGTTTTATGTTTCGCTTCTTTTTTCATGTTTACTTCGACTAGGAAGTGGTCAGAGTTAATATCCGCCCCTCTATACGTTCTTACGTTTGTTATCAGGTGTGAGTTTTGTTCCTGTATTAGGACATGATCTATTTGATTTGAGTAGGTGTTTCCGGGGCCCATCCACGTTGCTTTGTATATTTCTTTCCTTCTAAAGGCTGTGATTACTATTTTCATGCTATTTTCTATGGCAAGCGTAATCAGTCTAATTCCGTTATCGTTTGATTCCTTATGCTTACTTTCTACTCCTGTAATTTTTTTGTATATTTCTTCCCTTCCCAGTTTGGCGTTCATGTCTCCCATTATCATTTTTATTTCCCTTCTTGGTAGCTTGTGATACGTCTCGTCTAGCTTTTCATAAAACTCTTCTTTCTCTTCGTGCGTTTTTACTTCGGTTGGGGCATGCGCGTTTATGATTGTTACATCTTTAGCTTTTCCTTTTATTTTAATATAACACATTCTGTCTGAGATCGGTGTAAAGTCCTTAGTTAAATTTTTTTGGTTTTTGTTTATTAAAAACCAACACCGTATGTTCTCTTGTCGCTTCCGCTGGTGAGCAAGATGTGATTTTCGAGCTCCAATATATCGTTATGCTTTAGGTGTGTCTCCTGTATTGCCAAGATATCTAGTTTATACTTATTCGCTTCCTTCGCCAGCATCTTAATTGCTCCTTCCTCATACACCCCCTGAAGTTTCCATGTTCCTAGTCGTAGCTTTTCCTTCTTATGTATACAACGACTCTGTTTTTTTGGATTAGCTTTTATATTTAATTTGGTTAACTTTTTTCCAATATTCTCACTTATATTCTCTATCTTTGATTTCCATAGCAGTTGCTTTAATGCTTTTACTGTATATTTTGTTTTTCTAGTTCTACCGAAATTCCTTTCAGCTCTTTTCGTTAGCGTTTCGGAGCCTGTTTGTTAATTTTTCAAGTCTTTTTTTGTTAATTTCCGTTGTTCTACCAGTTGTGCCTTAATTGTATTTAATCTCTTTAATTCATTTACGTTTTTTCTCCACTCTTCGTGTTTTACGTGGAGTTCTTCTATTCTTTTAGCAATTTCTGTAATTTCTTCCATTCCTGTTAACTAGTTCGCTTTTCAGATTAATTTTGCTTTAGCCTTTTTCGCTGTGTTTTCCTATGCTTTAATATTACCTTACATGCGGGTTATTTTTGCTTTCTAGTACTCCTTAAAGATGGGCCAATCCATGTCTCTATATGGTATTACGCGTCTTTGACGTCATGCACGCGACTCTTCTTGGGCGTGTTCTATCTTCTTATATTCGACCTTATTACAGCTGACACTTCGTTGTTCCTTCTAGATTTTACAAATGTTCGCCTTCGTTATTTACTTTTTGGGCTTCCTCTGTCTGCTAGATTACTACTTTCACTTTAACTTTATACTTTAAATACACTTTCACTTCTTTACGTCACCACTACATCACTTTAAAACCTTGTTTTTTAACGGAGATAGTGCTGCCTACTGCAGTTTGTCATCGTCCCCCCAAGGTCAAGTCCAATTATGCTAATCACTTATTAGAACACAATCATCCAATGACATCTAATAACACTACAAAATGTTTACACTTTTGTGGTGATAAACGTAAGATAGATATACTAGAAGTATTTGAGGGCCGGCGGGTGGTCTAGTGGTTAAAGTCCCAGGCTTTGAAACTAGACTCCCAATGGCAGTTGGTTCGACTCCACTGCCCGTCGGTAATTTTTCTGAATAAGTTAAATCCAACGGGTCCATGGATGGTGTATGTAGGTGTGTATGTTGGGTTGCATGTCTTTTAGGGGTGGGGCATGTTAGACCGGTGAAGAGCACTTAGTGTGCTGAGCCCGGGTAAGGGGGTGGGATGGGAATCATGGGGTCGTGCTCCCGCACAGCTTCATGATTCTTTAAAAATGAAAAGAAGTATTTGAAATTCGAGTTATGAAGATTTATTGTTCCTATACCAACACCAACTGTTTACTTTTAATCTTGCCTCTGATAATGACATATCAACATGTCGAAATACGTATAAGGCTAAAATAAAAAACCTGTTGAAGTTAAGAATTGTCTTACTTATTGATTAATGCAGTGTGTTTGTTATGAAACTATTGAATTACTTGTTAAATATTTTGTGTATGTAGTTTTGCTTCTGTTACTTAGTATTGTTTACATAAAACTTGGTAATATTTCTTTAAATTGTTTATAATGTATTGACTGCAGTTGTTTCTACCGATCTGAAAAATGTTTAAATCCATAGCCTACAATTTTATGTTTTACTGATAAGTACTTCTCCTTCGTTTATTTTTGAGATATGAATTTACGTTAAGACCAATTCAGCATCTTTTTGGGTCAAATCATCGCAGGTGTCATATTTTTGTATCATGTGACAATAGTCTCATTAAATATGTATTTGTCTGATGCGCCTCTATCTGTTTTTAATGACAACGTAACTCCAAAATTGATTTGAATTAATTTCTATTTTGTTTATGTAATTTTTTTGTACTTCATTTATCATTTTCTGGACTTCCTTCCTCAATGATTTGAATTTTTCAGTGTACTGATTTGAATTGTTTTGTGCACTGCTAGCAAGTTTATGGTATGAATGCTGCTGTTGGATTTTCTTGATGATAAGAACATTAAACCATTTAGGATACTTGTTTGTTTTTTGAATTGTAGCTTTTGGCACGCATTAATCAAATATTTAATACATTTTGTTGTAGTCTGCTGCCTCATAGTTATAGTTTATTATTTTGATGGATTCTGATTTTACTCTTTCCGTTGAATGCGTTACTTTCAAAGGTGCATGTACTGAGTTATCTGTGTATCTAACGTATTAGTTGCCCATACGACTTTAGCGTTTAGATTTGTAAGAACTAAATCTAGTGTCCTGTTTTGTAGTTTGTCACTGAATTGATTGAGTCGAGGGTATACATCGAAATAATGTTTTTTATAGTTTTGCATTTAGAGTTGCCATTGCTGAGTGAGTAATTAGCACCAGTAATTTCTGGGAAGTCGAAATCCCCCGCAATAAAGACATTGGAAGAAACTAACAGATTTTCTATTGTTTCCAGACTTCTCATAAATGCCTTGTGTTTTTATGATGCAGATTGGGGTTGTAAATAAATAAATATGACCCATTTTTAATTTTAAATTTTAACCATAAATCAGTATGAGTTTTTTGAAATTCGACTTCTACCGCATTTAGATTAGCTCGCACCGCAATTAATACTGCTTTGCCTCTTGAACAGTACAGAGTGGCTAGGAAAACCCCGGCCACTTTTCTTGCGGCGGTCAAGAGATGGCGCTTTAGTAAAGAAAAATTAAATTAAAATACTGACAACAACGCAGAATCCAAGACGTTTTAGTTGTTTTGATTTAATATGGGGCGTATTTAATAACTAAAACGTCTTGGATTCTGCGTAGTTGCCAGTATTTTAATTTAATTTTTCTTTGCTAAAGCGCCATCTCTTGACCTCCGCAAGAAAAGTGGCCGGGGTTTTTCTAGCCACTCTGTACATTCCCTCATAATTTCGATCCTTTTTAAAAATAGTAATTGTAGTGTAAAAGTAATCATTGGCGATCGGTGGCATGACACAGATGAGGCCCAGCCACGCCTGCAAACTGAAAAACACAGAATGCCATATAAACAGTTTAATAATATATTTACAAATATATGAATTTATTTTTATTTTTATTTAGTCACCTCCTATGTTCTGTTTAATAATTTGAGAACATACTAGCAGTTTGGGTTCGTCTACGTAGTGCAAGTTCTGACTGTTTTGAGGCCAAAATAACAGTAGACTCCCAAAGGCGTATTTCCACGCGCGTCTGTTGTTGGTTGTAGCGTATCATGTTGGTTCTCTCGCTTATCGCGTTAATGCATTGCATTAGTCACATGTTAGAGCCTGCTGAGAAGTCCGGGAAAATTGGCCTCGGGGTATTTCGCTAGCTACGCTTACTCACTACTCGCTTAAATCATGAAGCCACGCCACGACTTGTTTCCTTGCCGGAAACTCCGTTTTGTGCACGTTTCCATATTGAAAAACATGAAATTGTTGCCGCTTCGTGTTACTTCAGTTTCAGGCGAAAGAAAATTTTCACCACAAATGTGTAAAAACTTTATAGTGTTATTAGATGTCATTGAATGATTGTGTTCTAATGAGTGTTTAGCGTAGTTGGATTCATGTGGGTGTTTATATTTGTAACAACGTACGTGTTCCTTGTACCTAATATCAAAATTTCTAATTGTTAGTCCTATATAAACCAAATTACAGTGCGAGCAATTTTATTTTAATATTTTTTGTTGTTTTAAAAGTTATTTTACATTTATTTGTTTTGTTTATAATTTTGGCAAGTTTTTCTGATTTATTTCCAAAATATGGAATTAACACCTATTTCTTTTTATTTGATGAAGTAGTTGGATCAGTTTTGTGAATAGCTAATTTATAATCTTTTTCTTGAATTAATGCATTAATAAGTTTAGTATTATAACCATTACTGTATGCAATTTGTTTAATAATTGAAATTTCTCTATTATAATTAATTTCATCTAAAGGGACCGTCAAAGCTCTATGTATCAGGGACCTGTATGCTGCTAATTTATGTGTTTTATGGTGACAAGAATCGTGTGGTATTGTAATGTCTGTTTGTGTAGGTTTTCTATAAACTGAGTACTCAAATTTATTAGTTGAATTAATTTTTATGTTTAAATCTAAAAAGTTAATGGACTTATTTTGTTCAGTTTCTAGTGTAAATTTTATGTTTGGGTGCAAGCTGTTAATAAAAATTAAAAATTCAATTAATTAAATCAAATGAACTATTAAAACATGCTAAAATGTCATCAACATAACGAAACCAAAATATAACTTTTTCAGATTGATTTGATTCGAATATCTGATCTTCTAGATTTTCCATAAATATGTTAGCTAAAAGAGGTGAAATTGGACTTCCCATGGGTAAACCATCTTCTTAGAAATAAATTTTATTATTAAAAGTAAAATAATTTTGATTGGTGCAAAGTTCAAATAATTAATTAAGTATTTTATATACAGATAATCATTAAATATGGACTTTAACGAAGTAAAGCTAGAATTTATAAATAAAATCCAAAAGTTAGTTTCTCAAAAAACTTAAATGGGACGAGGGGTCAAGTGATACCTCATTTTAAAGGTCCCATTAAACTGAACAACTTTTGTATTTAAAGTATTTCGCAATCGCTCACCGTTACAAAATGGCGGCTCAATCTAAAAAAATTCCTTTCTATTATCGGATAAATCGTTCTCTCTACCGCATCTAAGGCATTGAAATAGAAATTTTTGGCTGATTTATAAAGTCGTATCTATTTTCTATTCTATTCTATTCTAGCCTCTTGTATTCCAACTTTGGACATAGGCCTCCTCTAAAACTTTCCATTGGTTTCTATTTTTCCATGTTTAGAGGGGTTTGGCATTAAAACGCCACGTTTGCCAGACGTGTTGGCGAGTTGGTTTAGGGATCAGGAAGGGGTAATATAGTGCATGGGTAGGATTAGGGTTAGGGACATGGTTCCTCCCTAGAGTTTGGAGGAGGGAGAAGCCATGAGCTCGTGTGGGCAAGGTCGCTAGTCCTTGAAGTAGGGTCTATCCCTTACCAGGATCGTAAGAGAGTACCTACCCACATAATATTAAATCCACGTGCGAGTTGGAGTTGGACATCTCACCATCGCACTTGCAATAAACCTTTATTATACCCAGTGGGAAACTATTAATGCGTGTGTTGTTGTTTTTGTGTAAGATGGGGAGGGGAGACAGGAACGTACAGATTGCATGCAATTCAGGCGCTAGCACGCTCTCTGGGTTACGCTTCTGCATTTGTATAATTCATTGTTTTAAAAAATAATTGTAGAGAACCACAAAAACAAGCTTTGTTCAGTTACATGACGCTCTTTCATTGACTTCTAGTGTAACGATAAAAAGCTTTATATTGTTAAGATGTGGTATATCGTTGGGAAACATCAATAAATAGACTTTATAAATCAGCAAACAAATTTGTTTCACAGTGAGAGATATCGAACCTAGAAAAGTTAAATAGGACCTTTAAAATGAGGTAGCACTTGACCGCTCATCCCATTTAATATTTTTGAGATAATGTCTTTTGAACGTTCCCACTCTTTTTAGAAGGAGAGGGGGTTCTAATATTTATTTTTTGTCCTCGTGTGGTACATCATTTGAAAGCTAATTTAATGGACTTCGACTATCAGTACCGATTTTCTTGATACAATAGTTCATGTGCGATTGGAAAAGGTTTATGTAATGGCTGTTTTTTTGATGTAATTGGCCGCCATTTTGAAACGATTTGAGCTATTAATATTTTCTTTTTAAGTTGTTTGGTTTAAAAACGTCTTTTAAATGAGGCAAGAATTAACCCACCTTCGTATTTGACAATCTCGAGGACCCCCCCCCCCCTTCAAGAAAAACTACCCTTTCCGGAGTCTCACAAAATTTAACTATTTTTACTGAATACCTTGTGTACAATTCATATAACAAGTCATCTAGGTTCACTAGTTTAGCCATAAAAGATTGTGCGTGGGTGGTCTGTTACACACTGTGTATTTAACTGTCAAATTTTTAACTAATAAATAAAACAAATGAACTAGTTTGCTAAAATTTAATCCCGAATAAATTTTGTAGTTTAACTAACTTACCGAGATTCTTCAAATTTACAAGTGGTGTCTGAGTGTAATTATTTATCACATTGGCTGCTAAAACGGCAAATGCAACATTTAATATTTTGAATTTCTTTTTTCAGTTTCTAATAATGTTAAAGAACACTGTGATATAATATTAACTAAGACGTCAAATCACCAAAGTGTAGACAATAGTCCATCGGATGAAGAATTTTATACACCTCCGAGCAGTCCTACCTCTTCAGAAGAAGACACCAGCGATGAAGACCCCTTTGAAGACAGTTTTTCACCAGAGAATGACGTATTTATTGAAGGGTAAGTATTTTTTTTTGCAAAATAAAAAGTAGAAGAATAAATGTATTGCAAAAACATATTACCGGAAATATTAATTTGATGTGTTGTTTTAGAAATATTCCAACAAAGACAGACTATGCTGTTTATAACGCGGTGACGTTTGCTGATGATAGATTAAACCCAAGAGATTATCCAAATGTTTATAAATGGCGTCATGCTGTTAGTTTATATCCTGAAAGTGAACGAAAAAGGTGAGATGAATTATTGAACTTGAGAAATAATAGCTCAGAGTTACGGCGTGACGAGTTGTTTCACATCAAAAGCTTATTATACTCAATTCTTGACCGTTGGTTATTTTGACCGATGTTAACAACCAATTTCCCGGTTTATATACGATCTTCAAGTCGCCGTCGCATAGCAAAGCTTACAATGCGCAATTGTTTATTTAACAGATGGGGCGAAGTTATTATTCTTATGTTTAATAATTTAGAATGGGTAACTTTTTTTACCGTTATGTGAGAGAGAGCGAGACGGACTGTGATTGCGTCTGCAGAGCGAGAGTAGTATCATCACTACAGGGTCCGTCAAAACCCTGCCGTTCTTTGATAGCTCTGTTAATATTAAAGATACAGGAAACCTTTTAAGACAAAAGTTATTGGTAATTAACTGCTGCATAACCCAAAATTATTATCAGTTATACTGAATGTTTGGTTACGCCCGTACTTTATCATTTTAAATAGAAATCCTTATATATTATAACATATGTAGATTCTACATTTAATTACAAGTATAAAAGTATTAACATTTAATTATATTAAAATTATCGTTTTTCAAGTTATTTGAGTTTTTGCAAAAATTTTGACATTTGTTGACTTAAAAATTAATTCTTTAGATACCAAAAACGTTTATGTTTCACTATTTTGCACAGATTATTAACACATTATAAAGTATTCAGTGGTATGTTAAAAACAGCAGATTATTACACAGGGTCTTCATAATCTATTGTCCATTTTGCAAAACTTTAAATTTCCATAACTTTTCGTTTTTCAAATGCAACACCCAGTATTTTTTAAAACAGTCCAATGTAGATTCTTTTTCGATTTGGTATATGTTTTGCATACCAAAAATTAATATTTCTATTTTTTCGTACTATCTTAAATTTTTTGTAAATCGAAAATTAAAATTGGTGTGCCATGAAAACCAAACAAAAACTTTCTTTTCCAACTGTCAAAACAATCTCAAATTATTTTTCCATCTTGCTGTGTACTGGGCACTTAGGTCCCCTGACCTTAACCCACAGATTTTTTTATGGGGCTAAAATTAAAAATGTATACCATGAACCTCCAACTACCATAGAAGATATGTAAGTTAGGATGGACGGCCTTTAGAAGTATCACACCTCAAATTTTAGAGAACGTTCAAGAATCTTTCAAAAATCGCATTGGCGTGTTTATAGGAAAATGGGCTTAACTTCGGACATTTACTGCATCAATAGTAGCTAAAATAACTATTAACAAATTTATTGGTTGTTGTTGTTTTTGTTTAAAGTATTTTTTTGTTATTGTATTTTGCCTTAAAAGTTATTTTTAACAGACTTCAAAAAAAGGAGGAGGCATAACTTTTTTGTTTATGAACCGATTTTAATGATATTTTTGTGTTGGGTTCAGTATAGTTCCAAGGTGGCCCCATTATAATTTCATTGGTATTGGAGCTTGAACTTCGAAGATACTCCTCAAAATCAATTTTTTTTTCCGACTTTTTAGTGTGTCCGTATTTCATCTTCCGTTTCAACTAGCCGTCATTTCCTCATTCGAGAAGCATCCTTACTAGGTCTACCCATCACTTAAAATTGTAAAATAATTAACTTTTAAAAAAAAGAAAACCGACTTCAAATAACACAAAGGTGACATAAGTTAACTAAAAAGCAAAAAATAAATGTTTTTTATACAACAGTTTAATACTTATTTGTTTTCCGTTTAATGTAATTAAGAAATTGTTGTTTATTATATAATTATTAATTGTTTTATAATTTTTAAGTCGGTGCCAAGTAAAACATAAAAATTCGAATCTAATTTGTTATTGCAGCAAGGTATATAATTTTTATGTTTTACTTGGCACCGACTTAGAAATTATAAAACAATTAATAATTATATACTAAACAACAATTACTTAATTACATTAAACGGAACAACAAATAAGTATTAAACTGTTGTATAAAAAACATTTATTTTTTGCTTTTTAGTTAACTTATGTCACTTTTGTGTTATTTGAAGTCGGTTTTCTTTTTTTTTTAAGTTAATTATTTAATTTAAATTTGTAGCTTTGTTCCTACCTCTTGTAAATAAATTAAAATTTATAGCACCATTGCCATTTTCATTTAAACAAAATATTTCAATAAATTTTCGACACATACAGCAAGATGGAAAAATGGAACATTTTTTTGTCACTCTAAATATAATGTAAGAACGTTTTTGTATTGTTTTCATGGCGGCACACCAATTTTAATTTGTGATTTGATTTATAAGAAACATTTTGAAAAAACACGAATAAATATAGAAATATTAGTTTTTAGAATACAAAACCATATATCAAATTGATCAAGAATTTAAGTCTACATTTGACTGTGTTAAAAAATACTGGGTGTTCTATTTGAAAAACAAAAGTTACTGACAATTGTAGTTTTGTAAAATGGACAACAAATTATGAACACGTGGTAATGCTGTTTTAAACGTACCGCTGAATACTGTATAATGTGTTAATAAATCTGTGCAAAACAGCAAAATGTAAATGTCTTTGATATCGTAAATATTAATTTTTTAATAGTCAATAATTGTCAAAATTTTTGCAAAAAAGCTAATTGCTTAAAAACCGTTACTTTTAAAATTATTGAACCTTAATACTTTTATACCTGTAATTTAATTTAGTATCTAAAAATGTAATACAAGGTGTTGTGTTTAAATTAATAAACTGAAATGCTGTGGGCTCAACCAAACACCCAGTATAATTGATAACAATTTTAGGATATGCAGCAGTTAATTTATCGACAAATTTTGTATTTCAACTCTTCTCTATCTTTAATACTAACAGAGCTATCAAAGAAAGGCAGGGTTTTGACAGACCCTGTATACATGGTGTTCCAACACCTATTACGCCCTATGTAATTCTGAAATGCATCAAGATAATGAAAGAAAGTTGATAAGAATTTTTTGGTAACATTTGAACTACTAGAAAAATCTATTTAACCAATCGTAATTTTTTTTAAATAACTATGTACCAATTTCTGCTTTTATTCGATAGAAAATGTTCTCTTTTCAATGGTATAAAACTTGTATACCCTCATAGTATACGGCTCATTCTCACATAACGGGAGAATTGTTGTCCCGGCTGAATTGCAATTCGGTGCTTTTGAATTTCAAAAAAATTATGCCAATACTAATTGCAGAGCTAGTTTATCTGTTACAAAATGCATTAACTTTATATATTATGTGACTTTATTGGCATTTTCCAGCATCGTTAGTAACCATAATATCATTTCGGTAACGTGTCCCAAACAGGATTTTCGATATTTGAAGGTCAAATACTTTTATTGTGCTGCTTGTAAAAACTGCACATGGGAATAATCATGATTTCACATCTATCTTCTGTCCTCCATACAAATAGAAACACGTTAATACATTAATATAAATTAATAATTAGCGATTCTTTCTTGTCCCAAGGTTTGTTGTCACTTGGGTAGTGTTCAGTGTCAATTAGCCTACCGGCTTTATTAAACCTTGTATCGAGTGCTACTTTGTTGTGTATTCATTGTGAGACAGTGTTGAATGTATCGCGAGTAAGTCGTTTTGCTTTTATTGCATGACTTTTTTCTAATTGTAATTTGAATGACATAAATTACGAGCGTACCTTTAATACATGTCAATTCGGTAACACTAGTCATAATAGAATAATAAATTAATTTCAAAAATGTACTATTATCGTTAACTTGCTCGGTGTTCCTTTACATAACCTCAAAATTATTTTCACCAAGGTGCTAAAACAGAGGTGAATTCATTCGATTTAATGTGAAAATGTCAGTTCGGTACTGGTCATTTCGGTAACGGTCAAATTTCTTTTGTGGTGTTACCGGAATGATTCAGACGTTACCGAAATGACGTTAACAGTAAAAGAACTAATACGTACTAAAAATATCACTTCTGGCAGGTAACAAAAATGGATAAAAAAAAATTCGATGATTTGAAAATTAAATCTAAAAAAGACAGAGAAGCTGCATATGAAAAATTTCATCAAAAGAAGCTTAAAGAAAAACAAATAAAGATAGATAAAAAATTATTTTCCAATATTATATTAAACCAAAAACTAACGTCAGAATATATTGGTATTTTGGCAGGTGCATCGAAAGAAACAGAGGAAGTCTCACAACTTAAGATTAAAAATCCATTGCTATCTTCTGGAATATGTTTTCTCTGTACTTATGGTTTTAGTATGTAAAATATGGGAACTAGATGCACGACTTGTAGAAGAACTTTTCATACAAACTGTATTTTAAGAAACAAATTACACATAAGTGGTAAAAATATATTTAAATGCAAATCTTGTATGAAAATTGCTTGATTTTATAAATTTTTGTTTGCTACTGCAAATTTTGTTTGAATATTGCTTAATTTTATAAACTTTTGTCTTTCAACATTTATTTCAATAAATACTTTTCAAATAAACTAGTTGCATATTTATTAACACTGCATGAAAACCTAACAAGATCATTGCGGTAACATCCTCATCATTTCGATACAGAATATCATTTCGGTAACGCACCTCATTCATGCAAAAGTATTAAAGTAATTATGAAGTATAGCAGAATTAAGGTAGTAATTAAATTCTTGCATATGAAAACTGTTAAAAACATTTGAAATTCTATTGAAAACTTCAAAATGTTTGCTGATACCAAAATAAACACATTGGTTTTCCTCAAAAATATGTATTATGCAGCTGTATGGAAGAAAGGAAACCAAATAACTGTAAATTGAAGCAACCTATAAAGTTATAACAGAACTAATATGCTTTGGTTAGAGTTTTAATGCATTTTATAATGATTTCCGCAATTCTTCTGATTTTGAGGTGGCTTGAAAGATACGTTACGGAATTGACGATTTTCCAAATATCTTTTTGAAAAACATATGTCTATGACTTTTAGACGCAGTATCTTTCGTGGCCAATATAAAAATAATATACTTTGAGGTTTTGGCCAGCCAATCAGGCCAAAAAATACAGTGGGAAAGCACTTTTTTTTTTTTAATTTTTACAAGTGTAATTCTCCCGTTATGTGAGAATGAGCCATACAATTTTCGAGAAAAACGCGAGCAACTTCTTCATATTAGCAGGCCCTACATTCAGACAACAACCTATCGCAATCACAGTAGTGTGCTTTGAAATTCATTTGTTATCTCTTAACAATCAAAAGCAATTAGTGCTGTCAACAAACACTATTAGTACAAGTTAAATATACAAGGTCGTGCAAAAGTACGGAATAATAGTTCTGGTAGCGTAAATACTGATTTTACAAAACAATATTTTATATGAAAGTTTTTTATTATATTTTTATCTACCTTTCTGCCTACTTCAAACATTGTTTAAATAATTCTGTAAGCGCTGTGACGCAATTGTAATTTTTTTCAATACCTGTTTTTTGCATTTATTAGACAGTTTGTTTTTCTCTTTTCATTAGTATAACCCCTGTATAACCTTATATTACAAAATTTTTGAGTTAAACGCGAATAACTTTCTTATACTAGCAGGCCCCGACTTCAAAGCTCACTGCTGTGATTGCGGTAGGCTGCTGTTTAAATTCGGGCCCTGCTAATATGAAGAAGTTTTTCGCGTTTTTCTTGAAAATTTTATTTTGAGAGAGTATACTATTAAAAAGTAAAGAAATTTCTATCGAATAGTGCCAAAAATTGCTAGGTTGTTATTTTAAAAAAATGACAATCGCATCACAGCGCTTACAGCATTCCTTCAAGTACACAGAAAAGAAGGCCAAACGTTACTAACAAACTTTTATTGACATTTTTTTTTCTATCTTGACCTGTTTCAGAATGAAATAGGGGCGTAACAAGCATTGGACTCCCCTATTGCGTGCAGGGTGAAACTCTGTCTGGTCTGGTCAAGGGTATAAAATTTGTTATTCGTGTCAAAGGCTTAATTCTTGTTTTTAATATCCTTTATTTTAACAGAACAGTTAATATGTGGCTCAATATTAAATTAAATTTGTTCCTGTTTTAGTTGGACAAGTCCAAGTATCGGTAGATATATGATTGGTTCACCAAATGCCACTTCAACACCGCCTCGTTTAAACAAACTGGATGTACTCAGTGCCAATCTACAAACACCTCCAAGCTCTTGGTTTCGAATAACGGGTGCCAATTCCCCTAGAGACAGTTTGAAACGGTACCGAAGGAGCAATATTAGTTTTAATCTCTAATAGTAGGTATTATTATTGTGTATTTTTTTATTAATTGTTTTATTAAAACACTTTTCTACTTTCAACTTTTCTGTTTAACGTATTACTAATTTTACCAAAATTTAATGTTGCATTTGTTTCACGTGTTTCTTATTTATAATGTAGTTCTTTCTTATGTTAGTTTACATAAGGTGACCACTCATTGTTTTATAAGTTTTCTTTAAGTGTAAGAATTATGTTTAAAATAAATCGATGAAATGTTTGAAAAGAAAGATTCATAAAGACCCTTGTATTAATCAGTCTGAGTTTAATGTTTTTAAAATTCCAATTTTCCCGATACAAGGCCAATCTTGCAAAACTTTCATTTTATGACTGTTTAGATTACAGAAAGACCCAATTATGATTTCTTCATTAATTGTTAGTATTAAAGATAGAGAAAAAGTTTTAATACAAAGGTTGTTGATAATTAACTGCTGCATATACTAAAATTCTTATCAATTATACTGAGTGTTTGGTTATGCTCGTACAACATTGTTAATTTAAGTACAATATTCTGTACATTATTACATTTTTAGATTATAAATTTATTTACAGGTTCAATAATGTTCAAAGTAACGGTTTTTGAGTTATTAGCATTTTTGCATAATTTTGACATTTGTTGACTAATATCAATGTTTAAGATACCAAAAACGTTAACGTTTCGCTGTTTTGCACAGATTATTAACACGTTATACAGTATTTAGTGGTATGTTAAAAACAGCAGATTATTGCACAGGGTGTTCACAATTAGTTGTTCATTGTATAAAACTTCAAATTTTAATAACTTTTGTTTTTCAAATGCAACACCCAGTATTTTGTAACAAAGTCAAATGTAGAATTAAATTCTTTTTTGATTTGCTATAAGGTTTTGTATACTAAAAACCAATAGTTCTATGTTTTTTCGTGTTTTTTAAATTTTCTTAAAAATTGCAAACTAAAATTATTTTGCTAGGAAAACAATACAAAAACTTAAATTATTATTATATTATTATTAAATTGACAAAGAATTGTAAAATTATTTTTTTATTTTGCTGTACGTGTTGAAAATTTATTGAAATATTTTGTTTAAATGAAAATGGTAACGGTGCTATAAATTTTAATTTATTTACAAGAGGTGAGAACAAAGCTACAAACTTAAATTGGAAAATAACTGTCTAAGAAAAATACAATAACAAAAAAACAATACTTTAAACAAAAACAACAGCTACTACAAATAAATTTATTAATAGTTTTTGTAGCTACTATTAAATGTTCGAAGTTACACCCATTTTCCTTGAAACACAATTGCGATTTGTGAAAGATTCTTAAACATTTTCTAAAATTTGAGGTGTGATACTTCTAAAGGCTTGCATATCTTCTATGGTGGTCGGAGGTTCATGATATACATTTTTAATGTAGGCCTTTAAAAAAATATATGGGTTGAGGTCAGGGGACCTAAGTGTCCAGTACACAGCAAGATGAAAAAATAATTTGACATGCGATTTACAAATAAATTAAAGAAAATACGAAAGAACATAAAAGTACTAATTTTTGGTATAACAAACTTTATATTATAACGAAAGAGAATTTAATTGGACATTGGACCGTGTTAAAAATACTGGGTGTTGCATTTGAAAAACAAAAGCTATTAATTTTAAAGTTTTGTAAAATGGACAATAAATTATGAACAACCTGTGCAATAATCTGCTGTTTTTAACATACCAGCAAATACTTTATAATGTGTTAATAATCTGTACAAAATAGGGAAACGTTGCTGTTTTTGGTATCTAAAGTAATAATTTTTTGATATTAATAAACAAATGTCAAAATTCTTGCAAAATCTCATAAAACTCCTAAACCCTTCATTGTAATATCATTAAACGTTCATACTTTTATACTTGTAATTAAATATAGAATGTAAAAATATTAAAATACACAGGGTGTTCTATTTAAAATGACACAGTAAAGTGCTGTATGGGCGTAACCAAACATTCAGTATAACTGATAATAATTTGGATTATGCAGCAGTTTTTCTTACCAACAATTTTTGTATTTAAAGTTTATTTTATACTTTTGCTATAACCACATATGTATCTTAATATTGTTCCGGTGCACCATACAAAGAATAAATTTTAGTTGGAAATGTTAAAAAGATGCCAAATAAAACCTTAATCTTCCTGCAGTTTAGAAATGTTCTTCATAACTAGTTCTCAACTCCTGTTGCAACTGAATGTAATGTAGACCAAAATGTACTATAGGCAAAGTTATCAATTTATGTATTTAATAATTAAGTCTTCCTAGATAACTTGTTTTCGAGTGGTCTAAAAGGCTGTTGATAATCTCGCTCTTTTATGATAGTTTTTCTATTATATACGTGATGTTTCTATAAATACAGAGTATATGTACAATTTGTATCATAATTTTGCATTATATTGTAGGCTAAAACAGAAAGTTGTCTGTTCTAGTTTTGTTCAAATTTTTTTATAATATTTTCCATGATTTCAAACCATTTCAAATAGCAAAAGATTTTATGTAGAGAAAAAAAATATTAATGTGATTTTTGCTACTATTTAATTAAATAAAAAATAAAATATTTGAAATAGTTTTGGAAATAATAGATATGGTTATCCTGGATTAATTAATTGTTAATGTACACTGAGGGCATTTTATTATTTGGAATTTCAATAACCAAAATAAAATATTAAAAACCATTTAAAACTGTGTTTATTTTAAAGCCCAGGAATCCCAGTTCTAAAAATTCTTAAAATCCTAAAATTTGTGAAAAAATCCTAAATTTATACTACTGTAAGGTTTTTTTGTGGTCGATAACTTATTCTAGTTTTTAACATTGTTAATTACAATTTTGGCTGAAGTTCATCTAGTTACTAGAAATTTGTAGACTGTAAAAAATGTGCATTGTGTAAGTGCTTGCTGCTTTTATTAAAAATCGCCAATAAAATTATGTTCGTAATAATTCTATACTGCAAATATTAAAAGCAATAATCGGTGAAGTAGCTTGCTTAGACTTTCTGATACTTTCTAGATGAAACATTTATCCATGTAGTCATTGGGGTAATTAATTGTATAAAACATTTCAAAATTATGTAGCACAATTTCATTGTTCCACAAAATAGTTTTCTTTTTAGATTCTATCTTATTACTGAGAACTAAGATGTTTATTCCTTGACGTTGCAAACTAATTTAGCCTCATTTTTGGACCTCCAGGAACCCTAAAAAGTGGTTTTCAAAAAAATATCAATGTGGGTGGGTGGTGGATATCATAACTATCGAATGGATAAACGAATTTAAATGGGCTTTGGAGTGTGGGGGTATATCAAAACTTCACTGATAAAATAAGCTTTTTTTAAAAATCCGTAAGCGGAAGTTTTTTCCTAAATGAAATTTTATAAATTTGAAAACGGAATCTGATAGAAGACTTTAGGTAGCTATAAAGTGAAAAACCTTTCCAAAATTTTCAAAAACAAATATTTTTCAAAAACTGGCCACGTGATTTTCTTTAAACTTTGTAAGCTCATAGAGCTGAATATGAGCTACAATTTGGTTCATGGCCCAGCTCGCATATATCTTTCTGGTGCCTTCTATAAATTTTTTAAAATTTCAGTTTTAATACCTTTGACTCAAAAACGAGTTATCAGATTGGAATGAAATTTGATATTAAAAATGCCCTAAGGGTACACAATGTTACAAGCTAGTAGAATGTTTGAAACTACTAAAACATTGAATGAAAAAATTTCAAAATTTTGAGTTTTTCACTCACAACACGATTTTGTTTTAATTTTGTAGACTTACAGAGCTATGAAACAGCTACAATTTGGTTCGTGTTCCAGTCCGCTAACTTCTTTGGGACACCTATAAATTTTTGAAAATCGATAATTTATGCCCTTCTCTTTAATAAACGGGGGCTGATAAAAAATGTTGATTTAGGTTAAAGTGCTCATGAGTAATAGTAGAAGAAGATATGACACTTAATATTTAGACAGCAATATTTGGTGGGATTAATTTCCCCCTCCTACGCCAAAATATAGATAATTTGGAAAACACCATCAGGGTCTTGAAATACCCCCAAGATTTTAAAGAAATGTAACCAAAGAATTTTCCAACAGATCAATAATAAGCATGGAAAAAGAAAGAACACATATAGAAATGTAGTATGTAATTTAAGGCAAATGTTAGGTTTATCTTAAATATTTTGTGTTAACTGCAAAGGAAAAATACACTGAAAACAATTCGAGGGCGGAACTGAATATAGATGGCGTTGCAGTGGATGTGCTATGACGGCTAGAAACGGGATAATTTTAAGAGGAATACAACAGACGTGCTATATATAATTGCTTGATGTACTGTGTTTTACTGAGATAAAACCTGTTTTAAATGTCTTCTATAAGTTTATTTGACATTTTAATTTACATTAATATTGGTTCAAGGGCGTTCATAGAAGGTCAAGCTATATTAAATTCTGGACACTTGGTAATGTGTGGCGGCGTTAATGCTGAAAATCATGCTGAGGTTGCGGCACTGTGTCAACAGACTTCAAAATGAAAATGACCACCGCACGCGATAAAAATTCCTATAAACATCAATAAATAATTAGTAAATTGCATTTTGTATGTTTTAACATTTGTTTAAAAAAATTAGCGGGCGCCCATCATTGTTGCACATAAGGTAGTTTCTGCAATTTTATTTGTTTTCTTGTAGTTTTCTGAAAACTGGTAGTATCAGAAATATTTGTAAATAAAGACTATTTTATTATGTCGGATAAATATAAATATATACAAATAGTTGAGTTTTTTTTTAATTTTATAAAGAGTAAATGAAAGTTCTTAAAAATAATTTTTACGGTGAACTTTGTTCGAGAGCCAACTAAAATTATACTATATACTGCACCCTCGGTTTAGTACTACTTCGTAAATTTATCATCACCTATTGGTGGATCTAAATTAATTAATGTTACAATAACAATCATAATTTTATTTATAGAAGGTAAAATCTTCTATAATAATGTCCCTTAACATATTTTGAAAATTTTTACTTTTTTACTCATTTAACCCAGAAGAAGCAACGTCGATTAAATAAAATAATTGTAATATTTCTTTTATAGTATGAGTAGAATTTGATTCTACATGTGAGACATTTTTCCATGTCAATTTCTGTGCTGTCTAAAACTATTCTTGTTGATTGATACCAATCAAAACAAACAGGCATGTTATTTAAAATTTCTTCTTTTGCTGCAAATCTAAATAATGACTTTAAAACTATGCTTAGCTCTAGTGTATTATAAAAATAAGACCTGCTGTCTCTTCAAACTAATTTTAAATGGTTTTGAATTGATTGTGTGGTAGGCACATGGTGAAACATTATTAATAAATATTTAACTATTAAAAAATTAATAGATTATTAACAATTTAAAACTCTTGGTAATTGTTTCACAATTTGTTGGTATTTATTTCCTCGACTTACGTTTCAACCTTCACGGTCATTGTCAGGAGTTTACAAATCAAACTGTTTGATTTGTAAACTCCTGACGATGACCGTGAAGGTTGAAACTTAAGTCCAGAAAATAAATACCAACAAATTGTGAAACAATTACCAAGAGTTTTATTTTATTAATAATCTATTAATTTTTTAATAGTTAAATATTTAATTTTAAATGGCACGAATAGAACGGCAAACGATAAATCTAATTCTAATTTTATTAGATTCAGTAAATTTTTTGCGTAATGATACATTTGTTATCTGTCGACAATTTTGGAACAGCATTGACCAATACAGTAAGTAAATTGTTAAATTAATTACGCCTATTAACCAGGCCTGTAGCTAGGGGGATGCCAGGGGGTGCCTGGCACCCCCTGGAAAAATTTGAGCACCCCCTGGAGAATTACCAACATTACGACCATTTTTTAGGACTTATTTAAAATAGTTATTTATTGTACAAGATGATAAAATTGCACTTTATCTTCGAGAGCGATTTTAGCGTCGAGGCGTCAGCCGAGCCGCTAATAAGCATCGAGAAGATAATGAAATTTTATCGTCGTGTGGAATACAACATTTTTTTCTATAGCAATTGTTGAAGAAGACCAAAAAATGAAGAAAAATCAATGATAAATTTAATTTAAAAGTGTCAGGAAAAAAACAGTTTCACGAAAAAAAGAGTAGGTGGCTTTAATAACTTTTTGGTTGCTATTTAGTGTATTTAATGTAGAAAAAAAAATAAAATACTTTATCTATCCTTGCTGTTAAAGTACTACTTTATCTACCCTTGATGGTAAAGTGCTACTTTTCCCTCTAATTTTAGTTAATAATAGCACGTTTTAACAGTTGCTATAGAAAAAAAAATATTTTTAATTTTTCTGCAATAATTAAATATTGCACTGGAATTCTCCACGTCTCGATAGCGCGGTCACCGCGTGACGGTAGTCCTGGTCCCATCCCCATCTACAGGTAGTCCGAATTGTTGGAAGCTATTTCCACAGTTGAAGATGAAATGGATTTAAATAAAATGATATATTTGGAGTCGTCATTGGGAATAAAGCTTCCATCAATAGAAGAGATCAAAGTTGTCAAGCAATTTACAGAAAATAAAAGGTAAAGTGAAGTAAAGATTATCAACGACAAGGGAGATGAAGAAAGGCGACTGGTAGTATTCCAAGAAATATATAATCAACGGTTGGTCTTTGAGGATACTTATAATCTCTTGGCTACAGCCAGGACTTTTGCTTGTAGCACTGTAGTATGCGAATCCACCTTCTCAACGCTAACTCAAATAAATCGCCCCCAAAGAATAGGCATGTGCCACCAGAGAATGGCAGATTTGATCCTGCTTGCATGTGAGAAGGAACGCACACAGAAAGTCGACATAGATGCTTTTACAGAAAATTTAATAACAAGCGTAACAGGCGTTTGCAACTTTACTAATTATTGTTTTGTATTTTAATCAACATATTTATCATGTTTATTTATCGTTGTTTTTAAATGTTTATAATAAATATATAAAGGCTGTATTTAGATTTTTGGTGAAAAAAATTATTTGACCCCCCTGAAATCCCATGAGCACCCCCTAAATTTAGTTTCTGGCTACAGGCCTGCTTTTAATACTGACGCACACAACAATCATTTTTGGTTTTTGAACCACATAATTTAACACGTTAAGCCATTCTTAGACGTATAACAGATCAACACAAATGAACGCTACGAAACGTAAATATAAATTTCAGCCCGTTTCGTTCCGTTACAAAGTTTGCCGCAAGGCGCCGTGGCGAGCGCTGCCTCAGCCGAATAAATCTTAAATAGTTATGAAAAAAAATAAACAAAATTTTAATTTTCTCACCAAACTTTTATTTAGATTGTTAATGTTATACAAATAATTTTGCTTATGACAATTTTCCATAGCTTGATAATTCTTTGAGCAATCCACGCCATTTTAAAATTTGAAATGACATATTCACTGTGTAATGGATATGGCATGACAAATAAAATAATCGGTTTTAATTAAAAAAATAATACAAATCGATCGAAATAAAAATACAGATAAAATAAAACAAAATGATTTTGAATGTTTGTTTTTTAAATTTTTATAAAGCAATAATTCAGAAATATACACGTGAAATTCCAAGTTTTATTATCAAAATTACATATAATAAAAAAAATCGTTATTTCTGCAACAAGGTTAATTTATTGTAAATTTTTCATATCAAAATATCATGAAATAACATTGCATCAAAAGTTTATTACAATAAAAATTAATTGTTCTTTCATATGTACAAATAGAACTAGAAATACTTAAGCTTATTCTGCTTTTTTCTTGTTTTTATTCCATGAGTCCAAGCATAGGAAGTTGGTGGCTTAAAGGTACTTCAAGGTCCATTCAAGTAAACAAACCGGATATTCAAAACTCCCATTCTACATACATTTTCTCGTTCTTAACTTGCTTGAAAAGATATTGCTAGTTTTAATCTGCAAAAATACATTATTTTGTTACATAATTATTTTTACTTTCTTTGCTGTACGAAGTATAGCTACAGAGGAAGGTATTGTGATCGTCATGCAGGATTTGGAGCAAATGTGATCATCCAGCAAAGTTTTTTTTTTCGCTTTAGGCTTATTAGCCGATATATGAGCTATGCCTAAAAGAGAGGTAATTTTATGCCAAATATTTTTAACCTAAACATGTTGACTAATAAGCAGGATTTAGGGCCGATTAAGATTTAGACCGATGAAACGGACGCTGTAGCTCTGTGGGTATCTGTATACACTTTACAGTGCACACGCGTTAACACAGAAAACCCAAATTTGGCTCAAAGATTGGTATTTGGTTGGATGAAACCATAAGAAAATGAGGTTGGTCCGCCAAAAAAGTGGAGGAGGGTTGGGGGTGCTCTACTTCAAAATCGACATGCTCGAAAAAAACCTTTGATTCGTATTGTACGCATGGCGAATAGCACAAATCTGCACAATGCGATCTCGCTATCACCCTCCACTGCCCCCCACCATCGACTTTTTGGTTTTTCAATATTTTACGAATTTTGGCTTGAAAATCGGTATGAGCATTTTAAATGACAATAGGAACAATCTTCCATTGAGAAAGTACCTCTGAGAGGTTTCCTTTTAGTCGTTGACCTAAACAGTTTATTGAGTCACCCAAAGGTTTGATTCGACTGGTAAATATTTACTGATGTATGAAGACAAGCACATTCGTGCCTTCCATAATTTTGCGGGATACCGCTGTGATGTTAGGACGTGAAAAATCGATTTTGAGATTTCAAGAGATAAACATTGGCTGCAACTAGAATACACTAAATATCAAAACCGGGAGACTGTTGCAAATAATGGGGGTGGGTGGGGGAGGAGTGTTCTATTACAAAATATGTTTAAAAATTATTCCAAATCTTTTAGAATTTTTGAGGTCTAAAAAAATTTTAATTATTTTTAAAATTCAGAAATTTTAATTATTTTTGAAATTATTGAAAATTAAATGTTTTAAAAAATGTACAGAATTTTAAATATATACAAAATTTTTGTATTTTCAGTAATTTTTAAAAAGTTTCAAATTTTCTGAATTTTCCAAACAATTAGAATTATTAAAAAATTTTAAAAACTTCAAAATTTCTAATAAAGTTTTTAAAATTTTTAATAAATTTCAAAAAATTTTAAAAATTTCTAGTAATCAAAATTTTTTAAAAATCAATTTTGATACATTTTTTAAAAACATCTGATATAAAATAATTTTTAAAATTTTCTACATTTCAATAAACATTCAAAATTAAAGAAATATTTTAAAAATTTTTAAAAATTTTAATAAATGCGTTGGCGCGGGTAGGACGGCCACTCACTTCCAATCACGGTAGTGCAGCAACGTTATCCGTGGTCGTTAGTTGGATGGGTGTCCCGAAGCTGCGCAAAACACGGCGCCTCGTGCTGACGGATGGGCATGTAAAACAGTCGGTCCCGGCGTTCAAGCTAATAACTTGGTCGTCGTTAGAGGGGTTGGAAGTGTAGATGGATGAGCAAATGGAGGAGTGTATGTAATGCCAAGAGTTTGGCGTTTGCTGAGGGGGCGTAGTGGTTAAAGGCCTAAAGGGCCCCACTACCCTCCGGAACATAGCGAATAAGCCAAACCCGGAGCGAATGGAATCAAACCTCAGCGATGGGCCTAAAAAGGCTATATATAATAAATGCTAGGAAGGTCTCGTGCGGTTGCCCGTCAGCATTTTATTATTTATAATCAGCATAATTAAAAATTGAACAGCGATAGCAGGGGCTATGTAAGCTTAATGCCTTGCAGTGTCATGCGGCTGTCAGATTTGGGGTTGCATTGGCAACTCGAGGATTCTTTAAAAAAAAATGTAATAGAATATTTGAAATAACTTCAAATATTTTAGATAAGGCTCTTTTTACTTAAAAAAATGACCAACTTACATAGGTTTCAGTCTTTCAAGTTTTCAGGTTGCGATTCTGATTTCTCGTTGCTTGCTTCAATATCAGAAAGCGAAACACCGGAAGTTCCAGCCGCTAACATTTCACCTAAGATGCCACTCGATGCTACAGATTGATTATCAAATTGCCTTTCCTCTTCCCTGTCTTTCCTGTCGCTCTCTTCCTTCTCAGCCTCTTTGGCATTATCCTGTCCCTGCCGATTCTCATCTTGCAAACTTGTTTCACTCATTGACTGATTATTGGCCATACAAGATATTGCTTGATTGAAATGCCATTCCACAAGCTGTGCTAAATTAATTTTGTTTTTTTGATTCATCGAGAAATTTGAACAACATGGAGCTTCGTTGTTACAGGAATTTGAAGTGTCTCTCTGACTTTTCAGATGATGATTTCTGGAAACACTTTGCGAACCAGAAGCTTCATTTGCGTTACCATGTAATGGCTGATATTTTGCGAACATATGTGACACAGCCTCAGGATTCAAATTCATGTTTGAAGATCGCGCCCCTTGTTGAAATTGAAAGTTAGACCCAGACTCACCTGGAAAATTGAATCATCAGATTTAAAATTAAAAAAAAATAGTCATTAAACAATGCAATACCATTTTTAGTCGTATTGTAAGATTCAAATGGACGGAGGAGATTTGAATTTCTTTGATAAAAATGGTGATCGATTTGAGCTTGTCTCGATCTAAATTGCCTATAATGTCTATCAACTTCTTCACTCTCTTTTTCTAATCGATTCAATCTCTCCCGTGCTTCTTGAAGTACATCATTTGTAGGACTGTGATCATCTGAACTGCTAGAACTATGAATTGTAAGTTTTCGAGGGGGTACACGTCGTCTTGGATCTCGAACGCTTGGGTAATGTCTGAATTCAGTAGGAGATGTTGCCAGTGTTGGTCGATGCCCTGCAAATTTTTTATGTTTAAAATCTTTAGGACAACACACAACCATATAGGCATATTAAATTAAATAATAAAAAAAAAGAAGACAAGAAAATAACGAGAGTGTCACTACAATGGCAAGCATAATAAATAATTTTTGATTTATAATATTTATAATAATTAAGACTATATACAGGGTGTTAATAAAGTATGGATATAAGCTTATATCTCAATAATTTTACGTTATTTTGAAAAAACTCGCGTATACGTCAAAAGCTATATACTCTTGCAGATATTTGTTTTAAATGACACTATATTTTTAATATCGGTTTCTGTTAACTTATAGCGTTTTTTTTTGTATGTTACGTAAGAAAAATTTAGATATTTTTGTAATTTTTCGTGTTTTTGTAAAAGTATTAATTTTAATTGATTTAATTTATTGTAAATTGATTTGATCAAGCAACCTTTCTTGGTTTTTTTTCTGTTTCTTAATTATTTGAAACATCAGTTTCAGTTATTTTACAAGATTGTCATACATGTTTTGCTCTATATTGGTTTCTTGCAGAATTAAATAGAGCGGTAATAAGTATTGGACCACTCTGAATATACCAACTTTGTTTAGAATAACAAGTTTGTTCAATATCCACAGAAAAATCTTAAATTTATTTGTTATTTTTTAAGTTTTTTTTTATTTTCATGTCCAAAATCTTTAGACTTTTTTTTATTGAAGAAATAAGATATGTCAATTTAAGGAAGTATAGCCATAGTTCAATATTGTAATAGAAAGAGCTTTTATATTTTTAAACATTTTGTAAACTCCTGAAGATAACTAAGATAGTTGAAACTCGAGTCAAGTGAATAAAAATCAACAAATTGTAAAACAAATACCAAGTGTTATACTTTATTATTATACTATTAATTTTTACTAGATAACATTTATCAATAATGTTTCACCACGTGCCTACTACACAATCAATTAAAAATATTCATTCTGTTTCGTTCAAGTCAGTATTAGTTTTGTGCAACAAGGTGCATTGCAATGGCATCATCTGCTGAAAGTTTATCAGCTCCAAAACTGGGCAAAAGTTTATTAAGATGAGGAGTTTATAAAGTTAAACTAAATAGTAGTGCTGCCGAAATAAAAAACTTTTAACCGGTTGTATCAATTTTTGACCGGTTCTTAAACAAAACTGTTTTTGAACCATTTCAAACCAGTCTGAAGAAACCGGTCTGAAAAAATCGATCTGAACAACCGCTCTGAACAAACCGGTCTGAACAAACCGGTCTGAAAAAAAAGGTCTGAAAAAAACGGTCTGAAAAAGCTGTCTGAAAAACCAGTCTGAAAAAAAGTCTGCAAAAACCAGTATGAAGAAACCGTCTGAAAAAGTCAATCTGAAACAACCAGTCTCAACAAACCGGTCTAAAACTGGTCTGAAAAGATCTGTCTGAAAAACCTGTGTTAAAACCGGTTGTTACATTACTTATGTCAATATATGCAGTGGCGTAACTATGAGCCAGCGTGACCCGCAACCACGGAAGGGACCGAGCATTTTGAGACGTTCTGGGGACTCCAAACTTCCACACCAATTATTATTTTTTTATTTTCCTAAGGAGAGCAGGACAATATCGGTGCGGGAGGGCCACAAATTGTAGTTAAGCCACTGGATATATGTAAACTAAATCTTCTAGCCTATTATTATTTATGTAATTCTACTTATTAGAAATATATAATAAATACCCGCTTATACCTTACATACTTACAATTTTGTTTTATTTATTTACTATCATTTAAACTTATTTCTTCTTATCCATAACGGCATATAAAAAAAATTTCTGAATCGAATAGTGATTACGTCAAAACTAGTTTAATGCATGCATTGAGACCGTTTTTTTCAGACCAATTTTTCAGACTGGTTTAACATACCGGTTTATGTAAAAACATTAACCGGTTAACCAGTGAACCGTAACCTGTCAATGACAGCACTACTAAATAGCCCTTGTTATTAGCAACAAACTGTATTGGCAATAAAATTATAATACATTTATGATAAAATTATTTTCACACTTTACTAAACCACTTTCTAACTATATAAATATAATTTCGAACATTACCAAAAGTAGTTATTTAGTGAAAAATATCTACAACAAAATAGCGAAGAAAATAAAGAAAAAGCAATGAAAAAGATGCAACAGATCATACTTTATTGCCTGTAAACAGAAATGCAACAGAAATCTTCTGCTATTCTCAATGTATTTCTAACAAAAAGAGTATTATTTTTATTTTGTATCGTTTATTTATTAATGTTTTTTTTTAATTGTTATCGGAGCGCACAATTTATTCACTTTTCAATAAAGTAATATAAAACAATGTTGTCATTTTCTTTATTTTCTTTGAGAACTTTTGTATTGTTGAAATGTACAATATTCGTATTTAGCGTTCAATATTCTAAAAATTAAAATATTTTTTCGAATTTGAACGGATTTAACTAGAAAGGTTAATTTTTTCTCAAACCGCAAACTTTTTTTTGACGAAAATTTAAATTTTATTATTGTGCATTATCCTAACCAAAATGTTGATAATTCTTGAATTAATAACGTTTAAATTTTGATTGCATTTGCTAAAGAATTAGGAAAGCAGCCTATAGAACACTTAAGCATTGGGGTAACGAAACGTTGGTTTAGGGCCGCCCCTGAAAACACAATCATTCTTACCTTCTTCACCAGCACCACTGTTAGAACTTCCAAATCTAGATAATCTACGAGTATCAGGTGCAGCTAGCGGTGGAGCACTTAAAACTCCATTTCTAAGTGCAGAATGATTAGCAGTAACAGCAGCTTGCGAATTTTCCAAATCATGCATTAAAACCACAGCCCTTTGTGAAAGTTCATCTATTCTAAACTGTTGTTCTGAGTTTAATGTTCTTAAGCCACTATTTTCGATTTGAAGCTGCCTTATTAAACCTTTCACAAGCGCTTGTTCTGCATCACGAATATCAAGATCAGCTGAAACTGATTGTTCCTTCTCCACTACTGTTTTACTGGTAACGTTAAGAACGGCTTCTTGAGTGTTGGTAATTTGATTTCTCATATTTGTACATTCTTCTTGTAAATCCTTTAAGAATTCTGCGTCATTTTTAGCTGCTTTTTGTTTTTCTCTCAATTCACGTTGTAGTTTTTCTTGTAAATCCGAGACTGTTCGTTGTTCACGATACAGATTTTCGTAAGCAGTTTCTAAGGTAAGTTGTTGTGCATTTAAAAATTCTTCTCTTTGACGAAGCTGGTGCTCCCTTTCATGAACATCTCGTTCACGTACATGTAACGCTTGGTAGCGTTCACGTAACACATCCCGATGTCGTTGAACTCTTTGCTCAAATTCATTCAGTTTAAATTGTCTGTCATTCTTTTCCGATTCTAGTTTCGTCTTTTCATTGTCGATAGAGTTTTGAATTACAGCGATTTTTTTCCTTTGTTCTTCTTCCTTTCTAGCCGTTTGTGATTGTAATGTCATTTGTAATTTTAAAAACTCTTCTCTTGCCTCTCCTTTTAAACGTTTCTTTTCGGCTGCTATAATTTTCTTTAACACGTTCATTACTCGTTCCGAGTCCTGAGCATTGTTGCTACTTAATATATCGTTTACTGTTTTCAACCAAGGTTCAGAGTTGCTATTTTCCAGAGCAGTTGAGCTTTGTACCTTTTTATTTTCGGTTTCTTTCGTCTCACTTATTAAACTAGTACGAGATTTGCTTTGTAACGCATGCAACATCCTAACTATACAAGTTAATAATGGTTCCTTATTAGCACCATTATAATAAGCACTAAAAATATTTTTTCCTTCGTCTGTATCACGTTGTACTCCTAAAGTTTCTAAAATATCCCACATGTCTTTCTCGGAAAACTGCCATTTCTTTCCATCATCATTTTTACTTGTAGTGCAACTCATCGTAAGGCCTGGAAATTCTGGTAACACGCTAATTAGAGGCACTTCGGTACTGAAAACAGACAAAGAATAATGATATTCTTGTTGTAAGAGAAATTCGGCTATCAATAAGTTTAATGCCTGAAGTTTCGGTGAGACTTGTTTTTGTTGACCTGAAACCGTACGTCCTATGGCTGTATCCTTCAAGACTCCAATCATTTGTTTCCTTAGATGGGCCCTCAGTTCTGAAAGCAAACCTCGGTCCTCGAACCATGCATACAACCTTTGCTGGAATTCTGCTGCTGACATTTCGTTGGGCATTTCTTCTTGCTGTAAATTTACTGCAGGGGTTATGTTGTTTTCAGCCATTTCTTTGTCGTTTAAAAATTGATTTTTTTTATGAATTTTTAAGTACTTAAAGAATTTGGTTACAGATAATTTAGAGAGGATTCAAATGTTTGTATTTTCGTGCTACATGATGTGTGACGTCAGCTTTTGACAGTAGTGCCAACGTACTGTGAAAAATTGTAATTCAAAATTTGTGGTGTACGTACACAGACAAATGTTTCTTCGCTTTTAATTAACCCACACAAATTTGTAAAATAAGAAAAACCTCAAGATAATTAACCATATTTAAATAAAACATTGATGTATATAAATATTTTATATTTATAGGTTGGTGTGCACGTTTGTCAATATATGTTGACATGAATGGCTGTAAACAAAACAGTTGTATTGTTCACTTGTTTATTATTTTCATTCATACTTATTACTCAATATTTCAACGAAATTGGCTGTATTTACTTACCACAAGTAGAAAATAAAAAATTAATATTCATAAAATTTAACGTTTTATAGTTATATAACTGAATTGATCGCTTTAAAATTATACAGACTAACATCAACGTCATGTTAAAAACGATAATAAACATTTCTTCTTCCACCAAGTCCCTGTGGCGCAGAGGATAGCGCGTTGGACTTCTAATCCAAAGGTCGTGGGTTCGATCCCCACCAGGGATGCTTTTTTTTCGTTCTAAAATTTTTGGGAGTTTTTATTTTCAGAAAATTCTTGCTCAAAAACAGAATCTTCGTAGTTAAATTGTATCATGCGCACATAAAAAATTTACATATGCTCACGTAAAATAGTTTTTTTTGTAAAATTAGCAATATAGGTATGCTGTTATTTATGTTCTAATTGAAAATACTACAAAACATAAAACCTGAAAATACTAATAATAGGTAATTAGGGATGAATAATTACACATTATTTTGCTACAGCGGTAGCGCCATCTCCTGTAAATATTCATAAGACAAACTACGGTATACTGCAATGTGACTGCGAATAATATTGTTACAGACGAAGTTTCACAGATGGCAGAAAGGGGCCAACAATAATCTAATTTAAAGGTGTTCCAGTAAGTAATTAAGTTTGTTGTTATTACAAAACAACAAAAATGAAAATTGCAGGCAAAACTACAGTAAGAATGTTTGAAATAGAGATGCAATTATTTTAAAAGAACATCATGGAAATTCCTAAAAATATACGAATTCATGTTAGAATTGTATTATTCACAGTGTATCCGTATGAAAAGGTGGAAAGTCGATGATAATTTTACTTCCACAATTACTTTTTAACTAAGAACCAACTGATAAAGCCTTGCGGAAAATAGACCTTCATTTTAAAATTACAGCTATAAGAACATTTAAGATAATAAGTTAAGGAATTACTTAAAAATTGCAGAGTAGATAAATAGGTGAATATAGTTAATACTAGTTAAGTTGTAGTAATATAGGTATTAGTTAATTATTTTTGTATTATAGAAACCTAAGCATATGTAAACATTAGCGGTTTAAGCTAAATAAAAGGAGTATTATTATTATTATTATATTATTACATGAAAACTACAATGTTTCGATTTTTCTGTAAGTCATAATCAGATAAATATATACAGTGTGAACCTTGAGAAAAATATACCTTTATTTTAAATTACATAAAGGAAATGACATAAAAAAACTACAATATTTCGACATTTTGAAGTCATGATCAGAAGAATATATACAGGAGTGTGATTTAGAATGTGTGTAGAAACACTTTTTTTCTATTGTCGGCTCAGTATTTAAGTGTTACCTACATCAAAAAATTCCAATGTAGGTAAATAACGTCTGAAGTTCCTTACGCTGTAATCAGTGGCGGCTCGTGAACGAGAATCCCTTCATAGGAGCCTGCAAGAAGCAAGCAGCGAGCGTTTTTACTACTTTTTACCGCATAGAAACACCCGTATAATTTTATCCGAATGAATCATTCGATTATTAAATCCATTCAAATTGCAAACATTCGATTATGTAAATCATTCGATTATGCCCATCACCAAAATTGAGTAGATAAAGTGGAAGGGGGCCGCTTTTAATCTATAGATAATAGAAATTCCTCTTCGGTCAAGCTATATAAAATAATAGGTAATGTACGGAATAAAAACCGTTAAAATAATATTACCAGAATGAAGGAAACAAACTTTTTAAAACGCCCTTATTTTTAAATAATGTAGAAAATACAGCGATAAAATTTAGAAAATATAGGGAAAGAAAATTAAAAGTTTATTAATAAGTTCCAGCTTTACTTTGTTGAAGTTCATATTGATGAATGGATAAAATAGTTTATTACTTCAACAATATCAATAATATTGTTGAAATAATCAAAGTATTTTATTTATACATCAATTCAAAATTTCTCCAAACCAGCAAGCAGTAAATTTGAAACAGCATAACTATAGTGTGAATAGCTTGGGGGGAGGGGGCATAGAAAAGGGAAGGAATTGCATCAAATTTTGTAGTTTATTTGTAAAAGTAAAACGTAAAAGGAAAACGTAACCTGTGAATGAAGTGGAAATAATATAAAAAGGGGAAAGCCGGAAATATTCTATTTATACATCGACCTTTCTCGCTTTTCTGAATTTGCTTTTGCCATCTTTTCAGCTATTGAAATTCGCAAAGCGCGATACCTGTATGAAATAAAATAGGACGTAAAGGAAACAGAAAATACAATTCCAAACCGGTTAGTGAGGGAACGGATGAAAAAGGAAAACTGTTCAAATGTTTTATTGGTCTGAAAAATTACATTATTTAATAAAAGACTCAATTCTTACAGCACAATATTATGAATCAGCAACATGACAATATTTGATAATGATTCAGTGGAGTGTGCATATATTAAACCGTCAGTGGCGTAACTACCTGGTTGCGCGGGTTCCGCGCAACCAGGGCCCTTGAGTCTTGGGGACCGCCAAGGGCCTGTTCTTTTACAGATTTCTTCTTTATAAAAATAAGCAAATATCCATTGTTTTTGTTCCAAACCAAACTGTTTTGTTTTCAACGGCTATTTTGAGGAATATCTTGACATGTGAGTAGACCGAAAATGTTATGATACGCAATAAATTAGTCCTACAATTCTCTTTATATTTTAACTATGCGATAATATGAATTAGTTATATGATAGTTTATTCTTCGGAACGCACGGGCGAGCGCGCTGGGTGGGGGGGGGGGCGGTTACGTTATCATGACAACCGCCTTGCTGTTAGGTACGGTTTGTAAAATCGTTAATATCGCTTCAATAACAACGTTGAAAGTTAAAAGTGTTCGGTGAAATGAGTTCAAATAAGTACGTGCTAAAACGGGTGCCGACAAACAAAAACAAAAACAAAAATTAGAAAGTACAGAACAACCAACAAAACTGTTAAAAATTTTTTAAAATCGGGGAGCTATATAAGTCTCAATATTATCTATATAATGATAAATAGTTTTTTGCAACGAAAAAAAAACCTTTTTTTTTAGACATTTTTATTTCTTTCTGGAAACAAAGAAAAAATATTCCTCGCTTGAAAAAAAGTTCTCTCACAAAAATATTGCTCTCTTGAAAAAACTTTCTAAAAAACTACTTTTCTCTTCCAAAATATTCTCCTGACAAAAATTTCCCTGTGTAAAAATGTTCTCTCATTAAAAATATTTCTCTTAAAAAAAGTTCTCTCATAAAACGTTTCTCTTGCTACTAAAAATTTCTCTCAGAATAGTGGCTTGCGTATGACCCAAATAAATGGTGCTACTACATTCCGGCCGGCCGGCTGTTGCTGGCCGGTGCTTGAAAAGCGAAATAATCAATTCAATGTAAAGCTAGGACGCTCATCTAGCTAGAATATTTTTGAAAATTCAAAAATGATGGAATTCTAAAAAATATGGAAAATTTTAATATTAGTTTATTTTTAGTATATTAGTTTTTGAAAACTGGAAAAAATTTTTAAAATTTTGAAAATGTTGGAAAGTTTTGAAATATTAAACAATTTTTAGAAAACTATTGAAACATTTTAAAAGTTTAAAAATTATATATAATTGATTCTCGTTACCTTTAAAAACCACCGTACACATTAAATTTACTACAGCTTAATTGGACCTATTTTGGTGTTGTTTACTTTGAAACAGCGAAATAATCAGCTTAATGTAAAACTAAAACGTCCACCTAGGCAAAGCAAGGCAGACACAGTAAAGGTAAAGAGAGAAATATTCTTATGAGAGAACTTTTTCAAGAGAAATATTTTTATGATCGAAATTTTTTCAAGAAATAATATTTCTTAAAAAAATATTTTACTGAAATACTTTTCTCTTTTTCGTCAGAAAAAATTTCCATCTTTAAAAAAGTTTGCACTGAATAAATAATATTAAGACACATTAAAAAGTTAAGCTCTAAGTATTACATATTAATTTCAGAATTATTTAAGAAATACAATGCTTCAAAGCAGATTGTCATTCCTAGCAATAATTTCGATTAAAAACAGCACTGCACCAAATCTGGACTTGAAGGAGTTGATGCAAAACATTGCAAGTGCAAGGGCCAGAATAAAAAGTTTTGTTTAGTTTTATTTTTAATAATTTTATTACATGTTTTGCTTGCATTTATTTTTAATAGTATATTAAAAAACAAGTTTCATAAGACATGATTTTAGAGCACGCGTCCAAGTTGGAAAACGAGCCGCTTGCGGCGAGTTTTCTAATGGGCAAGTGCGCTTAAATATCTTATGAAACGTGTATTTTATACTATTTTTTCTATTTTGGTCCAAAAAGTTAAAAATTACCTTATTTTATATTTTAATTTAAAAATATAATCGATTAGAAAAATTTTTGGTTTTTTGTTTTTGTTATGTGGCTGTTGGTAACATTTAAAACACATTTCAAACAATTCAAACTACTGTCAAATTAAAATTTAGACAAACAATTTGAAAGTGAGTTAATTTTTAAAATAAAGATTTGAAGATAAGATGAAAGAAGATTTATCTTGCACCCCACCCGAGCTACGCAAAGTAGCGGAAAATACGCTAAATAATCTTAATTTTTAGAACTTATAATTTGAAGGTTATGTTTATAACGCGTGAAGGTTTTGTTGTCACATGGTTGTCACCAACCTAACAAAATAAAATTTTGAATTCTTTTAGGAGTTGCTTTATGAAATCCAAATGAGTTTCATAAAGTAGTCAGTAAATAACCAAAATAGAAAAATATATTTCTACGTTATTCAAGCGTTTATGTGCCGAAGGGTTTATTTATCTTCTACTGTCTGTACTCAGACCCCACAACTTCTCGTTACGCCACTGTAAACCGTTATCAAACACATCAGTAAAATAATCAATAGTACATTAGTACTTATATTTATTACTCAATACATTAATTTCCGAAGGTTTATAATATAATTAAACAGTTAAACTACTGTGAAGGACACGCTCAAAGTTTGAACATAACGTCATTATTAATTTATGTTATTGATTTATTGCTATGCTACCATTAATATTTCATTTACACAGTTCCGAAATTGAATAATTAACAGTACCTGAGGTAAGCTAATGGATTTTAAAGGTAGTTCGTCTGAATTTTTCAATATTTCAGTAATAATTACTACGTTTTACATTTTCAAAATTTTTTTTATTACGTTCTAGCCCTAACAATCAGCAGAAATTATCAGAATACATCTGACATGCTGATCTGCGTCAGATTGTAAACCGTTGAACCACTAGGCTGAGTAGGCTACAGCGTAGGACCCCAGTATCAAGAAGGGGCCCCAACATTTTTTATCATCACCCATTTATCAAACAAATGTGCATGAATTTTATATTTATTTTCAAAAATTCATAGAAGGCGCCACAGAGAAATTAACAAAGTGGGACACGAATTAAATTACAGCTTATCTTTAGATGTATTAGCTTATAACAGCTTATTTTTGGCTTTATTCTGTACAATTTACAGCAACGACTTTAGTTGTCACATAACCTTATACTTTATTGACTTTCTGTCAATCTGCAAAACTGAAATTAATAAAAATCGATACTATTGTAACTGCCGTAAGACGTTTATTACAAACACATTTTATACTCTCTATCATCGCATGTAAATTTGACAACAAAAGTTTATTACAATTATAGACTGTTGGCATCAAAAAACCTATTGTTTCTCTCACAAATAACTTTGAAAAATTTTTAGCGTACAACCAGTTTATTTTACATCCCTCTTTCTTTCTCTGAAGCCTGTGGGAGACTCACGGCGCGTGACTAAACTACATGGGTATCTGTTAAAACAAGTCGACGTTTGCTTCACTACTGTCTCTCGTTGTAGTGAGTAGTTTAATAAATGAAAAGAATCTCACTAAATTTATACTATTATTTTTATATGAAAGCTTTAATATCATATAGTTTGTTCTTATATTATTACTATTATGCAGCTATGCTTTCGGTACAGCAGTGGTGAGAATGGTGTGATGTTACTGTAGTCACTGTTTGAGCCTAAAACGTTTATAACAAAAAACTTTGAAGTATCTAATAAATTGATAAATAACAATATCTAAAGTATAAGGAAGTCTAGGCTTCGCACTTTTTTTACTTGATTTGATTAAACATTTTTGTTTATTATTTAGTTAAGAAATTTGTAAAGTAATATCTACGGGTAGGTTAATCAAAAATGTATTGGAAATTTACTCTTAAAAATTTTTGTTTTTCGTGCACCTAGCGCTCTTTGTTTAAAAAATTTCGCTTTTGCGCACCACTCAAGTTTTTGTTAATTTTAATAATTATTGGTAATTCACACGCGTAAAAGAGAACGCTGACTAATTATCGCCATTTCGACTCTCGGATTGACAGTCTGTATTTATTATTTGCAATAGACCACAAAACATTCACAGGTTTATTATTTACAATACAATTAATAGGTTTGGATATCTATGGAACGCCGTTTTCCGTTTTGTTACATATTTATAATATATATTTATTAAATGATTTTATGGCGTTAAGACATTATTTAATGACGTCAAAAAATCATTTACTGCCGTCAAAAAGCATGTTTGTAACGTCAAAATTTCTTTGTGACGCCGAAAAATATTTTTAACGTCAATAATTATTTTTTTAACATTAAAAACCCGTTTAGGTGGTCTTAGGTGTCTAAAATCTAATTTTTTAGGTTATATTTTGATTTTGTGGCGTCATATCATGAAATCTTGACGTCTGAAAATAATTTCCTACAATTGAAGGTTTTAAAGACAAGCTATTTAACTATTTATAAATAAAACGCCAACACATAATTTTTAACGTCAAAAATCATTGACGTCAAATTTTTATTTTGTGACGTCTGTAAGTAAATTATTTAAATTCAGAAAGAATTTTTTCGTACTTCTATTTATTAGTTTTAATTGCCTGAATGATTTTCAGACGCTTAGAAATGATTTCTTCACGTCATAACATAGTTTTTCGGCGTCAATAAATGCATTTATGACGTAAACAATTCGATTACTTCACTAGGTGTGAATACCCACAATTCCATGAATTTTAGACGTCGAAAAACCAATTTGTGACGTGAAAAAATCAATTTCTGACGTCTGAAATTCGATTTTTGGTGTGTAAAATTCAATTCCTGTCGTCGGAAATTGTTTAGCGAGTTGAACCAAGTGTAATTTTATTTTGCAGAACTCAGAATAATTAAATAAAGCAGGACACTGTTCAAACTCATCGGTATCAACGATGGCGTCATTTTTTTGCCGTAAAACGGCCAAAGTTCGTATAGACGCATCTTTTACTTTGACTACGCCACTGATTTGTGCTTACAATTTAGCGATGACTGAGTGCTAATAATTTAAATTCCAAAATTTTTTGAAAATAACTTTTTAATAGTTTTACAGTGTCTTGACACGTGACTTACTGAATTCTAATAGATCATAATCTATGGGTGGAACAGAAATGCTTTATTTTGTAGTATTTACAAAATTGTGAAAGATTTTTTTAGTGTTTAAGTTACGATTATTGGTACTCAGCCATCAACATTCCAACTTATTCGTTTCATTTCGTAGCATGTACTACCTTAGTTTCAGTTATGGTATTTGAAATTTTAGTGGTTAAAAATAATTAAAGTTGTTCAAAACAACAGGGTTCAAGAAAATGTTTAGTTTAAATATTCCTTGAGATTAAAGAAAACCAATAACGAAAGGACAAATTTGTCCACCAACAATTGGGTGGGAGGAGAAAATTACCTCACCCCCAACACACAATGTTGCTGTACCTAAAAGTTGGGAAGAGAACTTTATTCTACTATCACTAATGAGCAATTTAGCATAAACAGAAATTTTTTATCGGCTCTTGTTTATTAAATAAAAGGGTACCTACTAATTTTAATTTTTAAAAATTTATGCAAGATGTCACAGAGAAATTAGCGGACTGAGACGCGAACCAAAGTACAGCTTATTCCCTGCTCTACGAGTTTACTAAACTTTAAAAACGTATATTTCTGTCAAAATTTACATTTCGAAAATGAGTGTAAGAGTTAACTAGAACTACTATATCAGATCAGCTGCTTCGGGCATGCCGCCAGTTGCTCCAGTGCTCGCTGCTAGCAGATATCTAATTTTCTAATTTTCAAAAAAAAATAATTGATTTTAGTGTAAAATTTTATTCTACTATAACTAATAAGTAACTTCGCTTTAGAGTAATGGTTTATCGCCCCCCCCCCGTTTATTAAATTAATTAATTTCCGAACTTCAAAATTCATAGGCGTCACAGAGAAATTAAGAAATTAATTGTAGCTCTATGAACCTATAAAATTAATAAACATTTGAGCCAGTTAATGTCAAATATTTTTTATTAAATTGGAAAAATCCTAGAAATTCTTTTAAATGAAGAGACTAATTGCTTTATTATATTGCACTAATTATATACTTCATTATATTATATTTTCTAATTTTATAACAATAAATGTCTGAGAAATCGGTAAAAGTTTAATCGGCAGACTGCAAAACTATTATGGTCTATTGATTAGGGTAAAAACAGTTCCGCGCAGACAACTGGAATGCATAAACGCCCTTCAGGGAAGAAGGTCGGGACTTATTGACATAATATTAAGAGCGCATTTGCAGATCTCTCGACCTGGTTAATTAAAAGAGCTTTAAGCAGTGAACCCAAAACGTATATTTTGGGGTGATACAGTCGCAATTGTATTCCTTGTATATCACGTATTTTCTGAGGAAGGAAGGGGAGTCAAAATAATGAGCACAACGACGTGGATTAAAACTCCATTGATTGGTTAAACAAGAAATAGGTAACTAGACTAGGCCTGCACGAAGTTGTTCGAGAATGCGACCTGGCTGCATCGGCCAATTTGTAAAAGACCTCGGCAAGTAAATGTTATTTTAATTTAATATGTTTACGCCATGAGTCTGTTATATTTCAAAATTACATAGCCTTTTTAAAGTAAATCGGTTTTTACACATCTCACAGAGCGGCCGTAGCTCAGTGGTAAGCGCGGGCTACCAATGTAGCGGAACCGGGTTCGACTCCCGGCTCGGCCGTTCTCCCTCGTAAGGCAACGGGAAACCAGCGAGGTGGATTTTTCCCCAGAAAAACCTGATATTTGATACTTGTTTAGGTTTAAATTTATCAAACTGGGGCGGTTTGCAGAACGTTTCCTTAAATTTTGTACAAACTATTTTTGCTTTTTTTGGGAATACACTCAGATCTTCATGGCAACTCATTTTTTTCCCAAAAACTGAATTATCTTGAAAACCGTTGAATTTAGCCACATTCAACAAGAATACCTTTTTTGTACTTTTGTATGGAGTTATAAATCAATACCTCAGTTGATGGTGGAGATGTTAATTAAAACGAATTAAACTGTTCCATTTTCGAGTGGCTGTAACTCCTTAAGGAAGCAGTTTAGGACATACGTTCATGGGAAGTTTTTCTCTTAAAATGCCGTCAGAAATTTTCTTAGAAGTTGGTCGTTGTAATTTTGCAACACCACGTATATAAAAATTACAGTTTTATAGGAACGGAATTTATCTATATACGATTTAGAAAGTATACAACCGAAAATCCAATAAATAAAAAATATTTGCATATGGAATTTATTGAAAATTTATTGAAATTCATTAAATTTCCAGTAAAGGAGTTCAAAGCGTGAAACTGATCAGTGAATAGCTTGTAAGTTATAATGACACAGCACTCACTAAACGATTCGGAACCGTAATAATGAGAAAGTGAAAACGATTTCCGGAAATCCAATAAAACTGATAATTTTTTTAACCATGACCTTCATTTAAAGTCAAATCGCCTGGTAATCGGTTTTTACGGTTTAAAAAATAAAATTAACTTGTGGGCGGTGTGATACAGATCCAGAAATTTCACTTTTAAATAGCAGTAACCTTAGGCAACTAATTTGCAACTTTTCATACTTTCACAACGGAATTTTGTAGTTTTGCTAAACATAATCGCGACCTCAGCCTTTTACTGATTAGTAACGAAGGAGTTCGGAACTATAAACACTCACAACTAGTATGTCAGTGGGCTAAATAAATAAATCAAGCTTTTGTGGGTCGTTTTAGTTTGTATATCCATATTTCCGCAATTTGAGTCAAACATTTACTTTGGAAATTATTAAATTGGTAGATACTGGTGTAACAAAATTATGAGAAAATAAGTACAACCGTGCAAATTGCGAAAAGGAATAGTTTAGTATTTTCTGGATTATAAAACACATTTCCTTTTGCAGTTGCTACAAATTTAAATGCTTTTTATACTCGTATACAGTGTTGCCAGGTTGGGTGAAAAATTGCCAGATTTAGTAATTTTAAGACATGATCTGGTGATTGGTGAAAATTAAAAAATCTGATAATTTTTCAATAATTGCTAAACGACATGAGGTCGCTCAGTGTCACGAAATCTACGCAAACAAGGGAGCATGCACTATGTCTAGCACAGTGTTGAACATCCAGTCAGGCGCTTGCTACGCTTATAATGGACTTGAAAGTTTAGATGAGCTCCAGGAGATGATTAGTGAGACGCAGTGCGGTGTTGCATAAGTCTATTTGTCTATTTTAAATTTTCTCAATCTGTCAACTTACTTGCGCTTTGGGGCCTATACGTACTTTTCACCGCCACTGGGAAACCCAGTTTTTTTAATACTGTTAGAATTCGTAAATTTTTCCAGATAGTAACACAAGTAGTTAAATAGTAGAGTTCTGGCTCAAAAGTCGTCTTTACGCAGGTTGTATGGTAGGTTTTTTACGCATAAGTCTGCCCAGGTTGGTGGGTGTGTGCGCAGGCTGGTGGTGGGTAGCCGTGCCTGGGACTTTGTGTTTGAGGTAACGCAGCTGTGGACGTATGTGGGGGGTTCGCGATTGCGCTGGCGCAGATGTGGACGTATGTGGAGGGTTCATGTCTGCGCTGGCACAAATGGGGGCGTATGGGAGGGTTCGTGTTTACGGAGGTGTGAGCATGTTGAGGGTTTGTGTCTGCGCCGGCGCAGGTGTAGGTGTGTTTGTTTTTTTTGTCTACGCAGACGCAGGTGTCGTATGGTGGGTGTGTCAGGTTGAGGGGCGTGTCAGTGCAGTTTTAGAGGACGAGTCTGCCTTGGTGTTCCGCGCAGCATGGGGTTATAATAAATTAAAAAATTCTTATAATATTTGTTTTCTTATATTTTATTACATTTATTGTTATATATCATTGTCATACAATATTCAAAAATAAGAGAAGTAGACCACGTCACCCTAAACTGCGCTAACACGCCCCCCCAAACCTGAGACATCCACCACACATATACCAATCACCACAATACACCTGCACCTGCGCAAACACGGAACCCCAGACACGCCTACACGTACACCAGCACAGACACAAACCCCCCACATACGCGCACACCTGCGCCAGCGCAGACACGAACTCCCCACATACCCCTGCATTAGTGCATTTACGAACTCCCAGACACACTCCCGACCACCCACCTGCGCAGACACACCCAACAATTTGCGCAGACACATACATGCCCAAAACATCTACCACACAACCTGCGCAGAAAACCTACGCACAGACGGCTTTTGGGCCAGAACTCCACTGTTTCACTACTAACACACCGTACGTTACAAGAGCCGTGAATAACCGAATCTGCTTAATATAGGAATTCTTGACTTGTGAGCTTCTTGAGTCATTAGTGCTTAGTATTACACATTAGTAGTGTTTGTATGTTACTGAATCAACAGAAATAATTATAATACAAATAATTCTAAAAAAAACTTATTTATTAGTATTGTTAATGTTGTAACGCAAGGGGAAAAGCTTTGTTGAAAAAAAATAGTAAAATCTCAAAACATTTTGCTCGACAGTTTGGTAAAATTCAAATGTTTTATCTGGCAACACTGCTCGGACCTATACTATAATTGTTACTGTGCAGTACTATGTAGCTAACAAATAAAATTTTGATTAAAGGCCCTGTTAACTTCATTTTTAAGTAATAATACAATTATTGTATTTATTTAATTCCTTTTTGTCAACATACGTAAGCAGCTACGCAAGTACCACCAGTAAACAGCGATATAAATCATAAATTTAAATAAAACAATATACATGACTCACATAAGTGTCACGAGCAATTGCACAAAATTGTTCTCTTTAAAAACACCGGATAGTTTTACTCATTTGCAATTACATTTACATAAACTGTAGTCATACGTTTATAAATAAGTTCTATTACCTCTTCAATGACCTTTGTCTTAAAGTTATTTTTAGATAAAATTGGTATTGAAATAGAAAAGTGACTTTTGAAAATGATTAATATTTACAATGCTTTCGAATATGGTAAGTCAAATGGAAAAGGTTGATTGCTATTAAGTGGGAACTGTTTAAATAGCATACGGAACAATAGTTAGATTATTTGTTAGTTTTTTGTTTGAAACAATTATGAAGGTGGTTTGAAACGTAACTGAAATTCAACGTGATTTTTGGTGCCTCAGCTACAGCATCCAAGGTTCAAATTAACGAAACTTGCAAGACTTTTTATTCTCATCGTTGCTTGCACGTTCAGGTCAGGTTATCTGCATTACTAGCAATAATACAGCTATAGATTAAAAAATACGTAAAGGCTGTAGGTCCCCTCCATTCAGATTATTACTGTCACACACATATAAACATTATTCAGGTCAAAGAGTGTCTAAGCAACGTCAATCGGATAAAGGAGCATAGACATGCATGATTTTTTAAAACAAAGTATTCTGTTTCCGACTATACTTTTCAGGGGTTGGATATAGATGAAAATAGTAAGCAATTCCAGCAAAATACTTTATTTTTAATATCGCTACTAGTTAGCCAGTTCAATTTTTTATGCCATTCAGTATTAAACCATGTCTGTCTGTAACGACCCTAGTCATTTTGAAGTACATCGCCCATGATTTTTTATTTCTATTTGATTTTCGTAGGAGTCCATTAAATTTTCCTTTCTAAAAGCTGGTCAACGAGAATTTCCATGTTTACTGCAAATTTGCAAACTACGTATGAAATAAATAAATACACAATAGCTGCACGCTGCAACAACTAACTTCCGCTGACGCCTTTGCCGTGCCTTTGCCATGCTTAATGCATTCTGTAATCTCTACTATTTCTTTGCATCTGTCTATCTGATCATTGCATTATTTGTATCAATGTGCATGCAAACGTTTTAAGAATAATAAATTGGTTGATTGTGTCGAAGCTGGAATCATTTGGCCCGATAAGCTCGGCTTTCAAGTATGCGAAACTGTTGAAAGGCAACGGTCTATTTATTTGGAGCCTAATTTTTAATGTTACGCAGTTGTAAAAAGTAAAAACTGTGTAAAAATAATTTTATTTTATTGAAAGTTAGAATTTGATTTTTTTGTGTGTAAAGTTATGAGTAGGCACTGCCTACCCTGCCTAATAATACGGACCGCCACTGGTCATTTTCAGGTTTAAAATAGACGAAACACCCGAGTGAAGCACGATAAATTAGACAGTTTCACGAAATTATACGGCAGCATCTTTTAAGAAGATGGCGACAGCTTTACTCTACTATTACAATTTATTCATGAGCTGCCATCTTCCGGTTTAAAACTAACAAACCGCGTGTTGAACTTTATTGGATTAAAACAATTAATTCGTATAAACTGAAAGAGCATAAAACAAGCAAAACAAACTTAGGCAAATGAGCCATCTACATCAAGATTTTAATAAAAAGTGACTCATTCATATAAACCGATACATTATGCTCTCGCTAATGTCCCCTTTGCCCCTCAATGACCTGGATCCACAGTGTAGAATAGCGTTTTATTGGAGAGGCGAATTACTTTGTTATATTGTACTGCCCAGATAGCACAGGATATCATAAGGACATCCATTTTAGATCCATTCTACATCCGCATATCCATAGAATATTTAAATTTGGATATTCATAAGACATCTCACAAGAACGTCGTATAGAACTGTATTTCAAATCCAGTGGTAGACATTAAATATTTTTATTTAATTTTTTAACAACAGTAAATAATATGTGTAATAATTATTGTTTTCAGTCCAATAGCAGATATAAAGAATGCTACAACGAAGGAGTTTAAAGAGAGCATTAAGACTAGGTTGCGGCAAACTACAAAAAGAGTTGACTTAAAAACTAAAAAAAGTACTTCGTCTAATTAAGATACTGTATTGATCAACTTCATTTATTAATAAATAAAAAATATAGTTAATATCTATTGTATGATTATTACAATATTTCTTGTAAAAAATGAAATCCGAATAATACCCATTCGAGATGTTTTATGAACATCCATTGAAGATGCCTAATAGATATCTATTTAGGATGTCCCATCCACGACCTTTGAGGATGCTCTAAGGACGTCCAGAGTTGAAACAGAAGGATTACTTATGGATGTCCGTAGGATGTGTTCGGGATCTTAAATGGATGTCCTGTGGACATACATAGCACATATGAATGATGTCCATAGACTATCATATAGACATCCGTGTGCAACATGGGCCTATATAGTACATTATACTAAGTTTTCTAATTATATTAAATAAATGTATGAAAATATGCCAATAATTTAATTGGCCAACTGAAAAACTATGCCCATTAAGACACGGTCCATACAGTACCAAAGAACGAGGGTATAAAATAAATGTTGCGAGAAATCAGAGCCTAAGATATGTGCTGATATTATTATTTTTTTCGTTTCTTGTTGTTGTTAATAAGAATTGATTAAGCTCGCGGATACAACTGGTAGTGTTCTTGGGATATGTTTAGGACGGTGTGACTAGAAGATCCTCCAATCTGGCAAATAGAAAGCATATTAACTAGTGACCACATAACGTATTTATTGGGGTGACCAAAGTCTCCATTCTTTGAGTTCTTTCGGGGAAGCGGGAACTGAAATGGTTGGCGCAATAACAGGAAATAAAAATCGATTGTTTGGATTAACAATATGTTAACCGGTAACCGCCGTGATAAGCGTCGCATCTCATTTTCTTACGGCTTTAAGGTTCATCAAATTAATGCGAAAGAAAACATTGTAAGACGCCCAAAGGATTAACTACTAGCTATGTGGGATCTCCACGGAGAGTAATACTTCCCCCGTAACACATTATGATTTTACAAACGAAACAGTATATGTCTGCTTGCTTTTAATGTTGTGATATTTTGAATATTGAATGTTTGATGTGTTGAGCCACAGCAACATATTTACCAATAGTACGGTGTTTTTCGAGAATGCGACCTGGCTGCATCGGCCAAACTGTTATAAATCTCTGCGTGTAAATATTAATTTATGTATTTATGATATACGTCAGTTATATTTTGAAATTGCATCGCTTTGTTAAAGTAAATCGGATTTTACGCTTCATACAACAGATCCAATGTCGTATAGATAAAATATTAACGTGTTGAAAAAATAAAGGCGAATGGGACATTAAAGTTTTTGATATTGGTATCTGACCTTTGGTATTGTAAAAATATCTCAAGGAGCAAAAATGTGATTAAGGCATAAAAGTTTAATATTTCGTCCTTTCCCCTTTTATGCAAAACTCGCGATTTGTTCGCCCCTTGTAACGACTCCGCTATGTTTTCATATCATGCTCTTGCCTATAAAATTATGTACATATTGCTTACTATATATTTTATTCTAGAAAATAATAAAGTGCATACAATTTTCAAAATTAGAGTAATCTTAAAAACATTCCAGTTTCCATGCTGTTTTACATTCGTTATCTCCGTTGACTACTACGCTGCTTTAAAGGAAACAAATGAGTCAACATTTTCAATTGTTTTATTTTTGTTGTATGTGCTCCATTGTCTTAAGTGAAAGCGTTCCAATGTTTTGATAAATCTTTGTATTAAATACTTCCGCCGTCCGTTACTTATTTATTTACAAAAAAATCGATTTAAACTTTGAGATTTATTTATACATTCAACGTTTATACAGAACAATCGAATATGTATGCGAATATCATCTGCATAATAGGAACATCAGTTTTACAGCTTACTTCCGATGAAATGCAAATGTAGCTTGATTTAACAAAAGTAATGTTAATTTTAATTTCAATGCGCAGTTTGTGTCGGTACATAATCAGGTATTTTATATTCCCAGACGGCATGCGTTTTTGTTTGCTGTATTTATTATTCGCTAGGAAGCCTTTCGTAGCTGTTGAACTATGAAAAACGCTAGGTAGTGAGTGTTATTTGATTTGTGCTTATTATTATTTCAGTGAATAGTTCAAAAATACGTCATATTTCTTATAACAAGTATAACTGTTTTTTTTTCAAGCATCTCTACCTTGTCAAAAGCATCTTCTTTCCGGTGCAGTGGAAAAGCTTGCCTACCTCGGTGATGTTAAGTGCTATGCAAGCGGTAGCTTAGCTACTGGCAGTGACGGCTAGTGGATTCCAAAGGAAGTGGTTATGCAAAGAGAAGCGCTATGTGGCGGATAGGGGAACGGCCGCTTCTTTGCAGGACGGTTAGTGATAGCCATACGGGGCGGTTCCTCTGAGACTAATCTCCTAGTTTCTGAGTTTGCTAAAGCCATCGCCGCGGACCGGCTCAAACTGTAAACCGCTTTTTGATGCAACCACTCCCTGGTAAGAGGAGGAAACTTGGAAACCAGGGATAGTATCGACAGGGGACACGGGGATCTTGGCTTAATCACCCGGACTGCGTAGATGGAGCACCACTATAAAACCTTCCCAATTCTTAGGCATGGTGCGTGCTGACAGGATGGATGGCCGAGGAGAACTCGGCAACTATTATTATTATTATTATTGTGGTTGGGGGATTTGGACTTGATTGCTTTCCGTCACTTCGACTCTTAATGATTCTTTTGTAACTTGGGAGTCCTTTCCTTGTTTAGAGAAGTTGCAGGCTATTGTCGATTAATATGTCTCTAGACTGTGAGTCCCTTATTTCGGTAGATGTCATAATCTTCTTACCCAAAATATTGGGTCTGCGGCGACAAGCAGCATTGCATACGCATAGGATGTGTACTGCCGTTTCTACTGCCTCATTACATAAACGGCAGATTTGCTCCTCAGCCTTACCAATCTTGAAGATATGATATTTTAGTGTGAGAAAAGAGAGGCGAGAGAGGTGAGAGAGAGGTAAGAGAGATAAAAGAGCTGAGAGAGGTAAGCGAGGTGAGAGAGGCGAAAGTGGTAAGAGAGGTGAGAGTGGTAAGAGAGGTAAGAGTGGTGATCGAGGTAAGAGAAGTGAGAGTAGAGAGAAGCGAACGAGGTGAGAGAGGTGAGGGGGGCGAGAGGGGTGAGAGAGGCGAGAGTGGTGAGAGGGGGAGAGAAGAGAGAGATGAGAGAGCTGAGAGGTAAGAGAGAAGAGAAAGGTGAGAGAGGTGAGGGGTGAGAGAAGTGAGAGAGATGAGAGAAGTGAGACAGGTGACAGAGGTGAGGGGCTAGATTGGTAAGAAAGATGAGAGAGGTGAGAGTGGTGAGAGAGGAAAGAGGCGAAAAAGATGAGAGAGGTGAGAGAGATGAGAGAGGTGAGAAAGGTGAGAGAGGTGAGAGAGGTGAGAAAGGTGAGAGAGGTGAAAGGAGCGAGAGGGCCGAGAAGGGCAAGAGGGGCGAAAGGGGTGAGAGAGATGAGAAAGGTGAGAGACATGAGAGAGGTGAGAGAAGTGAGACAGGTGAGAGTGGAGAGAGGTGAAGAGAGGTAAGAGAATTGAGAGAGGTGAGAGCTGAAAGACTGAAGATGGAAGACGAAAGATGGAAGATGGTAGATAGAAGATTACTATGATATTAGATTACTATGATATGATATTAGGGTGTGTTACGCTCCATATCTCCGGAACGGCTGGACCGATTTTGATGTGCTTTGGAATGAGGTGGTATATCAAAAATTCACTGACAAAATAAGCTTTCAAAAAAAACCGAAACCGGAAGCGGAAGTTAGACATGTTTTTTTGTTAGCATTTTTTTCAGAAACTGAATTTTGGAAATTTTAATAGTGGAGATTAAAGAAGGCCTTAGGACAAATCAAACAATTTTTTACCGAACTCTTTAGCTTTAAAATGGCGGCCGCTACGAATTTTTGAACATTTCGACTTTAACGCCCATTTACTCAAAAACCAGTTATCTGATTGGAATCAACTACATCTTGTTTGGTAGCCCTTCAAGGGTACTATACCATGAAATTTAATTAATTTTGAAAATATAAAAACGATCGCAATGACATCACTCACAAATTTTGGAATTTTTCAAAAAAATATTTCTCAAAAACTGCCCACACGTTTTTGTTTAAACTTTTTAAGCTGATAGAGCTGGGAATCTTCTACAATTTGTAATTTTTGCGCATTGCTATAATTTCACTGTGACGCCCTCTATGAATTTTTGAAAATTGAAAATTGGTATCCTTTTATTTATTTAACGGGGGGGCAATAAAATATTTCTGTTAAAGCAATATAGCTCACCATTGATAGCAAAATCCGAATATCATAATATTTTTTTAATACTTTAATATTTAGGGGGGCTACTGTTCCCCCTCTTCCCCCAAAATTTTCGCTACAAAATTAAAAAATTGATTTCTTCGTTTGTTTGCTCTAGGAGAATCTTTTTACAAAAAACCAAAAAATCGAATTTTTTGCCCCTTAATAATCTTTTTGTCCTTAGAAGAATTTCACGTACTTTCTACAGCAGTTGTATTCTTGTACTAGTCGTTTAATGTTCAGTGTAGGCTAACTTTTTTATTTTAATAGATAGACTCGCAAACCCCAGACCAAAGTTGTAGGGCAATTTCTTCTCGATTGTATTTAAGAAAAAAACTTGAGTTTCCAATTTTAATATGGCGGCCACGGTAAAAAATAACTTTTTTTTAAATGGAAACGTGGCATTTTGGCTTTAAAATCAGAAAGGTTTTGAAATTCTTAATACAAATTAATAAGAGTAATTTCTTGCTAAAAATAATATTTCTCGAGTTATTAATATATTTTGAAATATCAATTTACGCGCTTCCGTTGATTCAGTCCGAATATTTTACCCAACCTTATGCTTGCAGCGCAGCGGTCGGTCTTTCTTCAACCGCTTCAAGATGTTACAACTTATAAGAACTATTTACTTTAACTAGTCGTGTCTAGACAGGTGATATCGAAAGTGTTGGAAAATATAAAACAATGTATTTAAATGTATAGAAAAGTCCAGGCGAAGTGTTTCGTTCATTTTTTTTCCTGGTTTCTTGTATTCTTTAATTCCACGCAACTTTTTTTTTTATAAAAACAAATACTATTTGCATTGAGGTAATGATTAGTAACTACAGTTGTATTCTTACGGCCACCTCCCATACGAGATTGACAACGAGTAATAAGCCAAATAAAGAAAAAATAAAACTTATTTTTGATGTAAATTCCAGGCAAAATTCTTCGTTCATGTTTTTTTTTTGTAAGATGCACGCTATTCTGTAAATCAGTTGCATCAGTATTAAACTAAGGTGATACTGATGAAGTGATTATTCACGTGCTTGGTATAATAATTTAATTGTTTTGTGAAAATTTGTACTATTAAAGTCATGCAAGCGTTGCGTCATATATTAAATTATTTGCTTCTCATCAACTAATTGCCTTTTATTAAACGCATGATGATTGTGTCATTATGTCAATTTTCTGATATCATTCATTTAATATACGAGATGCCATACACTCATTCGCATTCCATTTCTGTAGTTAATTTAAATAACAATTTAATAGTCGTCCTCGTCCTGAATTGATTTGCGAAAAAGATCAGACAAATATACTACCACTATATAGACATGAATGTAATTTAATTTTTTCAAAAAGGAAACTTGTTACGAAAAACTTTTGTGTGGGTAAATTGAAGTGTCGTAATCAGCTATGCGCGTTTCTGTTACCTTAAATTTATGTTTTTGTGATGACCTTGACCGTCCTTGCCATAATATTCTTACACTATATACGGAAAATTGTGGAATTTAAGGTGAGATGACGTAATGGTGTTACTGATTAAGAAAATTTCGAAGCTTGAGCGTACGTTGTTTCGAAAGTAAGCGTTTATGAACCCATATTTGTCGAACGACGATATTGTGAATGTTTGAGATACGTAATTATGCAAATACATGTTTTTTACGTTTAATTTATTGTACTTACGTACTTGTATTAATATTAAAACGTGCGTATTTTTGTTTTCTAAAATTTCTCAAGAAAAACATTTTAACGAGCAATTTTTGAAAACTAAAAACACAAACAACAGTTTGAGTGTTTTGAACCCAAAGACTAAAAACATATTTTTGTTGTCATTTTGTTTGGACACATCTCAACATTCGAGCTATTTTAATCTTATTTTTGCTTTATACTGTTTGCCTACGTTGCCCACGTTTGCATTTTTCTTAATAAAAATTACTGCGAAAACTTAGGATTTTTTGTGCGTTTTGAGTTAGCGTGTTCTTTTTAATTACATAAAACGTATATTTTTGTGAATTTATTAGAATGTTTTTATGCTTGTCTGCGCTGCTATCGTTAATTTAGTTGCGTGTTTTCGTAGAATTTATATACTTTCGAGGAAAATTAAACTCGGGCAATTGGCAAAGTTTGGAAGCTTTAAAAATTATAAATAGAGGTCAGTTGGATAGCATTCCATATACAAACCTAGTCCAACTTTAGGTTAGATATTTATATTTTTATAAATAGCAAAGTGTTTAGTTTTTACAGTCTTGCAGGTTATGCATTGCGATTATTTAGCATTCGAGAATGGTAAAAATCGATTTACTTTAGTAGGGCAAAGCAATTTTAAAATACAACGGGCGCATGCATAACCCAAACACATAAATTATTATTCACCCATAGAGGTTTTTAACAGATCGATCGATGCAGATAAGTTTGTTTTTGAAAAACTCCCTACAGACCTACCAAGTTACGTACTTCAAAATTCGGTATTCAGATTATTCACTAATATTTACATGAAAAGCAAGCAAATGTGCGTTACTGCGCTAGCACAACATGATCAAAATTTATAAAATATATTACTTCATGGGAGGTATCCTCCCCCTTGAAAGCCCACGTAGCCTCCACTAGTTAACCATGAACATTATCTTTAGTGCACTCCTTCGACACACCTAAAGACCTGTAAGAAAAGAATAGGACGCTGGAAACCGGTTAACCAATCGATATTCGAATCAATGAAGATTAATCCATGCAATTCTGCTCACCAGTTAAGAGCGCGCTGCCACCGAAAGTATGCGCAAGGCACAAGAAATCCAATGCAAACGCAAGAATCCCGCATCACCCCGTTAAACAGGGTGTTATTGAAATACGTGCAGATATTTTAACCTGTAGTAGAACTTACCAAACTAAATTTGTTCAGTAGTAATAAAATGATTTTTTCAATAATGAATAATTGAACATCGTCCTTGTGTATGGTGAAGTGGGCGGAAATTCTGCCAGCGCTAGGGCAGTTTGTTTAAACCTAAATGCATCATCGAGGAAGGGCACGAATTTGTCGAAATTTGGATGCACAACCGCAAAATTTAGAAGACGGGATGTTTCGAATGAAAATAATGAAACCATTCGATTATTATTTCGAGTGGTCAGAGAAAATCATTCAAATGTTTTTACGATTTTAAAATTTTCGGACTTGCCTGGTTTGAAAGCGAGCGTTGAACCGATAACCATTATATTAGCCAGCTACAAATGCCCAATCCGAGTGTATAATACTACCAGTCGTAGTGTCGTGGTGAGAAGAGGAAGGAATAAAGACGTCGTTTGTTGCAGTGCAAACACGGAGCATAACGTGATAAAAATGATTTAATTTGATCATTCAGTGTTTACCCTGGTCTCATTCGTTTGTAGAAATATGATTTAGACAACAGGCCGGAATTAGCGTTGGAATGTGATTAAATTAAAAACACTATTTGAAGCCGAAAGTTTACCTTGTTTTTGCCAAGCGGTCCGAGGAAACATGATGAGAACGAGGACTTATTCATAAGAGCATTCGAGAAGCAAGCGGAGAGCGTTTTTGTTACTTTTTACGGCATATTCGAACATATTTCGACTACAAAATTCAATCGAACGGAAAATCTTCGATTATGAAAACCATCGATTATGTCCATCAATAGTTTAATCAGAGACCGGCCGATAACGACCGCCTGACGCGCGCACAAATGTTCATTCCCCAACGCAGTGAAAACTAGTGGCCGTTGCTTTTTTCTGTATACTTTCAGATGTACCATATATTTGAAATAATATTTAATTTTAAGTTGTAGAACAAAACCCACGGAACTAAGGATTATGCGGGCTGTAGCAGTCTGTTACGTGCGATTTACATACTGTCTTCACTCCCATACATATAGCTTTAATACATGACAAAGTGAGAAACTTGTAGTACTGAGCCCGTTACGTACTGCGGATTCGTGTACATTATATTCTTACGTCGTACCACAATGACAATGTAAAGCATACGAAATAATAATGTAGTTTCCTGTTCAGCAGTAACACAACTTTCAAATACACAGGGTGCCACAGACATTATATACAATATATACACACACACGCACACGCACGCAAGCACGCACGCACGCACGCACGCACGCACGCACGTATGCACGCACGCACGCACGCACGCACGCACACACACCGTGTCTTTACTTTAAATGACAAATGTTTGAAGATAAAGAAGTCTATTTAAAAAACTAAGAATTAAAGCAAAAAGAAATTAAATTAATTGTTCGAAATGTTCACCATTCACTTCTTGGCACATAAAAAGTCGGTTATAAAATTCCTGCCTTACATTTTCATAAGTTTCTGGAGTGATATTTCTGCAAACTTCTGTAATGCGTTGCTCCAGTTCTTCAATTGTTTCTGGACGGGGTCTGTACACTTCCGATTTCAGATATCCCCATAGAAAAAAATCTAAGGGGGTTAAATCTGGGAGCAAGCCGGCTATTCTACAGGCCCCTGCCTACCAATCCATCTTCCAGGAAAATGTGCGTTGAGAAAGTCAGAAACGAGCCTATAATAATGAAGCGGAGCACCGTCTTGTTGGAACATCACGTTTTCAATATTATTTCCAGCCACCTGGGATATTTCTGGGAAAATTTTGTTCTCCAAATGAAAATTGGACTGCTGAATAAAAAAATCAAAGCAAGTTTGAATTGAGTGAGTCCATTTGTTTAAAATCCGCCATTTTGTTATGGCTAAATATTTTTATTTGAAACTCTACGATCAGTCGCAGAACTAAAAGACCTTTCAAACGAGGTGTCATTCGACCCCTTTACCCTTAAAAAAATTCAAAATGGCGCCCAGCCGCCATTTTGAACGATACAAAATTTAATTATAGGCTAAAAAATAGTTTTAATTTCCCATTAAAGCACACCAAATGTTGTGGTAAAATATCAAGTCGTTCAAAAGTTAGTTGGGGGGGAGGGGGGGGGGCTTACTTTATAGACAGATGGTATATATATTTCTTAAATAAAGGATAATGGGCACAAACCCTATATAAAAGAACCATAAATATCCCTGACATACAAAGCGTTTATTACTGTTCAATCTAGTTTTTTAAATATTTTGTCTTCGTCCGTAGCAAAAGATTTTGTAGAACCTTGCACATGATATAAGTATATCTCCAGCAAGTCTAACTTTACAAGAAGTTTCGAAATCTTTTTTAACACTTTAGTGCTGCCATTCGCCTAATAGTAACTGAATTTTCTGCCAAGTCACACTTCACGTTTAGCATTTTATTGCCCAAATACAATTTCAACAAATTATTTAATTTAATGCGTAATTAAATTTTCTGTTAGTTCAAGTTCATAACATAAATATCTTTATATTGTTTTTGAACAAGGTCCAGACTTAGCTTTTTGGCAGTTTCAAAATCTTGAGTGACACCTGTAAGTATAAAAAATAAAATAGATCGTTTTCTGGTAAAATTAAATAACGCCACGGATTCAACTTGTGTAATGTTCGTGTTATTTCTTTTTTCCTGCAAGGTCAATTTCAGCTCGCTGTGTTTTTTTACTGTCATATTCTACATTTCAGCAACTTCAACTTTATAAAATCTGAAAGTATTAAAATTGTTTGGAACGCTAAAAACATATTTTATTTACAAATTCCAGCTTTACTTCGTTAAAGTCCATATTTAATGATTATCTGTATATAAAATACTTAATTACTTTAACAATATTTTTTTATTTTAGCCTTATACGAATTTTCGGCATGTTTACATGACATTGTCAAAGATTATAGAAAGTAAACAATTAGTGTTGTTATAGCAATAGAACTTGGCGACTTGATCTCGGTAATCGTCTGCAGATGACTTGATTTCTTATTCCAAAATGTCCAAAAGAGGAGAATTTAAGAAATCATTTTGCTCATTCATTAACGGTACAGTTTTTAAATGTTTGTGAATTTCAAAAGGTTCTAGTATATCTAATTTACGTTTTTCATCACAAAAGTGTAAACATTTTATGGTGTTATTAGATGTCATTGAATGATTTTGTTCTAGTAAGTGTTTAGCGTAATTGGATTTATGTGGGTGTTTGTATTTATAACAACGTACGTGTTCTTTATACCTACAATCAAAATTTCTAATTGTCTGGCCTATATAAACCGAATTACAATGCGAACAATTTAATTTGTAAATGCCTGATTTTAGCAAATCGTCTGTTTTTGATTTTGCATTAAACAAAGTGTTTAAGATGTTTCTAGTTGTTTTAAAACTTACTTTATATTTATTTGTTTGGTTTATAATTTTAGCAATTTTTTCTGATTTGTCACCAAAATATGGGATCGAAGCATATTTAATTGTATCGGATAAAGTTGGAGTATTCGAATAAATTTTTTGAATGGCTAATTTATAATCTTTTTCTTTAATTATTGTATCAACTAGAAACATCTTAAACACTTTGTTTAATGCAAAATCAAAAACAGACGATTTGCTAAAATCAGGCATTTACAAATTAAATTGTTCGCATTGTAATTCGGTTTATATAGGCCAGACAATTAGAAATTTTGATTGTAGGTATAAAGAACACGTACGTTGTTATAAATACAAACACCCACATAAATGCAATTGCGCTAAGCACTTACTAGAACACAATCATTCCATGGCATCTAATAACACTATAATATGTTTACACTTTTGTGATGATAAACGTAAATTAGATATACTAGAAGCTTTTAAAATTCACAAACATTTAAAAACTGTACCGATAATGAATGAGCAAATTTATCCCTTAAATTCACCTCTATTGGACATTTTGGAATAAGAAATCAAGTCAGCCGCAGACGATTACCGAGATCAAGTCACCAAATTCTATTGCTATAACAACAGTAACTGTTTACTTTCTAATATAACCTTTGACAATGGCAGGTAAACATGCCGAAATACGTATAAGGTTAAAATAAATAGATATTGTTAAAGTAATTAAGTATTTTATATACAGATAATCATTAAAAACATGTTTACTTTACAAGGGCGATGCAATTTTAAAATATAACAGACGTATAACGTAAATACATAAAATAGTATTTATTTACCGAGATTTTTAACAGATATGTCGTGCAGCAAGGCCGTATTCTCAAAAAACTTCGTGCAGACCTGCTCAAATACCACTTTTTATGAATATGTTACTGTTAGACTCATCAAACATGCAGCATTAAGAATATCAGCATTTTTTCATAATATATCCTAATGAGAGCACTTTTCACAAACAATTTCCTTCTTACAATGTTGTAAACAAACATAGTTATGGCATCCCACGACAGAAAAAGTTAGCTATAACTTTGATTATATACCTAAGAGTATAGTCAATGGCTATAAGCAATATTAAAACGAAAATAATAACGCAGGTACTGTCAGGGTTTAGTAAAATGTTTCAAAAACGAAAAATATAATTCGCAAAAAAATTCAAATATTAATTAAAAACTTATAACAAAAAAATAACACTTGGAATGCATTTGCACCCTATCTGACCCGATGAAGGTTAAAATAAAGCAAGCAAGGAGATATAAATTACTACGTTAACAAAACATGATCAAATTACATTCCTTGCGAGGAAGGTATTGCTCCCCGTGCAAACCCTGCGTAGCTTGCAGTTGTTAACCATTATGTTCAAAGCACTAAATCGACATACCTAAAACCTGTAACAGTAGAATAAAACTTATCACGCCTGATTCAGTTAACCGGTTATTACCCTGATCAATGGAAATTAATCTGTGATTGCGCTCACCAATCGGAGGACCGTTCCCATGGAAAGCACGCATAAGTAACAAAGAAACTAATGGAAGTGCAAGTATTCCATATCACTCCAAGGTATACGTTCTAGGGGTTACTGCTTAATAATCGTTTAGTTAACTAAATTTCAAGAAAACGGCTAGCTGTACCGACGGGCACATTAAAATCTCAACAACCACAAGAAGAAACAACAATAACACATGTCAACACACAACAATTGCATCAATAATGGGTTATGGTAAATAACAGTTTAGAACTTATCTAATCACTATAAACCAGTTGAAATTGATTAAAACTCATTTGCAATTAAATAACCTTCAATTTACGTTTCAACGTAAAATTGCGCACCGTACCGTAAGGATACAATTTCAATAACTACCTGCTACAAATCACTGAAAATGCAACACTTATTTGTTCCTATATAACCTTAGATCACACCTGAAATCAGAACTTGGACTAGAGTTTGTTTGGCACGCAGCGGATCCGACAAAATTAACTTCTACGTAAATTTTACTTCTTTTACAAACAATTTACGAAGCGAACCAGGCTGTTTTTATTAGTGTTAACCATTTTATTTGCAGTAATAACAGATAACCAGCAACTGTTTTGGGAATTGTTTGCATTACCCACAATCCTAATAGAGCTTGCAGTTACATGCGCGTGCGGCATTCATAAGCGTAACACCTTGTCACCAGTGGCGTACCGTTTTGCAAGGATATTTTTAATTTGCTGTTCTAATTTAAATTTGTAAGTTAAATAATAACTTTTACTATATCAAGTACACACAAATATATTAGCGATTGTATGAATAGGGCAGTAAATATTGTATATAATTAATAAACCACAGTTTTCTGTTTATTTTTTACAAATTCTGGCTTCTAAGTTATCGAGCGTAGTTCAACTCCTCCGGAACCTTAAGTTTGAAGGAGGACTCACCTGCTACAGGTGTTAGTATTTACTATTGTTGAATAGCTGTTATTTTTGCTGATGCGCTAATATTATTGTTGTTGTTGCTTCTGTTTATTATTGCTAAGCTTGTAGAAACAAGTACTTGTGTACTTGGAACTAGTTAGTACGGCGGGACTAATCGAGATTCTCGACCTGTTTAATTGAAAGATTATTATTTCGGTTGTATTCCTTGTGTTGTCATGTCTTCCGGGGGCGCCCCCGGGCCGATTTAACAATCGGTTAACTAAAATTCCGCGTGATAAGTTTTCTATCCATCCCTTACAGATTTTTAAATATGGCGAGTTAGTGCACTAAAGATAATAAAACACTCAAAGGGTTAACTACCAGAGGCTATGTGGGATTTCCACGGGGTAAAATTTCATGCCCCGTAAGCAACTTATTTTGAACATGCCTTACTAATGTAGCAAATTATATGTGATTTGCTTTTCATGGAATGTTTGATGCGTTTTGGAGCACCATAACTACGAGAAGTGCTTAGTTAGACTAAGCCTGCATGGTGTTTTTCAGGAATGTGACCTGGCTGTATCGACAAATCTGTTAAAGACCACGGTGAGTAAATAATAATTCTTGTATTGCACCGCTATGTTTAAGTAAATCGGTTTTTACCCATCCTATACTTTATTTTTTACAAAATTTGCTTGTAATTCTTAACAACTGTTGCAAATAACTTTTTTTTGTAGCTTTTCAAAATAAGATTGTTGGCTGAAGTCAATTTGAAAACAAAACAATATAAAAAACACCCTGTATGAAAAAACTTAATACTTTTTCGATACATCCAAACACAAGTAAAAACTATTGCCCAAATTTGTTTCTATTTTCACAAAAAATGGATCATTTCATCTACAGCGCAGTCGATTCGAAGTCACCCTGTATGTTTCGCTGATTTACTGTTCATATTTCCAGTGGATTTCTTATAGTCTTCCTGATCAACAACGGATCAATAGGGGTGTAATCCCCATCATTACTAAACGACCTTATTCTACGGGGAAAACATTTCAAATAATAAAATCTAATTAGTATGTTAACGACCCGTCATGTGTTATGAATACGTTCGTTGCTTTGAGAATTTAGAATTTCCACATGATTAATATGTTCGGAGAAAAACACATTTCAACTGATTTTCCCAAAGCTTTGAACTCTCCGAAGATAAAAATCGAAATTAACGACGAATACTTGGAAACCATTAAGTTGATGCTATAACTGGTCAAATGACCTACATCCTTGCCAACACGTGGTCAAACAACTCGTTTTTAACTGTCCACGCCAGACAGTTTGGAACCGGCCGACTGTGACGTCTTTAGAATATTTATGATACCGCTGATTCGAGTGCTGTATGATGGATTGATGCCAAGTCAATATTAAACATTGTTTCTACCTTTTACCTCTACGTCCGGGTAAATGTAAAGGGGTCGTATTATTCAAGTAATATGTTAAGTAACAGCAATTGGCATTTATACATTTGAATCGATTTTGCCTTTTCTATTATAATTGCTAACATCATACAGGGATATAATGAAATATTCTTTAAATTATTACCTAGAGTCGTACACCGTTAAATTTTAATACTTAGCTCTGTCTAACACATGCCGTTAATCAGATGTTGAAATATGATTTTTTTTTAAATCTTAACCTTCCCCTTCTATAATAACATTTCTGTATACACCCAAAAGGCAAAAACCTTATGATACAACATGATTTGAGTTGTCAACGAATTCCAAAAATATAAACAATATTTTATAAACAGAAATCAATATGCAGCAATTCTTTTAGTTTTTGATAACAAGCTTAAAGTCGAATATCGTGTAGAATACGTTTTTTTTGCAGAGGTTTTACTTTGTTATTTTGTACATTTTACACTTTAAGTTTAGTAAATTTATCGAATAAATGTCTAAAAATGTGTTACAAGTTTAATTGTCGACTACAAAACAGTAATAATCCATTGACGAAGGTGTTATAAATAATCATGGGCTGTGCTAAAATGTGGTATAAGGGTGTCAAGGAAAGGTTGGGTGCACTCAGTAATTATGAAAGAGCCGAAGACAACGGCAGGAATGTGCTTGAGAGGTATGAAAGAATGGTTTCAGTTGAAAAGTATATAAATGACAAGTTTTTCCTTGTTGTAATTAGGTATTTAGTGATAAATTGTTGATGTGTATGTAAATGTGGTGGTAAATATAATTCAGTGGTGCGGCAATTACTGTTTTGTTGTTGTGTATGTATATTGAAAATATTTATTACGCTAAAAATATAAAATAAGGTGTTGAAATAAATCTAACAGTAAATAAGTCACGTTATGAAAACTAAATTACGAAGATTAACTAAAGTGAAATTGGTATGCAATAAATTTGACTATACCACTCACATTTCATTGAACCAATCACAAATTTCCCCTTTCATAAAATTTGCCAATCGCGCATGTTTCATAGTGATTCAACTGCAAGGTGCTGTTTAAATAAGTGATTAAACCCACAGCAGCTTCGGGTAATCGCTCTTAAGTCTTAAATTAATGATTTCAAAACTGATTTTTATATAGATTTTCATTGCTTCGGCCAGAAGTAAGTATCATATTTAATTATAACATAATTTATAAATTCATAACAATAATTTTCTCTGTCGTCCACAGGCAAGAAGCAAAATACGAGAAACGTCGAGGGTGGCCGATAATAACGATGTCAACCAACATGAATCGCGAGTGTTCAAATCATAGTTCAAATAAAGACCGACCCAAATTTAAGTGTACATCTATAATAAATATGATAATAACATGCTAAGATGCATTAACAAACATAAATATTTATTTGCATTAAAATTGTATTTTGTTTGATAGATTATATGAACCAAAATTTTAAATCAAAATAATGTACATAACCACTACAGTTTCATGAAAAACCCCTTAACAATTTTTCTCTAAAACGAATTATTTTTACAACACTTCACAGCAATAGTATGTAGATAAGTACGTCAAAATAAAAAATTTAATTTGCACACGGACGCCACTACAAAACATTTAAAAACAAGCAAACAATACCATGTTAAGAGCGCCAATTTCCGAAAACACCCGAGCATTCCCGACTAATTTAGTGCTACCAAAAATGCGTCAAAATTAATGCGAGTGATATAGTCAAGAGCAGGACGAATATGACTTGTGATACGATTTTTCTTTGGTAAAATTGTGATGTAAGTTAACTCGTGCCAGTTAAGATTTAGGTAGTTACTATCTTAACTGGCACTCGTGAACATACACTACAATTTTATCGAAAAATCGCAATCACTCGTTGCATTATTTATGATTAAATACATATCTAGAGATTAATCGAATAATGATTTTGGAGATTAGACGAATACCGAACATTCGGTTAGTCTGTCACAGCCTAAAACTAAATATTCGGCCAACTATTCGGCGAGTATTCGGCAAATCATTCGGAGAATATTCAGCAAACTATGCGGTCAAGTTTTCAATTAAACAGCTGAATATTTGGTTTAATATTCGGCCGAGTACCAAATACTAGACCAACTACTTGGCCAATTGTTCGACCAATTATTCGGCCATGTGCCGAATACTTAGCTGTGATAAATGTGTGGGTTAATTGCTTTGCATAAGTAGATCAGAATATTCCGATTATTTTTCTTCTTCTTCCTCTTGTTATAGGCCAATGACCTGTTTAATACCCGCAACTAGTGCGGGTTCTGTGAGCCCTCTTTGCACGTATACCGGGCAGGAGGCTGGCCTTACCCGTCGAAAGGAGAAGCAGTACCACTAAATCCGAAGCACGGTTGGTTGCAGATATACCCCTATATTGGTCACCCATCCGAGTTGAGACCAGAGCGGCCAGTGCTTAACTTTGAATACCGTGTTACCGGCATCCGCAGTTCTCCGCCATGCAATCAACGATAATTTTTCAAGAATCGAAAACTAGCATAATTTTCATTCGGATAGTCCCATCACTAAATTATAAGCAAGTGAGCCCAAAGACAAAGAAAGTTTGCTGAATAATTGCATTTGCTCTAAATCCTGTATGACGTCCACAATACCTTCTTTTAGCTACACTCCGTATAGCGAAGAAGTGTATGTACTTGGTTCGTGTCCCAGTCCGCTAATTTCTCTGTGGCGCCATTTATGATTTAAAAAAATAAAAAATTGATACCCCTAAAAATAATAAACATAGTACCATGAAACATTTCTGTTTAAGCAAAATTGATCATGAGTGATAGTATAATAAGATTTACAACTTTACTGTTAGGGTGCAGCAAATACTAGAAGGCGTTAATATATCCCTCCTACTCAATTTTTGGCTGACAAATTTTTCTTCCCGTTGTTGGATTTCCTTTAACCCACAAAATCTTTTTCCAAAAATCAAGAAATTGATTTTTTTTCATCAAATATTTTTGGTTACCTACTAAATTCAATAAGAAATGCGCGCAGGCAGAGACTAACAGGTTAACTTGCTAGTCGAGCCGACACAATGGCAGCACTGGTGCTAATAGAAGACCTTGGGGCAAATGCAACGCTTTTTTTCTCTAGCTTCAAAATAACGGCCACTACAATTTTTTTTAAATTTTGAGTTGCCGCCAAAAACCGGTTGCCCGATTCGCCTTTTAGTTTTGTAGGAGCATACAATTAAAAATAAGCTACAATTTGATTGGTGTCCCAATCCGCCAATTTCTCTGTGACGCTTTCAATCAATGTGAAATGGGGAACGATAAAACATTTGATTTAAGTTAAATTGCTCACGAGTGATAGTAGAATAAGGATGTCAATTTATTTTCTAGGGGACTATTCTTCCCTCCCATTTGTGGCTGATAAATTTACCTTTTGGTCTGTGCTGTTCTGTTTCCTAAAAATTAAGATATCTTTTCATTTATCAAACAAAAATTAGAAAAGCTTATTTCTTACCTTTGGTATGTCTCCATATTTAAAATTTCGTCTAAATTTGACAAAAATGCCCAACTAAGTGAACGCAAGTTAAGTTTTTCCTAATTTCCACGACGAGTGCATTTCTTACGTTTATTTTAGTATTTTAAAATTACCAATAAGTAAAAAATAATTGTAAACTTCATCCTAGTTCAATTTAAATTTATGCTTACTTAATTTTAATGGAAAAAACTTGAATTAAATTTTTGCACCGGTAATACAATCCAAAAGAAAATGCAAATAAACAAATAAACTAAAACACAAACTACTGCGGCAGACCATTAATTTCTAAAATAAGTTCAAAAGTTGTTAGTATTGTAGTGTTTCACGATTATTTTAACTTTTGACAGTACGAGGCCTTTTATATTTTTGAAAATTTATATAGTTTATTTTTGGATTCAAGATCGCACCATCTGTTACATGTTTGTATCGCAAATTTTGAAGTTGTGTCTATTTAAATTTACAACCATCAACTTAAAACGATTATAGGATGGCAAAATCCGACCATTTCTTTCAACGCAATTTAAAATATAACATGTAGGATGGATAAAAACCGATTGACTTAAAAAGCAGTGGCGGCTCGTGGTGTGGCGCTAGGGGGGGGGGGGTCATTTTGAAATATTTTTCGATAAAAATGTACTTACCCAGCCAAATCTTAGGTAGACTTATATTTCAAGTCGATCTTTCGCTCCTTCGCGTTGGAAAAATGATCTATCAGTAGTTCATTAAAATTGTCAATGTTATTACTTAACGATTTTTCGATGCTTAACATACCTAACGCATTTAACCTTTCTTGCCCTATCGTGTTACGCAAAAATGTTTTTATTCTTTTTAAAGTAGAGAAGCAACGCTCGCTTTCCGCCGTTGTCATCGGGAAAGTACACAAAATTTTAATAAGTTTTACACTCTCGGTAAAAGTCTGACAAAGTTTGTCTGTTTATAAATAATTGTAGTATTGCAACAGCACCAGCACTTTCATAAAAATCCTCACGATCGTATAGCACTTCTAGTTCGGTCTAGTCTTGACTAATTTAAAAACAGTTTGTGGAAAACATTTTTTGTACTCCTCGAATTTATTTGCTTGAAATAACTGCGAAACAATTAAATGATTAGAAAATATAAATCTACGTTCAATGTCCGATACAATTATGTCGCAAATTTCTACTGCAATTGGAAGTTTTGAATTTGCATTTATTTTATTTCTTTTTCTGCATGTCGATGGAGCAGCTGACACGAAATTATTAATAATGTAATGCCTAACTTTTTCTATATTACTCCGCACAACTTTATGCAATCTATAATTTTATTTATTATTAAAATATACCTATTTTTATCAACATTTTCATTAAAATCTTTAATAGAGTTTCTATAAACACTGTCTAATTGCAATCTGATATCCACATTAACAAGTGTGGCAAAATTTATAGAATTGTTCATATGATTTGCTGATAAAAAATGTTTTTGTACTTTAATTTTTAAATGTTTTAAGTCAATCACGCCGTTTTTACACCACATTGCGGCATCGCAGAATAACACGGGAAACAAAAGAAAGCGTTTCTTATATCACATCCACAAATCCAATCCGATAAAGCCTACATTGACTTATTAAAATACCTGTTAACCTACTTATTTCTATACAATGTTATTTGTTTAATAATTAGAGTTGGTTGTCGGCGACCGTTTCCTTTTGACTTTAAACGTTCTTCAAAATTCAAACCGCTTTGAGCTTTAAGTTCCATTATTTTTTGCACAGACATTTTATAGCACTAAATTAAGATTTACTACCCAAGAACATGTCACAGACAAAACCGATCTACGAAAAAATCTCCGATTATTTCTAGTTTGTTACTAACCTTGTGTCATACCAACATAAAACGAACGTGTGAAGAAATACACCAACTACACGTGATTAGCATGCGCTGTTACTCACTTAATCAGAAACTGGGGTCATCGACTCTGAAGTCTGTAATGCGCACCAGCTTCTTTTCTTTTTTAGTTTGTGTAATCTGAATTTTACCGCAATGAGCTTTCTATTTCACTCTTATTCATTTAAAGGCCTTTTATGCCGGCGGCGGTTTTATTCGGTGGTGTATAGCTGAATTGGGGACTGACAGCTAAATGACCCTCGCATAGATTCGCTTAACGAGCGCGCGATGTTCAAACATTCAAACGTTTTCAGATCCTGTGGCAGCTCTTTAATAAACGTTCTCGCATTGAAATCTCGCATACAAACGTTAGCTATAAAGTATTTTTTAAATTTTATAGTGTGTAATATGTTATGTACTCAAATAAAAAGTAATTATTTATTTTTTCTTATTGCATTGAGAGGTCACTGACCATTTGCCCCAATGGAGAAACCGCCACTGTTAAAAAGAGCGGTGAAACACATAAACAATTCACTTACCGAGGTCCTTAGCAGATCGACCGATGCAGCCAGCAGGTCGCATTCTTTTCACTTGTTTTGTGTCTCTTTTGTCTTATTATATTTGCTTGTTTTTTTATTCTAATTTTTTCCTTTAACTCTATTGTCCACCAGTTTGTTCGTTTTCAGTTGGAGCTTATTTTCCATTTTCCACATATTTTCTTTGCTTTTTGGTACAAGGTTTGTTTAAAATTTTCCCATCTTTCATTCATTTTTCATTCCTTTTTTGTTTTTTTTTTATCTCCTTTAGTAAGTTATCTATTTTTAGTTGGTATGCTCATCTGGTTTCTTCCTCTTTTAATTTATATATTTTAATTTTGGTATATTCCTTTTCCTCTTCTTCTTCAGTTTCTGCTGTCTGTACATAAGCTACGACTAGTATATGGTTTGATCCTATTTATGCTTTTATTATGGTTTTAATATGCTTCATCTCGTGTTGTATGTCTCTCGTATAGGTGATGAAGTCTATGACGCTTCTTGCATCTTTTTCTTCTGCTACAAAGGTATAATTATTCTCCATTTTGGTCCTAAAGGGTGTTCCCGATTATCAATTCATTTTCTATGCAGAATTCCATAATTTTTTCCATACTTTTGTATTTTTATAGCAGAATTTTCTCATACAACCCAGACCACTTTCTTTGTCTTTTCCTATTCGTATTATACTGTTTTAATTTTTTCTCTAAGCTTAGCTATTAGCTGTTGTAGTTTTTTATAGGACTCCTTTATTATCTCTTCTTCTTCTCCTTCTACTGGCGCGTATATCTGTATCAAGTTTATTACGTCTTGTAAAAGTATGCTTATTTTTATTATTCTCGAGCTTATTGCTACGAAATTTATTATTCTGTTGTTTATTTCTTTATTTAGTATGATGCCTACTCCTTCTTTGACTCTCCATCCTTTTGTACCCCTGAATAGTATATTCATTTGTTATGTTTATACATCCCTGACTTATTTTCTTTGTCTCACTAATTTCTGGTATCCGTAGATACCACTACCGATCTTTATTTCCTTTCCAGTGAGTGTATACGATTTTTACCATTTTTTCGTTTCCTTTCTTTGCTCGTGCTATTTCTCTTATTTGGAAGATCTTGCGTTCTTTTCTTTCTTTTCTTTCTTTCTTAATCGTTATGTTCATCTACCCGACCGGTGTAGAGGTAGTCCCATTCACTCCGGGTTTGGCTTATTGCTATGTTAGGGAGGGTAGTGGGGCTATTGAGCCTTTAACCACTACGCCCCCTCAGCTTACGCCAAACCCTTGTCATTACATTCACTCGTTCATTTGCTTATCCATCTATACTTTGAAGGGGATTCCAACTCCTCTAACGACTGCCGCGTTGTTCATGCGACATCCGGGACCACCTATTTGCGTGCACTTCCGAGAGCACGAGGTGCCGCGTTGACTCGGCTTTCGGACACCCGTCCAAGTACTGACCAGGCAGAGCTATGCTTAACTTTGCTGATAGCACTCGCATGGTTATTCTAACCGCGCCAACTCGGGACCCTTGGAAGATATCATGAATTTAAAAAAGGTACATTTATGACAAAGATTTACCACCTAGTTTTCAGTTGTGCGTGGGGGGTGGGGGGATGAAATCAATACTACCTTATACTGAAAGGAGTCACTGCTCTCAAGCAGAGGAATTGAGCAGTTAGAGGTATTCTAGCTCGTTCGGTATGGTATAAAATAGTTTTGAAAATAGAAAAAGTGTAATTTTCCCCCTTTCTCTCCTTTTACATTTTCCTGCCAACATACCGCTATTTCACTTTACAGAGGATAATTTTTTGCTTATGTTGGTCATTCTCTATCTTAAATTTTTATGTTTCATGGCCGTATTTAATGCCCTTATTTGCACTTAATTTATTTTTAAAAGCATCTGATTAATATTGCTATAAATAAATGGCCCCCATCAGCAGACTAAAAATAGTCATTATGTTGTGATGGACATTGCACGTATTGATTATTTTCCCCCTAATAAGTAGGTTAGTAAAGCGACTGAAATGGTTAAAAATAAATGTTCATCAGATTTAGGCAGAATTTTTATGTCGTAAACCAAAACATGCAATATATTAGATTAATTACAACGTAGTCCCGCATAAATGAAAACATCACACGAACAAAGTAATCGTAAATTATCAAAATCAGACCCATGAAGATGGACATTATTGCATCAGAAATAAGTTGAGCATAACATCGAAATTCTCGTATAATAAACAAGTAAACAACAAAGATAAAAATTTTATTTATAGGTTAAATGTGGAAGTATATTGAGGGTATCACGCTGTTTACTGCTTATTGCAAGGAGACCCGGAAAAATGCGTTTATCAGCACTCAGCAGTAAACTTTTGATATGGTGCTGTATATTAGCAATAGGAGATAAACCCAGCTGTTGTTATTGTTCTATGGACCTGGAAATTGTGTTCTTATTACGCGTTACAATTGCTATACTTGCCAATAAATAAATAACCGTACGAGGGAACGTTGAATACATGAGTAAAAGTTTACACGATTTGAGGACGTTGGAATTATTGACAATTTTACAAAAACAAATGGCACATGCAGATTCATTATATTTACTTTGCATATTTTACAAAGGTTTGGGAGTGGTATATTTCTACTGAGTTACAATCAGGGACGTGCGCCGTAATCGAAACATATACCCTCAAAACTTTCCGAATCGTAACAGGAACAAAAACCGAAATTAAAATTTTTTTGAACTGTAACCGAAAACCGTAACCGTAATTATTTAAAAATTATACTGGTATTTTGTCGTTTCGGCAAATGTAGAGCCAACAGTTGTGTATTGCAGCAAATAACGATAAGTATTTACTATTAGAAATTTGCATTTCTTATGTTCAGCCCTTTTGATTTACCCTTCGAGTTTTAGCCAAAACAATGATTAAAGTTATTAATGTTTCCCAAACGCCAGTGCCAAGTTTTTGCTGGTATGACGTCATCGTATAACATAATATGAATACTTTACCAGCAGAATACATTTTTGCTTTTTACTCCCAAGTACTTAATTTTTGTGTTACTGGCAGTCGGTGAGCCTTTAGTGTGCACGTTGCTGTGCCTGCGTCACTATCGCTAAGAATTCCAGGGACCATAAACAGTAACAAATAACTAATTTTATTGGGTAACCGATCAGGAGTCGTATAGAAAATAAAAAACTCAATGCATTCTAAAACCAATATTTCAGTGTGTTGATAGTCAATACTAGAATATAGAACACATACATAAACAACACGTCATATGCCGGCCAAATTTAAATTGCCGGTAAACTACGCTGCATGTTTTCCGATGACGGTATACTCTATACCGACAAAATGTTGTTAGCCAGCACCGGCTTACGATACTGTATAATTTTCTAAATATTAAATACCAATGCACTATTTTGCAGCGTTTACAGTGGAGTAGCTACGATGTTTTGGCCTGGCCGCAATATATGTGAGAGGCCCCTTCCAGTTAATATTTGTTTTTATTCATGGGGTTGTTAAGCGATTTTTATCATGTGATACTACCTTTTTTGACCGTTTGTATGCTGCAGGCGTTGAAATCTTTCTGGACTTTTTTTCACCGCTAGCTTCAAGTGGCCCTAAATCTTCGGGGCCCTATAACCTTGTGACCATTGGCGCTATGATACCTACGCCACTGAGCATTTACTTATTCAATTTTAATATTTCATGTTGATGTTTCTATAGCATTTACCATGCCATATATTTACAAACTTGAGAAACTATTTATCGAACTAACGCCATAAGACCTTCCGCGCGTAGCACATACGCCTGCGTCTTCTATTTTTCCCAGTGGCGGTTCGTAAGGGAGGCCTTGGCGAGGCACTCTCTAGTGTAGCGGGTCACGAGTGGGTACTCTCGTTTTTTAAATTTTTTGCATCTATCTATTAAAAACGCCACTTATTCCACTTTGCTCAACTCTCTGATTACGTCACGCGCCACCGACCTTCCGTTCGTCGCTAGCTGCATGGTCTTACCCTCACTCTCAGTCACGAAAGCGCTTTCGCGGAGAGATGTGGATCAGACCAATCGGCCCGTGACGCGTCGACTTGTCTTACATGTTTTATTAAAACAAAAAATAATAAGCGCATAGTCCGCGGGTAAAAAATGGACACTATGCAATTTCCATGTTAAGAAAATTACTCAGCCAGAAAATATTATTTCTTTTTTTATCATGCACACGTTGAGAGCCACCTTAACTACACATTTATCTTATAGGGCTTTTCTAATTACGTGAACAGATAGATTGTTCTTATTGCAAAAACGCCCACGACGCCACGGCACGAAATGGCATTCCAACTCACAAATCTTCTCTGCTAGAAAAAGGTCCTTACTACATGGCCGTTAAAACGTTTAACCATCTTCCCACTATAAAAGATATTACCAATTTGACAAGGTACAAAAAGAAGGTGAAGGAGTACTTTACAAATAACCTTTTCTACCAGGTGAGAGATTACTTGTAGTTATAAATTGAATGTAAGGTACATTACTCATGTTGGTACAGCTTTCCTGTATTGTTCTATGTATATCTTATGCACAAATCTCTATGATATTTCTATATTAGTATTAATTCAAATAGTTTGTTTCTATATTAAGGTAAAATCCGTTATTTATAAATTCTAGTTTTACTTCATTGAAGTTCATATTTATTGAGTATGAATAAAATACTTTTACCTCACAGTGATTTAAAATGTTTGAGTGGAAGAACACATCATTTAAAATATCGAACAGTTTAATGACTTAGTAATTGTCCATTTTGTAGATCAATGAGAAACGCGTAAAGATTTAATTTATAGAACTGTTAATTGAGAGATAAATTTTGTTTGTTTAAAACTTGTGTTGCCCTCCGGTAGTAAATGTTCACGAGCCGCTACTGTTGTTCCCAATATTCTTTTTCGCACATTCATTTTTGAAAGGATCAACATTATGTTGGTTTTTTAATCGCAAAATGTCAGCTGTTTGCTTCTGTTATATCTACGGAACATTTTCTGGCGATTGCTTGTTAACCTGTTCAAGATCAAGATATTGCCGCTGTGATTAACACCATTGTTGTCACGCTCTCAAGATGGATTTCAAACTAAGGCAGTATCAAAGTTTTTTTTAAATTTATCGATAAATTTCGCTTTGTTGAAGTACAAAGCCGGAACCAAGTTCAACAAAACCTGGCAGGTGAACAGACTTTTTAAATTTTCGTACGAGTTTATATAAACATTTGAATTCTAAATGAATATCTCGGGAAATACGGGACATATTACAAACGAACTACGATTGCTCGATTATTCAAGGTTACAATAAAAACAGCGTAATCGGTAAAGTTTGACTTTCAGTTTGAAATAATAAATGTGTTTTGGGGGTTTTCTGGAATTATTCCAAATAAACTATGATTGTTTAATTATCAAGTTTACAATAAATACAGCATGGGTGGTCGGTAAAGATTTTGAATAACAAACAATATTTGATGAATTCACGGGGAAATATTCCAAACGAACTATTCAAGTTTGCAATAAAATTTGCAAAACAGTCGTTTTGTTTTCAATAAATATTTAAAGCGTTTAACGGGTTCTCGGGAAATATTACAAACAAACTTTGATTTCTCCAATGTTCAAGTATTCAATAAGCCTGTTAAAATTAAGGTGAGGAATTCCTTGGTCTTTCTAACGGCGGTAAAGGGGCTTTATAAGAGGTAAATGGTCTGGAGATGAAACTACTCCCACTTAGGGAATGCGCGCTCTGACGCAAAGAAATTTGAAGAGGAGAAGTTAACGAACTAGTTTACAAGTTGAATTTTACAGGTTACTGAGTTGACCATAAATTCGTTACAAACTATCAAGAACCGCACCCACGTGAGCCTGTCCCAGTTAGCTGAACAAAAGATAGTTGCCTGGTGATGTATTACCAAAGGAAATGCGCTACCCAAATCGGTTGGTAATTGGTTTGATGCAGTGACGAGTACAATAACCAGGTAAGGGTAAAAACTCCCTAGCTCGATAATAATTGATAACCAAGTACGAGAAGATTAAAAAACGACACCTGCACCGTTTGGAGCTCATGTTCCTGAACGCCGCACAAACTCGCAACTCCTTCTTGGACTCTACACCTTCATCTGCAATTAGTAGGAGTTTTCGTTTCCTAATAATTTACGAATGTGCACTCCAACAGGTCCCTGCAAAACACCACCAGACAGTAAGGCAGATTTATAGCACGTACAAGAATTGCGGTTCTTCTTATTCCAGAACCAATTACTTGGGCTTAGGTGTTACGTGCCCTTCTTGAAAGTGAAATTTTTGCCGCTTAGGTGTTAGGCGCCCTCCCTAAGAGTGGATACTCTCTCTCGTGAAATCACTAAGCCAGAAATCCGTAAAGTACCAATTCAGCCAATCTTAAACCTCTTTTTGAGAACACATCTGCTTGTAGCAACATGAAACCATTCAAGTGACCGTTTTCGCGCGTCTCCTTTTTCTCATGTCCATTCATTAAACCTCACAGTGGTTGGGATGATATAGAAAACAGTTTTTACTGAATTTTATATGCTACGATTTCAAATGATGTACAATTTTTAACTCAAAATGTTACGTTAATACCTACGCTCTTCTATACGAAATCTCAAAAATTGCAATTAATTATTATATCATCAATAACTTTTAATTGCTTTTTTTTAGCCGGTACATTTATTGTTTTGGTTATGCTATGTGGGGTTATTTTTTGTACAAACGCCTACTTTTGATAAGCTTGTTGGTGAAATATACTTATAATTTGGCACAGCTATAAAATTAATAACGAGGGACCTTCAATGTGTTATTTTATTTATATGCTTCATGCAGTCGTGGGATGGGACGAAGGTAACGAAATTTTTATTAAGATTCATTGACACATATCCCATATCTAAACCTTCATCCCACACTCAGAAATCCTGTCATCATCATAAAATGATAGCGGTGCTCGAGTGAGTGATGGATGTGTAATTTTATAAGTTAACTTTGCGTTTAAGTGGAAAATTTTTAGAAATATAAAAGTAAAGCCAAGAATATGTTTATTGATTTATTTGCAACATTATTTATATTAGGTGGGTTTATACAGATTGGAGGATTAAAGAAACATTTTTATGATTTATTTTTCAGTTTAATTGTTTTAGTTAAGAAATGATCTCATCATAGAGAACAGAATGGAATTACAAAAGTTTCTAATCGGGAAATATCTAAAAACAAAGGCTAACGCGTGAGTGGCAATTCAGATAGTAATAATAGAAATTGAGACTAAAAATGAGGTCGATTAACTTTAAAAATAATTTAAAAATACCGAAAAGTGATCTACTGATATTGTTGTATTCAAATTTGCAGCTCTCAAATGGTACAATTTTCGTATTTGAATGATATTTTCTGTAGTGAAAAGAAATTAAAAAAATAATAAATTTAGATTTGACTGATTAATTATTACAGTTAAATTCCCAAAAGCTCTAAAGTTGACAGAAAATTAATTTTGTCGTAGTTCATACTACCTATAGAATTGGTACAGTGTAAGTTAAAAATTAACGAAAGATAAGTTGAAGTTAAAGGCCATGCATTAATGTAGGGATATCACGTCCCTTTTAAACGGTACCCTAATATTACATACTTCCGTACTAAAATAAACAATGTCATGTTAGCTCCGACTACAAGGAAGTGCTTTATAGAGAATTATAACACTATTAATGTATTAACATGAACGGGATGCTTGTTTAAGTGCTTAAAATCACAGATTAAGAATTCAGTAGCAAAATGTTGCTAACGAAAAGAAAACAAGGAAAATGGGGGAAGCACTTTGCCTGAACTTACCATTCCTACTCAATGGCGTTTTAGGTGCGCAAGTTGCGCGCGCACCACCTAAAGTTATTAAATTGTCGATATATATTCTATAATATTTCTATCACAATTCGCAATTCTTAATATTATATCTTACCACAACTGCACTTTTTAACATGCACAATGCACATAAGGCAGGTAGTAGAAATTGGTTAACCAAGGTTATGCAAAGTAAGCAACTCTTGTCAGAGCTGGGGGTGTTGCGGGGTTTGGAGAAAGAAAAAGTTATGGGCTGCGGTGCTCTGGTAAGAGCTGGGGCTGCTACGGGGTTTGGAGAAAGAGTAAGGTTATTTACTTAGCAGCTCTGGAAGGAGCTGGGTGCATTAGAATGTTGTATGTGTCAGACCGTTTAACGGATACAATGGCAGATGGCTGTAGTAGCTTTTGATTCTGAAAACGAATTGAACTCTTCCTCAAAAATGCATCCCTTCTGGACCATCATCGCATGGCAAAATAACAAACATTAGTTGTTGTCGCTTAGCAGAATAATAAACATTTGCAAGCGTGGTGACCGCAGCATGAAACGGAAGTCGCCTCTAATTTAGTTTTGCATTTTGCATGAAGCAAACGTATTAGGGGTTATATTAACATTTTCAAAGCAGGGAAGGCAACAGAGACCTCAAAGTTTAATAATTTAGTATTCACTTTCGCTGGGTGGCTAGCAGTGTAGATTTTGACTAGACGAGAGAGCAGCAGAAATTAAGCCAATTATGTTTGAAAATTAGCTCTCGCATAGAGCATAGTAACATTCTAAACCACTGCCTGCTATTATGTGTGCTACTGCTTTCATAAATAACATAAAAAGATGTTCAAGATGTCCTACCACGGTCCTAATTCTGTCCTGTCTACAGATGTAACCATGTAATGTACAATGGCTGATAATATGTTATGTAACAAGTTTGGTGCACATTCTATCAGCGAACGGCATGACTTGTACTTTTTCTTCTTCGTGGCGCTACGGCCCCATCTGGACCTCGCAGTTTCTGCCTCCAGAGGTTTCTCTGTTGTGTTGCTGTCTTCCACTGTTTGATTTTTAGTATTAGCTTGGCACCCTCTTCAATGTTAGTTAATCATCTTTTTTGTGGTTCGGTCATCAGCTATTCTATCCAAGTATCCCGCCCGTTTTAATCTTTGCAATTCCACAAATTTAACTATATCCGCTTGCTTGTATGCTTGTTTTAGTTAGTCAACTCTGATATCACCAGGCGTTAGTTACGTGTCTGTTTTGTTGTGTTTTTCCACTTAGGCGTAGTGTTTGTTACTTACGTTAGTTTACTGAAGATGGCTGCTTAGCAGCCGAAATGTACATCTGAACGTACAAATAATTATTCTTGTGAGAACTGAAGAGGTTTTTCTCATCATTGTTATAATTTTCTCACAGTTGCTCATTTTTTCTTAAGTCGTGTCTCGTGAAAGATTAAATAAATACATACACCTAGGTGCAGTCATCAAAATTGGCAAAAAAAGAATTCACAGAACAGAAGCGTCCCATTAGGCTGACCGCTTTTGGGGAGACGGTCTACTCATTAAAAAATTAAACGAAAGCATTGCAACTACGAAGCCGGGTATTTAACCAACGCATTTTCCTGGTACTAACCCAGACCTGGACATTAACAGAAGCAAACATGGACACAATAGCTAAAGTGCTAAGAGCAATGGTACGCTAAATGTGAAACTCAAATCGAAAGAGAAATGAGTGGATTAAGCAGGAACGAAAGTAATAGATGCTAATAAACACATAGGTTCACTCAAATTGAGATTTTGTGGTCATAAAATGAGGCAAAACAGATGGAACAGAAAGATGCAGTTCTGGAGGCAATCGAGGTATTAAATATTAAAACTACGTCAATGATTTGGTTTGTAATAAATTAGTTAATTTCTTGCACATGCTATGACAAGTTATTGACGTTCCATTGAGCAATTCTAAGAAATTGGGACATTCAGTTTTTTGGGTGACAAGTGTTGTTAGTAGATTGAGCATAGTCCCCATCTGTTTCATGAGGTCCTTCATTATTTGCTTTAGTTCAAACATATCATTTGAGTGTTAGGTCATAGTGAGGATCGCTTAAAAATCGGGAGAAGATCTGACTAGTAGACCGATTAGCCAGTACATTTTTCTGAATTTGAGTCTAACCTGCTTTCTCTTAGTCTAGATATGTTTTCTCCAAGTGAGGTATCGATCTAAGTGTATTCTCAGGTACTTAGCTTCCTCCGCTTGTGGCAGTTGTTGGTTGTTTAGCGCAACTGCTAGGCAGGTTTCTTTACGCATTGTGAAGGTCACGTGAGGAGATTTTGTTACGTTTGCCTTGATACACCATTTTCTCAACCAGTGTTGAACCTCGTTTAGGTGAACTTGTAAGTGGCGTGATACCATAGTTGGGTCAGTTTCTAATGCAAGCACCATCATCGTTATCAGCGAAGGTTCCGACTGCTGCGATTCTTGTTTCTGACTGTAACGAATCGTTACTAATTTTGATTTAATTTGCATTGAGTTTACAAGAATTGTTTAATTTTTACATTTAGTTTATATGCCGTTTTCCGTTTACAATATTATGTTACCGTTAGGGGTTTATTTTTATATTTAAAATAAGTAGTATTCCGTTGGTTAATGCTTTATATTCATTGTGTGCAAGTTTCCGTAATTTAGCAACCGTTTCAGCATTTTAAAATTGTAATTTTAATGTATATTTGATTTCAAACATTTCATTTACGGCCGGAAATCAGATAACCGCGTCTCCCCGGATCAAGCCGCAGAGATGCTATGTCAACCCCGCTCTCGTAGAGTGGGGATGCGCTTCGATTTCGGGCGCATACCGACCGGCTATAAATTCAAAATTTTGAATTTTCGAGTTCAGTTCGCCGATGTTTCAGCCCAGTACCAGTCCAGCCACTTCTACAAGTCACCAGTGCTCCGACCGAGGTAACCGACCACCGCATCCAGGATATTGGGGTAAGCAGGCTGTGTTTTGACACCATTACTAGTAACGTCAAATATTGCTCTCTCTCTCTCTCTTGTATATTTGTAAACTGTGTTTTCCGGAGTGCACCTTATGCGCAACATTTCCTGAGGTTGCACTTCTCTAACTCGCCTACGCGAAACAATTCCTGGGCAAAGTTTCCTCTTCTCTCTCTGACTCTTTTATTTTCCGGAGTGCACCTTATGCGCAACATTTCCTGAGGTTGCACTTCTCTAACTCGCCTACGCGCAACAATTCCTGGGCAAAGTTTACTCTTCTCTTTTCTATTTGTTTGAGAGCTTTGTTGTGTAATTCCGTAGTGGCGAATTTGTCCGCCTGGTGTCAAGATAACAGTTTGTTTGCTTTAGTAACTGGTACCGTTTCCGACCGTATACTGGTGACTACTGTATATATATTGGCTACCGTATGTATGTATTGCTACCGTATTTGCTACTGTATTGCTACCTTATTTGCTACTGTTTTGCTACCGTATTTGCTACCGTATTTGCTACCGTATTTGCTACCGTATTTGCTACCGTATTTGCTACCGTATTTGCTACTGTATTTGCTACCGTATTTTTGCTTGATATTATCCGCTTTGCTTATGTATTATTGATTTGGATTGGATATTATGTAATAGACGTATTTAAACCATTCTACGTTGTTTTACTTGACTTGTTGAATATATCCGAGTTAAATAGAGCTGCTTCAAGAACCTGCAGGCTGTCATTCCATCAAACAGACCCCTGGAGACCGACATCTTCAACTGCAGTTACCCAGGTCTTCGCTAAGCCGTTCTGTTACAGCGAAGCCGTTCTGGAGAGTAAACTCCATATAAAATCTGGCGCCCGAGAATTTCCCAGCGATTATACGCATAAGCAGCCGTATAATCCCGCCCACAACAAAATACAAGTTAACTACCGGACTACAGAGTTGCCAAATAGGCAACTGGGGAAAAGAGCGTCGCAAATTTGGCGCCCGAGCAGGGACCGCGTTTGTCCAGTCAATCCCAAAGAAGAACCGTCCCGTAACGTGACTTGGAGGGCATTTCCGTTCCAGCAAGTATATCAACAAGTGAACACCGCAACTATGACCGATTCTGAGAAGTCCGACCTGGAGAACAACCCAGTCGAAGATGACGCCGATCCAGGTAGAAATTTCGACTTCACCGATGGCCGGGTTAGCTGGGTGTACCGCCTTAAGAAGGCACAACTAGTGGAGGAAGCCACCAAGTTCCGTTTGTCACCAGAAGGTACGACGGAGGTATTGAGACGTCGCCTGGTTCAGTTCATACGAGAAGGACCAACCGCCCCACTAGTGACCGATCCACCAGCAACCCCAACAACGACCGTATGCTATACAGCTACTAGCATAGAGGATCCATTTCAGTGGAAGGTACCCGTGATGTCCGCACCGACTTCTACGACCGTAAGCACCCTGTATACCCAGACGTCAACCGCCACGACCAGCACAACCGCTGGTATACCGTATCACTTTCCGAGGTCATTTACACCGTATCAACCACCGCCATCAGCACCGGCATCCGTACCCCAGGTCTACTTGAACACCCAAACAACTGTAACCAGCGCCGCCGCAGGTATGCCGTATTATATGCCTACAACTTTTCCGATGTACCAAGTACCGCCACCAGTGACCGTATCAATCCCGACCCAACCACCCCGGACCGATAATTTGAATGTCCATAAATGGAATGTGACATTTGATGGAAGCACCGACCCCGTAGCGTTCTTGGAACGACTTGACGAGATCTGCCTGCGCTACAACATACAGGCAGAACAATTGTTACCAGTGCTACCGGAGATATTTACCGGCACCGCTCTGCTGTGGTACCGAAATAACCAGAAGCGTTGGAGATGTTGGAGCGATTTTCTTCATGACTTCCGAGCCTTCTACCTACCTGCCGACTACCTGATTAACCTGGAAGCACAGATCAGCCAACGGGTACAACAGAAGCATGAGACAGCGGTGAGTTACATCATCGACTTGCAAACCCTGATCAGAAGACATGGAGCGATGTCACCGGACCAAGAATTATTCTGGTTACACCGCAATTTACTCCCCGACTACCGTTTATTTATACACCGATCCACATGCCATTCCGTAGACCAGTTACTAGCTGCTGTCAAAGAATATGAAGACATCCGCAAGCCCGTTCCATTGATTACAGCTACCCGATCTAGCATACCAACAACACCAGTAGTAGCAGCCGGTCCGACTTATCCAAGAACCAATCCGAAACCCGTATGGAAGAACAACCCGTATGCTACCGCTCCCAAGGAAGTACCGACCACCAGTAACCAAACGAGTAAGAGCACCCCCGCAGTATGTTGGCATTGCGGCCAGACCGGTCATTACCGGCAACAGTGCACCAACAAGAGGGTCCTCTTCTGCTCCAGATGTGGTACACGAGGAGTTATGTCCCGGGACTGTAAATGTCAACAGCCGGGAAACGCAAAAGGAGCCACTCAGTAAGGAGGCCTGAACCGCTCCCGACAAATACCGCCTCCCTGTCAGGGGATAACCGTCCGTACCTGCCCGTCCTAATAGCCAACCGAACATTTTCTGCACTTGTAGATACCGGTGCCGTACTGTCCTACATTGGCCCACGAGTAGCTGACATTTGCAAGAAGTTGCAGATAACCGAACAACCGCCCCTTACCCGAAACGCTACCGTATTAAATGGTCAAACCGTCCGTGTACAAGGAGCCTATGCTGTTCCAATCCAGGTAGACCGCCAGAACAAAACACACCAGTTCAACTACATACCCGGCATGGTGTCCGACATCTTGTTAGGGATGGATTTTCTGCAGTCCATGAATTTCCACATTAACCTAACTACCGGCAATGTATTTCTGGAAAACCGCATTGTGTCCATCAAGAAAAAGGATGCCGTATCCGTAGGGATGGTGCAAGAAGCGTCAACGTCACTGGCTTCTCTAACCGAGAGAGAAGTGCAACAGCTCAACAACTTCCTAGACACCGAGTTACCCTTGTTTGAAGGTATTAAGGGTACCACCAAGAATGTGGAGCATCAAATCCGTTTAATGCACCGCACACCGATTAAACAGCGTTACCGACCACAGAATCCCCGAATGCAAGAAATCATCAACATCGAAGTAGACCGAATGCTCCAAGAAGGGGTCATTGAACCGTCAAGCAGTCCATGGAGTTCTCCCATAGTTATGGTTCAGAAGAAGGATGGAAAGCCGAGGTTTTGTATCGACTTCCGTAAAGTTAACGAGGTATCCATGAAAGATGCCTATCCGCTCCCGTACATTAATGCTATCTTGGACAAACTGAGACAAGCCCGTTATATTTCCAGTATTGACCTCAAACAAGGTTACTGGCAAATACCGTTGACCGAGGACAGCAAACCGATTACAGCCTTTACCGTTGGGGGAAGAGGATTGTTCCAGTTCCGTGTAATGCCGTTTGGTCTTCATTCAGCACCCGCCACGTTTCAGCGTCTCCTGGACACCATCATCGGTCCAGAGATGGAACCCAGGGCATTTGCATACCTGGATGACATTATTGTCTTGGGGAAGACTTTCGAAGAGCATCTGAGTAATTTGCAGGAAGTTTTCCGCCGTCTCCGTGCAGCAAACCTCAAGCTCAACCCCGAAAAGTGTGAGTTTTGCCGAAAGTCCCTGAAATACCTGGGGCATACCGTTAGTGAGCAAGGAATCCATACCGACCCGGAGAAGGTGGAAGCCATCCGTAACATACCGCCCCCACGAAATGTTCGAAGTCTGCGACGTTTTCTGGGTGTGGCTTCCTGGTACCGCCGTTTTGTACCGTCATTCTCCAATATAGTAGCTCCGCTCACGAAGCTACTCCGGAAACAACAACGTTGGTGTTGGAGCGACGCACAGGAAGAAGCTTTTATAAAATTAAAAGCCAGCCTCACCGAAGCACCCGTCCTGGCGTGTCCAGATTTCAACAAACCGTTTATTCTGCAAACCGACGCTTCCGATCATGGGTTAGGCGCCGCGCTTACCCAGAATACCAGCAGCGGGGACAAGATCATTGCCTACGCGAGCCGTACGTTGTCTCCAGCTGAGAAGAATTACTCCGTGACCGAAAAAGAATGCTTAGCCATCGTCTGGGGAATCGAGAAGATGAGACCGTACCTAGAGGGCTATCATTTCACCGTAGTATCCGACCACCAGTCCCTTCGCTGGCTTCATTCTATTAAGAGCCCAGCTGGAAGATTAGCCCGGTGGAGTGTTTTTCTGCAGCAGTACGACTTCGAAATAAAATACCGAAAGGGAGTACTTAACCGTGTTGCAGATACCCTGTCCCGTGAACCGTTACCGAATGTCGAAGAACCAATCGATCCGGAACTGTGTGCTGTCAATGTGCCAGACTGCGCCTGGTATCAACGCAAGTACAAAGAAGTCACACAGCGACCTACCGATTTTCCCGATTATGTCATCCGAAATGAGAAACTGTACCGTCACTTCTACGACAACAGTCTGAAGGACGATGAGTTTACCGACCCATGGAAGTTGTGCGTTCCGACCCCTCTACGCCAAAAGGTGCTAGAAGAAAATCACGACGTCCCAACCGCCGGACATATGGGGATAGCCAAGACCATAGCCCGGATTGCCAGACAATATTACTGGCCGGGGATGTTTCGTGAGATTGCAAAATATGTCAAGAAGTGTTTATCCTGCCAACGCTATAAAACATCGCAGCAGCAGACACCTGGACAGATGCAACCGTCCGCCAACCGACAACCGTGGGAAACCGTTAGTACCGACCTAGTTGGACCACTACCAAGATCTTCAAGAGGTAATTGTTACCTTGCCGTATTTCAAGATCGGTTCACTAAGTGGGTGCAGTGCAGAGCTATCCGTACAGCTACCGCTCAAGCCGTAAGTAAAGCTCTCTTTGAGGACATTATAACCCGATTTGGAACCCCGAAAACCGTCATTACTGATAATGGAACTCAGTATAATAGCCGTACATTCAGTCAGCTCCTCAAAGATTTTGGCATCAACCACCGATTTACACCACCGTATACACCGCAGGCTAACCCCGTTGAAAGGACCAACAAAACGCTGAAGACCATGATTGCTCAGTATTGTGAAGGTAACCACCGTAAATGGGACCAGCATTTATCCGAATTTATGCTAGCCATAAATACCGCACCAAATGAATCCAGTGGTTTTACTCCCGCATTCCTCAACTTTGGAAGAGAGTTGGAGTTACCGAACACTCTCAGACGAGGGGCAGAGGATCCGACCGAAGATACCGAACCTGAGGATGATACCATTCCAGAAACCCATCAGACCCGAATTAAGAAGTTGCAAGAAGTGTTCGAGCTAGTGCGAGTCAATTTAGCCAGAGCATTTACTACTCAAGGACACCATTACAACCTACGCCGAAGAGATTGGAAGTGTCATGTAGGTGACAAAGTGATGAAGAAAGAACATCACCTATCTTCCGCAGCTCAAGGATTTGCGGCCAAGTTAGCTCCGAAATATTCCGGTCCTTATACCGTTACCAAAGTTCTTTCACCCGTGGTATACCAGTTAAAAGGTATAACCGGAAAACGTGTTCCCCGCGTTCATATTAAAGACCTTAAACCGGCCCATGTATAACCTGTACCGACTTTCCAAGATAGACCATTGACCGATAACGCCACCGAAACCGCAACCGATGTTTTAAACGACATTATTACCGACATTACTCCTTCCCCGAGTATGGAAACCGCTCCGACCCCCACTCAATTCAACGACGAAGATTTTCTACAGTACGTGCACGAATTGCAAGCCGAAAGCACCGCCGCTCCAATAACTACTATTATCAACAGGGAGGCCACCACCGAAGATGATCCAGAGGATGATTGGGTCATGGACATCGATCTTCCACAGCAGCGTATACCTGTATGGTCTGGAGACCTGTGCTGGAGATGTGGGCAACCGGGGCACCATCGCCAGACATGCCGACGTCCCAGGATTTTGTTCTGTTCCCGCTGTGGTCTGGTAGGGAAGATGTCCAGGAAATGCTGGTGTGTTCCGAGGGGACCGAAACCGTTAACACCATCGACCAGCACCACCATGTGTTGTGACCGGGGTGTGCAGTGCAACCTTATCCAGTAAACCAAGTTTAGTTCCGTGTTGAAGTTTGGCAACATTACCAGTTAATTTTTTTTTATGTGCCGAAAAGGATAAATCCTTTTCTTTCCGAAGAAGGAGGGGTGTGTAACGAATCGTTACTAATTTTGATTTAATTTGCATTGAGTTTACAAGAATTGTTTAATTTTTACATTTAGTTTATATGCCGTTTTCCGTTTACAATATTATGTTACCGTTAGGGGTTTATTTTTATATTTAAAATAAGTAGTATTCCGTTGGTTAATGCTTTATATTCATTGTGTGCAAGTTTCCGTAATTTAGCAACCGTTTCAGCATTTTAAAATTGTAATTTTAATGTATATTTGATTTCAAACATTTCATTTACGGCCGGAAATCAGATAACCGCGTCTCCCCGGATCAAGCCGCAGAGATGCTATGTCAACCCCGCTCTCGTAGAGTGGGGATGCGCTTCGATTTCGGGCGCATACCGACCGGCTATAAATTCAAAATTTTGAATTTTCGAGTTCAGTTCGCCGATGTTTCAGCCCAGTACCAGTCCAGCCACTTCTACAAGTCACCAGTGCTCCGACCGAGGTAACCGACCACCGCATCCAGGATATTGGGGTAAGCAGGCTGTGTTTTGACACCATTACTAGTAACGTCAAATATTGCTCTCTCTCTCTCTCTTGTATATTTGTAAACTGTGTTTTCCGGAGTGCACCTTATGCGCAACATTTCCTGAGGTTGCACTTCTCTAACTCGCCTACGCGAAACAATTCCTGGGCAAAGTTTCCTCTTCTCTCTCTGACTCTTTTATTTTCCGGAGTGCACCTTATGCGCAACATTTCCTGAGGTTGCACTTCTCTAACTCGCCTACGCGCAACAATTCCTGGGCAAAGTTTACTCTTCTCTTTTCTATTTGTTTGAGAGCTTTGTTGTGTAATTCCGTAGTGGCGAATTTGTCCGCCTGGTGTCAAGATAACAGTTTGTTTGCTTTAGTAACTGGTACCGTTTCCGACCGTATACTGGTGACTACTGTATATATATTGGCTACCGTATGTATGTATTGCTACCGTATTTGCTACTGTATTGCTACCTTATTTGCTACTGTTTTGCTACCGTATTTGCTACCGTATTTGCTACCGTATTTGCTACCGTATTTGCTACCGTATTTGCTACCGTATTTGCTACTGTATTTGCTACCGTATTTTTGCTTGATATTATCCGCTTTGCTTATGTATTATTGATTTGGATTGGATATTATGTAATAGACGTATTTAAACCATTCTACGTTGTTTTACTTGACTTGTTGAATATATCCGAGTTAAATAGAGCTGCTTCAAGAACCTGCAGGCTGTCATTCCATCAAACAGACCCCTGGAGACCGACATCTTCAACTGCAGTTACCCAGGTCTTCGCTAAGCCGTTCTGTTACAGCGAAGCCGTTCTGGAGAGTAAACTCCATATAAAATCTGGCGCCCGAGAATTTCCCAGCGATTATACGCATAAGCAGCCGTATAATCCCGCCCACAACAAAATACAAGTTAACTACCGGACTACAGAGTTGCCAAATAGGCAACTGGGGAAAAGAGCGTCGCATGACACGCCGGCTGTGTACATGAGGTACAATACGGGCCCAGTACACTTCCGTGTAGTACTCCGCATGGACCCTGCTGCCAAACTCAATCAAAAGTTTGTGATACATCTAGGAATGCAGCGGAGCAGTACTTCTTGCCTACAAGATGTCTTCTAATTTTTCCAGTTGCCTTACGTACTTGTTCTATTGTTGGATGTTGGCGAAATCCAAATTGGTGATTTGGGGGTCTTAACTTCTTCAGAAATAATTTCACAAAGAATTTTGACGGGATAGGTCTCCAGGATGTTACATCCTTAGGCGGTTTTCTAGGTTTGGGGATAAGTATGATCTATGCTAATTTCCATTGCGCATTGACCTTACCTCCCTCACTCTGAACTTTTCAATTAACAAGCTCAATGCGCGCCGCAGGAACTGACAAATACGACTTTCTTGTTCCGCTGGAATCTTGGCAGTTTCTTCAACAATCGTTGTGTGATCCATGGGATTTCGTGGGGTTCAGATCATTGAAAATTGTTGAATTTACCTCCCTCGCTCTAAACTTGTCAATTGACAAGCCCAATTCGCGCCTCCAGGAACTGATGAATGTGACTTTCTTGCTTCGCTGGAATCATGGCAGTTCCTTCAACACTTGTTGTGTGATCCATGGGATTTCTTGGGGTTTAGATCATTGAGAATTGTTGACCTTATCTTCTTCAATCTAAACTTGTCAATTGGTAAACTTTATTGGCGTCTCCAGGAACTGGTGATGATGACTTTCTTCTTCCGCTGAAATCTCGGCAGTTCTTTCAACATTCGTTGTGTGATCTGTGAGATTTCTTGGGGTTCAGATCAGTAAGAATTGTTGATCTTACCTCTCTCACTCTAAACTTGTTAATTGACAGCTCATTGGGTGTCTCCAGGAAGTGGAGAATGTGACTTTCTTCTTCCGCTGGAATCTCGGCAGTTCCTTCAACACTCGTTGTGTGATCCAGGGGATTTCTTGGGGATCAGATTAGTGAGAATTGTTGATCTTACCTCCCTTACTCTAAACTTGTCAATTAGCAAGTTCATTTGGCGCCTTCAGGAATTGGTGAATGTGACTTTCTTCTTCCGCTGGAATCTCGGGCGGGAAATGGTTTGCAAACGCCATCGCTTTTTCTTAATCATTTATTATTGATTACCCGGATTTGTAGAATGACGGAAGTTGTTTTAACCGTTTGGTGGCTTGGTTTCACACTTCTATATGCGCCAGGTTCTCCAAACTAATCATGGATCGCTGAATTTTTAGGGTTATCTAATAGGCTTTTCAAGTCTTTTAATGCTTGGGTTAAATCGTTGTTTGTCTGCTGGGACTCTTGTTGTTTGCCAAAATACAGTATGAAATATCGCAATAGACTCAGTAAACACCCAAACAACTTAGCTGCAAACTGATTAGACAACAGACGTGAAGTGCGTAGCCTGAAAAGGTTTTAACTCTTGGACTGTAGTCACAATAGCCTTGCTAGAGAGTTCTGTGACGACACTGTCGACATGCCTCATGGCTTTTTTTCAATATTTGCATTTAGTTTCCGGTATACCTGGGTCTTTGACAATATCGGTACACTTACACAAAGATTTTTTCAAAATTGGATTTTCGTCAAAATTACCAGGAAACATCCCCATACTGGAAACATTCTAAAGTAAAAAAATTGGGGCAAGCACTTCCATTGGACAAGTATAAAAATACAAGGGTAGTGAAAGTCGATATTTTTAAACTCCCTCCCACGAATTAAAAGCAAAAATCGATTTTTAGACTTTTACGGAAAGTAATGGATTGAAATTGAAGAACAGTAGCGATCAGAAAATAAATTTTGTTAGCCCATAAAAATAGGAGAAGATGAGGAAAGAATCATCCAAATTTCAAAAACTCATAAATAACGTTACAGAACAATTAGGGAATTGTAATAAAAACTAAAATCCTTTGAATTTCTTGAGCGTTAAAATTATTTTCATGAAATTCAAAAATTGAAAATTTACCTGAAATCACTACTTTCTTTTACTGAAAGTATGAGAAAATAAAAATTGTAGCAATCGTAATTAAGCTTTAAAAGGACGATCGTCTCAGAGTTATTTGGAATTGGCAGAAGGTGTAGTTTTGCTACTAAGAACAGTTTAATAGGACAGTTGCTATGCTAAATTGCTAACTGTAAGCCAAATATTGACTGGGACAACCTACATAACGGTTTTTGTTCATTACCTACAAAACAGAGGCAGAGTTGGTGCTGTAAATAAACTAAAAGGTAGGTTGGCGTTAAAAGATTGACTGATACAGTCTAGATCTAAAAGAATAGCAAACTGAAAATTAGGAACAACGTATATGGCAAATTTACATGGTGTCCAGCATGACACAATAACAGGCCTCTACTTAAAAATAATCACGATTGCTTGAAATCAAATACTGGCCTTTAAACGCTTTTAGTAACCTCGACATCCTTTGTTGGTTTGATTTATTTATCAGGTCGTTTTCAATACCCCCAACTGCTCTACATCTTCGCAACTAATCAATACAATTTGTAAGAGTGTTTTTCCTGCTTTCGCAGAACACTGATGATAACAAATAAGTGGAAATCTATAAAGCACGTTATTTTTCTAGCATGCTAGCTGAAACGTCTGGTGTATTTTTCACTCTAGAAAATAGTACAGACGAGCACGAACGTCATCATAGTGATATAAGCCATTAAGTTAAATACACAAGAACAGCAGGAAATTTTCTCTCTAAATTGCTAATACCTCATAATTCTATTTTTGTTTTGTGCAATTCTTGTTACTACGCTACTGTTTGGATAGGGTAGTCTGGATTGCCAGTTGCTACATACTGTTCCGAGAAATTTAATGAAACATTCATTTTCTGTTTTCTCTTGGGTTTTCTGTTTTCATCTAGCCACATCTATAATTCGTGGAAAAGAGATGCGCTTCTAAATGTGCTACGACAACATTGCCTCTCGGGATAAATGGAGTAAGCAGCGCCTTTAATAAATTATGGGAGTTTAATGGAAATATCTAGGGTAAAGAAAGAATTGATATTGCATCATCTATTCAATAGAAATATTTAAAGATAATTCTTTAACTAAAACAAACAATTAAAATTTTAACTCCATCACAAACAAGAATCGACAGGTAAGTCGCTGCGAAAAGTACGTACCAACCGTTCTTTTGTTCACGTTTTCTAAACTGTACATTACTTTAGACTCAGTTGTCTTCATCATCGTCTACAACAAAGATGTCTTGTGGCAATTTTGGTTTTAGTCGGTGGATTCGTTTTTTCTCCCTATTGTTAGGAGCGCTATTTTTGATTAACAATATATTGGTCAACAACAAAGGCACGTATAAGGCTAGTTGAACACAAGAACGTTTAGCAAAAACCAGGTTTCACGTTCCTTGTAACAGGGTGGAGTGTTGGAATTGAGTCGTGCAGGCGCCAATGACCGACAAGGGTCGCAAAAAACACGGCGTCACACATAGAAACATGAAACAAAGCAAAAAACTTACCAATCTGTTGCTGTCTGATATACTGTGGTTTAACTTAATCGGGCGGTCCACCCCCCACGCCTTAGCGGAATGGATAATTAACAGTACTTCGGACATCTCATTACACTTTCATTGGTTACATCACAATGCTACTTTACTTCCTCATTACTTGCCATTGGACTGGACACCTAATCTTTCTCGTCAAAAATCAGATTAACACCTGTGAACCAGTTTCCACTGCTGTACCCCCGAAATGGTCAATAATGGGAGAAGCCGACCGCCTCTGTCATGTGACATCGCGAGAATTGCATAGTGCGTATCATTTCACAGAATCCAAGGTTGTCAGGCCTTGATTAGCAATTCCTTTTGCCAGTCCGTGGTTAACCACACTTATACAAGTACACCTGTCCAAAACTCGAGAGCTCTCACCTTCTAAACAACACAGATCACTGTAGCTACAGCTACCAGAATATCACACTGCTTATCTACTAATTAACCACACGCGCATTAGATAATTTTACAGGTAAATCACACAGTTTTCATGCAAAGCAAACCCAAAGCATTCTAAACCACCCCGCTTGCAGAAACGATCTACCCCAGTTCAAGCACATGTGATCATGACCCTTACTTAAGGCATGTTTCCGTCACCCTCTGGCCGAAGTTGTCTTGGCCCAAATTCTCAATTAGTTACGCCAGTGGAATATTATGTGTATTTTATTTATTATTATACGTTATATTTAAAAATTACAATATGAATATTATTCACTATAAAAATAACTCTAACACTATGTCAAAGTGTTGTCCTCCAGGGAATTCATTTACTTTGGCAAGAAATTATTTAGCCATGACACGAATGTATTCTGCCATTGACGGCATGCTTAGCTCTATATGCAGAAGTTGTTCTTATTGTAACTTAACACGCTCATGCCGATTTTGAAGCCACAATTCGTAAAATTTTGAAAATATAAAAATCGATGATTGGGGCGCTTGCGCAGATCGGCCATTCGGCATATGGAATACTGAGCTACAATTGTTTTCTAAGCGCGCCTGTATTAAAGTAGAGCCCCCCTCCCCCCCATTAAATAATTCAGGTAAACGACCAAAAGGAAACCTCTGTGATGTTTTCTCTATGGAAAGCTGTTTCTATTGTCATTTAACATGCTCGTACCGATTTTGAAGTCGAAGACCGTAAATTTTAGAAAAAACAAAGAAAAATCGATTTAGGGACAATAGGGGTGATGGGGAGATCGCGTTTGCGCAGATCGGCTATTTGACATGCAGAGAATACGAATTTAAGATTCTTTTTCAAGCGCGTCTAATTTGATGTAGAGCACCCCCCCCCCTTTTTTTGCGAACCAATCTTATTTTTGTGCGGTGTCATCCTATTGCAATTAACAATCTTTGAGCCAAATTTAGTTTTTCTGCGTTAAGGCGTCTGGACTGTAAAGTGTAATCAGACAAACGGACAGACAGACACACAAACACACACACAAACAGAGACACCAATGCAGGGTCCGCTTTATCGATCTCGTTAAAAATGTTTGGCATAAAAGTACCTTTCTTCTAGGCATAACTCGTATATTGGCCAGTAAACTCTAAGCCAAAAAAACTTCGCTCAATGAACGCATTTGTATGGAGCGCTAAGTGCAAAATAAAAATTTGCTGTGCATCTCAAGGTATTTAAGCCAAATTGTCCCAATATTTATTATTAATAATAAATAAATTTAAATAAATCCTTAAAGGTTTAATTTAAATATTCCAACATTTAATAAAGCATTAGAGATTTAAATAAATCTTAAACCATTTATTTTAAATTTTCAAATATTTAGTAAATCTCTATGTATTTGGATAAATCTGCACATATTTGTTTTAAATCTTTAAATATTTAATAAATCTTCACAGATTTAAATAAATCTTTACCGACTTAAGTAAATTAATGCACATTTAATTAAATCTGTATAGATTGAAATAAATCCTTACATATTTAAATTAATCTTTATAGATTTAAATAAATGTTTCAACATTTAATTTTACAGCTGTCACATTTAATGTTAACCTGTCATATTTATGTGACCTTGGTAAGCCCAGACGACTTAGGAGACCAAGACCCTTTACACTGGTAGTAAGGCGCAAGGTTAGACATGATGGGTTAACTAAACAGAGTAAAAATTACTTTTCCAAGGGAGTTTTGAGGGAACTTTCATTATGTATGAATAATGAATTATGCAATGTACATGTTGTTTATGATTCAATTAATATTTATTGTGAAAATTCCTGATATACGAAAACCGTGTTCATAATTGCTGAACGTTACCACTAGTGTAAACGATTTTGGTCTTCTATGTCGGCTGGGTCTACCAAGGTCAAATAAATATGACAGATTAACATTATAGGTGACGGCTTAAAATGAAATATTGAAACATTTATTTAAATCTGTAAAGATTTATTAAAATCTGTAAAAATTTAGTAAAATGTGTAGAGTTTTTTTTAAATCGGTAAAGGTTAATTTAAATCTGTAAAGATTTATTAAATATTGAAAGACTTAAAACAAAAATGTGCAGATTTATTTAAACACAAAGATTTTCTAAATATTTGAATATTTGAAAATTTAAAATAAATGTGTGTATATATAATTAAGATTGGGACAATTTGCCTCGATACCGTGAAAATTTTTACTCGCGCTTCATACATTTGGTCCAAATCCAACCTGACATTCACAAACACAATACCTTTCTCTATAGCTATACTTCGTATAGCGAGAAAGGTAAAAATTGATTTTATTTATAAATTCTAGCTTTACTTCGTTAAAGTCCATATTTATTGATTTATAGGTATATAAAATACTGAATTACTTTAAAAATATTTATTTATTTTAACCTTATACCTATTTCGGCATGTTTACATGCCATTGACAAAGGCTGTATTAGAAAGTAAACAGTTAGTGTTGTTATAGCAATAAAACTTGGTGGCTTGATCTCGGTAATCGTCTGCAGATGACTTGATTTTTTATTCTAAAATGTCCAGTAGAGGAGAATTTATTTAAGAGATCAATTTGCTCATTCATTAACGGTGCAGTTTTTAAATGTTTGTGAATTTCAAAAGCTTCTAGTATATCTCATTTACGTTTATCATCACAAAAGTGTAAAGGTAAACATTTTATGGTGTTATTGGATGTCATTGAATTTTTGCGTTCTAGTAAGCGTTTAGCGTTAATTAGATTTATGTGGGTGTTTGTATTTGTAACAACGTACGTGTTCTTTATACCTAATATCAAAATTTGTAATTGTCTGGCCTATATAAACCGAATTACAATGCGAACAATTTAATATGTAAATGCCTGATTTCAGCAAATCGTCTGTTTTTGATTTTGCATTAAACAAAGTGTTTAAGATGTTTCTAGTTGTTTTAAAACTTACTTTATATTTATTTGTTTTGTTTATAACTTTAGCAATTTTTTCTGATTTGTCACCAAAATATGAGATATAAGGTTAAAACAAATAAAAATTGTTAAAGTAATTAAATATTTTATATACAGATAATCAGTAAAAATTGATATTTACATGAAGATTAACATCGAGCTTAACGTCACATTAATTATTGTTGATGTTTTCCAAAAGTAAATTACCATTTGCTGTTATGCAGTTGTTTATACAAGAAATTCACAATATGCAGTTTAATTACAAGATTTCTAAAATTATAAACTGCAAATTATAATTAACTTTGTTGTTTTATGCAGAAGCAAGTCACACGCATTTGCTAACATTTTAGTCACACATAAGTTCTTGTTGTATTTAAAGTGGTAGCCAAGTTGAAAATTATTTTCACACTACCGGAATTAAAATTCTGTAAACGTTGTGTTTACACAACCTTGGAAACCAACTATGAATATAAATTTACAATGAGAACAATAAGGCAACAAACACTTTTCAAATACCAGCGAGGTCGCTTTTAAACTAAAAGTAAAAACTTTTTCTTGTTGTTTGTGTGAGGCTTCAATCGTCTTTTTAGCAGACTATCATTCGTAATAATGTGACTCCAGCAGACAACCATTTTCGTTTTCTATTCCATTTCCAACCCTTGACCTTTTCGCATAAAGCAAACGTGAGCTGAAATACAGTTTTTTAAGTCTGAAAAGGAAAATATTTCTTCGTATCCAATAACTTAAAACTTGAAAAATCACCCCCAAATTGTTATTTTGTTTATTACAATATTAGGACTTTTACAATACAAACACTAGCAGTAGTTAATTTCAAATACATTGTTGTGTTTGACACAAAATCGTCATGAAATTCATTCATAATTCAAATATAATGATGATTTCAGGTGCGTGAAAAGTCAATAAAATAAAACATTTTTTATACACTGTTCGTGACCTTAATTTTATTTCTATTTGGGTCGGAGGAACATTGTATTTTATAGCACATTATTGATGATTAAATGATTACAGTCGTAATTCATTCATGTAAAAACGAATTACTTAGATCACGTTTCAGAATTAGTATGTATCTTTGTTTAATTAAGTAGTAGGGCAATACAAACAGTGGCGGTTCGTAACGAAAGCAACACCTTTCTAGCAAACACCCAAAGCCAACAATATTACTTAAAACATACTCCACTTTTCGAAAAACTGTAATACCGTTTAAGTTTTACTACTACAGCAGAACGATGTTTTTTATAAAAGATTGTAGTCTAGCAATATTGAAGATATGCGCGTCCCAAGCGGGCACCGTTGTTTTTAGAATGAAAAGATATGCCCCGTATCAATTTCTCCGTGACAGATCTTAGAAATATCCTAATTCTTACTCACTCAGCATTTTCCTGATTTGGTTACCTCGACTGGTTTGCTGGTACTTGTAATGATGACTGTCTTTATTTCGGTCTGATTTTTGCTACTGTAGTCAATACGCGCGTTAACTACGGCCAGCAAGTGGGACGCGAATCACGATCAGCAACGAGGGACGCGACTCGCATCTCCAATGTTTTAACGCGATCACATGTAAAATTAAATTACATGCTACGGTAAAACTTAAATAAAATGCATTTCAGTAAAATAAATAATGCATTATTACTTCAGGATACAGTCTGTTCCAGACAATTCAGCAGTGTTGCGACAGAGAACGTACATATTATTATTCGCCAATAAAATGTGTTAAAGTTCGAGAGATTATGAAGAATAATAGGGACAACAATGTCCTTTCCGTCGCCTAAATTTTAATTAGTACGATGATACAAGAGCGAAGATCCATTTAGCATTATTCGTAAGAAAGTTACAACAATAGGAACTTGAAAAATAAGGCATACGAAGAAGTGGCTGCCATAGACATTGTTATAATTTATAATATCTGTTCTCGACCATCTTCCATGTTCAAATAGAAATTAGTTAATACAAATACAGTGACAGCAAACAGGTCTGTCTGCTTTGTACGTCACTAAGCAACAGCCAACTTCCGTCTCCTGCTATTGTAACCACGTCTGCAAATGTTTGTTTACTTTGCTATGCGACGACGGTTATAAAAGTGTAGAAACAGCTGCATTTCAAACGGAGAGTCAATTTGTTTTTAGGATCGAAACGGAACTAGCCTCCAAATACGGATAAAAACTAAAATTAGTAAAAACATCTGCTGCTCGATCGAGCGCAAACTAACAGCTCTACATAGACAAAGTCCTACTGCACCCCGCTCCTTCCAGAGCTGCAAAATAAATAACCCCGCTTCTTCTCCGATTCCTGCAACGCAACCAGATCCTTCTAGAGCACCGCCGAGATAGAACCTAGATAGAAGTTACAGGACCTGCCCGTATCCTGCCCGACTACCGCTAGACATACGATCTAGAAAGACCCTGCTGCTCAGCGAATTAGGTAGTGTACGTGCGTTGACTTCTTAAAAGGCGTGTGTTTTGTTATGCATGTATAACCTTCTGTTCATTCAATGTAGTGTTTGTTAAATGTTGATCTACTTGTTCGTGTCTTGTTATAATACCTTTGCTGTGCACGCATTACCCTGAAAGGTGTTAAAATCTTTTCGTGGCAATAGAATGTGCCCACATAGACCTGTTTTTCTGTTGTTTTCTGCAGTTTATTAACCTAATCACACCAATAGCGACAACAGCGTACGTTTTTAAACTGACCGCTTCGTACCATATGAAATTAATGCGCAAGATGGTCCCGGCCGTCAGGAGTTCAGTTGCGTGTGCAACGAGCCTCGGGTCCGGTTTCTATGCGCACCACAACCTTCGGAAACGTCAGCTCCATGTTATTGCTCTTTGTAAATAATTCTGATTAAATGTTTGGAAAATGTTTGATGTTATAATTTAATTTTATTATTTTGTCTGGTGAATAAATACCTGAAACTAATAAAGGTGTTACGGCTTCAAATCAAAAATAAAGATCTACTTTCGTCGTAAATTACAAATTAATCAATCTGCTAATAGAAAACAATAAAGAAAATGTGCAAATATTTAACACACATTATACATAAATTTCTTGACTCGATTTGCGGGTGCGAAGTGAGAAGAGCTTTATTTCGTTTTATTTGTCTGACGATGAATTGCGGTGTGTGTCTTCCTGCACAGCGGCCTGTGTTAAAAATTTAAAATATGCAAATTACCGACAATTTTAATGACTTGACGATTGAGTATTTTCTGAATTATAAAAAAATGCTTATTAATTTAATTTATGGAGCTGTTAATTAAAATGTAAGTTTTTTTGTTTTAATTTTGAATCCCTGTCCCGCAGTAAATGTTCATGAGCCGCCACTGAATAAGTAAGTAAAACTACATCATTTTGATCATGACCTCTTATTATAATCTATTGATTTTCCTTTCAAACTAGCGGCGCAAGATTAACAATTTCATGACTAACATTGAACTAATCACAATTTTTAAAATTTGCAAATAGCAATTTCCAGAAATAGATAGAATATGAACAAATAATTTTAAAATAAATACAAGTAGGTCACAAGTATAAGAAAATGTAAGCTTTAATTACTTCTATTTTCGTTTCGAAATCGGTTAAGATCTTGTTATCTAATCTTAAAATTAAACAAAACGACTTGCTTAAAACTGTATTGCTGTTACACTATTGTTGCTATTTTTAGATCCACGCAGTTGGATTGCGGCCAAAAAGAAGTGCATTGCTCTTTAAGTTATCCTAGGCAATGTAGCACGTGCTTTTATTCAATAATCTTTTTATGATAGTAACAAAGGTACGAAGGTGGAATTACCTTGGCATTACCTACCTTTCTAATTAAACCGTAAACGCTGGTTGCGCTTGTATGCAAACTGTGAATAATTTCTGTTATTTTTAAACGTTTTCATATATTTCTGATTACTTAACAATACTGTACCTTTCTCTTGTTTAATTACCTCGACGTAAGTGTGATATATAATTAGATTTCCACCCAACCAACTTCAATGACAGGTAGACGTAATACATTTTTTACCTTCCTCGCTATACGAAGCTTAGCTCGTATAAAGGAAGGTATTGTGATCGTCGTAGAATTTGGAGCAAAGTGTTTGAGTTTACTGGCCGATATACGAGTTATGCCTAGAAGAAAGGTACCTTTATGCCATACATTTTTAACGTGAACATTTTGACTAAAAACCAGGTTTTAGACCTTTGAGAGACTAATATAGCGGACGCTGCAGAGATGTCCGAGTGTCTGTCTGTCTGTCTGTGTGTCCGTATACGCTTCACCGTCCAGGAGGGGCTGCTCTATTTCAAAATAGACACTCTCAAAAAAAACTTTAAATTCATATTCTGCGCATGTCGAATAGCCGATCTGTGCACACGCGAGCTCCCTATCACCCCCGACTGTCCCCTTCTAGTTTTTTAAATAAATTTACAAATTTCCGTTTTAAAATCGGTATGAGCATCTTAAATGATAATAGGAACAAGTTTCCATTGAGAAAATACTGCTGCAAGGTTTCCTTTTAGTCTTTTACCTGAACAGTTTTATATGAAAATTTAATTAGATAGTCGCCAAAAAATATTTGACATATTTATGAAAATTTAAAATATATTTAAAATTTTTGAAAAAATATTGAATGTATTTTCTATTTTTTATTTTATTTTACACCGCATGTTTTCTAGAAATTCAAAAATTTTGCTATTTTTTTAATTTAATGGAAAATTTTGATTACTATGAAATTTTTTTAAATTGAAAATTTTTAAAAATATCACAAAATTTGAAGATTTTGGAATGTGTACAAATTTTTGAAACAATAAATGTTTTAATCTTTTTAATTTTTATCAATTTTTGAATATTTTTAGACGTATTGAAATTGCAAACAATTAAATTTTGGAAAATTTAATAATTTTGACAAGTTTTAAATAATGTTTGACAATTTAGATACCTACTATTATAGATATTATTTTTATGATACTTTGCATTTTCTAGTTGCAACTGATGTTTTTCACTTGAAATCTCAAAATCGATTTCATAATTTGGTGAATACACTGGTCAATAAAGGTTGTTTTTCTACACTCAAATACATGTACTGTATGTACTTTTTCATGCTGATTCTGAAAACATTTTCATTTTTTTCTACCACGTCAGAATTTTCAATAATAGTTTTCTCCTAAAATATATTAACTTGTTACTGGATTTGACATTTTCTGTTTTACCGCATTAATGTTTAATACTGAAAGAAATCTTGTGTTGCCTGACTTGTTTGAACAGGTCTGAACAAAAATAAAAACATATAAATATTCTCGAAGTCTTCTCACATTTATTAAAAAAATAAAGTTGCTACAATTGTTTCAGTTTGTAGGAACTTTATTTTAATATACATATGTGAGGAGACAATACTTTAATGTTTTTACTTTTTTGAAAAATCACCATTTGAAGATTATTATGAATCAATTCCACTATATAGGTTTAAACAAGTTTTGGCATGTTTTCTACGTCACAACCGTAAGCCACGCCTCTCTTTGCTTTTAAACCAATCATATTTCGGAAATTCGTAGATATGCGGATATGCGGGTATATAAGAAGGTACAGAAGGATTATTGTGTCAGTTGTGTCAGTTAACCTCTCTCCATCGATTCGATGTAGGCCTCTTTCATGTCTTTCCAGTTTTCTCTGTTCTGGGCTTTTTGGTACCAATTCAGCCCTGCGTATCTTTTCAGGTCGTCGTACCAACGTTGCGGTGATCTTCCTACGCTTCTTCTCTCTCCCCAGGGTCGCCATCTTGTTATTTTACCGCTCCACTTATCACTATGTCGAGCAACATGTCCAGCTCACTGCCACTTAAGGGAACATATTCTCTGGGTTATATCACTAACTTTAGTGCGCTGCCTTATCCATTGGTTGGTCTTATAGTCTCTAAGTGATATTCCCAATATTTTTCTTTCAATTGCTTTCTGATGTACTTGCATTGTGTTTAGTGTTCTTTTATTTAATACCCAGGTCTCACATCCGTAAGTGGTAACGGGGAGGATGCACTCATTATAGATTTTTGTTTTTAGTCTTGTTGGTAATTTCATTTTCATCAGATAATTTAGTTTTCCGTAGGCTGCCCAGCTTAGTCTTATTCGTCTTTTTATTTCTGTATCCTGACTATCATTCTTGAGCGTTATTTGTTGCCCTAAGTATACGTAAGCGTCTACTATGTTAATATGTTTTCCCTCTACAATTATTCTATTTGAGTTTGTTTGTTGGTTTATCATAATTTTGGTTTTGTTTGTATTCATTTCAAAGCCGATTTTCTTTGCTTCTAAGTTCAGTTCTTCTAACATTTCTTTTAGTTCAGCTTTGCCCTGCGTAAATATGATAACATCATCAGCAAATCCCAAATTGTTTAGTTTTTCTTCTTGTATCGTAACTCCTCGTTGTTCCCAGTGTTTCATATTAACAATGTTTCGTACTACTACTACTACTTTGATGTTAAAATTAAAAATCAAGACCAATCTTGGACTCCTAAAAGTTGCGGTGCGCTTTGTGCTGTTACTCTAAGAAGCTGGTTGAATGGTAAGAGCACTGCTATGCCGTTTCCGATTCTTATGCTTTGGCATGAGCAAACGGACCATACGACAAACTGCTACTTTTGCTGCACCAAAATCTTCGGGGTTTCTGGCAAAAACATAAGAAAATTGCTTATTCCAGTTTGCCTTCTGCTACTCGTCCACTACCTCATTCGACAGCCTTTTCGGTACCAACATGTCCAAAGGCTTTGAAAGAAGAAGTTGATACAGAAACAGAAGGAGCAACTGAAGAACTGTCAAACAAAGATAAGGAATTCTTACCATCTCAAGAAGACAAACCTCATTTACTTACTTAATTAGAACTAAATGACCTGGTTCGTGATTTAAATGTATCCAAAACTCAAGCAGAAATACTAGGATCAAGATTACAAGGATGGTGGTTGTTAGCTTCAGATACGCGTATATCAGTATATCGTAATCGCGAGAAAAAATTGTCACAGTATTTCTCAACTTAAAAGGGTCTTTTTTTCTGAAATAATATTGACAATTTAATGCTTGCATTAGGCCTATGAACATAACGCAGAAGAATGGCGTCTATTCATTGATACTTCGAAATAATGGAAAAATTTACCCTCCAGTTCCTGTTCGACATGCTGTTCACATGTAAGAATCCTATAAAAATATGGTATGCCATCTTGACAAAATTTATTAGAGAAAGTATAAGTCGCTCATCAGTGCTGATTTAAAGGTTGTTTGGTTTACAACTTAGATACACGAAGCATTGTTGTTTTATTTGTGAGTAGGACAGCCGAGCAAGAAATTCTCATTATATTGTTAAATAATGACCACCAAGAGAGCATCATATTTCTGAGCAAAAGAAAATAATTCATCCGGCACTAGTTGAGCGTGCTAAAAATTTCTTACCGTCGTTGCATACAAAATTGGGTTTGATGAAAAACTTTGTCAAAGCCATGAACAAAGAAGGCCATGGAATTCAATATCTCAAACAAAAATTTCCCATGCAAAAATTAAAGAGGGTATTTTTGTAGGACCCCAAATTAATCTATTAATGCGACATACAGAAATTGAATATTTAAAATATTATTTAGAAGTGGGCAACAGATCTAAACGCGGCGCAGAAGTTACGCTCCGTAATTGGCTGACATTACGTGCTGCCCTCTATTGAATCATTATATATTTAGATAACAAATTTTGGTTTTTATACGTTACAAAACATAACTGTTATTACATTTTACATTAATATTGAAATATTTTAATAGCTACGTTTAAAACTGAGACATTTTCGTATATACATATTATCTGTTGTCACATAATAATTGACACTGCATTTGATCCTGCTGACATCTAGCGGCTGATATAAGAAATGGCTTGAAAAATTTCTCATAACTGAAAATTGTTTGTGTTCTTAATTTTTAGAATAAAAAGGATGGAGAAAGCGACAATTGACTTATTCCAAAGAATTTATTCGTATTGTAAAATTTTACAGAGTACTTGTACTAATTTCTAAATTTACAGAAAAGTGTTCCCTTCCATTGGGTGCACTCCCTAAACTTAAGATTCATTGGCAATCCCCTCTAGAAAACATCCTATGGCCGCCCATGGCCAAAAACCTTTGCCGAGTGAATATTAACTTATGTGTTTACATTATGCATCCGTTATATTTTAGAATTGAATCGATTTGTTAAAGTAAATCGGTTTTACCATTTTATATATTTATGTATCCGTGCAGAACAACAATGGTTGATCGTTTACAGTTAGTGAATCGGCTAGAAAACATTTGTAATGGGAACAATAAGGACGCATCCAAAGTATGGTGAGAGGAATACTATCAAAATAATCTTGAAACAAATATCGTTTGATGATCAAGAACGTATCTGTGAATTAACTCATTAATTTTTTATGATAAACAACTTTTACGTGCCAATATGCTTTCTCAAATAACTGCAAGTTTTTTTTTTCAAATTTTAATTAACTAATTAGATACTGTCAAAATTAATAGGCACGTGTACATCTTCTTTGCGCCACTGCAGTAACAAATAGAATGGCAAAACTAACGAGGTGTGAAGCAGAAAGTGAATATAATTATACTGAACCGCCAATGTCATTGCAGTACAAAAGATAATGGCCAGTATTTTGGTAGACTGTTTACTCGTATCACGTTATCGGCAAAAGCATACAACGACCAAACTTTAGACTTATCTATCTGACTATCCACAAGCACTAATGACTTTACTCATCAGCCGATTTAAACAACGCATATTGGAGGCATTAAGTAAACAGAAACAGTAGCCAACTTTTTTTGCTATATACAGACTAATACTAAATTTATGTAAATGATGTCTGCGGTTTATCTCAACATTTGAACATAAAATTTAAATGACCAACTACTTTAATTTGTGTGCAAATTATTTACAAGAAATGCTGAGAATGTTCACCATCTACTACTAAACATATCGCAATTTTTCGTTTCGTATGTTTAAAAAATTTAATGTTTATTGATAGTTTAAATCATATATTAAAATTGTTCCTAAACAGTTATAATAATCAAGTCCACCAGTCCGTCATCTTGTTCTTGAAGATTATAAACTCACTAAGCTTACAAAGACGGAGTTCCTCTTGATTCCTGAGAATTTTCTGACAACTGCTTTAAGGTACCTAACTTCTAGCGGCATTCACTTTTCTATAACACCTTTCCGCCGAGGTTTTATTTAAAACAGTTATTTTATTAACAGGTAACCGTAACAAACGAATTACAAAGAAATGCAAGTATGAAAATCACACGCTCTCTTAAAGGATAATTACGATAGAAGTAGCGTCCTCCTGACCTGGACTCCGTAACTACTGCGGCAGGCTTGCGATTGTCGAAACCCTAAATATGCCACTCGTGCTGGCGCTGCGGTATGGATCTCCAAGAGATTGGTATTGGGCAAACATTACCAAAAAAATGATTAAAAAACAGTAACAAAGAAATTCAAGAAGCAGAGTCCTTCTGACTTGGACGGCGTAACTGTTGCGGCAAGCTTGCGATTGTCAAAACCCAGAATATGTAACTCGTGCCGGCGCTCCGGGATGGTTCTCCAACAGATTGGGATTGGGCCAACATTAACAAACAAATTAATGAATTAACAATAACAAAGAAATGCAAGTATGAAAATCACACGGTCTCTTAAGGGATAATAAAGATAGAAGCAGCGTCTTCCTGACCTGGACGCCATAACTACTGCGGCAGGCTTGCGATTGTCGAAACCCTAAATATGCCACTCATGCCGGCGCTGCGGTATGGTTCTCCAAGAGATTGGGATTGGGCAAACATTACCAAAAAAATGATCAAATCAACAGTAACAAAGAAATTCCAGAAACAGCGTCCTTCTGACCTGGACGGCGTAACTGTTGCGGCAGGCGTGCGATTGTCGAAACCCAGAATATGCCACTAGTGCCGGCGCTGCGGGATGGTTCTCCAAAATATTGGGATTGGGCAAACAATGAAAACCAAATTAATGAATTAACAATAACAAAAAAAATTCAAGTATGAAAATCACACGCCCTCTTAAGGGATAATAAAGATAGAAGCAGCGCCCTTCTGACCTGAACGCAGTAACTGCTGCGGCAGGCTTGCGATTGTCAAAACCCAGAATATGGCACTCGTATCGGCGCTGCGGGATGGTTCTCCAAAAGATTGGGACTGGGCAAACATTATCAAACGAATTAATGAATTAACAATAACAAAGTAATTCAAGTATGAAAATCACGCGCCCTCTTAAGATATAATAAAGATAGAAGCAGCGTCCTCCTGACCTGGACGCCGTAACTGCTGCGGCAGGCTTGCGATTCTCAAAACCCAGAATATGTCACTCGTGCCGGCGCTGTGGGATGGTTTTTTAAAAGATTGGGATTGGGCAAATATTAACAAACGAATTAATGAATTAACAGTAACAAAGAAATTCAAGTATGGAAATCACACGCCCTTTTAAGGGACAATAAAGATAGAAGTACCGTCTTCCTGACTTGGATGCCGTAACTGACGCGGCAGGCTTGCGATTGTCGAAATCCAGAATATGCCACTTGTGCCGGCGCTACGGATGATTGCGATCCGCGTAGAGATGAGGCAGGGGTCTATTAGGTCCTGATGACTTTTTCTTCCTTCCTTAGAGTGGTTGAAATGGGATTGGAGGAATCGGGCTGATGGCGCTTGCCACCGACTTTAAACTAACTCTCTTGGAACTTGGTATAGTTCTGTCGGGATGCTACTGGGCTCTAAAAAAAACAGGATGCGTAGAGATCGAGCAAAGAGTTGCCAGGTCCTGCTAGTTGTATCGTGGTGCGCAGGTCTCCAGCAGAATCGGGCTTTAGCAGTGCGCTAGGAGACGCTTGTAGGATCGATTTGCAATCAACTAAAGCTGTAGGAGAATGTTGTGTTTGAGGAAGGTTTGTTTCGGACAGGAAGTTTGTGTTTAATCTGGAAGTCTAACTCTAGAAGGAGCTTGTTGTGTTGGTTGGTCTGCTCCAGACCGTTATATAATGCTCGCTCTCAAACGTTGATTTTTCCCTTTAGCTAATGCTCAATTTGAAAATTAATTCTGCATATCTACGCGCTTATTTGTTTAGGTATGTATAAAATTTTGCACATCGCCGTTGCATAGCAAAGTTCACACAATAAAAACAAAAACGCACAATTGATTATTAGTAATAGATTAGACGAAGTAGATAATTCTGATCTCATACAATTTAAAACAACGTCTGTCTGCGAGCCCTAGTCCCCATTGATGCGGGGGAGAGGCTACCTCAATTTCTACTGATTCTGCAGATTAGTACTCGAGTTCAAACGCAGCTTACCCGCTGTGCCGCACCAAGACGATCCTTACCTGCACAAGCCATCAAGAGTTCCTGCCGTGATAAAAACGAGGGCAGGCTACTAGTTTGACTTTTTGAAGAAGCCAAAACTATCCTATTAATAGAGGCTACTCGCAATCTCAGTACTGATCGATGTCGCATCACCCAAATAGGGTTGGTAATATTGACATTTTGATTATCGGTGTGAAGAGACAAAATGAAACCTTACTTCTAAAGCCAAGGTCACTAATAGCAGTAGACACAACGCTTCGTTCTGGATGTCACCTTCACGTGCCTATCAATGGACTCCAACCACTCAGTGCATTGCCCAGGCAAATTTATAACATGTTGGGTCATCCACACGTACTGACTGGAATGCATTAAATTTTACAGCCCCGGCTAGGGAGCGGCAGAGAGCTCAGAGGTTTGCAATTTATACTGGGAGATAGTGAACATTTCACCTTGTGAAATGAGTTTCTCCAGTCATCCCTAGTTCCAATTGAAAATCTCTCTGAAGAGAAGTGGACGTATCAAGATGAAATCGCCGAAGTGGCCGTTACAACGCCGACCCCGCGAAGAGTATCTTTGTTCACATCCTTGATCGAGCTGAAGATGTCCTTGGCGTCCGGTTAACCGGTCGATACAGCTAGCTGTTATCTTAGCGTAGAATTATTGAGGTTTCTTGACCGGTATATTTAAAGAATATTAACTTATGTCCCGTACAAGTGTTTAGGTACGTCAAGCTAGTGCACTGAAGATACACTCAAAGCGTTAACTACTAGAGGCTACGCGGCAGTTTTTCGAGAATGCGGCATGCTTACATAGGCCGAACTGTTAAAGACCGTGGTGAGCGACTGTTAATTTATGTACTTACGTCTTACGCCAGCATACACGAGTCTATAGTTTGCGAAGTTAAATTGCAAGATCCCTTAATAGAAGCGATATAACCTTAGGTGTTGACTCGTGTAAAAACTCTTAACAACAGTAAAATAAAGCTATTAACGATATCAAATAAAAAGAACAGTTGTTGTCTTTAGAAAATTGTTTACTAGAAATTAAATAAACAAAAAAATAAATATTTAACTATTAAAAAATTAATAGTTTATTAATAAAATAAAACTCTTGGTAATTGTTTCACAATTTGTGAAACAATTACCAAGAGTTTTATTTTATCAATAAACTATTAATTTTTTAATAGTTAAATTGTTATTAATAATGTTTCACCATGTGCCTACCACACAATCAATTCAAAATATAAACAAAAAAATAACTACGCGCTTGTCTGACGATGTGATAATATTATAATATTAACGAAGGTAAACTCGTTAGTGATTTTTATAGCATCGTAAATTAATGTAATATGAATAAACATTTCCACATTATTTAAAGAAAGCATGATTTCAGCAATTTAGTAAAGGTGCATCGTATTAAATATAAAAAAAAACGACTTTTTCTGATCAGGAACACCTTTGCGAAGCGTGCTCGTGCTTCTTTAAAAAAATTAAATTACCTAGCAAACAAGTTAGCAAAATATATAAATAGATTGCAATGTTCTAACACTTATAACTTCTTGTTTATCAGGTTATTTAAATGACTAGACTGAAGCGGTAAAATTCATAATTAATGATGTTTTATCACACTTTGTGTTTTTATCGGCCATATCATCTGAAAATTAGTAAAACAATGTAATAAACTACTAGCAGCCCCGCGCTTTGTACAATACGACGCGTATGCTATACTGGATAGGGACGCGTATGCTATACTGGATAGGATCGGCAAAATGCAATTGGCCCTATTTTTTTCTGATCGCATGTTATAATGATATAATGTGGGTTAGTTAGCAAGCGATTCTTAAACTCCTATCAAGGTCTCTTCCGACTCGCCGCTGACCCGGCGGTTTCGCCGATATTCATGAAATTTACACCGTGTCTATAAAGTACGCCCCCCCCCCCCCACTAACTTTTGAACGACTTAATATTTTACCACAAAATTTGGTGTGCTGTAATGGAAAATTAAGTACTATTTTTTAGCCCATAATGAAATTTTGTATCATTCAAAATGGCGACTGGGCGCCATTTTGAATTTTTTTTTTAATAGTAAGGGGGGTCGAGTGACACTTCATTGTAAAGGTCTTTTAGTTCTGCACCTGATTCTAGAGTTTTAAAGAAAAATATTCAGCCATAACAAACAATGTTTGAAGATAAAGAAGTCTATTTAAGAAAACTAGGAATTAAAGCAAAAAGAAATTAAATTCACTGTTCGAAATGTTCACCATTTACTTCTTGGCACATAAAAAGTTGGTTATGAAATTCCTGCCTTACATTTTCATAAGTTCCTGGAATATTTCTGCAAACTTCGGTAATGCAGCTCTTCAATTGTTTCTGAACGGGTTCTGTACACTTTCGATTTCAGATATCCCCATAGAAAAAAATCGAAGAAAGTTAAATCTGGGGAGCGAGCCGGATATTCTACAGACCCCCGCCTACCAATCGATCTTCCAAGAAAATGTCCGTTGAAAAACTCAGAAACAGGCCTATAATAATGAGGCGGCGCACCGTCTTGTTAAAACATAACGGTTTTAATATTATTTCCAGCTACCTGAGATATTTCTGGAAAAATTTAATCCTGCAAATGAAAAAAATCAAAACAATTTTGAATTGAGTGAGTCCATTTGTTTAAAATCCGCCATTTTGTTCTGGCTGAATATTTTTCTTTGCAATTCTAGGATTAGACGCAGAACTAAGAGACCTTTCAAATGAGGTGTCACTCGACCCCCTTTCCATTAAAAAATTCAAAATGGCGCCTAGCCGCAATCTTTAACAACAACTTTACGCGCGCTGTTGAAATCAAGTGCCGTTACACCTGCCGCGACACGCTGAGGTGCCTTTTGGATAAACATTGACGGCAGCTGCTCGATTTGATTTTAAAAATCATTTATAAAATTTCCATAATGGTCATCAATCAATATGCTTGCAAAACGTTCCAAGTAATGCTTAACAAAATAATTTTTTTATGCGGTAGCATTGTTAAACAGTTAATTTCATATTTATCTGGTCTTTACAATGAAGCAGGAATGAAAGAAAACTCGTTTTTGCTACAAAAGTTATAATAATTATTATAATCCTTATTATAAGTCTTAATTCTTTACACTTGTTAATTTCGTTGCAGAAATCTACATAATCACTGCTAAATTTCTAATTTTTGCAATTTAAAATAAATTATTTTGTTTATTCATATTGTTATAATTTCTCCATATTTTCCTGCGTGCATCACATATCTTGCCGATTATCTCTTGATAAAAAAGAACATAACATTGCTACAATTGCACCACTTTCTCTTCCACCAGTTCGAGAGTATTTCTGTTCTGTAAGATGCTTGTAGCAAAAGGTGGCCCAAGACTCACCGAAAGTTTTAAAGTTTGATATAATTATGTGTGTGCACAAATTTATTTTAATTAACGAAGCAATTTTACAATATAACGGTCGCATAACGTATACACATTATGTAATATCGAGAACTTTAACAGATCGGCGATTCAGCTATTCTCGAAAAACTCAGTGCAGGTCTACTCAAGTGAAGTAATTGTGGTAAATATGTTGCTCTCAGACACATCAAACACTCACCGTTCAGTATATTGAGCTAATAAACATTACTACGTTAGCAAAAGCACGCTTAAGATGTATGGAAGGTATTTCCTCACGAGGAAATCTCACGTAGTCTCTAATAGTTAACCCTCTTTAAGTGTGTTACGACGTTATCTTCAGTGCAGTACCTCAAAAACCTACAAGAAAAAATAGAACGCCAGTCGAAGTGAGATACGACCGTAAAGCAAAAAAGTATAAATTTAGGGAAAGAAATGAAACTATCAAAAATACAATGAGAGCCAGAACAAGCCAAAAGACCCAATCCTTGTAGTCGTTCATAAACGCCGAATACTGCTTAATCCATTTTTGATTGTTAACGCAATCAATGGAATAGTTTTTTTATTATACAAAACCAGCTCATCATACTTAATGTTACACATAGTTGATTTTATAAAGAACAGTTTTGAATTCAGAATAACAGGAATATGATTTCAACCCTATATCCAATTATTACATAATATAATTTATTCACTCACTTTCGCTTCCTTCACTTGTAAAACCCTGCCAGCCGAATTGTGTATGTAACTATCAATCTTTAAAACACATAGAACACAGTTAATTTATTCATATTTCCAAAAAACATGGCGCATTTACCGCAATGCGGAGTAATTAATTTTGAAAAGTTTGAATTTTCTTAATGTTAGTTTTATATGTGGTGCTTCATATAACACACGCGCAATTTACATTACATTACCCCTATTTGTACAATTGTATTACATACAATTATATGACAATTAAGAAAATCAACCCTCTGGAATGATACGCCACTGCTTGTTGAACCCTCCGGAACGGTACGCTTCTCACTCTGGCTGTTGATTGATTGAAAATAGTAAATATTGATTTTCTCCCTGTGAAATCCAAAGAGCTGCCGAAAGACCAATTGAATATTTATCAATATGCGTTGTCTCGTCGAAATGGCTGCCGTTTAACCTCGGTGCAATCACAAAATGTAATTTTATTCACCCGAACAAGAAGTCCGCGGCTGTCTATAATAAGACAATGTGTAAATAAATGTGGATGTTTGCTTGATGCGCTGTTTCCACACTCTGGCTCGGTTTTGCAAGTATTTTGGTTATCTGGTAAAGAAGATTAAATGAATTCCTCAGGTAAGTACAGAAAGTATACTTTTACTGGCTTTAATTAACTTATAAATTGCTAACTAAAGTAATTTTGAAGCTTATGCCAATCGCACGTGATATAGCATGAAAATGCTTGTGCCGATCGCACGCGACATAAGATGAAAATTTAGGGTCAAAGTGTCAAATGAATTTAACCAATTTAAACTGGTTTCTGAAATTTTACAGGGTGAAAATTAGTTATAAACTACCTTTGAAAGCCACTGGGTATATCAAAATTATTATGTATTAAAACAGCATAGCTTAGTTGAAATAAAATGAGTTTTGCGTAGCCAAATTTTCATAACATGGCGGTCAAAATAAAATTTAAAAAATGTCTGACGCAGCGGTTAAAATAACATGAGTTTTTTGGAAGTTTTATGATTTGAGTAAAGTCAAAATATTACTTTTTCAACCTTATCGAAATGTAATAAACTTGCTGGCTATTAATGGTTGTGCAAAAGCGAAGTATCACTTCTTCAGTTTTACCCAATTTAACTAACCTGTGATCTCTGGCAGTTTAGCGGTTGTAAGTAAAATCAAAATATTTCTGTTTCAATATTATTCAAACATAATAAACTTTCTGGTTAATCACGATTTAAATTTAAAATTGGATCTTTGAAGAAGGCGGTTTGTTCTGGTTCCGAGTTCTTGTCAGAAATAATTTTGAAAGAATTTTAGAAGAATAATTCCGAAAGAATAATTAAACATTTTGGATTTTATACCTGATAAAAATGGTAAGGAGGTCGATCGTCTCCGGAGAACGGCGTTTTGCCGCGGTTACTCTGCGGGTTGGAATCCACTTAAGGCGCCACCAGCGCCTTTTCCTAAAACCAAAGCAACAAAACAAATTTTTATAAATATTAAAACTGTCGCGACAGATTGTCTCATTACAACCTACGGCGTTAAGTCGATTCCGAACCATCGAAAGCGTTACCAATAATGGTTCCACATTCAGAGATCCTTGGGCTGCAAAGTGTACCCTGCACACTTGGCCAGAGTTTGGTAGGTTGCATCTACGCGTACACAAACCTCAAATGACCTGACCTTGGAATCGAACTGGAGTTGCTTTGCTCAAAGGCAAAGCCTCCTACTCGACTAATTGAGCTAAAGACGAACTATTTTTTTATAATTTGCTTGCATGATTCCGTGTATAAGTGCTTAACGTGGCAAGTGTTTTGTTCAAGGTGATGTATTAATTGTTTCGCGTTTTTCGAATGAATTCAAATGTTTGCCCGTACAAGCAATATGCGTGTTTCGAACCAGTAGAAAATCGTGCCAAACAAATCATGATGAACACTGAACACACGAACGCAAAGCTAATTAAGTAATTAATCAGAATTTCAGAATAAAGAAATGAGACAAAAAAAGGTAAAAGCGGTGAGTATATTTATTTGCACACGTTCTTTAATTGTCTTTTGTATACAAATATTTAAAACTTTCAGATGGAGGTGCGTAACCTTCTTACACCAATGAATATAAATAACCACGCAATAATTATACCATATCAATGCAGACAACACACACAGACACGCCAAGGAATCGATTATTAACTAGAAAGTGAAAAGCAGCACAAACTAAGGGCAACGAGAGTTTAAGGTCGTCTTTTGAAATGTCGTTGGCAACTAACTGCCTTCTTATTATATTATTTTCAATCAGCGTTTGCATCAACGCTCATTGTTCTCTTCTCATTCCGCAACCATCGAATGGTATAATGGTACACACATCGATATCGATTTGTTATGGGTTTGGCATTTAGTAATCCATTTAAGTGGATTTTTTATATGCACATTGTTTAAAAGTATAACCCAATTATTATGTCAATTTTGATTTGAGTAAGTTGGAACTATTCAATGCGCTTAATGAGAAACCTTTTGTGTTATTCGAATTACGTAATAGCGGTTAATTCGCGACCTAATTGGGTGCACCAGTTGCTGTTGAAAATTGTTTAATAAAATATTTAAAATAAATCACATGATTGTATAAGTTTGTAATTACAGCGTATAAAACTCAACAATGCCTAATTAAAATTTAACATTTCTTATCAGTTATTACAAGTGACAAGTTATTGTATAAAGTATGAACTATATTTAGCCAACAATTGAACAAGTTTATGGTTTAAATTAATCGGTGCTTACGCACAATTCTAAAACAAGAACGTATAATTGTTAATTGGAAATTATAAAAAATTGATAAGTAATCTGGGAAAACCAGTTCTCGGTTAAACTGAGCTAAGAAATTTGGACCGGTAAACTAAACCACAGTTCTTCATTACCTTGAAGTCTACATAGAGAAAAACTGTCTTAATTCGTTTCTAATTATGTTTCTTTTAAATAATTTTATAATTTACGCTGGTCACTATAGTCCAATCCACTAGCAACTAAAAGTGTTAAAATAACGATTTTCGTGGTGACTTCTTTTGAAATCTTTACATGAAAATGCGTGAAAATATGTGGGGAACACGTTCCTGGTGGTCGTGAATAAAAGAATAGCGGACGACCCCTTCAATGGGGACAGAACTGCAAAATACCCAATTTTACAATTTTTACATAGGTATAAATTGCAAAGATGTACTTTATTACTATGAAAATTTCATTTTCTTTTCATCACATTTAGTGTGTTAAAACGGCTCTTAAAATTTTTATTCGTGCTCCTCGCTGAAGTAGTGAGAAATTAAAAAAATTGAAAAAGTAACTTTTATGCGCAAAGTTTTGTCGTACTTTTAGTGAAAACAAAATTTACAAAAAAATTACAATAATGAAAATGTTACAGGAGGAAAACTAAAATGACGTTCAAAATGCGGCCTGTCTTGCTGCCTATTCACTATAATGAGTATAGTTACATCTCGCTCTACCTCACACGAAGCCCATCGGTTTTGTTTAGAAATAAAGCTACTACAACAATACTTGTGCCGGGCAACTTCTTTAACAAGCATATTATTTATATTAGAACATAATTTTAAAATTGTTACATTTTATTCGCCTGTCCTCTATTTCTATTTCTGATTTTCAATCTATGATAAATATTTTGAGTGATTTATCCGCACATTTAATTAATTTGATAGCGGCTTCCTTTGGAAAATAACGCAACACTGGTAATTTATATTTCTCCCACTGTATACTGAAATTTTAATACCGGGTGGTGCTGTAATTTTACTTTTACGTTTAATTTCTGTTGTTGAAAACATCACAACGTTTTTTTGGCAATTATTTAATTAAACTGTTCAGGTAAACGACCAAAAGGAAGCATTTTAAGGTTTGTTTCTCAACGGGGGTCGTTTCTATGGTCATTTAACATGTCTATGCCGATTTTAAAGTCGAAATTCTTAAATTCTTTAAATACAAAAATCGATGGTGGTGGTGACCGGGAGGTGATAGAAAGATCGCGCTTGCGCAGATCGACTAGTCGACAGGCGTAAAATACAAATCCGAGTTCTGTTTTCGAGCGCGTTTATATTGAAATATAACACCCTACCTCACCACCCCTCACTTTTTGTCAAAGATATCTGCTTTTATGATGTCTGGTATTTTGTAAATGAACATCATGTTTATACGCTGGAAAGAGCTACACAACACTGAGCAACATTTTTTTTTAAGTTTCATAGGACAGTAGGAGCTGTATAAGTTTATTTGGCTAATAGTGAGTTTTGAAAAGCTGCTCTATTTTTTTTTAATTTTTTGAAAACTCTGTACCAAATTTTTTTGGGGGGGGGAGCTGAAATTCTGTAAATATTAAAAAATGCAACGAAATATTTTTTTTTATTCAAATGTGCCTACTAAAAATAATCAACAGAGTTAGGTCACGCAAAAACTTAAAAAAAGTGAAAAATGTAGAACCCCTAATATGGGATGATAATAATGGGAGGATAAAATTCTGTAAATTTTGCTTAACTTATTTTTGGTTGCTTAATTTTAGTAGGCATATTTAAATTTAAAATAATAATTAATGCTTACAGAATTTCGTCCCCCATTAGTAGCAGTAAACGTTTTTCAAAAATCTGAAAAAAATAGGATGTACTTATTTGATGGGGGCATCTAAAACATACTAAAAAATAAAAATCAACATATTTAAAATTTTTAAGTAACCCTCACCTTTTAAAATAGGGCAGTTTAGTTGCCGCACCCTGTACACAAAGCTTTACAAGCAAACCGTGATTCTGAGAGAAACGTTTTTATGAGAGAATTTTTTTAAAGGGAGAAATATTTTTTTAAGAAATTTTTATCAAGAATGAAATATTGTGATGGAAGAACTCTTTTCAAACTAAAAACATGTTTATAAGATAAATATTTTTAAGATATTAAAAAAAATGTCTCTAAAAGATTCATACTAAACCATACTTCCGAAAATAAGTTTTCGAACAGAATAGCTATAAGCTCGTGCGTTTTCTTTTTGAAATGGACGGTATATCGAGTCCAGAGTCCGTAGAATTCATATACACTGTGTCCATAAAGTAACCCCCCCCCCCCCCCCCCAACTAACTTTTGAACGACTTGATATTTTTATACAAAATTTGGTGCGCTGTAATGGGAAATTAAATACTATTTTTCAGATTATATTAAAATTTTGTATCATCCAAAATGGCGACTGGGCGCCATTTTGAATTTTTTTTAAATAGAAAGGGGAGTCGAGTGACACCTCATTTGAAAGGTCTTTTAATTCTGCGTCTGATCCTAGAGTTTCAAAGAAAAATATTCAGCCATAACAAAATGGCGGATTTTAAACAAATGGACTCACTCACTTCAAAATTGTTTTGATTTTTTTATCCAGGGTCGAGTGACACCTCATTTTAAAGGTCTTTTAGTTCTGCGTTTGGTCCTAGAATTTCAAAGAAAAATATTGAGCCATAACAAAATGGCGGATTGTAAACCAATGGACTCACTCAGTTCAAAATTGTTTTGATTTTTTTATCCAGTAGTCCACTTTTTCATTTGCAGGACTAAATTTTCCCAGAAATATCTCAGGTGGCTTGAAATAATATTGAAAACGTTATGTTCCAACAAGACGGTGCGCCGCCTCATTATTATAGGCCTGGTTCTGACTTTCTCAATGGACTTTTTTTGGCAGATCGATTATTAGACGGGGGCCTGTAGAATAGCCGGCTCACTCCCCAGATTTAACATTCTTAGATTTTTTCTATGGGAATATCTGGAAACGAAAGTGTACAGAACCCGCCCAGAAACAATTGAAGAACTGGAGCAACGCATTACAGAAGTTTGCAGAAATATCACTCCAGAAACTTATGAAAATGTAAGGCAGGCATTTCATAAACGACTTTTTATGTGCCAAGAAGTGAATGGTAAACATTTCGAACACTTAATTTAATTAATTTAAGCTTTAATTCTTAGTTTTTTTAAATAGACTTCTTTATCTTCAAACATTGTCATTTTGTTATGGCTGAATATTTTTCTTTGAAACTCTAGGATCAGACGCAGAACTAAAAGACCTTTCCAATGAGGTGCACTCGACCCCCCTTTCCATTAAAAAAAAATGAAAATGGCGCCCAGTCGCTATTTTGGATGATACAAAATTTTAAAATGGTCTGAAAAATAGTATTTAATTTCCCATCACAGCACACCAAATTTTGTAGAAAAATATAAAGTCGTTCAAAAGTTAGTTGGGGGGGGGAGGTTACTTTATGGACACAGTGTATAACAAACGTTATACAAAAAAATTAAATGAAAATGGTTAAACCGTTAAAAACAATAAATTTAACTCTATTGATACATACATTTAATTAATTCCGACGAGCAAGAGTGCATGACCGCTACAAACTATTTGTCATAATATTATTTTGTAAACTGCATTCTTTTATTGTTTATTTTTGTCTACGGTTTTAAGACATATTGATCAAAATGACTTAGGTTCACAAGGAACAACACGGACCAAACCTAGAAAATTTGGGTGTGTCTTACAAATAATGACGTGGTCTAAGCCGAAAATCGGTAATTGTAGAGCAAGCTATATATACACTCTGCATTATTACTACTATTAGAAACGTTAACTCGGTTTTACAACTTTAAAGGAGCGGTACATTTTTGCAGCCCAGAAGGAGTTTTACTTTTGAGAATTTTTTTTGTCCATTAATTAACTGTATAGTTACCTACTTCCCACATTCTCAAAAATATCCAATCGTTTACAATTCGCGGAAATGTGATTTTTTATTTTTTTTATTTTGACCGCTAGAAAGCGCTAGTTCCCCCCCCCTTTTTTTAATGTTTGGTGGGTTTATACAAAAATGCCGTGGAATCAGAGGCGTAGTTATCGCATAGCAAGGTAGTGCAACGCACAAGGGCCCAGCCTGCTTGGAGTCCGTTAGGGGCCCCACACTTAATTTTTTTTTAAATTTTTATTTTCTAATTTACAATCTACTCAAATATAAATTACAGAGTAATAAGTAAATTTGTTATATGGCATTGGCTTGAGATGGGGAAAATAAAAATAAAATGACAATAAAAATAGTCGATTGTGTAAAATGATTTATGAAATATACAGTTGAATGTTCAAGTATAAATGTGAAATAGTCGATTTTAGAAACTGCGCACATTTATTCTGCCTATTCCGTGATTTGGCCTCTCTTCTTGCCCATTTCTGCACCAGACAAAATTTTGATTATTTTCCGCCCATTCCGTGAACTGGCCATTTAATATCAATAATAACACTTATAATGTTATAATAGAACAACCTGATATATTAAATTGACAGTGTTTATGTACCATGTTGTAGCGTCTGCAGTAAGCGGCGAGGTAGCCCAGTTGGAAAATGCGTGTACCGCGTAGGTACTCGCCAGATACGACGGTTCAATCGAAACTGGGGATGAAATTTAATCTTAATTTTACTGTTTAAACAAAGGTAATAAGTGTCAATATTACAATTTACTTTCGGCTTAGACCGCGTCGTCATTTGGGAACTACACCCAGCATAATCAGGTAAGGACCGACCTGTAGCTTGTCTGCCTTTACAAGCATTTGCTCTAGAGGTCTGAGCAATATTTGTTCGTAACCCCTGCCTGCCTGAACATGGCTGTGTGCTTAGTTTATTTAAACCTTGGGGCGGACAAGGATTTGATCTTAATGTATTTTCCTACACGTGCTTTAGCAAGATACTTAGCCACTAAGCTTCGCCCACTTAGTGGCAATACAGAATCGTACATAAGGGATTCCTGTGACTTTGTCAACAAGATCATAATTACGGCTGCGTGAAGGAGACATTTTAGTCAATTTCGACGTTGTCTCTCTTTTCACAAAAGTACCGGTAGATGGTGTGCTAGAGATCCTAAGAGATAAACTAGCTACAGATATAAACCAATTAGTCGAAATATGTTTGAAAAACACCCTTTTCAGTTGGAATAGCAACTTGTACGAACAGGTTGAAGCTCCGGCTTTGGGTTCACGCTATCACCTGTTATTGCAAACATATACATAGAAGACTTTAAAACCAAAGCTTTGGCAGCAGCTGATCTTAAACCTAAATCCTGGTTTAGATATGTATACGATACTTTCGTCGTTTGGTCTCACGGACGCCAAACACTAGAACACCTAAACTCAATTCATAATAATATCCAATTCACAATGGAAGTAGAGGAAAATGGCAGTATTCCATTCTTAGACGTACATGTCACACGTAAACCAGATGGTAGCTTGGGGCACGCAGTTTACAGAAAGAAAACAGATACAGCCAGGTATTGAAATACAAATTCGCATCATCACCCGATGCAGAAAGCAACTGTGCTAACAACTCTAACAACCAGAGCATTCCGAATATCAGATGCAGAACAACAAGAGAAAACTCACCTCTTGATGTCGTTACAACAAAACGGTTATACAGCCACGGAAATTCATAGAGCAATCCGCAATGCGGAACATCCCAATGCTAAGGAGGAACTGGCACCTCCGGAAGGCTTAACTTTTCTACCTTACAGTAAAGGCATTACTGATAAGATAGGGCATGTTCTTAGAAGGTACAGCATAAAGACAGTCTTTAGGACTAATGAAACTTTGGGAAACGGTTTCAGATCCGCAAAGGATCAAATATCAAATTTAAAAACAGCCGGGATCTACAACATCCCTTGCTCTTGTGGCTCAAACTACATCGGATAAACTGGTCGTTCCATTGAGTTAAGATTGCGAGAGCACAAAGGTGATTGCAAACACAAACGCATCACAAAATTTGCGGTGGCTGAACATACTGGTTTAACTGGGCATAAGATGGACTTTGACAATGCTCGGGTACTCGCCAGAGTACCTCATTACTTCCCTCGTACCATACGTGAAGCAATTGAAATTGAGAAACAACCTAACAACATAAACAGGGAGGATGGTTTTAGACTCAGTAAAGCTTAGACTCCGGTAATTCATCCTCTGAGGACTCCTAAGCATCATCGATCTCACTATCACGCTCCACCGGATCCGTCTTTGCCCAACGGTAACAACCAACCAGAACTCCGCCGTTCTGCCCGACTGGCTCAACGAGGTTTAAATACCTCCGCTTCCCGGATTTGAATTCAGTGTTTTATTCACTCTGAAGATGCAAGGTGCAATGTCTTGCGAAACGTTAGTTTACCTAAACGTTAGTATGGTTCACAAACAGCTAACAGGCATAAGCCGATTAAGTATTACTGTCCTGGCAAACAAAGTACATTAAGATCCGCCCCAAGGTTTAAATAAGCTAAGCACACGGCCCTGGTTAGGCAGGCAGGGCCTACGAACAAATATTGCTCAGACTTCTAGAGCAAATGCTTGTAAAGGCAGACAAGCTACAGGTCGGTCCTTACCTGATTATGCTGGGTGTAGTTCCCAAATGACGACGCGGTCTAAGCCGAAAGTAAATTGTAATATTGACAGTTCGAGAAACCGCGAAAGCCTCAAAGAATATAAAGGTAATAAGGTTTTTTTCAATATCAATAAATTCGTCGCTAACTTCCAAGTCAAACAGCTTGCTAGTTACCATGGAGATGCTTTATAGTAAGCAATTGTTTATTTGTAGCAACCAACCAGTTCATTTTATGAATTGGGCAGAATATAGGGCGTGAACTGGGCGAGTTTTTGCCCGGTTCATCAAACGGGCAAGAGGAGAGGCCCGAATGGATGAAACTTCGCTCATTTCAAAAACTGTACAATTTCACAGGGAGCATAAGCAGTAGCATTGCACCATTACACAATTAAAAACAACAACTTAGACTCATATACACCATAAAAAAGCACTGCAATTTAAAAGAAAAACCTGGAAGCTGCCTACACCGTAGGCGCATTTTGACAGCAACATGGAACATAAATATATACGACTTGCGTAGCTTTAACAAGACGGTTAGTACCCCGACTGTCGACATAACGTACAGTCCCTAAAAGGCCATTAAGGGGTTTACCTTCGACACGTATAAATACAAAAATTACCAGTGCCTACCTGTTTCTATTTTTGGGTTTTGATGTAGTTTAGAAGGTCTATTGTATTTCTTTTTTATTTTTGACTTGCAAGATAGCTGTTATTTACATATATTTGCTCTTGTAGAATAAGTCAATTTCGTAAAAACATAATTTATATTGTGGGCTGGCGCATTTCGATTTTCTGCACAAAGGCTTTTTGCTACGCCCCTGCGTGGAATGTCGTGTTTTGTACTTATTGGCTTACTGAAAAACAACTCGTTAGCGTTACGTACCTATACTTCCAATATCTATAATTTATTTCAAGTTTTCTAGTTCAAACACAAAACAGAAATTATTTGTATGGTTTTAATCGGTATATTGACCAAAACGAATAGTCTCTTATAAGCATTTGCTATACATAGCGTCCAACTTCCAACAAAAAATTAAATTTTTGGTATTGAATCAAATATTCTATTTATTGCAATTTTTGTAGAAATTTTGTAATTACGCCAAACCAAGTTAATTAGTTGAATATAAATAAAATACTTTATTACTTAAACAATATTTAAATATTTTAATCTTATACGTATTTCGACATCTTTACATGCTTCATGACTTGATCTGGGTAATCGTCTGCAGATGACTTGATTTCTTATTCCAAAATGTCCAATAGAGGTGAATTTAAGAGATCAATTTTCTCATTCATTAACGGTACGCTTTTTAAATGTTTGTAAATTTTAAAAACTTCTAGTATATCTAATCACAAAACTGTAAACATTTTATTGTGTTATTAGATATCATTAATCGATTGGGTTATAGTAAGTGTTTAGAGTAACATGATTTATGTGGGTGTTTGTAATTGTTACAAAGTACGTGTTCTTTATACCTAATATCAAGATTTTTAATTATTTGGCCTGTATAAAACGAATTACAATGCGAACAATTTAATTTGTATATGCCTGATTTTAGCAAATCGTCTGTTTTTGATTTTGCATTAAACAAAGTGTTTTAAAATGTTCTTAGCGGTTTTAAAACTTACTTTATATTTAGGTGCCTTGTTTATAATTTTAGCAATTTTTTTCCGATTTTTTACCAAAATATGGGATCCCAGCATATTTAATTGTATCGGATAAAGTTGGATAATTCGGATAATTTTTTTGAATGACTAATTTGAAATCTTTTTCTTTAATTAACGAATCAATAAATTTGAGTATTAAATTATTACTATATGCAATTTGTTCAATAATTGCAAAATTTTTCTATTATAACTAATTTCACCTAAAGGAACCGTTAAAGCCTATGTATCATGAACCTGTATGCCGCTAATTTATTTGTTTTATGATGACAAGAATTCTTGAGGTATTATAATGGCTGTTTGTGTAGGTTTTCTATGAACAGAATATTCAAGTTTAATAGTTGAACTAATTTTGATGTTTAAGTTTAAAAATTAATGAACCTATTTTGTTGAGTTTCTGGTGTAATTTTATTTTATTTGGATGTAAGCTATTAATAAAAATTAAATTCATCAACATAACGAAACCAAAATATAACTTTCTCAGATTGATTTGATTCGAATATTTGATCTTCTAGATTTTCCATAAATATGTTAGCTAAAAGAGGTGAAATTGGACTTCCCATGGGTAAACCATCTTTTTGGAAATAAATTTTATTATTAAAAGTAAAATAATTTCGATTGATGCAATGTTCAAATAAGTGAATCAACTCAGTTCGTTTTATTAATTCAACTATTTTGTTTTCAAGAATATTATTTAACAAAGAAATGCACTCCTGAGGATGTATCTGCAAGAAGATATTAGTAACATTAAAACTAAGTAGCTTGCTTCGTGGTGGTAAATGTAAATTAGATAATTTAAATTGAATATTTTGGTTTATAATCAAAACTGGTAACTATATTATTTAAGTTAATTAGTCTTTGATATTTGCTAAGCGTGTTTTATTTAACCACTGATTTCTATTAGGTCTTCCATTAAGCTCTAGGTATGTCAATTTCAGATTAAAAATATTAATAATTAAAGCCCATGCACACCACTAATGGGAGAAATCAGCCCAATAACATTTCAGCTATACGATGACTCATCGTCGCGCATGCCAACACAAACGCAGAGGGTAACATTTGTGTGGGTGTTTCAGGATTTAACTTTTTCAAAAATCATTTCTGCAACAAAGTTTCTTTTTGAAATCACATTGCAACTTTTTTCTCCACAAGGTCAACTAACTAAAAGGAAGCAGACGTTTTTAATTTACTGTCTACACTATTTTCATTTGTAAATATTTTATTTACGGGGGTTTACTTCTTTCTTCCTGTTTGGTATAACTCGAATTATAACATTTTCGCTGATTCTGACACACTCACTCAAGGCAAATTTGCATTACAGAACATTTTAGCCTACTTGCTAATGACTATCTAGTTCGCATTTGCACTGCTGAGCAATAAATACTATCTGAACTATGGGACGTCAAGTGTAAAGTTAAACTTTGCTGTGCATTTTACGGTATTTAAGGCAATTTCTCCCAATATTTATTATATATAGGTACACACATTTAGCTAAATGCTTTTTATTTTAATAAATCATTCTAAATTTAAATAAATTTTTAAACATTTGGTTTAAATAATTCAATATTTAATAAAGCATTAGAGATTTAAATAAATCTTAAAACATTTATTTAAATTTTCAAATATTTAGTAAACCTTTATGTATTTAGCCAAATCTGCACATATTTGTTTTAAATCGTTCAATATTTAATAAATATTTGCAGATTTAAATAAATTTTTACCGATATAAATAAATCCGTACAGATTTAAATAAATGTTACAACATTTAATTCTAAGCTGTCACATTTAATGTTAACCTGTCATATTTATTTAACCTTGGTGAACCCAGCCGACTTCGGACACCAAGACCGTTTATACCGGTAGTAAGGCGCAAGGCAGGGTTATAGTGGGAGCGTTCAACAAAACAAACTGAAAATTACATTCTCAAGGGAATGTTGAAGAAATTTTCATTGTATGAATAATAAATTATGCAATATTTATGTTGTTAAATATGTTGTTATTGATGATTGAACAAACATTAATTGTACAAATTTTTGAAAAACGGAAAACTTGTTCATAATTGTTGAACGTTGCCACCAGTGTAAACGGTCTTGGTCTGCTATGTAGGCTGGGTCTACCAAGGTCAAATAAATATGATAGGTTAACATTAAATATGACAGCTTAAAATTAAATGTTGAATTATTTATTTAAATCTGTAAGAATTTATTTATATCGGTAAAGATTTAATTAAATCTGCGAATATTTATTAAATATTGAAAGATTTAAAAGAAATATGTGCAGATTTATCTAAATACATAAAGATTTACTAAATATTTGAAAATATAAAGTAAATGTTTTAAGATTTATTTAAATCTCTAATGTTGTTTCGGAAAAATTTTACAGCTAATCAAAATTTGTGATTAAATCCTTAAAAATTTAGTTTAAATATTCCAACATTTAATATAGCTTTAAAATGCTGTTTTTGATTTCCACAATCTCAGTGAAATTCAAATATGTTTGAAACATTTCTGTTATCTACTTTCTGTGTTTGTCTTTCCCACAGTACAAAATGAGAGTGGAATGACACAATTCTTGATATCTCAGAAACTATTTCCGAGATCTTAATTGAATTCTGGGTAAGCGAAAGCAATAAATTCTAATTAATTTCACCTAGGAGAATGAGAATTGGGCTTTTCGGCTTACGAGTTCACAGTAGCTACTAATTTACTCTGCTCCATCCTTCTACCTAAGACTGAACAAGATAATAGCATAACAAACGACATCATTAACCTTGGCCGCGATATCAATCATTCCAAAATGTTCACCATTTCCAACTAGGAATAATCATGATGATAATAAACGCTAATTTTTTTCTTGAAAAACTATTTTAAACTAACATTGGCTATGCAATTATAATTTAAAGCTAATGAGAGGTCAGATATTTGACCTCCACAATTATTACATTTAATAAGCAGCATTTGCGCCAATGAAAACAATTTTCCTTTCACAGAAATTTAACAACTTCCCAACGAACGTGGTATTTTCTACTTCGATATGCGTACGTAAAATTTGCGTGTTAGATAATTAATGGCAAGGTCAGCTAGAATTATATTGTTTTCCAGGCCTGCATTAACGTAATATGTATGTGTTTTGATACTGTCAGATATTTCACGTTTTTGCGGTTGCTTTACGTCAGTATCCTGCAGTATCGTGATATTAATTTGCGTTGTTACTATATACAGGGTGTAACAGGCCACGCACGCACTATCTTTTACGACACCGCACATAAACTTTTGTACAAAGAAAACTCGTATTGATCGTTAAAGTCCATTAAATTAGTTTTCCAACGATGTACCATATGAGGACAAAAAATGAGCGAAACACTTCGCCTGGACTTTCCTATACATTTAAATACATTGTTTTATATTTTCCAACACTTTCGATATACACCTGTCTAGACACGACTAGTTAAAGTAAATAGTTCTTATAAGTTGTAACATCTTGAAGCGGTTGAAGAAAGACCGACCGCTGCGCTGCAAGCATAAGGTTGGGTAAAATATTCGGACTGAATCAACGGAAGCGCGGAAATTGATATTTGAAAATATATTAATAACTCGAGAAGTATTATTTTTAGCAAGAAATTACGCTTATTAATTTGTATTTAGAATTTCAAAACCTTTCTGATTTTAAAGCCAAAATGCCACGTTTCCATTTTAAAAAAGTTATTTTTTACCGTGATCGCCATATTAAAATTGGAAACTCAAGTTTTTTTCTTAAAAACAATCGAGAAGAATTTGCCCTACAACTTTGCCCTTGGGTTTGCGAGTCTATCTATTAAAATAAAAAAGTTAACCTGCACTGAACATTAAACGACCAGTACAAGAATACAACTGCTGTAGAAAGTATGTGAAATTCTTCTGACAAAAAGATTAATGAGGGGCAAAAAATTCGATTTTTTGATTTTTTGTAAAAAGATTCTCCTAGAGCAAACAAAACAAAAAACCAAATTTTTAATTTTTTATCGAAAAAATTTGGGGAGCGGGGGAACAGTAGCCCCCCTAAATATTAAAGTATCAAAAAAATATTATGATATTCGGATTTTGCTAGCAATGATGAGCATACTGCTTTAACAGAAATATTTTATTGTCCCGCGTTAAATAAATAAAAGGGTACAATTTTCAATTTTCAAAAATTCATAGAGGGCGTCACAGTGAAATTATAGCAATGCGCAAAAAAACAAATTGTAGAAGAATCCCAGCTCTATCAGCTAAAAAAGTTTAAACAAAAACGTATGGGCAGTTTTTGAGAAATATTTTTTTGAAAAATTCCAAAATTTTGGAGTGATGTCATTGCGATCGTTTTTATATTTTCAAAATTAATTATATTTCATGGTATAGTACCCTTGAAGGGCTACCAAACAAGATGTAGTTGATTCCAATCAGATAACTGGTTTTTGAGTAAATGGGCGTTAAAGTCGAAATGTTCAAAAATTCGTAGAGGCCACCATTTTAAAGCTAGAGAGTTCGGTAAAAAATCGTTTAATTTGTCCAAAAAAACATGTCTAACTACCGCTTCCGGTTTCGTTTTTTTTTCAAAAGCTTATTTTGTCGGTGAATTTTTGATATACCCTCTCATTCCAAAGCACATCAAAATCGGTCCAGCCGTTCCGGAGAAATGGAGCATAACGGACCCACCCACCCACAGACAGACATTTTTTTAAATTACCTTTTTGGGGTCCATGCCCCCCCCCCCCCCAACTATTTCCGTTAAAATCTCAACTTTGAAATTTTGCATGAAATCAATACTTCTCTATACTGAGAAAGTATAGGAAAGTAAAAATCAATGTTAGTAGCGCTCTTATGAAGAGGAGCAAGCGCTCCTCTTCATAAGAGCGCGACAATTCAAAAAATATTTTCTGAAAAATCTTCAATAGGACTAGAGGTCAAGTGATACCTCATTTTAACTGTCCCATTACATTGAACGATTTTTGTGTTTAAAGCTTTTGTATATTTCTCACCGTTATAAAATGGCGGCTTAATTTATAAAAATTTACTTCCTATTATCGGATGAACGCTCCTTCTGCCGCTTCTATGGCAGTGAAATAAAAACTGTTTTGCTGATTTATAAAATTTATTCACATAACATTTAAATTCACGTGCGAGTTGGAGTTGGACAACTCAACATCGCACTCGCACTAGACCTCTTTTATACCCGGTGGGAAACTGTTAATGCGTGTGTTGATGTGTTTGGCGAATAGGATGTGCACTGTGTCGTGATTGTTTTAAATGTAATAATAACAATTTAAAACCATCACGTGAACATTTTATTCGGCAAAAACACAAGCACAGGCATTAATAGTTTCCCACCTGCTACAATACAAGTTTAGTGCGATTGTGGTGTTGAGTTGTCCAACTCCAACTCGCACGTGGTTTTAAATGTTATGTAAATAGACTTCATAAATCAGAAAAAGTGTCTGTTTCGCTGCCTTAGATGCGGTAGAGGGAGCGTTTCATCCGATTATAGAAAGTACATTTTTATAAATTGGGCCGCCATTTTGTAACAGTGAGAGATATCGGAAAACTGTAAATACAAAAATTGTTCAGTTTAATAGGACCTTTACAATGACGTATCATCTGACCTCTCGACCTATTTAAAATTTTTAGATAATATCTTTTGAATGTTCCCGCTTTTTGAGGAGGAGAGGGAGACTAACATTTATTTTTTGTTCTCATGTGGTACATCGTTGGAAAGCTAATTTAATGAACTTTAACGATCAGCACTAATTTTCTTGGTATAATAATTCATGTGCGGTTGAGAAAAGGTTCAGGGCTATCAATATTTTTTTTTTTAAGTTGTTGAGTTTGATAATACCTTTTAAATGGAGTACGACTTGACCCACCTTTGTATTTGAAAATCTCAAAACCTCCCCCCCCCCAACTACCCTTTCTGGAGCCCCAAAAAATTTATAAATCAATTTTACTGAATACCTCGCATACGATTTACATTACAAATTTTTTATCTCATCCATGTAGGTTTAATAGTTAAAACCCGTAAAAGATAGTGCATGGGTGGTCTGTTACACCCTGTACAGTAATTAAAATCTAAAAAGCAACTAGTAATTAAAAATGAGGTGGTCCATTACTTGGAAACAGTAATTTACCAAAACACTTTCCGATTCCTTAAAATTGTATGTAATTATATGCATTTCCTGTTGTAGTACGAGTATTATTATTTAAATTAAAACTCCAATCCTTGGACTTTATGTGAAATTATCAAATATCAAGGACATCTGCAAAGCGCGTTGATATCAAAAGATCATGTGGATACTTAGCAATTTAAATTAAAAATTTGTAGGCAGTACCTGTATATAAAAGTAAAATTTTTGATAACTGCAGAGAAATATGGAAACTTTCTTCCAAAATTTTACAAAATTTCTTGGGTTATTTTGGTAACTGTATTACATTTTTTTCGGTTCCTTAGAATATAAAATGCGTATCTCTGTTAAAATCGAAAATTCGAAAATTTGCATGAAATCATAACTTTACTTACTTCAGTAGAAAATGGCAAAGAAGCAATTGAATTTTGAAAAATTTTGAAATTGAAATATTTGAATATTATTGGAAATTTTGAAAAGTTTTTAATAAAAATGAAGAATTTCCCAATTATTAATAACTAAAAATTGTGATTTTTAAAATTTATGAAAAAATTGAATTTTTCAGTAATAGAAAGTGAAATTTTTGATTATTATTGGGAATTTTGAAATTTTTGACGATAAATTTTTCTGTCTTTAAATTATTTAATATTTTAAAAATTTGCAAAAAATTTTTGAAAGCGTTCTAATTTTTTGGAATTTTTCTACTTGCAAACAATATTTATTCCTTGAAATCTAAAGCAGATTTCATAATTTGGTGATTATCCAATTTTCTATTCAGGTAAACGACCAAAAGGAAACCTTCTAAAGGTGCTTTCTCAATGAAAAGTTGCTATTGTCATTTAACATGTTAAAATAAAATTCATAAATTTTTGAAAAACTAAAGAATCGATTATAGGCATGGCCCGATGGTAGGAAGATGATAGGATGATCGGCTATTCGGCATGCGTAGAATACGAATGTAATTTCGGACCCTAAAACGTGCATATCCGTCGAAATATCAAGTTCTGAAATTTTGACAATACCAATACCTTCCTCTAGCTATATCCAATGGTAAAAAAGTTGCCTAAAAGAAATTATTTCTTTTAAAGCAGCTAAACTATCTTAAAACTTGGATGGCATACGGAAAAGGCGTTAAAGTTAAATTAATGTATGTCAAGCTTTTTAAATTATACTAGCAAAACGCGTGGGCTACGCCGCCGGTTTGTTTGGAGCTTCATAGTCGGCGCTCTGCATGTTTCCTTAGCTGAGTCGATCTCGGGAGCTGCCCGGAAAAATAACTCTCGAAAAAAATTTTTTTAATAAAAACCCCCGTAGAAGAAACTCGAAGAATAAATCCCCATAAAAATCCTATAATAGCCCCAGAACAAATACTTAAAAAAAGTGGTAAATACGCAGTAAAAAAATCTAGTTGACCATTTGCATACAATTCCAAAGTGTTCATATGAATCGTTCAGCAAAAAAACACTTCCTAATTACCAGCAAGAAAATACACGAGCTTTTATTAAGGGGATGTTTTTTGTTGCTCGTTTTCATCATCTACTGTGAATTTGCTTACCTGCATTGAAAAGTGTAGCGGTGCAATGTACAAACCGATATGCGCTTTATATAATGGACCCGTAAATATATGGCTTCTACTGACGGGGCCTCTTCACCATTAAAAGTTGAGACAGGTGGAAGGGATCTGGATTTACTATATAGATTGTAAAGAACTATCTAAAAATACTGCAAAAATATGAGGATGAGCAGCCTGGATCAAACCCCACCAAATGTTGATGGAATTGGTGGGGCATAAATAAAAGAATTTTGTTACGGAAATTAAATTACAAATAGTTATTGCAATGTGTGAACATGGTTTTACGCTAAGGTTTTAAGCTCCAGGTCATTTCATTAAAAGAACCCCAGAAAACATTTATTCTACCATGTACATATTAACCCCCATAACATATCAGCTATGCGCATGCCAACACAAACGCTGAGGTTAACATCGGTGTGCGTGTTTCAGGATTTAACTTTTTCGAAAAACATTTCTGCAACAAAGTTTCTTTCTGAAATCACATTGCAACTTTTTTCTCCACAAGGTCAACTAACTAACAGGAAGCAGACGTTTTTAATTTACTGTCTACATTATTTTCATTTGTAAATATTTTATTTACGGGGGTTCACTTCTTTCTTCCTGTGTGGTATAACTCGAAAATATAACACTGCCGCTGATTCTGACACACTCACTCAAGATAAATTTGCAGTACAGAACATTTTAGCCTACTTGCTAATGACTATCTAGTTTGGATTTTCACTGCTGGGCAACATTAATAAATACTATCTGAACCCGTAGCTTTTATCCTATGCTTTTTTTTGATAGACTGTAACGGCTGAATCGCCCCACGTGATGGTTACATAAACATCTGTTTAAAATAATAAATAAACTGCGTTGTGAGGTAAGAGCCCGTCGTTCCGTAAAGTTGAGATGGTTTCGGATTTAATATACCGGGAGATCGAGAAAGGTTGTCCGAAAAAAACTACTTTCTACAGAGAGTATATCAATCTTTACATCCTCCACCTGTCAAGGTGCTGTCATGTATGAAATGAAGTTAGCAATTTCTGGTAGATTCAAAAGAGGAAAATAATTATGAAAATAAGAAGTTATTTGCAATCAGTTTTAATTACGGTTAATAATGGAATTAATTAGAACATTATTTGTTTTATTAACTAATTAGAATATTAAATTTTACAAAAATAAATTAACAAAATTAGTAATCAGTAATTACAGTTCATGTTCGAAATGAGCCCCATTATTGTTGATACAGCACCCTACTCTTCTTTTCATGCTGTTAAAAACATTTTGTAGCTGTTGTACAGTTATATTTGCAGTAGCGGCAGTAATAGCATCCTTCAGTTGCTCAAGTGTGTGCATGGGGGTCTGATATATCGTGTTCTTTAAATGCCCAAAAAGAAAATAATCCAGGGGTGTCAAATCGGGTGACCGTGGGGGAAATGCAATGATACGATCGTCATAAAATTGTTGTATATATTGATTTGTTCGAAGGGCTGTATGTGCAGGTGCATTATCCTGCTGAAAATATCCCTGACGTAATTCTCATCATCGTGAAGCTGATTTATAAATGTGTTTAGAATTCCGATGTAGCGGTCAGCTGTTACGGTATCTTCAAAAAAAATGGGACAAATTATGCGTCTTCTGGAGATGGCAATCCACACGCCAATCTTTATCGGATGCAGTGGAGTTTGTAAAAATTCACCAGGGGCCTCTGCAGACCACATCCTGTAATTTTGTTTATTTACGTAACCGGTGAGATGGAACCAGGCTTCGTCTGAAAAGAAACTTGAATCCAGCACTTCATCGTTATTTAAATTTTGGTTAAACCAATTGCAGAACTGCACACGTTTTTCATAATCGGGACGAAGTAATTCTTGCATTACTGAAATTTTATATGGGTGTAAATGCAGTTTTCGTCTTACTGCCTTTTGACACGTTCCATAGCTTAACCCTGCAATTACAAATTATAATAAATTTTATATGCAAAAATTTATAGTTTACAAAATACACACCTGTTTGTTGCGCTAACTGTCGTAATGGTTTTTTGAGTTAAAAGGGTTGGTCTTCCAGGAGATTTTTGTGTATCTACACTACCCGTTGTTTGGAAACGATGTACGATGCGCTTTACATGCCTGCATAGATTATCGTAATCAAAGTCGACGTCGGGGAAACGATTAACGAATTCATCTACACACAAATTTACTGAATATTTCCATTCACCATCATTTTCATTGCGTTGGCCATTGCGGAAATAAGATTCAATAATAAACTTGTTGTGTTCAACGGAATACATAACCTTAAATTTACAAACAATTATTACTGTTTTCAATTAATTGGAAACACTGTACTTACTGTAAACTTCGTTTAACAATCCCTAATTAGTATTGAAAAATACTATTTGTATAATAATAACAGCGTCCAAGAATATAAAGTGAAATTAAGAAACGTAAACACACGGAACAAGCATAAACAAACGACGGAACAAACGTATTGCGCAGTATGGCTAATATCACACTAGAAAGAAACATTGATAACTACTTAGAAGGTAGTTTTTTTTGGACAACCTCTCTCGATCTCCCAGTATATGTATAGATCCAATGTTTATTATACGTATATATAGACATATGCAGCTTAATTGTTCATATTTTAATAAATCATTGTTAATAAAAATAACTCCTTAAATATTTATGTTGAATCTTTCAATATTTAGTAATTGTTTATACTGATTCCAGTAAATGCTTAAAATATTTAAATTAAATATTCCAATATTGAATAAATTATTGTAAATGCTAATAAATGCAGAAGCCTTTTTTTTAAGTTTTGAATATTAATTAAATCTGAACGTACCTATTTACATCAACAAAATTTCGGCTCTCGCATCAGCTCTGAGTGCGGCCGAATCACACTTTGGACACGCGCGGCCAATGGACACGAAACGGCCCTAAATATGACCAAAAAATTCTAATGCTCGAATGGTATTTGACGAGATTATTGCATGAATACAAAATACAAAGTCAATTTAAAACGTAAAAGAGATTAAATTATAACTCTATAATTTGTGTGTTTATTTACGTAAGTAAGGCGTGCCAAGACATTCCTAAACGCTTGTTTATCGGTAGTTAAGAAAGCTAGATGGAAAATTGCCGAAAAATTGCCGGGGCAATACCATGTAGAATGGCTTCACATATATGTATGTAAAAATATACGTAGAAATTGAAGCAACTATTTTTTTCAGAATCACGACTAAACAGTATAAGTAAAAAAGTGTGAACTTCGAGTGGACTTTTCCATACTAAAACTGACCGTATTTGCAAAAGTGTAAACTTTATAATTATAACCTTCCATTCCCCATCCAAGTTTATAGAAAGCGCCACAGTGAAATTATAGCTTAAAAAAAACAAATTGTAGCCAATACTAGATACTAATACTTGCCGTTGCCGTATTTGCAAATGTGTAACATTTAATATTTATAACGTTGTACAGTTCAGCGAGTATTAGATTTCTAACAAAACAAACAGCGGGAATTTGAATTTGCGATAGCCTGTTTAATTGGTTTTCAAACCGTAACTCTACCCATAGAAGCAGCGACTACTGCACGAAAGCAAGGTAAGCGCCCGCCGAAGCGCTGCGGCGAATTACAGATTCCGCTTCAGATGTCGGACCAAAATGACTATAATAGCTTTATTTGGGAAGTTATCAAAAATATGCAAAGAATGAAAAATGTTTTTTAACTAGCGCTAACTGATAGGCGTAGTTAAAATCACGTAACTGTCGGAAAATGCGTTGTTGATATTAAAAAGTATCGTTTTTCTTTCTTAATTTTTAAAATAGTTGAAAATTCTAGCAAATCCTAATAAAGTACTTTAAATAGTCTATCAAACGGATGAAAGTTTATAACGATCGGCGTTTGCCTTTTTGAATAAATAATTAATCAATTTCAAATTTTTCAAAAATTTTTAGAAGGCGTCAGAGTACAATTTGGGAGATAAGTAAAAAACAGATTTGTAGATCAGAAAGTTAAAAAAAAACGTGTGGGCAGTTTTTGAAAAACATTTTTTGAAAATTTTCAAAATTTTGAAGCAGCGCCATTGCGATATTTTTTGGACTTTTGAAATTCATTTTATTTCATCGTATACTACCTAAGAAGGGTTCTCAAATAAGTGGTAGCTGATCACGATCAGACAACTACTTTTGGAGTAAATGGGCGTTAAAGTCGAGATTGTCAATAAGCTGTAGCGGCCGCCATTTCAAAGCTAGAGCGTTCGGTGAAAAAGTTTTCGATTTGCCTTAAGTTCTTCTTTCAGATTCCGTGCTCAAATTTTCAAAATTTAATTTTCAAAAATAATTACCAAACATGTCTAACTTCCGTTTCCGGTTTCAGATTTTTTTAAAAGGTTAACTTTAACTGTTTGATATGCCTCTTGATGTAAAATTTCATCAAAACAGGTATTTTTTTTAACCACTTTTTTGGATTTCTTGAACCCCAAAACGTGTATTTCCGTTAAAATCTAGAAATCGAACATTTTCATGCAATCAATACTTCCCTATACCAAAGGTATGGGAAAGTAAAAACAGCTTGCCACCAAAAACCATTACAAAAACCTTGGGTGAGTCAGTGTGTGAATTATATTACAAATCTTCTCGTGTAATTCTATTATCTGTTCGCTGTTACACGGTTTCATCTTACACGTGCACATGTTTTTATTAAAAAGAAAAAAGGTCAACAACAAAAAGTATTTTATTATAATACAAGCAGCAGATGACATTCTAGAAACAAGCCCGTTTGGTTTCCGTTCAGCGCACCTTTTATTCAACGTTTTAAAGTAAGGTACATTTACACATAATGTATAAAGCTAAACGTATGTACAGTTACTCAGTCTCCTACCTTACTTTTCTCGCGGTTTAACCTTGACAGGAAAAATTTTAAACAAGTAGTGTTATTATGCACACAAAAGGTATAAATAGATATTACTCTGGAAGTCTTTAGAATCTGGTTTCAACCTTCAAACAGTAATACCGCACGTGCTGCTTAGAATCAAAACAAAGTCATGTAAGAGTAAATATGTTTAAAATAAAAAGCGGTTTACTTTGAGTAATAACCGAACAAAGGCAGGCCGCCGCTCGTATTCGGTTCTTATTGAGGTCGGTGTGTCATCGCATATGAATAAACATACACACACCATTAGACAAAGCCACTTTGTCTGAAAATACGAGTTTTCTTTTAACTTAAACAGACAAAGAACGTGTGGGTATGGGTTCTTGCTTTGTAACAACAATATCCGATTGTTTATAATATTAGTATTATACTAATCTTGAATGACACAGATTTCTCCTTTCATTGGGTGATTTTAGGGCCATTCAATTTAATTTTATTTTTGGATAATTTAAAATATGTAATTGTTAGACCTAAATGATTTCAAGGGATGTACATCGACGAAATGGTAATCAGTAACAAAGTAATGTTTGATAATTTACGTACAAACAATCAGCGACTTGCACCGTAACTGAAACGAAAACCGGAAAAAAACTCAAAATTTTCCGAACCGCAACCGAAATGGAAACCGAAATTAAAGTTTCTGTAATTGTAACCGAAAACCGTAACCGTAGGCATTTACTATTTCATCTTCGCATGTTCAGCCCCTTTGGTTTACGCTTAAAGTTTTAGCCAAACCAGCTAGCACTGAGGCACGACTTATGTTGATAGTCAATACTACAATATACTCGTAGAACACATACATAAACAACACGTCATCCGCCGGCCAAATTCAAATTGCCGGTAAACTGCGCTGAATGTTATCCGATGACGGTATACTGTATACCAGTTGTCAGCCGGCACCGGCCGGCTAGTGATGTCATCGTAGGGATATAGTGTAATTGGCACGTAAAATAATTTACCTTTCATGAGTTTTGTTAAACAATGCTGTCATGTTTCCGAGGTTTCCAGTTATCTAGATTATTGTAGAACGAGCGTGTTTTTTTTAATAACTTGAAAAAATTATTTGGGCATTTCCGGAAAAAACGGTTGTGACTACGACGTATATTCTTTGATAAGAACCGAAAAGTGTAGCTATTTTATTTTTGATTTAACTTCTCAGCAGCAGGTTTTTCTACAAATTGACAAAAACGAATATTATTTTAATGCCGCCAATTTTTTCTGATAATTTATAACAATTTTTTCTAATTACATGGCAACATTTTTCCACATAATATCGTCGAGAATTTTCTTTGCTTTTCATCGAGAAAAACCTAAAAATATCGGTAACCGTAACCGAAACCGAAATTTTTAGTAGCAGTAAGCCGTAGCTCAAAACGTAATTGAAATTTTGAAAGTTGAACCGCAACCAAAAACCGAAACGTTGTTTTGTTTCAGCTTACGTCCTTGCCATAAATACCACAAATCCCTAACATTGATGAGTTTTGCTAATATGAAAAATAATTTTTTTTCAATATCGACAAAAATAATTTTAATTCTAAAAAACTTTGCTCAAAAAGACTTTTTTTCCATATTTCTAAAATCGAATATTCGGTGAATTAAATAACTGTCCGAATATTCGGCCATTGACCTTGCCAAATATTCGGATCAGCCAAAAAAAGTCAATATCACACCTGTTTTATTACACTACAATGAGTTATCACAAAATAACGGACACGTGAAATAAAAGTAAGAATTTCTTACATCGCATCCACAATACAAAATTATTTTGCGCGCACTCTTGTTTGTATAAACAGCATTAATTATGATTTATTACACAAACAACTATTGTCACACATGCGTGGTAATCACACAAAGTACGCAGGTATTCGCATCCACTCATTACATACAGCTGACAGCATAATTATGGGTAGCGGTGGGGCAGTGACCACGCAGTCCGTAACACATTGAAATGGTCCTTTATTAGTTTGTGCTCGTTGAACTGTCTATTTTACTTTCACTCATCGAAAAGCCTTTTAAGTCTACGGCATTCGGTATTCGGTGCCATATAGCTGCCATGGGGACAGTCAAGTGCATTGTCCCTCGGACAGGTTCGTTTAATGCCCGTAATATTTAAAATTTTAAACGTTTTTGTACGCTTTGGCAACTGTTAAATAAACGTTCTCGCACAGAATTGCCAAACAGGAGTTACTGAAAAAGTATTTTTTTGAAATATAACCACTTCGCCTGGACCTTCCTATACTTTAGGTACTGTAACTCACATATTTACAAAAACATCAAAAACCACCGGCCGCAGTCATCGTAGTACACCTGCAACTCTAGCGAGAACGACCGCAAGTAATTTTATTTTTATTTTAAGGTTTAATTACGAATTTTCTAATTTTTGTGAAAAAAGAGATTAATTTAGATTATCTTTAGGGAACAGATTCCTCGGGAGTAAAAAAAGGGAACGAGACGAAAGGGAAAATTTGTCGGCTAAAAACTGGGTGGAAGGGAAAAAATTTACCCCCACCCCCAAATATTGCTGTACCTAAAAATTAAGTTCAAAACCTTATTGTACTATCTCTCATAAGCACTTCAACCTAAACATAATTTTTTGTTCATCCCCCGATTATGAACTAAAAAGGTTTACGCTTTTCACAAATTCATAGACAGTGTCATAGAGAAATTAGCGGACTGGAACACAAACAAAATTGTAGTTCATCCATGGCTCTATTAGTCTACAAAATTTTAAAAAAGATCATGTTGCCAATTTTTGAGCTGGCGCGGCCCTGGCTGGTTATAATGAGGAGAGTATTGAGAACGTTTATTGAGCGCACTTTAAATTATGTAATTTATTATGCGCCCGTTATATTTTAAAATTGTCCCGCTCCGTTAAAGAAAATCGGTTTTTCCATCTTACAAGAAATTGATTTATTTATGTATTCTACAATTTAAAAAAAGGCAACACCGTACCTACTAACGACTATAAAATAAATGACTTTCATTACCGACTCAGAGAAGATTTCAATAAATGACATAGGGACAGGTGTTTTCATTTAAAAAAGCTACTTTAATAAGAAAGACAGAATTAAGCACGTTATTTCTTTACCTTCCCGTGTAGATTTATTTAAAATTCCCCCGTGCTGTCCGTGGGCGCAATTCTACGTCACCATAATTTAAAATTATCCCTGAAAATACCCTTTATAATTAAATTAAAATTGAGCCCTTAAATTGTTATTAAAGAATTTAAATCTCGTTCTCTAGATGAGGTTTAGAGGAGCGGTTTGTAAATGTTAGCGTATTAATTATATCAACTTGTTACTTCTCTGTTATAATTTCAAGGATATCACAAAAGGGCATGGATATCATCAATTTAAGAATCCTTTCTAATGTAAAGCAATTGCATGAAATGTTTTATTTAGCATACATTATTAAGTTAGTACAATTATTACCAGGAAAATCGCTTGTGGGTATATTTAAGAAGCTGCGTTTTTGAGGGGGGGGGCAGGAAGGGAAAACAACCACACTGTTGTTATTAAAGCGGAACTAAAACTATCGGAGATAGGATTATGCAACTTCATCCAGGGGAATTTACTAGTAGCATCCAGTGGCGTTCCGTGGGTTCAAAATTTGGGTAGGCAATAACTAAAATTATATAACATTTTAAAAATTACGGCAATTCCAATTTACCAAGACCTGCTGTTAAATGAATTAATCTACGTATAAAATTCCTATTCAATTTCACTATGTCATTTTGCATTTTAATTTGATAACGTAAACCTTCGTCTAAAGCCAAGTTATTGCGTGATTTGCAAATAGCTTTAATTTAACAGTTGCAGATAAATGTTCTTTGGTCGACGCACGTTTTTTAATTGCAGCTGAAAGATTTTGCAAAACAGAGTATCCTGTTTTACAATACACCTGTGAGGAGTTAGATATAAATGAAAATAGTAAGCAATTTCAGCAAAATAACTTTTTTTTAATATCGCTACCACTAAGTCAGTCCATTCTTTTTTTAACATTCAGTATTACACGATCTAAATTTCTACCTACTGTCTGTCTGTAACGGCCCTAGTCATTTTGAAGTACATCGCCCGTGATTTGGTATTTCTATGTTTTTTCGTAAGAGTATCCATTAAACTTTTCTTTATAAAGCTGGTCAACAAAAATTTCCATATTTACTGCAAATGTGCAAACTACGTATGAAGTAAATAAACACACAATAGCTGCACGCTGCACCTAACTGCCGCTGACCGGTGCAAGTAAAATAAAAACTTACAGAGGCCTTTTGCCGTGCTTATTGCATTCTGAAATTCCTACTATTTCTTTGCATCTGTCCATGTGGTTATTGCATTATTTGTATCAATGTGCATGCAAACGTATTAAGAATACTAGATTGGTTGATTGTGTCGTAGCTCGAATCATTGGGCGCGATTAGTTCAGCCTTCGCACATAAAAAACTGTGTTTAAAGAAAACGGTCTATTTATTTGGCGCTGTGATCGTGCAGTGTTGTAGATATTGTTACGAATGGAATTAGTTCTATTTAGAATATTTAATAATATTATAATTCATTATCAAAATTAGTAGTGATTTCAATATGTGTTCCAGTACTTACTTGTTGATCTGGTCTCATGGCCATCAGTCTATATTTAGAAGCTATGCAGTGACAAACATGAACACCTGCATGCATTGTGTTGATTATTAACAAACCCCACTCTGCTTCACAAAAGTATAAAAGGCTAAGAGTTGCCATAAAGAATAGAGTTGACATAGAATAGCTGAGAGTTCAAGAGTTCTACCACAGCTACGTTAATTACCTCTCGCATATATGGGGGCCTTGAGCCCAGATTAAAAAGTATTCATGTAAGTAGTTTAGTTTAATTTTAGATAACATTGTAAATATTTAAACGAATATATCTCTGTTATATTTTGGTTGTTGTTCTATTATTCCTAGACATGTATGTCACATGCTACGACCCCAACGTGACAATATTTTTATTTACAAATTTTAATAGTATTATTTAAAATTTATCGAGTGTTTATGCTTAATTGATTATTTATTTGCGATAATCGGTGTGGGAACTACGTTGTGTTTTAATTATTACTCATGTCTGTTCTGCCCTGTTTTTATCGAGTTTAAAAAAGATAAGATGTAAAGCTGATTTAAACAACAGTTAACCTGTTAAAGTATTTATTTATTTTTGTGATGCAAATGTTGGTGTTATGAGTGCGGGAACCATTTATATATAATTTGCACATCAGTTGTGTGGAGTAAAGTTGCCAATCCAAATTTGTACCTCAGCTCTACTTACACTGATATTATTTTTTGAAACTGTTTATTAATGTTGTACAAGTAACTGGGTACTCTTTACAGGAACGCCGTGGGCTATCACTCATTTGTACACAATACTCTCAGCCTGATTAGGTCTCATCCTAACACCGCCTTGGCCGCTACGCCTAATTCGCAAAGAACTATAGCGCTGCTTACTAATACGCCTGAGAACTCAACCCAATACCAGCAATCGATTGCGTACTAATGTGTAACAACACGCGAAAAGAGCGTCTTGCCGCTACCGAAGTGGAAATAGCGCCGTCACTCACTCTAATCGGGTTCTCTGCAATAGTGCTTCAATTGTACGCCTAATTCCCGAAGGACAATAGCGCTACGCTTGATACGCCTAATCAGGTACACCAACTAAAATAATCATCTACGCCTAAGCCTCTTTGATTTTGGCAAGGTGCTTCTCGTAGCCCAAAACCCACTAGTATAATATTCTATTTTTATGTGTCAAGTCCCAGACTTGTAATTCTGTGACATAATGAAAGCAACAATGCTTCCAAACTAACGTAAAGATTTCAGCGAACTGAGTAACTTTGAAAATTAGAAAGATCGATCCCTTTCTTTACTGAACATACTCTTTTATTCAAATTCATGTTCAACCTCCAAGATGTTGAACATGTTTATTTTATTAATAAAATTACAGCCCTACTCTCTTTCAATTTTTAATTGGATAGACATATTAATAACTACAACCCAATAGTTACCCTAATTCTTAAAATTTGAGAGCGTGAAATTTTAAGTATTAGATTGGCTCCAATAATCCACACAGCGAACGGCAAACTCATTGACACATGTCAACATGTGTTTTACTATCATGGTTTATTTACATTTATGTTTAAAAATGTGTGCAACTGTCCTGAGACGACCACCTGCTTAAGATTAACTAAAACTAAATCACAGCACTTTAGCCAAGTCAAGTGATCACAATTAATTAAAGCCTGTATTTGTTGAAAGAAGTATAATAATCCTGTAAATAAATCAAAGATATTAGACAAGTGTATCTTGTCTTCAGTGAGCTCGCACTAAAGTATAAAACAATAAAAAGCAATCAAAATCAGATGCAAAGTATTTATTCTCGGGCGCTTAATTTTTAATGTTACGCAGTGGTGTTAAAAAATAAAAACTGTGTAAAAGTCACTTTTTTTTAATTGAAAGTTAGAATTTGTTTTTGTTTTTGAAAAGTTATGGGTAGGCAGTAATAGGACGGACTGCCACTGGTAGCAGCCAACACACGTTACTCATATTAGCTTCCAAAGCTTTCGAACGCCTCCTTAGTTCATAACTTAATTCACAACGGGAAGCAATGGACGAACAAAGCAATACCATATATGGTGGTAAAATAATACAAGACATAAGGAAAAAATATAGGACATATTTTTCAGGTAAGGTACTCATGCTAGTCATACTCATTGCACCAAAATTAAAATAAATGTCTAGACAACTACAAAATGCCGCAATGTTGACAAAGCTCTTGAATCAAATACATCGAAAAAAATAAAATGTAGACTGGCACCCAAAATGATTTTAATAACAGTTCAAGAAAGTCAAAATTAAAAAAATACTAAGCATGTTTTAAAAAAAATGCGTTAGCGTTAGCCGAATATGTGTGTGTTAAAAAGAAAATAGAAACAATAAGGAGGCGCTGTTAACGAAGAAATCGTGGAAATTCGCCACAAAAAAACGATAAGATAGTGGTTAAAAAGCGTGTGGAAGTTACAACAAAAACGCTAAAAATAGATTGCATAATTGACCTCATATTATCAGAAAGAAAAGGCAGAAAGTAAAGAGTAAACAACACCAAAATAGGTCAAATTAAGCTTAAGCCTCACAAATTTTCAAACAAAATTACAAACTTTTAGAATTATAATTAATTGTTAAACATTTAAAATTTTCCAAAAATTTTCTAAAAATTTGTACAGTTTTAAAGTTTAGTAAATTTTCCGCAATTTTCGAATTCTAAAAATTGCTTAATATTTCAAAATTTTCCAACATTTTCATATATTTTCAGTTTATAAACATTTTCTGAACTTTCAAAACTTTCTCTAATTTTCAAAAACAAATATACATATGTACCTACTAATAATAAACTAATAACGAGATTTTCCAAAATTTTCAAAATTTCAAAATTTTTGAATTTTCAAAAATATTCTAATTTTTAATATTCCCAATTTTCAAAAAGTTTCAAGATTTGAAAAAAAAATTAAAACAGCGAAAATAAATTTTTGATCGTCGAAACGGGTTTATTCACGACAAAAATAAAAAGAAACAACTTACCTAAAGACCCTGGAGACGGGACAACAGTATTTTCTGAACAAAACGATAATTTTTTTTAACGGCCACATGTTTATTATTACTGCGGCCGCCTTGCTCTTGCTAGGTGGGCGCCCCAGCTTTATATTGAATTGATTATTTCGACCGGCACGGTCGGAATGTAGTAGGCGCCATATCTTTGTCATACGCAAACCGTGATTCTGAGAGAAATTTTTAGTAACGAAAGAAATGTTTTTAATGAGCTTTTTCCAAGAGGGAAATTTTGTCAAGATGAGTTTTCTGGACGAACATTTTTCTATTAAGTAATATTTTCATAAAGAGAAATATTTTTGTGAGAAATATTTTTTAATGAGAAATTTTTTCAAGAGAGAAGAGAGAAATATTTTTATACGAAAAATTTTTCCAAGTAATAAAAATATTTCTCTAATAAAATTTCATATTAAAATTTTTTAATTGATAAAATTTGCCAAATAAATAGACCGTTTTCTTTAAGCACAGTTTTTTAGATGCGAAGGCCGAACTAATCGCGCCCAATGATTCGAGCTACGACACAATCAATCAATCTAGTATTCCTAATACGTTTGCATGCACATTGATACAAATAATGCAATGATCAGATGGACAGATGCAAAAAATAGTAGGAATTTCAGAACGCAATAAGCACGACAAAAGCACTGCCTCTGTAGTTTTTAATTTATTTGCGTCGGTTAGCGGCAGTTAGTTGCAGCATGCAAAACGATAATTTTTTAACGGTCATATGTTTATTAGGTGGGCGTCCAGCTCTATATTGAAATGATTATTTCGCTTTCCAAGCACCAGCCAGCAACAGCCGGCACGGCACAGCTGGAATGTAGTAGCGCCATATCTATTTCATACGCAAACCGTGATTCTGAGAGAAATTTTTAGTAGCGAGAGAAATGTTTTTAATGAGCTTTTTCCAAGAGACAAATTTTGTCAAGATGAGTTTCCCGGAAGAACATTTTTCAAGAGAGAAATATTTTCATAAGAGAATATTTTTATGAGAGAAATGTTTTTAAGCGAGAAATTTTTTCAAGGAATGAAAACATTTCTCTAACAAAATATCATATTAAAATGTTTTTTTTTTCGTTGATAAAATTCTCTTTAAAAAAGTTATCATTTAGCAAACAATATTGAGACACGCGGCGCCATATAGACGGCCTTGCCGCAAATTGCATGTATGTAAGTAAATTAGGACAGATTTAGCTTAAAAACTTCATCAAGTTTACGTAGCAACTGTAATTCTTATTAAAGAAATAAACCTTTGGCGATGTAAGGAATTTATTATGACAATACATTGTAGGTTTTATTGAAGCATGTTTTGTTGTACTGTAAGTGTAGTTTACTAAATCTCGGTTTTTATTAATAAGAACTATATGGGTTAATGCAAGAACCTCTTAAATATGCAAATTGGCATTACTTATCGAAAATTTAATAAGGGTCAAAGTTCCTTTAACTAGGTTAGTTCTGTTATGTGACTGATAAACTGCAATGGTTACCATGCAATTGCTACAATCGTAATATGTAGGCCGTAATTTAATGCTATTTACTGTGGTCAAGTAACCTAATTAGCATTTGTATAATTTAAATCTGATATCTGAAACATAATATTTTGAGGACAAGCTTTTAATGGTATTAATAACGACAACGCATGTTGTAATGTAATTCTCTTTGTGCTTATCAACCATCAAACAATAAAATTTAATAGGAAGCAAAGTTTTGCACGATAAACATTAAGAAACATTAGTAATTTAGTCAAAACGTTTTTGCTGTGGTAGAAACATAAAACCACAATACTGTATTTACTTTTACCTCAATTTTGGCCTCATCATGACAGAATGAAGCGTAATATGGTTGCTTTACAGTTTCATAATCATAATGTTTGAAGCTTAACTTTTTGTGTTTGGATAAAAATTACAAAGCTGAAATGTGAAAGTAATGCGTATAGTCAAATACAGAACGGATTTCACACAATAATGGGACATCCGTGTACTTAGTTTAGTTCCGCCTTTTCATTTTGATTTTAAATAGAACAAAGAAATGACGTAATTTAATAGTTCCGAACGATTAATTGTTAGATAATTATAGCTTTACTAAAATAGATTAGCGATAACCAGTGGCGATAAGACAATTAATATTGCTTAAATAATCGTAGTTGTACTTAGTAATAGCCTACATTAATATTTGATCGTTCTTGGAGATTGAAGCCAATTTAGAAACAAAATATCCGTTTTACATAAATTTATTTAAATAAATAAATTTAAATAATACCAAGGTTTTGACAACTATAAACTAATATACATGGCCGGCGATGGTAATTTGTGCAGAAATGTTACTTGCTCTTTAATCAGATACGTAAGTAGCGCCGAAGACTTTTGTAACTTTAGTAATCCCTAACGTAGTTTGCGCCGACTGCTGAAGATTAGCGATAAGCATCGTTATCAACCCTTAATGACATAGACCAATCCACATTTCTAAAATTTTAGAAACTGTGTAAAAGGGGGGTTAAAACTGATAACAAATCATAATGTTTATTATAAAACATAACTTAGTAGGTGTTTGTAGGCAGCCCCATTAGCATAAAAATGGAAGCTATCACAAGTAACCGTGGAGTACAATTGCTCGTTATAGATTCCTTTAAGTTTACTTACTTACGAAAAATTATTTGTGCTTTTGTGTACCAAATCGTTGGAACTAGGATTCAATTTAAATCCGAAAATTGTAGTATCCGATTTTGAGAAGGGAATTCATAATACAATAACAGCTGTTTGGTCGGAAGCAAAAATTATTGGCTGCAGGTTTCACTTGGCCCAGGCCTGGTTTAGAAAAGTTCAAGAACTTAGGCTTGTGGTACAATATAAAGATAAAAAAAGCGACATGGGTAAATGGATTCGATATTTGTTTGGTATACCATTTTTAAATCCAGACGAAGTGGGCTATTGCTTTGTCTTTGATTTTGCAAGCATCCAACCAGATGATCCAAGAATAGTTAGTTGGCCGATTATTTAATTGATAATTATATAACCGAAGGCGCTACATTTCCACCAACTATCTGGGCTGAAGCAAGCGATAGCATGGAAAGAACAACGAAAGCCTTTGAATCGTTTCATTCGAGATTTAACTCTAATTTCTATGCTACTCACCCCTCTGTTTATGTATTTGTTAACATTTTAAATAATTTTCAAACAGATAAATACATTAAAATTCAAAGTGTGAAATTAGGTAAACCCTCATCATTGCAAAATAGAGATGTAAAAAACCGTAAAAGTTTATTGCATTCAAAAATTGCAGAGTATAAGAATGGCGATATAAGCAAAATGTACTTTGTCAAATGCAGTTCTTTTTTGTACAAAGTATAGATGGTAATATTTTTTATTCTTAATTGTAATTATAACTTACTTTTGAAATTAATTGTCTCAAAAAACATTTAATTATGTCAAATGCATGCATTTTGTGTACAACATGTAATATTATAATATTTTATATTCTTAATTGTAATTATAACTTACTTTTCACTTTTTGTTTTTTAATATACCGTTATTTTATTTTCTGAATCTTTGTTTTATTTGAAATTATCAATATATTTATTATATGGTGGTAAATAATCTATAAGCTAACAACAAACAATCCAGCGCATTTTACAGGTAGGATTTACGCATTCGAAAGTTACGTCGGCGCAAATTACGGGTATACTTAGGGCTCGCGAACTAATGAGAGGCTTACGCAGGTATAGTTTGGCGCAAATTACGCCTGCCCCATGGCGTACCAAAACTCACGAACACGGACTGTGGAACCAGTGGCGTTCTGTGGGCTCAAAATTTGGGTTAGGCAATGGTAAAAATAATACTGGTCAACAAATTTTTTAACTTTTTTTTTTTTTTTACTATCTATGTGCAATTTATTTTTGTTTTTTAGTTCTGATTACAATCTTAAAAAGATATTACTTCTATCAGGTCACAGTGGCGGATTACCGCACAGGCGCATGAGGCGCGTGCCTGGGGCCTCAGCAAAGCGGGGGCCTCAGAATTGTTGGGTGCCTTATCCTCAAAAACCAAAATTAAATTTTTTTTACCCGAGAATGTGATTTTTTCTTTTAAATGGGAATGTGATTTTTTTTTCTAGTACCTGAGAATATTTTTTTATTTCCGGATCTTATTTTTGTGTTTATGTTTTTATTAATTGCAAAAATAAAAAAACGTTATGATTTTCTGCATTGTTCATTTTAGTGAACCATCCCATTCTTAGTAGGGTCAATAGGGGGCCTCCAGATCAGGTTGCGCCTGGGGCCCTACAAATCAAGATCCGCCACTGGCAGGTCAGGTTTTGGAAACATTAACTTAAAGAATGAATAAAAGATATTACGCATATTAACTAATAGGTACACTATTGTGCATTACAATGAGAATGTTTTTCTTTTCACTTTCCTTTTGTATGAGGCTATGGAACTTTCTGATATCAGCAGTAATCAACAAGCATTTCGCTGTTCCACTTCCCTTGGTAACGTTTTTCGATAGTAGCAATGTCTTGATGGAACCGTTATCCGTGCTCATCACTAACGTCACCAAGAATCGGAGGAAAAAATCCAAGTGGGAATCTAAGAGGTGTATTTTAAGGGTCATGTTACTACCTAATGCTTGATAACTTCTAAGAAGTCCAACGACAATTTCTTTGTAGTTTTCAGATTTTGTATTTCCCAAAAACATTTGTTTTGCCGCTTTAAAAGCATTCCAATCAGAAAGTTCTAAGTCGGTTAGGGCCTCTTCAAATTTATGCCATCTCGCATTAATAAACCAATTTGAGGTCCTACAAAACACCTACTTTAATTTTTGCATCGGTGGTATTGGGAAATTTAGGTTTGAGATATTGAAATTCATGTTCTTCTTTCTTCATGGCTTTGACAAAGTTTTTCATCAAACCCAATTTTAAATTCAACGGTGGTAAGAAAATGTTGTCACGCTCAACTAGTGCCGGATGGATTTTGTTCTTTTGCTCAGGAATATGCTGCTCTCTTGGTGGCCATTGTTTAACAATATAATGAGAATTTCTTGCTCGGCTGTCCCACTCACAAATAAAACAACCATGGTTCGTGTATGCAAGATGTAAACCAAGCAAAATTGCCACAACTTTAAAATCAGCTGATGTACCATTCATACTTTCTGTAATTAATTTTGTCAAGAAGGCATACCATATTTTCCTTCATGTGAACAGCATGTCCAACAGCAACTTCTTCTTCGACTTTTCCTTTCCCTTATGCCCTTCCGAGCGTCGGGTCCTCTATCCGTTTCCGGAATAGGTTACGGTCAGCAGCCATTCGTTTAATTTCTCTTAGGTTTTTACCTCTTTGCTCTACTCTTCTCTCAAGGCTTTCCTCCCACATTACACGGAGTCTTCCTCTGCTCCTTTTTCATTCTAGTCTTGCTTTTAATGCTCGCCTGGGATTTCTATTTACATTCATCCTCACCACATGTCCATACCATTTCAGCTGTCGATTCTCTACTTCGTGAATTATTGGTTTCACTCCCATTTCTTCCCTAGTGACTATATTTCTTATGCGGTCTCTTCTTGTTCGTCCTACCAAACTTCTCAGGTATTTCATTTCTCCCGCTGTTATTTTGCTTCTGATTTTGTTCTATATCGTCCAGCTCTCTGCCCCGTATGTTAGGGTTGGTATGTATATGCTCTTGTATACCCGTAGTTTTGTTTGTACTTTATTTCTTTCTTCGAAATTATCGGTTTGTTTAATGTGTAGTATACTTTGCTTGCTTTATTTACTCTATTTAGAATCTCTTGCTTTGACGTTCCGGTACTATTTATTATTGTTCCTAAGTACTCATAATGGTCCACCCATTCTAGATTTTTTTCACTGTATATAATTCGTGTGTTTTCTTGAGTTCCATTCTTTGTTATAGTCATTACTTTGCTCTTGTTAGAGTTTATATTTATGCCCCATCTGTCGATTACTCTGCTCCATTTACTTACTGCTTGTTGCAGCTTTCTGGGTGAATTTGCTAGCAGCACTATGTCGTCTGCATGAATAAGACAATAGTACTGGTTCTAAATTCCAGTTCCCTACTTTCACATTGAATCTTGGTTCTTTGGATTCTTGGATAATTTGATTCATTATAGCTACGAACAGTAGTGGGCTTAGTGAATCCCCTTGCTTTATTCCTTTCTCCATTGTGAAGCTTTCTGATTCTACCCCTTTAATCCTTACTCTTCCCTTTGCTCCCTCATATAGGCGTTTTATGGCCTGCTGGAGTTCGTGTGATACTTGTAACTGTGTTAGTGCTCTCCATACACTGTGTTTGGGTACCATATCAAACGCTGCCTGTATGTCTACAAATGCCAAGTATAGTGGTCTCCCTCTTTCTCTTCTTTTTTCCATAATAGTTCTTAGTACATATATATGGTCCTGTCTTTGTCGCTGTGGTCTGTATGCAGCTTGTTCTTCTCCTAATTTTTCCTCTACCTCCTCTCTTAGGCTTTTTTCTAGTATTCTGGAGTATATTTTCTGTACTATCTATGAATGACATATTGCCCTATAGTTATCGCACTCATTAGTGTCGCCCTTCTTGTGTATGGGCACTATGATATTCTCTTCCCAATCGGCTGGTATGTTCTGTCCTTTCCATGCCAGTTGGCATATTTCCATTATCCAGCTTTTGACTTTTTCACCTTCAAACTTAATCAATTCGGGTGTTACGTTGTCCCTGCCGGCTGGCTTTCCGATTTTAATTTGATTTATGGCTTCCTCTACCTCTTCTATCTCGATATCTCTGTCTTCCTGTTCATCCGCCACTGCTCTCCTTCTTTTTCTTCTTTTTGTGTTGTTATCTTCCTTGAATTTTTGGTCAAAGTATTTTCTCCATGTTTCCAGAATGTTTTCTTCTTCGATTTCTATTTGTCCTTCCCTATTTCTTATACTCAAGACATGCCTTCCATACTTCCCTCTCATTCCCTTGATTATTTTCCAGAATGCTCGTCCGTTATCCTCGTTGTATTTCTCTTCGAGTTTCTTTCCGAATTCTTCCCACGAATCTTGTTTTGCTCTTCTGATAGCTTCTTTGGCCTCGTTTCTTTTGGTTACATAGTTCAGTCTTTCATTTTCCCTTTTACTTTGTATGTATTTTTTCCATGCTTTCTTTTTGGACGTTACTTTCATTCTTACTTCTTCAGTCCACCAGGGAGATCTTTTTTGGTTGGTTTTAACTGTAACTTTTCCGCATGTCTGCTCTGCTTGTTCTAGTATTGTTTTCTTCAGCATTTCCCATTTATTTTCAATACTCCAGCTTTGTTCTTTTTCTGTCTCTACCCTCTTCCAGCTTTCTAGGGCCTCACTTACCCTGGTTTGGTATCTTTCTACTGTTTCTGGCTTATTAAAATCATTGATCTTTATCTTTTGGTATATCCTTGGTTTTCTGGGTTTTCGTCCATAGAACCTGATATCTGTTATAAGAAGTCCGTGGTCTGTGTGGAGTTCGGCTCCTCTTATTACTTTTACGTCAAGTATTGCATATTTTGCTTCCCTGTTGTAGGTTATGTAGTCGATAATACTCTTAGCGTGGCCAGTGGCCTCAAACGTGATTTTATGTATTAGCTTGTGGTTAAAATGGCTGTTTCCAATTAGTAGTTGATTTCTTACACAGAACTCTATCATTCTTTTTCCATTATCATTTATTACGGCTTCTCCTCCGTACTTGCCTAGGGTTCCATGGCCATATTTGTATGATGGTTATTCTCTCTTGTAATTTTAGTTCTACATACATTATTCTTGCGTTGATTGCTTCCCAATGAAGTATTTGGTTGGCCATATGCGGGCTTAGTATTATTCCTACACCCTCTTTTGCTCGCCCTTCTGATCCTGAGTATAAGAGCTGGTATCCTTGATCTAGTAGGTGACTTCTCTTTCCTTTCTTTTTAATTTCGCATATACCCAGTATTTTCATTTTATATTTAACCATTTCCTCAACTATTTCCACTTCCTTTCCACTCAATGCTGTAATATTCCATGTACCTATTCTAGTCCTAGTTTCGCGCTTTGTTCGTTTCCCTGTAGTCCGTCTATTTCCGAGGCTGTTAGTAGTTCTCTGAATCTTGATACCTCATGTGGGTGATTAGCCCAACGATGAGGGCCCCGTTACCTCGGGACAACTGGCCTTTGGTCCACGGCCGCTTATTGTGAATATTCACGGCAATCCTGTCTCCAAGACTTCCCCCATCCGCCGCCCGGGGGACGCGCTCTATAGGAGTGAGGTCTCCCGAGAGTCCAACAGCAACTAATTGTGTTTATAGCCTAATGCAAGCATTAAATTGTCAAGATTATTCCAGAAGGTAGGGCCCTTTTCAGTTAAGAAATACTGTGCCAATTCATTCTGACGATTGCCGTATACTTTAAAATGCGTATCTGAAGCTAACAACTTATATTCTTGTAATCTTGATCTTAGTATCTCTGCTTGAGTTTTTGATAAATTAAAATCTCGAACCGGGTCATTTAGTTCTAATTGAGTTATTAAATGAGGTTTGTCTTCTTGAGATGGTAAAAATTCCTTCTCATTTCTTGGCAGTTCTTCAGTTGCTCCTTCTGTTTCTGTATCAACTTGTCTTCTTTTAAACGTTTGGACATGTTGGTACTGGAAAGGTTGTCAAATGAGGTACTGGACGAGTTGCTGAAGACAAACTGGCAGAAGCAATTTTCTTCTTATATTTTCCAGAAAACCCAAAGATTTTGGTGCAGCAAAAGTGCTCCGCTTAATCATGCCAAATCATAGAAACCGCAAACGGCAGAGCAGTGCTCTTACCATTCAACCAGCTACTTAAAGTAACAAGATTTGTCTCGAATTTTAATACCAAATTAGTAGTAGTACGCTTTTTCTATTGTAGATGTAAAATTTCGCTTAAGCTGCTGAATAGTTAATTCTCCGCAAACATAGCAAAACTGTTCGGTTCATTTATACACTTACGAGACATTGTCGATATAAAACACAACATATTATCACAAGCTGACTCAATTTAATTTTAATACTCGTAATAATCCTTTTGTACCTTCTTATATACCCGCATAATCGCATATCTACTAATTTCCGAAATATGATTGGTTTAAAAGCAAAGGCTTACGGTTGTGACGTAGAAAACACGCCGAAACTTGTTCGGACCTGTTCAAACAAGTCAGGCAACACAAGATTTTTGTCAGTATTTAACACTAATGTGGTAAAACAGATAAAGTCAAATCCAGTAAAAAAATGAATATATTTTAGGAGAAAACTATTATTGAAAATTTCTCAAAATTCTGACGTGGTGGGAAAAAATGAAAATTTTTCAGAATCAGCATGAAAAAGTACATACGGTACACGTATTAGAACGTAAGAAAAAAACCTTTGACCAGTGTTATTATTGTTTACTGTTTCTACAAACGCTTGCATGTAGCCGACGGATAAATTTAAGAACGATTATTAGATATCTACTCACAAAATTTCTTCAATTTATTTTAATGATTTGTTTACATGTTAATAATATTTAAGACAATGCACTTATTTATAACTTATCTTTTCAAAATATCAACTTTATACTTAAGGGTCGCAATCGCAATATCTTTTATGTAAAGGACTGTTGAGCAGTGGCGTGACTACAATTTGTTGACCCTCCCGCACCGATATTGTCGGGCCCCCCTTATGAAAATTATAAATTAAAAAAAAGAAATGACGTGGGAGTTGGGGGCCCCCAAAACACCTAAGAACACTCGGGCCTACAGCAGTTCCGGGCCTCGTGGGCCCATAGTTACGACACTCCTGTTGAGAACTTCTGGAGATACTGCATTTAAGCAAACTTACACTGTTGTTCTACCGTTTGGCGCTTAGAACTGGCAACGAAAGACAGACAGTAAACACCACTAGCGTCTATCCGGTTTAATTTAACAACCGTTCCTACATCTTATTGGTGCTGTCATGACTTTCGTGCACGGTCAGATGTGCGCAGTTAGTATGCTGTCAGTCTCAGTGAGTAAATGCAATTATTGTTTTCGAATTTTTTTTAAATATAACTGCTCTTAACCATAGCCTCGGGCAGACCGCAAAGACCAACAACATTGGTTTAAAAAAAAACAATATAAAATAAAAAGAAATTTTTGGCCCCAAGCGAGATTCGACCCTTCACTCATTTATGCAGTAAAAACCAGTACACCTGCATCCTCATCTGTGCCACTACGTATTTGCAGGATATTGTTAAAACTCTGGAGATATCCTCAGCTGCAGGCGTGCGCACATAGGAGTGATTGTGTACTGAATTCTCACCGTGAGATGGAGATGACTATTAAAAAAAGTTTCAAGGAGTAAAGCGAAATGATAAAAAAATAGAAAGTGGTAACAATACATCATTTTTACCGAACATGATATCCAGTTAAGTTGCACTTACATGGTACTGAAAATACCTCAAGTGCCATTATAACGTCGTTTGTAGAAATTACAAAAAACTACAAACAAAAGAAATCGTAACCAATTGAGCTGCGTGGGTATAAAAATTGCTTTTTGAAGACGAAAGAACTGAAAACGCACTGAAAATATCTCAAAGCGTTTTATTCAGAATAAGAGCAGTTCACAGTGTCCACACATTCACGCTTCAGAAATAATAAATTGAATTTTGGCAGCCGATGATAACCTTTGCTAAATGATCATAAAAATAGCTTATCACATGCATTTGAAGGTTGAAGCAAATTGCTATTAATAAGTAGATTGATTCAATTATCACTTTATCACTGTAAACTCGTAAAAGCTAAAAAAGTTTAACATTTTATTTTAATTTTAGAAGTGCACATAAATCTAAAATTAAGCGAAATATCATTAATTTCGTCATGTTTCCTGGATATAAATTATGCGATTAGATAGTTTTGTTAAATGAAAATACATCAAATGCAATTTGTATTTTAATTTATAAAATACTCACGGAAGTTGCAGAAAGCGCTATTAAAAAATTAAGTTAATAAATTCAACTTAATGGTGCAACTAATGTAAATACTAAAATTCAATAGCAAAAACAGTGTTAACGGCTAATTTATTGCAGATTTGAGTGAAAGTAGTTATCTTCTTATGTGGAAGGGAAACATGGACATTATTTTTCCATTAGCAATAAAATTTTGATATCGAACACTTTCTGCGGTGAGGAAATGACCTTGCTACTTCCTACTGTGTAGACTGGGTGTCTACGCAGTGTTATTGATACAAATATAGGAGAAGCATTTTGTATAGATTTTTCTAAACTTAAAAAATATTTTAGAAAAATTTAACCCGCCAATTTATGACGCACAAACTTTTATCACAAAATTAAGTAAACTACTTATTTGTTTTATTTGGCACTTTTAAAAATAAAGTTAATTTGACAGTTCGATGTACAAGGTGTATAGAAAACATAGGTCCTCGTTCAGAGCCAGATTCCTCACCTAAAAATAAGGTTAAAACTTCCTAGAGACACATGCACGCCACAGTTTTAGTTTTTGATCTGCTTCTGGAAAGCCTTATTGGAATCTGAACAAAAACTGTATCTTTAATTTTTTACGTTCAAGCAGCCGTTTTGGAACTGCATGCACACAGCTGTATTGTCGATTCATTGGTAAAATTGTTTAGCATGTTTTAGCAGTTTCAGGGAAATGTTCTCGGGAAGATTGCCATACATGAGAAAATTAAGGAAAAGTGTAATTAAAACAGATAATGAGCAATTCTACAAATGTAAAAACATTTTAGTTAATAAATTTGATAGTTTTATATTAAAAAAATTAACGTACATTACAGGAGTAACTTAACATTGAAAGATAAACAAGTCGCTGCTACTTTCCCATACCAACCGCTCGCCCTACAGCTGATTAGATGCGTTTCGGACTTCGGATCAAAAATCGATATAAATACGTTATATGAAAAGTTATCAAAAACATGCAAAACACTTCCACATACCAAATTTCATAAAAATCGGTCAAGGGGTTTCGAAAGTGAGCGAAGCACTTTTGCCTGGATTCCCCTATACTTTAAAAACATTTACATACATTATATTTTCAAAAGTTATGTAGGACAAACATTTATAGATTTTTCGCAAACAAATTCCTTGGTATTAAAGAAAACCAGAGACGGCACAAACTTCATCAGCCAAAAATTGGGTGAGAGGGGGAAATTACCCCCCCCCCCCCCCCAATATTCCTGCACCTAAAAATTAAGTAATGTCGCTTACTCTGCTATCACTCATGAGCAATTTTGCTCAACAAAAATTGTTTGACTTTCTCCGTTTATTGAACAGAAGGGCATTAATTTTCGATATTCAAAAATTTATAGAAGGCGTCACAAAGAAATTTGGGGGGCTAAAACCAAAACCAAAATGTAGCTCCTCCCCAGTTCCAGGAGCCTACAAAAAGATCGTGTAGCCAATTGTTGAACAACATTTTTTTGAAAATTTACCAAATTTTGAAATAATTTTTACTTCGCAGTTTTCATGCGCTTAAAAATACTCGTATACAGTGATATTTTGTCCTTCTATAGCTACTACAGTACCAAATTTGATCCCGATCTCTGTACTCGTTTTGGAGTAATCAGGCGTTAAACAATATTTTCAAAAAGGCGACGCGGCCGCCATTTTGAACCTAGAAAGTTCGGAAAAAAGCGTCGGTTCTGCGCTAAGATCTGCTATCATATTCCGTTTTCAGATTTAGAATCTGAAAAGAAATGCTACCAAAAAAGCATATCTAACCGCCGCTTCCGGTTTCGGATTTACGCACCCACCCACCCACAGCATTTTAAAAACATTTTTTTCCTGGTGCCCCAGAACATGTATTTCCGTCAAAATTTCAATTTCGAAAATTTTTATGAAATCAATACTTCCCCACACTGAAAGTACCTATAAGAATGTAAAAATTGGTACTAGTAAAAAGGTTCACCTTCTGCTTTCTGATATATTCCCATAGTTCAAGTTTAATTAAAATCGAACTACCCACGAGAAATATGAGGAAACAAATAAACCAACACTGTCCTACAATTTATTGGACGATATACTTTCAAAACACAATTAACGTGATGAAACTGCAGAAATGCAATCATTTTAATATTTTATTTTCTAGCTTACTGGCTATTATGTGTATATTGCCTTTGACACATCTAGTTCTGTGTTGCGAAAAAACTCCAGTTTCTTTCTTTTGCTTTAAAACTATTTCTCAAAGTCTGTATGAAGTATTTGTATATCAGACACTCAGACTTTTATGGCAACTCCACAAAAACTAAATGCATCTTGAAAATAGATGACTTTTACCAACAGTAGGGGAGACTGCCGCACCTTGGAACACTTTTTGGTTTATTCATCGCCTTCAGCCAAGATAGCTTCTATACACTTCTGTAGGTTTTCAGCATATACAGGAGGCCTTTGCTTCCGATTTACTTCTAGGCATCATTATTATGAAGAAAATGGCTGACTAGATTCTCTGATAAAGTGTTCCACGGTACAAAATGCATTTTTATTCCAAGGAACAAGAGAGTGCACAACCAACAAAAAAGTAATCTAGCTCCTTGCGGTTAAGTTGTGTTTTCAAATTATTCTACACAATTACTAACCATTAATAGGGTTATCTAAGGCTGAAACTATTGATTTAATAACAATAAAAAACAGATTTCAAACAATTTTGTTTACTTAAAAACTACGAATTGTGATTTTAAAGAATGTAACGCCATTTATGCCACTGAAAAGGCGGTTTTCTGGCTTTGTTTAAATTCGCTTTCAACCTAGTTCATTTATGTTCCAATAAATGGCGCCAGCGCCAGCGGTAGGAAACAGCCGAGTATTCCAAAGTACACTATGCTCAAAGTACAACAGTCACCCCCTACCTTTTTAGTGTATTTCTGTACAAAGAATTTCAAGTTTCAAATAAAAAATCTTGAGTGTAAAGAATATGCTAAGATACATCGAGCACCCCTTTCCATCTACGCTCCTGGTTAACAGATTTAAACACAAATAAGTGAAAATGTTCAACATTAATAGCAAAAAAAAATTAATCAGATATCTCAGCTTATGGCGGGAGATTAGATAATTATAGCATTAATGAACTGTTCCATCTACGGGAGGCTGTAACTCCGCAAGGAAGCGTCTCTGAATTCATGATTACATGAACTTTTCCTAAATGTTTTTGATCAGCTACCTGTCCTCAAAGTGCACACTATTATTTTGGCTTTAGATAACAAGTTTAGCTCTTTTTGTACTACATCCAGACATTCATTGAAATACTTTATAATAATAAAAAATTATAAAGGTTATTTTATGACAAAATTTTGCAGGTAACAACTAGTATGAATTTGAGCATTTTTAAAATACAAGAAAGTATAAAGCGAAGTTTTTACGAAGTTGCTAAAGGTAGTATTTTTCAAGCCCATCCATTTTCATTTAAAATTTACTTCCTGCCAAGTTTCTAAGGATCATCAGTTATAATTTTTGGCATCACTTGTCGGATGCGGTTTAACCTTTTTGTAAACCCACAGAGGAATTCCCACATTAGCATTGTATAGTTGATTTAGTAACAACATTCGTGGAATATTACGAAAATGTAATATTAGAAAGAATATTCACATCTCCATTGATTCCTCTTTTTAACTCTCAAAAATAAGACAAGAAAAATATATATTGCTTGTTTATTGGAAAACAATCTTTTGTATTTACATCTACACACCAACTTAAATACATATATATTATCTAACATAAATTAATAATAAAACATACTTAATTACTTATCACAGACAAATCGTAAAAACAATAAAATATCTAATTCAATATTCCCCAAATAATGATAAAAGTGACTAACAAAATTTCTTCTATCAGCAATAACAACTCCGAGCTGGCAAATATTTTGATTAAAAAAACTGTTTACATTTGTTTAAAAATAGAATGCAAATTACTACAAGATAAAATTGTACAAACAAACTACCAGACTAGTGCTTTTACACGTTACAACTTGTTTTATACACATGTTACAGTTCTATGACTTGTCAGCCTTGAATAATAAAAACATAAAATTTATAGCAGCAAAACTTAATAATTATTGCTATTCACACCAATTTGCCTAATTAGTACATGTAGGTATTATAGGTAACTATACAAATCTGGCATTAAATGGAAGCTGTGAGCACGACATTATTGTCTACCCATAGAATCCATTTGCAGATCTTTAACCTATTCGTACAAGGAGATTTTGGTCTAAGGTTTAAAAAAATAATCGATTGGTAACTATGTGCACTACGTCAAGAGTGGAAGACAGGTCATACAAAAATAATACAATTTTATCCTAACAGATCTTAATCTAGTTGTCACTACTTCAACGAGAAACAGTGCTGGGTAGAAAAGTAAGAAAAAATCGCAGAGAAGGAACAATGTTTCTTATAGGTTACTCCAAAAGGTGGTGGAGATGAAATGCTGATATAATAATTATAAGAAGGGAAAATAACAATCAAATTTTTGAGTCAAGTCAAATCAAGTCCTATAGTTACATTGACTTATTATCCCTTGACAGGATAATAAATTCATCAACTTGTCTTTTGAGTTACATACGCAAAGTAACACAACGTACATTTATTTCCCCTCCACAATACACAATTATTAAATCAACAGGAAAAATTTAATTTCCGCCCAATTTTGCACAGCATTGTTCATCCCCACGCCCTTGTGGAAATTACCTGAAAGGGATAACATAATTCAGTCTTCAGATCAAAGGGATAAAGCATGTAGGTGTGAGCCGGTGGTGGTGCCAAGCCGTCTGCGTCATGGGGAGAGCTCCGGTGTCGTTGCATCCCGTTGCCAGGCAACGATCACAGACGTGAGACCTTGATTATTGAACCAGTCTCGCGGAAGTTCAACGTAATCCACGTTGTCAAGGATCCGTCCAAATCGAAGGTTTCGAATAATTATTCCCAGTCCAATTACGTCCGGTAAAACTTGTCCACCACCTCGACCTCTGCATCCTCGTTTTTACTTGTTTTGGAAAATAAGCAAGAGCGATCTTGAAAATATAGCCTTATCTGGTAAAGTCTCAATTACAACCACCAAGGCTTATGATGTTGTAAAATGCAAATTTTAATGATGGTCATGTCCGCACTTAAATCCTACATTTAAAGTAATTTATAGCCCGGAACTGAATGAAGCACACTCGGGGAAATAAATTAATGTGATGGTTATAAAATAATTCATGGTTCATGGATCAATTCCATCTTATCAATACTCTTCTAATCAATCATTCTTGCAGGTGTTTGATTTGCCGATTATCATTTTCATAAGCAAATCATGCCACCTTACCTTTTAATACTCGCCAATAATTCCATTCTTTGCAAAAAAAATCTTGCATTTGCTAAAATAGAGATTCGCGAGTAGCAGCAGCACCAAATCTGGGATGTGGAAGTACAAAAAATCCTTATCAATCAATAAGAATCAGCAGGAAAATAGTAATTACTGTTCTTCGTCCTCTTCAACAATAGGTAGTGACGACTGATGTCGCAATGTTGGTGAACATCTAGAAGTGAAAGCAACCAACCAACCGTCCAAATCACGAGGTGAATCGCACAAGAAGGTTAAAGTCATCGGGGTGTCGTAGCCTTGCTGTCTGACGTTAAATCCAGGTTGCTGCTTATCATTCTGGGCTTCCACACTGGTGTGTCTCAAGTTGATAACCCCCAAAGGCCTGCAGATTTTCTTCTGCGGGTAAAGAACGGCGAAATGTTCCAAGGATGTTCTGTAGACTTTCACATTTACGCCTTGCCGGCGTCCGTTCATTGCGATGAGGGTTAAACAACCACTTTTGGTTTCGGAGCACACGGGAGAGGGTTCGGGGTTCTTAATCGCCGATGCTGCGTGACTTGCCATTGCCATTGCTACTTCTGTTGGCATTTTCTTTTAAAACCGTAATTATATAAAGCACACTCGAATACTAACGAGTTCACTAGCTGATATCCACTGCACCTTCACCTTTCACTGCGGATTCAACAATGATTCATTTTCAAGGCGTGCGCGTGGTCTTATATTGAATCGACGCCAAGTGGGGGAATGTGGAATATCGTATGTTACACCACGGTTCAACTTTCAGCCGAATTTGTCGCTTTTGCAATTTGACGAACTGTTGGCAGACAGTAGGCAAAACGCCAATTTATTTACGTGGAAGTCGGACTAAAATTTGTATATAAATAATTTTTCACTGAACTAGTGTATCTTAGAAAGATGTTGAAGAGTTAATTCTGTCATTAACCTGAAACTAGACGTTTGATCTGTCGTTTAAGTAGAATTTGTAAATGGGGACACTTCCGAACAAAATGATAAACAGACGCGAAAACTAGGAAAAAAATCGTGATTTGTTGCAACCTGGACGGAAAATAGATTTCTTAAAAAATTATAAGATCAGTTCCGCCTGTTACCGTTATGAAGCACAAACTATAGAGTCACAACTTCCAGTTTTAAAATTTCTCGGAATTTACAAAAAATGGTATAAAATTTTAAATTCCAAAATTCAATAACCACAATTTTAAAAGTTTACATTTCGTGTCTTCAATTATTCTTAACCCTCTACTGCGCGAATTTATTTTTCTTTGTAAAAAAATATTAATTGATTACTTGTGCCTCCCTAAATGTTAGTTACCTACCAAAAAAAGTTCTAAAATATTTTTTTTTTCAAAAACAATGTGTTCCCGGTTGGATACATCATGCACAAAAAACACAAAAGTGTAAATACATTCAACCTTGAAAATTTTTTATATGTATATTCAAAATACTGTTACAACACATTCTGGTTTACTAAATTAAATACTAGCATTAAATTCTTAGAAATAATTGGAATAAAAGCACAAGTTTCACATTTAATTGATACGTATTTTGTTTTTTTTCACTTTAGGATTGGATGTTTTTCGTTTAATGGCTGTTTTTTGGCTGAAGTTTTTTTGAGGTTGTTGGTACCAGTTTCATCAGGATCGTCAAAAGGAAAATCACCACTAGGTTCGAATTCGTTCACGTATTCGCTAAGCGATGGCTCCCAAATATCATCGTCGGAGGGTTCAGAATCTGAACTACCATCAGGAATATCTCTTATGTGCTGAACTTTACAATAAAAAGATTTGGCAGCAATGGAGTACACAATTTGGAAAAAAAAATTTTAGCAAAAAATCAATTTTTTTGGCAAGTTGTACATGACATGCACACCGTTCCGTAGTGGGAACATAAATAATTAGCAACAAATTTTAATAATTCAACTTATTCACATAATTATTAAACCTCAACAATGATCAATGATAGCGTAGCAACTAATAAATCATTTTAGTTTGAGAAAACTTACTTATATTTATAAAAATTCACTATAAACAATCACTGCCTAGAACATAACTTGTCATGAAGGCACACTAGAAAGAAATTTTTTTACATGACGCATAACGCCATCTACTGAAGTTGTTTTCCAAGGTTCTAAACAGTTCTCGTAAGGGAACAACAGGGTTCGGATTAAAAATAACGCGTAGGATAGTAACATGGAAATTTATTGTATTGTGTTCCCAATTGGGAACGATATGCAATAAAGGGTTAAATACATCAAAAGCAAAATTATTAATTAAAAGCTCGAAATTACGCAAAAACAGCAATACTTCAAACGAGGGGTAAACCGCAAGTGGAACTAGGTGTACAAGGTAGTGGAAGTACGGTGGAAGTACGTGGAAATAAGTGGAAGTATGTGGAAGTACGCTGAACTACAAGTGGAAGTAGGTGTACAAAAGTTTTTAAGCGCGGTTTACCTTTCGACTTCAAATAAATGCATTAAATTAAACCAAATTGTTTAATTGTTTAATGAAAATTATCATTTAAAAGCTTCTAATTTTTATAACTTCCAAACATGTTTTAGAATCTTGCAAAATCTGAAATATTTCCAAAATTCTTAAATTTTCATTAAGATTTATTGAAAATGTTTCAGTAAATTTCTTCTTAATACCATGGTTCACGGACGTGCACCGTAACCAAAACGAAAACCCAAAACCGGAAAAAACAGCAAAATTTTTCGAATTGTAACCGAAACGAAAACCGAAATTAAAAATTTCTTGAACGTAACCGTAACCATAATTATTTTAAGAATATACCGGTAGGTTGTAGTTGTTAATGTTTCTCAAACGCTGCCATTATCGCTAAGATGTTCAGGAAACATAAACCGTAGCATTTCAACATGTACACAACTACTAAAAATAAGATATAAGCTATGTACCCCATTTTAAAAATGTAGACAAATTAAAATTTTAAAAATGTAACCCGCACGGTATTCAAACTCTCAGCCATTCTATGCCTCACAATCACAACCGCTGTACACGCATTCTTACACCGAGCCATGTCGTTTGTTGATAGCAGACAGTAAAACATGGGACACATCACACATACATAAACGACACGTCATCTGCCGGCCAAATTTAAGTTATCGGTAGACTATGCTGCATGGTATCCGATGACAGTATACTGTACATAGGCAAAATGTTGCCAGCCGGCACCGGCCGGCTTGTGATATATCGTAGGAAGATAGTATAATTGAGCAATTCGTGAAAAGTTTTGGTATGATCTCAGTTACGTAGAGTAACAGATTTCTATATAGGTTTACTAGATACACTCCAGCTTCTGAACAATCAACCACCTGAAATCAGGCGGCCATTTTGTAGGAGATCAAAATGTCAGCATAAAATGCAATGGAGCGCGCTTACAGTAATACAGCTACAACAAAAGTACTACATTTAACATATGATTGCATATCACTAACTAAGATTAGTTTATATTCTATGAAGCTTTCGCGGTGCTCTAATCACTCTGAAGATGCAAGCTGCAATGTCTTGCGAAACAATAGTTTGCATGGGTTCAGAAACAGCTAACAGGCATAAGCCGATTAAATATTCCGCCCCAAGGTTCAAATAATCTAAGCACACGGCCCTGTTTAGGCAGGCAGGACCCACGAACAACTATGGCTCAAAGTTTTAGAGCAAATACTTGTAAAGGCAGACAAGCTACGGGTTGGTCTTTACCTGGTTATACTGGGTGTAATTCCCAAATGACGACGCGGTCTAAGCCGAAAGTAAATTAAGATTAGTTTAGTCAGCAGTTTTTTTTACAGTTTGACAAAAACGAAAATTTCTTCAGTGCTGCCATTTTTTCGTAATAACTTCAATTTTTTTTTAATTGCATAGCATAATTTTTTCCACATAATCTTTCTTTCCTTTTATAAGAGAATAAACAAAAAATACAGGTAACCGTAACCAAAACCGAAATTATTAGTAGCGGTAAACTGTAACCGAAAACGTAACCGAAAGTTTAAAAAATTTGAACCGTAACCGAAAACCGAAACGTTATTTTTTTCGGTTCACGCCTCTGTTTAATATTTATTTTTAAATTATTAAAACATGTTAACGTAAAAACAATTTTTTGCACCAGGCGGTGGTAGTCATTTTCTTTAATTAATATTTACAAAAAATTCTGCAATTTAATAAAACATCAATTTCCCAAACTTGTCCGAAGATTCTGATTTTGTTTTAATATTTTTTTAATATTAAAAAATCTGTATGGTTAGCAAAGTATTTTAAATGTCGATTTTTTTAAATGTTATTTAAGAATCTTTTTGGTAGTTTGATAATATTCTTATGTGGAATAAATACATATAAAGTGGCGAAAGTGTATTCACACTTTTTACTAAAACCATTTAAGGACATCCAGTTACACGAAAATCGTCTGGCGATTATTAGTCATCTTCCCAGCGTAAAGCTGCAGTTGAATATTACTCATTTATTGTTGATAATAAAATAGCTTCATAAATATTACATTAGCTTAATGTTATAACGGGATAAACCATTGATCTGAAAAGATAATTATGAATATGAATATAATAGCGACAAATGTACAAAAACCTGCCTGTGTTATAGAATTTTCTAGTCAATAGTATAACAAAGGCGTATTATTTATACACATTGCGTTTCATACTTGGATTCCCTTATTTAATTATTCATTGGTTTATATCTCTGAAATATGTTTCTGTCGATTAATTTATTTATTATGGGGTAACAATTCGTACACAGAGTAAATAAAACATTTTTAATTCAATATTTGATTTTACATCATCTATACCGCAGCGGTTCCCAAACTTTTTATCATCATGCACCCTCAAAATCTCTTTGAAAGGATCTCCAATTAAAAATGTGAACTTTGTCAAATTTTATTTTAAATCAGATTTTAATTATGAATAAGCAGTTGTAAAAATATTACAAATGTTTTGCAAACGCGCAACTAAACTATGATAACAGTAATTATTTATATCTTAAATAATTCTTACACATTATTTTGATTAAATTAAATCAGAGTGCATTTTATATAAATAATAAACGTGGAATTTAAATTAAACTTTTTATTTATTTTAAAGAATAATTGTATAAAAATATTAACTGCATGTTTTTAAACAATCCAGTGGCGTAGCTATCATACCGCCAATGGTTGCAAAGCGATGAAGCCCCGAAGATTTAGGGCCCCCTTACTTATTTATTTTTTTCTTATTTCATTGGGAGGCCAATGACCACTTGACCCAATGAAGAAAGCGCCACTGGTCTCACCATAATAACACGCCCTAATCTTGCATCTCCGAAAGGTTTATTTCTGTAACACTCGCAGGCCCTTACATGTCGGTTCGATTTATTGATGGTTTTGAATACAAGTTAACATTGCTGTCACTTCTGTTGGTATAATTTGATTATTTATGAGTACTTTAATTCTAGCTGGTCTGAAATGTGTATTTATCGCACTGACAACAAACAAATATATAACAGAGGAATTTCATCATTGATCGTCTACAAACTGGAATCGGAATTAGGTTCCGCTTACTATTACAAAGTGTTTACGACAAAACTGTTTACTTTAAAATTCTAGATGCATCTGTAGGAACTACAGTTTTACTGACGACGCATTCATCATCATGTCGAGCAGATATTTATTATGTTTGTGGGTTTTGCTATTTATGTTAAAATCACGCAGGATGATTGCGCCATGAAGCTCGCCGATATGCGGTGAATGTATATTTATTGTATTATTACATCTCTAATTTTTATGAATTGGAGCGAATTTAATTTTAAAATTATATGCAATTGTCTAACAACATTTTTAGTGCGTATTTATTAGTTCCAAAAAAATTTTAAGGAATTTTCTAGGCTCTGGTTTTTTGGGAGAGATATTACTGGGGTTTTGCTTTCTTCAAATTTTTTAATGTGCCTATTTTGCTGGTTTTCCGTTCGGTTTTTTCCGAGACTATTTTTCGGTCTTTGCGATTATTTTCACGGATTTTAGTTCAGGGAACAACTGTTATTCAGAGCGACTCAGCGGAGGTATCTTTCGGCAAGCGCCCTATATGAACTATGTAAGTACCAAAAAACCTCGAGGAGCGTAGCTCACGGATTCTGCTAGTATATATTATTAAATGTGAATTTTGCTAAACCGCTAACTGACGCTCATAAGAAAAATTTAGTGAGGAAAAATAAACGTATACCAAACATTTTAAATAGGCCCTTGCAAACCCAAGATAATTTTAAGAAAGACTGTGTGCGGCTTCATACTGTAAATTTAAAACTGTCAAATAAATATAAATGAGCAACTGTGAGAAAATTCAAATAAAGAAAATTCAAAACCCTTTAGTTCTCACAAGTTCTTGTGAGAACTAAAGGGTTTTGAATTTTCTTTATTTAAAACTGTCAGTTTAACTACCGCATTTGGTGTTTATACCTTACTTATTTTACTTTACTTTATATGGCTTTACAGTCCTTATATATTATACCTGGGTCAGCTCCACCACTTTCTTCCATTCGCCTCTGTCTACTGCTTTTCTTCTCCACCCTCTTTCGCGCAGTTTCCTCAGGTCTTCTTCGATGTCCCCTAGCCATCTTTTCCGTGGCCTGCCTCTTCTCCTCTTGGCTTCTGGTTTACCGTCCATTATAGCCTTTGGTATTCCATCTTGATCCATCCTGACCACGTGTACAATCCAATTTAGTCGTTGCCTTTTATTGTTATTACGATGTCTATTTCGTTGTATATTCTCTTCAATTCATTATTTGTTCTTATTCTCTTGATTTGAAGACGTCTTGTAAGTCCCAAAAGCTTCTGTTGTCTAGTGCTATTCTTGCTTTTATCTTTTCTTCTGTCTTATTTTCATTGGTCATTATGCTTTCTAAGTATTTGAAACTCTGATTACTTCTTCTGAGATTTTGTTTTCTATTGCTATTTGCTTCACTTGTCGTCTTTGTTCTGTTCTAGACATTTGCATATACTTTGTTTTATTTACGTTCATCTTGAGTCCTGATTTTTCAGCTTCTTGTTTTAGTTTTAGATATGCCGTTGTCAATGTTTCTTTATTTCGTGCTAGTATTATTTACTACGTTATTCGGCAATGTTAGCTACTGGATGCTTCTGTTATAATTGTGCGCCTGGATTTATATTTATTTCTCGTACAGCTCTTTTTAGAACCAAGTTAAACAAAGTTGGTTCCAAGGATCTGCTTGTCTTTGATTTGTTGTGAATTCTTCTGTTAGCTTCCCCACAATTTTCACTTTGCTTGAAGTTTCTTTCATTGTGATTCTAATTATCTGACTAACTTTTCTGATATGTTGAATTCTTTTATAGTTTCCCATAAGTACTTTCTTTGTAGGCGTTTTTGAAATCTACGTAAAGTTGGTAAACATTTGTATTATACTCATAGTGGTTAGTTGTAGAACGGTTTTCTCTGCACCCCGCCTGATATTCGCTTAGCATCCTCTCTCTGATTGGTTTCATTCTTCTTGCTAAGAATTAAGATTGACGACAGCGCTTTGCAAGTTACGTCTAAGCAACAAGCCTCTATAGTTTTGGTGTTGTTGTTTATCACCTTTTTTATGTATCGAACATATTATGGTGCTTTACCATTCTTTTGGTAATTGTTCTGAAACCCAAATCTTTTTTAATAATTTGGATATTTCTTCTGTCAGTTCATTCCCTCCATATTTTACCATCTCTGCTGCTATTCCGTCTTGTCCTGCTGGTTTATAGTTTCTTAGTCCTTTTCATGTCATCTTTACTTCCTTTATCGAAGGGGTTTCACCTCTATTTTTTCGTTTTCTACCATTCTTTCTTAATAACGTTTTTCATCCTCTGTTGTCTCTCCATTTTCCCCATTTACTTCGTAGTTTTCTTCTTCGTTAACCATCTCCTTACCCATCCTTCTTGTATTTCAGTTTCTACTCCTAAGAGATTGCTTTCATTGTTGTTCTTGGCTAGAATATATGTTTTTTGTCTTTTTGATAATTTTGATTTGCGTATTCCACTTTATCCATACTGTTCGTCAATCTCTTGAAGCTTTTTCCTTTCTTTCTGTCTTTTCTTTCCTTTGCATGTATTATGTGCTTTTTTTATGTTGGTATTTCTCTATGGTAGACTGGCTCTTCTCTTTACACTCTTCGTCGTACCATCCGTTCTGCTTGTTAAGTCTATATTTTCCTACTGCTACTTCCGCCGAATTCTTTGTTACTCTTTTCATTTTTTTTCACTTTTCTTCTATAATATGTAACTATTTCTCTTTCACCCTTTTCCTTACCTCTTGCTGGTATCTGTCTCTTGTGTTTTTCTCTTTTAGAGCTTTAATATTATATTTTTCTATTGTTTCACTTTCATTTTGTCTAACCACGCGTATGTTCTAGCGGTATTTCGTTCTCACCATATTGTGATCTGAATCGTTCGGGGAAGTCTATGTCTCCTTATGAATTTCATTGTGTTTGGAGTACGTACTTTTTATTACCATGTTATTTCTTATAACAAAATTTATTATCTCATTCCGTTATCATTGTTAACGTCGTGCTTGCTATGCTTTCTAATTGCCTAATTGTTTATAGCACTCTTCTTTTCCGATTTTCACATTAAGGTCACCTATTATTACTTTTATATCGTGGATTGGTGTCGTAGGTTCGTTTAAGGTCTCCATAGAATGCATCCTTTAATATATATTCACCTTCTCCTGTTAGTGTATGTGTGTTGGTTATTGTAGCATCAAAGCTATTTCATTTTAAACGTATTGTGCACAATCTTTCATTTATTGCATTGAAGTCTGTTATTTGATGCCTAATTTTCTTATCCACCATGAATCCTGTTCCTAACGTGTTTACTCGGTGCCTACTATAGAATATTGTATGTTCATTAATGTCGGTTATTTCCTTCCCTTTCCAACTTATTTTTTGTAGTGCTGTTATGTGTATCTTGTATTTCTTAAGTTGGTCTAGCAGCGTTCGAGAGGCACCGGGTTTGTATATTGTTCTAATGTTCCAAGTAGCTAATACCAAATCGTTCTCTTTTCTTTATTGCTTCAGTCGTTTCCTTATTTCCGTCCGGCTTTTTTTTGATTACCTTTCGTAACAAGTAAATTTTTTACGGGGTAGGATTGTTAGCTCTACGCCCAATCCTCCTCTTTTACCTGGGCTTGGGACCAGCAAGTTCCGTTGATAACACTCTGGCGGAGTTGGTAGTTATAAAAGTCTACTTTTCCAATCGGTTAACCACCGGGGTACACGGGTTCCACAAAACCAGGACACGTGAGTGGTGGGGTTCGCCAAGAGCCCGTCCTTTTACAGCTTTTTTCCCCCTAAAAATAAGCAAATATCCATTTTTTTTTGTTCCAAGCCGAAGTCTTTTTTTCGACGAATATCTCGATATATCGGTAGGTTGAAAATGTGAGGGTACCGGTAAGTAATAAATTAGTTCCACACTTCTCTTAATATTTCAACTAAGCGATAATATGCGATAATACGACAGTTTTTTCTTCCTAGTAGCCGTGCGCTTTTTAATAAATATCCGCTAGTATATGCTTCCAGTTCTTTCTTGTCGTTACACTCTGCTGTTTCATTAATTTCTTTTTCTATGTTTACTTGAATTTCTTTCTTCCTTAATTTGCGTAATTTAATTTTTGATTTGACCTTGTCCCTCCGTCTTGTGCCCTTTTTTATCGCCTTATTGTTTTCATAAAACTTCTGCTGCAAGTAAAGTAATTCTTTTCACTCAAACGTTCTTCGTTACAAAGTTGGTTGTTTCTTAAAGAAAAATTACGTGCACCCAATACAAAAACGCACTTAATTTTAAAAGAAACTATTTATAGTTAGGGGAGACTGTTGTACCTTGGAACACTTGGTTGTTTCCTACCACTGTTGCCATCTATCGGCATATGAGTTACCTACGTTGAAACAAGCGTCAACAATGCTAGAAAATGCGTTTCCAGTTGTAAAGGTGGCTTTACATTCTTTGAAATCACACTTCGTAGTTTTTAAGAAAACAATTTATTGTTTTTTTTTCTATTTTTGTGTGTGACTTAATTAATTAATTGTTTCAGCCTTGGATAACCCTAATTAATGTTTAGTAATTGTGCACACAAATTTTGACGTTTCAACTTAACCTCAAAGAGCTAGATTGCTTTCTTGTTGGTTACACCACCCTTTTGTACGCTGAAAAAAAAGTACATTCTGTACCTTGGAACAGTGTACTTTTATCAGAGAATCTACAGTTACACATTTTTTCAGGTTAATGGTGCCTAGAACCAAAACAGGTAACAAAATGCCTCTTGTAGACGCTGAAAACCTGCAGAAGACTATAGAAGCTATCTTGGCTAAAGGCGATGCGAAAATTTCTCTCCGAAGCATGTCAATTTTTCAATGTAAAACTTAAGACTGACGTTGTTATAGTGGTTTTTTACCAATACCAACTCAAGTTGACTATTTGTCTTGTTCGAATTAAATTATTCTCCTATTTTTTTAAAGATCATATTTATCGTAATTTGAATGAAAAATATCAGTGTTCGAAGGTACAAAAAGGTATCTTCTAAGGTACATGAACTTGTACCTTGAAACAGAATTTAAATTAAAAAATAATTTCTTGTTCTTTGTCCGTTGTTTTGAAACAATGTCTCATATTGTTCCATTGTACATACTTTAAGACTCTACTTTTACATTTTTGAAAAATGTAATTTTACTTTCCTAAAAAAATAAGCTAAAAATTGTTCCAAGGTACAACAGTCTCCCCTACTTATAAAAAACTATTTTTAAAGAAAATAAGCATAACGAGCCAATATGAATAATTAGTCTTTTTTCAAAAAAAAACTGTTTTTACCAACTTCGACAGTTTTGCGATTTTCAAATTATTAAAGAAACATTTTAACTTAATAAAATTAACCTAACTTAAGTATGAAGTTAAAAAAATTGAAATATACATCAGATAATAGGAATAGGAATTCTTGTGTATATTAATCACTTCGAATTTCATTTGTTTAATTTAATAAATAAAGGAAACAGAAAGGGTGACCCCATGTTTCGTTTACACCTGCTATATCTACATTATCTAATGTACAAAAGTATGTAATAACAAATCAGAAGCAATTATACAAATGAAAATTTTTAGTAGCTATTAATGACAATGCAATACGTGTAGCTGTAATGTTTAAGTAGAAATATTTAAAGCGACCTAGAGAATGCTGATTCACGTAACAAAATTTAAATCGCGACAGCGACAGCCAACGACATTAAAAACGAAATATATGAGTGGAAATGTAGTGTATTTATAGTGGAAAAGTAAACAAGAACAATTGCCGCGTAAAATATTTATTTTTGAAGAAAAATCCTACAGGAAAAATTAACGAAATAGGATAAACCTAGAAACATATCAGTAATTTCTGCCAAGAAACTGATTTTATTACTTTAATTCTAGTAAATACTGGGGGTTTAGACAGCAACAAAAATGTACCTTTAATATAACAGTTTTATAAGTTAAATCCAGCGAATTTGTTTCTGACAAAATGGTCAATTCGACTTTCATTACAATTGTATGTTAGGGTGGTCTAATTCTTATAAGGAAAACATGTTTAATGGCTCTGCACAACCTTGCCTTTGTTTCAATATTCGAGAGGAGTGTATCTACAAAAAACTAGCCAATTTGACATATATTTACGAGTTGCTACGTTGTTCTAGTAAAATAATTAAAAAGAATTTAAAAATCTAATTTCATTTTGAGCTGCAATTAAACTTTGCAGTTTTATCTGCACGAATTGAAACGAAGTTTTTTTAGATAAGGTACTGTAATGGGTCAACTTTTCAGGCTATGAAAGGATTTTGCTAAAGGTGTTGGTCGGACAGATGGCGTTTGGCGCCCGACCGCCGGGGTCGACTCTTTGTTCCGGTCATGTAGATAACGCCAGAACGGTGAAGCAGGGGCGCATTTAACGTTAGTTCAATCGGTGCGTTGCACCGACGGGCCCCAGGGCTGGCTGGCCCCTGTGGCCGTGTATTAGGAAACAAAATCTTTATCCATTTAAAAAATATTTATTTCTAAGCAAGACTAAAATACTAAAAAGTATTATTTTAAGTTTAAATATTTATCTCCAAATAATGTAAAATAATACTCTTACATGGGAATGTCACTTGATTAGCAAAGTGCAAAGCATTCATATTATTATTTAAACTTTAGTATTAATAAACTCGGTTCCTGGAACTGGAACGGGCCCACGCACGTGCACCCTTGACCCTCTCTGCCGATCCGCCACAAAGTCAAAGTATTCAATAAACAAAACGAAATCTGAGAATTATTAGAGTGTAGTAAGAAATATTTAAATATTTATATTTATTGACTGGAATCATTTCAGTTTTTTGCTAAAAGAAGTAACAGCTCTGTATTAGTGTATTATATCTATAATATTGTATGAGTGCCAGTGCAATAATTACCTAAAATTAAAGTTTGAGCTCAAAGTTTTCCGTTTTCTGATATTGCTCAATAGTAAAAATATTTAATTTATCATTTTATTTGTCTAATTGCAATATGTGTTTTGCTTTTAAGAACAAATCAAAGTACAAACACAAATCAGGCGCCGAAAAGGGTGCGACATCTAATAAAAAAATATAAATGGGCGAAACAGGTCGCTGGTACTTTTCCATACTTTTTACGTTTTAAATATTTTCGCGTCAAGAAGTAATGGAAATGAACATCTAATCGAGCCGGTACAAGCCCGCTGCAGACTCAAGGCGTTGGTTACGTAGGTACGGGCGGCGCTTGCTCCTACTACGTAACAAGAGCTAAGATAGTTAATGCGCTCACGAAAATGGTGATGACAACTTTATTTATAGAGTTATCAAAAATATGCAGTAAGAAAAATATTTTTTTATTAGAGCTAATTGATAAGCCTAGTTAAAATCACGTAACTGCCGGAAATTTTTAGCCGCTAGTATATTTAGAATTTCCAAAAATGTTTTTTAATCACTCAATTACACCTATTAAGGGCTATCAAATAATATAATAATTTGTATTGATTGGATATTTTGTTTTTGAGTAATCGAGCATTAAAGTTTAAACTTTCCAAAATTCGCAGCGACCTTTATTTTGAAGATACAGCATTTGGTAAAAAAAAGGCATTTGATTTGTCTTTAGATGCACTACAACGCTATGTGTTTAAAAGTTCAAAAAGTGTTTAGAAAAAATCTATACCAAAAAACAGGTCTAATCCCGGTTCCGATTAACGACCTTACAAAGAACTGCCTGCAAGTAAAACACAATTGTGATGTTTTTACTGCACATAATTTAGGTTTTTGTATAAAGAAGGAAAAAAATGATTGAAACTTTCCTGGTGCTGAAGTCTTTATTAAATCCCATATTCTGATTTCTGTGCCTGAAGGTACTGAAGTAATATTATTATCAATGCTTATTAAGGATAATGTTGGTACCCCATTTGCAGTAATCACTGCTAGCAAAATTACTAGTTTTTCAGGTAATTGTTTCAAATTTAACGGTTGTAAAGTGTATAACTTAGTAATAAAGACCAGTACTAGTGCAGTATCCCAAGTTTTGTCTTACTTTGGTTTGGTTGGCTTTAGTCTGCAAACGCCTCTAAAGAATCTTTTGATGATTCTGTTATTTGCAAAGTCTTCACTTAAAATCAGTGAGATTGCCGATTTGTCAGCATTGAGGGTTGCATAGGACGCACCATTGTTGAATCTTTCTAGATAAAAATTAATAACAATATTCGCTGATGATTGAAACGGATTATAACAGTCATCTTTACAAAAAAGCCACCAACCTTGTAACGACAGATTGTACTGCTGTCTCTGATAAACCCCTGTCGATATATGCTTTCCTAATAATTGTACGGCAATCAGAGTAAGATTTCTGCACACACCAAATCTTATCAAAATCGGTCAAGGGGTTCCGGAGATATAGGGGAACGAACGAAGTGTATTGCGTAGATTGAAAACTCACCTAAGGAGTACAATGACTCAAGTGAGAACGTCAGATTTGGCAATACTTTCAATCGCAAGAGATACTCTCAACAATTTGAATTTAGAAGTATTGTGAAAAAATTTACACCGGCTAAGTTAGGCGGGGCGTTCGCTTATAAAATTTTTTTTTAAATCTTATTTTTGTGTCTGTGTTTAATTTTTGTTTAATTTTGTTTGTTTATAGAAAAAAAAATTTTCGGTAAATTTTGTATTGTTTGCTGTATTTTTTAATGGCTTTATGGGCGCTAGGGCCTACGTCTGTAAAGTCACTTCGCTGCGGAGGGCGGGCCCCTGCATGACTTGCACTGAACCGCTACATAGCTTAAAAACGCACCTGCGGCGAAGTGACGTAAAGGTACCCCCAGGACGCCGAGGGAGGCGTGAGAGAGTGGTGAAGAACGAGAAGGTACATAGGAGATAACCGCAAGCTGTCAAAAGGTACGGACCAAAGCAACCACCACAGTTTGTGGTATTTACTGTGAAAATTAAAATATGAAAAGCGTCGTTGTTAGTAAAGGAAGATTTGTGGGCATTAGCTCTATGCAGTGCGGTAAAAGTGATTTTAGTGCGTTAATACTACACCGCGAGATCCAACACCGCAAGAAAAGGGAATCAAACCAGAACGTTAGTCAAGTCGTTTGGAAGACCTAGAATCCACCATCCAGCCAGCGCAGCGACTCGATTCCTTCTCGCTACTCTCAGCGACCCACGATGGAAATACCACCGCTAGCGTCCACGACACACGCCGCGGTCCTTCACGACCAGCAAAAGCTAAGTGAAATATAACTTAGCATTAAGATTGTATATACTGTTTTCTTATTTTGTATCTACAATAGTTAGCTAGGTAGGGCCGATAGGGTTAATTGTGTGTTTATTCAATTTAAATGTTTAGCAATAAAATTGTTGTAAAGTGCATTTCGCGAGTTTATTTCATGAGAATCAATAGAGAGCGAGAAATTTACGGTCTAGGGAAGTCACCCAATACCCCGTTACCTGAATTGCCCTGAAGTTGTGAGACTGAGCTAGCTGAGGTGCATTACAAATCCAAATTCAATAATTTAAAAAAAGAGTACCATTACAATGCTATGGCTTCCAGTAGTACTACCAAGTCTACAAGAACTTCAGCTGGTTAATTGAAACACCAATAGAAACCTTTTCAACGGCCATACTTCCATCAAAAGGAAATGTTCTTAGAAGGTTCCATTTTCACTATCTGGAAAAAAACGCGAAGAAGAGTATTTGAGCTACAGTAGCAGCTGTGTTGGAGATCTGGAAAAGGGCAAGGGTTTCTACTCAGAGAATTGGCTGTACTAAAAGAGGTACACTAATAAGCTTCTTTCAAAGAAGAACAGGAAGACAGCTGCTGTATGAAGAAAGAGCTATTCAAAGGAGATCTTGTACACCTTTTTGTCACAGCAACCTAGGGTCCATTGACAGTGATGAGAAACGAAGAGGATAAAACATTCCTTTTAATGCAAGAAGAAGATACAACACTGAACTACGAAAATGAGTTCCAAGCCCCTTCTACTTCTACTTGCAACTAAAACCCTAAGAAGAGAAAACAGGTTCTCGCCAAAGATGTTGTAGCTTCTGTAGACTGATCTGATAGTAGTGCCATGTTGGGTGTTGCGACAGTGGTTCAGGTTTTAGGTGCACCAGTAGCAGAAATGTCACCGTCACGTAGTACATTCTGTCGCACACGGAGGAAGATTCGTGCAATCGTTACAGAGAGAGACAAAGCGTCATTTTCTTCTCGGAATCCATTCGTTCTACACTAGGATGGTAAGCTGTTATCCGACATTGTTGGTGGGAAGCATAAAGTCAACCAAGTGGCTGTTCTCGTCAGCGAAGGCGGTTTAGAAAAGCTCCTGGCAGTTCCCAAGATCTCTAGGGGTATGCGTGAGAAACAAGCAAGAGCTTGTCTACATGTTCGTGACGATTGGCAGATAAGGACCATAGCTTCCAACACGGGATTGAATATGGGTGCATGGTCGTTAATCAAACAGGCTCTTGATGCAGAGATTGTTTGGATTTCCTGCAAACATTTTCGAAATCATGCTCTTCAGCATTTTCAGAGCAATGTTTGGAGACAGTGCAAAACCAGAAGGAAAACTGTTTACACGTTTTTAAAAACAATGACCACCAATTGACAAACAAACAGTTTACAAAAGGAAGCGGTACTCTGTGCAATACTGACGACCTCGTGCGACTACGCCAAGCAATGCATGTGTATTACACAGATGCTACGAAGTCAACAGCCGGGAAACAATTATCTTGAACTGCTAAACCTGTGTCGGACTTTCATTGCAAAAACCAGCTGGGACGAAAATTGCATTTCGTGCACCAGGCGTTGTACACCAAGCCCGTTGGAAGGCAAAAGCGATTAATTATTGCCTAGAAATCTGCATGTTTCGATACATGTTTGTTGTCACTACTGCAGAAGAAATGGATCACCTAAGTAAATCTGTTCGTGAGTCCCATATATGGTCGGTATTGGAACGTAGCCACTCTAGCTGAAATAGCGCTTTTAAATGACGCAAATTTCCTTGCACAGATTCAAGCTTTGCCAAATTGCAAGATCGGTACCGTTGCGGCAGATGCCTTTCGTTTGCAGCTCTGGTACCTCTCACAATAATTAGTCGGACTTGGCATCTTCGATGCACCTGTCAGTATCGTTTCCAAGAAAGAGATAGTTAGAAATATCCAGCACCCTTGAAAACAAAGGGCTATGAAGAGATTGGATGGTAAAACGTTCAACCATCAGAGCCCCCCTGAATCGTTCGTCGCACAGCATACAGCTAAACTCTTCTATTTATTAGTCAAGAATGGAAGGGTAAAGGCAGCATCATTTCTAGTGAAGGATCCCACAGAGTGGACAATGGATTTGACTTATTGTAGCTGTTTCAAATGATGTGTTTTTACGTTTCCACTTAAACATTTTAAATCTTTAAAACACAGGTCGTTGTGCAGGAAAACGCACACCACGGTCTATTATTAACAATACAAAATAAAGCACTTTTCACTTCGCACCCGCAAATGCTGTCCACGGATTTATAACATATTTTTGTTAAATATTTGGCACATATTCTTTCTTTTTTCTATTGTCAGATTAATTAATTTCTAAGTTAGAACGAGAATGTGTCTATTTCTTTATTTTAAGTTTTTTTAAAAATATTTTTTCCGAATTCATCGCCGCCCAAAAGCGGAAAAGGTACTGTTTATTAAAGAGCTGGAATGAAACAATTCTATCTCGCATTATGGCCAAATTCCCTTGCGGGAGGGGGGTATATGTTTTATTTTCTATGTTTATATAGTTGTGGTCTTTGTTTTAAAACCAACGGTGCCCGCCAGGAACGCGCATATCTTAAGTTTCGCCACAAGTCACAATGTATTATAACAACAACGATCCAATATAGTAAAACTTAAGCGGTATTATACGTTTAATAAAAGTAGAGCTTGTTAAAAGTAATATTATTTACCTTGCGTGTTTGACGTGAAGGCTGTACCCTTACGAGCCTCCACTGTGTCTACCATAAATTTCACCACACCTAATTATGTCGATTTTTGTATAGGGTTGTCGTTAATAAAGCTCCACTTTTCGTATAACTGTCATATAAATTGGGCACCAGAAGTATTTAGTAATGTTGTTGTATTTTTAATGCTTTAATTTTTTTTAATACTTGCCAAGAAATTCTGGTTTACACAGATTTACATAAAAAGCACTCGTTTTTACCTTGCGCGCTATACGAAGTATAGCTATAGGGGAAGGTAATGTGATCATCATGTTGGATTTGAAGCAAATGCGTTCATTCAGCTAAGTTTTTAACCGACTTCAAAAAAAGGAGGAGGTTCTCAATTCGTCTGTATATATGTTTATTTTTTTTTTTTATGTATGTTCGGGCATAACTTTTTGTTTATGAACCGATTTTAATGATTTTTTTGTGATGGGTTCAGTATAGTTCCAAGGTGGTCCCATTATAATTTCATTAGTATTGGAGCTTGAACTTCGAAGATACTCCTCAAAATCTATTTTTTTAACCGACTTTTTAGTGTTTCCGTATTTCATCTTCCGTTTCAACTAGCCGTCGTTTCCTCATTCGAGAAGATTCTTACTAGGTCTACCCATCACTTAAAATTGTAAAATAATTAACTTTTTAAAAAAAAAAGAAAACCGACTTCAAATAAAAACACAAAAGTGACATAAGTTAACTAAAAAGCAAAAAATAAATGTTTTTTATACAACAGTTTAATACTTATTTGTTGTTCCGTTTAATGTAATTAAGAAATTGCTGTTTATTATATAATTATTAATTGTTTTATAATTTTTAAGTCGGTGCCAAGTAAAACATAAAAATTCGAATCTAATTTGTTATTGCAGCAAGGTATATAATTTTTATGTTTTACTTGGCACCGACTTAAAAATTATAAAACAATTAATAATTATATAATAAACAGCAATTTCTTAATTACATTAAACGGAACAACAAATAAGTATTAAACTGTTGTATAAAAAACATTTATTTTTTGCTTTTTAGTTAACTTATGTCACTTTTGTGTTTTTATTTGAAGTCGGTTTTCTTTTTTTTTTTAAAGTTAATTATTTCGTTTAGACTTACTGACTGATATACAAGTTATGGCTAATTGCAATAGGATGATGCCGCAAGAAAATGAGGTTGGTCCGCCAAAAAAAGAGGAGGTGTTCTATTTCAAAACAGACGCCCTTAAAAAAGAATTAAATTCGTATCTATGCATGTCAAATAGCCGATCTGCGCAAACGCGATCTCCCTATCACCCCCTATTGCTCCCCACTATGTATTTTTAGGTTTCTTTAAATTTACGAATTTTTCCTTTAAAATCGGCATGAGCATATTAAATGACAATAAGAACAAGTTTCCAGTGAGACAACATCATTAAACGTTTTCCTTTTGGTCGTTTACCTGAACAGTTTAATTGGGTAATCAGACACGGGTCTATGACACGTGAAAAATCGATTTTGAGATTTTAATGGATAAACATTGGTTGCAACTAGAAAGCACTAAATATCATAAAAGCGGGCGACTACATTAAAAATGGGGGGGAGGGGGATTTACTTTAATATAGACACCGATCTATCTTCCACCCACTACTACTACTACTACTACCCACCCCCCGACGATTTTTCAATATTAACAAAATGTACAAATTTCGGCTTCAAAATCGGTATAAACAAGTTAAATGACAATAGGAACTATTTCTATTGAGAAAGCCCCTCTGGGAGATTTTCTTTTGGTCGTTTATCTGAACAGTTTTATTGCTATAAATTATAACCAAATAATAAAATCGACTTTTAGATTTCAACAAACATAAAAACCAAAAAAACTTAAAATTTTCAAAAAATTTACTTACACTCACGTTTTATTTTAAAATTTTTCAAAATTTCAAAATATTTATTAATATATTTCAATAATTATTGAAATTTTCAAAATGTTCAAAAATTATAAAACCAAAATAATCAACTTAAATTTTTTTTTAATTTTAGAAATATTCAACATTTCAAAATTTTTAATATTTTTAAAATTTTCATAATTTTCAAAAATTTACAAAACTTTCAAAAATTTTCAAATTAGCAAAAAAATAGTTTCAAAAATTTTCTAGTTTTTCCATAATTCCCAAAATTTTTACAAATTTTTTAACATTTTGAATATTGTCAAGTTTTAAAATCAAATTTTAACAATTTTTCAAAATTTTTGAAATTTTTCAAAATTTTCAGTATGTTCAATTTTTCAATTTTATAATTAAATTAAAATTTCTAAGTAATCAAAATTATTCAAAAGTTTTGAAAAAAAAAAAAGCAAAATTTTTAAATTTAAAAATACATCCAGTATAAAATAAATTCGAAATTTTTTCGAAAATTTTAAAAATATTCTAAATTTCCATAAAATTGTCAAAACTTTCGAAAAAATTACAAATTTTCAAAAATTTAAATATACCTATGCGAATGGTGGTTGCCCAACAGCTTTTTTTCAAATTGCTACAATTAACCGTTGTTCCAGACTAAAGTAATTCACAAAAAATGCATTACACGGCCAACTTTGAGCTTAATTTCTCCCATTATGTAATTACGGCCTATAAATTATTTTTGTAATGGAAAAAGTCAGATATTTCCACAGCAGGGATAATTTAGAAATTAGCTTTCAACAAATCCGGTTAATTGCAGCCTTACAAAATCAATACTTTCAAGGGCAATTTTTTACTCGTTAATGAAATTAGCGAGCGAGTTCAACGCAATTTTGTTTTTCTGTTTCTATGTACGTCAGTTGTTTGAAAGTTAAATTAAAATTACGTATTTAATATAATTAGACTATTCGTCATTATTAAATTATATAAATGGTACCGTTGTGGTACCATTGTAGTTCTTTGTAGAATGATAATTATCTAATTGAGTTTAATGAGAAATTTAAAATTGCCAACATTATTTTATGTAACCCAAATGTACAAGCCTGAGAATAGTTTTTTCTTCCTGGTTATAAATATTACGTAAGTTTGATGCAACTAAAAGAAAGAATAATATAGTATAATAAGGAAACTTATTTTGTTTGCTTAAAAATAATAGGGTCAAAAATTTAGAACGCTTTTGTCATTGCAGGGGAATATGTTAGTTATAAAACTGATTATAACATCCTACAATTAGAAATATGATTAAGTGAGCATAATGCTGAACAATTTCCTCTGTATTGTAATGAATTGCACGAGGAGGTTGATTTATTTCGAATTGTTTAGGAAGTGATAAAGTATTTCTTTAATAATTCCTGTGCTACCAATGACACTTATTTGAATTTCAGAATTCCTGGCTAATAATATCCGGAAAATTAAATGATGCTATTGAACCCACTCAATAAAATGTGTAGATGTTGATAAATGATACGTTTGGTTTTATAAATTAATTGTATTTCCACAATTACATTTTTGTAAAAAAATTGAACAAATTTTTGAAATAACGATTTTTTAAAAATATTTATATAATACAAATTTTAATAAAAAATTATGTTGGAAAAACATTAAAATAAATTGGAACATTATTAAAGTAAATTTTCAACTTATTAAGTTGAAATTCTTACGTACTAAATTGAAATTACAATTTAGCTATAAATCAGCCATCGTTACATTTCAACTTGAGTTTTAAAATTTCCGATGAATATCTTAAAGCTTTATTTCAGTTGTTTAAATTTCAAAACATTAAATTGTAGTTTCAACCTACCTAGGCTGGAATTTCTGATTACTAGAGTTGGGCAAATGCATATTTGCATCTTTTTTCCTATTGATCATAAAATGTTAATTTTTCGTATATACACGTTTCGTGATGTTTAGAGTCATAAAAAGTTAATTTTATTTTGCATATTTGGCATATATTACAACTTTACGGCACACGGCTTATATTAGTGCATATTTTAGCTTTTAATGGCATGAAAATGCATATTCTAGCAAAAAAAAATAAAATTTCAAATAAATTATCAAATAAAATATTCGTAGTTCTTAGAAGAAATTGCACAATTTCTTCTAGTGAAACCACATGAACCCTAGACTTGCACTTTCTAAATTTCCAAGTAGGGGTAGAGGAAATGAAGGATTAACTGACAAAGGTTGTATTATTTGGGTAGGTCTTATTCCTTAGGTACAAATTTTTTTGAAAATAATATTTGGAAGTTTTTCTTATACTTATTCTTAGAAATAGTTATTTATTATTTTAGTGCTTGACTAGTTCATTTGTTGCCTTGACAGAGAGCTGTAAAGTGTAATTGTCCAGTCTATACCCTGAAAATGCCTAAAGTTGCTTGTTCAAAAAACGATTTAATTAAGAAGTGGTTGAAGCCGTATACATGTTTTAAATACGATGGAAGTGTTGTGTTGTGCGTCATCTGTGAAAAAGAGGTATTAATCCGTTTATTTTAATTTTGAATTAAAAAAACTGTTTACTCTGTTTAAAGTTAAAAAACTTCAAACAAGCCAAAACAGCGAGTTAAAAATTTAATACTAATTTGTTATTTTATTTTGTAATTAAGCAAACAATTTAAGAATAAAATTAGAAAGTTTTTTGTGATATTGCAAAGGATATGGCACAGGCCACAGGGCACATTCAATTATTTTTCTTTGTGTAAGCTGTAGTAAATTGTACTTAAATATTGTTTTTACAGATAAACGTTAATAAAAAGTTTCAACTTGATCAGCACGTAGCCACCGGTCCGCATCAAAAAAGAAAAAATAATACAAACGAGCCAAAACAACAATTATTGCTGAACTGCTTAAATAAGAATGTCAACAATTTCAACGACGATTTGTGTAGAATGATGGTTTCATGCAACATTCCATTAAATAACATGGACGTTCCCGAATTTAGAAATTTCTTAGAAAAATATACAAAACAAAACGTCGTTTCCCGGAGAACAGCTTCCAGAACGTGCATTCCAAAATTATACGAAAAAAATCTTCAAAAAATAAGAAACGTTGTTTCGAATAATTGTATTTGGTTTAGTGTTGACGAAACCACCGATGCTAAAGGAAGCGAATTTTATTGTAGGTGTTTTAAACAGCAGTCCTTCTTCCAGTTATTTAATTGCTGGTAAACAACTAGAAAAAACCAACAATTTGACAATTTCACGTTTTGTCAATGAAACCCTTTCGTTACTTTATTTGCCAAATCAAATACCACCAGAAAGGATTTTATACATGGTGACTGATAGTGCCGCATACAAGGTAAAAGCAGGTCAAAATTTAAAAATCTTTTTCCCAAATTTAATTCATGTAACTTGTTCGGCCCATGCGATGAATAGGGTGGCCGAAGTGGTTAGAACTGACTTTCCTTTAGTCAATAAATTAATTAATAACGGAAAAAAGGTATTTTTAAAATCACCACTTCGCGTCGAAGTTTACAAAGACTTGCTTAAAGATGTGCCCTTACCTCCACAACCAATTCTCATCAGGTGGGGAACGTGGATAGAAGCCGCTCTATTTTATTGTGAAAATTACAGTGAATTTAAAAATGTTGTTAACACCTTTGATTCAACTTCTGCTTAGTCTATAGCAGATTGTTGCAGATATTTTAAAGTATTCGGAATTGCAACCTCAGTTGTCCTACATAAAGGCTCATTTTTCGGAAATTCCTAGCATCATTAATAAATTAGAAACACAAAACCTGCTTCTCACTGAATCTTTAGAATTAATTGAAAAATTTTATTCAATTTTGAATAAAAATAAAAATAAAAAATGCAAAAAAGTTAGCAGCAAAATGGACGATTTAATTCAGAAAAACAGGGGACTTTCAACTCTGAATTCCATAAAAAATATTTTAAATGGAGATTTCTTAAGCAATGGCCACAATGACGAATGTTTTGTAGTTTAAAATTCACATTTATTTAAATATTGTCCAGTAACTTCTTGTGATGTAGAAGGAAGTTTTTCCAACTACAAAAATATATTGGAAGATAAGCGGCAAAATTTTCTCGTTGACACCATTGAAAAGCACATGATTATTTATTGTAATAAATAGGTTGTGTTATTTATTGATTTTACTTCCACCTGTATTTTTGTATATGCAAATAAAAAATGCAGTTTTAACTGAAAATAATAATGCGTTTCTATATTATGTAAGCCCTTTTGATTTTTTGAATGTTGAGTGTTTGTAACTAAAAATAATGAAAATCATTAATTGTATTTATCTTTTTTTTCAACGAAAAATTACATTTGATGCAAAACGTGCTTTAACTCATATAATAATTACTAGTATTAAACTGCAGATTCAAATAAACATCAGATTTTCATATTAGGCACTAAATAAACAAACTAATTTTTTTTTAGTGCATATCGCAAAAGGTTACTGCATATTCTTGCATATATTTTACAGCATATTTGCCCAACTCTAGTTATAACTGAACCGAAATTTCAATTTATTATATCATCTTGAAGTTTCAGTATATCTGATATTGATGTGAAGTTGCAATTTCAACTAAGTTAAATTGAACTTTCAATCTATCTAAACTGATTATCTGAAATTTAAAAGATGAGTAAAACTTGAAGCTCTTGATTTTAAATTTTAACTATATAAATAAACTTTGCAAATGCAAACTAAACTAAGTCAAAATTTCAACATAATTTATCTGAAATTCCAAGACAACAAATTGAAAATTAATATTTTCAATGAAGTAAACTAAAATTTCAAATTGATATTTTGATGTTTCACATTAGTATCTCGAAATTTTAAGTTGGTGTTTTAAATTTTCAATTAAGTTATAAATTTATGTTAAAATTTCAGGTTCCAAGTGGCTCTTCTAAACATTGTCTACTGTTACCTGAAATTACATACATTGACTATAAAACTGTCGAAACTAGAAAGTATACTATTATAGGAAAGCATACTTATCATAATTTTTATAAGAGTATTTAGAATATTTAACAGTAACCTTTCAAAAATAAATAATAAAGTCTAATTTTTGTTGGGCGACGGTACGTCATAAACAAACCTCAACTGTTGCGCCGTAGGTTATATGACGTCAGTTCTGACGTCCTTTTACGTCATATCTAAATGGTATTGATCAGCATTTATTTGTTTGTGTGTTACAGCTGTAAAGTTGTAAAATCAATGTTTGAAATTTTTATTAGTATAGTCTTAAATGTGCACATCAACACAATAATAGGTTATTTTCGTATAAATCTCTCGTTTTTATTATTTTTACAATGCAAGTTAGTCATTGAAAGCAAACTTTTTGTTGATTTCAAAAATTTTATTGATACAAGAAATATTTGTTAAAATTAATTATTTCTCTCTTTTTTTGCAACTAATTTGTTTATTTTTTATTCTTAATTTGGGAAAAAATTGATAATTTAGTTGTTTTTCTTAAGTTAATATTGCCAAATTATTGAAACGCCTCTTAAGCCCTGCACCAATTGTGAAGAGATTTCTTTGCTCACCCGCAGTTTTTTTTTAATTTTCCTCGCCATACGAAGCATAGCTAGAAGAAGGTATTGCAATCGTCAAAATTTCGAAAACTGACATTTTGACGGATATGCACGTTTTTGAGTTCGAGAATACCAAAAAAACCGGTTTCACATTGGTGCCTGTGCGTGTGCGTGTCTGTATACACTTTACAGCCCAGATGACTTAACCTAGAAGATCCAATTTAGGTTGGTAATTACACTGGGATGAAATCGCAGACTAGTGTGATTGGTCTGTCTTAAAAAAAGACTAAAGAGGTGGTGGGAAGGGGCGTTACACTTCAATTAACGCGCTCGAAAATAAAGCTATGTTGAATCACCTTCCTTCCTCCCCCCCCCCCCCCCCCGGTTTCCCCAACCATTGATATTTTGTGTTTTTAAAAAAATTTATGAAATCCGATTTCAAAGTCATTATGAACGTGTTAAACAACAATAAGAACAACTTTCAATTGAGGGAAAACCTACAGTTGGTTTGCTTTTGGTCGTTTTTTTGCACAATCGATTTTTTGCTTTCAGTGTAGAAAAATCTTTTTTAGCTACCAAATTCCAGACATCATAAAACTAGAAAACTACTTCAAAACATACGGGAGGGTAAGGGATGCGCTTCTTTAATATAGACAATTATTTGTTTTTCTTTAATTTAAGTTTTGACGAAAATTCGGTATGAACATGTTAAATGACGACAATTTCCATTAAGAAAATACCTTTGATGAAACGTCAAATTTTTGTAATTCTCATATTTGACAATTTGTAAAAAACGAACATTTTTAAAAATTGTTAGAACATTTTCAAATTTTGTAAAATTTTCAAAAATTTTTCAAATATTTCTAAAAGTTTTAAAATATTTCTAAAAATGTATATGTAAATGTGTAAAGATTGCGTAAAGCAATTCTAACAAATGTTTAAATTTTCAAAAACCAAAATTTTCAGTTTTAAAAAACAACTTCAAAATTTACAAAAAAAATTCAAAAATTATTAAAACATTTTCTACAATGTTCAAGTTTTCAAAATAGTTTCTAAATTATCAAAATTGCTTACAAAATTATATGTATATTTGAAACGTATATAATTCTTTGCCATTTTTAATATTGTAAAAAAACTTTAATCTTTGAAATTATCATATTTGACAATCTGTAAAAATTTCAAAAATTCGATACTTTAAAAAAAATTATAAATATGTAACGTTTTCAAAAGTTTTTTTTAAAGTAGTTTCAATATTTTCATAATCAAAAATGTTTAATATTTTTTAAAAGTTTTCAAAATATACCAAAATTTTCAAAAATTGTTAAAACATTTTGAAAATTTGTAAATATTTCAAAAACTTTCATTATTTTTAATAATTTCAAAATGTTTCGAAACATTTTTAGAAATTTTTATATTAATGTATAATGATTGCGCACTGAATTAAAAAATTAATTTAAATTTTCAAAATTTTGTGTATATTCGAAACGCATAAATTATTTATACTATTTTTAAAATTTAAATAAAAATAATTTTCAGTTTAAATATTTTTTAAATGCTCATATTTTTTTAACTTGTGAAATTTCAAAAATTTATAACAATTTTGGAGTTTCATAATCAGAAATGTTAAAATTTTAGGATTTCAAAAAAATTTTCTAAACTCGATTTATTTTAAAAATCGAAAAAAAATATCCGACAACTTTTTTTCTACATATTTCTGTAGTAACAAGATAATAGATTTTTAAAAATTGCATTCTAATGTTGCGACGTCATGAAAACATCACCTATAGCTAAATATAACTTTTAAAGTAAAATAAACACGTAAATATCCTTTTTAATGTAAATTAGTGCAAATTAGCTTTAGCACGTAAGTAAATACGGTTAGATAAGATTCTAAGAACGGAAAAGGTTTCTAATTTTAGTGCTCGCGGTCGTCATACTTACTTCATTTGGTCTACTTATCATTATTATACAGCATATTTTTAAACTTTTATTTTAATTTTTTAAGTAAGTATTCTATGTACATTACGTATTTTTGTATATCAAATACTTTGTTGCTAACCAAACATTGATATTTTCCTGTAAAAATAGTTATTTCTTAGTATAGTTATTCTTATTACATATATGTATAATTGAATCATGTTTTCGCAATAGTGCACGCGAAAATGGCGTTCGCCTTGTTTTGATGAGTTTCGACAAATTGCTTTCGTTGAAACTGACTTTTATAACACCCTGGCAGAAACACTTATTTACACAAAGTATTTTACGTGCGCAGAGAAGTGTCACGCCATCAACTCTTCCAATGTAAGACAACATGTGGATGACGATCCAACAAAACCATTGCGATATCATTCATAGGAAGTGAGATTTTTTCGCTTCTTGCTTTACTACTATAATAAGGTAAAACTCCTAGAAAATGCAGGTTTATCAAGAAATATGAACAGCAGATAACGATGGTAACGAACTATTTGATTAAACCTTTTGTTCAGATGAGGTCTGGCTCTATCTTTCTGGATATATAAATGTGGAGTGCTGACAATTGAAAGTTGAAAGTTGCGTGTGGATTTCTGTTTTTGGTTGGCAATTAATTGGTGCAATATTTTTTTAATAATCTTTTACTGCGTAGCGGCGGAGCAATATTTTGAACGTTTTCATAAATGAGCTGTAGGAAAACAAATTGCAGCACGGATACTTTTAGCAACATTGCGAACACTACGAAACAATTCTTGGACTATTTACAATCGTTTTTCGTTGAGATTTGTGCGAGCTGCAAGATCTCCAGATTTCACTGCTTTCCCTTTTTTTGTGTTTCCGTATCTAAAAAAATTAAAAATTCAAAACTTGATTCACACCAACCAAAAATTATAAAATACATTTACTGAAGAATGTACTAATATTATCTCTTGGTTAATGCAGGATGCTTTTATGACATGAAAAGAGGCGTAAAAATATGTTTTTAACACCTGCTATATTGTGGAGTGTCCGATTTGCCAAGCCACATTTGACCGGGCTAAATTTGCTGGGCTAAATTTTCCGGAGCAATGTATATAATCATAAAACGGGCCGGGCCGGGCCAGTCCGTTTTTTACTTTTTCGGGCCGAACCTTAAACCATATACCTAAAAAACAAGCCGAGCCGGGCTAGCCCATCTTATGAAGTTGTCGGGATGGGCCACCGAGCGGGGATCTTCATTTGCCCACCTCTACTTCTTACGTTTACACAGAAAGTCATGCAACACCCTGTAATGATAATGGTAACATCTCTATTAATAATTTTTGCTCGTCGTCAAACTTACATTTTTAAATTTTAATAAATTAATAATTTTTTATATTATCTTTTGTTTGCGTGAAATTTTGAAAATGAGTAAATAAAAATGTGACAGTTTATTTAGTGGGGGGGGGGGGGGGGTCATGTGTTTAAAGTGTCAAATAAAAATGGACACATTACCCATAACCTTCAAGTGTTTTTGTTTCCTACGTTTATTTATCAACACATTTTTAAGTGTTCTTTTATAAACAAATATTCTTATCGTGCAATAAGCTTGTTCATGTATTTATGTTTATAATAAAAATATCAATACCATTTATAACTATCACTAGTAAAAGTATATAAATATAAGTGAGAATATACATATATTTTAATGATAAATTAAATTTGCTGTATGATAAATTTTTGAACTATAATTAGTGTGTCATTTAGTGGGGTTAATCTAAATTATGTTAATTTCTTCTAATTAAACGATGGCGATAATATAGGTTTAAAAAATAATACTATAGTCCAGTGTAGTAATCAGAGTTGCAATATTTTTAACGAAAATAAAATTGTTTTAAACAAAAATACTTTTCAACCAGAAAATGAAATTTTTTGTATTTCAATTTTTTTTAATAGTTGGAGGTACTTAAAAAAGCTTACTGGTTTCTCGATAAAGAGATAAAGAAAACTACAAATTACGAAATTCGTAATTTTCCAATCGAGGACGTTTGAACGCGGCCGGTTGAACGCGATCGTTTGAACGTTGCCGTTTGGACGCGGAGACGTTTGAAAGCAGAGACCTTTGGACGCAGGTACATTGAAACGCCAGAACTTTTGAATGCAAAGATGTTTGGACGCAATCAGGGAATCTGGATTAGGATTGTAGGGTGAAACAACTCACGCGCACTTAAGCCACAAAAAGCTACCTCCAAAACAGCTCCCCAACATGAGAATCACTCAAGCCACCCATTTCTTTGAATGAACTTGAGGACGTCCGCGATTCGGGTGTTGCTGATGTTGGCCATGCCAGGTCATGTCCCCCAGCATGGATACTCTAATTGATGCGAGGGCAGGACAATGGCATAGCATAGTTACATTCTCGACAGTTAGGGCGGTTTACCAGCCCCATCCTGTGCATGTGCTTGTTTAGAGTGCAGTGCCCAGCCAGGATTTCTACAACCAGTCGAGGATTCTTTCTGGACAGCTGCACACAGTATTTGGCTGTCTTTGGTAATGGTGTTGCAAAAGCAGCCCTTGTCTGGCGACAGCTTTGAATATTAGTCCACCGTCTCGTAAAGCTGTTTAAGGTTTCTTGATGCAGCATAGTGCTGAATATCGTTGGGTAGATAGGGGTTACAGGTTTTGGCCCCCAAGGAAGTTGATCGGAGGCCAGTCATTGCAACATCGCCAGCTTCCTCATTATATACTGAAGTGTCAAATAAAGGTATACTTGGGAGGGAGGCAGTCGACCACCGCATCGAGGAGAGGAATTTTTAAGACTGCCTCATCGATCTTCTATAAACCATAGCCCCCTAAAGTGTAGCCTCAAGGCAGTCCATATAGCTGATTCCTCCACTACCAAATCGAGTAGAAGAATGTATAAAATTGCCTTTAACGCCGTCAAGGAGGTTGAACGAATAGCTCCTGTAATACTAAGACAGGCAAGACGTTGCACATGTCCCAGTTTGGTTGCAGTTGTAGCACGTCTGACTCTTGGCCACCAGACTAGTGGTCTGTAGCATAGATCTAATAATGGCTGTATACAACTACAGGGTATCTCTGGGGGATAGCCTTTAAGATCTTACCAGCGCGCGGCGACGCTGCCAAAAGGCTATGCATGCTTTTTCGGTCTTAGCCTGTAAGTGTTTCTCCCAATTCAGCTGTTTATTAAAAATGACTCCCAGATATTTGACGCTGTCTGATAAATTAAAGGAAGTACCGAATAGAAGGGGTATAAGCATGTTGATTTTGGTGCAGTGGTTGTAGAACTAGCACCTGCTTTCGTATTTCTTTGTCACATAGTCTCTAGAGCGTCTTTAGCAACAACGAAGTGAGACTGATTGGACGATATGGTTTGGCCAGGGAGTAGTCACTATACGACTCGGTTTAGGTATAAATACCACCTTCACTTCTGACTTTTGAACGCATAGACGTTTGGACGCTATACCCTACTCAGGCGCGTTGGCGACCTCTCTCCTATGTCTGTGTTTGGTGCGCGGAAATAGATATTTTGTACGGACAGACATAGAGGACCTACAGTTTAACGTGGGCTCCGAACCACAGGTAGTGCATGCACTAAAATCTCCATAGAGGGTTTTTTGGGGGAAAAATCCGCTTCACTGGTTTCCCATTGCCTTGCGAGGGAGAACAACCAGGCCGGGAGTCGAACCCGGATCCGCTACATTGGTAGCCCGCGCGCTTACTGCTGAGCCACGGCCGCTCCGCTACAGCTACTCCTTCGGTATGTACTAAAATTCAAGTATTGAATTTTGTAAAATAATTAAGTATTTAAATTAGAATTGAAGGCTTTCTAAACCAATTACATTACGTTTATTTTAAGTAGGAATCAGTTTCTAGTATGCCTCTACAGTGTATTTTGTATTTTTTTTTACTTCTCTATAGGCGCGCGTAGGTCTAATATGGCGACTTTACCAATATGGCCGCCGAGCCCGGGACACGCTCACGTTTGGCTTTTTAATTTTTTTGGTATTACATATAGCCAAATTTTTTCCCTTAAGTACATAAATGTTTGTACAAAAAATTATTTTTAATGTAAAATTGTTGTTTGATGATGTAGGTATATTTTTTTAAACATCTTATTTTTTATCATAAAAATACTTTTTTCTTGGTTTTCTTTATTTATTCAAGGCACGTGTTTCAAAAAATGTTGTTTAACAAAATTGTTAACTTTTTTATGTTTTTAGGCAAGCAGTGTAAAAGATTTTCTATTTAATTACAGGATTCTTAATGCGGTAAGAGTTTAAGTTGAAATAGAATTAGATAAATGTGTTTTTTTGTGCAAAAATCATTCAAGAAAGTGAAGAAGTTTTTTTTTCAAAAATAACTGTCTTTTTTGTGCAACTGAGTTAAGTTTATCCTACAGAGAGAAAAGGAGAAGTGATTGGTACCAGGTACGAATGCTTCAATTTAGAACTTCAGTTCTGGAAAAGTGTAAGGAACGTGATGGTGAGTGGGCAGAGAAAGTGAAGAGACGAATTCAATATGTGTGTGATTTGCCTGCTGCAGATGCGTCCTACCATAAACAATGTTTAGTCAATTTTTGAAATCGAAAAACGATCGTCGGGCAGTTTTGTAACACCCCTCTTATACCTGCCAGCCGCCCAGAGGGCATGGTACGTCATGAAGCGTTTCTCCCAGTTGCAAGGTACATGGATGAAAATGATGAAGAACAAACTACTGTTAGTGACTTTGTTAACAAAATGAAAGGTTTTCTACCAGAAGACAGTGACTATCAACCTTATACCTTAAAGTTTATAAAGCAAAAGCTCCAAGAACAATTTAAGAATGACATATTCATTGGAACAGTTTCATGCACGTCACTTTAAAGTATGGCTATTTATGTATTGCAAGACTACCATAGTTATAAACATGAACATACTGAAGAGAACAAACGAAATCTCATTGTAGCAGCTGCTGAAATAAATCGGAACGACGTTAAAGATATCCTAATTGATATGGACGTATACCCTTGTATGGAAGATATCGGTAGCATAGAACACAATTTAACTTATGTTCCGGAGATCTTAAGACTGTTATTGTCAACTCTTGACAGTAGTAAGAGTATTAATGACAGAAAGGTAGCTGCATTAGGACAAGCAATAATCCAAGCCGTGCGCCGCCCTAGGATTTCAGTTGCACCTTTACAGTTAGGTCTAGGCGTTCAACTACATGACATCACAAGCTCACGATTTGTGGTTGAATTGGTTAACCATTTGGAGTTTTGTAGCTCTTATCAAGAAGCACTTACGTTTGAACGTTTAGCTGCTGTAGAAAGAGAAACAAACTTACCTGAAACTTCGGATGCTTCGTTATCTGAGACTCCCAGAAGATTTGTTCAATATGTTGGTGACAACATTGACCATAAGATCATTACGCTTGATGGCCATGGGACATTTGATGGGATGGATCACATTGCTACAACAACACCATCTGGAAGATATTCAACGGTCGTTAAGAAACATCATGTTTCATTTGAAGAGCTGAAGTGTCCGGCACACATACCCG